>OY829328.1:69320399-74120399 GCA_963691655.1 Toxonevra muliebris
AAGCGTGATTAATTTCTGACTAAGAAAATTTTCACAATAATTATTATACCGCTGTTTCAATTAAATGTGCCAAATATGGCATTTTTTAATTTTTTTTTGTTAATTCCTTACCACACCTATTCGACTGATTTTTTCCATTCCAGAGCTCTACTTTTTCTTGTCTATAAAGAATCTCCTTACCAAGTTATATTGTGGTTGCTCATGTTTTGCTGGGTCTATAACGTCTACAGACATGGACATAGCTAAACGGAATTGATGTACAAGTGGATAATTTTACCAATGATCAACACCAATATATCCTGTATACATACATCTTTTTTCGGACCAAAAACTGTATATTTCTACCAAAAATATTTAAAAAAACTGTAAATAGATTTGAAAAAAACTGTATATTTCGCGGTATCAATTTTTTTCAATGAAAATTAACCAGGAAAGCAATTTATCTATCCATCATTTAAATCGTCTTCGTTCTCCATTTTCATATCTCCTTTTGTAATTGTATTGAATTTGTGCTTTGAAGAAATTTGACGAAACGATTCCGGCTTTGCTATGAGGTATTTATAGAAATCAACGCATGGATATTTCAAGTTACATTTGACGATAAGAATCGCATTCAATGTTTCCAGTTCTTTCAAAGGTATACTTGCAACGAGTTACCATTGTTCTCTCAGACGTTTTGCATTCTGATTAATACATTTGAATTTCGTAGCATTCAAAAATTTTATATTTTTTTCTTAGTATAAACGCGGTATTTTGGTAAAAAAAAAGGCGGTATGCGGATTTGGAGTTGAAAAACCGGTATACTACCGCGAAAAACTGTATAGATACGAGCGTTATGTATACATGATGTGCAAAAAAAAAATAAGTTTCTTGCATTTGATATTCAACATATGATATTTTTAGTAGACTGTGAAAATTAAATCAAGGTGTTATTTTTTTCAAAGTCTTGACTACTGCTCTATGATTTTTTTTTTATTTTAGGTAATGTATAATAGGCTTAGCGAACGTATGTAGTTACTGAACTCCTAGGGCGACGATTCCTAATAGCTCCTGTGATGACATGTCGCCTGCTAGCACAAAGACAAAATTTAGAAAATTGTGTACACCAGTTCAGTTTTAAAAGTATAGTAGTTGTAGTTGTAGGTACTCCTTATTTTGGGTGTAATGAAAAGCAGTTTTTTACAATTTGGATTTCAATTTCAAAGCGTATCGAGGACGAACCGCAAACCGCATTTTTTCGAAAATAGTTTCTTAAGACAAATTTGACTTTAACAGCATTCTTAAAAAATCATTTGGAAGATTTCAATTTCCCAAATAGCGTATAAAAACAAACACATACAACTTTTTCCTGCAAAATTTGCTTACTTTTTGTCTCTTACATTCAATGGTGCTTAGGGATCGATATCAATAATACTTAGTTAATGATTTTATTTGGATATATTTGTAAAATGAGAAAGAGGAATTCAGCATGGTTTTAATGGTATAATTCGTGACCAGTACAATCAAAAATCTGTCGAAAAGAACTCTCGGGCTCCTGTGGACAAAACCAAAGCAGGTTTATTTTTGTCGGATAGTGTATATTTGCGATTACGCTACATGTTTATTATCCGTTTTATCAAAACTCAATTTTTCCCTACATTTTTTTCGGTCACACTTTATCTTTTGTTAAACAGTCTTATCCAGAACCATATTTTTGATCAAATTTTTTAACTCACCACTTGAACCAATTGGAAGATTATTATTGACAAAAAAAAAAATGCTATCTTCAATACAAATTTATTGGCACGAGTTTTGAAAATATTTTTAGATTTCTTTACACAACTTGGCGGCGTGCACATGCTCAAATGCTTTGTTACGATATTTCAGAGGAGTATTCCATAATTTCTGGAATTGTAATTACACTGTGCAGCAATTTGTTGCCTTACAAAATCAAATTTAGAATGGATAACTTTTTAAGAGTAATTCGGGGTCGCTGATTCCGACCCTGAACGAAGATTGTTTCTATCTCGTCTGGGATCCCCGCTATGGGGGTCAAAACCCATAATTTTGGTATACGCGGGGCCAATATATTTTTTTTTTAATTTTACTTTGTTCATGTTTCATAGCTAAGAGAAAGTTCTTTGTCATGGAGGAGAGGAAAAAATTATTTAGAGAGCAATACCCCCCCAACCCACTCTTTTTTTGGTGTTATATGAAGGAAGCACCTTTACCGGGTAAACAACCGCGAAACATATCATTAGGTTTTGGTGAAAAATGTTCCATATCGAAAAGTAGTTAGGATCAGCGAAGGTCAAAATTACCTAGGTCCAACTTTTTTTAAAAAATTAGCATTTGTAAAAAAAAAATTATTTTTTACAATCCTTTTTTCCTGGATTAATTGTTGGAACATTCTTCGGAGAAAATATTTTCCATCAAAAAATAAAAGGTCAGTGAAGGTCAAAGCCACCTAGATCCACCTTTTTAACAGAAATTAATCTTCGACAGACTAAAATCTTCTTTATTTGCTATAATGCCTTTACTGTCTTTGAGAAAAATATTTCCACATCGAAAAGTAGTTTGGGTCACTGAAGGTGAAAATTACCTAGGTCCAAATTTTTAAAGAAATTAACCCTTAAAAAGAACATGTAACTACTTATCTTTCTAGCTTTGGTTGAACAAAGTTCAAAGTTACCCTTTCTTTGAATATTTACGGTTGGAAGCAGAAGAACCTTTGATTCAACCTCTTAACTAAATGTTATATCTCATCAAACCCTCAAAATTATTTTTGAAATCTTATCTACATATGTTTTCCGGTTCAACCAATTTGGTTGAAATTGTTTCATATATTAAATTAGCGACATTTAAGATCTGTTGAAGGGGATAACTTGAATTATCTTTTGTGCAAATATTTAATTTAATGAATATTTAAAACTGCGCAATTCGGAATTGCCTATATAAGTGCATTTATAGCATAGAGAAATCATTAGTTGGTTATTGAACAATATATCAACATGTTGAAGTTTGTGATTCTGTTGTCGGCTGTAGCTTGCGCCCTTGCAGGTACCATTCCAGATGGTATGAATCCTTTGGATGGGCGTATCGTCGGTGGTAACCCAACAACCATCAACTCTTACCCATGGCAAGTGTCTCTCCAACGTAATGGTGGTCACTCTTGCGGTGGTACCATCTACAACAACAGGATCATCGTCACAGCTGCTCATTGCTTGCAATCGGTCTCCGCTTCCGTGTTGAGAATTCGTGCTGGCTCTACCTATTGGAACTCTGGTGGTGTTGTCGTCCAAGTTGCTGCTTTCAGAAATCATGCTGGTTACAACTCAGCCTCTCATGCTAACGACGTTGCAGTCGTCCGCTTGAGTTCTTCCTTGTCATTCGGTTCAACCATGAAATCTATCGGTATGGCTTCGTCATCACCTGGTAATGGTGCTTCCGCTGTTGTCTCTGGATGGGGTGCCCTTAGTTCTGGATCCTCTTCCATCCCAAGTCAATTGCAATATGTTAACTTGTCGATTGTGAGCCGTTCATCTTGTGCTTCAGGCACTTACAAATACGGTTCTGCTATCAAGGATGGTATGCTCTGCGCTTATAGTGCTGGTAGGGACTCCTGCCAAGGTGATTCCGGTGGCCCATTGGTCTCTGGTGGAGTCTTGGTTGGTGTTGTCTCTTGGGGTTATGGCTGTGCCGCTGCCGGTTATCCTGGAGTATATGCCGATGTTGCAGTTTACCGTTCATGGATTGACAGCAACGCTGGATCTGTGTAAATTCGACTTTGTCATAACTAAATAAACTAACAAAATAAATGAATGCACATACATGATTACAGATGCAGTCAGTAAAATTTTTAACTTTTGCAATCTTTTATGGTATAAGAAGTCATTATCTTTTTGGACGCACATTGTAGTACGTATTTAATTACTACGATTTTCCGTAGTTTTAAAACTAGTTTTTCGCATCCAATTGGCCAAAAAGGTTCTAGTACATACTACCGGAGCAAAAATTAGCAAAAATCTAGCACTTTATCTGGCCATACTCTCGTAACAATATCATCCAGAGGAACTAGTCCAGCGTTTGTGTACGTGTTTCAAAAGCTTCTCTAAGAATGCCTCCTACTTTGGAGGTAGACAAATAGAGAATTTCTTCTTTTCTATTAATTTCATATTTGAAGCATTCAAATTGCTCTGACTACTTACAATTAGTGACAACAAAGGAAAATGAGAATATTTCGGTCCAATCGTTTAACAGTTGATATAAACACTGCTTAACAAAACATTGAAATAAACTGAATATAAGGAAGATACAAATATACAGTTCGCGACACAACTGTGTGTTTTATATATGGTATCAAATCAAAAATAACAAACTTTTTTTTTTACAAAAATAGTATCGGAACAAAAATATTCTTGCCCAGATAATTTTGCGAGATAACTTTGTCGTCTTTTACTTCTTTTTTTGCACGTATTGAAGGCCACTAGTACTTTTAAGTACGAGTAATTTTGGACTCGTCTATCCTGATGTACTTAAAATCTTCCAAATAAATCAAATCGACTATTAAAAAGTGATGAAAGTTATACTACGGACGAAATTTAGAAGAAAATCGTTTAAGTTTGATGTTTCGAGCAAAACATATATTTTTTGTTTACTTTTGTTTTCACCACACTAAATGGTGAATTCTTTTGAAACTGCTGAAAATAGGCAAAAAATTACTTTAAATCTATAGTTCTCACCTGGAGCATATTTCTCCATGCGCTCTTCCATAGCCAATGAAATCGCTGGATTTTTATATGCTTGACTATTTCGATGTCGATATATAGCTCATGATTCCATCTTTTTCGATACATGTCGTCCACTTATATTGGACCATAGATCTTGCCAAGTATCTTCCTCTCGAATGCTCTCACAGCCGCTTATCATCGTCATCATCGTCCACGACTCAGCGCCATAAAATATTTTTTTCATTTGCTAAGCTATGACCTTTAAGTTTAGAAATCTGACCACTTTATCAGGAAAATTTAAAATATTCTCGAATATTGCCAAGAGCCAACACATTCTTATGTAAGAACTCTTTTACTCAGCGAAAAAACACATAGAATTAAAACACACTCTATTAAGATCAGCATATGGCGAAAGATATTTTTCCTCGGGCTTCTTGCCCGAAAAACAGAGGAACGATTTGTTATTGTTATGCATTGGCAAAAGATAAGACTCAATAAAATACAAAATACATAGGTGGTATCCTTTTAAAACATAGGTAGTATAATTTTAAAAGATTGAAATTAGTTCCTCTGGATTGCGGCGTTACAATTAACAAATAGATGATGCGTATTGTCTGTTTTCCTCGGGCTATTCTTGCATTTGACGTAGAGTGAAGATTTTATCGACTTACCAGGTCTGAAGCTTTACTGAAAAGGTCAAATCAGTTTTTTGACGATGGATTTAAGTATTTGATACAATACGCTCTATAGAATGTAGATGCGTTTTTAAGTCCTTCGCCTCAGCAAGCAGGTCAGCGATGGTTGTTGAATCTTCACCATAGTTGGTCGGATCACTAGCCAAGGTTGTAACCAAGGTCCACACTTCTGTACAGCAAAACTCGTACAGATAAGAATGCTGGGTATCGAAAACAGACAAGCGAATAGAAAACAGACAAGCGGACCCTTTGTTAATCGACTCTCACTCTTCCTATCGCAAAACACAGATCTCCCGCTCTATGTGTTAGGCTAGTACCATCGACCAAAAGTATCGGGATGCTACTGAAGCAAAAATCATAGTATAAAGATCCACTCTGCAGTCGGGTGCAACACGAGGTGCCAAGGACCGATATAGAGAGTTGTGGAAGCGAGGAGAAATGTGAAAAACGCGAATGCGATATCAAAATATTTAGGGGCAGGAATGAAGTCCGAAAATTCTTCGAAAAAATTAAACGCCTGATCAAAGGTTTGAAGACCCGGCCTCTTGCTGCTAAGACTAAGACGGAAATCTAATGACAGATAACCAGAGTATGATGAGGTTAAAGAAAGAATACTTTTTGCAGCTGCTGATTGGCGTTGGCAGCAAAAATCCGGCCATTGGAAAAATTTTTGTGTACATGTGTACACAAACGTCGAGTTAGATTTCTGCTGGCATGCATTAGGACCTTTCTGGCCAAATAGATGCGGAAGTCTGTGTTTTAATGTCATATCGCAACGGGGAACAATGGGCTCTTTATCCTTTGCGGGAACTCTAATCGTACAATCCAATATAATATACATATATAGTATGTGTGTACAACAAAACAGTAATTTCTTTTACCATAAAAGATTGCAAAGGTTAAAAATTTATTTTGTTTGTTTATTTAGTTGTATCAAAGTCGAGTTTATACAGAGCCAGCATTGCTGTCAATCCAAGAGCGGTAAACCGCAACATCGGCATATACTCCAGGATAACCGGCAGCGGCACAGCCATAACCCCAAGAGACAACACCAACCAAAACTCCACCAGAAACCAATGGGCCACCGGAATCACCTTGGCAAGAGTCCCTACCAGCACTATAAGCGCAGAGCATACCATCCTTGATAGCAGAACCGTATTTGTAAGTGCCTGAAGCGCAAGATGAACGGCTCACAATCGACAAGTTAACATATTGCAATTGACTTGGGATGGAAGAGGATCCAGAACTAAGGGCACCCCATCCAGAGACAACAGCGGAAGCACCATTACCAGGTGATGAAGAAGCCATACCGATAGATTTCATGGTTGAACCGAAAGACAAGGAAGAACTCAAACGGACGACAGCAACGTCGTTAGCATGAGAGGCTGAGTTGTAACCAGCATGGTTTCTGAAAGCAGCAACTTGGACGACAACACCACCAGAGTTCCAATAGGTAGAGCCAGCACGAATTCTCAACACGGAAGCGGAGACCGATTGCAAGCAATGAGCAGCTGTGACGATGATCCTGTTGTTGTAGATGGTACCACCGCAAGAGTGACCACCATTACGTTGGAGAGACACTTGCCATGGGTAAGAGTTGATGGTTGTTGGGTTACCACCGACGATACGCCCATCCAAAGGATTCATACCATCTGGAATGGTACCAGCAAGGGCGCAAGCTACAGCCGACAACAGAATCACAAACTTCAACATGTTGATATATTGTTTAATAACCAACTAATGATTTGCTTAATATTTTGGTGGTGTTTTTATATGATTTTTCAGGACTGTGTACATTCACACTTGAGTGATTAGAAAGCCGCTTAAGATATAATTATTAAATTTGTTCATAGATAAGATTTGCATACACCATTGAAAGTAGTTATTTGACTTATAACTAGAATTGATAATTTCAAATGTAAGTTATTATTTCTGGTAATAGAGTTGAAGAAATAAAAAGTTCGATTATTTTTATGAGATTGAACTAGATGGAGGAAAGTCAGGTCACGGCTAAACTTTAAATACATAATGGAATAATGGAAATATAATGGAAACAGTTCTTACTTTTGAATAAATGTTTGATATTGCCTCTTGAAAATTCATTTAGTATGGAAGGTAAGCGTGATTAATTTCTGACTAAGAAAATTTTCACAATAATTATTATACCGCTGTTTCAATTAAATGTGCCAAATATGGCATTTTTTAATTTTTTTTTGTTAATTCCTTACCACACCTATTCGACTGATTTTTTCCATTCCAGAGCTCTACTTTTTCTTGTCTATAAAGAATCTCCTTACCAAGTTATATTGTGGTTGCTCATGTTTTGCTGGGTCTATAACGTCTACAGACATGGACATAGCTAAACGGAATTGATGTACAAGTGGATAATTTTACCAATGATCAGCACCAATAATTTTACCAATGATCAGCACCAATATAACGCTCGTATCTTTTTTCGAACTAAAAACTGTATATTTCTACCAAAAATATTTAAAAAACTGTAAATCGATTTGAAAAAAACTGTATATTTCGCGGTATCAATTTTTTTCAATGAAAATTAACCAGGAAAGCAATTTATCTATCCATCATTTAAATCGTCTTCGTTCTCCATTTTCATATCTCCTTTTGTAATTGTATTGAATTTGTGCTTTGAAGAAATTTGACGAAACGATTTGCTATGAGGTATTTATAGAAATCAACGCATGGATATTACATTTGACGATAAGAATCAAATGTTTCCAGTTCTTTCAAAGGTACACTTGCAACGAGTTACCATTGTTCTCTCAGACGTTTTGCATTGTGAATAATACATTTGAATTTCGTAGCGTTCAAAAATTTTATATTTTTTTCTTAGTATAAACGCGGTATTTTGGTAAAAAAAAGGCGGTATGCGGATTTGGAGTTGAAAAAACGGTATACTACCGCGAAAAACTGTATAATTACGAGCGTTATGTATACATGATGTGCAAAAAAAAAAAATAAGTTTCTTGCAATTGATATTCAACGTATGATATTTTTAGTAGACTGTGAAAATTAAATCAAGGTGTTATTTTTTTCAAAGTCTTGACTACTGTTCTATGTTTTTTTTTATTTTAAGTAATGTATAATAGGCTTAGCGAACGTATGTAGTCACTGAACTCCTAGGGCGACGATTCCTAATAGCTCCTGTGATGACATGTCGCCTGCTAAAACAAAGACAAAATTTAGAAAATTGTGTACACCAGTTCAGTTTTAAAAGTATAGTAGTTGTAGTTGTAGGTACTCTTTATTTTGAGTGTAATGAAAAGCGGTTTTTTACAATTTGGATTTCAATTTCAAAGCGTATCGAGGACGAACCGCAAACCGCATTTTTTCGAAAATAGTTTCTTAAGACAAATTTGACTTTAACAGCATTCTTAAAAAATCATTTGGAAGATTTCAATTTCCCAAATAGCGTATAAAAACAAACACATACAACTTTTTCCTGCAAAATTTGCTTACTTTTTGTCTCTTACATTCAATGGTGCTTAGGGATCGATATCAATAATACTTAGTTAATGATTTTATTTGGATATATTTGTAAAATGAGAAAGAGGAATTCAGCATGGTTTTAATGGTATAATTCGTGACCAGTACAATCAAAAATCTGTCGAAAAGAACTCTCGGGCTCCTGTGGACAAAACCAAAGCAGGTTTATTTTTGTCGGATAGTGTATATTTGCGATTACGCTACATGTTTATTATCCGTTTTATCAAAACTCAATTTTTCCCTACATTTTTTTCGGTCACACTTTATCTTTTGTTAAACAGTCTTATCCAGAACCATATTTTTGATCAAATTTTTTAACTCACCACTTGAAGCAACTGGAAGATTATTATTGACAAAAAAAAAAAAAAAATGCTATCTTCAATACAAATTTATTGGCACGAGTTTTGAAAATATTTTTAGATTTCTTTACACAACTTGGCGGCGTGCACATGCTCAAATGCTTTGTTACGATATTTCAGAGGAGTATTCCATAATTTCTGGAATTGTAATTACACTGTGCAGCAATTTGTTGCCTTACAAAATCAAATTTAGAATGGATAACTTTTTAAGAGTAATTCGGGGTCGCTGATTCCGACCCTGAACGAAGATTGTTTCTATCTCGTCTGGGATCCCCGCTATGGGGGACAAAACCCATAATTTTGGTATACGCGGGGCCAATATATTTTTTTTTTAATTTTACTTTGTTCATGTTTCATAGCTAAGAGAAAGTTCTTTGTCATGGAGGAGAGGAAAAAATTATTTAGACAGCAATACCCCCCCAACCCACTCTTTTTTTTGGTGTTATATGAAGGAAGCACCTTTACCGGGTAAACAACCGCGAAACATATCATTAGGTTTTGGTGAAAAATGTTCCATATCGAAAAGTAGTTAGGATCAGCGAAGGTCAAAATTACCTAGGTCCAACTTTTTTTAAAAAATTAGCATTTGTAAAAAAAAAATTATTTTTTACAATCCTTTTTTCCTGGATTAATTGCTGGAAAAAAATAATGAACATTCTTCGGAGAAAATATTTTCCATCAAAAAATAAAAGGTCAGTGAAGGTCAAAGCCACCTAGATCCACCTTTTTAACAGAAATTAATCTTCGACAGACTAAAATCTTCTTTATTTGCTATAATGCCTTTATATAGGATTTACAGTTGAAAAAAGCAACAAACTGTCTTTGAGAAAAATATTTCCACATCGAAAAGTAGTTTGGGTTACTGAAGGTGAAAATTACCTAGGTCCAAATTTTTAAAGAAATTAACCCTTAAAAAAAACATGTAACTACTTATCTTTCTAGCTTTGGTTGAACAAAGTTCAAAGTTACCCTTTCTTTGAATATTTACGGTTGGAAGCAGAAGAACCTTTGATTCAACCTGTTAACTAAATGTTATATCTCATCAAACCCTCAAAATTATTTTTGAAATCTAATCTACATATGTTTTCCGGTTCAACCAATTTGGTTGAAATTGTTTCATATATTAAATTAGCGACATTTAAGATCTGTTGAAGGGGATAACTTGAATTATCTTTTGCGCAAATATTTAATTTAATGAATATTTAAAACTGCGCAATTCGGAATTGCCTATATAAGTGCATTTATAGCATAGAGAAATCATTAGTTGGTTATTGAACAATATATCAACATGTTGAAGTTTGTGATTCTGTTGTCGGCTGTAGCTTGCGCCCTTGCAGGTACCATTCCAGATGGTATGAATCCTTTGGATGGGCGTATCGTCGGTGGTAACCCAACAACCATCAACTCTTACCCATGGCAAGTGTCCCTCCAACGTAATGGTGGTCACTCTTGCGGTGGTACCATCTACAACAACAGGATCATCGTCACAGCTGCTCATTGCTTGCAATCGGTCTCCGCTTCCGTGTTGAGAATTCGTGCTGGCTCTACCTATTGGAACTCTGGTGGTGTTGTGGTCCAAGTTGCTGCTTTCAGAAATCATGCTGGTTACAACTCAGCCTCTCATGCTAACGACGTTGCTGTCGTCCGTTTGAGTTCTTCCTTGTCATTCGGTTCAACCATGAAATCTATCGGTATGGCTTCGTCATCACCTGGTAATGGTGCTTCCGCTGTTGTCTCTGGATGGGGTGCCCTTAGTTCTGGATCCTCTTCCATCCCAAGTCAATTGCAATATGTTAACTTGTCGATTGTGAGCCGTTCATCTTGTGCTTCAGGCACTTACAAATACGGTTCTGCTATCAAGGATGGTATGCTCTGCGCTTATAGTGCTGGTAGGGACTCCTGCCAAGGTGATTCCGGTGGCCCATTGGTCTCTGGTGGAGTTTTGGTTGGTGTTGTCTCTTGGGGTTATGGCTGTGCCGCTGCCGGTTATCCTGGAGTATATGCCGATGTTGCAGTTTACCGTTCTTGGATTGACAGCAACGCTGGATCTGTTTAAATTACATACATAGTAATGTAATCCTTCGATTGAGAAATATTCTGTCAACTGATGCATTAAATATGAAAATGTTAATAAAATAAAAAATATACAGCACATTAATTAAAATTGTTTATCTTTTTGTTCTGAACATCAAATCCTTATCTGTTAGGATAAGCCTCTGGCTCCTCTGAAGACTCCATTTTCCCGACTTCGGGTCTATATTGTGGGAGAAATAGAGGTGATGGAGCATAACTGAGTACGCAGTCGTGATCACCGATTCTAAATCCATTTAGGGTTTAAACGTTAATAGTCTTCAGATCGATGTTTCACAAACAAACCTTCAAAGCGAACGCCTCAGTTTTCATTAGTTTCCGAATGCCTGAACCATTCACAACGACTGCAAGAGGAAATTTTGAATATCATACATTAATGTCCTAAACCTGATATCTCATTTTGTTGTTTTAAAAATAATATTTAATGATTCATACCTTTCTATTTAATGTTTCATACAGTACAAAGAAACTCTTATATCACAAAAAAAAAAATGGTTGTACCACTCGAGAAATTAACCTCGGTTTTTTTATGATAATTCCCAACATATTTTGGCTGTGGCTCGTAAGCAGGACAACTTTGGAAAAATATCTAAAACCGTATATTTTATGGAGACATTTTTTTTTTGTAGGTTACCTTTTGCCAAATTTCAACTTTTGCTATAGTTCTTAAATTTTAGGATAATTTAAGGGCGCTAATAACGTATCTGAAGTTAGTTTTTTTCCATCACGTCTAGTTCACATACAAACTGGTCCTGTAATCGGAAGATTGGAGTCCTTAAAGACGACGACAAAAAAATACTTATCTTAATAGGCAAGAATTTTTGGTCTATATAATAATAAATTTAACTTTATTGAAGTAAATAAGTGATTTTATAATAAATAACATTGATTTTTTCTGTTTAAAAATGTTGCTATTTACGTAGACAAAAAAAGTATTGCCTTTCAAAGGTTAAGCAAAGTTGTTCATCACAATGAGATAAAAATTTTTTTTTTGATGACACCCTTTCACTCTCCTTAAACCCTTACCTCAAAAACGAGGTTTTATATCCTCATTTTCTAAAATACCCGCTAGGAAAAAAATGTTCATGAAACTAGCATACTGTCTTAGAAAAAAATAGTCCTTAATAAAAATTAGGGTGGGTCCTTGAACATTAGAATCGGCTCCGAGTCACACAGTCCCCACAACAATGCAAACAACCGAATGGAAAACCGTTCCACAATTTGAGGAGAACGTTTTTTGTTTCACTGTGTAATAGATATTCAAAAATGTTTGGCTTCTGCATAAAAAATGTTTGGGGTTTGATTTCTACGGCTACTAAGCGTTTGGTAATAGTTGAATTTGATTTAAACTTTTGTGGTAGAGTTGGTTTAGTGGCCTTACTCACGCTCATTAAAAATTGTGGAGAGTTAAATCCAATGACAAAATCCCTAGTCTGGCGGATACAAGCTAACTGTTCAACATCAATAAAGAATTACCTGCTTATGCCTTTTGGTTCTTTGTGTTGTAAAAATGATTTTATAAATGATTGATGTGAATGATGAGGTTAAGGCCCAGTAAAATATTCACAAGTCACATTTTTTGATTATAAATTTCATAATTACCAACAACATCTAATCATTTTCATTATACGTACACACAGTCACTGCATACATTCGCACAATTGATATAAACATTAATGTCAAATCAAATTCTTATTATCTAATCAATATTTACAGTTTACGTGTGTCTGTATATCTGAAGCATCCGATCTGCAAAAATTTCAGTAAAACGCATTATAAGTCGAAACTGCTAAGGGAAAGTACAAATCTAATCTACATATAAGTTGCAGAATGGCTGTCAAGCTTATTATAAAAATATATTAATAGTGAAATTTAGTATTTACGAATCGACATGTTGAAGTTGTTTATATTATTGTCGGCTGTAGCAGATTTTGCTCTTGGTGCTGCCATACCCGAGGGTATGCTTCCTCCAACTGATGGACGTATTGTGGGTGGAGTGATAACAGACATTAACAATTATCCATGGCAAGTTTCCATTCAGCGTGCCGGCTCTCACGCCTGTGCTGGAGCTATATATAACAATGTAGTAGTTGTCACAGTTGCACATTGCTTGGTAAATATCAACTCATCACAATTAATGGTTCGTGTCGGTTCCACCTATTGGAATTCAGGTGGTACCCTAGTTGGTGTTAGAAATTTTAGAATCAACGAGAATTATAGCCCAGTCACCATGGCTAATGATGTTGCAGTTATTCGCTTATCTTCAAGCTTGTATTTCAGTTCCACCATAAAAAGTATAAATTTATCTTCCAATCATGCTAATAACGGTGAACCTGCTATTGCTACGGGTTGGGGAACTGGTGAATATGGTTTAATCGGATTATCAACTGCTTTGGAAGCTGTCGAAGTTAACATGATCACTGAAGCAACTTGTGCTTCCTATACTTACGGTTATGGTAGTAGAATAATACCATCTATGTTGTGTGCATCGGCTCCAGGTAAGGATGCTTGTCAAGGTGATTCTGGCGGTCCATTAATATCTGGTAATCGTTTATATGGACTTGTCTCTTGGGGATTTGGATGTGCTAATTCAAATTATCCGGGTGTCTACACAAATATACCTTACTTGCATTCATGGATAACTAATGCTGCCAATAATATTATTAATTATAATAGTTAATTTATTACGTAAATAAATTTAAATTATTAACATTACATATTGCGACATTTTTTTGATTTACAAAATTCGAATGGGATTTATCCAAGCTAAAAAGCTATTGTTTATGGAATTTTCTCAAAATGGTCTTTTTTTTAATTGATTTCTTTTTATACTGAATTGATTTTTTTTTATACAAAAGAAGACAAAATTATATAAATTTAGTTAGATTATTAATATTATCTATTATTATTATTACTTAAAAAATAGTGGGATTTGTGTATGCGTGAAAAGTATTTATTGTAAGCACTTTAACTATTAAAATTACACTATACGACAATGGTTTCCAATAGCACTAGGCGTACTTAATAATACTCCCATGGCGTTTCGCTACTTTAGAGAGAGCTTTTTCAAGATCAAAGTCTGCAATAGAGGTTATATGAGCGTAACTCATTAACCACAAGGTATTCGTGTTGGAGTTTTCGGCAAAGCTGTTTCTCTCAAATATGGCTACAATATTGCAGAGCGTTGTAGCAGCAAAAAGTTAATACAAGGTGAGGAATTTGAGACTGAACGCATGACACAGCAGGTTTTGTATCATTTGTTTTAAACCGTGAGGAAATTTGTTTAAGTGAAAACTTTTATTGCAGACTTTGACCTTGAAAAAATCGCTTATTTGACCTAAAGTAACAATACGCCCCGGCAGTATTAATAAGTAGGCCTAGTTCTATTGGAAACCGTTGAGAGATTTGGATTCATATTTTTAGTGTCGCACATTATCAATGGGTTAATGTATTAGAACGTTATTATATTACAATCGATAAGTCATCAGTACATAAAATTTCATTGTAATTGGCAGAAAGAGAGTATCCAAAAATGGTTGCAAGATTTCAATCGAAAAATCAGAAAGTTTAAGCTAAAACAAAATGTGAGCACCAATGGATTAATAAATCAATATTTTGTTAATATGCTATTAGTATGCGAAATTTTATGGTAATTGACTAACAGTTAGTATTTTAAAAATTGATTTAAAAATTTTACCTTAAATTTACATGTGGTCAACAATTTGATCCGCGTTTTTGAATTGTCCGATTCTGGTTCGAGATTCTTAAACTGCTTCCTTTCGAAAATGGGTGTGCAATTACAAGATGATTGGCGATTGCTAAGTGATTTTAAGGATCGAAAATAGTAAAACAAATCGGATTTTAAGGAAATAACGAGCACCAAAGGGTTCGACTTCATACATTCATTAATCCTAAACCGGAGCTAACTTTTCAAAATCCTTTTCAAGATCTACTACTGACGTCGTTAACTAACCAAATTTTCTAGTCACGTTTCGTTGATTTTTGTCGCATAGTGTAATTAATGAAATATCCAAGATACATGGTGTTGTATATTTTTTTGTAAAGTACTCGTTGAGATCTTTTCAACGGTATACAATACATAGGGATCCGCTTCATTCCATTATATGACCTTTGCTCATATGTAAATATATGGATACGAAATGGAATATAAAATTAGCATTACCTATCTATGCATTGGCCATACAAAATATGCTTATAGAAAATGTTTAATAATTTGAACTTGGGACTCACCGATAACTCATGTTTTTTGGAAGCATCTCTTTACTTGTGTGCAATTGGCACAAATCTCTATGGTGCTAGGAGAAATTATTTTATACTTTTTATTCGTTTTAAAAACGTGGTTCATAAAAAAAACAATTGTATTTAAATTATTATTTTCCGCGTTTTAGTCTAGTGTGTGAGCCAATCCAACAACTATATAAGCCTAAGCCCTTGTAAATTTTCCGTGTTTCACTGTGTGTTCCATAACAACCAAATAAGAAAAGCAGCATAGTTTTATTTTTCTTTGAAATAATATCACATAAAAAGAATTAATTGCACGAAAGTGTACTAAAAATCTTGCTTATTTCCGAACCTTAAAATATACTGAAAAAACTGCGATCGTATCGAAAAATGATTTTTACAACGATGAATGCAATGCTTTAATCTATGAATCTTATTGACAAATATCTACTTCCAAAACGCCATATTATTTAAACCATACATTATCCATCTGTTAGTTAACACCGTACTCCTTATTTATACACTAACCTGAAAGTATGCTCTACAATAATTATTGCATAATAACAATATTTATGCACCAGCCTGAAAGTATGCTGTACTATGATTATTGTATAGTAATAACATTTAGACACCAGCCTGAAAGTATGCTGTACTATAGAAGACCCTCTTAGATATTCTTCACTTTGTCAATATAAATTATAAGACAGTACGTCATGGTGGTTTAAAGTTTTACTCCTTTAAAGTTTGAATAAATTTATTTATTAATAGATATTACATATTTCTTATATCTAACATATTACTAACTCTAGTTAACAATATCTCAATTTCAAATTATTAAAGAAAAATAGAATTTAAAAAAAATTGGAAATATTTTCCTCAAAGAATGTTTGCTGCTTCTATTAATCGTAAATCCTATATAAAGGCATTCTAGCAAAAACAAAGCTTTTAGTCGGTCGAAGATTAATTTCTGGGAAAAAGTTTGACTAAGGTGGTTTTGATTTTCAATAGCCTCAACTATTTTTTGATTGGAGAATAATTTTTCCGAATGGTTATTATTTTTTCCAACAATTAATCCAGTTCAATGGGATTATAATAAAAAAAAAAAATTTTCAAAGGCTAATTTTTACCTTCGCTGACCCCAACTACTTTTCGATGGGTAATATTTTTTACCAAAACCTTTTGATAGATTTCGCGTTCGTTTACCCGGTTTAGTCATATATCGAATAGTGGCTTCATATAACACCTAAAAGGGTGGGTAAGGGGGGTTGGCGGAGTGTTTCTGTCTTAGTTATTTTTGACCTTCCTTCTACGATAAACAAATTTATCTTAGCAATGAAATATATGCAAGGTAAAATAAAAAAAAATGTATATTGGCCCCGCGCATACCAAAATTATGGGTTTTGACCCCCATACGGGGGATCCCAAACGTGATAGAGAAAATCTGAGTACAGGGTCGGAATTAGCGACCCCGAATCAGCATTACCGTTATCCATTCGACATTTGAAATTTACTGTCGCACTGTGTTATCGATATTATCGATAAGCAACGAACACGTTAATCGATAATCGTTGATAATCCCAAAATTTTTCTTCAGTTCATTTTTATTAAAACAAAAGCACTAAATACAGTGCGAAAAGTATCATATTGGGAAAATGGAGTTTTCTATAATTTGTGTCAATTTAAATATTTTATACTGAACAAATGAATGCAATGCCACTTGAGGCTAAGCTTAAAACTGTGGGCCCTCGGAAAAATGTCAGGACCAAAGCAATTTTCATGAAGCAGTAACCATCCAGCGACCAAGTTTGGATTGATTCATCGTGCAACATACCTAGTTTAGAAAACGTAGGCAAGAAAGAATATAAGTTCTGAGCTTCATAACTATGACAGAGTACTAGTTTCAACGAAAGACTTTTTTGCTTGGGCGGTTTTTGAAAGGAAAAATAGTTTACGTGCCGACTGGCCACAAATTTAGTTAAACTTATGTGAGCTGAATATTTCCATAATTGGGTGGTTAAGTGTCAGCAACATATTCGCTAGTCACATTTGAATTCAACGACACATTTTATAATTAGAAAAACACAAAAATAATTTCCATATGATGGATATGTAGATATATTTATATGATTGATCTGTCAATCAAAATCTTTATTATCTAATCATAACTTACAGAATACATATGTATATATTTATATCTGAAGCATCCGATTCGCAACAGTAATTTGATTATAAGCCAAGAGTGAACAGGGGAAACACAAATCTTATCTAACAGTTGAAAAAAGTTTGCCCAGCTCATTATAAAAACCAATGGAATATTACTTTTGATCGTTAGTATTTACGAATCGACATGTTGAAGTTAATAATTTTGTTGGCGGCTGTAGCGGCTTGTGCTCTCGGTAGTATCATACCTCAAACTGGTGGAAGTTATTATGGTGGAGTGGCAACAAACATCACCACATATCCATGGCAAGTTTCAATTCAGCGTTCCGGCTCTTACGCATGTGCTGGAGCTATATATAACAAACAAGTAATTGTCACAGTTGCACATTGCTTGGGAAACATCAACGCATCACAATTAATGGTTCGTGTCGGTTCTACCAATTGGAATTCAGGTGGTACCCTAGTTGCTGTTAAAAATTTCAGAATCAACAAGGACTATAATCCCATTACAATGGCTAACGATATTGCAGTAATTGGCTTGAATTCGAGTTTAACTTTTAGTCATACCATAAATAAAATCCATCTATCTTCAAATCATGCTAATAATGGTGAGACTGCTATTGTAACGGGTTGGGGAACTGGTCAATTTGGACAACCCGGACTGTCAAATACTTTGGAAGCGTTCAACGCTACCATGATCACATCAGCTACTTGTGCTTCATATTTTTACGGATACGGTAGTACAATATATCCATCCATGTTTTGTGCATCGGCTACTAGTCAAAATTTCTGTCAAGGTGATTCTGGCAGTCCATTGGTATCTGGTAATCGTTTATATGGACTTGTCTCTTGGGGATTCGGATGTTCCAATTATAATTATCCTTATTATGTCTACACAAATATTCCTTACTTGCATTCATGGATAACTGATGCAGCAAACAATGTTTATAACAATAATACGATATAAATTTTGATAAAGTGTATTAGGGATAAAACTTTTAAAAACGTTTAAAAATATATGCCCAATGTTATTTGTTAAAAATTATATTATTTTCCAATAACCATCTCTTGGAGAAACAATAAAGCTTTAATATAACTATATGTTTTTAAATGAATTCGTAATGAATTCACTGTTTCTGAACATGTAATGCCATAAGTTAAAAAAATATAATGAGAATTTTACTGCTAATTCATAGAAATTTACATAATTTAATCCATCCATGGTTTAATTTGATTTACTTCTTATTTGTTATATCGATGGTTAAGCTCATGGATGTGTTATTTAGGTGCCAAATATAGAAATTTACATGAAAGCAAATTTTGTGATTTCAACTGCATTTTGAGTCTCGATTATTGGGTCGCCACTTACAACAACAAACAAACTACAGCTATAAACTTCACAGTTAATATGTTGAAGCCTTTGAAAAGGCAATTAACTCATTTCCACCAAAAAGTCCACTTAACACAAAAGTGAGCTTAACCATCGATATGTAAGAGAATACGCAATTTTACATAATTTTGGATTAAATATTTTGCTAATTTTTATTTAATAAAAGTATATATCCCTGATATTGATAAATGATAAAGACTGTAGTTTGGTAATAAAGTATTTGTCCAAAGGAATTTGATCACCGCACTTATAAGTAATTTTTCAATAGAAAAAATTAACTATAGATTTTCGATTATCTACGATCACTGATGAGGAATAGTGATGGATTGCGAAATGGCCCACAAAGTTGGGAAAAATAGAAGAAGTTGAATGAAATTTGAGTCTAAAATGAATAATGGTACGCAAATTTCAAAAATCAAGTTAGTTAAACATTAAAATTTTTATATAGACATTTTTTCGCTTATCAAATTTAAAAACATACAGGCGCTTAAGCATGTTTATAGGTGTGTATGTAGGCAGGGTAATTCCGGTAGAGATGAAACGGTGGGAGAGATGAAACCCTTGCGCTATTTCTTGAAGCAGCTAATCAACTATTACGAATTTTGGTGTGCGAGTGTCGATTCATACAGGGACAACATTTTTCGCGATCGCTCATTCCAGTAAGCGCTATGAGGGCCAAAACTTTTCTCGCACTAGATTTGTCATCTATTTGTTATCATTTAATTACTTTGGAAAGCAGCTTGAGTGCCTACTTTAAAGGCTGTGTACTTTTTGAAAGATAGGTACAAGTTGTAGGTCATGTGGGAATGCATTTTTGATGTTTGTTGAATTTACAATTTTGCCCTTACAAATGGGAGAGATGGAACCTTTTTTCGGGGTGAGATGGAATAGTCGCAGTTTGTAACAAACTTGTTTTTGTTTTCTTCGATATTACACTGAGAAAAATCGTAGTTGGATGAACGCGACGTGCTCTTCATTATAATTTTTTATTAACAATCAAGTTTTATGTGATCAAAATTTTTCTTTATTTAAAGAGTTGGTTTCATGACAGTTTTTCTTATTTTTATCGAAAAATAATGTAATTCCGCCTCAACTCGCCAGAAAGAAGTAATAAGGCAAAATAAGAAGTCGACGCAATGGAGTGTTAGGCGTTGGCACATAGAGTTCGTTGTGTATGTGAGAGCGAAGCATACAACTGACAACTAAGATAACATATATGAAATCGTATGTGGTGTGGCCCATACACAACGTATACGTTGATGTAACGCAAGAGCAACTCTCAACTTTTGCTGTACGTTAAGAGTGTTGCAGCTATCAGCTGATTAATTTTGTGTATGATTGTATATCGGTTGGCAACTTATGATTTGTATCGCCTCGTATCGAAGTATACTACTTTCGTGCCAGTTGTATATTTCGCTCTCACGTACATAATGGGCTCTAGCCAAAGCCTTTAACGCGTGAGAAGGAGTACGCAGAAACTTGTTGCGATGCAACAATTGTAAAAAATGGTATAGGCGGAACTTGCTCTATTTCCGATGCAAGTTGCATTGATTGCGGGAGAAACTCTTCAAAAAACGTTCCAGAATGTTTTTTAAACTATTTTTCAATTATTCTTAATGCTCTCAAAAATTGTTCCAATTGTTCTTAAAAGTTATTTTTATTGTTCTTAAAAATATTTTTGATTAACTCCTTGTGAACCAAGGGGTGAATCGATGAAATTTTAGTTATTATAGATTCTTATAAAAAAATACCAAGTTTAGAATTTTTTCAAGGATCCACAAGATTAGCATCCCTATGTACCTTTGAGTCAGGGAGAAGCAAACATAAGAAATAATACGAATTAGAGTATACATTAACGTAACTACAGCCTAAAATCATACAAATATTTAGCTTAAAGATTTTATGAGCCTATAATAGTAATGGTACTTTTAAGTACCGTCGGTCGATAAAGGGTTAAAACAACCGATCTGATTTGCAGTATTTAGTTCTTACGGACCATATTTTTTTCATTTTATGGGGGATAAAAGGCGTTCCATCTCATCCGCAAGATTCTATTCCTCCCGAAATCGTCAACTTTTTTTTTTAACTAATTCGAAAAAATATGATAAAATGATAAAACACCGAAACCACTCCGCGTACTTATAAACAACAGTTGGAACTAAAGTTTGGTACATTACATGGACTATTTTTACAATTGCCTTTAAATTTGTGATAATTTATAAAAAAGGTTCCATCTCTCTCGGAATACCCCACATGATTTAAAAATGCGCATTCTTCCACATTTTCATACAGCTACACATATTTTCTTCGAATTGTATACAGAATTTTGTGATGGAGAATTTTGGAATGCAGAATTTTGGAATACAGAATTTCGGACAAACAGTATTATGGGGGGTTGGTGGGGTGTTGCTGTCTTAGTTATTTTTGACCTTCCTTCTACGATAAACAAATTTATCTTAGCTATGAAATATATGCAAGGTAATATAAAAAAAAATGTATATTGGCCCCGCGCATACCAAAATTATGGGTTTTGACCCCCATACGGGGGATCCCAGACGTGATAGAGAAAATCTGAGTACAGGGTCGGAATTAGCGACCCCGAATCAGCATTACCGTTATCCATTCGACATTTTAAATTTACTGTTGCACTGTGTTATCGATATTATCGATAAGCAACGAACACGTTAATCGATAATCGTTGATAATCCCAAAATTTTTCTTCAGTTCATTTTTATTAAAACAAAAGCACTAAATACAGTGCGAAAAGTATCATATTGGGAAAATGGAGTTTTCTAAATATGTTAATTCATATACCTATAATTTCTGTCAATTTAAATATTTTATACTGAACAAATGAATGCAATGCCACTTGAGGCTAAGCTTAAAACTGTGGGCCCTCGGAAAAATGTCAGGACCAAAGCAATTTTCATGAAGCAGTAACCATCCAGCGACCAAGTTTGGATTGATTCATCGTGCAACATACCTAGTTTAGAAAACGTAGGCAAGAAAGAATATAAGTTCTGAGCTTCATAACTATGACAGAGTACTAGTTTCAACGAAAGACTTTTTTGCTTGGGCGGTTTTTGAAAGGAAAAATAGTTTACGTGCCGACTGGCCACAAATTTAGTTAAACTTATGTGAGCTGAATATTTCCATAATTGGGTGGTTAAGTGTCAGCAACATATTCGCTAGTCACATTTGAATTCAACGACACATTTTATAATTAGAAAAACACAAAAATAATTTCCATATGATGGATATGTAGATATATTTATATGATTGATCTGTCAATCAAAATCATTATTATCTAATCATAACTTACAGAATACATATGTATATATTTATATCTGAAGCATCCGATTCGCAACAGTAATTTGATTATAAGCCAAGAGTGCACAGGGGAAAAACAAATCTTATCTAACAGTTGAAAAAAGTTTGCCCAGCTCATTATAAAAACCAATGGAATATTACTTTTGATCGTTAGTATTTACGAATCGACATGTTGAAGTTAATAATTTTGTTGGCGGCTGTAGCGGCTTGTGCTCTCGGTAGTATCATACCTCAAACTGGTGGAAGTTATTCTGGTGGAGTGGCAACAAACATCACCACATATCCATGGCAAGTTTCAATTCAGCGTTCCGGCTCTTACGCATGTGCTGGAGCTATATATAACAAACAAGTAATTGTCACAGTTGCACATTGCTTGGGAAACATCAACGCATCACAATTAATGGTTCGTGTCGGTTCTACCAATTGGAATTCAGGTGGTACCCTAGTTGCTGTTAAAAATTTCAGAATCAACAAGAACTATAATCCCATCACAATGGCTAACGATATTGCAGTAATTGGCTTGAATTCGAGTTTAACTTTCAGTCCTACCATAAATAAAATCCATCTATCTTCAAATCATGCTAATAATGGTGAGACTGCTATTGTAACGGGTTGGGGAACTGGTCAATTTGGACAACCCGGACTGTCAAATACTTTGGAAGTGTTCAACGCTACCATGATCACATCAGCTACTTGTGCTTCATATTCTTACGGATACGGTAGTACAATATATCCATCCATGTTTTGTGCATCGGCTACTAGTCAAAATTTCTGTCAAGGTGATTCTGGCAGTCCATTGGTATCTGGTAAAAGTTTATATGGACTTGTCTCTTGGGGATTCGGATGTTCCAATTATAATTATCCTGGTGTCTACACAAATATTCCTTACTTGCATTCATGGATAACTGATGCAGCAAACAATGTTTATAACAATAATACGATATAAATTTTGATAAAGTGTATTAGGGATATAACTTTAAAAAACGTTTAAAAATATATGCCCAATGTAATTTGTTAAAAATTATATTATTTTCCAATAACCATCTCTTGGAGAAACAATAAAGCTTTAATATAACTATATGTTTTTAAATGAATTCGTAATGAATTCACTGTTTCTGAAAATGTAATGTCATAAGTTAAAAAATATAATGAGAATTTTACTGCTAATTCATAGAAATTTACATAATTTAATCCATCCATGGTAATATAAAAGGATGAATTAATTTGATTTACTTCTTATTTGTTATATCGATGGTTAAGCTCATGGATGTGTTATTTAGGTGCCAAATATAGAAATTTACATGAAAGCAAATTTTGTGATTTCAACTGCATTTTGAGTCTCGATTATTGGGTCGCCACTTACAACAACAAACAAACAACAGCTATAAACTTCACAGTTAATATGTTGAAGCCTTTGAAAAGGCAATTAACTCATTTCCACCAAAAAGTCCACTTAACACAAAAGTGAGCTTAACCATCGATATGTAAGAGAATACGCAATTTTACATAATTTTGGATTAAATATTTTGCTAATTTTTATTTAATAAAAGTATATATCCCTGATATTGATAAATGATAAAGACTGTAGTTTGGTAATAAAGTATTTGTCCAAAGAAACTTGATCACCGTACTTATAAGTAATTTTTCAATAGAAAAAATTAACTATAGATTTTCGATTATCTACGATCACTGATGAGGAATAGTGATGGATTGCGAAATGGCCCACAAAGTTGGGAAAAATAGAAGAAGTTGAATGAAATTTGAGTCTAAAATGAATAATGGTACGCAAATTTCAAAAATCAAGTTAGTTAAACATTAAAATTTTTATATAGACATTTTTTCGCTTATCAAATTTAAAAACATACAGGCGCTTAAGCATGTTTATAGGTGTGTATGTAGGCAGGGTAATTCCGGTAGAGATGAAACGGTGGGAGAGATGAAACCCTTGCGCTATTTCTTGAAGCAGCTAATCAACTATTACGAATTTTGGTGTGCGAGTGTCGATTCATACAGGGACAACATTTTTCGCGATCGCTCATTCCAGTAAGCGCTATGAGGGCCAAAACTTTTCTCGCACTAGATTTGTCATCTATTTGTTATCATTTAATTACTTTGGAAAGCAGCTTGAGTGCCTACTTTAAAGGCTGTGTACTTTTTGAAAGATAGGTACAAGTTGTAGGTCATGTGGGAATGCATTTTTGATGTTTTTTGAATTTACAATTTTGCCCTTACAAATGGGAGAGATGGAACCTTTTTTCGGGGTGAGATGGAATAGTCGCAGTGTTACAAACTTGTTTTTGTTTTCTTCGATATTACACTGAGAAAAATCGTAGTTGGATGAACGCGACGTGCTCTTCATTATAATTTTTTATTAACAATCAAGTTTTATGTGATCAAAATTTTTCTTTATTTAAAGAGTTGGTTTCATGACAGTTTTTCTTATTTTTATCGAAAAATAATGTAATTCCGCCTCAACTCGCCAGAAAGAAGTAATAAGGCAAAATAAGAAGTCGACGCAATGGAGTGTTAGGCGTTGGCACATAGAGTTCGTTGTGTATGTGAGAGCGAAGCATACAACTGACAACTAAGATAACATATATGAAATCGTATGTGGTGTGGCCCATACACAACGTATACGTTGATGTAACGCAAGAGCAACTCTCAACTTTTGCTGTACGTTAAGAGTGTTGCAGCTATCAGCTGATTAATTTTGTGTATGATTGTATATCGGTTGGCAACTTATGATTTGTATCGCCTCGTATCGAAGTATACTACTTTCGTGCCAGTTGTATATTTCGCTCTCACGTACATAATGGGCTCTAGCCAAAGCCTTTAACGCGTGAGAAGGAGTACGCAGAAACTTGTTGCGATGCAACAATTGTAAAAAATGGTATAGGCGGAACTTGCTCTATTTCCGATGCAAGTTGCATTGATTGCGGGAGAAACTCTTCAAAAAACGTTCCAGAATGTTTTTTAAACTATTTTTCAATTATTCTTAATGCTCTCAAAAATTGTTCCAATTGTTCTTAAAAGTTATTTTTATTGTTCTTAAAAATATTTTTGATTAACTCCTTGTGAACCAAGGGGTGAATCGATGAAATTTTAGTTATTATAGATTCTTATAAAAAAATACCAAGTTTAGAATTTTTTCAAGGATCCACAAGATTAGCATCCCTATGTACCTTTGAGTCAGGGAGAAGCAAACATAAGAAATAATACGAATTAGAGTATACATTAACGTAACTACAGCCTAAAATCATACAAATATTTAGCTTAAAGATTTTATGAGCCTATAATAGTAATGGTACTTTTAAGTACCGTCGGTCGATAAAGGGTTAAAACAACCGATCTGATTTGCAGTATTTAGTTCTTACGGACCATATTTTTTTCATTTTATGGGGGATAAAAGGCGTTCTATCTCATCCGCAAGATTCTATTCCTCCCGAAATCGTCAACTTTTTTTTTTAACTAATTCGAAAAAATATGATAAAATGATAAAACACCGAAACCACTCCGCGTACTTATAAACAACAGTTGGAACTAAAGTTTGGTACATTACATGGACTATTTTTACAATTGCCTTTAAATTTGTGATAATTTATAAAAAAGGTTCCATCTCTCTCGGAATACCCCACATGATTTAAAAATGCGCATTCTTCCACATTTTCATACAGCTACACATATTTTCTTCGAATTGTATACAGAATTTTGTTATGGAGAATTTTGGAATGCAGAATTTTGGAATACAGAATTTCGGACAAACAGTATTATGGGGGGTTGGTGGGGTGTTGCTGTCTTAGTTATTTTTGACCTTCCTTCTACGATAAACAAATTTATCTTAGCTATGAAATATATGCAAGTTAATATAAAAAAAAATGTATATTGGCCCCGCGCATACCAAAATTATGGGTTTTGACCCCCATACGGGGGATCCCAGACGTGATAGAGAAAATCTGAGTACAGGGTCGGAATTAGCGACCCCGAATCAGCATTACCGTTATCCATTCGACATTTTAAATTTACTGTTGCACTGTGTTATCGATATTATCGATAAGCAACGAACACGTTAATCGATAATCGTTGATAATCCCAAAATTTTTCTTCAGTTCATTTTTATTAAAACAAAAGCACTAAATACAGTGCGAAAAGTATCATATTGGGAAAATGGAGTTTTCTAAATATGTTAATTCATATACCTATAATTTCTGTCAATTTAAATATTTTATACTGAACAAATGAATGCAATGCCACTTGAGGCTAAGCTTAAAACTGTGGGCCCTCGGAAAAATGTCAGGACCAAAGCAATTTTCATGAAGCAGTAACCATCCAGCGACCAAGTTTGGATTGATTCATCGTGCAGCATACCAAGTTTAGAAAACGTAGGCAATAAAGAATATAAGTTCTGAGCTTCATAACTATGACAGAGTACTAGTTTCAACGAAAGACTTTTTTGCTTGGGCGGTTTTTGAAAGGAAAAATAGTTTACGTGCCGACTGGCCACAAATTTAGTTAAACTTATGTGAGCTGAATATTTCCATAATTGGGTGGTTAAGTGTCAGCAACATATTCGCTAGTCACATTTGAATTCAACGACACATTTTATAATTAGAAAAACACAAAAATAATTTCCATATGATGGATATGTAGATATATTTATATGATTGATCAGTCAATCAAAATCATTATTATCTAATCATAACTTACAGAATACATATGTATATATTTATATCTGAAGCATCCGATTCGCAACAGTAATTTGATTATAAGCCAAGAGTGCACAGGGGAAACACAAATCTTATCTAACAGTTGAAAAAAGTTTGCCCAGCTCATTATAAAAACCAATGGAATATTACTTTTGATCGTTAGTATTTACGAATCGACATGTTGAAGTTAATAATTTTGTTGGCGGCTGTAGCGGCTTGTGCTCTCGGTAGTATCATACCTCAAACTGGTGGAAGTTATTCTGGTGGAGTGGCAACAAACATCACCACATATCCATGGCAAGTTTCAATTCAGCGTTCCGGCTCTTACGCATGTGCTGGAGCTATATATAACAAACAAGTAATTGTCACAGTTGCACATTGCTTGGGAAACATCAACGCATCACAATTAATGGTTCGTGTCGGTTCTACCAATTGGAATTCAGGTGGTACCCTAGTTGCTGTTAAAAATTTCAGAATCAACAAGAACTATAATCCCATCACAATGGCTAACGATATTGCAGTAATTGGCTTGAATTCGAGTTTAACTTTCAGTCCTACCATAAATAAAATCCATCTATCTTCAAATCATGCTAATAATGGTGAGACTGCTATTGTAACGGGTTGGGGAACTGGTCAATTTGGACAACCCGGACTGTCAAATACTTTGGAAGTGTTCAACGCTACCATGATCACATCAGCTACTTGTGCTTCATATTCTTACGGATACGGTAGTACAATATATCCATCCATGTTTTGTGCATCGGCTACTAGTCAAAATTTCTGTCAAGGTGATTCTGGCAGTCCATTGGTATCTGGTAAAAGTTTATATGGACTTGTCTCTTGGGGATTCGGATGTTCCAATTATAATTATCCTGGTGTCTACACAAATATTCCTTACTTGCATTCATGGATAACTGATGCAGCAAACAATGTTTATAACAATAATACGATATAAATTTTGATAAATTGTATTAGGGATAAAACTTTTAAAAACGTTTAAAAATATATGCCCAATGTTATTTGTTAAAAATTATATTATTTTCCAATAACCATCTCTTGGAGAAACAATAAAGCTTTAATATAACTATATGTTTTTAAATGAATTCGTAATGAATTCACTGTTTCTGAACATGTAATGCCATAAGTTAAAAAAATATAATGAGAATTTTACTGCTAATTCATAGAAATTTACATAATTTAATCCATCCATGGTTTAATTTGATTTACTTCTTATTTGTTATATCGATGGTTAAGCTCATGGATGTGTTATTTAGGTGCCAAATATAGAAATTTACATGAAAGCAAATTTTGTGATTTCAACTGCATTTTGAGTCTCGATTATTGGGTCGCCACTTACAACAACAAACAAACAACAGCTATAAACTTCACAGTTAATATGTTGAAGCCTTTGAAAAGGCAATTAACTCATTTCCACCAAAAAGTCCACTTAACACAAAAGTGAGCTTAACCATCGATATGTAAGAGAATACGCAATTTTACATAATTTTGGATTAAATATTTTGCTAATTTTTATTTAATAAAAGTATATATCCCTGATATTGATAAATGATAAAGACTGTAGTTTGGTAATAAAGTATTTGTCCAAAGAAACTTGATCACCGTACTTATAAGTAATTTTTCAATAGAAAAAATTAACTATAGATTTTCGATTATCTACGATCACTGATGAGGAATAGTGGTGGATTGCGAAATGGCCCACAAAGTTGGGCAAAATAGAAGAAGTTGAATGAAATTTGGGTCTAAAATGAATAATGGTACGCAAATTTCAAAAATCAAGTTAGTTAAACATTAAAATTTTTATATAGACATTTTTTCGCTTATCAAATTTAAAACATACAGGCGCTTAAGCATGTTTATAGGTGTGTATGTAGGCAGGGTAATTCCGGTAGAGATGAAACGGTGGGAGAGATGAAACCCTTGCGCTATTTCTTGAAGCTGCTAATCAACTATTACGAATTTTGGTGTGCGAGTGACAACATTTTTCGCGATCGCTCATTCCAGTAAGCGCTATGAGGGCCAAAACTTTTCTCGCACTAGATTTGTCATCTATTTGTTATCATTTAATTACTTTGGAAAGCAGCTTGAGTGCCTACTTTAAAGGCTGTGTACTTTTTGAAAGATAGGTACAAGTTGTAGGTCATGTGGGAATGCATTTTTGATGTTTGTTGAATTTACAATTTTGCCCTTACAAATGGGAGAGATGGAACCTTTTTTCGGGGTGAGATGGAATAGTCGCAGTTTGTAACAAACTTGTTTTTGTTTTCTTCGATATTACACTGAGAAAAATCGTAGTTGGATGAACGCGACGTGCTCTTCATTATAATTTTTTATTAACAATCAAGTTTTCTGTGATCAAAATTTTTCTTTATTTAAAGAGTTGGTTTCATGACAGTTTTTCTTATTTTTATCGAAAAATAATGTAATTCCGCCTCAACTCGCCAGAAAGAAGTAATAAGGCAAAATAAGAAGTCGACGCAATGGAGTGTTAGGCGTTGGCACATAGAGTTCGTTGTGTATGTGAGAGCGAAGCATACAACTGACAACTAAGATAACATATATGAAATCGTATGTGGTGTGGCCCATACACAACGTATACGTTGAAGTAACGCAAGAGCAACTCTCAACTTTTGCTGTACGTTAAGAGTGTTGCAGCTATCAGCTGATTAATTTTGTGTATGATTGTATATCGGTTGGCAACTTATGATTTGTATCGCCTCGTATCGAAGTATACTACTTTCGTGCCAGTTGTATATTTCGCTCTCACGTACATAATGGGCTCTAGCCAAAGCCTTTAACGCGTGAGAAGGAGTACGCAGAAACTTGTTGCGATGCAACAATTGTAAAAAATGGTATAGGCGGAACTTGCTCTATTTCCGATGCAAGTTGCATTGATTGCGGGAGAAACTCTTCAAAAAACGTTCCAGAATGTTTTTTAAACTATTTTTCAATTATTCTTAATGCTCTCAAAAATTGTTCCAATTGTTCTTAAAAGTTATTTTTATTGTTCTTAAAAATATTTTTGATTAACTCCTTGTGAACCAAGGGGTGAATCGATGAAATTTTAGTTATTATAGATTCTTATAAAAAAATACCAAGTTTAGAATTTTTTCAAGGATCCACAAGATTAGCATCCCTATGTACCTTTGAGTCAGGGAGAAGCAAACATAAGAAATAATACGAATTAGAGTATACATTAACGTAACTACAGCCTAAAATCATACAAATATTTAGCTTAAAGATTTTATGAGCCTATAATAGTAATGGTACTTTTAAGTACCGTCGGTCGATAAAGGGTTAAAACAACCGATCTGATTTGCAGTATTTAGTTCTTACGGACCATATTTTTTTCATTTTATGGGGGATAAAAGGCGTTCCATCTCATCCGCAAGATTCTATTCCTCCCGAAATCGTCAACTTTTTTTTTTAACTAATTCGAAAAAATATGATAAAATGATAAAACACCGAAACCACTCCGCGTACTTATAAACAACAGTTGGAACTAAAGTTTGGTACATTACATGGACTATTTTTACAATTGCCTTTAAATTTGTGATAATTTATAAAAAAGGTTCCATCTCTCTCGGAATACCCCACATGATTTAAAAATGCGCATTCTTCCACATTTTCATACAGCTACACATATTTTCTTCGAATTGTATACAGAATTTTGTTATGGAGAATTTTGGAATGCAGAATTTTGGAATACAGAATTTCGGACAAACAGTATTATGGGGGGTTGGTGGGGTGTTGCTGTCTTAGTTATTTTTGACCTTCCTTCTACGATAAACAAATTTATCTTAGCTATGAAATATATGCAAGTTAATATAAAAAAAAATGTATATTGGCCCCGCGCATACCAAAATTATGGGTTTTGACCCCCATACGGGGGATCCCAGACGTGATAGAGAAAATCTGAGTACAGGGTCGGAATTAGCGACCCCGAATCAGCATTACCGTTATCCATTCGACATTTTAAATTTACTGTTGCACTGTGTTATCGATATTATCGATAAGCAACGAACACGTTAATCGATAATCGTTGATAATCCCAAAATTTTTCTTCAGTTCATTTTTATTAAAACAAAAGCACTAAATACAGTGCGAAAAGTATCATATTGGGAAAATGGAGTTTTCTAAATATGTTAATTCATATACCTATAATTTCTGTCAATTTAAATATTTTATACTGAACAAATGAATGCAATGCCACTTGAGGCTAAGCTTAAAACTGTGGGCCCTCGGAAAAATGTCAGGACCAAAGCAATTTTCATGAAGCAGTAACCATCCAGCGACCAAGTTTGGATTGATTCATCGTGCAGCATACCAAGTTTAGAAAACGTAGGCAATAAAGAATATAAGTTCTGAGCTTCATAACTATGACAGAGTACTAGTTTCAACGAAAGACTTTTTTGCTTGGGCGGTTTTTGAAAGGAAAAATAGTTTACGTGCCGACTGGCCACAAATTTAGTTAAACTTATGTGAGCTGAATATTTCCATAATTGGGTGGTTAAGTGTCAGCAACATATTCGCTAGTCACATTTGAATTCAACGACACATTTTATAATTAGAAAAACACAAAAATAATTTCCATATGATGGATATGTAGATATATTTATATGATTGATCTGTCAATCAAAATCATTATTATCTAATCATAACTTACAGAATACATATGTATATATTTATATCTGAAGCATCCGATTCGCAACAGTAATTTGATTATAAGCCAAGAGTGCACAGGGGAAACACAAATCTTATCTAACAGTTGAAAAAAGTTTGCCCAGCTCATTATAAAAACCAATGGAATATTACTTTTGATCGTTAGTATTTACGAATCGACATGTTGAAGTTAATAATTTTGTTGGCGGCTGTAGCGGCTTGTGCTCTCGGTAGTATCATACCTCAAACTGGTGGAAGTTATTCTGGTGGAGTGGCAACAAACATCACCACATATCCATGGCAAGTTTCAATTCAGCGTTCCGGCTCTTACGCATGTGCTGGAGCTATATATAACAAACAAGTAATTGTCACAGTTGCACATTGCTTGGGAAACATCAACGCATCACAATTAATGGTTCGTGTCGGTTCTACCAATTGGAATTCAGGTGGTACCCTAGTTGCTGTTAAAAATTTCAGAATCAACAAGAACTATAATCCCATCACAATGGCTAACGATATTGCAGTAATTGGCTTGAATTCGAGTTTAACTTTCAGTCCTACCATAAATAAAATCCATCTATCTTCAAATCATGCTAATAATGGTGAGACTGCTATTGTAACGGGTTGGGGAACTGGTCAATTTGGACAACCCGGACTGTCAAATACTTTGGAAGTGTTCAACGCTACCATGATCACATCAGCTACTTGTGCTTCATATTCTTACGGATACGGTAGTACAATATATCCATCCATGTTTTGTGCATCGGCTACTAGTCAAAATTTCTGTCAAGGTGATTCTGGCAGTCCATTGGTATCTGGTAAAAGTTTATATGGACTTGTCTCTTGGGGATTCGGATGTTCCAATTATAATTATCCTGGTGTCTACACAAATATTCCTTACTTGCATTCATGGATAACTGATGCAGCAAACAATATTTATAACAATAATACGATATAAATTTTGATAAAGTGTATTAGGGATAAAACTTTTAAAAACGTTTAAAAATATATGCCCAATGTTATTTGTTAAAAATTATATTATTTTCCAATAACCATCTCTTGGAGAAACAATAAAGCTTTAATATAACTATATGTTTTTAAATGAATTCGTAATGAATTCACTGTTTCTGAACATGTAATGCCAAGTTAAAAAAATATAATGAGAATTTTACTGCTAATTCATAGAAATTTACATAATTTAATCCATCCATGGTTTAATTTGATTTACTTCTTATTTGTTATATCGATGGTTAAGCTCATGGATGTGTTATTTAGGTGCCAAATATAGAAATTTACATGAAAGCAAATTTTGTGATTTCAACTGCATTTTGAGTCTCGATTATTGGGTCGCCACTTACAACAACAAACAAACAACAGCTATAAACTTCACAGTTAATATGTTGAAGCCTTTGAAAAGGCAATTAACTCATTTCCACCAAAAAGTCCACTTAACACAAAAGTGAGCTTAACCATCGATATGTAAGAGAATACGCAATTTTACATAATTTTGGATTAAATATTTTGCTAATTTTTATTTAATAAAAGTATATATCCCTGATATTGATAAATGATAAAGACTGTAGTTTGGTAATAAAGTATTTGTCCAAAGAAACTTGATCACCGTACTTATAAGTAATTTTTCAATAGAAAAAATTAACTATAGATTTTCGATTATCTACGATCACTGATGAGGAATAGTGGTGGATTGCGAAATGGCCCACAAAGTTGGGCAAAATAGAAGAAGTTGAATGAAATTTGGGTCTAAAATGAATAATGGTACGCAAATTTCAAAAATCAAGTTAGTTAAACATTAAAATTTTTATATAGACATTTTTTCGCTTATCAAATTTAAAACATACAGGCGCTTAAGCATGTTTATAGGTGTGTGTGTAGGCAGGGTAATTCCGGTAGAGATGAAACGGTGGGAGAGATGAAACCCTTGCGCTATTTCTTGAAGCTGCTAATCAACTATTACGAATTTTGGTGTGCGAGTGACAACATTTTTCGCGATCGCTCATTCCAGTAAGCGCTATGAGGGCCAAAACTTTTCTCGCACTAGATTTGTCATCTATTTGTTATCATTTAATTACTTTGGAAAGCAGCTTGAGTGCCTACTTTAAAGGCTGTGTACTTTTTGAAAGATAGGTACAAGTTGTAGGTCATGTGGGAATGCATTTTTGATGTTTGTTGAATTTACAATTTTGCCCTTACAAATGGGAGAGATGGAACCTTTTTTCGGGGTGAGATGGAATAGTCGCAGTGTTACAAACTTGTTTTTGTTTTCTTCGATATTACACTGAGAAAAATCGTAGTTGGATGAACGCGACGTGCTCTTCATTATAATTTTTTATTAACAATCAAGTTTTATGTGATCAAAATTTTTCTTTATTTAAAGAGTTGGTTTCATGACAGTTTTTCTTATTTTTATCGAAAAATAATGTAATTCCGCCTCAACTCGCCAGAAAGAAGTAATAAGGCAAAATAAGAAGTCGACGCAATGGAGTGTTAGGCGTTGGCACATAGAGTTCGTTGTGTATGTGAGAGCGAAGCATACAACTGACAACTAAGATAACATATATGAAATCGTATGTGGTGTGGCCCATACACAACGTATACGTTGAAGTAACGCAAGAGCAACTCTCAACTTTTGCTGTACGTTAAGAGTGTTGCAGCTATCAGCTGATTAATTTTGTGTATGATTGTATATCGGTTGGCAACTTATGATTTGTATCGCCTCGTATCGAAGTATACTACTTTCGTGCCAGTTGTATATTTCGCTCTCACGTACATAATGGGCTCTAGCCAAAGCCTTTAACGCGTGAGAAGGAGTACGCAGAAACTTGTTGCGATGCAACAATTGTAAAAAATGGTATAGGCGGAACTTGCTCTATTTCCGATGCAAGTTGCATTGATTGCGGGAGAAACTCTTCAAAAAACGTTCCAGAATGTTTTTTAAACTATTTTTCAATTATTCTTAATGCTCTCAAAAATTGTTCCAATTGTTCTTAAAAGTTATTTTTATTGTTCTTAAAAATATTTTTGATTAACTCCTTGTGAACCAAGGGGTGAATCGATGAAATTTTAGTTATTATAGATTCTTATAAAAAAATACCAAGTTTAGAATTTTTTCAAGGATCCACAAGATTAGCATCCCTATGTACCTTTGAGTCAGGGAGAAGCAAACATAAGAAATAATACGAATTAGAGTATACATTAACGTAACTACAGCCTAAAATCATACAAATATTTAGCTTAAAGATTTTATGAGCCTATAATAGTAATGGTACTTTTAAGTACCGTCGGTCGATAAAGGGTTAAAACAACCGATCTGATTTGCAGTATTTAGTTCTTACGGACCATATTTTTTTCATTTTATGGGGGATAAAAGGCGTTCCATCTCATCCGCAAGATTCTATTCCTCCCGAAATCGTCAACTTTTTTTTTTAACTAATTCGAAAAAATATGATAAAATGATAAAACACCGAAACCACTCCGCGTACTTATAAACAACAGTTGGAACTAAAGTTTGGTACATTACATGGACTATTTTTACAATTGCCTTTAAATTTGTGATAATTTATAAAAAAGGTTCCATCTCTCTCGGAATACCCCACATGATTTAAAAATGCGCATTCTTCCACATTTTCATACAGCTACACATATTTTCTTCGAATTGTATACAGAATTTTATGATGGAGAATTTTGGAATGCAGAATTTTGGAATACAGAATTTCGGACAAACAGTATTATGGACGCAGAAATTTGCAATACAGAACTTTGAAATCAGAATTTTGCACAATACAGAATTTTTACCACAACCCGCCTTAGATACTTTGCAAAAATCAAATATTTTCAAGCATTGGACGAAAGCGGAGGAGTTTGTTCATTTTCTACTACGTAAAAGTCTATACTAAATGAAGTTGAAATAAAATTTCACGAAAAAGTTATCTCAATATTTTTTTGCATCTTCAACAAATCGTAAGTTTGACATCTCGTAAAATTTATGTTTTTTTTTAAACAAAAGGCGTATGTTTTACTATCTCTTAGTTTATAAAATTTGTTAATTTATATTGTTCCAGCCACAAATGTAATTTTGAGTTTTTTTTGCTGAAAGATGTAAAATTATTAAATATTTCCAGGTCACAGTGAGGTTTCTTTCGGAGGATATGCTCAAGTTAATTCAAGCCCTAAAATTCTACGATAGATGTAGAGAATATAACTGATTTGGGAATTTTTTCTTGTCGGTGTTTTTCAATTCAACAATTGAAATGTAGAGAATTCGAAATTCCTTTGGAATGTATAAGTATATGAATATTTGGAAAAAATAAAAAGAAACATTCTAATGTTTAAGTGAAGAAATTTTTTTGTATACAGTCTCGATCGGAAGTCAATAATTAAGTACTCAATTTAAAGTGAATGAGTCGGTGTGGTTTTAAATACATTTTGATATTAGTTATTGTCTAATCATTTTTTCTATTTAATTTTATAGTTATGTATATGTTAGTAAGTACTACCATATAAATAAATTTATCAGTCTATCCAGCATTAAATACTCGAAGTCAACAATATTAATGTTTAGAGTGGTTCCCAGAAGATCAAATCTTATCTACATAGAAAACCACAACAAATTAAAGGCAAAAATTTAACAATTTCTTTCAATAGTTCTTTTTACATATAAAAGCCTGAAAATTTATGAATAAAATCAGTTTCGAATTGGTTTTCAATATGGTTAAAATGTTATTAACCTTGCTGTCAGCAGTTGCTTGCGTTCTAGGCGCCACCATTCCTGAGGGTATGCTCCCTCAAATGGATGGACGTATAATCGGTGGATCAGCAACAACTATCAATAAGTATCCATGGCAAGTATCCATTCAGCGCTCAGGTGCACACTCATGTGGTGGAGCAATCTACAGTAATAATGTGGTCATAACCGCTGCTCATTGTGTGTTAAATATTAATCCTTCGGAATTCAAAGTTCGAGGTGGATCTACTAATTGGAATACAGGTGGTACCCTGATTTCTGCGTATAGAATTAAAATCCACGAAAAATTCGATCCTATAACGTTGGCCAATGATATTGCTGTTATCCGTTTGGTCTCAAACTTCTCTTTCGGACCTAACATACAGAAAATCAATGTTTCTGCATATGGTACTAATAATGGTGATCCCGCTATTGTTACTGGTTGGGGAACCGGGGACTATGGTTTATCTGGACTTTCAACTAATTTACAAGTTGTTGAAGTTAATTTGATTTCCCAGTCTATTTGCGCTTCATATTCTTATGGCTATGGTACTAAAATAGAGAATTCAATGTTATGCGCTTCTGCTCCTGGTAAAGATGCTTGTCAAGGCGATTCCGGCAGTCCATTGGTATCGGGTAATCGTTTGGTTGGCATTGTTTCCTGGGGATATGGATGTGCCTTTGCTAATTATCCCGGAGTATATACAAATATACCTTACTTGTATTCATGGATTACTAACGCAGCTTTTTATATATAATTAACATAAAACGTTTTAAATAAAATTTTAATTGCAAAAAAACTTTATTGATTGTTTTAATGTATTCTTGCTTTAAGAAGGGAACCTCATGAAAACGCTGTTTAAAAAAAAAAAATTTAAATGTAATGGGTAGATTGAAATTTAACATTCTACTGGGGTTTGGGAGTTGTTTTCAAGATTTTCATGGTCCGAAACCAACGACCTCGAATTTTTATTTGTCAGCAAATAATATTTTGCCCAAGACAACGTGACTCTTTGTTAGTAGACACAAGGCATTTCGCTTTTTCCTCTTTTACTGCTAGGTTGGAGAATGCTCCACTGACTGCTCGCAAGTTGAGTCCAATGATGCCAATACCACCAGCGTATGCAAGCAGCATTATAAAAATAGAACCGGAGATGTCGATTTTTGCAGTGCGAATTTATTTCTCCAGCATACTGTCTGAAACCTCATTTGGTATCAAATGGCACGGAGAAGTTAATTCCAATTATCTAATCGTGGCGTAGGTCGGAAATTAGCTTAGAGGGGGAGGGGGCGGAGAATATATATTTTTTTGTGTGTATATTTTACAATATTTCTATAATTTTTTTATTTTACTTATTTAAATATGTAAAGTTATCGCCGGAGCTTAGAGGTTATTGTGCTGGGCTCCTACGCATGCTTGTCTTACGCAGGATTGCCCTGACTCCAAATTAAAAAAATTATAGAAAGTTTGTATATTAAATACCTATGTTGGTTTTTTTTTTGATACGGGGAATCTCATGGCCTTTTCTTAAAAAATGTATTTTGATGACTATGGTGAAATTAAAAAATCACCACTTTTTAGAAAAAAATTCGGTGGAATTACTGAACGACAAAACAATCGGAGCCTCTTAATTTTAAGGGGAAAACATCTCTCATAAAACAATTGATGGAATAAACTAACTTTAAAAAAACAAAACCGTGTAGCTTCTGCACACTAAAAAAGTGAAACGTACATTGTTTTGTTTCTCACTGTTTTTTCATTGAAACAAAGCTCTACGATTGTTTTGTTGTTCAGTGACCCCACCTAATTTTATCTAAATAACAATTATATGAAACATTCTTTTCACTTCTGACCATGTTTTTAGGATGTAGACGTAGTTATTCTCAAAATATTGTGGTTTTTTGAAGCTATTTCTCCGTAGCATTACCCACAATTACACAATTCGACAAAGCTGCGTACTTTCTCCTACACTCTTTAATGTTGCACTTGATTGTGTAATAAACCAGGCCCTAAAAAACCAAAGAGGCATAACATGGGGGCTTAGAGGCTTTTTGAACGACCTGGATTATGCGGACGATATATGCCTCCTTGCGCATAACAACGGAGAAATGGCTTCCAAACTGCAATCGGTAACGTCGATTGCATCCAGGGCTGGCCTAAAAATCAACGTAGCTATAACTAAAACGATGTGGATAAACACGAGCAACTCATGCGCATTCAAAGTAGACGATTCACCATTGGAAGATGTACAATTATTTTGTTATCTAGGTTGCATAATCTCATCTTCTGGTGGTAGAGCCGAGGACATCGAAAACCGTGTAAAAAAAGCTCAGGAAGCCCTTGGAAACCTAAGAACATTTGGAGCTCAACTTCACTAGCACGCGGTACCAAAATTAGAATTTTCAATTCCAATGTTGCGTCTGTTTTACTCTATGGCTGCGAAACCTGGAACGCAGCCCCTCGACTTTTACAACGCATCCAGGCTTTTATTGACTGGTGCGTCAGGCGCATATTAGAGATTCATTGGCCAGAAACCATTTCCAACGAACGGCTGTGGGCGCTAACCAATCAGACACCAATCCATATAACCATTTTGAAGCGCAAGTGGAACTGGATTGGCCATACGCTACGAAAAAGCTCCTAGCGACATCACCAGGCAGGCTAATGATTGGAACCCTAAAGGCAGTCGAAGAAGAAGACGACCAGCGCATACATGGAGAAGGCAGCTTGAGAAAGACATCGAAAGAACCGGAATGAGCTTCAATGAGATCAAACGATCGTCATTAGATAGAAGTAGATTTAAGAACTTTGTAATGGCCCTATGCTCCTCACAGGAGTAAGAGGAATATATATATATATATTGCCCACAATTATGTTTTCAAGAGAACTAAATTCAGATTCCCTGTGCCAAAAAACCCCAACAAAGATATCTAACATACAAAACTTTTATATAATTTTTTTATATTTTCTTCTGTTCTAAAAGTTGGTTACTTAAGGTACATCAGAATACAAAAATGCACATAAAAAAGAGACTATTTTCATAAAATTCCAGAAACTATTTATATTATCCTCTAACTTTTTAGCTTGGAGAGATCCCATTTACTTTGACTTTGACGAATGCACAAATTTTAAGAAACTTACAGCGTCTTTTTTTCTTGACAAAATGTTGCATTTATTTTGACTAGTGCAATAGCCCACAACACTCCCAAAATTTTTTGCCTTTTTAGTGCATGAAAAGAACATAAAAATGCTGCTCTGTCAGAATCAGCTAATTTGCAGGGCAAATTCATTTAATTGAGTGCAAAAGTGTTACATTTTTCCCCGCTCAGAAGGCAACATTTTTTAGAAAAGAACACAATACTCTTGGAACGGGCTGCCTCTTTTTCAAAAAAGAACACGAAATTTGACAGCCCTCGCACGGTGCAGAAAAAATTCAACATTTTATCGAGAAAAGAAAACGCTATTAGACATACTAAGTTAAAAATTGTCAAAAAAAAAACACAAAAAAATTAGATTGTTTAACATTTTTTTTATTTTCTAAATAGTAACTAATAGTAAGACATTTTCAAATTTTGTCTGTTAATTGAATTATTTTAGGGGGAGGAGGGGTTTATCCCCTTTATCCCGTTCCCCTACCTACGCCACAGTAATCGACTAATAGATGATGGCGGGCTTAAAGCTAAAAGTTACATCAATCGAACAATGAAGTGGGGCTAATAGCACTTGTAACGATCGATTTATTTTGTAGCTTTTTGTTTTTTATAAAATGAGATAAGACTTTGGTGGCTATTTTATTACAGTTTATTATTTTGCAGAAATCTGACTGACTCCCGGAATTATGTTGTTTATTGAATAAATAACCTGTGTATAAAGTTTCAGCCTTTAGGAAACCATTGCACTTACCTCGTATTTTCGACATGTTTGAAAGCTCACATGTGCCACCTGTTCTAACCAAAACCTGACTGACCAGAGTATGCTCATGTATTTCACTAGTATAACAACATATTACAAAACTAGCTTTTAGAAAGTCAGAGACTTTTTTTGTCACGAACTTCCCGTCTATAACCTATAGAAGTGGCTTAAACAAAAAAAACTTTTGTTGACTCGTCTGAGAAACTACAAATTCCTTTGGAAACAAAGCGAAGTGAAGTGAAGAACTTTTTAAAATATTCTCAGGTACTTTTACTTTCTATTTACTTAAAATTTATACTAGTGTAATCAATCGGAAGTCAATAATTAAGTACTCAACTTTAAGTGAATGAATCGCCGTGGTTGTAAATACATTTTGATATTAGTTTATGTCTAATCATTTTTTCTATTCAATTGCATATATTTATATTAGTAAGTAATACTATAGTAATAAATTTATCAGTCAATCCAGCATGAAATACTCGCACTCAACAATATTAATGGTAAGAGTGATTCCCAGAAGCTCAAATCTTATCTACTTAGAAAACGTCAACAATTCAAAAAGCAGAAATTTAACAATTTCTTTCAATAGTTCCATTTACATATAAAAGCGTGAAAGTTTATGAATAAAATCAGTTTCGAATTGATAATCAATATGGTTAAAATCTTATTAACCTTGCTGTCGGCAGTTGCTTGCGTTCTAGGCGCCACCATTCCTGAGGGTATGCTGCCTCAAATGGATGGACGTATAATCGGTGGATCAGGAACAACTATTGAAAAACACCCATGGCAAGTTTCCATTCAGCGTTCTGGTGTATATGCATGTGGTGGAGCAATATACAGTAGTAATATTATCCTAACCACTGCTCATTGTGTGCTAAATATTGATCCTTCGGAATTCAAAATTCGAGCTGGATCTGCTAATTGGAATACGGGTGGTACCCTGATTTCTGCATTTAGAATTAAGATCCACGAAAAATATGATCCTATTACGATGGCAAATGATATTGCTGTTATCCGTTTGACATCAACCTTTACTTACGGACCTACAATACGAATAATTAATCTAACTTCATATAGTGCTAATAATGGAGATTCTGCTATTGTTACTGGTTGGGGAACTGGTGACTATGGTTTAACTGGAGTTTCAACTAATTTACAAGCTATTGAAGTTAGTGTGATCTCCCCGTCTATTTGTGCTTCATATTCTTATGGATATGGTACTAAAATAGAGCCTTCAATGTTATGCGCTTCTGCTCCTGGTAAAGATGCTTGTCAAGGCGATTCCGGCAGTCCATTGGTATCAGGTAATCGTTTGGTTGGCCTTGTTTCCTGGGGACTTGGATGTGCCATTGGTAATTATCCAGGTGTGTATACAAATACAGCTTATCTGCATACATGGATAGTGAATACTGCTTCAAGAATATAAGCAATATAAAATGCTTTGAATAAAGATGTAATTGCAAAAATACTTCATTGTTTTATTATAGTGTGAGTAGTGATGTAAAAGATGCCAAATTAGCGGATGCGAATACGAATCTCAAAATCTGACATTTGAGAATGAGAATGTGGATGCGAAAGTAGAATTCCATATTGTACATAGTTACTTCCAGATTCTTTAAGAATATAAGTACAATATGGTAAATTATATTTTATAAAAGTAGTTTTGCCGCTTTGCTTAGCGTAAGCTGTAAAATAGAAGGAGAGGCAATGCGGATTGAAAAAAATTAATTCGACGAATAGAACCGAGTTACAAAATTGGGATAGTATTTTTTTAATTGAACTTGACAAGATACAGAACACAGCAAAATATGAAATTACCAGCGAATTGTAATATATTGAGGAAATCATTACAACTTGGGAATTCCCCAAGCAATATAATATTAATAATGAATCAGAAACTTTTGGGCCAATAGAAAGAGCCAAGTTAAGTCCCATTTGCAATGAAGCGAGGACGCGAGGCGTGTTTCGAAGTCGATTTCGCAAACGAGAGCACTCGTCGCGATTCTCGTTGTCCAATTTAAAATAAAGCGAGGCGCGATTAATATGAAACAGCTGTTTAAAGTGTGTTTACTTTATTAAGAGTTACCATCATTCCTTGTCAAAAATTGTGTATATATTTTAAAATCAAGTTATTTTCAAGAAAATTTAATAAAAAAGATTATTTACTGGTTCAATAATTGCTGCACTAAGGGTTAATCCGTTTTTCCACAGTTTTCTACTAATATACTTTATATTTTATTTCACTTCAACAGTATGTAGTACATCTGACAGCTCTATATGCATCCACATCGCTTCTCGCTCGCGAGGTTTTTTCAAATTTTTGAAATTCACTGGCGAGACGAGAGCTCGCCTCGCTTCATTGTATATGCGCACATTGAATGAAAATTTGTCGATGTGACGCTTTCGAACATCGCGTCGCTTTCTCGGTCCATTGTAAATCATTGTAAATGGGGCTTTAGTTAGTTAGTTTGGCTACAGAGCATAAATAAATGTATATATGTTTTATCTTACTCCACTTACCAGTTTTGCCCACAACTGCAGATTCCAAATGATCTGTCAAACGCACATACTCTCTCACAATAATCGGCACACCTTCTAGCTTTCTCTCGCACTCATTGGATGCGCTACAAATCAATGCACACAATCCGTAACAGCCAAATATATGACCAGGCATTGACCACAATGTATTGAGGAGAACTGTTCGGGCATAAATCACACTTTAGCCTTATTATAAATATAAATAAAACGAAAGGGGAAAAGTCTTTCCAACAAAAAAAAAAAAAAATTATGGTTATTAGTATTCTTTATGCATTCTCAATCGTGAACATATTCGCAAACGTGAACATTAGGGTGGCTCTAATTTTTCAAGATTGATTTTTTTTTTGTGCTACCCATCAGTTTAGTTCCATCACATAAAAAAAATTAGCTTTGTGCAATTTGAGCTCAATCGGATAATGGGAATGGTTGCCTAAAAAAAAAGATTGAATCTTTTTTTCCGAATTTTTTGATTTTGAAATTCCAGGGGCAGCCTTTTACCTTATTCGATTAGGCACAAATTCCGCATAGCTCATTTTGTCATAGAATGGAACTAAACTGAGGGGTAGCCCATGCAAAGTTATCAAAAATTTAAAAAAGTGTCATATAAGAACCACTCTAGTAAACACCCTTGGTTGTAATTCGTTCATGTTATAGCCAGCCTAATGCATTATGAAACAGTAAGTAATTTAAGTTGTAATCTTCATAATTTATTGGTGTATGAGTTTTGGTACTTTTTATTTTGATAACAGTTTGGTACTTTTTTATACATATACATATGTATGTATATTCATATCTGTATATAGGACAATAAATCATGAATTTATTATGAACGTCTTTACTATGAAATTCAATATATTTCTTAGAATCGATTTTCTCTATAGAAAGACTTGAAATTTTTCGAACGGAAACAATCTAGCATTACACAATGATGATGAAGCGTTCGTAAATGCTTCGTATTTCGTGCTAGAGATACACATTAAAGAGTTAGAGAAAACAAAACAAGTGATCACTTGCGTTTCGCGCTATAATCTTTTGGCGAAAGTATATTGAGAAATATAACGGTTGCCGTGAAGTAGTTGTGAAAGTGTTAGATTGCTTTTGTGAAAGTTAGTTCAAGCCACACAGCGTGATAGTGGATCCTGTGGAATTTGTGAAATACTCCTAAAGATGTTATCACATAAAAAAAAAACTTTGGTGTGCCAAAATATTTCATATATTCGTATCGAAACAAAAGCTCAATATGAATAATACAAAATACACATAGGTCTGGGCACCCTTTCTCCCTGGCTACGACTATTTTTTAAATAGTTCACGACAACTATTTTGCTTTGCCTCTACTACTTTGTTTACATATAATAATAATACAGCATACTTTCGGGGTACAATTCACCACCCTTTGCCTGGCTGTAGGAAAGTTTAACATTTATATACAAAATAAAAAAAATACGACATGCTTTTAGGGTCATATTTTTAATAATATACGTTCATAAATGGCATGGTCACAAAATACAAAAACACACACTTATAAACTCACACATACTATGAAGCATCACACGACGCCGACGTGACATTTGATTTAAATGCCTATCAATTCACTCCACTCCAAATTTTCCTTCAGTTCATGCAACTCATGTGGCTCTGAAAGATTTCCTTAAAATCCTTAAATATGCTGCACGAGAAAAGCCCTTGCCACATGATGTTAGATCTACCGTTCAAACAACAAGACTTATTCAAAATTGAAGCTTATAACATGTTGATTATGACAATTTCACTTGCTGGTTCAAGTGCACAATTTCATTCTGTGCTTAGCATTAATCTTAAAATATGTTTTGAAGCAACTTCGCAAAATATTGTACTTATGTTTTTCTTTATCAAAGAGTAGAAGAGGTGATTATTATTGCCCAATCAGCATTGAATAACGCGCATCTAATTTTGTTGTTGTAACGACTAAAAGTAAATGCTGTTGTTGTAAAAATGCAGTACTTTGCCCGTATCAATATAATAAAATTGTATTCGATGAGTTATTCCCAACTCAATTTTGAAGCAGGTGTGGAACCAATGATCAGATTTAACGACAAGCATGCTCGAAACAAAGTTGCTCTTTCTGGTCCAATAACTTATATAAAGAATGTTTTTTTTAGCGGTGTAGACTTTTACGTTGAAATAAAATAATGAGATTACATAATTTTAAACTAAAAATTTACTTTACGCCGCAGCTGGCGCGTACATGGCGTAGATTCATAGGATTCGTAGGTCCAATTTTCGACCACTCTTTCAAGGAATGTTGTCTTCCAAGACCTTCAAAGTTTCAGGTTTGCTAGCATAAACCAATAACTTCACGTAACCCAAGAGAAAATAGTCGAGAGGCGTTAAATAGCACGATTTTGGTGGCCAATTAACTGGCCCATTTCGAGAAATAACGCGTTCACCGAATTCTTCTTTTAATAAGTCAATTCTGGCATGTGGCGCCGTCAACATTCGAATTAAAAAACACACCCTTTATAAAGATTATGAAACTTCTCATTTACTACAATGTTTTCTCTTTATTCCATTAGAATTTAAGAAAAATAACTAAATTAATCCAAAAATTAAAACAAGTAGGCAAAAACTTGTGAAAAAAAATATGTGACCTATTTTGCTCCGTGAATTCTGGTCACTGTAAATATAATGCTTATTTTTAAATGCAACTCTCCAAAAGAATAAAATTCAATTAAATTATCTAATCATTTTTAGACCGAATTATTAAATCTGTGTGCCACTTAATATTTAAATAATCTTATCTCAACATAAATAACAATATTAAATTAAATAGAAAATTATTTCAATAATATAGGTACGTCAGAGCTCTACTATAAAAACCCTCCCCTGGTCAGTGATAAACAACAGTAATTGTGAATAAATATGCTGAAGTGGGTGACTTTATTGTTGGCTTTAGTCGCTTGTGCCATTGGAGCTGTTATACCGGAAGGTATAATTCCGCAGCAGGATAACGGTCGTATAGTTGGTGGATCAGAAACAACAATCAATTCATTCCCTTGGCAAGTTTCTGTTCATCGTGATGGATTTCATTCTTGCGGTGGCGCCATCTATAACAATCTGATTGTTATAACAACTGCGAATTGCTTGTATGGTATATCATCCGTATCGGAGGTACAAATTCGTGCAGGTTCCTCTTACTGGAGTTATGGTGGTTTCTTGGTTCCAATTGCTGCATACAAAAATCACGAAGGCTTTAATCCAGATACTATGGCCAACAATATAGGTGTCGTTCGTTTGAGTTATTCTTTAGCATTTAGTTCTGCAATCAAGAGCGTTCCTTTGGCTTTTACTGCCATAGAGAATGGAGCAAAAGCAATTGTTTCAGGTTGGGGTACTCCAGCAACGGGAATATACAGCTATGCTGAAGTTCTGGAATATGCCGAAGTAGAAATTATCGATCGCAAGGAATGTTCTTCTTCTGCATATGGTTATGGCAACGACATTAAATCAACTATGATTTGTGCCGGAGCTCATGGTAAAGATTTTTGCATGGGAGATTTCGGTGCCCCGTTGGTATCTGATGGATTCTTAGTTGGAATTGCTTCCTGGGGAAGGGGATGTGCTTCTAATACTTATCCTGGTGTTTATACAGATATTGCTAATGTAAAGTTATGGATTGACACCGCTGCTGCTGTTGTATAAAAATAAAATAAAGAAATTGATCTATCAAATACAACTGGATTTGTTTTTTTTTTTGTAGACTAAATGCATATGATTTTAATATAAAATACACACAAATCTAAATTTTGAATTCGAAAAAAGAACGATATGGAAATATGGAACGAAAAATCATTTCTTTACTTTAAGCAGTTATTTTGAGCAATTCTTTTAGTTCAATTTATAGTGCGGACACACAAGAGTTAATTTTAGGCAAATTTAACATTTCGTTGAAATGCGTCTGAAAAGCAGAATTTCGCCATACAAAAAGTGTCAAATGAAATTCTGCATTTTAGACTCATTTCGTTGAAATGCTTCTAAAATGTAAAGCAACCCTCAAACACAAGGTTGTAAAAAACAGGAAAAATTTAAGATCTATTACATTTTTTAAGACATTTTGGGTTTTGTTTTCATAACAGCTGCTCTTGTAATATTTATTAACTAAAAAATAAAATAATGGAGTCGGAGAGTAATTCATTGGTATTCCTCCAAGTATCCATAATTGTTATAGAAATTGTTGGTGTCCAAATCCAATGGAAAGTCAACATTTTTATTTACACAAAACACACACAAAAATTCTTCTTCTCTAAACTAATAATCTGTCAAAAAACGTGCTGAACATGCTTTTTTTTGTGTGTCCACCTAAATTTGATATGCAGAATTTTAACGAAATTCTCTCTCGTGTGTCCGCACTATTATCCTTCTTTACCTGTAAATGTAATTTTACCTTAGAAAGACAACAGTGGTGACCAGTCACCCCACTACTTGAGAAGAGCGCCGCAAAGAAATTTGTCTTAACTTCATTTAGTATAAAAAGCAATGTATTAAAATTATAGTAATAAATAAACTGAACTTTTTTTTTTGTTTTTTATTGAAGTATATAAGTGATTTGATAATCAATAAGTATAATTTTTTCTATTTAAGAATGCTGCTATTTACATATACAAAAAGAATGTTGCCTAAGGTTGAAATTTTCATTTGGTGTGCTTTGTATTGAAAATAGAGATGGCAGTAAAATAAAATATGTTCCACAGAGAACAATTACAATGAATGCAAAAATGAAGTAGCATTTAGGTTGAGATGCCGATTCTGTACGTTATCACTAAAGTTAATATCAGCCCTATTCACTCTTTAGAGTAAAGGCTGAGTAACGGAGTAAAAAAGTAAAAAAGGACTAAAAAACGCATCTAAAACTGAGATAGTAAACTCTGGAGTAAATGTCAATCAGATATTTTTCAGTTATTTATATTTTCTCTGGCTGACAGCTTTTTTTATTTTCACTGCAATCAAAGTTCCCAATTGAATGCGCCAGCAACAAATCTTTTGTTTTTTATTTTTTGTTGTCGTACAAATCAAAAAGTAGGCAGACGACCTAATTAGTCTAGTGGGTAGTGCACTAGACTTTCACCCTGGAGTTTGAGGATTCAATTGCCGTTACTATCGATATGAAGTGAATGAGAATTATAAGAAAGTGTACAAGTATACTTCTTGGTAGGTAATGGCAAAACCACAAAATGATAAATTGTCCAACCGGCGTTAAACTGTAGGTCCAACCATGCGGTATCACAATGGATCGTTCTGATAAGAGTGTGTCCTTCGACAAACAACAAACAAACAAAAAATCTTTCGTAGATTGACTCCAGTTCTTCAAAATTTTTAAATTTTTTTGAGAAATATTAAAATTTTTAATACTCATCATAAACAGAAAATACAAATATATTGGATTAGAAAATCGATCGAGACACACAAAACAGTTTTTTCGTTAGGCAATTACCGTCTACAAAAGATATTATCAGTTAATTTATAATTCTGTTATCAACAAATTTATTAGGCTAAAGTCGCTTAAAGATTTCAGATTTAAAAATTCAGTCACATTAAGAACTTTGTTGCATACATTTTTCATTGTTAAAACTTTGCTAAAGGCCATTGCTGCTATAGCTGTTTGTTCATGTAGCTATTCATTTTAATTATAAGTTACTATGAAATAAATAATAACTTTGCAGTCAATTTCATTATTTTTTTTCTGAGAAACAAACGAACATTCCTAAATCCATTTCAAGTAAATATATAAATATAAATTTGAATATTGCAATTATTCGTAAGCGGTTCATTACATTGAAACATGTTGAAGTTGCTGATTTTCTTGTCGGCAGTCGCTTGCGCACTTACTGCCTCCAAACCCGGGGGTTCTCCTCGGTTCTTCATTGCTGGTGGTACAGATACAACTATTAACTCATATCCTTGGCAAGTTTCGTTACAATATAACGGTGGTCACATTTGTGGTGGTTCCATTTACAATAAAAAAATCATTGTAACTGCTGCTCATTGTCTGCAATTTAAGGATGCATCTTCCTTGAAAGTTCGCGTTGGTGCCACAAAACGGAATTCTGGTGGTACTCTCATTCAAGTTGCTGCCTTCAAGATACACGCAGGTTTCAGAAAATTCACTAACGATATTGCTGTCATTCGTTTGAATTCTTCTGTAGTGTATAGTTCTACCGTTCAGAATATTGCTTTAGCTCCATTTGCTCCTGCTAATGGTGTTGTTGCTGTGATAAGCGGCTGGGGTAGCACAGAAATTGGATCATACCCAGAAATTTTGCAGCACGCCAATGTTAAAATTGTTGGACGCTCTCAGTGCTCATATTTTAGGTATCGTGGCGTTAAAATCAAGACATCTATGATCTGTGCTGCTGATTTAGGAAAGGGTCCTTGCTTTGCTGATTCTGGTGGCCCATTGGTCTCTGGTGGTGTTTTGGTTGGTGTTACTTCTTTTGGGATTGGTTGCGTTAAGGGCTATTTTCCTGATATCTATTCCGATGTTGCCTACTTTCGTTCATGGATCATCAGCGCTGCATCTTCCGTTTAAAAAAATAATAGAGTACCAATTTCGATAATAAAAAGCATTTTAAAAATATACTTGAAATCTTTTAGTTGTTGGTCTCTAGTGACTTTCTATTTTCTATCATTCTACTATTTTAGTGATACTTGTTTAGAGTGATGAGCTTATATCAATGAATTTATTATTTATATAACATTTAAAAGCATTTTAAAAAGTATCTCTCAACTACGATACTTGTGGCTCTAATGATTCGCTATTTTTAATCATTCTACTACCTATATTAATAAAGAACGAACACTAATTGGAATGCTTATCTCATATCATTTAGTAAACTAAAATGACGTACCATATCTGAGTGATTAATTTTTTAGTTTTCTTTCTATTTAGCAAGTTTCTTTTGAAAATAAATACTGATAAATGTATAAATATTATTTTGTCTGTCCTAATCTTCGATGTAGATTACTTCACCGACTGTTTTTAGCTCTTCAAGTGGTGTTTGTGACAAAAAATATTTTTGATTGATTCGGTTTTAAATAGTAAAAATCATTCAAGATAATATTGTATTTACTTTATAGGTAAGTTTTGTCAAAAAAGCAAGCACGCTTACCAAAAATAGTATCAATAAAATTATAAATGATAATAAAATAGTTGTTGCCATATCTTTAAAATTTTTCCAAGAATATTAAAAATTCTAATTATATTGGTACAAAAAAAAGCAACAGAGCGGGAAATTTTGAACGGTGAATGTCTACACATAATTATTGCACCAAACCCGTTACTAAGATCCGTATTCCTTTGTAAAATTTACCTTCCTGAATGCTCATTATTAAGCTACTATTGGGGGTGAAATAGACTTATTGCACTCAGTACGATATACCCATAATATCTATCTAAATACGTGGTTTTTCGTGTTTCGAACTTTCATGTAGTAGGGCAACTGGTCCGGCAGAAAAGTAAAAGAGGAGATTTCCTCTTAACAACAACAAAATACAATTGATGCAAACTTCCTACTGGAATAGTGATAAGCAGGTAGCAAGTGAGCACAGGACAAAAACACAGTTTTAGTTTTTAAATTTATTAAGAAATACTTAATAGTTCATTATTAAGCTTCTATTTGGGGTGAAGTAGACTTATTGCTCTCAGTACGATATACCCATAATATCAGATTATGTTTCAAACATATATAGTTTTTTGAGAATTTAAAAGAATAATAGCAAAAAATTCGAGCGAATTTTATGATATTATTCTTTTAAACTCTCCAAAATTTAATGAATGAAGTATGGCATTATTTAAAAAATTCACGCGAATTTTTTAATATTATCCTTTTAAATTTTCAAAACATTTACCTCAATTGAAAAATTACTTTCTGTAACTACCGTTGTAGTACATCATATGGTTGTTGTTCATGTCATAAAAAATCTAAAATTTGGCTCAAATTCCTTTCACTTATGAAAAATAAACCACAACTAAATAGGAATTCAGGCCTAAAAGATTTTTGGTCGAATTTCCTTTTCTAAAATGCATTTCAACCAAAATCAAAAAAGAATTCCGACTAAAACGTTTTGGTCCAAATCCCTTGGCTGAATTCCAAAAAAAAAGAAGAAAATTCGACTAAAAACTGATTTTGGTCTAAATTTTTAAATTTCAGAGAAATATTCAAATTTTGATACTCATATCATGAACAGAAAACACAAATAAATTGGATGGGAAAATGGATTGAGACACATAAATTTTTTTTCTTCAGGCAATTGCCTTCTACAAAAGATATTATCAATTAATTTCTAATTCTGTCATCAACTAATTTATTGGGCTGACATCTCTTGAAGATTTCAGATTTAAAAATTCAGTAACATTAAGAAAATTGTTGCATACATTTGTCATTGTTAAAACTTTGCTGAAGGCTATTACTGCTAAAGCTGTTTGTTCATGTAGCTATAATTTTAATTATAAGTAATAAATAATAATAATGACTTTGCACTCAATTTAATTAGTTTTTCTTTGAGAAACAAACTAGCACTCCTAAATCCATTTCAAGTACATTTAAGCCCCTGTAAATGTATAAAAAGTCTCACTTCCTGAATATTATAATTATTCTTAAGTGGTTCATTACATTGAAACATGTTGAAGTTGGTGATTTTCTTATCGGCAGTCACTTACGCGCTTAGTGCCTCCAAACCCGGGGGTTCTCCTCGGTTCTTCATTGCTGGTGGTACAGATACAACTATTAGCTCCTATCCTTGGCAAGTTTCGATACAATATGATGGTAAATACATTTGTGGTGGTTCCATCTACAATAATAAAATCATTGTAACTGCTGCTCATTGTCTGCTTTTTAAGGATGTATCTTCTCTGAAAGTTCGCGTTGGTTCCACAAAATGGAATTCTGGTGGTACTGTCATTCAAGTTGCCGCCTACAAATATCACGAAGGCTTCAAAATGTTCGCTTTTGAAAACGATATTGCTGTCATTCGTTTGAGCTCTTCTATAGAGTATAACTCTACTGTCAAAAATATTACTTTAGCTTCGTCGGCTCCTGATCATGGGGCTGATGCTGTGACCACCGGCTGGGGTCGAGCTAAGGTGGGGGGACCAAACCCAGAAACTTTGCAACATGTTAATGTTAAAATTGTTGGACGCTCTCAATGCTCATCCTCACCTTATGGGTATGGTATCGAAGAAATCAAGACATCTATGATATGTGCTACCGCTTCAGAAAAGGGTCCTTGCAAAGGTGATTCTGGTGGCCCATTGGTCTCTGGTGGTGTTTTGGCAGGTGTTATTTCTTGGGTTCATGGTGGTTGCGCTAATAAAAATTTTCCTGTTGTCTATGCCAATGTTGCCAACTTTCGTTCTTGGATTATCAGCGCTGCATCTTCGGTTTAAAAAAATAATCGAATACCGATATAGATAATAAAAAGCATTTTAAAAGTATACTTGAAATTTTTCATTTGTGGGTCTCTAGTGACTTTCTATTTTCTAGCATTATACTATTTTAGTGATAGCGTTGTAAAAAGTTACTGTTTTTTACTGAATTAAGTTATAAATGAATATATTGTATTATAAATGATAAAAACAGCTTAGTTCTTATTTTCGATTATCTAATGAGTAATTGAATCGCAATGTTCACCTTTTTCTTCTGATAATTCAAAAAAATTTAAACTCTTTCTTACAATTAAAATAGAAGGACTTAATAGCATTGGGGACAAAACAAAATATAGTGTATCCAGGACTAATTTTAATGTCGTTGAATGATTTCCTTTATTCTCAGTTTCTGGCAAACATAATAAAGGATGGCACTACTTTATTCGAAATAAAACATGTAAACAATATCTTTGTCTATGATAAAACACAAAATAAATATATTTCTTCTAAATTATAGAATAATTGACAGTAAAAGTTAATAAGATTTATTTATGAATCGCACGAAGTGGAAATGGCTTTCGCTTGGTTCTGACTGGTGCAAAAAATACTATGTTTACTTCGCTTCTCCGATCTTTTCGAAATTGATCTTTGATTAAGCTAGGAATACTAGGTTCTATTCATTAAGGTCCGAGCTTGACTTCTGCGGAACCGCAAAGTGCTTCGTGAGATAACTTAACAGGAAATCAACGGAATTTCTTCAGAAACTGAAAAGAAAGGACCTGAGATTACTGGTGGGTGTCATAACAGGGCACAACACATGTGGTCAGCACATGACCAACATGGGCGTCATCACCGATCCAACCTGCCAATCATGTCTTGAGGACGACGATACTACGGAGCATTATCTTTGTAGATGTCCGGCGTTCGTGAGAATCAGATTAAAGCTGTTTAGTAGTGATGTCTTAAGTATGAATAATATCCATACTCTCCCTCTTCCTGAGCTTCTGAAATTCATCAGTGAAACAAAGAAGTTCGAGATTGAGAGACCTTAGACCTTTCTTCTTCCCATTTATCCCCTCACTTATCATTACTGTCTTTATACTTTCTTCTACTGGCTCTAGTTATTTGGTTTAGTCCAGCCCACCTTCAGTTCTAAATTCTAAATATATACATATTGGTAGGCAATGGTAAAACCTCCTAATGAGAACAAATTGCCCAACCACCGTTCGCAACCGGCCTTAAACTGTAAGCCCAACTATGTGGTATTACAATGGGTCATCCTGGTCTGAGTGTGTTCCTCGACCACCACTTAAAGAAACAGAGTTGTCCTGAATTTTTAAATTTTTGACAAATAAATTGGATTAGAAAATGTATCGAGACACACAAAATAGTTTTCTTTTTAGGCGATTATCTTCTGCAACAGATATTATCAGTTAATTTATACTTCTGTTATCAACAAATTTATAAAACTCTTGAAGAGGCCAGATTTACGAATTCGGTCACATTAAGAACTTCGTTGCATACATTTGTCATTGTTAAAACTTTGCTGAAGGCCATTGATGATATAGCTCTTTATTCATATAGCTATTAATTTTAATTATAAGTTACTATGTAATAAATAATAATAGTAACTTTCAACTCAATTTAATTATTTTCCCTCTGAGAAACAAACGAGTATTCCTAAATCCAGTGGCGCTACAATGCTTAAATTGTTTGCAATTTGATACTCGAGATCAATTTACTTAAGCGTCCTTGAGTTGTGCTATTGCGCAATTAATTTTTTATTAGTTTCATTTTAGAAAACGAACGTTCGGTCGAAGGAACTGTAACTGGAATATTCTGAAACAACATTAAAACTCTACAAACTCCGGTGGCCTATTTCACCAAATACAATTTACAATTACAAATCTGTGCTTGTGAATTACAATAGATTACAAGTGTAAACAAAATAGCGTTTCACGAAATTTTTGTATGACTTATAAGAAACAATTTTTTTTACAAATTTGTGACACTGATTTGTATAACACTTACCGATGAGAAAACAAAATAAAGTTGCCGCGGCTTCTTGATTAAGGGGTATTTCTACCCAAAAATTTTCAAAATAAATTTTTTTTTAAGACTTTTTTAAAGAAAAATAAAATTATTTTATTGATTGATATTCAATTTTTTTAAATTAAAGCCACACGCTTTAGATGCTAAATAGAAACTGTAAATATAAAAACAGTCTCCTAAAAATATGACGAAAAGCGAAAAATAAACAATTGTAGTAATTTTACAGGCGATTTTTTTTTTTTGTAAGAAGTTCTTACAAATTTATGATTATTCATCTCTTTGGTGAAACAAAAAACTACAAAATAGTAACATTTCTATTGATTTGTTACTTGTAAACTACAACTACAAATCCTGTTTGGTGAAACAAATATTGACAAATTTGTCATCACAAGTACTTGTGATTTACAAGTCCGAATTCACAATTGTAGGAATTTGGTGAAATCACATTTAACGATTTTTTTTACAATTTTGTGAGAATTTCACATATTTGTAAAATGGTGAAATAGGGCACAGGTGATCTGGCAAATAAAGCAGCGTTCTCGATTATCAAAAGATTTGCCTTGTTCACATACTAATTAACCCAGTGATACAATATGGGCATTGAACAACCTCCCAAAAAGCGTCATAAAATTTTGAGAAGAAATACAACTCTGTCAACTTTTAATTTGATGGATTATAATTTTGGGGGCCCCTATACCGCCGGGGCCCTGGATAACCCAACTCTCCAAACCGGCTATTGTTACGCCACTGCCTAAACCCATTTCAAGTATATTTAAGCCCCTGTAAATATATAAATAGTGTCGCTTTCTGAAGAATACAATTATTCGTAAGTGGTTCATTACATTGAAACATGTTGAAGTTAGTGATTTTCTTGTCGGCAGCTGCTTGCGCACTTAGTTCCTCCATTCCCGAGTTTACTAATTTTGTTATTGGTGGTTCGCCTATATATATTAGATCCGCTCCTTGGCAAGTTGCGGTATATCGTCATGGTGTATTCCAATGTGGTGGTTCCATATACAATAAATACATCATTATAACTGCTGCTCATTGCCTGCCAGATGGGCCTGCATTTTTTCTGAAAGTTCGCGTTGGTTCCACAGAACGGAAATCTGGTGGTATTCTCATTCGAGTTGCTGAATACAAGAGACACGAAGGTTTCGTGGCAGGGACTTGGGAAAACGATATTGGTGTCATTCGTTTGAAATCTTCTATAAAGTATAGCTTTAATGTCCAGAAAATTACTTTAGCTTCGTCGGCTCCTGTTCATGGTACTGCTGCTGTGGCCTACGGCTGGGGTCAAACTAAAGTGAATGGTTCATACCCAGAAAAGTTGCACCATGTCAATGTTCGAATTGTTGGACGCTCTCAGTGTTCATCCTCGTATGGTAGCAGAATAAAGACACATATGATCTGTGCTGCTGCTCCAGGAAAGGATGCTTGCCAAGGTGATTCTGGTGGCCCATTGGTCTCCCATGGGGTTTTGGTTGGTGTTACGTCTTTTGGAACTGATTGTGCTCATGCCAAATATCCTGGTGTCTATGCCGATGTTGCCTACTATCGTTCTTGGATCATCAGAGCTGCATCTTCATTTAAAAAAAATTATCAAGTACCGATTTCTATAATAAAAAGCATTTTAAAAATATACTTGAAATCTTTCACTTGAGTGACTTTCTATTTTTCATCATTCTACTATTTTAGTGACACTTGTTTAGACTATTTTGCTTATATCAATTAGTATATTATTTATATAATATTTCAAAGGATTTCTCAACTACGGTATTTGTGGCTCTAATGATATGCTATTTTCAATCATTCTACGGGGAACTATCGAGTGATTTCAACTATCGATAGTTAGTAACTAAATGATTTTGACTATAGAACGATATTTTTCATTCATTCATTTATGCGAACTAGTTAGTAATGATGGAAACTATAGAGTAAGTTCAATTATTGAAAGACTGAATGAATGATTTTAACAATCGAACGATTTTTTCAGTCGAATTTATTCGAATATTTCGCTTTCAGAAAAAAATCATTGGCATATTGCTCTAAATATCAAACAATTGTTCTTTCTCATAAGTGATTTTTTCACTTTTACTTATCGAATAGTTCGATAATTTTTATTCGATAGTTCCCATCATTAGTTTTTATATGTCCCTATATTAATAAAGTACGAGCACATATAATTGGAATTCTTACCTCATATTGGTTAGTAAACTAAAATTACTTAACATATCTGGGTGATTATTTTTTTAATTTTCTTCTATTTTGTACGTTACTTTTCGAAATAAAAGTTACACCGTTCGACCATATTCTGAAAGTCAGGCTCAAAGACAAGATCAATTTGTATTTTCATTTAAAATGCAAATTAAAATTTAATTTAAATTACTCATACCACCCTCATTCCATATGATGAACTTATTCGTTTATTTCTATTAAAAATTAAGAGATTGAGATGATGAATAGAATATTATGAAAAAAAATCATATTTACAAAGTTAAAGTATTAAAAATGGAATAAATATTAAATTGGAACCTCGCACCAATTCGTTGAAGTACGCTTGTACCACAAAATGCAGAAATGAAGAGCCTAATTCACTACGTGACGGCAAAAATTCAGATGGAGACGATTCTCTTATCGGCATCTATTGGCATTTTTGCACAGCTCAATATGTCTTCTGAAGGAGCTATTGGGTATTGATCACAACGTACACGCGTTTGAATAACGGATTCTACATCACCATATTCAATTTTTTCACGTGTGTTGTATCGGAATCCAGTAGTTTTTGTTAAAAAAAAATAGAACTGTTCAGACTATTATGCCAATTCGATTCACTTTTCCATCCCATAAAACAAAGATAACAATACTCGCAGACTACTTTTGGCACGTACTATAAGTTCGAAACATACGCAATAACAAACAACTTTTCAAATCCTTTAATAACCCTTTTAGGTATATTTCTCAAAAAGTTTGTAGGTATGAATAAGCCAAAAACATAGCGAAAATCATTACGACTTTGGCACTCCATAATTGTTTTATAGGGATGAATATTTTTACTATTGATCTATTGAATTAAAACCTTGAAAGTGTCAAAAGAAATTCTCAAAGCGTAACAACCATTGCAGTTGTTACTTTCGATGAATAAAAATTCTTTTTATTTTCGTGATTTACCTGATTGCGAATAATTGAAAAACACGATTGTTTTGATTTTGCGCCTTTATTTAGATCATATCAATATAATTTATTTATAAAACTTTAAATAAATTCATCAATCGGAATGAGAGTGATATGAGTGATTTTAATTTAATATTAATTTGCATTTTAAATGAAAATACGAATTGATCCAGAACAACTGGAACACACATGTATTTTATTTTGGATCCATCTTTAAGAATATCTTACATTTTCCATGTGTGCACCCGAAAATTTAATTTTGTAGAGCTCCGTTATAAATTTATAAATATTATTTTGTTACCAATTGTTTTTAGCTCTTCAACTGATGTTTGTGAGCGGCAAATATCTACTCAGATCCATATTCCTTAATATGATATACTCTCCTAAATGCTCATTATTAAGCTACTATTGGGGGTGAAATATACCTATTGGTCGCAGTAAGATATATTCATATAACTATCTATTTATTATTGCGTAGTTGTGAGGCCAAAATATCATAAAATCTGGCAGTTATGAGTCTATGGAGGTATCCAATGGACCAATAGGTTCGGATTCAAATCAGTGATGATATTTTCAAATTTTAAATTGTACCTAATTTACCAAAAAAGTTGTACCTAAATGAGCATGAATGTTCCTAAAATAATAAAATATTCATTGTTTCATCGTTTTTGTAAGAAATTTTATTGCTGCTGCTCACACGGGGGCAAGTATGAACGCCTGTCTGAAAGAGAGAGGTAGAAAAATAGGTAGAAAGAAAGAGATAGGAGAAATGCGCTGAAAATTGAAAAATAAAATAAAAATCGACGCATTGATGAATGTTCCATATTGCTCATAACTTTTTAGAAGTTAAATAGGCAAAATCAACAAAAACAAACTATGCGTTTCTGCGGCATACACTTTCTTCATTTTATCGCTATTTTTTTAACCAACTTATTTTATTCTATTTAGAAATTGTTGTTTTTTATATTTTTTTTTAATTTTAATTTTAATATTTATTTTATATTTTCCAAGAACAAAATAACCTATCTTCCCGAGCACAAGAAAAAGTGACAAAATTCCAATTCCATCGTTCTTTTTTAATTAGAAAAAGTCCGCCATGGTTGCACTCATGTAAGCACGACCGTCCAGCCCATGACGTTCATGCTTGAGCCTGTGTAAGCAGCCTCATTTTCATTTAAAAGTTAACAATTAAAAAGGTAAACAAAACATGAAAACGATACTCGTCATATAATTATTCTAATTCATTCTCATTGATTTTATAAATAAAATTGTTTGTATTGAAACATCAGCAGTTGGCTTCTTTACATCTAATTAGTTAAATTATTGCAGCACATATCGTCGCCTGAGAAATGATTTGGCGTATGTGTATACGAATTCGTATACCTCGTATAATTCGTCACAAAATTGATCACAAAAAATAACATTTTACGATAGAAGATTTGTTTCAAAGCTGTTATCACTGTTTATAAAAGGAGGCATATATACTTAATGCAAAAATAATTTTTGAAATTCGACAATGTACGTTTGAAGTCATAAGAAGTTTTCATTTCATAAAATTTTTGCAAAATTTCAAAAATCTTCTGATGACTTTGACCCTCTTTTGGCACCAATAAACTTTATTCGAATTGTAAAATTATTTTTGCAATATTTTTCCTTTTATAATATTTGCAATATTTTTCCCTTTATGAACAGCAATATCAGAGCTATGAGCTTTGAAGTTAAGCAATACAGAACAGGCAAAATTTTATGTTTTTAAGTGTTATTTTAGCCAAAGACAAATTGTACCTAAAATGTACCAATTGTACCTAATGTACCTTGTAGTTCAAAAAGTCGGATTGAAATCTGAAGTGTAAAAAAATTAATTGGGTTAGGTCGTTAGGTTTAGGAAGTCATCCAATAATGATTATTTTACTTAAGCCTTCGCGCCATCTTTATTTTTCGGTGGAGATCAACAAAATGAAGTCGATGAAATTAGCTTTACTCTGTTTAATTTGCAACTATATCAAATACTCAATTGGTTTGACCGTGCCAACAAAGCATTACACACGGAAACCTTATCTCTGAAGAATGTTGCAATATTCAATTATGGACAGAAAAATACACTTCAGGAAATTTGTGATTCAGGTTTGGAAGAAATTTTTTCTTGTCCCACGGAATAGGCGAAAAAAAGTTTGAGCTTTTATACTCGTACGAATCAGAAGGCGATGAACCATGTATGTTGGCGAAACAGAAACTTATATTAGTCGATATTCTTTTATCTCAACTTTTGTATTTTGAATTGGGTTTCAGTAAAACTTTGGATAAATAAAATAGATGGTGGTGATTTGAAAAAGCCGCTATTTATCTCCCTTTAAAATATGAGCAAGATGTGAATGCAGCGGAATTCAACAACGATTTCATCGACTTTAAACATTCGTCCTATTCTATTCGATTTGTAGAAAACCATTCTAGTCAAGGTCGGAACATGCAGTCTAGGTTGGGACACCGTATAAAATCAATGAGATATGGAGGAAGATAATTGAGAAAAAGGCTGAAATGCACTTGAAAATGGGGAAAGCCTTGAAAAGTATACAATAGTAGAAAAACTGTATGACAATGTGGAAAAGTGCGAATTTTTCCACATTACCAATCACGGTGGTCTGGAAGCACTGAAAGGTAAAATCAAAATGAGCCAAATTCTTTCAAAATTATAAATTTTCAAACCCTAAAATCATACTTGATCCTTTTTGTGAACATACTAGCTGACCCAGCAGACGTTGTTCTGCCCATTCTACTAAGAAGCGGGAAAATTGAAGTTTATTTGCAAGAAGAATAATGAAAATTCAAGCTTAAAGGACGTACATTTAATTTGGAAAAAAATTAAAAATTAAAATTTGGATTTAAAAATGAGGCATCAAAATTTATATTTTTAAAAGTATTTAATTTGCAGAAAAATATCAAAGGCCGTTCCAGGAGTTATATCTAATTCTAAAAATCATTTTTAAATATAGACCCATTTCCTATTTATTATAAACATAGAATTTGTTACAACGCCACCTATCGGATTTTGACATAGCTAGGTTCTTGAGATATTTCATAAATTAGTAAAAATAATATGCAATAGGAAAAAAGGGATGAGCAAAGTAATAGAAAATAGTAATGAAAAAAAAACAGTAAAAAAGTAGTAGAAAATAGCAGTGGAAATAGTAGTGGAAAACGTAGTAGTAGAAGGAATAGAAAATAGTATTACAAATTGTTGTAAAAAGGTAGCAGAAAAAATAGTACAATAGAAAAATAGTTAAATGAAGTAGAAAGAGTGGTACAAATAATAGTCAAAAATAGTAGTAAAAAAGCTGTATAAAAGTAGTATAAAATAGTAGTAAAAAATTAGTAGAAAGTAATAGTAGAAAATAAACAGAAATTGCAGAAGAAATGTATTAGAAAAGTATTAGAAAAAAAGTAAAATAGTAGTTTAAAAAGTAGTAGAAAATAAGAAGAAATGGTGGAAAAAAGAAGTTTAAAAGTAGTAGAAAATAGTAGTAGAAATAGCAGTAGAAATAAAAGTATAAAATAAAAGTGGAGCATGGTACCACACGCACTAATCCAACAAACTGAAAGAATTTAAATTTTAGTACCGTACCATAAATGGTTCTTAAGATATAATGAAACATAATGAAAATTCTGGTTATATGGAAAGTGTTTGTCAATACCACCCATATTTTTATTGTTGCATGGCATTGTCAATTCTCGTTATTGTACCAAATTTCTGTACTGAGCTATAAATGGTTCTTGAGATATACCCAAAAAAGTAATAGGAATATATGAGAGGTGCCACGCCCACTTTCCCGAAAGCCATTATGAATAGCTATGTTTCATCCTCTCGTTCAAGAAAATATATTCTAGAAATATGACTTCAATCGGTTAAGTCGTTCAGAAGTTACACGTTTACAAACATACACACAAAACTCTACGATTATATATATAAAGATTGGTATATGAGTCCTTCAAGACCATTGTGCAATATACAGTTACCCAAGTGTTCTTCTAATTGCACACAACTTTTATTTTTTATCTAAATTTTATTATTGTTTTCATGTGTGCTCGAGTACTAGTTATTATTAGGCTTGTGTTCTAACTATTATTATAGATAACAGTTTTTATACCCTATGCCAGCACTACTATTTATAATTAGTTCGATAGAGTTAATGCAATACCTGGCTGTTACTAATTTAAGTAGATAAGAGTTTCTAAATATGTAGGTACACGCGTATACAAAAGGTCATTAAAAATTACTGCCATCTTTAATGAAAATTTAATTTTTACTTTCAGTATGAAGAGCTGTAGGTTATCCAATTATTTGTAATATTGAGAATTTTTTTTTTTTGCAGAATTAAAAAATATAGAATTTTACGTATTTTACTTTATTTTGAATATACATAAGGGCCCATTTACCTTTTATTTCGCAGGATTATACTGTTTTTTTATGAGAAAACCAGCCAAAAATTAAATCCCGTAGCTTGCTCTTAAAATCCTGTTTAGGTATATTATATAAAACGTTGTACAACTTTTCAACGCATAAAATTCATACTAAGCATTGGCAGCACAAAACACAATCTTTTTCAAAATTTCACTCTCTAAAAACTCAATTTTGAGTGTAAAATAGTTATGGGTCCATAGGACAAGAATTTAGAGCCAAAATATTTAAGTGATGTGGCTCTATGTATTGTATATTATTTGATTGGACGTCATACTTCGAACACAATGAATGTGACAGCAACACGACGACAAAATGGCGTCTGCAGCAAATGTTGTCGTGTTATCTGCGACTTGAACACAATGAACGCAGAAATGACGAAACTCTCTTCTAAAATTAATTTTACCCATTGATATTGATGAAAAACTTATAAAAATTGAAACAACTTATTTCTGTTAGTTAAAATCGAAAATAACAGAAACAAACAAAATGGAATTATATTGACAGATGAAAAATTGTTTGCATTTCATTCTGTCGCAGGTTAAAAATATAAACAGATTGTTGTCGATGACTGCGGCAATTGTCGTTATGTTACATTGTCGCATTGTTGTAGCCAATGTATTTGCCTCCATAAGAATACATGCGATGTAAATGTTGACAATTGGCGCAATGTTCCTGTCGCATCAATTGTGTTCGGAGGAACACTGTGTCATATAATTCTCTCACTATTAATTCAGCATTTACATATGTATATGTACGTATATGAACTACCTTTTTGCAACAATCGAAGGGTGTTTCTCATTGTACGCATAAAAGTCATATATGTATTCTATGTTTTATTGCATCCGCATACTGTTTTCTTTTTAAAATGAGGAAAACAACGAAAGGAAAGTGTATTTTTAATGAGAAACTTAAGGATCCGGTTTTTTCAAAACAATAAATCTTGTGAAATGACAAGTTTTCGCATGTTTTCATAAAAATTTCCTGTATTTCGAGAAAAAAATTCTGGATCCCTTATACATACAGAATTTGTTATCCTTTTTTAAATAATTCTCTACATACCGCTCCCGCTCTGTTTAAGCACCTATGTGTTTTTGAATTTAGCAAGCACAAAAATGTTTGTATAAAAATTTGGGTAATGAGTTAATTTCAGTATTTTCTAACTATAAACGTGTAAAATTTTTCTCTCCTAGCTTATGTACATAACAAATAAATGGAAAATTGCTGAAAAAAACTGGATTTAATAAAAAATAAAAATCAAAAAAGAGTTTCTTTCAAAGTAAACATCACCGTCTACGTCATCAAAAAACATATGTTTTCGTCGAACATGCGCAAAGCGTAATCTTGTATAGATATGGGGCAAAACATCTTAGTTCTCCCGGCGAAAAAATAATCCCTTCGATTTTGATGAAACTTCGTATAATTAGGGTAAGTAATATCAGCGGATTACCTAGATACAAGGGCGTAAATTTCTGATTTTTTTGCCTCTTTTCATAAATTTATGTGTTATATTAACCTATGACGAAAATTCTGTCACGTTTCTGATAGGGTTTTGTCCGTTTTTTTCAATGAAATTATTTGGAGTACTGTACATTTTTTTTCAAACATATTTTCCACTTTTTCGCGCAATGCGACACTTTTGATGTTTTTTTACTTTACACTAAAAAAATTCAAATTGATGCATCGCACGTAACGGGGACGTGAAATAGTGATTACAAATTAAAGCTTAGAAACTGGCGCAAACTGCGAGCCGAACGCTCCTGGGCCATAGCATTTCATCTACGTTTAGTTTTATTAATTACGATATTATTGGATATCTTAAGAAATAAGTCAAAGTCAATTTTTCACATAAATATTGAAGCATATCGATTTTCATGCAACTATTTTACTATTCTTTTTATAATTTTTAGATTTTCTTTATTCAGTACATAATTTGTATCATCGAAACCATTGAAATAATCATCATCATTCATAAATATCAAATTGCATCATCACTATCCTTATCATCGTTCATAAATATCATATTGTCATCATCACTATCGCTTTCATCATTATCACCAAATGCTGAATGAACCAGTAATTATTAAGCCGTTTGTGGTAATATTTAAAATTTTTTTTTTTGGTATTTTTCTTATATTTGATAAGTGGGCATCTGAATTGTTCAAAAGATGAGTAAAAAATCCTCATTCGATTCTTTCCTCGGTTACATTTTCTTTTTGCCTTCGGACAATTGCTCTATAGATAGCAAAACGTGTGAAATTAGTTCAGATCCGCGAATAAAATACTTATTTAATGTTGGAGGCATATTTATTTATTTATTTCCTTTTCATCAATTATAGTATAAACTAATATGGATTACTGGATATATAAACTTAAATTAACTTAAATATATTGCTAATTACAATCAGCTGAATGCAAAATCGTTATTAAATTATTTTTAAAACTATCTCTAGAACAAATAAAATAATCCAATTCATTGCAAATTGAATCGGCCTGCCTTAAATAACGAGTTAGGGGTTCAGTTAGACAATAGTCCACCTTGTGGTGAGGCTCACGGAAGAGATTACGAGCCCTTATATTACGAATGGGGCAATAAAAATGTATAAGCTGAAGCAAAACAGAGCAGTTAATATGGCAGTTAAATATCGTCGTCGTTCTGGCAGAATTCACAAAGTCCATTTTTTTTATTTTTGAGATGAAGTTAATTTATGCAGTGCATGGTGCGCTACGAGCACTGACAAAACTTAAAAAAATAACAGGTTGATACACACATAAGTATACTTTTTAACTGCATCATCAAAAATCGAATTTATTATGCCTTTCAAGTTATAGAAGCTAATTAATACGGATCCAACTAAAAAAATTAATTTGGACTTAGTGATTTTTGCTTGAACGACGACGATATGTCCCTTACAAACATTACGGCAAGATATTTCCACCGAGTTGATAAGGCTTGCAGCCCAGTAGAAGACATCTGTTTTTGAAAGCAGGCATATCGATACTCTATCTCAAGCAATGAATAGCATTTCTAGTAAATCGCCTTTGGATTTTTTCAATCCTCCATGAGCTACCAAAATAGAATGTATCCCAAATGATACAATACTCAAGGTTCTATCTAACGAATGAAAAATATAAACTCTTAAGTGTAAATGGATCCTTGAAATCTTTAGAATTTTTAAGTATGAAACCAAACATAGACTCAGATCTTTTTTCCCAAATTCTGGTAAGATCAGTATTATCTAACACATATTGAAAATTGTCCGTCATTCGAAGCTGATTAAAGGTTAAGAACTGACATTTGGTGGCATTAAGATGTAATAAGTAGTTGTCGCACCAGTTAGAGAAAGAGAAAGATCGTTCTGAAGTCTAGACAGTCAGAAATAGTTTTGACACTACAGTAAATCTAAAAACACAAGACAACGCGAATTGAAAAATAATTCGGGAATATCATTTACAAAAAGAAAAAAACGATCCAAGATGGCTGCCTTGTGGAACACTGGGTGTATTTTTTGAAGTTACTTCAAACAACAAAATTTCTAAATTTCACGGAGCCGCAAAAATTTGCAGAATTTATTTTCAGAATATTACAGAGGGAATGCTATATCAACAGAAAATAAAATGATCTTTGCTGGTGCTAAAAGGAACACAACTTTATGTCTACCTTTGCACATAAAAAACACTAATTTTTTTAATTACAAAGTAAAATTCTATTAAAAATACTAAAACACACTTTACTCTTTTAAACCGGACAGCCCCACCGTGAGTCGTGGCGATTCCACTTGGTTTTGCTCGAGCTTTCGCTTTCATTTCATACAGGTTTGTCTGCAGCGAGCGGTGTTTTCGTTCCACAAATAGGCTGCCCGTCTATTCCAGTCTATGCAGCTTTTTTTTGGCATCGAAGCGCCACAAGCCCGCTTGACAATGCGAACTATTCGCGTTGCCATCGTCCTAACTCGCTACCAAAGTTTAATCAAGGTATCTCCCAGCCGATTTCAGCTCTGAATACAGTCATATATAATTTAGAAACGTTCCATTTATGGTTTCCCTTTATTGGGTTCGTAACTGTCCTCGTGTCGTCGTCTGCTTTAACCGAATAGGTTATGTACTGATGGTTACTGGGTGGGTGTATAGTTTTCTAGTAAATTCCAGTTTTTCATCTGAAGGTGGTCACAGATACCGTATTTGCGATAATGAGTCAGAGCCTTGCAGCCATATCTAGGACTTTTCTGCCCCTCGATTTATCGATGCCCGATGCCGATTGGTTTTCGCGAGCTTAGGAAGTATGACGATCAAAATCAGCTCAGTGCGCAAAAGAAAATCAAGCAATATTAATAAATTTGTATATTAAAACATTTCTCATTAGTTAGCAGATGGATAGTTGAATCCAATTGTATCATTACAGTCTTCGATATTAACCGTTTATTTTCCTTTATATTATGTCAGAGATTAAAGGACTGTGGCTAACCAGGTTGCCTTCAAATAAAGTTTTAACCTTGATTGATGTAGCTTTAAAATTCTTTTGTAGAATAGTATCTCATAATTTTTGAAGTTTCTTAATGAAATATGTCAGCTTACTTGTTGTCTTTCGTGAATGGATAGAGAGACAGACGACCTCAATAGTCCCCCGGAATTCTCATAACCAGTGTGGCCAACTTTTGTTTTTCAAAATCCGCTAAAATGAAGAATAAAACGCATATTTTCTTAAAAAAACTGTTAAATTTTTTTCATTATAATAGTGCGATAAAACTCAATACATTTAAACTTTTTCACAAATACATTTGATAGTTCTAGTCAATGAAAATTTCTTCGATTTTTCGTAGATATTTTAAATTGAAAAAACGCGGTGAGCGCTAAATTACTTTTTTCCGCGTTTTAATTTCCAAAAAGCACTAAAATCAGCGGGAAAAGCGCTGAGTTGACCACACTGCTCATAACCTTCTTATATTCACTTTCAATATGAAGTGAATGAGAATTATAAGAAAGTGTACACTTATTGGTCGGCAATGGCAAAACCACTTAGTGATAACAAATTGTCACACCGCCGTTCGGAATCGAGGTCAAACTGTAAGTACAACCACAATGGGTCGTTCTGGGCTGAGTGTGTCTCTCGAAAGCCACTTAAACAAAAAAAAAATCTTTATGGGATTGACTCAAGTTCGTCATCAACAGAAAACACAAATAAATTAGATTAGAATATGGATCGGGCCACAAAATATTTTTTTTCTTTAGGCAATTGCCTTGTACAAAAGATGTTATCAGTTAATTTCTAATTCTGTAATCAACAAATTTATTGAGTTAAAAACTCTTGAAGAACCCAGATTTAAGAATTCAGTCTGCATTAAGAACTTTGTTGCATACATTTGTCATTGTTATAACTTTGCTGAAGCCCATTACTGCTAAAGCTGTTTGTTCATGTAGCTATTCATTTTAGTTATAAGTAATAATTAATAATAATAACTTTGCACTCAATTTAATTATTTTTTCTCTGAGAAACGAGCATTCCTAAATCCATTTTAAGTACCTTTAAGCCCCTGAAAATGTATAAAAAGTCTCACTTTCTAAATATTAAAATTATTCATAAGTGGTTGATTACATTGAAACATGTTGAAGTTGGTGATTTTCTTGTCGACAGTCGCTTGCGCGCTTAGTGCCTCTATTTCCGAGTATTCGTCACGTATCGTTAATGGTGCAAATGCAACTATTAGCTTCTATCCTTGGCAAGTTGCGATACTTCATAAAGGTCAACAATATTGCGGTGGTTCCATCTACAATAATAATATCATTATAACTGCTGCTCATTGTCTGAAATATGTGCCTGCCTCTTTTCTAAAAGTTCGCATTGGTTCCTCAAAATGGAATTCTGGTGGTACTCTCATTCAAGTTGCTTCCTACAAGTATCACGAAGGCTTCAATTCCATCACTATGGAAAACGATATTGGTGTCATTCGTTTGAAATCTTCTATAAAGTACAGCTCTACTGTCCAGAATATTGATTTAGTTTGGTGGGCTCCTGATCATGGGGCTGATGCTGTGACCACCGGCTGGGGTCGAACTGAAAACAAAAGAAACTCAGAAACTTTGCAATATGTCAATGTTAAAATTGTTGGACGATCTCAGTGCTCATCGCAATCTTATTGGTATGGTTGGAAAATAAAAAAATCTATGATCTGTGCTGCTGCTCCAGGAAAGGATTCTTGCAAAGGTGATTCTGGTGGCCCATTGGTCTACGATGGGCTTTTGGCTGGTGTTACTTCTTGGGGGACTGGATGTGCTAGTGCGAATTATCCTGGTGTCTATGCCGATGTTGCCTACTTTCGTTCTTGGATCATCAACGCTGCATATTCAGTTTAAAAAAATAATTGAGCACCGATTCAGATAATAAAAAGCATTTTAAAAATATACTTGACATCTTTCAGTTGTGGGTCTCTAGGCACTTTCTATCTTCTGCCATTCTACTATTTTAGTGATACTTGTTTCAAGTACTAAGCTTATATCAATGAGTATATTATTTACATAACACAGTGCAATTCTTAAATAGTTTGTTCTTGGGCTACTTAAGAATTCCGAAGTACTGAATAAATAAATCTTGCGGTTTCTCGTTCGAGGCCATTTACTCTCAAAAAAAAAACTTTCTGAAAGAAATTGTTGCAATTTTCTCGCGGATGTAAACTCCGAATATATAATCAAAATATTATCAATCGTTAGTTATGATTTTTCACCATGTTTTTGGCAATTGATGAATTTCGTCCCAGTACCTCATTCTCCTTATTTTGAGGCTAACCATCCATCACGCCAATTTTTCACTTCTTCGTACGAATTGAAGTACTGTTACGAAGTACACTGATCGAAACCAATAGTAGTCGGAAGGAGCCATGCTTGGTAAATACATCGAGCGCATAGTGATTTGACCCCATACAACGACAGGACGAAATTAGTAGGACTGCTCTGATTTCGTGAGCTATTAAATTTTAGTTCGCTAAACTGAAGAATCTGAAGTTTTAATCAGCCTGTTTAGGTTTCGCCACTAATCAAGCTTAACGTTACAATTTTCGTCATATTTGGTAAGCTATAATGGAAGAATGGGCAATTTGATCTTCAAGAAATTTCTTTCAGAAAGTTAAACAATTTTATTGCAATCCTTTAATGTTGGAATAAAAATAATATTAATGATATAATGCAACTTTTGACTTCTAACACTTTTAGTAATTTTTCAGCATGATGGCATACTTTTAGGGTTAACAAAAAAGTTTAATTCCAATTTTAGTCGAAAAATCAAATTTATTTATTTATTTTTCTTAATCTGTCGAAACAATTTCTATCAGATTACTTAAAATTTAAAATATAAACTTAAAACTAAAGCATTAACTTATAAGAATTAATAAAACAAAATTAGAACCCTAACTAGAATAAATTCATTAAATTTAACTTAAAAATGTCTCTTGTCACACTGAGGTCGATTACATTGCAGATATTATTAAATTTAACACACTTATATTAAATTAAATTAAAGTTATTCAATTTAACGACTTGTGAACAGTTTCACTACGACCGTAATTAGTCAAATGATATGCCAAGTGGAAAAATTGCCTTTGCCTAATAGGCTTTTCTGGTGCATATAAGCTAAAAAGAGCAAGAAGGGAAGAACAGTCAATATGACCCATGAGCACATCCCTTGCGAAAAGTACAAGAAAATAGTTTCTTCTAATTATCAAATGTTTTAAGCCCAAGAGAGCACTAACGATGGACCGAAGTTCCAGTTAAGCTTTGATATGGCAAATCGAGTAAATCTTTTTGGAATTTTTGGAAGTGTAAGCAGAATCCCAGATTATACAACCATACTCCACAGCCGATCTAAACATTGAAACATATATTGTCTTTAGAGTGAATGGGTCTTTAAACTCCTTAAAATTTCGACGGGTGAAGCCCATCAGGGCACTTGCCATAGAAATTATATAATTGTAGTTATCAGCAAAACTAATTCTACTATCAAAAATTATGCCCAAGTCTTTCTTTGAATCTAAACAACTGAGACATGTATTTGCTATGGTATAGTTATACAATATATACTCGTAGAGAACGTAAGAATGTTGCATTTAGTAATATTAAAACAGAGATTATTGACAATGCACCATTGGTACATATTTTCGATATCCTCTTGAAGGTACCGGGATTCCTCAACACTGCATTAAAAACTTTGACATCATCAGCATAGATTAAACATCTGGAATGCCGAATTTAATTTGGAAGGTCGCTAATAAATAAGACGAACAAAAACGGACCAAGATGGCTACCTTGCGGCACCCCAGAGTAATTTATGTAAAATGATTTTTGAACACTTATTCCTCAATCGAACAAATTGCTTACGTTCAAGTAAATAGTTTGTCAACCACCTAAGTAACGAGGAATGAAAGCCCATGAGTTGAAGCTTTCTGATTAATACCTGTACTCTATCGAAAGTCTTGGCAAAGTCAGTGAACACTACATCAACCTGTTTTCCCATCTCGTTCTTATTTTTTAAATAATGAGAGAAGAGGGTTAAATTGGTAGTTGTGGATCTACCACTTACAAATCCATGTTGGAATTCAGATATTCCATGTTCAGACCTATTTTCAAATTGAATTATTTTCTGACGGCGGAAGAGAGCGTTTTTTGTATAATCCGATAAAGAAAGGTGCCTTCTAAAATTAAGAAAAAATCCAGGATCATATTTTCTCTACAGAAATTCGTGAATTTTCAGCTTTCGTATTATCAAAAATACTTAACTATTAAAATTAATAGGCTTTGAATGAACAATGTTGCCAGGAGAATGTCAAAAAATTCAAAGAACTAGCAGATCAGACGATCGTTTCGGAACCCGCTACGGCTACTCATCAGTGACCTTTGTGATAGTTCTCTCATTTCAACAATCTATATAAGTGAAAATACTGTTAAGTAAATGAGAATTGCAAAGACAGTTATTTTCACTGAATAGTATTATTGAAAGGAACTATCACTACAGTTCTATATACTTTTTGCCATACTTCTTTGACAACATTGTTCATTCAAATCCTGTTAATTTTTATAATTAAATAGAAATGAGAACTGCCAAATTAGGAAGAAATTTGCAAAAAATGTTCCAAACCAAAAATATCAAAAAATACTTAACTTTAGAAACAATGCAGATTTTTTAGATTTTCAAATCGTGATTAAAAAATAACACCAGAAATTTCCTAGATAAATTGAGAATACAAAAAAGGGAACTTTCGGCAGGGTATTATTTATAAAAACTTATTTTTCAGATGTATTTTATTTAACGAACTAAAAAACTAACATCGAACGATATCACATTTTATTGAAAAATTTGTCGACTTTGAGCTGCTCTTGCACACACATTATTAATTTTTTGTCAAGATTTTTAAGTATTTTTTTTTTGTTGGTTTTGACATTATGAATTTTTTGTCGATGGGACGAACCACTGTGCGATGTGGTGAAAAAGGTAACATATTTGGTGTGGTGGGGTATGACAATACACCAAAGCTAAATAAAGACTCTATTACACAAAAGTGTAAATAAGATATCAATGGAATATGATTCTTTATTAATTTTTAATTACAATAAAATAACATAAAAACACTTCATCTGCAAAGGATTAATAAAACAAAATATGGTAAAAATTAAAGAAACGAAATACAAAGGCTTTTTAGGTATGGCATACCCCACCACACCTATGCAGGGTTAAACACACGATCCTAACTACAATAAACTCACATGAATCTCATCCCTTAAAATGCTATTGGCATTTATACTCTTATGTATATTTACGCATGTTGCTTTAAATGTTTCAACAAATGGTTAGTTGTTGTTATTGCTGCAAGCATAAACATTTTGCTTTTTTCCACTAGCTACTGAAATTACTGCTAACCTGTTCAAGTCATAAGCAAATTACTGCGCTCCGAATAACTCTTTCTTTGTTACGCAAAGCACACCTACTTATTTGCTACAAGTTGCTTGTGATTGTCTCTTTTTTCCCCTCAACAATATATAAAAAGGGTTCTCCATTTAGTTTGCGTATTATTTATGATCACTTTATGTTGTAATTTGATCGTGTTGTCGTCAATTTGCCAGCAATTAGGTATTGTATTTCATGATTGTCACGATAATTTCATGTTTTTTAATAGGAGCACAGAAAATGTGGGTAGTGTATATCATGTATGTGTACACTAAGAGAATTGTACGTAATGCAAGTAGAAAAGAAAGAATGGCCTGGTGACCTGTTGACTTATCCCATATCACACATGTTTATATAACACATACTCTCAAGTAGATTACGTATATTATCGCAACGAGATATGTGTTACATATCTGCATTTCTGATATCCTGTTCGAATGATACAGTTTATTATTCATTAAGGCTTATAAAATAAGTAGAATCAATATAAATCCAAGGTCATTCAAATTAAAAAAGGTGTTGTATAATATAAGGAAATAAATTAATAAAAACACAATAGTTTTCTTTAAATGATTTTGTATTTCAAATGAGCATAGTAAAAAATTATAATTCTTAAAACACATTACCGTATGATTGCATAATATCTTATTAGGGACACAGATTTTTAAGTAAGCCCTACAATTTGTAATATTTCTGAGATCATAAATAAATATGTGTCCTGCTATATTGAATCTCAACATTTCCAGGAATTATCTACTTAGTTGAATTTAAAGAAGCAAGAAAAAACGAAAAAAATTTACAAAATATTCTTAAATTTCCTAGAAATATTCTATAGAAATTTGAGAAATTATTACTTAGGCCGTTCTCCCACTGGAGGCAACTCAACTGCGATCCGACACAAAGCGGCGATTGTCAATGCTAATCGCTCTCAAACAATTACAACAATTGTCATTGCCAAAGGCATTATGCCGAATCACAGTTGCGTTGCCTTCAGTGGGGGAACGGCCTTATACTTTATAACTAAAAGCACAAAACAGTTTGTTATAGTGATGAGCAGATTCGAGTATTTTTGTGAATTGACTAATAATAAAATAAATAATTAGCTCCATCCAAATAGCGAATGACGTATGTAATACTTAGACATACTGTGTCATATCATGAAAGATATGATCAAAAGATAATTCCGTCAAGATCCTAACATGTTCAACGTTGTCATAGCTGGTTTTGGGATGTGTTCTATGATTTCTTTCATATCAGAGTTATATTACAGTTCCTGCATAGGTTAGAGAACAGATTAGGTTTTGGGGTGATATACCAAAAAACATTGTGAAGTAACCATACTTAACCCATTAAGGCCTGAGCATATAACCCTGGTGCAAAATCGACGAAACTTCACATGGAGTATAAATTTCACCTAACCAAGAAAAAGAATCTAAAAAATAATTCTTATCCCGAACCCTGGGTCCTATAGGGTACGTTGCGAAAACGCAACGCTGGGCCTATGTGCTACACCAAACAAGTACCTTTATTAATCACATTTTTATCTATGTAGTATATAGAGACCTTAGTTTTATGACAAAATTAATGGTTTATAATTGGGTATTAAATCATTTTAATAGTTTTGGAATTATTTTTTATTATCTAAAACTTATTTTTATATATTGTTTATAGAAAGTTATTGCGTTTTTGTCTTGTCTTCCAAAAGTGGTGAAAAAGTACTTACGAGTGGTCAACGTATGACTATAAATATTGTGATTACTACATGGACGGACAGGAGTGGAGAGTAATTTTAAGCTCTTATTTTATTTGTTAGCGGTTATTAAATCCAATAAACAATCGTATTTCGCTGGTATTTGTGGAAGACGATGAATCACTGCAATCAATTTGTGAGTACACATCAAGAAACTGCTCACACAATTCATAGGGGTTCAGTGATCAATTAGCATACACCAGTAATAATGAGAATTTCAAAATTGGTTAACTATTTTTGTAAATAAACTGTCTTAGTTATCTTTTGATACATTTCATGGTTGCTGCGAAAATTCATATTTAATCCGAATTCCCAATTCAACTTCTTTGTCGGACCCTTTATCACTTCTAGTTCTTTTTTAGTCAAAAAACGTTTTATAAGCATTGCAAAAACGTAACAAACAGTAGCACAAATTATATAAACAAGTCATAATAAAAATAATGGAAATCAGTTGACTTATACAGAGCTGCCACACAAGCGAAATTAGCAGCACTAAGGCCCAGCGTTGCGTTTTCGCAACGTAAAAGTTTAAATTAATATTTTAAATAAATTGTTGAAGAAAATGAGTTAAAAAAAGAATTTATATCAAATATAGGATTGTAAAAAAACAACACCAAAAGAAATTTTGAATTTAAGGTGTTTTAAAATTTTTGCCATAATTGTGAAAATTGGGAAAAAATTTGTCAATATTTGGATCGAAATATATATAATAAAATAAAGAAATCGAATCAAATCAAACATAGCATAATCTAAAGACATCCAATATGAATAAATATCAACTGCATCAAGTTCAGATTTTTTAATTGCTTGCTCAGAATTCGACAAATTACCAACGTTGCGTTTTCGCAATGCCCAGCCCTTAGTGGGTTAATCAGTAAACTACTTTCTGTATCCACATTTCTTAATTAATAACACATACTTTTATGCTGTGGCTGTCAAACTACACTAATTATTAACATATACTTTTAGGCATACCTTTTTTATATGGCCCAAATTGGCGGCCAAACTGCATAATGTGAACTATATATGTGTAGATTACAAAATTTGACTTTGAAAATATAACATGAACCAAAGTATGGTTTCTAAACTAATTCGAGGTCGTTGAACAGGAAAATCACATTAATTTTTTTTCTATGTGTAAGTTTTCGAGATATGACAAAATAACGGTTTTTCAGGTTACAGTTTCACTTACAGGCTAATATCTCATTAACTATAGTTTTGATCCAAATTACACAGGAATTACAATTATATTACGCGTTTTATGCTGTCAAGTTTGTTAAAATTGGATTATAAGTTACTGAGTTATAGATCCTGAAAGTTAAATTTTGGTGTGATTTTTGAGATATTTTCACATAAGTCGCGGGCTAAGTTTTCTTTCTCACAAAAAGTAATCACAAAATCGGTAGTTTTATTTTTTTAATCATTAGATATAATCATTACAAAAGTTTTAAGCATAACACGATAGCAATCGGATCAGAAATGACAAAGTAATCAATGATTGAGTAAAAATAAAATATTCTCGAAAATTCCAATTTTTTCACAAAATTCGTTCTGCTGTAGAAAATGATGAGCCAAAACTTGAACTTTTGCAATTTTTCGCTGTCGGGCCTTCCGTGATCAAGAACCAGCGGTTTCTGCCATCATGCCCTCATCCCTGAAACCTTGATATCGTCTTCCAATTTCAGTCATATCTTGGTGGAATTGTTCGCCCTGCTCGTCACTTTCTGCACCCAGATTTGATGGAAAGAAGTCGAAATGGCTGAATTAAAAATGTATTTTGGGAAACATATTTGCACCTGAATTTTCCGAATTAAATTTATTTATCATTGAATAAATCAATAAGGAATCAGCTTTCAATTCACGGTAAATCAAACTTACAATGTCATTGTATTGGGCATGATTGTCACTTTTATAATTTCTCACAAAATTTTGAACAATATTCGCAAATGCTTCCCATGCTTCTCGTTTTGACTCACTCTAACATTCAGTAATCCAGCATCGTCGAAAAACTTGCGGATTTGAGGTCCAACGAATACGCCCGCTTTGATTTTTTATAGTGACAATTTCGAGAACTCCCTTTGTAATGATTTCATTGCGCTAGCGTTATTTTTTAACGCTCTAACAAAATTCTTCAAGAGACCAAAAATGATGAGGAGGGGAGAAAGAATGATTTAGTTTTTATCGACGAGTGCATCGTTAATAAGATTTGGCCCCCCGATATATGTTGGTTTCGCTGCGGCCAAATATATTCAGAATAATAGTGTACATGAAAATTGCAAGTGGTTCATCATTTTATAGGCCAGAACGAATTTAGAGAAAAATTTTGAGTTTTCGAGAATATTTTATTTTTACTCAATCATTGATAACTTTTTTGATCCGATTGCTATCATTTTATGCTTAAAACTTTTTTAATAATTATATCTATTGATTAAAAAAATAAAATTACAGATTTTGGGATTACTTTTTGTGAGAAAGAAAACTTAGCCCACGACTTGTGTGAAAATATCTCAAAAATCACACCAAAATTTAACTTTCAGGATCTATAACTCAGTAATTTATAATCCAATTTTAACAAACTTGACAGCATAAAACGCGTAATATAATTGTAATTCCTGTGTAATTTGGATCAAAACTATAGTTAATGAGATATTAGCCTGTAAGTGAAACTGTAACCTGAAAAACCGTTATTTTATCATATCTCGAAAACTTACCCATAGAAAAAAAAATTAATGTGATTTTCGTGTTGAACGACCTCGAATTAGTTTAGCAAATTTACTTTGGTTCATGTTATATTTTCACTGTATTCCAGTGTTATTGGTTTGGTTAAGTGGCTGGTCCAGGGACACACTTAGGCCAGAAGAGCCCATTGTGATACCACACGGTTGAACATTTTACAAATTTTTTTTTAAATTCTTCTTAAAAAATTTGGACAAATTCTCGCAGCTCCCCATAGCCATTTTACCATTTTCCCTTGCTGAGACTGTCAGACAGTCAACAGACTGAACATGGCCCCCTACCTATTAATTACACAGGTCACACTGTTTTTTTTTTCCCCCCTGAAATATGTCTATCTCAGGGACTTATTTCAAAACTGAAGAACCGTTTTTCGCCATCAAATCTAGTTCAGAATTTATAGGTCAAATTTTCATAAATTCGAGAATCGAGTAGTCGCAATGCTATCTGTACTTTTTTCGTCACTAATTTATTGAAACGCATTCTTCAAATTCTATTAGGATGCATGTTACAAAGAGTCTCTTCCCTACAGGTTTTCTGAATAAAAGATAACAGTAACATAAATGAATCTCGGCAAAACTCTACCTGTTGCCAAAAGGATATATGAAAAATAACATAAATTTCTTAGTTGTAAATATGTATATACATGTTGTAAATATATGCTTTCTGAATGATTTTTAAAATGTTTAACATCAATATAATAAAGAATACATAGATTAAGATTTCATAAATATTTTTATGCTTTTAACAGTCCTTGTTAAATACTTATGCAGTGGGTAGACTTTATTCTGTTTTAGAGATGGATAAAAAATAAAACATCTTTTTCCAGGATTTTTAATTTGCTTGTTGGAATCTGCTGTTATCCTGTGATTGACGTAGTCAATTAAGTAGTTAGTTACAAATTAGTTTAGGCACGGTTTGTGGTTGAAGCAGCTCAAAATGTTGATCAATGGTTTACTGTCTTTGTTGAGTTTTTTTTTTATAGATGATATGCAGAAAATAAATTTTTTAAAAATGTTCATTGGATTGTGGTGATTATGGAATATGTTGCTTCCCTTTTGAAATGACTTGCCCATGAATTAACTTCTTGAATACTCAATTGATTTTCAAATGCTCAATGCATGTTGATATTCAGTTTTACTTACTATAGACTTATAAAATTCTCTGCTATCCACAGATATATTTTCTTTCAATTATCAATCTGCAGTGAAAGGTTTTGTAAAAGAACAAACTGGTATTCTACTAAACAAAAATACCTGCAGTTTCTTGAATTACCATGATTTGCTAAAAAGAGGATACGCAGAAAATAAAAAGTACCTACGTTTTATGATTTACTGTTTCCTTTCTAGTGCAAGAATTAAACGATTTATTTAATCTTCAAAGGCCTGAAGCTATTTTTTGACTTTGCCAATTCATTTTCAATAGGCTTTCAGTTTTATTAGAAACTCATACTAGTTACTGTTTACTTGCTGTGATTTCATGTCGTACCAGTTCTTTACATTATCCCTATACAACAATACAACAGCTTGCTATTAATTTACAAAAAAAAAGTACCAAATTGTCTACAAGAAAATCTCTTTGAAGAATATAATTTACTAGCTTCATCATTCTGTTCATCTGTTTTAATGACTTGGTTGTAATTTAACTCGTTCATTCAATTTTGGTTTACTTTTGGTGATAAATTACCTGCGCGTTCTTGGAACTAATTAAATATAATTCTTTAGATATCTAATTAGTTTTCAAAGAATTGAAATGATTTATTGATTTTTGTTAATTGAATTTCACTAGGCGCACATACATTGCGAATAGGGATTCAGACTATTGTGAGATTTTTAGTTTCTTGACATTTTTACGCCCCATGTGGCATTTTGATATTTTCGAGGAATACAATTGTAGGATTACATTTTTTATGAGATAAAATAATCCTAATGTACGTATTTAAAAATTATGTACTTAGAAATTGGACCACAATAAGACTACAAAGGGTTGCCCACATAGGGGAGAAGGGGGTTTACGAACACCTCTTTTGTGGAGTTTGGTAGTTGATGAATTCCTCACAACGCTAACAGAAAATGGCATAGTCTGTCAGGGTGATGATATTGTCATCATGGCAAGAGAGGAATACGAAGATGCTCTCTGTAATATCATCCAAAGAGGATCAAGCCACTTGTAGAGATAGTGCAATTTGGTGAATTTAAGTATAAATCCATCAAAGATTACCCTAGTACCTTTCACTAGGAAAAGAAAACTCCCGCACATGAAGCCTATAAAGATTGATGACGTCGTAATTATACAGGAAGTTAAATGCCTAGGAATAACTTTACGGTTGCAAGTACTTTTCTTTGCACATATTTATTTCAAATGTGCAAAATCAGGAAAAAGTTGAATTTATCCTTATACTGGTGCACCAACTATGAACCTATTGATTTGGGAGAAATTTTATGTGCCAATATTCTCTGGAGCAAAAGCTAGAAAATTTTGCACACCAAGATAATTAGGGTCAGAAAACTAGTTTTTGTCTGTTTCCTATCTATTTTGATATAAAATAAATTACAAAGGGGGTTCAAGAGCAAATGTCAATAATAATTTCATAAAACTAAAAATCCAGTGGGGGCAGGGGTCATTGAAAAAAATAAAAATTGTGTCCGACATCTTGTAGTTATCCCTTCTTCTCAAAAACTTGGTCATAAAAGAGGTTACAAAAGACCCTCTATGTCAATGTAGTCCAATGTATAACCCAAAATTGTCTTACTTGTTCTTTAAATATTTTGCTGTCAAAAATTCTTCCTTTTTACATCTTTCTAAGAGGTCTTTCAATTTCAAAATATCACTTGGCAACTCTGTGCTCATTTCAATTTTTTTTGTATTTTGTTCTGAAGAAAGTATTAAGCGCTCTTTTAAAATACATAAAAAATATATGTATGCTCCTGTAAGAGAAAGTGTAAAAATTATAAGCTTAAGCTTAACTTGCTATTGAATCCTGATATCCTGTTCAAGTTTAACTCTTTGGTTTACTTTTGTGGTTTATTTGAAATAAGAGTATTCTTGAAATTATGTAATTAGTAATTTTCTTCCGGGAATTTTCAATCAATTTAATGAATCTTAAATGACATCATATGCTAATTGGTTTTCATTAGGCGCACAGATACAAATGCATGTATGCATTTCTGTATATGTAGAGGAGTAAAATATGTAAACTACAATATACATTCAATAGGATATTTTAGGAGTATCTCCAAGCCAACCTTTTAAAATCCATGTGGTCTTTTATGGTATTTTATGTATACTGTAGATCGGTAAAGAAGTAGAAAACACAATAATCATATTTTCTCATCCCTCAACATTTTAACCCATCGGTAAAGACATGATACGCTTCTCACAGCACATTATTAGGGAGAGTTAATTTTGCGCTATTATAGACGCTTGAGGAAAGCAAATCTAATTTTAAATAAATGATGGGTAAGGCAGTTAAATGTTAATCAGTTAATGTACAGCCATTACATCATCATCATTGAACAAGTCTTCCTATATATCCCCCGAAGTCAAGAATTGTTTGAACAATGTCAACCTTCCCAGCTCTACTAACATAATACAGTTACATAAAATATAATCTGTAGTTTTTATCTCATCCAAATAAAGTTGATTTTCCGTCACTGCATATAGGATAGGTTTTAAGGTGGTACTTCAGATCACAGCAAACTAATAGAAACCAGCAATTTTTTTTTTGTAGTTTATAGATTTTTCCTTTATATTCAAAGGACCATGACGGCCTCGATAGTCTAGTGGGTAGTGCACTAGACTTTCATCCGGGAGGTTCGGGTTCGACTCCCGCCTTCTTCTAGTGGTTAATTCTCATAACCTTCTTATATTCACTATCAATATGAAGTCTATGAGAATTATAAAAAGTGTACAAGTAGACACCTTGGATGGTAATGCAAAACCACCGAGCTAATAAAAAATTGCCACACCGCCATTCGGAATCGGCGTTAAACTGTAGGCCTAACTATGTGGTATCACAACGGGCCGTTCAGACCTAATTGTGTCTCTTGACAGCCACTCCAACCTAACCTAAAGGACCATAAACTTTGGAAACTATTCCAATACTCTTTGTTCCCTCAATTAATAATCAATGCCCCATTATCGAAAGCCAAATCAAAGCTCAAGACTGATAATCCTAGTAATAGAGCCATTTCTAGCTATCTCGACAAAGAAAGTCAATTTAAGAGTGACTCAATTGCTTCCATTCCATTGAGGTTTCCTTTTATATGAAGCGCTTTTTTCAGACACTAAAGTCTTACGTAGCATTTTAATCCCTGTTGGCATCACACAACACACAATGAAGCTACTAACAGATTAGGTTTCAATGAATGATTCAGATGTTGGTTTTTGTTTCTTTTCATCACACTGCAGTTTCTTTTTTGTATGTAGGGACAAGTGTATGCATGTGATGATCATAAGATAAAATTATCTGGATACCTGCTTTGCTCTTCTGTTCAACACATTAAAAAAAATTAACTAAATTGATGTTTTTTTTTATTATTTTCTGTTGAAGATTTTTTTTTTCGAATTCTTTGTTGTCTGATGTTGATGATGTCATGTGGATGTCTAACGGATGATTAAAATTTTAAGATTTTGTGTGTATGCTGTTAATTTGTCAGCTTAAATTCCTGATATCCTGTTGAAATGATACACTTGGTCATGCTTCAACTCTTTCACTCTCTTTGTATTCATTATGAATCACTCCCTAACCTGTGATTTATTATCTTCATGGTAAATTGTATTTTGGTAGATTTTTAAAAGAACCAGCTTCTTTATACAGCAGCTCTTTAGGACAGAATTCTAAGAAAATTTCAAGTGTTTGTTTGTTTTACTAATTGAATTTAACTAGGAGCGCAGATTTGTATAAGAAGAAAACGCTTGAATAGAAAAGGATATTTAGAAAAAATGTTGGAAAAAATTTGTTTGAAGATATATTAATTTTCTGACATATGAAAATATACCCAGTAAAAAATATTTTAAAACGTAACTGCCAAAACAGCAGTGCCAGTATTTAAAGACGAGTGTGTCCAGAACATTTGATAATTCTCACAATAGCTATTTTAAAGGGAACTTCTCAACAAAGTGTTTTAAATTTAGTTTCATTTGCTTCACTATTTCCTTTGAAAATTTCAGCGATTTCGCCCATTTAATAAGATTACCTGTATCTAGCCATAAGAAATGTTTGAACCAAGTTTGGTTGAGATTGCTCGGAAGAAAAATTAGTATGCACTGCCAAAACCAGTACGTATTGTATTGCATTACCAAGAATCGATACTAGTTCCATTATCGAGCCTATGAATTGACAACTGCGAAATAAATAATAGGGTTAAGTGGGGTACCTTTGACATTTAATTTTCAAAGGCCTGTAATTCCGAAAATTATTGATAGATTTTAAAAGATGTAACTGTTTTTAAGACATTAATTTTTCTAGATCAAACCTCGAAAAAACTATATTTTTATAAAAACTGAATCATTATTTTGTTTGTACTTTTTCCAAAAAAAACCCATTTTGTCAAAAGTGCCCCAGGCACGGGGCACATTTGACTTTACAAGGGGCACATTTGACAAAGGTCAATAACTTTATCATACGTCTATATATAAGTATAAAAATTAAAATATATGGGTATATCCTCGAAATAACAGTGAAAGCTCAGCAGAGATTGCCACAAATGTGTACAATGATACATTACACAGTGTTACAAAATTTAGTGAAGTAGAAATACCTGGGAAGTCATACTATTTTTCTTGTAGGTCTTGTCGAGAGAAACTGAAAATCTGTTGATAATCAACCAAGTTACAAGCTTATAAGTGCCCAAAGATACCCGAAATCGGGTTTTTAACGATAAATCAAGAAATTTCAAGTACAGACTCTTGTTTTACTTGACAAGACCTACAAGAAAAATAGTATGACTTCCCAGGTATTTTTTACTGTCGCACCGTGTTATTATTTTATTACTATTATTTTATTTTTCTGTTTTGACTATTATTATTATTATTATTTGCCCTTTATTTATCAAAATTTTCATTTGCAATTTCATAATGATGCATTATGTCTCTGATCATAAGATAGGCATTGTCTGAGTTCAAAATTACAAGTGGGTGTGGGACGTCCCATACAAACTTTTTTTTTTTTTGGTATATATGTTGAACTATTTAGGGTACAGTACTGAAATTTCGCGCAAGGATGTCGATTGACAATGTCGTACTACAGGAAAAACGTGGATGAAATTGGAAAAGGGGTGGAACTCGAAGGTTTAGTATGAAAGACTTTAAATGTTGTCTTATTTACCCCATATTTTTCGGAGGCTGATGTCACCGTTTCATGCTTATTTCTAATATCTGAAATAGCTCTTTTCACTTTCGCATCGATTTGTATTTTAAGCTACCTACCATATCTTAAAATAAACATAAAATATAACAATTGTATTGTAAATACGTAAATCTGCAATATAGGGAACAATTGATATATGTCAAATGTGCCCCATTGGGAAAAGTCAAATGTACTCCGAAAGCTCTTAATGATTTGTTTTTTCTTTTTCAATTTATCTTGTTTTATTTTCAAAAAACTCACTTTTATTTTGTTAACATTAAAGAGCAGTGCTAACAAATTTTGTTACTCTTTTTTAAAAAACAGTTACTATTAATTCACAAAACGCTTACATACTAGTTGTCGAAAATTACATCAGCGTTAGCAAATTTACAAAAATACGTTTTAATCCAAAAAGAGTTAAAGTAGAATCTTCAAAGTTCATAACGTTTCTTTAAATCAAATTAAGCTTTTCTCTGCATTTCCACTTTTTGGCTTTTAGGGCATGGTCATACCGAAAAAGGCAAAGTCAAATGTGCCCCAGTGTCAAAGGTACCCTAGGACTATTCTACTGATTATGGATTAAACTTTGTTTTGCTGGGTTTGCGGGTAAGGTGAAAGGTTAAATTTTAAAATGATCTCTTTGAGAGTTTAAGTTAGTTTGTGAGTTGAATAATACAGTCAATATTTCTGTAAGCCTAATAAAATGTAGATACTTGCGCACACTTTAATCTATTGTTCCTTTTTGTTTGAGTATTTAAGTTTCCAAAAGTTTAGCTCCCAGACCCCTATCTTGTTTCAATCAATAAATAAACAATCTGTGCAAAATTTGAGCTCAATCGGACAATTGCGAGGCGGCCCTCATCGACCATGAAGTTGTACATTCTCGCCCGGAAAGTCAATTTTTCTGATAAATCAATTTTTTGTTCTTGGATTTCTTGAACAACACCTTACCAGGAAGAAACAAAACCGAGATGATTAGCCAGAATTGTTAGAGTTAACAACGATTTATGCATTCAAGATATACCTTTCTCAAGACCACTTTCAGTTATGTTATAAGGGGGTCCAGAATACAGAAATGGAATTGAAAAATTTGAGAAAAAAGTTGAAACTCAATCAGGAATTTCACAAAAAAAAAAAAACTGAGAAACAATTTGTTATACAAATCGTTGCTGAAGACCGAAAAAAATACCCAACTGCTACTAAATTCTCTCTTATAGTGCGGATACACGAGAGTTAATTCGTTGAAATTTTGAATTTTAAATTGAGGTTGACACAAGACAAAAAAGAATTTTTGTATGCTATAATTATATGTGTTATCCCTGCGGCTTTTTTGTTGTTTTCCTATACAATTATCGCTGCTAGTTATACATAACTAGAAGCATGTGGTGAATAAAACGCAGCTATTATTTCAAATGACTTTATCTTCAAATTAAAGATCATTCTTAAAAAGATAAATAATTCTAAAAATTATTTAAAAATTCGCATCTGTTTATTATTTATAGTCAAAAATAGCTTAACTCTAGCTATGCTTTTTTTCATTTTTACCACAGAAATATTGCAGCTGTTATGAAGACAAAAAGCAAAATGTCAAAAAAATATATCATATTTTCCCTGTTTCTTACAATCATGTGTTTGGGGGTTGCTGAGTTACTTTCTTCTGAAATTCACAATTGATTCTATAGAAATTATTCTATTGATCCTATAGAAATTGTGGGCGATTATATTTTTCATATTGTTTCAGGAATTGTGAGAATTTATTTTTAAAAAATTTGATTCAGAAGATGTTCACACAATTTCCTGGATGTGTCCAAATAAATTTCTCTAAGAAGAAACAAGAAAATGGTTAAGATAGGGAAGACTATACCGCTTTTGAACGGAGTTAATAGTTTCGTATACTATATTTCAACTTCAAGGCGTTTGAGGGTCGCCTAGAAGTTGTCCGATGGAACTGAAGTTTTGCACAGCCCGTTTTTTTTTATTGGAATCAGATTAGTGCAAGGGAGTAGCAACAATTTTACTTTTGAAAAACACTTATAGCTAAGGGCCACCCTAATGTTGAGTTGGAAAATCCCAGAAGGAAACAGTAAAGATGGTGATAACACAAATTTTCTCTGATCTGGTACTGGCATCTAAAATCAGCCCAGTAATTCTAATTGCTTAGCACATGGTACCGTAAATTGCTCTTGTTTTTTTGCTATCAATAAATATAGTTTGACTTTCTCTTCCTTTGGCTATCAAGGATAGTGATTTTTAGATAATTTATGAACGATGAATTCAAATCTGGTATGCTTAATATCTAGTTTTTGAAATATTCTCACCTAAAAATTCAAAAGTTGTAGCTTTTGGCCATATTTTTCAGGAAAAGAATTTTATCGACATTGACATTAACTTTACAATAATACAAGCCCTAACCACTATTAATACGTACATTTAAATTTGTTTCTAAACTTCAACTTTAAATACAATTTTACGATTATAAAACTCTTATTCCTTTAAAGATGTTATATTTATTTGGAACCTTGTGGAATAATTATTTAAATGTAAAAAGTAAAATAATTTATCTTAAAAAACAAAGAAAATTTTTGTACTTTACTCCAGCATACTCATTATACACCAAAATAATGGTTGACCACTATTAATACGTACACCAGAAAAAAATAAGAATTAAAAAAACAAAGTAAACAAAAAAAAACAAGCGGAATAGCATTTTGCTGTTAGTAAGGAACTAAAAAAATATTAATATGGTATTCTGTGATACATTTGGCACTCAAATAATGTCATGGTTTGGGGACAACCTACCTGCGCAGATATTCGAAAGTTAATGATTGATAAAATAAAATCTGGCGACAATTTTTGTACTAATTCAAAAGAGTTAAGATTAGAAAGATCGACAGTACAATCTGTAGTAAAAAAATTCTATAAAGTCAAACAATGCTGTCAATCGTGGATTGGGGGGTACTGCTGCAATTGCAGAAACAAAACAGACGAAGCACCGGATGAAACGCAGCATCAAAGTGTTTAACAGCAATAGGGGAATTAGTAGGGCATAAGTGGACAAAGAAAAATTTCGAAAAATTGGTTATGGGCTTTATAAGGTGGGGTCAATATTTAGAAGTACAACATTTGTATTTTTTTTCATATTTTTTAAAATTTTTAAGGTTAAAAAAAAACCCACTATTAGACGATAAACAAAAGAAAATACGACTTGCTTGGGCAAGTCCGGTATAAAGACTATAGAACTCAATTATATTCAGTAATAAAGCAAAATTTGATAACCGTGTTTGCGATGTACGAAAGAGAGTGATTTCGAAAAAGCACTTATTAGTTCGATTATCTTCAAGGCATGATTAAGTTTCCTGTCAGTGATAGGTCTGCAGGCCTGCAAAAGGCGTAGGGCAATTGCAGTTTCTTGATGGCACCATAAAATTTGCAGACCATGTACCCATTTTGGAAAATAACCTCATACTATACGTGAATAGATTGAACACTCGTAGAGAGTTTAACTTTCAACAGAATGGTTTGCCGCCTTATACCGCTAAATTCATACAAAATTGGTAAAATTTATAGTAAATAAGTGTATGAGATTGGTCATTATCAAATCCTGGTCTCTGGTGTTTGGGCAGTTATGAAGAAACGTCTGGTAAATGATCCGTAAAGACCTGTTGGGGAATTAAAAGCCAAAATCAAAGAAAATTTGGAATCCATAACACCCAATGAACGCCAAAATCTGGTTAATAGTATGCCAAACTAAATTAAAGTCATAATAACAGCAAGGGAAGGTGCGAAAAATATTAATTTTGATTGTTGTGAACTGTACGTATTAATAGTGGTCAATCATTATTTCTTAGTTTGATGGGTATCCTCGAATAAAGTCCAAAAATTTCGTTTATTATTTAAGTTAAATATTTTTGCTTTTTATATTTAATTAATAATTCAATAAGCTTTCAAAAAAATATGGCATCTTTAAAAGAAATCAAATTTTATAATCGTAAAATGGCATTCAAAGTTCAAATTTAGACACAAATCCAAATTTAGAAACGTATTAATAGTGGTTAGGGCTTGTATACATACCATTATTCGTCTTATTAATAATTTTTGATACGATTTTGTGTTGGTGAGATATACATATTCAATTAAATTTTTAACGAGAAAGTACTTGTAATTCATTTTCTGTAATATATTGTATCTTAACCAATAGAATTCAGACTGAGACAAACCAAAATTAATAAAAAAATTAACAATGAAAAATATCTGTGGGTTAGTGTTTATTCTGGTGAATTTTTTTTTGAAGCCAATCTTGTTAATTTTGGCCACAAACAAAACAATATCTAAAAATTAAACCAAATCTGAAAGGGTGAGGTCAATTGCTCGCTGCGCTCAATCTAGAATGACCTTTGAATAATCCCAAAAACGGGATAATATCTAGAAAACTTAACGTAATACATAATTTACGTTCCGCTTGTCTTATAAATAGTTCCTTCACATCACATTCCTTTCACTTTACGTCCCTTTTACCTGACGTTTCTTACACCTTCCGTTATTTACATTTTAATTTCTTACGTGCACCTTTTTTATGCACTACGTTCCTTAGATCAATAATGTTTTTTAAGGCGTACAATTCTCTAACTCCCTTCCTTGTGTTATAAAATATTAACTACGTGCGGATTTTCAGTATCATCAAAAAATTTCCGTAGGAGAGTTTTTGATTTTTTTCTTTTGTCAAACTTTTGTATTGCGAAAAAATACCATGATTTTTATGTATTTTGCCACCTGCTGTGCAAGTTGAATTCAATGTAAAAAATTATAGATATTTTCTTTCAACTCTCTCTATTCGTATCGTTCGGATTCTTTAGAAAACAATAGAAATTTTTTTATAGATATTCTTGCTACTTACTGTATATTTGAATTCTTGAAAAAATCAATATCAATCTTTTGAAGATTCTGAACGCCTATTCATATGATACAGTTTATTCAAATTTTGTTAAACCCTTTCCTCATTAGCATGCGATTAGAGTAAATAGGAGAGATTAAGGAAAATATAAAGAGTAGAGATTGAGTTTTTCATTGAAATATAAAAAGGATTTTCATTTGGAAAATGCATATTTATTTGCGTAATTGCATGTTTTTTAAATAGGTGAACAGATTTCGATGGAAGGTATGTGAGTAAAACACTTAAAGAAAAAGTAAAATTTTAAAAAAGAAAGAAAGAATGAAAACTGACATATCAAATAAAATTTATGAAACTCTATTGAAAATTGTTCAAAATATTTCAAAGAACTTGTACATTCAAATGCTGTTATCCTGACATATCGTTTCAGTTCACTGATTTTTCCCCAAATCTCAGCTACGGTCTTTAACCTTTATAATAGGTAAAAGGTGAGATTGTGAGTAACCTGTTTGTGTGAATGGTAGCTACATGAAACAAGAAATACAACTGTTGAAATGTTATACATACTTTATATAAATCAATGATAGTGAATTGAAAATTTTTGTGAATGCATTACTAAGTAGTATAACTATAGCAAAAATAATTTTCTCAGTTTGTTATGCATACAGTTCTGAGATCCTAGCACAGCTTTATGCACGAATGATCGTCAAGTGCTTCAAAAGAGATTTTCTTTCTACACATTTTCCATTGACCCCTGAGAAACTCTTATTTTCATTTGAAAAACTCATTGTTAAGTTATATACACTCCCACCTTGTTTAGAAATTTTGCAAAATATTTGTCCTAATTCTCACGCTAACCATTTATTTGCTGCATGCTTTCCAGTTCTGCATGCACGCTCTAATGTCTCATTATAGTGTTCCATTGAGTGAACAGCATCCAAAACAATTGAATTATTTGTCTATACAATATTTTCCAAATATGTAGTAGTGAAAATTTTCATTGAAAGATGCTACAAAAAATCCAACAATTGGACACGGTTACCTGTGTTAGCATGTTTTGTTGTACGTAGGTGCCTAATGTGCCTACATTGTGTATTATCTTTCTCACACTTTATCGCAATGACCTGCTCGTCGCATCTTGCATTTTAACAAAACCAACATTCAAAAAATACTTGTGTTTATTTCTGAGCACCTATTGAAATGTTACAGTTCGTTTCACATCATTTAATCTGGATGCTGTGCATATTATTTGTAGAAATAGTTTGGCTATAGACGAAAATTTAATGCTGTATTTCATTGAAAAAGGGATAGATAAATGAAACTTTAATATTTGTAATATATATGTATTAGATCCTCAACCCAGTAATGTTCAGCGGTGCCATATGGCACCTTGTCGCTGAGCCGTTCTTGAGCCTGGTCCAAAAACAGTTTTTTCTCAAGTTATTTTCTTGATCTATCTATTTTGGTTCCCGTTCGTCCTCAAATTCCTGTCGGTTCCTGTCGGCTAAAAAATTGCCGATTATTTGGGTGAACCATTATAAAAGAGTTTTTTATTTAAGTATTTAAAATAAAATTAAATATTAACATTTTTTTACTTGTCCCTGTGATCAGCCTTACCATTGAAATATTCTGAAAGAGTCCAAAAACGGTTCAATATGGTCAATTGTGGAGCAAAAAAACTTAACTGAAATAGAATAATACACAAAATCATGCGATTTATGTACAAAAACAATTAACTAATAAAAAAGGTAATCAAATTTTTTTTTTAATATTGTGGCAAATATCGAACCTGCTAGTTTTCAACTAGAATTTCAGTCTTTTAGTTCTGCATTCTACAGGTTCGGTCAGACACTAATCAGAATGTCTGTGATTGTTGTTCCCTTATAGAAATACACTAGGAAAACTTACCCAGCTCATATTTCTGGGCTGCGATGAACTCTTTCTAAAGCCAATTTTTATAAGACTCAAAACCTGGTTCTATCAGATTTTCTAAGAAAGGCAGGAAAATACCCTTGATCATCAACCACTCCGAAAAATCTTAAAAAAATAATTTCAAGTTGAAAATCATCCGAACATTTTTTTTTACGATTTCTAAACAAAATGTGGTTGATTCCTGTGGCTTCAAAGCTTCAACATGCTACTCCCACGACCTCGATAGTTTAGTGCAGTGGTTTCCAAACTTTTCTGTTTAAGGAACACTTCACAAAATTAATAATTCCAGAGGAATACTTCTTTTTTATATAAGTTATAAGGTTGTGTTTTAGAAAATATACATACATACAGGGTAGGCCATTTAAAGTGAAAGCATCTGGCAACCCTATATAATTTTGCCATCAAGGCCAAATGTGCTCTTTTCCACTTTAAATGACCTACCCTATATAAAAGTTACGAACAAAATAAACAGTATATATTTCAGAAATTCTATTATACATTTACAAAATACAAGAAAATAATAAAATAAGTAAATATAATTCAATAGAATATATATCTTCATGACTACGGTGTTTTTGAATGGAATTGAATTAAAAAAAAAAACCATAGTTTTTATGGTAAAAATTTCGGAATTTTCGAGATCTTTTTGGAACCTGAAGATATTATCTGATTTAAAAAGTTGTTGTTCCTTTGTGTTCGTCTAGATGAATAGAAACTTTTCTGGTATCACATTGGGCAGTTCAGGCCTAAGTGTGTATCTAGACAGCCACTCCAAATTTTTTTTGTTTCAGATTTATCGTTTCGGAGATTATTTGTAGGCTTTTAGGCTCTACTTTTTTTAAAACTCCGCTTTGGTGTCCTCTATAATTTAAATGTAAAATTAAAAAAAAAATTTGGTATTGTTGAAAGCAAGCCTGAATAACTAAAATAATAATTACAAAAGAAACCCGACTTTAATATTTTTGATTTGGAAAATTTTTTTGCAAGTTTCTTTCAAATTTGGCAGTTCACATTTCTGTTTAATTATTAAAATTATTTATTATGTAAACAAATACCTTCAAAAATTTTATTTTTTTTATGATGAGGAACTTTAGTCCTACCTAAAAGTTTCATATAGCTCTTACACAATGAGACTAATTGCGTGAAACTCTCGCCACTATAATTTTCCATACACATTGACGACAGCAGCTACACGAATACACGATTATGAAATTTTGTCGGCTACAAGTGTCGTCGTGTAGTCAGCTACTAAACACAATGGAGGCGGCACCACCTGCAGCAAACACAGCTAAAATAACAAAAGCAAACTCTCTTCTTCCTCTTTGGCTCTTGGTCAGATTAGAAATAGATATAAATTGGCGACAGCCGCAATTGTTTTAGGTAGTCATGTAGTCGTGCCACCGCCAAAATAATGTGGCAGCTGTAGTTATGTAGTTTTCGTCGTCAATGTGTATGGTGCGTTAGGAACTACGAAAATGCAAAAAAGAAACGTCAAAAAGTTTCATCAAAATGCTGCCCGTGAGACTTTGTCTCACTATCTAAGAGCAGACGAAGCAAATCCACAAATCGTTGATTTGACAACACATTATTTTTTTGCCAAATAAGAGATTCCTGCACCTTTTTAATCATCTCAATTATATCACACTTTTCCTTCAGACATAAAAATTTCGGATTTTTTAAAGTAATTTTCTCGTGTTCCCGACTTATTCTTATTCACTTACTTAATCTTGTTGCTTTTTCATGTTTTCATTCTCATTAATGTTAGTTTTTGAAAATTTTGTTGTTCGCGATTACCCGAGCCGGGAGTTCACTTCGCTTGGGATTAACCCCACCCCGAGTCTACTGTATTAATTAAGGAGATACGTACTTTACGGGTGTTATAGGGGATTGCTCACATATCCAGATAAAATTAATTTATTCACACATATATTGAATATATTTTTTTTATATAACTTTAGATAAAAAAATCAGTGGGTTTTGCGAAAGTTGATTTAATTATTTTACCGAATTTAAATTACTAATTACTTTTTTGCTTTTTCAATTAAAAGTACTTATAAAACAGATAGAAAATGTTCCTTACAGATTTTGGATGCAAGGTTTCAAACAAGAAAGAACAATAAAAGCAAGTAACTACTAGTTACTTAGTTCTGTTAAATAGTATTTAAATTTAATAACCATATATTTGGAATGTCGAAAGAAGCAGTTAATTTTCTCCTGTTCACATATAATTTTAAAATCTATTATCATATGAAAAGCTACACAAATGTTTCGTAAACTGATTCGATACGTACACAGATTTTATAGTATCGACGAAAAATAAAATTAGCCCATATATTTCAGATTAAAAATTTAATTTTTTTTATTTAAATTTTCCTATTGCACATATGTAAAAAATATAATTGCATACACATTTGAAAATTTAACAAAAATTTTTTCCAACTCTTTTCGTATAATAATTACGGATTGTTTGTTTCTGGCAATTTGATTATATACTTTGAAACTTATGCCTTTTTTTTGTGTGTTTTTTGTCAAGAGTGTGCAACACGAATATTTGGCAAAACACCACCTTGAGCTATAGTTATACCAGACAAAAGTTTATTGAATTCTTCGTCATTACGGATGGCGAATTGCAAATGACGCGGAATAATTCTTATCTTTGTGTTGTCACGAGCAGCATTACCAGCTAATTCAAGAACTTCAGCAACCAAATATTCAATAGCTGCTGCTAAATATACTGGTGTGCCTGCACCAACACGTTCAGCATAATTCCCTTTACGCAATAAACGATAAATGCGACCGACAGGAAACTGAAGACCAGCGCGATTCGAACGAGACTTTGCTTTTCCTTTAACTTTACCACGATCAGACATTTTTATTAATTTCTTTTCACACAACTCTTTCTCAGTTGTGTAATATTTATACTTTTTTTATAAACATTCTAATCGTCATAACACATAATGTTTATTACCTGAAAAGTTCGTCGATAAAATACTACTTAGAATCGGCATTTTTGTGCATTGGTGTAGAGAAGGTAAGGTTCCTGTGTGAATAGTGAATTATTTTGTAAAATATGGGCATAGTAAACATATTACCATACCTATGTTTCAAAAGACATTTCAAGGTAAGATTTCCTAGAAGGAAAAGCTTTCAGACCGAATATGTCATCCTTATTTTCACAAAGTACTGGAATATGAATTGCGGGGTGGGTATAGATACTCGACACGAAGCTACATAAAGCGACCAGACAATTATGTATTCACAATTGGGTTATAGCATTATGGCACAAAATGAACACTTAAGCTGTTATCTATTATTCGCGCTATTACAGATATCTTATTTCCTTTTATATTTCTCAAGATGGCACTTTTGTGCCATAATGGAATTTATGTTCTTTATTCAGTCGACTGGCGATACGTAAAAGGGATTATTTTCATAAGAGATAGCTTTTTGGGCTATTGGATGTGTTTGAAAAGTTATTAAATGACATGAAAAGTAATTTTTTAAGATAAGCGAACGGCCATGCCCTTGCCTGAAATGATAGTCTAGCATGCTGTCACTAGACAACCGACGTGGTTTAAGAGAAATAAGAAAACAAAAGTGGTGAAAATGTATTTACGAAGGGTCAACGTATGACCATCGATATCTTAATCAGTTTATTCTCATAATAATACAGCACCCCTCACCTGGCGATACGAAAGTTTAACATAACCGCCGCTGTATTTACATACAAAATAATAAAAGTGCGGTATACTTTCAGGGTTCTATTTTTTAATATTAAAAATTCACCAATCTTAATAACTTTATTCTCATAATTGGACAGCATACTTTTGGGGTGCAATTCCCCACCCTTCCCCTGGCGGTACGAAAGATTAACATAACCGCCACTTAATTTAGATACAAAATAATAAAAATAGGTAAGCTTTAATAACTCAGTGCAACAAAATTTCAATTTTTGTCTTATCCACGAAATTTTCCAAAGGTTTTAGTAGTTTAGGGTCGCTTATGTCAATGAATAAGATAGAAATAAAAATAGGGGAATGTGGGGAATGTCGAACCATGGGGAATGTCGAACCATGGGGAATGTCGAACCATGGGGAATGTCGAACCATTAGTTTTAACTGTATTATCTGAAATTCGATCTATACGAAACTTTTGCGATAATCAAGTGATTTTTGAGATTCCAAAAGTGTTTTTGTGCTTTAAAATTACATTGCTTTTTCAACATTTTTGCGTAAAACCAAGCAGGTAAATATTTTTCAAATTATTGTGTGTGAATATTATTTACAGTCAAAAAAGTTTTTTTGCAGGAAATTTGGTTCTGTGACTCATGAGCGGCTATTTTGTAGAACACAGCTTTTGGGGAATGTCGAACCACTTTTTGTGGGGAATATCGAACTACTTAGTTTTTGTAATTTGTCAGGTAGATAATGCATTTTTTATGCTCTTGAATGGTTTTTCATGCGAAATCACAATAAATTATCGACAACAAATTAGTTATAGGCAGTTTATAAAACTATTTTTTAAATATATTAGTACATATGACTGGTGGCTATTTCACATGCAAAAACTGCGACTGCGAATAAATAACATAGATTTTTTCTCTATATTTTTCATTCAAATCTTATGTTTTTTCATAATGAAGTCATAAATAAACGTTTTACATCAATATTTGTTCGAATTTTCTCAATTTGCAAAGTGGTTCGACATACCCCACGATTTTCCAAAATGACAAAATCGAATATTTTGGTATAACGCTTAAAACTTTACAACAAATTCGAATTTTTAAATTCTGAAACTACCAAAACGTGGCATTTTGATTGAAGTTTAACCTCCCTTTCTCAAATTATGAAAAATTTTAGGGCGAGTTATCAGTCCAAATCAAAGTGTGGTTCGACATTCCCCATACTCCCCTATATTTGAAAAGTCGTTGAATAACTATAGATTACATATTTTATTTTGCACCTGCAGAAGAATTTTTAGTGAAATATAAAGCCACCAACCAGCCCTAAAAATTTAACATATCATCAATAAAACATCCTTTTTGAAATTGATACTCAAAAATAATATTTTAGGTTTATTGGTATGTATGAAATAAATATATTTTATGTTTAATCGTATTTTCTTCTAAATCTTTCAACCTTATCATCAAAATTAATATGCCCTTGCTAACTAAATGTAGCGCCCATAACACACTATACATATGTTTGTATGCACATACATATGTTTTATATCGTTTATTTATTATCTCAGTTATTATTTTCTTTTGAAGAAACTCTTACGAAGATCATATATGCGGGAACTAAGGGCACAAAGGTCAAATAGTACTTAAAGACTCAAACACATGGCACGCATTTGTTTACCTAAGGAAATCCACATGTTGCAGTTGAACAGGCGACCATATAAAAATGCAACAAAACATACATAAATATGTACATATTTTTTCATACACACTTTAGTTTTTTTCTTCAAAGAAATCTTAAAGACAACGGCTGCAGAGAACGTGGAAGACGCTGCAGCAATTCTTCGGGTGAGTATGTTGTTTTATATGCTGTTAACCTGTTGCATCTGAAGACGTGGTTTTCCAAGCAATATGCAAATTTAAAATTTATATAAAATTTACGGTACCCTGGGTGTAGGCATTGAAAATGAAGTTTCGATTATTTTTAAGGAAGTTGTATCAGGCCCCCAATAGTTTTTATAAAAAAAAGTAGCGGAGTATGTATGTATACAATTTTCTAATTTGAAGCGAAACAAAGTGTAACATTGTAACAGGTGTACAGCATTGTGGACAGACAAAACAGACATACATATATATTTTTGAACGAACTTACGAAGGTACCGAGAAATATAAAAATTATGCTTTCACTATTTGAAGATCATAAGAATCTTCAGAGTACATAAAACTCATGGAAATGTTGAAAATCATTAAAGCGCATGTCAGAAACAAAACAAAAAATATTTATGTATGCGTACAAAGCTAAATACAAATCTACATATAAATTTACATAAAAATTTATATACATATTTATCCCCATACATATCTACAATATACACGTGTTTAGCTACGTGCACAAATGCACGATTACTTAGCGATCGTATATTGCCAAAGGTCAGTTACGGCGTTGTTGGTGCTGTGGGCGTGGGGTTTTATGATGATGTGTGCGTGTAGGAGCCCAAAAACTCTACACCTGTCTGTCTGCTCATTCTGTCTATCTACATTTACTGTGCGCCTATGCAAAAACATAAAATTATCGTATCTATTATAACAGTTTTGATGTATTCCGTTTGTGAATTCATAATTTTTATGATTTATGACTTCATTGTTATGCTCCATGTGGCATTTGGGTATAACACTCGAATCAATTAAACTTGTACAATTTATAATAAATTTAGTTGCCAAATAAATTGGTGGGTATTCAGGAAATTTTAATTTAATTTCTTACTAGGCGCACAAATTTTCATAGCAAGTAAGCGTGCACAATTATAAAATTTCTATGAAGGAGAATTTGAGTTTTCTTTACTTAAATATTCAGAAGGTACAACTAATTAAATACCCGCTCCTATAGCTATACATTCACTTTCGTATAGTCAGTTTAATAATCTCAGTAGGAAATAGAGTGATCTATTAAACAGAAATTTCTTCCCATCAAATATGATTGAAGCACACTTACACATAGAAAAGCTTTCTCCTCTTATATTCAACTTTCAGTTTAGTAGTTAGATTTGTTAGTAAAGATATTTTAATTTAAATTGAGCACTGGGTTTAACATTCATGCCATCTTTCAGGAGATCTCCATGTGTATATTTCTTTCATCTCTTCCGGTTCCTTAAGTGACTTTTAATTCATTATATATCTTTAATGGGATGACACTTACACATCTCTTCAACTGTTTATCAGGTCTGAGGATCCCTTCGAAAAAAATTAAAACGAAAAATCTGGAATATTCTTGTATGCCCTCTTTTCCACACTGCAAGTTTTCTTGAAAGCAAGTTGAGTTTGTAAGCGAGATCGGAGAGACGAGAGGGAACGAGCACAGAATTGCTTGTACCGGTAAGTTTTATTTTATGCGGTTCTTATGTTTTGATGTTTCTTTTTATTCTTATTTGTTTAGTTTGGCTGCGTAATTGATTTTGGCTTCTTATTGGAAAAAAGAAACATTTTTCAAGTGAAAATCACTTTTCTTTTATTTATTTTTATTCAATAAACTGTTAACAAAAAGTTTAAAACAACACGAATGCCAGAAAAAGTAAGAACAGAATTGATCAAGAGATCTTGCTGCGTGGAAAAGAAAGTGCCGAGACCAAAATAGAATTCGAAACTTATTTTCAAGAAAATTAGCATTGTGGTTGCTTATTGTAGTACTTTGAAAATCCAAACAGTATAAGTCAGCAAATTTAAATCAGAAAATTCTAAACGTACTAAATAACTAGAAACTTCTTGAATTTCCTACTGGGTATCAATTGCAGTCTTATAAATAGTTCTAAATGTTTTGATTGAAAGAAATGTCTGCATGCTTCAATATCTGACTACCTAATGATTTTTTTAATAATTTTTTCAAATTCTTTGCTCTAAACTTACAAGTTTTCTCTTTCATTGAGCTGAGCTATGAACACTTAAAATTTTATAAACTTAAATTGCTTCTTTTTTTTAACAGAAGTTTCTTCAGTGACGTTCGGAGGGTAGGTCGAAGGAAGTGGTTCTCAGTGATAGCACTGCAGTACAGACATATAAATAATACAATCACATAATTAAGTTTGTTTTACTTACTTTGGGGCCAATTAGAATAAAAATATCGATGCCTGGTCCTAATTAAATATGTTAGACTCTTGAAGAATAATTTTGTGTTCGCCGTATCCTAGTGGCTAGTGTGTTGAGCTGCAATGCAGAGGAGCCCGGCCCCAACTCTCAGCACGTTCAAAAATCACAAATACAAATTTTTCTACATTCACCACGTCTTGTTAGAAGAAGTAGAAGAATAATTTATCCAATTTAAAGTGTTTGCGCTTAGTTAGAGGGGTGCATTTGCTGAGTAAATACTAGAGATGAGCGTTATATCGATACTTTGCTTTATATCAGCAACCGCGAAGTCACTGTAGTAGCTATCAGCGACCACTGTATGTTAGTGCTTGGTTATATTGGTGCTCCGTGTTCGACCAACACAAAACATTTCCCCCTTGCTCCGTTGAGGTGGTTACATTCAGCTCGTTGCATTATTGCTTTTTGTCAAAATATACTCGTTTGTTTAATACTACCGAGCATCACTGTGGCCAACTTAGCGCTTTTCCCGCTGATTTTAGTGCTCTTTGAAAATTAAAACGCGGAAAAAAGTGATTTAGCGCTTAGCACGTTTTTTCAATTTAAAATATCTTTGAAAAACCGAAGAAATTTTCATTGACTGGAAGTATCAGATGTGTGCCTGTATTAGTGAAAAAGTCTAAATGTATTGAGTTTTCTCGCACTTTTATAAGAAAAATTTTATCGCTTTTTTTAAAGAAAATAGGAGTTTTATTCTTAATTTTAGCGGATTTTGAAAAACAAAAGTTGGCCACACTGCCGAGTATATCGTGTTCGGTGTGAGAGTGAATAAAGATTCTCTCTTTGTGTTCGGTACAACAACAATTTCATGGTGTTCACCGAGCATACTCGCAATATAACCACAGCCTTAGTGGTGACAGAGAGCTGCGGTCACTTTCAATATTTCAAGCTTTTTCTCATGAATCTTTCATTTTCAACAATTTTTTATTCCCTTGAAGATGAAAGTATATTTTTGTTTTTCTTTCATATTTTATAGCAAATTTATCCTTTAGTTTTTATTAGTTTTTGCAATAGAAGATAATAATAATATTAATAAAAATGTGTGTGTCATATCTAATTCGACTACCTTTCTTAATTAACCTTGGTCGGTATTAAAACAATGGTTACTTCAAAGCCGCCGTGGACCATGCGGATTGTATAAATGGCATAGTATATTTTCATATCAATGCATCTGGCCTGGATGACGCCTTAGACGCTACTGAGTTTCGTATCATTTAATTTTTTTTTAGAAATATATTAAATTCTTATCTTGTATTTACTCACTAAATATTATGTGTGCCTATTATTTTGGGGGGCTTTACAGTTTCTTATAAAAATACCTATCATACGATAGTTTTTAACAAACAAAATAATTTCAACTCCTAACTTTTTGCTCAAATCTCAGTTCTGTACCTATAAATTTTACATTTGGGGCTTGGGCTGTCAATAATTTTTTTTAAAAAAAATTTTCATATGTAGATATTTAAAATTTTGCTAACAATGCTTTTTTCCGGTTATGATTCCCAAATGCACTTTTTTTTAACAGATAAAAAATGTGCACGGAAAAAACTGAACGCCTGAGCGGCAAGATCCCAAAGGAATGGGTCGGCCTGCTCCAATTCAATAAAAATTAACCGTTATCTCAAAAAAATTTAAGTACTTGGCTGCAGTTCGTTTCAACTTCCCTTCACTGAAGCTGGTTGCTCTAAATAGTGAAATCCAAATAAATCGGATCAACCTCACAAAAGCATCACTGTGTAACATGAATCAAGCATTCTGAACGCTTCCAAAAAACAAATGCTTGTTTGATTTTGTGCTTGATAATTTTCGTGCTTGATAGCTGTTCTGGTTGACGTAGATGGTTCTGTTGGAAATTACTTTTTGACACCAGCTCGACTGATTCACACGTGTATTTTATTTTCGTTGTAGTTCAGTTATAAGATTTGAGACAAAATAGAAATTTCATAAAATAGAATTCAGTTCAAATCATTTCGGAGTTTTGTCCAATGCACGCTCATTTGTCGTCATTTATCTGGACATTTGAGTGCTATTTGCGGACAAAGATAAAAGTTAAATTTAACAATTTTACCATTGGGGTAGGTGCTTATACAATGGCGCTACACCAATTTACATTGTTAAAACATTTTTAATATAAGTATTTTAGTCAATTTCGCCAAATATTTGAATAGCAGTTGTAATTTTATCGACTGAAATTTATGCAAATGGCGATAAATTAATTGGTAGTGTAAACGAAGCCAGCAATTTTCATATATTTGCTTGCACTGAAGAAATGCTATCACATTGATTTTCCTGTATGCATGTAATGAACCGAGCGCTTATCTTTTAAAATATGAATAATTTGCGAATTGAAAGAGTAATGAAATGTTCCCTTACCCATTGATTTTTGTTGGATGGGAGGTGATTATTTTTAATTTTCATTCATTCATTCTTTTTATTTTATATTTAGTATTGGGATTATATAACAGCTTAAGGAAGTAAATGACGTAATTTATTATTCAAATTATCGAACAAACATCCACATCATGGCTGAAGTTAGCAGCATTTGGTCCTATGAAGTTTAACCATGAATCTATACAATGTTGGCATGGAAATTCGTAAACTAGTGGTTTTCGGGTGTTACATTATGGAATGGCTTAGAAACTATATTTTGATAATATTACTACCCGGCTGTCAAATGCTGTATGCAGCAAAATTGAGAATTTAGGGAACTTAATATGTTAAACGCCGGCCCTTTATGTAATCCAAATTTATTTAATTTTATTAGAAGTAATCCCTCTTAAACAAGTTAATCGTCTTGTTGAACACAGTGCAAGAAGCATAAGAAGATGGGCAAGAAAACATTCAATCGGTAGCAAAATAAGGATTAAGCTTACCACATAAAAGCTCATTGGCGTAACTAGGACAATTCTCTGGGGAGGGCCCCCCAGAAAATATATAATTAACACTTTTTCGGCTGCAATTTTTTCTTTAACAAATTTGTTTTTAATGTTAATAATTGATACATTTGAAAACCTTTCCTGTTGCTCTTAACCGAAGTCTTTATAACAGGACAACTCAAACATAATGCGATTTCAAAATCACTCAAAAGTAAAATTTTTTCCCCGGGTACGTGAAAAGATGTTTACACATCAAAAATTTTGATTGGACAATCAAAAAATTGCTTGCATGACCGCCGCATAATGTTATAAATGTTGTAGAAACTAATAATTTTTTACTGCTTTAAGTATTCATCATAGCTTTTGCTGCCAAAGCAAAAACTCGAAAAGTAAACAAAAATTGTTCCTTTTTTCATAGATATTCAAATTTTGTTTTTAATGAATATAAGTTTTTATACAATCTTTAAATTAATAATTTTCTTTGGACTTTACTTTTCTTTCCATATTATTTCTTGGGGGGGAGGAGGTAGTTACGCCAATGTAAAAGCTTCATGAAGTTCACAAAAGTTTTTTATTAAAGTAATTCATATACGAGTATTATTGAATTTAGAAAAAAACAGATATCCGCAGGGACTGCTCTATAAATTTTTTGCCACAAAGTACAAGAAGTTGTCGTAAGGCTTAAATTTTTCTTATATAGAACTTTTTGATATAAATCCAGAAAAAAAATTAAAATTAGCGTGGTTAGTGAATTTCAACGTTTACCTCCCATACAAACCAAATTTTCCAAATGCCATAAAATTTTAATAAAATCAAGATATGAATATAAAATTTTGCTCATAAATTCTTAATAATAGTACCAGCTAGCATAACAAATATGGGCGTTGCTAGTTGCTTATTTTGCCTACTTGGTTTTGCCAAGTTTTGGTTTAGAAAATCTGCAATAAAAACAGTAAATTCAGAGATATAGCACAAAATTTTACCACAATATGCGTTGGTACTAGGTAATGACTATATGCGCATTGTCAAATAATAAAAACTATTTTATTTCATTATTTTAATTCAAATTTAATAAAAATTTTTACATTTTTTTCCAGTTTGTAAAAGAGCGCTGCATACTTTTGGCTTAATGTCTGTCTTGGTTATTTTGAAAGACGATGTTGCAATTAAAAGATCCCACCAAACAAAAATCCCTAGATTATGCAATACAATTTAAGGCAAAAATTATTTCAATTTTATAAAAATAGATGGTTTTTCTTTGAGATGGAGTGTCAAAATGATTAATTACACTATGCGACAACATGACGGTCGATTTTTGTGAATTCAAATCTCTCAACGGTTTTCAATAGGCCTACTTAATAATACTGCTAAGGCGTTTTACTACTTCAGGTCAAATAATCGATTTTTTCAAGGTCAAAGTCTGCAATAGAGGTCATATAGTTTAATTCACTTAACTCATTAACCAAAAGGAATTTCGTGTTAGGCAAAGTTGTTTCTCTAATATTGCAAAGCATTGTAGCAGCAAAAAGTTAACACAGGGTGAGGAATTTGTGACACCGCTGGTTTTGTATCAGTTATTTTAAACTCTGAGGAAATTAGTTTAAGTGAAAACAATGAAAATGTTCCTCTTTTACTTGGCTACAATTTTGCCGAACAAAGTAACTCCGAAAAATCAATCTAAATTAGTCAATTTTGCCCCAAAAGTGTAAAATTATGAAATATTGAGCATAACATAAATACAATGACTCACAAAATTGTTCAAGAACCATGCAGAGCCTTTAGATATTATTCAATTTCAAAAATTGTTTTCTTTTGTGGCCGTCTAGATGAATAAAAACTTTTCTGCGTTGTTACTTTTCGATTTGACGCCATTCTTATGTTATCTATTTACATATTTATTCCAAATCCTTTATGTGATCAATTTTTTGAGTCACTGTAAGTACAGGCGGATGCGAAAGGGGGATTCAGGCTTAAAACTTCCCCTAACCGAGGGAATTCTTATACATCGAGAGCATGGCTTACTATTTTGGGGGTTGAAGCGTTTTTAATTGCCATTCTTGTTTAAATCTACCTAAAAAATAAAAAACCAACAACTTTCTTGGTAAAAAAAATTAAAATAAATTTACAACCTCTTATCGGTTAAATTTACTATATTGAAGGGTTGAAGTGTTTTTAACTGTTGTTTTCGGATAAATCTACCTACCTTTTTTTTTGTGTGTACACTTGTAAATACAATCACTCACTGGCGCCACTTATATTACATAGATTTCTTTGAAAATAATGAAAACTACCTAATTGTTTTTGTCCTAAATAGTATAAAGGCACGTACTTCAAATCACTAGTGCAATTATGTCTTTTGCTTTGCTTTGCGGGATATCATATCAAGGATATGGCTTTTTAGATTTGTGAAAATATGAAGTTTTGGTTCTCAAGTGGTGGGGCGCACCAGATTTGAAAAGGGCGTAGATAGATTTGAAGAGGGAAACTATTCTATTTATCCTCATTTTAATATAAACTCAATTGAGAGCCATTACGTTTAAGAAACTGGAGGATCTGTATGATGATGTTCAAAAGCAAAGGAAGCCAGTTCGAATCGATCAGGCGAAATATTTAATGGAGCCAATGTCACGAAGACATGCGTCAAAGTTTTGAAAACTTTTTCGATTTTTCTTAAATTTCAAATGTTTTGGCCTCTTCAATTCAGACTTTAATTTAATATTACTTCTTTCTTTTTTTATTTGTAACATAATTTTGTACTTTTATTTTTTTTTATAATAAATTGCAATAAATAGACTTTGTTTTGTATAAAAAGAATAAAATTAAAATGATAAAAATTATTTTAGTGAACTTAAAAAGTCATTTAAATTGCAAGTGATTTTGGTTGTAAATAATATGACCGGCACTGTATATTTATATTTAGAATATGCTCGAGAGCTTAACCAGTAACTTGGGGTATTTAATTCTAAGATCACTTACGCTGGTATTCCTAAAAGTACTCCAGTCATGTGTGTATTATTTAATTAAAGAGGAATTAACCCCATGATCTTTAAAATCATTATTTTTATGTTTATGTTCTTTTAAACCCGAAGAATCCTTTGGAAATCCAAACAGTGCGTTCTTATCACTATATTAAAATTCGAAATCTCTGTAGTTTAATCCTCACCTTTTTTCAGCGCCTAGCTGGATACAGAAACAATCATTAAAGTCGTTGTAGATCATGCCCTACCTCTGTGCATTTCAAATTTACATGTTTTATTCAGGCCGCTGCCTTAAAATTTATCAGTGTTTCAACCACTTTGCCCCTCATTCTCAAATATTTCTTAGGCTGTGGTTACATTGCGAGTATGCTCGGCGAACACCATGAAATTGTTGTTGCACCGAACACAAGGAGAGAGTCTGTACTCACTCTCACACCGAACACGATATGCTCGGTGTATTGTATTGAGAGCTCAGGCTGATTTAGAAATTAGAGACATCTCATTTGAAATTAGGTTCCTTTCTCTAAAGAGAGGCGTAAAAATGCCATTGTTTTTTTTTGTTGACTTTATAGGTAGCTATTCTTACCCGCATACTTGCATTTTGTTGTGTTAAATACACAAAAAATTGTAGGCGTAATACGAATGTGAGTTAAAAATGCATAGAGAAAATAAAATACAATAGCCATAAAACGGTCATAAGAAACTCCAAAAAAGGAGAATTCGAAAAACATTTCATACATACACTAGTGTGCATTGAAAATTGAATAAATAGAAAAAAAGAATATCCCGGAGATACGAAAACAAAGAAAACGCAACAGGTAGCGATGGATATTATCTACCATTAGAAAACATGTCATGGATGAAGATAATTTGAAAAATTAAACGAAATTGGCGTGTATATTGAAAATTCGTAGAATAAAAATTTTCCTTTTTTTTAGATAGGAATATCATAAAAAGAAAGATCTTTTCCCAGTTGATAAAAACGTTTATTACTTTTTGGAGGAGTAATTAGTTAACGCTACTTAAGTGCTCCATAAGACTAATATATAAATTATTGTATTTTATATGGAGGGAGCCTCATCTCTATGTAATTTTTATATTACATACTCGGCGTGTGTCCTGAGAATAACACTAAAAATGTTGATTTAAAATCGTTATTTTTACGGGTATTATTGAAAAGTCCTTGATTTGGTACTTCGCTTTGGCTGGTGCTCGAGTGTAGTTTCCTCGCAATTCAATATTAGATTTGAAAAATCTCTAGTGAAATCGAAAGAGAAGTCAATTAGAATCACGTATTTAGTAGATTAATCTTATGATTTCCTACGCAATGACATTTAATTTCAAGGAGTAGAAATTGCATCCATTGTCGGTTTGCCTTATGAAATATTGACAATACTAAATCGATAGAGTTTAAAAAGACAGAATATCCAACAAATAATGAATTGTGACAATAGTATTATTATTATTGCTGCGGTTGGTACCAGCCGAAAATCAGGCATTGCGGCCTATAAAAACTTTTATACTCAGAATACTGGTGTGCCCTGAAAAAAACAGGGTTAATATCCTCATAAGCAGGACTCGGATTTCGATGAATTTTGAATTTTTGTTTTTAAATTTATAAAAATTTTAATTACATTTGTTCTGCATATATACTAGAGATCCCAAGCTCTATATTTTCATATCTATTTACTTTCAAGAAGTTTTGATAATAAAAATAACTAATGACAATCCTTTTCTTTTGTGTTCTAATGTTGCAGATTTCATACTCAAATAAAGAAATCTGGACTCAGTTTGAGCGATTAAAATTCTATGAGAATTGTAAATCAGATGAAACATGATATAGCAGAACTTCAAGATCCGATCGAGTTGGCAGTGAACCAGAAACATAAAACCCGAAGATCACAAAGAAAGATACGCTACAATATCACATATTATGGCATATTTTGATTTTAAAAAAAAATTGAATAAATATTCTTGAAGCTTTCTGTAATGCATCATACCTGATATATGATCCTTTGTGCAACTGGGCAAAAGACACAAAAGAAATGTACCTTATTTCAAAATGTATACTTATGTATATGTAAATACATATGTACATAATACGGCATACAAGATAAATAATGTAAAAAAATAAGCAATGGTTAAATAATTTCGTTTTGTAAGATTTGACTGCAGTTGATGTTGAGTTTCACGGTGATGCACTTGAGTTTAATTTGAATTTTAGTTCTTTTTCAGTTTTACTGTTTTGTGGTGTATAAGTTTTCAAGAGAACTAGAAAATTTCATGTTATTGAATTGAATTTTTGTTTCTAAAATATTCGAAAACGATATTGTTGGAAAAATGCTGCAGTTAAAAGTAAGTGAAAACATAAAATTTATATAAACCTAGGTGCTAAGTACCAAACAGTTGTAAATTTTTATTAAAATTTTCAATGTTTTTTTTTATAGCTTTTTCCATTGCTTTTTGTTTGTTTAACATTGGCCACTGCTAGTTCTTCCGATGAACCCAAATTTCTTGTGGACCAAAATGGCGATGAAAGTTTTTGGAAGAGCAATAATACCGAAACCGATGAAACATATCCAGTTTATCAAATAATAGAACCAATGAAACCATTTTCAAATATATTTACTTCTATGGAAGTACCAACTACGGCTGCAACTGCTGCTGAAACTATAATTGCTGCTACTACCACTGAAGATTTTCGCAATGTTGATGTTATTTTGGATGACGATCTGTTTATTGTGGATGATGGTGCTGATGATATGATTTTGGATGATGAACTTCCTGGCGATCTGTTAGATATAATTCACAGTAAATTAGGCTTCAAAAAGTTCTATAAAACTCCGACTACAAGTGAATTTGGTGAGTTTTTGGGTATAAGCAATGCCAGTGATATCATTCAGCGTATACGTGAGTTAATGAATACCGAAGAAGGTGTTGCAAAGATTAAAGCATACATTGTATCATCAGACGATAATAATACATATAATTTTCAAAAGCAATTTAAGGTGAAGGATCCGTTGTCAAATTACGAAATAGAAAACCAATCAATCGTCGGGCAAATAGGAGAATGTATGAATGCTCGTAATGCTTTACTTGCAAAGTATAAGAAAGATGTGAAAAGAAAACATAAGAAACAAACAGCTAAATTAAAGGAATTTAAACGCTTTACAGTTAACGAAAAACAAAAGGCTCTAGAAGACATAGAACATGCTGTTATACGAGCTGTTATCGATGATATTCTAAAAAACGTTCCAGAATCTACTCCAAAAACTGAACCACTAACACTTGTAGAGACCATTTCATCTCAGATTACACCTCAGAAACGCCCTTCATATATGCTCCATCCCTTACCTTTTAATTATCCTGTACCTTTGCGTTCAATTGGTACTGCTGGCAAACAACAGAAACAACAACAACAACAACCACATGCATCGCTACCTATTACTTCTCATTTAAATACACCAAAGGAATTCACCACCCCTATAGAATTACAGCGAGTCGCAAACATGTCTCCAAAGAAAATACAAGCTATACTACAAAGTAAACCGAAATTAGCTGCATTGGTCTCAAAAATTCGTAGCATCCCATTGACAAGAGAGACCGCAGCATTAATCAATGCACCACTGTTGGCTGCAGTGCAACGTGCATTGAAAGAAGATGAAGATTTGAAAAAGCTGCTAACTAGCACGGAAACTTTAAAGTAATTGGGAGAGGGGATTTTTGAATTACATTCATACATACATACATACATATGTACATGTACAATGTATATAAGAAAAATTTAAATACATATAACACATAACACACGTTTTTCAACAGTACCTATTTCAGATAATACAAAACTGATTTTAGAAAATTTCAAATTAAATTCAGAAAATTCCCAATTGATTTCAGAATATTCCTTTTGAATTTCAGACTAATCAAATGTACTTCAGAAAATTTCAATTCGATTTCAGATTTTTCTAAATTGATTTGAGAACATTTCAGTTATACTTCAAAATTGTCAAAAGTACTAAAAAAATATCTCATTTATGTCTTAGAAAATTCTAAATGTGCTGCAGAAAATTGCATGCATGCATTAGAAGATTCCAAATGTATTTCAGAATATTTCATTTGAAGTACATTTATAAATGAAATATTCTGAAGTTAAATTGAAATTTTTTAAAATACAAATAAATTACTTTGAAGTAAAAGTACAAATTCAATTGCAAATTTGGAATTTTCTGAAATACATTTGAATTATTTTGAGTACATATGCAATTTTCTGAAATATATTTGACATTTTTTTATGTACTTTTTTAATTTTCTAAAGTGCATATGGAATTATCTGAATATATTTGCAATTTTCAAAACAACAAATTAAATTTTCTGAATTACCAATGAAATTTTTTCCAGTACTTTTGGGTTTTTCTCAAGTTTTTTTTGAAATATTCTGAACTACAAATTAAATTTGTTGAAGTACATTTGAAATCAATTTGAAGTTTTCTGTTGTACATTTGACTATTCCGGAGTACATTTGGATATTTGAAAGCCAATTTGGAATAATCTGAAATTGAATTGAAATATTTGATTAGATTATTCTAAAGTACAAATGTAATTTGGAATTTTTTGAATTCAATTTGATATTTTCTGAAGTACGGTTGCAAAAGGTACACCAAGTATCATAAATAAAAAAAAATTAACTTATAACATAAGTAATACTTTTTATCCACTCAATACTATATAACTCGCGATACGACCACTATTTATATGGCACTTCGTTATAACGGCTTCTTTGAATTATTTCTCAGTTTTACTTTAACTGTCGTTGAAAACATTTTGTTATACGGTCAAAAATTAAAATTCCGGGAATTCTATAAGCAAAATGTGTTAAATTAAAATTTGTACTCAATTTATGCTTGATCTTCTTTTATAATTGGAGACGTTGATTTTTATATAAATAGGTTTATATCAAAAACGAATTGACATGGAGTACAATATTTTTTTCGCTTAACAAACAATTTTTCGAGAACGTGGTATAGGTGTATTCAAAATTTAAAACGCAACCACTTTATAATTACAGCTGTTTCATTACTTTATGTGACTTTTGATTCTAGACTTTTCAATTAAGATATGACACAGATACTTTCAAAGCATGGGGCGGGAACATTTAAATGACATATGTATGTATAAAAATTAAATAAAAAAACTTGCATAACTTTTTTTATATTAAAATTATATGTTTTTCAATTTTTTTTTTTAAATTAACAAATAATCAAGTGCTTAATTTCATGTTTATATTTGTTTTTTTTTTTTTTAAGTTCAAAGAAAACTCTTATGCTTTTTACATAGTAAAAATTTAAAGCATAGTTTTATTTTATTGGTTTTTACTTGCGCAAAATTTCGGAAACAAGTTATAGTTTATTTTTAACAATATTGAATGTGTGTGTGTGTTGCATATTTATACATACCTACACTTATGAATTTCATTACAAGCTAATTAAAGCAAAAACAAGTATTTATATTTCGTATTTAAAATATAAGGGAGTTACATAGTAGAGTGAAGGAGGTAGAATTTGAAAAAGTTTATTAAGACATAAAATAAATTTGAATACATACTTTTTCATTTAAATTATATGCGTATATTCACAAAATACAAATGAGAAATAAGTCGAAACCTAAATTGTAGCACGAAAATAAACTTAAGACATCGATGGCTTCCTGCCATAAGGACGTATCCACCAGGACACAACTTGGTCAATACGCCCTTATGACAGCGAGCCCTCGATATGATATTATTAAATTTTTATGCTAAATTTTAGTACTCGACTACAATTTGTTGACAAATTTCTCAATTGCACGCTAATGACAATGCAATGCTATCAAAAGAATTCTAAAGGTTATACACACAGAGCGAGAAATCACCGTTAAAACAAAAAGATTGCCTGTTTCTGTATTCATATATAGAAATGTTAATAGATTTTGTTGTTAGTATGGAGCGTAGTTTCGTAGTATTATTTAGAAACACCAACCAGTGCAGGTCGTATACAACGTTCATGCAATTTATAGCCCAATTTGGTTACCTCGACCACCGTATTTGGCTCAACATTTGGTTCATCCTGTAAGTTGATAAGTAAAAATGATTAGGTATTAAATTTAATAAAAAAAAAAAAATTGCATCAAAAAACCTTTTGGAACAAAGCTTCGTGATGATTAGGATCGAACTTTTCATTGAGCGGGTCCACTGGCTCTAAACCATGACGTTTGAACACTTGAATTAGTGAAGCTTTAGTCATAGTTAAACCTTCATACAGATTTTTCAAATGTTGGTTACTGTTTACCTGAAACGAAACAACAAATTAAAATCTTCCACCTCAGTTTGGTATGTAAAGGATACTGTTCAAATTTGGCCCACAGGCGCGTTTCTTTAAAATTGATTTATATACTAAAATGGTTGTACTTCAGTCACAATACTTTAAAAAAATTTAATTTTTCTTTATTAACAACTTTTTTGTTGGGATGAAATCTCTCTGCCTTTCTCTCTGGAAATTGGCCAATCTTCTGTATGTGTCACTTACTTGTTCGACCGGCACTGCTGCTGTAGCATGCCCCAGCGTATCTGCTACTTCCAGTAAATCTTTGCAAAAACCTTGTATGCCAAATATTTTTGCATCTCCAATTTGTTTCGTTAGACGTACACGTAAATTTTCACTATCTGCCAATGAGCGTTTATATTTATCCATTAAATCATCGTTCTTTTCTTTGAGGCTATTTATTTCTTTTGTCAACGTTTCAACTTCTTGCGTTAGTTTCTTGACTATATCTGTTGAATCTGCAGCGCTACTGTTGGTGGGACCCGGTCCTTCTGTATCCGAATGAACAACCTTTTCGGCAGCAGTTTTCTCGGAACTATAATTGCGTCGCAGGTGCAAATGGGAAGTGATCAAAGCAGGGCTAAATGAAAAAATACCAAAACTAATTCACTTTAGCATAGATTAATGTATTACGTCACAACGGATTCTACGTGATAATCGCTCAAAATCTGAAGATTCTTTGCGCCCGCAATTTGCAGCACTTACTTGTTAATTTGCGTACTTCTTCCCATTGTTACCGCCGAAATTGCAAAACGATTTGCTTGCGACAATAGCGTAATCGTTGTTTTTGCTGCCATTTTTCTCTCCAATTGTGTTTCTTTTTAATTTATAAATTTTTGTGAATTATTTTTTAGAAAAATTACACGCAGTTTTAAAATTTTCACAATTTTTATTGAAACTTGTGTAATCTAATTGCATGCAGTATATTTTGACAGTCGTTCCGCCAGCTGTTCTGCTTTCTCAGTTGGAAAGAGAGAAAAATTGAGCATGTGCTTTTCAAGTCATCGTATACACTGAGAAAATTTAAATTGTGAATTGTATTGCGTAAGTATGTATTTTATATGATTTTTAAATATACTCCGGAATTTAAGTAAGATTCATGTTTTATATAGACTGACCAAGATACACGTTAGTAGCGTTAAAAAATGGAACAAACGTTTGATTATTTGTTCATGATTTCATGAATTTCTTTTAAATCTATCTATCTTTAAACTATTGTATAAACTGTCAAAATGTATGAAATCCTAGCAAACGTTTGGCTTTCAACAATCTTCATAATATTGATATTGTTCACTTCAGTTGGATTTTCAGCAAATATTTTGCTAAAAATAAATAATAGAGGGAGTACTGCAATTTAGAAAATTTGGATGAAACAATATACGGTGAGGTATTTAGACATATGCGGTACGGTACATTGCGGTACCTCAATTTTTTTATTATATTTTCGTTGTACCTATATTTTAGAAATTTATTTTGTAAAATAATTCTTATTTATTAAATAAGTACATACATATATTTTTCTGATAGTCACATCAAGGCGAATATTTATTATCTTTGTTTTTCTTCACTTTGACAGTTCTTTTTGTTTTATTAGCACACTTTTGACCTAAGCGTGTTTTCTTTTCTTTCTTCAAATATAAATGCCTATTTGTATCGAGCGGTCAACTATGCTGAATTCTCCTCAAAATGTTTTTAGGCTACAGTACTGGTTGCAATGATCTTCTTAAAGAATAATGTGATTTTATGGTTAAAATAGCGAACTTGGCATAAGATAAAATGTGTCCCTTCTGCACTAGTCACATGATGTGATAATATACTTTTCGTTTGGTTGTCTACTTTATTATAAAAGTTTTCGTTTTTATATTCCAAAAAGGGCAAAGTCCATCTGTTTTTTAAGTTTTCGTTTTTTATTTCAACGCACTTTTTTCGCTTTTTGCACGTCTACATCGCCTAATGTTGATATTATTTTACAATTCTAATTAGGAAAGAATAAACTATAAACTAAAATAAACTCTTATTCCAGTAATCTAATGATTTATTATTGTTTTTCTTTTTATAAATAAAATGTATTTCAGAACCATTTTTCATATATAAATTATGTGTTGCATATTTTTGGGCTTATTGCGTCCTATATTTCATATTAAAAATTCACCTTTCAAAATCTGTTTATACTCATAATAAGGCAGAATACCCTTCACCGAGCGATACTAAACTTTAACTTGACAACCACAATATTTACATACTAAATAATAAAAGTGCGGTATACTTTTAAAGTCTTATTTTTAAAATTAAAAGTTCACCTTAATCTGTTTATACTAATAAGCCAGCATACTTACGGGGTGCAATACACCGCCCTTCATAAGGCGGTATGAAAGCTTAACGTAACCACCACTATATTTGCATACAAAATAATAAAAGTTTGGTTTACTTTCAGGGTCCTATTGAAAATACTGAAAATCTACCTTCCATCATCTGTTTATTCTAATAATAAGACAGCATACTTTCGGGTGCGATTTACCATCCTCCATCTAGCGGCACGAAATCTTAACAGAACCACCACTATATTTACACACAAAACAATAAAAGTATGGTATACTTTCAGGGTCCTATTTTTAACATTAAAAATTCACCTTTCTTAATCAATTTATTCTAAAAACAATACGGCATAGTTTCGGGTGCAATTCATCACCCTTTATTTATTTATGCACACATTTATAAACTCACACATACTATGCAACCTCACACGACACCGACGTAAAATCTATAGATGTTTACACATTAAAAATTATCGATATATTTATTATATATTAAAAGCGATTAATGTCCTTGGAAATATCTTTATAACATCAGATTGTTGGGTCAATGAGTTCAATCTAAAAATTGAAAGTGTCAAGGTGCACCAAAAATCGATTTTTTATCAATATTAATTTTTCTGTTTTTCGGGTCACGGCAGGGTTTGGAGATACTCATGACAACGTCCTTGTGAATTTTTACTTTCAGTTTATAAATGAAATGACAAGAGCAAAACTTAAAATTTGGGAATAATTTAAATATTAGTAAAATGCAATTAATATAAAACTACTAGTACATATGGATTTTTTTTATTTGAGACATTTTTTATATCACTTAATATTTAAAACCGATCACGATTTAATGTTAATAAAAAAACCATAATTAAGAATTGCAATACTATTCGTTTACCTAAATACATTTAGCTTAGCGGGTAGAACTCATGTCTTTGTTCAATATAAAATTAATCGTTTTTAAGATGGGATTAAGTTCAACACTTCATTTAGAATTTATGACTGCAGAAAAAATAAAACAAATTATAAAATAACAATCATAGTGAAGGTGTTAACAACTACTTCAATTATTTTCTGATGTACAAAAAAAAAATAAAAATATATATCATACATTTCTTTGTATTTGCTTAGCTTTTGTGAAACTATTAATCTTTTCCAAGTAGCTCTATATTATGTTTTAAATGTTTTTTTTTTTTTTGCAAAAAACTGTTTGAGTGCATATCGAAAATGCCTCAAGTGTCACGTTCAAGAACGTTTGTTTCTCTGAGTTTTATTTACACATATTTTGCATCTCTAAATTAAGTGCCTACTATTTCTTTATGGTTATTGTATAGATTTTGTAGGCTACATAGATTTGATTTGACTTAATAAAAAATAGGGTAATAGTATCATTAAGTTGAATGGGTAGCAGTTATTGTTAAATATTATATGATTGGCTTGAAACAAATGTGGTCTAAGTACAATTATTGTCAGATATCATATGGATGATTTGAAACAAAAGTGGTCTAAGTGCAAGATGAACATTTGGGGAACAAAAAAGTTTTGTTCCCCGTTTGTTTTCTGATTTTCTGGGCTTCTTTTTTTCATTATATCATCAAGATTCTTGAAGGTCTTGATAAAAGCACTAGCGAATAAACTTCAATGTAAAAAAATTTGAGCTCGAAACTTAATGGTTTTGATAAGGTTGTCAGATTTTGAAATTCTAAATTTCAATCGCTATGAATTTTTAGATTAGTTTAATTACTTCTGAGCATATTTTTTTAGAAAGAGTGGTTCAATTCTACAGCCCATCCTAGAAAATAGTGTAAAGCTTTTATTCACAATTTATTTTAACAAATAGTGTAACAATACGCTATTATTTAAAACGCATAGAATTCAGAGCTTTGCATTATATTTTCTTGTTCACCTCGCTACTGAACTGTATGTTGTTAGTTGCCAATATTGGTGACATGTTTTTCGGTGATGTGTTGTTGTTATTGCATTTAGTAAATAAGAACATTAACGTACATACATATGTACATATGTATGTGCAGCATGATTCAATAATTTCTTATTATTGTATAAATACTAGTTATTTTAATAAGATTCTAATATGAATTACAATGATCTTTGAACTTGTCACTTATGCAGCATACAACAATGAACTACAAGTACCTACTTACATTATAATACTCCCATTCTCTTAACACTGACGCTCTCAAGCACCCATTCCATTAACTGACAGTGGAGAGACCTTGATCTTTTGACAACTTATAGAATAAAGAGGGAGAGAATAAAAAAAAAAACAAAAAAATAAAAAATAAAATAAAAAACCAATACGCCTTGGAATATGTTTCAGAGTAGTTACGCCTATTCTATATTTTATGTAGATTGTTTTCAAGCGTATAATTAATGTTTTATATAATATTTAAACTTAAGCTAATACTATATAATTAAATATAAAAAAAATTTGAATTACTGATATTTTAAATAAATAAAAAACACTACTTTATTTCGTCGTTTTCTTTTAAAAACTAGTCAAAATAAACAATATGTACATAGCGATGCCACCAACAGTTGCTACTAGCAATCAACAAATAACGATCATAAATATTTCAAAGAAAAACTAAAGTAGTGTGGGCCAAGGAGTAGCATGCGTGCAAAAGAGCACACCTACAGGGATCATTTTCATAGAAAAAGAGCTTCGATAATATTTATTGTGCATGCATACATAGCTGGCCATCGCTGATCTAAAGTCATTTTATGTTGTCAAATTACCGACTCAGTATTTCTTTTAATACTCTTCTACATATAGTAAATGTAGGCATGCAATATATCCATAAGATACAATATCCAATATGAGCGAGGAGTATAAACAACAGAATATACAATAACAACCACAGTATCAACAATTGAAAATCATAGCCACCATCACAGCATCACTACAAATGTTTCAATGCTGAAATACAAAGGCAAAAAAAAAAAACAAAAAAAAAAAAACAAAACAAAATTAAAAAAAAAATGTAAATATTTTTACTGATTTTGAAATTTTACAATACAAGTATATGTACATTTATGCGATTTTTTTCTTCTGAGTTGTTGTTACTGTTGTTGCTGTTGTTGTTCTACAATTCTACAATTTTGGTGTTGAACTGAACAGATTCATGCAATGGACGCATCAGTATAAATTTAACTCTAAACGTGAACAGTTGTAAAACAAACTTACAATTTGAAATTAAAATAATAAAAAATATAATAATAATAAAAAAACTAAATATAATAAAACTGCCTAAATTTAAAAGTGAAAAACATTAATTTCAATTTGAGCCAATAAACGTTTTGATTAAAATTTGATTTCTATCCTTACAAATGTTAATAAATTTGCTAAAAATAAAAGCTAGAAAACAGCAAGTAATAAAATTTTTAAAAATCTTATGAATTCTAATTTTGATTTATTGAAAACTTAAAAGTATTGCCCTATAAAATATAAAAAAAAAACAAGAAAGCAAATAAATCAGGATAATACATATCTAAAGGCAAATTTTTTAATAACAATTCCCCATATATATTTTATGAATGCCTAATAATATATAACAAATTAATAGCAAATAAATAAAAATTAAATATCAAGTAAACAAATGTAAGGCCTACATTTTAAAAACCCCATTAATTCCAATATTTATTTTGGAATTTGAAAACCAAAAGTGAGATATCTCTAATTCAAAATTAAGTTTTAAAATAATTACATTAAAAAAGTAATTATTATACAAATAAATCAAAATAATTAGCGCATTCATTCATTAAATCGTTTCTTTATAATAATAATTTCCTGTGATACAATTTTCTGTTGATATTCTATACAAATTTTCGTGTTTAATTAAAATTTCTTGAACACATTTGTTTACATTATTTAATTGTGAAGAATTAAGTAACTATAAATAAACTCAACATAAAGAAAAAACTGAAAAAATAAAATAAACTGAATTAAACAAAAAAGAAGAAGATCAGCAAAATGAAAGAAGAGGACTTGGCTATGGCACGTACAATTGTTGCTGAGGCACAACAAGCGCAGCAATACCAGCAACAACAATCATCTCCAGGCACATCCCCAGCGCCATTACGTAGAACACGCGTATCTGATTTGATTGAGAAGCGAAATCAATTTAGGTGAGTATTTGTAAATACGTATGAAAAATTACGTATATATAAAATCATATAAGTGAAATGAATATTCAATTGTAAAAACCCATTCACATGAATATTCATAGAGTAACCTCAAAAGAGGACTCAAAAACGATTAACAGAATTCTTTCTATTAACCCAAAACCAATGCAGTTAACGTTGCACGCCATTGCGACAGCAGAAATAATTTTAAGCCCCAAAAAGGATTAATAAAGTAGGAGTTAATTGTTTTTCCATTTCGATCAAATCGCCTCTTTTTATTCTTTAATTATTAAAGTTAACTAATTTAATTAAAGAGTTATTATTTACAATCATCCACAGAACAGGAATATCCTACAGGAAGAATCCAATTGACTATTGACCAATTTTCATTTAGAGAGAGTAAATTTTTCATATAGAGTAGGTGAACAAAAGAAAAAAAAATTAAAGAAGAAATAAACAAAAAAATTCCAGTTTAAAAGAAACGAATTTATTAATTAAAATTAAAGAAGAAATAAACCAAAAAATTCCAATTTTAAAGAAACGAATTTATTGAAGCCACGGGCATCGCTCCTGTGGTGGTGTATCCATACTAAATTCATGAGGTACTAACATGTCTAAAATAGCAACTAAGGGTTAAATAAGCGATCACTTGATATTTATCGGCGGAGTAATTACAAATTTAATAAGTACTACTTGATATACAGCTGAAAAATAACAATAATTGTAATGACAAATGAATTGTGGTTAAACAGACGACAATGTTTATAATAAAAGTGGGGATGGGCGATATGTTGAAAATACCTATTACAATTTTTTTTTTAGAAAGATATCGATACTAAATGTCGGTATTTGGGTGCACAGATATCGATATATTGGTATATCGAAAAAAATTTATTAGAGTAATTTCAACCGCTGATTATTACATTAAATATGCTATGCTTGCATGATCGATAGAAAACATTAATAAATGTCATATATGTAGTACTTCTATATTGGCAGTACACACAAGGTACATTCCCCAACATTAGAGTGAGAAAACCGATAAACGAATGTACCCGAAATGACTTTTCAAAAATATAAATCTCAGCAGCGGTGTCAAACATATCAAATAACTTTTTTCCATTTTTTAGAGTTTGGTTTATGTGAAATTTGTTTTGAATTTGTTTTGTTAAATGAATTTAATAAATTAAAACAGAAAAAGGTCCGGAAGTAGCTTTTTCTTGTGTAAAACACCAACAAAGTTAATTAATTTATTTTGCATACAGAAATATATTCATAACTGTGATAAAAAACAATTAATAAGGCTGCCGAAATGCGATAAAAATGGGCAGCAATTTGTGACTTAAAAGAAAAGAATATTTTTATTTGCTCAGCGGTCTTCACATCTGATTACTATTAACAAATAGAAGAAACCAAAAATTTATGTATCTAAAAATAGTTCAACTGCATTTTCTTCTATTTTAATTTCGCCCCTGGAATGATTTGACAATTGTTTGTTTGTATAGTTTACAAATACACCCATATACCAACATAAATAAATAATTTCGATATAGACTGCCTCTCTTTGATTACGGAATTCAAATTCATTGTGAAGGTAGGTTACTGCCAATATAGAAGTATTACATATATGATAAATGTGAAATAAAATATCATTTTATTTGTTTTTTTTTCCATCTCTATATGTACAAAAATCAGAAATTTCGACTCATTAAAAACTTTTATGGTTTACTCTAATCAGGATAATGACTTAACGGAATTTTAAGCGCGACAATTTTAAAACGTTTCAGAAACCATAGACCATGGTATTCGTGGTAGATAAGTTTTGATACGTGCAGGGAAAATAAGCTTAAATAACGTTACTAGATGTATGTGTAAATCGGGCTATTTCGATTCAAGGCGAATAACGAGTTATTTGAAATAGTGGATTTTTTCCATCACTACTTGGAAGCAATAATTAATATTTACTCTTATGTTTATATGTAAGTTTGTATGTATTTAAATTGACTTGGAAAGTCATTGTTTTTAAATGGTACAATATATGATTAGTAGTTAATTTATTCAAGGGCAATTTCTATAAAGACATGAATTTAAATGCACACTTAATAAATATTTCTGATATTTATTCTAAATATTAAACCTATAACTTTTAAATTACAGGCTTTAAAATACTCAACACTGTCCCGTGACTTTTTAAGTCGAGTTGATTTATTTAGTGAAAATGGCGTTAGTGTTCTTGGTTAACCAACTTGCTCATTGGGCTAAAAAAAGTTGTTATAATTGCAAAACTTTTTAGAAGTGCTCCACGCACTTAGATGTGCATTTTCAAACAACTTTAACGTCGACAATTTAGAATGTCTTTATAGAGTTGTGGTAAATTATGTAAACTTAAAATCAATTTATACTAAAAATAAAAAAAAACTGAATAACAGTGCATAAACTAACGATTGGTTTTGTAATAGGAAAAATAATTGGCTTAACAAGGCTTTTCAGAAAAAAATTGAGATCTTGTGGAAATTAAAAATGTTTCTAAAAGTGCCCTAATATAAAAAAACAGCCGTTGATTAATGAATCTTTAATAAAGAGTTATTTAAAGTATTTTCGGCATTTTGTTAAAAGGTAAGTTTCATAAGTGCGAATTGTAGTCTTAAACGTTCAGCACACCCAATTCCAATTGAAAAAGTATTTAGAGGTAGAATTTGTCATTATGAACCACTTTTGTTCTATGAGTTCTCAAATAACTTAATTAAAGGAGTTGCTGTATTAACCAGAGGTCATTAAATGGAGAATAATTTTGAATATATGTGTGATAATTTTTAAAGTCAATTTTTTTACAACACCGTGCGGGACAAACTCAACAATACCATATATTTGTCTTATAAAGATTCGAAAATAAAATGTTTTTTTTAAGTTTGTAGCTCAAAAATTTGCAAAACGAGTTTAAAATAACTTTAACTATACCACAATTGTAAATTTTTCATTCGTATTTTAGCATATCGGTAAAGAAAACTTTTGTCATCCAAATCAGCTGTTTGTTTTAAATGACAAATGTAAAATCGCAGCCAAGAAATTTGCTGAAATGGTTGGTCATTGCAGCGACCAGTGGGCGTTTGAACATTGCTGAAGATTTCACATGATCTTCATAAGTGAACTAAGTTTAAAAGCGTACACTTAACTCTAAACTAAGTTTAGGCAGTACTGATTTTTAAAAATCTTGTGATTCCTCAAATTACCTGACCATTTGACTATATCGTATACTAGATATTTAATGCTTTTTGTTTAACCTACATTTATCTTTATTGCACCTTGTTTAATGTTTCCAATTGATAATTTTAATAAAGTGTTTTTTAAAACAGGCGCGGCTCTAAATATACATATTTGCTAATATATATTAGCACTATATGCATATATGCCGCATGCATACTCGTAAACAATTCGTGTTACTAAAAATACATTTTTTGTATTGTTATTTAAAAATACATAATAATAATATTCACTTTTCATTCACGTGCCTTTCATTTTTCGCATACAACAATCTATTTTTATACCATTGGTGGCGATAATTTTAGCAATATTATGAATTTTTAGGTATGTTGCTGTATCCGGTTAATTTTGTTGTTTATTTATTCCATTTACTTTTATTTCAAAATAAATAGAAGCAAGCACTTAAATTGAATTTTTCGTTGAAATATTTATTTTATTAAATAAAGTCTTTTAAAATATGTTGCAATTAGATTATGCAATATACTACAACTTCAAATATTACAAAGTTTCAATTTCAATTGTTCAGAAAAAAATCCCTCAAAATCACATGCTACATTTTCTTGCAACTCTGTTTGATTACCTTCGCAAGTCAGCTGTTGATTCTGACAGCAGTTAACGAGAGAAGATGCTCTCTTCAACAAATGAGCTCCAGAAAAAAACGAAACAAAAACAAAGATTTTGACATTTATCAGTATTCAGTTTTGTGCTCTTGATTTGTAAAGTATAGAGAAATGAAAATTTGCCAGAAATTTAAAAAGAACGTGAAAAAAGTACGGAATTCGGCATAAATAAAAGAATTAAAATTTTTAAAACAATGTAATTTGAAACAAAGCAATAAAAGAAAACATAACCGTAAAATACTATTACAAAGAATAAAACCAGCAAAAAGTAAAGAGAAACGTAAATCAGTTTTTGCAAAGAGGATAGAAAAACAATAACATATCAACTTGATAAAAGAGAAAATTTGCACACAAAAAGTTAACGACAACGAACCAAGTGGAATTTATAAGCGAAAATAAGCGGAAGTTATTGGAATTTGGTTAATCGCACAAATCGCATTTGAGCCAATTGTTTTTTTTTTCTTGATTGTCTTTATTTGGTTTTCGCGTTTGTTTTTTTATTTGGTGCATACTCCTCGTCCTCCATAAATCATTTTATATTGTGTGCGGTGCGCGCAATTTGTGTCTTGCTCTCTTTGTTTTTACTTTTTATTATTTATTCGTAATATTCGTTTTGCTTGCGTGCATTAAAAGTGTGAATCAGAATCACCGTGCGTGTGTATAATAATGCCAAAAACCAATGTTAATGGCCTTCATAGTTCTCCACCTTTGGAGTGTACGCCATCACCCACAAATGCTGCTGCTGCCGCTGCAGCGAACGTTGGCAGCAAGGAATATCATCTTAACATAAATCGCCTAAATAGTACAGGTGGAAATGCATCTTCAGCGCCAGGTCCAAGTGGCCCCAGTAGTTCACCGAATGTGGAGGCAATGCGGGAATGGTGGTAAGTTGTTTTCAAAATGAAAAATGCATAGTTTTTCAATTTCATTTATATTCTGCTTGGTTTAGAGAATAATTGGTATCCGGTGTTGACGGAAATAAAACTACGCAATAATAAATTGGTGCACACATTTTCCCCTCACCACTTTTCAGTAAAAAAAGGCAAAATGGGAGACATTTTACCATCACATAGTCTTCTCATTAAATATCGTAAAATATATTAATCGGTTGCCCATTACTAAGTGGTGAAATTACACAGTAGGTAAAATTTCAACTTTTGAATTTAATTTTCGGCCGTAGACACCGTGTATTCAGGTTTTCCCCAGCACGTCATTTTTGAGATATTTTAGATTTTAGTTCGACCATTTTTGCCTCCTTTTTTTTTGTTACGACGACCTCGATAGTCTAGTGGGGACTTTTACCAGGAAGGTTCGGGTTCGATTCCCGTCTTGGTCTGGTGGTTAATTTTCATAACCTTGTATTTACTATCTAAATGAAGTGTATGAGAATTATAAGAAATTGTACAAGTACAACTCTTAGTAGGCAATGGCAAAACCACCAAGTGAAAACAAATTGCAACACCGCCGTTCGGAATCGGCGTTAAATTGTAGGTCCAACCATGTGGTATCACAATGAACCGTTCAGGCCTAATGATAAGTTTAGAAATGAAAACACTTTAAAACAGAACGATAATCGCATTTTCAGTGAAGTGATGAAAAATGTTTTCAATGTGGTGAAACTACAAACTTTTTTGCACCCTAAATAAGTGGTCGAAAGTGAAAACAATATTCCACATAAATAGCTCTGAAAAAACTTAACATTTTACTTTAGTCTGTAGCCACTACATTTATGTATATAAAGTATTAAAGTTCCTTTTTGTTTAAAAGACATTAAATTTGAATCTGTTAAGAAAAGTATTGTGTATCTGTTGAAAACTGTTGTAATTTTGATTACGAAATTTCACTCTGTTCTCGAGTTCTGTTCTTTGTAATACATCCTTAAGTACATAAATAGTTGTATAAACTTATATAAATTTAATAATAAAAAAATTAATTCTTCTGTCTGCCTTATAAGGCAATATACATATCATTTAATTAAAAGAAATAAAAGAACAAAGGGAAAATACTTAAGTTCAAAATACTTGAATTTTCATCGTGAAATGCAATAACAAGAAAACACTTGAATTATGTGATTAAGAAATGAATTGCAAAAATAATAAATATTACAATGAAAATCAATTATTCTTGTTAACATAAACACGCACAAGTATTTTATCAATTGCAAAAGCTATCAAGCTTATCACTAAAAAATAATCAATTAAACAAAACCAACGTATAATAAGCTAAAGAGCAAACGAACATCGACGAACAAGCAAAAATGTTTGCCGACCGCAAGCGAAGTAATTTATTTAATCGAATTTTCTGTTTTTTGAATTTCATAAAATCGAATTATTTAAAAAAAATTTTATTTTCAATTATACTTTTATGTGCATATATGCATATAAAGTATTCAACAAAAAAATTGTGAATACTGTGTACACAAAATGAGTTTAGTTGGTAAATTGTTTATTTTCGAGAACTATTTATGGGGAAAATTTGCGACCTATTTGCTAAGTAATAACGAGAAAGTTTATGATTAATGCGGAAACTTATTCAACTCTTCATTAAAAACAAAGCAAATTTCATCTATTACTAAAGACAAGTGAAATAGAGACGATTGTGCTTGATACTTTATGTTCTTACAAGTAAAAAAACGTCCGTTCTACGACGGATCCAAGACTCATGAAATCCTAATCTACTTCATTTGAAAACACTTGCGAATTTTGTTCCTTCCATTGTAATACTATTCACGCTGTGTCTATTTTGTTATTATAAAGCTTGCATACTTTTAGGCTGAGTTTTAAGTGTAAAAAGTTATAAATTCCTAGCTTACTATTGTGATAAATGGTGAGGAAGAGCGCTTGTCTTTTATATAAGTGCTCAGAATCATAATACAATATATAAAAAAAAAAATATTTTTATTATAGTACAATTAGAGCTCCATTCCAATTCCAATTTTCTTTTTCAATTTAAATTTTGTTTTTTTCAATTTCTTAGTAAAGGAATTGCTAAAATCTAAAAAAAAAAAAAAATCAATGTCATTACAAGAAATTGTAATCGGGAATTAAAATTTTTGAATTCCTGGATAATGAAATTGACAAATTTATCAATTCCATTACAGGGAATTATATTTTTTAATTAAAAATATACCAATTACAATTAAAAAAGTAACTGAATAAAATGTTTTTTTTTTTTTTTTTTTGCAAGGAGTAATCTATTACTTTCATGGAATTAAATTTAAATTTATTTGAAATGATTCCTCGAAAGTAATTGATTCCTCCTTAGTTCAATTCCAAAAAAAAAAAAACAAAGAAACCATTATAAAAAATTTTTAAAAAATTTGTGGTGTTCATAATTTTTCTACGGGTACTGTATTTCAAGAGTGAAATGCCATTTTTGGCTGAAAACGTTCACGCGGTGACAATCGCGCTATCTCTAGCATTACCAATACCAACAACTTTTCAGTAGATCGGTAGCGATCAGAGTTGATATATACAATCGCGTGATTTGCACGGTTCATAAGAATATTTAATTTTTGATGTTGCTAGCTTTGCCCATTGCCGATTTTCGTTACGTGCTCCTTCAAGTTTTTTATATTTTATTCTAATACGATTCTAATATGATAAATTAAGTACACGATCACATTTTGATTGAATTGATGTGATCGTTAAGTCAAGTTATTTTTTGTCTCATTTCATGTTGATGATGATGTTGTTGGTGTTGGCACCGTCGCCGTTGCCATCAACCACATCACTTGTTGTTCAATTGAAATATTATTAATTTATATTTAAAAGTTAAAAGCAAAAAGATATATTCAGGCAGACAGACAGACAATACAGTCGTGTTTAGCAGCTGTCAATTGTGTCTCCACCGTTTTATCTTCTGTATCTGCCGCTTGGATTTGTAAGTTTTTATTTTTTTATTTTTGCTTTAAATTTGTATCTTTTTACAGCTATTTTTTTTTACTTGGTTTCTAGTATTGTGGAGTGTTGAATATTTATAAACAACTAGTTAGAAAAAACAAAAATTCAGAAAAAACATTGCATAAGTTATTTGATTTCATGCCATTTTTTGTTAAATTGTTTCTCATATCTTTTTAACATTTTTTTCCTGATTTTTCTATAAATTTTTAATTGAATTCAGACTTGCCTGACTTTTTATTGTGTATATGTTATTTTTAAAGAAATTTTTTGTGTGAAAATAAACACTGATGTATAATTGACTGATGATATAAGGGGTTTCAGTTGAGAGGGTGATAACAAAAGCAGTACAACTTCTAAGCTAAAAAAAAGTGGTATAATTTTACTTAAGATCGAAAGAGAGACAGAAAAAAAAGAAAGAGATAGTAAAATTTTACACAATGTAATTAGTTAATTGACAGGCCGAGAGGAAAAGCAGGCTAAAAATTATATAAGAGCAAAAGTAAAATTATTTAATATCTCAGTGCAAGAATGGCATTAGAAATACGGCTTAGAGCGAAAATGAAACTACTTAAAAGTAAGAGCAAAAATGGTATAACAATTCTTTCAGAGCAAAAATGGCAATGTGATTTATTCCATTTTTGCCCTGAACATATTTCGTTTCACTTTTGCTCTGTACATATTTCGTTTCGTTTTTGCTCTTAAGTAAAATTATTACACTTTTCTCTGAACGTAAAAGTTATATCACTTTTCCTCTCAGCCTCTCAATTGTCTGGTATAAGGAGGTTTATTCCGATACAGGAATATATCTATAATTTTTATACCAAAGCCAGCCGTGACTAGTTTTCTAACTGCAATATTAATACAATTTCTATCATGCATTAAAGTGCACTATTAAAGTGCATCACGAAAAAAATTGTTGTTGTACCCCTTTAAAAATCAACTTCTTTTCTTTTAACGATGATTCCCAAAATATTTCGCCTCTAGCGATTTCCGTTCTTAAGTTCAATCGTTTTGAGAAAACCTCTAAAAATTGTATTTTGTATAGGGAAATTTTTCTGTAGTAAATAAAAATGAAAGCTCACAAATAATAGATAATCAAAAATTCGTGTTTTTTCGAACCCACCTCTGTTTGAACGTGAATTCAGATTTAAGTTTATTGAAGGGTTCGAGCCTAAATTTTTTCAGGATAATTTTAAACGACAAATCCAGAGCACAATAAAAAATTGTTTATTATTATTGATTTGGTAGAGTTGCGAAAGTGAATTTTTGCAGTTTCGGGCACATAAGTGAATGAAAATATTTAGCCTTTTCAGGATTAAAATTTATATTGTGTTCAAAAGGATATATACTATCAGTAAAAAAAAAAAATTAAGTGTTCATACATTGGGCAGAATAACCGAACAAGATGCTATAAATTAACAACTTTTCAATTATCGGTGTCACAATTTTATTGATTTTCCCAGTAAATCAGCATATAGTTCTATTTAATACATTTTCTTGTAGATTAAAAAGAACGGAATATAAAGACTTTTGGAGAAGAGTGTGAACGGAATGTCAGCTATCAGAGATTCCGATAGTTGGTAAACATATTGTGCCTCAAATAAAGAAGATGGCATAATATGTTTGAGCAAAGCGTCTAACCCCTACCATATACTCACAGTTATAATTGCAAAGAAATTTTTGAGGAGGGTAGAAAAGTGTTAAATTTAGATGAAACTGGCTGTTACACCTGTCCTAGAACGACGATTTTTATGAAATTACGAATAGATCCGAAAAGGAAACAATTACTGTTCAGATGGATCTTCTTTACCATCCATCTATCCTTACAAACGTATCTTTCGCACTATCATTAATCAAATGCCTGATAATTGGGTGCATGCCCGTTTTGATTCGGTATGAATATGTAGTAAATGTTTTAAATGTATATTAAAGTTAAATTTCCGGTCATACTGTTGTTTCCAGTTTGCCATCCAAGTCACCTCAGTTTGATGCTGTCAGAGTTCGGCTCTGTAAACCAAATTATTGTTTTTTACTCGATCCTAAACCCGAAGAAAATTGTGTAAAAAAATCTTTTTCTGGAATATAGTAAAATTTTCCTGTGCAAAAGACGATTTTAAGACTCATGACTTTAATAGCTAGAGCCAAAATATTTTTGGAAATCATCCCAGGTTCATTTTTAGAGGGTTATAAAAAAATATTTTGTATGAGGCTCGATGCACTTTAATGTATATATTGCCTGTATTTTGTAACTTCAAATTCTACAATGTTGTTTTTTGAATAAAAATCTCAGCTGTTATTTTTTGTTTGATTTAATGACAACACGCGATGCGTTTGTGTTTGTTTTTCCAAAGTCGAATTCACATTTTCACATACATATGCAGATCCACATACACACATTCACACACACACTCACCAGCTAAATAAAAACAAACAATCGTTGTAACTTTGAAATCGAACTCAAACTGTTGCTGCTCTTAATTTGTTTGCTGCTGTTGCTGCCGTGCTGATGTTGGCGGCAAATCAACTTTTTCAGAAAAAAACTTTTTTCAGTTGATGTTCGACAACTTGGAGCAACAGAACACATTCATTTGCACTACCACGTTCACTTGACCGTTAGTTGGTTCGCTCGCTCACTTGCTTGCACGTTCGTTCTCTCCGTTTCCTTGCATTGTTCCAATTCATTTCGTTCCTCGTTTGCAGTGCATTCGGTGATTTACATTTTTGTTGTGGATAAAAGTTTAAATTTGTAACTCATTCGTTCGCGGTTATTTAATACACATATGCGTTAAAATTTAAATTTTTTTTGTTGTCAACAAATAAAGTGTAATAAGATATAATGTTACTAACAAATTTTGTGAATCTTAGTAGTGTTTGTTTGTGTAATAACATTTAAAAGATACAAATACAAACAAAAAAAACTTTGTATGTGAAATTAACAAACAAAACTTTTCGTAATTAGTATTTCACATCATAATAATTTTTTTCTTTGTAACTTGAATAATTAAAATTTAACAAGTTTTGTGCTGTGCTTTTTTTTCTTGTTGTCGTTTTACACTAAATTGTGCAAGTTAAGCTGTTGTGAGTTCAAGTGGTTTTAAAATTAGCTTTTATTGTATTTGGCACATACAAATTTATAAAAAAAATTGTAAAAAAAACAAAGACCTCAAGGAATAAATTACGGAAACTTTAGGTTTTAGTTAGCTTCAGTTTTCACAGGTTTTGTTAATTCTGATATTTATTTTTTGAGCTGCTATTTACAACAACGAAACTTTTAATATCAGCCCTTTCTAAAACTTATCTCTCTTTTAATTAGCCATTTAATTGCTTATTTTAGTTGCTGTATATTTTATTATTATTTCTCTTGTATTGAAAAACACTTTCTCTTTTTTTTTTCTACTTCTACCATTATTTGCTGGTAAAGATATATAACTAACTACAGTGTAACCACGATAAACTAATGTAGCCTTCATTGTTTTTGTAACAAGAATGCAGCGACTTTTCGGAGGCCTTCTTTCATATGAATTAGTTTTTTGCAGTTGCTTTTACGTTTTGCCACGTTGTATTTTTAACACATAGTATGGAATGTTTTCACGTGTTCTTTAGACACCCACGATATCGGCTTAAGTATGGGTTCCTATCAAGTGCAATTCTCATACTGCTGTTGGTTGGCTTTCTTTAAGTACATTCTGAACCATCTTTGAACGATTTATGTATACCAATCGTAAACTTGAGTTTTCGACATGGTTAAATCACCAAATGTTTTTTTCAACATTTCCAACGTTTTGGCACAAGAAATTTCGTTTGAAACACAAAATTTCACACAAACTCTTTGTTCGATATTTTTATCCATAGTAAAAATCGCAACGCACACAAAAGGTTGACTTGTTCTTAATGACGCCGTAACCAAACTAAATGACACATAGCAATAAAAATTCACAGAATAGTGGTTGACAGTTGTGCCAACCTGGGAAAAAAATTTTTTGTAATATTCTCAGAGGGAAAATTTAAAATGAGAATTTCCGGGTATTTATTTACAGAATGTATGTCCTACATTTTCGTCTCTTTATCTGAGTTATTATGTGTTCTTTGCTTCTAAGGTTCTACAGGTCATAATTTTTTAGAAAATTTGGACCAAGTTTCACTTCCATACGTAAGGGTTCTTCTGGAAACTTGAGTGCTTATCCATACTGGCTGTAATCGTTCAAACCGAGTTTTGGCCTTGTTGAGTCTGTTGTTGATATCTTCATCTGATCTACCATTTGTGGCTATCATTTATCAGGACGGCCTTCAATTGTGATGTGACCAGTATTGACGTTGTTAATTCTCATGGATTTGGTTTTCTTATTATTGATCTCGAAGCCAACGTTGCGTTCCGTTGCTGTTATGATCAGATCTACACGTAGAATATTCTCTGTTTTTGTAGTCTGCCTAAGATTATTGTAGCTATTATTTTATTATTTATTGTATTAAGCAAGAATGTAAACCAAATAAATTTCGTAGTATGGTTCGGTACCGCTGAACCGAAAAATGATTTAGTTCAAAAATGAAATTTGATATTGCCATTCAAAGGTTTCATTTGTATGGAAGTTATGCGTGGTTATTGTCCGATTTTAAAACTTTTAACACTAATTTGATTTAATTTTCTTCAGAATATTCTTTGTAACGTGTCACATATATGCTTATGGTCTGATATTCACAATTTTCATAAAAGTTCATCTAAAGAATATTGGACTTAAATAAATTTACTTCTTAACTTATTCCCGGTTATAAAAATAGTACGTACCAAGATTGGTTAAGATAGTTTAAGTTAGCGCGTACAGAAAGATGAGCATTGCTAGATCGACTACATGCTTAAAGCTGTGACGCCTAATTATGGATGCTACAAGCAATCGTTACAAATTTTTTTAAACAAAACTTGTTTAGTTCTAGTCCAAGTGAAATATAAGAGAGACGCTGTTCCTCACCAGTTACTACAGTCTCCTAAATCGTTTTTCTTCTTTCGATGAAACAGTTTTTTCATGATGCAGTCAGATTTTTTTTTTCATGTTCGTGTTTGTGTGTTGGCAAGCAGAAGTTTTGCCTGGACACCATTTTCTCCTGCTGTTTTATTTAACTTCAACTTCTGTAATGACTCCTTGATCTCATCAATATTAGGTGGTGTACTTACGAGTTGGAATCTAAACTAGTTTCTTCGATATGGTCTGATGTAAGCTATGCCACTATTGACTCAGCATAGCCATCAGTCATCAGTCTGGTACTGAGATTTTTATTTTGCTACAGGAATTGATCTATGATTTTTATACTAATCAGTCGTGATTATATCAGATGTATAGATTTTCTAATAATGGAGAGTACTTGAAGAGTCTATGTAGCTTGAAAGTGTTTAACATAGTCGAGCGTTGATCATATAAGTCCAGGATGATTATATCAATTTATTCCGTTTTACTACTGGGTCAATCATGACTCATGACTTGGGTGCCTGGTACTGGGATATTTGATCCCGTACAGGATGTTTTTTTTAACTAAAACCAGCCGTGATTAATTCATAAGCATATTTTTTTAAAGATGTTAGGTCTTGGAAAGTTTATCTAAGTTGACTAAGTGTGTCTGACATACCTAAAAAAATTCAGTAATCTAGTTTTTTCTAATTTTTTTTGATAAAAAATATTTTGTACCGTAGTCGGGGGTTGTCATTCAAATTTTTAATTCTACCTGTTTCTTTCTTTTAATGGTTTGTTCTTAATTAAACTATTTTTTTACACGATTAATGCTTGCACACCAGCTTAATCTTATTTACGCCTGGAACTTAATAAAATGTGCAATTTCTCGAATAACTTGTTTTGGTAGGTTTGTTTTCTCTACCATAGAATTGAGCCCGGAGAAACACCTATTTCACTAATCCATCGAAGTGGCTTACTTATTTTATTTTCGTTTCAACATTTATTATAGCAATTATACACCGTTTGGGAGCCCGAGGGAGCTGGGACTCCAATTTAGTATTTTATTTGCTAATTGTTGTTCTCGTGGTCTTACTGTATTACCTTTTTTATAGTCGCACTACAACCAATACTGTTATACATTAGGTTGACACAATTTACAAAAGCAACAAAAAAGCCAAGACAAAAATTCATTCATACTCATGCGACACACACACACACACACAGTGTTGACCAATCTTTTTTTTGCCGTGGTTTTTGTTGTTATTGATGTTGTAGGCATTGCTAGTTACCGTTTATGTTTGTTATTGTTGCTCTGACTACACAATTGTTTTGACTCTCATGTGCCATACCTATGTATGTATGTAGTTGACAATGCTTTGAATGCAAGATAAACAATTTCGCTTTCATTTCAAATTGTTTCATTTTCAATTTATTCCCCCTCTTTACATACACAGTAAACATTTTGAAGTACTAGCAACAAAATTATATACAGTCAGACCGTGTTTGAAGCAAATTTTTGTGGGTTTGGTTTTTAATGAAATTGAATAAAATTTTATTTAAATGTAGCATTTATTAATTCAACGTAGTTTTATGCATTAATATATATTGGCAGAAAAAATGTAATAGTCATAAGTAAAAAAATATAATGTTTGGTGAAACAATTTTTGGGGGGTACAGAGCGATGAAAGATTCCTTCCAACATTTTCTCTGTCTAGGTAGGCTTTATAGCTAAAGCGAATTTTTTTCGACAATGTCTAGTTGTTTTGCGGTTTTCCGGCTCTCAATAAGCGGCAGAGAATCGCTGCCTTTTAAAAAGAGAAAAAATAAAAATAAATGAATAAATAAAACTTTAATTTCTCGAGAGAAGAAATTCATCTGGTACTTTTTGCGTAAATGTTTCGGTGCAGATCAGGCTTTCTAAATCTAGAAAGTCATTCTTCGAATATTTATGTGTAAGTATTCAGAACCAGTGCTGACGGGCTGTTAGCTTTTCTTAAACATACGTAGTGTATCTGAAATAACTAACTTTGCTTATTGCTGAAGAAGAAACTGTGTCCCTAGTGAAGCCAATAGATCAACAAAATGTCTTTTTTTGGGCTCTTTGAAGGTCCCCTGATTTCGTACTTCTATTCGCAATGTCTCTGATTTGCCAATAGGTTCTTTGATTAAAAGTTATTAAAAATTTTGAAGCGAAAGGCATTGACATTATCAATTAATTTGAGTTCAAGGTTTAAACAATTGAAAAATAATAAAAATGAAATGATAAATGAAAAAAATTAAATAATCGGACACTTAAATCGGTTCTAAATAATTTTGTACAAATTCAAAAAGCTACATTTGCTTTTACAATATTAACTATAATTAAAATTAATTTAGATATAGACAATTTATAATCAAGCGATAAATAAGTATGAGATTTAATTTTTGGTTTCTACAATATTTTTGAATTTTCATATACATAAACTTCTATCTATGTTTTTGTCATAAGTTTATAATTTTTCATTTATTGGAATGAGTAATGCATTATAAATTATATCTTAAAGTCTTCAAGGACTTTTCTTTGATTGTTTGTTGGGCTATTTATTATTTTTGAAATCATTGTTTCATTCCTTTATTGACTTATATTGTGCGTGCTAGTAAGTTAAACTACTTTGCTGCCAACTTGCTGCTTGGACATTTCTTTGTTAGACGATATTTTATTGTTAATTATAGTAGATTGTTATAATTTATACGTTGATTTGTACTTAGCTTCCGTTACGACTTTTTTCAAGTACATACTACATAAATTCTTAATGTCTTCAAGTTACTATTTAAAAGTATGATTATATACGACGTTTATTAATTATTTATTCTTCTAATGCATTACTGTACTTATTTATACTACGTAATATAATGAATTTAGTACAAATTACTAATAGTATGTTTGGACGTTTCTTCCTTCTTTTAATTAACAAGAAAAAAAATATTTCAACTTTGTTTTATATTGTATGAGTAACTTTTTCTGTTACACTTTTTGTGTTTATAAGTAGTAATTCCTTGTAAGATTCATACTCATTAGTGGTAACCTTCTTTTCTTAAATTTCTTGACTTTTATTTCCTTATTTCTAAAATATCGGAAATTTAATGTTAGTTAATATACCATAATAGCGTGTCTGAAGGTTTCGAAAAAGTTACAATAGTTATAATGATTTTTGCAATTTGTAGCGATTGTGGAACTCTAAAAGGAAGTGTATTCAAGTTTATCAACACCAGGCGTAACTGATCATTTTATCAATTTATATATGTGCTAGTTTTACAAAAAAATTATGCTCCAGATTAGATTTAGCACCAGATTCCAGAACACAACGAAATTTTGCTATTTCTGCGAAGATGAGTGAATGATTTTTTGAAAGAGGGCACTGCCCTGACCCATTCGTCCCAAGGCATATAGTTTCTCTTTCTGCGGAGTTCAAGGTCATGGTAAGCTGACGAAAATCGGTGGGTAAAGTTATTAAGCCACTACAAATTTAATATCTGTGACATGAAAAGTTAAACAATTTTTTAAATAATAAGAAGATATTCTTAGGAGAAAATGTTTCTCATAAAAAAGTAAAGTTGGCACTCGAATTTCAATAATTAGGGTACTATTCATATTAAAATTCATTAGCATTATAATTTTACCGTAAAAATTATTACGTAACCTTCGAAGAAATTGATCAGGGCAGTATCTTCTTTCAAAAAAATCATGGCATGGCAAAGATGTTGTACTGTGGGATTAGATATTTAAAACGTAACCGGTTGACCAGATATTGTAGTTCTAAAACTAACCATAAATAAGTTTGAGTCAACTTGAATAAAAAAAAAAGAAAAACTCGTGGCAAAAGTGTCTTAATTGAACTGTGTTTTCATAAGCTTAACCGTTTGATTTCATTTGGGTGCTGGCTTCTTTTAAGTTTAGATTGTCTTAGTTTTAGTACTGGATGCTCTGACAATTATGGTTCTAATCAAGGTGGACACTAACAAAGAAAGTTTATTATCAATTACTGAACCTTTCGATCAGCTCTCTTTGTTTCGATTCCAATTTAATAGTTGGTGATTGGTAAAACAGTCGTAAATTTGATATCAACTCATTTTTTTCTTTTTTCCCGATACCTCTCGAGAAATACCCCGATTTCCTACCAAATTCCCCGCACCGGTATAATTTTATATTATAACAGTCCGATACGCATATAAACATATAAACATTTTATACAAACGAAAATCTTTTAAATACTCTCAGTTAGTTTTATTTTTAGGGACCCTTCAATTTCTCGGCCCAAAATTTTATCAATTTTTATAGGATTAATAAAAATATATTTTCTAGATCCTGAATTCTTTTGACATAGAATAAAGAAATCAAGTATAAGAAAAAAGGTATGAACGAAGACACAGCTAAGCCTTTCTGAAAGAGAAGCCGAAAAAACACGCGACCGTTTTGGCTTGTTGTTGTTGTTGTTGTTGTAGCGACTTGAGTCTAAGTTCTTGTCATACGTATCAATAATAGTTTTAGCTGTCTGTCTCTGTTATGTCTATGTCTAGAAAGCGGGCTGTTTCAATTGGATTTATCCACAGCGATGTTATTGTCAAGTTCGTATTGTTTTGTAGGCAATTGAAGAGGATAGCCGTGTTATGTAGACTCCGTCCGCACTTTGGGCACTCGTCATCTATATCTACGAAAGTGCTCTGAGTTTCTTTCTGAAATTTTTACAAAATTTTTTTGAAATATAATACTTTCACACACACTTTTAAAAATTGATTTTTCCAAACCAAGAAAGTGCAGGAAGAGAGGAGGATTCTAAGACATAAAATATAAAATATTGCTTAAGTTAAACGATTTACATTAGATAACAAAATCAATATAAGTCTCTGAACGAAAATGTACAGTGCTGGTTTTATGGATGCCAGTTAACAAGTCTACTTATATGGTTGCGAATTGACTAGAATTGTATTTGGGAATTTAAAATTTGAAAAAATTATTCTACAGACTTTTCAAGATATCTTAAAAAATAAAATATTCCCCGCCTTAAGAAAAATTCCCCGGAAATCTAGGGAAATCCCCGGAAGTTGGCATCGCTGATCTAGGCTCTAGATTTTAACACAAATTCTCCCAGAATAAAACTTATTAAAAAAGCCATGAATAATGTAAATTCAACTTTTGGCTGTGGTCTGTAAACTGGTTTCCCAGATAGAGCATGTGTCCATATGGGCATGCTAAGAAAATTTGGTTTAAAAGAACCCTAATGTTTTGACGAAGAGTGATATTCTAATTTATTTTTTGACTTACCTACATCACACATTAATTAGCAATATTTTAGCTATTTCTTGGTTGATTTTCCTCATTTTTATATTCCATGAAAAAGTTAATTAGTATATACAGGCGACGAATTAGATGTTTCATTGAAAGATTGTCTCTCAATCGCTGGTTCAAAGAACTTAAATATGCCAAGAGTAAGCCGACTTTATGGTCAAATGTAAACATACTAGACTATATTGCAGGTATTCCGGGTTTCCGGTAAGGGAATATTTTTTTTATCATTTGAGGATTTAACAAACAACAGGTATTTGATGAGATATAAATATTTTTTGCGTTCCAATTGGACCATTTGGTCTCATGAAACCCAACCTTGCTTAACATTCAACTACTTTATGCTTTTATACAATATTATTTCTAAAACTTAATCAATGCCTTCAAGTATTAAGACAATTCCGCAGTTTTTTTTAATACATTATAAAATTCACTCGTACTCACTTTTAAGAAAGTCTACCTAACTTTTTAATTCATGTTTTTTTTTTTTTTTTGTTCATGCTTATTGATATTTAGCACTTTATGCACACGTGATTTATTTGCGGCACGTTAATGTACAACAACAATAAAACGCTAACAAGTGTAAAACTTTTATTTAAGGTTATTGACCAAATTTAGTTTCGTCAGCACGACCAAATGAGATTGGCCAGAGTCAATCAATATAAATTTAAAAGCAATATACAAAATTGAAGAATTAGAGCATAAATTGTTTTGAACATGTGAAGGCAATGTCAATCAGTCAGTCAGTGGAATAGTCAGTCAGACAGACAAACAGACTTTGCGTGTACTTCATACGACTTGTAGTTAGTGTTTATTGGTGGTAGTGGTGGTTGATTATTACGAAATGTGCGAATTGATTTATACTTGACATAAATTTTGTTAATATCAAATGAAAAGTTTCTAAGTACTTGAGTTTTAAATAGGAATGTGTTTTAGTAAATAATGTATTTAGTTTTACTACTACGTTTAAAAAATTTTAATTATTTAGTAATTTGCATTATTGAAAAAAAAAAACATAAAACCAAAGTTTTTGTGTGTTTTCTCAATTGAAACTCTTTAGTTTTGATTGGTAAAAATTCACTACAAAAATTTACTTTAAGCCCCTTGAAATTTCATGGATTTTTATGATTTTTAAATTCAACTTTGGCCTACTTTGAATTTCTTATTAGTTAATAATAATAAAAGCAATCATAAAGTACAAACAGTATAATTTTAAATCAATAAATTCTTTGATGCCGGAACTATCTTGCTGTGGCATCGTCCTCATGCCTTCAATCAATTCAATGTTATACCTCTTTTTGTAATAGAAAACAAAAACAAATAAGTCAGCGGATAGGAAAACCAAAAATGAAAAACAAAAAAATAATATTTGAAAATACCTACATACAAACAAATTAGAAAAAAAAGCAATCGTAAATATAACTAGTTAACAACTTCTTTTATTTATCTTTGAAAAAAAAAATCAATTTATTAATTTGCATTTATTAAGAAACAAATTAATTTAAACAAAATATTTTTAATACACATTGATTTGCATAGCGATGGCGCCATCATCAGTTTATAAAAAAAAATACTCAAAAAAGCAAAGTCTCTCAGAGTCAGAGAAAGAAGAGAGAAAGGGTGAGCGCAAGCACTATCCGCATTCGAACTTCATATGAACTCTATATCAAAAATTGTTTGTGGAATGCTGTTAAACATTTTTGTTGTCTCCGGTTTGTTTTTACTTTTTTATTTTTTTGATTTGCCGAATTTAATATACATACATACATTTGTATTTATTTTTTTCTCTTTACTCATTTTAAACAGATCAAGGTTATGTTGTGGTCTTATGACCAATAATATTTACAACAATTTTATGATATTTACCATGATGATTACCACCAACTTCATATCACAAAATGACCAGTGATCAGCAGTATTTTTTTTTTTTTGGCTTTAATATTTCATATGATCACATTTCATATATTTTTCCCTGTTATTGTTGGTTTATTTTTAATGCCATCTTTAATTGCATTTTGGTAATGGGGTTTTCGTTGTTGTCTTTGTTGGCTCTTGTTGTTAAATATTTTTGTTGCTGCTGTAATTGTTGCCGAGTGGAATGGTACAAATATGTATGAATATGTAACAAAAATTACTTGTACCGATATTTCAAGTTTTTGGTCATTGATTTTTTTTTTTTACGCATTTTCGGAAGTATTAATTTCATACATGGCAATAAGATATGACTCATGTGGGAAATATTTTTGCTGTAAATAGATTTGAGGGTTTTTTCGGTTGCAAAACCGTGAAGAAACTTTTCTGGAAAAAATTATAAAGTAATATGTAATCTTAATTAGTTAAGGACTGAAACATAAAAAATGGGGAAATTTCAAATTGAAATAAAACATATCTGTATATATAAACTTATATATAGATGAGAAGATCGATATATAGGGGACTTTTGTAATCCCCACCATCCCAGCAGTTTTTGATAAGACAGTGTAAATATTGTACAAGAAAGTTGACACTTGTGCTTTTTTTAAACTCCCCCGCATTTTAAGTTTTATAAAATTGTAGCCTACTTATTTTTGCACAAAATTTCAAAAAGTTATTTATTTAATTGTTTGGAAATCCAAGATGTCAGCTCAACTTATATCATTCTGGTTATTTTGACTAGCGATTGGCTATGGGGGCTATGGCGTCCTAAGGCTTCCTTCCCTCCCTGCTTCCCTTTGGTTTGCTTTTAATTTAAATTTGGCGTCTCCTTTTAGCTTCAGTTTTGATCTAACTCTTAATTTGAGTTGTGGTCAAAATTTTGTTCTGAATTGGCTTGATTTTGATAAGAGTTTTTGGTCTGAATTTCGGTCCGAAACCGGTCTGAATTTTGCCTTAAATTTTGGTCTGAATTCGGCTGGGATTTTGGTTTATTTTTTTTTTAATTTGTTGTCTCAATTCGGTCTAAAGTTTGGCTACTTTTGATCTGTATTTGAGTTAAAATTTTTTTGTGTGAATATTTATCAGATATTTCCACTAGTTTTTGGTCTGAATTTTGGTTTGCTTTCGTTAGGTATTTGGCTGGCGGCCTTTTGGCCTAAAGTTGTGTCTAACTATTAGTCTGAGTTGTGGTCTAAATTTTTTTCAGATTTTGGGTTTGATTTTTGGCGTGAGTTTTCAACTGATTTTGGTTTGGATTCGGTCTGAATTTTGGATTTTTAGTCTGAATTTGGCCTCATTGTGATCGATTTTTCTTAGAATTTCAGTCCGATTCGTGGTCTGAATATTGTTTTTTTTTTTTTTTTATTCAAGGTTTTGGTCTAAATTTGGTCTCATTCTGATCTAGATTATCGATCTGAATTTGGTTCGACCTTCGATCTAAAAAAGTGAATTTTAGTTTGAAATTTAGTCAAAATTTCCGTCTAAATTTCTATTTGATTTTAGTTTGAATTTTGGTCTCAGTTTTATTCCAGTTGTCTTTTAATTTTTAGTTTGTATTTTTTGATGTGAACATTGATAAAATTTTCGCATTAGTTTTCGGTCTATGTTTGAGTTTTGGTCGATATTGAGTCTGATATTTATCCTTTAATTTAGTAAAATCAGCCCTCACCAAACCCAAATCCTAAAAGCACCACTGTTAGAAGGTTTGTCTTTTCGTATCCCACAGTATTATAATAAACACAGTTTGCCATTTCAACATAACCTTAACAAATGACTCAAGGTTGTACTTGAGTTTAATGACAGCAAATGTTTATAAACTATAATCACAACCTAACAATTTATTGCATATTATTTCTGTACAGCTTACTTTCTTCAATTTAATCTCCCGTATTTAATAAATTTACGAACTATAAGTAATCTATGACAATTTTGCAGGAAATTGTTTCATTTTCCTTATAAATATCACGTTCCATTTATTATGAAATATGTGAATATGCAAATAAATAACAATATGTACTGCGTTTCAATCAGAAATTACAAAAGTAAACAAAACAATTAAACCGACAAAGCTCATGATATACCTACATACTGTTATTAAATACTTAATCACTTTGAACTCATGACCCAGTCAACAACTGAATAAAAGAAATAAAAGATACAACGCAATAATTATCGCTGCATATACAACCACATATAATTATTAAATTATAATTAATACATTTAATTAAATACTAGAGTCAAAACCATAAAAAATACATACATATAATTAAAGAGAAAACAATAAAATAAATATTCGAAAAAAAATGACCTGCCTGTCGGACATTGATTTAGCTACACTACACAAAAGTCGTCTCGAAGAGCGTCTCAATTATAAATTGGCATGGAGTGTTACTAATCGCTCCAATTATCATCATCATCATCATCATCCACACTTTGATGGATTTAGTGAAATGACGCGTGTGTGCCTGCAACGTAACATACGCAGTAAAGGTTCAGCAAATGTTGCTGATTTAAATGGCAACTGCACTGAGAATGATGATCATCATATGCTAAATGCAAAATTAAAGCATATGAATTTTAGTGAATATGCTGAACAACATTTGCAACATGGTAATGGGAATATTGTTGGGTCAACGCATCATCATCATCATCATCTTCGTGTTGAAGATGAGGCAGATTGTAATTATTTTTCGTCAACAACACGCAGGCGACGTTCGGGCACGTGGCCGTAAGTATATTTACACTAACATTATAGAGTTAAACCTATCTATTTGCCTATCTACCTTACTATAAATAAATAAATCATTATGTATGTATTCACCTGATTAATATTTCCTTATCTTCAATAGAATTTAGCAGCACGTAATATTAAACACTGATACTCTCTAACATTCATATTTGTATGGATATATGTTAATTTCAATGCTATACTATCTACAAATATTCTAGAAATTAAATAAACAACAAATTTCCATATTTGAACTTGTGTTTATTTTTTTTTTTAAATTGATAACGTTGTGTATAATATTATCATAAACGTTGTTCAACGTTTCTATGTATTTATGTGCATATATGGTTTATGAATCATCATCACGACACTTTCTTTCGATTTATTACAAAATAGGTGCTATTAATTTATCTATATTTGGTTAATCATACCATAATTAACTGATTTTTATATTCATACGATACCTTGAATATAAATCATAACTTCTGCACTGATTTCGATTTCAGTGTATGCCTTAAACAGAAAGTGATCATTGCAAAAAATTTCAAATCATGTTATCGCCAATGGTGGTTCTGATGACTAACGCATCCCAAAGTTGGGTTTTAGGAATAAAAGCTCTCTTCGCGATAGGTATCTCAGCCATTTTATTCATTGTTTCTAAAGTAAAAGGCTCTTGAAGTAATGAAGAGATGGACGGTCCCTTACACTCTCTCTAGATCCACTAGTAGAAAAAATAAATTTCGCTAAGCTTTCTTAACTTCTTCAATATTCTTTCCGCATATTTTTCACGTTAGTCTACCATAGGTTAAGGATTTTGCTGTACAAATTAGTCAAATCACTTCATTTCCTTCAATTAGTTCCTACTTGAATAAATTTTCTCTGCTTTCTGTTTTTTATATAAAGTTTTCTTAATTAAAAAGGCGGCTGAAAGAAGAACGAGAGCACATTTTTTTACGCGGGAGTTTATCCTTTTGCTCCGATCATTCTGGTGAGACGGGCGTAGTCTCATTGCAGTCTGAAGCACCGTTTCGTATAATCGCGGGAGAAGGCTGGGTCTCCTTATTTATTATTATTTTTTTGGTTAGGGCTGTGCCTTATTGCTTTAACTGATCTGGTGAGACGGCATGGTCTCATGCAGACTAACGCGATGCCATTTACCAGGATAGGATAAGGCTTTGTGACATTCTGGCCGCGCCCTCCACCTCTGTGGGGTATTTTAGTCGCCTCTTCCGACAGGCAATACCTTACCGCGGAAACATTCTAGCCCTCTTCCTGCAAGGGCAAGGGTGTTCACAGTTGTACATTTTTAATGAAGAACTTGATAATTTAGGAAAATTTCTGTAAATAATAAGTTTGTAAGTTGATCCGATATTCATTTGACTTTGTAAGTCAAATCTTTGTCAAAATCACATAAAAAATCCTAAACCACGCATTTTTCCCCCCTCGGTGACTTGGTATGACTCCTTAAGGGGACAAACATTTGAAGTTAATTTGAAATTTAACTTTTTCAACGTTTTTCCAAATTGAGTCAATTCTATTCTATATTGAGAGATTGTATGTCTATTTATGTAGATATTGTATATATATATACTAGCGAATCCAGAGATTTTCTAAAAGCAGGGTTTTAATTTTTTTCGTCTTTTAAATTTTTTTTAATTCATGACAAATGATCCAAATGCATGAAAATTTCATCAGTAAAGCGGTTGTAATCCCTAATCCTGCCGCACTTGAATCCGGTAGTAATAGTGGCGCCATCTTGCGTCCAACGTTCAAACCACAATATGGTTTTCGTAGATTGCAGCTTTCTGTATCGATGCGCATATATAACGGTATTTGAAAACGCCAGCTGTCAAAAGTTATTGCCATTTTTTTGTGAAAAAATACGTTTTTAACATAAAAATAAAATAAAATTTTTGATTTTCTATATAGCTGAAAGATATTGTTTCTATAAATTTCACACTGAATAATTGATATAAATTTTAAACTTGGTTATTTTACTCAATAATGTGATTAAAAAAAACAGTTATGTATTACTATTTTACTTGATACTGCCCAACGAACCATATATGGCCCACTAGGTAATTTCAGATTTTAATACTTGTAATTAAGATATTGACAAAGTCATAGAACAATAGTTGTTCAGAATGAAGAATGCTATCCCGTAATATTGTGTTATACAAAATTTGCGTTTTTAGGAGACTATGAAAATTAAATCTAGATGGCAATTTTCAAAATCTTAATCTTGACTTAAGTTCATGCTAAATTCTTTATTTGAAGTTATATATAAACAGGCTTAATGAACAAATGTAGTCATCACAATAACAATGCATATAGAGACGGGCAAATCAGACGGCCGTTTCGGAATCCGCCACAATTCCTCATCAGTGATCTTAGTGAAAGTTCTTAATCTTTCAATATCCTATATAAGCTACTAATATTTGAATATAATATTTGCGTTGTTGGGCAAGGAAGGGTTAAAATATAATTGGATTAATAGTTCAGGAGTTATGGACATTTACAAAAAACAAAAATTGTGGTCAGGGTCAGAACACTGCTGTACAAAAGACATAAGAAATGAAGAAATATGAAAATAACATGAAAATCAAAGAAAAAGGAAATATTGCAAAAATGAAAATCGGGAAAAGAGACCTGAAATCAAAATCCTTCTGTGTTAATCTTAAGGAAAATTTGATTATACACACACGATACGATAAAATGACACGAAAAACACGCACGGGTGAACAAATTTATTTCCAGAGTCAAAACGCATCATTACAACAATATTTTCGGTGTTCTGACCCTAACAACACACGTCATTTAGCGTCGCATCATTTACAGCATATTCGCGTAATGCAAACACCATGAAATGCTACAAATTTACACTTCTTAAACCTTATTAAACAATTTAAGTTAACTTTGATATTTGCATGTTATTTTTTAAACTAATGCACTTTTTCTGGCACTCTTAAAAAGTTTTTTTTTTTACTCTTTTAACACGCGGTCACGTAACACTTATATACACTTCACGCCCTGAACTCGAAATGACATGAAAAGTTCACTTTCGTCATGACAAACAATACTGTATATAAACTTAGCGGACGCCAGTGAGATATAACGGAGAAAACGGCACTGTCCGACCCTGATAGCGTCCCGACCACGACGACACTCCCCTATATATATCTACAAATCAGACATTATTTTTTTAATTATATTTAAAGTATTTCTTTTATTTATATTTATATACATATATATATTTTTCTATTTGTACATTGGAGAGCCTGTTTTAAATTTAATTTTCTTCGATATTAATGCATTTGATTAATACTAATGCTGAGATTTTGAGTTTCGTACGATCTTATGTATTAATATTTCCCGAATGAAGCGTTTTCAATTGAGTTTCTTCAAAATGAGATACTATTTTCTTGTGTTTCCTGATTGATTATTCTGCTTTCAACCAAACAAGAAACCATTGTCTTTGTGTTTAGTTACAAACCAATTTACTCGCCTTGTAAAGAATTGAAGTATCATGCACACACGCAAATGTTTATCTAAATATTGGGAAAATTTTATTTATTTGCAAAAAAAAATGAAGAAATTGTTAATTTAAACTGTAAATAATAAACAGTCAAAAAAGAAAAGTCATGCATGTAAAAAAAAATCACTGGGAATTTTCAAAGATGATTTTTAGAAAAGAATTTTCAACAGAAATCTGTTTAATTAAAAAACAATTAAGTAAAATAAGAAAAAAAAAAACATCATGTTAATTAACATCTCCCCGACGGGGAATTGAACCCCGGTCTCCCGCGTGACAGGCGGGGATACTGACCACTATACTATCGAGGATGTTGTTGCTAACAGTGCGAATAATTATTCTAAGCAAAAGAGCGCAAATGCATCTTCACATATAGTACATACATATGTATATACGTCAATGCAAACGTCATGTAGTTTTGTTATGAATTGCATAAACAATTCATAACAAAACTCTCTCTCCTCTCTACAATACACACTCTTATTTGTTGAGCTCTTTTAATCTCTTTTATATTTATTTATTACTGTACAGTAAACACACGCAAATTAGAATTTTATTTTCATTTCTTTTTTGCCTCAATTATTTTTAACCTCAAGCGTTTTTTTTTGTTAATTATCTCGAAATATTTTAATTTGTTTATAAATTCATTCTTGTTTTAAGTGTCAAAAATGACAAAAACGCAAAAAAAAAGAAGAGGTTTCTTTTAAAAAATAATAAATAAATAAAAGAATCCGTACCAGTCGGTGTCAAGCATCATTGGCATAATTCGCGCCATTTATTCTTTCTGTTGTTGTGTTTTTATTTGTTTGATTTTTTTGTTTGTTTTTTTTTTTTCCAAATTTTTTGTCCAAATTTTTGTCAATCTGGTCTTCACCTGTTATTCTTTTTAGCTGTTATTGTTTATTGTTTTTTATTTTAAGATAAAGAATTTTTGAAATGGCTTTAAAAACGTTTTTTTATTAGGTTTTAACGTTTTTATACGTCACAAACAAAATAACACATAAAAACAATACAAAAAATAAATAGTAACAAGTTATTACCCGGACCTACATTATTATTGCCAGGCGAGATAAACAAAAAAGTTATAGCTAGGGTTGTAATTGATGCTTGATGATTTAGAGTTCTGCTTTTGAAACTTAATTTTTTCAAAATAAACAAAGACTCCAAACATTGTTTGCATAGGTACATTACGATTCTTTTATTTATTTCAGTTCTATGAAAAACAATTGACAAATACTTAAAAAAAATATAAATTCTCTTTTTTATTTTGGCAGCATCCACAGCTTCGAATTGTACATGAAAAATATTACAAATGAATAGAAATAAAACTAATTAAATAAAAAACGAAATTTTGTTAACCTGAAACTAATTTAATATTTGGAGTGTTCGTAGTTGATTACTAATCTGTAAAGTTTTTAATGAAAAATTAGAGAAATTAAAATCGAGCCATTTCTTACCTTCCAACGAAAAATTCGATTGAAAAGTAATTTTAGAATATGACTTTATATTATATATTTTTTTCTTTTCAAAGATTTCAAACTCATACGTTCAAGAAAGCCTCTTAGGTTAGGTTAGGTTATTGTGGCAGTCGGTCTAAATGACCAACTCACTTAGACCCTCACTAAGTGGACACTGTGATACCACTGCGCGACACGGAAACCTCATCGAAGCTCTAATATCATTTCGAAGCTCTAATAAAGCGCAGGATCTGTTTAATCTTAGCGCCAGATACTTCCGTAAGGGAATTAAAAGCTTATTTGCTTAGAAAACCCGTTCTGCTTCTAGCTAGAGCTGGGCAATTACTGAAAAGGTGTTCAACTGTTTCTTCCTCTTCTTCGTCCCTGCAACTTTTGCAGAATTCATGAGAGCATATTCCTAATCTGAGAGCATGCCTGCCAAATAGCCAATTACCAGTTATACAAGCCACGTCCTTAGATATGTCCTCTCTCGGAAGGCTGATCAGCTCCCTCTATATTAGTCTAGTAGTAAAACACGTTTTTTCGTTTGTCCAAGGCTTATTGGCCTCATACACGACCCTATTCTTTAGCATTAGTTTACAGGTGGCAATAGGTATTCCTATAATGCCTCTGTCCGTACGCAGCGGAAGGTTAGTACCCTGTCTGGCTATCTCATCAGTCCCGCAGTTTCCTTCAATGTTCTTATGCCCCGGAACCCATATTAGGCGTACCATAAAAACAATGCTAATATCATTTAGGGCTGCCAGGCATTCCTGAGGAACCTTTGATTTTAGTGCCACCGAATTCATTGATCTTATAGCCGTCTGGCTGTCCGAGTATATATATTTATAATGGTTTTTGTTACAGCGTGCTTACCTAAGTAAACGGCTAGCTCTTTTGTCGCTAGGAGCTCTGCTTGATATACACTGCAGTGGTCGGGGAGGCGAACAGATAGTTCCAGTCCTTGTTCTTTTGAGAAACTCCAATGCCAACTCTATCGTCAAGCTTAGATCCGTTGGTATAGAAATTGAGTTCTTCTCTTCTCCATGGCATGGCTATTTTCCTCTCCCTTCGAGTCGGAATATGGTTCTTGAAATGCCTGTCAAAGTTGGGTTTTGAGATGAAGTGGTCAATCTCTTGGATGCAACTACTCTATTTATATAAAATAATAAAATGACCCGTCTGCCGATCTTTCTATATCGCCGAATTTTTTAGCCTGAGCGCTGATGCGGCGGCCATTTGTTTCCCTACCAGGTCTAGCGCAGGAAATTAATATTGTTGAATGTACCTTCTATATCTATGGACACCGTCAATACGAACTCTTTGTCCCAGATTGTTTTTTCCATAAGCCAAATGAGCCGTTTTTGTAGATTTACCTTTCGTGTAGGCATACTGTGCCGAGGAGATTCTACCAATTGGTATAACTTCTCCATGCATCCACCAACCTCTCCAGCGATTTGAGAAGAAAGGCTGTCTAGTCTAAGTCTTTGGGATTAACGTGCGAGGACTTGCCAGCCTTGAGTATGAAGGAAACCTTTGTTTCTCTCCAGCTTAGCGGCATATAGCCCGTATTTAAAAGAAGACCTCTTAGACGTATGAGTATGTATTTACTCCTCTTATTCAACCTAACCTTACAAAATAAAATAGTATCAAAGTTGACATAAACATGTTATTTAGATGGTAATGAATTTTTTTACCCCAAAAGTATGCTAGCTTTTCGAAAAAAACTTAAAATTTCAAAAACTTCGTGGTTTTATGCATTTAAACTACTCTTGCTGCTAAATTATTAGACTTGTAAAAGAAATGTTTACATTTTAAAAATAAGCAATGTTAATCCATTTTAAATCTGTTCACGCTTTTGCTTTCCAAAAAGTATGAAAAATCTAATTTCAAGCCTTATTTATTGTGAAACTGATAAAATTTTTGAAAGCTTAGAAATATTTATTTATGAACTCTTTCTTTTTTTATTCAATCGTTATTAGCAACGTCGTAAACCGTATAGAGCTCGTGATTTGAAAAAAAAAGTTTGGGGAATATTTTAAGAATTGGAAACTGAACTTTGTTCTTTCTTTCTTACTGTTCTGCATGACAAAATCTCAGAATTTTATTCCCATGAAAATTTTATTACTAAAAGTGAATGATTAGAAATAATTTTGAGTTCTGATGTGCAAACTTGGCATAATTAACACAGTCCTACAAAACAAATTACGTTTTCTTCTTGCGGCTATAAATGTAGTGTTGGCAAAAATCTGCTACAGATTCTATTGGTCGTTGAGTATGGCCAAAACTGAATTTTTAGGTAATAATATTTATTTATTTAGTCATTCATTTGCAATACAAAAGCCCAATAGGCAAAAAAAAATATATATTACATAGCAAGTATGTGTGAAACTTAAATTAAAATATGAAAATTAAAATAAAAATTAAATTGAAATTAAACAGAATATCTCAAAAACGTGCCTTTAATAAAGCTTTTCCTCAAAAAAATATTAAACAACATTATTCCAGATAACCGCAAATTTTTGTTATTGTACTGTGCAATCTAAAAAATTATAAGAAACCGCATACAAAGAAACTATGAAGCAAATATTCCTCTTTTGTTTATACAATTCATATTCAAGAAATTTACATACCATATAATAATATTAAATTATCAGCACCTTTTTAATCGTTACAAACATTTCTACATTAGAAATGAGTGTATTAACATTTTAAAATTAATAGTTAACATTTTGTCACTACATGAAACGTCACAAATTAATATGCAAAAAACAAGAAGAAATTAACATTTCTTTGAACAATTTTATTTAATTCAAATTGAATATTTAATTCAAATTGAATTATTTACTCTTTATTTCGATTTACATATGAATGAGAGTGCTTGCGTATTTTTGTATATTTGTGGGCATATCTTAACCCATGAATGACTAACGTTACTAATATATATGTAAAACATGTTCGGTTTCTTTACAACTGCAGGAAATTAATAATAATAACAAATAAAAATAACAGTTTAAGTTATTTTTCTTGTCAGCCGAAAATATAACAATGTTTCAAAAAAACCCTATACTCAAATCAAAAATCTTTTTTAAAACGATATGTAGATCTAAAAATTATTTTAAAATTTGCACCAGTTTAAAATTTATAATCAAAAATATCTGATAAAATATTTTCCATCTTAAGTCGAGTTAGGCTGTTTTTTAATTTTTTACCACAGATATGTTCCTCTACACAATGGGTTAATATGCATGTTTGCCGGTGTATATAAAACACACCGGTATCAAGACTTTATAATTATCATACGTTTCATTTACGTATAATTTCGAATTTTAATTTATTTACTTGTACTGTTACTTTTAGAACCTTTAACACTTTAAAATTAAATGCAGACTGCCTAAGAAACATACATACATACGTATTACATTTCAATATACATATGCCATACCTATACTTTGATATTGTTCTTATATTGATATATTTTTGTATGTGTGTGTGTGTGCGAGCTCTCGTAATTTATTGTCATTAAATAGTGTTAGTCAGTGTTGTGATTTCATTGAGACGAGAAGTTTATTACATTTTTCGACATAAAACAAAACATTTCATACAAAAGGAAATAATTGTTTATAATTTTGAAAGATACTTCAATTATTAAAAAGGATTAATAATGAGTGCGTAAATATTTTGTTTTTATTATTTAATTAAAAAAAAATCTATTAGGAAAAAACTTTAGTATCATACTGAAAAGGAAAGGATAACATAAAAAGCTAACAGTTTAAAGTTTTGACTCAAATTTTTGGCCAGTAGTATAACTTTCTTCTGCGGGAGAAAATCCCAAGGTTACGTTTTCTTTTCCGTGAAAGCCACTAGTTCTGTTATCCTGAGCTGCTATGATAGTTTCTATTGTCCTGAGAGGTAATTTGTAAGAATTCTTGCGTTGTTTTCCTTTCGATCCGAAATATAAACATCACAAAATTATTTTTTGTTCTTGAGCATAAAAAAAAATCAGAAAATAATTATTATATCTGAAAAAAGGAATGAAGAGATAACAGAAAAGAAATTTATATTTAAAAAAGAATATATCATTTATTGCTTATAATGATTACAGTCTCTGGTTTACAGTAACCCTTAGCTCCTTTCACACCGAGCACCTCTATGACTAAAAAGGCCTCAGAACCAATATATATTGTAGTCGTTTTCTTCTGTGACAAATTTTTTGGGACAACTTTGTTACCATTTCATTTAGTTGTTTTAGGCACCAGTAAAATAATGTAATTATTCGCGATTTTCAATCATAGACGTCACATTCAATGAATTGTGTGTTCTGATTAATTTTTTTGAACAAATTTTTGACTTCAGATTTCAAAATTAAAATCATGAATCCTTTTGCGGCCAGCGATTGCTTGATGGCGTCACATAGGATTTATTTATTAACCCATATCGGCCTAGAACTAGATGCCATGATCCAATTTGGAAAATTATTAAAACGCAATTTCCATATGTCTTCAATAAGAAATTTTAGTACTTAAAAAAAAAAAAAAAAAATTTTAGAGGGTAATATAATAGTTTTTGGCTTACCTCAAGAAAATTAGGTGACCAGGTGTACAAAAAATTAAAAATGTTTCTACGTCACATCATAAGGATAAAGTATTCTATGGGATGTATGAAATGTATTTAACACAGTATTTTAGAAGTTATTATAAATTAAAAGCAGAAAATATGTATTTTTGTTGAATTTCGCTTATTTCTCCATATATTTTTTTGCAAAAGTTTGGTCAGCTGTAGCCTCTAAAAAATATATATAGGAACCTGTGAAGTTATAATTTCCACATCAAGTTTGTTATTTTTCTCGGCGAATTTCTCATTTCAATGCAAAATAATTAATTTTACTATTTTTTTGTTGATTTTAAAAACCACCTTCCAAAAAATCTTGCGGCTTTTCCTCCCTTCAATATGCAATGGTAATAATTTTTTAATACATATTTCAATAAATTTGAGTAGGAGAGAGTGGGTGGTCCTAAGTTGGCACTATGGGTTAAAACCGGCACCCCGAATTGCTCAGAGATGACGCGCGTGTCAGCTTAACCACTTTGTCCTATGATAGGTTGTGAGACATGGACGTAATTTACGCTGACAATTCTCACTTTAGTTTTCGCTTAATAGCATGAGAGTGGTATAAATGTTTCGGAATTCAATTTTCTTACATTCTTGTGAACATGAACGGAGCTGATGTGTGTAAATTTTTCAAAAATTAAATTGATTGAGTGCGTTGGTTTTTGTGTGCTTTCGCCTAATAAAGTCAAATGTTTATTCAAATCGAACATCGATTTTTTCGATTTACCCACTGCAAACATTTTTTTTTAATAATTATATAATTTTATTAGTAATTTTGTTATGCAAAATGGGCTACAGCGAGCAATGAACACCCTTGGCAATTTCATCGGTTTTAACAGTTTTTAAATTTTTTTTTGTTTTTTTTTTTAAGATTCATTTTTGTAATGGAGAAATGTTTCCATTCTATAAATTATATATGAAAATATTCTACATGTTTTTTCATTGTAAATGGTTTAAATTCGTCCATTTCCTTTTAAAACTTACATAGCCTGCCATTTTTCTTTTATTAGGCAAAAAAAAAATATTATGTACATTGCTCCGGCGACATAGGGTCGTGGTACCTGACCAAAGACATTAAACCTGCTTACCCTCTGTTAAAACACTTACGGTGCCGACTTAGGACCACTCTCCCCCAAATTTTATAATTAAATAAGTAAATGAGTAAAATTAGAAAAGATTTTCGTTTATTTTTTACCGAAAGAGTTAGACGATGAAATCATCGTATTAATTTTTTTTTTCAATACAAAACAAAATTGTAAATATTTACTTTCTTAGTAAATACTCGTAATCACAAGCTGATCCAGAGATTCCCCAAGGAAGGATAGTTTTAAATCAAAATATTTGAAAAGTTCATCGGGGCGGATCTTGACTGAAATGAAGTCCGACAGTGGGCTTGATACGCATACTTAGAAAATATAATAGCAAAACACAATCAAACGCCGTTCATGTATAAAAAATATTTTGTTCGTATGGCCGCTTGAGTGGGAGAGCGCAACATTCTACTCTTCCAGCTTGTTCGATTGCCAACGATTCTGTAATGTTTGAATGTTAAAATGGGGGAAAAAATACTTAACTGTTGCGTTGCACACGGAACTTCTTACCAATTCATTGAAATTTATATTGTATTATTGATGTGTAAACATTTTAGCTCACGGTATGGGCAAAATTTCAAATGTGTAAAATGTAAGAATAACTGTATCGTAAGATGTAAGATAACTGTAACGTCCAGTTCCTCCATCGCTCACACTACTGCGCGGCATGACTGTGCTACTCTAACCAACAAAGAAAAGAGAAGAAGAGAGGGAGAAATTAAACTACGAGCGGAGTTTGTTTGTTTATGTTGCGATCAATTTACTCACACATATATGTGGCAGAGTTATTTGTTGGTGTTAAACATGTGAAGATCGACTATACCATACAAGCAGAGAAGTCGCCGTAGCCAACACAGGCGTTTGATAGGTTTTGCATTCGGTTAGTTAGATTGCATTAAAATTAAATATTTTTAAAAATAAATACAATACAAAATGATAAGTAAAAAGGAATCTAGGTTTCATGTATAAACAAAATGTAGTGATAATGATAGCAAACCACGGCATTATAAAAATTTCGCTTTGTACATTAACCTTAGGAAGGCAACACTTTTTTTTATCTATGTAAATAGCAAAAATGTTAAACAGAAAAAATCAAACTTATTTATTATAAAATCACTTATTTGCTTCAATAAAAATACATTGTTACTTATTTTTATTAAATGCAGTTAAGGTAAATCTCTTTTCGGTGCTTTTAAAAAGTAGTGGGGTGACTGGTCACCCCTGTTGCCTTTCAAATGTTAAATGCGGAAAGCACTTATCGTCGCCTGAGAATTGATTTGGCGTATGTGTGAACAAATTCATGCACCTATACGCCAAATCAATTCACAGGCGACGTTATGTAAAATTTTCACATCTAATAAAATTTCAAATCGACAGGAAGAAAAACTTAAAGCACGGAAAAAAAGATGCAATTACAGCTGCGTATATGCGAACATATCGTGCCCGATGCATTGAGTAAAAGAAAAATAATGCAACTACGATTTGGTGCAATTGCAAAATATTTTTGCTATCACAACAACAAATATATGCGATATGGAATGCAAGACCATTTGCAATATATAGTGAATTGGGCTATTATATATAAAAGATAATGATATCTAATAAATTTTTAAGTTTATAAAAGAATTGTTTTAATTAAAATTATTTACATAGCATATAGATTATACATCAAATCCCTATTAATGGCTATACATACATATGTGAGCTTATGTATATGGCATTCAATTGGTTTAACTGTTTACACATCAAATATCTTGCGTGCCTTGCACGCATCCATTGTATTTTTCACCTTCTTATTTCTTTAACGATATAAAATACATGCGAATGAATATGTTGACTTTAATATAGGTTAAAAGGGACGAAAAGCTTTTCCTTAACGTATAAATTTATAGATTTTTTAAGTATTTGCACTTTAGCTGATAATATTTATATTACATAGTTGTCAACAAATGGGTTCCACAGCCCGAAAAACCCCGACATATAAACGCGTAATATCTCATGTGTTTATTATAAAAGTCAAATCAAAATGTGAACCTAGACAAAGCTTGAAAAGTAAGATTTTGCATTTCATCGTAATTAAATCTTTTAGATGTTATGTCAGCAAATATCTAATTGTTTTAGATATGCTTCCACTTTGCGGATATAGATATGTATGTGGTTATATCAAGATTAACTTATCCACTGTAAACGAATGTTTTTGTTCCCATGCCCACTTTCTAGTTTGAAATAATAATCAATTTTATTTTTTTATTTTTACTTTTCTAAAGAATGACTCACACATATTACTTAAAAGACTTGAATACGGATACACTGAAGGCATTATAAATAGTTTATCAATAGATTGTGCAATGTCATTGATTATGACAGTTAATACTTATAATGCTACGTGTTATACTTTTGTCGCCACTACTTCTAATTATTAGGGTGCCATTATTGCTATTCATGCAGCAGCCATCAACTCAATTTATCTGGTACTTAGTACAAGTTTAGCGAAACTATGGGTGTCATATAAATATTTTGCAAACTCATACATCATGCACTTAGAATTTTGTTAAGATTTTCTTGGAACAACGTTTATGCAATGAGTGGAAATATAATTGTAGAAATTGAGCTAGAAAATATTTAGATTCGTATCTTTTCGAGCATTATACATACACTAGTATTATAACGAAACTCACTATAGTGCATATGTATTTTGTTGGATCGAGTTCTTTATGGTTAGTTACTTTTTTGCATTACGCCAGAGTTGCAGTAATTGGTTTTTGTTCGTTATACTCTTCCTCTCTCGTTGCTCCCTACTTTTATTGCATTTGCATTTTAATTTAAGGGGGAAGGCCACTGTGACGGGTTTTTTATCTTAAAGTTTATATATTCAAAAATATGTGTGTAAAATTTCAAATCAAAAATCCAAATATTGCTTGAGTTACAGCCATTTTAGTGATAGTAAGTAGACAGAAAACTTTAAACGCGTTTTTCTCGAAACGACTTTTTTCCAACTTGTCGCGTCGATAAATCGATCAAATATTAACCGATTTTCAATTTTTATTCGTTTTGTTCATCTTTGCAGTGGTTATCGTTAAGCTTAGCTGATATTAAAGTTTTTTATTTTTACTATTTTGTAAGCTCTTTTGAAACAAAAAAAAATAGGGTCGAAAACATAAAACAATTTTCAATCAGTCGCCATTTTGTATAAAATAAAAAAAAAAATCGCTTCGTGCGACGAGATATATACTCACATAGATTATTAAAAACTACAATTTTTTTTCAGAAAATCCATTCTTGAAAAATCGACGCGACCATGGAGGGGGAAATTTTTTTTGGTCTCCACGGCAACGCCCATATCTTTAAAACTATTCAATATTTTTTAATAAACTCTTTGATAGAACGTGAGGTCTTACTGTAGACCTGTCATAGCCTATGCGACTGTGGTGTGATGCCCTAAAGCCATGTAGGGCTCAGCCATCACCAAACTTTAAAGGTTTGCTTGTGTCTTCATAAATGAAGCAATGCGTACCTTCCCTACTCCTGCCATTGAAGCATTAATTGGCCGCAAATACTGCCCTGAGGCTGCAAATCTCGTCAAGTTTGTTAAAAGGCAACTCTGGTCATCTGAGTATACTTGACGAAATTCCTAACACTCTAATCTGTACTGTGTCGGATTATTTGATTAAGAATCTATGTTTCGGCAAAAAATTCAACATTGTTCTTCCTTCCAGGTCCGGTTGGGATGGGCAATGCCCTAACTTCGGTACCTTTTTTGGTATACAGACAGCTCAAAGATGGATTGTGGTTCTGGTGCCGGTGTTGCAAGACCCAATACTAAAATCTCAACCCCACTGGGTATATGACCCAGTGTTTTTCAAGCTGAAATATACGCAATTGATATCTGTTCTAGTATAAACTTTCATAAGGGTCCAGAAGGTGCTGGTATTGTAATTTTCTCAGACAGCCAAGCGGCTCTCTTAGCACTCTCTTAATGTAGAGTGAAATAGTGTTTTGAGAGTCTCCAGCGCTCAAGCAAATAACAAGCAAATTAAATTTTTCAATCGCTAAATTTTTTACTTCATTGGCTTGTGTTTTTTAATTTCATTTGCTTGTGTTTCGTTTAGTTCACAAGAAGTTTCACTTCTGCCTTGTGTTCGTTAATACACAACCAATTTTTTTTTTTTGGGATTAATGCTAGAGCAAAAATTGCAACTCTGCACCGGTAATGTCGATGACAATTGTAGCGAACTCTTTTTGTGTGCGATATCTTCATGTAATTCCTTGCGCCATCTGTATGTGAAATGTATAACTGCCATAAACTTTAAGATGGCGACGCTACACATTGTTCTTTCTGCCATAGGCGTGTGTGTGTGTGTATTATATAGTTTGCTCGTGAATTCAGTTACGGAATATTGATATTTAGCCCCTCATGCACATTGCTCGGCAAAATTATGTCGCATTGCAAACTTAAGCGCGACGTCACATCCGGTTGGTTTTACTCTAGGACAAGAGAAAAGAAGTTTCACTTCAAAAAGTGAGTTTTTAAACATTTTTAGGTGAACCGTCTCCCCTTAAGAGTCTAATGTACACATTTAGGTAAAACATCAAAATTTTGTTTACTGTCACTGTTTGCATTTTGTGCCATTTTTAAATACATGCGGAAATTTTTCATTATTTTTAATTTTACATTGATTTAGCCAAAACAGGAAAACAAACAACAACAAATGAATATATCGTGTCGCCAAATGCATAATCTTGACATTAGTTGTTTCTTTTTGGCCTTACTCTTTCCCACCACTCCATGTTATAGCAACACGTTTTATTAAATATTTGAACACATTTATTAAAAAGGTTTAAAGTGCGTTGCATTTGCGACGAGCTCCAATGAAATCATACATTGAATAATTTAAAATCAATTGAAGCCGAACGTTTTATGATTGTTTAATTTAAGTTTATTTGTCTATATTTTCGATACGAATTTTTTATATTATTATTTGTTTTTGTTTTTATCAACCTCCGTCACCATTCGGGTTTGGATTTCTAACCCCACCCACTTTACCGCCGCTCTCAGCGGTCGGCTACCTCAACCAGCATACTTTTAAATTAATATCTTTATTACATCATTTTTAATCAGCTGTTTTAATCAAGAAATTATCATCTACCACCTATTACTACTATGTCAAATTCGCTCAATACTTACGACCATTGCGCAGTTCTCTCTTACGCAGTAGCTGCAGCGTTTTCTGCTCTATCTTCACTTGTTTTGATTGAACTCTTCTTGAAAACTTAAACTAAAATGTTGATTTTTAATATTATTAAACTCTTGTTGTCGCTGCGTTGAATTGAAATTTTTGTGTATTTTACTCTCAATTTTATTGTACGTAAAAAAAAAAAACAATAATAAACAGAAATATAAACATATTGTATTTATTACCAATTGTTGTTGCTGACAATATGATGTTCCCACAGTATTTTTGTAACCTTCGTTAAGGCAACACAACACATCGCCAGTAACGGCAGCAACAGCAAACAACAGAGTAGTCAGTAGCACAGTAGCTGCTCATTTATTTAAAAAAAAAAACAAGTTCAGCAACTTATGTGTTAAATTTTTAAATTTTTTTTTTTTGCCTTGTATTAACTTTTTAAAAACAATTTGAAATTTTTTAATTTGTTAATTTTGTGTTTATTCAATACAAAAAAAAATTAATAATAATAATAAAAATACGAAGATGATTCCCATGCCTCGTCATCGTCTTATACAACGGCAGCAGCAACGGCAGCAACCTCCTTCTCGAGGTGTAACGATACCCACAAAAAAATCACTGGATTTAAAGGAGTCTAACAACAGCAACAACAATAATAACGTCAACAGCTTGGAAAATCTATCATTAGAGCATAAGAGCATATATGCTTTAAGAGCTTTAAGGTCAAAGTTATTTATTTGTAAACCACTTAAAAAAAAATCAAAGAACTGAAACTTATCATATATATATATATATATATATATATATATAGAAAAAATGAAAAAAAAACAATAGTTATCCGTATAGATTTAAAGAAAAGTGTAGGCGCTATGCATCATATATTTTACACGTTCAGTGGCTTTACTTGTATTGCTCAAGTGATTTTAGTATTTAAAAATCGATCCAATACTTCCGAAGTTATAATTTTTGTATAGAAGATAATTTTGTAAGTGCAGAAGATACCTTATAGTGGTGCGTTTTAGAACTAAATTTTCAAGCATAACTTTAGCAGCATAAAGAATTTTAGAATTCCTTTGAGTGGGACCCGCCGAGAGATACGAAAAAATTATCGATACTTTTTTCATATGAGAATTTTGAATTCGATTTCCATATTTTATTCATCGATATTTTGTATTTGATACTTTTACTCATATCTGAATACTGCGGTTAATATCAGTATCGAAATGATCGGAAACAGTGCTCAGTGGTTCACAGCGATAGCAAGACATTAGCGGTGCTCACGATTTGTAGTAACTGGTCTTGTATTCTGTATTTTTGATAAACTTAATATTTGGAGTAAATTTGATAAGTTTGAAAAACAAAAAAAAACAATATACACACCTACTATTTTCAAATACTACAAATATCAAAAGTACAACGGCAACTCCCTATTGTAGATTTTGTATAGTATTTGTGTATTTGCCAATCAGCTGACACAAAAATGCAATTCTGCCATATTACTTTGTTTTTGATATTTCTTGAAGATTTTTCACAGTCAAATTCATTGCATGTGTATATTTTGATCTATTTACTACAACAGGCGTTCACAATATGGTGCATATGGTTGTATATTTTGCATAAATTTTCTGCAAATGCACTACATCATGAATACCCTTATGTTTTTTATCAACTGTGTGACTCCATTTACATCATACTTTGTATTTTCACCATATGAATTCATATTCTCATATCAGTATTTTTCTTTGGATTCCTTTCTTCTAAATGATACTTTTATTTCTATATCCGATTTCAGTATAGTATCGGTATTTTTTGATTTGATTCGATTCGTATCCCTAGATCTGCCTCATAGGGACCGTTTTTTAAAAATAATTTTAAAAATCTGTAAAGAACAATTATTTCTATTGCGATTTAGTATCCCCCTCACGGAGGTTTTTGAAACTTACAAATAATACATTTCATAGGTTGGTTAGAAAAAAAAAAACAAACACTAAGACCTGCTGGTTCATTGTGATACTCTACGTGGTCGAGTTACATTTCATATATAAAAAGAATATTTTCTATTGCATGAAAACGTTTTATTTCTATTTGATAAATCTGTAATCACATTTTAGTTTGTATAGAAGAAACCACAAACGTCCGAGTTTCATCTAATGATTTATAAAAAATTTCATTCGTGAACCAGGCGACATACACATATGTAGCCAGTGGCTACAGCACTTTCCAAAAATGTGAACTTTTATAATCGTTTTAAATCTGTTTATTATATACACTAGGACTGCAATAAATCTGAAATTTCAAGATCAGTTTATAAATGTCCTACTCTTGGACATGGTTTTTGGTCTGAGTTTTAGTTTGAATTTTCAAACTAATTTTTGGTCTGGAAATCAGTCCGATTTTTGATGTAATCTTTGTTTGATTTTAGAATACTTTCAGCCTGAATTTGGACTGAATATTAGTCCAAACTTTCGCCTGTTTTTAGTCAGATTTTTGGCTTATATTTTGGTCTGAATTTTTGTTTGATTTTTTATCTAAATTCTGGTCTGAATATTAGTCTAAATTTAAGTCTGTTTTTAATCTGATTTTTAGTCTACATATTGATGTGAATTTTGTCTGATTTTTTATTTCAATTCTGGCTTAAAATTTGACTTAAATTTGTTATGATGTTTGATCTGAGTTTTGGGCTGAGTTTTAGTCTGAATTTAAGTTTGTTTATTAGACTGAGTTTGGTCTGAATTTTAGTCTGCTCTCTTAGTCTGATTTTAGACTGCCTTTTTAAGTCTGATTTTCGTCAGGATTTCGGCTTGAGTTTGGTCTGAATTTTGATCTGAATATTAATTAACATTTGTCCGAAATAAGTTTAATTTTATTATATTTTAGATTGCAGAAATTCCGATTTTTCGGAATTGAAATTTTTAAAATTTAAAAAAATTTTATAAATATAAATATATGACATCATTTGAATGCACTCAATGATACAAAATGATTAAAAGTGCAGAAAAAGCAATAAATACAAATAAAAATTTAACGGCCAAAAATGAATTTTTCATCATGTAGAGTTTAAAACATCTCAAATATACTTCCAAATATTTTTAAGTTTTCATCTGCATAATTTAATGCTTAGTTTTCTTTATATTTACAGGCGCACAAGAAGTTTGAATGCACCATCGCCATTTCAACAATTTGGACCATGTGGACGAATAATGAAAAATCCAGCAATGGTTATGTAAATATCACGATTTCCATATACATTTTAAATCAAAACTTATTTAGTTTATTTTTATTTGATTTGTTTATAACAGGCAAATACAGGATCCTGCCAGTCAACGTCTGACCTGGTACAAACCACCGCTCACCGTTCTCGTCATAAAAAAGGTGCGTGATTCAACAGTAATGGCACCATTCGTACAATTGGTCGAATGGCTGGTGCAGGAGAAACATATGGTGGTATGGGTTGAATCAGCTGTATTAGAGGATCCACTATTGCATGAAGATAAAAAATTTCAAAGCATCAAAGAAAAATTGGTAACATTCAAGTAAGTGACTTTTCACTTAGAAATAATTTATCATTTGAGAATTTACTCGTTAAAAATTTTTTGTATTGTAATTTTTAATTTGAATCATGATGATTGAGAAGTGAAAAAGGACCAATCAATTAGTGATTATAAATTAAAAAACCACCACTCTTAATATTGTAAAATATATAGCAGACAAAGATTTCGGCGGGAAGATTCAAAGCACATGATTCTTCTCACGAGGCGAAAATTTCGACTACATATGTAGGTCTGCGTGGTTTCAGAAGATTGAAAACAAGCAGTGGTTTCTTATATATATTTGTGCTCTCAATTCGAATCGAGATCCAGATTTTGTGTATCACAGCACGATTTCAAGAGATGTTAATTCAAAATTGCGGAAAAGGCCAATTTTGTCAGTTTTTGTATTAGTTTTTCTTTAAACTATTGAAGTTAGAGGTGGAGAGGAAGATCCAAGCCAGAGAAGAGAGAAAATACAAAGGCCTGCTGGATTTTACCGCAGGTACACCAAACTACTCTGGAGTCCATATAAGGCACAACTTGTCCAGTCTCGCGACATTGTTGGTGTGGTTTTCTAAGGCCTTTAGTGCAGGCCGACTGTCGCTAAAGTTCAACAGGCTTGGCTCAAAATTACCTAAGGATTATTTGAATTGCTTCATTGGTTCCCCTCGAGATATTTCATATCCTGCCGAATTTGATGTGAGCACAAAGCTGTCAATCGGTATCGAACACAATAAACATTGTTCCTTTTCATTTTGATCGGCACACACTGAGTATCACCTGGAGTGGTACTCATAACACCGTCGATGCCTAGACACACACTTCTGTGCTGTCTGTTTTGTGTAAAAATTGTGGACTTAATCAATACTCTACGACATCATATAACAGCGGCGTATGTGATAATAGTTCTAATTGGGGTAGTATGCAACGAGTGGTTTTAGACCCCAAAAATTTTGTGGTACTACCATAGAACTTTAAGAGCATGAAATACTGTCTGCTCGAAATGAGTTTTCTATGAAATTTTAGCTCTAGGTACTTCACTTCCAGAGACAAAAGCAAGGACACTCATTCCTTGACTGTGTCTTCTAGGAAATAGCATTAAGGTGCTTTTATTTGGATTCACCAATACCGCACCGTTTGCCGATTTTATTTAAAACCTTCTACATCGGAATACAAATCGTTTTTAAGGACTGTTCCGAAATAAAAAATCGGAGAAAAAGGCACAAGAAGATTTGAAGAAAATTATGATGAAAATTATGAAATAAAAAATAATTCAGTATTTTAATCTTAATTAGATGGAAATTCTAGATAACAAATATCAATAACCATCAGAATCGAATAAAATACTAATCTCAATCAAACATGTATATGAACAATTTGCAACATTTCAAAAATATCTAATATCTAATCCAATCATTTATATTAAAAATATTCCTTTAATCAATTATTTATTTATAAAGAACACCACTGATATTTATTCCCTTTTCTTTTCTTTGTTTGTCCTTTTTCCAGAGATGGCCGCGACGATCTCACTGATCGTATTGATTTTATTGTTTGCCTTGGCGGTGATGGTACACTCTTGTATGCATCATTATTATTTCAACAATCAGTGCCACCGGTGATGGCATTCCATTTGGGTTCATTAGGTTTTCTTACACCATTCCAATTCGATAATTTCCAAGAGCAAGTAACAAATGTACTCGAAGGACATGCAGCACTCACATTACGTAGTCGTTTACGTTGTGTTATCTATAGAAAAAGTGATAGACGTAAGGATTCGGAAAATCAGCAGCAACAGCAGCAGCAACAAAATATGAATTGTTCAACGGATAATGTTGAAGGCAGTGGTAGTACAAACCATAGTTCTACAGCGCATGCATCAAGTAAAGGCGCAAATCGTGCATCAACAAATATTTTGGTGAGTATTAAATTAAATTAAAATATAGAGTATTTTATTTTAAACTTCGTTTTTCTTCCTTTGTAGGTACTCAATGAAGTTGTTATCGATCGTGGCCCCTCACCATATCTGAGTAATATTGATCTCTTTTTGGACGGCAAGTATATAACATCGGTGCAGGGAGATGGTTTGATTGTATCGACACCCACCGGTAGCACTGCCTATGCTGTAGCAGCTGGCGCATCAATGATACATCCATCGGTGCCAGCTATAATGGTTACACCTATATGTCCACATTCGTTAAGTTTTCGACCGATTGTTGTGCCTGCGGGTGTTGAGCTTAAGGTAATTTTTTTTAATGCGCAAATATGTTAGCTCCCGGTAGTATCTAAATTTGAGGTTGCCTGTAGCCGTAGAATTTCTTTTCGTTTTAAAAACAAAACAAAAATCAGTTGGATTTAATATTTGTTTTAATAATCTATTGTGTTTTTACTTATGTTGTCAATTGTCAAAAAAGAGAGGAAAAATTTTAGATTCTGCAATTTAAAACAATTGTTGCAATCGTGATTTGTGCAAAAAATAATCAAGAAACAAAGCAAAACTCAATGAAATACATATGTTCGTACTAAAACTTGGCAGCACTTGGCTTTTGGCATTGTTTCCCCTCTCACAAAAGAGAAAATATTCTGAAGTTGAGAGAATTTTAATACAACAATCTACTGCTACTGCTCACATAATTTTTATGCACTAACAACAACATGACTACGAGTGCGGTTGCATGGTTTGTTTTTCATATATCTCTCTCTTTTTTTTGCTCTATTCTTATACAACAACATGATTAGAAATGAATTTATTTATGCTTCGTTTTTACTATGTTAAATTCAATAAAATTTACTAACGACAATTTTGTATAGAAAATTCTCTCTTTCTCTCACTTTGACATGAAATATGACATGGTGCAAACCATGGTGAAATCATGTATAAAGTGATAGCAATATTACAACAATTTCTCGTTGGCAAAAACAACACATATTTGTTGCTGCGTCAGATACCATTAAAAATTCACAAAAAAAGAAGAATGAGTTGCTGGTGATTTCACCTTGTATAAACTCACCTTGGTCGCTTGCGATCTTTCTCTCTCTTTCTAGCTTTATTTAATAATTGTCTGATTTTGAATTTTATACCTACATACATCAAATCTGCTACATATGTTTTACGCATTTGGTTGGGCAGCTTGCAAATTTTCTGCAAGAGAAAATTTTCTGAAGTTGAGAGAATTTGAATACAACAATCTACTGCTACTGCTTACTTTCATACAGCCAATTTTTAGTTAACTGCTAATAAATAAGCTTTAAGGTTTTTCTGAAAAACTGCATTAGATCTTTGGGATTTAAGATTTTTCTGCTGCAGTGGCAAGTGGTCAAAACTGTAATAGCGCATTTTACTAATTTCTTAAGTATAGAAAGCTTTGAAGTTTGTCTAATTAATTGACTAGTGAGCAAAATTTTGTTCAAGCTTTAATATTTTTTATTCAAAAACTCATGCTCCCCGCACAAGCTTGCCGCTCGTCACTCTTGCACAGTTCTGTTGATTTCTATACCAATCAGCTTACTGTTGCTATTCCTATATTCACTGCTCTTGCAGATATTATTTACACACATAAAAATATAAGGAAATATTTTTAAATAACTTTTATCTTCTAGATATCGGTTTCGCCTGACAGTCGCAACACTTCGTGGGTCTCGTTCGATGGGCGCAATCGTCAGGAACTTTTCCATGGTGATAGCTTGCGTGTCACCACATCAATTTATCCAGTACCCAGTATATGTGCTCAGGATCAAATATCCGATTGGTTTGATTCGCTGGCTGAATGTTTGCATTGGAATGTGCGCAAGAAGCAAAAATGTCTGGATGAGCTTTCGGACTTGACTGCTTCATGTTCAGAGGATACACTGGATGAGTTAGAACGCGGTAGCGATCCATTATTGGATAGTTAGATTTAAGAATTCAAAACAAACAAAAAAAACTAAAAAGGAAGAAGTTAAGGTTTTTGTAAATGTGAAAGCTTTAAGCTTTGAATGAAAAAAGAAAGTAAAAGCCAAAAACAGTAAAAAATCAAACAAAAAAAGAAAATGAAGTTTGTTGCCAATTAGCATAATCTTTTTTTTTTATTATATGAAAATGTTATAAAGTTGTAAAAAAAAGAATATAATTTTTTTTTTGTTACAAAAGAAAAGCTTTAAAGCTTTCGTGAACTTGTTTTTAATCTAAAAGTTATAGTGAAAGTTTCTAAATGTTATTTTTATTATAAAGATTGGAAATTGGAATTAAAGCTCAAATTGTCTTTATCTATTTGAACAAATTACAATAATTAGCAATAATATATTAAACGAAAGCAGTTTTTTACTACACTATAAAATCCTTAAATTTTTTTTTGTTATTGTTCCCGCTTAGCAGCTTTAGTTGTTGTAATTTGTAAGCAATGAATAATATTTTGAATATAGTCTGCGCATGTGCAATTTTTAAATTGTAGTAAAAATAAATCTAAAATTATTGAAATTTAATTTAGCATCTAATTTAATTAAAATTTATTGAACAATGTTTTTTACTTCTATTTACATTGTTATGGTAGCAAAGCAATCTTAAGCAAAATAAAAGTCTGTAATTATATTTACATAATATGTTTATAAGCTCATAAAAGAAATTACATAACAAATTGTTACTTAAAAAGTACTTTCTTTTTCTTTTTAAATAAAAATTGAAAAATAAATGAAGAAAATTTATTGAGTTTAAAAAATTTATGAAATTTCTATAGTAGTTAAACTAATTGAAAATTCTAAAACTATTTTGAAAATGTTAAATAATTTGTTTGGATTTAGTGTGCTCTGCTTAAAAACTTTGTTTGTTTATAATTAGCTTAGTGTTTATTTCACAATTAGTAGCATAGTTTATTTTTTATTTTATTTTTCTATTTTTACAAATTATATACCATATAAAGTTATAAAATACTCTTCTTTATTGAAAAGAAAAAAAATATATACGGAACTTTTGTAAAATCTTGGAGTTTCATTTTGTAAACTTTTTTAATAAGATATGAATTTGGAAGTCAAACTAATAGAAATTTAAAAAAATAACAAATAAAAATGGTTTTATAAATAAAAGCAAATTGATTTTCTATTGGAGGAAAAGTTGATAAACCGTGTGAATCAGTGGCATAGATACGGTTTTGGAATGGGAGTGGGGGGCTGAAGGGCGGGCGAAGATATTGTATACATCCACATATATTTTTCAAAGCAACGAAAATAGTTTAGTGTTTGTACTTGCACACCCTCAAAGTCAGCTCGTGTGTCTAATGTGTTCATTCGATTTGAAATGTTTCCGAAGCCGAAGAAACTTTATCTTTGATAATCTTTAATATCATATCGTAGCTCATTGCAACCGCACCAATTGATAGCTTTACAATAGGCTAGAGATGCACATTTTACTCCCAACTAATTTTTGAAAAACGCCATAAATATGCAAGTCTATTGCACCAATAAAACCTAAGATATCCTGGTTAGTTTTGCATCTGGGATAGTTTAAGTGTTCAACGACTTATAGTAAAATTGTCTGTAGAATATTTTTATGAAACCTGTTAACCTTTTATATCTAATATCTACACGTCGTGCGATGAGCTTAGCAATTCAAGTTCATATACAGTGATGGGGAACTAGGTGACACATCCCATACATTCTTTCATGGTATAAGGTGGCAATTAGAAAGAAATGCCTTGGTAAGCAGGGTTAACCCATTCACCTCTGATTGTGTAATCAGGATCAAGCTTAAGAGAGAAGAAAACTGGTATTAAGTGAGAATAAAAAGAAGCGGGGTCAGGACGCAGGTATATCAACGATAGTCTAGTTGGGATGACAACGAACAACACCTTGAAGTAATGCGAAAGTGGTTCCAGGGCTGCAGTAAGTCCAACGAGAAAGAGGAGGGTGATGGGATGCAATCCTAACCTACACAGGCTATGAGATTTATGTTCTTATCCGCAGTAATGTTCTTATGTTCTTATCAATTGAGTAAAAGAGTGAGGTAGAAAAATTAAAAATCTTTCATTTTTAAATCGCTCCGATGTTGATGGTCTCAAAAGTACAAAGTTTCACGGTTAGCTGTATGCCCTGTCTTTAGCAGCTGGCATCGCCCTTGTTGCGCCAATGTTCGTTTGATTGGCAACAACAAATCGATTTGATTTCCACATCAGTGCGTATGTACAATAATGTTACACGTACAGTTATTACTGTATTGTACTGTAATTTTGACCTCCGTGCAGTACGACAGTAATTAGTGAAAAAATACAGTAATTTGAAAATATTAAGTTGTACTATGCTCAGAACTTTTTTGGTAAAACTATTTTAAATTCTACTATTTTATATTTGTAAAAATATTTAACCCGCTAGTAGGCAGGACCGTCTTCAGACGGGCAACGGCTTAATACAATTTTAAATATGTGTAACATTTTTTTATGTGTATTTATGCCATTCAGTAAATAGATGAAAACCGGAACTACACGTCGCGTAGCTTCAGTATGCTGTGCGTTGTTTCGTTTTAGTTTTATCGCCAGTTGAAGATCAGATTTCGAGTAATTTACGAAAAAACATTATATGGGGTAATTTTGATTATTGAAAAAATTATTTATAGTTGTTTGTTGGAGCTGAAAAAGATGTTAGAAAGTAGGGAATTGATTATATTTTACATTTATGTAACTTGAATACATAATAATTTTCATTTATCGGGAATACATGCTTTTTGATGGACCACCTATTTTTTCACTTCAAGCTAAAATAAAGACGCCAATTCGACTTTCGATTTCATTTCCGAGTATTATGCATTAAAATCAAGTAATCTTCATATTTTTTATTGCTAAAAAAAATTGGTCTATTAGAGGGTTAGTATAAGTGCAGAAAAAAATATAAGAGCCTATTTTGAAATCAGCGTTTAGTTTAAGTTGAAATAGTACAGCAGAAATATCCTTTATTCGTTGATTTATCAATATGCCCTTGATTTATTACTAACTTTAAACTATGATATAAATATAAATAAATGAACAGCAAAGTGATTATGTTTAAATTATATGAAATTTATTTATATAATGCATATCTTTTATTAATTTTTAAGGAAATAAATAAATCCAAATCTAAAATAAAAATATAAATAATAATTTTAAATAGAACAAAAAAATTTATTAATTCTTTAATCAACTTTGTTTTTTTTTTTTTTTGTAAATATTTACATATTACCACGTTTACATAAACACATTTTCAATGGTGTCTGTCTGTCAGTCTATTTGTCTGTCGGGTGGAATTTTGCAAAAGATTTTAAATTAATTTTCCGATGAGCTAGAGACTTGAAACTTTAAATGTGGCTCAGAACTGAATTACAATGCTATATGAAACATATCACATAAAATATATATAAATATAATATAATATAAAATATTTGCGTTTAGTTATTAACAGACACAATAATTATAGTACAGCATGCTTTCAGGCTGGTGTATAAATGTATGGTTTTGAAAAGTGGATATTTGTCAATAAGATTCATTAATCAAAGCATTGCATTCATCGTTTTTCGATTCAATAGTAGTTTTTTCAGTACACTTTAAGGTTCGGAAATACGTTAGTACATAAGGAAGATTTTTAGTGCACTTTCATACAAGTAATTCTTTTTATGTGCTATTATTTCAAAGAAAAATAAAACTGTGCAACACAGAAAATTTACAAAGGCTTAGACATAAATATATAGTTGTTGGATTGACAGTAAAAAATTTCACACATACAGAACTAAAAAGCAGAAAATAATAATTTAAATAAAAAAAAATTTTAATATACCACATTTTCCCTAGTCCCACAGAGATTTATAACCTCATACAGATTACTAACACCATACAGATTGTCCTAAAAATTTGTAATTGTGAGTTTTAGTGGGTATGAAAATTCCTGCATGATTTAAAACAAAAAACGTGGGACCCATATGGGTAGAGATACAACTACTAGCTACTTAGGTGAACTATTCATCCATCAATTTCCTATTGCATGCGACCCACTCTGTTATTTTATAGAAAAACACAAAATCTACGCTTTCAATGAAGCCAAATATTCTAGAACGTTTTAAATCGGAATGGACTCAAATGAAGCAAACGCTAAATACCAAAAAAAATTCTTCAACAGCATTAATTTTTTATAAATACTCCTTTAAAATAAAACTTTTATTACATGCTGTCACTGCAATACTATATTGTTTTTTTTTTTTAATGTATGCTGTTACTGTAGGTTGCTGTTGTTGTTCTGGTTGTTTTTTCTGTTTCTGTTGTTTTTGCTGTTGCTTTTAGTTTAACATATGTATATACTTAATACATAATTTTTAATTAATGATACAAATATAATAACATTTTCAATTATAATTTAACTATATTTTTGTGTGTATATTGAATACTTTTCTTGTTTTTTGTTTTTAGGTTTTCTTATAGTATTTGCAATTGTTTTTATACTCAAATTATATTTTTTTGGTTTCAGTTTTATTTTATGTAATTTTGAAATTACTAATTATTAAAAATTAATTTAAAAACTTGTTTGCTTATTTTGATTTTTGCTTGTAGAATTACAAATTTTTATTTTTGTTAATTAATCTATGTACTTTTTAATTGTTTTTCTTTTAATAGATGTTAATAACACTGCCGTGCAAATTTTCTGTGGTCAAAAACTTTCAATCACGTCACGTTTTCGAGAAAAAAGATATTGAAATCCCTAAAAATAGCATTTTTGGCCATTTTTGGAAAATTGTGGAGCTGAATCCTGACGTGCTACAAACTTTGCTAATATCAAAAATTAAAGGCTGGAGCCTTTAGACAAATTGTTCGCATGCGCCCTTAGAGCAGGGGAGCACAAAAAAATGTACGCAGAACTAATTTCTTCTTACACCCTAAATTCGTTCGCAATATTTGACCCGCCATTTTCGGACAGTTATGCTATAGCGCACACAACGTAAGCATGTGAGGCTTTTCACTAATTTGGGACCGGATTTTTAAAAGAATTACATCATAGCAGTTTTGAACATGATTTTTTCGTACTTATATATTTCTTAAAACAACTTTTAAATTTTGGACTGTGGAACTTATGCCATGGTATGCTCCACGTCAGCATCATTTTGGCAGGGTCGCCGTTATATTAATTTGATTTGCTCCCAACATGAGGGGTTATCATTTGCTCCTTCTTTTTTTTTAAATTCATTGTCTTAATATATTTCTATCGGTTTACGTCCATGTTTTTTCGTGACAAACAGGGCAAAAAAGAAAAATGTTTCCATTTGTGCTAAAAATTTCATTCATAAAATATAGGCCATTAAAAATATGTAGTAAACGATTAAAAAGGAGTAATGGGTAGAAAACACTAAAAAAAAAGCAGTTATTACTTAGAAAAAGGCACTAAAACAGTGAAAAATGCAAATTTTTTGAAAAATAACAACAAAAAAAGGCAAAATAAAATTTATATATCTGAAATCAGAGGGGCTTGAAACGAGTATATATTTTATGAGCCATCATATAGAATTTCGCAGAAAAAAAGAGAATTCCTCATAATCCGTTCCCTGGCTATTAATTTTTTTGTTGTTTTTGATAGTAAATATAAGTTTGTTTTTCGGTAAAAACCGTAGTTTTACTTCATTTTTCAAACGTACAGTAATTTAACCAAAAAAAGAAGTAATTTATTTTTTTTTTTAAACAATAATTTGAAATTATAAATGTAACAGCACTGCGTATGTGTAACAATTAATTATTTTCACCTCATCATGTTACCTTAAAATTATATCCTAAAAGTATGCAACAAATATGTGGTGGTTGAGAGCGAAAGAAAGGTTTTTTATTTTTCATATGACGTCAAGTCTTGTGCGCCTTGTTATTTTAGCCTTCACTGTCAGAAAAAGTTTAGATTTTGACAAAGTCTTCGTTGCCTGTACATATTTAGGCAGAAAAGAAACTGTTATTTTAGCCTTCACTGTGGAAAAAGACTTAGATTTTGGGACCATCCATATTCCTTCCGTTCGTTTCTATTTCATATAACCTTTAATTTTCATTTCTTCGTTTTGCTCGAGTCTTCTAACAGTGCACTATGGGTGAAATTCCCACATTTTCTGGCCAAAACCTCATAACACACTTTTTCTATAGGGAAATTTTGCGTAGATTCTGAAAATGTTATTTGTTTTTTCGTGTCGACTAGGTCTACTGAGATATTGAAAAAATAGCGCAATAGGGAGAATTAAGTATATAAAAATAGTATTCCGCTCCTCGGCGCCTCTAAGAATCCTTAAAAAAAAATAGCGAACTCTGCAAAGTATTAAGATATTCATTTTATTTTGATTCCTAATACTGCTGCTTTGCGAAATTATTATCCAAAAAGAATGGTACGGCCTCATTAAGAGAAAGCGGTGTCGGTAATTTATCTTCCGTGAACAGTACTTTTCTAATTTTAGAAGCTCGATTTGGGTACTGAATACAATTCTTCAAGACAGTTGCAAATCTTTATTACCTTGTTTCCAAACTGACGTACTATCTGCAATAATCAATAAATTACATTCATTAAGAGTTTGCTTGCACACTTCTAATGCATCTCTTCTATTTTCACAGTCCGGCACCGACGATCCCAATGCAAGTTCTGGACGTCAAACTTTTGATTCTGGTAACTTACAACACGGAATCTTTCGCCTTTTTTTAAACATTTTCGAATGCCATATTTCAAATAATTTTTTATTTAAAAATTAAATTTTTTTGAAGAGATGCAAGTAGATGCAGATCAAATTAGTTTGCTTATAAGTAGAATTAATTGCTTAAACAAAAAAATATATCGCGTGTGGTGCAAAGTGGTGCCGTTTTTTTGTAGGCCTACCCAAAGTTTACTGAAAAAAAGTGATGAACGTAAGTAAGGTCATTGCAAAAAAACTGAACTTATTGCTAACACGATGCAAATATTTAGCATTTTCTCAGAAATTTAGTTTTCTTAATATTTGTAGTATTATCCGTTTTTTTTTTAAATTTTTTTATGCACGAATATAGGGAAATATTAACCTTTTTTAATTTCATATGCCTGCCGTTTAGTGTAGTGATGTTTTAAAAACAAAACAAGTTCTAGTCCGTTGGGTTTGGGGTGTCTACTTTACACAAAGGTTAAAGGCATTGCTCTTTTGAAGATCTAATTTTTGAGGTTTTGGCCAGAAAAACTGATCAATTTCCCCATAGTGCATAGGTGGGAAAGTACTTACTTATGAGGCGTCAACGTAAGTATGACCTTGTTTTTTAAAGCAACTGTACAAAAAGCTTTAATACAAAAATTACATATTTTCACTTCCAAGCGTAGTAAGTAAATATTTCTTTCTAAATTACTGTACTTTTCCACAAATTACTGCCCTACTGTATGTGGATCAAAATTACTCTATAGCACATTACAGTAATTACTGAACGTGTAACATCACTATTGTAAGTAAATATTAAAAAAAACATATTAATGAAATAGAACACACATACATACGTACATACATATGTACATAATTGCAATAATATTGTACTACTTTGGTGACTGACAATGACACTGATATAGAAGAATTTTACTACCGCAGCAGACACTTTACAGCGGAAAGCACTTAACATTGTCGCTGCTGTAGCTGTTGTTCCTGCCGCTCACAAGGATTAAAATCGAATTCCACTAATGTATACATACAAATGTATATACATAGAGAGTAAACTATTATCCTTTTTAAGCAGGACACGCGTAACAAATCAGCCTTAGAAGTATGCAATGAAAAAAAAGAAGAAAATGAAAATAAAGAAAGTCAAGCTAAAAAGAAAGAAAAAGAAATACTGATGAAATTATGCGTAATAAATCAAAAGAATTGAAAGCGAAAAAAAAATTAAAAGGGAAAATAAAAGCAAAATTAAAGAAGAAAAAAAATTCGCGTGTATTTCGCAAAAAAAAAACAAAAATGGGGGGGAAAAGTAATGAGTGATGAAGAAAATTCTTAAAGAGGGAAGGAAAGAGAAAGAAAGATAATGGTGGCTGGGTTAAGTAACTCAAATACGTTTATTAACAAATTTTCTACGCTCTTATCTCATTTGCTACACAACAATAATAGCTCGTATTTACTTTTTGGCACACAGCAACGGCAAGCATTCAGCAACAAGTGTTAAGATATTTTTACATAAATTTTAATAAACAGCATCCATCCTTTCATCCAGCAGTACCTATAAATTTTTCGAGAGATAATTTCTCTAAGAAAATAATTCGGATAAAAATGTATGCGTATTTTATCCCAGCATTTTGATTGGTGCTTGGATGAAAAATAAATACACGCGCTATCTCTGCAGGACACACCTCTTTATATTGAATGCGCATGTTTGAGTTGAAAAGTTCAAATGTTCGTGATTCAAATGTATAGAATAATGCAAAGTAATAAAAAAAAAATGTGTTGTAAAAACTATAGAAATCAAAATAAAATAAATTACTTACGCAATTTAAAAATTAAAACAATTTATTAAATACACAAAAGCGAGCTATTGTAAGTTATTGCAATAAATTTGTATTTGAATTAATTGAAAAAGAAAAAGAAAGAATAGAACGATTATTTTCTGAAGAGGAGAGAAAAGAATGGAATAGCACAAAAGGCAAACCCTTTTTTTGATAAAGAGCTTTTCACATAGTATACATAAGCAAGAACATAATTAAATTATATTTTAATTTACAATATATGTATATATACATATATAAATATTAACATTCTGACCATCTATCAGCTGATTTTATTTTTTGCTAGAAGAGATTCCGACCTTAAAACCTTTAGTCGTTTACGTTTTTTGCTCGGTGAATTTTTTAAACCTTAGTTTTGTCTTCAAACGTTTCTTGATCTTCTCAATCAAGTCTATTTTTCCCCATTTTTTGTTTTTGAAAAGATTCTTTTTCTCTTCCTTATGTATTTCTCGGTTTGCCATGGTTATGCTATTGTATTTTTTGGCAAACGCCTTTCCTTTATTTCTTCCATTTGCCTAAAAAAGATATTTGTTATGGTATTTTCGTTGCCGAGTTATTTTCGGTATGTTCATTCCATACATTTCTCTTTTTTTTTGTACACGTTTTGATGACCGAACAAGTTTGGCAGCATAACCACGGCATTGAATGCAGGAAGGCTCGATACGTAATGTTTCTCACTGTAGTAGTATCTCGTTACTCTTGGTCATGCCTTTGGCAGCCAGTGGTGAATATAGACTTCTAGCGCCCAAAAAAGGGATGAGCAAAAAAAAAAAAAACTCGCCAGGCGTCCTGGTGTAATTGCACCAGTGATACGCCTGCCTTCACTGGTGTCTTAGTTAACCTAACTTTTCTTCAGTAGCCGCAAATATACATATAGCAGCATAAGTGTTCCCGCGGTTCATATATATCATCGAGTTGAGGGATGCTTTGGAATGAGAGTCGAGCGGCTAAGGCTTCAGCTCTTTGTTAAGTTTGCAGTATTTAGATGTCTCTGGGTAGAGCCACGCAGCTCAGAGGATTGTCCAAGTCCAAGTTGATGTAGGTGCCACAAATCGTCGAACCAAATAAATATCTTGACTCATATAGATTGATAAAAAATGCATAACATGATCCGTTTCATCCTTCGAGGACAAAAATTGTAGTGATTTTAAAAAGTTACGTTGATGTGGGTATTGACTACTAATCGGGAATTTTTGATATGAATTTTTCTAAAACTGTCCCTTTTAACACGCCTAGGGTACCAGCTTTAGAAAGTGCGTCAAATATTTAGGATTTGTTCTAACTTCAATGGAAAGCTAACATTGCAGACAGAGTACGGAAAGCCTCTTGAGCTCTCTACTACTGTAAGAAGGCATTAAGAACAAGATGGGGTCTTCAACCTTGAGTCACTGGCTCTACACTGCAGTAATCGAGGCAAATCTTCTTTACAGATCCGTCTTCTGGTGGCCAGCTACTGCACTCCGTACTACCTCTACGAAAGCTCTCTTCGCAATCCTTCATTGGTTGCCAACTTCACTTCTGGTTAAGTAACAAGCTAAGTGCTCTGTTGCCAGACTCAGTGCCTTAACTCCCTGGACCCGGTCAAACCTAAGCCATGCCAAGATTTTAATCCACGATTCGTCCGTACCAACTAACGTAGACTATATCTACTCTACCCCTAACTTAAACTACACGTTATTCACCCATATCCCCAGTAGAGAAGAATGGGTTAATGGCGAAGTGGTCACTGGCAATTCAATTGACATCTATACAGATGGGTCCAAATTGGAGGAAAAAGTCAGTTGTGGCATCTTCTCTAGTAAGCTGGATCTCAGACTCTCTTTCCGACTTTCTGACCATTGCAGCGTCTTTCAGGCGGAAGTAATGCCGATTAGTTGGCAAAACAAGGCGCGCAGCTTGCCGATATATCACCTTTCTGCACCATCGGTGTCCCCCTTACGTCTATTAAATTGGTCATTAAGTAAAACTACCAGGAGGAAGTAAAAAGACCCTGGGTAGTGGAGCATACTTGTGGTATTACCAGACTAACATGGACTACTATGGACAATGGACGGACTAGACAGCTACTCAACCTTAGCAGCAACTTTATCAGTATTACGACTTCAGTGCTCACGGGGCACTTTATAATGGGGAGACATGCTGCCAGACTAGGACTGCCATTCAATGACTTCTGTCGGGGCTGTGGCTCCCAGGAGGAGGAAAAAACAGTCCTCCATTTCATGTGCGAATGCCCATCCCAGGCCAGGTTGAGACTAAAACTCCTGGGCTCACCTTTCTTCACTAGTCTGTCCGAGCTATCTTCCATAAATATTAAGGACATAACTAAATTCATTTCGGAATCTTCTTGGTTCTCCACTCCGTAAATGGGGGAGTCGCACAGTATTGTGGTATCACAATGAGCCTCAAAGTGCTTAAGTGTGATTTTTCACAGAAGGCTGCCACTCCAGCCTAACCTAAATCGCCTAGGAATAATGATTGATTTTCTTCGGTCCCCCATGATAAATAAAAAGGGGGTACCTGAACATCAAACTTATCTGCTGCCCGATCAAACTAAGACCAAAACCCCTTGAAAACAAGAATATAGAGGGGGTGGGGGATCGGTGTAAAAAACAAAAAATTTTGCACCGATACCAGCAGCGCCCCACCGCCAATTTACCGTAAAAAATTATGAATTATGTATGTGCTTTCAGAAAAATTGATCAGGGCAGAACATTTGTCCCATTTTTCCCATTTTTATACAAGAAACCTTTTTATTAAAGAATCATGTATACCAAATATTATCACTCAACGACGATTCCTTCTATTTTTGTCCCTCGCTTGTATGGAGTTTCGACACTGCACTATAGGACCAAATCCAAATTCTGAAACTTAGCTGATTTGCTCATGGGGTCATTAGCACGCCTACCTTCCATGCATGTAAAATTTCTAAGACTCATTTTTTCATAGGCCCCATATTCTCTGTGCTGTTTACTGTCTCGGTACTGAAAACGACACGGACGCTCCAGTTGAGTTTGTAAAGATCCTGGCCTTAGATGCAACAGTTTTATATGCGACGAAACTAATATTGGACATCAAAAAGTACAGCACGCATAATAAAACCATTGTTTCATTAAGTAAATTTTTAGGTTTTCTTTTATATATTATATTAAATGTATATTTTATGTACTAACTCAATAATTTTTTTTTTGCAAAATCAAAATATTTACATGAAAAAAGTAGGTTAAAATGTGAACAAATCGTGAACACAATGGAAAAGCACTTTATATATTTTTTTAAAATGATTTTAAATACATAAAAAAATCATAAAATGTCATCTTAAGTACAAATAAATAAATCGACCTTTTTTATCAACAAAAATTCTACTTTTAAAAAATGGCTAATTTAAGGCATCAAAATTTCTACAAGTCTACACATTCATTGTGCTCTAATACACACCCTCCTTTAAAAACTTATATGTGCGTATGTGTGTGTTTCTCCATTATTCAAACCACTTGAAGTGATACTTGAAATTGAATTCATATGTGATTCTGGTTTTATTCCTTAAAATACCTACTTATGATATAAGGTTCCGCACATCGATTTGATGCGGTATTTATGCGTGTGTGTGTGTAAATCTTTGTCTTCTTCTCTGACTGTTTTCTATCAATGTGTGGTCACCAAATTGTGAGTGATTCGTGTTGCTTCTTGACTCAAAGGACTATGCACTGTTTGAATTGTTTAAAAGCAAAAAGTGAAGCAAAGTAAAAGTATAGACCTCAAATGTGTTCAATGTCCTTTTAGCATGATTACTTATACATTATACGCATGATTTTATTGTTGTTTTTTTATATTTATGCGACGAAACTGATTTCTGCTCCATTAAGTTTTTCTTTTTTCAGCTAAAAATATTTTTACTTTAGTCTGGGTAGGTATTTTTTATGAGAAGGTGTGGTGCGACTGCAAATTCATGAGGATTTCATTTGGGGGTTTTCACACATCTATAGCTCTTAACTTTACTGTACTTTCTATATTTTATTGTTCTCGCGCATACATACATATTCAATGCTTCATTTAAGTTGAATTGATTCGTTTAAATTGTTTTTTTTTGTTTTTATTAGAATTTGATTTAAGAATTTTTTTTATGATTTCAATAATGTAAGAACTAAAATATGCCATAACAACTTTTGCCATTTAGGCGATAAGAAGTTTTGTTTTTTTTTGAGTATTTTGGATCTATAACCTAAAAGCCTTACTTAAAACTTCTATTAAAGCTATAATATTTGTTAATTTGTTCAACATATTAACCAAAGCATGTCCATTTACTACACTAAAAAAGGGTTTGGCTTTGATCCAAATATGAATTAATAAATCCAATAAAACTCAGATCCTCACCGTTAAAATCAGGGCTTTGGAGCAGCCAAATTTTGGGGTTTTCTCCGCTCCAACCTCTTAAGTATAGCTCCAACTACATATAATTTTCCTACTAAAAAATTATTTGTTTTTATTTTAAATTCATTTGTATGTATCGCTACCTTAATTTGTACTAACACATTTTTCAAATTTGGAGAAGTGTTTCCTAAAATTTCAATTTAAGGAACAAACCGTAAGTTTTGGCGTTTTCTTGGTTAAAACCACATGAATAAAACTACTCATGTGAAAATAACTAATAGATAATGTTTGTTTTTGATCTGGGGCTTTCAATTGTACAGGAGCGCACACAAAGTTAAGACTCTCGGTCAGATTTTGCTAAATTATAAGATAATTATCACACCAAGAACTAAACCAAAATCCAGACCAATAACTAAACCAAAAATCAGACCAATAACTAAACCAAAATCCAGGCCAATAACTAAACCAAAATCCAGGCCAATAACTAAACTAAAAATACAAACCAAAAACCAGTCCACAAATAGGATCAAAATTCGAATTAAAACTGAGACCAAAATTTAAATTAAATAAAATTAAATTCACACCAAATTCAGATAAGTCTAAAATTCAGAACAAAAATTAATACCAAATATTAAGACCAAAATTCAAACCAAATTCAGACCAAAAATCAGACATAAAATCAGATAGATATTTGGACCAAGCACAGACCAAAATTCCTGATGTTCCAGCTACTTCAGGTTCAATTTTCAAATTGGGAATAATCGCTTGCTTTTTTGAAGACCAAAATTCAAACTACATAAAAATCAACGAACTTCAGAACAAAATTTCACCATTTACAAGGCAACTCGTTAGAATAGTGCAGTGGTCTTCAATCTGTGGTCCATGGAGCCCCGGGAATATGTTTAATTTTAAAAAAAGTGAGTTTTTCCCCCCATTTGAATCATTTATGTTTTGTTCTGCTTTTTTTATTTTTGTTTCACTTAAAATATTATTCTAAGGGTTACGCGAAAGCGAAGACAAAAAAGATTGAAGATCACTAGTTTAATGAATGAAGACTGAAGTTTCAGCTCCCTCAGGTATGAATCCCAAATAGAGAATAATCACTTGGATTATTCAAATTCAGACCAGGATTCGGAGTCAACAAGAGTGATTTCACTAAATTATATAATGCAACACTGGATTAAGACTTTAAAATATGATGGGATTACCATAGCGGAATAAAAACCTCGTTGGGTTTCCTAAAGTTAACCACCCAGCGAATTTTATCGACCTAGGAAAGGAAGTTTTGGCCAATAAAAATTTTTTGCTGCCTTACATGTTATCATTAAAACTGAAGTTAGTTAGGTATCAGTTGGAAATGCTGATCCAGCAATAACAATTCCCATGACCAAGGTATTGCGCGTAAGCAACAAGTTTTCGCCAAAATTTCACTTCGATGGCACAGAGCAGGAAGATGTGAAATGTTTTGTTTTATCTGGGTAACATAATTTCGGTAACAAGCACAACAAAGATTAATACAAACACATATTAATAAAGATTTTCATAGTCACTTACAGAAAACGAAAGCAGCATTCGGCATGCCGAATCCTGTTTGAGACCCATCAAACATTTCACATAAAAAAATTTCAAATCATCATTCCTTTACGGCTCCGAATGTAATTCCACCACATTCAGGACACCTTCAAACTTTTATAAATTGATACTTACACAGAATCTTGCAAAAACCAGTGATAATTGAGATACGAAGAAGGAAGTCGTGTCGGATCGGCCACGGCATCGTGATAATATTTCCAGATCTGCTATTCACTGGAATATCTTATGTTGAAGTACATATCTCGAACTAAAATAACAGATTGATAGCAATGGTTCATTTGAAATGAAAAAATGAAAAACATTCAGTTAATATATGAAAATAAACCTCTTTAGTAAAATTATGATGAAAGATTGTTTTTTTTTTTTAAAAGTCGTAAATTTCATTTAAAAAAATCCTTCATTCAATTATTTGCCAGTGTGATGACCAATTGTGCAATTTGAAATCGAACAAAGTAGTTTTTCAGCGTATTGTATTGATGTCACTTATAAAAAAAAAACATTCGAGAAAAACGCGATTAAAGTTTCGAGTATGGGAGAGCTCACTCAAGGTCACACCATCAAACACCCATAACTTTCTTATGAAATTTCGAGAGGTTATTCTAGAGTTTATAAATTTGTTTCTTTTAGAAAATGAAATAAGCAAAAAAAAATGTTTTCCGACCCAAAGTAATGCGATTTTTCTAATCGATGGGTTGAAAGTTTTTTGATAATTAATACTTATAGTAATTTCAATTTAGAGTAACTAATTCAAATAGAAAAGTTGCTTGAGTTTATTAAATTGAATTAATTAAACCAACCCTTAATTGTTTTGCTCTACTTACAGCTTACTTTTTAATTTAAATAAAAATTTACTTTATTATTTTAAATTACTTTAAATATTTTATTCTTCATAATTCATTTAACTATATCACTGTTCGACAGCACTTTGTACACATGAAGTAGACTGCATAGTCAGTTTATTCGCAGCTGATTGTGTTTGGGCTCATTTGACAAAGCTTTAAAGTTTGCAAAAATCAATTTTATAAAAAAGTATTAATAATTTATTAAATTTTAAGGATTATGTCATGTAAATGGGGATAAGAAAATTTCCCACTATTTCAGAAGAAAAGAATACAAAAAATGTGAATTTTAAGTTGTTACTTTTGTAACAGCACTGCTTGCCTTAAGCCAGTTTTTTTGACAACTTCCCATTACCGCTCTATCGGGCGAAATTCTGCAGCATTTGGGTGGGCTCTCCTCTTTTGCAACATGTCAATTATGTTTGTATCTAACAAATCTAATGTCGAACGGGCGTAGTGTGCAGTAGCTAAATCAGAAAAAAAAATATTGTTGGCACATTGTGTTGTTTGTAAAAAGGTATAAGGCGACGTTTTAGATGCTGTTTCTTGTAAATTTCGACGGATATAGTGCCTTTTGTAAAAAACGGCGTAGATTGAAAACCGCAAGAATAAACTGACCAGAATACATATGCTATATTTGACCTCTACTTTCACGTGTATATGTTTTACTTTATGTGTGCAACCAAAAGTTGATTTAGGTCTCATAGTGTATTAGATAAATATTACAGCTTTTCAAATAATTTATACAAATGACGAATTCAAAATAACATTATTGTGCATTCATAAAAGGAAATTACAAAAAGGATTTAGAAAAAGTAGGTTCATTTGAATTTACGTATAGGAGAAAAATATTAGAAGCGTGTGACTTCAATATATACGAAATGGCATTTAACACGCTTATTAAATTTTTGAAATTCCATTAGCAAAAAAAAGAAAAGAGGAACAGGAACAATAAAGAACAATGAAGATGAACAAATACGCATGAAAATAAAATGAGGGTGTTTTTTGAGGCATCCTTTTGTATCCACGCCTCAACAGCGACAACATCATCATCATTGCCATCAACACCATCACCAACTTCATCATCATCATCATCACTTCAACCCAACAACACAACCGAATACTTACGCATTTTCGATTTGCTAAAGCATATTTCTAATATCATCAGTACTTCATCATTTATAGATGCGTTGGCAGAGAAACGTACAAAACGTAAAGTAAAAATAGGAAGGAAAGAAAGAAAAAAAAATAAAATACTACATACTCATATAGATGCAGATCCAACAACAATGAATATTTCTATACCGTCAGATACCCTCAAAGAATTGAGTGTCATTTGCAGTTACGATGACGTTGAGAATATACATATACATATATGACGATAAGGTTGATGAAGGTGGCGATGATGAAGGCACCATTTAAGTATGCACAAAATTTAGCTAACATTTTTTTTTTTCATATGGATTTTTACATATTCAGAACTCAATTAGAAATATGTAATAATGAAAGACAAAAAGTTTAAATATTTTCTTTTTTTTTAATATTTTATTTTATCACATTTTCAAAGCATAAGTTTATCATTTGAATGCCACCAGAAAAAGTTGTTTGTCACTCAACCATAAGAATTTAATTTCCTTTTTTATTCATTTGCACACGCCTCCTTTCATACATACATAAAAACACATACGAAAGATCTATCTAAAGCTTATATGCAGATACTTTAGTTACAGAAAAAAAAACAATAACAACAATAGTCCAAGTTGAGGGACATTATCTTTATATATACACTTGAAAGGTCAAATATTTATACATATGCAGGAATGGGTGTAAGAGGAATGAATTTGAGTGATTCTAAAATTATCATCAACATAGTTTAATATAATTTTTTTTTTAGCTTCCGCCATCACCGTGGTGGTTAGCGTTAGAATTAATCTTCATCATCAACATCTTTATCATGCCAACATATTTTCGAAATTGTTCAATTGAAATTTATACACGTCTTTCATTTTCATTGCAAATATTTTTGTTCTTTTGATTTTTGCCTTAAATATCTATCGTTCAGTTTCATTCATTTAAGTCTATTGTCTTTTGGCAGATAATACTAGGGTTACCTATTGACCAAAAAAAAAAAGAAGAAAATAATAATAATTATCATATTAAATTCCTAATGAAACAAAAATCCCCAATCTTGTCGAATTTCAGAGAACTCGATTTGTGGACTGTTTTGACTGAGTTTCCATTTCTTGACATTGTTTTTGGTGTGATCCACACTTCTGCTGGGTTATATTAGTTATGATAAAAAAAAACAAGCTTTATTTTCGATACTCGACTGAAATATTCAGAAACAAATTTATAATAACCTGAAGTAGTGTTGTTAAAGATCTTAACTTTTGTAGATCTGGATATACGATATAGATACGAGATTCGTATTACATTTTATATCAGAAAATTATTTAAAAAAAAAACATAATTTTATTTGTAACAAAAATAATCTTTATCTAATTAAAGTAACCTGTAGTCCATATCTGTAGTCCGTAAGACTATAAATAAAAATATTATTTATTGGAATGAATATAAATATCTGATTTTGAAAGATGAGAACAAAAAGTGTTATTTGAAAATAAAATAAAATAAATGAGATAAAGATAGCCGTAGATAAAACGCGCAATAGAAGCTTAAGGAGCCGTTTTTTTTTAAGTTTAGGTATTGCTTTATTTTCAATACCCGACTGAAATATTCAGAAACCCTGGGTAACTTTTTGGCTCGACTCTTCGACCATTTCGGCGAATTTTCAATGTCTCGATAACCCGTATAGTCTGAAGTTTCAATACACTAACTGTGGGTCTATCTTTACATATTATTAGAAGATTCAGGTATAAATATATTCGGATTATCCGCATAAAATTTGAGGTTGAAGTTCCATTTTTAGTACATTTTGTAACTAAAAGGCATTTTGTAGGAACGTTATAGGTCATCTAATCATCTGGTGTCCACATCTATTGGATCATAGCTGAATGCTTTAGATGGAAATGCCGTTGTCTAATAGCGTGGATGAATATCGTTTTTAGTAGCAATCACATTTTGAAATACATTTGGAAATATTGAAATTTCTTTGAAATATTCTAAAATCATTTTCGGACATTCTGAATAAGTTTTGATAGAGTGTCAAGGACAAGTTAACTTTATTACAAGACCCAAGAACTGATCACACCAGATATTTTAAAAGGGAAGTGAATAAAGCATAGAGATCATTCTCGAAATATTTTTCCATTTAATTGGAGGAAAAAAAGACACTAGGGAAGATCAATTTGTTCGGGCGAAAAAAAACTTCCGAGAACATATAGTAAAAGTCATGAGTTCCTTTTCACAAGAATTACCATACAGCGATGACAATTAAAAGCGGAAGAAAAATAACTAGGCTTAAAAGTAAGTCAGACTTCAAAAATGAACGGTTTTTTTAAACCGGTATCGTTCGGTTTTTTGAAATCTGGTTTCTTAACACTTTTTTATATATTTTTTTAATATAAGTCTACTTTTAGGCAAAGAAACTTGTTTCTGGAAACTGTAAAATTTGATGGCAAGGGTGAAAGGGAATACCCTTGCCCCATCAATAAGCCGATTTTTTCAATTTGAGTTTTGCAAAAAAAATTTTTTTTTGTACCTACTAAAAATTTATAAAATGTAAAGTTTAAAATTAATTAGATGTGCCAAATCAGATAGATCACAGGGTTGTAGTTTTATGTTCTCTTATATCAAATAAGACAATTTTTAGCATCAGTTCAGTATAATGCTAAATTTTTTTTTAGAAACGTTAACAGCATAAGTTATTTCTTCATTAGGAGATACACATACTTATAGAGATATACGACAAGGTGAAGTTCTTTCCTTCGGAATTTATCGACACACAAATCGGTCGTCTTCTGTACTGCCTGACCACTGTCTTTGTAGAGTGATAACTTCAAATTACTAGAAAAATACAGGACAATCAAATTCATACAGAAAACCATTCCACAAAAAAGGCAATATGACAGAAAAGTACTCTTGGTAACCCTAGACTGGGAACCAAGAAAATGCAATAAGAAAGTGAATGAATGAAAACTTCATTAAGAAATTCTTTCTACACATTCTTTGCCATCGCATATTCATTGCTTGCTTGAAAAATACTGGGCCAAGGCATTTTAGCATCACACAATCAAACTTTTTTGTGGAATATCTTGAATGTATATTGTATATTTCACATTCATGGGAAAACGTGTGAAAATGCGATGACGCAAATGTGCAAATTGATTAAAATGGCAGCGGGTGAATATTATGATTGTCTTAATCTGTTTGTGAAAATTTAAACGTACATTATTAGATTACTGTACACTGTACAACATTTTAAGCTTAAGCTGAAAAATATATTTTATATAGAAACTGGAGGCTAGAATTTTTAATTCAACTGAATTTATTTGAGTGAAGCCGCTGGTAATATTCCTAGGTTTAACCATCTTAATTCTGGCCGATTCTTTTTCATTAACACCATTAGACTATAGAACTCACTTCCAACCCACCTTCAACGAATGGCTAATACAAGTAGCTTCAAGAATGCAGTCTTCCAACATTACTCCAAAACATTTTAACTCTTTAATTTTACATTTCTCACCTATACTTTTCTCTCTCTCACTCACTCCTTTTTATTTCTAACTAACTTTCTGTCTTCTATCCTAATTTTCAATAATTAATTTATAATTTTAGTTTATAAGTATTATGTATAGCATATAAGTTTAACTGTACTGTTTCCTTTTTTTATATTTTAATAATCCTTGATGTACTTTAAAAGAACTAATTCTTATTGTACTACCGATTATAAATAAATAATAATAATAATAATAAGAAACAAGATGAATTATTCAAACCAAAAAGTACTTAAACTTTTCACTGAGAAGTTCAGTTTAAGGTATAATCCTCTAAATTTCAATGATAGAGCAAAAAACTACAACAAGACAGCGTATCTTTAAAACAACTACAACATACTGAATGGCATTTTGTTTAATCCTTTGCAATATTCTCAAATTGTTACGCAGAAATATAAAAAATTCATGACAAAAGTCACAGATAGCGGTGCGATCATAAATACATGACCATTATTTTTCGATTATAGCACCTTAATAGCAAGTAATGATTTTTTTTTTAGATTAGAGATATTTGGAAAATTATGTTTCAACACTGGTACCGAGGAAAACCAATGATATCATGTTAAAGTTAAAAAAAAAAAAAAAAAAAGGAATATTTTAAAAAAATAAATAAATAAATAAACAAAATATAAAAATTGAAAACGAAGTGAGTGTGTGTTCTTTTTTTTTGTTCATCACCTTTTAGTGCTACGTACTAAAGGGTCCATTTGCCGGTTTCAGATCGACGCTCCTTTGTGCCACGCACTAGGAGAGATTCGAGGGATAGGCCACGCCATCGTCCAGCGGAATTTAAGGTGCAACGCACCATACGATAGTTTGTAAGTAGGTGCTCCATAGTGCCACGCACTGGGAGGAACCACAAGGCCACGCCTTGAGGTAAAATAAAAAGTGAAATTCAAAAAAATAGAGGGGCAAGATCCCCAAGTGAGTGTTGTGTAGTGTCCGTAAATTGAAAGTAGTTCACCCCGGTCCCTGTAACAAATAAATTTCTGTAGCCTCGAACCCTGGACTGGGCGAGTGATACCCAGGCTAGAGCTTCGTTACAAATGTAGCAACAGAAAACTGTTATGGTGGCAATTCCATCCCTTTTGATGAAGCCCGTCTAGAGGCGGTCTTGGGAACTAGAGGGTTAGTGAACGTTTGTAGTCATAGCAATAACAGTAAGGGTCCTCATCTAAGCGCGAAAATGCCTCGAAAGCTAGTAAACCTCGAAAGTTTGCAAACCTCAAAAATGAGCTGTCAAAATTTGTACGGAAAATAGTTTGCGCGCACCTCGAAAGCAGCCTCGAAAGTTTTCACGAATGTTTCAGTGTTGCCATATTTGATATTAAATGGCTAAAGGGCACTAATTTGGCTAGCGCATCATACATACCACTTTGATCAAAAGTTCCCGGAAGAACCACCGAGTGGCGCTCCCAGCGTTCCGATTTAAGTTCTGTTTTTTTTTTGTTAAGTTGGTGCATCTGTTGTTGATATTCCCTCTAAATCTTAGCGTCATAGCTTGACATTTGCAAAAGTTACGTAGAGTTTCGGCAACGATTCTCTAAAGAAAACGGTCATTTACCAGTAGCACGAGCGGTTCAAAAGTGGTCGTGAGTCAATCGAAGATGATGAACGCAGTGGCAGACCATAGACATCGAAAACCGACGAAAACATTGATAAAGTAAAAGAAATTTTGGTCAATAACCGCAAATTAACCATCTGAGAGATAGCGGAGGACTTAAACATTGCCAATGGATCCGCCCAAAACATTTTTGTTAATGATTTGGGTTTCCGTCGTGTAGCAGGAAAGTTGGTGCCAAAAGACTTCAATTTCATGCACAAAAGAGACCGTGTTGACGTCACAAAAGACATGGATTGCGAGGCTGAATCCGATCCCACATTCATCAAAAGGATCATTACTGGAGACGAGACGTGGGTTTATAACTACGACACGCAATCCAGACATTAGGCATGTGAATGGCGTTCACCAATTGAGCCGAGACTAAAAAAACCACGTCGTTTTTAGTCAAAAAAAAAAAAAGGCAATGCTCGCGGTTTTCATGGATTACAACGGTGTAGTGCATATGAGATGTCAGAGGTACTATTGGCCAGATAGTTTGGACATCATCACCTTAGAGCCAAAATTCTTTTTAATTGTAATGTAAATTGCGTAATAATATCAATAAAATCTAATTTAATTCATACTGATATTCCTTAGTGAGAGATTGGTTCATCTGAATGCTTATAATTAAGCTGCAATTGTGGGTATAATCGACTTATTGATCGCAGTATCAATATACCCATACTATCTATCTTCCACGTGATAAGTCGAGTAAAAATTTAAGTAATCTCAACCAAACATGATACAGGTATTTATTATAGCCAGAAAGGGATTTAGTTCTAAAATAGACAAAATCGCTCAAGTAGGCATAGTACAACCCATACAAATGGAATTTTCAGAAACTGTTGTAAAAATTGTCAACATTGAGCAATAACCATGCCTCCCTTCCACTCAAGTGAAATATTCAAAGAGCAATAACAAAGGATACAATAGGAAAAATACAATTTGGTAAACAAATGAATTGATAAATAAAAATGTATATGTGTTTTTATACACATTCGGAGGCATCTTTGAAGACATCAATAGTTGCCAGGATTTATAATGGATTTGGTCACATTTCGGACTATCTTTAAGATTATGTATCAAATGTTTTTTTTTGAAAGCTTGAAATATATTACCATAATTATTATTTTTATTTAGATTTAAGGAAAGCATATGCAAAAAGTTAAGAGGAAGGAATGGAAAGGGAAAGGCAAGGAAGAAAATATGAAAGGCAGATGTTTTCACATAAATAACAGCATCAAATGGCAACACCCCTCAAAAGTCTACACTGGGTTAGTCTTGAATACATCTCTGTTTTATGTTTAGTATATGAGATATTTATCTCCTAATTCCAAGTTGAAAACTAAGACGTTCGACTATACCGACGGAGAATTTTCAGTTTAACCTTTTAACAACAGATACTACTATCAGATAGAAGCTATAAACTTATTTGATATGAAAAATAAAATAAAAATAATAATCACATTACGCACCTACATATGTTTAGTACATACATAAATATATATATAGGTAAATTCAATTGCCACAATTGTAAGAGCAACACGCACACATTTTATTATAGCATTTTATACTTTTGTATCATTAAAAAAGTTTTGCAAAAAATTAAAAAAAAAAAATAAATACAACCGATAGAAAATTATTTAGCATCTTTGAGAAAGCAGCGAAATTTCTTCTTGGGGTGGAATTGAAAAAAAAAAATCTTGAAATTGTTATGACTGCAATGTGTAAGCAATTTTCACATCATTTTTTTCACCCTCAATAAAATTAAATGGTACACAGATATTTTTCACAAGTTTCATGCAAGCTTTGAATTGTTTTAATAAAAAAGTTATTTATTGTACAAAATATTACACAAAAAATTAAATAAATAGCATTTTCGTATTTAACTCTATTTGATATGAATAAAAACATATGCCATACCTTAAATCTATCTCATATTGCTGAGTGAAATTTGTGAAATTCTCTAAAACTTTGACTTCGTTTTCCGTATACACATACACACACAATTTCACTCAACCATATCCTTTTCAGTTTCAACAAGTGTTTCTTAATTTTCAATGTTGTTGCTACTGACTTCACACGCCATTAGTAAAGCCATAACTCAACATTGTAGCCACAAGCAACATTTTCAATTACAACATGCTCAATGCAACAAGCAACAGTAGTTTTGAGTATGAAAAAAAAAACAGTGGCGTTATCAAGATGTAAAAAATTACAATGAAACGACAATTCTTTCTAATTTTTTTTTTAATTCTTGAACTTTAAAATAAAAAGTTTCGGGAGCTCTTTAATAAATCTGGCGGGTAAATTAAACGTTTTTGAAAATTTGTTTTTAAACTTAAAAATCCTATTTTTACCAGATAAATTGGAATTAAATTGGGGTTTGCAAATAAAACTCCCTCCTTGGATTTTATAGAGATTGTGTTTAATTTATTGTAGTTAAACATCAGAAGATTTATTTTCCCTATTTTCTCCAGTTAGGGGACCAATATCGAAAGGAAAGAATCAATACGATGTGCCGATAAGTACCGCATGAAATGGATTGAGTTTCAGAAGAAAACTCAGTTGAATTTACATTTTCAACCCTAGGGGTTGCCATTTTCAATTTATCTAATCTCGGGACAAATTGCCATAATCAAAAGAAAAAAACGGGATTGCAATTTTCCCCCGGAACACAGAATAAATAAAATTTTTTTTGTACAGTTTATAAATTAGATTTAAAATATATCTAATTTATACAAAATAAAAATTACAAGCGTTTTATTTTTTCCCCCTTTTATTTGCTTCCTCTTCCTGTTAAAGATTCTTCATTCTATTATAATATTTACTCAGGGTTGCCTTTCAAAAGTAGGTACTAAGTAACAAAATTATTCTCCTTTTATGAATGGATATTAAAACATTTTTAAGCGTGAAAACAAAAACTAAAGTTCCATAAGACCCGGGAAAAATATTTATTCTTTATAACGCTACTGTCGTTGCACTATACATAGAAGAATAAATTAGGCGTAAAGTGATGCTATTCCTACGTACACCTTTCCCCACACTCAAACGTTGCACATGAGGAGCACAACCGCCCAACCAAAAAAAAGTACACGTGAATAAAGTTAATACAAGCCAAAAAAAAATATATATATACGCTTACAATGAAGGCAATTGAGCAGAATCCGAATTGCTCGGTGCGAATATGAGCGTAACGAATACAAGAGCAGGAGGATGACTTTACTAGCTTTCACATTTAACCCACTACACAAATGCTGCAACAAGCAACACGCACAACACATACGAATACACTCACTCACATATACACACACACACACACACAAAGAAGCATTCGCATTGAAAATGAAAAGGGACGAAAAAATCGCATGCGAATCATTTTGAAAGCCTCTGACTATGAATGTCTTTTACGAATCATTGCCGAATGTGAATGAGTTGCGTGCGATGCGATGCGGCGCAACAATGACGACGAGGCGCTTTTATGACATTATGAAATCTGATACTATCCTGGCAGGACATTAGTCAACCGCATATTCAGTGCGAGATGAGATCTCGTTGCTGATGGAAGTGTTGTTTCCAATCTGTCAGCACACATCCCAGCGAGAGTACAAAGAAGAAAAATTAATTTTACACTCACACACAGACACACATACAAGAATAAAAATATTAAAAGAAAACTTAAATAAAAACAAAGTGTTTTTTTTTTAATAATTTTAGTTTCGACATTTATTTATTTAAAACAAAACTAAAGTGACTTTTAAAAAGTGTGTAATATTGAAAGTTAAGTGAAAATTAAGTGATTCGAGAACGTAGTATATAAAAAATAATTGCATGCGAAATATAATAACAACAAAAAAACAAGAAAAAATATGTGAAAAAATTAAAGCTTAAGGGTGTAAGTTTATAGTTTATTTAAAAAAAAAAAAAAAAAAAACATTCATTAACTAGTTGAAAGAGAAATGTTTTTTTAAGCATCAACAAATAATATAGAGCATGTGCAAAAATTATTTTTTGAAAAATTGTGTTTTTTGGGTTAATGCAAAATTTTTCACATCAAACTGAGTTGTATATGCTGTAATTTTAAAGGAATATTCTAGCAAAGCATCCTGAATGCAAGCTACGAAATTAGTTTGGAGATTTGTGCTAGAATTTTTAATTTATCCAAAATCAAAATAAACTTAGTAGTAAATTTTGACATTGTAAACAATTATGCGACCAAATGAAAAATCACAATGTGATTTTGTATTGAAAACTGGTTGCAAAATTGAAATTAAGCCCAAAGAAACTTTTTTTCGAAAGGGTTTTCTTTGTAAATATTTATAAATATTTCCTTCTGAACTCTTAGATCTACCAAAATAGTTCCCTGATCATTCCGGATAATATCTATTATTTGTAATAAATAAATAAAGCCACTTCAATATAATACAAATTCTCGCTAAATTTCTCTTTCAAAGCGAAGATACCAAATTAGTCTAAATTCCTATGTTGACAGAAATTAGTTTTTTTAATGCACAAAAACATATTTAATATTTTAATATCCCCTTCGCTTTCAGATTATACTGTAAGAATCATGAAAGAAAATTTGATAACTCCAACCAAAACTGCCTCTCATTGCTTTTGTAAATGAAAAGTTTTTATTGAAAAATTAATCATTAGTTTCTCCGATAGTAATAGACCTGCGAATGTATAAATTGCCTTAAAAACTGCAAGCTACCTTTATTCGTATCATAAAGCAGACCCAACAACTCGAAAGCGCATAGTATTTTTATAAAAAACTAAGCACTGATCCACAACAAACTGAGGAAAATTCGTCAAATTCTGCCGCTGCACTATGGGGCAAAAATGTTTCACTCATGCTAAAAATCTATAACTTTGGTGTTTTGTAAGTAATGCCAAATAAATGTGCTTTAAAATGATATAGTTTTCAAATTTCTAGACCAAATATTAGGATAGAACGTTTTCATAATTAAAATGCGCGAACTTAAACTGGAAAGAAAAACACTTAATTTCGTTGATCTAGGAAACTATCGTTTAGGAACCGGACTACTACATGTTCTCTATTATAATAGAAGACGTTATACAGATTTTCCTATATAATGTATTTTTTTATCAGCTGTTAAAAAAATGTTGTGTGTAGAGAGTTGAATTTAAATATAGGGCAATTGGTTTAATTTTGAGCCCATTAGCCGTGGTGTTGTTTTTACATTCCCTGCCAAAATTTATTTTTTTGTGTAACTTGTTTCGTTAAAAAACATAGTGTCCAGAAATAAACTCTGGAATGAAAAATGCAAGCAAGTCGCTACGAATGGCAAACCTCCAAGAGTAAAAATATTCTAAGAAAAGCTTTTCACTTCACCGCTCGGTTTTGGCATAAAACTGTAGGTTCCATCCATTCGTGTGCAAATATAATTCAAACAGCATGAATAAATGCGAAAAACCTGGTCTATACTCTACATGGGCTGTTGTACTATAACAGAAGAAGAAGAGCAATAAAATGATGTAACTATTTCAACAAAAATACAATTTTTTTAACCCATTCAAAATGGTATAACATTTGTAGAAAAACGACGACGAAAACTAATTTTTTATTAAAAATATTAAACTCTTTCAAAGTTATAATCAAAGTAAGACCACATTGTTTTAACAATCGTTACCCATTTCAATTGAATTTCTATGACATTTATGAGGTGTGCCCCACTGTGCGCTCTGTAAACAAATGCATTGTCCAAATTTAACAAAATATATTAAATATTTCAATCTTTTCGGAACATCGACCCTTTTTTGATCTAAACGATATATAAACAAACTTCCTGTACATATTCAAATCACCACATGCATTTAAAAAAAAAAAAAAAAATGTTCTAGACGAACTAAATAGCCTCTAACAAAATTTATATAACCTCATCTGTACAAATACCCTCACTGTATCAAAAGCGCTGACAAAATTGCCACAACCACTTGTTGTACTATACTTATGTATATACCATATAAGCAAACGCAAATTCATGAATTTTATTTTTTCAGTATTCAAAAGTATACAGTGAGCGCAATTCATTTAGCCGATTGGTATACTTTCAATTTTTAATAGTAAAAATACAAAAATCATTTTATAGGTATTTTATTTATACTGAAGAATTTTTGAAATTTGGATTCTTTATTTAGTAGGAAAAAATTAAATAATCTGGATAAAAGTTATACTATAATATTTTCCTTTATTTCTACTACATGAAACTAAAACAAAAATACGGTTTTGTATCACTTCGATGAATTTGGCAGGACTTTTCTCCCAACTTTTCTTATTATACCTTTTAGTTCGGAAACATTGATAAGTTGGCCTCGGTTTTGAGTTAAATTATCGGACATCCCCCAAATGCTGTTTATAAGTTTTTATCCTGCCCTGCCCAACAAGGCAAATTTTGTTTAAAAAAAATATTAAGGAATAGCATTTTTCATTCTGAACAACTTTTGTTGTATGACTTTTTCAATATCTTAATTCAAGTGTTAAAGTCCGAAATTACCTAGTGGGCCATATTCGTTGGGTAGTATCAAGTAAAATAGAAATGCAAAACTTTTTTTTAATATCTTTATTGGGAAAAATAACCAAAAATTAAAATTTATATTCGTGCGGGCTAATGTAAGTTTATTTTCAAACAGTGGAGAACTCTCTCGTTTTGATGGGTATTCTTGAGAAATGGAATAATTTCTGCATCCAGAATATCCGTAGAATTGTAACAGTTAATTTTTTCATAACATAGAAAAATTTTGAATTTTCTAAAGAATGAAAAACCGACCACCACCAAAATATCGGCTTAGCTATGCTTTCTGTTGGTTTCAAATCATGCCAGAACTCGCTAAATCCATTTAAAACTGTATTTATAAGAAAAAGATCAATTTCTCCTTTCTGACGTTTCTTAATAGATGGTTCTAAAGTTTATACTTTCCAAAAAGAAAATTCACTGTGATATTTCCACGGATATTTAGGAAGCAGAAGTTATTCTATTCGTCAGGGACACAACTAAAACGAGAGAGTTTTCCAAAGGATAACTTTGCTTTTAATAGTTCATGACATTTCATTCATTCATTAAAGATAAAACTACACTAGCCAGGCCGAAGACTTGCCTTTAACCCAATTAAGAATATTTGGGTTAGCTGGTTAAAGTGATGGTTTAGACCATCAACCCAATTAGCGCTTATGCACATGCTCAGCCAGTTGATTGTTAATGTAGGTGGTTTTTGGGATTTACGTAAGGATTTTGTATTTTTCAAAAGATTTAAGAACTTTTTACCGCATATTTCAGATAGTTCCTCCCTGCTGCTGAAGTATGACTTATTTATGGTTTTCGCTCTGACTCTTCCTAAAGCCGGGTACTCGCAGAATAAAGTTTATTTTTTCTCCGGGTACTTACAGCTACGACATTAGTTGTTTAGAAGCCAGTAATGACTGCAGCCAATCTTGAGATAACCTTTTGCTTTCTATTGATTAGTTGTAATGATCAGCTCCAATTGTAGTTTAGCCATAACACTCTACTGGTCAAATTATCAACTTGTTTCGTTAACAATTAACTTTAGCAATTTCACTCTTGGATGAGCTTAGTGGTATGAATATTAATTCAGCCTGAGATCCATGCTGGGCAGATCCCTTTGAGGCCAATTCGTCAACCTTTTCATTGTTTTCTATGCACCGATGTTGGGGAACCCACATTAAAGCAACGCTGTGTAGTCGGGTTAGATCCATAAGGGTCTCCCTGCATTAGATTATATGTTGTGACTGCCGAATCCAGAGCTACGATTACAGCTTGGCTATTCGAAAGGATAGTGGTATTAGTTTTAAATGTATGATCTGCTTCCAGCATCGTATACGCCTCCCGAATTGATAACATTTATGCCTGGAATACATTGGCTGAATTAGAGAGCCAGAACGATCGATTAATGCCCACTCTCTCCGAGAAAATTCTTGCTTCAACGCTCCAGGAGGATACTGAATGATAATTTTTTTTTTAAATGTCAATGTTTCGGTAGTTGAGTGAAAACTTCACAAAAATATCCCAAAAAACTCATCGAAATTATGATAAATCTAATTTTTGATTTAACTTCGTGTAATAGAGGTAAAATGAAATACTTTTTCTACATTAATTAATTTTTTCATATTATTTATTTATAGAATTTGGCTAAATGAAATGCGCTTACTGTATTTCAAGCTCAATGTTTTCCAAAAAAAATTACAATATGTGTATATGACATGAAAACCTTAAGCTATTGAAAAGCTTTTTTAACTTTAAACTTGAGCCCTTCATTAAACTCCTTCATCAAAATGCTTCGAAAATACAAAAAAAAAAAAAAAGAAAGGATTTTGGTGCTTGCCATGATTGCCTACCCAATATGACTGAAGCACATATCAAAGTCAAAAACATTTTTAAACACTTGAAAATTATACACGAAATCAATTGGAAATACCAGCCAGATAGATGCTTGACCAACGTCATACATGGATAAAACAAACGAACAAACAAGTAAACATCCTTAACCAGGGGGCAACAATTAACAATGACAATTGTCGTTTGCAAATGACAACAAATTTTTATGAAATCGCTGACGTATTAAAAACTATTGATTTAATTTACATATGAACATAAATACTTAGTATATAGTACATTAGTAAATAAGCAAAAACGGAAATGCTTTGTTAATTTTGTTTGTAGTCAGTTGGCAAATAATCAAAAATTAACATTCTTAGGCTCTCTTAAAAAAATCATTAAAGCATACACATTTTATTTACACTTATCACAAAGATTTAAAATTTTTTTTGTTTAAAAATAATTTCTCATTCAATAAATAAAAAAAGTGAAGAGATACTTGAGACCTACCCAACATATTCGCATGCTGTCTGTATATTTATATTTATTCAATTTTAATATAAACACCTGGAGGGTATTTGTCGACGATAAAAAAATTTCGACATATGTACGTCAATTTGAAAACAGAAAAAAAAATTTGTCTTCTCCATTTTATATACCTACATATGAAGTAAAACATATGTATGTATATGAAGTTTGATTTAAATTTATCTTATGAATATATAAAAACTGCCAAATAAAAAGGTTAATGACAGTTAAATAAGAAATAAGCTTAGTTAATATTGTTTTTAACTAATGAAGTAATCTGTGTTTGGGTGATTTTGCATTATTCAAATTTATGAATTTATGAATAAAAATATTGAGTTTTTATTGTTTTTGAAGTCGCGCGTAAGTTTGCAATGCGACATAATTTTGTCAAGCAATGTGCATGAGGGGCTAAATATCAATATTCCGTAACTGAATTCACGATCAAACTATAAAATAAACAATTCATAAATAGTTTTAATTCAATATAACATATTAATTACATACACACACACGCCTATGGCAGAAACAACAAAGTGTAGCGTCGCCATCTTAAAATTTATGACAGTTATACATTTCACATACAGATGGCGCAAATGTCCAAGGAATTACGTGAAGATGTCGCACATAAAAAGAGTTCGTTTACAATTGTCATCGACATTACCGGTACAGAGTTGCAATTTTTGTTCTAGTATTAATCCCAAAAAAAAAAATTGGTTGTGTATTAACGAACACAAGGCAGAAGTGAAACTCCTTGTGAACTAAACGAAACACAAGCAAATGAAATTAAAAAACACAAGCCAATGAAGTAAAAAATTTAGCCATTGAAAAATTTCATTTGCTTGTTATTTGCTTGTGTTTCGTTTAGTTCACAAGAAGTTTCACTTCTGCCTTGTGTTCGTTAATACACAATTTAGTTTTTTGTTTATTCCCAGTTGCAGTATATTCGCAGAGCCGCTCCTACCCTGGGTCATCTAGTGGTCCCATACTAGCTTCGAGATCCTAGAGGGTTACTCTGTAGTTCGATCCGAAAGAAAGTTTACTCGAATTCGAACGATTGGTACTCTAGAAAACATTTTAGAATAATATTTGTTCGATGTTCAGTTTTAATTTTGTGCTTTTCGGATCGAATTTGGCATTCGAATAGAACTCCATTTTGAATCGAACTACAGAGTAACCTCCCACGATTATGGTTATAGCTTTTTTCAAGCAAGTTAGATCCCAAACTCTCTTTTCGTTTTCCTGATTAGTGTAGCGTTTTTCAGGTAGAAGTTATGGTCGCGTTAAGAAGACGCTCACTGTTGCGAATAAACACGTTAAGGTGATTTCTGAAAACGCACAAACTATGCAAACTGCTCAAGTTTGTGAGCTCGCACTGTCAAAATTTGTATGAAAAACTTCATGCACAAACTAGGTAAATTTACGCTATGAATCCAATGCGCAAATGATCCCGTAACACAGTCAACTTCGCACCGCCGTCGTTTTTCAGCCTTAGTTCTTCAGCTAAGCCGTAGCCGCCGTACAAATGAACAACACAGTACAGAATATGAAGTGGATATTATTAGAAAAATTATTTGATTTTTTCGCTAGTTCAAAAGCTTCTCAGATTTTTTCATTCGGAAATTCGAATTCGGAATTGTCAACAGTGCAAAAATGGTTTTTAGTGAAAACACAAAATTTTAGAAATAATTTTTTTTTAATTTATAAACGCCTTTCTGAAACATGGAAAATAAAAAGAGAAATTTACAAAAACAAACTGGCAAAAAGAAAGAAAATTAAAGAAATGGAATACAACAATTGAAACGAAAAAAAAAATACACGTGCCATTGAGATGTTGATGGCTCGAAGTTAACTGGGGCTATTTTTTTTGTTCAAGAAATCTTTTTATGAAAAAACAAATATCAAAAGAGAACCAAATTACTTGTTGGTGTTTGTTTTGTTATTTGTGTATGCAGATAATTCGTTAAATAATTCTGAGAAATATCGCTACTCATGTTTTCTCTCTCTCATTTATTATTTACTCCCGCTTAAGCGATGATTTTTACAAATATGAAAGCAATGCTTTGTTAAATGAGTGAATTTTAAAGAACTTTCGACGCTAATATTTTGGAATTGGCTCAACCAATTTTTGGCTAACCTACTCGCCAAGCTCTTTAAATTGATATATAATTTGACAGTGTAGCACTTCTGGATCTTCTGGAATAAAATTGTAGTTACACTAATAAATGTATAGATTTTATATCACATTTGACCATCTCAACACAACCTAACCCGTCTAGCGTATTTTTAAGCATGTTTGTTCAAAATATTTGATCGTGTAAACGCCTGTAATGACAATAAATCAACCATCCTAGAGGCTTATTTGTAGCGATTTATTTGATATGAATATTTGCATCTACATTGACAGTCATGCAGCAATCAAGTTCCTTGTTCACTACATCAAAGCTTGTTCTTGACTTGTCATTCGCAGGTCGACTTATATTAAGTACCTAGGCATATGGATATCTCAGGCAACTGCGAGATCGAGATTTAACTAAACGGGGTTTGTATAATGCCGATATTCCACCCTACCGCACTGCTGGTGTTCTTCAGATTTCTCCTAAACTAGAGCTAATTCAGCCAATGGGCCAATGGACTTGAACTCAGTATACTCATACGAAAATCACTCCCTAAGTGACTCGTTTGTCTATATTTTTGAGTACCAATTTCAAGCACAGTGTAATTAATAAATTAATTAAACTGAAACTAGTGAATGCATATGTTAAAGGTAGAAAATAATTGGTGGTTGTTACAGCTTTAAGTTTGATTGTTTTACTGAGTTGAACGGTTCTGAGTCGATGCAATTCAAGTAGTTCCGACCCGTAGATCTGACTGTTCTAGGAACCATTCGACAGTATCACGTCAGTTAGTTTAAATGAGAGAAAGATTGAAACCAATTGGCAAGAATTGACTAATTGTAGTGCCAGAGAGTTCCATGGTAGAAAAATCACTTCATGTTTTTGGATGTCAGATGACCTTCTTTGAGGAGGTTTGCCCACCTGAAAAGAGGATTGTCCTCATGAAAAGAGAAAATTTGTACTCCTTTGCACATTTTTGAAAAAATTTTAATTTTTTGCCGAATGTATTATTCCTCTTTAACTCTATTAATTAATTAAAAAGCAATTTCGTTAGAAAAAGCCAAAAAGGAATAAAGACTAATTTAATTTGGTACACTCAAACCATAATATAAGCAAAACTAACCTTAGGTTTGATTTTATCGTAAATTAAAAAGTTATTTACTTTAATCCCATATAAAATTTGAATTAGATAAATTTTTTTAAAATGTCACTTATTATTTTCTTTTAGTTCTGCCTGAATCCACTTTAGAATGTCAACTTTTTTGAAAAGGCTCTTTTTTAAGCCATTGAGTTATATATGAGAACAAAAAAATTATAAAAGCATTCAGGAGCTGAAAAAAACTTAACGATTTAGAACCTTTTAAATTAGGTTATCCCAATAGAAAAATTCCTCATTCTAAATTTGACTCTGATGGGAGTCCTTTTAGTATCCTTTTGTTGTCTGGACCGGCTTCACTAAAATTCAAATTATTAAAATAAAAATATTTAAAATATAATGAGCAATAAAAAATCCAATGGTCTGGCTCATTATAAAAATAATTTTTTTTTAGTTACTTGTCAGCTCAATAAACACAACCAATTTCTCATAAACCAAAAATGACAGAAAATAACAACAATAACATGAAATCATGCCATACTTACCTACTACTTCATTTAAAACGATGAAATAACTCAAGTCTCAAATGATCCCACAGGAATTCAACGTTGAACAATTTCACCCACCAACAACAACAGCAACTACAATAATACCATCAACGTTGCACAACGTTTGCTAAACGCCATCAGCAACAACAACAACAACCATAATAACATTGCAATAGATAACAACAACAACAACTAGTACAAAGTAACACCAACACCGACGATATTAACCAGCAAAAAAAGTAAAGTACGAAAAACCACCACTACTACCACTTACAACACATCATAATCACCCACCAACACACCACCGAAATTACCATCAAAGGTAAGCAACAAAAAATATTGTAAAATCATCACCACAAGGAATTGCATGGAGTTAAGTCTCTGTGGATAGGGAATTCAAAATGAAATTGCATGATTTGAAAGTAAAATTGTTTGAAAGCTGTTGAGGAAAATGAAAAACAAGAAAAATCAAATGAAAGCAACAAGTTGTTTGGCATTAATAAAATATGTTGAGGTTATGTATGTATGTAATCCTGTATGGAAAGCGTTACCCATTCTCTGGCGTTGGTATTTGTAGGTTGAGCTCGTACAATTTTTGAAGAAAGTTTTAAAATACATAGGCAATTTTAGGTCATTGTCTTTAGAAACAATGGTCATGGTGCCCGTTTTTTAGTTTAAACCATACTGTTTAAAGAATAGGAAAAATACATTTTTTTTCTAGTTTAAGACGTTCATATATATCAACGACCTCTTATAAACTATGGTGCAGAACAATGGCCTCACTTATGTTTCAACACATTTACTGGTTCTAAGAGATTTTATAATAAATTTATTAAATTTTTATGAAAGAAAACTAAAAATAAGTTAATTTAAAATAAAAATTATTTAATAAATATTTGCTAAATGCACTAAAATTCAATCTTTGTTTTTTTATTTTTAATGGTTCATAACTATAGACCCATTGTGAACTTTTTCGATTTGCTTCAAGTTTTGGTCAGTGACGGATCGTTTCTTTAGAATTTAATGTTCAATTATTTCAATGCCACGCGTTCCGTAATTAAATTACAAAAAATAATGCACTGATTTTCGGCCCCAGTAATTGTGAGTTTACTAAAACACTTAACAGGTCTAATAGACTTATTCGAAAATATTTGAAGAATAAAGTAATTACCGAACGAGATATGTGCTGCATTATCAACATGGCAAGCGAGTCAAGAAAAAATAAACACCAAATTGCGAAAAAATGTGGCTTAAATATCTCTCGATGGACGGCAATTCGTGTTTTGAAGCTCTCTCCGTAAAAGCCATGGAATTTTAATAAAAAAATGGGAAACGGTTTGGATTAAAGTTTGTTATTTTTGCCAAATTTTCTATTGCCATTTTGTAAAATTTTCGATTTTTGATAATTTTGTCCGACAAGAAAATGTTTTATTTGGATGGTCCTGATTAGTGGTGATTCGATGTAAGGAAATACAAGTAAATACTCGATACCTTTCAGCCGATTCAGGTACTTTTTTAACCCGATGCTATACCATACGGATTTTCGTGATATCGGAAAAAAAGATACTCGATACTTTTGGAAAATATTTATTTCAGAAACTGAAATATTACTATACAATTTTTAAAATTGTGGATTGTTTTGCAATATCTTACAGCAATCAATAATATATTTCAAAATGCTAATACAGAATTATTCAATATGCATATTCAAAATATTTCAGTCCATATTACAATATTCCAATGTATGAAAATATTGCAGTACATTATTGAAGTTCTAGAATATACTGCGCCCATGCATGTAGAACATAATATATATTGAAACCTTTTCATTAAAATAAAATATTTTTAACAAATATGCTCTGTTAATTGATAGATTTTCTAACGATTTGCATCTAAACATAATAAATATTCACGCATTTTCAGTAGAAATATCTCAAAACCATGATGTATAGGCGAAAAACTCGTGTTGAGTAGTATAAACTTCTGGTTCAACCATGTGGTATCACAATGGGCCGTTCTGGCCTGAGTGTGTTCCTCGACAGCCACTTAAAGAAAAAACTGTAATTTATCTCTTTAAATGAGTATTCGATACAAGTACATATATTTTCGGTAGCATCGATACTTTTATTCGATACAAGTAATGAGTAAAAGTATCGATACTATGTGGGTAACGAATCAACACTAGCCTTGATGGGAGACACATTCGAAAATAAGCTCGATATTCTCCCAAAAGGAATTTTGAAGGAGGCACCTTATTGATTTAGGGAGCTTTTTACTGCAATGGAATACGGAAAATAGATTTTCCAAGTAGTCCAATAAATTCTGCAGAAGACATAACAATGTTGAGGATGACTCTGCGTCCATTTCAGCAGAAATACAGGGCTACATAGCAGTCAAGGGACAAGGACTGTAACCATGTCACACTTACATATACATATATGTTGAAAAACGCTGTCACTGCGACATGGAAATCCATTACTCAGGACAAATTTCGAACATCCTTGATATAAAGTATTCAAAATCACATTTTTGAGCTAATAACAAATAAAGGAACTTCAACACATTGCTGAGTTAACCATTTTTTTATTTCATGTAAATTTTGAAATTATTTTATGCTTATTCTTTATGTGCGGCTATAGTTTTGCCCCAATAAAAAAGCCAAGATTGAATTAAGTTATTTTTAGTGGTCTTTCATAAAAATTTATTGGATTTATTCTACAACCTCTTAGAACCAATGAATGTATTTAAATAAAGGTGCGGCTATACTTATGCACCATAGTGTATTAATTTCTGTATTAATAAATATATGCAAAATTATCACTATACTAACTTGAGTCTACCCGATCCAATAAATTTCGCTCTAGGGACATTAAGCCCCGTCGGAAAACTTAATGATTATGAATTTTTCATGTGCCCAGAACATATTTTGATTTTATTTCACTTGCCGCATATAAAAGATTTAATCCTAAATGTGAACATTCAAATATACAAAGACAACCACTGCTTGCTTTCAATTATATTAAAAAACAATTGATTTCCCAGGTCCATGTCTTTTCGTGATACTAAAATATTAAGGATCATGCGATATTCTGAGTCTCAAATCGTTTTAAATGTTAAATAGTAATTATTTAAATATTGTCATTATAATTATTGAATTAATTTACAATCTTAAACAAATACATACACCAACAATCTATTTTATTAAAGCAGCAGTTTATAAACTTAAATTATACTACATCAACCTAACTAAAATTTTACATTTAAAAGTAATTACCTACATATGCTAATAATGATATTTAAATTGTGTGTTAATAATATCCACAGAGTTTGGTATATATGTACAATATACAACTTAAGTGCCACACTTTAGCACAATCATAATAATAATAATAATTGTAATAATACCTCATGGATTAGTATTCAATTAGGTATACTTGAAAGACATATGGTTAGTTACAAAGCACATAAATACATAGGTACATACATATGCACATACCTATGAATCTATTATACATGCGTATTTATTATTTACTTAATATTTGTACTAGCCGGTCAATTTCATTGCAATAATATCTAACATAAACATTTTTGATATTTAAATTGTAATAATTATATTGAATATAACACAGGGCAGCATTTTTAAGAAAGATTCATGATTCAACTACACGGAGATAACGGGGTGAAAGCACTACCATAGCCGAGTAAGCCCCTAGTGGGTATTGTATGAAATAATATAATAAATCGGAATCTTGTCTTCAAGAATTAATAATAAAATTTTACGGGGAATCTTTCCTTGGACCACTTAACCCATTAACTTCAATCCATATGGATATTTTTGGCTTTTCTTGTTGAAATTTCAGAAAAATCTCCTTTCTAAGGGCATTCAAGGGTTAAATTGTTACTCAAAAATATTTTATGGCAAATTTCATTAGGGGTCACTAAAGACAAGAAACTCCTACGGGTTAATCCATTTTTTACTTTTAATCCATAAATGCTTTTCCATTAATTTTTGTATTTTTCTGGAACACTTTAACCCTTGAATAACCTTTGAAAGAACAAAAGTCCTTTTTCAGATTCCAAAATACTACGCTGACTGCTTGCTGATTGAGACTAATGATGTCTGTATCAATAGAATATGCCAGCATCATGACAAGGTTATGTTAGGTTAAAACGGCTGCCTGCGAGTGCCACCACATTTCAACAAGGCCCATTGTGATACTATGTAAAAGGAGTTGAGCCCCTATCCCTCTAATTCAGGCCATTTGAACCATTGAGTTCTTTTCAGGAAGCCAAGTCGGTGTCCGGTTTGGATACTAGTCAAGTTTTTAAGGTCATCGAAGACAAAGTTGTCTAGATGTTTCTTTCGTACGTGAATCAGAGCTGAACAGTTTCCCGTTCTTCCCCGTTGCTACAGCTCCTGCAGTGATTTCTATATGGAAGACCCAGTCTTGCATGTTTTCCAATGGGGCATTGCTCAGTAATCACCCAAGTCATAGTACTAATGAAGTGCCTTTTGGTATGTATCTGGTCGTTCGTCCGTCGACTATCCAGCTTAGGCCAAATTAGCCTAGTAGTTTCGCAAGTGGTTTTCAGTGCCCACATTTCGTTAGTATGTTTTCAATGTTGCATTCAAGGCTAGACTTAGTTTACACGTTGCCATAAGGACGCCTATATACCACGGTTGCCAACCTTCCCAATTTCGGCGGGACAGTTTCGTTTTTGAAAGCTTTGTCCCTGTCCCGTTCTCAGACGCAACGGGACGCAAAATGTCCCGTTTTTTGACAACTTTATAAAAAAAATTTTTTTTTTAGAAATCTTTTAAAAATAATTTAAGTATAAATATTTTTCCTTTTGTAGCATAGACAAGCATCACATTTATTCAACTATATATTAATTTCCTACTGACTGTAATAAGATTTTTTCTTCTCCTTTTTACAATTTTTTTTTTGTGTGTATACAAAAATTTTTAGTGGTATTACACTCGATTACAAAAAAAAAAATTCTATAAGAAATCTCTTAAAAATAACTTTATTTTGAATATTTCTGTGAAATATAACTTTATTTTTATTTATCCGATGAGTACTTACTTAAAAGATGACATTTAGCTGCTTACAACGATATATAAATTAATAATATATCTTAAGAAATGCCGGAGTTAGAGTGCATAATATAAAGAAAATCGGAAAATTTTTTAAATTTATTATATACTCCTTGTCATAAGTTCGGTTTTCTGCGGCTTGACACTCAGTCCACACTTACCGGTCCAAGAATGCTTAGAGCAGATTGCATAACATCCCCTAGTGTGCTCGGGAATTTACCCGATATAGCAATGGCAATGTCGTCTGCATAGGCAATCATGACAATGACAAACAAATGGCGATTCCAATATAGTTGTTGATTTGTCAAAAAACATACCCGATCTCCTCAAAATTGCATATTCAGAGGTTTTTTACGTTGCTGATCACAAGTCTACTAAAATTTTCAAAAAACAATAAAAAATATTTCTTTTTGAGTATTTTTTGTCGACCAGTTTTTATTATATTGCACTTTTACAAAAATTTTTTTCTTCATATTTCGATATATTTTCTGATTTCTTTTTTTATATATTTTTTTTATACTAAACTAGTACTTGAATCCCATGAAGACCGTTTCTTGTTCTAAAGTTATTGGTTCACTTTGTAACGGAGCGTTGTAGGTGCTAATATTCATCAACCCCCTTTAACACTTGGACTTTGCTTTATAATTAAGTAGGTTCCCTAGGCCAGTTGACCCCAAGTCGGACAAATCGCTTGAGAGTTTAATTATTTTTCATAAAAATAAAATGTTGAATATGAACAAGTAAATGCAATATAATTTGCTGAATGTTAAAGGTGTTGACAGAAGAGTGAAAATAATTAATTTCAAATTAATCAATTCTAAAAAAAAATGTATTAGAATTAGTAATTACATTATTACTATTGAACTATACATTGCACTGTCTTGCCTCCAAAAGCTGAATTCACTTAATGCCTACTGAATCCACTAAAATTTGAATACAGAAAAAAAATTCTCATATAAATCAATTTCCAATGCTTGTCTTGGCTACCTAATTGTATATACTACCACAAGCAAACATTTCTATTTATCCCACCAACAACAATAACTAACATTTATAAACAAAAAAATAGGTATATCGTGTTTCAAATAATCTAATTCAAATTTAAGCAAGTGCCCAGAGATATTGCATCTTTATATTTATCTCGTAATGTGATTCCATTTAGGAGCGTGCCAATTTCCGAGACTGAATCTTGAATCAGAATCTGTTTAATTAAAATTAAATTTGAAATATTTTTCTTATACGATTGAATTAATTTGTTTATTTTTTTTTTATTGTTATTGAAATTGTTGTTGTTGTTTTTATTGTTTTGATTTGTTGCGTTCATATTTTTATAAATTCATAAATTGACTTATTACAACCTCCAAAGCCCCGCCAAGTTTCTTCTTTTAGTTTTTTTTTTTTTAATTCAACTCAATTAATCTGCACGCGTTTGTTTTAATTATTCTATAATAAAAGTTTTAATTTCTCACATGTTAATATACATATATACAAACATACATATTCATATTTTATTATGTGTATGTTTTCATTGTAATTAATAAATTATAGTTAGATACAATAAAATATGCAAAAAAAAAAAAAATGTAGGAATAGCCTAGTGATAAATTTTTCACATCGCATTTTTTAGGCTTTTGATGATGTATCATCATGCGTTTTTTAGATAATTGATAATGTTCGAAGTGTAAATCTTGTATCTTTAGCACGCTACGATCTATAATCTTAATTGCTAATTCAAATAATCTCACATACACACATACAAACATACATTATTAAATTTTTGCAACTTTATGGACTTGACCTGTGCTATTTTTATACTGCATTGTTAATTTTATTCGTTTATTGACATTGAGATGTGATTTTAAGCGAAGAATGCGATAACCAGATAAGTTTGATTCACCTAATTTTGAAATATATAAATTAATTATTCTAAATTTGCATATTTAAAAAGAAAGTGAGATTCGTTAATAGTTTTAATATACCGCTCATAAATGTGTTAAGATGTGAGCGTTGTGGTTTTTATGAGAGTATCACCGTTTTGGATATCGACTGGAAGTTTTATGATAGTTTTTTATTGTGAGGAATTTGGTGTCTTCCTGATATGAAATTTGGTTTTAGTTTAAATAGTATAGTAGAGTTGGGCGTTGAGGCCGATTAAACTATCAAAATAAATATGTAATTTAAATACGAGGAATTTAAATTCTGCAAATGTGGGTAAAATTGCTTTGTCTAGGATAGTTCTGATTACTACTGGTTTACAATTTTAGAAATTTTATAACGCATTGGAATGGTGACGCGATATTGATATAGGCCAATGTGTAACCATATTTATTAATGGCTATGTGTCCTATTGGTCAGGGTCAGATTTAGAATTTTGAGGCCCTAGGAACAATATTTTAATTTTTGTATGTTTTTTATAATTATGCTTATTTCTGAAAGTTTTGAAGTTCTAAAGCTTTACAAAAGTAGTTATGAGATCATCAAAACTCACCAAATCGAGAAGGATATCGCTTTCCAAATTAAGCATCATCAGGTTGGTCAAAGCGATCTTGTTTCATACTCATTCGCAATCTGTTTTTGATGATCTTCAACTTTTAAAAAGAACTTTCTCCAATTAAGTTCGTCACTATCATCGATAAGTACATGCGAAGCGCTATTTCCGCATTGCAAAATATAGACTGAAAATTGTTTTGTCAAATTATACGATAAAGAAAAATTTCCATCGATTCTCCTACTTTCTTCTCACATTGTTTCATTGATTTAATCAACTTCTAAATCTTAAGAATAAAAATGGTGCTTTTTTTAACGACAAATCCTATACCATATAAAGGCATTACAGCAAAAAAAGAAGATTTTAGTTTGTCGAAGGTTAAGTTCTGGGGAAAAAGTTGGGCTTAGGTGGTTTTGACCTTCAATGACCTCAACTATTTTTTGATGGAGAATATTTTTTCCGAACAATGTTTATTATCTTTTCTCACAATTAAACTAGTACAAAGGAATTATAAAAAAAGATTTTGGTTTTTGAAGTGTTAATTTCTTAAAAAAAGTTGGACCTAGGTAATTTTGACCTTGGCTACTTACTGACCCAACTATTTTCGCTGGGGAACATTTTTACCAAAACCCATTAATAGGTTTCACGTTCGTTTACTCGGTATAGTCATATATCGAATAGTGGCTTCATATAACACCCAAAGGGTGGGTAAAGGAGATCGGTGGAGTGTTACAGTCAAAGTAATTTTTTTTTTCCTTCCATGATAAACAACTTTTTCTTAGCAATGAAACATGTACAAGGTAAAATAAAAAAAAAATTTATATTGGTCCGCGCTTACCAAAATTATGGGTTTCGGCCCCCATACCTCCATACCATTTCAGATGTGATTGAAAAATCTGAGTACAGGGTCGGATTCAGCAACTCCGAATTACCCTTAAAAAATTACCCATTCAAAATTTGAAATTTACTGTTGCACTGTGTTATTATTAAGCTAAAGTTTTCTCTTTCAAATATGTTTATAAAAGATAAGTGAATATGAAAAGCAAAAAAATTTAAGGAATCGTATTATCCAGTGGTTGTCTACAGCTCCGCTGCTATTTTTTTAACATTTCATAAAAAAGACACACAAATCAATATACGAGAAGCATTAAATTTGGTGTCATGATGGTGGAAGACCTAAGTAATCATAATTTCAAAGCTAAACGTTTTTATCAAGCCCCATTAGGCGTCAAAGGGTTAATCAAAGTGAGTACACATATCCTCTGATCTACGGAAAATGTTATAAGAGGCATTTCATGTGAAACGGACAACCAAAAAAAGTAAGGCTCTGAAATTCGTTGAAATTCGGCCTATTTAAACCTGTAGAAAATATGAATGTGGGCAAACAATTTTTTTTTGTATTAAGTTTATTTGCCAAGTTATGGGTTTTTAAAGAATTGACGCAATTGAAAAAGTGATTTTTAAAATTAAGCAAATTTACAATAAAATATTGAACATGGTAATTTAAATAGGAAATTTACTGTTCTTTTCAATTGTTCAAAAACATTTAAGAAACAAAAAATTATTTTTCAAAATTTAGCTTAAACTATTTAAATAATACCCTTAATATTTGAAAGTGGGATCTGCATTAGTTTAGGAGATACATGCATTAAAGTATATAGCTACCACGTTCAGTGCAACACCTATATATCTATCTCCTAAACTTATATAGATTCCATTTTGAAATTGTAAGGGTATTATTTAACCCTCATCGGTCCCCTGTATCCAATATGATACAATTTCAATATATTCAATCAAATATCTTCTATAGTTATTATCCGATTCAAATAAAAAGAGGGCTCATGTAATTTTGAGGAGGAATATAACGCTATATAAAACAAGTAGTTGTAATATATGTGCGGCACTGTACAAAAAAAGTTACAAATCGGTCCTTGTGTATCCAATATGGTACATGTATGCATATTTATATAAATCGTGAAGAAAGTAATTTTTCATTAGCATCAGATGATGAAGATTTCGATTTTAATCTAAATGCAAGCAGCTTAGAAGAAGAAAGCATGAGAAAGACAAGTGACATTGAAAATTTATAGCAAAATATCCGAGTTGAAATGACTGCTGACCCAAGCACTGCGTATTTATCAAAGGATAAAACAATACAATATTCTTATGACCCAATCGATGTAAATGTTCAAGTTCCATATAGAAATAGTGCTGATATTGTCTCAGGTATGTATTTTGATCTATTTCTTTCCTTTCCTTTATTATATGCAATACATATAAAAATATGCGGTGCTTGATATGATTTGCTAGAATGTGTCTTATTTATACATTTGTAGGTCCAAGAATGAACGCTTACTCTAACATCGACACCTGTGCTTCTTTCTGCATTCTTATTGAAACGCAGTTATGGGACGATGATACAATGTCTCTCAAAAAATTCAAATTGATCCGCAATTGCATTCGATTCGATGGTAAAACCAATAATTGAAAGTCATTCTAAAATGCCTACATCATCGCGCGCTCGAAAAATTGTTGAAAGACTGGGTTCGAATCTTAATCTACAGCATTTGGAACCAAGACGAAAAACAGGTCGTTGTTTCATATGTATATAACGACCTAGATAGTGTAGTGGTAGTGCACTAGACTTTCATCCGGGAGGATAGGGTTCGATTCCCGTCTTGGTCTGTTGGTTAATTCTTATAACCTTCTTATATTCTCTATCGATATGAAGTGTATGAAAGTGTACAAGTTCACCTTTTGGTAGGAAATGGCAAGGCAAAATCACCAATGTGATAAAAAAATTGCAAATACTTACTTTAAGCTAAATTTTGAAAAATAAATTTTATTTTTTTTTTAAATGGTCGAAGTTATTAATATTCTGATTTTCAACATTTACTTCCGGTTTGGTGAATAAAAAAAAATTAATTTCCGGTTTGACTCTATAATTAAAAAGAACAGTAAATTTCCTATTTAAATTACCCTATTCAATATTTTATTGCAAATTTGTTTGATTCTAAAAATTACTTTTGAAAAATCTATATTTCAATTACGTCAATTCTTTGAAAACCCATAACTTGGCAAATAAACTTCATAGAAAAAAAAATTTTGTGTTCACATTCATATTTTCTAGAAGTTCGATTAGGCCGAATTTCAGAACTTTACATTTTTTTACGTTGTCCGCTTCACATGAAATGCTTCATAAGCTAAATATGAAGAGTTTTGGGCAATTGAGCATGACAGCTCTCATACAACACAAATGCTTTTGTTTCGGTATATCTCCTCAACCATTTACATAACAGTATTGAGATTTGGTACATGAATTGAATAATAATGACAATGTCAACCACAGAAAAAAGGTGATTGGGTTTAGAAAAGTAGGGATGGGACCTCTCATATAACCTGAATTTTAATTATGGGATCTTTCAGCAATCATTTGTGGTACGACTCTAAGAAATATTTTTTGTCGATGGCATTCTGTGAGAGAAATACGGATATGTGTAGAGTAGTGGGCGTGGGCAATTCTAATTCGCATACAGTTCTAATGCTTTTTTAGATATATCTCCAGAATTATTTACAGTGTAGCACTGAAATTTAGTACAAGGTCGTCGGGTAGAATTTAGATTGAAATATTCCCACAGTTTTCTACTGTAGTCGTTAAGCTTTTGATTTTAAATAATTTTAGGTATGACAGAAACTGGGTCTTCTTAGGCTTTTTTAAGTTTTATTTATAATATTTTGTAAAATTATATATTTTTGTTTGATTTGTTTTTACAAAATTTGCTGTATATAAAATTTAATAATTAATTTGCTTTTATTTCTATTTTTGCTTTATGCATTCCGAAATTTTTTCACAGTTTTTTTTTTATCTGATATGCCTTCAGAATTTAATTTAGTTCAAGGCTTATATTTTTGCAACTGGAGTATCCAATGTTGCGAATTACAGTCTTGTTATTTTAATATTTCATACAATTTTAGATTTCAAATTTTCGCACGTGCAAGCAAAGGAAGTACTTAAAGTACTGTACATCAGGACAAACCTAGCAAGGAAGATAATTGTAATTTATGTGGAAAGACGGTATTTTGGTAATAGTGGCAGCTCCTATGCAAATAAAATTCTTGAAACGGTTGCAATTTTCGTATTACTGAAACTTTTCTAGCCCAGCTAGAGTTCTATTATGATTCCATTAATCGCAATAAAATAATCGTTTATTTGAATCATTTGACTTATCGTTGCCTACTCTATAGAAACCGGGAAAACTGGTTGAGTTTCTATGTTGATTCGACGATGTTACGGAAACACAATTCCATTAATTTATATGGTTCGATTCTATTTAAGTTCTATTTTCAGTCCTAGTTCAGATTCTGGTTCTTTGGAAATAACTACAAAGCAAATTGTTTCTATTTTAATTTTTTTTTTTATTATAGGTACAAATAAATTAGTATTACAATTGCCAAGATTAGCATTTTTATATTTATGGAGAAAGCTGGAGTAGCTCGTCTTGGAGAGACTTTGCACGAATTGTATATTAGATTCGCATAGTTTTATGAATTCAACTTATATTCATATTAATTATTATTATTATTTCTTTTTTTATTTAGAAATGAATTTCAAATTTATTTCTCACACCACAACCACATCCATAACAACATCTAATCTATTGTTATTGCATTTGTATGTCAATCTACATAAAAATGCGAATATTGCTCATTTCAAATGTACATACATAAAAAATTTATTTAATAGCTTCATAGTCTCTAGATATAATTTGTGTTTTATTAAAAAAAAAATAAGAATATAGATGAACTCTTAAATGAAATTATCGTATAATCATGATAATAAATGAAATAAAAAATATTATTTATTTTTACTTATTAACTGCTAACAATTGTGAAAATCTTTTAGTTGAGTTGTAGCATTATTTTCCGGTAGATCGATCGCTAGATCGAACGGTTAATTGTGTAGAAAAATAATATCTATTGCGATCTAAAGCTTAAATATTAATAAAAATTTATTAAAGTGCATAAAATGAAAGTTATTGTGAAACAAAAAAATTAATGTGAAAAATTTTTATACTATAAAATTTATGGATTTTATATTCTTTATACCATACTGTGATCGTTTACATTGTATTAGATTAATTTTAAAACGTTTGTGATAGTGAAAGAATTGATACCGAATTTCTCACTTATTTACATAAAAAGGTATTTATATTTTTTAATGTTCCAAAATTAAATTAAACACTAAATATAATCGAACTAAGGATTGCGTCGAAATTCGCTAATTCAGGTTAGAATTTTCTAAAATTCTTATGATTATAAGGTTCGGTTCAAAAACAATCGTAGCATAGACCGAGTAGCAAATACCATATTACTAGTTTCTGGCAAAAAAAAAAAAAAACAAAAAGAACAAAAATTATTTATTATATCGGGTGGTGAATGAAATGTGGGCAGACTAAGAATAGGGCGTGCAAAACAACTTGGAACTCCTTTCAAAAACTTTGAAGTTGTCAAAGTAACCATAGTATTTGTTATTTGCAAAAATTACTTTGAAGTTTGTCATAAAAAAATCTAGTTGCGGAACGGGTCACAACGTCGGAAATTAACATGTAAATTTTACACAGAAAATCCAAACCTGAAGAAAAATTGTGTGTTTAATGATCTCCAAAATTCGCACTTTTCTGAAAACAGAAACAGAGGGTTGAAAAGCAAAATCTTATAGATAGTTTGCAAAAAAAAAAAAAAAAGTTTCTAAAAATATAAATAAAAAGTACTTGGTATTATTGAATATTTGACAAAAAACTACACAAAAATAATTAAAAATTTTCAAAATCAGGTTGGGTAACCTTTTCACAATTTCCTCGTACATTTATATGATGGATGACGAGTCATACTTTCCATTGGAGGCACTGAATGATACCAGACATATTACTTTGAGTCTTTCAATGTGAAAGCACAAGACAAGAACAAATATATTTATAAGACCAAGTTCCTAGAAAAATTTTACTATGATTTCTCATGAGCAGGAAGCAAAATCCTACATGCTGGCTGATAAAGTAAATACGCGTTTCAATCCCCCCTGATTCCAAATATATAAATTTTATTTTGCTTTTTTTGCTATATTTGCTTTTTCACTGTTTTAGTGCCTTTTTCGAGCATTCATCAACTTTAACAGCTTACCCACAATTATTTAATGAACTAATCCCTCCAATTTTTTTTTTAATATGCTAATGAGATATTTATGAATAAAAATTAAAAAAAAATTTCTAATATCGACGCGTCAAAAAAATGATTTTTTTCCGCAGTCAAAACACTGTGCGCCGTCCCATGAAGAAATGTACGACTTTGTTAACCTTGCTTCCTTTAACTCCATTTTCTTTTTGGTTTGAAAAATAAATTTTTTATGTAAGTAAGCTCTTTAATGCCCTTAACTATACGAAGTAAGATTCCTTATAAATAAGTGCCAAGTACATAAAATATAAATGTCTACATATCGATAGATGTAAAACTTCGTTTTAAAAAGCATTTGCATTTTAATAAACCAAAAAAAAAATTTAATTGCAACTGACTTCCAGACTTTTCTGTGCCTTTTTTTTAGCTTTATTCTGCCTTTTTTAGTGCCTTTTTCTGCCTTTTTTGTAATTTTATTTTGCCTTTCTCTTAGTTTTTAGGTCCACAAAATCCGCTTCCTGGCCATTAGTAAGGAGCGAGAAAAAAGCAAAATAAAATTTTCTCTCGCTAGTTAGCATTGATTATGAAATTTCAAACTCCTGATTTTCGTATTTTTGACTATGTCGCTTATGTGAAAGAAAAATCCGGAAATCAAACAGCAATGGAATTGAAACTTTTTTGTAAATTTTAAGTAAATATTATAGTTTTTTAAAAAAATGAAAAATAGTTGTAAATTGTGTGCTAGATTTTTAAAAATTTATTTTGTGTTTGTTCAGATTTTATTTACCACACGTTAGGCGGAAGAAAATACCCAAAATAGAACTTTTCCGCATATTTGGGTTACGATATCAATTCTAAATCTCAATGTGGATTCAACGCATATATTTGTGTAGGAAATTATAGAAATATGTAGGAAATTACCACGCATTTTCAATCATCTTTAAAAATTTAAATTTCACAGACTTACGTTTGTAACAAACCACAAGAATTCTAAATAACATACGGCATACGTGGCGTCTAATAAATGTAAATAAAATATTAGAAACAAGTGTTAAAAATTATTCCTAAGCCCAATACATCAGACAGTGGCGGATCAAAAAAGAGAGAATAACAAAAATGGTTCAATCAATTTTTTTTGCAATCGAAAACTTTTAAGTGCATTAATGTTTATATTGACGCAAGCATGAACAACTGTGCGAGAGAGAGAGGTAGAAAAGTAGGCAGTAAAGAAGAAATATAAATTTTGTACTGAGAATCACATACAAAATTAAAAATCGGCACAACGAAGTATTTTCCATCGCCAAAGTGTTCCGATTTGGTAACTATGTTCACACATTTTTAGACGTTGAAGCGACAACATCAGTAATTATCGTTTCAGATAGATAATTTTTTCCTATTATTTTATTATTTACACTATTACAGATTATACAACAACTACAACTATGAGAAAATCTCGAGCTGGACAAAAACCGATTTATTTTTTAGAGAAAAAAAGAATGCAACCACAAAGCAAAAATGAAGCCGAAACGACAAAATTTCAGTTCCATCGTTCCATTTTAGTTGAAAAAATAACGCAATTGCACAAGTTTATACACGATGGTCATGGCCATGACCCTTTAAAATTTTTTAGAAGTTGAGTAGGCAATATCAAAACAATCATCAAAAACAAACATCGCGTCTCTACGGTACACACTATCTTCAGTTTATTACTATTTTCTTTTTTTTATTTTCTTTAGAGATTGTAAATTTTTTTGTAATTTTAAATACACATTTAAAGCAGATAACTAATATTAATTTTGTATTTTCCGCGAAAGAAGGACCTATCTTCACGAGCACAAGAAAAAGTGACGAAGAAATGTCAAAATTTCAATTCCACTGTTCCTTTTATATTAAAAAAAAAAAAATTAAGCATGGTTGCAGTCATGTGAAAACTACAGTCCTGCCCAAGGCGGATTTAACATGGTGGTAGCAGCATTACAACAAGTACAACGTAACAATAACAACAACACGCTACTTTGTTGTTGCTAAAAATCGTAATTGTCAAAAGCACAAGAACAAATGCATGGAAAACAAAAAAAAAAAACAAAGATTTTGACAGTTAAGATTATCTTCATATAAAAAAAATAGAGAAGAAGAAGACAGAGCTGACGCTGCTATCACCTATTATAATTTCGCCATGGTCCTGCCCAGGCCTTTCACTCTTACTGTCACCTGAACATCAACTTGTGCAACTCCCTGTAAACGAATCGTTGGTTTTTAAATTCCATTTAAAACCTTTTAATTATCTTTCTAAGGAATTCGTTTAAACTTGGAATGGAGGTGCAATTTCAATTCTTAAAGTTTTATTATTATTAAAATCTGTTGTTAAGTTTGACCACTAGCGGATCCTAAGGGAGTTGGTGGTGTTGGGTTCAGTGATCAAACTTGAATCTGAATTCATCTGAACTCGATAGCGAATTTTTATAAATAATAAACTAATTTTCTAAATTTCAATTTTTATTTTTTTTTATTTTTTATTTTATTATAATTTCGTGTGATAAAATTGTACTACAATATATCAAATCATTAGTTTAACTAAATATTGCAACTATGTATTTGTACTACTACTGTACTATTTTATACAGTGGGAGTAATAAGATTTACAACATTTTATCATGAAAACCAATTAAAATGTTATGCTGTAATTTTAATTAGTTTTTGTGAGACGCAACGAGGCACTCAGAGTCTTATTCCCCCCAATATCTAATACTAAACCAATCTTATCAAAAAGTTGCAAACATGAAAATCGACGAAGTGTTAATTGAATTAGCATGAGCAATAAAGTAAAAGAGCAATAGTGAGAAAAAATATGTATTTATGTAACTAGTAGAGGAGTAGGTACTCGTATGTATCGTTCTTGAAAAATTTTAATAATTTTACATGTTTAGTTGTTAAAAAATAAAAAATAAATGACAAAACCTAAAGCTCTGACATCGTTTCAATTGTTTGCCTACAAAAAATGTAATGAGTGTGATGATACCGACAAGAATTTCTTTCTTTATTGTGTGTACGTTTTTTTTTTATAAATGTTTTACTACTATTTTATATGTAGGCAGTGAAGCATCTTTTGCTTGGGAAAATAAATAATAGGTACATACACAGAAGAATTAAAAGAAGATAGATGACACGCGCTATATATAAAGGTAATACAGGGTCTGTATGTAAAACAGTATGTGGTACAAGCAATTAGGCAATAATTTTTTTTTTTTATTGATTTCTGTCACTTTTGGGTCCAGCTCTCTAAAACACCTAAGCCTTAGCCCAAATCTTTCCCTTGAATGCGCTAGTGGCGAATGATTTGAATTTTACTGAAATTAAAAACCAGAAAAGCTGTAATGAAAAAGGTTTTATGTGCATAACATTTTTCCTTTTCTTTCGTGTTCAGTTCGTTCAGAACGTACGTACTTCTCCACAAGAGCCTTCAAAGGACAAATTTTACTATAATCTGTGTTCCTTTTAAATTTTTTTAAATCTTTCAAACTTTCTCATAAAGGATGCCAAAAACACTAAATCTGAATTAAGATTTATTTGATTGGTTTTTTTTTTAAGGCAAAACTCACTGTGCGAAGGTCTGGACCCATGACACCGGCCATGTGATCTCAGAGATATTTTGGAAAAACTGTTTTGTTAACTTTTTTTCAAACCTAGGAAACTAATATATATTTAGAAACATTCTGTATATGGAAGGCAGATTACCATTTTTTAATACTATTTAATTCGGAGACGATCGGTTTGAGCTATTCTTTTGCCTTATTAGTACTAAAGTACTTTCTTTTGTTATCTAATGCTTCAGCTTGGTTTCGTTTTAAAGTTTCCAATGATCAATTTACAAAACTTTTCTCCAGACTTGATTATAACTTGAGCGGAAAATGCTTTTTCTACCATAATTTTCTGGCAGGCATTGATGACCCTGCTCGGGCAAGTTCGTCCGCCATGTCCTTCCCTTCAATATTGCTGCTTAAAACGTTACGACAATCTTGCACTTCCTTCGATTTTTTGATAGTAGATCCACTAGCTTTCAAGGCAGCTTGGGTATCCACACAGATTACAGCTTTATGTGTTCCGCTGCCTTCATGATGGCAAAAACCTCTGATTGGAATACGCTAGTAGTCTATATAACCTTCGGAATCGAAAAAATTCCAGCACCAGTTCCTCTATCTAGCTTTGAGCCATCAGTAGACTGTTGAAAGATTTTCAACATCAGACTGTAGCCAGCCGTCTCTGGAGAGATAGTCGATTGGAATTTTCCAGTTAAAATCAATGCTTGTTACCAGGTAATCAGTTGCCTTACCTATAAGTGACTTTCTCTTCATTAGAAAAGAATTCAGCACTTCCTCCGTTTAAAGAGAAAACTCGAGATCTAGCCGGAGTACTTTTATGCTATTGACGCAATGGTTTCGAGAATTGGAATCGCAGCACCAAATTACTGGAGAAACTGCAGTCTTCAGTAATAATATGGGAATAACTAATGCAGTTAACTATGAACTAATGCAGTTAGAAGATATGAAATTAAATATATGTGTGTTTTTCTAACCAACTTAGCAAACTATTGTTAGTCCCTTCATATAATTAGAAATAATTTCGTTCCATAGTATAATTTCAAAGAGACCTTTTTTTGTTACAAGTTTTGAAATGCATGCATTTTATTCATCAATCTGAGTCAAAATTCAACCAAAAAGTTACCAAATTCAAGCTGAAAATCAGACAAAAATTTAGTCTCATTCCAGATCAAAAATTAGACTGTAACTCAGAGCAAAACTCAAACCAAAAGGTACACAATTTCAGACCAAAAGTTATACCAAATTTTGGTTTGGATTATATTCAGTATATAATCAAACAAAACCGCAGACTAAAATAATACTGAATTCCGATTTAAAACCAAACGTAAATCAGACTAATCAAACCAAACCGACCAAAACTCTATCCAAAAATAAAACCAAAATTCAAAACAAAACTCTATCCAAAATTCAGTCCAAATTCAGACTGAAATTCAGACAAAAATTAGATTAAATTCAGACTAAAAATCCGACGAAATTTAAGACCAAAGTTCAGGCTCGAGATTCAAGCTAAAATTCAACCAAAAAATTACCAAATTCAAGCTATAAATCTGATCAAAAACTAGACAATAATCATCTCGAAATTAGATCAAATTCCGACGAAATTTCAGAGCGAAAACTCAGGCGCGAGAATCAAGCTAAAATTTAGGCCAAAATGTTACCAAATTTAAGCAAAAAATTAGATCAAAATTTAATATGAATTCGAAACAAAACTCAAACCATAATATGGTCTTAATTCAGACCAAAAATCAGGCCAAACTTCGGATCAAAAAGACTTTAAATTCAAACCGAAAATCAGACTTAAAATAAGACCATAAAATCAGATTAAAGAGCAGGCCAATGAGTCATGCTGACCAACTCTAGAATAGTTCTTTTCACATTTTGCAGATAGGATTTCTGATAATACACCCAATAAGAAATAATTTCTGAACAAACATAATGAAGGAAAAAAGCATTTAATTTAATTAATTCTTAAAAAGAATTTTTTGTATACTCAAATTTTTAACAAATATTTTTCTAATTAATTATTTATTTTAGAGAGTAACTCCTTTCAAAAATTTATTTCATTTTTATTGATTAATTAACTACTAAAGCAAATCACTACGATGCGAAATAAGTATAGCTCACACTTATATTTGCTATAAATATAAAACATGTGTTTTTATTTTTTATATTTATTTTATTTATATATTTTTTATATTTTTATTTTGTGTTTAAAAACACCCTATTTAATTTCAAAACATACACATACACTTACACACACACACACACAAATGTAAAGCTAATTTCTGTTAGAAAAAAAATGGAAGCACAAACAATAATCACTTTAAAACGTAAACTGAACACAACTCAAAAAAGATATAAAAATATACACTAGGAACATGTGCACCAGTGTATCTAGATACATATCTATGTATGTATAGTTGGCGGGCTGAAAAAAAAATCGCTATAAACAAAATCAATTTCACTAGCATGCAATATTGTTACAATATACCATAACATTACTAGTATATACATATGTAGTATATTTTATTTTTACTATAGAAAATAAAAATATTTCGTTATTTTTTTTTTTTTGTTTTTAATTTTTGCTAGTTTCCATATCATAAGTGGACGTGAATTTTTCTTTCTTTGCAGTCACAATTTGTACCTTGTTTATGACACAATTCACTCACACTCCGTGTAGTATATGCGGGTATACGTAGTTCGTAATATCGTTTGAGTGCTGCTGAAACTTTGAGTCTATTTTGTTTACTTTGCGGATATTTTTGAAAAGAAAAAAAGTTCAATTTAGCAAAATTTTACGCAAATACAACATCACACAAATTGTAGAATACAAATATCTTAAGTGGCATATATTTTTTAATCTTTTTTTTACAACCGATATCGATTACAACGTAGCAGCATCCGTGTCAGCGTACTTACTCGCGAATGTTTATTGAATGACAGTTGATCAACAGAAACAAAAAATTAAAAAAAAAATTATTATTGATTGTGAATTATTTCCGTGAACAATATACAGCAAAAGTGCCGCTACTTTAAGTGATATTTTTAATAACAAATGTAGTGATATCAATCAAAGAAACAAACAAAATAAAATTGATTAACTCAAAACCAAAAAAAAAGCACTTAAATTTTTTTATACTTTTAAAATTATTGTTTTTAAACATAATACTTACTTAGAGAACATGTTGATATTATATCATAAGAAATGTTTATGACAATTTATTTATATCAGTGATAAATAGATAAATAGATCAAATTTCAAATACGTAATTTTTGTGCATTTTTATTATTTTATATTAATTTACTTTTACTGTCCAGACATCTTTAAGAATTGAGTGGTAAGCAAAATTCATCGAAATACATTATAGAAAGTTTTTTTTTGGAAAACTTTCTTGATAACACTACTCAACAAATTACAAATGCTTTTTTTTTTTGCGTCAGGCGCCTTAAAAACAATTTAAAATATAAAATCACAGTGTTATATTAACCCATTTTGAACAGGTATCAGAAATCGTGATTTTAACTCCAATATAAGATTTCAGCACTCAAAAAATATTATAAACATTTTTTGTGTATTCTAAAGGGGTGTAGTAGTAAAAAATATCATGAAACACACTAGAGGGAGTAGCGAAAGTAATATGAAAAGATTTCAATGTTGCCAATAAAAAAGCTTTACGATTTTAATGGAGACATTTTCAAAAATATTAGCTTGTGACTCCAATTCTTTTTAATTGAAAAAAGCCCGGCAAATACAAGTTAAAATATATGCAAGCGTGGTGACTATATGGCTACCATGAGAGGGAAAGGGTTATGTGTATTTTCTTTTTTTTTTCTTTTTAATTTTCAAAGTTCAGATTTTTAAAATGGGTAACAAATGTTAACCCTCTAGTAAGCAGGACCATCTCCAGACGGGCAACCGCGTGATACAATTTTAAATACTTTTTAAATTTGTTTATGTGTTGCTGAGCCGATAGATAAATACAGGAGCTCTGTGCTTTGTTTTGTTTTAATTTGATCGCCCGTTGAAGATCAGATTTCGAGTAATTTACAAAAAAATTATTTTTGGCGATATTAAAATTATTTGCGATAATTTTTATTATTAATAAAAAATATTCATAGTTGTTTGTTGGAGTTAAAAAAGTATAAGGAAGTAGGGAATTTCAAGTTTATGCAATTGGAATACATAATAATTTTTTACTTTTCCATTTATCGGGACTATAAGCTTTTTGACGGACCACCTCAAGCAAAAAAAAAAAAAATTCCAATTCGATTTTCGACTTCATTTCTGAGTTTTATGCATTAAAATCAAGCAATCCTCATAATTTTTATTGCTAAAAAAATTGGCCTACTAGAGGGTTAAAGAGGCTTAAGAAAGGTTGAAGTTTTTCAACTTCTCGATAGGATAAAATAAACACAGTCCGTGATTGTCATGAGTTAATTAACCGGTTTTTTTTTTTTTTTTTGGAAAAAGCGGTTAGAACTTTTAAAAAATTTCAAATATCTCAAAAACTGTGTGTGGAAAAAAAAAACTGAAAACCCTCTAATTATTTCTATTGAAATGGTGTATGAGATGTCTGACGGAAAAATTTGTGTTGACTAGTGTAACAAAAACATAATAGATGCCAATGGCGTTGTATAGAAACTCCGCTATTGTTTTCCGTATACACTCCTGAAAAATGACTAACCATTTGTGCCTATAGTTTTGCATCTTGTCTAAATGAGCGTTTTTGCACAACACAAGTAATTAAGTTTAAATCAGCGTAGGCCTGAAGCCTTAAATCTTGCACGCAGGCAAATGAGCGTAAGAAATTTCACACAAATTTTACAGAGATCGTTTTCATAGAAAAAGTATCATTGTGTATGTATGTATAGGTGGCTACCGCTGATTTAAATCATTAGTACATAGTCAGGTAGAGAATACTTGTACATTTTTATCTAAATTAAATTAAACACTTTATTGTATATATTTGATATTTAAGCTTTGGTAATAAGTGGAAATCCAATGGAGCTAAATACGCTAAAGTCTCAATTTTGATTTCATTCAAGTTTAGAAATGTGAATGTGCTGGTATATTACGGGAAAGAAGTTCTTCTGCAAACGCTGCTTGTCTCCTTTGTTGAGACAAAATATCCTATAAGGGAATTATGTTCCTTTGTTTTGAGTCTCAATTTACCATTGATTTGAGCGAAGTTTGAAAATTATTTGGAAGTAACGCTTAAAATTTCTATTTATTCTTTATTTTTTTTCACATACTTATTTTTTTTTATTTATTTCAAACAAAACTTAAATCGTAGTACAATAACAAAATGTATATAATATTTTCGAAGCAATGCAAAACTTTAACCAGCGATTTTTAATCGAACTCAGTTTTGATAAAAGTTAAATAAATCGAACACAGACATTTGGAGGTTTCTTTTTTATTTGCACAGTGCAGTGCAGTTACACAGATCATAAATATGTTTTTATTTTTTTACACTAAATTTAGAACTGACGCTCTGTGGTATGGTAAAAAATGGATGATTCAATATATCTCTTACTAATAAGTAGTTAGATATCTAATTAACGGTTTTAATACTTTTATCTTTACGATGTTTTTAATGAAGTTAAAGCGACGCTTAAAACAACTCGTTTGTTACGGCTGCGGACTGAAAATGATAGTTTATCTGTTGTTAAGGTCATTAACCCGATTTGTGTGTTGGTGTCAATTTGACACAAATTTTAATTTAAAAAGTTTGCTGTTTGAATAAACGACTATTTTTGTAAATTTATATACTATAATATAAAACGATAGTAATTTGGGTTAATCTGCATATATGTATATATTTCACTATGCCATTATTACACATAATGCAACTAACGCAGCAAAATATTAACGTAGAAATCCAGTTTATTTTGATCTCATTCGGAGGGTAAAAGATTGCAGTTTTTACTATAAGATAAGAAAGCCTCTGGTTCAGTGGCGTAACAATAGCCGGTTTGGGGGGTTAGATTATCGGGGGCCCCCAAAATTATAAATCGTCAAATTAAAAGATGGCAGCAATGCATTTGTTATCAAAGTTTTATGACGCTTTTTGGGCGAACATTCAATGCCCATATTGTATCACTGGGTTAATTAGTATGTGAACGAGGCGAATCTTTTGATAATCGAGAACACTGAATGTTAATGCGTGCAGCGGTATTCGAGCAATTTTTCGTGATTTTTTTTCGGTAGAAATACTTAAATTATTTATATATTTATATATATATTATATATTAAATATTTTTTTTCAAAATTGTAATTTGAAGCTTAATATTTACTCAGGGCGTTGTAAGCGGCCTGCTCAAAAAGTGATGGAGAAATTGTAGCAAAATTCCGCTCGAAAAATGGAAGAAAAAATCTAATTTTTACTATTAAATGGTCGAGGTACACACGTAAGATTTTTTGAATGCATTTTTTTCGTGATATTATGAGCTGTAAAAAATGCAAAAATCATAATTTCAAAAAACACCCTATGTGGATACTCTGAGTGAACTTTGTAGATTAATCAGTTTTCCACTTGATCTGATCAGTAGATTTTTTCAATCCAGCCCACAAATTGAGAAAATTTAATGTTGAGAAAAAAAAACCTTCAAAGTTTGAGAATGTTATAAAACTTTGAATCTTAAACTTACGTTTAATCTGCAATACCGGGATCATAAACTTTCACATCCTAAAGATGCGAGAAATATAAGAAAATTGATTTTTCAAAAATCTCATACAGGTTAACCCCCTAAAAAGCAAAAAGAAATCTAGACATTTTCTAGAAATCCGAAATATCCCAAAAAAAAATTTAGACAATCTGCTATAGAAAAACAAAACTTAGAAAAGAACATCCAAATCATCCACAATTTAAGTCGGATAAGTCTTTTACTTTTTTAAAATGATGGTAATATCTAGAAAAATTATAAAATGTTTGTTTTTTTTTCCAAAATCTAACTTTTTTGTTAATTCGATAAGTATATAGCAAATATATTTTATTTTTAGTGGTAACTCAATGTTGACCAAAGTCAATTTTCAATAGATTAAAAAGAGTTTTTTGGGCATCACTAATGAACACGTATCAGAGAAGTTATCTGTTATCGTAATTTAAAACCATTTTTAATTACTACATAATCTCGCGATGATAATTTACACTAATTGCACATATACAAAAATTATTTTTCATTTAAGAAAAATAAAATTAAAAACTTGTACGAAATTTACATATATTAAATAAAGCAAATTATAAAATTCTAAGAATACTTGTCAACAAAAGTAATAACAAGCAGCAGCAACAGCAGCAGTACAGCATTACCGATGATATTTCTACCCTAGTCTCCACCCGACGCTTAAATAACACACAAAGGCAATACAATTTAAATGTTATTTAATTGGTGACATCGACATGAAGATGTGTTGTCGTAGTATTAATATAACATATTTTACACTTCTATCTTCCAATTCATTTCCTCGTTTCTCTTTGCCTAGTACTTAGAAGTGTTAAATAAAGTGGGCGTGTATAAGGAGCATTTACACAAAAAATTTAAGCATCCATCAAAGATGCTATCGCTGCTAATGTAGAGAAATAGAAAAATCGGAAACTTGAGTGAACTTCTGCGCTTTCTGCTACTTCTACCTCTTCTCCTTCTTCGTTGTATTCAATGGAAAGTTTCACTCCCAATTTACAAGTAGAAAATTGAATTTTCATAATTCATTTAGACTTTCGATTGAGCCACTTTAATATACAAATTCAATGAGGAGACAGAGGGTAGGTAGAGATATAAGATGATGTACATATGCGTATAAATAAATTTGGCTTTTTTTCTTTAAGGAAACATGCAAACACACACACATACATACATAGTATCTACATGCATATTCCTTAAAAGCGTGCTTCCTTTTCATTTAAAAAAAAAAAAACTTTTTGTGTGATGGTATCGGGGGGCTTGGGTGCTATGTATATCAATGAACAGAAAAAGGAAAATTCAATTAGTTCATGTCAATTAAATCAAAAAGCTGTCATAATTGATATGGAAGTGATGGTGTGCGCTGGGTGTTGAGTAGTAGTTGAATGGAGAAGAAGAAAAGTCACTTAAACTTAAATATTGTTAACATTTTAGCTAACAAAATTTACTGCTGCATATTGTTGACGTAAACTTTTATTACTCATTTTGAAAATATAAGGTTTTTAATAAATTCTATTTAGTTATAATCAGTTAAGTAGTTAAAGTAAAAATTATACCCATTAAATCATATCCATTTAAAAAATAATAGGACAATTCACAAGCTATCATATACTGTAATTATGTGGTATAATTTTGTACGAAAAATGAGAGGATTTATGACAAATGAGAGGATACGACATTGAATACGACAGCTTGTGAATTGGCAAAATATATCGGTTTTTGAAGAGATATCCCGGGATCTCGAGGTTGACATCCCTAGTTATCATTGGTAGAGTAAATTATGGCGATCCCAAATTAATATGTATTGCATTTTTTGGTATGAGGAAAGCACACAAAATGCAACTCTGTGATTTATCAATTGGTTTGGAAAGATGCGCGCAATTTTAATTGAATTTTCTGAATACGCTTAAATTTTATAGATTTTCAACGTAAAAAAAAACACGTTTTTTTGACAATTTCACCTTAAAAAAATGAGGTGACTGATGGGGTAAATTCTGGCCATTAAGTCTCCATTTTCGTTAGACAAGTTTCTTGCCGGCAAGTCGACTTAATAGGAAAAAGAGAAGAAACAGATTTGCCAGTACCGGCAATTATTTACTTAATCAAGAGTTTCAAGTATGAAAAATGTAATTTTATCCTCATTGCCTTCACATAAGAACAATTCATTAAGGGGGCATTCCAGTTTAAAATTAGAAAAAACTTCTTTTTTTTTAAAACTATGATATTTTATTACAAAATTTGCTCAGAGATGTAATAAGTATCCTATTGAAGAACAAAAAAAATTTTTTTTTATCATTTTAATCCAAGATAAAGACGGTTGATGGCTTCTCCGAAAAAGTTCATTTTTGGTGGTAGGATGAATTCCGAGCTTCCGAATAAAGATGAAGACATCAACTAAAACAGATTTTCGTTAGACATTTTCCTATAAGTGGGACCACAAAAAGTGTAACTTTTCCCTTTTTTTAGGGTCTTTTTTTGTTAAAAAAAAAAAGCATCACTTATAGAAAAAAAGGAGAAGGAATATTTTAAATTTTGAGTTTTTACTTATAGCTGTTATGATAATGAATCAAACACATTTTAGTTTTTTAAAATCAGTTCAGTAGAACTCGAGAGCTCGTACATAATTTTAAGAAAAACTCGTTTAAGGTTTTTTTCAATAAAAAAAAAATAGAAAAAATTTTTTTTTTAACTTTTTCATATGTGATGTGCAATTTCAGAAGTTTTGGTTAGAAAAAAAGTTTTTAATATTCACAAAAAATTGAGAATTCATAAAAAAGCAAAAAAAAAATGGAAAAAGTGTTTATTTATTAACCCCTACCTGATTAAATTTTCAAAAAACAAAGATTTACGAAAAAAATGTTTAGTGATCAACGGCCAAAAATACTTCAAAAAGACTAAGAGAGATACTATTATGCTATTGTGCAGTGTTATAAATTTAAAATATTTAACGAAGAGATCAGAAATTTGCACCAGCAGGATATTAATGTACTCTGCAGTTTCCCAAGACACTTTCAAATGAATTACTCAAAATTTCAAGTGAATGAATATGGCAGTTTTCCTATAAATCTTCATTTTGCTACCAAAAAGGAATGAAAGATTTAACATAAAGTCCGACGAATATTTAAATAATGTTTAAAAATTTTTATTATATATAAAAAAAAAAATTAAGTCTGAACAATTTAAAATGAAGAAGTAGAATTAGAGACGATTAAAAAAAAAAAAGAAAAAAAACACGAAAGAAGAAAATCTCAAAAATATGAATGCAGAGAATAAATGCAGCAAAAGTATATAAATCATATCATGTAATAAAGTAGCTAATATTATCATGTGATGGAGGGGGTTAATATACAAAAGCGGCTTATGTTTACATATTACTGACAAAACATATTTTCTTAAATAAAAATGTAAAATTACACTAATCCGAAAAGATTAAAATTATTGAAATAATATTTGTTCTGGACATGCAATTGAATAAAGAATTAAGATTAATTTATGTTAATTAAAGGGAAAAATTAAAAACTGAAAATGCATAAAAATTTTATGCGCAATTTAAATGCAAATTTCTTAGCCTCAGAAATATTAACTACATACAGTCTGTTTCATAACTATATCACTACATCTTTAAAAAATGTTTCATTAATTAAGAATACATATTTTGAACGTCTTAAATCTATCTATCTATCTATGATCTACCTTTTGTTGACTTACACATTTCGATCTAGATTCAAAGGAATTAATTCCGCAACAGCCAAGAACTCTAACCTCATGCTCATATATAAGGTTTTGGAAAATTAATATTACGTTACGATTTTCTTACGTTCTGATGCAGCCAACACTTTTTATTCTGGTAGAAAGGCTAATGCAATTTCTCTCGTACAAAAATCGACTTTTCATCGCACTATTCGAACCTCTCAAGTACGAAAAAAAATTGGCGACTAAACCGTGGTTAATTTTTTAAGAAAAGAAAAAAAAATTAAGTAAACTTTTAACTTTTTTTTTAATAATTTCAAACAAAGATATTGTGCTATTGTTATGAAACATACTATTTATTTAAAAATCTTTCTGAATTTTATGTACAATTTTTGTCATTAACGTTTATTAAAACAATTGCAATTGTATATGAATTTAACGCTTCAGACAGACGTCTAAAGTAAACAAACACAAAAGAAATAAAATTAGTTTCACATGAAATAATTACACACGATTTTGCATTGGTTTCAGAATATTCAAGATTTTAGGTATAAATGACAGAGATGTCAATATTAGGCTTACAATGTTAATAGCATTGCTATTGTAATTTTTAAAAATTTATTTTTATGTAAGTAATCAACGAGGTATATTGAATATTCATTTATATGGCAACTTTGACATATACGGAAAGTTATTATAGTTTAGTGTTGCAATTTATGCTAGACTGGTATTGGAGAGAACAGTATATTCGAAAATTGTTGACACCTGAATGAAATTTTAAAACAAAACGTAAAAACAAACCGTAAATAGTTATTTAAAACTCTGTTTTGAATTAGGGTAATTTTCCTATATAGAACAGTCGTATTGTGGTAACAGTTAGTGTGGTTAGAGTTCTCATAACGTCAACAAACAGGTTAGTGTGAGCGGCAAAATATTAACTATTTTTAAACTATTATTAACAATAATGTGTACGTGAATGTGCCGCGAAGCCTCGGAAATTTGTGGCCTTCGTTTGAAAAGTAGATATTTTGATTGGAATTCCATAGTTTCAATAAAGCCTAATATTATTTGGATAATTCTACAAACCTTTTTCACAAGGTCAGCTGTGATCGATGTGTTTAGAAAAGAATGATGTGTTAAAATTGTTTCTTTCGTTTTATTATCTACCCTTGAAGTTGACTATTATTAATTGGTTTGGGGAAATAGCCAAGTTTTTCTAAGTCAATTCCATTTTTTGTTTTTAATTTTACTTATAGTTCTAAAAGGTGGTAATGGTTACTGCTGGATTCAGTAGTTTTTTACTGAATGTTCTTCACGCCAATCTAAATAAGTATGTCGAGTTGTATTACATTTATATACTTCAGTATTTACTGAGGGATTTAGTTGATTTTAGTACCAAATATTGTCTATGTTAATATAAAGAAGTGTGTAGAATTTTTTTGAATTTACTTCAGTATTTTGCCTGATATGGCCCTTTAAAATTTCATTTTTATGGAAGGTGGGCGTGGTTTCGAACCGATTTCACCCATTTTACAAAGGAAACATCTCTGGAGACTAAGAATTCGATTTTGAATGAAAAATAATTTTGACCGATCCGATACGATGTGCGATTTCGCGATGACTTAGTCCGCTTTTTTTTATAAGCCTGAATTCGCCCTTTCTCATTTTCACTTAACCAGCAACATTTTTTTAACGTGGGCATTTTTTTACCTACGGAGACATTTAGTTAATTTTGTTAGTGGTGCTATCTTATTGTTACATTTGCAAACGCGACAATATTTGGTAAAATATTTGTACCAGCGTAGAAATTATTAATTCATATTTCACATATATGGTCAGTAATGCCATGGCTCTCAAATTTAAAAATTTTGGTGAGAAATAATCCATAACTTAGGTACAAATCAAAAATTAAATTGGTGTTATCATTTACTCACACACTGTAATAGATATTTTTAAGAAATAAAAAAATGGATCAAAGCGAAAGTAAATACGGATGTAAAGCATGAGTCATGGACCACCCCTAGCAAGGCCGTATTTAGGGGGAGGTTTTGAGGGTTCTGACCCCCTCCCCCCTCCGAAATGTGGAAACTTTCTTCTAATTTTTTATATTAATTTCCAGTGGATGGGAAAAAAGTAGAAAATAAAATCTATTGGACGATTTTTGAATATTTTTTACTTCCATCGGTTTTTTTCTAAAAAGTCAAGTAAATTTGAAATCTTAGTTACACTATGCGACCAAATCTGATTTATTTTCTTTGACATGAGGCTTGATTCCGGATTCAAAAAGAGAAGGTGATGCTGAGCAATCCTGCATTCATAGTTTTTCTATGTCAGTAACTGTTTTTGATTTAAAGCTTCGTCGTGAAACATTTTGAAAAGTTTAAAAATTAATAAAAAATAGAAAAAACTGTCGGATCCTTGTAAAATTAGACTTATGTGAAAAGTAATACAAAGCAATATTTTATTATGCTTAACTTGTCCGCTATATTTGATTCGGAATTTTGAATCTTTAAAATCTGACTGCAGATTTGTAACCAGCGCCTCTTAAAACACTGCGGACCACTGCACTTTTCATTATGTCTGGCTGTGGGTGTGAGTAAGATAAAATCCCTTTAATTCCTAATTTTCGAAGTTTCTAGCACGTCAGGGTTCAGCTCTACAATCTCTCAAAAATGGCCAAAAACGGCATTTTTAGGGATCTCAGTCCCAATTTTTCTAAAACGTGACGTAATGTGAAGTTTCTGACCTCAGATTTATTTTCAGCATGAAAAATTAATGCCAGGAACCATATTATTCGCCAAACCCATGCAGGGCAGTGTTATTGGATCAGCTTCAAAGTTTTTGGAGACAATCTTAAAATGTAATTAATTCTTTAACCCATTATTGCTCAGAGCACCCTGACTCGGAAGATCCCTTTTAATGCTGTGACTGCACGAATTTAGGGAATATATGCTAACTTCATCCGGGTTCCTCATAATTGATAATGGCCCGAATTCCCACTGATAATCATTTGAAAGCTGATAGGGTCCATCAAATGCAACATCTTATCTAATTTATTTATTTAAACATCAGTTTCATAAAAATTATTTATGAATATTTTCTTCGAATGAAACCCCCCCCCCCCCCGCCCAAAAAAAAATCCTGGCTACGGCCCTGACCCCTAGGCTCACCTAGGCATAAATAAACAGACAGTAGCATGATATTTAGGTAATAAGAAATACGCTTTAAAGTTGACCTGGTATGCAACAGCAAAAACCATAGAAAACTTAAAAAAATTTTAATCAAAATCATGCCACTGAAAACAAAGTTGGATGCAGATAAACTATTAATTATGAAGTTTTAAACTAACCCAGAAAAATTTGGAACTAGCTCATCGAGCCTAAAGCTTGAAAAAATTAATTTTTTTACAGTTTTTGAATTTGTTTAGCTCTAACGTTGGCTTTTCCATCCTGGAACTATAATTTTATACTTATTACTGAGCTGTCACTTATTATCTTTCCTACGAATATTTAACCATTAAATCGGTACACAAAAAATTAAATTATGGGCAAAATAAGGCATCATGAAATAAAACATAAATGTAAAGAATATAAATGTAATTTATTAGAAAAAGTTATTTTTTATCGTATTTCGCTTGACAAAGCTTTTTTGGTATGATTTTTTATAATCGTTGATGATTTGTACATATTTTCATATTTTTATTTTTGCATATCAATTTCCTTTCTACGCTACGACACACAGCACAGTGTCGCGAGCTCATACATTTTTGGGACAAAAATAGAAGGTGGCTTCGAGTACAGAAATTTGCACATGTCTTTTCTCAAAGTAATTAAAATAACAACGAAGTTTTGTCAAAATTGGCTACACCCTGCATAAAAATTTGTTTCTATTTGCAAAAAGTTTTGTAATTCGGCACAAGGACTACAAATGAGTCGTTCCGTGCAAAAGTGGTATAAGTCAAAATTGGATTTTTGGGAATATATTGGTTTTGTAGAAGTGCTCCTACAAAATTTTTTTCCCGATGTATAGGCAGCTTTATAGTACACATGTTCAACCTAGATGTATACCTTTTTTGTAGGAAACTAAATGAGGTCATTATTATTACTATTGCCTGAAAGTGAAAATCCAAATAATAATAAAAACTGACCTACACCACTTTCTCACGCAACGGCTCAAATAATAAAATAAAGGTATCTGTAAAGTTTTGTTAAAATCAGCCACGCCTTACACACACCGCCATACAACCGTACAACAAACACTTATTTGGTAAAGTTCATCAAAAAGTAGTGTTAATAAAGTGGTAAAAATGACTCTTCGCGCAACTTCGCGCACTTTGAGCCATACTTTTTTTGTAAAGTATTGCATCTAAAAATAACATATTAAACAATTAGGTGGAACCCTTGCGGTCTTTCGATTTCTTGCATTTCGAAACTTGCCTATTTTAGTTTTTTCTTCAATTTCCATATCTTTTTCTGAGGAACTTTTGTTTAATTTGGCAAGTAATAAACATTGCATTTGGTAAAAAACACCGAAAAACAATAAACTTTGGCTTAAATTATTTTAAAAAATTAATTTAAAATCAGTTAAGAAACCGAAAAGTTATAGCATTTTAAAGCGGAACCTTCCAAGTCAATTTTGCCCATAAAAGAAACAATATTTTTACACCCTCCATGTTATTCATTAGCTAAAAATTAACTATGAAATTGTCAATATTATTTCCAATTTCGAATAGAATTTAATATATTCCGCAAAATTTTAAAATAAATAATATTAGCATTCAAATCTTTCCTTTTTTAGCCATTTTTTAAATTTTTCCACTCTAAAATTCGATTACGTGATTCCAAATCCTTTTTTTTTTAGTTTTTCCCTGATTAGCGCTAGAATAATTTTTGAAAATACTGTGCGGCATTCTTTTCTAATTTGAACTCTCGATTTGAACCAAAAAAATCAAAAATCAAATCAAAAAAATATGTCGCAGAGTGTTATTGAAGAACGTTTACTATTAAGTAATTGGAAAAAATTGATTCATGTTGGAATTATAAACTTTCCTTTTTTATGGAGTTTGCACCGCAAAACTTGAGAAAAAATCATATTAAATTAAAGACGGAAAAAAGTTTCGTTAGTTAATTAATGTTGAGCTCATTCCATAAAGTACCAACAAAGAAGAACAAAGAATATTAGTAAGTAATAGTTTGGGGAAAAATACTCTAGATTTTTCACTACAGAAGAACAATTTACTAAACAATTTTCGGAAAAAATGTGGCCATTTTGAGCAGTGAACTTCTTGGCAAATTGATTTTCGCTCATTCTACTGTCACTTACATTTAATAAAAATCAGAGTCCAATTTTTTTCTTCAACACTATTCCATGTAGCTTTTTCAACAGTATTCCTTATAGCTTTATAACAATGTAAAAATAAATTCAAATCCATCTTATGCTGAGAAGATTTCTGGTCCTAAAACTGTATTTCTGTTATTTGAAACTTACTTTTCTTACATACTGTACATAGCACAAGTTTCCGGGTAGGCAATGTCTCCCACAGTTGTTGTCATGTAAATGCCACTGCATATACCCACCCATAGATATAAGCAGGCAATTCTCTTGTCAACGTGAGCCGAGCTAACTTTTTCTTAAGGAAAATAAGTTGAATTGCATGTACTTATACACGTTTTGCTTTTAAATCCTAATAAGATTATTTTACCATCAACAAATTGAAGTGAAATTGAAGTTGAAAAAAAAAAACGAAATGAACAACTGCACAACAATCACGAACAGATGTTACCACAACGAAGACAAAAAACAAAAAAAAAAAAAAACATTGACTTGAAAAATAAATACGAATTAAATAAAAATTTAATTAAAAATTAAGTTTAACACAATACGCTTATTCCGCATGAAATACCAATAGAATTTATAAGTTAAACTTCACTCTAAGTCGCTGTATCTTCTTATTTTCCATAGTAACAAGTGGGTGGCGAAATGCAATCGACTGATAATGGAGGTGGACCAACAAGAAATTTCAATCAGCACAACACCAACAACACAGCACAAGCACCATCATCATCATCAGCAACAACAGTGGCAGCAGCAGCAGCCGCAAACGATACTACAACAACATCATTCACCACCACATTCAACAACGAAACAACACCCAGTAAAAATCCATTTAAGCAACAACAACAAAACTGGGCCGCCAATAGTTTAAATAGTGATTCCAAAATAACAACGCAACAAAATGGCAACACTAGTTCCAATAACGAAGCTGGTGGTATCCATGCAGCAGAAACAGGTGGAAGCAGTAATATATTCAATGCAACGCAATCATTACCAGAAACTACGACAGCAGCAGAAGCAACATCGGCGACATCATCAAAATCAACAAATCGTTTTGGACCACAAATGACATCACCACAACCACCGCCAGATCACCATCGTCAGGAAAACTATCGTGCTGCCGGACCGTGGGCTACTGCAAAGAATTGGATGATTGGATGGCGTGGTTCACGTCGCTTAGTATTGGTGATTGTGGCCATAGCATTACTATTGGATAATATGTTGCTGACAACTATTGGTAAGTGTGAAACTACACATACAATTTTATGCCGTACACTTTAATTCATTTATATTTTCTTTACGGTTTTCATTAGCATTTATTTACACTTGTTTTATAAACACTTGTATATACCCGCATATAAAAATCTCTTATGAATTGTGCTCAATCACCTGTAAACGTTGGCAATTTACACTGTCTAGCAATGCTTTGCTACCTGTTCTAACAATTGTGGCTTTTCCTTATTCATATATCAATAAATAAAATATTTATGTGTAGATAAATATACAAATATACATGTGTACACAAGATACATATATAACCACGCCACTTAACCTAATGAATGTTTTCCTGTGATTTTCTTTATGGCCCTGTCATTATATTGATGTTCTTAGCATTAGTAGTAATTTTATGCATTTTTAACGGTTGCGTAAAATTACATACCTATATAAAAAATGTATTGGAGAATGAAAACACTTGAACTGTGTAAAATTTACATATGTGTATTTATCTGATTTAACCTTGGAAGATTGCCTTAAACGAATACTCAAAAAGAAGAATGTAGAGTTGAGTAACTCGATCCGACGCTTTTTTCTAATTTCCAAATCTAACTAACAAATCTAAAAAAAAGGCTTAACAAAAAAGAACAAAACAGAAACAAAATTGTAATATCTGCAAATATTAATCGATCAATTAATCCAATTTTATAAAATTTATTATACGTTCAGATGCATAAAAAGAACTAACAATTTCATTTCTAATTCAATGTGCCAGAGTAAGAATTGTTTGATATTTAGGAGCCAAAAGTTTCGTTCATCAGTTTTGTATTTTGATTTTTCTTTTTTTGCTCAGGTGTTCGTCTCTTAACACTCCAGTGACAAATATGCTTACTCTGATCCGACAGAAAGCAGGGCAGACACTAAGAAAGTAGTCTGCAGTCTCTTCACATTCTTCTTCCAAACCGTAGGAAGCTCAGAAGGCGCTTGCTCCTAGGCCAATCCTATTGAATTATTCGGCCCAAGACAAGTGACCTGTGTTTAGTCCCACTAGCTGCCTACAGCTGTTTCTGTTAAGTAATAACGGAAAGTTTATTAGACGCTTCGAGATAACAGGTAACATGGTCTTTGACTGTCTAAAGCCCCTCAGTTCCTCCCATTACGATTGTGAGTCGAATCGGCCCACTAATTAATGGTGGTCTTGATGGCTGTAGACGACAAAGGGAGTACAGGTTTTGGGCCCAGGAAATCAGTTTCCGAACCCTTCCTAGCTAAAAGGTCAGCAGATTCATTTTCTGAAACACCTGGGTGTCCAGGAACACATATCAATAGCAGGCTATTGTGTTTCCCAACACAGTCAAGCCTGGATTTACAATGCATAATCAGTTTAGATGTGGTTAGAGGATTAAGCAAGGATTTAAGCGCAGCCTGACTGTCACTAGATACACAGATACTTTTTTCTCTCCAACCATTATCAATAAACATGGTTCATTGCCATGATGATTGCAAAAATTTCTGCTTGAAAAATAAGCATACAGCCCAAGAGAGAAGTGAAGATGCACTCCATAATCTTCAATGAAATCCCCACAACCCGAACCTTATTCTGTTTTTGGAGCCGGCAGTTAAAATGCGCGTACAATCAACTCCCTGCCAAGGTCCCGACAAAAACCAAGTTTGGGCCTCTGGAATTTGTATTGGATAATGCTGTTTTAAAACTGGAACTGTTGGCATTGTATCGAATTGTATTTTGATTACAACATTTGTGTATTTCCCCACAAAAACCTGAAAGTTATGGCCAATTGAAATAGAAGCAATTGAAGACTCCTTCATTTGATTTCGATACTTCCTAAGGATTTTTTTCTAGGAACTATGAAAATGAGTTTTAAGTGATTTTCTTAGTAATGACTTAGTTCATGATTCCAAAACAATTTCGCTTCGAATGTCAAAATAGAAATGTTTCTTTCTTTTTCAGTTTGAATTTTTCACTCAACGTGCATACCCATGATAACTTACACACTATGTTCCAATGAGTTATTCAATAAAATTCGTGTCCTGTTGTGCTGCTCACCTTTTTGTTCCTTTCTGCTTTTACTTTTATTGTAGAACTTACTTACAATCTTGATTTGGATCTGAATCTTTTTTCAAGTATTATTATCATAATATAAATACGGCACGCATATTTTTATAATCCGCTTTTACCTGTCTTAACGTCAACGTATGCGGATGAAAGTTATATTACTATTATTGAATTCCTTGACAATTGACACAATGCTAACAAAGTTAACTGAAACACATAATTAAAATGAATCAAATATCGCTCCTAGTCGGAGAATAGTGCTGACACAAAATCTCTTCAACGGCTTCTATCAGCTTCTATCCACAATTTTGTAGTGACCTCCAAATTGCGTCTCTGTTGATCGTATCAAACGTAATTTCGAAGTCCACGAAAAGGCGATATAAAGGCGATCCATAATTATGCGGAAAGTGTTAATGTGGTCCACACAAGATCGATTTGGTCTGAACCCATTTTATTGACGTCGTACCTGGATGTTGTGTACGCCTGCAACTCTATCTAACATAATAAGTGCTAGGATTTTCAGGATAGAATTGAGAAGGGTTATGCCCGTCCAGTTTTTTTTTGGGGTAATGGTAGACGTCCAGATATTATGCATGAAAGGATAGAGTGTATGCGAGATTATGATAGCGCCATATTTCAAGAGTTTCGTTAGAACCAACGGGCATGTTCAACTTTAGCTTATGTATTGCTAGGCTAATTTCTTCTGTCGTGGGCGGATCGGTAGGAATGTTTCTGCTGGGGTTTCTTCTACGTTGTTCATCAGAGAAAGATGCAGTGGTGTTTATTACTTTTAAGCTGTTGTCTACGAAAAACTCTCTCCTGAGGTTAGGATATTGCCGTCACTAGTCTTGATAGGCGGTATGTTAGACTTGGTGTTAGTAAATTTTTTTATCGGTGCATAAACGTCCCGCAAGTTGTTACAGTTTGTTTACCGCTCTTTTCTTTTTGCCCATCCATCACATTGTATGCGCTGAAAAAGCTGCTACGGTCAGATAATGGAACAGTATTTAGTTTGGTTTTCAACCGTATATGCTCTTCGATATATTGCCTGATGGTTTGCTTATCCATGGTTTTCGTTTAAAGTGTTGGAGGCCGATTGTATTTTCCCCAGCTTATGAGCAGGGTTTTTGAATCTGCTTTCAAGACGGTTCATGTTCGTAGAGTGAGTATCTGTGCGTAGTCAATTCTACGTAAACTCCCAAGGCCAACACACGTACCTTTTCATTTAGGCTCCACGTTATAGTCACACACAAACGGAATGAAATGGAGTTTTCTTCTTTGCTCTCTTACTTTGATCCAAATTTATTAGAAAAATTAGACAAAAGTTAACTTTGAAAGCCGGAATCAAAAAGAATCCTTGCTTTTTGCTTTTACTTTTTCTGGTTGAATGGTTTTAAGACTTCATCATGATCTGAGGCCCTAGTTTATATTCAAAAATAAACATTTTTTTCTCCCATATCCACATCCGATTTCTACTCTAAATACCAGTTTTTGGGATTTTATGATTAAATTAAAAAAAATACCCATTAGAAGGAGAGATATAACTTTGCAACGTAATAGATTCTCAGACGTAAACATCGAAAAATGCACGGTTATTTTCCAAAAAGGCTGAAAACGTAAATCCAGAGCACCAAAAACCAACCATCTTCAATAAGCTCTACCGAACGCCCAACAAAGACTTTTGGCAAAATCCTATATAGGGTTTTGATTATTGGGTCAAGTACTTTTCAGCTATCATAGTTAGGTTAAAGAAGGGGGAGTGTGTTACGCACTTCCACTTGGAGGCCCTATTAGGCCCATTGTGATGCCCTTCATATTATATTTGTGTGACCTTCCCTATCTGTTCAGTTCCCTGCGGATCCAGACTGGATCCTTTGGAAATCGCTCAGTGACGAAAAAACTGACCGGTGATAACACCCGACCCGATTCAGCTATCATAGTCGTTACGATGGATCCAAACATTACCCCATATATTATTGAATTTTTTTTTCTTGGTAAATTTTTTTGATTGATAGAAAGATGGCCTCAAAATTAATACGAATCGATGCTAAAAAAAATACTGGAATTGTCGGCTCTTCAATAGAGCTTACTGTAAAGTCCTTCAATGAAAAACAAATTTAAACTATGCATCACCTTTAATTTAATTTATCAATTTATCTTCAAAACATATTACGTTTATCAATTCATCTTCTTAAGTCTTTGTAATAATTTATTCTATCCTTTGATTTTATAAATGAGGTTACTCAAATAATTCTTCAACTCAACAATATTCCTAAATAAAGTTAATTTATTGCTTTATTATACAATACAAAAAAAAGAAAAAAACGTATGGTAGAAAAGAAATATCAACAAGATAAAAGAAGCAAAAAAAAAATAATTTGCAACACCTTAACACAAAAATCACTTAACAATTCAACTGTATTACTACTAGAAAAGCACACACACGTAGCACACACTTATACCACATACACACAGTAACACTCACACACTAGCACTTCATCTCATAGCTTAACTGCCGCTTTAGATTTATCTAAAAGCAACCACTTTTATAGTGTGTCTTGGCGCGCACATTTTCTTAGTGATAAAATTTTCTTTTACTATAATTTTCTTCCCATTCCACATCGCTCCCTTCCATCGTTCTGCTTTGCTATGCACACATCTATTATACTTATTTTTTTCTATCTATCTATTTTGTACTTACTTAGTTGTTTTCTTTTCTTTTCGTTTTTTTTTTTCAATTTTTCTTTTGTGACTTTGACTTCCGTCTTTGGGCGACTTTCAACAAGTTGCATTGCATTGAAATGTGAAATTTTTCCGCTAGTAAGTAGGTATTCGAATCCTGATTGTAGTCCTTTGGGAGATTTTCTTCTTTCTTTTTTTTGTGTGCATTGTGTCTACTAGTTTTGGTATTTATCTTGTACAATTTTTATTTTTCTATTCAAAGTTAAGACATTTTTTTCTGAAGCTGTGAAATGTAAAAAAGAAAGTTTTGTTTTTGAACTTGTTGCTTCACAAGATTTCACTCTTTTTTTTTTTTTTGTTGTTTATGGTTTTGAGGTTTCCGGCTTTTTTCGTCGTGAATTTTCTATTTCCTCTTCACTTCCAACCAGCGCTCATTTTAACATCAATTGCCCTCAATTGTGTTTGCTTCAAGGGTTGCCAATAGCACACAGACACATATAGACACTATACAGTCATGTCCATTTCATTATGTCCAAAACACTTGACATAAGTACTTTACATTCCGATTTGATGTCACACAAAAAAAAAATAAAGCAGCAGCAGTTATGGGGAAATGGTAAGAATGTGCTATGTATGTATGTTTAAGTCTATGCATTGTAGTGTGTTTATTTAATTGATTTCCCCTTTCGAAGAATCTCTCTATTATACCTCATAGATCTCTGAAAAAGAAATGCGTAATAAACACATACACTTACACATACATATATAGAGTAGACAATTAGCACTTGAGGTTTGATTAACTTTACCATTTGAAAGGGTAAAAATAATTGAAGTTTTAAGATGAATATTGAAAATGAACTGAACAGCTTTCAGTACTGATGTTTCAGCACTAACTCGCTGTTTGGAAATCGAACCTGAGGCAGTGGAGACTTTAATATAACACTCATTCACTAGCCTATGATTTTAAATAAGAAAAAAAATATTGGAATGAATTATTTTTTATTTTAAACTTGTTTTTATATGTTGTTTATATTTATTGCATTATTATCTTGTCTTCCAAAAGTGCTGAAAACATTAATTGCATCTTGCAACCATATCTCTATTTCTTCCACACTACTTAAATAATAGGATTATTACATCCTGTTTATTTATCTGATACTACTTCTCTACTTCTCTACTTCTCTATTACCTTTTAATGAAGTAATACATGGGGACATACTTATATATATCTTACCATAACTCATACATTAAAAACAAATGCAAATACGATAATTGATGGTGTATTTGCCAGGGATTAGGATACACAACGGTATTATGCATTTATATCTTATTTCAGGTGTCACAAACCCATAGCATCCTGCACGCATTCGGAATAAAATGAGAAAAATAATCATGAATTTATCTTAACCTGCTTCTTCATACAATGTTCGCTCCTTTAATTATAATATTTTAACTAATTTTATTGTTTTGCCTTTAAACCCCTTTAATTAATTAATTCGTCTGTAAAAACTTTAAGTTCATAGACTAAGCAAATAAATAACTAAATGAAAACGGAAAATAAAAATATAGTATTGTAATTGGAACCGAGTCTTATGAGTTAAAGGCATATTCGCAGTTAAACAGTGATATTTACATATCATCGATCGCGGGTGTCTACACTAAATTGGGTTTTTTATACAAAAATAACACCGGCACAAAAAATTTCTGTCACAAAATTTCATGACTTGGTTAACCAAGTTGTCTTTTAGTGAGGAATTTCTTCTTTTTTGCACGTATTTGGACCCACTAGTACCAAAAATATTAATTTTGGACTTGTGTGTCCTGTTGGGATATTTTTCTCTCTCTCTCGTCTGCTCCTCTTGCGAGCTTAGGGCTTCTACTAAACATACGTGCCTAGTATTAGTTTCGTTAATCACTGTGTTATCATCTGGATATGATCTAATTGGCCTACCGAAAACGATACTGAGTTGATGGCGCTACCGTTTTTTGATGTCGCTCAGAATCAGCGTTTTACCAACCGGTTTTTGCCGGCTATACCGCGTAAATGGCTTATTATTTAAAAATTTCTTAAATAAAATTTAAATTATATTTAATCTGTTTTTTATTAAAAAATAACTTAAATAATGAAGGTTTGAAAACATAAAAGGCTTTTTCCAAATCGGTTTCATACTAACATATATCTCTGATTTTATAATATACATATGTAAAACTTTTACACACTTTTGTCTCACATGTCATAAAAGCTTACAGTAGTTTGTTGTAAAAATATTGTTGTTGATCTCTATACGAAAATATTATGATAATTTTTGATTTTTACATATATTTTTGAAAAAATCAAAACGAAAAATTCTCAAATTTTGATGGACAAAACATCATAAAAGGATTGAAATTATGTACTTGTTTTTTCCTCTAATTATAGTAAGTACTTTCACCTATCATGATGTATTAAAATATTCTCCCAAATAAATAATTTTGGAAAGATATTTTCGCACTTCCTTGACGAAACTTATTTTGTTTGATCCTGAAAGTATGCAAGCCATTCGAAAAATGTAAAAAATTAAAATAACGAAACTATTGATGTTGTAAAAGAAATGATAAACTTAAAAAAAAAGAACATCAGCTCCATTAAAACAAACTAAATTGGTTTCAAATGTGTTCAGGTGTTCAGCGGTTTTCCTGCCAAAAATTATCATAAATACAATTCCAAGCCTAATTTACTATGAAACCATAAGAGTTATAATAAAACTGATTTTATATTTTAGACCATAAACTTCCAGTTGGTTTATATGTCATATTTGATGATCTGAGAACTTCTTTGACTTTTGTCCAGCGCCCTTTAAAATCGGGCATACTCATCAGGGTAGAAAAACCAATTCAACAGAAAATAATTTATATACACGCGAATATTTAACTTAAATTTACATAAACTTGTTTTTTTTAATATACATTAATTTAAGCTAGATTTATAAACATTTACACATATTCAACACAAACAAATAACTTTGATTACTTTCTATTTAATTTTCATTTTTCTCTTGGGAATCTTCCAGTTCGCTTTTCTCAGCAATATCCAGTGTTGCCAACTTTTCCAATGTTTTCTTTGTTCTTGTAATTACTTTCTCAGCACCTGTGCTTTCTACTTCTTCAAATAGATCATTTTCAGCTTTATCAGCATTACTCACAATAGCATTTTCAACAACAGCTTCTAGAACATCAACTTCTTCAACAACAACATCATTCTTCTCATTATGGCCATCATTCTTTTCGCTTTTCATTTCCATGCCAACTTCATGCTGTAAGGATGCACTACGTCCGCATGAAAAGAAAGCGTTGATTTGTCGCTGTAATGCTTCCTTATTAATGCTGGTCTCCAGTATTTGCTTGTGTATAATGTGACTATAACGTTTTTCAAAACTACGCTGTTGTGGCAATATATCCGGTACGGTAGAACGTCTTTTCTCCGGACTACTTGCTGATGTACCTGCAGAATTTGTGGGATTTTCAGCAGAAGACATTTTTTTTGTTTTTAGAAAGTTTTAAAGCTGCTTCTAAAATGCGGAAAATTAAGGAATTTACGCAAATGCAAAATTTTTTATTTTTTTTTAATATTTTTACAAAAATTATTAAAAGCGGAAAACACAGAACCGTCCGTACGCGCAGCAAATACTCAAATAAACCACTGAAATTATTCTTCAACAGAAATTGTTATCCTTTTGACTTGTTGTTATTGTTGCGCATTTACATATATCTGTGTATGTGTTTATGTATGTATGTATGTGCATTCAGCAAAATTTCAAAATATGTAATATTTAGCCATCCTTGAACAAAAAGAACAACAGCAACAACTACTTGTAAAAACAAATTTTGACAACAATAATGAAAACGACAATGACGCTACCAATTTCTTTAGAGTCGTAAATACTCATACACATATATATATACCCAGTAGGAAATAGAGCGGTTTATCCCGAATTTATTTACAATTTCGTTTAGTTGGTGTGCCTAAGAAAAGCTTTTCACTTGCCGTTTGAATTCGGCATAAAAATGTAAGTCTCTTACATTTGTGAATGAATGAGAGGAAAGCTCTCTATGCCTTAAAATAAGAAGAAGAAGGAGTTTAAAGAATATCTGATAAAACTCAATATCCTAAACTACATGTGTAAAGATCGCTACCTCAATCTGCTAAATCCCTATCAAGCATTTCTAAAAGAAAAGAATTGAATTCGGCATAAAAATGTAAGTCTCTTACATTTGTGAATGAATGAGAGGAAAGCTCTCTATGCCTTAAAATAAGAAGAAGAAGAAGTTTAAAGAATATCTGATAAAACTCAATATCCTAAACTACATGTGTAAAGATCACTACCTCAATCTGCTAAATCCCTATCAAGCATTTCTAAAAGAAAAGAATTGAATTCGGCATAAAAATGTAAGTCTCTTACATTTGTGAATGAATGAGAGGAAAGCTCTCTATGCCTTAAAATAAGAAGAAGAAGGAGTTTAAAGAATATCTGATAAAACTCAATATCTTAAACTACATGTGTAAAGATCGCTACCTCAATCTGCTAAATCCCTATCAAGCATTTCTAAAATTTTACAGGGGAAGCAGACAATATTCTGATTTTTGGAGTACTTATTGTTTCCAGAATTTGTTATTTAAACTAAAAGAACAAACCGTAAGTTCTCGGTGCATGTCTCGAAAAATTTCGGTACAGATGAAAGTGGGCAACAAAAACTCGTTATTGAAAAATTTGATGTCGTAATTTTGTAAATCTTAAGTAACCACGATTTCAGCACACAGGTTTTCGATCGAGCCTTGTTAAAATTTGATCAAAGTATTAATAAAATACTCAATTCATAATTTCCTACTGGGCATTTATGTACATATGCATATTTATGGAGAGGAGACACACAGACGTAAAGGTCACCCAACTTTTGTCTTTGTGGTAACTAATACACGAAAACAAGTAAAATAAATCGTGCGTTCATATGACTCAGTCAGTAATACTTACGTGCACATTAGGGTGGGTGAACTTTTTTCATATACCGGTTATACAATTAAATTCGTAGCAAATTTGCCGAAGGAAGGGTATCTCGAAGTCTAAGTTTGATCCTGAGAACTTTTAATCTTATACTATAAAATCGAGCATTCGTACAAAAATTGCACTAACAGCTTTCAAGTTCAGATTAGCAACTTGTAAGAACTTTCATATGAAATGAAAGGAACAAAGGACAATCAGGAGAGTCGATTTTTGAAGGGGACGCTATCCAGGATTAAACAAAATTAAAAAATTCAACAAAAATTTTCGTTCTAGCCATTATTTCTATTTTCACAAATTAATAAAACAGTTTTTAGATAAAAATGGAGGTCTAGAAAGGGTTTTTAAAGTTTGAAAAACTGAATTTTGAAGTTATGGTTTTAGATACATCTCCAACTATTTTTTTACTAAACTCTGAACTACCTTTTTTATTATCCCATTCAAAGTATTTCCCTAGTGTTTCCCTTCAGATGTATTTCTTAGCCAAAATGAACATTTTACAAGGTTGCCAAGCACTAGTATTAACTAGAAGTCCGATATAACGAACAGAAGCAATTCAACGTATCTTAATTGTAATATTTTTACTTAAAACTTTCAGAGTTTATCAAAACTAAAGGGTAGCATTAACAACTAAGAAAATAATATTCTAACAAAAAATTATATTCTAACAAAAAATTATATTCTAACGAGTAAAATAATGATAGATTGCAGGTGAGGAAATCACCGCCAGGACTCAAGTTTAAATTATACTAATTCAACACATAAGATTTATTAGTAAATTTTATTAATAAAATAGTTGCACAATTACAAAAAATAGTACAATGAATGAGTGCCCAAATGATTATAAAATATGCGTCGCGTAACAAAAGAATATGATGATAAATTTAAATAAGTAATAAAAACGAAAATAAACATCGATTACACGTGTGCACGCAGACGAAAAAAACGAGAATGCCGCAAGTCTATTTTTTTTTGTCTCTTGCAGTTCTTATTCCTCTTGTCCGAAAGTACGCAATTTTGCGACGCTCTCGAAATAAATTGGTGCAGATTGAAGAGTTGCATTTCAACATCTAAATTAATGTCAACTTTAAACATAGCGAATTTCCGGAATAAAATTGGGTCAAACTTCAACTTAGAAATATATTTCTTTCGACAAAATTGTTTAAAATTTCATGAGTTAAAATTTTACAGCATAGCCGACAGCACAGTAAAATTCCTCCCATACAATTCGATCCACCCTAGTGCATATACATGCATACATATAATTATATATTGCTTTGTTTTTGCTGCACGATTAAATCAACAACTTGCCAGCCTAAAAATTGTCGTCAGCAACACTAACAATAACAACAATATGAGCAACAGCAACAACTAAAGTAATTTTCCATTTTTCTACTTTGCATGTCAATTATTTATAACATTTTGACGGCTTTTGAATTTACCAAGAAACACTAAACGAGCGTGCATATGTATGTACATACATATATGTATAGACCATGTTCATGCATACATACATACAAATATACCTATATAAATATGTAGGTATAAAAAACAAAATGTGTGGTTGTTGTTGTTAACCATATCCTTCACGCTCTTTCTCTCACACACACACTTTAACTAATGATTAGTAGCAGTAGTGTTAATATGGTAATATTGGTGTTTGTTTAACTCTACAAGGACATTCGATATGAGTAAATGGAAGTTCATTTGTTTTTCTTATAAAAAAAAACCTCATACAGTTTTTTTTGCAAGGTTAATTTAGATTAGTTACTTAAAGCTGTTGCGGTCACTCACTCACTGACTGCATAAACAAATAGACAATTATGGAATGCTCCTGTGCTACAACTTTTTGTAATATCACCTTAACTGTGATTGAAACTTGTGACCTTTAACCTTTTATTTACAATTAATTTGTAATTATTACTATTACAGCCTCTAACCAAATACAAAATACGTTTTGATTTGGTCTTACTACTTTTATGTTTCAGTGAGGAGAGAGCCACTTTACTTATAGTCTTATATAGTATGAAATAATAATAAAATAGAATTTCTTAAAGGAATATTGGCTTGACATATCGTCGCCTGAGAATTGATTTGGCGTATAGGCATAGGAATACTTGTACACATACGCAAAATCAATTCTCAGGCGACGATATGTTTTTGATTTTTTTTTCAACCATATGGCATTTTCAACCTGCTGCAATAAATAATTCTATCGTAAGTGATCTCTCATGTTTATAACATTTGCACCAGATAAATTTCATATATCTTAAATACATTTAAAATATTTCTAAATCAATTTGAATTATTATGGAGTACAATTGAAAGCAAATAGTTGTATCTCAATTTCTATATAATCTTACCAGGGCAAATACTTGATCTTAGATTTTTTTCTATATAATTTTCCTGATAAAGTTTTTTTAAATAAGAGAAAAATATTTTTAGTAGAATTTTCAAGTTTGTATTTGTCAAAAGCAACTAGATAATGGATTTTCAGACATTAAAAATCTTTAGGTCTTAAATCTGACCATCAGTTACCATTCTAAGATATATTTAAATATTAGTGAATAAAAAAATGTGTATTTCCTTTATTGATGCATACATATATAAGACAAAATTAATAAATTTCTATTCCCAATGGGCAGGGGGTTTAATATTCATAACAGAAATCCCCTTTCGATTGGCCCTACTTTTAACAAGTCTGGCAACTCTTAACTTTTCTTAAAACGGAATATTAAAAACGGAATGTACCAAAACTTCCTTCGCTATCTTCCACCCTCAGAAAATTATTCAATTTGAAAATAGGTCTGACAAAAATTGGAAGTAAACTTTTTGTTAACCCTAAAAGTATGCAATCATGTTGAAAAATTAATAAAAGTGGAAAAATAAAAAATTGCATTCATTAATTTCACTTTTATTCCAACACTAAAGGATTTCAATAAAAATTGTTTAACTTTCTAAAATTTAAATATCAACATAACTGAATGAAATAAATTTCTTGAGTAGCAAACCGTCCATTCTTCCACTATAGCTTGCCAAATATGACGAAAATTGTAACTTTAAGCTTAGCTTGTGACGAGACCCTCAGGGTAATTAAAACTGACTCAGATTAGAGTTTAGAAACCCAAAATTTACTAGCATACAAAATCAGAGGGCTCCTTCTAATTTTGTCTCTCCGCTGTATCAAATCGCTGTGCAATGCTCCAACTAAAAAAGTTTAAAGTTTCATATAATAGTATGATCGAGGCATTTATGCCAAAAACATTGTACATATGATTTATGGAAGTACATATTTGGGAATAGCTACTACTATAAAGCTCCAATGTATATAAAGTTTGATGTATAGTTCTAATTTTTCATCCATACCGAGACGACTAAATTATATGTTGAGTATAGTGTAGCGTGCAGTAAACCTTTTGGTAAAAATCAAATAAAAAATCAAAGTAAACAAACAAAACAAAAAAAACAAATCAACGTCTTTATAATTCTGAATGAAAAAATATATTAGTTAGTAGGGTGTAACTAAAGAACAATAGTTAATTAACAAAAGCATAAAATGTGGAGACAATTTGTAAATATGTATACGATTATATCTATTACGAGCGTATTTCCGCTTCTATGTAAATATACGTTTATTACGTTTGGTATTACGAAAATACATTGCAGATCAATTACGAGTGTAATAAAAACTTTAATGTACTTTTAGCATGAAAGCTTTGAGGAAAAATTGATAAAATTAAAAGGGTTAAGGTGAAGTTATGGTCTTATGCGCTACTGAAAAAAAATAGCAATAACTTTACTATACATACAGTCTTGCCATTAAAGAAATAATGTCGACAGTATCGTTAATTTCGACTTGATTTGCCATTTATCTCATATAAATATGCGTATATTAATAATATCAGTATTATTTCTTTTATTTAGTATATAGTTAGATTAATATACTCGGGCTCTATTTTACGCTTTTGTAACAAACCGATTTATCGCCTCATATGCCTTAACTTTTAAAGTGTAGCGTGCAGTATGCGTGAGTAAACTTGTGCTGTGTGGAAAAATGCAACCTTTAACAAAATCATTAAAACTTTGCAATTGCATAAAACCAAAAATAAAAACTCTCTTGCGACTTTACTAAGTTTACTTTATAAAGTTGACGTTTTTCAACGGATGAAATGAAGAAATGCGCTTTAAAGGAGCTGACGCATTTTCAACTATTACCAAATCCTACAAACGAAAAAAAAAAAACAATAACTAAATAAAAATCAATAAATTATTGTAATTCTGTTTATTTATAAGTTGATTTTTATTAATAGAAAAATGCATGTGTTTATTTAAATACTTTTAAATGGTACCTATTGACAATGCGTTTGGGTTAAGTTTATTTATTAATGTGTTTCTATAATTTAGCATATGAAAATTGCTTAAATTACACACGTGTCTCCATATTAACAATATTGTTAATAGTTATTCACGCATGTGTGTGTTTGGGTATCGGCGCGTGTGTTTTTTAGTTATGTGTGCTTGAATACATTGTTTCCAAACCTTGAATAATTTAGTTTATGGCAAACCCAGACAAAATAATTCAATTTATACTGGTGATAATTTTTAAGGTTATAGAATATAGTTTTTTGAGCTGAATGAAAATATACTACCTCTGTATTTTTATTATATGTTTATCAACTATACTGTATATATATCTATACTATACATCACTGGAACGGCACCCTTCTTAAGAAGAAAAGTTGGCAGATGGCTGCCATTAGATTAGATTAAATAAAGAGCAAGAACTGGTCACCTAATCACCGAGGCCTCAGGTGCGCCTATTGCGACTAACTCATCCAAACAAATCACCCCTGAGTCGTTAAGAATTCTAAGACATTCTTGGGAAATTAGTCCGCAATTTCTAACTGTTCTAGGTAGTATTTTCCTAAGTAGAGTAGACGGGTCCATATTAGACAATTACAATGGCACAGTAAGTGCTCAGCTGTTTCCTCTTCTTCTATTCAGTAGTTGCACACAGTCTCTGAAAAACAGTTCGGCCTACAAAACTGAGTTTCTTGACCCATACTAGTAAATAGGTGTCTTCTTGGTCTTTCCCTATAAACACCTGCGCCAACACCATTATCCGTTTTAGAGCCATCTGTGTACCAGACATGAAAGTTATGCTGTGATGGAGATTTTTTTACACTGTTCCCATTTAACCCTGTCTGAGAATGTTACCTTTAATTGGTGTCTGAAGTTATATTTGGGATCACAGAAATCACTTAGGGCTGGATTAAGTGTGTGTATTTCGACTTCATCCCTAAGTAGAGTTCGCCATAGACGCACTGCACCTTCTTTATTTTCTGAGATGAGTTTTGCTGCAGTTCTTCTTTCTTAATAAAAAAATTAATTGGGGGAAGGTTTAATATATCTTCAGGGGCTGCAGTCGGAGCAGACCCCATTGGCCCAGTTGTGGAAACACAGGCTAGTATTTGTGAATTATTGACCTTGCTCTGCGCTGTTTTTTGATCCAGCTTTTTACACCAAACATGTGCCGCATAAGCAAGGCTTGGTCTAATAATGGCTGCATATGGCCTTAGCGACATTTTCGGATTGAGTCCCCAGCTTTTACCCATTAAACATCTGCTCGTCCAAAGAGTAGCCCAGGCTTTGTTTGTGGTCTTATCTAGGTGACTGTTCTATAATAGTTTTTCATCGAGTGTGATACTGCGGTACTTTACTTCGTTTACTTGGTCAAGATTACTATGCATGGTCTTTTTAGGGTTAACATTTAGTCCCACCTTCCTGCACAAATTCGACATAAGGGACAACGCTATCTGGAGTAACTGTGAGATTGTATCTACAAATTTTCCTCTGATAAGGACAGCAATGTCAACAGCATACCCCTGTACATCAAAGCCATTGCTACAGAAAAGATTGAGAAGATCATCGACAACAATAGATCATAAAAGTGGTGACAGTACCCCACCTTGAGATTGCCCTTTAGCTGCCCGAACCTGAACTTCAACTTCTGTGGCTCCTATAGAGGACTTAATGCTCCTTTCGCTAAGAACATTATTAATCCATCTGCATGTTGTCAAGTCGACCCCTTTTTTTTTTTTGTTGAAACAGACAAAAGAAGTATTTAAGAATACAGCACTCAGACAAGTTTTACGTCCATTGTACTATATCCTGTGTTCCGTTCCCTTTCGCTATTCTTTAAATTTACCAGATTTATTAATAAGTCTTAGCAGATCCTGCGGTGTTAGAGAGCTCAGGTGATCGTCTCCCAACACTCCAGTACCAAATATGCTTACTCTGATCTGGCAGAAAGCGGGAAATACACTAAGAAAGTTGTCCGCCGTCTCTTCACCACAGGAAACACAGAAAGCACTAGCTCCCAGGCCAATCATATGCAAATGTTTGGCCCAAGAGAAATGACCTGTATATAATCCCACTAGCTGCCTACAGCTCTTTCTGTTAAGTGATAACAGAAAGTCTGTTAGACGCTTCGAGATAATAGGTAACATGGTCTTTGTCGACCCCTTTGCTTAGGACTGAACTATTGATAAGAACAAAATCGGTGTTGTCGAATGCCTCTTCAATATCGAGAAAGCAACCAATCACATACTCTTTGTTCTCAAGAGATTTTTCAATATTCTGCGTGAGATTCTAAAGGGCATAGGTGGTCGGTTTTCCTGCTTGATAAGCATATTGATTTTTATTTAGAGGACTTAGAGTAAGATACCTCTCTCTTACTTATATGCCGGTCAATTAATTTTTCCATTGTTTTAAGAAAAAATGAGGTTAAACTGATCAGTCTTTATGATTTAGGCAGGTCGGCCATGATTGCAGCTGTTCTGCTTATCTAAAATCAATTCAGAATTAAGTCAAAGTATTGAAAATTCAATTTTTAGCACACTTTTGAAAATAAATATTTGATTATCGTAATTTTTTTACTATTTCAACTTGAAATTAAAAAAAAGAACTATGACAGATATCACAGCGATCCGGGTTCGGGCTAGTACTGTAGATGTACTGAAGATATTATGATTTAATGAAATTTGGGCGTAATCGGTTCTTTAGTTTTGGAGATATCGTGGCAGCCATTTCAAAAAATGAAATTTTGAGAAAAACGCGATTGAAATTTCAAGTATGCAGACTGTTTGTTGTATTGTTAATAGTGTAAATAAGTATACGAACACGATTGGGGTGGTTGTCGCTGACGATGGGAGAGCCACACACAATCAAAGTGGTGGCGATGGCGATAAATGATTGTTTTGACATTTTAAGATTCATATTCACATATGCAAAACAAAAAATTAATAAACTTTTGAATTTTGATGATTTCACGCTAGAATGTTGTGACTTCAAAACAAAAACAAATTTATGAAGCCGTGTCAAATGAAGCTTCATGTAAACTCTACCTTATAAGGTTATGTGTATACAAAGTTAGTCGTCGTCGCTGTCGCACAGTTATTTGATCCCACACAACGACGGGATAATCACCGCATGCATTAGACGAGACTTTAAATGCCGAAATTCTGCCAGGCTCAGCTTGCGGTTTCGTCCTACAATTATCTCCTAGCGAGAAGCCAAGAGATTCTGTATTACATCTATGGAACACCAGAATTTTTCCTCTGTTTTCTTCTTGATTGATTCGATGCACTGCATTTGCTCCTTCTTAAACCGAATCATCTAAAATTGTGACACTAGCCACAGGTCGTTGACGGGAAAATCACTTACTTTTAACCAGGCTACGCACTTGACGTAGTTGACGATGATTTCGATAGCTTTTATTTAAGACAACCGGAACTCCTTTTTTTACTTTAAATGTTGAGTATTGCTGGAACAGATACATAGATATTTTTTGTGGATCTAAAGCTCTAATTTATAATAAAAACTAAATTGAAGAAAAGCTGGTTGCAAATTTGTATTCTTGGGATTTTATTTTGAAATTCTTTCCTAAGAACTACATTAAAACATCATTAACATTAGCCCTCATCAATTTAACCATACGCTCACGTTCACAACGTTTCTTTTGCATCTCCACCAAATCCACCATGAATATATTCAACTCACGGGAAATAACATAAATCGTAAATAGATGCAGCCAGGCATAGAATAAACAGATTGTCTTGTAAAAATCCGAAAGCACAACAACAACATAATATTTAATAGTGGGCTCCTCATGCGTTATCTGCTCATAGAAGAATACCGAATGCCATGTACTAAATGCCATTATTCCAGCTAATGTCAAAGTCATTACAGCACCCAGATAATATACCTTCCGAAATATAGACGTAACATTAAGACCCAAACGGAAGAATTTTTCCATTAACGTTGTATAGATATTCAAAAAAGATACATAATTCCTGCTACCAACGACCACAGGACCCAAAACAAGAAAAGTTATTAGAACACCCTGTAGTCGTAAACATAGATTACCTAAAGATGCCAATGCCGAATGACCAATAAGTGGTTGAGCATAGTCACGCCAATCATCAATTAGAAGCGTAATATTCACATAGGTGTAGACTAAAATGTGTATAACGGTTAATATATATAACTTCCATGAAAAGTAGAATTTATGCTCATGGGGAACATAACGATATGGAAAAATTCCTGCAGTACGTAGTAGAAAAAATGCCAGCCCGTAAGCTTCACCGATATTATGTGGATGCCCTCCAACGATAGTCATGCTGAACGATTGTCTTTTTGTTTTAAACTAACAATGGACAAATGGTGAATGGACTCGTAAGCGAAAGTTTACGTACAAATATTTTGCATTTAATTAGTAAAATGGTATTATCGTACTTGAACATCGATTATTGTTAAGGGATTTGAAATATTGCTTTGGAGAATTGGAAGAGAGTGAAAATTTAAATTAAAATAGCGCAATAGGAATGGAAATTTGTATATTATTTACAAATCAAAATGTGTAAATTCAACGTGAAGTAGTTTAAAGTGAAGTGAGTATAATAAAAACTCAGAAGCGAATTAAATTTGTATCAAGTTTAAATTAATTTGTAAAATTTTATATTACACTATTTAAAAATACATATATTATAGACGTAAAATGCTTAGCATCTAATCTAAAGTTTTTCGTTAATTTAATTTATCTAAAATAATTTAATATCTAAATGTAAGAATAAAAATTAACAGTAAGAAAAAAAAAATTGATTTTAATTTCAAATTCAGACCAATTCTTTATTAACCCAATAATGTCGCTGAGCTGTTCCTGACCTAGGTTCAAAAACAATTTTTTTCTCTAGTTACTTTCTTAATGGATTAAAGTGTCTCGGATACTTTCCACGTTATTTTAAGGATTTAAATGTGAATCAAAAATTTCATAAATAGAACTTAATCTTCAGAGTTTTTTAGATTCAATATTCGCGAATATCACAAGAATGTACTAAAAGTACTTAAACTGCACCAATTTGTTCTTTTAACCCTTTCAATCCCCAAAAAAGTTGTAAAAAATTAAGTTATTCGATTTGCATTATCCATCATAACGGCAACAACAATATGAGTCATCAGTCTACTTTTGTTTGAATAAAGAGAAAGAGCGTTTAACTTTAATCAGATTCTACATGTACAAATGTCTTGGTTTGCTCTGAATGTGTTAAAATGACGAAAAAAGAGAGAGGAAAGGAACGAGAGGAAACAAAATGAAACGAAAAGAAATAAAACCAATCGGTGAAAAGGGAATTAATGTGATGCAAATTGTGAGAGCTAAAGCGGGAGAGGCAGTAGACGATTCTTCAAAAGCGGTAGTCTCTCGGTCAATGTGGGAGACTTGACCACGCTAGGTTAAACATACATATAAAAACTTTACAAGAACAGCGTTTTACTAATCATGCTCGGTTTCTTTTTCGAGCTTGTTTTTTTTTTTTTCTTCAATATAAATATAATATCTTTATATTAATATATATGTGTTAAGAAAGTTTAACTAAAGCCAGCAATTGTGCTTCCCTCATTGTAATTACAATAGAAAGATTTTCTTCATAATAATTCTTATCTGAGGTTTTTCTTCAGTAATAGTTAGTAGGGGTATGATAAATGGAAAAACCACAAAAAATCAGATCAGGGGTTGCAGAGCGACCCTCCCAAAAAACACTTGTGAAAAAAGCCTTTTTTACTAATTGGTTAACCGTTAGAGATATCAAAAACATTGCAGAGTTTGTACTTTTGATGTACTGTGGATGCGCGTGCATCTTTTTTTATTTGAATTTTCGCGAGAGGAGCCTGTAACCTGAATTACTCTAAAACCAAAACAAGCTAGGAAAAAAAATCAAAATGGGATTTGAAGGGGATATAAAGTGCAACATTTTCTGCCATTTTCATTGACTCCGCATAATTTATAGTATATAAACTTAACAATATAGTATAGTTGCCTGTTGGTTTTTGCTACTTTAACTATATGCAGGCCTAATAAAAATAACTGGTTTCATTATTATCTCTTAGCTCAAGACATTACTTCTGAAAATGTTGAAAAGTTAGAAATAAAAACATTTACATTTTGCAATTTTATCAGCATATTAAAATTAGCCAAATTTTGGCTAATTTTTAATTGTTTCCAAAAAATAAAAAATATAAAATAACCAAACTAATTGAATATATAGCTCAAACAAATTTTTCTCTATTCACATATCTTTTAACAATATTTTCTAATAATTTAAAAGTTAAAAAATTGCATTAAAAAAAAGAAAATCAATTACAATAAACAATAAAAAATTAGCCGAAATTTGGCTGACTTTAATATGCTGATAAAATTGCAAAATGTTAATGTTTATATTTTTAACTTTTCAGCATTTTCAGAAGTAATGTCAGAGAATGTTGTACTTTATATCCCCTTTAAAACTCATTTTGATTTTTCTTCATAGCTTGTTTGGTTTTCGAGTAATTTAATTTTTCCTACAGGCTCCTCGTGCGAAAATTCAAATTAACAAAGATGCGCGCGCATCCTCAGTATATCCAAAGTACAAAGTCTGCAATATTTTAAATATTGAATATCTCTAAAACTATGACATATACGAAAACATTACTTAATCCCTTTTTTTTAAGAAATCACTCGAGCTTTTTTTTTGTATTACGTAATTTTTTGATAAGTATCTCCAACGGTTAACCAGTTATTAGTAACGAAAACTTTTCTTTCACTAAAGAGGGGGTTTTTTGGGAAGGTTGCTTTGCAACCCCAGAACTGATTTTTGTAGTTTTTCCATCTATCATACCCCCACTAACAATTACTGAAGAAAAATTTCAGATAAGAATTATTATGAATTTTTGGTGGTTGATTTTTTTACTCTACCGACTGGACTATGTTGTCGAATGCCCCTTCAGTATCGAGAACGGAACCAACCGCTTACTTTTTGTTCTTAAGAGATTTTTCAATCTTCTGCGTGTGATTCTGAAGGGCATGGTTAGTCGATTTTCCTGTTTGATAAGCATATTGATTTTTATTTAGAGGACTTAGGGTATATGCCTGTCAATTAATTATTTCATTGTTTTAAGAAAAAATGATCAGTCTGTATGACTTAAGTAGGTCGGCCATGATTGCAGCTATTCTGCTTTTCTAAAATCAATTCTAATTGGTAGACCTGTGGCTATAGCCGGAACCAGATTTAAGTCAAAGTATTGCAACTGCAGTTCTTAGCAGAGTCCAATATTTATGGATTTTCGTAATTTTTTTTATTATTTTAACTAAAGAATAAAAAAAACTATGACAGATATCACAACGGTTCGGGCTAGAACTGTACTGAAGATATCATGAAAATTTGACGTAATCGGTTCTTTAGTTTTTGAGACATCGTGGTAGTCATTTCATAAAACGAAATTTTGAGAAAAAGCGGTTGAAATTTCAAGTATGCAGACTGTTTGTTGTATTGTTAATAGTGTAAATAAGTGTACGAACACAATTTGGGGTGGTTGTCGCTGACGATGGGAGAGCCACACACAATCAAAGTGGTGGCGATGGCGATAAACGATTGTTTTGACATTTTAAGATTCATATTCACATATGCTCTTCGCTTTCATTTCGGGTATATTAGAAAAATACGTAATCACCCTAGCAATCGTTTGCCGCGTGTGGTCGCTTTGGAGGCAATATTGAAAAATATCTTTTGGGCCCGCAATATGAGCGAATTGTACATGGAATTTGACATATCTCCCATCTACGTTTATTCTTACGTCTCATTGCTAACTCAACATAACTTTGTTCTAAAAAAGCTTAAGATTAAGGAACATAATACTTAGCCTTTTAGTATGTGCAAGAAATGCACAGTATCATGATGTCAATCCGTACCTAAACCACAACAAAGCGCCATATTTCTTCGGCCCATACTAAACTGCCCAAATCAGTACTATCTTTAAGGCAAGATGTGGTCTGCTCAACATTGGTGCTAATGCTTTTATTAACGTTAATCATGATGTATGCACAATTTGCAACCCGGGAGAAGTAAAACACACATATAATCTAATCGGAAAGTTTCCAATTTTTAGTAGTAAAAGATTTCTTACTATTGGGGAATTCTATAATTTTCTTGATGGTAAAAATTTTAACTCGCTGTATAATTAATTAAGGAATTGTTTAAGATATAGAGAACTACTTATGAATGAATTCCTTTAATTGCTCAAAATGTGTAATGTACCTATAATGTATTATTAATTATCAGTATTATTATTTTTATTATTATATAAGCCAGCCTGACACACAACAGATATTGTTATGTCAGATATAATGTACGGTTTGTTTGCAACCTGTGCATAATTTGATTTTTTTCTGAATTTTGCTTGATATTTATGTACCTGAGTTTATTAAATAAAAATCTAATCTATTCACATATGCAAAACAAAAAATATATAAACTTTTGAATTTTGATGATTTGACGCTAGAATGTTGTGACTTCAAAACAAAAACAAATTTATGAAGCCGCGTCAAATGAAGCCTCATGTAAACTCGACCTTATAAGGTTATGTGTATACACAATTAGTAGTCGTCGGTATAGCACAGTTATTTGATCCCATACAATGACGGGATAATCACCGCATCACTTGCATTAGACGAGACTTAAAATGCCGAAACTCTGCCAGGTTCAGCTTGCGGTTTCGTCCTACAATTATCTTCTAGCGAGCAGCCAAGAGATTCTGTATTACATCTACGGAACACCAGAATTTTTCCTCTGTTTTCTTCTTGATTGATTCGATGCACTCCATTTGCTCCTTCTTAAACCACAGGTCGTTGACGGGAAAACCACTTACTTTTAACCAGGCTGCGCACTTGATGTAGTTGACGATGATTTCGATGGCTTTTATTTAAGACAACCGGAATTCCTTTTTTTTTCTTTAAATATTGAGTATTTCTGAAACAGATACATAGATATTTTTAATTTATAATAAAAACTAAATTGAAGAAAAGCTGATTGCAAATTTGTATTCTTGGGATTTTATTTTGAATTACATTAAAACATCATTAACATTAGCCCTCATCAATTTAACCATACGCTCACGTTCACAACGTTTCTTTTGCATCTCCACCAAATCCACCATGAATATATTCAACTCACGGGAAATAACATAAATCGTAAATAGATGCAGCCAGGCATAGAATAAACATATTGTCTTGTAAAAATCCGAAAGCACAACAACAACATAATATTTAATAGTGGGCTCCTCATGCGTTATCTGCTCATAGAAGAATACCGAATGCCATGTACTAAATGCCATTATTCCAGCTAATGTCAAAGTCATTGCAGCACCCAGATAATATACCTTCCGAAATATAGACGTAACATTAAGACCCAAACGGAAGAATTTGTCCATTAACCTTGTATAGATATTTAAAAGAGAAACATAATTCCTGCTACCAACGAGCACAGGACCCAAAACAAGAAAAGTTATTAGAACACCCTGTAGTCGTAAACATAGATTACCTAAAGATGCCAATGGCGAATGACCAATAAGTGGTTGAGCATAGTCACGCCAATCATCAATTAGAAGCGTAATATTCACATAGGTGTAGACTAAAATGTGTATAACGGTTAATATATATAACTTCCATGAAAAGTAGAACTTATGCTCATGGGGAGCATAACGATATGGAAAAATTCCTGCAGAACGTAGTAGAAAAATTGCCAGTCCGTAAACTTCACCGATATTATGTTGATGTCCTCCAACGATAGTCATGCTGAACGATTGTATATTTATTTTAAACTAACAATGGACAAATGGTGAATGGACTCGTAAGCGAAAATTTACGTACAAATATTTTGCATTTAATTAGTAAAATGGTATTATCGTACTTGAATATCGATTATTGTTAAGGGATTTGAAATATTGCTTTTAAGAATTGGAAGAAATTGAAAATTTAAATTAAAATAGCGCAATAGCAATTGAAATTTGTATATTACTTATAAAACAGAATGTGTAAATTCAACGTGAAGTAGTTTAAAGTGAAGTGAGTATAATAAAAACTCAGAAGCGAATTAAATTTGTATCAAGTTTAGATTAATTTGTAAAATTTTATATTACACTATTTAAAAATATATTATAGACGTAATGCTTAGCATATAACCTAATGTAAGAATAAAAAATATACAGTAAGAAAAAAAAAATTGATTTTAATTTCAAATTCAGACCAGTTCTTTTTTAAAGCGTCCCGAATATTCTAAAAATCTGACCACGTTATTTTAAGAATTTAAATGTGAATCGAAAATTTTCTTAAATAGAACTTAATCTTCGGAGTTTTTTTAGATTCAATATTCGCCAATATCACAAGAACGGACTAAAAGTACTTGAACCGCACCAATTTGTTCTTTTAACCCTTTCAATCCTAAAAAAAAAAAGTTGTAAAAAATTAAGTTATTAAGTTATACAACAAGAATATGAGACATCAGTCTATTTTTGTTTAAATAAAGAGGAAAAGCGTTTAACTTTCATCAGATTCTACCCCCACAATTGTGTTGGTGGGTTCTGAAAGAGTTAAAATGATGAAAAAAAAGAGAGAGGAAAGGAACAAGAGGAAACAAATGAATCAAGGGGAAACAAAATGAAACAAAAAGAAATAAATCCAATCGGCGAAAAGGGAAGTAATGTGATGCAAATTGTGAGAGGCAGTAGACGATTTTACAAAAGCGGTAGCTTCTCGGTCAATGTGGGAGACTTGACCACGCTAGGTTAAACATACATATAAAAACTTTACAAGAATAGCGTTTTACTAATCAAACTCGGTTCCTTTTTCGAGCTTATTTTTTTCAATATAAATATAATATCTTTATATTAATATACATGTGTTAAGAAAGCTTAACTAAAGCCAGCAATTGTGCTTCCTTGATTGCAATTATAATCAATTCATGGTAACTTCTTATTGCTCTGAAAACGCAGAACGATTTCACACTTCATACATTTATGTTTTCGGTTCTGAAGTAGAAGTAGTAGAAAAACTTGTTTAAATTATTGCAATTATCTGGGAAGCCACACATAAAATAGTGAAAGGCTTGAAATTTGAGAAAAGTAAAATCGCAAAACTATTGCCGATTCAAGCGAATTCTTTACAAGTATGCGCAAACACATGCGATTTTGTCGCAGCGATTTCGAAATCGCACGTTGTTTATTATTTCTGTCCAAAAAATTTAAAAACATTTACTTTTTGTTATGAAATAAAATGCGATGCGATCCGCAAATTTTCTATTAACTTTTCCATATCGAACATTTTTCAATAAATTTTTTGTTTTAAACTTTCCTATCAGAAAAAGAAATAAAAGTAAAAGATTCAAAAAAAAAAAAGAAAAAAATCGCAGTAAAAACGCGTTAAGTTGCGTCTTCAACGCGACAAAAAAAAGTGTATCTTCGAAAAACTCTCTGCGACAGTGACACACCTGTGTGCGAATGTTCATATAACTTGAAGCGTCTGTCATAGTAACAAAATCGCGTGTGTTTGCGCATATCTTAAAAGAAAACAATAAAAAACAGCGATGCCATGAAAACGAAATCCTTACGATTACAATCAAACCAAATTAAACATAGAAATTAAAAATACCAAAGTAATTAATATAATAAGTTATTTAAATTTTACATAATTCACTAAAAGCATTGCTCAATCCACTGGCGGAATCATCATGGCCACTAATACCAGCATTGCCGCTATTACTCATTATACTCTGAGTAGCAAATAAATTCTTCTTGGGCAAACTAGGCATAAAAATATGCAGTTGCTTTTTGGCATCATAGAAAGTGCGTTCCTCTTGTAAACGTTTCTGAAACGATTTGTTGGCATCTTCAAAATCAGACCAAAGTCTGCTGGTATAACTATTTGTTGGCAGTTTTACAAATTTACTATCACCAGCAGCATTGCTACCACCTTCAACATTTGCTGACGCTGTTCGCTCAGCAACACTATTGTAAAGGCGTGCCGATGCCAGAGGACCTGCCAAACGACGCGTTGTGCTAGGGCTCGAAGCTAAAGTACACAAATCTATATTTCTCGCGGGACGATTAAAACGCACCGGAATACCATCACGATTAAATATTATGGTGATATGTTTTACCGAATCGGGACGCCTTGAATGATGATGGTGTGATGACGAATTTTTAGATTGATTTGATGCTTTACGATTATATTGCGAATTATTTAGTTGAGTTGACGATGAATGTGTTGCAGCTATTGCAAGCGCACGTGTATGTGAAGATTTGGTATGTTGTTTATGGTTTTGTACGCTGGTTTTTACAGATTTTTTTTGTTTAGTTTCCATATTATTAATAAGATCGTTGTTGTTTGTGTAATTTGTGAGTTCTCCATCATTTTTACCAGCCAAATCCAACCAATTGAGCACACGTTCGGCTAAACGTTCATCGGGATTGGTAGAACAGGTAATCGAAAGCGTTGATTGAACATCTTGCAAGGAACTACGACGTGAATAGAGCTCATTAACATCACTATTACGACGACTCTGGTAACTTTCATAATTTGTCGGTTTCTTCACTAGAAACGAAGGACGTCTGTAAGTTTTTTCGTAACGTTGTTGTGATTTGATGACCTGTTGATGATGATGAGGTTGCTGATGTAGTTTCACTTTAGCTGAATCGATTAGAAAAAATTCTTCTGCTGATGCTTCATCAATTGAGTTTGTACCGTTTATATCAATGAAATCATATGACACCGAATATTTTAAGCTTTCTGAAATAAAACTTGGTATCAGACTAACAGAAATCACCGACCACAATTCACATATTATTCGTTACCTTGTCTTCTTTTGGGATACTGTGAACTTACAGCCGATTTCAGTTGTCTCTGTTGTTGTTGCTGTTGCAGCTGCTGCTGATGCCTTGGCTCATAATCGAGTAAAAAGTGCCGCTGATATGCACCACCAGCATTAGCTGTATCTAGCCAAACTGAACGCACAAATAAAGGGCGACTGGCTGATTCCCAAATCGTGGTTGTTGAGCTCTTCATCACCAATGCCAAGGCATCACATACACATATGTGATAACGATTTATTAATGACACAATTAAATGTTAATTAAAACATATAATAAAAATTGTGCCTAATCAACTTATATCACGCTTATTTAGAATATTATAGAATATAAAAACTTAAGACAAATTGTTGTATATTTATTGCTAGTCTTAAAGCAACTGCTGTTTCTTTTCTACTGCTCCTTCCTGTTGTTATTTACAAAATACCACGACAACATTTTTAGTGAAACAAACAAAAACAACAGTTGACTAATTTAACATACCCCTAGACTTTAGTCTAGGCTAAAAATTGTGACACACAAATTTTTTTTTTTTTTTTGGATTTTGTGCCATGACACTTACAATTCTCATACTGCTATATCTCCAACTTCAACATAATGTTGCCAACATATTCTCTCTCGTACATATTGTCAAGTCAGTAACAAACAATTTTTCAACCGTTCACCTTAGCGACCAATTGCAAAAGTTCCAGTTTGTTATTTTGTGGTTAAAGTGTCTTTGACACGCGAAAATTTCTTTTCCGGTTATGTACCTACAAATGTATATAGATACCTACGTAAAGTATTTTTGAACTGACAATTATCTACTAATAGAATATTTTGAAGCTTCAAAACTTTCGCATTGCTAAAACATTTAAAAGAAATATGCAAATTAAAACTTCAGAAACTTTTTATTACTTCCGCTGTAATGAAAGCTTGTCTACACAAAAAATATATCGGTAATAATATAGTAAAAGGCTTAAGTATATAGATTGAATGAAAAGTTATTTCGTTATACTGAGGTCTGAAGAATCAATTATTCTTTGCTTATTATAGAATCAACCACCTTGAAATGTTGTGTATTGTTAATGTTGTTTGTGTTTCAGTGCTCTATAGTTCTTTAAGATGATTTGTGAAAATTATGTTGGGTCATACAAAAAGTATTTTCGGTTTCAAGATGGTGTTAATGGTCTAACATTTGGCACCACTGATCTGTTGTTTGAAAGGTGACATTTCAGGCTACATTTTTTGCGAAGACAGACGAATTACAACGTCATTCGTGTAAAAAGTTACATTGATTTAAAAATGAGTGAAATTTTTAAAGAAATACGCTACGTGATGCTTTTTACAATAAAAAAAAAGGAAAAAACGCAGCAAAAACATTCCGAGTTTGTGCGGTTTACAGTGAGGATGCTTTAACAGAACGTACCGTCCGACTTTGCTCGATTCCGTTCTGGAAATTTCGCTTTGGCCGGCCAGTCACTGAAAAAGCCGATGAAATTTTTCTACATGACCTTTTGGAATCACAAGCGACTTCAAAGCCTGGATTGACGGCGAACAAGGTTATGTTGACTGTTTGGTGGAAATTGTTTATGATGAGTTGCTACAACCAGGCCAAACAGTCAATTCTGATCTCTGCTACTCACAACTCGACTGTTTGAACGAATCAAGAAAGAGCGACCAGAATTGGCTAACAGAAACGGTATTGTGTTCCACCATGATAATGCCAGGTCACACACATTTTTGATGACCCGCCAAAAATTGACTGCGCTTGGCTGGGAAGTTTTGATGCACCCACCGTATAGCCCGAACATTGCACCATCTGACTACCATATATTTCGGTATCTGCAAAACTCTCTTGATGGATAAAAATGGCCGAGAGAAAAGCCGCCGAAAATCACTTGGTCATAGATAATAATGGCCAAAATGTGCTTGATTAATTGATTGGTTTTTAATAAAGAAAAATTGTATTCAAACAAAAAAAAAAAAACTGAAAATACTTTTTATACGACCCAATATAAGTTTAGGACGCCGCAGTCTTGCCAGATAACCGGAGAGGGTTCCACTTTATAGCTTACCGCGCGATGCTACCGTCGTCTTTACGGAAAGTGGGACCTATCCACTAGTACTTTTCTCGCTTAATCCGTACATCTAGAGTCTCAATATTTGTTTTGCGGAGCAACTTTTCATTGTATATCGCACCATGAAAATAGAAATGTCGTAACTTCCAAAACATAGTTTTGAGGTAATCGCATTTTAAACATTGTAGTAGTGTGATGCTTCATGGGGAGGAAAACTGTTTTTGGCAGTATTCCATTGAAAAGAGCAGTTGAAAATACATACCTGAAAATTGGCATCGTATTCGCCTGATATGACCCCTGGTGACTTTTTCCTCTTTCCCAAACTTATTAATTCATGGAACACTTTTTGATCAATTCATGGAACACTTTTGAAGTCGATAGACGCCATAAAACAAAAATCGCTGAGGAAGTTGAAGCCCATACAGTTTTTGAATTACAACAAACACAACAGAAAACACAAAATAAATGTCAAAAGATAGTAAATATTGCAGAAAGTAACACTGAACACGCCCAATCGTTGGTTATAATATGGCAACACTTATTTTACTTAACAGCACTGAGAGAGAATCACTGTGTTGTCATAAGGCGTTTTTCTTTTTTAACTCAGAGCACGGAGTAGAGTAGAGCACAAGCACACCGAGCACGCTCTGATCAGAGTACACTCCGAGCACATTCTGACAACTCTAATTTAATTTTAAAATGCATAGAGCACGAACTGATAGAGTACAGCTATTTATAATTAATTTTTTTTTTCAACAAAGTTTTTTTCAATCGTTTTGATTTTTTTTGGATCGCAAAATTGTTCGCCATTTCAAATAGCTGCAACACTGTCAAAATATTTTTTTTCAATCGTGTTCTGTCTGCTCAGTCAATTTCTTCTGAGCACTTAGAGTACGCTCTGAGCGCGCTCTGATCACAAAAAGAAACACAATTAAGTTTGCTCTGAGTGCTCAGAGCTAAAAATACGAAAATCTCATACGTTATGACCGTTTTCGGGGCGGTCATAGCGCCTAAAATGATTTTGAGCGTTATAGCCATTCCCAGGGCGGTCATAACACCCAAAAATTTTTTTGGCCGTTATGTCCGGGCACCTACTTGTATCTATAGTAAAACTTTCCTTTCGATAAACTTAATTTATGCAAGCTCAAAAACCATTAAGAACTAATTTATCTTTAAGTTTTATTGCTGCTATCATAACAACCACTTAAGTGCATAATATAAACTAAACAACAACTTAAATTTAATGGAGGGTTTTTTACACATTCATACCTATAGATAGACAATACATGCATATACGGTGTGTACGTTTGCACGTATGCATATATGTATTTGTATGTCATTACGTAAATACATGAGCTAAATAAAAACTAAAGCAACAAACTAATTATACAGAATAGTAGGCAGACCAACAGACAGTCTGCCAGGCATACTCGTACATATGTACAAACTCACAAGATAGATTTTGCCATTTGAAGAGCTTTGGCTTTCAATGCAATTATAACCCTAAAGGTGCTTGCAACTTGTTAACAACGTTGCTGTTGTTGTTTGTCATTACTATGCCTATATGTAGTGGCAATAGTGCAATATGTAAATAACAAATTGAATTTGCAAAACTTTATAACTATGCATTTCCGTTTAAGAGACAGAGCTAGAGCCAACATGTCTGGCTGTCGATAAAATATACTCATCGAACCACTAAACGACCACTATGCGGAAATGGGTTTTTTTTTTATACGATCGTAGTACTTACATATACTGATAAATATTGATGTATGTATATTTGTTTGCACTTACATAAATGTTGTAATCACAATTAAATAAGCTAACAGATGTAGACAATGAGTGAAACTGACAGGGAAAAATATCATATCAAGAGGTATGAGAAGTGTATAACTGGATAGTAACTAACGATTTCAATCAGGTTCTTTTAAGCCTGGACCAATAAAGTCACTAGTTTTTTATTCACTTTACAAGGCCTAGGCCAGTGTACACCGCGCATTTCCAGGTACCATTTACTTAATTCAGTTCATATTTAATTAGTGCATAAATCTTATGAAGGAACTTTTTCTCGAATACTTCCAATAACCTCTAATTGATGGTTCCCGTCATTTATGTCTCCAACTCATACAGTAGGACAAAGGGGATGAGATATTTATAATAAATGGGCGAAGAAATCTAAAATAAAATCGATTTCCCTAAAAAATGTATTTCTCAAGAAACGGACAAGAAGTTGGAGAAAATCTGAATATATTTAGAGGAATTAAAGAGAGTTCGTAATATCAATATTAACAGGGCCTAATGTGACCTATGAGTCATTTTTTTCTGCTACTGCCCAGTAGAGTGAATCGATTTTGTAACCCCCAGCATGACAGCGTTTTTTGAGAAGAGAGGATAAATACAAGATGCTTGACATATTTTTTTTTTAACGTGCCATCCTCCGCCCCACCCGGATTTTTAGTTTTATATAAATTATACTAACTTTTGCTCCAGAGCTTCCTTTTGTAATATCATTTAGATAGAGGCCAAAAGTAGATTCCTTGATTAAAACAACTCTTTTGCACAAAATTTCAACAAAATTGGACGACCAATAGATGGCGCTCCAGTACAAGGAAAAATTAAACTTTTCTCAAAAATTTTAAAGCAATTGATCGGTCCATAGTTGGAGCTCTATAGAAAGAAAAATTCAAAACCTCCCCGAAATTTTCTAACCTTTGCTCTGGAGCCCCCCTTTTTGATTAAAATATACGCTAAAAATGAGTTACTTGGCTCAAAAAACCCTAGCACCCAAAATTTCAACAAAAACAGGTCAGCATTTATGTCATGTATGAAATTTTGTATACCACTGTTTTGTGTACGAAGAAATCAGTCTATTTTGATTTGAAAAATATTTCAGAGGAGACTAGTTTGAAAAATTTAGGAAAATTTAAATTATCCTTGTTTTGGAGTATCATCTATGAACCGATCGATTGTGTTGAAATCTGGCGCATTCAGGTTTTTGGGCCAAAAAACTCATTTTGGCCTCTTTTGAGATCTAAAATATATTCCAAAAAATTTTAGTTCAATACAGTCTTTATGCCATAGGCAAATCATTCTAATTTGACATGTTTTCAAAGGCATGAAATCGGAATCATCCTTCATTGCTTCATCAACTTGACTTGTTTAGTATTTTTAAGTCAAACATTCATAGATGAAAAATACCTACTCTAATTTTTAGCACAGTGTAGTAATTAAGTAAACTATGTAATAATTACTTTTCGTGGCTTATTCAATTTTTAAACTGAAAATTACTTTCGTACACTATAAAAGACCTCGAATTACAACAAAAGTCCATTAAAAGGTTCTACTCAAGCGCCGCTCCAATTAATTCATGAGTTGTCTACACACTTCAACTAAAAACTGAACAAATGTTGCCACATTCGCAGTTGTTGTTTGTTGCTGTGCACATTTGTAATTGTTTGTAAATTGAAGTATTTTTTTTTACTCTTACTAAACCTAATTAAACCCTTCTCTGAAAAATATTTCTTCTTTTTTTTCTATTTTATGTATATAGTTCCTATAATACCCGAGTTCCTGTACGACATACGTCATCCGGATGCTCCACTTGGCAGTTATCCACGCACACCACTAAGCATAATAACACCACCAACACCAACACAATGTCCATGCAATCAAGATGGTGAACTAATGCCAACGGTGGAAATATCTACGCTTAGCCCAGACGGTAAGTTAAATTGGTTAAATGTTTCACTTCGCATTTGCTACAAATGTATGTAGTAGTGTTGTTGGTAAATTATGTTATTATTTCATTTCATGGTAGTAGTAAGTAAGAAAGTAAATTACAAAAACAAAACAAAAACGGAAAATATTATTAACTTTGTCTTAATATTTAAATTTGTTTTTGTAGAAAATGAAACATTATATCGTGAACGTGAGGAACGACATCAGGAATTAGTTGGAGAAACTGTTGAAGTTGGTTTATTATTTGCATCAAAGGCTTTCGTTCAGCTATTGGTGAATCCTATTGTCGGACCGTTGACGCATAGGTAAGCATTCAAATATATTTAAAGTAAACTTTTTAAAAATAAGCGGGAAATTAAACCCGGTAATCAGCTAATTATATTCCGAAACGTTGGGTAGAATAAATTTAGTACTAATTAGGTACTAATTAGTACATAGAATTATTGCTCCAGGTCTTCGGGTAATAATTGAACTAAACAATTATTTGAAATTCTCAAGTAGAAGTTGAAGATAAGCACGTGTTCCGCGTAAAAATCAAATTTATCTCGTGAGATAACATGTCCTTGCAACATTTAAAAACAAAGGGTCCAACACCTATTATATAATTGTACTAAAAGATTAAGCTCGGTTAATAGACCCGGAAACCAAACAACACTCATCACACCAGGGCAAAAATTATAGCTGCTATCCCCCTGAAAACTGTTCAGACGGTAACTGCTCAGTGGTATACAGAAAACTGCTTCCCACAAGTTTTCAAACATTTGTTGGAAAATCAGAAAAAATGCAACTGCGTCACTATTTTTTACACCAGGATAATGCACTCGTTCTTACTGGTGGAAAAACTAACAATTTTATTGCGCTTTCAAGCTTAAAAGAAATTCCAAACACCAGCACCAAATAGTTTATGCACTTAATGCCTTAATCGCTTCAATTCACCACCATAAAATCAAAGCTAGTTAAGGAGTGCAGGGAAGTACTGAGCGACATCACTCTCATCTGGGTTCCCGGCCATAGGGACATTGAAGGGAATGAGAAAGCTGGTGAATTAGCACGATCAGGGGCCTCTCTTGACGAATCTCTAGGGGTGCTGGTTCTGGCCCCCTTGGAAGTCGTCAAAAGAGGCATGTGCCTGCTTTGTTTTCATCTGGCTAATCGAAGGTGCAAGTCACTAACATCCTATATTACCACAAGTGCGACAAGGCCCTCATATAATGAGGGTAGATCTCGCGAGTTTTTAACCAGGGATCGTGCCGATACTCCTAGGTTAACTGGTGTATAGGTACTCACGCAAAAAAACTGCGCATCTCTTCTAATACCCACTACAGAAGTTGCGGAAACTTAGAAAAAAAAGTGGCGGGCTGGATATTTGAGAGGAGATGGCGTGGGAAGTGCATAGGTATCTGCAGTAATAGTGACTAAATAGTGTTGCACCAAGTTATGCCTTATATGGGTTCCAGGACACTGTGGTATTGCAGGGAATGAACTAGCTGATAAACTAGCTAATGAAGGTTCTCCAAGGGTCCGAAACTTTTTCGTGGCGTATGTTCTAGGGAGATCAAGCGTTAGATCAACGATTTCGGGGAGATTTTCATAGAGAAAGATGGTCCGAGCTTGATTCCTGCAGAACCGCAAAGTGTGTCATGAGACAACCTAACAGGAAATCAAGGGAATTTCTTTTGAAACTTAGAAGAAAGGACCTGAGATTACTGGTGGGTGTCATAACAGGGCACAACACATGTGGTCAGCACATGACCAACATGGGCGTCATCACCGATCCAACCTGCCAATCGTGTTTTGAGGACGACGATCCTATGGAGCATTATCTTCGTAGCTGTCCAGCGTGCGCGAGAATTAGATTAAGACTCTTGGGTAGTGATGTCTTGAGTATGAACAATGAATATATACTGCCTCTTTCTAAGCTTTTAAGGTTTATCAGCGAAACAAAAAAGTTAGAGTTTGAGAGACCCTAGACCTTTCTTCTTCCCATTTATGCCCTCGCATATCTCTCCTGTCTTCCTACTATCTGCTACTGGCCCTATCGTGAGCATAGTATAATGGTCTTCGAGACTGAGTGCTTTGATTGAGTCTAGCCCATCTTCAACTCCAACTAGAAGAAAAAGAAAAATGTGGGGAACATTCTTTTTGAATGCCCAGCCTTGGCGAGGAGAAGATATAGGTTCCTGGGAAAGTATTTCCTCGATAAGTCAGTCCAAAGAATCTGCTAAGGTACCTAAACTCCACGGTGAGGAAGTAGTTTCAAAACGGCACTATAGCGCTAATTGTGTTCACAGTTGGTCTGCTGTGGGTCAGCCACCTTAACCAACCAACCTAATGTCTCAATTGAAAAGCTCTTAAAAGACGGACTGTATTGAAAAGTAGATCTACCGTCCTAAGAAACGTAATGAAATTACTCAATGGAAATTATGCAGAGAAGATAAAAAATTATGAAAGTTAAAGATGTGAAATTTTCTATTTTCCCCAACCAATTAGGGAACTTCGGTTATTTCCTCTACATATCTAGTTTATTAATCTTTCGAGACCGTAAAAAACTAGAGGAGATGGAGAAAAACCTAATCCGGACTCGTATTCTCTGAACTCTGCTTATTGTTAAAATTTCTGAATTTTCACGGGTCAACGGTGACCTTGTGGCTTTTAATGAAAATTTTTGTACGAACTTTTTCAGCACATTTTTATTAGATATTTTTTCAAAGTTAGACAAAGATTCGTAGTATTAATCCTTTACTTAACTCTTTCTTGACCGTAAAGAAACTTGAAGCGATAGAAGAAAACCGAGTCCGGATTCGCATTCTCCGATTCTTTGTAAAAAGTTTTTCCCATTTAAGATCTTAGAATTTGTTCTAAAAATTGTGAGCAATTGAAAATAGGTAAAGAGAAAAAATTTTTGTTTTAAATTTACGACACTCTGGTACCATCAATTAAGTAGCCATCCTAAACTTCTTTTGATAATAACTCAAACACAATAAATTCTCTTTTCGCTGAATCTAATTTTATTAAAATCGGTGCAATGTTTTTAAATAAACTATAAAAGCTTATTTTGGGTCACCGGTGACCAATAGTTCCGAAAGGGTTAAATCAAATTTCGCAATATTACATTGACTAACGAATTTATCACATCCTAATAGAAAGTAGATATAAAAAAATGGGTACGGTTCATTTATGACCTTGCCTTATGATCGACATGCACTTCTTCCAGAGATAAGATTTAAAAATGTTTACTTATGACTAACAATTTCTATTTTATAGAATTGGCTATAGTATACCGATGTTTGCTGGATTCATTATAATGTTTCTCTCGACAATAAGTAAGTAAAACAGTTTTCAAATTTTATATGCACTCGAATAAATAATTTTATTTTCCGTCTTCATCAGTTTTCGCCTTTGGACGTTCATATTTTGTATTGTTTGTGGCTCGTGCACTACAAGGTATCGGTTCATCGTGTTCTTCGGTTTCCGGTATGGGTATGCTCGCCGATCGTTATACTGATGATAAGGAACGAGGTAATGCGATGGGTTTTGCCTTAGGTGGTTTGGCTTTAGGTGTACTCATAGGGCCACCATTTGGTGGTATAATGTATGAGTTTGTTGGTAAATCAGCACCGTTTTTGATACTCTCCGCATTGGCATTGGGTGATGGTTTGCTGCAATTGTTTATGTTGCAGCCTTCGATACAGCAAGCTGAAACTGAACCACCATCGTTGAAGTCATTAGTTAGTGATCCGTATATACTCATTGCAGCAGGTAAGTGCGAAAAACATATCTACTAAGTTAAAAACCATGGAGACTATAAGTAATAATTACTATTGTATTCTGTAAAAGGTGCAATAACATTTGCAAATATGGGTATTGCTATGCTGGAACCATCGCTGCCACTGTGGATGGTCGATAATATGGGCGCGACACGCTGGGAACAAGGTGTTGCATTTCTACCCGCTTCAATCAGTTATCTCATAGGTACAAATCTCTTTGGACCATTAGGACATAAAATAGGACGTTGGTTTGCTGCATGTTTAGGTTTGATTATCATTGGCGCTTGTTTGATTATGGTATGTACAGAAGAAATTAATTAAGAAACCTGAAATATTTTGTGTTTTTATTTATTTTCAGATACCCATGGCAACATCCATTAGTCATCTAATTATACCTAATGCTGGTTTGGGATTTGCTATTGGCATGGTTGATTCTTCAATGATGCCTGAATTAGGTTATCTCGTCGATATACGCCATTCAGCGGTTTATGGTAGCGTTTATGCTCTGGGTGATGTTGCCTTTTGTGTTGGTTTTGCTGTAGGTCCTGCACTCAGTGGTACTTTGGTCAAATCGATCGGTTTTCAATGGATGCTTGTTGGCATTGGAGTTTTATGCTTTTTATATGCACCGTTACTAACACTATTAAAGAACCCTCCAACGAAGGAAGAAAAGAAGGTTGGTAATACTACAGGCAGCGATGACGTTGTTTTTGATTCTAATAGTAATAAAAATGCAAATGCTATCGATGCTGTGGTTATGTCCACAGCAGCAAGTCCGGCTATAATGCATGGTGGCATGTCGAATGCCGCTTTTGAAAGTGAACGACTTTAATTGACATTAAGCAAACATTTTAAGTTGTGCCTGTTTTGGTTTCAATTTTTGTTTTTACATTATTTGCTGTTGTGTTTTCTGCTTGGCTTTCCAATATTTTATATGTACATACATACCTACGTATAATATTATAATTATTATTTTTTTAATTCAATTATCATTGCTGTTATTATATTATTTCATAGGTTTAAGTTTTTTGTAATTCCGTATAGTAACTCACAAAAGTTCCAACTTTCATTATTTTTTTAAAAGAACCGTTCAAAATTGCTATAGATTTTCAATATATTGTTTAAAACGAATAATTTTATGACACTGTAATGGTTCATTTCAAAAGAGTTGGTCATGATACCCAGGGAAAGCATATTTAATTCTATGCTTTTAATTGATCAATCATAGCCGTTCCTTTCTATTGCGTAAAAATAAAAACCTCTTAATGTACGAAGTTGAAATGCCAACTCTCTTAAACCAAACTATATTTTATTAAATTTGAGTCATACTAACTATGTTTAAAAACAAACTTTCATAACTTCCTTACACTTTTTTAAGAACTATTTTATTTAGTAAATTTATTTTATATATATTATTTTATATAACAATAAAAATTATTTTTCTTTTTCCATGTTTTGAGTTTTTATTCTGCATTTTTATTTTTACGTCATCATCCGTTTACTTTGCGGAAAACTCAAGTTGCTCCTAAGGGCCATTTTGATACCCTATTTATTATCTTAATGGCTTAGGCCCATGCTCAAAACCTAATTGGATTTAGCCGAGATCTCATTGACCTCATTTAGAAAAGTGGTATCCACAGAATGAGACCTTGCTGGACATGTGAAGAGAAAGTCCCTGAGGGTTTCTCTTTTGTTCAGGTATCTGTAACAGTAGGAGATACATCGTGTTTTCGATTCTCTACCACCAGCAAGTGCCCTGTATATTCAACAACTAGTCTTACAAGGGGTAGCTTACAAAAAAGCTTCAACAACCTCTTGTAATGGCTGTGGGAAAACGATATAATTTTTCCATCTTTGATTGATGATTATACATTGAAGCTCTACAAAAAATACTGTCTTAATTTGCTAAGGCCCCAACATCAAATTTTTCAATATCGAGTTTTTGATGTATAATGATAAAACGTGTTCACTTTCGTCTGTGCCAAAAATTTTAGAGACCTACACTGAAAACTTACAATATTTTCTTTTAATTTAAATTGAAAATTCTCGAAGCATAACTCTAAATAACAAAATGTTTTTTGCTTTTCCTGTAAAATTTGAAAAATGCGTGTTCGCGCTTTAGCAAATTGAGGCAGCGATATGTAGGATTAAGGTTTGTCTAGCTTTCCTCTTTTTCGTTATCCTCAATGTTCTTAAGGCCCAGAGAAATAAGTCCTTCACTTCACTTATCCATCAGCTTCTTTGGAGTCTAAGGCTTTGTCTCTAAATACTCCTAGTTTTTCTTGCCCTGTTTTAAAGAAGATTTTCAGCCATTCTACGTGGTTCCTTTATTCCTAGCAGTACATAGTTTAACCCTTATACACAAAAAGTTTAAGAGGTTAAGCAGAAACATGCTCCCACTCAACAATACTTTAATAAGCATAATTAAAAACTTTTGCATCTCTGCAAAATTTTTCTTAAGCTCAGTCCGGGAGGTAAATAATCTATATTGAGATCAGTGGTAAAATTACCAACTACTGCAAGATTTGTTCAAAGGGCAACATTGATTGAACTGATCGAACTTTTTTTTGAAATTTTGTTGTTTTTTACTCTAAACCTGAATTTAGAAGTTTCTGGCCTTCAGAGCTCTGTTGTACCTATAATATTATCAGCAAAAATTCTCCTTTTTTCAATTCATCAATTTTCTACCTGAGAATCAAACCAGATGATCTGCCATTTCCAGTCAAGTATTAAGTATTATTTGAACAATCCCTTCGGGCATTTTTTAAACCAGTTACTGCCCGTCTGGGAATATAGCATGAGCCTGCTGAGAATTCAGTCTATCAGTCTTCTATCTAAAAAACTCAGTTTTTGACACAGTGTAATATCCACAGAGCTCCAAAACTTTTGAGAGACCAGCTGCTACAATGACGCAGTGATTGAGTGCTAGACTGGATTTCCAACTGCCTCAGATGCTATTTCAAAACAGTGAATAATAATATGTAATATTTGGAAAAAAGACCATCAAAACATGTTTTTCGAGCTGGGGGGTCGGACCACGTTTATTATATATTTTTGGGAATACGAATCCTTCAGAATACCTCGCTATCTAAGCTAAGTCGAAAACCTGATATGCAGAGGTTTTTGGACCTCGGATTCGGATCCAACGACCCCAAAAACCTGTAGTAAACATGGTCTGGTTCCCGGGCTCGAAAAAAAATTGCATGAGGTTTTTTGAGGTTATGTCAGAATACTGACGTGCTGGGATTTTTTGGACCTCGGATTCAGCGACCCCAGCGACATGGTGAGAGCTCCAGATCCGAAAACAACATTTTCAAAACCCTGACGTGCTCGAGTTTTTGGACCTCGGAATCGGATCCAGCGACGCCAAAAACGTATAATAAACACGGTCTGGCCTCGAAAAAATATTATTTTTTTTTGAGGCTGCATATTTTATTTAAAAAGGATCCAGAAAATAGCGTTATTTTCAACCTTCAACTGCAGAAGGGGTTTGATTGATTTATTTTTTTTTTTTTTTTGAAAAATGCTCAAACTTATTTTAATTCCAAAATGGTTATAAACGCAAATTGATCACTTTATGATTAACAGAAATTATGTTGAACAGTCACCATTTAATTAAGCTTATTATTTTTCTAATACTTCAGCTCAACATGTTGCTGAGCAGAGGTCATCTTCTGAATGCGACAAATATTTCCAAATAAAATTATGTTTATGAAAAAAAATTATTGCCAAAGCTGCTAGCTCAAAAAAGAACTGAGTTAAAAGATTAAAATGACACATTCTTGTGAAAAAAGCAAAACAATTCCATAAAGAAGAGAGAAAAAGGTCTAATGTGTTCCAGAAAAATATTTAACAAACAATTTCATTGAACGCTGTAATTACCAAAATAGTCAGAAATGAAAAAAACTTCAAACTAGCGCACACTGTGGCGAAAATAAAAAAAAGCTGGTCAAAACATGAAGGTTTCGTTCAGATGTTCGTTTGTTTGGATAAGCATAGCCTGTGTCTACTTCAGTAATGATAATATGTGTATTCTGATCCCTATACCCTACTGAGCACAAATTTATTATATTTTTCATAGCTGTTGGATCAGACTAGGAGCATGTACTTAAAAATTAAGCAGCCGAGCACATTAAAAAAATTATATTTAAATTTTTTGGGATTTTGTTATGTAAAATTTTATTTGCAATTAATGACTCTTATGAAACCATATTATAATTTCTTATTATTGAATTGTTTTATATATTTTAAGTTCCAGCTTGATGTGTACTAGCATGCAAAATCATACACTTTTCACATTTCGAATGAATATTGTAGATATTAGTAGCACACACTGTATATTTCTGAAATATTTCCCATTGCAGTCATTAATCATTGGTGAACATCCAGCAGTACGATATGTAACATATCAAAATTATGATGACGATGAGTAAGTAAAATTAACAGGTAATTTATTAAAAAAATAATAATAAATAATAAAAAAACCTAAAAAAGAAATTATTAAAAAAACAACCAAAAATATCAGAAATATCATATGAAAATTGTTGATTTCCTTCCGCTTCAAAAATAAAAAAAAAATAAAAATTTCCCATTTTTAAAAGTCCATTACAATAGTTGATGAAGAAACCTTTTGACATTTATAAATGCATTTAGCACGGATTAAAACCCACCAATAAAACAAAAATAAATTCCAAAAAGAAACCTCACTAAAAAATTGATGTAATTATTAAAATAAAAAATAAATAAACTATTTGGGGACACAATAATAATGCACATGTTATTAAGCACTAAATTATCAGTAAAATAAAGGAAAAGAAAATCTGAACTCAAAATAAAACAACATTGTTAATAAATACAAAATAAAATAATTATATATTTATATATAAATGTTTGTTATATCAAAGTTATACATTTTTTAACAAAACAAAAAGTTATAAATGTTTAAATGCAAATGGTTAACAATGTACCAGAAAAACAAAAAAAAAAATTATTAATTAAATATGAATATAAAAAAAAATGTTAAATTGTTATATAATGGTTATTTAAAATTTATTAATTTAATATCAATATGAAAGTTTTTAAAATTTTAGTAAAAGGACATCATAATAAATAATTTATACTGGTTACTTAATTATAATCTCAGAAGAATCTCAAACTCTTAATTTTGTAGAGACCTTAGTATTCAAGGGGGGAGCTAATTAAACCCCTTAGTTCGTTAATGACTGGTATATATTGCAATCTGTTTGTCGCAGAGGCAATAAAACTATTTATTTTTCAGAGAAAGGCTGCTTGATTTGGGGATCATTATTCCTATGTTGAAAAATCTTAATTATTGTGATGTGCTGGTATATTATTTAAACACTCACTCTGAATTTCAAGGATTCAGCTAAACTTTTAGCATATACTGATGCCCTTGTTCTTGACAGTTTTGTTTACATTGATCTTTGAAACGTTTAGCAAGAACAAGGTGTTTTGAATAATATTTTTAATAGAAAGTGTATCAAAATAATTGCTTTTTTAAAACAGGGATGAATGATGAATCTAACTTGGCATTATTTTCAATAAACGCGTAATGTCCTGAAATATTAGGAATCAATATGTAATCACGTATTTAATTAAACTATCTTCCTACTTTATAACTGGCTTGACAATATATTTAAGTGATAACAAAATCTTTTCAATCATACGTTGCCATATCAAACCGAGTATTTAAAGAAAAATATTAACCTTCCTTCTTTTTAATGAATTTATTGTGTACATAAATGTTTAAATAATATTAATTACACTGCACAACGGAATTTAAAAGCTAAACGGAAAAAGCTCAAGAGTTTTGAAAGTTGATCTTATATAATTCGAGTATGCTGAACATGATGACGTTTTTAGTTTTTCTCTATAACGTCTAATTATTTTGTAACGGGTTGAAAAAAAAAATCATATCTAAAAAATATTGTTTGTAGATTTTTATTTTGTTTAAAAATCTATAAGCAATTTTTGTATGGACATTTCTATTTTAACCCATTATAAAAAATTAGACGTTGTAGAGAAAAACTAAAAACGCCATCATGTTCTGCATACTCGAATTATATAAGATCCACTTTCAAAACTCTTTAGCTTTTTTGGCCATTGTACAGTGTTATTTTTGAATCATATGAAGTAAAAGCTAGTAGATTTTATGTAAGGAAAATTATTGTAAAAAAACTGGAATAAATTTTCATAATAATAGGTCGGTTCACGTACAAAAATTTGTTACAAATTGTTGATATTTTTTACAAGTAAAGTTTACACGTACTCGAAAAATTTACAACGAGAGAGAAAGCTAAGAGCGTAAAAATGTGAGAGAGAAAAAAATAATTGAGAATTTCTGCCAAGAATGATAGAAAACAAGATTGCGCTCTTGTGTGCTTAAAAGTGAAATCTGCGCATGTACGTCACTCCAGACTCCATGCTGTGCTCTAATTAGCTACAGCGCACTATGGGTAAAATTCCCACATTTTCTGGCCAAAACCTCATAACACACTTTTTCTATAGGGAAATTTTGCGTATATTCCGAAAATGTTATTTATTCTTTCGTGTCGACTAGGTCTACTGAGATATTGAAAAAATAGCGCAATAGGGAGAATTAAGTATATAAAAATAGTATTCCGCTCCTCGGCGCCTCTAAGAATCCTTAAAAAAATAACGAACTCTGCAAAGTATTAAGATATTCATTTTATTTTGATTCCTAATACTGCTGCTTTGCGAAATTATTATCCAAAAAGAATGGTACAGCCTCATTAAGAGAAAGCGGTGTCGGTAATTTATCTTTCGTGAACAGTACTTTTCTAATTTTAGAAGCTCGATTTGAGTACTGAATACAATTCTTCAAGGCAAATCTTTAGTACCTTGTTTCCAAGCTGACGTACTATTAAATTACATTCATTAAGAGTTTGCTTGCACACTTCTAATGCATCTCTTCTATTTTCACGGTCCGGCACCGATGATCCCAATGCAAGTTCTGGACATCAAACTTTAGATTCTGGTAACATACAGCACGGAATCTTTCGCCTTTTTTTAAACATTTTCGAATACTATATTTCAAATAATTTTTTATTTTCCATATGGGGCTTGTCTAGAAAAATTTAATTTTTTCAAAGAGATGCAAGTAGATGCAAATCAAATTAATTTACTTATAAATAGAATTAATTGCTTAAACAAAAAAATATATCGCGTGTGGTGCAAAGTGGTGCCGTTTTTTTGTAGGCCTACCCAAAGTTTACTGACAAAAAAGTGATGAACGTAAGTAAGGTCATTGCAAAAAAACTAAACTTATTGCTAACACGATGCAAATATTTAGCATTTTCTCAGAAATTTAGTTTTCTTAACATTTGTAGTATCATCCGTTTTTTCTTTTTAATTTTTTTATGCACGAATATAGGGAAATATTAACTTTTTTCTTTCAGGCACACTTATTTATTTGTTTTTAAAAAATGTATTCCCAATTAAAATCTTAATTTCATATGCCTGCCGTTTAGTGTAGTGATGGTTTAAAAACAAATCAAGTACTAGTCCGTTGAGTTTGGGGTATCTAATTTACAAAAAGGTAAAAGGCATTGTTCTTTTGAAGATTTAAATGTTGAGGTTTTGGCCAGAAAAAGTGAACAATTTCCCCATAGTGCAGTGTGTTGACAGATATTTGTTCACGTTTCCACCTGACGTTTTCATATAAATTCGTTTGTTTTTTCTTTGACAAATATACGAAACTGTGAAATTTATTGTTTTCTCTTCTAATAAATTAGTAATAAATAATAATAATAATAATTTTTCGGTGTACTAAAATACGCAATATTACCGGTTTAGATATTTGATTCCATCACAAAAATTTATGGTAGTACACTTCTGCCGTACTTCTGATGGTGTTATCCGCAAAGCTCCATCGTGAAAAATCCTAAGATATCACGCGACATAACCAGCATATTGCGATATAATGCTATTCTGTTTATTGCCCGTTTAGCTGAAAGCATATCCACTAATTCAGAGCGAAATTATCTAAATGCACTCGAAAAACTGTCTGTGGTTGAGATTTGTAATCAGAATGGATTGGCTTTGCTATCGCTTGCATAAGACATGTATTTGCTTTTGCGCTAAATGCGCATGGTTGGATTAGTAAAATCTAAAGGCTTGATTATGCAAACGTAACGTAGCATAACATAGAAATTCATCGAAGATGGAACTCTACGTCGCGTTACGATTGCGGTATTCATTTATACGTACTGCCTATATCACAGAATCGAGATATGCCATTTGGCAATGTTACGAGACGTTACGTTAAGTCTGCATAAACAATACCGCATCATGTAGTTTTTCCAAACGTCCCATTTTTACCGGGTAGAATTGTTACTTAGTAATTACTTTTTAAAAGCATCCCTGAGTAAATATTACGATAGAATGAAGAATCTAAAATAGGAAGAGGAACCAAATAAAACGGGCAAGAAATAAAACGCTTGTTGTTTTTGCATTGTATAAATTAAATATTTTTTAAAATTTAATTTCTATACACAAAAAGATTGCGTATATTCTGTGTCCCGGGGAAAAAATGCAAGTTCCTTTTATTTTTTTTTTTTGTTTTATTATGGAAATTTGTCCCGGAATCTGATAAATCCCATCATCATGGCAGTGGTAGTAAAACAAAATCAACTTTTCACTACGCTGCAAACTGCCACGATATTATAATTTAGTCTTAATGCATTGAATTGTTTTTGTAATTTTTGGTCCTGCTACTAAATAGATATTAAGTGGTTGCATTAGGCTGTGGTTATATTGGGAGTATGCTCGGCGAACACCATGAAATTGTTGTTGCACCGAACACTAAGACAGAGTCTTTGCTCACTCTCACACCGAACACGATATGCTCGGTGTATTGTCCACCAAGCACGCCGAGTATTCTGGGTGGCAATGAGTTATTTTATAAAACAGTATCATTACATACAAAATAGTATTAAACAAACGATTATATTTTGACAAAAAGCAACTCTGCAACGAACTGATTGTAACCACTTCGACCTACCAAGGGAAAAAATGTCTTGTGTTCGTCGAACACCGAGCACCAATATAACCAGGCGCTTAGGCTGTGGTTATGTTTAGGTTTTGCTCGGCGAACACCCTGAAATTGTTGCTGCACCGAACACAACATGAGAATCTTTAATCACTCTCTCAACGTACACGATATGCTGGGTGAAATGAACACCGAGCACGCCCAGCATTCAGAGTGGCTATGAGTTATTTCACAAAAAAGTGTCATTATATACAAAATAGTATTTTAACCAAAAGCAACTCTGCAACGAACTCAATGTAACCAGCTAGACAAAGCACGAGAGTAAAATGTCATGTGTTTGCCGAACAGCCAGCACCAACATAACCACAGCCTTAGTAATGTCAATATAAGCAATTTAGAAGTCGACTTCGAAAATAGCACACTTCTTGTTAACTTTTATGACCTAACTATAAGCTAACTACAATGTAATGCAGAACTTCCCCAAAATCAAAGAGTGCATATTCTATGCAGTGAATTTGTTGTTTTTGACATATTTTCTCATCTCTGTTCAAAGAGCATTTAACTGTTGTTTGATTTTTTTCTTTTTATGCATTTTGGAATAAACCAGTGCTCAATTTCGTGCGTGCCGTTAAGTGAGGTTAAAGTGTACAACCAAATTAGAAAAGGTTAATTAATATTAATGTAAGAGGTGCAAGAATAATAAACTAATTTCATATAATGTAATGTTTTTTATTAAATTTCAAAACTTTTAAGATATATTAATTATAAATTGCAATTAATAAAGCATACTATAAGCTAATAAACTTATAGCTACATGTAATAAGTTTATAGCTAATTATAAATTAGATAACTTTTAGCTAACTTCCAAGCAACTAACTTTAAGTTAGTTGTAAAGTCATGCAGAGTCGGACAATTGACTACTGCCTGGGACACCGCAATGTTAAAATAGTCAGTTGTCTCCATTTAAAATAATCTATGTATCAACTACCTCTAGTTGCGAAATAGTTAGATTAAAGTACATCAAAAGTTAGCTGAGCTGCCGGCAGGGGTCCATTTCACAGCAACCGGTTTTTGTAATTTTCAGGCCTCCGCATACTATTGCCGCATATTTCTGTATGCGTGTTGGTGAGAGAGACGAAGTGTCATTCTCTGCATATTCTCTGCTGGTTCATATTCTACCAGTTCTCTGTTCACAAGTACGTGTACAGACCTAATATCACTCAAAGAGGCGTTAAGAAACAATTTTTAAGAACTTACCAATTAAATTTGTAGAATTTTTATAAAAACCTCGATTCGAGATTTTGGCTAACATTTTTTAAAATTCCTCCAAGAGATTAGAAAACAACTAATATGAGTCCAGTTAAACTCGTTAGCATGTTGTATTTTGCTATACTTTTTTTCCAAAAAACACTGGGATCACGATTATGAGCACAATAAAATTCATAAACCCCTGTTTAGATTAGGCATTTTTTTTCAGTTTGTAGGCGAACAGTTCTCCTCTTCTTTTCTTCCCTCGGTGGAGGGAAGAAAAGAGGAAAGTGTACAGCGAACAACAACAATTGTTGGCGATATGGTCTAAAAGAAGTATAACTAGGCTTTCTCTATACAACATTTCAATAAAATTGTTCCAAACGTTTTACTGGAGTTACCCAATAACTAAAAAATAATATATTAAAAAAATGCCAACACCTCAAGTAATCAGATAAATAATGCGCACTTAGATTTAGCATTTATTCCACTGTGCTCCAGTCGTAAGAAATGTGGAAATATATGTTTTGCCTTTACATCTCTACTCGCAATAATTCACATTTACTATTCTAAAAGTTTCGTATTTTAAACATACAAAAGATCTAGAGCCGTGCGCTGAAGTTTATTGTTTATTCTGGTAGGGATAGATAATTCAAATTAAGCTTAACTGCAAATTAATGCTTCCCTATCGTTTTTTTGCCGATCAACTTTGAGTAATCTTGAGATTAAAATTGAGTAACTCTTTTACCAGTTTAATAATATTAAAACTTAAAAACATTGTTTTGATTAAAAAATATTTAATTTTGAAATAAAAACAAAAATAAATTATTATTACTCCCAGAAAAGAAGGATACTATGCAATATATTCGCTAGAATTGAGATGGTTTAATGTGAGTTAAATAATATTTTTTATTTATTTTCGGCAATTTTATTGTGATTCTAGAATTTTATAATTTACTATGTATTATACTTTGTAAAAAAAATATATGTATGTATATATAGTATACAGTATAATTATGATATATTATATAAAATACAATTTTTTTAAATAAATATCTGTAGCTTAAAACTGTATCCAAGGATTTCACGCTATAACCGGATAAGAAATGGGTAAGTTCTTATAAAAGGCTACAGCGAGAAACCCAAGTAAAAATTTCAAATGATTTTAATTTAGAGTTTTATCGATGCTGCTCACACGTTCCAAGAGATTTATGTGTACAGCCTGTTGGAGTCGAGGAAAGGCGAAACGATTAGAAATCTGGATATCAGATCATATGTATTGGGTCTTCGAACACACATACAGCGGACATTTTAAAATGTTGCACATACGACGTTACAGATAATATAAAAATATTATAGACGCTATTTCGCATATACAATCTTTTAAAAATGCAGCTTACTATTCGATAGTTACACCTATATTTTTAAAGCTAGATCCATTTCCTTTCCTGTCTACTAAACTTTTCTTGTGTTTATCTTAATATTTTCTCCCTTTTTCTTGTTACACGCGCAGCAGTTTTAATTTATCAGCGTAAACATTTATGTTCACATTAAATGGTGATTTTGTCAAACTTTTCCGACTTTGTATAACGATCGATTGCGCACTTCCTTGCCTTTTTAGTTCGATACTGGAGCTGCGATCGGACGATAATGAACGTACTGTTATGACCTTTGATTCCATGCTGCAGAGCGAATGTGCTGAACGTTTCGGTATGTTCTCAAATTTACGATGAAATGAGAAATTATTGAGAGTTTTGCGGTCGTTTTCACGCTTCGCTAGTTCAGAAACATTTTGTTGTTGTTTCGAATATTGCTTCAAATGTTGTATATCGTTGATGGCCGAATTGTAATTGGTGTGCATGCGACGTATTTCACTTGTTGGACGACCACCATTAGAGTTTGTATTATTTTCTTTGCTATTGGAACATTTACGGAGGTTCGTATCCATAGGCCATGGAACCATGCTGGGTGCACGATCTTTGGAACGCATGGATAGTTTCCTTGATGGATCATTGTATGGTGTTAGCAAACATTTTAATGGTTGTTGCTGTGTACTGCGTAATGGTTCTCGTGCACGTTCACGTGCACGTCCACGTTCGCGTTCATTGGCCGCCGCCGCCGCTGCTGCTCTCACTCGTTCTCGTTCTTTATTGTCGCGCTCGTTATTATTATTGCGTTTCTCGTGTTTATCTTGTACCGAAAATTTCGACAGACGCTTATCAATGACAAAAGTATCCGCTGAATTGTCAGCAACAATATTCAATGTATTCGTTTTATTCGGAGATGCTATTTTACTAGATAGATTATTCGATGGAGATGGTTGACGATGATGACTATCATGATTTTGATGAATGCTATTGTTGCTATTGCTAATATAATTGTGTTTATTCTTGCTATGAATGTCGTTAGTACTGCCATTATTGGGGTTATTTCCGTTATTGTTGTTGTCCGTGTTGGCATCAATGCTGCTCGAAATACTGCTGCCATTGCTACCGTTGTTATTGCTTTTGTTTGTGTTTTTGTCAGCCTCGATTTTGATTGTGACATTTTCGCCCAACTGCTTATTATCCAGACCTTTAATATTGATATTAATCTGACAGCCTGAACACGAACCGCTCGCCTTCTCTACATTTGTTGTTATTAAATTCTGGGTCGGTGCTTGTAATGTCTGCAATGGCCTTCGGCTGTGCTCTGACGCAGACGTTCTTGGGCCCGGCACTTCGCGTAAGACGCTTTTGTGCGCAAACGCCGTTGTGGAGCTACCACTGTTGCAGTCGCTCGTGGCTCCACCCATGGAGCTTTCATAATTACAATATGTTCGCCCATTTTCCGGCGTAGCCGCACCGGCCACCGACGAGCGACTGCTGCTGTGGAGTCGGCTGACAACGTACTGTCGTTGCTGTTGTTGTTGTTGCGGCTGTTGTTGGTTTTGTGATTGCTGCTCTTCTTGGTGACATTGGCGCTGCTGTTGTTGTGACTTTTGCTGTTGTTGTTGACATTGTTGCTGCGGTCGGTATGCATACGCTGCTGCTGCTGTTGCTCTTGCTGTGTGTGGATTTGAAGGAGTAAAAGAGCACATTCCTTGCAAATAATCTCGGTTGCATACTGTTCGGAGGAGCGGCGATCCCGCCTTTTTAAATGTGGGCATAATGGACGAAGTGCGCGCTTCCGCGCCTCCTGTTGCCCTTGTGGCGCTGGTGTTTCTACCACCACCATTTGTGATGCTGGTACAACTGGTGTCACAAACTGGAGAAGCTGTTGCTGGTGCTGCACGGAGTTGTTGTTGGCGATATTGCTGTCGTAAAGGACCTGATTGTCGACTATATATGGCTTGGTTGAGAAGGTTCGTTGGCGGACTTTGTTGTTGCTGCTCATGTAGGAATTTTCGTCGGCGAAATTCGTGAAACTTGTTTGTTGGAGGATTTTCTTTGTCATTCCGAGCAGGAGCGAAGTCATAATTATAGTAATAGGTTTCAAAACGTTTCACAGATGAATGACTACTAACACGATGGGCTAAATTTTGTAGCGGATATGTGGGTCTATCAGCGTAACGAAAATTATACGATTGAATTTTGAATGGATCGCGTTCAAATGGATCGGAATTTTGACGCCGATTGAGCTTTGCTTTAATCTGTTGCTGTGGATGTTGTTGAGTATGAAAATCGCCCAAAGTAACTGTAACATTAAATGAAAACCGGTAAGGAGAAATATCACACCGATAAAACACAATTATTTCTATGCGCACAAAATATATATTCCCATATATATTTTCATTGACTTATATAATTGTGATTGTACTTACATATGTTCCTGCGACGATTAAAATTCATTGCTAATTTAAAGATCGAATTTTTTTAAAAATTTTGTTATAAACTTTTTCTTTTGCTAAAGAGTTTTCAAAAAAAACAGCAAAGAAAATATACTCGTAATTTATTGGCTTATTTTTCAAAACAAACTTGTGGAAAATGTTCAACGAATTTTGTTAAAAAGGTTTCGAATATTATTCGAATTAACATTTTATTGTTAATTATGTTATGCGACGAATGGCAGAGAATTTATTTATTACTAAAAAAAATATTAATAAATATAAGAAATTCAAATATTTGATTGACATTTAACTCACAATAAATCATGTTACAGATTCGAGTGAAATATCAAATGGTACTACTCTACTCTATCTGCTCTATATACAGTGAGCATAGATAAGGAAGGACCTTCTTTAAATAAATCAATTTATTAAAATGTATTTTTAAAAACATAAGCATCAATATGCATACATACATATATGTAGTAATAGGAATTTAGATAAATTTGTATAAAAAAACGAAAGATTAGTAGAAATATGACAGAAAGAAAAAATAGTAACTAGTTATTTGAATTTCCTTTTTTAATTTAAATATTTGTAAATTTATAATTGTAGTTATGTGGCAAGATCATAGCTCATCGAAGGCAAGTACATGTTTTACGTCGTGTGCATATGAATTTTCACAAATAATTAAAAATTCAAATAAATCTCAAATATCAGCAAAAATAGTTAGACAAAAGATATATGTGGGTATTTAGATATGCGAACCATATTAAGAGGGCTGACCAATGTAACGAGCAATTTTAGAGCGGTGTTCAGAAATTTCTTGTGGGAGAACTATTAAAGATTTTTATGCTATTTTATTTGTTTAATATATAATACAATATATTTTAGATAATTTTTTAATAGCATAATAAAGTTGATGTGTCTCTAATAGATGCTAAAATGGGACCTCTACAAAATAACAATGCCAAACGGTGTGCAAGATACGGCGTTATTCGCAATCTGATTGCCGATTGCTGACGTAAGAATTTTTCAAAATTTTGAATTTTGACAATATAAAGTGTAAAAAAATAAAAAAAAACTAATTTCAAAAATCAGCTACCTCAGGTAATATATAAAAACTGCTCATAAAAAAAATTAGTTTAAAGCATAAGGATGCAATAAAAAAGTTTTCAAAGACTTACGTTCAGTCTACGAATTTCGGGATACATACAAATCCTTTCACGACATAATTTTTCACATATTTTATTGAGAAAAAAAAATAGATTATTTGAAAATATTCCACAGGTGTACCCCCTTAATTTTCCCATTGGACAGAATATGTTACTTTCAGGAGTAAAATTGACCACTCCGGTTGCTATATAATTCCGGCTACTATGCACTATACAGTTTCACACTTACATACTTTCGTACCTACCCGGTGCTCGTATATCTTTGACACTTCATCTTTTTTTCATTACAATTTTTTCAGAAAAATTACAAAGTATAAAATTTAGCGCTCTGGAAGATACTGAAAAAGTATTGGAACTTCTGCGACTATGTACTAAAGTATTATAAAATATTCTGAATTTTCTAAGTAGGTAATGAATGATCAAAAGTTTCAATGAATTATAATCATTTATAAACATCACTTAATACAATTCTGTGGAAATGATTATGTGCAAAGAGCAATACTCCTTTGTATAATGAACATATTTCTAAGTACTTAAAAATACTACCCTGTAATAAAGAAAGAAAAAAAGGAGATCACTCTCAGTGGATAACGAAAAGCAGACAAACGTGTTTTCTTTAATATCATTTGTTTTCAATAAACAACGCGAGTTTACTTAATAAAGGCTCAATTATGCATAAGTAACGCAACGTAGCGTAACGGAACGTAAAAATCAATCGAAAATAGAACTCTACGTTGCGTTACGATTTCGGTAATCACTTGCACTCACTGCCCATATCACAGATATTTATGTGACAGTTGACAATGTTACGTTACGTTCAGTTACTTATGCATAATTGAGTCTGTGAAATTTTGTTTCGTTTCCCCCATATGCCTATAGGAAAAGAAGGAAAAATAAGCAAATTTTTATACGGGAATATTTAGAATAGGGCAGAATACTTTACAAATTTTTATTCCAATACTATGGAAAAGAAATTCAAGATATTTACTGTATACATATAGCAAATTTAAGTTTTTGCAAAGAAAATCTAAATTATCAAAAAAAAATCGGTAGCTGTTTTAAAATAATATAACACCACAATTTTTTTCACGGTTGCGACTTTCAATTCGTCACTGAAACTTTTCAATTTTTTTTCGTTTCTGAGTGCAGTTTTAAATAAATGAAATAAAATTTTACCACAAATTGAATTTAATTTACACTGAACTTCAAACACTGACTCTAAACATGCACTTGAAGATTTCACAGATTTGCCATTGAAAAAAAAACGACAAATTATAATTAAACTTAGTTTGTAAATTATTAAAAAAAAAAACACAAGTTATCTGACATCAAAAGGGAATAGTTTATAAAAATAATTGCAAAAATATATTGCTTCACAAATTTTTAATGCTATATACAATAATAAAATGATTGCTATAATGAAAAGCAAAATTAATACAAAATGCGCACACAAATTGTAAAACTTTTTAATTTTATAGTTTCTTTTTTGTAAAATCATGACAAATTGTGTCAAAAATCGGGTATTAAACGCGAAAAATTTGAATGGCTGCAAATTTTTCAATGTGTTGTTTAGAAAAAGAAACGTAAAACCCATTTTTTTTTTAAATATAAAATTGCACAATTAATTTTTAAAAAATATTTCGTTTTTAATTAATATATTTGCAATTTTATAAAGCAAAATTTTGCAAAAATCATAAAACATTTTTGGGCGCATGAGATTTATGTAAAATGTATAAATAAAAAAAGGAAACTCTCTTATTCTGAATGGAGAATAATGTATTACATGCAATAATTAGCATTTTAAGACAGTCTAAGAAATGATGGACCAAAAAAAAAAAGTTGAAAAGCAAACATTTTGTAGAGAGTCACAAGTATTATCGAGGTTATATTGAATTTGTATATATGCATAGCTGAAATACTTGCTGATTTAAAAATAAAAAACATATGTAACTAACTTAATAATACATATATATTTTATATTTTCCAATATATTAATAGCTATATTAAATACAAATATTTTATAAATACTTATAAATGCTTAAGCATAACTAAAAATTTTTATAGTTTAACACTTATGCTAAAACGAAAAAAGGGAATTGCCAGATGCAATCAATTCTTGATTTTTTCTATACATATGCTATTCATGCTATAACTAAATATTTACTATAATACATTACTCAACAAAAGCATTGTACAGGGTATTAAAAATATATACACATAAAAAATAAAGTTTTACGATTTTCAAGTTAAAGTAACCGATTTTTTTTTTCATATTATTGGTTATTGCAAAATTATAGCAAATTTCTTTGGATATTAAAAATAAATATAAATATTTTTGCTATAGTTTCGATTTATATTATGCATTATAGCTATAAAACAAAAAACTTTATATAAACTATTTAATTAAAATACAAACGGTATAGCATTCTGGCTGCCGATAATGAGTATTATTGTGTGAATTAGACAATATAGGAGTATACAAATTTAAGTACATACATACAAATATAAATGTTGCTATAAAATTAAACTAAAAATTACACTAACTAACACAAGTTAAAAGTTACTTAATATAGTATATGTGTTTCCTGTTGTATCTTTATGTATTGTATTTTAATTGCACATAATAAAAAGCTGGTATGGGGTCAAACACTATTTAGAAACATTATGCTATAAACTATGAACCAAAACGAAATTACATATACTTACCTACTATAAAAAAAAACTATAAATATATTTATATGAATGTCTATTCTATGCATAATAATACATTATAACATAAGTTCTTGTTTAATTAAAATATATTACCTACTAAATACACACAGGTTTTGTGCTTTACATTAACTAAATACAACAGAAGTTTCTGCGCTATAAATTAAATAAATTATAGCAAGTTTAGTGTACAAATATTTGTGTATTAATATAAAAAAATTGAAACTTCACTGCAAAACAAATATGCCAAAAATTCTAATAATAATAATTTTAAATTTATTGAAAGCTCTTTGTGACCAAAACAACAACAAAAAATATTAACAATAATTTACTATAACAAATATATAATATATATATATTTATATTTACTTACTATAATTATGCCAAAAGAAAAAAATGTCATAAGCTTATAAAAAATACAAAACAAATTTAAATAAAACTTAAGCATGAGCATGACAGTCAAAAATATTTATTATAAATAATAATAAAATTTATAAACTCATATTATAGCAAACCAAAAAAGTTCTTTGTATGTACGTGCTTCCCAAAGTACTACTTTTCTAAAACAGTTACATAATATAGAAGACAAAAATTTAAAAACAAAATCCATACCAATGACTATGTAATTGTCAAAATATCTTATATACTATGAGAGAAACCACGAAATTATAGCAAACAGAAGGAGAAAAAAAAGATAAAACTAAATATTTCTAAAAACAAATGTATTATTCATTATAGGAAAATGATTAACTGAACTTAACTTAAATTATTGAAATTTATAACAAAACAAAAAAAAAAAAATAATAATAAATTCTTAAAATTCATATGGTATTTATTGTAAAACGATGAGATACAAATAAAGTTGTTGGTGAATAAACGGCTACACTCAAGAAAATCATGATTTGTTTTATTGGATCATACTAAGTATGTGTTTTTGTACACTGAGAGAAAACTGTTGTGGCACTAACATTCGATGTGACGATGAGTATGGCACTATTTAGATAATGGAGCATATGGAGAGTTGTGAGACAAAAATTGTGGCATTTTTCAACCTGACTTTGTATGTGCGTATTTCGCATTATTCAGATATAATTTGAATGTTTGATGCAATTTCGTAGGGAGTTCGATAGGCTTTATAATTTGTTCATGATTTTAGTGTACAATAGTTATTATTCTACGTCATAATCATACCTACTTTTTTGATAAAGTAACAATTAATTTAAATCTGCATTTAAATCCTACACTTAAGCTCCGTGAAAAAAAAAAATTAACCGCAATGTCGAAAATCTTAAGCTGCTTGGAAATGGAAATGTTGCAAATATGAATGTATATAGTATAGTATCTTAGCGTCAATATGTTTATTGAAAGACAAGTTATATTTTAGTGTAATATCTCCATAGTTCCAATAATAGCATACGTGTGGCCATAGTAGCCTCTCTGAAAACGACAATTTTATATTTAGGCAAACTGATATTCAGTAGCTGAATAAACTATAATCTTCTCTATCTCTTCTCTATATATAGGTATAGAAATGAAAATATGTGTGTATGTCTCGAAATAACACCAAAATCAGAGTTCACCTCCCGTACAAATTATATCTTTTTTGAGTATTCATTTGGAACCATTTACGGTGTAGTACTGAAATATCGCACAAGGACATCGATTGGCAATGTCACACTACAGGAAAAATGTGGGTGGGATTAGAAAAAATGGTATGGCACCTCCCATATTATCTGAATATTTGTTACGGAATATTCCAGGATCAATTTGAAGTACGGTACTAAAATTTAGTATAGAAGTATATTTGCCAATGGCTTTCTGTTCCAATAAAATTATAAATAATATATGCCTTTGAATAACAGCAGAAAGAACGATGTACTTTTTATGGGAGAGTGCGCCATCTGTATACCACATGCGAAATCCGACATGCAGATGGCGTTATTTTCCGCTATTTTTAAAATCGAAGTGTATTTAATGTGTATTTTTTTTTGTTTTTGGCATTTTAGTTCAGTTTTGCGAACATTTGTGCACTTTCTTGATATAAGAATTTATAAATTGTAAAACTTTCATTCGAATACGAATGGTTAGTAAAAGTGTGTATGAATGCGACCGAAAAATTATAAAGGTTTGTATATTAGGCTGATGTTACACGGTCAATGTTTTGCTGTCAATGTTTTCTGTTTTTACTCTTTTCATCGTTTTGTTTGATGCCCTGTTACACAGTCAGTTTTTTGCTGAATGTTATTTTTTAATACTTTTATCTGCAACTTTGTTTTTTTAACTAAAACGTATTTAATTGTATTTTGGAGTGAATGAAAATTCAACAATTGGAATGGAATTGGATAGAAAATAATTACAATGACAATATGAAATAATGTTGGTGGAAATAGCTACAAATTATACAAAAAATATTGCATTTACATATGAAAAACGCAGAAAAATAATCTTTAAAATTTGCGAACTATTAAAATAAGCTCCGCCACTTTATTACTAAAAATTATTAAGTAATTTTTTAAACAGCAGTTTCACAACCAAACAAAAGCCAAACAGCGCAAAGGGTGGCAAAGGAAAAGAATGTATTTATAAATTAGTAAAAAGTGTACTATTTTCCATGAAATATTGGTATTTTCCAGTAAAATACAACAGTGAATCTTCGACAACCCCATTTTATTTGAAGTGATGTAGGTTTTTTCCGTCAGCAAAAAAATTTGAAGTGAAATGTGTTCATCCTCTCTTTTGCTCAGTGTTCATTTTTCAAAGCAACAACAATTTCATTGTTTGACAGCAAAACATTGATCGTGTAACATCGCCTAAGAAGAATTTGGACAAAATTGGACAAGTGGATTAGAAATACCAAATAGATTGAAATCATATGTTAATTTCTGTTGTACATATATGTTTTTTGCTGTCGTAATTTTCGCATTACCTAAACATTTTAAGAGCCGCTCAGCTAGGCGAAAAGCAGCTAGTAAATCATAGATTGGAGTTCAGAGTCAGAGAAAATCATAGATAATTAGAGTATAAAAAAAAAACTTTAATATTAGTTCTTCCTACATTATAATGAAGATTATTCCGGTTGATGACAAACTGAACATAGCTTTATAAACAACCTCGCTTTACACTTAAAGAAACTGGGAAATGTTTGAAGAGCACGATCCATTCCACACCTGACTGAATTTGTCGCTATATAACCATTGCAATCAAATTTGTAAAACAAAGTATCTCAAGGAATCTTTTCAAAAAAAACCTTTTTCATCGATCCTCGAGAAATATTCAATTTGCCAACGCTGCTTATGTAGAAATCATTGAGGATATTACCATAACGCTGGATCACAGTGAAGATATAACACAAACCAAAGTACGTTTTCCAAGCTAACTAAGGGTCGCTGAAGTGGAAAATCACATTTTTTTTAATAACAAATTTTTCGATTTACAGTTTTACTTAAGAGTAAATATTACGTCAACTATAGTATAGTATCGATTATCGGGCAAGATTCATTATCATATGAAGCGCTTTATGGAATAAGCTGTTAACTCACATTGTGCCTAACTCACGTATTTCAAATTTCTATGCACAATAATCGATTTTCCAACTTTGGTATTTTGTTAAGAATGTCTGTTGAAAATTTCAAGAAAAATTTCAAAAAAATAACGGCTGCTTGCCGCAACCAAGCAGTCAGATTAGACAGGGAGAACAAGTCATTACTCAACTTTAAAACGCGCTTTTCTCGAAACCATGTTTTTCAAATCGGTAACCAAAATATCTCAACAGCCACTAAACTGATTGACTTGCAACAGTTATTATATACATAATTATCTAGCCTTTTTTTTTAGTGACTTAGTTTTTTTAACTGCAAAATAATAACAAATTTTTGTTAAAAATCACTACTTTTAAGTTCAAACGCCCGAAATTTTGTAAAATAAAAATATTTTCCATATCCGCTACGACAAAATTTAATCATGTTTTTGGTTTTTTCTTTCTGTAGATTGCATATGAAATGAGAATGGTCACCGCGAAGGACCTCTCTTTTACGGCAGTTGAAAGAGTACAGAGAAAAGTCAATCCTTTTTAATGCTTCCCTTATTGATTTAAAAAAAATTGGGATTGATAAATTTTGATTTAAACAGTATAAGTCTGATCTCAAAATCCTAAAAAATTAAATGGGCGTGGTTTTATGAAGCCGGTAAGGTTGAATGCATTAAAGTATTTGTTGTTGAATACATTTTTTATCAAAGGCTGTCTAAAGGCACGCTTGGGAACTAGAGGAAATGCTCAAGAAAAAAAAACACATTATGGGTATTCACGATGGTCTTTTATTGTGTATTTTTGATAAATTTAATGTTTTTAGTAAGTTTCATGGCAGAAGAATTAAGATGGTAGATGCATTTTAATATCGTACCGCTCGTTTGTATAGTAGAATAAACTGCAAAGGTTTTTCCTTGCGTTTGTGACCTAACCAAATTCAAAGTAAAAGTTCACCGATACTTTTCCTTGTTTCCTCCTTCTTCATACCAATGTTCCCTTCCCAATCAGCACAATTCTTTGCATTTATTGTTCATTAAAAAAAAATTACGGGAATGGTTTACCTAAGGTAGATCCGAATACAAAAATGCAAATAAAAAATTGAGATGATTTTGAAAGAATTCCAAAAAGTTGTTTGCTATTTTGTCATCCTCTAACTTTAAGCTCGAAGAGAATGTGAATTACAAGGTATATACCTACTTTTCAACTCAAATTCAAATTGGCTATATCTTTAGGCCCTAGGGTCGTATAAAGTAATTTCAATAGGATTTTTATTTTTATTGGGATCAAAATAGCGAAAAATGGTCGAATCGGTGTTGTCCTGTGTAATTAAAAGCAATATTAGGATCGAATTTTTAATATAGTGAAATCATTAATGCTTCCGAAACGTGGAGGGGATTGTTTCTTAGATAGAAAGCTTCGAACTTTCTGAGTTTGTGCTGCTTTTAAGCCCGTTAAAGAAGACTGCAGAGGCTGCACACTCATTTAACTAAAGGGTGTTTTTTTTTTAGAAGTGTGGTTTTCAAGAAGAAATAAAACGCATATAATTTAATGTTATGGCCAAGAATTTAGCTTTATTATAAATATAAGGGTTTGCCATTATGTTTTAAAAATTATTTCGGGCAAGTGGGCGCTGCGGCTGGCTCGAACAAATTCCAGCCGAGAGGTCCAATTTTCGACCACTTTTTGCAGCAATATGTCAGTAATAACGCGCCGAATATTCTCTTCCAAGGCGTCAATCGTCTCGGGCTTATCTGCGTAGACAAGCGACTTTACATAACCCCACAAAAAATAGTCCAGCGGTGTTAAATCGCACGATCTTAGAGGCCACGACGCGAGATAATGCGCTTACCAAAAGTATCCTTCAATAATAAATTGATTGTTTCGTTCGCTGTATGGCATGTAGCGCCGTCTTGTTCGAACCAAAGATCGTCCACATCAACATCCTCCAATTCAGGCACGAAAAAGTCATTAATCATGGCTCTATAGCTTTCTCCATTGACTGCAACATTATGGACGGCTTCATCTTTGAAAAAATATGGACCAATGATTCCCTCTGCCCATAGAGCACACCAAACAGTGACTTTTTGAGGATGTAACGGCGTCTCAACAATGGCTTGTGGATTATCATCACTCCAAATGCGACAATTTTGCTTATTGAGGTACCCATTCAACCAAAAGTGAGCTTCATCGCTGAACAAAATTTTTCCATCTCGTTTTGGGCCCATTCACCGAACGTGCGACGCGCTTGATGGTCGTTCGGCTTCAATTCTCACACGAGTTGGATTTCGTAAGCCCGCAAACCAAGATCCTTCCGTAAAATCTTCCATAAAGTGGATGGGCACAGCTCCAATTGTTGCGCATGATGGCGGATGGACTCATTCGGGTCTTCTTCGGTACTCTGCTCCACAGCAGCAATAGCGTCGTCAGTGCGCACTGTACGGCGTCTCTGAGGATGCGGATTATTCACTAGAGTAAACGTGGTGCGAAACCGATTCATGGTTGCTCGAATTACCGACTCTGCTGGGCGATTATGTCTACCGAATATTGGACGCAGCGCGCGATGCGTCGCGCGAACCGAACCATTACTTTGGTAATAAATTTTCACGATTTGCAAACGTTGTTCAGGAGTAAGTCTATTCATTATGAAATGGCAAACCAAACTGAGTATAAATCAAGTGATAGCTGTCAAAAAGACCAACTCTGAAAAAAGTATTGCCAGATTGAAAACCACATTTCTAAAAAAAAAAAACACCCTTTATTATGCTGCAAATGAGACCATTCTAAATTTTAATTTTTTTTTTTTATTTATTAATAACGTTTACCATTACATTAAAGAGTAAAAATAAAAAATATTTATATTTATATATATATATATATATATGTAGTACATACGTAGTATTTATTATATTTTTACAGGTTTCTTGTAGATACTTAAAAGATTAATTACATAAAAGTTTATCGTAATTATTAATTAATTTTTCAATTGGATTTATATAAATTTAATTTATTATTCAAAGGAAAAATAGTCAAAATAAAAAAGAAAGTACTTCTAAAATTATATGTAATATTATTATATGCTTTATTATATAATTATAAAAGTAAATTTATTAAAAATTATGTAAAAAAAAAAATTAAAATAAAAATTAAGAGAGTAATAAAGCGACCGCAACTAAAACTGTATAAGCGTAAAGGTAAATAAATCAATTATTTTTAGGGAATTGTTTGCGAAATTATGTTCGAGTACTATTTAGTTACACTCCAAACAATTTCAAAACAAATTAAGTAAAAATAAATGAAATTCCAAACCACAAGCAAAAATAAATTCTAAAAATTACGTCAAGAAAAGTGAAGTAAGGAAAAGTATAATTCTTTTCTTTTTATATTTTTTGGTTTTCCAAGTTTAGTTTTGAAATACAAATATGAATATACAAATTTTGATTGGAAAATTGTATAGATTGAAGTGGCTACATTGTCATTGTGTTAAGGATATAGAAGCGAATTGTTCCGCCAGCATACCAACTTGATCGGTTCAATTTTTTAATCCGTAAAATAACGCTGCACACTGGTTCAAGGCATTACAGTCTATTTAAAAATATAACGCTGTAGAGACATAGAAAGTGGGAGTTACTAAGTTGCGTGTTTATAACAACTTTTGAAGTACTAGAAATCAGTTTTTTTACTTTCCTAAAAATTTCAATTACTTTTTATATACAAGTGTGTATATATGTATTTACATAAATATATATATTTACTTTTTTAATTCCAGCACAAAAAAAATTATAACAATGGCGAAAAATGTTGGTGGTGAACGTCAATCGATATGAAAAAAGAAGAAAGCATAACACAAGTTTGTATTTTTAAATTAAAATTTTTCAAAACAAACAAATTTATGAATTTGTTTTTTTTTTTAATTACGATTTTCACTTTTTTTTTAAATTTATTTATTCTTGAGAAAAACTTGTATCCGTGTTGCGTATGGAGAAATCAATAATTTCAACAAGACAACGTCCCATCTCCTCCATAACCATCTTTTCAGTTTGATACGCAGGCAAGCCATTCTTTTCGCATTCATCCGCCTGCGACAGCATACATTGTATGGTGGCATCAACCACTTCTTGTGTTATAAAATTGCATTGTTGTTTTTCGGGCGGTTGACCACTAACAGCACCCCCGCCGCCAGCAGTAGTAGTACTATTGCTTCCTGTAATGCTAGTACTACTACCACTACCCGATATGAAATCATTATTAAGTGTGCATGCTTTAGCTGCTTCTTTCAGCATTTTATCACTAACTCCTGCAGTTGCTCCCATTTTGTTATTCGCTTTATCATAGCTACGCTTTTGTCCAGCCTGTGCCGCTGCCGATGCATTTGCTATGGTGGCCAATATTTTTGGATCTATTGGATCCATATCCAAATCGGGACGTTCTTCAATATTGCGACAACCTGTAAGATAAATTTTTGTTTTTTTTTTTCTTTGTTTGAATAAATTTGTGAGTTTTTCGTTTTATTTACTTACCAACACATTTGCAATTCGAAGAGCATGGTATTTTGGCTTCATAGCATTCGCAATAGTTTTTCAAGCAGCCAGAACGCTTGCAATTGCAGCCTTTATTATGTAAACGCATATCCCCAGAATCGCGTGAAGTGGTAATTTTTGGTCTATAATAATGAAATCAATGAATAAATTTCAAAATAAATGTAGGTAAATGAGAAAATATTTAAAATTTTGAAAATTATACGCACATAAAAGAGTTATTTTTTTTTTTAATCTTCTTTTTCAAAAATGTTGTAAAATTTCAAGGGCAACTTTTAAAAATAAATTTTTGAATTTATTTGAAATAAATAACAAGTATTTTCAAATGTTTTTTTATGTACTCGCAGATTTTAAAATATGATTTGAATTTATTTAATTTGGCTAGTGATTCGTAGAAATTCGTTAAATCTAAAGTGGCGTAAAATTGTTTCTCTACATTTTCCTCTACTTTCATCAGTATTGCCAACTTTTGTTTTTCAAAATCCACTTAAAGGAAAAATAAAACGCGTGTTTTCTTTAAAAAAAAACGTTAAATTTTTTTCCTTATATAAGTGCGAGAAAATGCAATACATTTAAACTTTTTCACTAATACAGGCACACATCTGATACTTCTAGTCAATGAAAACTTTTTTGATTTTTCGAAGACATTTTAAATTGAAAAAAAGCGCTGAATGCTAAATCATTTTTTTTCCGCGGTGTAATTTTCAAAAAGCACTAAAACCAGCGGTAAAAGCGCAGAGTTGGCCACACTGCCTTTCATATTCAAGAACGATAGATTACAAGATTACGCCTCTCCGTTATTTGACTCTCATAATATTGAGAGAGAGAACTGATTTATCTGTGACGTATATTGTAACATTATTTAACTTACGTTGACATATAAACAGAGCTTTAAAATAATAGGTCCGTTCCCGTACTATTTGGGTAAAGTCTGGCAAACTGAGAGTAAAAGAAAAATGCTCTCTCTGATACACAAAAATGCACAAAAATACGGGAACGCACAAAACCACTTTTCTTGCACGAAACAAAACGTCAAATTTTAGCGACAGTTAAATTCAAAAAATAAAGTTTCTGTGATATTTAATAAATAATGAAAAAATTAAACATAAATTATTCGCCTGTCTACTTTTGTAGAATCTTCGGGTTCACAACCACCATTGGCATTATTCAGAAATGGCAGAAGCTTCTACAGCGTCAGAAGTTGAACAGACAATTGCGTCATTAACTTGTGGAGAATGTAGTTAAAAATTAACTAATAAACTATTAATTAATTTTCAAATGTCTTTTAAATATTAAACATTTTCCATTTTAAATATCACTTATTTTTCTAAAAACTCTTCATTTATTTATTAATTTCAAATTTTCAATATATTTTCACAAAAGCAAAACAGCTGATAAATACAAAACAGCTGATTGTTTGACACTTTTAACATTTTTACCCGAAGAAAAAGTGCGGGCTATTTCGTGCAAAAAGAAGAAGACAGTTACTCTCTCATCTCTGCTCTCATTTGCAAGTTTTTTGAGTACGGGAACGCTTTCTGGGCTGTTTTGGGCAAAAGCGTTCACCCGCGTTGTAGTACGGGAACAGAGCTAATATTTATAAAGATTTAAAGTTAAGTTTTAAAAACTAGCAAAAGACTCAATAAAATTTGTTTAGTTGAAAGGAGCAAAAGATAATGCTAGTATGCAGCAGAGAGAGAGCAAAGAGAAAATCTTTCACAGTAATGTAGGTAATGGTGTGCCATGGAGAAACCAAATGGCTTCTTTTAGAGTATTTTCTCCTTATTGGGGTATAATTGCAGTATATTCTGTGCATATTCGTTTGGACGGTTTACACATCAATTATACTGCGTATCCGTGGCTTAGTTATCCCCAGACAAACAAATAAGTCGATGGCGTTGAAAATTGAGAGATTTGAGAACTGTGCCAGATCTAATAATCCACTTTTGAATAAAAGCACAATATAATTAGATGAATAAGAACTACTTAGAAAAACTTTTTTCATTTGACATTCTACGAAAACAAAGTCATGGTAAATCTGTATTTTGTATTTATCAATCTCAAACTAGCGTAAATCACTAAACCAACAACTATTTTGAAGTATACTATTTCGCACCGGTTACCCAAAAGAAAAATTAATATTCGCTAGTATTTTTTAATATCTTTCCATTAAGAATACTTACTTGAATGCGCTCGGATTACGTTCGAGACAATTTTTAATTGCACGCTGTCGCTCGTCTTCGTATTGTAGATTATTAAAGCAATCCTTGCATGTGCAATCCTGACAAAATTCACCATTAGCAAAACAATCACAGTATAATTTCAAACATTGCGATTTGCTGCAATTGCAATGTTTGCGACGCAGTATGCCATCATCTAGCAGCAATGGTTTCACATCATTGCTATCGATTGGTTCCTCTTTGATTTTCATTGGTATAAATTTATTATTGTTGCTGGTGGCGCTACTGTTGGTGTTGTTGTTGTAATTCGTATTAACGTTGTTGTTAGTATTGCCACTATTGTGGAGAAGCGATGATGATGCTAATGTTGATGATTGTAATTGTCGTTTGATTTGTAGAGATTTATGATGTTGTTGTGTTATTAATCCTTGCTCTTGTACAGAAATTAATAAAGATTTGCGTTCACCATTGTTGTTAGTGGCGAAGGCGCCTCCTAAAGTGCTGGTTGAGGAAGTATTACTATTCTTTAAAACGCTGTAAAGTTTTTTTGGTGATTGATTGATGTTGCTGTAGGTATTCGTGTGGGTTCCCTGCACCATTGAACTTAAACTAGAACGTGGTTGGAATTGTGGCAAATTTGAAGAGCGTGACACAACCACAATATTATTTCCGCTTACATTTCTTTTCACTTCCGGTGGACCACCACCACTGCCAATACTACTTCTGCTGGAATGTTCATTTCCACTTGCTGTCGTTGTAATGCGTTTAATTTCTGAATTTATTTCAGATATTTTCGGTTTACGTATGAGGCTAGCGTAACTCACTGTTGCAGAGTTGTTGTTGGTGTTATTATTGGGTCTAATCAGAGATTGCCGTGAATTGTTATTACCGCCACTGCTAGTGGGCGTGGTTGTTGGACTGTTTTTGTCATCGTCAGCAGTACGCGATTGAGTGGGCAGAGTTACAATTGTTTTTTGCTGCTTGGAGAAAATATACGAAAAAAAGTATGTATTTTATTCTTTAAATGTTTAAAAATTTGCACAACGAAATGCCAAAACGATGTGAATGACTAAAAGTCAGTAATTGAATTGATAATGATATTTGCTCACAGGTGAGATTATGTTGGATTGTGTCTTAACCTCATTTTTTCAAAATACAAAATAAAAAATGCGAATAAATAACAACCTATACCTCAGAACCAAAACATTTATACTTACAACTTTCGACGTAACCGGTGAAAAAGTTACGCCCCCATCTGTTTTGGGGGATTGTGTCAATACCAATTTTGTTGCTGCACTTGGCCGCACAACCGTAAACTTCTGTGGTGGCAATGGATTTAGAATTCGTATTGCTGATTTTGCTGTTGCTGCTGTGTTGCTTGTTGCCGTCGATGTAGTTGATGCATTAGCTGTTGTGGCTGGTGCTGCTGTTGTATTGGCATTACTGTTCAATTTGGAATTTGGTAAGACGCGTACATATGGCAATGGTTTACCTGAAAGTTGCAACATTTTGCCAGTAGCACTGCCCGCTACTCCTGCACTAACTGTAGTTACACCTAATCCTGTTGTTGCTCCAGTTGTTTGTTGTGTTGGATTCGGTGACAACTTTATTAAGTTTTGATTTGAAACAACAATTTGCTTGCCACTTGCACTATGTACAATAATTTTGCCACCAGTTTTTGTTACCGGCACAATATTGCTACTACTATCAGCTGTTGTTGCTGTAGTTGTTGTCGCTGATGTTGTTGCAATTCTTTGTAATTTTACTGTTTTCCCCGTTGCATCATTTGCTATTGCTGCTGCTGACGATATTCCAGCTACTGTTCGCAATGGTGTTTTAATCACGACTTGGCCACCAACATTAGAAATAATCTTCTTTCCGGATGCCGCCGCCGCTGCGGCCGTTAGTGTTGTTGCTGCTCCTCCCTTTACCGGCAGCAATGAACCGTCGGCAGCACGTATAACTTGTATTGCTACAGTTTTGTTACCGCTAGCATTTGTTGCCACAGCTGTTGTCGTTGTGGCTGATGCTGTAATTGATGTTGCAGCTACTGCAGCAATTGATGTTGCGGCTGTTGTTGTTGCCGATGTGCCCGTTGCTGTTGTTGTTCCTGCTTGTTGCAAACGAACTGCTGGCAAAACATTCGATTTCTTTTGTATATAATATATTTGCCCATTTGATGTTTTCACTGCTTTGCCAGCCAAAGATGCTACCGATGTGGCAGCTGCTGTTGTTGCTTGTGGCATTATTGATGTTGTTGTTGTTGTAGATGATAATGATTTTGGTGCAATTTTTATTATTTTATTAGTTGCTGTCTTAGGTAAAATATTTCGATTAGTAAGTAAAACATGTGATGTTCCTGTTCCTGTTGCTAGTTTTGGGATATTTGCAGCAGCTGAAGCTATAGACGTTGGTATTGCTGAAGCTGCCTTTACAATTGCTGTTGTTGTCTGTATCATTGGCCGTTCATTCTTTGTTGTTGTTGGTGTTGTTGTTATTGTTGTCTGTATCATTGGTCGTTCATTTTTTGTTGTTGTGGTTGTCATTGATGTTGCAATGTCTGATGCTACTGCTACGGATGTTACCACTGCTAGTGTTGCTGGTGGTGGTTTAGTTTTCTTTGGTCCTGGTGTATGTAGTGTTTGATCTCCTGGAGGTCCTTTCTTTTCATCCTCATCAAAATCTAATGGGTCATCCACCATATTGCTGCTATTATTTTTCTTCACTGGGGATTCATCAAGTAATAAATCATCAAAACTAAGTTCGGGTGGTAAAGGAGTATCGTTCAATGAGTCTGCAATAATAATAAATTTCAAATAAATTTGAATTTCATTTTTTCTTGGTTTTCTTTGAATTCTGAAATTCTTAAATCTCTGGCTTAAAATTTTGAACATTGGATGTAAATTTTTCTTGAGAGAAGTTCATCTTGAGATAGTTCATTTTGGGTTAGTTAATCTTGTGTTAGTTAATCTTGCGTTTATTAATCTTGCGTTAGGTAATCTTGTGTTAGTTAATCTTCAGTTAATTTTGAGTTAGTAATGATTATTTCTTGAGCTATATATAAATCTATGGTTGATTGTAGTATGTTTTGGATCATTTTATAAAAATTTTCAGATAGCCTGAATTGTAATTAAATTCCATCAATCTCTTATAATTGAAATTTTTCTCATTTTGCTTTGAGCCAATATTGTGCTGTTCCTAAATTCCTGAGTTAATTAATTAAACAGTAATCTTGCATTTACCGTAATTAGTTTAGAATTAATCCTGAAGATAATCCAATAATCAATAATAATTTATCAATCTCGCTTCAAATCGTGAATCCTTAACCTATATATTCCTTAAGAATCTTGAATTAATCTTCAGTTGGTATATATTAAGCAAATCTTGCACTAACATATTTTTAAATATTAGAAGAAATTGTATAAAGGGTGGGCCATCTGCTAGTTTCATTTTCACCTATATATAAATGTGTTATTTCGACATTGACAATCTTCAGATAGATATTTAGCTTTAATTCTAGAAGGATAACGTTATGTGCGACACATGCAGTTCAACAATGATCGATTTTTTGTGCGCTATGTTCAATGATCGTGTAATCAAACGTTTTGTTGATGTTGCTTGGTCTTCGTGAAGCTACGATTTGACACCATTGGACTTTATTTTGGGCTGGCGTTTAAGATCGATGATACGCTAACAACCCATAAACAATTTTTTCAGCACTTCCATCGAAAATTTACTGTTAAAATGGGTTAACAGGATGTGTCACCACAAATGAAATTATATTCCATAACTAATCGGAAGGATTACTCTTTTTAATAAAGCAACATTATGTATGTTATTATTCATAATAATTTTTTTTAAAAGAAACCAGCCGATGGCACAAACTTTTAGTATTATTTCATTAATCTTGGGTAAACTTTAAATTAGCTCTTTAGTAATCTTCAGATATTGTTTTGTTTATCTTGAGCGAAATCAAAATCTCTTATGAATTCAGCATTAGTTTTATAGCCTCAATAGTATAGAGGTTAGTATCCCCACCTGTCATTTAAGACTTAGTGTAGCAATAAATGCTTGTTGATTTTTGAACCTGAATCTTGTGTTAATATTGATTTATTATCTTGCCATATTCTGTTAATTTTGAATTTTGATATAATTTAATATTTATATTGAATAAGTCTTGCTTTTGCAATGGATTTTTCGATCTTGAGAATCTTGATTTCATATCATGTTAAACTTTTGTTAGAAGTGAGTAATTCTAGCATTTTTATATTTTAACCACTTGTAGTATTGAATAAATTGTAATATAATTGTATTAATACCGCTGATCTTAAGAAATTCTTAAACTAATTCACCAGTATTGAGATATATTCACGTTTGAAATTGATTAGAATTAAAATTAATAACTTAGGAAGGAAGCTATACACCAATACTTTCCAAAGGCAGCATACATTTTCCATCACTGATGTAGTCGGTGCAAGTCAAGTTGATTTAAAATAAAAAAGGCTAATTTACGTAATAAAACAAACTATTTTCAAAATACGTATACTCACCTATTTTAAAATGGGGTTGCAGCCTCATATTATGTATGATAATTAAAATAAAATACAAATCAAATATTAATAGTTTTATTTCAAACATGTTTCATGACTTTTATTCATCAAAATACAATCAGCTGTTTCATTGTTTAATTTCACATACGCATATAGTACATCTACAAAAATGCACACACAGATTCTAGCACATGCGTGCGAGATTGCAAAAATGCACCATGGCAGGCGAATAACTTATAAAATCTTATAACAAAGTTATACAATATGCATAAAAAACTAAAAATTAATTTAATAAGGAGAAATTAAGAAGATCAAGAAAATGGGAAGGGTAAAACACCAAAGAACGAAAGGGATTTTTTACTTCTTTGCAGCCATTTTCTTCTCACGCGCCTTCTTGCCCTCCGTCAGCTCCAAACGTTGAGCTTCGCTTAGTGGCTGCAATACTTTAGTGACAACACCAGTGCCCAATGTTAAATTACCATCACGCAGTGTGAAACGTTGTCCATGCTCCAACACCATAGGCCGAATGAGACGTAAAATCAATTTTGTATCTTCACCGGGCATAACCATTTCCTTGTCGGGAATTTGCACTTGCACAGCACAATCCCAGGTACGCGAGAACATTTGTAGCTGAATGAACGACATGAAAGGCTTTGTGCGACCACCTTCATCCTTTGAGAGAATGTATACTTGCGCTTCTAGTTGATCCAAAGCCTTAACACTGCCAGGTTTGCACATAACCATACCACGTTTGATATCATCACGTTTAACACCGCGCACCAACGCTCCCAATTGATCGCCTGCTTGCGCTTCATCTAAAATCTGATGGAACATTTCAACGCCCGTTACTGTCGATTTGATTACTTTATTATAGCCTACAAATTCGCATTCGTTGCCCTTCTTAACAACACCACGTTCGAGACGGCCAGTGACTACTGTACCTCGTCCGGGTATGGAATATACATTTTCAACGGGCAAGAGGAAAGGTTTGTCCAACTCACGCACTGGTGTTGGAATGAAGCTGTCTACTTCACTGAGTAGTTTTAATATAGCCTCAGAGCCAATTTCAGGATTACGATCTTCGAGTGCACACAATGCAGATCCCTTTACCACGGGTATGTTATCGCCATCATAGCCCATTTCCGACATTAGCTCACGTATTTCCATTTCGACCAGGTCAACCATTTCCTGATCGGCTGCATCAACTTTATTAATGAACACCACAATATGATTGATGCCGATCTGCTTGGCTAGCAATAAATGTTCGCGGGTCTGTGGCATAGCACCGTCTGTGGCAGCCACCACCAAAATTGCTCCGTCCATTTGTGCTGTTCCTGTAATCATGTTCTTGATGTAATCCGCATGACCGGGGCAATCGGTGTGTCCATAATGACGTGATTCTGTCTGGTACTCCACATGCGCTACATTAATTGTAATACCACGAGCTTTCTCCTCTGGTGCATTATCGATTTCATTATATTTTTTGCTTTCTGCCAGTTTCTTGTCAGACAGTACCTTCGTAATAGCCGCAGTCAAGGTGGTCTTACCATGATCGACATGACCAATTGTGCCGACATTACAATGTGGTTTAGTACGTTCAAAGACTTTTTTCTCGTTTGCGTATTCGCGCACGTATTGTTGGAAAGTTGGTGTTGCTGTTGCAAGTGAAGGCAAACGTTGCTGGCTGCTGCAATTCAATAACGCTGCTGTTGCTCCTCGGGTGCTGCGAAGCAAACGTGCAGTGCTAAGTGTACGGCGTGTAGTAGCATTACAACTGCTGCGTCCCAAAGCTGAGGCGGCACTCAGTGTGGTCGTTGCTTGGCGTAGGGCAGCAAAAGCAGACATTTCGTATTAAATTCCGTTTGTTCTTTATAATAAGCTGAAAGCATATTATCATCAATTCTCTTATTTCATTAATTACACACTTTTTCATTACTTACAGAAATAATTTTCCTTAAATTTTCAATTATTTCACACTTCGCACTCAGAACGTCCCGTGAAAAAGTCAATTGCGTAAAACTAACCCCAAAATGTGACCGAAAGACAATTCACAAGCAAATGTCAAATAAGTGATTTTGACACAGCGCCCTCTACACATCACCCCAATGGGAAATTTTGTTTGTTAAATGAAATTTTGAACAGTGCTGCCAGATATCGGAATTTGTCCCCATTTCGGGGATTTTAGAGCCAGTTCTGGGAAGAATTTTTGGCTTTAGGGACATGGGAAATTCTTGGGGACAAAAAGTTCGTAACGGTTTTTAAAACACTGTATAAGTATAATTGTTGTTACCCTGTAGTGTGTTTAAAGTTTGGTTAATTTTGTTCTTTTTTAAGTAAATTATTAAAAACGAAACGGCCGTATGATTTGCCTGCGCTTTATACACTGTTGCGACTGAGTCACTTAGCCATTTCGGCAAAATGAAACGTTTCATTAAGCCTGATAAGCAACGCTTTAATTATAAAGATTAAAAAACAGGCGAAAAAATTTATGTATACTAAAAAAATACAGAAAAGAATGGGAATGCTCAAATTGGGCTAAAGGTAAGTTATATTAAATTATTTAAGATTTTTGCAATATTTTTCACTATTTGGATATTTATAGTGGCTTAAATGTATTGAAGGTGTGCCATTTACTTCAGACGTTACTGCAAATACGTGCAATGCAAGGTGTTCTGTTTTTAGAGTATCCCTACATCCTCAAAAAAAGATTTAAAGAAGCATTCAAATACTTAACATCATCATAGATATATCTGCATTGCATACTAAAAATACGATGCGAAATTATGGTTACATTAAATATTAAAATTATGGCATAAAAGATCTTTTAGGTCGCAGTGCCTGCCTGGTTGGGCTCCTCTAATACTAATAATAATAATATTAAAGCCGAGCTGATTTTTTTTTAACAATCCTCTTTTTTAGTATTGGAAGTCGCAGGTGAATCAAAAGTGCTGACCATCAAATTTTCTGTTTGGAGTGAACGCAGTTACAAACTGAAATACACAACAAAACACAAAGTCGCATGGAAGCTTACAACGCAATGCAATGTTAAGCAACTTTATACATTTTTACACTATTTGTTACTTAAGATTAACACGTGGCTTTTCAACTTTTATATAAATAACACTGAGTTGATAAAACAAGACTCGTGTCTAAAATTAAAATTTACTAGCTGGTAATTGGACATATTTCTCCTAATCTAAAACCATTGCGAATGAATAGCGTTTGAGTTGAAAATCGGAAGACCCGAAAGCCTGCACTGCGAACCACAGAGCTTTTGGCCAAAGTCCCAAATTATGAAAGGAAAAAAGAAATAGATAAGAAACCATATCCTAGCCGGGAATCAAACCCGGGACCTCAGAGACATTAGTCTAACACGCTGCTTCTAGACCACAGAGGCGTCGTGGAACCTTCAGTTTAACGTTGGTTCCGAACAGCAGCGTGAAAATGTGTTACCCCTTGGTGGTTTTGTCATTGCCTACGAAGAGATGCACTTACTTATAATTCTCATTCACTTCATATAGGTAAGGAATATAAAAACGTTATGAGAATTAAGCACCTGACCAAGACGGGAATCGAACCCCCAACCTCTTGGGCGAAATTCTAGTGAACTACTCACTAGACTAGTCATTAATGGTTTTTTAAAAAGTCTCTCAAATTCCAAAGCCAAAACTTTTAATTCTTTAATCGTTTTTCTCTGTCGTAGTTCATTTATGTATGTAGAGTATGTAACTTACAACTCAAACATTACTTATAAACATTTGATAGTTCTGACATTTGTGCTGACGTAGGTATATTAAGCGTAACTTAGGGAATTGACAGAAGTTAAGTTGGCTTTTCACTCGCTTTTGACGTTAGCTTAAGCCAGCTTGAGGCTTGGTTGGACTTTAAGCCTGAAACGCGTGTTATGGAGTTTGGTTTTCACAATAAATGCATTTGCAAGTTAAGTTTGCTTTTAGACGAGGAAACTTTTTGCTTGCGGCTGCCAAATTGTATTGAAAAGAGGGGGTAAGACGAAAGGGGTATTCTCCCTTTATTACCATCACATTTGACAGTCGCAAGCAACTAGTTGTTTGGTCTAAAAGCACAATAATTTAATATAAATAATATTTAAATTATTTGATGTGGCAACTCTTCTAAGCTATAATTTCCCTTAAGGAAAATTTTATTTTTTGGAGGCATTTCTGAGATGACAATTTGCAATTTTCTTGTACCTATATGAATTTTCAATTTTAATTTTTGACTTTTTTTATAATTTTATAGATTTTTCTTTAATTAACACAACGTTAAATTTAATACTTTTTGTTAATAATAACAATATCAACAGTTAGCGCGACGTTTGAGCACATCTTTTTTTATTATTTTTGCACAATAAAATTAACTGATTTTCTCAATTAAAATTATGTACAAACAGAAGGAAGCATTTTATTTTATCCAAATTTAATGAATTATATTCAATTTTACTTTAAGCTGTAATCAACATGCAGAAAGTAAGACAAGTGAGTCTTATAACCAAAATTCTTAAAATATATTTGCCAAACAATTGAATGTATTGTGTGGCACATGATATTCAACTTTAATTTTCAAAAAGGGATCCTTTTATTGTTTGTGCCCACCTCTAGCTAGATTCCACTGCTAGCTAACCGCGATAATGTTTAAATTGCGAATTCAATTCAAAATACGAAATCAGAAAAGTACCAAAAACAAACGTCAATATCGTACTTACCCATTGTGGTGCTCGTATCCATTTTTCGTTTTTTTTTTTGCAGCTTTCAAAATTTCATTAAAAAAAATATACTTTATATATCTCACATAAACAATACACCAAAATTGCGTCGCGTAAAGTTATAAATATGTGATGAACTTTTCCAAAAGCACTATGTGGTGATGGTGTGTACTGTCCTACCGCCGCGCTGTGATGCGTGTGTCTCTCGTCGTCCACCACCTTCAACCAACAAAACTCCGCGAACGAGCGAACACGCTTAACTCGAAAAATTCCAAATCTAAATATTATAAATTTCACTTGTAATTATCTTACACTACAAATTATGCATACTTTTTCACTTAAATTTTATTAAAATATTATTTTAAATTTTGAATAAAATTTCAAATCAAATATTTCTGCTACTGCGAACTGCTGGGAATTTTTCTTTATTATTACGCTCGTTCGTTTTCATCTTCGTTTTGACATTCTCGTTCTTTTCTTTATCTATCAAACGTTTATATTTTTCTTTCATGTTGGCAGTTGGCTACACTGAACATAAGGGTAGCTTGTTTAGTGTGTACATTTTAAGGGAAATTTAAGAACGTTCGATTAATTGAAAAGTTATGGTAACATAATAAAAATTATATAATGAATAAAGTAGAATTTACTAATAATAGTTATATTTTTGAAATGGAAACATTGTTGTATGTAACATAAATTGAAAAAAAAATCGGATTAGGGAAGTTTTAAATTTAAAACTAATTCATACAAATTTTGATTGATGAAGATTTGCTCGCTCTATTACTCATGCCTCACTCGGTCCATTACTCATGTGGTAAAGATAAATTTAATGAAAATGATTGAAGCGTCTGTGGGCAAATGTCAAATTGTACGTACACGCTGATTAAAGCAAAAATTTGATCGTCTACCGGCAACTTTAAGTGGCTGTTTACACGAGCGCAAGCATAAACGCATGTCTGAAAGAGAGGTAGAAAATATATGTAATTAGAAAAATACAGGCTGCAGCGGAAACACTAACCTTACCAGGACTTGTCAGGCATTGTTCCCCTGTTTAAAGGCTAGTTTTTATCTCGTTCTTACTACCTATTTTTTCTACCTCTCTTTTAGATAGGCGTTCTTACTTGCACTCGTGTAACAGCTACAACATCATACTGCGTTATTTACACCGAGCGAACAAACAATATGAAGCTTAATTGGATGTATAATCGCTGTGAGCAACACTCTAATTCCTTTACGAAGGATAATTTATATTTGACACAGTAATATGGTAAACAGTAAAATGTAAACGGCTATCAAAGTTAGTTTAATGATGAAAATTAAAATATTATCTTTATTAGATCTTGGGTAACGAAAATGAAATCGAAAAATTAAACAAAATGGCAAAACAATGGCTGCGTGAAACTTGACCCCAATAAAAAATAGCCCAAAACAAAAAAAAAAATTAAAAAAAGGCCCAAAAAATTTGATGTGAATTGGGGTGATATTTCATTATTTGGGGTCTTTCTCCATTTTTAATTTTGGGGTCATATTTCATTGTGATATATCTGAACCATTTATATTACTAAGCAGCGGCAAGTATGATCAAAATGAACCAAACCAAATATTATGCAGAATTGTTCCAAATTCTTCTAGAATCTTAAATTTTAAAACCCTGAAATCGTACCTGATCCTTTTTACGAAATATTTATATATATATATACATTAGCTTGCCTACGTGATATATGAAATGTGCAAAGTTTGATTTTTTTTCTGTGGATTTTCTGAAAGATTATATGAGAAAAATAAGATTTAGAAACAAATATAGAGGTCTCTAGTGGGAAATAGGCTTAAAAAGGTAAATAGCTTTAATCGTTGATAACTCCTAAAATATTGAATTTTTTTTTTAATAACAAATATACGCAGAATTGTTCCAAATTCTTCCAGAATCTTAAATTTGGTTGTGTTCATTTTGACTATATTTGCTGCTGCTTCAAGACCGCTGTGAGACCTTGTACTGAAAAAAAATAGGATATAGTGACGATAAAGCGAATTAAATTAAAGCGATTTTTTCCAACAGTTTGTTGCAAATTGTTGAGATTTTCGAAATACGGGGTACGAATTATCGCGATTCTACTGTATAAAGATTCGTCTACTTAAAAATAAACTTAAAGTTCAAAAAATTGATTTTTTTTTTTAACTCTTTTTTTTTTTAAATCCATCTACAATTAATGCTCTATAAAAAGTTTTAAACAGAAAATACCACCCCTAAAAAATTGAAACAAATTAGTTTAAAGAATTTTTTTCATGGAAATTTTGTACAAAATTTACAGCTTTTCGATGAAAACATGGTTAAATTTCACTCGTAGATCAAAACTTTCTAAGAACAAAATATTGCCCTAGTTATCCGGGACCTGGAGTTGACTGTAAGCGTATTTTCACTGACGGCTCCAGAACAGAATTCGGTTCGGGTTCTGGGGTCTTCATTGAAAATGATGGAGTGCACCTTCACTTCTCTCTTGGGTTGTATACTTCTGTTTTTCAAGCAGAAACTTTTGCAATCATCAAGGCAATGGACCATGGTATTGATAATGGTTGGAGAAAAAGGAGTATCTGTGTATTCAGTGACAGTCAGGCTGCTCTTAAATCCTTGCTTGATCCTCTAACCACATCTAAACTGGTTATGTATTGTAAGTCCAGGCTTGATTGTGTTGAAAAACACAATAGCCTGCTGTTGATATGAATTCCTGGACACTCAGAAATTTCAGGAAATGAATCTGCTGACCTTCTGGCCAGAAAAGATTCGGAAACTGGTTTCCTGGGTCCAGAACCTGTACTCTCTTTGTCATCTACAGCCATCAAGACCACCATTAATGAGTGGGTCGACTTGACCCACAATCGTAAATGGGAGAAACTGAGGGGCTTTAGACAGACAAAGACCATGTTACCTGTCATCTCGAAGCGTCTAACAGACTTTCTGTTATCACTTGACAGAAAGAGCTGTAGGCAGCTGGTGGGATTATATACAGGTCACTTCTCTTGGGCCAAACATTTGCATATGATTGGCCTAGGAGCTAGTGCCTTCTGTGCTTCCTGTGGGTTGGAGGAAGAATGTGAAGAGATGGCGGACTACTTTCTTAGTGTCTGCCCCGCTTTCTGCCAGATCAGAGCAAGCATATTTGACACTGGAGTGTTGGGTGGCGAACACCTGAGCTCTTTAACACCGCAGGATCTGCTAAGATTTATTAATAAATCTGGTAGATTTAAAGAATAGCAAAAAGGAACATAGGATATAGTACAATGGACGTAAAACTTGTCTGAGTGCTGTATTCTTGAATACTTCTTTTGCTGTTCCAACAAAAAAAAAAAAAAACAAAAAAAATATCCTTAAAAAAAAATTGTGATGGGAGGTTATCAACGATTAAAGCTATTTACATTTTTAAAGCCTGTTTTTAAGCCTTTGATTCAAAACCGACTGGGTATTTTCCACTAGAGACCTCTATATTTGTTTCTAAATCTTATTTTTCTCATATAATCTTTCAGAAAATCCACTAGGAGCAGAAAAAAATCAAACTTTGCACATTTCATATGTCACGTAGGCAAGCTAATGTATATATATATAAATATTTCGTTGAAAGGATCAGGTACGATTTCAGGGTTTAAAAATCTAAGATTCTAGAAGAATTTGGAACAATTCTGCATAATATTTGGTTTGGTTTATTTTGATCATACTTGCCGATGTTTCAAGACAGCTGTGTAAGCTTCATCACCTTATATGATTTTATTAAAGATGCTAAGTCCTCTGTTTTCAAAAATTAACACGTGTTTCTTCTTGACTGTCGTTCATAATTCCTGAAATCTATTGAACAAATTTCTTCGCATATTCTTGATCACTAGCGGATCCAGATATTTCCGGAGGGGACTTTCAATTTTTTTTCACTCCCTTAAGTGGGGAGGAGGGAAAAGAGGATTGCCTTTGATCGCCGTTCATTAACAAAAAAGTTTTAGGATCGAAAAATTTGCACTGGCTTGACGTAGAGAACGACAAAGCGAGTGCTGGCTGTGAAATTTCTGCTGAAATCCATTCTAATCGATCTTCCTAAAATTTCAAATGAAATATCGCAATATTATTAAAAATCGGCAACTGGATTTTTCACGAGATTTTTTTAGTGGCTTTTTCGTATGCATAAAAAAAGCAACAATAAAAAACGCAACTAGAATAAAACTGTTTATTGAAAAGCATCTATAAGTAGTAAGATATTAAATATTAAAATTTTAAAAATTAATAAAAAACGAGAAAAAATTAACAAAAAAAAAAGAAAAAACAAAAAAATTTTTAAACACAAATCACTGTTGCAAATTTGTGAAAAAATTTTACCTTTTAAGCAAATAATAAACAAAGAAAGACAGTCTAAAAAATTAGATTAAGCTCTTGGGATTTCAAATTCCGAGGAAGGACGTAGAACGACTTTGCGATTGCGTAACGAATAGGTGCGTTTATCGGACTCTGAAAGGAGACAAACAATTTACAAATAACAGCTCAAATAAAACAAAAGAACACTGGATTGCATACCTTCTTCTAAGTTTTCATTTGACATATTCTTAGTCCTTTGTATCTCATCATCGGAATCATTTTCATCACCTTCCAAAGTGAATTTAAATTTCTTAATACGTAACTCATCATTAAAAATAACATTTTTAGGTTTGCCTTTTGCAGTTCCAGGCGTTTTTAAAATAGATTTACGTGATAAAGCGCTTGCTGGTGGACTACGTGGTGGTGTTAACTGCGCTTTTGGTGTGTTGGTAGCGTGTATGCTATTGCGTCGCTGCTGTTCTGCAGCTGCGCCAACAAGCGCTGTCTTGAGTAAATCATTACGTTCGCAGGTCTTTCGCAAACCCGTAAGACTGCGTTTCAATTCATTTATAGATGAATTTAATGATGGTGAAGCAACATTTAATTGCTTAATTTGGCATTGTGTTAACAATGGACGACGACGCATTGCCGAGGACGATGAGGACGCAGGTGAAGGTATTGATATAACGGTAGCAGCAGCAGAACGTGATTTACGATCTTTAACAATTACTGAAATTCGGCCTGAGGTCGAAGTAGCATTGGCAACTCGACGCTGTACAGAAGTTGGGGTACCGCTATGCGAGCGCCGTTTACGTGAAGGTGGCGTTAATATCTTAACTATATTATTTATATCATTTAAATTGTTTGCAGTATTATTGGTGTTGGCCGCAGTTGTCATTGCTTTATTCTTGCGCATTTCAGCTTGCATTTTACGCAACATTAGCTGTAACGAGCTACTCGGCTTTGCTGCTTTGCTAGCAGCATTAACAGTATTTGTTGTAGCCTTTTTCACTTTGGCCAGATTTTTTTTGGCCTTCGCTTTAACCTCATCCGGATCGATCCACTTGTTAGCTTTCCAACGTTCCAAATTTTCAAAACGTTTATCGACGTTATCGATCTGTGAAATACAAAAAATTTATATATTTTAATGTTTACAATAAAAACAAAACAAATTAAATTAGTGTCCAACCTGTAGTCCAACCATAGACCAAAAACCTTCTAAATCAGCAACTGTAATCAATTTTGTAGCTTCACTGCCGTCATCATCCATAAGAGGAGCGCCTGCAGCTACGCCCATTGCAATTGCCTCACACCGATCGACTAACCCAGTGAATTGCTTGAATTTTTTGCTAGTCAATAATTTCGTTTGCCCTATGGTCACATCGATCATATCATCGCCTGCTGTTTCTTGCAACCGTGTTAATTCCTGTTGTTTATATGCTTCCCAGTGATCACACATATCATGCAAGCGTGCAATTTGATCGGATACCTGTTTACGAAAATAACGCACCGTTTCGAGTGTGCGTCGAAATTCGACGGTTTCTGCCAACATCTCAGCTATAGCGATAGTTTCTTTCTTCTTCTGTTCCTTATCTTTTTCTATGAAATCAGCAATATCCTCAGGTGGTGTTTGCAAATAAATACTATTACGTTTTTCACGTTCAGTCTTCGCACTCACTTTACCACGTGAAACGCTTACGAATGGACTTAGGTAATTTGCTGGACGTTCGCCGTTTTGCTCTTCCGACGGTGTCCTTTGTATTGGCAACGATTGGTATGCAACAACTGTGTTGTGCTCTTTGTTGACAATTGTCGCATCACAATCTTAAAATATAAATTTAAAAAAATATATATTAGAATAATAAATCTAAGTTTCCATAATAAGTGAGATGGATGTGACAAACTTAGGAGTAATTAATTAATTGTGTAAAACATTGACATTAGGGCCACTGGGCTTTAAGGATGTTAAATCTCGATAATTAACCAAGAATGCAAATTGTTCTACATGGAACATCCTCTTGGCTGTGCCATGGTCAACCTTGAGAAAAACTTTCCACTTCGCCTAAAACAAAATCAGTTTTAGCTCCCATTATAAACGATTTTCATGCAATTGATGTGCGGTGCGGTTTTTATGACCGCTATAGTGTATGTATGTGTGTTCCGAATACACTTCGAAACGGCTGAACCGATTTGTTTCACATTTTGTATAGAGATAGTCCTGACCCAAAATTCTGAATTTCGCTGCTAGAGGGCATCTTCAATACAAACTAAATAACAGTTTCGCCATAGCTTTGTAACCCTTAAAGATATCACAATATAATTTGGCACAGGAACTGCTCTTAACACGTTTTCAAACGTAGGCTACATCTTTGAGTGCATTATGATGAAATTTGGTAGGAGAGTTATCCTAGGAATGCTGTAGGATATAAAAAAAAAACATTTTCAAACCCTTTCAATTCAGGATACCAGTCCATAAAAACTATCTATCTATAAAAACTATCCAAAACATTAATATTTTAAAGTTGGGTTGTACGCCTTACGTAATCCTACTACTGGCACGGTTTAATAAATTCATTCAATATTGTTTGAACAGCAGCCATTTATTTCAATTTAACAATTCGCCAGTGCGCTAGTGTCGACATAAAAAGCATACATATACATATTTTCGACATACCTGCTTCAGTGGACGCATTCAATTGAATTTCGTGTAGTTTTACTAGCGCTGCACTCTCCTTTGCATTAGCTTTTTCTTGTACTATTTCATCTTTCTTTTGTTCGAGTTGGTGTAGTCGTTTTGACAACATTGGAGAATCAACAGTTTCCGAATGACGCACAAAATTAAATTTTTGTTTATTACTTTTCACTTTTGGAGTCAACTTAACTTTTCCCTTTTCTCCACCAACATTTTCCTTAATCAGCGAATTGATGGTGCTTGATGCACGTTTAGATGTTGATGGTATCAGTGGTGCTACACCAACGTTATTTTTTGGCGCACTTTCTAAAATCTCAATATTAGCCAGGTCTTGGCAATGCATTGATCGCTTTGATTTTGGCGGCATTGGTGAATCAACTTCTGAATAACATACAAAATTAAATTTGCGTTGGTTCGCCTTCTCTTTTGGTGGCAGCAATTTATCCTTACGCTTTTTATCACCCTGCAATAATGCACGTTTTGCTAAAATGCTCGAAGTATGCTTAGGTAGAAATGGCGGTTGCATTACATTTGCTTTATCTGGTGTACCTCCCGAAACCTCGATAGGGCTAATCAAGTCAGATGAATCTCCGAATTTCTTTGCCTCATCATCGCGAGTTTTTGCAGTTAATGTAGTTGCCGATTCGATCGCACAAGATTTGAATTGCGTTGACGTAAGAAAAACTGCGTATGGATTTACATTTGCCAATTCAGTGGGTGTCTCTAGCATTGGCAACGATTCTTTCGATGGGTTCAGTAGAGGTTTGCCCTTAAGCTTAAATGATCTAGCTGCGGTTGCTCCTCCGACAGCTGTGCCACCAGCTGGTATTTTCGCTTTCATTTTCACCGCAAGTTTAGCATTTTTCTGCGGCTGTGTTGGCCGCTTTGATAAAGTATCATTACGTTTGCTTTGTAATAATTTTACTTTTCCACATGCTCCCGCTGTTGATGTCGATTGCTCTACAGTGCCACCACCAGTTATTGGTTTAGCTACACGCACAGCATTACCAGCAGTTTTTCGTTTTATTCTAATTTTTGGTAGTGGACGTGGTGATGGAGGAGGTAATATAAGCGGGCGTGGTTTTAAAAACAATTTTCCTGAATTATTTGTACTGTTAGTTGTTGATGTTGTTGACTTGTTGTCTGCAGATTTTAGTATTGCTCTTGTAGTGGTGGTTCTAAGTGCAGGGATTGGTTTTTCTTTTGTTTTTATTGCTGCAGCTGAAACAGGTTTTTCTTTTGTAGTTGTTGCTGCAGGAATCGCATTTTCTTTTGTTGTTGTTGCTGTAGGAATCGGTTTTTCTTTTGCAATTTTTGTAGCTGCAACTGTCTTTTTGTTTGAAAGAAATCCGTTTGTTTTTGAATTTGTACATAACGCTGCTTTGGCAGGAATACTATTAAAACGGTCAAAGATTGAATGTGGTCCGGCTTTTTTTACTGACCGGTCAACTACAGCTTTCTTCTTTTTTGGTGTTGACACTACTGTGTAAAGTGATTTATCCAACTTTTCATTTGGAGTGGATGCAACCGACTGAAATAACAAATAAATTTAAGTCAAGATAAGAATTTTTAATCAAAAATACTACTACACAGAGACTTGATCAAGGCTCAAATATAGTAGACTTAAGAATAAGTTAGGGATTCGATAGGTGGCACTGTAGTCAAGCATGTAGTCAATAAGCATGGCAACTCCAATATAACCAAAATTTTCATTATAGGATATCTCAGCAGTCATTTGTGGCATGGTTCTAAGATTTGGCATGGAAATATTATTTGTCAATGACTTTTTGTGGCAAAAATATAGATAGGGATGGAGTAGTGGGCGTGGTGGGCGTGGCTCTTCCCACAACACTCTAATCCTTTTTTAGATATATCTCCAGAGCCATGCTACAAACCATTTTCATTATTGGATATCTGAGGAACTATTTGTAGTACAATACTAAGATTTGCCATGAAAATATGATTGCCAATAGAATGCCATTGGTAAAATATGGGTAGTGCGTTTTCACCGATATTCAGACGGTAAATTAAATTCCTCCAATGCTTTAATAACTCTATAGTTGTCCTACAATCCAAACGAGACAGCCATGGCATACAATCTGTAACTTAAATGGGTGCTTGGGCATAGCGACATTGAAACTGTAAGGCTGATGATCTCACTAGACTTGACATGACTCTAAGCAATATAATCATCATTGACAATGCGGGTATACCACTAGCCACATGTAAACTCCTAATTAAGAATAATAATTCCCATATTGCGGAAAACATATAGACAATGGAACTAATCTGCGCTATTCCTGGACAGTTCTGGCGAAACTAGAAACGCACTAAAGCACTCGTAAACTTGGACTGGAAATTAACTTAATGTTTCACAAGATGGACATATAAATTTTTAATGATAATGAATTATAAATAAAAATATCCACTGCTTACCGCATCGTTAACCTTTGCTGCTGGATTTTTTAATCCTTTAGGAGGTTGAAAATGATGCGGGTGATTTTGGGGCACAAATGAAGCGGTTGCCACATTCATTTTTGTGGCAACAATTTTTGTAGTTTTTGTAGTAATAGCGCCTGGAGGTACAAAAGCCGGTTTCTTGGTTTGCTTTTTCAGCATATCCTCTTCCTTTTTTACATCTTTCCAATTAAGAAAACGTTTTAAAAATGCTTCTTGTCGTGAAAGTTTTTTCGTATTGCTGGTATTGGAGGCCACCATTGCAATACGTGACACATATGATGCATTTTTTGTATCATTAAAATTGTTTTTTTCCATCACTTGCGCGTTCTCCTTATTTGCATTCTCCTCCATGTTGTTCTTTACGGTCATTGGCAACGGTGCTGAAGCTGCTGAAACATTTATAGGTGTATTTGCAAAGTCTTCATTGTGCGTTGATAATGGTGTATCCAAGATATTGCGACTGCTTTGAAATATGTCACTGCGCTTTTTTGCACGATCTTCATTGCGATGCTCACGATTTATTTGTTTATGTTGCCGCGGACTGAGCGCAAATGAATTTTCTTTGTATAAACTTTTATGACGATCCATTTTTTACAATTTACTTCTATCAAAAACAAATATTTTATAGAGTATGGAAACAAATTTTAATGTTTCCTACTCACTTCTGCCGTTGCTTGGAATTTTTACGTTATTTCATCAAACTTCAATTTTAAATTATCGACGCGCGCGTTGCATTTTTTTAATTAACAGCGTTGCTCGGTACTGTAGAAAACTACTTTACCACATTTCCATTAACCCATTAATGGTAACACCCATATCCCTTTGAACGTATCTACAGAAATTTTCAACACTTGTTAGTGTTATTCCTAAATAGAAAACTAAAAATTTTCAGAAAAAATATCTTAAAATTTGTGGGCGTTGTAACTGTGTTCATGTTTACATATGATGTAGCATATTTTACTGTCATAAACTCAAAAAACAATTTTATAGTATTTAACCATGCTCCCCTTTATATTCATTTTGTAGACTTTAAATTTCAAATTAAGTAACACATCTTGCTTCATTGCTTGGTTTTTAGACTTTAAATTTTAAATTAAGTAACACATCTTGTTTTATTGCTTGGTTTTCCAATTCTTTTTTAACAATATTACATAGCTTCGTGTCATTTAGCACTTTTTTATACTCTGCAAAACTGGGACCGAAAAATGTAATCAAAATAAATTTCAATGGAATTGTGAAAGATTTCGACAAAAATTATAATGCCAAAAGTTTCATGCAAAACGGACGTAGACGAGGGAACTAGTTGCTTGGAAGCAATGCTCAACAGTAAGGTTATATCAGGATCATAGCTTTTTTCTACAAATAGGATTCTGGGATTCTAGCATCAAAAGCAACTGAACCGGAATTCAGTACATTTGGAACAGAAAATAGAATTTTTCAAAGTAGCAAAATACGTTAGGCTTTAAAGGCATGCATTTGGATTAAGCGCAGATAATGAAATATTATTTTAGTGACTGTTCACACGGGCGCAAGTTATGTGAATAGTCACTAAAATAATATTTCTCTCTTTCACTCCTGTTTAAAAGAGAGAGGTAAAAAAATATATTGCAAGAAAGATATAGGAACTCGCCTGATAATAAAAATTTGCAATTGTTTTCTACAATTTTATTAAGCTCAGCGAATTATATAGTATTTTTATGGTGACAGCGTTTTAACAGTGTAATCTCGTCGATACGCCGGTTATATATAGACGTTTATAGCTTAATGCGAAATTTGGAGAAAACTATGCCGCACAGCATGTACGACAGTGTAACGCAAAGTCGCATTTACAATTATCTTTGCCATCACACATGTTCCATGTAAACCGCTCTATTCTAAGTTGTAGAGTTGACGTTGTATTCATGAAATAGGAATTAAGTAGTGCAATATATTCCATTATGCTGAAAAGTGTTAGTTACCGATAAGTAACACCATGACGAGTTTATTTAAAATTCTTGTTTTTCTTGTCATTCACTTTTAAATACTATTTTATTTCATTTTTGATCCGTATTTATTATGAAATATCATCCCTGTCGCTGTAGTATATTTTTTTAAGTTTTAAAATTAACGAAGAAGCACGAAGGCAGAGACAAAAAAAGAAAACGACCGTATCGCGTTCGGTCATTTTTTCCAACTTTTTAGTTACCATAAATTAAATTATTAATCAGTGTAATTAACAAAAAAACATGCATTGTAACGATAGATTATAAAATCTGTCTGTGCAGTATAAAATGGAAAATATTTAATTTTTATTAAGGTAGGCAAAAATAAAAGCCAACAAAAGTTTTCAAGAGGAGGCAGAGAAAAATCATAGCAGCAAAATTGTATAAAGCGAGACGTAAAAGGAAAAGTCGTGCAAGTGTGAACCAGAGAAAAGAAAAATTTAAAGGCAAAGAAAATAAAGTGTGAAGCGGAAAAGAAATAAAATAAAGCGAACAGTGCTGCAAAGTAACCAGAAAAGCGAAATAGAAAAGCATTTCGTCGATTGAAGGAGGAAGTTTTTTTCCGCATTATTTTTCATTTTAATTTTTCTTGTTTTAATATATGTTAATTTGAATAATATTGCATAGAAATGTTCCATTAAATTTTATAAAAAGATATTTCTATACTTTTGTGCATATAAACAGTATCACAATAAAAAAAAGATAACTGATTGACTGAATTAACGTTAAATTTTCAATTGGGAATTTAATAAAATTCGACCCCCCTCACAAACTCCTAGAGAAACACACGCACGCGAGCAAGCATAAAATGCTAAACGATAGAATCATGATGAAAAAGTGCTAAGCAACGTTATCAATTCAAATTGCAACAGCACCAGTGAGCAGCCCCAACATGTAAGTTTACTATTACTAACTTTTTCTATCTAAGAACTATGTTGTTTTGTGTTTATGATTTTTTTCTTTCATTGTACATATATTTGGTAACGTTAGTTCCTACTTGAAACCATAGTACATGTCCGCCAACATTTAATTTGAAATCTTCATAAGCAGTGGTTACGTATTTAATTTGAGGACTGCAACTTCTGTGAATATGTTCGAAAAAATAATAAGAAATTTATTCAATAAAATCGTTCGGCTACTTTTTGTGGCGTGACACCAATAATAAAAGCGTCTTATTTTATTGGAACTACCAATTCTAAAAATTCTATCTTCCTCTATTAGGTCCAGCTCCATGTGCCAGTCGGTAATATGGTCGGGAAATTTCCTGAAATTGCAATAGTGCATCTCGGTAAATGTTTGATTTAGGGATTTTTCTGTAAAATTAAAAGGTTTATTTTTGTTTATATACTATAGTATTATATACTATAGACGAAAAATATTTTATGTTTTTCGACTTTAAGTAGTAATAGTGGTAAGCAAATGTTTCAAATATAATTTTTTATTTATTAATTTTTAACACTAGTTTTATCTGCTTTTTAAAACAATAAAGAGGTAACAGAAATTAGTTAACATTTAGTGAGCCCATCGCAACTTTTAAGCAACGCCTTAATTCTTTTTTTTATACTAGACACCTTACTTGCAATCACATTACGGAAATTACCCTTGTTTTCATATATATCAGGAATATTTTGTTTTAGTATTTCAATATTTGTGTTCCTTCTTTGATATACTAAGGACTTTAGCTGTGCCCAAGATTTCTCTATAAGGTTCATGCCTGGCTTTACCCGGCTACGGCAACACCAGAATATTCTCTTCTTGAAAAAAAATTTATCACAGATAAGGAAGTGTGACATAGAGCGCCGTTATCTCAGTTTCATCTTGTGTTCTTTACTTTCGAAAAAATGACCTTCGGAACAATATAAAATGACTCATTTAAATGACGCTTAAAACTTTAAAAATACAAGAATTATCTTACCAAATCTTTGATAAAATATTGCAAGCCATGGCTAAATAACTTTTTCATCTCGATCACAGACTTACTTTAACGGTTAGCAAGTGTTTTGTATTGGCTCAAAAATCAAAACTTGTCGTTGTAGACATTTTTACTAATAGTCTATATTTATTATTTAAAACTTTCTTATAATTCAAATTACTATTTATTATTATTATTATTTTATTATTATTTATTTTTAAGTCTAGGGACAATGTAATATCCTTACAGACTAGAAAACAAAGTTTATACCTAACATAAGTAATAAACTAACAATATGAAAGAAAAGAATTAACAATGTATATATAGCATATGGATTAAATCTAAACAAAGATAAATGCAATTAAGTAAAAAATTTTATTCAAATTAAATACACATATAAATTATTAATTCAAATGCAAGGAAATTCAAGACGTGCGCTCTGAGAAAACGTGTATCCAAAGTGAATAGTCATCCACAGCGTTGCATTTTGGTGGTCGAGGCTGCCACAGTATTCCCCTTCTAACAAGGTCCCGGCCTCAGCGGAAGCGAGCTACTTTTAATTAAAGATTAAACCTTACCCTTTGTATAATATTTAAATAAGATAAAAGATCAAAAGAGATTTTGAAGTGCACTTTTAGCCGATATGTACCTTAACACATCTGTCCTTATCTATCTGTGTTATGAAAGAGCCACTGAAAGCTGTATTTCTAAACAAAAAACTTCCAATGAATTTGTCCTTCAACACCATAGTTCCAGAAGTTCATTTAGTTTAGCTTTTGAAAATGAGTTAAAAACTAATAAATATTCAAAAATTAATTAAATCGTAAAAAAAGATCCAGGCCTGCAATATAAATAACTTTTAAAATTTCTTCCTCGCATTTAAATTAAAAAAAGAAAAATGTCTGAATATATTTTTTTTTTTCAGATCCAAATACCGTTCACCATTTTCTTAAAGAACATCAACTATTCTTGTGGAAAATCATTTTTTTAAACGGGAAAAAGTACACAAGGCAAATAACAACGCACACTAATTCTTTGGATTTGCAAAATGGTCTCAACACGTCAAATGGCTACAAGCAGTAATGGGGGTGGTAGTACTGGAGGTAATAATCATAACGTTGCAAATGCAAACAGCAATGAATTTGAATCTGGTGCTATCGCACGTCAATCAGTGGTTACACGACAGGCCAGTTCAAAATATTTTTTACTTAATTGTCCAACAATTGCTTCGGTATCCGGGTCAACTGCTGTATCACCTCCAGTGCAACGGAATAATTTTACACAACATGTCATTGCGGGAGGGACAGCTGGATCATCGAGCGGAGCATCGACATCGATGATAACCCGTCATCATGCATGTAACATGATTGCAGGTGGCCGCACCGACACTGTGGTAACCGATGTTTCCAATACTGTTGCCTGTACCAGGACCAATGCGGCTCCCCATAATTTACAAGATTTGCCACAGGAAATATTGTCGATGATATTCTCTTTTATGGAATATAAGAAAGTTGGACAAATGAGAATGGTAAGTAAATTAAATACAAACATACTTTTTTTTATTATTTATTGTAAAGTTTTCGCTGTGTGTTTGTAAGAATCCCCAAGAAAGTAGTCTCAAATCCAACGTATATCGAATTTTCGATTATTAGAAGCCAAATGGTTAGATGGTATTATTTCTTCGTTTAACTGAAATCTCAATTACACTAACGAATGTATTCTTATAGCGGGAATATTTTTATCGTTTGTCCGGGCATCCGATTGGTTGGTTGATTATTTTAAATGGAAATAGAAAACTATTATTATGTTATCTAAGTATTTATTATCTTTTGGAAATCCTTTAATTATATTCACAACTTTTGGCTGGATGTGACGTAAACGGTTTGTACGTGGACCGCTGTGGAGAATATTATACGAAAATAGTAATAATTTTTAACATCACAATCTTTTAACAAGAAATGACAACCGTCTAAAAATAAAAATCATATGAAAAAATTGTGCATTTGCCGTTCGGAACTAAATTACATGCACAACATTAATATATAAGAAAAGCTAATCCACAAAGTTCTCTTGCGCCAAATGATAATGTTGATTTTTTGTATTATATTTTCTTGTGGCTCTTTGCACTGTGATTTAATACTAATTGTGGAACTAAACCCGCCGCTGCATTGTTTGTCTTCGAAATTCTTTTTTAAACGCTACATTTTTTTGTTGTCATTTCGCTTCCTTTGCCCATTTCTTTTAAAACTCATATTAATTACATTTTTGAGTTGTGCCGAAGAGGTAAATACGTCATTATTTGACATCATGTGTAATTTGATATAATGTAACAGAAACAACAACTAAAAGGTAGTAGAGAATGCGAGGAAGAAACACCGAGATAGAGAGAGTGTGTGTGTGTAAAGTATTGTTGGGCATTAATATAAAATTTATAATTACTAGAGATATACAGAAAATAATAAAAAAATGTCGAAAAGTATGTAAATAAAAATGTATTAAAAATCTTCTCATTTGATTTTATGCATCAGCAAACACATTCCACATGTGCATGCCTGCTATAACACCTTCAATCCTCCCCTTCTGCACGACAGTACTACATATTTGGAATTCTACCCTTCCTATATTTTTGTGCGTCTCGTCTGAACTCACTCAATAATTTTTTTGATCCTTTTTTCGCTCATTTTTTTCCTTTTTATTGAATATGGAAGCAGTAGTTAGTGGTTCATTGCTTCTGATTATAGCAACGCAGCATATTCTTCCACTTCATTTCACGCAAATAATTACAACAATGTTTGAACGCCTATATGTACTCACAGCTGTGTGCAATTAAATAGCAGAGCGTATTGCAAAGTGTAAACTGCCCCTTTATTACTTCTTGTTATTCAAAACTTTTAATTCTTTTTATCAATAAATAGAACTAGATTTATCAGAACCAAACTCGCTATTAGAACTTAGAAGTTATAGATTAATTTTCAAAGAAAAAAAAATCGCTATTACACTTGTTTCGTAAAATAGGAGGACTGGAAGAAACTGAGCTATAAACTTTTAACAATTTACTTACATACTGTACTTTACTTATCAACATTAGTAAAAAATTCATGAACAATCGATTTTGATTTTTTTCGAAGTTGCTCGCTCCAATCCAAAGATTTGTATTAATTTAAAATTAAGAACTGATAAGTTTTAAATAATAAAAAATAAAGAGGACGTTTTCACTCTATACCACACACTGCTATTTCATCGGACATAGCTGTACTTCGTCGAACATCGAATGCTAGAGACGATTAAGTAAAGTTATATATGTATGTGTGTGTATGTCTACACAATGTGTATGTGCATATTTACATTTTGAAATGATGTTTGTATATCTCTGTCTGAAGTTCTAAAATAATTATAAAATTTACCACTAAAATCTCAACAAAAATCTAACCGCAAAAGCATACGACAGCTTACAAAGTTAATGCAGTTATTTCTAAAAATTCGCAAAAGTTTCGAGTTCTTTTTCATGATTCTATTGCGACCTTCCCGGTTTGTAAAATGTAAATACTTTGTTTAATAAAATATATAATGCAAATAATTACTTCACCTTTAAAAAGCTATTACTTTTATAACTACATACGCTCAGCACAATTGCGAAGATAAAAGGTGACAATAGAAATCTTTGTTTGATTCTGACATTGGTTGGCTTTATGGTACTATCGTACATCAAATCAAAGGCTTTTTTGCAGTTAATGATGAAAAATAGCAGTATACTTAGTCTATCTTCGAAAACCTTTTTATTACTCCTATCCTCAACTTTCTGTTATCTCTATTCCCCCTATTCCAAGTATCTGGCCTAGAAACACAGTATCGAGTGGAAAGTATCAATACAATTTTCATTAGTATCAAATATCCAAAAGTATCGACAAAAAAGTACTTGATACATAGAGTATTGAGTTTCGATACTTTCGGTGTGGCATTTTGTGCACTCGGGAATTTTGAAAAGTATGCTATGTTGTAAAAAAGTATCGAGTGCCAATGTCGTGTCCTTAATCCGGCCCTAAATAAAAATGGTAAAGAAAATATTTCGCATTACGCAGGTCAATCATTCCGTTGTCACCAATTTTTTTAAACCATGATACCAAGTCAGAGTTTACAACTGCAAGAAAATCGCTTTTATGGAGAGTAAATTGCTTTGAACGAGAAACTGTAAGTTAGGTTAGAATGGCTGTCGAGAGAAAAACTTAGGCCTGAACGGCCTATTGTGATACCACATAGTTGGACCTACAGTTTAACGCCGATTCCGAACAGCTATGTGCCAATTTTTTAACAGTTCGGTAGTTTTACCATTACCAACCAGGATGTGTACTTGCACACTTCTTATAATTCTCATGCACTTCATATTGATAGTGAATATAAGATGGTTATGAGAATTAACCACAAGGCGAAGATGAAAATCGACCCCGAACCTCCCGGATGAAAGTCTAGAGCATTACCTACTAGACTACCGAGGTCGTCAAACTGGAAGTTCCTTGTTTTTTTTTACATCAAAAATACTTTCTGAGAGTAAATTACGACAAAATTCTAAATTCCGCCCAAGCCTGCTAATAATTATTTTCAAAATGTTTACGAATTTGACAGTTCGCCATTCTTCTATCTCTCTCTCGCTCTCTCTCCCTCTCTCTCTTTCGCTCTCTCTCCCTCTCTCTCTTTCGCTCTCTCTCCCTCTCTCTCTTTCGCTCTCTCTCCCTCTCTCTCTTTCGCTCTCTCTCCCTCTCTCTCTTTCGCTCTCTCTCCCTCTCTCTTTCGCTCTCTCTCCCTCTCTCTTTCGCTCTCTCTCCCTCTCTCTTTCGCTCTCTCTCCCTCTCTCTCTTTCGCTCACTCTCCCTCTCTCTCTTTCGCTCTCTCTCCCTCTCTCTTTCGCTCTCTCCCTCTCTCTCTTTCGCTCTCTCTCCCTCTCTCTCTTTCGCTCTCTCTCCCTCTCTCTCTTTCGCTCTCTCTCCCTCTCTCTCTTTTGCTCTCTTTCGCTCTCTCTCCCTCTCTCTCTCTTTCGCTCTCTTTCGCTCTCTCTCCCTCTCTCTTTCGCTCTCTCTCCCTCTCTTTCGCTCTCTCCCTCTCTTTCGCTCTCTTTCGCTCTCTCTCCCTCTCTACATCAAAAATACTTTCTGAGAGTAAATTACGACAAAATTCTAAATTCCGCCCAAGCCTGCTAATAATTATTTTCAAAATGTTTGCGAATTTGACAGTTCGCCATTCTTCTATCTCTCTCGCTCTCTCTCCCTCTCTCTCTTTCGCTCCCTCTCTCTCTTTCGCTCCCTCTCTCTCTTTCGCTTTCTCCCTCTCTCTCTTTCGCTCTCTCTCCCTCTCTCTCTTTCGCTCTCTCTCCCTCTCTCTCTTTCGCTCTCTCTACCTCTCTCTTTCGCTCTCTCTCCCTCTCTCTCTTTCGCTCTCTCTCCCTCTCTCTTTCGCTCTCTCTCCCTCTCTCTTTCGCTCTCTCTCCCTCTCTCTCTTTCGCTCTCTCTCCCTCTCTCTCTTTCGCTCTCTCTCCCTCTCTCTCTTTCGCTCTCTCTCCCTCTCTCTCTTTCGCTCTCTCTCCCTCTCTCTTTCGCTCTCTCTCCCTCCCTCTCTTTCGCTCTCTCTCCCTCTCTCTCTTTCGCTCTCTCTCCCTCTCTCTCCCTCTCTCTCTCTTTCGCTCTCTCTCCCTCTCTTTCGCTCTCTTTCGCTCTCTCTCCCTCTACATCAAAAATACTTTCTGAGAGTAAATTACGACAAAATTCTAAATTCCGCCCAAGCCTGCTAATAATTATTTTCAAAATGTTTACGAATTTGACAGTTCGGCATTCTTCTATCTCTCTCTCGCTCTCTCTCCCTCTCTCTCTTTCGCTCCCTCTCTCTCTTTCGCTCCCTCTCTCTCTTTCGCTTTCTCCCTCTCTCTCTTTCGCTCTCTCTCCCTCTCTCTCTTTCGCTCTCTCTCCCTCTCTCTCTTTCGCTCTCTCTCTCTTTCGCTCTCTCTCTCTTTCGCTCTCTCTCCCTCTCTCTTTCGCTCTCTCTCCCTCTCTCTCTTTCGCTCTCTCTCTCTTTCGCTCTCTCTCTCTTTCGCTCTCTCTCTCTTTCGCTCTCTCTCTCTTTCGCTCTCTCTCCCTCTCTCTCTTTCGCTCTCTCTCTTTCGCTCTCTCTCCCTTTCCCTCTCTCTCTTTCGCTCTCTCTCCCTCTCCCTCTCTCTCTTTCGCTCTCTCTCCCTCTCTCTTTCGCTCTCTCTCCCTCACTCTTTTTCGCTCTCTCTCCCTCTCTCTCTTTCGCTCTCTCCCCCTCTCTCTTTCGCTCCCTCTCCCTCTTTCGCTCTCTCTCCCTCTCTCTAATCTAAAGAGAAATCTAAAGCTATAGAACTTGAGAATATGGCTCTAGAGATAGGAGCATAGAAAATGTAATTGGCCATACACAGACAAAGAGAAAATAATGGAAAGTGGCTATTGCTCAGCATGAAGTCAAGAAGGGAATAATGTGGTTCAAATGTGGGACAAAAGAATGCTTACTATCAAAAACGACACCCAGGTCTTTAATTTCATTTACTATTTTCATGTTGGTACGACTAATGTGCTACGAGGGAGGTAGGGACGGTATTATTGACCGTAGCAAAGGTCATGTGAAAACACTACTTATGTTTAATAAGGAGCAGTTCTTGTAGCACGAGTAAGGAGCCTTATCCAAGTCTGATTGCGCTATGCGTGAATCAGAGATATAGCTTCAAATCATCAGCATGCATTAGGAATTTGGTATTAGAAAAGCATTATGATTTTTTTCTCTTTTCAATTAGGGCAAATCAGAAATCTTCATAATTTTTTTTTTTAATTTATCTTTCTTCCAGGTTTCCTCCAAAATGAACGATGTCTGTATGTTTATATTAAATTCTACCTTCTCAAAACTGATCACACAAACATACAATCGTTTTCATCAAATCAAAAATAATATGCCACGTCGCGAATCAGCAAGACGTAATCATCCGTTGTCATGTGAATGTGACATAATCGAGACGTGCAATATGAGGCTTTCGTTGTTGCAAATGGCTTTTGGCAAACGCATCGAACGTGGACATTGTTGTTTCTTTCCGGGAGCAGTAAGTTTCATATACTTATAATTCATATCAATTAATATAAAACGTTCACTTTTATATAAAGATTTTAGACGAAGTTTATACAATTTTAAATTATATTAAAAATACGCCACGTCTTGAACGTCCTTATCGAGTCACCGATGAGCTTTTTGATTTATCGACCATGGCCATGGAATATTTTAAAGATCACATTGAACCAAATCTACCCGATATGGCATATTTCAATAAGGATTTCTATGAATTGCCAACCACAAAAAGTAGACGTAAGTTTGCTGCACTCAAATTTTTTAAATTTAAATTACATTTTTTTCTTTGCTGTGTTTTTGCTGCCTATCTTTCCTTTATTATACAGCGGCTTTACTTTGTACTTCTGATCATTCGGATAACTCATCATCTATGCCATCACCACCCCAAAGCAATATGGTATTGCGTAAGGGTATACGTAAAATAAAGCAGGGCATGAAAATATATAACAATCAGCTATCCGTGCTGCGCAACGAATTACGTACATGCAAACGCAAATCGTCGGAGCAAGGCAAACAACTAACCGAACATCAAAAATTGATGGCTGAACAGCAAAAGCAAACGTTGGAATATGCAAGTCGCTTAGACGAAAATGACAAAAAGTATGACGAAATGGCGCACAAATTTTCAACCTTGCTGCAGGTTAGTGTGATGGAATTTTGTTGTTGTTTATCAGCTTTAAGTTATAAGTAAGTTATTGGTGATCTTTGTGGACATATTTTAAGTTATAACATAATTTAAATAAAAAATATTTTTAATATACCACGTTTTCAAAATGGACTAAAAAGTATAAAATAATTTCTCCTAACCCCATACAGATTCACAACCACATATAGATTCCTTATCCCATACAGATTGTCTTGAAAATTTGTAACTGTGAATTTTAGTAGGACGAAAATACATGTATGAATTAAAACAACAAACGTGGTTCGCATGCAATAGGAAATTGATGGATGAATAGTTCACCTAAATGGCTAGCAATTTTATCTCTATCCATATGCGTCCCACGTTTTTCGTTTTAAATCATACATGTATTTTCGTCCTACTAAAATTCATTCAATTACAAATATTTTTTATTTAAATTATTATTTTTTACTTTTTAGTCTTATGTGTGTGAAATTTTGCAATCGATTTTAAGTAAAGACCAGAGCTGTAAAAGAATGCATTCAATTTAATTACAATACCTTGAAGTCATGGTTAATAACAGACAATTTGCACTAAATTGGAATGACTTGAAGTCAATTGAGGTTTTGAAGTCACTTGAACTCAATTGAAATTTGAAATTGTTGACACATTGAATCAAAACCAATTGTCTAAGCAATGTCACAATTAATTATTGGACTCGTGCAAGATCATTTTCCCCAGATTGCGAATAGCCCTATTCATTAAATATAACAGAATTCAAATTATATCTTCTCACATAAATGGGTACTCAATAAATACTGTTTTTACATTGCACCTCCTTGTGATTCTACATTTTGAAACAGAAATGAAATAAAGGCATTTGCCAAATACATAGTAAGACGAAGATTTGTTTTTATGGATGTAAAAATATACCATAAGAATAATTTATTTATATATTAAAATATGAAAAGTTCTAATATTTTAGCTAAATATACTTATTTACATACATATATTTAGGTACAATGTTGAAAATAGTGATAATATTTCTTCGCATTTTGATTTCATGAAATCAGTAGAAAAAGATTTAAAAGTACTTATATAAAATTCATAAAATCAAAACAAAACGTTTACATATTTGTATATAAAGTATATATAAATACTGTAAATGTTGAAAGTTATTTGCTGAAAGAAATGTTAAATATTTATTTCATCAAACTCATCCATTCATACATTTTTGTCTGCTGGATGTGTTGACAACCGTTGCTGTCACACCATCGGTATTGCACCTCGCTGCTGTTTCTACGAGTTTTTGTTTCGATTCCAGCAAGAGCAAATTGCGATCTCTTTACAATCTATACTCTTTGTAAGCGGAACAAAACGAAATGAAAAGTTCGTTATTGTTTGTTTTTGTTCTCTCTCTCATTTGGCTTTAAATTTGTGTATGTATACACATATACATATATTCTACTCTGAGCTATATTTAAAGTTTCAAGTAGTTAGCTCATCGGGAAGTTAGTTTAAAATCGATTGCAAGATTTGTACCGAACAGACTGACAGACAGACAGACACCATTGAATGCGAGTTGATATAAACGTGGTAAAATATAAAGCCGAATGAAATTTTCCTGACGCATGAAAGTTATTGTACGAAAATAATTTTTATATTGTCATTCATTCTCATTTTCTTTTTCTATAGGAATTAAACAAGTGTAAAACGGAATTACAGTATTGGCGCTCCAAATCACCTGCTATCCAAGCATGCACATCGTGCGGACAAAAAGTTGCACCTGTTTTGCCACCAGAGGATTATCAAGCGCTTATAAATCAAGGCGTTAAACCTGAAGATATCATACTTAATATCAATGATGATACAGATGCCGAAAGCGATGTTAGCATCAATGGTAGTGATAATCAAAATGTATCGCTGAGTGGTGAATTTGTTTTCCCCGATGAAGCTACAACAGCTAAATTACTTGCCGTAAATACAGCAACAAAAAATCTTAAACGACAACATGCTTCAACCATAACAACAACGTCCAATTCGAATACGTCCAGTAGCAATGACAACAATAGTATCAACAACAACACTACTGCTTCTGAGTTCAGTAGCAGTAGCAATATCAATAATATTCATTATTCCGGAAATAATGTCAATGTAATTGATAAACCAACTGAAATGACAAATTGCTTAAATTATGCTGGCAGAATTGGCAATATTATTAAATGTACCACAATCTCAAATTCAACAAAAAACCATCAGGAAGGTGGCAGCAAGAGCAGCAGCAAAGATCTCAATAATGCAGCAGTGATTGGCCAATGCAATACTAATGAGCAATCTACTAGCACTAATATTTTTGGTAGTGACATTGCTGTTAGTGGCATTGTTGCTGGCCCTAGTGGATATTCCACGAAATTATTTTATGGCAACAATACTGTTGGACATAAAGGTGTGATTGTCGGCCCTTTAATGGCGACACAAAACATGATGGGAATAACACCATCGGATAATATTGCTGCTGGTGTTAAAGTTAATGTAAATGATTATTTTGTGAATGCTGATGCAGGCGATGGTAGTGGTTTCACAGCTATAGCTACTGCTACAACTGTAACTTCTGATCCACCAGTAGTTGAAGATGTTGTTGCTATTGCCACCATATCGCACGAAACAAAAAAAGCACGTAGAGTACAAAAAGCCACGAGATGTTTAAATGGTAGTGGCAAACGCAGTAAATAATATATTCATTGTAATTTAATTGTAGTGTTTTCTTTTTTATATACATATATTTACATAAAACACATTAATATTTAAAAGAAACTTTGTGGTTTTCTATTTAAAAAAAATCCACACAGACAAACACACACACATCCCCATATACAAAAAGAAATAAAAATATAATTTAACTATAAATCTTTATATATACTTACATAAAAAGAGAAATAAAAATGCATAATTCTACCTACTTACATAGCAAACTTAATTTTAATTGGTTTAATACAGATACCTACACATATAAATTCGTCTCTGTTATATACTTATTTTTGTTATAAATTTTTTTCTTTTAACAAAACAAGAAGTATAAATTGTTTAGTTAATGATTATGCCTAGTGTCGCAATCCCATTTCAGATTTTAGTTGATATAATGTTTATTTACAAAGAATATAAAATGTAAATATCAAATGAGCACTATCAAACATCTACATCTGCGAGTGCACCAGAAAGTCAGCAGTAGAGAGTAAGGTCGGGAACATAGACACTCCTGTGAGTTTTTATGCTTTCACATGCATATAAGCGTAACGGTGCGTTTATTATAATAGGACCTTAAGGGCATTATTATGCAGGCGATCATATGACCATCGATTATATCAATTTTACATTCTTTTTTTTTACTTTTTATTTTCCTGACCAAAGCACGTATGTTATGCAGATAGTCATTTCATAGCCGGTCACTGGTATTAAGCACCAAACATCACTTGCTCATCTACAAAAAAAAAAAAACGTGGAAGCCTGCACTCACTTTTGAATTTTTAGACCCGCTCTCGATGAAATCATATTTTTACTTTGGTTTATACTTTCGCTCATGTTCCACTCATTAGGTTTGCTTTTCGTTCGCACAAAGAATAATGATGGAAAATAATCGTGTTGAATCCGTTTCGGAATGAAAATAATTTAACGACGATTAGTAGCAGTAGTTAGTTCTGAACTTTAACCGACGGTTAGTCGTTAATTCTTATTAGTGCTTAACCGGACATTGAGAAAGCGGCCTTAATTAAAATAATTAAATGTTGTTCCGGTATTCGCAAGAGAGACGAGGATATGAATTTAAGCTAAATCCCTACAGTTTGTTTCAAAAGAGTTGATAATGCAAACATACGCACAGAGGATTTCGTACGATGTGTTCTCAATTGTTGTTGGTTTCCATTCAATTTTGGCAAGAATGGCAACTAAATCAATCCGCAGGCCTGCAGGGTTTTTGATGATTGACAACAAGAACTGGTTTCCAATGTATATTTGTACTCTGAATCCGAATTGGTATGTATAATGTTCATATAACTTCCTAACCAAAAATGCGAAAAGTTCGATTTGGAGTACTTACTATCGTCTATTAAAACTAGAAACAATCTCTACTAGTTTTGCTAGGTACTTATAATATATCTCGGTTCATACGGGTCAGAGGTGCTATTCTGTATTTTTTTTTAAATGTTTTTCTATGCGAATGTGAAATGGCACTCTGAAACATTTTCGGAGCGGGAATATTATTGCCAGCTTTTTATGTTAAATTTTTGGAGTTTTTTTCGAGTCTCGTTTCTTTGTTTATATTTAAATTGTCAAGAAAAAAATTTAAACATGCAAATGGACTCTGTCGAACTTAGGCTTGACTTGGAAAGTAAGAAGAAGAGAGTTGAGTGGAATTAAGAGTTAGTAGAGATAATTCAGTGTAAGGAAAAAACCAAAAATTATATTAATTCAATTAAAAAAAGAAGCAAATTTAATATGCATTGAACTTAAATTGATAAATAAGATTAAAAAGAAATAACGATCCCGTCTGATGAGAAAAGTTCTCATCGAATTGCCAGCACGGTAAAAAAATTTTCCGGGTAGAAGAGGTGAACTTCGGCATTAACTTATCACAACAAACTGCATCAAGTTGCCTTTCAGAAGTCTGTAGCGCAATAGAGAAAATAGTATCACAACACTTTTAAAATGACTAAAGTGGAACGAAGGGACTCTAAAAACCATTTATTTTTTTCAGGCAATTTCATTACTCATGGATAGTCCTCACTTCTTTTTTTTTGTGCTTTCTCTCTTTTTTTTTTTTGTGTGTCGTCAATTTCAAAAAATTATTAAAAATACTAAATAATAAAAAGAGGTGTAAAAAACAAATTTCTAATATAGATAGAACCTTCCTCTGTCGATAGAGATACATTTTGTGTAAGTCGGAGTAAAGGTCCCTGAACGTTTTTTTGTACATATTTGTATACCTCGCGTACGGCTAAACCGACAGGTTAAAATTCGTAAATAATTTTTTTTGACTATTTGGGGGCTCCTAAATACGAAAATCAACATCTCGGTTTTTTTCTATCACGGGAAGTACACATTCTCCTGAGAGGGTTAAATAATTTAAGCATATTTTTATAAAATATGCTTTGTTTTAGCGGTTTTTATTTTACTGCTTGTGAATTTCTATTGATTTTATTTGCTTTCAAAATCTATTAATTATAAGTTTTTTAAAGCAGCCAGCTTTAGTTTTATTTTGTTTTTGCTTTTAGCTTTAAACAAAAAACTGGTATAATTTATGTTTAGTTAAAGAATCCCACATTATTAATTAAAGAAAACCACAACAAATAAAATTTATTTTTATCAAACCACACAAAATCTAAAGTAGCTGTTCTTAATAAATAAGAAATTTAAAGAAATAAATGAAATGACATATGAATGTATTTTAAAAACATAAATTTATTTCTTTATAAAAAAAAAAAACATAAAAATACAATCTTCAAAATTTTTACACAATGTTTTTTAGGCTTTAATTAAAAGAAGAAAAGTAATAATAAAAATAAAAAATAGCACATTAATATACAAAAAAAAAAAAAAAACATAAGAAAAATGATAACAATATATAAAACAAAGAATATAAAATTTTAAAGTATTTTTAATACAAGGGCTTACAAATTAAAATAATCATAATAGAAATATGATAGCAACTACACATTGAAAAAAACTGAAAAGAAAAGTTACGCAGTCTAACAAATTAAAACTTTTCGTTTGCAGCAGAGTTGTAACTGTGTAACTGAGATATATAAATTAATAGCTAGTTGTTTCATCCCTTAACCAAAACAACTTATAAAACCCGACTTCGTAGGTATTACGATTTTATTCCTTTTTACAATTTCGTGAAACCGTCATTCTTAATTTCTCAGTTTGCAACTTTTGAATCAGTTGGATACAGTCTTAAGGGATGGCGCATTCACTCTATATGCATGTTTGTCACTCGCGGACAATTTGCACTGGGTTCGGCTTGAGTTGACGTAGAAATTCGTAGAGAGTGACAAATCGAATTTTTTATTCTGTTGGCGATGGGATTTTGGCCGTTTCCATTCTTATCGATATTTCTGAAAATTTAGATGATATATTATAATATTATTTCAAATCATCTGTATATGTATTTTGGATTTTTCAAAAACTAATAAACAGCAATCTTTTTTTAATCCCGCCGAATCCTCATTCAGTATTAACCTTACTCTGTTGCAAAAACCCTGTTGTATTCTGTTATTAATTGTTAGACTTTCTATTAAGAAACAAATAGAAAACAAATTAAGTAAATCTGAAAAAAAGGAAATTAAAAAATGATTTTAAGTACATAAGTTACGTGTTTTTACTATAAAAAAAATTCATCATGCGAATTTAAAGTTTGTTAGTTTCGTGCACATCAAATGGAATTAAATCAGAAACTTAATCTTTCATTTGATTTCGATCAATTGGTTAACAAACAAAATTCTCCATTGAATTATTAAGTTTTCTAAAATGAATTTTAATTGGGCTATGAGAGTCATTGACTTTGAACCGGGTAGGGTTCCTCATCAATGTCCTTAACACGTGTGGGATACCAATTAATGACTAGAGGAATTTCTTTGACGCTGTCGAAATTGTTCAAGCAGTTTTCAATTATTTTAGTCCTTTCACCACAATAAACCATCCCATTTCGAATACTACCCAGCGAATTTACATATAAAGTTTTAGTTTGTAATTACTTACACTTAATTTAATTTGAATTTCAATAAAAAAAAATATTTATAAAAAATACATTAAGAATTATCATTATTAATGGAAACAAATGAATCGCAATAGCCATACATAGACACACACTCCAAGAAACTTAAAATAGTAAAGAACAATATCAAAAGAATATACATGCATATATCAAACAAAATGATAATAAAAATTAAAAATGCAATAATAAAAAAAGAATAAACTGAAATTACGAATATAGAGAAAATCCAAATCTATCTAAATATCAAACATACATACATAAATCAATAAAATAAACTGGAAATATAGTTAATAGTTATTTGACCTTACAATAGCACAGTCTTCGTAGAAGCAACAACACAGCATAAATAATGGGAAGCTTGAAAATATTAATTTTTCTTTTTAATTAATTTTCCAGCATTTATTATTTTGCCGTAAAAAAAAGAAGAAAAAAAATATTCTAATGTCACAGATATGTTAAAATCTTCTTAAATGTAAATAGATATTTTAGTTTTGAATTAAAATAAGAAAATTACAAATCAATGAATAAAAGCAGATAAAAAAAAGATGTAATATAATTAATACTAAAACATGAATGCACTTGAAGGAAATAAACAAAAGAAGAAAAGTTTTAGTTTTATTATGATTTTTAAATTTTTTAATAATTATAAAGTTAAAATAAAGAAATCGGTGTTTAATATTAAAGAAAAAAATAAGAAACAATTAACTAAACAATTTCTTTCTTTCTTTACAAGGACATCCATACATATATAGTGTGTGTGAGAGCATGGCAACGGTGGTAGAAAAACTTTCTTCTCCATTTTTTTCTGATAGGACTTTGGCTGTTTTGTATTCTTTTTTGTAATGTTCTTGTTGTAATGCTGCCATCGTTTTTTATAATTCAGCTATGAACGAGTGCAAAGATGATCAACTGTGTAAAAGAGTGAGGTAAAAAAATAGGCAGCAAGAAAGAAAGTAGAAAGCTGCGCAGAAAATGCCATGAGCCCCCACTAGAGAAATGTGCCGATCGGCTCTGATCCGGCTTCCAGCCGTCGCCCGTTAGTTTTGACTAGCCGCCGCAGCCGTGAAATTGATCGGCTTGAAGCAGAAGTCCATTAATATTAGGTAAATTCATATTTTTTTTTATTTAAAGGTTCTTATTTATTATGAAATTTGGTTTGAGTTTCTGCTAGGTCGGATTGAAATCACTTCACCATCGGACCGCATTTGAAACCGACCGAGCAGTCCAGTATGTGGAGGTTTCTTCAAAAATTTAAATCGACACAAGCATAAATGTTTCATGTTGAAATTGTTCCGATGTTGACAGCTTTCCTCATAAATTTCTGTGGTAAAAATGAAAAACAGCCTAACTCGACTTAAGGTGAAAATTATTTGATCATTTATTTTTTATTATAAATATTAAACTGGAGCGAATTTTCAAAATGATTTTTAAAATTACATATCGTTTCAAGAATGGTCAATGATTTAAGCATAGAGTCTTTTGAAAGGGAGCTATAGTTTCTTTAATATTTCTATTCAAAGCTATTAAATTCGACTGACACCAAAATAAAATTAAGCTGTTATTTCTTTTTACCACAGATTTTTAGAAGTTAAGCATGCAGTGCCGTCGTTTAAAAGTTTTTGAACGAAGTAAAGTTTTAGAAAAAGTGTGATGTTTAGAACTGATATGCAAAATGAATATTTATTTTACCAGATGTAAAATTAATTACGATAGTACAATATCTAATTTAAAAAACAGCACAAATTTCCATTAATGTCTTACTTAAAAAAAAAAGGTTTTAAAAGAAATGCCAACAACACCTGAATGTCTTCGATTTATTTCTATATAAAGCGCCGGAAATTAAAAAAAAATCGGTCTTTCATCGAAATTTACCACTTTAGGGGAATCCGCAGTAAACAAGGAAACGCGGACACCTTAAAACGGCTTGAAAGGGTTCAATGGACTTTAAAATACGAGAATAATTTTGTAGGCGACAGGCAACGGCCGATCACGTTGAAGGAGTTTTTTTGAGTCCGTATTCTCAACCATTAGGTAAAGTTCCAAGAGAGAGATAATCTCGTATAATTTTGATTTTGAAATAGCATAATCATTATGCCATAAATATTATAGTTATTAAAATTTATAAAATCATAAAATTATTGTTTCATAAATCACAATTTATGCAGCTAAATTAGATTTGGAAGTGGCCAGAAGAGTAATAAGCTTTCAAATGAATTTAGTTCAGTTCCAGTGTACTTCTCCCAGATAAAGAAATAGAAAATTTAAAGGAAGAAAGCACAGAGAAGGCCCTTATTGCCCCCTAAAAGACCTGATTGTTTAGACAATCGAATTTCCACTGTCATAATTTCAACAATCTCAGTGTAGCTATTTGCAGAGTCAGACTTTCAGCCATCTTGCTCGTGAGAAACATCAGTTGTCAATGCCACAAAAATTGTCGATACTTCGGATTCCGGGCTACTCACTTTTATCTTATTCGCTTTCTCGCCAATGCTGTCATATTCCAGTGCCCGCTAAAAGAGTGGATGAGTGCATTTGCAAAGAAACAGCGTCTATGAGTCCAACAGCTTGCGCCACTACTTAAACTACTAAGTTTCTGACTCTTTATATTCTGAAAATACAGGATGGATTCACTCTTCAGTACCTAAACCCATTGGATGTCTGTCACATTTTTCCAAGATCTCCCACTTACCACATAATTCCTCCACCTAACATGTCAATTTTCAAAAAATCAATAAAAATAATCATCAATTTCGTTTAGATGTTCTGAAAATAAAGGGTTGTTCTACTTCTCAATACCTTTCCAGTGATACTCATATGTTTGGCATATTGTTAAAATTGTTTTAACTGGCCGCCAGTATGCTCCAAGTTGCTTTACAAAATGATACTTTCAGAAATTAATTCAAAATAATCTGAATTAAATGTTTAATATTCGTGTATACCGGAATAAATAGAAACTCAATACCTATCTTGTGATACCAATGGTAGTAATGCGTCCACACAGTTAGTTCTCCAAATGGTCATCAGGATCAGCAAGAATAATGTATTCACTGTTTAAAATAGTTTCAATTCTAGAATTCATTGTAACTAAAAAAAAGGTATATTTTGTTGTAACTGTTTATAAAATGAATATACTTACCAGTTTCGCCTATATAGATTTTTTTATAAATTTTGCATATGTCAAAAGAAACCTTAAAGTGAACAGTTTGAACTGCCTTCCAATTTTTTTTCCTTTTGTTTTTAAAGTTACCTGATTGTATTCCAATGTTTTTAAGGCAAGTCGGTCGCAACTTCAATAAAAAATTAAAGAATAAATTGACATTTGGTCACTTTATTTTGCCAATTCAGCAAGGCAGCCATTATTGTAAGCTCGCTCATCGGCAATGTTTTTATCTCTCTTCTGAAGTAACTTCTTTCAGATCTTAAACTTTTTGTACTAGATTCCTTTTGGTTTTATTTTCAAACTTTTTCTGGAGTAAATGAATTTCCTACTTAGTAGTTTATTTTCTGCTTGGTTTAAACTTTAAAACAACATGTATTCAAATAACGCCAAAATCAAGTCCGAAAAAGTTTAAAAAGTGAGTTAGTGCGCTTGGCTTAAAAAATAAACCCAAATTTTTGACCGTGTGGTTAATACATATATAATTCTAAATAAAAATAGTAATTATCACATGATAAAGAATACTTAAACACTCAATGGTATTTGAGGCATAAAAACAATACAAATTACGTATGTTGACCCAGCAAAACACACGGTAATTATTTCTAAAAACAATTCATTTATAAATATTGAATTTTAATTAATTCATTTCATTTATTCTTTTATTTTAAAAATCTTAAAAAGCATTTCAGATAAGGCAAAAAAATCACAAAGTGCTTGGTTTCTTTAGGGCCTTTATACGCTCAATTATGATGTACGTGCTGCTTGATACTAACTGACTTTAAAAAGAATTGAGTTATAAATGCTATACTGTTCTTCTTACTGCACTGCACATTTCCCTACGAATTTCTATAATTTTTAAAACAAAAGTTATGAAAAAGAAACATAACCGCTTACGTAGAGTGTCAATCAATTACATGTACTTCAACCCGAAATGAGGATTTCAGCGATTATTGGTTTTGACCACAGAAATATATAGGTAGGTAGGTAAGCTCTTAGGAGTCAAAGGAGTAGGTACTATGAAGAAATATTTACCTTAATTTTACTGGGTACAAATAGTTTTTAAATGCCGGCAAAATGAAATATTGTGAAAGTGTTCGATTTTTGAACATTATTTATGTGTATGAATACATGAATACTTTTGTACATATGTTTATATATGGGGCAATCCATGCTAAATCGAATGTGTTTAGTAATCACTTTTCAAAATATTAAACATATATTTTCTCACATAATAACTACTAAAAATGTACCATTTTCATTTTATGCAAAACGTTTTTCATATTCGTCTTGATATATTTTTTTTAACATCATAAGAATACTTTACAATCTAACATGGGTTAAATTCTACTTAGTATATTACTACTACTACTATTATGGCACAACAGCCCCTGGAGGGCCAAGGCCGAGCTTTTCGCATCCATTCACGTTGTGTGAGTTATATTTATACACGAATGGAAGTGATCTACAGTTTTATGCCGAATCCAAACGGCGAAGTGAAAAGCTTTTCAAAGGGATTTTTCCCCCTTGGAGGTTTGCCATTGCCAGCTAAGAGGTGGTGCCGTGTAGAAAAATTTTTATTTTCTATTTTTGATTTTTAAGCGTACGGAGATATGAACCCGGGCACTTTTGCGTAGGAGTTCAGCACACTAACCACTAGGCTACGGCGACCACTTAGTATATTCATTCCCTGATAATAGAATCAAAATTTTGAGAGGTGAGATAAGCTATCAATTCGATTTTCCATGGATTACTCCATAAACATAAATAAAAATAGTATATCAATTAACAAAAAAAAAAAATTTGTTTTCTCTTTCCATTTGTCTTTTTCTCACAATCATTTTGTTGTTCGATATTTGTTTGAATTCAATTTCTGCATAGCAAATGATATTTCTAAAGTATTGGAAACTCAATTTTTGTGTTTTAAATTCTTTTTATATAATAATAAATATATGTACAGGTACAAGGGGGCTAACCGAAATTCGCTAAGTTAGTGGTATTTTATTAGTTTTTGAAAAAATCCAAAGTTGATAGACGCTTTATGATATTACGATATTTTTCCGCAGGAATTGTTTTAAAAGGTGGATCTATGGGAATGGCTTAAAAAATTTATAATGGGAAATTATGTAGAGAAACTCGGTTAGGTTAAAGGGTGGGCCAGATGATATGAGCGTCCTCGTTTTCATGTATGGCACGGCATCAGTTAAGGGAGTCGTCAAATAAAGTTAGTGATGCGTTATATTCACTTCCGTTTTCAACCAATGGGCCAACAACGAACTTAGTAATAGGACGCCAACTTCGTCGGTCCTTTTATTAATAGAAATGCAAATATGTTTTTCTCCCTTTTTTGGTCTGGATTAATAAAAAAAAACTTTATAATAGAAATCTTTAACATAATATTTTCGTACTGTGGACTCATCGGAAAGTTCCCTTTCCTTTGATATCTAAATAGACTCGGCCTAGAGTGAAGTTTTCACTTCCATTCATACGAATCAAATTAAAACGTATGTATTATAATTAATCGAAATCTCAAGTTTACCTATAATTTTTTCTGGAACAGGACTCGAAACACCCGCAAGTTTGTCAAAACCTTAAAACACTTCATTTTGCCTTATAGAAAATTCACTTTTGTGCACTGTGCGAAAACAAAAATACAATTCTCTTTTAAGTGAAATTTACTAAAAATATATTTTAAATTTTGCACTAAATAAACGAAAATGTATGTGCATATACATACATACATACTTAGGTACACACACCTATTGTGTCTTAATTATAACGCATAAATGAGTTTTTTATTTTTATTTTTTGGACAGCATGTACTTAAATATATATGTATTTACAGAGATGCCAACATTTTTTGTAAATTTTTACATATATTTGTTTTAATTATGAGCAGTTTTCAATGAGTGAACTAGATCAGGTTAAATTGATTAGGTCTTTATTATTGTGGAACTATCTCAAAGTTAATGTAATTTACACTTAAAGGAAATCTGGGAAGCTAAATTCCAATGAGCCTTCCTCATTTTGATTGTTTTTTTTAACGAGTGTAATATCATAACTACTCAACGGACCGTACTGTCCTAAGTGTGTCCCATTATAAGGCAGCCACTTTAACCTCTAATATCATAATAGGCGTAAAATATATTCATGTTGGCAACCATGTTTATGTACAATTAACATTTAACATTTGCGGCGATGTGGAACGCGCTGCTGTGGTGTGTGATGCGTCTGACGTTCATTCGAAATTGATTATAAAATACAAAGAGATAAATTATTCTGCCTAGTTATCTTAGAATTACGCTACTTTAAATGATGTTCTAGTATTATTATTATTTGAAGGAAGGACGACTCGAAAGTCAGGCACTGCGACCTATAAGATCTATTGTATCAAAGCCCCAAGAAAGAAAGAAAGGAAGAGAGAAAAAAGATAGATAAGAAACATACCCAAGCCGAGAATCTAACTCGGGTCTCCAGAAACAAGAGTCTGGCACTCTGCCACTAGACCACAGTGGCGATGGTAGGACCTACAGTTTAACGCCGATTCCGAACGGCTGTGTGGCAATTTTTTATCAGCTCGGTGGTTTTGCCTTTACCAACCAAGGTGTGTACTTGTACACATTCTTATAATTCTCATCCGCTTCATATCGATAGTGAATATAAGAAGTTTATGAGAATTAACCACCAGACCAAGACGGGAATCGAACCCTCAACCTTCTGGATGAAAGTCTAGTGCACTATCCACTAGACTATCGAGGTCGTCATGTTCTAGTATGATGCGGCAGTGTTCTTCAGAAATGATCTATTTTATTTGCTGATTTTATTATATTTCGAACAGAATTTTCAATAACTGACTTTAACTGAGCAGCAATTAGCAAGGCGAATTTGATTTCTTCTTCAATTGGGTTTTGTTAAGACTAATTGATTCTTCAATGAAGAGACGTTAACTAGGCTTTTCAATAAGATTATTATTACTATTTATTTATTTAAAAAAATAATTCTATAAAAAAACTGAAATGTGGGCCTTTTTATCTGATAAATATGCTATAGTTTTCAGATATCAAATTTCTAAAGTTTGCAATATTTAGTATTATATTCCGCTTCAATTGAAGATAGTTAACGTGTTGACTGCGACTTGAAAAAATAGGTAGTTAGAAAAAGACAGGTGACTTTCAATATTTTTCTTATTACCTGTTTTTTCAGACAGGCGTTCATGCTTGCACCCGTGTGAATAGCAATTAAGTGTTGACAATTGTCGCAATGCTGCTGCTGTATCCATTATGTTCCATGCATTGTATTTGTATGTATTGTATTATAGAGGTTTCTGTCGTTGTACCGCGACCTATAAGGTCTATTGTACGTCCCTCTTTTCTTTCTAGTCTAATCTGCCTAGAGTACCTCATCCAGTCCAGTCTCCCTCAAGAATTTGAGTATTGCGCCCGGATCTATGGATGCCAGTTCGGTACTGGATGTTCCATGCATTAGGTACGACTGTTATTGTTTGAAGATCTGCTGGCCATTTTTTATTTCGTAGTTTTTTGCCGGACAAAATTTATTGATATGTATAATTTGTAAATACTCAAATTTTGTACAAAATGTTACAAATAGAAGACCGCAATAAATGTGACCTTAGTGATTGAATGTAGTGCCATCGATCCCTTCACATGTGAGCGCCAAAGAAAACTGCTTCATTCATTCAGTCAATTACCGATTTCTGAAGAAATATCAGCCAAAGAATTAAATCGCGTTTTAGGAAAAATTAAATTTTTTAATATTTTTTTCAAATCTCATTGTCGATGATGCAAAATTTTAGTGAAAAAGTTGAAGTTGCAAATAGTGAGAAATTTGGAAGGTAATATACACATACTTACATATTTACATATAACGAATGAAAACTTCAATTTCAAACCATTAATTTTTTATAGGCATTTAAAAACTACCATGAACCTTGAACCCGGTGAAATGATACTTGAAGAGAAACCATTATTAATTGCACCACATTGGGAATCTGAACAAATGAAATGTTCTAAATGTTTTCTAGATTCATTTTTAATGTGCAAGTAATACCTACAAAAAAAATTATACAAAAAAATTTTAACCTGAAATTTATTTTATCCTCTTATATAGAAAATGTCATGTATTTCCACTGTGCATTGATTGCACCGATCATGATGAATTCGATTGTGAATTCTTTGGCAATAATGTAAAATCTGGTGTAATTTCAAAAAATCTACTAGTAAAAAATTATGCAATTTTCGCTGCATTAAAGCTGTTACTTTTAATGGAAAATCCAAAGACAAGCAGTGATTGTGATACACTTTCAATAAAACACTTTAAATTAGATGATTATCGTAATACAGATTTGTGGCAAGAACATGATGAGAATATTGTTCGACCATTACTTAATTCAGGCATTGCTAATGTCTTGAAAAGGGTCAAGGTGAATGCTGATTTGTTGCATCAATTGTGTATAATGATAGATGCAAATGCATTTGAGGTGACCGGTAACGATGGTGATTCGTTGAAGGGTGTATATGTGTGCGGTGCAAAATTACCACACGATTGTGTGCCAAATACAGTGATGGCTTTCGATGATGATTTCAATATGAACATTTATGCGGCAGTGGATATAAAGAGCGGTGCGGTTGTTTATAATTCATATGCAAATCCAATGATGGTAAGTATTGAAAGCTTTGTGGAGTATATCTGTGGCAAAAAGTAATAACAGATTAAGTTTATTTTCTTGTCAGCCGAGTTTAATAGCTTTGAATACTTTGAAAAAGATTGTAGGGCTAATTTAAAAACCATTCTTTAAACAATATATAATTCTTAAAATTATTTTAAAATTCGCACCAGTTCCATATTTATAAAGAAAAATATATGATCAAATATTATCCATCTTAAGTCGAGTTAGGCTGTTTTTCAATTTTACCACAGATATTTTGATACTATCCATTTGATAGATCAAGGTAGTATTCTCCTACTAAATATTCGTGTACAATTAATATTTACAGGGCACCAGTCAACGTCAACATCACTTACGCATAACCAGAGCCATTGAATGTCGTTGCGTTCGCTGCATGGACCCCACCGAATTACAAACCCATATGAGTACAATGAAATGTAAACAATGTGATGATGGCTATGCTGTATGCGATTTGACTGCAAGCGGTAATTGGATCTGTCAAAAATGTAATGGTGTCCTTGGTGCTATTGCAGTGCATAAGCTACTCGCTGAAATTGGACAAGCTATGGTCGAAGCGAATGGTGAATTACGCACCTATGAAAATCTACTCGCAAAATATGCTCCAGAGTTTCATGCAAATCACTTCCTAGTCATTGATATGAAACAAAATATTGCAACAATATTACGGGCAATTCTAATGTGCAATCCCGGTAAGGAAGTACTGCAGCGTAAAGTGCAGCTCTGTGAAGAGATTTTACCAGTGGTGCGGGCAGTATTACCGGGCATATCAAAATTATATGCGATTGCATTATTTGAATATTTGTTGTCATTTATGGAATTGGCTGAATTGGAATTTAAGAGTGAAAATATTACAAAGGAATCATATTATGTATGTTATTGAAACAACTTTAGTATTCAAGTAAACCAAAGTGTTGATTTGAACTTTTTTTCTTTTTTTTCAGGGAAAACTACAAATGGCTAAGGAAATTGCTAGTGAAGCTGCAGAAATGCTGCGCTATGAACCATCTAACTCACCGGAAGGACATTTAATGAGTCGTTTAACAATGGAAGAAAAACGTATTAAAGAAAATTTGAAGAAATTTATTGTGAAATAAAATGAAAGTAAAATTAGTAAATATAAAATTACGGTCTTTCGTTTTATAAGTTTAGGAATTTTATATAGTCTTGCACTTAAGATATCTGAACTTTTTTTATGATCGAGCGGGCATTTTATTGCATAAAGAACAGAAGACGCCGAGTCTCTCCAAACAGCCTTGTCAAAAACTGGTCATTATAAGGAAAAGACAATCAGGTTCAGCTCTTGCAGTCATCTCGTATGGTGGTAGAAAAATCATAGCAAGCAGCGAATTTGGTAATTTTTATTAATACGTAAATAACTTTGATGTTTTTTTCCTTTTTGGAATACATATACTTAAAGATAATCGCTTACATTTCAATTCATATTTCAAGGACTTTAATCTCTCTTATTGATTCTAAAGTCTTGGATCACATGCCGCTGAAATTGAGCATGTACACAGTTGCAACAATGTCCAAGAATTTGTTGGCCACCCGACTATTCAAAGTTCTATAATTTTTAAGATGTTACTACTTCTACTAAACTAGACATGCTGCTACATACATATACTGAATCAAATAAGTTTTTTCAACCTAAAAACAAATGGTTTGATTGTCAGTGTTCCAATTTAGGAAACAAAATGTTTAAGAATCTTCAATAGTTTAGAAAAACTGAATTATATGAAGAGAGAATAAAATATCTAGCAAACAAAGAAAAGTTTATGTTCTGTAGTTTAAGTGCAGTCAAAAACTCAAGTGACTGGTGGAAAATGGTAAAGTCACTTAAATTACGATCGCTTTCAATTGGTTCCAACATTCACATTGAAAACTTTTACATATTGTTTAAGTCGATCTTGACCCCTGCGCTTTTGAGGAAGTTCTGTGTCTGCTGAATAGGGTTTTTCTTACCGAACAAATACCATCTGCTCTTTGCAAGGCAATCATCCTCCCTCTTTCCAAAAAGGTGATTTAAATATAGTATCCAATTACAGAGGCCTCTCGCTCCCTGATACAATCTATAAAATATTCGTGATTCATGAAAATTAAATGGAAAACCAAGCCGGTTTCCGCAAAATAAAAAATTAATTTTCACTTTTTCTGTATATCCTCCCTCTTGATATCATCATCATCATCATTTGGCGCTACAGCTCTGTGAGCATTGGCCTGCTGAACAATATGTCTCCATGTTACTCGGTCCTTCGGTTGTCTCTTTCCAGTTCTTCATTTTAAGTCTATCTAAGTTTTCGTTCAGTTCATTAATCCATCTCGATCTTGGTCTACCTCTTGCTTTGTTGATGTATGACTTCGCATCTATTATTTTCCTTTGGGCTCATTATATGGCTTAGCCATCATATTATTTGCGCTTTGATGTAACGTACTACGTTTTCGCCTTGGATTAGTTGTTTGAGTTCGTCATACCATCTTATGCGCCTTTCATCATGCCCAATTTTGATCCCGTCGAATATTTTTCTGAGAATTTTTCTTTCAAAGATCTATAGTTTTGCCTTGTCTTTTTCACTCAGTGTCCAAGTTTCAGCTCCGTAGCACAAAACTGGACGAACAACAGTTTTATACAACGTAAGCTTGCAGGATCTGGTTAGGAATTTTGATTTGAAGAGTTTTGTAAGTGACGCGTATTACCTATTAGCTGCTTAATCCATTAAGAACGAGCGGGAACCAAAGTAGATAGATCAACAAAGTAACTACAGAAAAAAATTGTTTTCGAACCTGGCTCAGGAACGGCTCAGCGACAAGGTGCCATATGGCACCGCTAGGGATTACTGGGTTAAAATCTTTCATTGATTGTAATGCTCATCGCGCCCTAGTTGCTTAACTTATATCTTTACTAAATTTATATATTATAACCGCTTTAAAAATGTGTTCACTTAACATCTACTGACAAATTCTAAAGAAATATTATAAACATTATTCTAGAATTAATTTATTTCTCAAATAGCATCACATAAAAAGATATAAAAAAAATCTGCTTTTGGCTTTTACGATAAAGTGGTGATTATGCCTCGATAATGTCGCGACATTCCATTATTATATCGCATGCAATATTTTAATCCAATATAAAATCTTGCATGCTATTTATTTTCATATGTACATCGCATACAGAGCATACAAAATAAACAAATGATTAATTAACCCATTAATGCATAGAGCCTTTTTTAAAGGATGCAATGGAAAAACTCAAGCCAGAAAGAAATTTTTTGCGATGCCAAGAGGCAAGTTTATTGTTTTCCACAATTTAAATGCTTGATATTTTGATAGATGCTGGTGGATTGTATATCTACAGGTTTTTAGTTTGGTCTTAGTAATTTATAATTTTTTCTTGAACCAAAATATTATTTTTTTGCATGGTAACCTAGAACTATAAAGGTCTGAAAAAGTAGGAAAACAAATTTTTCCGCAACTTGAAAAGTATTTTATTTTCTTATTTAAAATAAAAAAAAAAGATTTCACAAAGTTTAGTTCTTCTGCCTTTCCTAGTTTCCTCTGTGCATTAAAGGGTTAAAGGAGAATGAAATAAATAAAGTAAATACAATTTAAATTAAATAAAACAAATATAATTTATTTCTAAAAACATAAAACAAATTTGCGTTTGTATTGAAATATATACGTTGTAATATATTCCCAGCAAAAAACGGTATAGTAGTTTCTCAAAAGAGCTGTTTAAAAACGTATTTAAATCGGCCTGAGCCTTTTCTCAAAGTCGAATTATCTCAGCGATGCTAAGAAGATATTTTCCATGGAATCGTTGAATTGCCTTGTGGGCTGAGTAGAATATACTGAAGGTTCAATCATCCGACCATATTCTGTTGCATGACTTTCATGACTATCACGACACACAAATCTTACCAGGTAACCTCAAAACTAGACTGGAGTGTCTTAATAGATAAGTGGCACAACAGATTTTATCCATTTCAGAATCTGATGTTAAAATCTGACTGATGTCTGTGATTTTTATTGTCGTTATGATGAATAATGCAAATCGAAAAACTTATTTTTTAACAATTCCTAAATAATTACAATATAATCCAAAAAAAAAACTTTTTCTGACTTATGTCGTCAAAACTGCTAAGCTCAGTTGTAAAACAGCAAAGGTAATTAAATTTTCGGAATTTTCAAAACTATACCAGGTCCATATTTTTTTTTTTTTTTTTTGTTAAATTTTTATATTGTCTTGTACATTTTGGGGGTCTTTCGGTTCGTTTCTGTTTTTTTCAACATTTACAACTAGGCAGAGTTTTTTTTTCTTTTGTTTTGCTGGGTCGCTACTACTTACAAATATAATATTTACATACATCTGTATGTACTTATTTATCCCTGCATTGTATTTTTTGTCAATATACCTAGACCTATGCTGGTACTATGTAAGTATCTATAGATGCAAGAAAAACAAACAAATAAAATTGTACACTAAAATAATGCAAGCACGCCAAATAGATGTCGAGATACTTGTCGTTTATTTGTGCAGTTCTTTTCTTTCCACATAAAATCTTTGAAAGATCAGCACAATGATGCATCTGCATCTACACTTTAATCATTAGCCCAGCGAATTTGCATATATTTAACAAAGAGAAAGATTGTGAAAAAAATTAATTTGGTGTTTTATGGGTCGTGCGTATGCGGACAAAATGATAAAGTGATAATTCACATGAAATTATTTCACACAAAATTTGAAAAATTTGCAATTAAAATAACGTTTGAAAGATTGATTAGTATAACGAAAAGTGTAATTATTTAAAAAAAAAACAAAGTGCAAAGATAAACTTAGCTCAATATATGGGCGAACACAGAAAATTTAGTAATTAAATTGTTATGTAAAAGAAAAATATTTCCGCTTTAATAAAAATGGAGGATTTTGATAAAAAGTGTAAAATCGAGCAAAATGATGATCTTGGCAGGTAAATGATAATTACTTTTAATTTTTAAAAAGTCTAATAGCACTTTTTAATAATTCTGTTTATATTTTTGCATATGGAATTTAACGAAAAATGGCGAATATTCAAATTGAGATCATAATAATTGGCAAACTAACTGATATATGAAATATGCAGCATTAGTTATATATGAATCAAATGTCATGGTTTATTGTGAGTTGAATTACGTAAATTTATTATTTTAAAATGTGCTGCGATTTGAAAAAAAAAAAATAATGTTAAATTTCTTTTTGTTAAAAAACGTTTTGTAAATTACCTCAAAACTCTTACGTGCGTTAGTGACCAACTATTGGCATTAGAGCTCGCAAATTATTATAAAAACGATATATGAAATTCTAGATGCAAATTTAATATTTAATTTTTTTTAATTGAATACGTATTTCTGTATATATGTAAATATATTCAATTATAAATTCTTGTTTCTATCATAGATATGTTACTGCTGCCATGAATATAAAGGCAGGTGAAACTATACTCTTTGATTGTCCTGTTTTGATTTTACCATCAGAGGGAGAAAAACGTTGCGTAAATTGTTTTCGATTAACGAAAAGTTTTTGCGAGTAAGTAATACCCAATGGGGAAAATAGTGCAACCATTTATAGTTTTTTTCTTGCAACAGAGTAACCGTAGCGTAATATTGTTAGAAGATACTGCGCTAAACATTTTAATAGTTTGGAAAAATCTTGGCAGCTTATTGTTTTTAATTGTTTACCTTTTTGTATGCGTAATTTACACCATTATGTCATGTTTTTTTTTTTTCTACCTGGAATTTAAGGTCAAAAGAGCCATGTAAAGTCAAGTCAAGAGCTAAAGGTATGATGTCTGAGACAAAATTATTCGCTATAAAATGATAAACTTGTTTCTACCTACCCTTCCTCTCCTTACTTAATTTGTTTTGAGATTTATAGTAAATTAAACTTCACCACCTGCAACGATTTCACTAAACGTGCTAGACCAACTGTTTAAAAATTGTATGATGAAATATTGGGCAAAACGAAAACATGCCTCTTCCATTCTAACGGATGCAACAGTTTGCAAACTTTTATAAATTAAATTTATTTATGAAACGTTAAAAAATGATGTATGTACATGTGAAAAAAAGCATTTGAAATACGGAATGAAGCTAGCGGAATTTTATTAAAAAACAAAACTAATTACAGGAGCCACGACGTTAAAAAATTGTTAAATTAGAGACCACTTACTTTTAACCAGGACAAAAGTTTCTTCTAACCTAATGTAGATGTATTTTTGTCATACAGTTCAGCAATTATATGTATTGGATATATGGCACATCAAAAGTATAAACTATTTGATCCTTTTTAATATATTAAAGTTTCAAAATATATATCACGGGTGTGATAGCTCATTGTAGTGGGTTATGCTTTAAGGGGGTTTTAAATGAAAGTCGGACTTGATCCAATAGTAATTTAGTCACATAACATTATACATAAAAGAACAGAATCAGAAATAAAAAAAAACGGGAACGTCAAAGTACGGCACAACATAAGTTTCAAGTTGATCTTTCTAAGGAATTCTAAGATGGCGGATTTCTTTTTTTTTTAATTTATTATTTCAATCTTCGACTCGTATAGTGGGGAATGCATTCATAGAGCACATAAATATAGTAATTAAGTTTATTAAAAGTGCCTTAAAATTCCAAGTGGCTTCATGTGACTCAAAGTGTGTAGAAATGACTTCGTTTGACTTAAAATTTCTATTGACTCCATGTGATTTTAAGCGGAGCCAAGTGTATCCAAGTGACTTTATAGCAGTCATGATTTATAAGTTGAAGGATTTTCATTCCCATGACTTCAAAAAAGATTGCATTTCTTTGATTCGGAAACTCCAAAATATATTTGTAACTGCATTTTGTATTCTAAACTCAAATATGTTATTAACTAGATAATCATAGACTGTGGTTCATTTGTGAATCAATTGATTGCATTATTTTTACCATCTAGTTAGAAATCTATTTATGCAATAGTTTTAAAACTTTGATTTGTATAATTCTCCTTGTGTGTGATTTCCATCTCTGTTTGTGGATATTTGGTGAATAAATGCATTTTTTAAATCAAATTTCATATCATTTTTACATATATGGTGTGGGGAAATAATAATACTCAAGTAAGTAATTTACATGAAAATTAATAATTTTGATTGGTTTTGGTTGTAATAGTGAATGAGGTAGAAAAATGGCAATTTTTCACTAAACAACTAGAGAAATTGACGTTTGAATAGTGTTAACTGAGAAAATAATTGAATTTTTTATGAAATTTCATAATACCCAAAATCCTCAAGTCAGAGTGTTTTCTTTGAACTTTCGACGTCATGTTCGATTTTAGCGACACAAACACAGGACCGACTGACGGCTTATGCAAAAATTACAACTTATGAGCAACAACATTGAATTAAATTTTTGTAATAATATTTAAATAGATAATATAAAAAACGATTACCTACATCCCCCCGTAAGGAAAATTCCAACCTACGTCACTGCCTAGTGGTAATATTGTAGTTATTAAAACTGACTACAAATGTAACGGGTGCGATATAAATTGAGAGGTTTGTTATGATTACAATAAAGAAATATGTAGCGCTTTGAATTTGGGGATAACAGTGTTGTTAACTTTTGACTATGAATGTAGCGCTTTAAACTGCAGACTGCTGCCAACTTCAAATTATTTCGAAAATTCCACTAGCACTGATTATAAACTTGAATACCATAATAACAATAGAGTAAACATATGAGAATATAAAATTAGATTTTTGTCCAGAAAAGCAACACCTTAGTTATTAACATAAAGGGGTCGGTTTTCGTGGAAAGACCCTTGGATCAATCTCGGATATTCGTTAATTTTAGCCTTAGCCGGAGAAATCTCGCCAGTGAAAAAGCTGTGCATACATTAAAAGAAACCTGTATTTAAACTGGAGCATTAGTTTGTTTTTATGACGCAAGAGCTTTAGAAAATTAAGTGATCTAGCAGGCACTTCGCTAAATAATTTCTTGTAATTCATTACAGGAGTGCAGGAAGGTAATAATTGCGTTAAACTGAGTTAAATTAATAACACTTTTTGGTGCCACAAATCATAATCAGCTATATTTTTAGTTCTATTAAAATTAAAATTTTAATCTTTAAATCATTTCATCTTTTTAGCAAGTGTCGCATTTTTCCACTTTGTGAGTATTGCAGCCAGCATTATGAATATGATTGTAAGCTATTGGCTGATATGAAAGACATACGCATTGAAGAGTTACAAAAACACAGTGAAGTATATGGTCCAATAAAAGCGCTGCTATTACAAGAAAGTACAGAAACAGCGAAGAGTTTCGATGCTTTTCTAAATATGGAAGCACATATGAACCAACGACGTAATACTGAAATATGGGCTGAACATAAAGAAAAAGTAGTATCACCTATACTGAATTCTGGATTGATAAAAAACCTTAGCAATGCTAACAAAATCGATGAGGAATTCTTGCAGAAAATATGCGGCATCATTGATGTAAATTGTTTTGAGATACGTGCACCAGATGAAGGTATAATGCGCGGTGTATATCCACGTGGTGGGCTTTTCGCGCATAACTGTGTTGCTAATGTAGTGATTGCAATTGATGAAAATTATCAGATGAAAATGTATACAAATCGTAACGTTGCCAAGGGGGAAATGTTCTCTTGTTGTTATACCAATGTATTATTGGTAAGTTGAGATGATATTCGTTTAATTAATATAAATGAAAAGCTTTTAATTATCTATTTTTTTTTTTTTAATAGGGAACCGATGAGCGTCGCAATATGCTCAAAATTGGCAAATATTTTAACTGCACTTGTGAACGTTGTGAAGATCCTACCGAATTGGGCACGCATATGAGCAGTTTTGTTTGTGCGCGTTGTGCAGTCAGCAAACGTGAAGGATATGTTGTAAACAAAAAGCCATCAAATCAATGGCAATGTATGATATGTAATCATACGATCCGCAACGAAAATGTCGCCGAATTATTGGAACGTGCTAAAGAAGAGATTTTTCATGCCAAAGGTGATATCTATAGATATGAGTTGTTGTTGGCAAAACTTGGTCGTTATTTTCATCGAAATCATTACTTAATGATTGATTTAAAACAGAATATTGCTGCTATTTTACGTTCGATTATACAAAATATAGCACATCCTCCGGGACGTAAAGTTTACGAACGCAAAGTGCAATTATGTAAGGAGATTTTGAATATATTGAATATCATACAACCGGGAATATCTCGTATGAAGGCAATTGTGATGTATGAGTTGTGTAATTCTTTGGCAGAACTATCTCGTTTACGTTTTAATGAAAATGAGCTTAGCGAATTGGAATTGATGGTGAGTTTTAGCTGGTATGTTCCCTTTTCTACTAGCCAAGTGTTCTATTTCGATTCCTACAGATTCTTTTTTGTGTAGCTTGTCGTTGCTTTTCCACACAGCAAGATTTCTTGAGCTATTTTGCTTTTACTTATTCCAACACTTGTGTTTTTAATTTTTAATATTCAAAAATCAGTTTATTAAAAAAAGTAATCTCAAATGAAAGAAAATTAAAACTATTTATTAGTAAAATGTTTACCTTTTTAGAATAAGAAAAATTCTAAATCAATGCACGCAGGCAATTTAAATTGATAAATAAGAATAAAAAGAAATGTTAAAATGGCATTGACACAGGTATCAGGAGCGCTCATTAACCTATTCTTGTAAACGAAAAATTTAAAATATAGAACTTTTAAACTTTACATTGTATATATCATTACAAAAAGTTTGTAGACCTACTACAATAAGAATTTTCTCACGTATTGTTTAAAAAACCAATAAACAATTTTAGTAATTACAAATTGCGGCTAAACAATGCATTTACTTTTTTTTTGTAAAATATTACTACTTTACTCTACCATTAAACAAAAAAAAAACAATATTTAATATATCTACATTGTTTTTTTATTTTTAGGAACTATTAAAACAAACTGAAACAATGTTACGTGAAGCCATACGATTGCTTCTTTATGAACCCATTGATACACCGGAAGGAAAATTATCAAGGAGCATGCTAAAAGAGTTAAAGGATCTACAAAATGATATCCAACTTTTGGAAGCAAAATAAAAAATAATATCTCTTATAAAAGATTTCTAAAAGTTGCAAATTTTAAAATCTAATGAAACTTAAAATGTACTAAAATACTTTTCATAACTTCAATTAAACTTTTAGTAGTTATAGAACGACTATCACAGGTTTCATCCCCACAATCCACGCACATGTTGAGCAGTATTGGTAATTCCGGATATACATATAGAATTTCATGTGGAACTCCTGCTAAGAATCCTTTTGCACGATTTTTCTTAAGGTCTTCTCGTAAAAATTGACAAGCAGCAAATAAGTTGATATCACTTAAGTGATGTGCACATAAATCCTTGTGCGAAAATGCGAAGCAATCATTGCATTCAATGTATTTATGATGATGTGTAATATTAAATTTTGGTGGTGGATCTGTTTGTAATGCATCTACTATAAATAATGTATCCACGTCAATAATGTATAATTCATCAGCGAAATCATAATAAACTATATTATCTGCAGTCATATCTGTTAAATAAAAACGAAATCCCTGACTTCCCTTTGTAAATTTAAAAGCTGCCTCTAAAAGTAGTTGAGCTATTCGAATTCTAAGAAGTATAGGAGCTTTATAATAATGTACTAAAGATTTGCCTCCATATTGTTGAAACATTGAAAAACCACAAACTGCAAAAGTTGGCGGTACCGGAAAGCCAAGACTGTCCATAAATGGTAGAAGTACTGGCTCGGCATTGATTATTAAATAAAGCCATACTGATAATTCGCTTAAGAGAGTGTTCTTCAAGCTGAGAGTGTCAACAAAACGTTTTATAGATTTTGATGGACAATATTGTATACCATCGATACGTTCTTCATCAAGAAAAATATTTTCAAGTTCTTCGGTGTTTAGTTTAAATTGTAGTGCTGTCAGTTGGTCTATGTTTCTACCGAAATATTTTCCAATTAATTTATATTCTGGAATTGTTTTCATTTGAAGCAATTGAATTTCTCTTCGGGAGCTTTTGGGTAAAGCATTTATAAAGTTATGCACAGTTGAGTCCGTATCATATTCCATTTTATTGAGCCAATGAGCACATTTGTTTGTTTGGATTTCAAAACATTCTGGACAAAAAACTAAATCACTTCTAAAGTATTGGTGATATATTGTTGGTTCGTCGTATACTTCAAAATTTAATGCGAACACAAGGATTAGAATGAGTTTTAGATGTGAAAATTTTCGTGGTTGCAAAGTCAGCATTAGTATAACTGAAAAATAGAAAAATAAATGTTTATTATTAGGGCAGTGTGAACAATTGCTTGAAGATTGGAATTTTGATTATACAAGCAAACGAATTTAGTTAAAAACCTGAGTTAGATTACTTTTTCCTCATAAAGCACATAATTTACCGGAGGATATTTAATATTAAAATATTAATATTTTTTTTTTTCAAAATCAAAATTTATCTTTCTAAAAAACAATCAGGCAGAGTCCGGTTCTTCAAGTTTCAGAAGCCTAAGTCGATGATTAACAACTGCACTCAATAAATAACATGAGAGAGTATTTTAAAAACCCAAAATTATTTCAAAAATCGTATCGAAAATGCGACTTAAGGCATATTGTGTAGTTTTGAGTTAAATTCTGCGGTGTTTATGGAAAACAAATCTATTTTTTTAAAACGATAGGATTAAAATTTGAAAGGTGTTAAGTTACATCTGCGGACAAGAGCATTCGACGAAAATCATGATTACACAGTAACGGTGTCTCATATATTGGACATCATCTGACGGTCATATGAGTCACTTTACCTGATATCTCATTGTAAATTCGTGTTTACTGGCATCATATTTATATACGTGCATTTTTCAGATTTTTATTTCAAGCGGCTGATTTTCGTGTCTGAGTGAGTTAATAAAATATGTTTAAGAAATATTTGATTTGTAAATTTCAATTTAGATATAAAAATTTTCCAAAGTATTACCTAGTTTTTTGTATATTTCAGTTCAAATCTATCAAACTCGACGCAAAAAATAAATTCATGCTGTTATGCCATTTTGTCTCATACCAATTAATGAATATATTTTTTCATGACAATCGACCACTAAGCTTTTATCTCTCTAAAATCTTTCATAAATTGCATTACCAATTAACAACAATATTTCAATCATCTTTATATTTTTTTATATTTGCTGCGAATGAATTAGGAGAAATGTAAATATTTACTGTGACAATAAATGCGAAAACTAATCTGTTACTATTAACTTATTGTGGTACTTTCCAATAAAATTCTAATTAAAATATTCAAAAAATTACACAAACAACCACTTACCCTAATATTTTTTTATATAAAAAATAACTGCAAACTAAATTATACAAACAAAATTAATACTAAATAGCGGCCAAAAGTATTTTCTAAATAGAAAATGAAGTTTTATTCACAATAGAGTTGAACGTCTTGTAAACAAAAACAAAAAACACATGTTGGCTGTCACAAGAATGTGTACGAATGATATCAAAAAGCAAAAAAACTAGAGAAATGTATAAAACGCAAAAGTGAAAAAGGGGAAAAAGAGGAATTTTTTCAAATTAACTTTTGCAGAAGGTGTAGCAAAAATGTGCTTGTAGGGAAAATGAACAGTTAAAAGTAGTTTTGATCCAACAATTTCGTACAAACAAAAAAAGTTATACAAAGAAATAAGTACAAGAAAATGCAATGTATGCAATTTACTATTGGCAAAATGGTTCGGCCAAAAATCGGTGTCTGCTTTTACAAACTGTCTGCTTTCTAACCGTTTTTCTGTTTGTGAGGGAGGGAAGACGAAAGTCAGCGAGTCAAAATCGGCTATACACACAATTTTAAAACGATGTATTTTATATGAATTTGATCGTCGCCTCCTCTTCAGCTGAATATCAAGAAATATTAAATGATAGGCAGCAAAAATAAATCGTTTGCACAAAATTTATTGAACAAATTTGAAAGTAACAAAATTAAACAAGTCTAAAATGTATTAAAATATCATTCATATATTCAATTAATTTTATAGCTGCTTTAGGGCGACTCTTACACGTTTCATCCAAACAATCCACGCACATATCGATTAGCTCTGGCAACTCCGGAAATGGATATAGAATTTCATATGGAATCCGTGCTAAAAATCCTTTCGCACGATTCATTTTAAAATCCTCACGGAGAAATAGACAAGCAGTAAAAAAATTGATATCACTCATTCGATGTGCACATACTTCCTGTGGCGAAAATGCAAAGCAATCATAACACTCAACATATTTATAACGATGTGTGGTATTAAATTCTGGCGGTGGATCTTTTTGTAATGCATCTACTATAAACAAGGTATCCACACCGGCAATGAATAGTCTATCACTATATTCAGAATACATAATTCTATCTGCAGTCATATCTGTTAAATAAAATCGAAATCCCAGCTTTCCGTTTGTAAATTTAAAAGCTGCCTCTAAAAGTAGTAGAGCAATTCTAATTCTAAGAAGTATAGGAGCGTCATAATAATGTTCTAAAGATTTGCCTTCGTGTATTTGAAATGACGTAAAACCACATAGTCCAGCAGTTGCCGGCACCGGCATGCCAATAGCCTCTAAAAACGGAATAAGAACTGGCTCGGCATTGATTATTAAATAAAGCCATACCGATAATTCACTTAAGACAGTGTTATTTAAGGTGAGAGTGTTAACAAAACGTTTTACGGATTTCGATGGGCAATATTGTAGACCACCAGCACGCTCTTCATCAAGGAAAATATTAGCAAGTTCTTCTGTACTTAATTTTAATTGTAGTGCTCTAAGTTGATCCATGTTTCTACCATAATATTTTCCAGCTATTTTATATTTTGGGTTTATTTTAATTTGAAGCAATTTAAATTCTCGTTGAACGCGTTTAGGTAAAGTATTTAAAAACTTATCTGAGGAGTCAGTATTATATTCAATTTCATTAAGCACTTCATTACATCTATCAGTTTGAATTTCAAAACACTCCGGACAATAGGCTAAATCGTTCTTAAAGAATTGATGATATACGGTTGGTTCCTCGAATATTTCAAAATTCAAAGCAGATACAACTATTAGGAAGAGTTTTAAATGCCAAAATTTATATGGTTTCAAAATCAGCATTAGTATAGCTGAAAAATAGAAAAAGAAAAATATATATTATAGTCAATAGATTAATGAATCTTATTGATTATGGGCATTTGAACAATTAAGGAGAAGGAATAAGTCTCACAATAACTCAAAAAATTTAAAGGTTATGTATGTATATATATACATGTTGATGTGCTGGTTTGATTAGTGGCACGGGGCTAACTATTTGGATGGCATTTATTTTAATTTATTAGGAATACTCTTTGCTTATCTGTTAGAAAAATATACTGGAGTTCGAATATATTTGTAAAAAAATAATTCTGTTCTATGGGCTATAAGTGTTTTTATTGTACATTAATAAGATATTACTTGGTTCGAATCGCTGGCTTGTTTTACCATGTCACGTTAGGCAATTACTTAATTTTTACCATAAATACTTTTCTCACTTTTTTATATTTTCTACTTCTGAAATTTAAACAACTTACTTAAATGATACTATTGAATGCAGGGTATTAAACCTTACATAATGTGTTCTAGATCCGGTGAATAATTAAAAATTTGTATACTATGTATTTAGAAAAATAGAAATTTAAGCTTAAGAACTTTTGGAATATAAAAAATTACAGAAAAGAAAAATAAATTTTTGAAAATAGTGAAAATAACTAGAAAATAAAATATCCTAAATAATTTGTAATATATATACATATATACAAAATTGCTGGAAGTTTTTAAGCAATTATTGAAACAAAAATTTATTTAAAAAAATGACCTATGTCTCTGTATAGGGTCTTCTGAAATATTACCACAATTCCCCGAATAGGTATTTTTTATCCAAGCCATCGAACTTATACTGTTATGCCTTTCTGTCACAAAATTCTTAAGTTTATATTTTTTTACAATAGCTTATGCTTTAAAATTTAAAAATTAAAACTAACACTAATATTTTTAAAATTGCATTACCTATTAGCAATAATATTTCTATCATTTTTATATACTTCTATATTTTATTTGAGAAATTTTAAATTAATGCAAAAATTAGCTGCGACAAGTAGGCTGAAAATTATTTTAATACTGTTTAATTATTAAGTGATGCTTTAATAGAATTCCAATAAACTATTTAAGATAATTACACAAACAACTACTTAACAAAGATATATATATACGTACACTGAAAAAGACGAAGAAAAGCTTGCGTTTTCAATTGACAGGCTGAAATCAAATACGAAGTAAAAAAATGTCGCTAGAAAATGCATTTAAAATATTTCAGTGCAAAAACGAAACAAATATAAGGGATGGCGAAGTAGAACAAAGCCGGCTGAGTGCAAATTTTTGTTTCGTTCTTGCACTCAAACATTTTTAATACATTTTCGCTAGCTACAATATTTTACTTTGTATTTGCTTTCAGTGTGTAAATTAGCGATCAAAAAGCCAGAAGTGCAAACTTAATGGCTCAAATATATATATATTTATTGAAACTCTATGGTGCTTAATCATAGTCATAAATAAAGCGCACTATAAATAAACAATACTTTAATGGCACTTTTTTATTTGACTATAATAATGGGACTTTGAATTAAAAATATGTAGATCCGTTAATAATATAAAATGTAACATGAACTGACTTTCATTTTCTAATATTTGAGAAATTTTTTTTTCTGTGTAAAATATAACTGCAAATTAAATTACAAAAAATACTAATATTAAATAACATCCAAAATATTTTCCAAATGAAAAACGATTCCTATTCACAATAACGTGTTGATTTGAAATAGGGGAAACAAATTTAAATAGAAGAAATTTGAATAAGCACTTGTGAGTTATTAGTGAAGAAGGTGTGTTGCAATTAAAAACACTAGTTTACAAATTTAAAAAAAAAAAATGTCTGTGGCATCATTTATGGATAGATTTTCGAGATATTATTTTGAAAATTTGTTTTTTTTTTTATTTTTCGCGAAGGTAGTTTGACTGTTTTGACCATATCTGGAGAGAAGAATAACCAAAATGATTGTAAAAGGTATCAAATTAAAGATAATAAATATAGAAAACGTTATTCTTCAATCAACTCAGTACTTTAAGTGCAATCGGTCAAAATATGTAAAAAAACGTTTTTTTGGACCAAAATCAAAATCGAAAACTCAAACTTAAAAAATAAGGACTAGAAATCGTAAAAAAGGGTTTTGATACCATTTTGGAGTTTAGCGTGCCAAAATACATAAATGAAAAATACTAGCATCTTTAGCACAAAATGGTTGTAAACTAGTTTTAATGTAATAGCTCTAGTTAACACGAAATTTATGTCTCGAATTTCTATATAATTTTAGGTTGCTGATACCGATGGTGTGTCCAGTTTTTCCCTACCGAATAATTTTTAAAATAATCACAATATTCCACAATATTCCAATATACCATTAATGGCAAGAATTAAATGTTATGTGGATGCTCATGGTAGATGGTTTGCAATTTATTGCTGGCAAAATAGTCACGCCACTTTGGTTAGTATGGTTTTAGACGAGGAAATTAGTTACTTGCGGCTATCAAATGAGATGGTAAAAGAGGGAATACCCCTCTAGAGTAACTCAAAAATAACAAAAATGATTTATTAAAAAGACGATGGATGAATAAGAAATTAATGGTTGGTTTGTTTTTAACGTAATTTGTGTTATAAACAACCTCTTTATGGTTAGTTTTGGGTAATTTGAAAACGGAATCAGGAAGATTTTTCCATAATGCATTCTACGAAATCTACTTTAAATGAGTTACTGGAACCACGAAACGTTAACGCAGGACTCCGCGTCTAATTGAAGGCTTTTATAACGTAAATTCAAAACAAACACTAACGAAAAAGAAAAAAGGGTTCCTCACTACACCTTAATGCTCATTGCAGTATGGAATACTCTAAAAAAAAAATTTTGCAGCTGATGCTATTTCAAGTGGATAAAATTTGAGAAGATAGGGAGCATCTTCTCAAAAGAAGATGCTCAAAACTGGTAGTAGTTGATAGTACCTACAATGAAGAAGAAAAGCAAAAAAAGTAACAATATAGTGGAAGAAATAAAATAGCTTTGATATACGATTGTGGAAATTTAAAGGTTCAAGGTTGCTCTTTTTTTTAAGAACATCGAAGGAAGGTACAAAAAGTATTTATGTATAAGAGAATAAATTTGTTATATTTTTAGATACATAACCAGCATGGGCATATTGTTGGATGCATTGATTATCTTGTTGGCTTCAACATGAATAGTATTTAAAGTAAGTTCGACAGGTCATTGAGATTGTTGATTCAGATTATTGATAAAATACTGAGGTGTTAATAAAAAGTACATTTTTACAAAATACACCCAAGGAAATAAATTATTTTGAGTTAATTTCAATTAAAAAAAAAAAATGTAACAACATCTACTCCGCTACTGCTCCATAATTTAAAAAATGAAGTCGGTATATCGAAAATCAGTAAATCAGCAATAAATTATTATAAACAAAGCTGACCATGACGGAATAATAATGTTAAGCAACTTTAACAAAAGTGAACAAATCTGGGTCCTACATTTTCGCTAACTGCTCTTTTCTCTCCGCATTTTCTCTCACTCTCCTTTCTCTCTTAATAATAATAAAATGAACTAGACATAAATAAAATCATAGCACATTTCAGATATTTTGATGATGGTTAAATCAATTTGATAAAACTTTTTATATCACGAAATGGTCGAAATCACGCAATTTCGGCTCAGTGGGAACATAGTATAGTTGAAAAAGTGGTCAGAGATTGAGCTGATAGGATAACCGTTTCTAAAACATAGTCGTAGTGATTATATGCCCAAAATTGTTTTCAAGCATTAAATGTCATAAAATTTCTTTACCAATAAACCCAAATTTCAAATTATATGCAAGAGAGATTTGTATGAGATTGGTTCATATTAGGAATATTAATGCCGGGTTCCCGTAGTTTAAAAAAAAAAACCCCGGGATTGAAAAGAATAAATCCTGTGATTTACGGGACTCGTAAGTAACTACAAAACTTATTGGCGTTCAAATTTTAGCTTTTTATGCAATATTTGTTTTTGAGTAAAGGAAACATTTTTTTCATCTAAATTTTTTCCAATTTGTTCATGGTAAGACCTCACAAAAGCCGATTAAATTTGTGGCAATGTATTTTGTGATGTATTATTTTACTTTGTTCTGCGAAATTTCAATTTTAGCCCTTTGACGCCCGAACTTTAATGTGGATGAAAGAGTTAATATCCAAAAATTTAAATGAACATCATATGCAGCTTAAAATTCTGGGTTGTTTCTGAATTGCATAAGTGTAAACTAATAAATATGAAAAAAGAAAAAATTTTGGATTTTCAGCAAGCATTGCGGAGTAAAATTTTTCAATTTATGAGAGTAAGTTTTTTGAGCTCGGCATTAAATTCGGCTCCAAAAATATGTGCAGTAGAAAGTACTTCAGTAGAGCATTAGGCATTTCATATATTTTCCCCCATTTCAAATTTGTAAGGAATTTTGAAAAATTTAAATGTTCTGCTTTGTTTACAAAAGGCATAAATTAAAAGCTTAAATAGAGTTTCTCGCTGAATCTAAAAAAATTACTTTCACCACTGTATAAATTTTAAACAAAACAAACAACGAAAAATTTTTAAAAAATTTGCTATCGACTCAAAGATAACAAATCAACGAAACGTGTTTCGGTTTGCATATCAAGATATTATTCATATCATGAAATACTGATTAATTTATGGTATATCTTGAATCTTATCAATAACATCAGTTTTATATTTAACTAAACTATCAATCCTTGAATCAATTCCGAAAATTTTAATCCCGAAACTAGAAAACTGTTTCGAAATCAACGTCCCTCGTACATATCTATAAAATGAAAAAAGTCATCCCTCATTCAAAGTATTTTGATTATAAAAAAATAAGAAATTGGTCTATATATTATTTTTAATTAAACAAATTCTCAGATATATAATTTATTTTTACTTTTATTTATTATTCATTCATCAAGTAGGAAAATTATATTATTTTCATAAGGCGGAATGCAATCGTGTCTCTTACTCTTTCTCTCTCTCTTCTTGAAATCACATAAAATATTTATTTTAGACCAGTTTTAGAGGTTATAAGTTTATACATCATGAAAACGCAAAGAGAGCGATAAAAAGAAGAAAATAGTTGCAAAGTAAGAACTTTGAGATACAACATGAACAGGAGGGAGATTGTGCTCAAGCAGCTATAGGACAAAAACTTTGAGAATTGAACAATGCACAAATGTACATATGTAGTTGATTATTGAGAGCTTCTACATATATCGCCAGTAACTCAAAGCTTATTTAATTCAATTTCATGAAGAAGTTCTTATAATCTTTGAGTATAAACATGAGAGAATTTTGCAAAATAAAATTAGTTGACACTTTCGTTTCGGTGCGAATCGTTGTGAGCTTAAACTGCTTCAAATTTTCCACAGCTAACATATCGTAAAGAACTAAAAAAACATAAAAAAAAATTAAAATAATCATAAAAACAACAAAAATATAAATAAACACTCCTTATAACATAAAAGCAGTTGCTCTTGAGATCAGCTGTTTTTAGAGAAAGATATCGGTCAAGTTCGATTCTAAATAAAATTATCTGTATTAAAAAATCAAATTAATATCAACTACAAAAAAACATTTTACGTAACTACTACAAAGAATTAAAAAATATATTGAATTATATACATCTTTTTAAAAGTTTTGCGGCTATGAAAGTCACAGAATTTGTATAAAACAAATTGAAAATTTGCCAACAAAAAAAAAATAAGCACATTTTGTTATAAATAATTGAAAGTGTTTCAAGTTTTTTTTTTTCAATTCTTACAAAAAGAAAAAAGTTTCAATGTTTATTTATGATTATAAAGTGATGACGTTCTAAATGTCATTCATAATACTTACATTTTCTATATTGAATATTAAAAATGAAAAGCAATTAAAAATTCTTTATTGCAAATTTAATGCGGCTAATGGATAGAATATAAAGATAATAATTCTAAATAATTAAAATACGAACAATTATATAAACACACAATAATAAATTACGTTGTAATATACATATATTTACATATAAATTATAGGGAAAAGTTATCATTGTTAATAAATAAACAAATCAAAATAAATAAACAAACCCACGTGAAGAAGAACCAGTTTGCAAGATCAATTTCTAAAGATAGTAGACACTTGATCAGGTTTGTAATTGTTAATATAAATAGAGAATGAATTAATGAATGAATGATTAGGAACAAGCTCATAGTCAATAATTTTTTTATATCTCTGGCTCATGCAGAATAATTAAAAGAAAACGCATTTATAAATTTTATTTATAAACAATAAAGCTATTTTTATAAGACTTTCACACAATACAGTAGGGACTTCGAGGACCGTTCTTTGCTCTGCGATCTATTAAAAATAATTCAGATACGCAGGTAAATCTGTTTTAATTAAAAAAAAAATTTTTTAATTAAAAAAGTTTTGCATATACCATTTATATTTTTGTAATTCTTATTTGACCACTTCACTTGCATTTCTTATATACCTACTTTTTTATAAAATTAATAATATTAAAAGATTTTTATTTCAAATTGATAGCCATAATCTTTCAAGTGACGTCAGTTATTTTAAGAAATGTGTGATTTTTGTTTGTTTTTTTTTTTACTTTTGCAATAACAATAATAATATATATGTCGTAAACCTGTTTTTAAATTCTTTAAAGCTACCCCCTTACACAACCGGCAAGTCATGACAAAACACACTTTTATTGATAAACAACGAGCCGCAGTCGTTATGAGTAAACTAATATTTCAAAGTAAAATAAAATAGTAAATAAATAAACATTACTACATATGATTACTTTGTTGAAGTCATTTTTAATTTGTTTTGCTAAGGGTGACCAATTTCTGTAAAATAAAATTTTTTACATAAAACTATTGAATGTAATTTTAGAATTTGTAAGAAAAACAAACTTTGTAGTTCGCTGTTTTACAAAAAAGGTTTTTATGAACTTCTTGTCTTAGTCAAATTGCCCTTGCCACAGCATATGTGTAAACCACCTTGATGGATTGATGAATATAACTAGGTCGATGATTAGATTGTAATAAAATCTTGCCCTTAGAACTTATATTTTGCTTACCAATGGCACAACAGGTGTTCCACATACTCAGTCCGTTGTTCATCCTTGTGGTTTATATAAATTCTGCGATTCTTTATAGTAAGCGTTAGTTATTTTTATATAATGTAAAAATATGTCAAATAGTGTCAAATGGTTCAAAATAGCAGGTCGTCTTACGATAAATCTCATTATATGGACGCCAAAAACGGCGGTATTCGAAAGATTTTGATTTTGAAAAAAAAAAACTAAAGAAAATTGAATAGAAATTTTATTTATTGCAGCTGTGTCAGAGAATGCTCGCGCCATTGGATATTGCTTCTTTAAGGTATGCACGCACAGGCTCGACCTTGTCGCAGCAACAAAAATTGTAAAAACGTAGCACTGCGTCACTGTCGCAGAGCGTTTTTCGAACATACACATATTTTTTTTGTCGCGCTGAAGACGCAGCTCACCACGTTTTGACTGCGATTTTTCCTTCTTCTTCATCTTTTTCTTTTATTTTTTTTGTGATAAGACAGTTTTTCAACAAAGAATTATTGAATTATTCACTGCGACAAAGTCGCATCTGTGCATGCATACCTTAAATAGATAACGATTTATGATGTTTTCACAACAATCTCTACCGTACATGTCTTCAAGCGCTATTTCCGAACATGCTCGACCGTTGGAACGGTCTTAACGAAGTGCGGTTAGATATGTCAGAAAAATTTCCGACATCAATACCTCGAAAGTATCTCTACTGACATTCCCCTAGCCACGCTACCTAGAGACGATATGAACAAGAAATACAACTTCGAAAAACATTTCAAGGTTGTACTTAGTAACAAGAGAGAATGGGACATACAAACTTTCCATACCTCTCACAAAGAACATACACTCAGATGGTACACCGACGGATCGAGAACGGACGAAGGAACTGGTGCAGTGGTGTATGGTCCAAAAACCAAACACTCGGAGCCAATGGGAAAAACTTCAAGCATCTTTCAAGCAGAAATTCTTGCCATTTGGCTCTGTGCACAGTTCAACCTCGAACGTGGGTACAAAAAGCAAAAATTAGTAATATACTCTGATAGTCAAGCTGCTATCAGAGCGCTAGACTCAATTGAGACCACCTCAAAATTAATATGGGAATGCCAAGAGTTACTAAATACATTAGGCAAGACTAATAAGTTACCTATTCTGGCTACCCGGACATAAAGGTATTTATGGTAACGAAGTAGCCGACCACTTGGCAAGGAACGTAGCGGCCAAGACCTTCATTGTTCCAGAACCCTTGTTAGGTATAGGAATTCAAACTTTAAAAGGCATACTAAAAGAGGAAGAACAAAATACCAGATCATCCTACTGGGCACTCCTCCCAAAGCTTAGACAGTCAAAGCTGCTAATTGGGAAGTTTGATCCCAGCAGGGCGACTCTCTGTCTTAAGTTAAATAAAAGCCAACTAAGGCTAATAATGGGCTTCCTTTCAGGGCATTGCAAACTGGGGGAGCATATGAAAAACCTAGGTTTAAGTCAGGACAGTACTTGTAGATTCTGCAAAGAAGACAAGGAAACATCCGAACACATCCTAATGCACTGCGAGGCGCTCACTCACAGAAGTAAGAGGTACGTGGGGCATTACCACCCAAGTAGTGGGGATATCATAGCCTTAAAGCCACATCAATTGCTGAGATTCCTCAGCAAGATTGGCTTGTCTGACAACCTGTGAACAGGTTACTATCGGGGGTACAATAGATCTCTTAAGGTCGTAGTACATCACACCCTTTCTAATCTATCTATCTATCTATCTCACATCAATAGAATTTTCCGTTCTCGAGTTTTAGACATTGAATGCTGTTCGAATGTCTACAAGTATTTGAATCTCCGATCTTCGCATTTCTTTAGATTTACCAAACCGTGCAATCTGATAAATCTTCTTAGGATAGTCTGGAAGACTGTAAGAAGATTGAAATATTGGCCGCCATAAGAGCGTTGTTAGATTCCAATACTTCAGACGGAGAAACTTGTATTAAATTCTAATCTTGCCAAATGCATTCTTCCGAAAATTTATTGTTTACTTGAAACTTACATTTTAAATAATTATCAATTTTATAAACTTCTGGTTAATTCAGTTCAACTTTTTTCAAGTGATTACATACGAGTAAAAGACTATTAATATTCAAAATCTATCTATCTGAAGTATTTATTTATACTTTATAAGAAAAATACATATTCAAGTTTAGACAAATAATAGCCAAGTCTTCGTATGTAAAAAGTGAGAAGTTCTGAACTCAACTGCCAAGTTTTATTAGCTAGACTACTACGTATGTAAATGTGCAGAAATTTCTTAGTTAAAATAAACAAACTATTGAAATCCTAAGATTATTTTAAAATGCGCAAAACAGAATGATTAATCGGAAGGTAACATTTTTATTTTAGAAAACCAGTTTGTTATTTTTTAGAAAAAAACTTTTAAACACATTTCGGAGGCTTGTACCTTTACGCCTTGTCATTTGTGAAAGTCCAAATGACATGATATAATGTATTTGTAAAATTAGAATACATATTTTAATTTTTTATGCTAAAATCGGAACGAACATTATTTTAATGAATTCATTAATGAAATCAGCTTATTACTTAAATTTGTTTTGGTGATAGCAAAATAATATATAGTAAAATCAGTTTTGAGTCATAGGGATTTGTAGTATATATAGTAAAATCAGTTTTGAGTCCTAGGGATTTGTAGTATAAATGCTCAATATTGCTGCGGTGGCGTTGCAATCGCAACACCGCTATAGACTGGACTGTCGATAGTTTTTTATCTATGAACCCAAAACAGATTTAAGGCAGTGGTCTGGTGCACTTTCTCTTTCCAGCAAGCATATGTTGATCGTGATCATAATTTTATGTCTCATAATGTTCTACTGTTTAGGACCTTTCCGACTGCTTGATTTATATTATTTCAGAAAAACTTTAATGTGAATCCCTTTTAGCTCTATTATTCATTATTAGTTTTTTTCCGATTTCTTTTTACAGATGGCTGCATCATTATCAGCAACAAGTTATCCTTCACAACCGCAAAATACAAAATCCTTACAACTAGGTAACCATTTGGCAGAAAAAAAAAATATTGCAATGTTGCTGAGTCGCCGTTACGAACAATTGTTTAGGTCTGAAAAATACTATGATTGCATTTTCCATATTGGAGGGATAAATGTCAAATGTCATAAGCTTATACTGTCAGCTGCGAGCCCAGTCTTTGAGGCTATGTTTTTCGGACCCATTCACGAAAAGCAACAACAAATCGAAATACTTGATATTAGCCCAGAGATATTTAACGTGCTAATGAATTACATCTATGCAGGTTTGGTGAATTTCGAGCAATTTAATTTAGAAGAAACAGTTGAGTTGTACTACTGTGCTGAAAAATATTTACTCACTGATCTGATTGGCGATTGCCTATTGGCAATAACACGTAAATTACGTTTTTCAAATATTTTGCCAGCACTAGAATTATGCGTTTGCATGGATCTCAATGGTTTGTTTGAAGTTTGTATGAGCTTCTTTACACGCTGCTGTCTAGGCGATCCACAATATATGGCCTATCACAAAACACACTATTTGCACATATCCAAGGAGTGCATTAAAGTGATCATATCGGCGAACAAAGAAGTGCGCAAGCATCTATTGTGGTTTGTATATGAATGGTGTCAGCAGGAATGTAATGAATTAGGTCTACAAGAAACAGATTGTGCATTGATCATAGATGATCTACAATTAAAGGAGAATGGAATGGAATGTGCGGATTTGCTAAATGCAAAAACACAACAACTGCAGCAGCAACATTGTTACTCGTTAGAGCGTAGTTATTACAAGGCTTGTCGCCCATTTACCATCGATTATGATGCCCATGAATGGAAATTGTTTGTGAAATGTGATCGTTTCATATCGTTGCGTGGTATTGTCATGCAAAGTCGTTTAACACCGAATTTAACATCAATAGCGCCACTTTCACATTTTTTTGCACATGCTCTAACCTTTCCGAGTGAATATAATGAAAATTTTCGCATTGAAATAAGTTCACCAACAATGCCAACATCACCGAGTAACAATAACAATAGCGATGGCGAATATGGAAGTGATCATGAAGTGGCAGCTGCCGCTATGGAACAAGATATTCAACACGAACAAAATGTTGCTATCATATGGCAACATACGGTTATAAAACAACCCACCAAGTATAATTGTGATTTAAATATTAATTGGGAAGATGGTGTTATACTCTCACCTGAGGTCGAATACCAGATCAAATTGATTTGGCAGCAAAATGCTTTTGGCTCTGAATATCCTTGCAGTTTGCTATCGAACTCGGTTGATGGTGTTCAGTTTAGAGATTTTAATGCTCATTGTGGTAGCCTAATTAAGGGTTTAAGATTTTTAAATTTAGTTTAAATTTAGTTATTATTTACAAAAGAATTTACGTGATGTATTCAAATTAATAAAAAATATTTTTTATAAGTTCAAACTGTAATTTATATTAATTAGTAATAAACGACATTTTAACTTATTCTGTTCATGTCGGAGTTCAACAAACTAAATCAGAATTTATGTTGAAATATATATGAACGTAAGTATATCGCTATTTTATTGTTGCTTGAAATGTTGTATCAGGTTTTTTGTTTCGTTTTTGTTTGAAGACGCTTGTGTAAAATTGTTTGCGTATAAGTGGAACTTGTTTCTTTGTTTTTGTCGTTGTTTTTAACACAAAAATTAGCTTTCTAATTTTATATAAAAAAAATAAAAAAAATAATATGTCATTATAAATTAGTATATACATATTTCTTTAGGGTTATCTTTATGATGCAAAGCGTTCAACTTTTATTACATTTTGTATCAGGGAATTTCTCCATACTCGCTTGGCTCCAGCTAATTAAACGAGCTGTATACATTATTAAAATAATTATAAATTATTTGTTAAATAAACAATGACATATAAATAAAGGAGAAGACTTAAGTGCCAAAATTGGCTGCTTTTTCTAATCGACAACTCGCAACTGACTGCATTGTTCCAACAATCTAGTAATTGAATATTATGGCAAATAACGCTAGTTCCGCTTTAATAGCAAGCGACAAAAGAAATTCGATATTTCAAAAAGTTATGAATTTATAATTCTGTATACCGTCTGATGGTACAAAAACATGAATGTTGGTATAAAATTTGAGTTTTACCAAATATTATAAATATGTCCCAAAATATGGAATAAGTTTATGTACAATTCATCAAAATCTGGAGTTTAATCCCTCATTTTTTAACGAAGAGACTGATATTGAACCTAAGTATAAATTAACCGAATTTCAGAATATTTGGCCAGCTAGAAAAAGAAGTGGCCCACAGTGCATTGTAAACATTTGTGTATTGTCCATATATGGTTCAAAGAAATGTACATAAAAGAATATATGTTATTATACCTATGTATACTACTATGGCCGAATAAATTATTAGACTGCAAAAATTACTAAAAATAAATAAATAGCCACTAAGTTTTGTCCGAATGGATTAATTCACAATAAATACGGGCATGTAAACAAAATCATATGATGTCAGTCAAAAAAATATAAAAAATAGAATATGAATGAAAGAAAACAAAAAAGTAGATAGCATTTCAAAATGAAAATGTGTAAGAATTCACAATAACAGAAAAAGGGAATTAAAGAGGGAGTTTACAATTATATTACAATTGACTGGATTCTGATAAACTCTCCAAATTGGTATAGTAATAGTGCTACTACAAAATTAGTTAATTTATATATTTATTAAATACCAATTAGACATATTTTATTAACATAAAATTATTTCCAAAAAATCATCAAATCAAAATTTTTATTAGATTGGCAGCACTTTTTCTCACTATTACACTGTTTTTTTCTCTCATTTTCACTCTCACTTCTTTTCTCTTCATCTAAGAAACCAAATTGTTATTTCTCGCTGAAAAATTCAATATTTAATAATTTAGTGTATTCAAAAATTTTCAAATCTATTAAAAACTATAACTATAGAAATCAAAGTATACAAAGTTTAAAAAATTCACAATAAAGAACTTGAATATAGTGCCGAAAAAATGAATATAAATTTGCCCAATTTCAATGTGAAAAATCTAGTGAAAGAAGCAGGTTCTACTCTTTCCAGAGTGGTGCAGGTAAACATGCAGGGGCTCGTTAGGTGTACGGGTGGGTGGATGGGTGGGTTAATTAGTTGGCCTTGTTTTGGGGTGGCAATCGTGATGGTTATATACGAAAAAGTTTTAATATTCATAGCAATTCCATTTTCATTTTAGCTCACAGAGGAAAAGCTTGGTACCACTGAGCGCACGGAATATGATCCGGAATTTCAAAATCTTGCCGAACGTGCTGATATTACTAAAACATGGACCGAAAAAATTGTACGTGACACTGAATCCGTACTTATACCGAATCCACAGAATCGTGTTGAAGATTTCATTTTTGAAAAAATCGAGAAAACTAAACCACAACGTTTAAGCAATTTAGAATATTTGGCATTGGATATGATTGAAGCCGGCGGCGATTTTGGTCAAGATTTACCCTATGGGCAAGCATTGATAAAGGTTGGACAAGCCGAACAAAAGCTGGGCCAATGTGAACGTGATTTCATTGCATCGTCCGGGATTTGCTTCACGCAGCCATTGCGAAAATTTCTCGATGGTGAAATGAAAACGATAACCAAGGAGCGTGGCTTATTGGAGACTAAGCGGTAAACTGGACTAAACATACTATATAAATTAGTGTAATGTTTGCTTATAATTCCATTCTATTATATTTTTAGTCTTGATTTGGATGCTTGCAAGAATCGTGTTAAAAAAGCGAGAAGCATGTTAGGACAACAAGCGGTGAGTTTTAAGTAGAGAGAAGAGGTGCATTGTTTTAGGGTGATTGAGGCAATATAAAAACAAATATATTAAAGAATAGCAAAATTGACTTAAACTATATGCTATCAAAACTAAATACATATATTGAACACTATAAAATAATAAATTGGTTTAATGCACGTACTCACTTTTCGTATAATAATAGAAAGCACATTATAAATTTAATAAAATGAATGAAAGCCTTTATTAAATTTATTTTATTTTTAATGCCGCATTAAATATTTTCACCATTTCAATGGAATTAATAGAAAGATGGTGTTTCACCAGAAGTTGCCTTAGAGCAGGTACTTTCAAATTAAAATATATACCGAATTAATTTCGATTTTAAATATACAGAAACTTGTATTTATGAAAAATTCTTATCTCCAATAAACATTCCATTCACAGGCTGAACGTGATTTGCGAGTAGCACAAGCAGAATTCGATCGTCAATCGGAAATCACAAAGTTATTACTCGAAGGTATTAGCACATCTCAAGCTTCACATTTACGTCATTTGCATGCATTTGTTGAAACACAAGTGCGCCACTATAAACATTGCATTGATGTGATGAACAATTTACAGCACGAATTGGCCAAGTAAGTTAATATTAGTTTTTATTTTAAATTCATTTATACGTGTATGTGCACATTTTACCATCATAAAAAAAAAATAAATAAATGTAATAATGGCACAACTCTTAAATATATAATAGCTATAAGTTTTAGTTATACATACAAACAATTTAAAGTCTTTTGTGTGTATTGTTAATTAAAATTGGTTTGCAGAATGCGACCTGAAATGCCACGCCTACGTATTAATAGTGAGGATGTAGATGTGGGTGGGCCTCCCAATTCAATTAGCATCAATAAATCAAGCAAATTAAATTATGTTACTTCTTCGACTGCAGTTGATAACGATGAACATGATGAGGATGATGATGAATTTAATATTAATGATGATTTGAATAATTTTAAAACAATTGATATAAATGCAACGAGCACCAATACAAATCATACAAATTCCATTATCAGCACTACCACAAACCCATTTGCAACTCACATTTTGGAAGAATATAATATTGAATTTGATACTAGCGCTATAACAACAGTTTAAATATCCCCTTTTTTTGTATGTGTTGTGTGTGTGTGTTCTTTTTTTTAATTAAAAGCTGTATTTCTTTTTTCATTCCGTACCAAAAAAAAAAAGAATATCTGAAATCTGAGGATAGAATAAAGAAACAAAACAACATTCTGTATGCACGGAATGAATAAAAAAAGCACAGCTACTGAAGAGAACGAAAGGAATATATTATGGCAGAATTACACCAGGTGGTAGCAGCATTACAACAAGTACAACCAGACAATAATAACAATTTGCTTTGTTGGTATAAAGACCCAGAAATGTCAAAAACAGAAGAACAAATGCATGGAGAACAGACAAAACAAAGACTTTGGCTGTGGTTATATTGCGAGTATGCTCGGCGAACACCATGAAATTGTTGTTGCACCGAACACAAGTTTTTACTCACTCTCACAGAGAGTTTTTACTCACTCTCACACCGAACACGATATGCTCGGTATATTGTACACCGAGCACGCCGAGTATTCAAGGTAGCTATTAGTTATTTTACAAAACAGTATCATTACATACAAAATTGTATTGAACAGAGGAGTGCATTTCCATAAAAACCAACTGAGCAACGAGCTGAATGTAACCACCTCAACCGAGGACGGGAGAAAATGTTTTGTGTTCGTGGAACACCGAGCACCAATATAACCACGCACTTTGACAGTTCTCAGTCTCTTCATAAAAAAAAATTAAAGAGGAAGAAAGAGAGAGAGCTGACGCTGTTATCGCCTTTTATAAATCCGCCTTGGAATACACATGCATATGTACATATAGCAAAAAAAAAGGCGGAATGTTTCAAAGTACATTTTTTATTATTAACAAACAGCATAAAAATGTTATAAATTTCTATTATAAATTTGACTGAACAAATTATTTATGCTTGCTAAATTATTTTTTTTATACCACCTCATAAGATAGAATGAAAATGATAGATTCGAAACTTTCTGAAATGTATTATGAAACGAATAAAATTAAAATAGAGAAAAGAAATACAAAGTGTTAGTAGACAATAGTTAAATATCATTGAAATTATATGCACATACACCAGTGTTCATAATCATAGTGGTGAAATAAATAAGTGCAAGTTATAAATCACGGAAGTAATATTTTTAATGACATATTGAAATAAAATTTATTTTGTAGCTTGTACCTTAATTCACCACTATTACAGCCATATGTGCAAATAGCTGGCTTAATCAGCTCTGTTATCTTCTAATCGAAGTTACCTTTTACTGTAAATGATCCTTCATACTGTCTACTTTATAATAAAGCTGATCATCATTTTTTAGGTCTGTTTGCGTACTTTTCCAGTACAGTTTTGCAAGTAACTAAACTCAAGAGAATTAGAAAGTATTCGCTCACAAAGAGAAAAATATCACAAAAAGTTCACGAACGAAAATTTGCAACATTGAAGATAAATGCTGTAAACTAAGAACCAAAACTAATCGATATGAAAAAGAAGACGAAATTTAATGACAAATGCTCAAATAGTTAAAAGTAACTAATAAAACATAATTAAATAGATATTTCCGCATCAATTCGCTGATAAATTGATAAACAAAAATCAATTTTTTTAAATTTTTTTTTATTTACGGAAAATACAACCATGTTTTCTTGCTTGCAAGTTTTTACAAGTAAAAATTTGGAATCTCTCTCAGCGAGCTTTCACTTTACTCTATAATTTTCTCTCTCGTTGCAATTTTTTTTTTTTTTGGATAAACGAATGCCTTTTAAGCAAATTGATGATAATTTGTAAGGAAATGTTCCCTATAGTGGGTCATGTTTTGTTCTTTGGGTATCAATTTTCGCCATGAAAATATTTTTCAAAAACCTAATATACCATTCAAAAGGTATTGTAAATGGCTATGGTTTGCTTTTGACAAATTGTGGATTTATATAAAAATTTAAAAAAATTTTTGATTTTTTGACAGTCAATTTTTGGCCAAAAAAATGTTTGTACCCTAAAGTGGGTCACTCACAGAGACCGAATGAAACCGCAGAAAGTGTAAAGTTAAATATTATGAAAATATTTAAAATTATTCTTCATGTTCACTAGATTCTGCATCCCAATCCGAGTCACAATTTTGGCATGTAAAAAACTTTGTCGCATGTTGGTATTTTAGGATACACGGATTTTAGGGTGGGATTTAGAAGCATCTATTGAGTGTGAGTATTGGACCGAATTTTAGGGTGGGATTTAAGGAACATCTATTGCGCTCGAGTATTGGACCGGATTTTAGGGTGGGATTTAGCAGCATCTGTTGAGCGTGAGTATTGGACTGGATATTAGGGTGGGATTTAGGAGCATCTATTGAGCGTGAGTATTGGACCGGATTTTAGGGTGGGATTTAAGTGCATCTATTGAGCGTGAGTATTAGACCGGATTTTAGGGTAAGATTTAGGAGTATTTATTGAGCGTGAGTATTGGACCGGATTTTAGGGTGGGATTTAGGAGCATCTATTGAGCGTGAGTATTGGACCGGATTGTAGGGTGGGATTTAAGTGCATTTATTAAGCGTGAGTATTAGACCGGATTTTAGGGTGGGATTTAGGAGTATTTATTTAGCGTGAGTATTGGACCGGATTTTAGGGTGGGATTTAAGGAACATCTATTGTGCTTTAGTATTGGACCGGATTTTAAGGTGGGACTTAGCAGCATCTGTTAAGCGTTAGTATTAGACCGGATTTTAGGGTGGGATTTAAGAGCATCTATTGAGCGTGAGTATTGGACCGAATTTTAGGGTGAGATTTAGGTGCATCTATTGAGCGTAAGTATTGGACCGGATTTTAGGATGGGGTTTAGGAGTATCAATTGAGCGTGAGTATTGGACCGGATTTTAGGATTGCATAGCATCACAAAAATGTTTTTTTACTGCATATGAACCTAAATCGCTTTGAAATCATATAAATGAATGAATAATTAACACACTACATGTACTCACCGTTTTTGTTGAAAGAAAAATAAGCACAAAATGGTCAATGGCAAAAATGGTGAAAAACTTTTTAAATTTTTTATTACGCTGTGTTTGGCATGAGTATAAAGAATGCGTGTTTTCACTCCAAAGCCACATAGGAAGTGAGAACGTCAAAAAACATGACTGTTAATGTGAAATTATTCGTATTGTAAGTGGGAAAAATTAGAGAAACGTTCGCAACCCACATTATGAGTCGACCTACTTTAGGTAGCATTCCCTTACAAATTCTTAAATTTTTTGTACGCGAACAGACCTATTGTCTATCAACTAAATAATCTTTAATATGTATGTACCTGGAGAGCTTGATGTACCTTAATAATAATACTCAGTAAAGCCTATAAAGATTTTATTTGGCTAATATATAATTTGTATGCGACCACTGCATAATTTAGTCATTACTCTCAAAACAAAATCAAAAACCTAAAAAATACTAAAAATTTCAATAGATAAACATATTTTGTATAAAAAAAAAATTATATTTACCTACTGTATTAAACTACGTAGATAGTTAATGAATTGATTATTTTTTGCTGTTGTTGTTGTTGTTATTCTTACTTAAAGTTAATATTATATTTAAGTCATATCTAAATTGTATTTCTTTCTAAATATTCATAAAATACAAAAATTTTAATATTTATTTCTAATTGCAATACTTAAAAGTTTTAACATTTTTAATAAAATATATACTCCGACTCTCGTTAAGAGTTGAATTACTTATTCAAGACTCTATGCAGTAAAACAAAAAAACAAGGTTCTGAAAGTGAATTCTGATAGAGCTCAAAAAAAAATCATATTGACCTGACGTTTTATATTTTACGCGAGTTTAAATTTGCCCATTTTCGTCTATTGTAGTATAACAAAACTAAAGATAGCTTGGTTAGTTTTGCACCTACGAAGAATTTGAGTGTTTAATGTTTTATAGTAAATTTATATTGCAATATTTTTTCATATTAACTCTTTATCTCTATAAGTCTTTTTTCTTCTCTGACAAAAATATGTTTTTTATCCTTGTAAAGTTATCCAAACTACATAAGTTAATATGTTCCAAAGAAATGTTCGTCAAAAAATTTTATTATATGTAGGTCATTGAACACCAGCAACCTGTTAAGTACCAATAAAATCCAAATAAAACATTTAAAATATTTTTCCAACAGAACTTTTAATTGTGTACAAGGAAGGACTAACAAAAGTTTGCTATGTTGCCGGTATTTTATTAGTTTTTGAAAAACCCAAAGTTGATAGACGATTTGCAATAATATTACGATATTTAATTTAATATTTCAGTAAGATCGATAATAAGAATTAATTCACCAGCACCATATTCTCTGGATTGAGCTCCGAGTAATTTTTGGCTGTTTCCAAAAAAAAAACAAAACTGGGGCAAGCATTTCTTGACGACTTAGCCAACCTTGATCTATCCAAGCTATGCATACTTGCAAAATCTGCTGGAAGATTCGAGGCTATTGCCGAAGTTGTAGTCTAACTAAGCTAGAAGAGTGTTTCTCTTCAGGACGGAGTACAATAGACTTTTCAGTCTACATGCTCCTCGCTCTTTAGATCACTCTAATATTAGTTACGTTTTATTCGCCAGCTAGTTTAACATATGCGAATAAAATGGCCAAGTTGTTAACTCTCTTTTTCGTTATATTGTTATTCACAATGGAACTGCTCAACAGCTAGAGGTGAAACTTTTTAATGGATTCCAGTCGTTGAGGTTAATCGTGGGCATTGTTTTTAGTTTTTACTGTTTATAAGAAAATTCAACGATGATTTTAATTTTTTTCATCGGCAGACATTTCGAATCTACCTTTTTCTTTTTTTTTTATCAAACTGACATGCTTCTTCTTTCACTGAGCAGTTCACAATAGAATTTGATGTAGTTAAGCTACATGTTAAGTATACATAACAGTTATAATTATACGTGTTACCTCTACGGCTTTGTTGTTGTTTCCCATACAATTATCGCTGCTAGTTATACATAACTAGAAGCAAATGGCCAATAATACGCAGCTATTATACAATACAATATCGAAGTTGAGAAGTTTCAAAAAAAAAAAAAACATTTTGAGGAATATTTCTCAATCGACTTAAGAAATGTATTGAAATTAAAGAAAATTATGTAAAGAAGATAAAAAATGATGAAAATTAAGAATGTGAAATTTAAATTTTTTTTTGTCTGGTTTTTCCAACCAACTTAGCGAATTTTTGTTAGTCCCTCCGTATGTATTGAGGATTTTGAATTATTATGAGGATTATATATTTGAAGGAAAGATGAAGTACATAATTTATTTAGAATAATAAAATTCAATGCTCTTTGAAAAAGAAGATTGAGTATATTTTTAGGTAAATGCAGTGCTATGTACTGTTGTTGTGAACGGTTTACACTGATCGAACGAAAGAAGATTATTTCGTTTGAAAAGAAACCAAGTCAAATTAAATTTTAAGGGCCGATTACACATAAATTTTTTTACAATTCGTTTCTTTTACTAATGAATTCTTAAGCTAACAAATGAAATGGCTAAAAGCCATTTCATTTAATGAATCATAAACGGAACTACTTACAAAAAAAAAAAAGCAAATAAAACACGAATAAATACATTCGCGAGCAATTGAAATATGATCTTCTTCCAACACCAACACTGCCAGCACAAAATTGCTCAGACTTAACTACCCTTCCCAGTGATGCCATCAATCTATTTGCAGCACTTGATGCACATTATCATTTACTTCATCACGATCGAATGCAACTTGTTGTATTATACTTTACATTCGAAATTCTTACCATAATCATTTTTATCTTTCATATTAGAAATTCGATAATATCGGAAATCAGTAATTTAATAAAATCAATTTAAACTTATTTATCTTTTCTGTGATTATGCGAGCAAATTCACACTTTCAAAATATTCTATTTATTGACTGTGTGTGATTTTATTAATATTTAAAATTAAAATTTCTGTAGAAGCCAAAAAATTGTTAGCATAACCACGGCGTAAGCAAAGTAAATGAATTCAATTACAAAATAATACAAAAAAAAAGAACCAAATAAGGCAAAAAACGTGAAAAAATGGATAATAGATAATATTGTTATTATTTATTCATTAATTTATTCAGAAATATATTCCATCAAAACGATTTACTTACTTTTACTCATACCTACTTTTAAAAAATCGACTCCATATTTAAACAATAAAAATACACTACAAATACATATAGTAGGGGAAAGGCTTGCAGGTTGAGACCGGTTTTGTTTTTATGTCCAAAACTTTTTACTCAGCCATGAAGAAGAGAAAAAAGAAAGAGAAATTCCATTAATTTTTGTCAGAAAGATCGGCATCAGAGTCGCACGTGAAATAACTTCTCGTTATGTTGGCACAATTTAAATAGAATAGTTGTTGACACTTGTTGCATTCCACAGAATTTTTGCTAGTTAGTTTGGCTGGTAAATTCTTCATACATAATCAGAAATCAACATCTTCATCTGAAGACGATGTTTTCTTTTTTTCGATTGCCAGTGTTCGCTTATTATTAAAGTTCAATAGCAATTCCGAACATAAATAAGCATTAAAATGAGGTCTCTGACGTTTTCCCTCCAAAACATATAACACATAGTGTCCCAACCTGCAAGCATCGCCGATATTTTGAAATGATGTAATATTTTTTTCACTATGCAAGATATGTTCAAAATTCCTTCGGAACATTAAAATAGAGCAAAAGCTGTGGTACGAATGTTATATAACCTTTTTGTACGGCTTCAATAACTACACTTTTTTTACGTTTAGAAAATTCCCAAATTCTGTTTGAAACATAAGGAATGGCAACAAGTAATGAAAAATTTACTGCTGATGTTATATCAACGTGACCGCAGAAACAGAAAAACATTAATATTGGATTGTCTCAACCTGCATACCTTTCCCCTACATACATAATTTTTCTTTATTTTCACAATAAAAAAAATCTGTATTCAATTCAATATCCAAAATTCTTCTGTTATATATCACATGTATATATTTCAATTAGTTTGGGAGGCCCGAACCCATACGTACCGCTCGATATATTTAATGATGACAACAATGCAGCTGCTAGTGGTGGTGGTGGTGGCATTGCTGGAGGTAGTGGTTCAAATTCCAGGAAACGTAATCCAGCTGACGTTAGTGTGGATCAAATGCGACGTGCACGTGTTTTATGCTCATATGATGCTAAAGATCATACCGAATTGAATTTAAATGCCAATGAGGTGAGCAACAATAGTAGCAAGTAGAGTAGAAAAATTTTGAAAAATTTCTTAAATATGTTTTTAATTTTTTTTTTTCTTTTAATTTCAGGTAATTTTTGTAACTGAATGCTCACCAATTAATGCTGATTATATGTATGGCAAACAAGGTCTGCTTAAAGGTCTTGTACCACGTGCTTTTCTTGAAATGCTCGATGATGATAACAGTGATAATTCGCAAGCTATTAATAATGATTATTAAACAAAAAAATCAAAAAGAAATTATATAAACATAATAAAATAGATTTAGCACGTAACAAAAACAAAACAAAAAAGACCAGAATACTCATATATAATTGTGAAAGAAATATATAAAACAAACAATAACAAAACATGGTATGAAAGTAAAACAAAAACAAATCAGAAAATTTAAATAACGACCTAGAAATGCAGTACAATAATTTAATAAATTATTATAGATAATCAAGGAGCATGATATGATATCATAACCATGTGTTAGTAATGCATTGTTGTAGTAAATTTCACAAACTCATCAATTACATAAAGTATAAATTAATAAATGTAGCTCAATTAATAAACAATCATAGAAAAAATCAAAGAAAAAAAAAAATAAAAAAATTATATGAAAAAAGACATGAAAAGAAAAGAAAAAAGACAAAGCTTTTTAATCTCAAATACTCTTCAGCTATATATTAAAAAAACAAATTTCAATGTAGTTTTTTTTTTAAAGCTTCAAATTGTAATTTTATATAGTCTTTTTCTTCTATTCCGTCTGGTATTTTGTCGTCTTCCTTTTTGTTATTAAACAATGTCTATGTTTATGTAACATTCAAAATAAGTTTCTTATGTATTTAATATTAGCGTATACTTAAATAATATTATACTCGTGCTAAATGTAACTGTCTATGATAGTTCATATTTATATGAAATGTGTAAGACTGGAAGCAAGGTAGAATGGCAAACAAAGGATTGAGCAAAGTGAAGAAATAAATTTTGTGTTATTTTCATAGTGAAGATCAAAACAGAAAAAAAAGATTTTCTTGAAATCGTTGAAAATAACAGAGTAGTTTTGTAAATTTTACTCATCGCGCTCGATTTTCTTCCAATCTAAGAATGAAAAATGAACGTTGTTTTTTTTTAATCGATCACTTTGGAATGCCTAATCTTAAGCCTATACATTGAGGGTAAATAGTAAATTCAACTAAAAACGTAGTTAATTAAATTATTTTAAAATGGTCATTTAAAAATAAACTAAATACAAAAATAATTAAATTGTTTATGAAAGCCCATAGTTAAATCAATTTTACAATTTAATATTTGCTCTTTTCAGTGCGGCGAAAATAAAAAACTTATTTGTTTTTGTAGTATTTAAGAAACTAACTTTTAAAAAGCTTAATTTTTTTTTTTTTTTTGCATAATATGTTAATCCAACACCTTAAGAATATGCCCAAAAAGAAATCCCAAATTTCAAGAAAGTTACAGCACACAAAACTCATATATTATTATGTAATATGCTAGCCACTATTCACTCAGTGAGACTTTAAACGGATTTTTCTTGAAACCGCATTTTCAAAACTTGCGGAAACTCGCATTTAAAAACTATTCAACTATTCTTACATGGAAATTTTATGTATAATTTATATGCTTAGGTACATTGGTGTTTCCGTCAGCTGATTTTGGCATTTAACACATTACCATAGAGCACATGAAATCAAGAATGATGGAATACAAGATTACACCAATAAGTTGATGAAAAGTGCCTCTCTCTGCGCATGTCGCCACAAGTCATATTTTCAAAGAGAGAGTTGTGGAGACTTCATACCTTTTATATGCGAACAATTTAAATGTGAAAATTAACGATATTTATTTGTTTTAATTAGATTATTTGCAGATACAAATTCAAAATGAAGTATTAATATTTATTAGTCTTCATTATAAATTAGAATATTTAACTTTTCATATATAATATGTACCACAAATGTAGCGATCACGTTGCTTCATAATACGCAGTAATATAAATCTAAAGAATTAAATAATATAAAACATAGTAAAGATAACAAATACAATTTTTGTTATAATTTTTTTAATCAGTTCTAATAAAAAAAATTATTGTTAATACTACCGAGACGATATTGAAACTTTTGACGGTCGCACAACCATATCCTTTTCATAAATGGTATACCCATATTGTGAAATTTAATAAAAGATCTATGAAGAGTAAAACATTTATTTTTGGATGCAAACCGAGATTAAAATTTTTTGATTTTGGCCAGCTCGATTTTGCAGCGGCTCCATATTGCACTGTTTATATGTAAATGCAAATAAAAAAAAATGGTAATCTACGTCACAGAGACAAAAGCTTTCTCTCTTTTTTATAAGAGCCAAATAACAGAGATGCGCATGGCGTAATCTTGTATTCTACCATTCTTGGGTATAGTCGATCTCTATACATTTAACACCAACAATAATGTATATGTGTGGGTAAATTGAGCGAAACATACCGAATAAATTTGAAGTGCTCTCTCATATACATACAAACTCCGCTTATATTTTAATTTACACCCCTCTCTTCTCTTAGTTGTTTAGAGTAGCACGTTTACGCCGCGCAGCAGTCTGACCAAGAGGGGAACATAGAACATTACACATTTATGAAGTTTGCCCTTACCATGAACTAAGATGTTTACATATCAAAAATATGATTGTTTAGCAAAAAAAAAAACATGTTGCAAAGTTACAAATTTATTTTTTGCTTTCTTATTCAATGTCCCTCTTGAACCAAAACCTCAAATCATTTTATTTCCCCAAGTTCTTTAAAATGTCTTTTTGTAGTAAAAAAAAAAAATAGTTCGAAGAGAATTTCGCTTCATGCAAATTTCGTTTTGACCAGCAATACAGCAATACTAACTGTAATGATTAAATTCATAACATTCCATGCCCCCAATGTATACTCGAAAACTTGATTTGTTTTTCTTCTTTTATTTGTATGTTTCATTTTTGAATGTATTTTAGTTCTATAGTGCAAAGTTTAATGAAGTCAATTAAAAAGCAGACATGATAGTTTGATAGTTTAATAACCCAATTTGTTTTTATAATTATAAAAAACGAAAATTAAAAAAAAAAAAACATGAAAAGCGTCAATTTATTTTAGTAAGTATTAATTATTTAGTTGTTACTATTCATTATATTGTTAATTTTATTGAAAATAGAAAGAGTATTCAATGTTTCTGTACTATTCCTTAAGTTTAGACTATCATGTCTACCAATATTAAAAAATAAAAGTAAAGTTCGGTAACAAAAACTAGAAGAGAAAAACTATATGAGAAAAAAAAAGTAAACTAAACGCTATTTAAAAAAAATAACTTAAAGTTGCTCAATTGTAAATTCAATTTGCTTACTCCAACAGAATCTATCTTCCAATCTGCTTACGAATTCATTTAATATGCCATGTTAACAAATATAAAACAACGCTCGTAATACGAATGAATTCTATTGGGAATATGGTGTTTTCTCAAGGTTCAGAGGTACTTGATTGCATTTTGCCTTTCTAAATTGGGTCACCATATGTCTGATGAAATTTTTTGGAGGCGACCAAGATCGATCATTGGATATTGCGCAGCCAGTTAAACTGAAGAAAAGATTGAGCCATACTCTGGAGATGACAACCATAAGATTCAATGTGTCAATAAAACAGTTGGCGAAATACTTTTAGAAGTAGTGGCAATAAACAAGCCAGGTTAATAACAACTTCACAAAAGAAGAAACTTAAAGCTCTCACGAATCGAATTTACAATTGAACAATTTTCTGTCTGATACTTATTTATTATTGCATGGATAAAGAAACTGAGTCAATTTCTGAAAATGATAGCTAATTTCTCCAAAAAAGAAAATCAATAAAACAAAAATAATAATACTTAACGTAATAACAACGAAATAGGTTTTCATATTACAAAAGAAGAAAAAACAAACATCAGAAGATACAAAACATCATGACATAATTATGTATATGCATAAAAATTAAAAACAAATTTTGTTTCATTTTTATTGAGAATTATGCAGATCTCATTTTAATTAATAGTTAAATTTGGAAAATAATTTAATTGTGTTATGCAACTAGTTATTTGTGTATTTACAAGTTCATATTAAAAAACGTATGCCTTTTTCATTGATCAATTAAACACAAAATAATTACGAAAACTTTTATCGCTTGTTATTTATGTATATTCAAAAAAAGAAAAGAAAAAAAAAAAACAATAAAATATCTATAAGTAATAACTATTGTATGCATCAAAATTCATTGCTTAAATCAATCATAAATAAATTATAACATGAACCTCAATTAAAATGCAAAGTATCTTTATATTTGTTATTAGGAAGTAAAAATAAAGTATATGTAATATATACAAATATGAATGTATGTGTGCCTCGTGCATGTGGCAATAAATTATTATATTGTTATTCATTTATATACATACATATGTATGTATTTATTATAATTACAACAGTACCTATTTTGTTCCGTTTTAGATTAATAATTTTAATCTTAAATTATAAAAAAAAAATTATTTTATTTACTTGTACCTTATAAATTCAATACCCACGTATATATGTATTTAAAAATAAATATTAACTGTAAATGAATGTTTTACTCACTATCCTTTATCTTTATTATTCTTCATAATTCACTTCGAGACACTTATGTATATACTAATGTATGTCAACAAAGTTAGGTTAAGTTCTCCATAAGCACGGATATAGTGCCTTTTTGATGCTAAGAAGTGAGATTGAAAAAATCTTAACACACGTTTTACCCAATAATTTTTTTTGGGTGTAAAATTTAAAAATTTCTTTGATCTAGTTATCTTTGAAAAATATGTCAGTTGTTATTTTTAATGACAAACATGTTGATTTATTGTGAGTTTGATCAAAATGAGTGAAGAAAAAGAAGTACGTCTTAAAATTATTAAAAATTTTCAAAAAAATCCAAACTGGTCCTACAAAAAATTGGTCAAAGAATTGAAGATCAAACTGTTTCCAATGTTATTAAACAGTTTCAGGAGAATTTGACCATCGATAGGAAACCTGGTTCGGGAAGAAAACAAGGACCACATGATATTTGGGAAAGCCAAGAAAATAGAAAGCATATAGAAAAGATCTCCAAACACATCTGGTAGAAAAGTAGTCAGGTTAGCCCAGTGCTCTGACTATTTGGTGCGAAAAGTTAAAGCGAATGAAGGTTTGAAAACATACAAAGTCCAAAAAGTTCCAAACAGGAATGCTGCAAAAAATTTAGACGCCAAAAGTAGGGCTCGAAAATTAAAATCGAATTTCATACAAAAATATTAATGTTGTATAATGGACGACAAAACGTATGTACTGGCAGATTTTATGCAGCTTCCGATTCAAAATTTTTATGTTGCTGATGCTCGAGGAAATGTCTAAGAACAATTTAGAATCCAAAATCCAAAAAGAGATTCCCCATTTTTCAACATCCACAAATTACTCGCACTCTGGTGGTAAAAAATTAAGAATGTATACTAGTGTCAACTTAGCCTGGAAGCGAGTGAGGCTGCCCCCTCAGGGCTGCAAAAGAAAATTAAAAAAAAAAAATTTCAAGAATAAATTTGCAAGGAAAATTTTTTATAATTTATTTAATGTTTTGTGATATGTTTGCTGTTTACAGATGATACGCGGACGATGATGTCGTGGAAATGACTATTGTCGTATTGTAGATAAAATCATCAATTATTTTATTAGAGTTGAAATCATTCAGAATTGATTGTGTTCCGTGTTCAACCGATAAAAATGCGATTGCATAAAGGGTTTTTTCGCCCATCGTGCTTCTTAAATAGTTTTCAATATATTTTTTCTTCAACTTTGAGAATCACCTTTTATCGGGCACATTTGTACAAAACAATGACAAATAAATTCTTAAATGGATTTCAAGATTGGGCATGGTAGAAATGAGACCATCTTTTATAATTGTTGGGTTCAGTGAAAAGGGTTAAAATTTAACAATATTCAGCTTTATAATATTGAGAAAAAATTTTAGGGCCCCGGAGTAATTTTGCCTTAGGACTCCCACAAATGCTAAGGTGGCACTGACGTATACATAGTCTGTGTTTGATTACCTTCTAAATGAGATATCATTGATGACAATCACATAACATTTTCATATTTTACATTGGTTTAAAATAAAAATTAATAACGGGACCATAATTTGGCTAACCCAGAAAGTGCACTTTTACATTGAACGGATACTGACATTACCCATATTTGTACTAATACATATAAAGGATTGTCATTTATTCTCTCAGTAATTTTTGAAAAAATTGTTATCCTCATTTTCTGTCATCTTAACCCATTTGAGTATGTTGTATACAAAAAAGTACAACAGAAAAGTAAATAATGCAGTTGTTTTAGCAACCTATCAGGCAATATTGAAGGTATATTTGTGTAAAATTTCCAAAAAAAATTAAAAACCAACATTAACAATCCAAAAATAATGTACTTAGAAGGGGGAAATTTTATTCAAGATATCAGAAAATCGTAATATTTATTTTTTGATTATGGAAACATTAGAATAATGTAAAGGAGGCCATTTTTATACAACACCTTAGATTATTTAAAATGAAACACTTATTTTCCAATAAACATTTAAGACCATACGATAATAGTATGAATTGTATTAATATCACTTAGAGGGAATTTTTCTTTTTCCTTGTAATGTTGCATTCTTCAATTATATCTTGTCTTTTTTTGAACATTGTTTTGCAGACACAACAGGGGTGCGCCATTCTTAACACTTTTTCCAAATGCATTTATTTCTAATACTTTTTTTTTTGAGAAATATTTTTATTTGTTTTTCACGAATTTTTTAATTAGTTATTTTATTGCTCGAATTTCAAAACAATTTGTTTATTTTATTTTTAACTAAACAATTCAAATGTGGCACAAACGGACTAATTTTCTTTTGAAAATTAAACTTCAAAACATGCCGCCATGTTAAAAATGAGAGCGGAATAATGAAAATGTCAAAACGGCGTTGACAAAATGGGTAATGAGAAGAGGCTGTCACTGTTACCCGTTCAACTTTGTTATTATGTCCGAAAGATGAAGTTGAAATTTGTTAAATATTGTAATTTAGTCACTTACTAGCAAAAAGAGCTTTCTTTTGACTTAAAAAACTAGCTGTTTGGTTAGTGCTACTTATGTTTTTAAAACGGTACAAATACTTGAGAATTTTACAACACTTACATTTGAAAAAAAAAGTCCGTTGCTATTCGCGATTTGCGTGGAGTTGCCCACATGTATAATAATTCTAGAAATTTATTGATTAATAAGCATCAATCTTATCTTATCTTATCTTTCTTTCCGAACTTAAATAGTGCTTTTTTCTTCAACTTATAAACGGGGAAAGTACATTTAAATATACATTCTAAAATGAAATTCATCAGAAAAAGATTACGAGTATTAATGCTCAAACATATAGCAAGAAATGGCTACAAAAATTATTATTAAATAAAGTCCAGTCAGTGCAAAAAAATAAATTGAAGAAAGTAGTACAAGTTTTGAAATATGTCAGAGTGTTATGAGCGTTATCAGTTCACCATTGAGGAGCAACCACAGGAAAAGCTTCGTTTTAGATATAAATCTGATGATAAAAACCATGGTGTACTAAAAGGCAAAAAAGAAATACATGAAAATGAAACTTTCCCTCAAGTAAAATTGACAGTACCACCAATCCAGAAAGAAAACGAATATTTTGTAATAGTTTCTCTCTATCATGATAATGATGAAAAGGAAAAAACACCAGCACCTCATTTGTTGAAGAAACGTTCTGATGACGATATAATCGTAAGGGGACCGATGGAACTAAAAGATAATGGATTTTCTTTTACTTTGAAGAATTGTTATATTGAACACACAACAAAAAACGATGTTGGCCAATCTTTAGAAAAGCAATTTGACGAGTACAACAAATTGGGAGTTCCGCTGAATAAAAGTAGTGCAAAAACTCCAGATTATGTAAGTAAATATCAAATCAACGTATTTAACAATCAACATATTTTAGTTTTGAAGGAATATAAATCTATTAATTAACAATTAATTAGTCCACTCGAATCTATTCAGACATTTCCATTGTGTCCCAAAACAATATAAAGTCAAATGCGATATTTCTTTTTTCAGGCATCTGTACATTTATTAGTGTAACTACAATTTTATTCCAGAAGATCCAGAGGTGCTACGATATCAAATTATATATCAATTTAAAGAGCTTGACGAGTTGGCTAGCCAAAAATTATCAGATTTAAAATCGGTTAAGCCAATTCCAAAATATTAGCGTCGGAAGTTTTTTTAAATTCGCTCATTGAACAAAGCATTGCATTCATCGTTAAAAAAATCATAGCTTAAGCGGGAGTAAATAACAAATGAAAAAGAGGGAGAGAAGACATGAGTAACGGCATTTCTCAGAATTATCTAACGAATTATACGGGGAATCGGGGAATGGGCTGTTTTTTGTGGGGAATTTGAACCCGTTCAGCTTTTATTTAATGAAGTCTGTAGAATATTTTTTGTCAATTTTTATGTAATATAAGTCGTTTAACTTTTGTAATACTTCGTATTTTAGGTCTTATAACTTTCATCTCTTTTTAAGAGGGCCCTGCACTTTCTTGGTTTGGAGAAATCGATTTTTAAAATAGTGTGTAATTCAAAAGTATTAAAATTCAAAAGTAATTTGTAAAAATTTCAGAGAGAAACTCGAAGTGCTTTCGTAGATATAGACCATTATAGCGGCGAGTGTTAGTCAGGCCCTTTCGGTCGTTCAGAATAACTTAGATATGCCTTCGTCCAGCACCTCCTGATTAATAACTCCGGACTGCGACTGCATCGGTCACTGATCTGTGCGTTATGCAGATGCGCCTCCCGGTTGTTTTGGGAGGGAGGAAGGTCCGTTGGGATTCGTCGATATATTTGAAAACCGATATCCAAAACTTTGAACCCGCTCTTCTCCAAACAAGGTCTTTGCCATTGGCACGTACGGTCTAAAATTTAAATATATTTTTCTATACAACAATGGCCCCAGGACATAATAGAAAAAAGGTTTGGTTAATTTTTTGTTCAATTTGTAACGTTGTACTTAGAGGTTTTTTAGGCCTTCCAGAGTGCCGCATTCGTGCGATGACGATTTTTAAAACGTCCTCCATTAAGCTACAAAAAAAATCGTGTATACAATTTTTTTTTTAATTATTACACAATTTTTTCTTATATTTGAAGTCCAGATCGGGCTCAAACTTACACAAAGTTTAGCCTTATTGGGTAGTAGTTACCACCAAATTTGAACGCGATCAGTCCAAAATTTCGCCGAGGGCGGTAGAATTTATAAATTTTGGTCAAACAGCTCCTGTTTTGAATCCATGTAACTAATCACCTATTGCATTTGGAAAATTTATCGAACACGTTTTTTCTTTAATCTTTCGAAAAATGAAAAAAAAAATCTTGAAAATTCAAAATGTGACTATTTTTTTTCAAAATCAAAAATAGTTTTGACTTTTTTTCAAAAGGAAACATTTTTGTTTTTATTTGGGTCAAAAGAAAGTCGACGTATTTTTTTTTTTTTTGAGAACTTTGAGTGTTTATCTATCAAAATGAACGTCAAGTAACTCTGTACACCGGATTCATTTGAGCTTAATCGATTTGAAGAGTGGTTTCCCTTGAGAAAAAATCTCCCATGTGAAAAAGAATTCCGGATTCAAAAACTACCTTACTATTAACCTATCAGTAATTTCAGATATGATACCAATATAGCTAATACTGAATACCTTTTGCAAAGGTTCAAAACTAAACATTTTTGATGGTTATCGCAATAAAAAATTATACTTTTCATCTTTTTGTTTAAGCCTAGACCTTAGTTTTTATCTTTTCGTCATTAAAAAAGTTATGTTTTTATTGAACTTTCCATTACAACAAAAAAAAATTTAGTCTTCATTTGAAGTAAGAAAAGTAATATGTTTTTGTACAATAAAACAAAATCTATCTTGATATCAATAATACTTGAGTACCCGTTTTAGGGACTTTGTAATCGATCCGAATTACCAAAATGCGTTTTTCTACTTGCAAATTACAAGCAAATAAGGTGTTTGCATAATTACAAATTTGGGAAAACTGTATAGTTTTAATTAATGAAAGTTTTTTGGTTGTGATTTAGGTATAATAGGTGATGTTTGGAGGTAATTTAGATTGACCCTTTGTTTAGAGAGTTTTTGTGGAATTTGAGTTCAAAGTTTAAATAAACATGAAAATTTTTTTTAATCTTAGTTTAAAATTTGTCATTTTAAAATCCAAAAATATTTTTTTTATTGAAATATTAATTGAAATTAATAGCGTTTCTTAGTGTTATACCAATTTTGGAACTAACAAGTAATTTTTATATATATTTTTAAGAACCAGTTTGTGTTAAGTGATTTTAATTTTTGACTATGTCAACATACTTATGAATTCTAATTCAGAAATTGCTTAGAATGATTCAAAGAGATGTTTCTTTTATATATTTCATTTTTGATGTTTTCTTTGCTTGACAAAATGTTTAATTTTTTTTGCATCATGCGATGGCAACAATTTTTTAATGTTGCACTCAACCCTGCAAGAAAAGAACATAAAAATGCTACCCTGTCTGAATCAACTAATTTGCAGAGCAACATTCTTAGCCCGTCATATATTTGAGTGCAAAAGTGTTACATTTTTCCCCGCATAGAAAAGAACACAATACTCTCTGAAAAGGCTGCCTCTTTTTCAGAAAAGAACACGAAATTTGACAGCCCTCGCACGGTGCAGAAAAAATGCAACATTTTATCCAGAAAAGAAATCGCTATAAGATCAGACAAACGGTTTATGATTATATAAGCAAGACACAGATGTGGCAATAATTTGTATGTATGTGTCTGTATGTACGTGCCCTATTATACAGACGACCACGGTCACGTCATGGGCACGGGTTGTTATTGCTTCAATGTAAAACGAAAGTTTGAGAAAGAGAGAGGGAAAGTAAAATTTTACCACCACGGTCACCAAATGATTTGGCTTTTGATACGAAATCAGGAGATAAAAATAGGGTTACGTTGTAAAATTATTAACAATAATTCACTTTTAGGAGCAAAATGGTACACTTTTGGTAAAAATGTATGCAAAAAACAAGAAAAAATGCTTAATAGCAGCACTTACGTTTGTTTACGTTGAAATGTAAAAATATACATTTTTTAATAGTTATACTTTAATATGTAAGTAATTATAATATTTGTCATGAATTTAATTCAGAAATATATATTTTTAAGCACTTTCTTATGTATAAAAGCAGTAGAGTTGAACGGAAAAGGCCAAGCCTATCCATATTTTTTCATAGAATACCATTGACAAATAACGTTTTTTAGAGACGTGCCACAAATGAATACTGAGATATTCCATAGCTAAAACTCAGATTATATAGGAGATGCCATGTCCCCTTTTTTTCAATTTGATAGACCTTTTTCCTGCGGCATTACATTGTCAATTAACATCCTTGTACTAAATCTCTGGTTGTGGAGATATACCCAAAAATTATCTGAGTTATTGATGGGCATATGTCCATGAAATCAAGTTACAGTTTTATATAATAGTATAAAAAAAAATTAATTATTTGTATAAAAAAAGAATCACTTGGTGGGTTTACCTGTAGTGGGATTCGAACTCACGACCCTAAAAAAACTCAAATTTCTTTGCACAACCACAACTTTACTCTCCTTTTTAACTCGCTAAGCCACAAATCTTTACAAAATTAGTAATATATGATAATGCCTTTTGTGTGTTTGCTTGTTTTATATTGACATTTTTTTTTGTTACATATATATTTTTTTCCCACCACACCGATTAAAAAAAAAATATATTGAAAAAAAAAATTATTTGGTCCCGCTTCAAGTGGGATTCGAACTCACTATTTCACAACTCTTTCCTACATCCACTACTTTACTTTCCCTTCTAACCAACTCATCCACACACCCACAAATTAGTAATATGTAGTTACATTCATGCAAATGAAAAAGAATTTCAAACGCAAAGCTCATACGCATTCTTTTCTGCTTTGTGTTTGTGTGGTGGAAATCACAGCGAGCGAAGTAAAAAAATCTTTAGCTTTGATTCTAGGAAAAACATAATTATTTACAATAACAAATGTAAGGGGAACAAATTTTTAATATAAAAATGCATTTTACAGGTAAACTATTAACTTTAGATATATGCCACCACTTGCTTTATTTTAGCAAACGATAAGATCTATAATCTTTCTTTACATAATTTTTATGTACCTCTTATAGTTTAAGCAGCATTTTGTATTAAGTAGCTAAATTTTATAAAAAGCTGACTTTGATACAAATAATGGTCTACATTGAAGAAACTATTTGAAATTAACTTAAAATAAATATCAACTTAACTCGGCAAATGTCCAAAGCAATTACATACTAAATTTCATGACAATCCGTTGCGAAATATAGAAACCTATTAGGACTAAACATTTAACAGAGCTCTATTTTATATATATAGAAGAAGATAGATGAAATATTTTGAAAATAGGTGCTAACATTAGATTCAGCATACTCTGATTTTCTCGAAAATTCCACTTTGACTTACGCTTGTACACTAATAAATGAGCTAGCTGCTAATAAATCAATATTGTTGTATAAAACGAACTATTACAAAAGGTAAGTTGATTGATTACGAATATTTTTCACGAGGATGTTTTATAACGTTTTACCAAACTAAACCACACATTTAAGTTTCTACACATACAGATGAACAAAAGAGGAAACAAATAATTGAAATCAGATAATATCTTCAGGTTTAAAAACGACCTAGACAGTACCAAAATTTCGACAATAAATTATGAGTTTTCAAAATTTTTGGCGAAAATTTCCACAGCTTTATTATTGCTCCTTGCAAGTACAAACATAATGCAAAAAGAATTTTTGAAATCAGGTAATGTTTATTGGTGCAGCAAGATGAACAAAGTGTGTAAGTTTTCAGAAATTCAGCAAAAATTGTATGAAAAGTATAAATTATGGTAGAAACTTCTGAATTTTGAATCCTTGTGGCCATTATGTTTTTAAAATGATATCATTCAAATGGCCTCCGCGGCTTTGTTTACCGCTCTCCATCTGAGAGGTCCAATTTTGTATGACTCTGTTGCATAAGTCGGACTGGATGTCACCAATGGTTTGAATGATGTTATTTTGCAGTTGGCTAATTGTGGTTGGTTTGTTGGCACAAACCAGCGACTTAACGTGGCCGCAGAGAAAAAAGTCCAAGGGCGTTAAATCCCATAATCTTGACGGCTACTTCACACTCCCTCGTTTGGAAATAACGCCTTCTGGGAACTTTCCTTTCAACAACTCTAATGTAACGATCGCTGCGTGAAACTTTGTGCTGTCTTGTTGAAACCACGTGCTGTCCAGGTTCATGGTATCCATTTGAGACCACAAAAAGACACAGAAAGGTCAACTCGTTGTGCACGACGAGGAATCGAGAGGTTTATGTCCTTAGGACAAAATGACTAACATGACGTCTAATGCCTGATTGTCAGGCCTAATTCCTGACGGATGGCAAGCCTATGTATAAGTGATACCCAATCGTGCGATCAAATGCGTCTTTATAGTTCACGAATATATGGTCAACTATTTAAGATTCTTGGGAATTGAAGAGAGTACGCATAGGTTCCAAATACTGGGCATGCTTTCATTCGACCATATTTGGCATAAAAGCTCATAAATGTGTTTTCATCAATTGAGGTTTCCGGAACAGCTTCCCAAGTAGTGGGATTATTGCCGTCTAAGCCATTTAGTAGCTGTTAGGATTATTCTATCCATAACCTCTCAACTCTCTGTGTGATCAGCCAGCAGCACTAAGCTCAATAAAAATGTAGTCAATAATATATGCGTGAGTAACGACGGGTTAAATTGATATATAGCTATATATATCATATATATATATATATATATATATATATACATCTGATCAAAATAATAGATACACACACCAATTTCATATTAAACAAAAAATAGAAAACAATTTATTCAACTCATTAAAAAAATCAGGCAAACATTTCTTCTATGTACTTCATCATATAAAAAATATTGATTTGAAAAAGATATATCAATAGTTACAAAAGTTGAGATCGATATACATGTTGTTTATAATATTAGGTTGCTCAAAATAATAGATACATATCAGGTTTCGTAAGTATATAAAAAAGAGATACGTTTCTTAAACTGTATATGGAATATTGTTTAGCTAATACCCAGTGTACCCACCCTTTTGCTGAACAACTTTTGCCATTCTTTTCGGCATGCTGCTGATTAAGGCTTGACAAGTTTCTATTGGTATTTCATACCATGTTTTTTGGACAAACTCCCATAATTGGTGTTTGTTTGCGAAGGAATTTTTGGCCAACTTTTTCTTTAAGCCCCTCCTCCCCCCCACAAGTTTTTTTTCCGGTGATTGACTTGGCCAGGGGAGAATATTAACTTTATGATCCTCAAAACATTTCTTCACAAGCTTAGACGTATGCTTTGGATCATTATCCTGCTGATAGACCCAACGTAAAGGCATGTTTTCTTCGGCATACGGCAGCATTACCTTCTCCAAAATGTCTTTATACTCTGCAGCCGTCATTTTATTTGTGGTTTGGAAAATTGGACCAACTCCGCTCCAAGGAAAGAAACCCCATACCATAATATTTCCCCCTCCGTGTTTAACTGTTTTTTTTTTTTTTTTTTTTAAACGTACATGAAATTCTTTTCCTTTAGGACGTCTCACATTCCTTTCAGAGTCATTTCCAAACAAATTAATCTTCGTCTCGTCACTCCGTAATATGTTTCGCCTTCAGGCCCCGACCAGTTTAAATGAGATTTAGCGAAATTTAACCTCATGGCCAAATTTTTCTTCCGCATCAATGGAACTTTTCTCGCGATTCTTCCTGGAAGGTTAGCTTTTTGGAAACGTCGGCGAATCGTAGGAGCGCTAACAATATTCCCAATTTCGGTGGAAATCGACTTTGAAGACTTAAAAGGGTCCTTTTTGGAAATAGTAATGATGTGACGATTAACTTTAGGGCTGGTTTTCAGTGGTCTACCTCTAGTCTCCTTTACAGGCTTTTTTTTTTTAAATTTTGCACGAAATGCAAGGACCGATCTAAAAGTTTAGCGATGTCTCGTAGAGATTTCCCTTCTTTTCTGAGCCTCAAAACCAATCGCTTTTCTTCCGTCGTACAATGAATTTTCCGACCCATTTATCCAATATTAATTATTATTTAACGATATTTAAGCTTTGAGCTAGGACAACTTACCGTTTTTTCAAGAATCTGCACAAAAATTTAAAAGTTGTTATTTAATTAAAGGAAAAACTGGTATGTGTACCTATTATTTTGATCAAGCAAATTTACAAGCTTTACTGAAAACTTTAAATTGTAAACAATTTCGGGGAAGTACACACTTTGTTTCGTTAAGAAATAGCGTTGCCAGATTGTGTTATTTAATTTAGACCAAATTCGATTGTCAAGCTTAACGAAACAGGGATTTTATTATGTTTTGCAGAAAATCTTACAGGTGTAATAGATTTTGATCAGGTGTGTATATATATATATATGGGACATTCTCTGTCAATGGGAGACCCCCCCCTGTCCGAAATTGGTTGAGGTATTTTAGGGCATGTTTGGGTTCAAATAAAAGCTTATCATCTCTAGTTTCGAAAGCAACAAGGCCTTTTTTGATTTTGTATGATGGCGAACCAATATGGCGGCTGCAAGTCTACCACCTCACCACAAAATAATAGTTTTATCAAGCGTACGTTTACCCAAGTCATGATAAAAAAAACAGATAAAGCCTTTTTTCGTATATTTTTTTTCGCTGAATATGAATCTAATATTAATTTTCATAGGAAATGTCACTTGTTGTCCCTTACCTTAAAAAAGATCCAAAAATGCTGTTTTTCGGGTCTTTCACTTACCGAAGTCATCATAAAACGACAGGAAAAGCTTATTTTTATGTAGTTTCAGCAGATGAACATAAATCTAATATTATTTTCCACAGGAAATGTTACATGTCGTCCCTAACGTCAAAAAATGAAAAGTCCAAAAAACTTTTTTTCGTGCCTCACGTGTCCCAAGTCATCAGAAAACTTCCCAAAAAAAACTTATTCATCATTATTAATTTTGTTTTCACTCTAATAAAGCACCGCAAAGGAAACAGAGACCTACTAAGTTCACGTCGTTATTTCTGGGTAACGCTAAAAGTATGTTACAGCAAATTAAGAACTGACAAATGAAGAATAGGTTTTTTGGCAAGTTTTCTGATGACGTGGGATACGTGAGACTCCAAAAAATTTTTTTTGGGATTTTTATTTTTTTGAGGTCAGGGACGACATGTAACATTTTCTGTGGAAAATAATATTAGATTTATGTTCATCAACCGAAATTACACAAAAATAGGCTTTTCCCGTCGTCTTATGATGACTTGGGTAAGCGTAAGACCCGAAAACAGCCTTTTTGGACCTTTTTTAAGGTAAGGGACAGCACGTGATATTTCCCATGAAAATTAATATTAGATTCATATTCAGCGAAAAAAAAATATACTAAAAAAGGGTTTATCTGTTTTGTTATCATGACTTGGGTAAACGTACGCTTGATAAAACCATTATTTTATGGTGAGGTGGCTTTCATTTGAGCCCAAACATGCCCTAAAATACCTTAACCAATTTTGGGCAGGGGGGGTCTCCCATTGACAGATAATGTCCCATATATATATAATTGAAACATATCGCGTGTCTCAAAAATATATCTAAATTTATTATGTTTTTTGTAGACTATGCAAATTAAATCTAGTTGCTAATTTTCAAAGTCTTGACTACTGTTCCATGTTTGTGCTTCATTTAAATAATGTGTAACAGGCTTAAAGAACGTATATGTGTAGTCATCACAACAACAGTGGATACAGAGACGGGCAAATCAGACGGCCGTCTGAATCCGCCACGATTCCTCATCAGTGATCTTAGTGATAGTTCTTAATCTTTCAATATCCTATATAAGCTACTACTATTTGAAATCATAACCAAGAATTACAGATTTGATTCCAAATATCTTCACTGAATAGTATACACTTTTCTTGTGATGACTACACATATACGTTCTTTAAGCCTGTTACACATTATTGATATATATCTAGATTTGTTAATCTCTTTTTACATTATAATTTCAATAGAAGAAACAATTTTTTTATAACTTCTTTTGGTATTTTACAGGTACATCTTGGATTTATTGCTTTTAAAAAAGAAACCAAGGAGAAAGTTGGTGGACCAATTTATTCAAGTAAAATTACAAATGAAAATAAGAAAAGATTTGGCATAAAAAAAGTGTGTAATTTAGAAGGAGATGTAGACGGAGGCTTGGATGTTACAATATTATTAACTAAAACTCCTGGAAAAGAAGAAGAAAAAAAAAAAATTTCGATTCAAATGCAAGAAAATGATGAAAAGTGCAATTGGGAATGTACTTATTCTTACGAAGATTTAACATTTGAGAATTCACATGCTATCAGCTTTATATTAAAGCCATATGGCGGGACGAATAAAGGCAGTAAAATAATATGTCAAATAAGTTTATTGAAAAATGGTGAACCGACTGATAATGATGAAACACAAAAACCGGAATTCGTGTATTTTCGAAGAGAAAATAAAAGGGTTCATGGAAATAAGAGAAGTCGAATTGCTAGCGATGACGCTGACTTTGACACTGATCATAGTCATGATAAGACTCCTAGTAATTTTCCAACTGGAACTACAGGTTCCGCCAGTAATTATGACTCAGTGCGTATGCACAGTATGGGAACACAATTTCCGTCGAATATTGGGAAAAGATCACATGGTCGCGATAAATATACCATATATTTAAATGCGTTCGAAGAAAAATTTAACCAAACTGATAAATCGAAAAATTGGATTAAAGACGTTTTCAGTCTAATGGAAGAAATGTACAACAGCCGCCTTAGGCGAGATGAGAATGACCTTCAAAAAGCGATTGCTAGTTTTATCGATAGTGAGTTTATTCATAATAGCCGCTATTTTTTTATTCCAACAGTGTACTTTGTAAGTCTGCTTTAAAACGTGGAGACTGGTCTCTTGAAACTGTTAAATATGTAGGTAAGAAGGGGGTATATCTCTTTCATCCAGTGGCAGTTCTAGGATTTGGGTTTGGTGGGAGCTGATTTTACTAAATTAAAAGATAAATATCAGACTCACTTTCGACCAAAACCCAGACTTAGACCTAAGACTAGTGCCAAAATTTTATCAAATACAGGTCAAAAATTAATAGATAACTGAACAAAACTGAGACCAAAATTCAAACTAAAATCGGATAGAAATTTAGGCGGAAATTTCGACCAAATTTTAAACTAAAATTCAAATACTTTTATCGAATCGAAGTTCAAACCAAGAAAAGAACCAAATTCAGATCAAAATGAGACGAAATTCAGATCAAAATCTTGATTATGACTTTTCTGATGGATTTATATTGTTAAATGATCTATTTTGAGAAAACAATTTAAAGGAAATTTTAATTTTTTTTGAGAAAAAATTTTGATGAATCAATTTGACACATCTCTATTTTTTGAGTAATTTTTGGTCAAAACAAAAACCCGTAAAAAATTAAATTAAGATAACAGTTGATTTGGATGGTACTTTAAACGAATTTTTAAAATATATATTAATATAATATCGGCCTGATGGTGTGTTCACGATCTCATATCCCTAACCAAGCACTTAATTTTTATGAAAAATTAAGCCTGTTATACATTATTTAAATTGTAAATATATCATAATTCGACCAAAAACCAATACATTTTAAATTTCAACGAGATCCGTACACGCTTTCGGGTACCGGGCAACAACCAGTTAAAAAAAAGCAATGTTCAGACCCCGAATCGGACCAAAATTCCAACAAAAATCGACCAAAATAAGATCAAATTCAGGTCAAAACTCAGACTAAAAACCTAAAATTGAGACCGAATCAAAACCAAAACCAGTTTTAAAATTCATTCCAAAATTCAAAAAAAAATTTGGACCACAACTCTGACCAATAGTTAGACAAAACTTTAGGCCAAAAGGACACCAAATACCGAACGAAAGTATCCCAAAATACAGACCAAAAACTAGTGGAAATATCTGATAAAACTAGACCAAAATTCAAGACGAATTCAGACCAAATTTTAAAACAAAATTCAGACCGATTTCTGACCGAAATTCAGACCAAAATAGTACTAGATTCAAAAAGATCTAGTTCTGTGGTTGGAACAAATTCACTAGTTCGGTAACTAGTTCCTAATTGAATGCAAAGATTCACCAGTTGAAACAAAACGATTTTCTTTTTTTCTTGAACTAGTGCATATTATGGTGTACATCTATATATTCGCCAGTTCGAAGTGTTAAATGATCGGTATGCTGTGTCGTTTTACAAAAACAAAAAAACTTTGCTTCGTAATTGATCTTCGTCATTTACTGCTATTTTAACAGCTATTGAATTTGTCTTCAACTAATTTTGCTTGTTGTTGTGTAATTTTTGAGCAAGTAGGACGCAAGAGGTTAAGTGAATTTGTAAAAAAGTGTTATTGTATAAAACAAATTAAAAAAGACTTGTAATTTGCTGAAGAGTAATTATTAATAAACTGTTGAACAAAAAGTTCGTAGATGACAATAATCAATCTATAGTAAAGTACAGCGTATGAACTTAACCCATGGCGCAAATTTGCAGTTTCAATGTAAGTATGCATTTATTTGTCATTTATTTAATAATTTATTTATTCTTTTATTTATTACTCTCTTTCAGAAATTACTTATGCATAAAACAAAACATAAATGGAAACACTCGCTGAGCAAAAAGTTTTGGTAACCAAACTAACTCGTCAGAAGATAACCTGAAGGAAGTTCAAAAAAAATATGTGCAGAAAATCAAATTCTATACATGTATTCGTTGCTTATTCACATTCAAATAATATTATTATTGTAATGTATCAAAAATGTGATTTAATAATTCAGCTTTTTATAAATCAATCTATTGTATTCTTTTTCTAAGTTTATTATTATTTTATAAAAAAAAATTGCCATCAAATCAAAATTTAGACCAAACATGAATTAAAACTCAAACCAAATTCAGATTAAAATCCAAACTAAAATACAACAAAATTCTAACTTACAATCAAACCAGAATTCAGATCAAAAACGGAAAAGTTAAACCAATATCAGACTAAAATTCAGTACAAAATTCAATCAAAAAACTAGACCATTATCAGGCTTTCTAAATGTATGGCATTTATAAACTGGCGTTAAAATTGTAGATTTAATGTAGTCTGAATATATTTAATAACCAGTTGCACCCTATAGCCCCCTCCCCCCCTCGGATACGCTACTGCTTTCATCTCACCCCCTCTTTTTAACACAATTTGATTATTTCAGGAGACTGGTCTTCACGTCTAAGAACAGACTAAGTCTGCATTTATACGGTAAGACTAGTCTCATAAACTTTTTACATTCCATTTTGAAGTTTAATGATGCCCGCGATATTTTCTATCTCCCTATCGTTTCTCTCCTCTTCCCTACACTATTGAGAGTTTCATAAAAGTAGTCTCATCAATTGCTGACTAAACGAAGATGAAATGAAAAACAGATATATCGATGGTCATGCGTTGACCCTTCCTAAGTATTTTTTCCCCACTTTTGAAAGACAGGACAATAAGACAATAAATTTCTATAAATAATATATAAAAATAAGTTTAAAAAAAAGTTAATTCCAAAAACATTTTTTTTCTTATTTAAAATGATTTAAAAAGAACATTTACATTTGTTGCTTTTTTGTCGTCTCTTCCAAAAGTGGTGAACAATTACTTACGAGGTGTCAACGATATCTTATATATTCAAAAATTTAAATGCTAAATGGAGAAATTATTTGAGTGGTAGCACTTAAGCTATAAACAGAATTGCAGCGTTTCGACGAATTTACACGGCGTAAAAACACTATAATACCATGCTCCCATTTAGCCGAAATTGCGTTGTTTCGACAAATGGTTTCGAACGAAACTACAATCGTTCACATTGGTTCAGCTGGTTTCAATTATGGTTTCGTTTGACAGTTTATTGTTAATTTCTTGTTGTACAATGCCGGCGACAAATATAATTATTCCTAATATTAAATAAATTTGAATCAAACGAAAATGATAAACGAAATATGTAACAGTGAAATAAAAGTGTATAGGAAAAAGCGACAATTGTTATGTTTTCACTTCAACTGCAGCCACTATTTAGCCTTTCTATCGCTGCTCTCCGCCATTTGTTCATATGTATGGCCGTTTCCCTCCCCCCCCCCCTCCCCACGCAGCTCCTCCGCCTTTTCTGCTCATACTTGGGCTATCAGCTGTTCTTCCCTCGCACTACACAAATTACTTTTTTAATATTTTCGTTTTTCCACATTAATCAAGTTGTAAGCCAAGCAAAATATAATGCCTAAAACACAATCAAGCTTTGCGGCTGCGTGCTTTGATATGACATTTATTCGTTTTATATCGTGTTTGATTTTTTCTGCCAAAAAGCTCGATCTAAGTTTTTCTCAAAGCACAATATTGCGTGCGTTAAGTTTTTTTTTGCCAATTATTAAAGAAATAAAATTAAAAAATAATGGATTCGGATGATGATGATTTAATTGATTTCAAGTTTTTTTTCTCACATGGCATATGGTGGTTACTCAATCCACAAACAGCAAGAAACGTCTGCGCAACAAAGACTATGGATCCGAGAACTCATACAAAAAAGCATGCTCACGCACCAAAGAAATTAAATGTCCTCCAAAAGAATTCATTTTATTCATAACAAATCACATTATTAATCTACAATTTTTAAGCACAGCACCCGTATTTTCTTTTTTCCCGATTCGTACTTTGAAAAAAAAAAAACAATAACATCGAACAACCACAACAACTGCTAAAAAGCGTTCAAACTAGCTCTACTCGCAGCGTTTCAGCTTCTTTAATCGTATTTACGATCTAAAGCCTGAGGCCAAATTGTGTTTTGCTACAAATGAATGCATACGATTTTACTTTATACCATGTTCCCATTGAGCCGAAATTGCGTGGTTTCGGCAAATGATTTTGAACGAAACTGCAATCGTTCACATTGTGAAGCTGGTTTCGATTATGTTTTCGTTTGACAGTACATTGTTTATTTGTTGTTGTAAAATGCCGACGGCTACGACAATTATTGCTAATATTGAATAAATTTGAATACGAAGAGAATCAAAATAATAAGCAAAACATTCATCAACAAAATAATAGTGTATAGAAGAAAGCGTCAATTCTTATGTATCTTGTTTCACTTCAACCGCAGTCACTATGCAGTTCCTCCTTCATTTGTTCATATGTATGACCTTCCCCCCCTCCCTCCCCCCGCCCCCTACGAAACTCCTCCACCTTTTCTGCCCATACTTGGGCTATGAGCTCCTCTTCCAGCGCACTACACAAATTACTTTTTTTATATATTCGTTTTTTTCTACGGTTTCAAGTTGTAAGCAAAGCAAAATATAATTGTCAGAATAGAAATCTCAGAGCAAATTCATTTTAATATTCATTTCAGTGAACACATTCAGAGTTGCGTTAGATTTTTCCGTGGTTTCGAATGTGGTTTCGTTGCAACCACCTCATTTCCGTGGTTTCGTTTGATGTACTTTTATATGCCAAAATTGAGCATTTCAGTGCAGTTTCAGCCGAAACCACAGAAATGGTCGAAACCACTCGATTTCGGCTCAGTGGGAACATAGTATAACAATTAAAACACAGCTGTCGACCATTTTACTTCGATTTGGATCTATTTCTGTGTTTTCGTTGAACGATATAAATTTAGTGCAGATAAAACAATGTTAATATAATGGAATTTAGGAAAACATTGATAGAGAAAGTACGAAAAAACGAATGTGCGACAAATTGAGGACAACTAAAAGTGATCGGGATCAGAGTATGCTTGTTAGATAGCGAGAGTGCTTCAGAGTACTGTGGTTAACTCCGTTTCGGGCCTCAATGTCAATTTTTTTTTACGCGGTCCTAAAGTTTGGTCATTTCTGAACATGTTACTATAATAAACCAGAAGACATCTTCGTTATTTTTTCATCTGATAACGTTTACGTGTTCACCCTCTTAATGGGGTAAAAAGACAATGTTTTTAAGGGATGGAGATAATGACTTAATACATTCCAAATATATCTTCTACGTAAGATTTTACTGTAAGGTGCTGAAAGCATAAACATTCTCAGATGCATTTCAACGAAATGAGCCAGGAATGTAGAATTTTATTTGACACTTTTTGTATGACGAATTTCTGCAGTTCAGACGTATTTCAACGAAATGTTAAATTTACTTGAAATGCACTCTCGTGTGTCCGCATTATTACATATTTTTTTAACAACGAACAACGGAAATTCAAAAAACGAGCGTGTAAATCCAGCATATGGCTGTTTTTGTTTTAAATGTCTGCTATTAAAGCCTGGAACAGAGTGTGAAGTGAAGTACGCAGTTTAGGCTCAGAATGTAGCGTAGCGAACCATGAAGTGCGACAAAGAAAGATGTTAATAGTAATAGCACCTCTGAAGCTCATTTTTATTGTAATTGGAATCACACACGATCATGTTTTTCTCCACATTTTACTTTTGTTACTTCACGCTTCAGCTTCACATTCTGTTCCTCAGTTAAGGGTTAATTATACTTAAGTAACGGAACGTAGCGTAGTTGAACGTAGAAATCTATCGAGGATAGAACTTTGCGTTACGTTACGATTTCGGTAATTGGGCCATCCACTTTGTGCGAGAATGCGCATTCTCCCCAAAGGAACTCCAAATTTATGGAAATCACGCACGCATGAAAACGCGCACAGCCACGAATTTGCGCATTCTTGCGTGTCACTGAATGGGCTCCTTTACACGCACTGCCTTTAACACTGAATCGAAACGTGAGAATTGGCAAAGTTACACCGCGCTCCGTATTCATTCATATCTTTAGCTTCAAGGGGTTGTGTTGGAAAGAGGCTCTTACCCACACATTTGACAATTTCAAGAGACTAGTCATTATATGTAAGAGAACACTATGTAAAGTACTATCTGCAGCAAGTGGATGTTTAGTTTGAAATAATTGCCTTAATCAAATCAAATTTCATATTTTTCAGGTTCTTCTAGTAAATTTAAAAATGGAAACACCATTCTACATGAGGCGATTAAGAAGAATTTACATGAGGAACTGAAATTATCACCGATAAAATCGTTACTTTCTGAAGTAATCAATAACAGAAAAGAGAACCTTTTGCACCATGCTTGTGTGTTAGATAAGTCAGAGTGTATTATTCCATTAGTAAGTTTAAATTTGAAGATTTCTTCGAAAGATATTTGTGGAAGAACTCCTTTGCATATTGCTATTGAAAAACGACATAACAATTGTATTGAGAAATTCAGTGAAATCTTAAGATCAGCAGCGGAAATCTATCCAAATTCTATTCAAGATCTGAAACAACTTTTCGTTACACGCAATGCATATGGTTTTACAGTGATGCATCTAGCCGTAATAAATAACCTTGAAAATCTTTTAATCGACATGCTGGGATTCTGCATAAAATTCAATATTAATCCTTGCACATTCGGAACTTTAGGATGTGGTGACCAAATAACACATTTAGCAGAATCTAAAGAGTTGAGGAATTTGTTAAGTTTAATAAAGAAATATGTGCCAGATGCTTACTATTCACAGAACTATGCTGGACTTACGGTTTATGATATGATAGACAATAACGATTCTTCTGATTCTGATATAAATTCAGATTCTGGTAATTCGGAAAAAACATTTTATTAACGCAAACTGTTGTGTATTTAACAAATAAAATAAATATTTTTTATCATATGTATGTTGTACTTATATGTATTTTATGTATAATAAAGAGAATACATTTTTGCAGAGTTCAAGTGGTTTGGTTTTGTACTGGTATAAGTTTGATATCCTTTAAGCCCTTATGGGGCATAGGGTGGCGATCAACTATTTTCATTCCCTTGCATCCGCTGTTAGCAGCGATGCTGATTATGCCAATGCTGTTGAACTTTACGTAAGCCTTATCGTTTGTTTTTCTCACCGACATTTTTGCTTTCGAGCTTCGTCTCCAATAAGTTTAAATCATTGCAATTTTATAAAGTTACTTCACATCGCCTTTTCTTGCAACGATCTCAGCGATTTACGTCAATTTGTCCGAATACTTCCTCATATCTCGTCGCTTTCAACATACAATTGACATACATGTTAACCTTGCTTAACATGATACCCACACCACCTCTTCGCTGACCGCCTACTGAAACGTCCTCATCAGAATATGCAGAAGATATATAGATTTTCTCACAAATTTTTAAAAGAAAGAGGAATTTATAAAGACTAAAAATAATTAAGGACCCAGGATCCATTATTTAGAAGAGTACAATGATTATTATAAAGCTTAATTTTTTGTATCCTGTTTGACAAGTACGAACCAAGATATTTATGGACAGCGCTTCGGATACCGCATTTACGCGGGCGGGTCACTGAAAAATATGAATATTTTGACAGTGCTGGACAGAATCGTTGCTGGTGGAATACTCCACTAATCGACTTGTAATTAATTCTAGTGGAACACCACCAGGAAAATGCTACCAGGGTGCAAATATCCAGATTAAAAAATTGCTATTCCTTCCTTGCAAGTCTTGGCCACTGGAGGCATTTTAATATTTCCTCTGAATTAGTTGGAATTGGGACCGTATCATTGTTTTTTTTAACTTTTTGGTGGAAAAAGAAATATGTTCGTATCAGTATAGACCTAATATATTCTAAATATTTGTTATTTTAATTAGTTTTATTGTATTAAACAAGTTTTTGTTCATAAAGATTTGTTTAATTTATTATTTCCTTGTCATCTGGTTCACCCTTTGTTTTGAGCAACTGATTTTTAGCGTTGTTGCTAAGTTCGCGCTAGTTATTATTTTGGAAACTCAGAAAAGCAACACTGCTAACGTTACGTCTTATTGTGAATATTCGAATGAAAAGAACAAGAAGAAATCATCAAACAGTTCTAGTGTTGCCAGAACGATGATTTTATCGTTATTTGACGATTTTTTGGCCCAACGACGATTTCACGATTTTTTTTTGAAAAATGGCGATCTTTTAGATTAAAAAACAACTCCAAAAAAAATGTTTTCACATACCAAAAACATTTCAACTCCAAAAATCTTCTCTGTAATAAATCTTCGCTGCTAAAAACCTACATAGAAATAGTTGAAATACCAACTATATTACGAAGAAGAAAACGTGATTCTGATTTCTGCAATTTTAGTGAATCTTCAATAGTGAAAAGATTTCTACACCGACCTTCCCCAAAATATTCTTTACCCATTTTCTTCATCCACGACACTGCTCTTGCATTACCATTTAATGACAAGTCAGGGCTTAAAGTTTGGAGTTGAAGGTAGGCTGGATTAAACCAAAGTACTTAGTCTCAAAGACCACTGTACTATCTCCAAGATAGAGTCAGTAGAAGAAAGTAGAAAGACAGGAAAGATATGTTAGAGGATAAATGGGAAGAAGAAAGGTCTGGGGTGTCTCAACCTCGAACTTCTTTGTTTCACTGATGATTCTTAGAAGCTCAGGAAGAGGGAGAGTGTGCACATAATTCATACTCAAGACATCACTACCCAACAGCCCTAATCTGATTCTCGCGAACGCCGGACAACTACAGAGATAATGCTCCGTAGTATCATTGTCCTTAAAATACTACTACTGCCAGCTTTTCTCTTCAGGAACTGGAATGCCTCTTAAATGAATAAAGACTAGGTGTATCTGTGTTGAGCTTAATTTCCAGTGATACAATTTTGATTATGCTTTTCATGCATAAATATTTTAAGACCAGAGTATTTAACTCTTGGTGTTAATAACATTGATTTCAGAGAAAATACAATATTTTTGGAAAGTAAAGATATTTACCTTGGCATTAACGCCACAGACAAATTAAAAATCCTTGTAAGCCTCATAACTTGCATAACATGTGTAAACTTGTCAAAATTTATATGAAATTTGACAGTGTGTTTCCGTGGTTTACCAGGTTTTTGCACGTTTTATTGAAAACTCTTAATGTGTTACAAAATATCTGAAAGTCTGTTTTCAGAATTTGTAAATAATTGCGCTTCTTTTTATAATGAGTTGTGTAATCGAATAAAAAAACGATTAGATTTTTATATTGCTGCATTGAAAGAATTAAGTTTTCTTTAGCCAGGAAAACTAGTTTCAAAAAAAGTCAATTCATTACAAAGATTAATGTTACATTTTAAAAATTTAGGGGACGAAAACTACTTTCAGCAAACTAAATATTGACTTTAGGGAGCTACGATATGTATATTTTGAGACAATTTTTGATAAGGTGAATGAAATTGCAGCTGAAGAAAGTTTTGGAAAGCTATTTCCAACATAAGACGTGGTGCTTCCTCAAAAGCATTTCCATTATCAAACTTTGCTTTAAAATTGAAATATTTACCCAACTAGTCCGCAAAAGTTGAAAGAATATTTAAACAATAACCCTCTTGAAGGAATAGTATAATATAAATGAATGCAAACATATTTATAGTAAACAAATTTGAGTTTTTCTCTCATGACGATTTTTTTGTGAAAATTACGATTTTTTCTTATAATTTTGACGATTTTTGAAGTGAAGTTTATGGCAACACTGAACAGTTCAGCAAGCGCAACTGTTCTACCACTGTTGCTTTTATTTATGTGTCACGGAGCAGAGCAGTTGTAATTATTTTGACTGAATTTATTTTGTCTGCTTTCAGACTAGGAAATTGTCAAAATGTGTGGGATAAAGGTGTGACGAAAGTAATATTTTCCTCTTTTGCAATCACTTTTGATAGTTTATTTGTGAACATAGTGAAATAAATAAAGTGAAATAAATAGAAGTGACGCCCTCTTTTCTGTTCACTGACATCTGCCAAATTTTAAAATTATTCTCTTACTTCTCCCAAAACATTTGATATTTCAGAAGTAAATATAAAAAAGTATTAACCCATTGGTACCAGCACAATATATAAATAAAATAGAAAAATTTGAAAAGCCAGAAACATTTTTAGACATTGATAAACGAGATCTTCGAAGGCGTTTGTAACAACCATGTGCATAATGTGAACCAAGGATTTAACCCAAAACTTAAAGTTTTTTTGTTATGTATGCCATTTAAGTAAGAAATCTGCCTCTCCGGAATTTAAATAAAATTATTTTGAGTTCGGTAAAACTATTTAGAATATAAAGAGAACATTTTTGAAGAAGTAAATTGTAAAAGTATTGTATTTTGTTTATTTAAATATTTTATAAAACCACACTCTACAAAATATATTGAGAGCTTTTATTTCAGAAAAAAACAGCAAACGAAAAGTTTATTGTTTTTTGATATTTTTATTTCATTTATTTATTTGACTTTAGCTGACGAAAATGGGTTAAAAGAGTTTTCTCTCATAAACAAAATTATTTGTCAAAATTTATTGAGCGAATACATGTCATAATTGTCAAATCTCAGAAGACCTGAGAATATTTCAGATTACTTTTTGCTATCTGGCATACTGTATACTGTGATTTGTGAATTAATCCTTGGTATTTCTTTGACAAAACTATTGATATAAATGAATACTTCCAAAAACACCACGTGCTCCAATTTCTAGCAAAGTTTTCTTTCTCTGCGAGCCTTTCAAAAATGATAATGAAATATTTCTACATGCCTAAGGTTTAAATTTTTGCTACTTATCTTCTGAAAAAGTTATATAGTATAACTTGTGGCGTTTATAATCGTATGAGATGAAACAGGATTGCAAGCCGCTTAAAAACATTGCCACGCTCTCACAGCATGACTTTTTGTTTAATTTACGGCCAATTAGTATAATTTCAAGTTTCCACTTCGATTGCCGCGAAAATAGCTGCATTCTAAATTTTGACAGCTCAAACGTAGTAGGCCGTTTAGTAAACATAAAAAGTAGCATACATCGCTCACTGATAACTCATGGATCAATGACGAATACAGTTGACATGTTCTGATTGCCGCCAATGTAAAAAAGTGTCCGTAGTTTATAAATTCGCTGTGCGCGCAATACTGCATAATTTTCTTACAAGTGTGGTTACCAAAATATTTCACAACAATGACGGTCTCTCGGGAAAAAGCTTCAATTTCCGTGGTACCACCATCAGGAAACGAGCATATGGAATGGTCGGCCGAAGAAGAAATACAACTGTTCTTCGCCTTAGAAGGTCTTAAGCCGGTAGGAATAAACAAACACTTTTACATGGCGTGCATTGCATCACGATTATCTAAAAGTCTCAATCGTGATGTCCCAGCTGAAGCAATATGGGCACATCTACGTACAATGTATAATTTGGACGTGCTAGACGAATTGGAGCCACTGCCTTTTCCAAATGAAGAAAAAGAGTTTTCACTGCCTGATACAGAATTTTCAGCATTGCTATCAAAAAAACGTGCTGAAAGCGAAGAAAAACAACGTGTAAGCGTTGACAGTAGTAGTGGCCCACCATCGATTATAGCTGTGGCTACTGATAATACTGGAAAAAATGGTGATTGCAATTTCTTTTATTTGTTTTTAAAATTAATTAATGTTTGGAATTTTCAGATAAGTCAAGCACAGCGGCAAAAACGAGTGCAACGCAACATATCAAAGAAATGGATAAAAAGATTAACACTAAACTCGTGGATGTACCAAAACGTACGCCCAAAAGGACTCGTGGTTCTGTGTCATTGGAATCGAGTAGTAGCCCCTCAACTACACCACCTCCAGTACAAAATAATAAACGTCGGCGAATATAAATAATTTTGTACACATAAAAGTATATTTGTGCATAATAGTAAGTGCATGTGAGGGGGAAGCTTTGCGTGCATGCTTTTTTAGTCGAAAAGGAAAGGGTGTGTAAAAGGAATCGGAATATGTATTCACAATTATGCTGTGAATTTCTGGGCAATTACTTTTTACATAATCCACTCCTGAAAGATAAACGGCAAGGCAAAATTAGTTCCTAAGTTAATTTGATATTTCTTTCATAAAGTTCAACTAAATCACATACAACATATTCCAATAACATATTTAAAAATATTACAATAAAAAGAATTTATTATAAAATGCAACATGCGACAAAAATATATGTAGTTTATAGTACAAGAAAGTAAAACTGTTTATGAAGGATTAACAACCCAAAGCGGAATCACATAATTTGTGTTCCAATGAATAATTGCTCTTCGAAATCATCGCTTTTGTTTTCATCTACATGCATTGCTGACGGAAGTGGTGGCGATGGTGGTGAAACCAAATGACCATCAATTGCACCCATATTAATACGTTCCAGAAATGTTTTCAAGAGACGATTATTGAGACGATCAGTTTGAGTCAATTCTCTAACCACTGGCAACGGTTCATCCCGTTCATCGTCCACAATTTCATTTGTTTGGTGTTCAGCAATTACTTCTTGTGGTATAGGCGATGGTGTTACAGTTCCTGTATAAACTAATCCTTCCATCTCTTTGGATTTCTCTTGCAAACAGGGCATTGGTAGATGTATGGCTGAAATATAAATGTTATTTTGGGTTAAGAACTTTTTTATTTGCATACCTACTTCTTGCGAATTTTTTAGAGGGAATTAACTTTAAAACCAAAGCTATCAATTTTGGGCTTAATAATATTTTTGCACAAAGTTATTGAATTTGGTATAACACAAATTTATTAATTTCTTTATAAAACGTCGCCACAAACTTTAGCAGATCAATTTCTTTTTTCTTTTTTTGTTGATATTCACATTATTTTTCAATGTTACCACTGTATTAATAAAAAATTTATAAAACTGAAAAAGGAAAATGTGGCAAAGTGTATCATAAAAACTGAAACTGAAGCGTGAAGTATGCAGCTGAAGGAGAGAATGTACCGGAGCAAACGACAAAGCGCTGCAAAGATATATGTGAACAAAATGTATATCTCTGGAGCTCAAATTTATTGTAATAAGAAACACACACAATCATATTTTTCTTCACATTTTTGAAATTAGAGTGCTATAATTTGCAAACCAATAAATTTTATTGCGAGTTCTACAAATAACATTGCCCTGCAAATTTCAACTTTTCTTATGCGAATAAGATGGTCACTGATTACAAATCTGCAGTCAGGTTTTAAAAATTCAAAATGTCGGATCAAATATGGCGGACGAATTAAGATGTAAGATAAAATTAGTTTTTTGTAAATTCTTTTCCTGCACCCTTATCCATATGCACACCTCCTGCTCCTAGGGCACATGCGAACAATTTGGCTTATAGCTCATTCCAAAGGGCATGGTTCAGTCTTTAATCTGATATTACCGAAGTTTGTAGCACGTCAGGGTTCAGCTCCATATCATCAATCCTCTCATCTATAGTGGCTTTCCACACGGGCGTAAGCATGAACGCCTGTGTGAAAAAGAGAGGTAGAAGAAGACATGGGAATTTTAATTTCTTTCTTACTACCAATTTTTTCTGCCTGCCTCTTTCAAACAGGCGGTCATGCTTGCGCCCGTGTGAACAGCTACATATATATTCGAACAGAAAAACGGAATTAAAGAGCAAAAGAATAATTCGACTTTGTGGCTATTCATACGGCACAAGTATAAATGCCTGTCTGAAAGAGAGGTAGAAAAAATAAGTAGTAAGAAAGAGGTAGAAACTCGCCTGTCTTATCTAACCACTTAATTTTTTTTACCTCTCTCTCAGACAGGCGTGCATGCTTGTGCCCGTGTGAGCAGCAACTTTGGATGAAATAAATAAATACAGCTCTGCTTTCTGTACATTCTTTGTAATATAAAAATACAACACTGTTAGAGGGTCGAAAGACAATGAGAAACGTAGAAGAAGAAATAAATTGTTGAGTAGTTGAGAAAGTTTTTTATTTCATGAATGCAACTCGAAACAGTGAGTTTGCTGCAAATTTATATCAAATTCAAGAATTTATTTTAAAGCTGCAATATAGTTATCAAAAAAAAAAATTATTTAGAACGTAGAGAATTGCTGCGAGTGTAAAATTTATGGATTATGTTTATTGTGGTGAACAGCCAGAGGACATTTTAAGTAAGTCTGTTTGATGAGAGAAGGACAATCGAAAAGAAAAGTGAAAACTTGTAAATGTATATTTTATTTACACTGTTGATGATTATCTTTGCTTGTGGCTTGTATTTGTAGATGTCTTTGATGGCGGCGTTAATAGTACAACCGGAGGACATTATTCACCCGATTTTAGCGGCTTTAATATTGGTAATGGTGAACCAGATTATGTGCAACTAGTACCTATCTTAGCTGATGGCGGTGAAAATTTTGGAGTCTCAACAGTGGCATTTGATGATTATGAAGAACTGTTATGGATGGGTAATCAAGGGGTAAGTGTGTGTGTTTGTGTATTGATGTTGTGAATGAATGAGTTTTGATCGTTTATCTAAGATGAGTCGAAGCGAAATATTTACTTATTTTTATTATGTTTAGGGTCATGTCACCTCCTACTACAGCAATACACTACAAAAGTATACATCATTTCAAGTACATGCCAGCGATATCGTACGTCAAATAATAACTATTGATTCAGGTATTTTAGCATTGACGCAAACTTCGTTGCGGCATCAAATACGACGTGGAATACCCAAATTTACACACAGGTTTATTGTTGTTCCCCACAGTACTATTTATTTTTTAACATATATTGAGAACATAGAAACTCACTTTTTGCATTTTATTTCAGGTCAGAAAATATGACGGAAATGGTGTGCATGCAACAATTATCTCCACATCGATTAGTAATGGCAGGATTGCAAGATCAAATTATTGAATTAGATATGAGAACATTAAAAGAAACCAAATTGGTATGTGTGAAATGCAATATAATCCAAGGTTAATCTGTATGTACCCATGTTCAGATTATATTTTACAACTTTTATAAATATATCTATATCGTGGTCGTTGCTGTTTACAACAAGCGCCAGCGTTACAGATTGTGTGAAAGAGCAAGGCAGAAAAATCTGTGGTAAAAAAGTCTAGATGATATATTCGGAAAATAACGTCGAAAAATAAAAACTGGGGTATAAATTCCAATTGTTACGATTTTGACATTTATTAGAAGTAGAAGCGATAACAGCAAGATATAGAATTCCGAATAGTACAAAGACCCAAACAGCAGTTCTGGCTTTAAGGAAATTCAGTCGGTCAAATACATTGGAAGTAAAACATTTTGAAAACCCGCTGTCTGAGTGCAATCCTTCAAATCGTGCGCCTATCATATTAGCTCATCTGTACGCCACAAGAGCACGGAAAGCCGAAATGACAAAATTCCGATTCAATTGTTCCAATGGCTGAGTGAACGTTATTTGTCAAAGTAACTACAATGTATATAGAGACAAACGAAATTCGTTCGTTCCTTTTCTTTACGTTCACTTGTGCGTTTTATTATTTCGGGATAATTTTTAAATTGGTGGAAGTACCGTATTTTAATCAAGTTGTACCCAAATTCAATCTTTGAGTTGTGGAATTCATTTAATAAAGAAGTGAAAAAGAGCCTATTTGCGCGCTGTAGTTGGACATTTCCATTGATCCACCAGTTCACTCATCAGTATAGATTTTCATCTCGAAGGCTTTTCAAAGGACAAATTTTACTTATAATAAAAATTATATTTACATAAATACTATACACATTTTTTTATCTTTTTCAACAGGAGCACGTTGGAACAACGGGCTGCACGGTTTTGCGCAAAAATTTACGTTTTCTCTTCTCTGGTGATCCTTTCGGCACGGTAACACTGCGTGACTTAAATTCATTGCACGTTGAGCATACAATCAAAACGCACAACGGCAGCCTTTCCGATTTCGATGTACAGGGTAATTATCTGATCTCTTGCGGCTATAGTGGACGTCAAGGTACACTTGCTGTCGATCGTTTTCTAATGGTCTACGATTTGCGTATGCTGCGTTTAATCTCACCTATACAAGTGCTAATCGATCCTCAACTGTTGAAGTTCTTACCATCGCAAACGTCACGCTTGGCCGTCGTCTCAAGTTATGGTCAAGTGCAACTGGTTGATACGGTTGAATTGAGTGAGCCTCGTTTATCAATGTATCAAATCAATTGCAACGGCAGTCAATGTCTTAGCTTCGATATAAGCTCGTCCTCACAAGCAATGACATTTGGCGATCAATCGGGTCACATTAGCACAATTGCATCCGTAAATACACCACAACCGCAGTTCAATGCATTCTCACGTGATACAGAATTTGCCGATCCTGTGCCACAAATGCCAATTGTGCCCATAACAGACACATCATTTCCATTGTCATCAATTGTGTTGCCACATTTGGTAACAGGTACACGTTGGTTTTCCGATTGGCCAACCGAGCTGTTACGCTACCAATATCGCCGTCCCAAGCCTATCGATCCAGATATTTTAAACACAATGAAAATGCAAGGGCCGGTTGGTGTCTACATTAATCGTGGCAATCGTGTACATTGTAATCAAATACCATACATAATGGAATCATCTAGCTCCGGTTCAACGACCAACAACGGTGGCTCAAACAATACCTCAAAATCAACGGAGAGTGGTGTGAAAATTATTCCCCGACGTTATCGTAAGGTTGAAATGAAATACACGAAACTGGGAACACAAGATTTCGATTTTGAACAGCACAATCAAACTTGTTTTGCTGGCTTGGAGGCTACACTGCCCAATTCATATTGTAATTCCATGTTGCAGGTGAGTGAATTCAAGGCGGCAATTTTGAAGTTCAAATTTCATATAAATACCTGTTACCGGTTTTGTTTTTGTTCTCAGATACTTTACTTTATAGAGCCATTGCGTAATAGATTAATCGCACATTCATGCGTTAAAGAATTTTGTCTCTCATGTGAATTGGGTTTTCTTTTTAATATGCTGGATAAAAGTTCAGGTTTGTATATTTTATTTATTTATTTTTGGAATCTGATGGTTTCTTCCTCCCACTTTCACTCACTATTTATTTAGAATAACATATTTTAATAATATTTTATGCCTTCTTCATTATAATAGCTGCAACACCATGCCAAGCCAGCAATTTCTTACGTTCATTTCGTACTGTACCAGAAGCATCTGCTTTAGGTTTAATTCTATCCGATCGATCGTCTAATGTTAATTTAATTAGTTTAATACAGGCAAGCTGAAAATATTTTTCAAATATTTGGTTGATTTTTTAAATATTTTTATATTTTCTTCTTCCACTGTTTTTTTTTTTTTTTAGAATTGGAATCGTTTTATTTTGCACCAAATGCATTACGAAATTTTGGACTCGCACAAGAATGGCCATTGTAATAGTTTAGCATATCCAGCTGCTTATGGTAATTTTATAAAATATTAATATTGTTAATAATTCTGTGGTAAAAAGGAATAACAAATTAAGTTTATATTCATGTTAGCCGTGTTTAAAAGTTTTTTAGAAATAGTAAAGAAACTAAAACATTGTTTCAATACACTCTATGCTCAAAGGTCAAAGGTCCCAGTAACTGGGGCTATTTTTTTTGCTCAAGAAATCCCTTTATGAAAAAACAAATATTAAAAGATTATTGGTGTTTGTTTTGCTTCTTTTTTTTTGTGTATGTCCATTGTTATGCAGACGATCACGATCACATCATGGGCACGAGTTGTTGTTGCTTTAATATAAAGTGAAAAATTGAAAGAGATAGCAGGAGAGTAAAATCACCAAATGATTTGGCTGTCGATGCCGAATCATGAGATCAAACCAATATTACCTTTAAGAAATTATTCAGAATAATTGTCTTTTAGAAGCAAAATAGTACACTTTTGGTGAACATGTATGTAAAAAGGGAAAAAACTGCTTAATAGCAACACTCGTATTCTTAACATTTCGCAAAAAGGTAACAAAAGCTAATTTTTAATTATTTTTACTTATTTGTTATCAAGAAATTTACAATTTACTTCACAAATTTTGCACACAAAAAAATTACTACGAAGTTTAAATAAAATAGTAGCAAAAAAGTACTAAAACAATACAAAAATGTACTATTGATCGGCAATCAAATGACTGTCTGCATAACATACAGAGTTGAAAAATTAAAAAGAGAGCGTAAAAAGTGACATGATCGGCGATCATTTGATCGTCTGCATAACATCACCCTATACAGATAATTCGTTAGATAGTTCTGAGAAATGCCCTTGCTCATGTCTTCTCTCTCTCTCTCTCTATCTCTCATTTATTTACTCCCGCTTAAGCAATGATTGTTACAACGATTACAATTACAATTTTAAAGAACTTCCGACGCTAATAATTTGGAATTGGCTAAACCGATTTTAAATCTAATAACCTACTCGTCAAGCTCTTTATAATATGATTGTGTAGCACTTCTGGATCTTCTGGAATAAAAATGTAGTTACACTAATAAATGTATAGATGATAAAATATTTTCCATCTTAAGTCGAGTTAAGTTGCATTCCATTTTTACCACAGATTTATTACTGATAAGCAATTATTATTATGAAGAAATAGCAAATTTTAAATTCATTTTAATTTAGCGCCAAATAACAAAATGGTTGTTTTGAGAAAATTTTATTTTAATGATTGAACATTTTCAAAAAGCACCTTCTGAGTCCGAATCCCAGGTCAAAAAATCCATGTTAGCTCGTTTTTTCTACTATACTAGGTAGTTCTGCAATTCTAACCGTGGATTCGAGTTCAATAGCTTGTACAGGAAGCTACTACCCTGCCCCGAAAAGCTGAGTGTGTGGATGTTTTGGCGGATCAAAATTCGGATTCATCAACACAATTACTAAATATTGACACGCTTTTCCGCAAAGCATATACAAAAAAAAAACTTTTTTGAGGTTATAAAAAAACTAGTTAACTCTCTCCAAGAGGACGTCAGACAATACGTAAGGGTGAACTAGTCTTATCTACTTTTTTTTGTGAGATTGTGTAATGAAATGAGCTACCTCTCAAGTATATTTAAAAAAGTTGGTCAAAAACAAAGAAAAGTGAGGTTAAATTTAATGTTTCCTAAAAATTTAAAAATAGTTTTAAAGTATGAAGAAAGAGCTTTCTAAAACTTAAAGAGAGTTGATTAGGACAGTTTTCTGTTTCAAAAAATCACTGATTCATTGTCATACTTGAAACTAACATGATTTTGATTATTTAAATATTTTTATATTTCCTCCATGAAGTTCAAAGTTTATTTTATTTTTTAATTCCTTTATTTTATTTTCTGCTATTTTTAATTTCTTTCATTTTAATTTATTAACAAAACAAAAAAAAAACTTAAAGAAAACTTTATTGCTTTACAACAACAACAACAACAAAAATCACTTTTTCCAGAAGAGAGCAGCACAGATATACACAAGAATAAAGCTGGTGAGATATTTCAAACCATTGATCTTAAATGGGGTGAGTGTTGCAATAAAAAAACAACAAAAATAGTTGTTAAGTGTGCACATAAAAAAACCAAAACAAAATTAAATCTAGTTATTAAAAAAAATATAATTTTTATACCTAAAGATGAATCTTCTAAAGATGATGAACGCGAACGTAGCAAAACCAATGATGAGACTGATGTTAGTAAACTTTTTGGCACAAAACAGAATTGCATTAATCGTTGCTTGAAATGCGCGGAAGAGGTACCTAAATATTTACGCATTAAAAAATTACCAGCTTAATGCTTTTTATATTTACCATTTACAGAAAACAAAACAAAATATTCTATTGGCATGCAATTTGTCCTATCCAGTGCAAATAAAAGATGTAGAATATTTTAATTTTGGTAGCATATTAAAAGGATCGCTTGTTACCGAAAAAAATATACAAGCATTTTGTGAAAAATGTAAAAAATTTTCACCAACCAAACAAAGCGTTAAGGTAAATTAATCTGGATTTGTTTTGTTTAATATATGTATGTAATTTTGTACACTTGTAGGTAACCTGTCTTCCACAACTACTTTCGATCAATTGCGGCCTTAGTAATGAAAAAGATTTGGCGTTTTTACGGCGACAATTAAATCGTAGTTTGCATACACCATCATCTGAAAGTCCAGCTAGTTTAAATACTAGTAAACCGTGCCGTTATGGTATTAATTGTTCACGTAGTGATTGTCATTTTGTGCATCCAGATAGGTATGTTTGCATAATATTAACCAATTACTAAGTTTATTCAAGAGCTTCTAACATTAAAGATAGTGATGATGTAAATAAAACGTTACGCTCCCCCTGCCTAGTAGAGTTAACTAAGTGAAAAGACGAAAGATATATTGGATATCTTCACAGAGTAATGTTAATGAAAAAAAAAAAAATGAAACCTTTACGAAAAAAACGGATAAATTTTTAGTAAACCATAATTTAATATTGGCATTAAAATAAATATCCCGATGTCTCTGTACTTACTTTTAATTTATTTGAAGCAATTATTTATTTTGATATGGTAATTATTTCTGTACATGAAAAACTCTGGTTGCTGTGCAGTGTCCTTTGTATGAAAAAGTTTATGTTTATGCTTCAAATGCATAGTTGTATATTTTAACAATACTTCGATGAAAATCAAAATCTCAAAATCACTTGTTTTTTTGTTTTAGAAAATCGCCATCGAATGCTGCCACAAATACAACAAATACCTCACCGAATGGCCGTCAAAACTCTTGGTTCCCATTGAGTTTTTCCATGGCTATTAGTGAACAGGGTGAACTTAGTGTACAAACAGAACATGGCAATACTAAAACGGAAGAGGTAATTTCTTTTGTATATTAATTAAATGAATATATAAAATATGCACTATACATAAAATTAATATGCTCTAATCTGTACTTTTATAGAATAACTTAATAGAGAATAAAGAAAATCAACAAAATTTGAATGATACTACTAATAGCGCTAGCAGCAGCAACAGTACCAACACCACCAACAGTAATAGCAACACTGAAAAACCAAATACATCTAGTGGTGGTAAGTTTTTCTTGCAGACTTGTAAAAGTTTAATAATCATTCTGTATTTCATACGAAAGTTCAAAAGTTTTTTGCACATGGACAATGTAATACACTTTATTCAACTTTGTCAGTAAATCAGTGTTGAGAATAATTCATTATTTTAGTAATGCATTAATCATTACATTATCGTTAACAAAAAATGATATGTTTAAGAAAGGTAAATTTAATGATCACTGAAAATTATGATAGAAATGAAAACTTCATTTTATTTCGATTGGATATTGGATAGCACAATTACATAGGCATTGCAAATTTTAATGCTAATGATAGTTTAATTTCATTGGCATTGCCAAATTTAACGCTCATCATAGCCCATTTTCATTGACCTTTCAAATTTTAAAGCTTATGTTAATTAAATTTTATCAGTATTGCAATTTTCAAATTTTAATGCTAATGATAGTTCAACTTCATTGGCATTGTAAATTTTAATGCTAATGATATAATTTGAATTAAATCTTTGTGCTAATGTAAAATGATCAATGCTAATGCTTATAAAATAAATCCAATTTATAGTAATTACTGAAGGGTTAATAGAAATTCAGGTATAGGCATTTAATAGATTTGCGAATGGTTAAATTCTTTTACATCTCTGGTTTTGAAAACGTACTAAATACATTAAGGAAATTTACACATACTAATTTTTTCTGTTTCTTTGTTTTGTTTGTTTTGTAAATATTTCAATCAGCAGCAACTAATAACGATTCATTTCGCGAATATAATTTGCATGCTGTTGTTTGTCAAGTTGATGATGGTAATCAAAAGAATTTGGTTTCATTGGTAAATGTGGGGAAAAAATATCATAGCATGCGGACGACTATGATGGGTAACATTGAGGAACAGCCACAATGGTATATTTTCAATGATTTTAGGTAAGTTTTCAAACTTTAATATTATTTACATACTTATGTTTATAAACATTATTGCCTTAGTATTTCGCCGGTTTCAACACAAGAAGCCGTTTGGTTTACACTCGATTGGAAAGTACCATGTGTGTTATTTTATAGTAGCATTGAGAATATTGATGGCAAAATATCAATGGATACAAGTAACAATAAAATTAATGATAGTGGAATAGGTGGTGAAACAACCATCGAATCATCAGATACTCCTTTATTCAATCCTTTTATACAGGTAAACATTAGCAACAACATATTAATTAATTCTTTTATTTTCTATATAACACGTACTTTTAAGTATTTATTAATATATTATTTACTATTTTTATTTCTATTTATTTTTCATTTATTTGCACATTAATTTTCAGGATATTTTAAGTTCTGTACAACATCTGGGCGATATATTATTAAAGCCTTTGCAAGCAAATGAAATGCCACAGGCAGGTGATCTGGTAGCTATGGATGCTGAATTTGTCACATTAAATCCCGAAGAGAATGAAATACGTCCGGATGGCAAAACAGCAACCATAAAACCATGTCACATGAGTGTGGCACGCATTTCATGTATACGTGGGTAAGCAAAAGCAAAAGCTAAGTTAAACTGAACTAAAGTCAGTTGAGCTAAGCTAGCGAACACTAAAAAAGAATAAGCTAACAAATTCTGTATTATATAAGCATTATTTTATGCTTATTTTGTATATACATATATGTAGTTTTAAGCAGTTTATATAATCTATACTAAAAGTTTCTGTCTATTTAATGTGTTGTGACCAGACTGGGGATCTAATCACTAAATTTTGACTGCACTATAGTTTTCACTACCACTAAACCTTTAGTGGTAGTGGAAATAAAAATCAACTACCATTAAAACTTTAGTGGTAGTGGAAATAAAAATTAACTACCACTAAACCTTTAGTGGTAGTGGAAATAAACTATATAATAAGTTTCAGCTTAAAAGTTTTCATAACTATATCAATATGGCTACTAACTAATGGTTAAATAACTAATGTCTAATTCATTATGTGGTGATTCGTTGCCATGACTAAAATATTAGTTGACTAATTAGTTAATTGAAAAAATTAGTTGATTACGCTCTACTCTGGCCGAGTATTGAATGTAGACATACTTCGTAGCAGTCGAGCACATAACTACCACGCCACGGTAAACACATCGGTCCGTACTAGTCTAAAAATTCTAGCCTAAAAATGCAAAATTTTTTAGTCACATTCAGCACTTGAAATTTAAAAATGCCTCAACTCTGTGCCACTTCATATAATTGAGTGCGTTTTAATTTTGACCCGTCGCAATTGTGTTTAAAGGCTTAAGGCGGACTCACCGACCGAATGCCGCACTCTTCGTTTTTTATATAAAGCTTTTACGCTCTCAATTTAATTAATTAATTTTCATATAAAAGAAACGTAAAAAGAGAGTGCGGCACTTGGTCGGTAAATCCGCCTTCACATTCAATTGTCAACACTTTCGAAAACTTGGCACTCACACAAATATAATTCATTTCCTAATCCCAAATGATTTCAGTCTTTCAATTAAATCACAATCATTGGAAATTGGAAAATAGTAATATCACTAACACAAAAATGCTGACTAGTACGCAGAATCAGAATTGGACACCAGAATTTTTATACCACGTCATGATTTCGAAAATTGCAATAAATCAATAAATATGCATTAATGATTGATAACTTTAGAGAATTGCAATTGATTACTAGCCTAACGCCTTTAAAAAAAAAAAAAAATAAATAAACTAAACCGAAACTTTGAGTATAATTCACATTTGCTACATAGTATATGTTTTTTTTTTTTTAATATTCTTACCTTAGAAGTAAAACATTGTAATTAATAACGTTGAAGGAATATTGGATTGTCGTAAACGCCATTACAAATACCAGCAAGTACAGCAAACCAATATTCAAGAAACATTGTTGGTGACGACGATGTTCTACTTCTAAGGTATTTGCTATACAATACTAAACTCATTAATAATTATGTACGTATGAATTAAATATCTTATTTAAATATATAGTCAAGGACCTGATGAGGGTGTTCCCTTCATGGATGATTACATATCAACACAGGAAAAAGTGGTCGATTATCTAACGCAATTTTCTGGTATAAAACCTGGCGATCTGGATGCGAATTTCAGTAATAAACGTTTGACTGCACTAAAGAACTCATACCAGAAATTAAAGTATTTAGTAGATATTGGTGTTATATTTGTGGGGCATGGCTTGAAAAATGATTTTAGGTATGTAATCGTATAAATACTGTTGTTTTTAATAATTAATGGGTATAATTGTTATTTAATTTTATTTGATTTTTGCAGAGTGATTAATATCTATGTACCATCAGAGCAAATAATCGATACAGTACACCTATTTCATTTGCCACATCATCGCATGGTTTCACTACGATTTTTGGCTTGGCACTTTTTAGGTAAGTTTAACCCTCTCCGTGGCAAAAATATTTTAGGTAGAGCTAAAAACCTGAAAATTTATATAGATGCTAATATGGTGGTGCTCAAGCCCGGAAAATAATACTGTTCGCCTGAAATGGCCCCTTGGTTTTTAGAGGTCAATATGGAAAATATTTTCTACATCTGACCGCAAGAAATTAAGTTTCATAAAACTTTTATTTACATATGTATGATCATGTCTCGATCACTGTATATTTTTCCTTACCAAAATTTGGTATTTTTCTTTCCCGAAATTTGGTATTTTTACTATTTTAAAAATGTGAAATATTCAGTATTTATAAATATTTAAAACAATCCAAAAACTACTGCTATAACAATTATGAAATTCAAATCGTCGCCTGAGAATTGATTTGGCGTATGTGTATACAAATTCGTATACATATATCCCAAATCAATTCTCAGTCGACGAGATATCTTTTTCTGTGACAGATATAAAAAAATTTTAATTTACCGTAAATTTTTGGGTTTCAAACATTGTAATCTTATAATTTCGAATATATTCGACTGACACGGAAAGGATTAAAGAAAACATTTTAAAATTTTATATTTTACATATCATTTACAAAATTGTTTTAACTCTGTTTTTTTCTCCCTTATTTTATTAATTAGGTACAAAAATTCAATCGGAAACCCACGATTCCGTTGAAGATGCACGCACGACTTTGCAGCTTTACAAACATTATTTGCAACTACAGGCTGAAAAGAAATTCACCACTGCTTTAAAGAATTTATACGATCGTGGCAAGCAATTACAGTGGAAAGTATCGGAGGATTGAAAGAAGTACCATGGCAAGCGTGACATTATGTTGAAGAAATATAATGCTGATGCGCAATATAAACCCCTATAACTAAATTTCATAAATACATGAAAAGAATGCAGAAAACACTGACACTCTAACAAATAAAAAACACACTCACACACACACATACGCATACACATAGAGAATAAAAGTACAAAACCGACACCGAACCGTGAGAGAAAATACTTTGTTATTCCATTTTTTATATATATTTATATATATAAAAAAAAGAAGAAATATTAAGAAAATTTTAAGAGAATATTTTGTTAAATATTTGTTTTTTAAAAGATCCCAAACTCTTTTTAACAAAACAAACAGTAAACTCTTTTTAAAATGTCCAATTTTAAACTTGCAAAAGTTTTTTAAAAAAAATTAAGCTTGATAAAAATTTTTGAGAAAATTAACGGATATTTATTTTAGTAAAAAAAAAGATAACATTTTAAATTATATTTTTGAAAAGTTAATAAATTTTATAAATAAAATATTTGTTTGAATCAATGAATGTTTGCCAAAGTGGCAGTGTACAAAGATAAAGGACAGGCAAATTATACGAAAAAACTATTAGAAACTTTTCCGCGCCATACATTAGCATGGGAAGGATGAGAGACTTATAGAACGAAGGCTCTGTTTATCAATTGCCTAATGAGCCCGTAGTAACACCTCTTAGCAAGAAATAATCCCGCTTGATCTCAAGACTGACATCTGGCTGGATCCTAAGTAGACGAAATCCTTGACGACATCAAAAGTACTCAAAGACTCCGTTGACTGGCTATTATTGACGTAAGATATTTCGTGTTTTTTAGGAAATATTTCTACTTCGAGATCAGTGGCAATTATGAGATTAATTAATTATAGGGTTAGGGGAGGTAATTGCGTTATAAAATTTATAGAAGTTCCTAAATTGAGAAAAGTTTACTATAAGGAGAAATAGATTAGGTTAGAGTTGTTGTCCTATAGTAAGACACATTTACTATAATCAGTATTGAACCTTTGTGATTTACTTAACTTCAGAATCCCTTATGCCATCAGTTTCAAGGTAATCTAAATAGCTGAAGAATAGTTGATCCATTTTGTAGTTTTAATAAACTTTTCTAAATCCGTGATGTCAGCTAATTCGAGGTCATCTAGGTTGCTGAGGAAGAGTTGATCTAAAGATGCTGGTCTACGTGTGGCAAGCGCAAGTTCAATCCTTCATTAAAAATCAATAAACAATCAACGACACAATATCTTAAATTCAACATACTAATTTTCGTAGATGAAAAATGATATCCGAACAAATCCAAATGCGTTTTAAAGAAGAAGAGTAGTTCTTTCAGACCACATTAACGGTTTCGTAAACCGTAAAACCTTTTCTTCTGAGAAATTTGAATTCAGCGCATCTTCTGGGTAAAAGGTTCTCGGAAAACTCGGCCTTGGCCCTCCAGGGGTTGTTGTGCGATAATAGTAGTAGTGTTACTTTCGCTTCGTATTCATATTTTTGCTCAAAGAATCCCTATATATTAAACTCCATTATAAAAATAATAAATTTCAAAGTAATTATTTATTCAAACTTAAATTTTCAAATATTTTACTGTAGAGTGAAATTCTCGTGATCTCAATGCTTTTGACATTCGAAATAGAGTTGCAAATTGCCGAAATTTTATGTTTGCAATGCACATTCTGATTAATTGATTGATTGGCTTTATGCACCACCATGACTTGCGCCCGATTGAAAAAAAAAATAATAATAATAGTTCAGAACCTACAGGTGTGGTGTATTATCATTATTGATTTAAAAACAAAAATATTTATGGATAGGTATTTTCTTTTTTTATTAAAACATTTAGAACATTTTCATACAATTCTAAATTCAATCAAATATTGTCATAGTCTTCATCTAATTCGCAAAACGAATTCTTACTTAAAGCAATTGTTGCTGTATTCTTTGTTGGTACTGATTTACTAAAATTAAATGGCATAGCCATCGTTGTTGCTTTGGGATTGGAGGGTTTGGATTGAGTAGGAGTAACAATTGTTGATGTTATTGGCGAAGTCGTAATTGCTAGTGGTTTTAATGGCGCAGGAATACCATCAAAAGTAATAGTGGCCATCGCAGGACTCGGCAATGCTGCGATGTTAGCCATAGGATGTGATGACGATGATGACGCTGTAGCAGAGGCAGAAAACGAAGCTGTTGTTTTTTTTGTCGCTGGCATTGGAATGCCATCGAAGTTGACAGTTGCTATCGCTGGATTTGGAATAGGCGGCAGTAGCGGTGTGGTACTATATACTTTAGTATTATTTATCGGCGGCGGCGGCGGTGGTACATTTGTAACAAAATTCGTAAGATCAATGTTGATGACTGGTTCAGAGTTAAAATTAAACGATGAGCTGCTGCCACTCGATGACGACAGTGCTGGCGCACTATGTGGCCCTCGATCAGATTGTGATGTTGATAACGACAAATGGCTATAGTCAATTTTCACAACGGGTTTGTTACAAAATTCAAAACTGACAACTGGCGCAGGTATGGCAGTTTGTGGTGGCTGTGCTGTTGTTACTGTTGACGTTGCTATTGGTGCCGGTGTTTGTGGAGGATTTTCAAATTTCTGCTGTTTCGATGGTACAACATCTTTACACGATGATACTGGCATTCTATTCTTTAATCTATGACGACTTTGGCCATGTTGATTCTGCTGCTGCTGTATTGTCCAATTTTGATGGAGATGCTGCTGCTGCATTCCTGCATGTGTCGGTGTTGATTCTGAACGCATTAATGTAAGTTTAATAGGCATATGCTCAGAATGATGTATCACTTTTGAATTTGTTTGATTCATTGCAAGCGGTAAAGGAACAGTTTGCCGCAAATGACTCTGAATGTCTGTTGCCTCGGATTGTGTACTCAAGTCTAGACCAGAATAACTGCCTCCGGAACTGTGGCTGCCGTTCTGATTGTGAATCATTGATGATCTGTTATGGCTACCATTTAATGATATGTTTCCGCGGGTTGCTTGTAAAGATGTCGATGCCATGCTTAGATCGTATGGTGTATCTGAATCGGGATAGATATCTTCTGCAGAACTTTGTCCGTCTTCATCATTATAATTGGCTGCCTCTTCAGCCACACTGATATCAGGTATATTTTTTACCAGCTCACGCAGAAAGTCGAAACGTTGCTCAGACATTATACACTGTTTCATGTGTGACGTTGATAGAGTCTTTGCATTTCGAGAATTTGTTATTTTTAATGTTTTTGTTAGAAGTGATTCAACGAAGAGTTCCAATGTTCTAGGTATATTCATAAAGAGGCATATAGTACCAATAGAAGTTAAGGAAAACTTCACTAATAACAAAATAATATTAAATAGGCTATTACTCTTTAGGACGCTAAAACGTACATTTAACATTACCAAGAATTGGATACTTAGCGGTCTCTGGGATTTCAATTGATGAATTTTAAAACCTTTCTTTCGTTCTTACCAAATTAAATCATCTGTATACTATAGGATGCCTAAAAATTTTCCCGCCAACTTGTTTGCTACATTCTCTTCTACCGCCACAATTATTTTATTATTTTTTAACGTTTATTATTATTTATTATTTAACGTTACTCCTCAGTTTAGAACTAGTAAGAGCTTAGTGATTTAATAACGATTTTGGTTGACCCGACGTACGTTCGATTCTTTTCTTGGTATCTATACATTTATTAGTGTGACTACATTTTTATTTCAGAAGATCTAGAAGTGCTGCACTATCTTATTATATATAAATTTAAAGAGCTTGGCGAGTAGGTTAGCCAAAAATTATCAGATTTATAATCGGTTTAGCCAATTCCAAAATATTAGCGACGGAAGTTCTTTAAAATTCACTCATTGAACAAAGCATTCATTCATCGTTGTAAAAATCCTTGCCTAAGCGGGAGTAAATAACAAGTTAGAGAGAGAGAAGACATGAGTAACAGCATTTCTCAGAATTATCTAACGAATTATGTGCATAAACAAATAACAAAACAAACACCAGCGAGTAGTTTGGTCCTCTTTTGATATTTGTTATTTCATAAAGAGATTTCTTGAACAAAAAAAACAAAAAAAATTAGCCCCAGTTACTGAAGCCTTACCGACTAGAGTTTCATTTAATGCTAGTCATTTTAGAGATACGATTCATTTTTAGTTTTCATTCCTTATCAGAGCTGAAATGAATCATAATATCGTATCCAATGAGTGGGTTGGATTAATATTGCATTTTAAAAAGGATATAGATTATGACAGGAACAGCTTGGGCGACTTTTCCAATTTCTTCATCACTTTGCATAATTTTTTTAATTCTTCCCTGTAAAGATATAGATCATTAAAACAAATGTAACTAAATTAAATTTCGAGGAATGTAAAATAGAGAAACAATAAAATCGTCTGTTGGCAACCCCTGCTATATTTTTCCCATCTGTATAAAATCGCAATGATACAATTCAAGCACTAGCCAGCGAGCGCTACCGCCCTCCTCCCCCCACATTTGCAACAATCACTTTATTGTTTCTTTCTCACTTTACTTCCTCATTTCAATGGATATCTCTTACCGCTGGAAAACGAGCGTTGTACTTTTTCTTTTTTGACGGCATTTTTTGCTATTCAATTTATAAATTATTTTTTCAAATGTACAGTAAAAAATTTTCCGACAAATTTCCACCGCTTCTCCTTGAGTTTTCTTACTGTTTTTCTTTTGCTTTATCTTTGTTTGCCTTCTATTTTGCTGTCCGTTTTGTTGTTCTAATTCTATGTATGTGTCTCGTCTATGATACGATGATACGCGATTGAGAATTGGTCAATCACAATCAAGGTGCCGTAGTTTCTAAATTTACTTTATAAAATGATTAAAATTTTCAACAGAATTTAAATAAATAATCTCTAGACGTTATCTTTATGTTAATTTGATGCCGCCACAGATGCAAATCTCTGTTTTTTTCTTGAATTGAAAGGTGACACACAGCTTCGACATGCTCGAATTTTTGTTAAACTGACTTTTTCCTATTCGAAGGTAGCAAGGTTGCATATTTAACGGTCGCTCAAAGCAAATTTGGCACACATGAATTTTTACCCAATTTATCCTCGTTAGGACACATATTAAAATGCTATAAACAGGTTTATAGTACGTTAACAAAACCTAATGTATTTTCTGTTTTCACAACTTCTGTCGCAGCGACAAGATCGCGTGTGTCTGGGAGGAATACTTATTTTATGTCACCCCCTCTTTCCAGCACAATTTGACAGTTTCAAGAAACGCTTCTCTCTTCGTTAAAGAGCAGTTTAAGCAAATGTGCCATTTCCTATACATTTTAATAAAATGAAAATGAAAGCTATTTTAAAACCTTTCATTGCATTAAGAAATCCAATCAATAAAGTTAAACTTCAAACAACATTTTTTTATATCTAATTTTTTCCATTTGCTTATATTTGTGTTAGGTATTATTAATTTGTTTTAACTTATTATAGCAGGAACGTGATAAGAATTTTTAAATTTATAAAATGTTCCATTTATGCCGCCTGGCGAGCAAATCTGCACCAATCAAAATCAAACACATTGAGATTTTAGACTTAATTACATGTCACGCATACACACTTAAACTTAGAATAAAATGTTTATTTATTTTTTATCATTTTTTAGTGGGGAAGATTTGAGATAGTTACATATTGCCGCATCCATTCTTCAATAACGTATCTCCATTTTGGACGAAATCCAGATTTTTTGCTTGCATTATGTAAAACCACCTAAGAATAAAGATAGAAATAAGTTCTTAGCGAGTTGGTCGTTTTTTTCCTTTTCTGCAGAATGGTATTTTTGGATACGTGAAAAACAGAAAAACAGAGGTAATAATATATTTCTATATACCACATTATTTTTTCAGCTGAAATGTTAGTTATTACTGTTACTCAACATACTACTTTTAATATATAGTTTTTGGCCTTTTTTAAAAAAATAAAATAAATTTTCACGACTTCGTAAAAAACAAAGCAAAAATAAAGTCTGTCGGTTATTAGTTGAATAGTGTAAGTGCAAATGGAAACTTCGAAAGAGAATAGCACAAACTTCGAGACTAAAGAGGCTTTAATCAATGAAAATGTTACTTAAAAATAGCAACGTTGGCTTGCTCAAAACTGATGTGCACAGCTGATAGTGAAACTAGTGCCGTTTTTCGTTTAATCGGTGTTTTTTCATCGATTCAAAAAGTGGCCAAAAAGTATTCAGTTTAAAAACTGAGAAACAACTCAAACAAAATTTTAATACTTTAATAAAAGAATAAAACGAAGAAACATCTGGCTGCACACATATGTATGTGTAACACATTCGTTTAAAACAACTGTATTCCTTTTTGAATCAAGTTCAACTCCTATTGAGACAGGGAAAATCTGTTCGTGAAGACGGAACAATGTCGGTAGTGAAAAATTAATTTTTTTTTTTTAAATATTTCGAAACGGCAACATTTGTGAGTAGTTGGTTTCTATTTTTTTCCACCGGAACACTGGTATTCAGCAAAAACCATTTTTTCACAACAAATTTCTCATTCGGTTTGACCAACCGGGTTTTTTGCATCCCTATCAGTGATTGAATATTTAGAAAAGAGAGCTGCCAAAATATTAGTTTTACATAAATTCATAAATGTTTCAATACACATTACGTTTTAAAATAAACTGATGTCCACGAAACCCAAGGATCCCTGTAAGGCAAACGCGTGCAAAATACAGGCGTGCTTATCAGGTAATATTCAGGGGCAATAAATGTATACAGAGGCGAAGCCGGTTAGTTTCGAATCGATTGTTATTCCGACATTATGTAATTTTGTAATAAAATTTTGATGAATTCTCCGTTTTGGTTTTTTTTTTTTAGAAAATCATTACCAAGAGAGTAAATGCTTGGATGTGCTTGAGCAAATGCGACTTTGTTGTAGAAAGTGGCATAAGGAATCGTTGTGTTGTTCTGGAATTGATTTAGAACGAAGCTATTTGCCAAGCAGCAGCGAAGCAGATAAAGAAGGAAAAACCAAGACGTATTTATAAGAAAAAGTGAGGAAAAGGTATACAAACTAGTAAGATTAAAGTTGAAACCCCGATGCAGGTATATTTAGATCCAATAAGTAAAGGAATGGTGGTGGTCGCCGTAGCCTAGTGGTTAGTGTGCTAGACTGCTACGCAGTTGCTCAGCACAGCCCAAAAGTCAAAAATAGAACAAAAATTTCTACACAGCACCACCTCTTGGCACGCAATGACAAACCTCCAATGGTTTCGGCATAAATCTCTAGACCCCATCCATTTGTTTACAAATAAAATTGTTTAAATTTAATGTTATTGAGTGCATAAGAACTGCAACCCAAGGATTTTTTATTTAGGATATGTCGAATTAATAAGAAAACACTGTCTTGGCTGAACTGTTACTTCTATAGTGTGGAATATTGGGGAACTATTGGAGGAGGTAGACTTTGCTTATATTTGTCTCCAAATATGAAAGGATTCTATAGCCTGGAATTTTCAACACTCGAGGGAAGGGGGCTTTTGTATTTTTTTTAATATATATCATTCATATCGCTTCATCTCGGAGACATGTTTGAAGTACCATTATCTTAGTTTCAGTTGATGCATTTTGCTCTGGACTTCTGAGGATATCGAAAAAGTTTCTCGTTTTTCTTGATAACCAACACATTTTCGGTTTCATAGCTAAGAGAAAGTTGTTTATCGTGGAAGGGAGGAAAAAATTACTCAGACAGCAGCACTCCCTCAACCTCCTTTACCAACCCTTTTGGGTGTTATATGAAGTCTCTATTCGATATACAGTACTGTGCAAAACAAAAGCAACAAATCTTGGCATACCAAGTGTATTACATTTTCATGACTTTTGTTAATTTTTATTTAAAAGAAAGTGGATTTAATTTGTTCTTAAATGATTAAATTATATAACGGGGGACTTAAAAGTTTGAAAAAAAATTTCCACAAAAAAAATTATTTCCAAAAAATCAAAGAAATATGCACTTAGGGCTGTGCAAAATAAAAAAGCAACAATTCCTTATTTACATTCATTGCTTCACATCTGCTAGGCATTGACTTTGTCAGCTTGATGAATGTCCTCTTGGGTGCCATTTCCCACTTTATATTCAAAATGAGGTACATATCCACTCTATGTTTCGAAGTTTCGAAGTAGGTTTCAAGGATTTAAGCTCGGATGTTAGAGACAACTCATGAGAGAAATGAACCCTTCTCCATGCTAATTAATTTTAAAAGTACTTTAAAGTGCGTTTCGAGTAGATTTCATGTCTAAGTATACCACAAAGTAACAATTTCCACAATGGCTGCTGAAGCATTTGGGTTTCCGGAGCTTCCGTATAGATTTGGTGGTTAAAATTTAAATTTATTTCGTGGAAAGGATAAAGACCATGAACAAACTAATTTATACAATTGCAAAAAATTCCGCCCCCATGCTTGCCAGTAGCTGTACAGAGCAATGTTTTAGTTGTCCTCGTTTGATTCGTCTAATAAGAGACTTGTAGTATCAATTAATTCAATTAAATTTGGACTCATTGACCCAGTTTCGACTAAATTTACGGCAGTTTGTCAATAATTAGATGGAAAACAGTTCTGCATAGACAGAAGTTAAAAGTGGACCGAGTAACCAAGTAATCCTTTTATACTGAATTAATTGTTGGAAAATCATTCTTCGGAGAAACTGAAGAAGTACTTTTACTCGAGTTATCGTGTGCACAGACAGACAAGCAGACGGACATGGCTAAATCGACTCCGCTATGTTTATGTTCATATCTGCGACGCCTAATTATGGGCGTTACAAACAACTGTTACTTAGTTCACATTTGAGATCCGGATCTTTGAACTAATTAGTTCAAAAACTCTACCTGAATCCGAATTTGGTCGCGTCAAAATTTAGAGATGTTTGTTTTAACGTAAAATAGTTAAAAAACGCTCAAGTTTATATTTTCATAGGAACATTAGCAGACAACTCTGCTAACTATTTTTCCGCTTCCGTTGCATGTATAGAATATGTAAATATAAACTATGGAAACGAACTACTATATACTATATATAGAGTTTAATGTTATTTTAAAAACAGCCAGCAGATATAATTATTTTTAAAAACCGTAAAAAAAAAAAAATAAATATTTAAGTAACATTAAATTTCCTCTATTTTTTTTCCAGTAAATAATGCAACAAAATTCAATTCCACCTTATAAGCCATCACCAGAAATCCAGAAAAAACTTGATCAGCTGAGACAGCAACAAGAACAAGAACACGGTCAAAATCAAAGACGTCGCACTGCTGTGCTGCCAAAACGTGGTTGGATTCAACGTAATCCAAAACTTTTTCAAATAACTTTCATTACAGCATCGCTCTTAATATTCTTTTCCAAGCCATTATACGACGGATTTATAGCTGATTCACTACCGCCAAGCATTGACCGCATACCACCACATAAACGTTAAGGCATTTTTAAGTGTCGAGACTAGATTAGAAGTGGTAGTAGTATTAGTAGCCGTCAATATTATCAATTCAACATCGAAAACGCTTTGCGCTCAGTGTGTAACGTATAATAAGTAATGGAATCAGTGCGCAAAGCAAATCAGAGGCTACGCAATTATCCCGTGCTTCTTGGTAAATGTGCAGATAAGGCTACAGTGTATGCAGCATGTGTGACACGAGATTTAAATGTGCAACAAAACATATGCGATAAGGAATTCCAGCAGTTCAAAGATTGTCTACAAAAGGCCGCAAAAGAAATGAAAACTAAATTATAAAAAGAAATCGCCAATAAAATAATATATATTTATAGATATAGGCATATATATATAAAAACACATACAAAACGTTGATAAAGTTAAAGTAAATATTGGAATCAAAAACAAAACAAGTATAAATCAAAGAACAAAAACACAAAAGGAAAACAACTTGTAATCTAGTCAAGAAAGAAATAACTTCAACTAAATAAGAATCATTTTTACTAATATTAATTAAGCCCTCAATTTATTCAACTGCGTTTCAACATGCCATCGGCCACTGTTAGCACAGCAGCAGCAGCAAATTCTCAAACGCTACTAAACCGCTGCTATACATTTCTAATCAACTTGAACTTTCGCTGGCATATAGTTACATCGATATTGCTGCGCTTGCTATTAATCTACTATGGCCAATTGCATGATGCACACTCGGAGGTACCATACACTGATATCGATTATAAAGTGGTTACAGATGGTGCACGGCAAATACTGTCGGGGAGAACACCTTTTGCACGGCATACGTATCGTTATAGCCCGATATTGGCTTACTTACAATTGCCAAATATCTTAGTGCATCCATGTGCAGGCAAAATCATATATTCCAGTTTTGATATCTTTGTAGCGCTATTAATCTATGCGCTAGTACGCGCTGAATTGCAATCACAATGCCGTAAAGCGGTGCAATCATTGCTAAGTAAATTTGGGAAAACGCGAGCAAGTTCGCGAAGTTATCATGAGACAGACGAACGAAATCGTCCCGAGAAGATTGCACGCGCTTCTGCTTGCTTTTGGCTATATAACCCACTTACTGCGGTTATATCAACGCGAGGTAATGGCGATAGTTTCTCCAGTTTTTTCGTGATACTCACAATTTATCTGTTGGCCAAGTCGGAAGATGCTAAAAGTCATAGCGGCGGTCGAAGCAATTGGTATATTTTCTTTGCTGGTTTAGCGCATGGATTTGCCATACATTTGCGTCTCTATCCATTACTCTTCAGTTTGGCATATTTTCTCAGTCTATCAACATGTTTTGCGCGCACAAAACGTGATTTTTTGCGTCAACTATTTTTTCCATCGTGCAAGCAATTGATACTCATACTTGGGACTGCAATTGGCTTGTTTGTTATCACCGGATTTTTCTATAATCTATATGGCTGGCAGTACATTTACGAAGCTTATTTGTATCATTTCGTACGCAAGGATGTACGCCACAATTTTTCATTATATTTTCTAATGCAATATTTAAGTGGCAGTGGCGATAGCGGCACAGCTACTGAAGCTACTTTAGTAGAAAAGACGCTTATCTTAGTACCACAATTTCTTTTGCTTTTCTATTTGAGTCTCAGTTTTGGTCAATTTCGTCAAACGCTTCCATTTTGTGTTTTCTCGCTGGCCTTTGTTATGGTTACGTTTAATTCGGTGGTCACATCGCAATATTTCGTTTGGTATTTGGCACTGTTGCCACTTTGCCTTAATAATTTACAGTCTATTTCGTTGATGAGAGCAGTGGGATTATTTGCTATATGGTTACTGGCGCAGGGTCTATGGCTATTGCCTGCATATCTTTTGGAATTTAAGACATGGAATACATTCTACTGGATTGGTGCACAAGGTGTTCTATTCTTTTTCGTTAACAACTATCTACTAGCGAAATTTATTCAACATTACAGCTTTACATCGTTTAAGGTGAATTTTAAAAAGTTATTCTAATGCGAATGAATATTCAAGTCGGTAGTCATATTTTTGTATGTATTATAAAATATTGATTGTAATAAATATTATACAAAGTTTCTTGTAATACTTCGTAAAATTAATAAAAATCTTGACTTAACTAACATATTTTTTGTTTTTACTTTTTTTTATTAGAAATTAAATAAAATGAATCAAAAAGAAAAAACTTAAGAAAGACGACCTATGATTGAGTTGTTTAAGACCGGAATCGAAGAGCTTACAAAATTCATACACTAGCTCTTATGCAGGATATGATCAGATGGAAACATACCTAGTGATTGGAACCTCAGCGTAATCCCATCACACCAACTACCATGTGATAAGTCTTAATAAAGCATACAAGGTTCTTCAATATTTTTTGTGGGCACACCTGTCTGTTAAGAGTAGACCTTGGGAATCTGGGATAAGTGGACGTGAAGCTTATGGGAGAAATTACGAAAGCTTCGATTTCTCCTTGAGTTTGTTCAGGCAGATGCTGTTCGATAGTGTTAACGTGTATTTTGTTTACCTTAAACCATGGTAATGTATTACCTTACCCTGAAAAATATTACAGTGATCAGGAAGCCTAAGGAGTGTAATGTTCATATGTTGAAACGAACATACTTGCATACATTATGCTGAAAAAGTAAGGTATCAAGCAACACAACCAATCTTTGGCATCAAAAATTGGCTTACTGTTTATTGTGAGTGTGGTAAAAATAAGTTGTCAATAACTTCAATATCCAAAATTACCATCTTTTTGGCTAACAATTGGCTCCTTGTCCTAAAGTGCGTCGTCATATTTACCAGGTTTTGCTCTCTAAGGTAGTCCTCTTGTATTTTGCGGTTCCTCGATGTTTATGTTCATGGCAGCTCTCAAAATGTGGTTATCGTCCCTTCGAATTATGTGTCCTTACCATAAAATTTATCATTTACCATAAAAACTCCTGTTTCTTTTATAAAACTAAAAAACTAAAAACACAAATTTGAGGATTTTACCTTAAAAAAATCGTCAAATATGACTTTGTAAAAAGTTTTGATTCGTACATATAATTAAAAATTGGAAATATCAATGTTCAGAAATCGCTCGGAAATTGGCTTATGATAGCTAAAACATGAAATAAATACTTTTGATTCAATTTTCTGTAGATGCTGGTTCCTTCAATTTCATTTCAAATTAGCGAGTGATTGATTTCAGTGAAATTTATTGTTATTGTTAGTCGTGTTGTTTACAAGAACATTTTTTAGTAAAAATACAGATTGTACCTTTTTCCGACTTTTTCGAAATGCAAGGTACATTAGGTACAATTGGCAATTTGCCATTGGCTAAAACAAATTCAACACTTATTTACAAAAAATACACAAAAAAAAGTTTTTTGTAATAAGTACCTACTTAAATTTAGCTTGCCTGTACTGTACTGTTTAACTTCAAAACTTACAGCTTTGATATTACTGTTTATAAAGAGAAAAATATTGCAAAAATAATTTCTCAAATAGAAAAAAGTTTATTGGTGCCAAAAGAGTGCAAAGTCATAAGAAGATTTTTAAAATTTAGTTAAAAATTTTTGAAATGTAATCGTCTTACATTTCATGTTTTGTTTACTTTTTTTAATTGTTGACATTTAAATGGAAATTAAATTTCTTACAAAAACGATGAACCAATGAAGTATAATATTTAAGGTACATCCATGAGCATTTAGGTACAACTTTTTTGCTAAATTAGGTACAATTTGAAATTTCGAAATTTCATCACTGATGCACATACTATAATGAGAAAAAAAGAGCGCCGTTCGTCTTGTTCACTCCCCACTACTCTATGCGTTACAGTAATATCAACGTTACATCCATTCTATGCTTTTACACATGCCTAATGCGCCTATAAAAGTTTCACTTTAAAAATGTGAAACAAATCTTTTTTCATCACAAATTTATATATTTGAACAACATCTGCATGTTGTGATGTAAAAATAAATTTAAAAGCTATTATTGAGAAATTTGCAACTAAAGATTTGTTTTGATAACTTTTTTTCACCATACTGTATGTATCCAACAGATAAATGAAAAAAAAGAGAATGTTTAAATGCAGATACCTACATAAGGAGTGAGATTGAAAAAATCTTAACACACGTTTGCCTAATAATTTTTTTGGGTGTAAAATTTAAAAATTTCTTTGATCTAGTTATCTTTGAAAAATATGTCAGTTGTTATTTTTAATGACAAACATGTTGATTTATTCACAGTATACAGTATGCCAGATAGCAGAAAGTAATCTGAAATATTCTCAGGTCTTCTGAGAATTAGCAATTATGACATGTATTCGCTCAATAAATTTTGACAAATAATTTTGTTTATGAGAGAAAACTGTCTTAACCCATTTTCGTCAGCTGTACACAAATAAATAAATGAAATAAAAATATCAAAAAAAAATAAATTTTTCATTTGTTGTTTTTTTCTGAAATAAAAGCACTCAAAATATTTTGTAGAGTGTGGTTTAATAAAATATTTAAATAAACAAAATACAATACTTTTACAATTTACTTCTTCAAAAATGTTCTCTTTATATTCTAAATAGTTTTACCGAACTCATAATAATTTTATTTAAATTCCGGAGAGGCAGATTTCTTACTTGAATGGCATACATAACAAAAAACTTTAAGTTTTAGGTTAAATCCTTGGTTCACATTATGCACATGGTTGTTACAAACGCCTTCGAAGATCTCGTTTATCAATGTCTAAAAATGTTTCTGGCTTTTCAAATTTTTCAATTTTTTTTATATATTGTACTGGTACCAATGGGTTAATACTTTTTTATATTTACTTCTGAAATATCAAATGTTTTGGGAGAAGTAAGAGAATAATTTTCAAATTTGGCAGACGTCAGTGAACAGAAAAGAGGACGTCACTTCTATTTATTTCACTTTATTTATTTCACTATGGACTTATTGTGAGTTTAATCAAAATGAGTGAAGAAAATGAAGTACGTAATTATTAAAAATTTTCAAAAAAATCCAAATTGGTCCTACAAAAAATTGGCCAAAGAATTGAAGGTCTGTCGTCAAACTGTTTCCAATGTTATTAAACAGTTTCAGGAGAATTTGACCATCGATAGGAAACTTGGTTCGGGAAGAAAACATAATAGGAAGCATATTGAAAAGACCTCTAAACACATCTGGTAGAAAAGCTGCCCGGTTAGCCCAGTGCTCTGACTATTTGGTGCGAAAAGTTAAAGCCAATGCAGGTTTGAAAATATACAAAGTCCAAAAAGTTCCAGACAGTAATGCTGCAAAAAATTTAGACGCCAAAAGTAGGGCTCGGAAATTAAAATCGAATTTCATACAAAAATGTTCATGTTGTATAATGGACGCCGAAACGTATGTACTGGCAGATTTCACGCAGCTTCCGGGTCAAAATTTTTATGTTGCTAATGCTCGAGGAAATGTCGAACAACAATTAAGAATCCAAAAGCAGACAAAATTTCCTAAAAAATTCCTGGTATGGCAAGTGATGCAGTTGCGGCAAAAGAAGCCAGTCATTTGTTACAGTGGGCTCTATAAATACCGAAATATACACCAAAGAATGTTTGAAAAAAAGACTTCTTCCTTTCATAAGAGAGCACAATGTGCCCACATATTTTTGGCCCGATTTGGCATCATGTCACTACGGCAAGAAAGCTCTGGAGTGGTACCAAAGTAATAACATAGTTTTTGTACCAAGAGAAGCCAATCCTCCAAATTGTCCGGAGCTAAGACCAGTGGAGAGATATTGGTCTCTTGTGAAAAGAAACTTAAAGAGCACTAGAAAAGTGTCCTAAAATATCGAAGATTTTAAAAGGAGATGGGCAAACTGTTCCAAAAAGGTGTTTGAAACATCTATTAAATCTCTAATGGAAGGCTTACCAAAAAAGGTCCACGAGTTCATAAATAGTGGTTAGAACTATAAAAGTTATATTTTTCTGTAATTTGTAAAATATGATCAATTAAATGAAAAAAAAATCAAAACTCTAAGTTCAACCGTTTAAAAAGTATTGAATTTTATATGTGTTAAGATTTTTTCGATCTCACTCCTTATTTAGTATATTTTCATCAATATTTAGAAAGGCCCTAAATATCATTTATAGTTTTTAATAGGAGAACCAAAAAAGTGGCATAATTTTGTTAAAAATAAAAAGAATTTATTTCAAATTGCAACATGTTAGTATATAATACATATATATATATATATATATATATACATAAATTCCATTTGAAAAGACATTTAAAACAATATTTTTTTCCACTTTGTAAAGTTTTTTGGTTTCCTTTCTCAATATTGATAAAGATATACTAAATATGTAGGTATCTGCATTTTGAACATTCTAATTGTATGTACCTAACAAATTTTATTTATTTTGCTAATTCTTTTTGCTTGTATTTTCTTTTATTTTGCAATGCAAATGCAGTTATGAAAATAGCAGAAGAGCATAGGCCTCCATTTCACACACACACACTGCAAATCTTTAATCTCTTCCAATTGAGTAAAAGGTGAACCCTGAGAGAGAGAGAAGAGAAACCGTAACTGATTCAGACGAAGAGAAAACGAGATTCGCAATTTTGAACGCATGAAAAAGCTACAACAACGATCGCGAAATATAGTCAGTGGTAGAAAGTGTCTTGTGGCGAAGAAATTGTAAATATAGTACGTGCGCTCTGCTTGAATAAAGCACCTGCACAAAATCCTTAAGGAACCAAGAAAATAAAAAAGGCGTGTGTGCATATACAAATATTACATAAACAAATAAATAAAAAGTTACGAAATAATAATATACTAATAAAATAATGACGCATTACAACGAATGACGGTTGAAGAGGAAAGAAAACGTAAAAATGTCCAATTATCAAAGCTAATCAAATACATGTGGAATTATCCGCCCGCCTCTGCACCTCGTTTCACCCCAGCATATTACCACCTTTTGTGCTTATATGTCACCGCGAAATGAGCAGTTAAAAATAAACAACAAAACAACAGCAACAAAACATAAAAACAAAAATACTTTTTTACGCCGCTTTAAAAGATAGAGAGATACTTCAAGAGTTTGTGTTCGTCTTCATCGTTTGTATTGAAATACAATACAAATACAAAAATTGTAAAATTTTGAAGTTTTAGAATTGTTTTTCTCTTTTTTGTTTTGTTTCATCAGTATTATTCACCGTATCAATAACAATAACAATAATAATCATAACAAAATCCATATATATAACAAAATGAATAAAGTATATCAGTTCTTTCGTAATAATCACATTTTGGCCGTTTGTGAAGATGCCATCGACCAAAAATCGTTTACTCTAAATTTATCGCGTTTCGAAATGCCTGATTTGCCTGATTTGGTTGAGAAATGTAATATTCTTCAGAAATTATTTTTAAATCACAATCATTTGACAAAGGTTTGTACATATGTATACTAGTTACTTCTTTTATTTTTCATTCAAGACAAACAGTATGAACATTTGCATCGATACCAGTTTGTTTGTATTTTGTCAAAATATGTTTATAAATTAATTTATTTTAATACATATATGTTCTTAAACTATTATATGAGTGTTGAGTATGGGTAATTCCAGCGATAATTGACTAAGAAGTAATACTTAAATTTGCCCCTTCCATTTCTCCTACCTCGATGATTTTCATGCTGTTGAAATACGAAGGAAAAATTGTGGAAAATCGATGCCACGATGTATGGTAAAATGAGGAAATTTAATATGCGCAATGACTAGACATTTCTCTTCAGTTCTTCCTGTTTGTCGAGCACCTAATTTGCTTTTTACATTGCATGTGATGCAGAGCTTTTTAAGAAGCATACTGTTTACTCTCTGCTCCTTTGTTTTTCTCCCTTCTTTGTATAATGGGTATACTATTTTTTATTTCATTTTTATAAAAGCGCTATCTTAGTTTTTTAGAAGGTGTGAAGAAATCCACTTCGTATGATTTCTTTTTAACACATACACTGCCGGTCATTTGCAACCAAAATGACTTGTACTTTTAATGACTTCTTAAGTTCACTAAAATAATTTTTACCAAAAATCTTTTTTATTCAAAACAAAGTGTATTTATTGCCATTTGTTATAAAAAATTAAATTTACAAAATTATGTTGCAAATAAAAAAGGAAAGAAGTTATATTGAATTGAAGTCTGAATTGAAGAGCTCAAAACATTTGAAACTAGAAAAAGTTAATGTGAAAATTGAAGGCAAATCGAAAAAGTTTTCAAAACTTTGTTGCATATCCATTATTATCGATCACTATTGCACGTCCACGTAGTATTGGCTCTATTAAATGTTTCTTCTGATCGATTCGAACTCGCTTTTATTGCTTTTGAACATCCTCATACCGATTCTCCAGTTTCTTAAACGTTTTCGTGCCAATCTTTCGCTTCACGAGCATCAAATAACTCTCAATTGGGTTTAGATCGAGGGACTGTACTGAACAAATGAGAAATTTTTGCGACAAGGCAAGCTTTTACCAATTTAGACATGCGATTTGGGTTATGATTCTGTTAAAACGTCCAATCAAGCGGCATTTCCAAGCTAGCGTGCGGAAATATAATGTCTCTTAAACCGTTTTTATAATCGTTGTTTTTCATAATTCCCCGAATGTGATGCGTTGGACCCATACTGTAACCTAAAAAGCAGCCCCAGACTACAATACAACCTCCTTGGTGCTTTACTCTAACCGGTGTATGTCTAGGTTCGTGTGGTCTTTTAACAAATTATTTCCCGTCAGAACAGCACATGTTAATTTTGCTCCCATCTAACGACTAAAAGCGTTTTGCAACTGTTGAAAAGTCCAATTTTTGTATTTATGAAGAATTTTAAATGAGTTAAGCGATTTTTCCTAGAGTAAACGCGTTTTTGGCAATGTATGCACTTAATCCGTTTTTTCTAGTTCGCCGCTTGATAGTCGATGATATATCTGACTGAAGTGCATTTTTTATTTCTCTCGGCTTCACTTTCTGATTCGCTTTCATCAATTTTGTGAGATCTTTTGTTTTTGTGCGCATTTCTTTGCGAGGTCTTCTACCTCTATGAGGCAGATCAACTATACCTCTGTCAACAATTCGCGAAATCGTCGACTTGTGCTTTGAATATTTTTTCAAAATTTCTTTTTGAGATAAACTATTTCTCCGCCTTTCGATTTAAACCCAATTGAGAGCCATTGGATGCTCGTGAAGCGAAAGATTAACACGAATACGTTTAAGAAACTGGAGGATCTGTATGAGGATGTTCAAAAGCAATGGAAGCGAGTTCGAATCGATCAGGCGAAACATTTAATAGAGTCAATGCTACGTAAACCTGCAACAGTTATCGATAATAATGGATATGCAACAAGGTTTTGAAAACTTTTTCGATTTTTCTTCAATTTTCACATTAATTTTTTTCTAGTTTCAAATGTTTTGACCTCTTCAATTCAGACTTTAATTTAATATAACTGCTTTCTTTTTTTATTTGCAACATAATTTTGTAAATTTAATTTTTTATAACAAATGGCAATAAATACACTTTGTTTTGAATAAAAAAGATTTTTGTTTAAATTTTTTCAAAAAAAAAATAAAAATAAAACCATTACGCCTAGAAGTGAGGGGTGGTTAAAAATTTGCAAACATATTTTCAGATTTCCTGAGAAAATGCATATCTTTGAACCATTACAGAATCTTTATCGGTTTGTAATAATAAAAGTTTTTTTTGGCAGAGACTTGACTCTTACTGAAAAAATCGAGAAAAAACTGTTATGCGTGACTTATAAACGTAATGTAGCGACTCGTTTGTTTCCATGTATGGATTCTGGGATAAAACTGGCACTGCACGCATTACCGCAATCGTAACGCAATATAGAGTTCTATATTCAATAGATTTCAGCGTTAGGTTACGTTTGCATAATCAAACCTTTTCATATAAATAACAGGTCCCTAATGCCTGGAAATGCCTATAGTGTAAATTAATCTAAAGAAATGTAAAACTAAATTTAGTTTTAATACTGCAAGCACCTGGCGCCTCGCTGATGTTTTAAAGCAGTGATTCTCAATCTACAGTTAGTCTGTAATCTATGAGGGCTAGAGAAGAACTTCATTGAATGTTTCTAAATTAGAACTATACGTTATAATAAAGATTTCAGTCTATAAATATTTGGCATTGACATTGAAAATTAAGTTTTGCAAAATCATCGCTTGGATTTTAAAATTAAATTGAAGAAAAAAAAAAACATTCAGAAGCACTGTCACAGAAACAAAGGTCAATAATTCTTATCAATCAAATAAAAAACTAAAAATAAATCATCTTCAGTCAATGAAGCGTGCGCGTAATTTGACCCATAGACAAAAGTCAAGAAATTCGTGGAACTGAAACCTAAAAAATTTAACAATTTTTCCTATTTTTTGAATTAAAATTGGTCTAAACGCAATATTTTCGCTTTTTATGATGAAAATTATTTTAATGATGTATCAAATGAATTTGATTGCGAGACTAGTCTATTATAACAGAAATTAGGATTGTTCGAATAATGAGAAAGCGAATGCGAACGGGAATAATAAAAATATAAATTCGCTAATTCGAATAATTTTGTTTTTTCTTAAAAAAATAAACAAAAAAATGAGTTGGAGATTATACTTTAGAAAAACTAACCGCCAAGATATTTTTGACATTTCTCTTTTGTTTTCTGTGCACGAAAAAATTACTTTATTATTCATATAAAAATTTGCAAATGCTTATATCGAAAATTATGCAGATTATACGCAAATACGAACTATTCGCTAAACCCTAATAGAATTGTTTAAGTTTTTGAAATCAGCAATGTTAATTCCATTAAAACCCAAACAGATTTATTTAAAATTAATCTACGCCTTAAACTAGCTCTTTTAATGAAATTGAAACAGGTGATTAAACTGGGTTCTATAAGTAAAAATCGCAAACCAAACAGCAATTCATGGTATGGAGCCCAAAAGGTGCAAATTCACCTGTTAACAATTCACCTGCAAGACAACAAAATTCTGGAACAAAAGTGAGAATGTTGATTTACTTCACCAGGAGCAAATTTATTATTGCTTTTGAAACCGGAGATAAAAAATATACATAAATATGAAATAAAATTTTTTTCCCGTGCTTTCCCAAACAATTTAAGGACCTTTTGGTAGTCCCTCCTTTTGTTCAGTTTGGAATTTTTTACTATTCATATACATAATAAACTTTTCAGACTCCCCAACAACAATAAACAAAATACTATATGTTTACTTTCTTTTCAGCTACCATCAATCGTTTCAAATTTAACACGCTTACAAGTACTCACATTAGACTACAATCGTCTGGATGAATTTCCCAGTGTCATATGTACGCTGACAAATTTGCGTGTACTAAATATAAGCTGCAATCAAATTACAACACTACCACCAGAAATTGGACACCTTACAATGTTAGAGACATTTTGGTGTAATAATATCGGATTGCTGGAAATACCAGAAGAAATTGGCAATTGCATACGCTTGGAAACTTTGGGAGCACGTGGCAATAAACTAACACATTTACCAAACACCATTGGGCTGTTGGTGAATTTACGTTGGCTTACGTTGGAGTCAAATGAATTATCTGATGTGCCCAATAGTTTGGAAGGACTTTCTAAATTAGTACATTTTAATTTAAAAAATAATCATTTAACACAAATGCCAAGCTGCTTGCAGCATATGAAGCAATTACAGTTTGTATTCCTTAATTGTAATCGTATTAATAAAGTGCCAACACCTGAAGAATTGTTGGGAACGCGCTTCATGCATATGCTTAATGTAAGCGAAAATCCGATATGTGAGCAAGTGGTTGCAAAAGAAGAATTTAGAGTAAGGATATAAAATTTACAGTAAGTAACTTTAAAAACTATAGAATTTTATTAATTTAGCAACACATTCACATACAATACGAGCTGGAACTAGATGAAGAACAGCAACAACGTACTACAGGTAATAATCTAGAATTCAGTGAAGACGATGAAGAGGATGAAGAACGTGAGGATAATTCCGATTGGGAAAATAGCATAGAAACAAGTGACTTGGATACGACAGATGAAAGTGGACCAGAGAATGATCTGGAGGTAGGTCACATACATATTGAAAATCTTACAAAGGACAAATCCAATATAATGAATATTTGTATATTTTCTTGCAGGACATATCTGTGCTTATACCAGAATTATCACGTTATATAACAAATTTCAGTTAAACTCTAAATAAAATACATACATACATACGGCTGCTTGGCAGGAAGTTTTAACGACATTCTGTATTATTGAGTCAAAAAATAAAAGAATTCATAATACTTTTGTCTTTTTTATTAAAACGAAACTTAAGTTTTATTGTTCACCAATAACAAAGAAATGAAATGAACAAAAAAACAAAATGCATTCAAAGCGATAAAAAATCATTTTACATTTTTGCTGTAGCTTTTCATTAATTTGTTTGTTTGTTTGTGGTTGTTGTTTATAATTGGGAAGAAATACTAATTAAGAATTCGAATAATGCTAATAAAAGGTACACACAGTTGTAAAACAAAAATTACTAAACGAATTCAAGGGGAAAAAATTAAATAAATTTGGTTGTGTTGTATGCCTCCCAGCCGTATAAGGTTTTCTCCATTGCCGCTCCATTGCTTCTTAACCGGACATTCTTTTCATTAATTCTTCATCTTGCATAGACATCGCTGTTAATTTTTTACCAATTTTTTCATGTATATCTAAATATTTTGCCACGCAACGATCGATGCACACCAATTCACCTTTTCCTGTAATTAATAAGGAATTAATTAATTTTTTTAAGCATAGGAATAAGCTTTTTAAGCATAATAGCATTCCCTAACTAAATAATAAATGAAGCAAACAACAAAATAAGTGTGCCGAGGGGTGCAGAGAGAAAGGAGAACCTAACCATTTAACCGCTGACCTTTACAATGTATTGTGTAAACATCTTACAGTCATACCTAAATTGGAGTGTCAGCGTCATTTATCTGTCAAAACTCTCTTTTTCCTATACAAAGGATTTTGTATGAGAGTTTTAAAAACAATGTGTATGTGCACATTCCTGAAATTTCGCCAACACAGCACAGCTAAAATCATTAGAATCATATCTACTGGACATTGACGTAGTGGTGGTTATGTAACGAAAGTGACACTCTAAATAACTTCCACTGCTGAAGCGAAATTAGAGAAACGGTCAAGCACTTCCTCTTGATAAAATTTGAAGGTTGGTTAGGAAAGAACCTACAATTTTTCAAATTATATCTAAACTACGAGGATTCAGGGCGAAATCTATGTTTAATCAAATAAAAACAACTTTGCAATAAAATTAGCCATTCAATTATTCGATATTGGAAGTTTCCGGTATTTGTTCTTACTTATTTCGTCTATGCGTATGCATTTGAATTTTAATAGTTTTTCATTTTAAATGTCTACTACGACTATTAAAACTTTGCAGGTAAGATTAATAGGCATTGAGAAACCAGTAATGGTTTTTTTTTTTGTTCAAACTAAACTTCCCATTTTTTCCACCTCTTGGTAGACCATGGCACAACCACCAAATGTAGACAAATTGCACCGCTATTCAGAACCGCCGTTAAACAGTAGGTCCAACCATGTAGTATCACAATGGGCCGCTTTAGGCCAAGTGTGCCCCTAGCAACCACTTAACCTAACCTAAACTTTCCATCCGTGAAATTCTATGCATGTCAGCAGGTAACTTACCCAATTCTGCTTCGCCATATCGTGGTGGTATACACTTTTTGTGACATGCATTTGTCATTCTGTTATATAAATCAGACATCATTTCAATTTCCATTTCTTGCATCATTTGTAATTTGGCCTGATCGGCAGGGCTTATCTGTGGCACTGCCATTTTGAAGCTTATTGTTTTTCTTAATTAAAATGTTTTCTTTCCTTTGCTGTTCCTCAAAGACTTTTGAGGCTAGATGCCTTTATGATTATGACTTAATGTAATTTAACCGGTGAAACGACGTGAACCTATTGTTTCGTATTCTCCAACATTAGCTTTTTTCATGCGTTGCCTAATTTGCATGCTCTCGTAGCGCCTCTTATCCACAGAATTCTTTGACACAACAAACGCTGCTACACCCGTAAATGTAATTATTGCCCTGCAGTACAAGCATGGAAATTAATATTGTAAAAAAAAAAATACAAATTTTATTTTAGCTTACCAACCAACCGAGATTTTACCAAATGAGCCCAAAGACATAACTTTTCTTCATTCGCAATTTTAGAAACACACACCAGTGGGGAACAATATGTAATCGTCAAATTGACATAACCTCAAAAATTATACGGTTGCCAGATGTTCAAATTTTTTTCATATTTGTAGAAAAAGTTATCAAATGATATAAACAAATTTTAAAATAATTCCTTTTCATAAATTAAATGTACAGCGCACAATGGGAGCTCGCTGAAAAAGCTTAGCTAAAAATTAAAATTTTGCTTTTCAATGTTCGAAAAATATTTTTAAAAAACTTAAAGAAAATAAAGTGGCGTCAATTTAAAGCTAACGTTTATTCAAGTTTGTATATTTTTGAATTAGTGCTGTACTTTTTCCAATTTTAAGCCCTCAAATCTCAAAATGTATGCCACTGATTTTGAATAATTTACATTTGTATAAAGTTATGTTTAAGTTTATGATATATGAAAGAAAGATCATCTCATATGAAAGAAAGATCATCTCTCCAAAACTAATCTGGAAATATTTTTATAGTATTTCAATCGAAACCCATTTTTCAGCTTTGCGCGAAAATTTCGCGGTTTAAAAGGGTTTAAGCTGGGGTTTTTTATCTTCAAAACTTAAAAAAATTCTTTAAATATGTCATAAATAAACTTTATACGGTCTGACGCGGCGTAAAGTATTTTTATTACTTGAAGCTTTTATTTGTGTATTTCAACTCATTAAAAATAGCCATTTACATGTGAATACAGAGCATAATTTACATTAATTTCGTTTGAAATTGTTCACATTTTTCAGCACACACAGTTAGTTGATGTTTGTTTGGTACTAGTGTTCGACCTGCACCATAACCTTCCGTCTAACTTGAAGCGGTTCACTTTGGTCAGATTACCTGTATTATTACACCTGTAAAAGAAAGGTGAAAAAATGACATACCAACAACAAATAATTTAAATTGTTTGTTAGCCGTTTCTAGTCATCAAAATTCCAGTCTTCGTTTTTATCAACTCGTTTTTACTGACAAGCCTTGCTTAACTGACTAAGCGGGCTTCATTTACCTTCACCTTGTATCCTGTATCTTTCAGCATCCAAAAACTGTCCTTCTTTGCTAAAATTGATTCCGCCTTTGGAGCTATTTTCCCAGATACCTGAGCCCCCAATGGGCATTATTGTATTAGAGGTTTCTGTCGTTGTACCGCGACCTATAAGAACTATTGTACGCCCCAATGGGCAGAGTGTCACATTCAAGATTTTTCCGCAACCCCACCCCTTATTGCTTGTTTGTTTCTGAGCACAATTATTTTTCGCCATCAGCGAAACCATGCGGCTGATTTTTATGTTTTCCCCAATTTGGTGATTGGAGTGCTAGGCTTTCAAGTACTCCACTAGTCTTACTTTAATTTTTGTCCAGTAATGCCTTTCTTGATTTATCTACCTTGGTTCCCGCTCGTTGTTAATGGGTTAAACTATGCATAACGATTTAGCTTAAATATTACATAAAAAAATAAGAAAATCTTTAATATCTACAAACCCATTATTTATCGTAGGCCAATTTTCTTTTGTCAGTCTTCTTTTCTCTCGTCCGGGAGAAAGCAAGAGATTCACAACTCAAATGCAGCTTCATCTACTTCTAGATAAGTCTAATTCTGTGACTGCGATTTTTCTTGGGAAATCGTTGGCTCTTACGAGGCCATATGTCGAAAATAGGTAAGACCATTGCATTGGAGAAGAGAGTTATCAAGTTGAAGAGCTTGAACTCATGGTCACTAAAATTTGATGCAGAAACGAAACTGCATGCTTAAATGTATCGATGATATCTGATGCCCTTAAAAGTTCAGAAGCAAGACAGGAGGCGATGACAACCGACAGGAAGACTAATGCGTCCTATAGGCGGCAGTGGCATGCTTCTAATTTTATGTACAGGAGGGACGTCAAGAGCACCTTTTTTAGGGTATTTATTTCCTGACCAATTTTTATGCTTCACTCGGCTTAAAGTATTTTCCTTTACAAAAAAAAAAATGAAGGTGCAGTCGACTCTTTTTTCAAACAAATATATTTTTGTATACACAAAATTGTTTATTTTTTCACTAAATCGATTTTATCGATCGATTTCAATGCAATCAGATGATATCTAAAATACGAATTTTCTTATTCTTTCCGGGATTCGTTCATATACAAGAGTAACAATTTTTTCGTATTCGTATCGTAATTTTTTTACGATCTTGAAGGTGTTGTACCAAGTGTTAAATCTTTAATTGCGAGAAAGCAAAATCCAATTTTTCGTATAAACTTTCTGTTTGATTCAAAAATAATTTAATTCAACTACATTTTTCATTGAATTTATGATATTTTTTTTTTTATTATTTTAATGCTTACATTTTATTAATAATATATATAAAAAAAATAACAACAAACAAATACTTAACGATATGTGTTATACTAAAAAATGCACATAGTAATAGTCACATACAAAAAATTAACAATTGGAGTGATTAATAAACAAGAAAATCAAACAAAAACTTAATGATAGAGATCAAAATTTAAACCTAAATACGAAAACTATGGACGAAAAGAGGTATAAATACTAAAAGTTTCGGTTTTCATTCCAATTCAAAGAGAAATTTAAATTAAGAAAAATAAAAACATTTTAAAAGTGCACTAGGTGGTAAAGATTATATCGTGTTTTATAAAATTAAGAAATTAAGTTGTTTATAAATTTAAATATAATATTTTTTCTTTGTGTGTGGAATATATAAAGATAAATTTTGTTGGTAGTTAGTTATTAGTTTTTTTTTTTAAAGCAGTTCAGTTTGTTTTTTATTATTCTATTTTAAATTGTTAGCTTTTTAAAGCACAATTTTAAATCGTTTAAACAACATAATTGAAATGTTTGAAATGCTACAAAAACACTTTTAATATTAACTTGGCGGTATAGAAAATGCACGTTGTCCGCTACCATGTACCGGTTTCGAGCCAAACCAGCTCATTCTCCAATTGAGTGTATCATGCAAAAGTTTTTCTTCTTCTTTGGAAAGTTTTAATAATGTTGCTACGGCGCATATTAAATGTCTTGCTTCCACCTTACAAAGTAAAAATAGTGAATATTATATAAAAAACCAGTTTAAAAAGCTTAAAGATTAATTACCTCTCGGCTGGTAAGAAATTTAACAATAACATGTTTTAAATACTTAAAATTAACCTCTTCCATCACAACTATGTCCATTGAAGAATGAGGCATACTACCGCAATTATTGCATATCGTTTTTGTTATAGTTGTGGCTTCTGCTGGTAATGCTGTATTAACTATTAAATGACCATTACTAATAGATTTTTCTGTTGTACGAAATTCTTTTTGTAGCGTTTTCTTTAAATCACTTAAACGTTGATTTAATATTTTTATTGTCTGAAAAAAAAATGAATATAATATTATTACAGTAACTTATCAAAACTATGCTAAAGGTTAAACTTTTACATATCAGGTTAACAACATGTCTTCATTAAATAAATAGACATCACTCCCTGGCACTAGCGGGTCCAGAGATTTCCTGAGGGGATTTTAATTTTACGTCCCTTTGGACCCGTTAGTGGTCCCTGATACATGCAGTATCAGCCAAAAAAGGTATCAACTTGATGGACTTTAACGTACGTTTTGTAAAATATGGCAACTCTCAAAAATGTATAGACATTTTACCGCTCTCTTGAAAGATTTAAGTTTCGAGTCTCGATAGTATACTGTTATTCTGTTTGAAAAATGGAAAAGATATAAGCACGCTATTTCGGCGAAAAATAATAGAAAGTGATTGTTGCAGGACGAGAAGGAAGACTCATCTATGCTGAGTTTTACAAGTACTTGGGGTTCCATGATCGGTGATAATTAAGAATTTTGAACGTACCAGGGAAATATAGTGGTAAAATACGACTGGGATGTTCGGTGTTTCTTTTCAATTGAGCGATAGGAACATTCTTATCCTCTAGCGGGGGATGGATGTTAACCCAGTAATGCCTAGTGGTGCTATATGGCACCTTGTCGCTGAGCCGGTGCTGGCAAAAATTATTTATTTTTGCAAATATTTTACTGTATATAAAGCGCGGTTCACGCAAAATTGGCACGCAGGAAAGTTGCTATATCTTTTTAACCAGAACACTCACAATAACAAATAATGCATTAAATGATAAGTTTAATATTGTGTTTTAATACTATTATATTAAAAGATTTAAATTTCTTTGTTGTGCAAAAAGTTCCGGGTATTCCTTTTAATGGACCCCATCAACCTTTGAACATCCGCTATGGATACTTTTGCGGCTATTTGGTTCCATTTTAGTAACATTGAATTCACATTTTTGACAATACCTGCATTTTTCTTCAACTTATATTTTGTAATAGCCCAGTATTTTTCGATCGGTCGAAGCTGGGGGCAATTGGGTGGATTCATATATTTGGGCACTACATCTACTTTATTTGTCTGATACCAATCCATCAATCCATGGTTTTCTTAGAGTAGTGGCAACTGGCTAAATCAGGCCAAAACTTCACTGGCGAATGGTGGTGACGAACAAATGGCAATAGTCGTTTCGAAAGGCACTCTTTGATGTAAATATCAGACTTCATAGAAGAGGATGTCACAAATGCCCTGGATTTGAAACCACAGCTGCAAATAGCCTGCCACACCATTGCTTTCTTTGCAAATTTATCCATTTTTATGAACTTGAATTTTGACGGTACATTACCACGATTCGTTGCCATATAAAATTTTTGACCTGGAAGCGGTTTAAGATCAAATTTTACGTATGATTCGTCATCCACAATAATGCTTCCATTGAATTTGGTCAAAACATTATTATAAAGAAGGCGAGCACGTTTTTTGGCCAGCAAATTCTGTTTGTTTGTTCTATTTGGATATTTTATAGCACGATAGCACTTTAGCCCAGCTTTTATGCGTATTCGTCTAGCAGTACTTTTGCTGGTATTGAATTTTTTGGCACGATCGCTATCCGATAGTCCGGGATTGCTTTTGATGGACCTCAAGATCTTTGCCTTTAATTTTAGATTGGTGGTTCCCGTTTTGTTCACAACTTTTTTAGCTCTTTCAACACTAAGAGTTTCTTTATATCGTTTTATAACTCTACATACCGTTCTTTTGGAGATATTTAACACTTTCGCAATCTTTGAACCAGACCACGACGGATTTTCAATAAATTTGCAGCTTCCATTGTGCACACAATCACCAACTTGCGATCAATTAATATAAAAAATTGATCAACTAACGGTAACGGTATTGTTAACAAATCCCAGTACAAAATCTGTTGTTCTTATGACTAGGGGAGACGTGGTGACAACAACAAAGCGTGCCAATTTGGCGTGAACCGCGCTTTATACTCCCCAAATGAAACAACTCTCTCTATAAGAATTGCTCGTTATCAGTAACTTGACCAGATAAGAATAGAAAAGCAAGAGTCCACTTGAGCTGCACGAGGAGCGATGACAGTTAGTTTTTGTTATTTGGTATGAATGGTATAAAGTGGACACGTCGGCATCAAGGCAAAAGATTTGATTCTAAGTACCAATCACTTATGGTAAATTAATGGAGGTTGACCATGCATGTTTGGGGATGCTTCCCATGCTCATGGCATGGTCCCCTTGCATCAAATAAGGGGCATTATGGAACGTCATGTCTACATAAACATCTAACAAAATAATGTGCTGCCATATGCATGATGTTATCCGACATAGGGGTTCGTATAGCAGGTGGATAATGATTCAAATTTGTGAAATTTAAGAAATGGCAAGAGAGATAGGGGTGTAATATCCTGATGTTTCGCTAATTATGTTTTACACAAAGTTTTCTTTTGCGAGAGAGTGCCAATGACTACCGGAAATGATAATAGGCTGTCTGCCTTCTGACGTCATCAATGAACATTTGTCGGAAATGACTACTACTGATAAAGCTAAGATAATCTGTACAAACATCAAGCATCTACTTTATCTAGACAGAGGACGATGAAGTCGCACGGATAAATCACACTTCGAACAATGCCGGTTTGGACAAACCAATAAATCTTGTCAGCTTAATCAGAAACTTCGAATAATGATATCTTATATATTTTAATCGAACTTTTTGCTTCCGGATGACTGGGCGTAAATCCCTACTCTTACAACTACAACCATTTGTGGTACTATCGAATTTTGGTAAAATTTTAGCACATTATTTACTAATTTTTTAATTTCAGTTTAATTTTGCCTTCGTGATTTTTTTAAATTGTGTAGGCAACAATTATTTTTGATCAGGGATATTTTTCTATTGTTATAGCTCACCTGATTTTTTTCACTGATTTCCCTTTGCATTTCATCGATTTCCTTTAGTTTTTCATCATTCTTGTACATCACAGTTTTAAGCTCATCCATTGCTAATTTACACTCGAGAACTTCCTGTTCCTTCAACTTTATTTTCTTTTCGAGTTTTTCATTTTTATCATGCAAATCATTCGCTTCATCACGTTCAATGCGTAATTCCTTTTTTAACAATTCTTCACTTTGTGATATTTCTGCATTACGCAGTAATGCAGTAAGTTTTTCATCCTTTTCAGCATCAAGTTTAATTTGTGTGTCGTTTAATTGATCCTGAAGTTGTGCATGTTGTTGTCGTAATGTTTGTGCAACATGTTCAGCATTGGTTGCATAATCACCAAAACGTTCATCAGCTGCACTGAGGCGTACTTTCAAATCGTTGGTTTCACCTTCAAGTGTTTCCTGCATTGTTAGCAGTAGTTTGATTTTATATTTTTGTTTGGTGTTGGTGGTGATGATGGTGGTTATGTTTAAGTGAATAGTTTTAAAGATTTATATATTTTATTAATACAAATTAAATGAATTTTAGGTAAGCAGAATATGGTGTGTATGTGTGTGTATATATATAAATCGGTTATCAGAAAATTAGATAGCATTTGAAATAAGCAGTAATTACTTTTGTGATTTTAATCTACAACTTACTTTTTCTGAAGTATGTTTAAACTTATGCTGAAAAACTTGGTATTGTCATACATACTAATTTCACCGCCAGCTCCTCATAGATATCCTCTACTATCTTTGCCCATTTTTTCTCATTACAGATAACCGATTCATATATTTAACGTTATTTTAATCTTTATCACTAAAATATGCATGCTATTATTGTTTTTCAATATAAAAATAAATGTAGTTGTATTGAGTGGAAATGATTAATAATATATTTAATAAAACCATAAACAACAAATTTATATATATATTTTTTTACAAACGTTGAGAGAATATTAACTAAAAAACTATAAATAAAATATTAAATAAAACAGTTATTAAACTTTATAAACATTTTCTGTTTTTTCAATTAAATCAAGTTAAATTAGTAAAGAATTCAAACAGCTAAAAACATAAAATAAAATACAAACTAAACTATTACATAAATAACAAGAATATTAAATACGAATGGCATGTTAGTTCTGTGTATGCATGTTGTTGTATGGGTGGGTAAGCTTTGGTATTCGTAGTTAGCAATAGTAGGTAGTAATAATTGCGTATGTATATAAAAATATGAATCAATTGCACACAACTACTGTGTAGATTCATATATTTTTTTTTTTTTTTTGTTAGTAATCAAATATTATCCCTTTGTAAATCCTCAACATCTGTGGATATACTCACAGCTTTATTGCGTTCAAATAGAATTTGTTGTTCATTATCTTCGCGACATTCTTTCAATGCTAAACTCAATTCATCGATTTCCTCTTCGAGCAATTTAATCTAAGTAGAATGAATTAAAATTCAGATTATTTAACTTAACAAAAACAACATAAACATACCTTATCATCTCTTTGCTTCATTTCATCATTTAATTTCGACATTTCAAATTCAAGTTGCTTGATTTTTTCATTGAAATCATCACGTGCTTTTAGCACTTTACGTTTTTCCGTAGTTTCTTCGGCTACTTGTTTCGACAGGCGGCTAACTTGCGTTTCCAATGCTAAGTTCTGGCCACTCCATGAACTTTTAATATCTGATAGCTGTAAATGTGCTTCCTCTAAATGTTGTTCAAGTAATTTACGTTCCTGTGCCAATGCTTTGATTTTCTCATCTGTACTCAGTGTATTTATTGTTTCGAGTCGGGCTTGGTCGACAATCTGCAAACGCATTTTCATATAACGATTATCTTCTTCAACAGCAGCCAGTGTTGTTGTTAAATTATTTTTACCCAATTGTGAGGAGTGTCGCAATTGCTCAAGTTCATCCTAAAAATTGAATAAAAAATTAATTATTATATAGGTAGTTTCGTTTGGTATTAAAAATGTATTGAATGAATTGGAATATTACCATTATACATACCGTCGTAATATATATATATATATATATATTATTGTATACAATTTACAGAACATATCACAATTTATTGCCTTCATTTATACAAAAATAAAGTAAATCCACTAAAATAACCGATCGCGAAAGTAAAAAGTATACATATGTAAATGGTGCTACTTAGTTTTTTATTAGTCCTCATGAAAACTCGCAAACTTCCATACTCGTCAGGGATGCCAACTCATTTTTTCTCTCTCCCCGATAACCCTCGAAAAATTCCCCGATTTTCGATCGAATTCCCCTCATTGGTATAATTTCATATTATAAAAGCGCTACACGCACTTTCCATATTAACATTTTACAAAAACGAAATTGACCTTAATTGGGCCTGCTTAAGAAAAGCTGAAGATTTTAAGACCAAAAATATGAAATATTAAACGTTTTACATTACATAAAATTTGACAAAAAATATTCTACAGACTTTAATTACTAAAAGCTGAACGACTTCAAACTCCTCGCAAAAAGCAGCTCATTCCCCGATTCCCCGCACCAAGTAAAATTCCCCGCAAATCGGGGAATTCCCCGCAAGTTGGCATCGCTGATACTCGTATATGCGCAAATTTGTATACACCGTTTCATGAATATACTCTGCAGGTTTTGAGAGTGTTCATCAACTGTTGCGCAAAAGTGTTGAAAATTCAAAACAAACTGCATACGATTTTTGTAATGTTTGCACACTGAAATTGGCTTACAAATTTACGAGCACCTCGCAAACTTTTTTTGTATGGAAGTTTTCATTGCGTATATCAGCATACGCAATGAAAACTTGCGAGGTTTGCGAGGTAAACAAGGCATTTGCGAGTTTTCATAAGGACCACTATTATTGTATGTAAATATACAGATACTAAAAAGCTAAAGTTAGAAAAGGTGATAAAATGAAAATTACATTTTATTTACATTGTGAATTTTACTACTAATGCTGGCTCAAATTTATTACAATTGGAAATTTGAATGTTAGTGTTCCTTCAATTTAAGTAAAACTAGCTTCGATAGATCTCGATAATCGGGAACTTAACTTCGATATTTTTAATAGCAGTGCGAAAAAATGCTTAGGTGGCATTTGTTATATTTTTGTTTTATATAAATATTGAATTAAAAGTATGTATTTGTACATGTATACTTTTTGGTCATCATATTTTTTTAACCATATATTTTATCTTTTGAATCTGTTCTCTGCAGTCGGAATTATATTAACTGAGATATTGCCAATTGAAACTGATACTTAAATCTCCAAGCAATCTCCATTTTTATATGCAGAAAATGAATTACACTTTGAAAAATAAGAAAATTCAATTAGATACTGATTATCGTTTTTTAAGCAATAATTTATGATGTGTAAACATCTTATCTCTCCGGTAAGACCTAAATTTGAAACCGTAAGATTTCCTTTTTTTTTTCTTTTTTTTGCTTACATTATTTTTATACAGCAACAATAACACGACTAAGAATGAAGTTCTTCTCTATTTTTTTCTCTTTATGAAATCCGCGGAAAACTTGATTTTTTTCTATAGGAATATGGGGGAAACGGAAAAAATATTTCCAGGGATTACATTTCGGGAATATTTAGAATAAGGCTGATTAAATTTTTACTATTGATCTTTAGACAAGCGCTCCTATAATCTAGCCTGGGCATAAACATTCACCCGAAAAGCCGCGGAGCTGCTAAAAAAAAGTTTTTCCATATATACAAATGTGCACACACCTGCAAATCCTCAACCAAAGGCTCGTATTGTTTTAATCTTTCCAGTTCTGCTGTTAAGTTTTCAATTTGTTGCTGATTTTGGCGTATTGCTGCTAGACGATCGACAGCTTCTTGTTCACGAAACGATAAAAGATTTTTCAGTTTTTCAATTTCACTCTGTTGCATGTTTTGAATTTTTTCCTGATCCTCACAGTAAATATCTTTTTGGGTTTGTGCAACTCTTACTGTTTCTAATAGAATTTCATTAGTTTTCTCCACACGAAATTTTTCTTCTTGCAATGTTTGAAGGCGTGCTGTTAAATCCGAGACTTTAGTGGTAAGTTCATTGCATTGACTGCGCAAATTGGATAATTGTTCAGACTATGGAGTTTTCATAAAAACAAAAACGGCAACGGGAACAGAAAGTTATTGTTTCGAAATAGGAATTTTAATTTTTTTTATTTTTACATACCACATAGTTATGTTGTTCACTGCCGCCTCCGCCGGCATCTTCACTAATGGAATTTACACTCATTGTTGAGGAGAAGCGACTACGCATACGGTTGGTATTGTTGTTGTTGTTTGCAAGACGCTGATGTGGCCCAATTACCACAGCAGGCTCAGTTCCAGTCTCTTCCTTGATTTTATTTTTTAACGAAGCAAACATATTTTGGTTCGTGGTTCGTTTCGTGGGACGTGGTAAAAATTATCTTGTTTCTTTAGTAATTAAACAGAGATAAGCTGTTTAAAAAAATATTTTCGACATTTCCGCTTCCCTCGTTCAACAATCAAATTGCTCTGAAGTTTTTCTATTTCTTGCTGTTGCGTTTAATCGTACCTGTTTCTTTTAAATTCTAATTAAATTTTATATTAATTTCACGCTGTTCTACTTTTTCATTTCACTACTTTTATGCAAATTGTTGACGTTTATATTTTTTTAATTGTATTACAAAACTTCATCAGTTTTTTATGTTGCACCCATCGAAAATTCGTCAGTCTAATTGGAAAAATTTAATGAAACAAAAATAACAGTGCGAGTGAGACAAATGTCAAAAAACTGAGTAAAAAGAAAAAATTGCAGCGATAACAGCAACAGAATGGGAGGACAACACGAAATAACAGAAGAAGACAGGGTGACCCAATTCTGAAGAAAGTATAGTTTTTCTTTATGAAGCGATGAATGTTGCTGCATATGTACAGCGTAAAGTGAAGAAGTTCAGGAGGGACTGCGATTTTATTGGAATTTCGACCATTACTTTGCTGTTCAGTTTTCTCCTTATTGCGGCGCCTTTTGCAATATACATATTTCATTATTTCTTCAAAACAACTAAAATTTTCAAGGAGATTCTAAAGCAGGGCCCTGCTTATTAATCACTTTATGAGACCGTAATAACACTTGTTGGCAAGAAGGTGAGAAGTGTTCCCTACATAATCTCATCATACCCCATTCGTGAGGTGTTTTTTTTGTTCAAAGGACTTACAGTCCCATTCCTATCACTAAACATCTCAATATCATAGCACTCACATCTTTCTACTTCTATTTTCTTATATCTAAACTGTGTACATATCCGTACGTGTTTAGCAACACAAAGGCGCGTGCGGATCTTGACTGCAATTAAGTTGTGCACTGAGTCGATGTTGGTGCTATGTATCGTGCACTGGAAGCGTTCCTTCCATCGATCACAACATAATCATAATCTAGTTCCTTGTTCAGGGGACAACCAAATGGTCTTATGAATATCGAAATGGTGAAATCTAGAGCTACTATCATGTGGCTCATGGCACATGCCGCACCAAAGAAAATCTCCTTGCCCTCGTTGTCATTAAAGTTGCCTAGTACGATTTTAATATCGGGACGAGAGAAAAGAAAAGTTTTTTACTGATTACTGCAATTTTTTCAGTTATCAGTAAAAATTTACTGGTAATGCATTTTAAATTGCAATATCAGTAAAAATATATTTTTACTGCAATTTTACTGGTACTGAAAAGTGTCCACCTATGGTTAACATATTACGTAACGCGCGAGAGGGGGAAGGGGTCCAACGATTTTTACGAAGTGTTACATGGGGGAGGAGGTCATTAACCGCGTTACGTAACGTCGATTTTATACTATCGATTACAGATGACTTCAAAATTACCTTTTTGATACGTTGTGTTACGACCAGGGGGGGAGGGGGGAGAGGTTAAAATTGGACAAAAATTGCGTTACGTAATATGTGAACGTTCCCTTAGAAGTTTTTAGAAAATTTGTATATATAAAGATCAGCTGTTGAATTTGAAACAATTTTTGACTGAAAAAATTATATTTATGATCAAAATTGCATAACATTCAAGATCCGTGCGGAGCTTTTAAAATCAGATTTAAAAAATGGTTTCCGCTTGTTTTAATCTCTCATTAAAAATTAACATTATTGTATAAAGATTCTCTCCCGTTCCCAAAGATCTAAAAGTTGGCAGCCCTGGCCTTAAATCCTAACAGCTGTCCTGGGGATTCATTCGCTTATTTTTAAACGGTTAAAAAAATGGATTAACGCTTAAATTTTCAGTTGTGATTTAACCATGTTAATTGTTGACTTTTAATAGGATTATTGAACAATACATATATAGAGGCAGGCAGTTCCGTTAGCCGCTTCGGAATCCGCCACGATTCCTGATCAGTGACGGTTCCTTTTTTAACTAAACAATTAAAAACTTTTGTTTTTACCGGCAGACTATCCAGTGTCTCAATATAGTGATACTGAAGGAACTCATATCCCTTTCAATAGGTTTTCTTACTTTTTTTTTTTACTAAATAAAACACAAATTGAGTAATTACATTAAAATTGTTTTTAATATATTTTAAATATATACTTATAGTTTATAGAAAAAATGTTTTAACATTTCATTCTAATTTTTGTTTGTTTTCTTCATCATTCCAATTATTTCCTTAATAATTCAGTTTTTTTTATATTTTTTAAATATTCATTCGTAATATACAAAAAAGGGACCAGATTTTAGTTTAATTTTTGTTTTCATCATTATCATCATCATAAATATATTTCTATACGCGCAACTCTATACATTTAAAAGTTTTTCTCTATTTAATTACTTTTTCCTTCTATCGTATATTTTTGTTTTAATTAATTCGTGTTTATTTTATTTTTTACTTTTATTAAACTTAAATACTATTAAATTTACATACAGCTATACTCTATAATTTCTGGGGAAAATAACGATTTGCCCTGTGAAAAAAACAAAATGGGGGGAAAAGAATAAAATTCAAATTAAAAATAAATAATAATAAAAAAAGAACTAATTAATTAATTGCATTTTCGTTTTTCGCTTATAAAATATAAATGCCTACAATGATAAATGTTCTTCTTTTCAGTTTTAGATAATTACACAATTTTAATAAACCTAATTGATTTTCCTTTTATTTTATTTTGTTTTTCTTTGTTGTTGTTATATATATGGATGTATTTATTTACTTTCGTGTTATAATTTTATTTATATATATATTTTTTATGGCGCATTGTATACATTCAGATTTGTGTTTTTAAAGAGATTTTTTCTTTTTGTTTTTTATACACATTCAAATATATTTGATTTGTTTTTTTTTTTATTTATGCAGAAGGTAAAATTTGTGATTGCGTGAATGTCTCTTTGTTTTTTGTGGGGAGAAGGGAGAAGTGGGGGAAGTGATCGGAATAATTTTACACACAGACCGAACAAAAAGTAGGTATAAAAACAAAAGCATAAATTGTGGTATGAAAGAAAAATTTTTCTCAATAAATATAAATTCTTACATATTTTATAGTTTCTTTATAAAATAATAAAGCATTATTGGCAAAATATAATGTACATATATATTTAAAATAAACAAAAAAAAAATTGCTTTTAACCCATAGGTAATATTCTATTCTTACTATGGACGCTTTAAGCACTATCAAAATATACATACATACACTGTAATGAAATTCAAAAACAATGGATTTAATAACTTCATAGAAACACAAAAATAATTAAATAATAAAGCAAGACATTAAAAACAAAAAGAAAATAAGAAAAACATTGAGCACCTAACATTTAATGATAGCTAAAAATTAATTCGCAAAATATGCAAAATAAATCAGTGTGCAAATAAAATATTCGAATTCATTTGCATGTTTCAGGCGGCTTACGACAGATCTATCAGGTGTCATATGAACATTTACACCACATTCATACTTAATATTTAAATAAAATGGCAATAACTTGAGAATACTCGTAATATGATGCTGCTTCAGTACACAATCTAAAATATACATCTAGTAATATTTATTTAGGTATTTATTTTTATTTTCTGTTTCAATTAGGATACGTTTTGTTTTTAATTCTGTTTTTTATTTCTTCTTTACTAAATCACTGTGTGTATCTAAATCTAATCAAATTTTTATATTTTATTTTCATTCTTGCAGTCTGCCTGTCTGTTGGTTTGTCTTTCTCTTTAATATCTAAACTTTAAAATTAGTGTCTTGCATTGATTACCTACAGAAACTGTAACTGTATGTATTGAAGGAGGGTGTGGAGGATAGGAAAAAGAGCGCTTAAACTTTTCTTTTATTTTCTTAAACTTCTTGTTTATAAGTGTATGTGTAAATTACGTTACGTGGTGCCAGGGCAGGAATTTTAAATATTTCTAAACATTTTTTAACGCGAGTTTTATTTTTACTACTTTGTCAATGGTTCCAAATAGCAACGCACTGTATTATTCTCATCTAACATTGCAGATATATTACGACCAATCGGTTGTGGTAGTTGTTGTTGTTGCTGTTGTAGTGGATGCGACGACGACGTTGTTGCTGCTGCTACTGTTGTTACTGTTGCTGCTGTTGTTATTGATTGCGGTGATAACTGCTGGTGTTGTTGTTGCTGTTGTCTTTTTTGCATTGGATATTGATTTGCTGGTGGCAATGGTGGACCATGATTGAAAAGTTCATTTACCGCCAGACGACTATTGGGTGAGATCTTTTTAAAACTTCGCACTGATCCACCGCCACCACTACCGCCGCCGCTAACCCCAAAAACCGCATTTTGTGGATGTGGATGATGCTGTTGTTGTAGTTGAGTATCATAATCATGATAGCCAGCTGGTGCTGTTTCATTTATGCCATTTTTCCTTTGTTGACGTCTACAAAACAAAACAAATAAATAAGAAATTGTTAAACTGTATATCAAATAAATTAAAACTTTCTGCTGGCATTTTGTCCTCGTATTAAGGCAATAGTTTAGAAATTCGCTAAAAAGCAATTTTACATCGAGTTGGAGTGTAAAATTTCTATCACGTCAGGATTTCGAGAAATTTTAACCCAAAAGAGTGAAAGGTTCGGACAATTTCTTACAATTATTTAACGAGTTTTGCTAGAAAATAAATCATCAGAATTTTTAATAATTCCAACCTAAAAATGTAAAGATGCCAACTTTGGTAATTTTCAACTTTAGTAGTTTCATTATAAACTACTATTATGTACCTTTTAAACCGTTCTAGTTAAGTTTTTAATCCGATCTTAATATCTCAAAATGTAAAAATTATTTTTAAGCTTATCCCGCGATCCAGCTATCTTTCGCCGAGATATGGAAAATTGAATTTTAAGATTTAATTTTTAGATAAGATTTTTTCAGGATTTTAAGTAACGGATCAAAGAGTGAACTACACCCAAATAGAAATATTAACTAGTTTTTGGAGAACTTGTCCTAAATAAATCCTGAAAAACTGTTCCTAGGCAGAATATTACCAAAACTTGCCTTTTCGAACTTTTGGTCCTGACCGGACTGAAATAGAAAAAATTTGCATCCCAATTCGGATTCCGAGCACAATAATCTAAAAAAAAGGTTTAATTTTGCAGGCCTTTGTAATTATTTCCACAAATTAAAAGAGATCAATCCTAAGTATTGTATTTCTCAAATTTACTTTAGCAGCATTCGTTATATGGGAAAAGCAATTTATTATCTTCTAGCGATCCTCTTCAATTTATTGAGGTTTATAAATCAATGGGAAATGAAATTCTACATTTTGCTGTTCATATTTTAACAAAATGTACTCACTGAAACCGTCGCTGAAAGTCTTCATCCTGCATGGCCATTAAACGACGCATACGTTCATCGCTCTGTGGCGGTAATCCGTGTTGCGCTTCATCATCGTCATCATCACCATCATTATCGTCGTCGTCATCATCATCATCACTGGAACAATCAGCTGCATCTCCTCTTGTAGCACGTTGCCTTCTTGCCCCTACTATTCCACCCAGACCAACAAATCCTCCTCTACTGCCACCGCCAGCACGACCGCGACCACGTCCGTTTTTTTCGCATTCGTATGCCTCATCGTCATCTTCGTCGTCGCCCACATCATAGTGCTGTACATCTGAATTACGATTACTAAGAATTTCTTCGTACACTGGACCATCACCGCCCAGTGAATTTTGATTGTAGTAGCATTCACTACCGCCACCACCACCGCCACCACCACCGCCACGATCAATTTCGTAATCCTGATTTAAATCACAGTTGGAATGCTTATGTCTATAGTAGCGCTGTGTGGGCGCATGTGATGGACCTCCAAAACCTCCGTCTGCTGTTGTCGGAGTGTATTGATGCAGTGTTGTGAGTGGCGGCGGTGGCGGTAATTGAGGGCCACCACGACGATTAAGATGCAACAAATGCGCATGCGCTGCTGATTCCATTTGTTCATCGTCTGAGGAAAGTTGCTGCTGCTGCTGTTGTTGTTGTTGCAGGTATTGCTGCTGTTGCATGTGTGGATGATGATGATGCTGCGATGCAATTACAGCAGCTGATGGATGGCGGCGATTTTGTAGTTGTTGCTGCTGCTGCTGCTGTTGTTGATAATATGCAGCAGCAGATGGTGGTTCAATTGCTTCTGCATAGTGGGGATATTGTTGTTGATATTGCTGCTGTTGTTGTTGATTTTTAAGTGTAGTTTTCTTATAAGACGGATAAAAAAGAATCTGTTGAATGCATAAAAAGAAGAGATAAGAAAATAATTGGCTCCATCTGCACTTAATTAGCTTTCCCACACTCACCTGCGATGCAGCGGTTGCTCGACTATGTAATGAGCCACTAGGTGAATCGGGCCCAATAGCGCTACCACGTTTCTTCTTGCCATGCTGATTATGTTTCTGAGTCCAATAGAAAAACTCATGCGCTTGCTGAGGCGATGAACCGTTACCGTGATAATCACGAGGATAACCAGCGGTAGCAACAGCATTCACAGGAATACCACCAACAACAACACCTCCAGCACCACATTTTGCACCAGCGACACCGCTACCACCACCCTGTTGCTTCCAACTATAATAGTCAGGATGATGATAAAATGCTTCGGCACCATTGCTGCCTGCAGCTACTTGCTGTTGTTGCTGCTTATGATGTCCGAATATCAAATGCGTTGAGCCGGCCGATGATGTCGGTGATGTATGGCCAGCACTTGGTGTATGAGCTCCACCACCGCCAGTTGAACGTAATGTGCCACTTGTACCAGGCAATATAGTGCCGCCGACCCCGCCACCACCACCCCGTTCAAGTACAATATGTCCTTGCATTGAATCAATAATAGAATTAACTTTGCCATGTTGCAGCACTAGATTACCTGGCATTATACCGCTTTTTATAGTGCCACCAACTTCGGTAATACCTGCGGCGGTGCGTCGTATTTGCGCTTCATTTAGTTCGCAATCAGATGAAGCCATTATAGCATCCTCAGAGGCAGAAATAATGCCACCAGTTTCATCAATATCGTTACCATCTCCAACAGGTAATTTATTTTTCTTCATTTGTGTGGATGAGCTGCCCGCAATATTGCTCGTTATTGTACCAGCACCGCCACCACTCGCACTACCACCAACACCACTGCCGCCCACTATGCCCGAGGATATTGAGGTCTTGGAACAGCGTAGACATTTGGGTAGCCAAGAATTTTGACGTACATATTTGCGATATTCACGACGAATCTAAAATAATTGCACAATTTATTACAATCAATTAAAGCATATTATGTTTTGTTTTTTAAATCATTTTTATTCAACCCAAAAGAGTTGAGTTACTTCGGGTTGAATAAAATGTATGAGATGTGATAACATAGGTTACGCACTGTTTTTTTTTTTTTTTTTGGTAATTCGTTATATCTTTTGCCATTAGTTACTTACACATATATCGACATTGGATGAAATTTAATGAAAGCGAGATATAGATTTGTGGGTTTGTATTCACCTCAAACAAAGAAACTTTATATGGATCTCTCTCCACCTCTCTTTATCTTTACTGTAGTTATAAACATGGGTATAGATTATTAGTTAGGATTGAACTTCAGCTTAGTTGATTTAGCCATGTCCGACTGTCTGGCATCTGTTTGTCATCACTTCTTGTGAAGAATGTTAATACATATATAAGGAAATGGCCTTTCTTATTACTTTCTGTGACGTAATTGCTATTAGCGAACTGCAACCCCTCACTAAATTTAGTGGTTGTTCCGAAAAATTATCCAAATAAGAATTTCAAAATACTCGCGCACTTTTAACGCTTAAACTCAATCATAAACACATATGAAGTTTTTGCAAGGAATTTTAAGGAATTTTTGTATATGGAGTGTTATTCACATGACTTGCTACATTTTCGGCAATTAATTTTACTATTAAATTTTTCTCCTACCTCTAGTAAAGATGCTATCACATCAATATAATATATCAATCCATTGCAATTCTTACCTTTTCATTTTGTATACAATGAAATGCGAAAATATAAAAACCCATCAATGTATTAAAACTAACAAATAAATAGCCAAAAATTAAGGCAACATCGTCATCGATTTTCGCTCGTCGCAAATAGTAATAGGCGGATATCCAGACAGCGCTCAATATAAGTAAAAATATAAAAGAGCAACGTATATCGAAACTATAATAAAAAAGAGAGAGAGAGAGAAATAAGAATTAATTAAAATTATAAAGTAAAATACTTACCGCACATTGGCCAAACGTGTATGTTCTTTGTTTTTTAGTGTTGTACGACTTTTACGACACATTACTATCCACGACAAGAATGTATAGCCCAAAGCACCCTGGTAGTAGTATATAAAAAAAATAAATTTAATGTTAAATTGCTACGCTAAAACTGAGAAAAAAACTTACCACAAAAAATATCATGACTGGTGTTACAAATGTTAAATAAAATAACAGATTCGCTTCCATTAGTACGCAAAAATCATTTTGCGTATAAGTGCTTGGATTGATGGCCAATGATATGGCCACAATGGTAAAGGAGAGTGCATACGATAATAAATAGAAACAATTAACCTTTGAGGTTTGATCGACCTCGAGCAGCATATCATCGGTGGTGAGTGTAGAGTATGATTGAAATGCTATTGAATAATAATGATGGAAATGTTAAATTAAGTAAATAACTATTGGTTAAGACTAAAGCCGTGGAATATCTCTCAAACATTTTTGAAGGAAAACTCAACTAAAAAACAGCGAAATCTAAATTAGGAAGAGCACAAAGGTTAGCGGCTCCACTGCTCCACCAGGAACAAGAGACAAAGAAAGAACGTGAAGATGTATAGGGCATGAGAACCGATTTAACTCGACAGAAAGCAATTATCTCTTGGTCTGCCCACAAGACAGAATGAATAAATTTGGTTTAGCAAACAACCAAACATGCAAAGAACACAAGAGGCGAGTGATGGATGGATCAGGGGCAGAAATGTTTAATCCAAGAACCAAATACTTTGAGCCCATAGAAAAATATTTTAGTATTTTTCTAGATATTTAACAGATTTATGTAATCGATAAATATGTATGTGCATTTTAACGTAGACAGGAAGTAAAAAGTAGGAGATATTGCCATTATGTCAGATAACTAAGTAGTTATTCTAGCTTGAAAATATTGTGTAAAATTCTTTGAGCAAACTCAATCAAATGGGCAAAGATAATAAAGTCGCCTTATGTTGGGTCTCAGAATACATCAAAGTAGAGGGAAATGAACAAGCAGACGAACTTGGTAAAAAAAAAGCATGTGGCCTGAAGTTTTTTGCGGAATAGGAGACAGCGTAATTAGGGGTCTACTCAGACAGTAAAAGATTGACAAGAGGAAAGAACTCTTTGCTAATCTTCCAGTACTGAAGCGAGTCTAAACGCTTCTAGGTAACTTTGATAAGGGAAGATATATAATCTATTTATGTTGGTGCATTGATATCAGAAAAATAATAGACTCAAATATATTTTTCAGTGTACTAATCACACATGTGAATGACTGTTAATTTTTATCTTAAGGTTATTCTCAATTTCCTGTTGTTACAATTCCCCCAATCAAGTCTGAGTTTTTGATTTAATAACATCAATTTGCAATGAGTGCCAAATTTAAGAAGAGATTTGCAGTTGTCTTTTTGGTCAAACACATGTACGATTAGGTCATGACTTTAGGGATCAGACATCTCTAACAAAAGCACCAACCTAAAACTATTATTGGCTGAAAATCACATTGTAAAACGTTTGACATGGGCGCATGGGAATTTGAATCGAGATTGAAACAACGCCATCTTTACTGAATACTCTTTATTTGTATTGTTAAACATCTTTAAGGGAGATTGGATTGAAAATAATAAACGATTGGTTCAGCGAACAGTAAAACTCAGAGGAAAACCGATTTAAAAAAAAAACAGCTTATTTCAATCGTATATGTAGAAGATTTACTGTGGAGTATGCTGAACAATTGAGCAAAAGTTGCACAGGAGACGCCAAACAATTATTGACAACAGTGGTGGAAAAATTTCACGCATGTAAAATGATGCCGGTATCAAATAACTGGACCAGAAATGATAACTGAACCGCAATGATTCCGATGAAAAGGTACATGCACTGTCATGTTTTTGTTTTAGATCAATAGAAAAGGTTGCAAGCATACTAGCATTCATAAATTAAAGGATTTCACTCTGAAAACGTGAACCAACGTCTTGAATATAGAACACGATGGTAGATCATCCACAGACAGTTCATATGGACCGCTGTGGTCCAAGTGAGGTATTAGCCGTCACCATAATCCAACCTTTAACTACAAGGGACTATATACACTGGCGGTCACAAAAACCGCACCACTTCTAATACGGCTGCAATTTCTGTAATATTTCCTAACTTAGCTCAAATTTCCCTTGCTTTGTAAAGGAGATTACCTTGTTTGTTTAAGAATGTATTTAAGCGGAATGTACCATTTTTTATTGCGCTTGTTTGTCGAAAAGAAGAATTTTTGAGAAAGTGCCAAAAACCACTGCAAAGTATAAACAATTGTCGCGCCACCAAAACGTCGAAATTTTCGTTCTTTGGTATCAAGGAGTGTCATAAATTAAAATACTTGAAGAAATCTGATGCCTACATTCGATTGCTGTTGGACTTATCCAGAAAAAAGGCAATTTGTACAAAGGATCAAGAAGATTATGGAAGACAAATACGAGAGAAAATGGCATAACCTGAAAGAGAACTATAAATTATCGATTCAAAAGTGCAGTCATAATAAGGACTGAGCTAAAGAGCTATTACAACGTGAATATAAATGTCGAAACCTTACGCAGAAAGAAACGAAAATTCGGTCTGTTTGGGAGACGATCGGGCAAAAAGTCGTTGCTGACGAAATGGATGGAAACAAATCGCTGGCATGGACTAAAAACTACAGCAATTGAACTTTGGCAGACTCGAGAAAAGTTATATGATCGGGCAAATTAAACTCAATTTTTTATGCGGATTTAATCTTCGGTACGTGCGTCGCTTAGATATAGAGCAATACAAGGATATCTGTGTAGCGAAAATAGTCTAATTCCCACAAAGTCATATGGCTTGAATGGATTTTTGTGAACGTCCAAAGATATGGCTAAAATTTTATGGAGCAATTGCTGTAAGCCAATTGTGGTGAGCTTTTGCTCATTAATGACGCTATTTTTCCGGACGACTTCTGCGGCATATCATCGCTCCTAATTGGCAAGGTTTAGTTAGTAATTAATGCCTAATGTTTCATAACTTTAGAAGTAATAAAAAAGTTAAATTATTGATTACTTATTTGTTTGCAGATTCAAAATGTTTTCGATGATGCTAGAATTTACTGGCGGGAATGATCAGGTAGCTCGCGCGGTTTAAGTCTGATAGAGCACCTCTGTCATATAATAAAACGGAAAGTTGCTCAAAACATGCCAAAGAATAAATAACCCCTTGTTGGAGTTCTGAAAAAAGTTTGGTAATAAAAAAATAACGAATGATATTCTTAAAGACTTGTCGACTCTCAATTTTGCTTATGACTCTATTATGAAACAAATTAATCTTAGTTTACACCTTCAAAAAATAACAAATATTTTTATTCTTACATACTTTTAATTAATACACTCAAAAATGTGAAGTTTCTTCAATATTTTTATTTTAATTAAAAAAGTAATAAAATTTGTGTGTACATATGTATGATGTTTCTTTGGCAATTTTGTTCATTTGGTTCCCGAAAAAAAATTACATTCACTAAAACAAAATCGGGTTTAGGTCCCATTTTAAACGATTTTCTTGAAATTGGTGGGTGGTGCGGTTTTTGTGACCACTAAGTGGGTGGAATTTTTTGATAGTGGTGGTTCCAAAGTTGATAGACGATTTGTAATAATATAATGGTGATATTGGGGTTGAGAAAAAGTAAAAAATTCATTAATTCATATGCTATTTTGTAAAAATTTTACCTTTTTGCATTTAATATAGTAAAAAAAAGGTTAAAATATTCGTTTTCTCTCTTTTTAAGTTTTAAGGTTTTATGTTCTATTTTACTCCAGAAACCCTGGTTTAGGTTAGAAATCGTCTTAAAATGCTTTCAATTCAGTTACTATGTCGAAAGTTTTATTTAGTTTATAAGGAGGCTCCCTCTAGCGGTAAATTATGAAAGTAAAATACAGCTTATGACAGTCCCTGTATCAAATTACATTGCAATATTTTTAATAGTTATAGAGCAATGACGAAAACTTTATTTAGTTTATATCGAAAATGGCTTCTAGCAGTTTTATGTACCCTATTTTCTGCACGGCTCTAGGAAGTATCCCTATACTAAATGTGAAGTAAATCGATTCAGCCATTTCGAAGCTTATTGGAAAAAAACATACATACATTCATATTTATATATCGTCGGTTCAATGGCAAAACTCACTAAGTAAAGATTTGGTGAAAAATGTACTACCTTTGTAGTTTCAGACTGTTTTTATTAGAGGAAACTAATTTTTAACTATAGATTCTCCAAATTCTGACACAGAAACAGCAAAAAGTTATCAATTATGCTGTTTTAATATGATTTTTCAAAACAAATAATTTTAAAATTTTATTTTCTGTTTTTCAAATGTGTTACTTAACATTAATATTGAATTTATTGATAAACTTACCTTCAAAACAAAACCATGCTATTGCCGATAGTATTGAACAATGTAAAAATATAGTAGTGAAACCGCATAGGGTGTTTGTTTCATTTTGTTCAATGCCAAAAAGGAATAAAACTTCAATAAAAAGAAGGCATACATAAATGCTACGATAAATTGAAGTACGCGCAGACTGGAAAAAGAAAAGGCGGGGAAAATAAAATAGTAAGGAAAAAAGTATGCAAAGTGAAATTTCTTTTAGAAATATAGTAGAGGGAAGCACACACGTTCATACACACACACACAAGGTGTATGTATGTGGTTGGGAGGTAGTGGTAATTTGCCAACATTTTAATAATTTTGAAAAAAAAAAACTAACAAAATTTATTACAATACAAGGAAATTTGCGCAATTAAATATAGTTTAGTTAAAATTAAATTTGAAATAACAAAAAAAACTAATTTTGAAAAATTTAATTAAAATTTTGAATAAAAATTAAATATACAAATTATGTTTATAGCTTATTTAATTAAACTGTATGCATAATTCTTTTTATTTAATTATTATTGGTGGTTGGTGGTGAGTTTTAAGAGGTAAATAGTAATAGTTATAAACATTAGAGACAAAAAAAAAATTGATGATGATCGTGATGATGTTGATGATGATAGGTGAAATATTTTGAGTGAATTATTAACAAAACAAACAAACAAAAAAAAAAAACAAGAAAGAAAACATTTTTAAATTAATTACATAAAATGACATTTATTATTAATAATGATGTAATGCGTGTTTTGTTTGTCTGAAACTACAATAACTTAAATAGAAAATAGAAGCAAAATGATTTGTATTAATTGAATTATGCGAAAATTGATTGTTAAAACACACACATATGTATACACAAAATAAAAATAAAACACAAAGAAAAAACAAGTTTTACATATATTAATTGAATAATTTTATGCTAGTTATAAAATAATATTAATGCCTATGTGATGCTGCTGGAAAACTAATCTATAAACTTACGTTAAAAATTAAAAAAAAAAAAGTTTAGAAAATAAAAAAAAAAAAAATGGAAAAAAATTCAAAAGGGAAAAGTTTTAATATAGCTACTCTTAAGAGTATATCACATTTACTACCTACTATTAAAAAATAATCAGTACGGAAAAAATTCGAATACAAACGAAAGTGTATGATAAAATATTGAACCAACCTAATACAGAATTTAATAAATGAAATTGAATTAATTTGAATACAAAATTTAATAAAAAAAAATCTAATAAATTGCTAACTAATTTAACTTAATATATTTATATATACATATATAGCCATATGTTGATGCATATGTATGTATATATGTATGTATTTGTGTATTTAATTCACCACCACCACCACTTATATTGTAAATCATCCATATTTCCTTGCATTATAATATTATTTGTATCGGACGCGACATTATTATTACGATTGCTATTGCGATTAACATTTAAATTATTACTATTACTGCCGCCGCCAGCATGATGTTGCTGTAATGCAGCAGCAATTGTTGCCGCCGCTGCTACTGCTGCCACTGAAGTGTTGCTCATTGATGTTTCCATATGTTGAGCGGCGTGCTGTGCTGCAGCATGCTGAGCGTGCAAATGTGTAGAGGATGGCAACAAAGATTGATTTAAATTATGACCATGCGGATTATGATGATGTGGCGGTTGTAAGTTTAAATTCAAATTTAAATTGTTCATTTGTAAATTACGTTGATTATTGTTCGAAACAACCACAGCTGCGGCAGCAGCAGCAACTACGTGCTGTTGTTGTTGCAGCTGCTGTTGTTGTTGCTGTTGCAAATTAAAATTATTAGCATTCAAGTTATTACGATTTGAATTGCGTATTGAATTATGTTGTATAAAATTTGTAGCAGTTGCAACCGTTGCAGCATTTGTTATGTGATGTAAATTTAATTGTTGTTGTAAATTCTGTATATTATTAGTAGGCGCAACAGTTCCACCCCCACCACCACAAACATTGCCAGTAGCAGTGGCAACAGCAGCACTCGCAGCAGCAGCAGCTGCTGTTATTGCTAATGTTTCATGCGTTTGATCTAGCATCATATTATTGTTGGCAGCAGCGGCGGCAGCAACAGCGGCAGTAGTATTATTATTATTACGACGACTACTGCCACCACCGATACGCATATGCTGATGCTGTTGATTTTGGCTATTATTTCTACCATGTGCACTGCGTCCTCTACTACTATTTCGCCTTCGTGTTCTTACCTTAATAAATACACCATTGAATATTTTCAATGTTAATAATGCAATTATAATGAATAGTAAACATATTGAAATGCTTATGTAAATCAATATACGCATATTGCCATCAAACATAGTGAAGAGCGAATGATTATGCTCATCCATGACATCCATTAATATAGCAAAATTCGTTAAATGATTACACATGCATATGCTGTGAGTACGATTTGTTGATTCTAAATTGCAGCCATTCGCTGACCAAGCGCTAAAGATTCCAAAGAGAAAATATTAAAATTATTTGATAGGAATAGGGCTACACACTAGCGAATACTCACTGATCAATATAATTCCAAAATACACAAGTTGGATTTGTTACGTTTTCAGTTTTTAAATGCCTTAAGACTAATTTAATCGGTTGTGATAATTGTATATGGCGTCCTTTGCCTAAACTTGCAGATATTACTTTACTATTTAGTATACGTATACGTTGTTGCTGTTGTACACCGGTAGCATCGCTACTGTCATTTGTTAAAATTGCTGTATTGCGTACTGTAAAGATATAATATAAATAGAGATAATGAATAAATGTAGAGTTAGATACATAATTATGTGGGATTAATAAACTGTGGCCGAAATATCTAATGTTTAGGCCAAATTTCACAGTATAAATTTAAATTGGATTTAAGTTAAATGTAAATTCAAAATTAAATGTGATTTAACTTTTTGCAGTTTTCACAGAGTCTGCATTGAAATATTTAATTATGAGTGGCAACACTGCTAATTTTCTTCCACTTCTCTATGAAGTTGGTTGTCGTTAAGTCAATGTAAATACAACAATATTAGAGTTCCACTTTTCAAAATCTACCATTATCTGTCTTGCGGGTGCAGAAAAAAAACCTCAGCATAACCACAAAATTTGGCAGTTTTTAAAATATGGAATTTTAATTATTTTGACTGTTTGGAAGGTGGGTGCCTCGCCCATTTATACCGCCTACATTCTGGCCATTATATTATCAATCGGTATCAAAATCTTATTATTAGACCTAGTTTCCAAGAAATTTTGATTTAACCCTTACATTCAGGGTGGGATATTTAACATTCCAGCTAGATCATTATCATTTTTCCTATATTTCGAGTAGTTTCTCCATTTTTGTGAATTTACTAACAAAAACTTACCATAACTGCGCGCACTTTTCATATCGAAATGATCATATGATGGTTTTAAAATTGATTCTAAACGATCGAATGCAGCAAATACAATTCGCACCAATCCACCTTCACTATTTTCGATAAGTGCTGCACGCGGCAATTCGATATGATCATCGCTTATTTGCCATTGTTCAGCATCGGGAAAAACTTCATTAGATTGTATATTTTTTGTTTCCAAAACGCGCACAGAAAGTACTGTAAAATAAATAATGAACGAAGAGTTAATTATACAATTAGTTTCTGAAGATTTTACTTATATTTTAACTTACATATATTTTTAACTTTCTGCACTACATTACGTTCACGTATTATTGTATCGGCTAATAGGAATGCATTATATTCCAAGCCTGTTAGCAATGATGTAGCAACACGCATTTGATCCTCTTGATTGAGATCCAACCAGGATGAAAGCTGTGATTCATCCAAAAGATTTGAGCCTGTCTTAACAACACCATGCAGTAGCTCTAATATAATAGCTTCGCGCTGACGTTGATCGGGGAATGTCTCTTTGTCGTGAAACATTTTCTCTGACATTGTTTGTATGATTTTTGTTGTGACCAGCATATCGCCACCATACAATGTTTTACTGCTGGTAACCTTTAAAAACAATAATAAAATGATAATTAGTACTAACAAAAATAGAAAGGAAGATGTGTCACGTTTATCGTTTAAGAAAATTATATACCTATATATAAATTATACTTTGTATTTTTACAATTACATATTTGTATTAGGAATAGAATATATTGAATTGAATTGCATAAATTACCTCAGATAAATCATTGGCAATTGATATCAACGACGAATCGCGTTGATTAACACGCACTTCTAAATTATTTAACCACAAGCTACGACATTGTGTTAAATCCGGTGTCATTGGATGCCAAGTAGGCTCGAAATTGCGTATACGCTGATTGACTTTATTAGCGAGCATTATGGGTGTTTCACAATTACTGCTATTATTAAGGCAATCTGCCATGTTTGCTTTCGCTGAGGCTGGTGATTCTGTGGTATTGATGTCATCATCTAGACTTATATCTGTTATACGTTTCATAAGCACGCAACGCCATTTAGCAATACCAGTAGCACCACCTTTAAAATAAAAAGTAAATGGCATCTATAGGCATACGTGCGACAACAATAACAACTTCATATAATTTATACCTGGACATGGTTGTACATTAACATCGCCTACTCGTGTTATATTCCAAAACAGATTTCGTGCATTTGTAGGACCACAAAACAAATTTGTTTCATCTTCTGATCCAGCAAGGCCCGCATTTAAATTATTTATATTATTGATTGTGCGTAAACCGCCACCAACAGCACCCATGCCACTTAAATCGGCAGCATCATTTGCACCGCTACTACCTGTAGCCGCCGAAGTAGTTGTGCTGCCGCCACTACTGCTGCCAGCGTTGGTGGCTGATGTTTGCTGTGGTTGTTGATTGTTCCCACGATTTTGTGCAGTTTTTGTAGTGAGTAATATGCCATCATCGCTGCCAGCACCACCTACGCCGGTTAGTATGCGTGTGTTGGGAGGAGCTGTTGTGTTTGATGATGTGGTAGAAGCATTTGGTTTTGCTATGGAGATAATACAAAACAAAATTTATATAAGAAAACAGAGTTAAATAAATGTACAAAAATTAAAAACTTACAACTACTATTATTTACTGCAGCACCTCCAGCATGATGATTCGTGTGATGATGATGATGCTGTTGTAATGGTGGTGGTGGCGGTAAGCCATCATGTCGATTCCCATTTTTAATAACAGTGCTGTTATAGCCTCCTTTCAAACGTCCACCAGGTAAAGTTGTATGTGGTGGTGTTGGTGGCCCTGGCGATGAGGGTAAAGAATTCCAAACACCACCCCCCGCTACTGTGCCACCGCCAATACCAGGAAGCGGTAATCGTGGTGGCGAACCTGCCGCTGATTGTAGGGGTGGTGATGAAGCAGCCGCACCAGGAGTTATTACTGTACTACCATTAGCCGCCAAATGTGGTGGTGTATTTGTTAACACCCACGGTGGACTTGGACGATTTGTTGTTGTTGATGTTTGTGCTGCCGATATGCATTGATAATGTGCCTCTAAATATTTATGCGTTCCCGGGCAAGGATCACCAAACATGCTCGTCGTTGCCAAAACGCTGCAACTTTGTTTGTGTGCACATCTACATAGGAGTGTGTATGAGAATGAGAACTTATTTAATAAAAGACACTCATTTATTATTTGGTACCCTGGCAAGCTTACCTTGAATTCAAGACTGTGAGACTTTTTGGAAACATGCAATTAACACTCCATTCCACATTTCCATGATCATTACATATTGTTATCGAAAAGCGTCCATAATTTGCACGTATCAAATTAATTAAGTCACCTGGATCACATTCGATTGTAAGCTTTTTACCTTCACACGCATAGGCGGTTTGATATTTGGGCGCTGTAAATTGTTTTACATAGCAAATGTAAAACGAAAAATGTTTAACAATTAGCACAGGGAAAGTAATACGTAAAATTAAGTAATTCGATAAATGATTTAATGATAAAGCAATATAATCAATATAGTGTAAAATATATTAGAAAATATAATAGCGTTGAATTGTAGTTGATTTGGTTTTTGGTTGTAGATAGATTTGTTGACTAATCTGCAAAGAGAGGATTTTTTTGTGTGGTATGCCCACAATACTGACTAAATGATTGCAATATAATAATAATAATAATAATATAGTTGTACATGATTTTCATTTGCTTTAAAATACTTAGTATGCGACTTATTAATTTGAGTAGTGGGGATCAGTAGCGTGTTTGCTTTTGGTGAATTTGTTTGTTTGTTTTTGCATAGAAGTCATAAATACCAAATCCATTTTTTCTGACAAGGCAACACATGCATTTGCGCTAATCCTCTCCGTCCGCCCTACTGCAAACATGTTTCCACTCATATCAGCGCATCTAGTTTATTTGACTTTCATTTGGTGCCTCTACACAGCGTTCAATGTACCTTGATCTGTAAAAAAAAAATAAAACATCCATACAAAATATTTTAACCCATAAGTTATGATAGTGTTAAGATATCTTGTGAATACCTTCAATATGATATTCAATATTGGTTTAAGAGTTAAGAGTTGATTTTTGTAAATATGCGCAGAGAAAATCTCAGTATTTGAATTGAAAATTGTTGGTCTAGTTATAGTTATAGTGCCAAAAATATCTTCAGTTGAGAACATTTAAATTTTGAATTTTGACACCACACTTTTTTTATTTACATTTTGCACTCTTTTGACACTACAACATTTGACATTTAAAATAAAAAGACGAAGATCTGAGAGATGACTTCACGCTATTAAATACGCCTTGGTTTGTTTCTAGAGTTGATAAATGTAAAACATGCGCAAGAGAGTATGCCCCACAAATTGGTTTTCAATGGTTCTTGTCTTCTATTAAAGTTTGGTCATAATAATATACACATAGAGAGCGACAAGCTTGCTAATACACACTTTTTAATGAAATTACAAAATTTGACAACTACACGTGTGCTAGTCCTGATTGAAGAGCTGATACCAGGACAAACTTAATCGGGTGGACTAACATCATATAGTCATTTAAGTACATATGAAAAATTATTTAACTTCAAACATTCACACTAATTTTAGTGACTGAATTGACTCCAGCTGATTACGAGCGGGCTAACGAAAGTTGGCAACGCTGAATAAAATTTTGACAAATCAAAAAATGTCAGATAATTTGGATAAGATAGAATTGCGATATTTCATTCGAACAATCAACATGAAGACAAGAAAACGCAAAGCTATTGAGAAATAGTAGGTAGAAATTCTATCACAATCACAGCAAGAGGTTCGGTTTGCCATTCTTTACGGATTTCGGCGTTAGCTCAAACCCGTGAAAATATTTAATGAATGCTAAATAGCATATGGAGAAAATGCACTATCGCTTGTGACCGTCTCAAAGCGGTTTCGGAGATTCCAGACCGTACATTTTTCTGTGGAGGACGAATCTCATGAAAGTCGCTTAAAATTTTTTGACTGATGATGTTAAAGTGTGGCTCTGAAGAAAATGGATTTAAGTCTAAAACTGACGAAAATCCAAGATTGACAAAAGAAATGAATGCTAAGAAACTGAGCTTGAATGCCATGGTTGTATCGCGAATATTTAAGGATCATCTTGGATACACGAAGAAATCAGCTCGATGTGTTTCTCGAATTTTAACTGAAGCTCAAAAAGATGCGCGTGTGCGTTTTGCGCAATATTTTTTTCAAAAATTTAAAAATGTCCAGCACTTTCAATAAAATTGTAATAAGTGATGAAGTTTGGTTTTTTAAATACGACCTAGACACCAGCCGATGGTATTGGGCGCAGAAGGTGCTAACCCCGACAAAAATAATGATGCTAATTTATTTCATACGAGACAAATTTTTAGCTTTTATTAGTCTGAAATCTAGACAGACGGTAACTCCTAAATGATATACTGAAATCTGCTTACAAGTTTTCGAAAACTTATTGGGAAACCAGAAAAAAGATGAACTGCGTCGCTACTTTTTACATCACGATAATGGTTTAGCTTACACTGCTGAAAAAAACAAACTTCATTGCGCTTTCAGCGCCATATGTCCCGGACCTAGCGCCGTGTGATTTCTGGTTGTTTCCAAAAATAAAAAAAAAAATTTGAGAGGAAAGGCCTGCGGCAATGATGAGATAGTTAACTTTAGGAAGGCAACAGGGGTGACCAGTCACTCCACTACTTGAAAAAAGCACCGCAAAGAGATTTGTGTTAACTGCATTCAATATCAAAAACAATGTATTAAAATTATAATAATGAATAAAATGATTTTTTTTTAGTTTTTTATTGAAGTAAATAAGTGATTTTATAATAAATAAGTTTGTTTTTTTTTTTCTGTTTAACAATGTTGCTACTTACGTAGACAAAAAAAGTGTTGCCTTCCTTAGGTTAGTGCAGTTAATATAAAAGTTGCAAACCTAAAGAGACGATTTTGAGTAGTTTTTCGAAATGGATCGACTGGTTTCAATAATGTTTAGAAATTAATGGCAATTATGTCGAAAAATTTAAAAACGATAAAGTTTAAAGTTGTGAAATTAAAAAGGCCTTTTCCTTCAAGTTATTATATTTAGTTATTCACATTTTATTTTTGTTTTTTACCTGAAGAAGTTACTGTTTCTGCGTAAAATGTTAAAGTTTCTGTAATATAAGGAAATTTAGTTTCCAAACATATTTATTTAGATTTTATCTTGAAACAATATTTTTTATTTACGCGTACCTACATATTTGTTTTAGATATCGTGTCAATGTATGCACATGAGGTTATTAGCTTAATAATATGAGGAGTACCATGAGTCATATTCGTGTTTATTTCTTGCTTGCACAAAATAAACAGGTTTAATATTACACAGTTCCTAAAGATAATATTTTACTATACATATGTACATCTAGTAGGGAAACAGATTAATGTTAAACAAAAATATTTAAAAAAAGAAATTTTAAATATCTATGCATTTTGAATCATATAAAATGAAACTCATTGTAGAAAGCACAACAGCTACAGTCAAAACAATATTAGTGTCATCAATAAATGTGAATTATATTAAACTGTCTTTACTTTACAACTATATAAACTATATTAAATTAAAAACCTTCAAAACCTATGATTTGAATAGTAAAAAAATAATAATACTTTGTAAGAAAATAACAACGGAAAAATATTGAAGTGTGCTTTCAGTAAACATCATAATTAATATAATGCCTATGTGTGGATACTGCCGAAAGGATTTGAGTCTATAAAAGCTTTTGCATCTTCATACAGCAGTCATTTGCCATCACTGGAGTTCACAGACACATATATGTGTTCAATGGAGTTAAGGTCTTGAAATTGAGCGGAGCATTCTAGAATGTCGTTTCTATTATGAGAGAATGACTCTATTGCAACTTACTTTTAAGCCTCTTTATCCTCTTTTAAGGATCATTTTGCCTTCGCATATGGAACATACAATACTGTACATGTCAACAGCAACAAATCTAGACATACCATTTTTATTACATTTTGATAACTTACTCTATAATTCGAAATCCTGAAGTTGGTTTAACGGATTTAAGCTTACATTATTAACCTTCTAAGTGTAAGGTATAAAAGTCGAAAAAAATATGTTATTTAAAACATTTTCAGTGTTCCTCTATTTGTAAATCTTATAAAGTATCACGTACTCCAAATATAAAAAAAAACATCTGCACATTTTTATCTAAATCTTGTACATATAATCAATATGCATGAGCATATTGAAAAACATGAAATGTGTCTCTATAAAAACACACCCTTTTTCTCAAAAAATATTAAATACGCAAAGAGGCATACGAAAAATTCCATTGCTGTTGCACTCAATTTTGTGTAGAATGAAATTCTTTTCTCGACTTAGCAGCGATAATTCGAGATAAGCATAATACTAAACTATAGGGCATTCACTTTTTAATGCACTCACACACCCGTAAATAATTTCTCCTATACATTGGGATGGCTTAAAGGAGAAGTGATCTAAGTGAAATTATAGCTTTTGAGAAGAATAACCAAACTCATTTTAGCAACAGACCAGTCATATTTTTCTACTCATCTCTTTAATATTAAAAAAAATGTGAATCTCTTAGATATTTTCTAAAAATAGTTAAATATTTTATTATTAAGATCAGAAATTGCCAAACTCAATTTTTTCTTAAAATCTCATTTGAATCATTTTTACACCAAATAAACCAAGTATATAAATGCACTTTATAGTGTTTTTCATCTCGCTTCTGATGGGTAGACAATTTGGACTAAAAAAACGTTTTCTTTTTGGTGTTACTTTTCTACTCTTTAAAACGAATATTTTTTTAGAAAAAAAAAAATATATATCAAACCAATACTTTTACTTACATTTCATGGATATTTTCGTTTCTATATTTTCTATATTTCCATTCATTTTGACTCCACCATCTTGGGTCACGGTGACGACAGCGACGCCAGCATTGACTTCTGCAGAGAAAGCGAAAATTTTCTTTGTTTGCTAACATTTGTTCACTTGACTTTTCAATTGCTTATTGTTGGATAAATTTTCACATTATTTAAAAAAGGGTTTTTACTAATATATTAGTTAACACATTAAATTATGAATTTTATATCTTTTTATGATAAATTTTCACTTTATATAATTTATTTTTGGTAAATATCAGGGAACACTCGCGTACTTCAACTGGAGAATTCAATTGCCAACATTATTTATATATAGATTGCGTTGCCAACTATTCAATTCATCACACTTTTCTTTGAGTACAAAATGGAAACGAAACTAATTGGAAATTTTCTACCAAATTACAGGAAAGTTTTAGAAGTTTGATTTACTGCTTTAAAAATATTTCACTAATTGAAATTTTTATTAAATTATTTTCTAACACACTTTATGGAATATTTTTTGCTATTTTAATGCGTTTTTACAAACTTTAAATTACTATAATAAATTTAATTTCGCAGAGACAACAAATCACTGTTATACATTTTACTGAAAATTCTCTACACTAGAATTGGTTGTTTTATTGCCATACCAATCCGTCAAAGCATTGCCATTTATATTAGATTTTTGACAGCTTATCTTTATTTTCTTCATTGACATAAAAATAAACTATCGATACATTTTGACTTGCATTACAAAAATTCAAAATTGAAACTACTTCCTATTTTTCTAATCTTTTATGACCTACAATAGACAGAACTCGTCTATGTTTGAATGGATTTTATTTCAACATTCTTTATCAATCTATACTCTTTCGACATGTACAAAAATACCATAAAAAATATTTAAATTGTTTGTTTTTAGCAAACTAGTTTAATACGTTGAGAGGTATAAAAAGTTTTGGAGCATAGTGATTTCATTTAATATTTTTTAGATTTAAAATTTATTTTAAAGCACCAGAGCAAATTTAGAAATTGTTTGTCCAAGCTTCTCCACAATTACGAAAAAAAAATAAGAAAAGCAATATTCATAAAAGCTGTGAATAGGAATAACCCTAAGGAGTGAATTACGTGTTTTTAATAACATATCCCGATAAGAAAAAGACTGTACGCACATTTTTAAACATTTATTTTATTTTATTCTATTCAATTGACAGACTGCAAAGTTAAGATTTTTAAACGTAAGGGAAACTTTTTTCAAAATAAAGGGCCAAAATACTAATGTATTTTAGTTAAAACTAACATTTTATTTTTAAGTTGTTGATTAAAGGTAGTAAACTATTTTCAAAGTAAGTATTAAAAGTAGTTAAGTAATCATTATAAGCTTACATACATATATCAATAAACAATACTTCAGTTTGGTATACACGTTATAAAATAAAATAATGTTACTCATTGCGCTTCGTTAACATATCGTAAATTCTTTTAAAGTTTACATAAACTCATGCATATGTATTTAAAAAAATTGTAAAATAAAACCACATGTATTATACATATTTTTGTTTTTTAGGCAAGTAATTTACAATTACTTTTTATTAATATTATTTCAACGAAAATTGTAGTTGTATGTATGTATACAATAATAAATTTATATTAATTGAGAAATAGAACGCATACATAAACCATTATAAAAATTAATTTGACACATAAAAGACTAACCGCAATGTATATGATGAATACCATATTAATTAAACTTGCATTCAATTTAATTGTTATTTTTGATATGGGAGGGCTTGATTAAGATCTAGCTAGACCTATTAAAAAACGGGACATAGGTATAATTTTAAAAGTACTTTGTATACATTTAAGCATTCTATTGCTGTTTTAAAAAAATATTTTGTTTTCGAAATCAGCAATTAAACTTACAAACTACGATGAAATACCAATAAATAATACATCTCAATAAGTCTGCAAGATATGTTTTAAGTACAGTAGCTTATCTTTATATGCTCTACGCTACATTAAAAAGAAGATATAAGACAAATCTAGTTGAAATATAAAAAAGAAACTACGATATTCAAAAATTAATCATAATTATTAGTAGAAATATAACTAGTTATGTACATACAATGAGGAGCAAAAGTGTAGCAATTATCAGCAACACGAATTTTGCCGTAAAAAATTGTTTGCAGGTTTTTTTGGAAACAAATAATTGCGTATTGTTGTATGTTATTTCATGACGGGAAACAATGGAGTTCAAAATGATTAGCAACATTTAGCAAATTTTACATTTTGGTTGTTTTTTTTTTCAAATTGGTCAAGAATATTCAAAAAAAAAGTAAGGAAAAATAGAGCAGTACTTGTAAGCCGGGCATTTTAACCATGTATTGGAAGTTTTATTTATTTATATGACCCGAGACATACATCAAAACTAGTACGTAATTGACTAAATTCGAGCAATTTCAAAACAAGGGACAAAGTCCTGGCATGAATCCTATAGAGAATTTGTTAAGCCACTAGAAAAGGAGGTGGTAAATTACGCAAATCCGCCAAAAGGCATGAATGAGCTATAGGAGCGCGTTAAGCAGGAATGATATGCTGTTACGTCGGACGACGAGTGATAATTGTATCATAATATGCCGCAACGTCTGAATGCGCTGATATGCAAAACTGTAACAATGAAGTTACATCATCTTTGTTTTGCATTTTTTGTTGATTTGAAACAAGAGGACGATTCATGTTGTTCATCATTTTTACGCTTTTGCTTGTCAGTGTACATATGAATGGTATATAAAACTTATATATTTGATTATCAGGAACAGTAACAACTGACCCATATTTTATAAGTCTCAAGAGCACTGAGAAATATTGACTTAAATTTTTGCTTATAGATCTCAATACTAGTATTTACTTTAGTTATAATACATACAATGTATAATATTTAAAACTAATTAAAAAAAAATAATTAATATTCACTAAATTTATAGTATACAAATATGGATATCACTTAAAATTTCAATAGACAAAGTCAAACCCTTATAGAAAACCATTATTGAATTAAAATTCATATCTTGCCGAATAAGGAGGCTTAAATGCTCCCAGAATAAAATTTAATTTGATTAGAAACCTCGTTACTCCTACAGTTACTGAGAATTTACAAAAAGACGAATACTAAAAATTGTAAAAAGATTAATTCTGAAATATATGTTGAAAAAAAAGAATAGTTTTTCTTAAAAAATGTTCTATATAAATTTTTCATGAACTTACAATTGAACAGAAAATTTGTGAAACTTGTTCGGAATCGAGAGATTTATTGGTGTTTTCAAACTCCAACTCATATTTTAACATAGAGAATTTGCCGCCATTAAGACTAATAAGAAATTTCTTAAGTTCTTAAAATTTTATAAATTTTTATCCGTATTAAAAACGGTAACAAGTTGATATTCCAATACAAGATTAGTGTTGAAAAGATATAAGGTGATTTAAAAAATAGATAGGGCACATATGTATATTAAACGACAAGAAGTTTTAAAGACCACAAAAAACAGAATTTCTTGTATATTTCTATTTAATAAAGCCAGAAATTTTTATATGCTGAAATTTGTGTTAATTAATGATGTTTTGATTTTTTTGTGAGATTGCGTTATAATAAACTTATATTTATGTTTAGCATGAGAAAAGTTACTTAAAAATAATATACAATGGTTTATTTTCTAATCTCATTTAATCCTAAAAGTATAAATAAAAACCATGGCAAATTTAGATTTTGAACTAATTCAGTAATATTTCATATAAATATATATCATATATAAATATCACATAAATATGACATAAATATTATCAAGATATCAAAAAAAGAAAAAAATATGAAAATATATACGGTCGGGCTGCGATTATCCCTGATTAGGTTAACCGGCAACATCAATTATCGATAATGACTCAAATTTGTTCCTACTGAAATTATTACGTCTATTACTCGCTATGAAACAAAGGGAAAAGGGAACAAAACGAGACATGATCGGAAAATCCCCTTATTTGATCACAGGCAATCGTTACCCGAGTGTTTTTCAAAAATAATCTTCAGTGCTTTTATAATGTATGCAGAATGTAAAATTTGACAATGAATCCATCCAATTCAAATTTTATTATTATCCATATATTGCAGTCTATTTTTGGCATTTATGAAAGTGTCTGTGCCATTTCCAAAGATTTTTTTTATTTTTTGTAGTTTTCAAAATATTCACTGCTTGGCCAAAATGATTGAGGCGCCTTAATTTTTGTTGTAAATAGTCAATTACGGAACTGAATGTTCAGGCAAGTTTTAACTTATGACTAAAGGAATTGGGTGCTACCTTAATACCAATCAAATAGTCAATTTCTTGTGTCATTAATTGAATATTTTTAATATATTTTTCGATTCACTTATTCGAAAATTCTATATATTTCGTATACTTGTTTAGGTTGTCACTGTATATGCAAGTTACATATTATTCTACCCAATATATTAAAAAATTGAGAACCCTAAAATTGGGAAGCTCGGGTCCTTTTAGTCCCCTTCTGATGAGGTATAGATAGGAGTATATATTAGGAGAAGATATCAGCTTAATTTCTTGCAAAGCAAATTCAAATATTTTCTAAATTTTGAAGAAGTAATTTAAAACATGGAAATGGATATTCGAGTTATTAAAAATTCTCATATAAGACCACTGGGCCATTCATTAAAATCAGATCGTTGCGCCATCAATTAAATTATTTTACATTCGATTACAAATTAAATTACATTTAGTCATAGTCATTAAATATACAGATTGTTTATCTCCATTGCAATTACGAATCCTATTATAATTTATTATATATTTATTAAGTGGCTAAGTAAAGATTTATATTTTATATAGCATGTTCTAATTCATAAAATATGGCATTGTATCAGGAGAATACTCGACTTAGATGAGTAACTTTATGTTTAATTACAATCATATTATAATTGTTTGCTTATAAGTAGTGCACATTCATATTAAAGGCATTATAATGTACTTCTGATTGTGCGATGGGATTATTATATGCAACGGAATAATAAGTTGAGCGAACTATTACAAGAACATTAAAAATATGGGCAAGAGATGGATTTCTTTATATATTTCCAAATGAGGTAATGCATTCTTTAAATTTAAAGTAAGATATGTAAAAGCCCCAAAAAGATTAGTTATACAACTGACTCCAACCAATTATTCTTTCAAGATTACAATTATTTAGTATATCTATCCATTTACATACTTTTACAATTTGATTTCGTTCAATAACTAGCACTATACATATATTTATATCCGTGCTTATATATGAATCTACTGTTCCATTTGTTGTGCTGTAGTATCTGTATGTGTTGTACGCTTGTGCCAGCGTAAACTGGCAAATTGGGCATAACGCTTTCCACAATCACCGCATTTATATTTTTTCACTGGTAAATGTAATTCATTGTGCTTCCTCAGATTTCCAAAGGTCGTGAAACTTTTACCACATACCTCACAACAATGTTTTCGTATATTCAAATGACCATTCATATGATCGGTGTAACGATTTCTTTCGTAGAATGCTTTATTACAAATTGGGCAATGGAAATTCGATTTCTTCAAGTGTATCCGTCTATGTATATCGAAGAAAGACCATGTCTTAAATGATTTTCCACATAAATCACATATGTATGGACGCTCGCCAGTATGCGTACGCAAATGTATGGCTACCTCGGTTGAGGTTGCAAATCTTTTATCACAAATTTCGCATGCATAGGGGAAATCACGTTTATGACGTCTTATATGAACTGTTAAATTTCCAGGCATTTGAAATCCTTTACCACAGAGTGTACAAATAAATGGCTGTCTCCCATCATGTCCTGATTTATGAATTTTATATTTATCAGATGTTCGAATGATTGTATTGCAAACATCACATTGAAAAGGTCCCAAATTCGGTTCAAGAAACTCAGACAACTTCGAATAAATGAGAGAGTTAGATGTATCATCGGATGTTATTGTAGTCTTACCAGAAAGTTGTTTTTGTTTTTCCGTAGAATATTCCTTACGTAAATCAAATAAAGTCTTCTGCAATTGTTCTAATGTAGTATTGATTTCAAATGTTAAATTGACTTCTTCTAACATTGCATTAAGCTCGTTAGTACGATATGTAGCTGAACGAAAATCAGGATGATCTACATCCCACAGCGCAGAATAATTTCGATAAATCTCAATGAGTGTAAGATTTTCTTCGATGTTTTTGAAATTAATAGGTTTTGCTTTTAGATATTGAGTTTTTGGTTTAGATGCAACAACTCCGATTCTCTGAAATTTGAAAAAATTAAAAATTATAAATAATATTTTTTATTTGTATAATGATGTAGTTCATTTCAAAAGAGTTGATATTTTTTGTGCAAATTGAGAGGGTTTTATTCTCTCTCTCTCAATTGTTGTTGTGGCTATAATGGCGGAGCACTCTGAACGTCAAAATCAACTGACGAAAGCAGTAGTACAAAACGGCAATGACAATACATCTTTGTTGTTGTGGCCATTATGGCGGCCGAAAAAAAGTAAACAAACAATCAAACGTAAACAAACTTTTGACAAAAAGCGTTCCTTACCACGAAATAAAATGGCGTCATTAAAAAGAAGAAGAAAGAGTTGCTGTATATAAATTCACCTTGAATTGGCCAATTAAAAGTTGGCACATCATGGGATATTCTCTCTATCTGTCCATGGTTACATATATCAAATCATTTGAAACTAACTCACATGTAATAATTTCTTATTAGCTTACCTTATTTAACCGCTTTAAAATCTGATCTTGAAAAATCGAACGTAAAAATTCCATTTCATCGAAACACCACAATTTTGGAACGTACAATCCTTTGTGTTTAATTAATATATGTAATTCTTTACTGTAGCGTGTGCGTAATTTTTTTATTTCTACTAAACAATCATCACCGGTCATTGAAATATCCATATCTTCCAATAACTGAGTGGATATTTCATTGTATAACGCAATTTTATTGCAATTTGAGTAATCCGCATGTTTTGGATTCCATAAACATTCTGCACGTTTATATGCAGTCAAAAGAAAGAGTAATACATCTCTATTGGGTACTGATTTAGAGGGGTCAGAACTGGTTTCAATAGTTTGTTCGGCTTCATCAATTTCATTGCGATTCTATGAAAATTATAACAAAATTTTTAATATTATATGACATATGCTTTTCAGCTGAACAACCTAAATACCTTTGCCTCACGTTCAATGCGCTTACTTTCAATGGCATCTCGTAAAAAATTCATTTGTTCAAAAAATTTAAATCTTGTCTTATAATTTCCTGTCCGAAGTTTCATCTTAGTCAATTCTCGACGATATCGTGATCGTAATCCTCTAATAATCGCATATATTTCTGTTTCACATAATTCATAATTCATGTCTTTTAAAAGTGACTCTGCTAACACATTGAACATTTTTCGATTTGCATTATATTTGTAGTTTGGATGATTTGGATTCCAAAGTTTCTCATTTTGTTTATATGCTTCTAAAAGATAACTAATCACTTCTTTGCTATGCTCCACTTCACTCATAGTTGGCTAAAGAAAGAAATTACATAATTGTTGATTAAAAAAAAAAAATACATTTTTACTTTTAAATTTCATGCTCTCTTACACTTTTGGAGTTTTGCACTTTTGTTTTCTTTTTCGTAATACATTTCCGGTTAATATTTTCATTAATATTTTCTGCTGCCTATAAAAGAAATTAAATAAAAGATTTTAAATCAATATTAATATAGGTATAGAAATAAATGTACGTATTGGCAAATCTAAATTATGATATTTTATTTTATAGAGAGTGTGGAAGTTGGACTTAAACAGGAATAGTTTATTCTCTGTCTATAAATATTTTACTTTTCTATTTATAGTAAATCAATCAATTAAGTTTTTTTTTTTTTTTGCTTAAGAATTCAACATATTTGTGATCAATTTAACATATATAGGCACATAAAAGAAATATCTAACGCAACTTTCCTGAATATGTTTAAAAGTTGTAATCTATATTAACACCAGATTTAGAAATGTTGCATACAGAAATTTTTTATAGTCGAATTTGATTGCATCATTATTTTTCATACTTTCTAATATATACATAAATAGTACAACTACTAAAAATTTCTAGAATATCAGAAATTTAAGGTGTGAATGCTTGAATAGAATGACATCTGCTAGGGTTAACATTCGTTATTAAACACTTGTTAGTCTGCCAAGAAAATTGCTGGTACTTAATTAATGCAGTAGTCACAGTCATAGGCGGATCTAAGGGAGCTGAGCGGTCCTTATACTCAGCAGATCTTTATAGATTTTTAAATCATTTGATAGATATTTTCTAAAATATGCTGAGAAATTTTTCTGCTTTTAATTTTAACTCAAAAGTACTCAAAATTATAGAACTAGTAAAAATAAATTATTTTTGAACAAATTTATATTTGAAAAATATGTATTTAACTTTTATGGAACCGTAAGAAACCCAGAGGAAATAGCGCAAAACCGACCCCGGATTCGTATTCCCTGACTTCCGGTTCTTTCATCAAAACAGAAGTTTTACGTCTCCGAAGACCTAAACCTTTATGGGTCACCGGCGACTGGGTTCCTAGAGACTTCAAGTGACACCAATTGACTTCAAATTACAATTGCCTCCAAATTACTACAAGTAACTTCAAGTGACTTCAAAGCAGTCATGATTTTGAAGTCATAAGATTTGCATTCCCATTATTTAAAAAAAAGACTTTTCTAAATGAATAACTAAGTAATCAGTTACTCCAAAAAATACTTCTAACTGCATTTTTTATTATAGTGTCGAATATGTTATTCAATAACTGTAATCATTTATTCATTTGTGACTTATAACCCTATTGATAGCATTCTTTTACAGCTTTGCTTCTGCGAGTATGCATACCCAGAAGGGAATGCACGTTGGAATGCATAGCTCCTATAGGCTATAACTTCCAGAATACAAGATTTTTAGCACGGCGATGTCCTACGAAAAATAATGCTTCCTACTTTGCTTTACCTGGGAATGCAAAAAGAAGTTTTCATTACAATTTTATGCAATAACTATCGTAAATGAAAGAAGTGATTTTAAATTTCCCGATAATAATTTAACGTTGAAGACGTGTTGACTGTTCAAATTTCACAAAACGACTAAGTTACGTTTGAAAAAACAAAAAAGTACACAGACGCATGACAACGTGTCGCCAAAAGTAAAAAATCGGTTAGAAAAAAACAAATTTTCGAAGAAAAATTCTATTATTTCGTTGCTCTAAGTTCTAAAATGTGCTTTGCAGATTCGTTATCTTCTCTGCAAAACCTACATGAGTCATTAAAAAAGAATTCCCAGTTTTGCAAGGTGATAAGCTCAACCTAGAGTGCTCTGCTAAAATTCCTGTTATGATCCTTAGATTGTTATTCCGGTTGCTCATACATTCCTTAAAGCGTTTATCAAAATCTTTATCATGGAAACATTTTTTTTTTATTCTTGGTCTAGCAAAATTAAAAATTGGCGTTAGAAAAAAATTAAAAATTCCCTAGGTTAGTAAGAAATTTTTCAAATCTCCGATCGATGGTCCCCTTTATTGAAGATTTGTAGCCACTGGTCATAGTTTTATTTAGTATAGATTTTAATATGTAATATTTATTTACTCTGACTGGAATATAACTCATTGGTTCTAACTTTAAACTGCAGTTTCTCGACAACGGAATTTGTTAGTCATAATCATCGGAATGTAATGCAAGTATTGTTGAAATTAAAATAGAGATTAACAGTTGAAGAGTTGTTGCATCCAAGACTAATTTCATAAATAATTCATTAAAATTCATTACATTTGTATGCATATATTATTATAGCGAATTATTTTTAGAAATAATAACACATTTTTTTATTTACATAGATACATATTTACGAGTCATTTTTTTTTATATGTAAATAGATGGTTCTATAAACATATCCATCTCGATTATTACACATAAATTGATTCAATCGTTATCAAATAATCAATTGGAAGTCTGGTATGCGTATATTTTTTTTTTTTGGTTTTTTGCAGTTTTTTTTATGAAGTTTGTCATTCTTTATTATTTGTTTTATACCCTACACATTCGTGATACAGTGTATAGATTCCAATAAGCTAACTATTTCTTTGTAAAGACTATTTAAAAACGTGATATATATGTATATAAATAATCTACTTGATATCTGGTTAAAGTGTAGCACATTTACTTTTCAAATGTATATGCAAATTCTAGATCACCGCCATCTGCTCAGTCTGTTGAACGATGACCATCTGTCTGTTCACACAATAACTTGCATTAAAATTTAGCACAAATATTTATTTCCAGAAATACATGAACATGTTCGAAAATAATCAAACTCGAATAAAAATCACATCTACCTTACATGAAAAAATATGATTTTGAGCACATTTTTATTGTGGAAAATGTTGACTTTCACAATCGGGGAATTCCCCGATTTGCGTGGAATCAATAATGGTATGGGGAATCGGGGAGTTTCCTGTTCTTGCGGGGAATTTTAAGTTATGTGATACATTATGTAGATAATTAAAAATTAAAGCGTAATTTCTGATGTATGAAAGAAAAAAAATTCTATGTATAAAGTGAAATAACAAAAATTGAAAAATTACAAAAGAAAAAAACTAAATTGTGTATTAACGAACACAAGGCAGAAGTGAAACTTCTTGTGAACTAAACGAAATACAAGCAAATAACAAGCGAATTAAATTTTTCAATCGCTAAATTTTTTACTTCATTGGCTTGTGTTTTTTAATTTCATTTGCTTGTGTTTCGTTTAGTTAACAAGAAGTTTAACTTCTGCCTTGTGTTCGTTAATGCACAACCAATTTTTTTTTGTTGGGGTTTAATGCTAGAACAAAAATTGCAACTCTGTACCGGTAATGTCGATGACAATTTTTGTGTGCGACATCTTCATGTAATTCCTTGGACATTTGTGTCATCTGTATATGAAATGTATAACTACCATAAACTTTAAGATGGCGACGCTACACATTGTTCTTTCTGCCATAGGCGTGTGTGTGTGTGTGTGTGTGTAATTAATATGTTATATTGAATTAAAACTATTTATGAATCGTTTATTATATAGTTTGCTCGTGAATTCAATTACGGAATATTGATATTTAGCCCCTCATGCACATTGCTCGAAAAAATTATGTCGCATTGCAAACTTACGCGGTTGGTTTTACTCTAGGACAAGAGGAAAGAAGTTTCACTTCAAAAAAATGCCTATACAACAGGCAATTTTTCCTCCATTTTGTTAAGAAACTCCAAAAGTTGTTGGCAATAACTGCTTTATCTAAAGGTATACTAAAGTAACGATATTTACTTTAATAGGTGGCAGAATTAACAGAAAAAGCTTCGTAGATTTAGTAGGAAGCTGATCAATTTTTTTTAAGTTGTGTACTGAAACAATTCAAGGGATTTTCCTAATTGGAGCATGGTGCCATGCCATCATTCGGCTCCAAATGTAGAACAAATATTTTTATAACTTTTTACATTTTTATTTCTAATAGGAAAATATTCGAATTTACACAAGTATTTTATTAAGTGTATGACGAAGATAATTCTTAGCAGGACGATTTGTTTTTGTCAAACTTGAAAAATAAACATTTTATTTTCCTGGAAAATTTATGTGGGGCTTTTCACTCGACTCAGGAATCTCATCAGTCTTTACTTTGATTTATGCTATTAAAAAATTACGTGCAAACAGGAGGGACTCAGGGGATGAAATGAAAATTTGAAAAAATGTAAGACCTCTTTTTTTTTTAAATTACAGCCAATTGATTGGTATCGTACGTTAAATTTATTGAAAACACCATATAAAAATCCCTAGTGTACATATTGAAATTGAACAAAAAACTGTATGACAATAAAAACTCATGTACCTACTATATTTGTATATAAGATGAAGAGTTTCTAATTTGATTAGCCTACAACTTATGCACATATCTATAACACATGAAAATTGACTCAGGTAATCTAAAAGATGTTTTAGTGGACTTTAAATTTATGTTCTTGAAGAAATATTTTCCCATCAAATTTTTTATGCTGAAACCGATATTTTTTCACTTAGAAAAACCCTGATTTAGAGTCAAAAATTCCATAAAAAAATAGTTACTTTGGTTCCTGATTATATTATATTAGATTTTAAGCGCGAAGCACTTTACAATTCTGCTGGAGCCAACGTCAGACCATCTTTTTCTAAGGATAGAACCCACAAAGTCGATGATCGAACGCATGACCTCCACAAAGCTGATGCCGAAAAAAGGTCCGGGCCGCATGGGGAAATTTCAGAGTTTTTATTGGCTAGTTTGTCGGCCAATTCATTACCGGTAATACCTCAGTGTCCTAGAACCCATATAAGACATAACTTGTTGTGTTTTGCAAAACTATTAAGTTTTGCCTTACATTCGCTGACCAATTTCAAAGAGCTAACAGGGTTAGCAAGGGCCTTCAGTGCAGCCTGACTATCAATGCAGACGCCTATGCACTTCCCATGGCAACTTATCTCAATTATCAAGCAATTCGTCATACCAGACTCCGTTTAACCAGAACCTGAAACAATTAAGAATTTCATAGGACGGTGCCATTTCAAACAAAGTTCGCAAGTCTAAAAACGGCTAAGCGCCCTGTTATGCAGACGGTTATAACTTGTTTATGTTTTCCCCTACAAAATATAATTTTTTTTTTGCATATGCAAATTTTAGCGCTTCTAAACCAATGCCAATATTATTCATTTGTATTTATTTTTTATTAAAAATTTTATTAACTTATTTCACAAATTGTTGATAGTTGCAACCAAATGTTACTGTTTTAATAACTACTACTATTACTATGAATACTAAAACTATACAAAAACGTGCTAGTGACTGCATAACATACTTTGGGCACAGAGTTGAAAAATCAAAGTGACGTGACCGTCGATCATTTGACCGTCTGGATAACATCGCCCTAAGTCTAGATATAGAATTATGTAATAGTGCGGACACACGAGAGTGCATTTCGTTGAAATTCTCATTTCAAATTTAGGTGGACACATGACAAAAAAGGAATTTCACATTCGTTTTTTGACAGATTCAGCGATGCCAACTTGCGGGGGATTCCCCGATTTGTGGGGAATTTTACTTAGTACGGGGAATCGGGGAATGAGCTGTTTTTTTTCTTCATCTCTTCTAAAGAGGGTCCTGCACTTTCTTAGTTTGGAGAAATTGATTTTTAAAAAAGTGTTTTGTACAAATTTCAGAGAGAAACTGGAAGTGCTTTCGTAGATATAGACGATTATAGCGGCGAGTATCAGTCAGGTCAAAACAGTCGCGCAGCGCTTCGGCATTCCTTTCGGCCGTTCAGAAAAGCTATGCTATGCCTTTGTCTAGCACCTCCTGATTAATAATTCCAGACTGCGATTGCATCGGTCACCGATCGGTGCATTATGCAGATGCGCCTCTCGGTCATATTGGGCGGGAGTAAAGTCCGTTGGGATTCGTCGATATATTTAAAAACCGATAGCCAAAACTTTGAACCCGTTCTTCTCAAAACAAGGTTATTGCATTGGCACATACGGTCTAAAATTTAAATATGTTTTTCTATACAACAATGGCCCCAAGGACATGATAGAAAAAAAAGTTTGGTTAATTTATTCCTCAATTTGCATCGTTGTACTTTTGAAAAAAGTCCAATTTTAAAAAAAAAAATAATTTTGGCTGTCCGCTAAAATTCGCGTAGTTGGAGAGCGGTAGAATTTATATATTTTGATCAAACAGCCCCTGTTTTGGATCCATGTAACTAATCACCTATTGCATTTGGAAATTTTTATTGAACATGTTTTTTATTCAATCTTTCGAAAAATAAAAAAAAAAATCTTAAAAATTCAAAATGTGACCATTTTTTTCAAAACCAAAAATAGTTTTGACTTTTTTTTCAAAAGGTGAACAATAGGAAACATTTTGTGTTTTTATTTGGGTCAAAAGAAAGTCCATGTACTTTCCTTTGGGTGTTTAACTATCAAAATGAACGTCGAGTAACTCGGATTCATTTGAGCTCAATCGGTTTTTAGAGTGGGTTCCTTTGAGATGAAATGCCCCATGTATCAAAAGAATTCCGGAGTCAGAAAGTACCTTACTATTAACCTACCAGTTCTGGAGCGCATTAAAATTACATTAACCTTGATCAATTTTAAGCGTGTGTCGCTGTTATAATATAAAATTATACCTGTGCGGGGAATGTGATTAAAAATCGGGAAATTTCTCGAGGGCTATCGGGGAGACAGAAAAAATGAGTTGGCATCCCTAGACAAATTATAAGCTCGGATAAGAAGAAGAAGAAATAGATTTGGAGACCAAGAATTTATATAAAAATTATGGATAATTGGAGGGATGGCAATGAGTTACTCTTCGACTCCATTATTTTATTTTTTTTCACTTAATAAGTGTTACAGGAGCAGCTGTTATGAAAAAAATCCAAAATGTCAAAAAAAATGTAATTGATCTTAAATTTTTCTTGTTTTTTACAACCTTGAGTTTGAGGGTTGTTAATTACTTTCTTCATTTCAGACGCATTTTAACGAAATGCCTGAAATGCACTCTCGTGTGTCCGCACTATAAAAAATAAATATTAAGAGATCGAGCAACACGAACATCTGTTCTCATCCTCTTTCGGTTTTTTCTCTTTCCTAGTAAGTCGCTGGGAAAATATAACTTTCATAATGCAAATAGGGACAAAGCAAATTTTTCTAAAATTTCATATTATGACAATATTTATTAAAAAAGTCGTGTGTACGGTAGTTTATATGTGAGCTAGACCGAACTAATATTTTGTTTGATTTTGTTTTGGAGCTTTATTGCAGAAACAATAAAAAGATATATGTATTTGTAAATTAAATTCAAGAAGCGCGATTGCATTAAAGAACAAAAGTTATGGTTAAATGGCGGCAGTTTTTATTTTAATTTTTTTATACATATGTATGTACATATGTATGTATGTAGTAAATTTTATTTTATTATTATTTTTTATTTTTTTTTGTTTACAATACACGCAATACAAATAATTGATCTAGTTAACGAAATTGCATGAATTTAACGTATCAAATAAATTGTGAATAGTACTCGTTTATACACATATAAGTATGATTAAGCTGACCAACTGTATCGAATTTTATGGTACAACGAAAAGTTGTAAAATAAGAAAATTTATCGGAATTTGGGTGAAAAAATTTGTATGCCAAAATAGGCAGCTTGCCATCGATGTGAGAGTGTTCCTTTACCGATTACTTTAATTTTTCGAATATTTGTGTGTGCTGTATATGTATAAACATTGAAATATGACTTTTATGAAAATGAATTTTACTGTATAATCTTAAATAATAAATAAGTATAATAATACTGATTTAAAATTTTGGTTACTATGGGAGGTGGTAGTGGACTTTAACCTAAAAATCGCATTTTTCTAAAATACATTTGTGATATATTTATACGCATTTTTTACCTCTATTATCTTAAAAAATAACTAACTTATGTTGATTCTAAATTTTGGTTACTATAAGAGGTAGTCGCGGTCCTTCTCCGGTTTTACTCATTTTTATACGAGAGAAAATGAGAGAAAACTCTTTTAACCCATTTTCGTCAGCTGTACACAAATAAATAAATGAAATAAATGTTTTTTATTTTTCTGAAATAAAAGCTCTCAAAATATTTTGTGGAGTGTGGTTCCATAAAGTATTTAAATAAACAAAATACAACACTTTTAAAATGATCTTCTTCAAAAATGTCTTCTTTCTTACTTGAATGGCATACATAACAAAAAAAACTTGAAGTTTTGGATTAAATCCTTGGTGCACATTATGCACATGGTTGTTACAAACGCCTTCGAAGATCTCGTTTATCAATGTCTAAAAATGTTTCTGGCTTTTAAAATTTTTCTATTTTATTTATATATTGTGCTAGTACCAATGGGTTAATACTTTTTTATATTTACTTCTGAAATTCAAATGTTTTGGGAGAAGTAAGAGAATAATTTTCAAATTTGGCAGACGTCAGTTAACAAAAAAGAGGGCGTCACTTTTATTTCTTTCACTTTATTAATTTCACTATGACCAGAACCTTATTTTTATAAAAAAAATCATGTGCACCAAATTTTATCACTCTATGACACCTCTCTGTTTTTGTCACTCACTTGTATAAAGTCGCGACACTGTGCATCGACCGCCGTTGAGAAAATGTTATCTCATATTATGGAGCATTGGAACCAAATTATTTTTTCTAACTTCGACTCTGTTTATATGCACAAGAATAGAGTGAAAAGTCAAATACTTTTTGCATAAAATACTTTTTTTTTTTTAACTTGAAACACTTCCCCCAACGACCCCCAAACTGCTCCAAAAAGTAAGATTTCACCTCGACTATAAAACGACGATAATTTCTTCCTAGCCAGTAATTTTTTTTCAAGAGAAGAAAGAGAAAACAATTGAAAGGTGCCAAATCCGGAGAATAAAGCTAATGTGGTACTAATTCCTAGTGCAAGTCGATCAATTTCCAATTTTGTTCCTTTTTCTTTTAAGCTTTGAAGCTTCGGGATTAAAAACCCAACGCTAATTTCTAGTAAAGAGACATCACAACTCACATCGTTGCTATGTTTTACCTCTATTTTCTGGGTTTTTCCTTTTTATTCAACTTGGGAGTATAGGACTCTTCCACCGAATTCGATATGCAGCTATTGAGTTAGTGTAATCCCCGTTGGTGTTGTATTTTTTAGAGGTGCTTTTACTCGGTATATTTTTGCGATATGATTCCGTAGTCTTCACGAAGAGATTGATCTATCCATTTCTGCTTCTGTCTCTTGATCCGAATGATCCATGTTTGTTCTGCGGAACAATTCCTCGTCGGAGGTTCATAAAGACCTGCAGTACCAAATTTGGTACAGGCGAATTTGGTACCATATGTACCAAATTAAAAAAAAAAAAAAAACTGGGCACCTTAAGCATGAGCCGATGTACATAGATTCAAATGTATCTACATATGCAAGTATAACCCATTGAGTAAGCATTCATAAAACTTGGATATTTTGTAATAGAAATCGACAGCACCCTAAGTAACTATGCATGTAAGTATGTATGTGAAAGCATTGTTCTATTCTATACAATGCATATACTGAAACATGGGCATCAGACGGCGGCAACAAGTAAAGTAGGTACCCTAGTGCTTAGAAAGGGAAAATACAAATAAAAAATCGTAATGACGCATTTCAATTAAATGTCATTTACTGGAAAACAGCGGACATTGCCGCTAATTTTTTCTTTCTTTCTTTTTTCTTTCATTTAGTTTGTTAATAAATCGACAAAAGTGTTTCTTTGTTTGATTACGTGCGCTATGGTTCGTTGGGTTAATTTGACACTGAAATAAAAAAAGCTACAAACAAATAAATGTTGCTACAATTTTCATATTCTACTGATTTCTAAACGCTTAGCGCATTGAACGTTCCATTTTCAATTTTAAGGCAATTAAATAATAAAAGATTATATTACTTAGAAATTAAATATTGTAGCCACTGTACTAGCCGGTAGTCATGTGCGGGTGTTACTAAAAACAAAATCATGATAATTTCATTAATACTATTTAATATCACAATAAAATAAAAGTGTGTAAGAAATATAAAAAAAAAGAATGAAATTATACCTATATTTTGTTATACACAAATTGAACACTATAAGAATAGATAACAAAGCTCCAAATTCAATAATTCAAATGGGTGAAAAATTTGTTTGCTTCTTAAAATTTAATAAAAAATATTTTTTTTTTATTTGATAATGAAATCGCCTATTTACTTTTTTTTTTTTATGGGTCCAAAAGATTTTGGCCATGCAGTTGTACTGAAATTTTTTTGTCAAAGTAAAAAATCATTACAACAAATTTTATTTTTTGATTGCGACATAAGGAGTGAGCACGAAAAAATTTTTACATATTTTTTTACTTCCTATTGCCCGATATTATGGGCTTTGATTTTAATGACAGATGAATCCAAAATAAATTATTTTCATTTCCACAAAAGTGTGAAAATGTATGAGATTTTCATAGGTAAGGGAGGTTGTTTTAACCCCAACTTGGATCCGCTAAGGTTCAGCACAATATCCTTTTTCAGTATCACAACCAACACGGTTACTATATTGCAAGGAAAAAACTTTAGTTTGCTGGTCTATTTTATTAATGGGGACTACTTGAATTTCGCCATGATTCTACCAAAACTTAAGAACTGCTGATCTGCCTGTTTAAGAATGTCGTCAGACTGTTACACGCGTTTATAAAAGTTGCTCAGAAGAATTTTTTTATTTGCACCAAAAACGAATCCTTGGATTTAAAAAAAAAGGTTAACTAAATTTCCGCATTAACGATAATTTTTTTCATTTCTACTTGACAAATCGGTTCCAAACTGTCACTAGAAAACAGTTCCCGAAAAAAAGTTTGGCAACATCTTTTTAACCCTCTCAGGAGAAAGTGTACTTCCCGTGATGGAAAAAAATCGGGATGTTGATTTTCGTGTTCAGCGGTTTCGAAATAGTCAAACAATATTTTTTCCTGATTTTTACCTGTCCAGGTTTAGCCGTACCCGATGTACACATATGTGTACAAAAAAAATTTCAGGGAACTTTTTTCACCCAGGTGAAAGCCAGCGTTTCCCGTCTTCATATAGCTAAATTAGATATTTTTTTTTTAAATAAATTAAATTTTAATGTTCATTTTTGATATTTTATTAGGAATTCTCTCAAAAACAAATTATATGCAATGTATGGAAATATGGAATATTTTATATAACTAGAAAAGGTTTTTATTCGAGTGTGTGGAATCGCTGGAAGCACTCAGGACAGAGCGACATATTACAACCGTTGCATTTGTATCAAGTTCACAGCCCTTACGGCGGCATCTGCTTGCAAACTTCTTGTTGCCATGGTTTGGCCAATGATCCTCTACGAAGTATCTAACACTGTCATCAACCACTCGCTTCTTCGGAGTCTCTTTTGCTCGGTCGACCTCTTTTGTTTCTTTTAACGTCGGTTCCAGTGTAAATTAAAGCATTGGTGACCTCACTTTTAAGCTCCAACAGATCCACTCCTTCTGGATGCTTCTCTTTCCATAGAATCAAAGCGTTCACTGTAGAAATTTGCGGTTCGTTGAATAATTTCGGTAAAGCGCCACCAGAGAGTCCATGAGATCTACGCCGCCCATCGATTGGTTGTATTCTTTAACAATTTCCGGCCTGTCAATTTTAATAAAGCGCTTCGTTTTGAGGCAATAGCGGTCTATTTTTTCTGCTTACCCGATTCCAACATATGTGGAAAGCAAGTGAACGCATTTGTTGTCGTACCAACGAACTAAGGACACGTTTTTGTTCGAAGTGACAATAGACGACGTCGCTTTCATCGTCAGACTGTTCAACCAGCTCTCACCTCTCTACTAACGACAGCCTTTTCTTGCTCATATCGAATTTATTTGCGAAAATTTGTTGATAGGAATACGTAATGGATTATTGTGAGCAGAATGTTGAAGAAAAAGGCCAGAAAAAGCATGGAAGTAGATGGAAAATGCTCATAAAGTGGCCATGTACAAATACGTGTACATTCGCTAATTTTTCTCCGTTCTTCCGATTGTACACATATGTGCTCAATAATCAACCACACACCAGAAACTCAAGAACACTCCGATTCGTACAAAATGTATTTGTATCGACATAAGAAGGTTCCATTTATATCACAAAATTTTTTTTACTCACATTTTTATTATTTAGTATTTTTAAGGATTTTTTTTTTGAAATCGACGATTTTCAAAGACGAATAAAAAACGCGAGGCTGCCGCACAAAAATCACAATAGTTTCGACAATTATACTTCGATTGTAATAAAACTATCGCTTAAATAGAGAGGATAGAACAAGTAATCGGTAATATCAAGGGTGTGTAGCTAAAATCGAAGTCGAGAAAAATGTTCAAATTAACATACACATATGTGTACGAAAATCCTGAGAGGGTTAAAACTGTTAAAACTCACTGCATTTACAAACAAATTTAGAGGAAATTTGTGGTGTTTCCAATGGTTTGGCGTATACTGTAGTTGGTGGGTTTTGGTGAGAAATGAGAAATCCATTTTTATTTTTGTAATCGCTAAAGTTTACTATAGTGAAATTACCGAATTAAGGAGTGAGATTGAAAAAATCTTAACACACGTTTTATCCAATAATTTTTTTTGGGTGTAAAATTTAAAAATTTCCTTGATCTAGTTATCTTTGAAAAATATGTCAGTTGTTAAGTACGTCTTAAAATTATTAAAAATGTTCAAAAAAAAATCCAAATTGGTCCTACAAAAAATTTAAAAAGAATTGAAGGTCTGCCGTCAAACTGTTTCCAATGTTATTAAACAGTTTCAGAAGAATTTGACCATCGATAGGAAACCTAGTTCGGGAAGAAAACAAGGACCACATGATATTAGGAAAGACAAGAAAATATAAAGCATATAGAAAAGATCTCGAAATACATCTGGTAGAAAAGCAGCCCGGTTAGTCCAGTGCTCTGACTATTTGGTGCGAAAAGTTAAAGCCAATGCAGGTTTGAAAACATACAAAGTCCAACAAGTTCCAGACAGGAGTGCTGCAAAAAATTTAGACGCCAAAAGTAGGGCTCGGAAATTAAAATCGAATTTCATACAAAAATATTCATGTTTTACGCAGCTTCCGGGTCAAAATTTGTATGTTGCCGATGCTCGAGGAAATGTCGAAGAACAATTTAGAATCCAAAAGCAGACAAAATTTCCTAAAAAATTCCTGGTATGGCAAGCTATATGCAGTTGCTGCAAAAGAAGCAAGTCATTTGTTACAGTGGGCTCTATAAATACCGAAATATACATCAAAGAATGTTTGAAAAAAAAGACTTCTGCCTTTCATAAGAGAGCACAATGTGTCCACATATTTTTGGCTTGATTTGGCATCATGTCACTACGGCAAGAAAGCTCCGGAGTGGTATCAAAGTAATAACATAGTTTTTGTACCATGAGGGGCCAATCCTCCAAATTGTCCAGAGCTAAGGCCAGTGGAGCGATATTGGGCTCTTGTGAAAAGAAACTTAAAGAGCACAAAAAAGGTGTCCCAAACTGTTCCAAAAAGGTGTCTGAAACAACAATCAAATCTCTAATGGAAGGCTTACCAAAAAAGTTCCACGAGTTCATAAATAGTGGTTAAAACTATAAAAGTTATATTTTTCTGTAATTTGTAAAATATTATCAATTAAATAAAAAAATAAGTCGAAACTCTAAGTTCAACCGTTTGAAAATTATTGAAAACATTATTTCTTCACATTTGCTTTGGCATATACCCGACGATATATATAAGTTTTTTAAGTTACAGCTGAAAATTAGTCATGACATTGTCAATATGATTGAATGCCTAATGATTGAATGACTAATTTATTTAGTTGTGATTATGACTATTTAATCATGGCTAAATTCAGTCGTTTTTTGATAGTCATGACTAAAATTTTAGTTAACTAATTAATTAGTTAATTGAAAAAATTGGTTGATTTCGCCCTACTCTGGATGTGATCAAGAAATTTATTCGTGAATTTTTGTAAGCATCAGCGTAAACGTGAATCAAACAGTAATGTCCGACTAAGTCTGACTTTACTAACTGAACCCGAAATTGGGTTTCTTTTTAAGGTTTGACCGAAACAAATTCAATTTTTTTTTTTATTTCTATTTTTTTTTGGTTCAGCCAAATACTTTGGCATTTTTAGCCAAATTTGGTATAGCTTGAATCCGAACGATTACTCAAGCACTGGCCAACAGTAGCAACTAGGTAAATGCACTTACTGTCCCTTTTTAAAAATCCTTCTAAAAGACTATGTTTATATGCTTAACATTTTCCTTTGTTTTTCATCTAAGAATTTTAAAATATTTGTAATCGTTTATTTTTTTTATAAACATAAAACTGTTATACATATTTTTGCTTAACTTCTATGTTTATTTTATGAGAAATTTTTTTCATTTCGCACGGTGTAATTTATCAAAGATTTATTAACATTATTGACAGTTTACCCCAATCGATTCCGCCCATTGTCATACCAGCATATAATAAAGATATTTACGTCAATATGATTTTAAATGTTTTAAATTAACACATCTTAATTTGTCTATCAAAATAACTTAACGTCGCTTTATAATTGAAATTGACATACTAATGAATTAATATGTTATTAATTTTAAATATAGATATGTGTATAAAAGCATACATATATATATACACATGTATATATTTATGTACTTATGTATATATATTCATGACCAAACTTAGAATAATGATAATAAATGTAGTTCCCAATTCAATACAATATGCGAGTACACATAAAATGACTGCTGTTCTGTTTAATCGAGCGGGATTAACGACAGGTTTTTAATAAATAGAAATAGCTATTGATTTTCCGTCGGGGGATTTACCCTCATCCTTTGTAATTCTATTTAGAAACCACGCATGTTAAGTTCCGTAAAGATTTCATAATTCAAATGAAAATCCTTTGAGCTCCATTCGAAAACACTTAACCCATTTTAAACTGGACCAGACATAATGAACTAAGTTTGAAAAAAAATTCTGTATGTGATCAAATGTTTTTTATTATTTTTTTTTTGAAATTTGTCTATTTATCCATACGTTTTTCTTTTCTTAAAGTTTGATCAGCAGTCATTATTTTTGGAATAAGTTTTAAGGGGCCCTGCATTTTCTCGGTCCAAATATTTATCAATTTTTATAAGACTGATAGATTAATAAAAATGTACTTTCTGACTCCGGAATTTTTACATATATTTAAAGTATAAAAAAGATTGGTGGTATAATAATTTATAAAAAAATTGTATATCATGTTTTGAAAATCGTCATTAACTAACTGGAGTGAAAGATTGCAGTACACTAAAACGTCAAAAAAAAAATATCCTTAGAAAATTATAACTGTGGCCCCAGAACACATTACGATTATTTTGTTTGATAATCAATTCACAAAATGGTGGCCCGTCAAAATTGGTTTTATCAAAAATAGGACTTTGTTTCGTAAAAACAACGTTACAAGTTGAGGCAAGAATTAATTCAATTTATTTTTCTAGTACGTCCTGTAGCCATTGTTATTTAGATTTCAGACAAATCAATTAAACGAGTTAAAATTTTTGATTATCGGTTTTTAACATATCAAATATGTATACTTCTTTTTCTTTATAATGGCTAATAGTAATTTTAAGTTTATAGATTACAGTCAGCAAGGATTAAGAGTTATTAATCAGGAGATGTTAGACGAAGGCACAGTTAAAAGTTTCTGAAAAGCCGAAGCGCCGCGTGACCGATTTGATCTGTCTGACACTCGACGCTATAAGTCTATATTCTCTAAAGTACTAAGTACTATTTTCGAAAGTCCTAAAAGTTCTTTCTGATATTTTTATAAAATACTTTTGAAATATAATATTTTCGAATGGAATACTTTAAAAAAAAAATGATTTTTCTAAACTGATAATTTAAATGTATTTTTGACGAATTTTCAAAGTTGCTTTACGAAAAGTTTTATAGATGTTCAAAGTGAGTTCAAAGAGAAAGGACTTAAGGATAACTTTCTGGTCATAAAAGCTTCCCAACAAACATTTTTGTTTAACCTCAACTAGAGGTGCATTTGAAAACTAATCCTTTTTCAAATCTCAAACGTTAGTTCTCAAATGCACAGTGTGGCCAACTTTTGTTTTTCAAAATCCGCTAAAATGAAGAATAAAACGCGTATTTTCTTAAAAAAAAGCGTTAAATTTTTTCCCTTATAAAAGTGCGAGAAAACTCAATACATTAAAACCTTTTCACTAACACAGGCACACATCTGATACTCCTAGTCATTGAAAATTTCTTCGATTTTTCGAAGATATTTTAAATTGAAAAAACGGGCTGAGCGCTAAATCACTTTTTTTCCGAGTTTTAATTTTCAAAAAGTACTAAAATCAGCGGGAAAAGCGCTGAGTTGGCCACACTGCAAATGCACCTAAACTAGCCGTTGATAGCGTTCACAAACTAAAAGGGTAATTTTTAATATGGGATTTTCCTTAATTCTCAAATTGAGAAATGTCAATTTTATCTCAAACAGGAGCGGAACGGAATTCAATTGCTCTTATAGGAAGATATAGCGTTGCCATCGATGTCAAACAAATTTTAAAATACATAATTGCGATAACAAAATAATTTTTATTTATGCATTGTATTTAAGCAAAGTTCAAGTAAAAAAATTGGTTGTGTATTAACGAACACAAGGCAGAAGTGAAACTTCTTGTGAACTAAACGAAACATAAGCAAATAACAAACAAATGAAATTTTTCAATCGCTAAATTTTTTACTTCATTGGCTTGTGTTTTTTAATTTCATTTGCTTGTGTTTCGTTTAGTTCACAAGAAGTTTCACTTCTGCCTTGTGTTCGTTAATACACAACCAATTTTCTTTTGGGATTAATGCTAGAACAAAAATTGCAACTCTGTACCGGTAATGTCGATGACAATTGTAGACGAACTCTTTTTGTGTGCGACATTTTCATGTAATTCCTTGGACATTTGCGCCATCTGTATGTGAAATGTATAACTGTTATAAACTTTAAGATGGCGACACTACACGTTGTTCTTTCTGCCATAGGCGTGTGTGTGTGTAATTAATATGTTATATTGAACTAAAACTATTTATGAATCGTTTATTATATAGTTTGCTTGTGAATTCAGTTACAGAATATTGATATTTAGCTCCTCATGCACACTGCTCGACAAAATTATGTCGCATTGCAAACTTACGTGCGACGTCACATCCGGTTGGTTTTACTCTAGGACAAGAGAAAAGAAGTTTCACTTCAAAAAGTTTTACAAATTAACATGTATATCAGTCGTTCATAGTTATATTAAATTATAATTTTAATTTAACAAAGAAAAAACATAAATTTAAGTTGGAAAACATTTAAATTCGTAAATTTAAGATGGAAACATTTCAATTTAAAAACAGCAGTAATTTTGTGGCTTAAATGGACATCCAAACGAAAATTTAAGTTAGAAAACATTGAATTTGGTAGAAATATTGAATTTGGCGGCCCACACTGCTAACTTTTATTGCTAATAGGCTTTTCACTTCTGCGTCGCATTCTGAATAGTCCTCACTTGGCGCCCCACCTGAATCACATACTAAGAGACTACGCGAAGTAGACTAAACTTCTGCTAAGTCTCGTCTAGTCTTGGGTTCTCTACGTTCCGAAGTCCCACTGCCATGCCATTTTCTGTAAGCAGATTTACTATTTTCTTTACTTCACTTCTTATTTTGATACTTCTATGACTTATTATAAATATAAACATAACTTTTTATTATTACACCCTTTTGCTTTTGTAAATTCATTTAAAGTAAAAATTTTCACTGCGTCACTTTTTGTTTCACTTTTCTTTTATATTATTCAACATTGTTGCCAGATTAACATTTTTAAAACTCCAATATGTGCTGCCAGAATGTCATAAATAATTTTTCAAGTGAACAGTTGAGAAAATGTTTATAAATTTATTATAGGTTAGAGCCATAAATATTTTCTCAAGTCTTTCACAACTCATACTCAAGTTGATAACAAACATTTGAGAAAAGGTTTAGTTTCAAATGATAAGCAATGTTGAAAATCAAATTGAGAACTAAGATTTTTTCATACGTTTGAGAATTTTGTTTCCAGTGTTTGTTGGGTTATTACAACTCACCTTGTTTCATTATAGAAAGCCAATTATATAAAATATCGCAAAGTCTTGAATAACAATATAGGGCTTTCCTTTTTGTTTTAAGATTTCAATTTCCCAAAAAAAAAAAAAAAAAAATGGCAATCTTAATTTATTTCACTTTTATTATTGTGAATATAAAAACTCAATCCATTTCGAATTGAACATATAACATCATCAATATCTATATCTATCACAGATCTATTAATTCAAATAATAAAATAGCATGTAACCTCTTGTTCCTCAATTGAGTCTAAAAAAATTTAACATTAGTTTATCAAAAACCTAGAAAACTAGGCCCTGGTTTACAGAACTGACTGAGTTGTAAACAATAATAATTATTTATTATTTTACACAATTCCACAAAGGTGAGTTGTAAAAAAAAGAAAAAGATTTCTTTCATATTAAAAATATCAAATACCAACATAATCAATAAGTAAATATGAAAAAAACAGTGTAATAAAACAATTAATTCAATTAAATTATAATCAAATATAGACTTATACGATAACGATATCAAAGGTACGTATGCCAACAATGATATCATAAAAGAAAACTGACGATTATTTATTTATAATTAATGTTGTTAAAATTAAAATCTTTCCAAAAATTTCTCTTACAGATATACAAGTATTTACTAGATTAAAAACAAAACAAAAAAATTAAATAAAATAAGCAAAAAATGTAGTAACCAAAAAATTAAAGAACTCAAATTATCAACTATGTATAAAAATAGTAATAATTTATTGCATTTATATTTTCCTTTACACATATGTACACTTGAAATACGGATACCAAATATGGAAATAAAATTTTTCATTTTTTAACTATTGGATTTATTGATTTTTATGGTATGTAGTAAACAGTTTGTGTTAAGTATTATAACACAATTTTTTGGTATTTAAATAAACATTATTTTGTATGTAGCCTGTGCTTATCTTTCTAATAAAACCAAATAAAACACTACCAAGATAAAAGGAACGAACACACGATACAATCACCGGTTCTCAACTCTTTACTAGTTTTTGGGTCGTGTCTGGCCAAACCTATATTATTATTGTGCTTGTGGTAGGTACTTAAAAACGAAATGGTTTGAAATATGAGGGGACTAACTGCAGTCCGTTACGTTGATGGTATTTTATTTGTTTTTGATAGAATATATTCAAAATTGACAGAGGATTGATAAGAATAGACACGAGAAAAAGTAAAATTACTGATGCAAGATCAGCAGAAATTCAACCAACACACAGTTGTCGCTCTCGAAACCCAAAATGCTGACCAAAATATGAAGATTAAGTGTTCTGTACAAACCAGTTTACTTTAAGGGGTGTCCTGAATTTGAAGGTCCATAAAATTCATTTTTTTTTTTTTTTTTTTTTTTTTTTTTTTTTTTTTTTTTTTTGCCAATTACAAAAATACTAAGCATGGACGGTTAATTTTGCTCAGATTCTTTGTGCATTCACATCTTTTGAAGTGCGTTTTCTCCAGTTTTTATTTTGATGTATTGTCTAAACTGGCGGCATGATGAACGACCTATTGAATCGTCACTGCGATGCTGATTTATCTTATTGAACATAAAAACAAAAAGATATAAAAATAAACTCTTTTCGCACCAGTAAAGTGGATGCATCCGTTTATATGTACGTTTTGTCGGGAGTATACGTTTCATGGTTTATTTGGTTTATTAGGAAACGTTAGTTTTTTTAGATGTTGTTATAGGGGTCACAACGCTTAAGTGGCATCAATTTTTTTCCCCTTAATAGAGGTCAGTCACAGTGAAGGGGTTAAAGGTACTAGACCCCCCGTTTTTCATATTTTTAGGGAAATACTAGACAAAACGAATAAGTATCTCTTTTTGACTGTCTTTCAAAATTTGTGGAATCCATCGAGCAGAGTTCTTCATGTAGCCATGACATTCAAACCAAGTACATTAGCTATCATTTCTTGGGTCAGATTAAATTTTAAATTTTAGTCTTCACGAGGGTCGCATTTGTATCGTCAGTCGAAGATTTCAGGCGGCCTTCACGTGGGCTGCCCCTACAGATAAATTTCAAGTTTTAAAATAGTATTTGAGTTTGAGCTTAAGATGACGTCGAAGCCCGAAAAAAATGACAAATCGAATTTCAGGTTGAGTCGAATTTGGCTCATAGCAACGAAATCATTGACGACTTTGAATTTTTAAGTGTCAACAGTGACATTTTGTTAACACAAGGTATTTCGTTTTGTCCTCATTCACCACTAGACCCACTCGACGAGACTCCCTTTCTAAGTTTGAGAATGCTGCACATGACTTCTCGCGCGTTGGTGCCAATGATATCAATATCATTAGCGTATGCCAGCAGCATGACACTCTTGTAAAAGATAGTGCCAGAGATGCCGATGTTCGCAGCTCGAATTATATTCTCCAGCATTAGGTTAAAGAAGTCGCAAGAAACCGCTTTTGGTATCGAATGGCGTGGAGAGGTCAGTACCAATTTGCACTGCGCTGGTCGTGTCTGTCAGTGTTATTCTGCAAAGACGAATGAGCGAGACATTGCGGGGTACAGGTGATCTCTAATCGTGCTGTCGAAGGCGGCTTTATAATCGACGAATAGATGATGTGTGTCGATTTGTTTTTCTCGGGTCTTTTCGATGGTGGATTTACCAGGCATGAAGCTACACTGATAAGGTCCAATCAGTTAGTTGATGATGGGCTTCAGTCTTTTACACAGTATGCTCGATAGAACCTTAGAACCTTATAGGCGATGTTAAGAAGGCTTATCTCACGGTAGTTGACGCGGATCGTGGAATCACCTTTCTTGTGAATTGGGCTGAATACGCTGTGGTTCCAATCACTGGGCATGATTTAATCTGACCATATTCTGCATAAAAGGTCGTGCATGCGTTTTGAGAACTCTTCGCCTCCAGTCTTAAACAACTCAGCAGGCAGGACATCTGCACCCGCAGCCTTATTGTTTTTCAGCCGTGCAATGCCTGTTAAGATCTCGTCATAGTCGGTAGGCGATACTTCAACGCTGTCAGTGATTGGGGTTTCCGGGACAGCTTCCCCAATGGCGGGATTGTTTGTCGTCATCACCATTAAGCAGCTGCGAGAAGTGTTTCCTCCATAACCTCATAATAACCTGGACATCTGCCATCAGATTTCCGTTTTCGTTCTTGCAGGAAGAAGCGTCGGTCTTCAAACCGTTAGTCAGGCGTCTTATTTTTTTGAAGAATTTTCGAACCTTATTCCTGTCTCCAAGCATCTCGATATCATCGCACTTACGTCTTTCTGCCTCTCGTTTCTTACGCCTCAAAAGACGTTTCTCCTCCCTCCTCAACTCTTTGTATTGTTCCTCGAATTGAACTAAAAGGGAATCAATTACTTTCGAGGAATCATTCCAACTAAATTGGTATTTAATTCCAAGAAAGTAACAGATTACACTTAAATATTAAATACCTTTCTATTCAATTACATTTTCAATTCCTTTAAGGAATTGATATATTTTTAATTACAAAATACAATTCCCTGTAATGGAATCGAAAATTTTTCCAATTACATTACCTAGGAATTTAAAAATTTTAATTACCGATTACTATTCCTATTAGTAATGGAATTGAAAGTTTTATCAATTCCATTACTAAGGAATTGAAAACATTAAAGTACCAATTACAATTCCTTGTAATTAAAATTCAGATGGAATTTAGTTCCTAATCATTAGTACCCAACTCTGAATGTGTATTATCGGCAAAAAAAAAAAAGAAAAAATAAATACTTAATATGTGTAAAGGTGTGGTAAAAAATTATACGTTCTTATCGATATATTCTTATAGTACAAAAAATACAAAATCCGAAAAAATTTATAAACATACAAAAGTACAAAAAAAATACAAAACCGTAAAAAATTAAAAAAAAAAAAAAATGGAGTCGTTACTGTCACGTTCCCGTTTGTGACTTTGGTTTTTACTGCAGCCAGATGATCGCCATTTTGAAGCCATCACTTTGAATTTTTAAATTTTGACCTAGAATTCGAATTCAGCAACCCAGAAACTCCCGAGTAAACATTTCAATTATGAAAATGAATGGTATGAAATTCAATTTTATTTTGTCTGCTTTTTCTAAGTTAAATAAGTTGGCGCACTTTTTTGTTAGTCACTCCGTACATAGTGGATATTTGAATTTAATTTAATTCCAAATTTTTACTATCACATATATCATCACGTTTTTATAAATATAATTATAGTACGTGTATGAGTTAATCAAGATATTGACATTGTATTGATATCTTGAAGAAAAAATACTTTTTTATTATAACATGATAGATATACGAGGCATTAATATTGTTAACACAAAAAATAATTATGAAAATTGCAAAGGATAATAAAACAATGAAATAAGAGTTGTTTTTCTTATGTGTGATATGACGTAAGCGGATTTCAGATAATATATTAACGTCATTTTTAAACACTTAAAACTGAAGAGACGATCGATAATTCAGCGATCAACGATACATGATTTTTTTTCAATATACAAGTATATATGAGTAAGTACAATTTGTATTCCTAAGTGGTACTTTATGTATAAAACTTCCATCCAATTAAATCTAGTATAAAATTAAACGCTGGAGCATGATGGCGAGATTAAGATAAAATGAGAATTAATCGAGTTCTGAAAAATGCTTATAAGTTGTATTTGTGATATATACGACATCCATATACAATTTCCTCGGAGTATTGTTTAATTTGTTTTTATGTTTTTATAAAATTCTGCACTAAAAGTTATTGTTCTCTTTTGAAGATCACACAATCAAATTCCATTCTCATTGTTTCAAAGGAAGCTTTAAAATATGATGAAATTATGGATAAGGTGATAGCAAGATTACAAAACTTTCTCCTTGGGAAAAACAATACATCTGTATTGTTGCGTCGGATACCATTAAATGTCAAAATCAGTCATACAACAAAACAATAACAACACATTTTTGCTGTTGCGGTCATAATGGCGGCATGCAGTGAATGTCAAAATGGAGACAAATAAGATAACAATCAAAAGTAAACCATGATTTTGACAGTTAATGTTATTGACCACGGAGAAAGAAGAAGAATGACTTGCTGGTAACTTTACAATAGTCTAAAAGTTAGAAAAAATTGTGTAATTCGTTATGCCTGCTTCTCGCGACTTAACTTGAAATAATAGAGAAAATCATTATTTTTATTTATTATAATTATATTGATGTCTTCTGGTCTAATGGGAGATACATGAGAACTGATGATAATTATAATTAAAGCAATTAAGACAAATTTTTTTATATGATAGTATATTGAATTAAATTTCTTTCTAGGTATCAAAATCGGCAAGCAAGTTGGAAAGTTATGACTATTTTCTACCTTCTTTTTTATTTCATGTAATTTCTCGTCAAAAATCAGTCATATTTTATTGCATAAAATAATAAATATTATAGTACGTATCGCTTTTATGGTTCATCGGACGATAAAGAAGTGTTTTATTTAAGTATCTGTAATCAAAATTTGAACTCAATCAATACATTTCATAATTTCAGAGATATCGCGAAAAGAAAGTTGTTTAGAGAAAACCCCGTTTAAAGTTTCAAATTTACAGTTTCCACATAGACGCCAAATCACTTACTCCCGATAACTCTTGCAATTTTTTGAATTACCTCCCAAAAAATATTCTTAAGACCATGATCTATGAAAATTGGGGTGGAAAAAATAATTAGATTTCTCTAATATTTAAAATCGGAAACTTCTCTTAGTATCTAAGAACAATTTTAATCTCACACTCCCGAAAAAAATTTGCAATGACCCCATCATGGTGAATTTATACCAGGTGAAGTTACCAGCAACTCATTCTTTTTCTTTCTTTGTGGTCTATATTGTCAAGATTGTTTGTTTGCGTTTTTTCTCCATTTTGACAATCACTGCATGCCGCTATTATGACCGCAACAACACAGATGCGTTGTTTTTGCCAAGGTGAAATAGTTGTAATCTTGCTATCCCCATATATATTATCTTAATTTCACCTCATTCTCCACAACTAACCAAAAGTGAAACCGATGCCCCACAATTTGCGATACTTCCAAACAAGTTGGCATCCCTGCTTAGCTATTGGACAGAGCAAATCATAAATCATAGCATGCTATCTCACTTATTCTTATCGGAAGGATAATAATTGGAAGTTTTAAAAGAGTAGTACAATAATATTAATAGGTTTTTATCTTATCAAAATTTCTGAAAATAAACACAGTTTTCTCTCATATACTCATGAGTTGAATCATTTTTGAACGAAAACAAATATAAATGAAAATATTAATTTGCAATAAATGGCTCTAAATTGCCATACAAACGACAAATTCTGCAATTGATGTTCTACAGCAAATCGAGTGGGCAATTTAAGGTACGTGAAGTACTGATTTTCTGGGTAAAAACAAGTATACAGGCTCGAAAAAATTTTCTTTGTGTAGAAAAATTATACGACGAAAAACTCAAACGAGAATAGGGTAAGCAAAAAAAAATATTTATCGATTAATTAGACCATTGGCTTTTAAACTGTGCTCCATGAGACCCCTGAGTTGCACGAATATTTTCAGGGGATCCCGGGAATATATGTATACAGTTTTTAAAAGAGTGAGTTAATTTTGAAATTCAATTCATTTATATTTTGTTTTCTTAATTTAATGAAAATTGAAGTGAGTTTAAAGTAATAAACACAAAGTTTTTATGGGCTCAAAGCTCCGAGAAATCGAATATCGGCTAAAAACGCTACACGGCCGAAAAATATTGAAGACCACTGATATTATTCGATATTGAGAGCATGGCGATCCAACATAATAATCGTTGCGTTTCGCGGACAATAAATTCGAAAAGGTGATTTCAGAGTGTGTTAGAAACGGGTCGCTGAGTGTTTCTGATTAGCAAAGCTGCTTCCATTTGGACGCCATTTTTGTAATCATACTACTCCTATTATTGCACAACAGCCCGTGGAGAGTCAAGGCTGAGCTTTTCGCATCCATTTATTTTGTGTGTGTTATATTTATACACGAATGGAAGGGGCCTACAGTTTTATGCCGAATCCGAACGGCGAAGTGAAAAGTTTTCATAGGCATTTTTTTCTCTTGGAGGTTTGCCATTGCCAGCAAAGAGATGGTGCAGTGTAAAAAATTTTTTATTTTATTTTTTTATTTTTGAACGTGCCATGATATGAACCCGGGCACCTCTGCGTAGCAGTCCAACAGACTAACCACTAGGCTACAGCGACCAAGACTGTTATCATATTCAGCCCTATTCTAAATATTCCCGAAATGAAATTCCTAGGAAAGAGAAACAAATTTTCCCGAGGAATTCATTCGGGAATATTTAGAATAGGTCTGATAATTTTTCTGATTTTTCAGGTCAGCTTGATTTCTCAAATCTTTGACAGTTGATAAACTCGACACAAGTTTGAAATCGTCCATAATTTTATTTTTAGAAGGAAATTAAAACATTTCGCAAGCTAGAGTTTAATATTACAACCGTTTCTTAGACGAAAACACTGATTACTGATTTTTGATTAATCAATTTGAAATCAGCTTTTCGAATTTTACGTCCGAGAAACGCAACCATTATGATAATACAAGATAAAGAAAATTTTATGCAACAACAACGACTAAAGGACCGTCAGGGTTGCATAGTCGATATTGAATTAATTTCCCTTTTCCCAATTTGGAACTATGACGATTTAATTGTGGGTGATAAAGTAAAGGAAATGAAGACGAGATTTTAAGCAAAACTCAGATGCAATCAATAAATAGGATAGACTTTTAGATTAAGGCCACCTTCTGGTCTAGTTTTTTCAAAAAATTGATATTTTTTTTTTATTTTTCAAAAGTATAGGCTTTTAAAAATAAAATTTTCGTATCAATATTTCCAGTATTTCGACTTCTACAGCCTATTTAGCAGGCGTAGAAGCAGGTAAAAGGGTCGACTAAAGTTTAAACTCATTTATCTCCAAACTATAATTTTCTGGACGGTGGGACACAAAAAACAAAAACTACTCGACCGATTCGTCTCAAATTTGACTAAATTATACAGAAAACCAGTGCTTATCGCAGGAACTAAAAAAAAACTATCTACGTTGAATACTTATTACTTTTTACATACAAAAATTAATGAAAAAACGGTCTGTTTTCGTAAGGTAAATTTCAACAACGCGCCATTTTGTTAAATTTTTTATTTTCTTTTATTTTAGTTCCTGCGATAGTTACACTCATACTGATTGTAATTTTTTTGTTTTTGTTTTAGATCAGTGGAAAATCCAAAACAAGTCCCACCAGTATGATCCGTTTTTTTGTAGAGGGCAACTGTAACACCAATTTTAATTTACTTAAAATTATAATTTTATGTATTATTTTTGTATATTGTTAAAGTAATAAAATATATCTAAAAAGTTTAAATACTATTGCTTATTATTTCATTAAAAAATAAAATCCTAAAAACTCGTCAAATTCAAGGGCGCTAGACCAGAAGGTCCCCTTAATTGTGGCTATTGACGATAGTGGACTATAATGCATAAATAATATGAGTAATTTTTAAAGGAAAGCGTACAGCAATGGGATTGCCAGGAATCGAATTCGGGATCCTTGAGATATTAATCTAGTTCGCTACCACCAAGACTGGACGGTAGAAAGGCATATAAAAATTGCCTCATTTACATTCTAGAAAAACTCAAGTAGCTCTAAACTGTATTTTTAAAATACTCGTTATAGTTTAAACATATTGTGAGGTTTAAATATGACAAAATCTTTTAAATTCACTTATCAAAATCATATCTGAAGAAAGAATTAGTCGGAAGAGCAAGAAAGTGAACGCAAACGCCGTTTTCCCTTAGGAGTCTTCAATTTTGGTAACTTTAGTAATCAAATGAAGTATATGAAGTAAAAACAAAAATGTTTTACCTATAGTGGTTAGGACAAAATATTTTTTAAGCGCGACTATCTCAAAACTATAGTTTGGCATATATCTACATCAATTCATTAGTAACGTGACGATATAAACCTTGCATAAATTTCATAGTATGTAAATACAAAAGGCATAAAAATTGCATAAACTATACAATATGAGATACTGATAGACACTAAAATTTACATATCGGTTACTGTTTTTTTTTTTTTGTTTGGCATTTTCTGTAAACACGCAATGAGTTGCTTTACATTTTATGAAAAGGGAAAAGTTAGCGTAAAACGATCGATATAGTTAAAGTAATTAATGTGAAAAGCAAGGTGAAAAGTGTGATTTTTTATGTTCTCTTCTAAAAAGTAGGGTAACCCTGGAAGAGGGTATAATATCCTTTTCTAAAAATGTGGTTTCAAAAACTGCAAAAATGTTATAGGGAATAAGCATAAAGTGTAGAGCTTGTGTTGCGAGGTTAGTCTTTACAAATTTTATGTGTACTTTATTTTGGAATTTAAAATCAATTTGATTAAAAAAAAAAAACGAACGAAATAAATTTTCTAAAGGCAACATTCGTAGTTTTGTAATCATTAGAATACAGTCTTCAACTAAATATCAAAACAAGAAGCACAAAATAAACAATTGCATTTTTTACAACCCAAGAAAGAGGAAGCCAGTATCGGAAGGAAATCATAAACAAAATTTGTGCTCTTTAAATTTTCAGTTCTCATTAAAATTACTATTTAAAAGTTTTTGAAACTTTTTTTCTCTTTTTACCTTAGGTATTTATAGAATTATTTGCACAGTCATTCAAATATTTCTTGTTGGAATTTTTTTAGATTGACAAAAACAGACATGAAACAAAAAAAAAAAAAATTACTCTTAAGTTAATATTTTTGTAAAATTTTCTATCGTCACGTGAAAAAATATAAAATTTTGCAACTCTCAGAATTTTCAGCATACAAAATTGGATTGTAAAAAAGCACTAAAATTTTCATATAAAAATGTGTTTAAAATTAGTTTAAAGATTTTTTTTTTTGAATCGCAGACAACAAATTATAACATAAGCATACATAAAAACATATGTTACTTGACCTTCCGAAATATTTTGTATACAATGAAGGAGACATAATATAAGAACTGCTTTAGATATAAAATCTGATTACTTTCTCACAATTTGGCATGCTCATTTTACAGTTAGCATTTTCTAACATATTTAGAATTTGTCGGTTGAAAACTATGCGATATGGAAAGCGGAGAAGTATGTATAGCAATAAAGTTTGATTTTCGAATACATATTTTCATCAATCAACATCATTTGGTTGAAATATCAAAAATCGGTAAATCAATAGGGTGAGTCACTATGTCTAGTATAATTGCACGATAGTACGAAATGCAAAAATATTATACTAAATTATATTACGATTCGAGAGCGCACATTAACGTAGAACTGATATATATAAGAAAATGTAAACACAGAGAGTGAGAGAGAAGCACAGAGTTGCATTTAATATACTACACTACATTGCATTGAACATATACAGGGTGACAATCGTAAAGTGACGCACACATTTCAGCAGTTATTTTCAAAAGGACGTACTTCCATTAAGTACAATTAAGTGTTAACATTGCTGAATATATAAGCATTCATTTGAACCCCACCTCATTCAATATAACCTCCTTTAGCCTGCACACATGCCTTCAATCGATCCGGAAATCGTAGGACTGTTCGCCGCAGGACTTCCTGATCAATTTCAGTCCAGGCTTTCCCTAATGAATTTGTCAGCGACTCCAGACTGTGGTGTTGAGATGCACAAGCCTTACTCTCTAAAATACTCCAAATAGAGTAGTCTATTGGATTCAAGTCTGGGGAGTATGGTGGCCATTCTTGAGATGTTATGAATCGAGAAAAATTGTCTTTTATCCATGTTTGCGTTAATTTTGCCATGTGGGAAGGTGCAGAATCTTGTTGGAAGGTCCAGTTTTCATTTCCAGATTTATCTTGGGCCCAGGGAAGAACATGTTCATTTAAAATGCTCCGATAAACAACCTGGTCAATTTTAACACTCTCTTCAACGATTATTAAAGGGGTTCTGGCATTAGCGGAAACTCCAGCCCATACCATAACGGAACGGCCAACAGTGCTATTTTGTTGTGATGATGATGTTAGCCACATTCGGTAATTTTGCGCATTGAAATGTTGTTCAACCGTGAAAATTTTTTCATCTGTAAACAAGATATTTTCAACATTATTTAACACGGAGGAGCGTAGCAACGCCTTGCATCTTTGCAGTCGCAAATCTTTCTTTTTTTGTGTCAGATCTTGAGCTTTTCGGAGCTTGTACGGCTTAAGATTAAGCTTTGATTTTGCAATGATTCACACTGTTTCACGGTTTACTCCCACTTCCTTAGCGATTTTTCTCATTGAACGCCTTGGACTTCGCTTGATTCGTTTACGAATTTTTTCTGTTAAACCAGTAGCGGCAACTGTTGAAAATTTTCCCCGGTCTCTATCTCCAAAACCCCCAGTTTCATTATATCGAATAATAGCTCGGTCTACCGTACGACTTGACAAATTTAAAGCCTTTGCAATTTGACGGCTACTATAATTTGCCAAATGAAATTTCATAATTTCACGACGAATATTTTCCTTGTCCATTTTTATGGAAATTTCAAAATGTAATAACAAAAATTCAAATGAAATTAAAGCAAAGCCAATGATGAATGAATTTGCTTTTTAAATTAAAATAACGGTAAATGGCAAAGCTTGCTGCAGAGTATTAAACTTGCGTCACTTTACAATTGTCACCCTGTACATGGACGTGTATTTTGTTTTTGTTTCGTTGTACGGATTGGAAAGTTTTACAATTTGTGCTATCGTGCTACCGTGCAAGGGCATATACTAGACTTAGAGAATCACCCTAATGTTACAAAATGAGTTGGAAAATCTTAAGAAGGACGATAAGCGATCGAGTAAAAATATATTTGTGGAAGAAAATTTGGTATAGTATTCAAATCTAAACCTCACTGAAAGTGCTGTTGTTCATCGACCTTTCATCGCAGAAACAACGATTAGCTTTGAAATGTATACCAAGGCATGTTTGGAGAAGAGACAGAAGTTACCGGCAATGTTCTGGCCTTCATTTACAAGCTGCTTTTCGAAAAAGGTGCAATTCCAACAAATGGCTTTTGCAACTTATCCCTTTCAATGGTGTGCTGTCAGAATTTCTATTTTATTACAAATAATGACAGGTCACAAGTTATATTTAATTCCGTAGAAATTATGACCGAAATTTGTATGAATTGTGGCCGGCAGACCTTTCAACCCAAAAAAAAAAAATTGTAAAAAATAAACTTATTCGATTTGCATTATTCATTATTTCGGCCCCCCATTTCAATTTGAATTTGAAGTCATTTACACCCAAGACTTTTGGACTTATTCTTCTTCGTACACAATTTCATTTGACAGTTTAATTTCATTTTTTATAACATGCTTAATAAAAGTGAAAATATTATAATTGTTTTAATATTTATGATAATATGGCGAGAACAATAGAGAAGTCTGACAATATATGCATAAATTACACAGTAATACAAAAAAGAATGAAGTGGAAATACCTGGGAATTATACTATTTTTCTTGAAGGTCTTGCCGATTAAAACATGAACCTGTGTGTGTGAAATCTTGTTTTAGCATTAAAAAACGATTTTGCGTATTATCAACAGCTTTTCAGTTTTTTACCGGTTTTAGAAGGAAAAAACTTAGACCTTTTGAATGATATATATTTTATTCAGGATAACTTGAGAAATCTGTTTGTATTTGTCCAGCAAGCACAAATTTTTTTTTACTTTTTTCTCCTTTTTCAGCTTTGGCGATGTTCTCACACCCTATTTTATATAAAAAAACCGCACTACTCGTGAATTTGTGGGACTTGGGAACATGGAGAACCCAGAACTAGACGAGACTTGGCTGATATTTCTTCTACTTCGTGTAGTCTCCTAGTATGTGATTCAGGTGGGGCGCCAAGTGAGGACTATTCAGAATCCAACGCAGAAGTGAAATCGTATTGGCAAGTGAAGCAAGAAAAGTTGGCAGTGTGGGCCGTCAAAATCAAGATTTCCATTAAATTCAATGTTTTCCAACTTTAATTTACGTTTGCGGGTCCATTTAAGCCACAAAATGACTGCTATTTTTAAATATAAATGTTTCCAACTTAAATTTACGAATTGAAATGTTTTCCAACTTAAATTTAAGTTTTTTCTTTGTTAAATTAAAATTATAATTTAATATAACTATGCACGACTTATATGTAATATATGTGAATTTGTAAAACTATTTTTTTACTTGAATTTTACTTAATACATATACAAATTAAGAAATAAAAATTATTTTGTTATCGCGATTCTGTATTTTAAAATTTGTTTGGCATCGCTGGCAACGCTATATCTTCCTATGAAAGCAATTGGATTCCGTTCCGTTCCTGTTTGAGATAAAGTTAAGAATTTGACATTTTCCAATTTGAGAATTAAGAAAAACTAGTCGGTAAGGCCTCAGTAACTGGGGCTAGTTTTTTGCGGAAGAAATCTCTTTATGAGAAACAGATATCCAAAGAGAACCAAACTACTCATTGGTGTTTGTTTTGTTATTTGTGTATGCAGATAATTCGTTAGATAATTCTGAGAAATGCCGTTACTCATGTCTTCTCTCCCTCTCTCATTTGTTATTTACTCCCGCTTAAGCTATGATTTTTTTAACGATGAATGCAATGCTTTGTTCAATGAACGAATTTTAAAAAACTTCCGACGCTAATATTTTGGAATTGGCTTAACCAATTTTAAATCTGATAATTTTTGGCTAGCCTACTCGAGCTCTTTAAATTGATATATAATATGATATCGTAGCACCTCTGGATCTTCTGGAATAAAATTGTAGATACAGTAATAAATGTATAGATTTTTACTAATAACTGGTTAACCGTTGGAGATATCAAAAAAAGTAATCACTACAAAAAAAAAAGCTTGACTGATTTCCTAAAAAAAAGGTATTGGTTAATTTTTTCGTATATGTCAAAGTTTTTGAGATATCTCATACAAACTTGGAGTCTGACTGACGGGCCCCGTTCTAACGAAAATCTGACTGACTCCCGGAATAATGTTTTTATTAAATACATAACCTGTATATAAAGTTTCAGCCTTTAGAAAACCGTTGCACTTACCTCGTATTTTTGATATGGTTGAAAGCTCACCTGTGCCCCTGTTCTAATCAAAACCTGACTAACCAGAGTATGTTCATGTATTTCACTAGTATAAGAACATATTAAAAAACTAGCCTTTAGAAAGTCAGAGACTTTTTTTGTCACGGGCTCTTGGGCTACTATCAACGGTTAGTTTAGGTGCATTTAAGAACTAACGTTTGAGATTTGAGAAAAGGATTAGTTTTCAAATACACCTCAAGTTGAGATTAAACAAAAATATTTGTTGGGTTGTAATAAAATGTAATATGCAGTATGCCTTTTTTGAAAACACACTTCTTTGCACTTTCTTTTCTCCATTTAAAAATGAAATAAATAAAATTGTCGTATATTTGAAAGTTATTTTTCTGATAGTGATGTGTTTCTTTTTATCGATTTTTCTCCAAATTGTTATCGGCTAACAGAGTTACACTTGGATTTCAGAACACTTTCATTTGGCACTTTTCTGTAGCGAAAATGTGCAATTACAACTCAATTTTGACTGAAATTGAGAAAGAATCTGAAATTGCTCAATATGCGCTCCATGTGAATAGGGTGTAACTCTTGTCAAATTCTACCCGCACACTTATATTGGTGGGACCTGAAAGGGTTATTGAGCAATATTGATCTCAAATGAAATCAAAAGTATAAATTTTACAGTTGCAAACATGCCCAAGTTCTGCAGCGCTTAATCAATCAAAGTAAAGGTTTTAAAAACTGAAAAATATGTAAATTTAAAACTGCGACTATTAAGTTAATTTACATGTATTCTTAATTAAAAAATAATGTAAGCTTAAAATTTAATTTTTTTAATAAGGATTACTTTATTTGCGATCGTTTTTGCGACTTCTTACGTGCCAGATTATATCTGAAGCAGTCCTTAGATAAATATTGATTTTAATTAGGTAACTGTTACACAGTGAATTTTTGAACTTGAAACTTTCAAATACATCGAGTAAAAAGCTCTCTACGAAAAAATTTTCAGAATCAAAAATTTATCAATTTAATTCTAATTTAAAATCTTTATAGCATGGAAAAATATTTAGTAATATCATAAGAACTAAAGCTAAAAACAAGCCTGATTGACCTAGAAATAAGTATTAATTTTAAAAAATGCATACATACATATATCTAAGGATCAAAAGAATTTTTAAATTATAAATTAAATTTCTTAAGCTATATACAAATCACTCATTTTAATAATACTCATATTACAAACATTTATGGAAACTACTGTGCAAATCGATAGAATTCAAGTTATAATTATTTACACTTAAGCAACGTGAGCACAATTGATCACATTGCACGGATTTATTTCACTAAATAAGTAAACAATTAATTAATTAAACATTTGACAAACTCAAAGAAAAAATGTAAGTAATAAAATTCAAGAAAAAAAAAACATAAAAATATTAAAATCATACAAATGAATGCAACAATTGACAAGAAAATGTAGAACTTTCTGGATTAAGTAGGTAGGTACTTCAAAGACGAAGCGAAAATACATAATTTAGTTTTTCGGTTAAATAAAATATAGTCAGATAAAAGTATTTCTAAATTGATTGATTTATATTTATTTTCCACGTTGTTTAAAGAACTTTTACAACTTAATTTCATTTTAATATTATTTGTTTAATTAAGTTCATATCTGAGAACATTTTAAATAAATATTTTTTAAACTTTGCATAGGCTAATTTTAAGATTTGTCAAATATTCAGCTTGATATTGGTAAAAGTATAAATAAACACAGTCGTAATTTTGGCATGTATCCATTAATATGTTCATGATATACATATTCTATAGGTTAAGGTAAAACATTAAAAAAAAATAATATACTCGAGTTAAAAAAAATAATAAGGAAGTGGTTGCTCATTAAAGCAATGTTTAACCATGTGTAACTTTGACGACTGTCCTCAGTTGAGGATTGAAACAAGAAACGCTTATTACTTTTGTATTACTTAATATCACTTACAATAGTTCTAAAGCAATGCGAAATATGTATCCATGCCCTAACCCTTTCGGAATAATTCAAAAATATTTGAATACGCCTCCTGGGATAGTTTTCTGGAAACTATGTATGAAAATATATTTGTACCGTTATTTACGATTTTTAGTATAAAGTATTGACGTTTTCGTGTCCTACAGTTGGCCAATGTTCAAATTTTTAATAGCAATTATAGGGTATTGTGGACCACGGGGAATTGCGAACCAGCGTCATATTTTTTGCCCTAGTAAGTTGTGGTTATATTGGGAGTATGCTCGGCGAACACCATGAAATTGCTGTTGTACCGAACACATAGAGAGAGTCGTTACTCACTCTCACACCGAACACGCCGACTATTCAGGGTGGCAATGAGTTATTTTAGAAAACAGTTTCATTCCATACAAAATAGTATTAAACAAACGAGTATATTTTGATAAAAAGCAACTCTGCAACGATCTGAATGTAACCACCTTGACCGAGCACGGGAGAAAATGTTTTGTGTTCGTCGAACACTGAGCACCAATATAATCAGCAGTGTGGCCAACTTTGTTTCTAAAAATCCGCTAAAATGAAGAATAAAGCGCGTATTTTCTTCAAAAAAGCGCTAAATTTTTTTCTCAATACATTTAAAATTTTTCACTAATACACGCACACATTTGCTACTTTTATAATAAATTAAAAATGAAAATTTTTTTTGATTTTTCGAAGATAATACATATTCTCAACTTACAGCAGTGTACTTGAATGTTCATGTTGTGAAATGAAGTAAAAAATTGCAATGTTTCGATTAAAATTTTGTTAGGATTATTCAGGAAATGGATTATTTAGTGGATTATTTAGTATCTTTTAAATTGAAAAAAAAAATGCTCTAAAAACCCGCTGACCGCTAAATCACTTTTATTCCGCGTTTTAATTTTCAAAAAGCACTAAATTTAGCGGGAAAAGCGCTGAGTTGGCCACACTGATAATCAGGCACGTAGTGGTTGACAGCTACAAATAACTGTCATCCGACTTGTGTACACGCCATGGTAGAAGTATTTAGAGGTAGATCCATTTTTTCAAAAGCAGCCATTTTGAATTTTTGACAAGTAAGAAGAACATTTTAGAGATGCATTTTTTGAAATGGGTACAAAAAAGAGAGTTAGTAGTAAATTATTAATACTACTTTTATTACTTAGTGCTAAATTATAAATTTTATTTATAATATAAAAATTATAAATAATGTTATTTAAATTTCTTTTCTTTATTAGCAAATACCTTGAACTTGTTAAGAGTTAAAAAAATAATATAAAAAGCAGCAACTAATTCTCCCTATGTACATGTAATACTATGCAAACTATTTTCTTATAAATTCTCACTTAAAAATTTAAATATGAAAATACAACGCTGTTGCAAAAAGAAGAATAGTATCAAAACAAATATTTGTGTTTCGTTTAATTTGACCACATTTTTCGAGAGCCAACTCAGGTAAATATGTTCATAATATTCGCGGAACCATAAGCCTTCCACACAAACAAGAAATTTTGCATGAAGTTTGCATTATGTTGCTCATATGCAGCCATATTGTAAAAAAGAGCATTTGGGGAATTACGGACCACTATTGTTAGGGAATTACAGACTACTCAGTTCTCGACATTTGACAAGGTTTGATTTTGATTAAATGAGAGTATATTCAATCAAAATAAAATCTTTTTGAAGTGTACAAGAAATAGGCCATTGGATATATCTGGGTTGAGCATTATTTTCAAAAAAACTGTCATGTTGCCATTAACCCACCGTTATGTAGATGTATCGATAGTGATATTAGTACTCGATGAGTCTAACCAGACCTCATATACATTTTCATGTATTTGTTGGGTTTTATACACCATCCATGTATATATTTAGTATTTTTTTGTATTCTCAGCGGTTTTCGTATTTGTTGAAACAATAAATTGTTGAATATGAATAAAAAGAAGTTGCTTCCCTTACATTTATAGCTAATACATTACGTAACTAATAAAATTTTAGGAAACTACAGGAAAAAATGAGCTAGTGATCAATTAGAAATATATTTAAATTGCAATTCAAATCAAAAAAGGTCAGGCTAAGCTCATATACCCAACAGAGGGTTAAGTCATTTTAAACTTAAATAAACTTTTTTCTTTTTTTTGGCTATACCAGTGACACATCACTGGGATCACTTGCGAATCTAAACATTTCTGAAGGGGGGGAAGCGGAGAAGGGGGTCGATTTAATTGGTTAATCTCTTTACATTTTTATTCATGGCCAACGACCAAGAGAGAGGTTTTATCCTCCTAGTATCCGCTAGTAATTGGGATATACAGTCAGCTAATCCTCCTCATCTCTCTAAAGGAGTTGTCTGCCATTCTGGCATCACTGAAGCTTGCATACCCTCCAAACTTGTTTGAACTAAAAAAAGTTCAGGTCTATAGATTGAACAATTTTGTTATGAAAGAATAAGTTTTGCAAAATAAGTTCTACTTTGAGGATCGTTGTCTTAAAGGAATATTTTTTTGAGTACCACTTATACATTTCAGTAACAGTAATTGCTACTCAGAGTCTTCTGGCTTATTTTTTCAACATACTGGAACTTACTTGGAATGCATTTGTATGATTTCGTAGTCTAATGAAAAAAATCTTAAAAAATTTATAAAGTCAGGGGTTTTTTGTTTTTGCCGACAACTGTTTGTATTTAAGTAATATATATGCAAATACAACTGCTTCCATTGTACTATACTTTTCGTATTTCGATTGTATTATTTCGTCTTTTTAGTTATGTAAAGGTTGAATAAATTTTACGTCTTAAGTATACACATACGAGTATAATAAAGTAAAGTAAAAATAAATTGAAAAAAAAAATTGTGAAAATGTTGGAAATGAATTTGCAAAATAAAATTTGACATTTTGGATAAGATTAAAATAAAAATCTCATACACTCGTGTAGATATAAATAAAATAAAATAAAATAAAATTAATAAATGTATTTCAGCATTTAAATGTCAATATAGCATGAAAATATATATGTTTGTATTATATGCACATATATTTTATATTACTACTTTCTTTTTATTTTGTAAAACATCTATTTTTAGAATAATACAATATTACACTGAGAAAAACAAACATTATAAATACAAAGAAAGAGAAAATTAATTTTATTATAATACATTTTACATTATAAGAGAAACACCAAAATGGTCGTATTCAGAAAACGACCTCTGCTCAGCAACATGTTGAAAAATCAGAAAAATAATACACTCAATTAAATGGCGACTGCTTAATATAATTTTTGTTGATCATAAACTGATCAATTTGCGTTCATAAGACACTCAGGTAGCAGTGGCGAAGCAGAGGCGTCTTCTTAACCCAGATACCCCAATGTACTATATTTAGTACACATCAGAAATGTTTGATTTTCATTAAATGACAATATATTCAATCAAAATCACAACTTTCTGAAGTGTACTAAATATAGTACATCTGGGTTAACACGACCAATGATTTCTTATATTTTTTATTTTTTTGATAACTGTTTGCTTTACTAAATACTCTGTTACACTTTTGTCTCGAGTAAAATTTATTTCTTTCAGTGTATAATTATTATTGTTATTTTTTTTTCCACCATATATTTCTTTCTAGTTTATCGTAATCAAAGGAAAAATACAAAAAAATTATCAAAACAGTTCAAAAAACTATGACAGTTTTTCTATGTTTATAAAACTAATGAAATGATAAATAAACGATTAATCTATTTTCATTGTTTTATCGGCTTTTAATGTGTCAAAACATAAAATCGAAAATTAGCAAAAAAAAAAAAAAAGAAAAGAGAAGAACAATATTGGAATATATTCACGTATGCTAAAAAAATTATACAATATACTTATTCACTGAAAATTAAATTGTCAAATATTCATGAATGAAATAGGTAATAGATATGCGGCAGGAAGAGAAAAATAAACAAAACTAATGTTTATATTTTTAGCATGTATTGTTTCCATTTTTTATATACCCTATACTCAGTAACAACGGTTCGGGGTAGCTCATAAAATGACTTGCATAGTGTAATGGAAAGAATTTATTGGATGGAGGTTTACAAAAATAATTCATCCATCCACTTTGTTGTTTACTCTAGAGGTGGAAACTGTCAATGAGAATATCGATAGTATCGATAGCCCATGACTATCGTGGCCCATCGATAGTTTGCGACACTATCGAACTTTTTCCTTCGTTTCCCGGTTTTCGTTCCTCGGTTTTCGTTTGATATCGTAAAAATGGATGGTTGTAAGTCTATGTTATATTTTGAGACCCTAGTTTATATTAAAAAATAAACATTTTTTTCTCACATATCCACATCCGATTTCTACTCCAAATGCCAGTTCTTGGGATTATGTGAATAAATTAATTTACCATTTTGGCCAAAAAAAAAACCCATTAGAAGGAGAGATATGACTTTGCAGCGTTAGACAAAAATTTTCCTTACAACTTTTCCTATTATAGATTCTCAGTCGGAAATATCTTACTTATAATTTTTTATGAAAGTTTGATATTATCGATAGTACCCCTTAATAGTATCGCAAACTATCAATAGTCGAATCTATCGATAGTTTTCCACCTCTAGTTTACTCTGTGAACAGGAAGAGGAAACTGAAGTTGTCTGATTAATCGCATGACAAATCGCAACAAGTCGAAACGTGTGTGAGCCGTTTTAAAATCAGACGAGTCGAACATGATATTCGACTAATTGAATATTAACGATTAACCAACTGATTTCAAATGTGCGGTTAATCGAATAGGTGAATACCTTTAAAGCTGCTTCTAAACCAGACAACATTGTCTTAAGATAATTATCGTTGTGCCTGTCAAAGTTGTCTATTAAAAAAATTTGTGCTATATTTGCTTTTACGCTATGTCTTGTGATTCTGTTTTAGAGCTTCCATACGATACAACATGGAATTAATCGTAAATTTTTTAACATGTCTTAAAACGATGTCATCTCGTCTAGAATCAGCTTAACCGAATATTAATAGCTTAACAATTTCCTATCTTAATTATTCAGTTATTCGATTAATCGAATCACATGCGCTCTTTTTCACAAAGCAAGATTTTTTGCGGCATGTCGTCTTCGTAGGCAAGAGAGAAAAAACCAAACGTGACGAGTGCGGACTTGCTTCTACTCGCAAATTTTCTTTTGTATCGTACGTTTTTGACATTTCTTTTACCGATATGGCTTTTACGATTACGATTATCATTTTTAATAACCGCCGGTTACGATCTTTAAATTAATAAAGAGCACTGTTGCTAGCGTTAATTAAAAATATTTTAGAGTAATTTCAAGTGTGAGAACAATACATTACAGGGAACCCACTTACAGTGGGTAGTAATTACCACATTAATATTTGAAAGAGATCGGTAAAAAATTGCCCGAGTTGGAGGAGGTAGAATTTTAACATTTTGCTAAAAAAAAAAGCCCCTATTTCGAATCCATATAACTGAACACCTATTGCATTTAGAAAATTTTGTTCAACACGTTTTTTTTTTTTTGGCAAAAGAGAGCTCAAGCTTTTGTAGTAGTACAAACAAGTGCGTTCAATAAAACAAAAATTTGTTCAATATCCGCATTCCATTACTATCGTAATAATCGCCGGTTACGATTAACCGCAAAATGGCTATTAACCTGCGGCTACGATTAATGATAATCGTAATCGGTGCATCACTAATTTCTTTATAATATTTAAGTTGGCTGCGTCTTGAATTTGGAACAAGAATGTCAGAAAAATTTAGAGTGGAATTGCTCTAGAAATCTTGTTTTGTGAAAATGCTAAGGCAACACAAAAAAAAAAAAAAAAAAGTCTATAAGAATCATACAAAATTTTTTTCTAAAAACATAAAAATATACAAAATATAATGTAGACGGTTTCCTATAGTTTATTATAAATCACAACAAGATATTCATATAATAAGGGTAATTAGTAGTAATGTAAAAAGAGCAGACAAAATTATACAAATTTTTTTAAATTATTATCAATTTTGTCCGAAAGGCATTTGTTTACCCAAAAAAAAAAAAACTTACAGCTAGAGAGTAAATAAGAGAATAAAGTGGCAACTGGCTGGGAGAGAACTTGCAAGTTTTCTTTGAATTAATTTTTACTTGTAAGAATTTGGAAGCAAGAAAGTATATGATTTTATTTTCCGTAAATAAAAAAAAATCGTCTACCATTCTATTTTTGTAAACCAATTTAAAACAATAATTATCAGCAAATTGCCGATGGAAGAAGTAAGGAAATATCCATTTAATCAGGTCATATAAGTTAATTTTAATTATTTGAACTTTTAACATCAAGTTTCGTCTTGTTTTTTTTTCATATGGACTAGTTTTTTTTTTTTGCAAATTTCTTCCAAATTTGGCAGTTCACATTTCTATTTAATTATTAAAATTAATAGGATTTGAATGAACAATGATGCCAGAAGAATGTCAAAAAGTTCATAGAACTAGCAGATCCGACGATCGTTTCGGATTCCGCTACGGTTCCTCATAGTGATGATTCAATACAAGTAAAAACTCGATAGTTTTCATTTGATTCAAGTACTTTCTTTACTCGATGCTATAACATAAGTATTTTACTTGGTATCGGAAAAAAGGGTCAGTATCGGATACTCGATACTTTTGGAAAATATTTATTTAAAAAACTGAAATTGTGGATCATTTTACAATATTTTACAGCAATCAATAATATATTTCAAAATGCTACTGCAGAATTATTCAAAATATTTCAGTCCATATTGCAATATTTCAATGTATGGCAATATTGCAGTACAATATTGAAGTTCTAGAAAATATTTCCGGCCATGCATGTAGAACATAATGTTTATTGAAACCTTTTCAGTAAAATAAAATATTTTTAATAAGCTTTAGTCTGTTGATTAGTTTTCCTTTTATTATAAATTTTGTAGCGATTTGCTAAATTAAATTAACGTCATTTCTATGTGATTCACGTGTTTCCAGTGGAAATATCTCAAAACCATGATTTATAGGCGAAAAACTCGTATTGAGTAGTGTAAACTTATAGGCTCAACCATGTTGTATCACAAAGGGCCGTTCTGGCCTGAATGTTTTCCTTGACAACCACTTAAAAAAGAGTAAGTTGTCTCTTTAAACGAGTATTCGATACAAGTACATATTCGATACTTTTTTCCGATATTTTCGGTAGCATCGATGCTTTTATTCGATACAAGTAATGAGTAAAAGTATCGATACTATGTGGGTATCGAATCAACACTAGTTCCTCATCAGTGATCTTTGTGATAGTTCCCTCATTTCAATAATCTATATAAGTGAAAATACTGTAGGTTTGGTTAGGTTGGAGTGGCTGTCGAGAGACACACTTAGGCCTGAACGGCCCAAAAGTAAATGAGAATTACAAAGACAGTTATTTTCACTGAATAGTATTATTGAAAGGAACTACCACTACCGTTCTATACTTTTTGCCATTCTTCTTTGATCTCACTCACCATTTTGTTAAAATTACATTTTACACTTTCACAGCCATACTTAAATTGGAGCATTAACTTTGTTTATCAGTCAAAACACATAAAAAAGAGAGAGTGAAAGAACTTTGACAGATAAACGACGCTAACGCTCCAATTTAAGTATGACTCAGTTTATTGCGCAATTTTACACTTACAGTAAGTTTTCTCGATATTGATACCAAGAGCAATGCACTGATAAGAATTTAATTTATAATGCAAACTTCCCAACCCTGCAAGCCTGTGTAAATCGCTGTTTGCGCATATTCTGGCCTACCATAATTTCAAATAACAATTTGTGGGCAATTGTGCTATAGACAACAATTTGCACTAAAATACTGAAGCGAAAAAGGAGATGGATGAGGTATACGGAACTCAGTATACCGCATACCTTAGGAAGTAGTGACAAAATTTATTTTATCAGCTATTAACTGGAACCAACAGAAGTACTTTAGAACAGACAGACAATCGTTTGCATGAAGAAAAGAACTTCACCTTGAAATTACGAGTTGAACAAAATTGTATACTTGGTGTTCGAAAGGAATTGATTTCGTCTCTCTGATCCTCGAAGAATACACAGGAATATTTATAAACCTGTGACAATATAATAAAGCAATTTATGTCTGAAATTGTTGCTTTGAAAGTAGTTGGTAGCTTTTAATGATTTATAAAATGTTTATAAACGTTCTCAATTTTTATTTCTAATTTCATTATAATTAGTATTTAATCTATACGCAAAATATAGTAAATTAAAAAATTTTATTTTAATTTTAACAAGAGTTTCTCTCTTCTAAAAAAAAATACAAAGTAATTATAAAGGTACTTTTCTTGTTTTATATGTGAACATAAATTTACTAAAACTCCCTTTGGATGTCTTGGCACATAGAGTTAATCATATAGACTAATAATGAAACCCGGGGAGAGGTTTGGGGATAAAACTCTCCCGTTTCCGCTGAATATCTTATACATTTGCTCATGATACTTTCAAATGTGATACCACATAGTTGGACCTACAGTTTAACGCCGATTCCGAACGGCGGTGAGGTAATTTTTTATCGGCTTGGAGTTTTTGCCATTACCGACCAATGTGTGGACTTGTACACTATCTTATAATTGTCATACACTTCATATTGATAGTGAATATATGAAAGTTATGGAAATTAACCACCAAACGAAGACGGGAATCGAACTCGAACCTTCCAGATGAAAGTTTAGTGCACTACCCACTGGACTATCGAGGTCGTCCACTAGTGATATACAGAGTGACAATTGTAAAGTGACGCAAGTTTAATACTCTGCAGCAAGCTTTGCCATTTACCGTTACTTTAATTTAAAAAGCAAATTCATTCATCATTGGCTTTGATTTTAATTTCATTTGAATTTTTGTTATTACATTTTGAAATTTCCATAAAAATGGACAAGGAAAATATTCGTCGTGAAATTATGAAATTTCATTTGGCAAATTATAGTAGCCGTCAAATTGCAAAGGCTTTAAATTTGTCAAGTCGTACGGTAGACCGAGCTATTATTCGATATAATGAAACTGGGGGTTTTGGAGATAGAGACCGGGGAAAATTTTCAACAGTTGCCACTACTGGTTTAACAGAAAAAATTCGTAAACGAATCAAGCGAAATCCAAGGCGCTCAATGAGAAAAATCGCTAAGGAAGTGGGAGTAAACCGTGAAACAGTGCGAATCATTGCAAAATCAAAGCTTAATCTTAAGCCGTACAAGCTCCGAAAAGCTCAAGATCTGACACAAAAAAAGAAAGATTTGCGACTGCAAAGATGCAAGGCGTTGCTACGCTCCTCCGTGTTAAAAAATGTTGAAAATATATTGTTTACAGATGAAAAAATTTTCACGGTTGAACAACATTTCAATGCGCAAAATGACCGAATGTGGCTAACATCATCATCGCAACAAAATAGGACTGTTGGCCGAGTTCAAAAGCCAGCTTCCGTTATGGTATGGGCTGGAGTTTCCGCTAACGCCAGAACCCCTCTAATATTCGTTGAAGAAATTCGTTGTTAAAATTGACCAGGTTGTTTATCGGAGCATTTTAAATGAACATGTTCTTCCCTGGGCCCAAGATACATTTGGAAATGGAAACTGGACTTTCCAGCAAGATTCTGCACCTTCCCACATGGCAAAATTAACGCAAACATGGATAAAAGACAATTTTTCTGGATTCATAACATCTCAAGAATGGGCACCATACTCCCCAGACTTGAATCCAATGGACTACTCTATTTGGAGTATTTTAGAGAGTAAGGCTTGTGCATCTCAACACCACAGTCTGGAGTCGCTGACAAATTCATTAGAGAAAGCCTGGACTGAAATTGATCAGGAAGTCCTGCGGCGAACAGTCCTACGATTTCCGGATCGATTGAAGGCATGTGTGCAGGCTAAAGGAGGTTATATTGAATGAGGCGGGGTTCAAATGAATGCTTATATATTCAGCAATGTTAACACTTAATTGTACTTAATGGAAGTACGTCCTTTTGAAAATAACTGCTGAAATGTGTGCGTCACTTTACGATTGTCACCCTGTACACCATAAGATTTTTATGGAATTCAGATCGGGGTTAAATGCAAGTCGATCAAGAATTGGAACTCTTTAGTTTTCTTGTAACAATGTATTACTGAGTTATTCTGAAGAAAAATTAATTTCTGGGGTGAAAATTTCTTCTCCAAATCAGCATTTCAGAATCCGAAGCGAAGCAAATGGGATTGGGTCCCTTTAAAAAAAAAATTGGAAAATTTTCCCTACATATTTCTCGGAAACTATGAGAGCCACAAACATTTTTTAGCCGAATTGAATTTCAGCGTAGAAAAATACAAAATTAGGAAACCACTTCCATATCTCAAATTTTACAGATTTTTGTTCTCATGCCGTCGGCTCCAAAGGATATACAGGATATTCAGTATTTATTGAAGCCAAGCCAATTGCCATTTTCTACTTTCCTTGTATTGCACAGAAGCCATTTGGTGTCTAAATTTCTGAGCAGCATGAGCACACAAGCAAACTTCAGACTAAATTAATGAACGGTCATTGCCGAGGTAGGACGTTTGGGAATTAAACCCTTATACTGTGTTCATTGCTGGCCAATTTAAATTAAAAATATTCATTCTGAAATACGCCCACGGTAAAACGTGCTGCAATATGACATGACACTATGCTGCCAATTAAAATATTTACAACTTCCTCACTGACAGCATTGGCGTACATGATTTCCATTTTTTTTTTTTTTAATATTGTTTAATATTAGTGGTGCATAGAATATCCCCAAAAAATACCCGTAAAATAAAATTCTCTGTAATTTCTATAACTTCTACAGAGACTGTCCATTGTCAATGGGATCTCCCAGTGTTCTAATTGAATCAGCCAATCGCTAATTGTCGTGTGGTTTTGTTCGTTTTCACAAACATTTATTCTCCAAAGTATGCAATGTTTTTTTTTTTTAGTTGTTATGTAATTGGTAGTGTATGTTATATAACTGGTGTGAGATGGTCAAGGTATGTGTACGTTAACTGAATCTATGAATTTTCGCAACAAAAAAAAAGAAAAACAATTGCGTTAGCCACCGTTATTCTATTGTTACACTGTGCTACGTATATTTATAAATAATAGAATACATGCTTCACTATTTATCAACGTCACTTCCGGAGTCAAGTTAGTCGTCTGCTTTCATTTATCTATTTTACTTGCTGTGTGTGTGTGTGTGGCCATGCACATCTATATACATAATCCTTAAATCGCAACAAAAATTTACAGGCTCCGCCCAATTTCAGATTTTCTCCAATATACATAGATATATATATATGTATGTATGTATGTATGTACATACATTACTTATATAATTTACACTTTTATATGATTTATGTTCACAACCAATTATGTAATGGTTTGCTATAAAAAGTGGGCGTGTCATTAAGCATCATTTGTGTGCAGCGTATAAATAAGTCGATGTAGTACAACTGAAACATTTCCTTTTTATTGTTGTTGATTTTTGTACGCATGGAAATATGTTTTCATTTGCAATACTCGTCGAATAATTTTGCCTATATTTACAATACTAAAAATAAATTACAAAAAAAAAAAAAAAAAATTAAAAATGTAAATTATTTATTACTGGTCGCAAACCGCTGGCATGCAACACCGCTCACACCCCACCCCACTGCTTTTTCGCATCAAGTATATTTTTATTATTACTTCGCATAGTAAAACACCCTTCTGTTTCTGCCCCTTTTTAATTTATATAAAAGAAATTAAATATTCGATTTACCTCTTCTTCTTCCTCCTCTTCTTCTTTTTCCTCTTCCTCCTCTTCTTCGCTGTCACGCCAACCACCATTAGCAACATCATCACCACCACCTCCTCCATCCCCACTACCCTCACACCTAACTTCCTCACACTGATTATCGCCAACGATAAACATTTCGAAGGGATCAACTGTTTCTTCTTCTATAATTTCTTCTTCTTGCGGAGAACTCTCCATGATATAAACCAAACCGACTGCTTCTTGTGGTGCTTCTGGTTGCATTTCCTCCATTACTTCGGATACCACCCCTGCATATGTTGTTGGTGTAGCGGTTGAATTTTTCGCTGACGTTTCATTCCAATTAGATTCTTCGTTTACATTTATCGTTGTTGCTGTTGTTGTTGTTGTATTTGCCATTGCTGTTGTTGTATCCACAACTACTTCTGTTAGAATCAATTCTGTTTGTGTGGTTTGTTCCTTTTTGGTCGCCGCGGCCGCGGCCATGCTCGTGGTCGTATTACCTTCTTCATCATCGTCATCATAATACAGTACCTTAATATCCTCGGCATGAGCTTCACGTAAATGTTGCATGAAGAAATCAAATTCCAAGCAAATTCCTGGACAAAATTGACAATTCAAACCGAAGCATTGCTCATCTGGAGATACAGTAATTTCGCCACATTTCCGAAAGTACGCATAATCTTCCAGCTGCCAATTCACTTGTTGAGGCATTTTCGGCGCACTCATATTTTCGGCTTTATTTTTGATTTTCGTTTCTAAATTATTATTAATTTTTGTCAATTTTTTGTTTATTTTGTTTTTTTTGTTTTAAATACTCATTACAAATTTAGCATGTTCTTTTTCGCGTTTTTCCTCTTTTTGTAGATATGTATGAATTTGTTATATTTTTCAAATAATAATAATATTTTCGTACACTCTACACTACACTTGAGATCCGACGTAACTCGTTCCACTACCGGCCACCAACTAAACAACTGATTCGAAACGACAGCAGTAGAAACTCTGAATACACACATACGCCGCTCACCAAACAACCAGCAATACATTTTTGTGTGTGTGTATATTTTTTTTGTTTTTGTGTGTTTTCACTACCACCCTGTTGGTGTAGGTTGGTGGAGTGAGTGCACGATGTGTGCTGCCACATTCTCCCATTGAAATTGATTACAAATTTTTGGGGTGGTGGATAAGAGATAAAATCGTTGGTTCTTGTTATTGTTGTTGTTAGTGTATATAGTTTGAAATGAAAGTGTGTGTGTTCTTCTGTTCTACTGGATTTTTCCGTTTTTTATTTTTAACTTTACTGCTATTGTGTTGAGGTGACAATAGTATAATCTTCATTAGAAACGATTCAATTCGAATAGTGTGCTTATATACATATCTATGCATGTAGTATGTATATAAAAATCAAATGTACTATCGAGTATCTAGTACACACTTATTTACATACATACATACACAAATGCATATCAACCGAAAAGCAGCACAACACAAAAATAACCGTGTTTACTTTTCAAAATAAAATCTAACATTTAGACTATTGTGCTATTGTGGGCTTTGTCTATCTGTCTATCAGTTAGAATTTACCTTAGACCATTACGAATGTATACACACGCATACATTGATATGCATATTAAGGCGTCTCGTAGAAAAAAGTTTGTACTATCTATTCCTAAAAAGAAAATATCCTTGGTTTATGTTATAAAGATTCCTGAAATATTTCGGCTCCAGCCAATAAGCTGTTGTGAATTGAATTGTTTTGGAAAAACTTCTAAATATTGTCTTTTTTCGTTGTACGATTTTTAGCCAAATAAACGGTCACAAGTAAAACTAGTAAACAAGAAATTCCACATAGAACCAAAAACAACTTGATGTTAAAATTTCACGCTGATTTGGAAAATCAAATTGATATTTTTGGATCAGGTTCAATTTTCATCTATATATACATATATATATATATATATATGTGAAAACTTGAAAATCACATAAGCACATGTAACAATTTTATTTGAGGTTGGATCAATCCCAAAAAATGTGTGAAAAAAAAATGTTAGCTTCCCTATTTTATAGAAAGTTTAATTATAAAAAATCTGAGTGTACTGACGTCAATATTACATGAAATCTCTGCATTAATTATTTATTTTTATTTTTTATTGAAATTCTGGGAATCTTCATAAAATACACTTCTATTAATTTTTAAGAGGCGATAGCCACAATTTTCGTTTTTTGTATAGAACTTAAGGCACCTTAATGTATATATGCATGCATGGATGTTCCTATTCGCCTATTCGTGTCTATACATCATATGTAGTAGCAGCAGTAATTTGTGCATTTGATATTTTTTTAACGCGTTGGTTTTTTTTTTTTTTTTTTTCATAAAAACACCTTTAATGGCATTCATTTAATGGCGCTTTATGTTATTATGCAAGTCAAGGACAAAGGAGCGATTTTCTTTTAAAACTTTTCAAGGACTTATCATTCAGAATTTAGTATAAAGCAGAGAAATCAAAAATTAAGTATGTGTGTGTGTATACAAAAACTTTAATTTAAATTTGTCTGTTGTCCATGGTCAACAAAATTTAGTATATGCGGATGCAGATTTTATTTGTAACACCTAAAAGTAGGCAATTAAAAGTTGTGCTTATATCGAATTATTTATAAATAAGTAGCTGTGATGCCAACTCAATTTTCAAAATCACCGAATTAAATCCCATCGAGACCTTGAACTTCATATAAAAAAATTGCTGCGCCAGCACGGTCACCTAATGATTTGCCTTTCAATGTCGAATCATGAGATCAAAATAGTATACTTTTAATGAAAACCGAAAGATAATGGAATGAAATCTGCTTTGATGGCAACACTTATAACTTTTGTTAGCATTTTTGTTTTGATCGCAATAGAATTAAATAAAAAAGGACGGAAAAATACTAAAATTATGTAAAAAGCGTACTGGTGATCGGCGGTCAAATGACCGTCTGCATAACATGCTTTGGTCAGAGTGTTGAAATATCAAAGCGACAACGAAACTGCTCACCAGCTGGAGGGTGTTTCGAGTTATTCGACGTTTAATTTGATAGATAAACAAGTTCAAGGCCACTTTTGGGCCTCAAAATTCTAAACAAAAAACAAAAAGATTGAATAAAAATCTGTCGAAAACACAGACAAAATTTTCTAAATGCAATAGGTGATTAGATACATGGATCCGAAACAAGGGCTGTTTGACCAAAATATCAGCGAGTTTTTGTTCAATTTTTTGTAGTTACTACTATCCAGTAGAACTAAACTTTGTACAAGTTTGAACCCGATCGATTTACCTTGAGATGAAATCGCCCTTATATGAAATAGCCAATTGTGCGACGCCTCCTCATATATTATTTATTGAGTCTTTCGGATCAAAATCACAACCAAACTTTATTTTCTTTGTTTTTAACTTTTATGCAGCACAAAGTATAATAATTACATTTTATAAAATTGTAATTGTTCAAGAACATTAGTAAACCTTGATTCATTTCTAATAACTCTTTTCATATGACAATATAATTCTCCCATTACAATCGATTTCATGTCACCCTTTTTTTGTACACACACATTGAGAAATAATTTATTGTGAATGTAGTTAGCTTGATAGGTTTGGGTATAGGGGGCAATTTAATTTCTTTCAAATTGGTAAGTACTAAGTAAGTACTATATTATTCATGGAATCACTATGTATTAGAAAAATCAAGTAATTTATTAAGAGATAAAACTCATAGCAAAACGAAAATTATGAAAGAGTCAATACATTAACCGCTCAGGTTCATAGCTTTTTAAGGGGTTATTTACATTCTCTGGGTCAAAAACTATAAAAACTATACTATTTTCGAGAATATTTTCTCAAGATTTCATCAAGATCGGAGCACTGGGACTTAAGTTATAGCAATTTATAGCGCGCTACCACTCGAACAGGGAATCGTATCTCGGAATCGTATTTTTTGAGAAATGCCGTTACAGTAATCACGATTTCTCGAAAACCAATTTACTGATCAAACTGAAATTTTTAACGAATCTGAAATAACAATAGCTAACTTGTGAACAAAGGTGTTTTTTAATTTGGGCAAAAATTTCCGGCCAAAAGATCAATTTTTGGAATATCGAAATATACTAATGTGTTTTTTGTTTATTTCAGTTGAGCCGTTCCTAATATGGTCAACACAAACGATAGAAAAAATGCGTTTGAGGACAAGAGCTGTAGTTTCTACAATTTTAGAAATTTTCACATGGAAAACTTTTTACAAATGTATCAAAACATATACTATTCGCTACTTTGTAGTTCGTTTAAATAAAACTATGATTAGAAAAAAGTCAAATAAAAACTCTTAATTTTCCCGAGCCCAAACGTGTATAACCCTTAAAGTAATCCTAGATTTTCCTTTGTCTATTTTTCTGAATAACAATAATAATAGATTTCCCTGCAAAATCAATCATTTACACCGTTACTAGACAGATATATATTTTTGCCATTTTCTGTAGACAAATATTCTCGTAATGTAATTATATTTTTGTCTTTTTTTTTTAGACCATTTCTAAAACTATATTTTTGGGCATGCAACAACAACTGGGGTTGTGATTTCAAAACGATGCAATAGAGCCACTTAAACTAATGAACTAACCAAGCAAGATTTTTTTTCGATTTTTCATACCTATTTAATTCATTAGGCGTTTGCCTGCAAATTACAAGTTGTTTGCGTAATGGTTTAATGTAAATAAAACCTTTATGCTGGTTGCTATTTTTCAGCGTTTACACTGAGCGTGTTAATAATTCCCTTTGTATACCATAATTTTATTACTCCCCTAATCCGATGCATACCATATAAACCACCATCAAAACAAAAATACAAACTTGTCATAGCTTACAACAGGTTTACGCATTGTGCAATTATGCGAACCCCTGTTATTTGACTTTTAGCTTAACACTTAACAAAATAACTTGGAGGGTTGATAAGATAATCCCTTACATCTTTCTTTTTATTGCTTTAATCAATTTGAAATGTCTCACCCCAAAATTGATATTTTATTGCATGTGAATATAAATAAATATATACTGAAATATGTATTAAAGTACAGATGTACAGATATATGTAAATAATATAAATGTACACATATGGCATTTTACAAAAGTCTTTATGCAAACATAAATTTTAAAGATCCATATTTCACATTTCTAACAAAAAAAATTAAAAAATTCGGTTCTGGTTTAACTCTTGTTTTATAACAACTGGCGGATTTAAAAACCTTTGAGAATATTAACCTTTCAATATTTTTGTCGCATAGCCTCACATTGAGTGTTGTTCGGGTTTATGCAGAGTAGCATGCCCCTTTTTTAATGTTTTTAGAAATGTGGGAATAATTAAGCACAAATTAGTTGAGTTTACAAGTTTATTAAAAAGAAGGTGATTTGGTAGTGATAATGGCGGAGTGCCAATATTTTTAAAAGAGTACAAGGAGGAAGTGCCAATCGGCGACTTCCTTGTTGAGAGTTGAAAAAAGATCTGATTCTATTTTATATTACAAATGGATATAAAAATTAAGTAACGTTAAGCGCCCAATGTTGCTACATAAAGCTAAAATGTACAATATTCACATCAATAATACAAGAAATATCTAGCCAACATTGGGCGAACAATGTTGATGACAAAGTTGGGAAATTTAAAGATACAAATTTAATAAATACAATAAAATGAAATATGACCAAATTAATAAATACAAGAAATGTTGCTGTGTCGAACTCAATGAGGTTCATGTCCTCAACATGCCGCGCCCCTTGCATCTGTGCAAGTTGTTGTGGCTACGAATAGGCAGCGTCCATAATTTTCCTAAGTAGTGCCTACATTTTGCGATTGATGGCGCCTAGTGGAGAAATTCGTATAAGCACGAGGGCGACCGCTGCATTAGTTTGCTGGTTTATTGTGTAGGCGTTTCTTATTATCTTATTATCTCATTTGGCAGTCGCAAACAAAAGTGTATGAAATTTTTAGTTAGGACGATAAATCAATGCTTGCCATCCATTAAGGATTGTTTATGTAAATTTTCACCACGACTACGTTGTAAGTGATCTATATGAAAAATCCAATTTTGAACCACTTTTTAGAACATAGAGACTGGTATCTCGCTAATAACACGTGAAATATTATTTTCAAAGACTGTAATTGACGCTGGTTTATCGGAATAGACGAATGACTTCTCGTAATCCTACAAAAAATAGTCTAGAGACGTCAAATCGCACGATCTGGAAGACCATCGCACTGGTCCGAAACGTTAGATAAATTGCTAACTGAACTCATCTCTCAATAGGTTCATTGTTTTGATGCTGTGGCAGGCCACTTGGCTTCAGTTCTTAAACAAACTTTATTTTATATTCTTTTAGACCAAGATCCTTGCGTAAAATCTTTCACGTAGTCGAATAAAACAGTCCCGATTGCTGCTAATGGCGATGGATAGACAAATCCACCTGAAATTTGGGCAATCTTAGTACTCTAATCTGTTGTATTGGATTCCTAATACTCTAATCTGTTGTATTGGATTTTATAACTAGGGATCAGATACAGACTCAAATTATCATGATTGGAAAATTCTACTACGATACTACAAGTTTGGAAAAAAAGTGTGGTTGATAGAAATACAATAAACCTTCAAAAATTGTCGTGTACCAATAACCAAAGTAGTCATTTTCCATGGAAGTTTTGGCCGCAGAATTGGGAGATATTCCATGTGCTGAAATGCTGATTTTGGTTATTTTTAACCATCTAATGATAGAGCAATATCATTCAATTCTCGAATCAATTTTCAACTTTACTGGGATATAAAAGAAAAATTATGTTACCGAATTTGGATTCAGCGTCAAAAATTCGTACGAAATACATACATTGGTTCTTAGGACTAAAAAAGGTAAGCCTGTGCATTTGTTATTGTCCCCCTCCTTTGATTCTGTTCATAAACATTTTTTAATACATCTGATAAAACTGTTTTTGATAGATCAGCCTACCAAGTTGAAATTTAACTATAAATCAAGAGGCGTTTTTCACTCGTTTACTTGGTGTATCTAAAAATACCTTCGCACATAATTTAATCCGCTAGGTGGTCTAGTGACAGCGTGCTAAACTCTCAAAGCTTTTTGGAACTTTGCTAAGAATACGAAATATTGTCAATTTTTATAAAATGCTCTATTGTCACTGCGGTAAGTTTTATCTGTGGTGGTTTTTATTTTCTGCAAACATTTTAACGTGGCTGTTTACATTGGCGCAAGCATGAACACCTGTCTGAAAGAGGTAAAAAAAAAATAGGTAGTAAAAAAGGATAGAAACTCGCCCGTCTTTTTCTAACTACCTATTTTTTTCCACCTCTCTCAGACAGGCGTTCATGCCTATGCCAATGTAACAGCCATCATAATTTTCGTTTTGTCACAGAATAAACAAATAAAAAAAACGCTGCTAATATTGACAAAAATTTGACCACTCTGTGTTATATTTCATGCCCATATTCTTATTGGCTAGAGAACAAAAACATATGTGTAGGATTTGGTATTTATACGCGTGAATTCTCGAGTTATTTAATCAAAAAAGTAAAAGATGCAAAGCTGTAAGAAATTACTTACTATTGCGTTGGCAATCAATAAACGTAGCATCAGCACCACTGCACCATTGGCAGGAAAAAGGAATTTCCGCAAATTTGTTGTCTATAACAAAAGAGGCACAAAGGCTGTGAAAGACGCGCAAAAGACACAGGCAGCTCCACCAGTGGCAATACACAAGAGAGGTGTCCGTGATACCGGGCTCCATGATATTGATGGAAATTATGTTGAAATCACAGAAATGATACCCGAACTGATTGTGCCGGACTTAACTGATTGTAAACTGCGGCCATATGTTTCATATAGAGCACCTGAAGTAATACAATCTGAATATACCAGTCTAGATCTTTTCCATGCTATCTACTCGCAAAAAATTATCGAAGACTTTAAAGAAGGTGCACTAAATACAGATGGCAGTTCAATGAAACCATCAGAGCAGGAAAAACAAACACCAGATGAAGCTGTAATGCGTGCGAGAAAAACAGGATCGGATATTTTTTAATAAATTCAATATTTAATGCAAAATTCTGTTGAGCAATTCTTGCTGCAACTGTTAGTAGCTCATTGTTATTTTATTCGCTCATGTATTTCTGTCGATAATTGTACAGCTTTCGTATCCATTTTTCTGTTTTTAGTTCTGCATCACCAAGGAACTGCAAAAATAGAAATATAAAATAAAATTGTTTTGAATAAAATCTATTAGTTTTTATTATTAATTCTACTCACATTCTGATGAAATATTTGTTGTTTAACATCCTCTGGCTCTTTAGATTGGTCAAGTGGCTTTGGCACGGTAACAGTCACTGAATCTAAGTCGATTATTACTTTGTCAGATGAAATTACTGGTTTCTTTTCTGGTGCTTCACGATCTCTTGTACTGTAGAATGTTTTTGGTACAAATGTATCTTCTTCTATGATTTCCAATTCTTTTTGCACTTTAGTGTCTAGTACATCAATGCTTTTGGGTGTTTGTGTAATAGTAGCAGCAGTACTAATAGCTGTTTGAGAATTACTTTCTGAACTGGCGGCACGTTTTCTGGTTGCTGTTGTTGTTGATGATGATGTTAAGTTTGTAGATGTCCGTGAATGTGACTTAGATTTCCTTGAAGAATTGCGGCTCTCTTGTGAGCTATAAGATGTTGTTGACGAGGATGAGCTTGTGCTACGTCGACGCCGCGAATATTTTTTTGAGCTTTTGGATTTTTTAGACTTTCTAGACCTACTGCGGGATGGTGTAGGCGACCTAGAAGATTTGGAGCGATGGTGTCTCCGCGAATAATAATCGCGATCACGATCTCGTTCGCGGTCTCGATCTCTGTGTGATGAAACTCTCCTACTTTCGGATTCCCTCATTTTCGAAGTTTGTAATACGCGAGTACTATAAAGATAATTCTTATGAGTGCCTTGGAATTAGTGCACACTTTCAACCTTTGTTAGTTCTTTGGCGAATTAAGAAATTATAACACCTCAAAGCATTGGGAAATAAACAATAATCTGACAAATACCAAATGACACTTGACTTAAAACTAGCGTGAAGTTAGCAACGACGCTAAATATCAGCTATCCAAAACACAGGGTGACTCAGATGACAAGAAAATAATAAATAAAATATTTCTTTGTGCACAAAAACTAATTAAAAACCCTTAAATTCAATAAATTATTAAATATTTATACGATTTTATGTATGTTTTCTCACGTAAACATTACCTTTTCCACTAAAAGGTTGAAAAAGCTATGATTAAGTAACGATTCATACAAGTTCTATCTGAAAATTAAAATGGATCCAGCTACAAGGACAAGCAACGAAATGAAATTTTTTTGATGTGGATAGTTGCACCCATATAGCATCTTCCTAGTGCTGTACCGCTAGATTTAATCCCAGCTTTATTTCAAAAGTTATGCACCAGCAACGATTCTGTCCACTACTGGACGAAAATTTAATTGGCTCTAGCTACAAGGAATATCACCGTGCTGGAATTTTTTTTAATGAGGATAGTTGTACCCTTATAGCATCTTCCTATTGGTGTAACACTAGATTTAATCCCAGCAACAATTGAAGAGTTATGCACCAGCAACGATTTTGTCCAGTACTGGAAGAACATTTAATTCGCTCTAGCTACAAGGAATATAACCGTGCTGGAATTTTTTTTAATGAGGATAGTTGTACCCTTATACCATCTTCCTAGTGGAGTAACGCTAGATTTAATCCCAGCTTTATTTCAAAAGTTATGCACCAGCAACGATTCTGTCCACTACTGGAAGAACATTTAATTGGCTCTAGCAACAAGGAATATAACAGTGCTGGAATTTTTTTTAATGAGGATAGTTGTGCCCTTATAGCATCTTCCCAGTGGAGTAACGCTAGATTTAATCCCAGCTTTATTTCAAAAGTTATGCACCAGCAACGATTCTGTCCACTACTGGACGAACATTTAATTGGCTCTAGCAACAAGGAATATCACCGTGCTGGAACTTTTTTTTAATGAGGATAGTTGTACACTTATAGCATCTTCCTATTGGTGTAACACTAGATTTAATCCCAGCAACAATTGAAGAGTTATGCACCAGCAACGATTTTGTCCAGTACTGGAAGAACATTTAATTCGCTCTAGCTACAAGGAATATAACCGTGCTGGAATTTTTTTTAATGAGGATAGTTGTACACTTATAGCATCTTCCTAGTGGAGTAACACTAGATTTAATCCCAGCTTTATTTCAAAAGTTATGCACCAGCAACGATTTTGTCCAGTACTGGAAGAACATTTAATTCGCTCTAGCTACAAGGAATATAACCGTGCTGGAAAGGAAAGGAAAGTTTTAGAGCGCCCCTAGTTATTAGCTCACTGCTTACGTATGCCAGGTCCTTTAAACAATTTAATTCGCTACATAGAGTAGGCAATTTATCCTTGTATTAAAGAAACTATTTCATGCTGTCGTACAACGAATTCAAACGTGTCGTGATATTCCTTGTTGCTAGAGCCAATTAAATGTTCTTCCAGTACTGGACAAAATCGTTGCTGGTGCATAACTCTTCAATTGTTGCTGGGATCAAATCTAGCATTACTCCACTAGGAAGATGCTATAAGGGTACAACTATCCTCATTAAAAAAAATTCCAGCACGGTTATATTCCTTGTTGCTAGAGCGAATTAAATGTTCGTCCAGTAGTGGACAGAATCGTTGCTGGTGCATAACTTTTGAAATAAAGATGGGATTAAATCTAGCGTTACTCCACTAGGAAGATGCTATAAGTGTACAACTATCCTCATTAAAAAAAATTCCAGCACGGTTATATTCCTTGTAGCTAGAGCGAATTAAATGTTCTTCCAGTACTGGACAAAATCGTTGATGGTGCATAACTCTTCAATTGTTGCTGGGATTAAATCTAGCATTACTCCACTAGGAAGATGCTATAAGGGTACAACTATCCTCATTAAAAAAAATTCCAGCACGGTTATATTCCTTGTTGCTAGAGCGAATTAAATGTTCGTCCAGTAGTGGACAGAATCGTTGCTGGTGCATAACTTTTGAAATAAAGCTGGGATTAAATCTAGCGTTACTCCACTAGGAAGATGCTATAAGTGTACAACTATCCTCATTAAAAAAAATTCCAGCACGGTTATATTCCTTGTAGCTAGAGCGAATTAAATGTTCTTCCAGTACTGGACAAAATCGTTGCTGGTGCATAACTCTTCAATTGTTGCTGGGATTAAATCTAGCATTACTCCACTAGGAAGATGCTATAAGGGTACAACTATCCTCATTAAAAAAAATTCCAGCACGGTGATATTCCTTGTAGCTAGAGCCAATTAAATGTTCTTCCAGTAGTGGACAGAATCGTTGCTGGTGCATAACTTTTGAAATAAAGCTGGGATTAAATCTAGCGTTACTCCACTAGGAAGATGGTATAAGGGTACAACTATCCTCATTAAAAAAAATTCCAGCACGGTTATATTCCTTGTAGCTAGAGCGAATTAAATGTTCTTCCAGTACTGGTCAAAATCGTTGCTGGTGCATAACTCTTCAATTGTTGCTGGGATTAAATCTAGCATTACTCCACTAGGAAGATGCTATAAGGGTACAACTATCCTCATTAAAAAAAATTCCAGCACGGTTATATTCCTTGTAGCTAGAGCCAGTTGAATTTTCTTCCAGTACTGGACAGAATAGTTGCTGGTGCATAACTTTTGAAATAAAGCTGGGATTAAATCTAGCGTTACTCCACTAGGAAGATGCTATAAGTGTACAACTATCCTCATTAAAAAAAATTCCAGCACGGTTATATTCCTTGTAGCTAGAGCGAATTAAATGTTCTTCCAGTACTGGACAAAATCGTTGATGGTGCATAACTCTTCAATTGTTGCTGGGATTAAATCTAGCATTACTCCACTAGGAAGATGCTATAAGGGTACAACTATCCTCATTAAAAAAAATTCCAGCACGGTTATATTCCTTGTAGCTAGAGCCAGTTGAATTTTCTTCCAGTACTGGACAGAATAGTTGCTGGTGCATAACTTTTGAAATAAAGCTGGGATTAAATCTAGCGTTACTCCACTGGGAAGATGCTATAAGGGCACAACTATCCTCATTAAAAAAAATTCCAGCACGGTGATATTCCTTGTTGCTAGAGCGAATTAAATGTTCTTCCAGTAGTGGACAGAATCGTTGCTGGTGCATAACTTTTGAAATAAAGCTGGGATTAAATCTAGCGTTACTCCACTGGGAAGATGCTATAAGGGTACAACTATCCTCATTAAAAAAAATCCAGCACGGTGATATTCCTTGTAGCTAGAGCCAATTAAATGTTCTTCCAGTAGTGGACAGAATCGTTGCTGGTGCATAACTTTTGAAATAAAGCTGGGATTAAATCTAGCGTTACTCCACTAGGAAGATGGTATAAGGGTACAACTATCCTCATTAAAAAAAATTCCAGCACGGTTATATTCCTTGTAGCTAGAGCGAATTAAATGTTCTTCCAGTACTGGTCAAAATCGTTGCTGGTGCATAACTCTTCAATTGTTGCTGGGATTAAATCTAGCATTACTCCACTAGGAAGATGCTATAAGGGTACAACTATCCTCATTAAAAAAAATTCCAGCACGGTTATATTCCTTGTTGCTAGAGCCAATTAAATGTTCGTCCAGTAGTGGACAGAATCGTTACTGGTGCATAACTTTTGAAATAAAGCTGGGATTAAATCTAGCGTTACTCCACTGGGAAGATGCTATAAGGGTACAACTATCCTCATTAAAAAAAATCCAGCACGGTGATATTCCTTGTAGCTAGAGCCAATTAAATGTTCTTCCAGTAGTGGACAGAATCGTTGCTGGTGCATAACTTTTGAAATAAAGCTGGGATTAAATCTAGCGTTACTCCACTAGGAAGATGGTATAAGGGTACAACTATCCTCATTAAAAAAAATTCCAGCACGGTGATATTCCTTGTAGCTAGAGCCAGTTGAATTTTCTTCCAGTACTGGACAGAATAGTTGCTGGTGCATAACTTTTGAAATAAAGCTGGGATTAAATCTAGCGTTACTCCACTAGGAAGATGGTATAAGGTTACAACTATCCTCATTAAAAAAAATTCCAGCACGGTGATATTCCTTGTTGCTAGAGCGAATTAAATGTTCTTCCAGTAGTGGACAGAATCGTTGCTGGTGCATAACTTTTGAAATAAAGCTGGGATTAAATCTAGCGTTACTCCACTAGGAAGATGCTATAAGTGTACAACTATCCTCATTAAAAAAAATTCCAGCACTGTTATATTCCATGTAGCTAGAGCCAATTAAATGTTCTTCCATTACTGGACAAAATCGTTGCTGGTGCATAACTCTTCAATTGTTGCTGGGATTAAATCTAGTGTTACACCAATAGGAAGATGCTATAAGGGTACAACTATCCTCATTAAAAAAAATTCCAGCACGGTGATATTCCTTGTAGCTAGAGCCAATTAAATTTTCGTCCAGTAGTGGACAGAATCGTTGCTGGTGCATAACTTTTGAAATAAAGCTGGGATTAAATCTAGCGTTACTCCACTAGGAAGATGCTATATGGGTGCAACTATCCACATCAAAAAAATTTCATTTCGTTGCTTGTCCTTGTAGCTGGATCCATTTTAATTTTCAGATAGAACTTGTATGAATCGTTACTTAATCATAGCTTTTTCAACCTTTTAGTGGAAAAGGTAATGTTTACGTGAGAAAACATACATAAAATCGTATAAATATTTAATAATTTATTGAATTTAAGGGTTTTTAATTAGTTTTTGTGCACAAAGAAATATTTTATTTATTATTTTCTTGTCATCTGAGTCACCCTGTGTTTTGGACAGCTGATATTTAGCGTCGTTGCTAACTTCACGCTAGTTGACTTAAAAGTGGCTGTCAATTGTTTAACTACACAGCTTTAAATCAAAACAGCCGACAAGGTGACACAGCTACTACACAAAACATTCCACTGAACCCATTTCTGATTTCTATACATCCTTACTTCCTAATATTAAATATCGGTACAGACTTTCATAAACTTGCAATGCCATGAATTATGCACTATTTTCTTTATTTTACTATTATTCATCCCAAGAAATAAGTTGGTTACTACTTTTTAATAGTCCCTGTGCTAATCGATAACTTTTTACACAATGTAAATTGAGATGAAAAAATATTGGATGAGTTATATTTCCATTTTGTGCACATAGCTGGGAAACATGCAATTGTGTAAATAAGTGAGGTAGAAAAATAAACAAAAGAGAGAAGAAATTTAAGTAGAAATCGCATCGAAAATCAAAAATTTTTGCGTCAATGGAAAATTAACGCAAGTTCGCAAATGGAGGTAAAGCCAGTATAAAAATATTTTCAAGATATTAAAATTGATTGCCAATTGTAACTCAGCTCAATAATGTCAGAATTCGCTAACGAACTTTCATAATTTACCGTTCAACAAATTGAATTTTATTAAATTCCCTCATTCAACGGTTGTCATTTTATCGTAATGCAAAAAAAAACGAAGAAGAAATTTAATACTGTGCCGAAAAAATGCATATCTGTGTACAGCTACAATTTATGCTGTACTGTCAAACGTAAAAAAGCGGACGCCATCTTTTTTCGTGTCGGAATAATATAAATCGGAAAATTATAATTTACAGCGTTTAGTGAAACAAAAATTGTTAAATAATTGCAAAAAAATAAAATTTGCGATATAGTGAATGTATTGGTATAAAAATGCGTATTACTAAAAGCGATATAAGTCTTGAATTAGAATGTTGGGTTGAAGATTTATCAGCGGCACAATTAGCCGCATACGAAAGAGTCGCCAATGAGCACAATGCGATTAAAAATGCGCTCAAATCAGCACTAAACACCAACGACGGCAAAGAACTTTTCAATGGGCAAGTATTTCAGGCTTACTCATTTAAGGGTAAAGTATTGCAAGAGCTTAGGGAAGCAACACTGCCGAAGAAACCGCCAAAAGCAGTCGAACCTCCAGCATCGACTCCTTCCGGGGGCGGTCGAGGCGGACGCAAACGAGCATCTAATTTTGTGTATTTAGAATCTTCCGACGAAGAAGATGATGATGTACCATTAGCTAAGCGTATAGCAGTAGCTGGTGGTAAAAAAGCAGGTGGCACAACACCCGATGTAAAGACTCCTGCCGGTAAGATACCGCTTACTGCACGTCAAAAGGCAGCAGCAGCTACTACTACACCTACTTCTACCAAAGCTTCGCCCCAGCTACCAAAAGGTTCTAAAGGCAAAGCTGCAAGTGGAAAAACTGAAAAAGGTGGAGCAGCAGGTTCGGCGGCAGCAGCACCGAATTTCCGTCCATCTGAGATAAGTTCAGTGGGTGGTCTAGTTATTGGTGCTGACACTAAAGACGGCAAAGATACGAAAGAGAACACTAAGGAGACTAAATTGCAAGGAAAAACTTTCCCATCGTTAGTGGTTTTGGCCAAACCATGGCTCAAAGTGAAGGATATGTCAGCAACACGTGGCAAATTAGATTCCAAAGTGAAGCTAGTACTTATGTTGACACCAAATAAATTTACTGAATGGCTAATACAAGAGGGCTTACTAAAGTCGGAGCAGAAGTGCGCCAATCATCGCTCTAGCGAGTTGAAACTGGGTAAGTGCACAATAATAAAATAATCTAAAAACCATTTTAATTTAATTGCACTTATTTGCAGGTGTTTACTCTGATGCTAGTAAATTTCCTTATACAGGCGGTTACGTTTGGATTAGCGAGTGCTGCCCAATGCGTTTTGTTTCTGTTTTTCATGGCTCAATATTCGAAGGAGCACCACATCCACCATCGTGTATTCTGAAATTGATTTATCATTGGTCTTGTCAGACAAACATACAAAATGTCGTGCAATGGGTGAAGGTGGATAATGTTTACATAAAAGGTGTCTACACATGGTTGCGCGCTGTATGCACTTTGGCGGTACATCAGAAATGCAAGAAACTTGGTGGAGCAGATAAATATGTTGAGGTGAGCAGAATTTAATCAAAGAAAAAAACACAATTTTTTCACTTTTGCTCTTTTAAATATTTATTTTTCTTTCACTTAAAGGTTGGTGTCATTTCCTTGGGCACAACATCGCAGGATGGTCAACAACGTCAAGTGAAAGTCGAAGTTTTGGGTGTACTAGATTATGCTGAGAAAACTATACGTTTGCGTGCAGTTGAACCCGTTTCGGATGCTGATCGTAATTACAAGAAGCGCTTTCAAACCATACTCGAACCTCTTCAACGCTGGGTCCACAAGGATAGCATTATATCCATTGATCTTACCGTTGATAAGATGACACTCTATTCCATGGGCTTTAAGAATATCGTACAAGCAGCTGCTACCGATAGTACAGCAAAACATACTAATTTTGCTGTTATGGATTATTTGCGTCGTATTGTACCGCGTATGTTCCAGAATACGCTATCTCTGCTGTCACGCCAAATGATACAACAATTTCTTGATGAATTGGTGTGGCGCGAACAATTTGGCACTTATGCACTGCAAGCCTTCAATAATATAACTACACATATTGCGGAGCAAACGCGCATGAATACAAGTGAAACATTGACTCAACGATTGTATCAGGTTTGTGGTCCAATTTTTTATATATAAAATTCAGTAAAAGTATTCATTATTTTTTGTTTTCATTTATTTCTTTGATATATATATATATATACATATAGGTTGCAACAAACCCCTTCAAAGACTGGAGCATTTTACCAGCTAACTACAAAGAAACACCGGCCAATACTACGCCAAAACGCTTAAAAAAACGTTAGTAAATGCATATAAAATTCATTCATTCGTTTCATTTGACCTTTTTTATTTGATCTCATATGTTATTTTCTCTTAAGTATTTGAACAGCAAAACACTATATTCATTTTTATTTTCTTTTCATTTCCATTACAGCAATTCTATAAAGTTATTACGCTTTTTTATTTACCTATATAATTTTAGACATTAAGTTTTTGCTTTTCGAAAGACATTTTTCAAACATACATACCTCAACTACAATTTAAGAGAGGCTTTCATATATTCTAAATGTGTTAAGTTTCACTTTATATTATTATTATTAATTATTTAAAATATTTATCGTTGTGTTAAATTTTTAATAATTACATTTTTATGAAGTATCACTTCTCCTTCGAATCATTCAACTTTATTATGATTTCATTTATGCAAACAGGTTAAATCCTTGCTTTTCTTTGCCTTATTATTATTGTTTTTATTTGAATACTAATTGAAGTGTTTCTTCTTAAAATCGTTGATACGTAATTACCAATTCTCTGATATGTTTTTAATCGAATGAAACTATATGTCAGCCCCACAGGATTTCAGATTACATAATTAGAAAGCAAAGTAAAAAAACTTCAGTTCAAAAATTAAAAATAGAGTTTCTGGTTTCTGTGTACGATCGATAAAAAAAAGAACCACTTCGATATTTTCGGGAAAAAATTCTATAATCTACGAATATCACGAGAACTAAAAACGGAGCCATTTCCTGTGAGACTGACACGTATCTAGACTCAAATTACACATTGTTTGTACAAAAATATGTTGTCATTTATAAATATAAACAAAAAGCATAATATCTATTATTTAGTTATGAATTTTATGAATAATATATATTTATATATATATATTATTAAAAATTTCAATAAATTTCTTGTTTATTCAAAAATTAATACAAACTTTTTCTGTTTTTATTTCAATTATTTAAATAATTTTAAGTTAGTTTTTTTCTCACTGGCTTTTTAATCCTTTTTCGTAATTAATTGTTAGATAAATTAAATATTGGTATTATGCTTTTTGTGTTTAGTTTCTAGTTAAATCTTTTACAAATATGTCTTTGAAGTTGTTACGGTTGTCTGAGGAAGTTGTTTATGCGATTATGTCTTGGGGTGAGAATTAATTTTTTGAATAAATCCATCTCGCGTACTGAGAATTGAGGTTTTCTCGGCTCATTTTAATTACCAATTCTTAATACCTAATTTCTTTCATTAGTAAGTTCAACTATTGAATTTTGTTTTTATTTCCTGTACTTCATTTTGATGCGAAAAAGCTGAGAGCTGAACTAAAAATGAACTCTCGACCTCAAAAAGCTCCCGATACCTTCTCTGAATTCAGTATAAAAATATTGTTCCGTGGTGTCCCCTGGTAGAGGTCGTAGGGGAAAATAAATATCCAAAATAAAATTTTTCAACCCCAAATAAATATCAAAAATGAATTTCTCGACCCCACAAAACCCCGCGGTACTCACTTGATACCTCAGTTTGATGCAAAAAAAAGCAGAAGCCAAAAAAAAAAAAATTGTTCAGTGGCGTTGTTCCTGGTAGAGGTCGTAGGGGAAATAAATAACCAATAAAAATTTTTAGCTTCGAAAGCCTTTCGATACCCCTCGGTTATATTTCAATTTGGCGCGAAAACACGAAAAACGCAAAACTTATTCAGTGGCGCCTTCTGATGGAGATCGTAGGGGGGAAATAAATATCAAAAATGAATTTCTCGGCCCCACAAAACCCTGTGTACCTCATTTGGATAGAAAAAATACGAAAAACAACAACAAAAAGTTCAATGATGCTCCCTAGCGGCGATCGTTGGGCAAAAATAAATATACCCACGTTACTCACTTTGTACCTCATTTTGATGAAAAAAGCCGAAAACAAGCAAAAAATTGTTCAGTGGCACCCCCTAGCGAATGTCGTAGAGGAATATCAATATTCAAAATAAATTTTCGACCTAAAATACCACCCCGATACTACGACTATATCTCGTTTTGACGCGAAAAACACGAAAAAGGCAAAACTTGTTCAGTGTGGGAAAACTTAATATCAAAATAGAATTTCTCGACCCCCTGTTTTTGTACCTCATTTTGATGTAAAAAACAAAAAAAGAAACGAAATTATATAAACTCCTTTCAAAAATATTTTATTTCTTCTTCCATCCATTTCCAGCTATCAACGAGGCCGACTACATACAATCCGAAAAGGTTAATTTAAAACATATAAAAAAAGAGAAAGATCATGACTCAATGCCAGCACCAGCTACAGGCAAGCGTCGTGCAGCTGCTGCTGCCGCCGCTGCCGTTGCTGCTACTATTGATGAAGAATATCGTCCTGAGGGTAAAAAATCTTCATCATCGAAATCTTCTGCATCTGCAGCAAAGAGCACTCCAGCTAAAAGTAGCAACACTGATAAAAAGAATACACCAAGTAGTAAGCAGCAAAAATTACCACTCGATCCAAAATTGGTTAAAAAGGAAAAAGAAGACGACGATCTAAAGGGTCTCGAAGAAATATATTATGGTGTACGTGATGGTTTAGATGTTAACTTTGAAAGTTTCCCCTATAAACCAATACAAGATTCAATCACAGACGCTGGTACATCTTCAGAAATACCTGACGATGTTGCCGGTATCGCCGGTGCACTTACAGTTGATTGTCCGATTTGCGATATTACAGAATCTTTTGATTCCAATGAAAAGCTTCAAACTCATCTAGTATCGCACATTAACATCGATGGTAAAGATCATCAATTTCAATGTCTTTTCTGTTTGGATAAACATGCCAAGGAGGCCGTACTCACGAAGCACAGTCAAATTATGCATCCTACCGAAACGAAAAGTGCTTCGTCAGCTTCATATCATTGTTTGATTTGCCAGCAACGTTTCAATTCATTGCATCATTTGACTGTACATTTGCAGAAGATGCACAATGTGCTGGAATTGCCATATTGCTGCCAGGCATGCAGTTATCGTTCGTCGTCGCATCGTGATGTGGTGCGTCATTTCTATGATGATCATAAGAATCAAAACTTCTTGCAATGTCCGTTTTGTTTGGATGTAAGTTTACGCTTTAGAGAATTTTGGAGTATTGCTGATTTTGTTTTGCTAATTTTATTGTAAAATTGTTTTTTTTTTTTAGATTTTCCGTTTCGCATATAAAGGTAATTTGAATGTTAGCAACATTGAGAATTACTACATGCATTTGCGTCAACATATTGGCAAAAAAGATCCGCAATTACGTTGTCAGAAGTGTGCGCTCAGTTTCGTTGATAAGGGTAACAAATTGAAAGCTTACAAACATTTTGATTTAGTTGAACTCATAATTTTTCTTTCCGTATTGAAGGTGCTTTGAAACAACACATTTCCATACATCATGCCAGTTTGAATAAAACTTCGAATGAAGTTCGAAAGTTATTGAACAATTCCATGTTGATTGCGCTACCAAAGGTATGAGTCGTATACTGATAGAAAAGTGTTTTATTTTCTAATTTACCAAACACTCATTTTCATATTTCAGGTGCGTAGTCATCATCGCGATCCTCTACCGTATGTTGTTAACACGAAATTTGGTGACTTCTTCGCATTTATCGATGGCTCGATTTGTGCTGAATGCAATGCTGAAATCATTAATGAAGATCATTTTACGTAAGTCTTTTCGCTAGTAGCACAATTGATATAGTGTTTATATTATTTGTTTGCTTCCTCTTGTAATATTTTCCAGTGGCATTTTGAAATGTAATAAGTGCAACTACAAAACATGTTGCGAACGTGCAATTTACGAACATACCGCTGACTGTAGTGGTGCTGCAGGTGCACGTGATGTTATGGAACTTCCATTGCCAAATGAGATGCATTGCATTTGTGGTTTCTCTACGGCTATTGGCAATAAGATGGCAAATCATTTGGCTACATGTGGGCAGAAATCTGCATACGCTACTGTCGAGATGGCACAAGAGAATACTGTGAAACGTAACATGTTGGATATGTTGGGTTTGGTGCGACGTGATGGCGAGCCAGGTGCTGAAGGCGCAGAAGGTGAAGAACATTCAGCTACAAGTGAACAGACATCCGCTGAGGAACAGCAACCGGAAACATCAACTCTATCAGAATTAACTGGTGAACAAGAGCAACCGCAACAATCAATTGAAAATGAACAAGCACCGATACCATTTGGTGAAATGGAAGCAGCTCCCGTCTTGGAACAACAGCAGCAACAGGTACAACAAGAGCAACTACAAACCGTCGATCCACAGCAGCAAGCATATAGCAGTCATATTGTTGATGCTGCACAGCAATCGCAATATCATATTGGTTTCGGTCAACCGGAAGTTCAACAACATACATTGAATACATCGGATATTGATATGCCATTAATTGGTGATTTAGCTGATCCGAATCCACCACCAACACCACAATTTCTTGGTGAGGTGCATACCCCAATGTTTGATGCTGTTGCCGCAGCTGAGCAACAGCATTATCATCAAATGATGCAACAGCAGCAGCAACAACAGCAGCATCATCATCACCATCATCAACAACATCAATGAAAATGAACGAAACAAAGGCAGCGTGATTATACGCTGCCCTGGCAGAGTTACTAATCCATTTAAATATAATGCCAGACATCTTAAACAGTCGTTGAAATTCCAACGAAACTTATTTTTTTTTCTTTTTTTTCAATTTTACTATAACTCTAAAAAGCTCTGTTTTCTCACAGAGATATTGTACAATTTTTAGCTAATTGAGCTTTATTGTAACATTGAGATTGTAACAACTTTACGAAACTACTTGTTTTCGTTTTATTTCCATTTTCATGTTTTTACCACAATGCTATCAAATGCTTCAGTTTAATCGCTATTTTTTTCCAACATCATTCACGAATTGCTTGGTATTTTAAAACGTTTTTTCTTTAAAATTTTCAAACTATTGAAAATTCATGAAACATTACATAAACATTAAAATGAAATTTAAAATATTAAAAATTGCACAAAAAATGCATTGATAAAAAAATATAAATAATAGCATTTATTATAATAATACCCCAGCAAATATAGCTGCGGTTAAAATAATAGTAGTGGGATAAGGAAAAGTTTCATATAACGCAAACAATATTTTTTTGGTGATAAAATAGAGAGTGCTCCTCCATATATTCTATCGTGAAAATATGCTACGAATTCATGGCTATTCATACTTAAAACTTAGCCTGAAATTATGCAAGCTTTATTATAAAGTAGCTACAACGTGAATGGTACTTCAGTGAAGAAGAAGAACAAATTTGGAAAAGTTTGAAAGTGAAATAGATTAGGATTTCGACTTCTATTTTTTGTGTCGGGGTGAGTGGACGTATTCATTCGTAGTGGCACACAAACGAAAGTCGGGAAAAATTCTATTGAATAACCTTAAAACTACAGGACAGGACTTAAAACCCACAGGAGTCGTCAGCCATCACTATAGGTCCGAAATTGTTGGTATAATTTTGGAAACCCTCTTTTTTTTCTATGACAATTCAGATACTTAAAACTGTTATTCTTATCTAAACAATATTGTTTGCGTAATATGAAACTTTTGTCTATGCTACTACTACTACTTTTGACCGTAGCTATATATAAGCACAAATACATCGAGGAAAGTGTAGCAATGATCAGGAACTATTTTTCAGAAAATTAATATTCGTACTGTCGTTATTTTGACGGGTATCAGAACCCTTGCAATGTGACTAGCTAAGCGTTAATTTTTTTTTTTTTTTTGGCCTCCCATTATTTTTGACACTCACGGAATAAACATGACTGCTTTTTTAGGTTTTCCCAATTTTGCAGTTCTCGAATAATATATGTTACTATTTGTAACGATTTAACTAAAATATTACATAAATATAAATCAGCGGTAATTTCATGAAGTTGTACTTGGTTTGTCTGATTATACAGTGAATGTAAAACTGTAACAATGGAGTTGCCAATCATTTTGAACTTTTTCATTGTTTTGAGCAATGAGATTGCAAAAAAAAAAAAAACTTTACCGTTACACTGTCATTCACAAATTAATATGCGAACATTTGTTTGCCAAAAAACAAATACTTGCTAGCAATTTGTTGCAAAAAAAAAATTCTGTTGCTGATCATTGCTACACTTTTGCTCTTCAGTGTATATATCGCTCATTTGCGATTCACAAAATTTTCAATTTTTAAGTTATTGATGCAGAATGACATGATCTGATCTTTCAACTGGCAAAATCTCTCCTAATCTACTCTCAAACATACTTAGAGAGGAGAGCAGATAAATCGTTGTTGCATTCATATAAAATATATAAAATTGGAAGCTTTAAAAGCTCCTGAAAAATTAAAAATTTTGAGTTGTGACTCTATGGTCGCAAATGAGCGATATGACTAATGGCAATTTTAAATTTAAACAAAACATTTATTAATAAAATTATATAAAATATAACCATACATTTTAAAGGGCAAAACACATTTTAAGCTAAATAAAAATACATAATTTATAATATTATTATAAATACATATATATAGAGATTTTCAAACATTTAAATTTTATTGCATATAGTATGTAATATTAAAACTATTCATACATTTATTAAAATATAAGAATTTTATTTGATTTTCTTCTCTCATATTTACAATACATTTTCAATATTGAAGCAAAAAATACATTGTAATTTAAATACATTCAGAAATATTAAAATAAAACTTGAACTTTTCATTTGTTTTCGAAATAAAAATCTTTATATACAAAAAACAAATAAGTAGTAAGCACAAAAACTAATACATTTTCTGAGACATGAAATATTATAACCACTTTAAAACATTACAGTAAACTTGAAACTACACAAAAACATATAAAATAAAATGGTAATATTAATCGAATATCTTAAAAATGTTTTAATAAAAAAATTAAAGGTTTGTTTAATATTGAAAGCATATGTTTATATTGCCTTACTTGAGATTTATCATAACGAGATAATTGCTTCATATGGTCGTATTCAAATGATCCTCATGATTTTAAAAGTTCCTATCTTCGCTGCTGCTCTTGACTAAGCTGGCGCATTTTTGATTTCTGTAAAGCTGATAACACCAAAGCTGTGTCCAATTCCTTTTGTGTACCCCGTTCGCTGTCCAGTGATATTTCTGCAGCTCTTTCATGAAATCGTGCTAAAACACGAGGACGATAATCTAGATTATCCAAAAGAAATATGATTTTTAAATATACTGTAATCCACTTTATCTCAGTTTACGTCATCTATACAATTATTAGTGTAACTACATTTTTATTCCAGAAGATTCACCATCAAATTATATTTCAATTTAAAGAGCTTGACGAGTAGGTTAAGCCAATTCCAAAATATTAGCGTCGGAAGTTCTTTAAAATTCACTCATTGAACAAAGCATTGCATTCATCGTTGTAAAAATCATTGCTTAAGCGGGAGTAAATAACAAATGAGAGAGGGAGAGAAGACATGAGTAACGGCATTTCTCAGAATTATCTAACGAATTATCTGCATACACAAATAGCAAAACAAACACCAACGAGTAGTTTGGTTCTCTTTTGATTTTTGTTTTTTCATAATGAGATTTCTGGAGCAAAAAAATAGCCCCAGTTACTGGGGCCTTACCGACTAGTGTTCATTATAGTGCATTATAGCAGAGTTTATTTGGCCTATTTAAAAATGGTTTCTTATAATTGAATGGCGATTAAGCGACTGGCTGCGGCAAAGCCACAAATTATTTGTTAAGTGCGCGAAAAAGGCACACAAATTTTCAGCTCGCCTAAAATTCATAAATCAACTTTAACCGAATAATCTAATCTAAAATTTAAAATACAGATTTTGTTATTTTTTTGTAATCTAACGTTTTTGATCCTGTTAGCTTAAAAAAAAAATGTTCTCTTTCGAAACAAAGTTCTATTGCAGTTTGCATTAATTTGGGGTATTCACAGTTTCGAGTTATCTGGTGTGATATCCCAAGCATTTTTGAGCCTACGGTATTGACCACGAAGAAAGAATAAGAATGAGTTGATGAGATGATAACTTCACCGGGTATAAATTCATTTGGTTAGTTAGAGATTTAAGTGCAACTCACCGACACTGCCAGCCAATGGATTGCCTGTCAAGCGCAGCGTCTCCAAAATCGGTAAACCAGCAACATTATCCACTTCTTCCAAGTCCTCAATTTGATTACAACTTAAATCCAAATTGACTAAAGATAAAAGTTTACGCAATCCCGACAATATCTTTAACTTATTTTGTGCCAAATTCAATGTTACTAAATTGCCCAATTCCAAATGCCAATCGATGCAATCTGTTATCAAATTCACCGACAACGATAACACCTGCAAATGTGACAATTCTGCAAGATTTTGTATATTACGTATACGATTCTGTTCGAGTATAAGTTTGCTCAGAAGCGGCGCAGTACGTACACTAGAATCGATTTGTGTGAGCAAATTTCCAGCTAAATCCAATTGAGTAACGTTGGACCAAGCTGAGCGTGGATTTGTATCTACAATGCTGCTACTGTTGTACATAGATGTGGACAGTGAAGAAGAATTCTGCGATGTACTCGCTGTGTTGGTCGAATCTGTTGCTGCTACAACAGCTGGCACTAACTCACTTAAATCTTTGTGCACATTATCGCACATAAGCACTTGACTAATGTGTGTAATTGTGGTACTGTGTACACAAATTGTTGTGAGCGTTGGTTTTAATAATGCAATATCGACAATATTTTCCGTTGAGAGACCATAGAATTTTAATGTTTTTAAATTACGGAATGCATTTAAAGTAAATTTGAGATTTTTTGGAATGATATTACTGCGTCCGATCGGCACATCTACGGTATTATAATCGTTGCTAAATGAGGAATTGTCCTAATCGAAAATTAATAATGGTTAGTAAAATAACTTATTTCAGTAGGTATTGCTTTCAAGGAAAGATGAGAAGGTACGCTTACTTTTACTGGCGTCACAATTAGCACTTCAAGTTGAGTGCAAAAATCTAAAACATGTGAAAAATCAAACTTTCCTCGTTGTTCAATGTTCTCAGGCGGACATGGAAGGCACAAGCGTTCACTGATAGCGTAGACCTGAAAACCCATAATGTGTTGTTAAATAAATTTCAAGTACTTAGGTAGGCAGAATAGATATTGATAAATTGATTACATTTAAACATATTGTGTCACATTCGATTGCACTTCGTTATAAGTTTACTACTAGATATGCTTTCCTACGAAATCAGGTTTGTACTCTATTAGGACTGCTACAAGGTTGAGTTTGGTGCAGTTTGCGTTATCCCACGTAATGGGTTTTACTAATATATATATAGCAGTTTATCTCATTTTCTGGCGTCTTTTGAGCACCCTTTTTTGATGACGCCATTTATGTAATGCTGTTGGCTGTCTTTCTCAAAGTATCACCTTCTATCTACCTTCATTTTTATTTTCTTAACTGTTTTTATATTACAATGTTACAAAGATCATAATTTCTAATCGTTTTGTTTTTGAAAACAAGTTTGGTTTTTTGCCTGCCATAGTTTCGTTGTGGCCCCGGCGTTGATTATAAATGGCTTGTGGAATTTACCACCATGCAGAGCTACAAATTCTTTTCATTATCCTGCTGATTTGAATAAACTTATAAGTTTCTTATGAGTGGAAATATTTATAATTACCTCTAAAGCAGAAAAATTGTATTCTTTTTTTGAGCTGAGCAATGCATCACCGTTTTCATTGAATAATTTTGCCAAATCTTGCAGCAAATAAATAATGTCATATTTATTAAAATCTAAAAACTCAGCCAAAACGCGTGGCAGCTGAATGCGAAAGAACACAAGCAGCTCTTGCAAATATTTTTCTAATTGAACGCGACGTTGTTCCAGAAATGCAGGGTTTTTGTTCCCAACGAGCTATGGGTTTAAAAGAGAAACATTTTATGGTTAATAATTGCAAGTAATAGGTTCCTACAATAATACAATAATACGTTTGGGTAAATAACCTTTTTGGGTGGCAGTAGTTTTTTTGATATAGCAATCTCCTCTACCAATTTATCATTTAGTTGTGCAAAATCTTTATAGCGTCGTTCCACCAACCATTCCACCTGCTGAACTCGCACTTTAATATCATAATAGGTAACACCAGTTGATGATTCTATATATCGTGGAATGGTGACTTCAGTATCAGCATCACCGCCGCTGCTTTGGCGAAAGTAGCACGACATTGTTGTTCTTCTGTACTGTGAGCGAGTATTTCTTGAATATATAATTCTCTGTTTTGATGTAATCACTGCACACGCTTTTGTCTGATGTATTAGTCACAATATAATTTTCTTTTTATTCTTTTAACATTTAACATTAGCAATACAATACTTTTTTGGCACTTTATTATATACGATTTTTGTTTTATCATTTACTTTCTTTTTTTATTACTCTACTATTTTCATATTATTGCACTATTACTTGCTAGAATTAAATTAAAATATTTATTTTTTAATACTTTTGATTTTATTATATGATGTGAAAAACACTAATTAAATATTCAAAACAGCTGATAAATGTTAGATTTAATAGATGACATTTGGGGGCGGTATATCCCAGTGCTGCTTAAACTGTCGCATATTAGATGCTTGACATTTGACGTAAGAAACAGGAAGTGAAATCAAAATTAATTTTAAAATATTTAGCTATAGTAGATTCGAGTTGTTCTTATGCTATTTAGAAATATATTAAAAATCCTAGCTTAGGAATTAAATCTGGTGTGCAGAATGAATTTTGGAAGATATGTTTTTATTTATGAATTAGATATCGCACACTGACTACAAAAGGGAAACAACACAAAAAATAAAATCTTTCAGGAAACGGTAAAAAATGTTATTGTTTACCTTTTTATTTAATGTAGAAACTATTCAATATAGCAAATAAACATTTCGAATTGGAGCGAATTATAAAATATTATTAAATACTACATAATGGCTGATAAAATATATACGCGTTTGAAACTCCCCTGATTCCAAATATATAAATTTTATTTCGCCTTTTTTTTTTTTGCATTTTCTGCTATTTTTTAAAATTTTTGCCTTTTTCACTAATTAGCGCCTTTATCGAATTTTTTGTGTTTTCTATTTATTTTATTTAAAAAATAAAATCCTAGGGCAACAACTTTAATAACATAATTATAGCACTAGTCACTAACAGTGTAATTTATACTAATGAAGGTTATAAAAGAATAAATAAGTTGGTTAAATACAATTTAAAATAATAAATATATGGTAATATGTCAATGGGGAGTTTCAGTTAGCCAAAAAAAAAAAAAAATAGATTAATTTAGTTTGTAATAATTTAAAAGATTTTTTTCTAAGTAATGCCTGCCCTTTTTTTGGGTTTTTTCTCCCCGGTGTGTCTTTTAAATCCTTTACTATCATAATTTTAATAGCTGATATTTTGGGAATGAAATCTTTGGCACAGATTGAAACATTTTGTTATGCACTGCTAAAGTATGTAAAAAAATAAAAATGTTATGTACAATAGAACGTAAACCGAGAGAAACATATTTAGGTGGTAAAAAATTTATTTAACGGAGACCTTGTCAAAATGATGCTGACGTGTAACATACTTTTGAAAAAGCTCCACAGCCCAAAATTCAAAGAAGAAAGTCCACTCGATGAGTCCACTCAATTTTCTTTGGTTTAAAAATTCAAACCTTTTTGTAAACATTTTAATGCCTTTATATGAACGAACATTTTCTTTTAATAAATACAATGAACATAAATTTCTATATAACGATGGTATAAACCCCGTTTTAATGCATTTTTTTGAACAAAATAAATTTAAATTACAACTTTTTGCAATTTTATTTGCCTTTTTCTTAGTTTTTAGGCCCACAAAATCCGGTCCCTGCTCATCACTAATTAATTAATCACTAAGATTAGACACAGCCAAAAAAAATGTAACTAATAAAAATTTGTTTTCAAAGCTGTCTCACTTCTCTATCGACAAACAGGTCACGCATCCTGAATCACCTTTTGTTTTTATGCAACGCTTGATATGTCTCTGATAGACACAAAATCAAATTAATCAACCATAATCTAAATATTCCCGAAATGAAATCCCAAGGAAACTTCCCTTAAAGAAGGGAATTTATTGTCAACTATGAAGCTTGGTGTAGAAAACGAGTTTTCTATCAAATTTATAATTTCGGTGAGTTTTACCTCTAAACCGAAAATATATTCATGATTTTGGTTAAAGACATAAATAGTATAAACTGATGTTAAAATAAAAATAAGATAAAAATTCAGTAGAATATATAATATATTTTCATTTGTTTCAAGTTACATACAGTGCTACAAAATAAGAAAAATTTTAGTAAGTTGTAGATTTGGTTGAGCTTGAAAATAGTATATGTATAAGAAATTCTTTATACAGCCGCAAAACGTGATTTTGTTCCATAGATTGTTTTGGAGTAGAAACATTCATACAAATATTTCGTAGCTTCGACATTTAATATTTAATAACACAAAAAAATTATAAATACATCTCAATTAAAACCAAAAACATATGAAACTTCCACATTTTCATTTCCTCAATTTTAACCCAAACTTAATAACTAATTTTGATCTGCAATATTTTCTTTTCTTTTTTTTTTGGTGTCACATTGGAAGTGCGTTCAAGTTCGGTCCCAACGAGATTTTATGCAATAAAAATTTTATTTTATATCTAAAAATCGCTTTATCTACAAGAAAAGCTGGGCGGAATTTACACTCGTTGTTTATTAATTTTGAAATGGGATTTTTGGTTTTAAAACAAAATTAAAAATCGATTTTATGAATCAAAACATGTTCATAAACACGGTGCTGTTACAAACTTGATAGTACCTGCGAGTTTTCTTTCGTGTAGTTCGTTCTTTTGGTATTTCTCTTATCAATTTAAGTTGACTGCTTATGTGAGAAAATAAAAAATTTAATTAGAAAACTAAATCAACATCTTAAAATAATATTTAGTTTGTTTATTAAATAAAATAAATATTTTTCACATTTTTTTTATAAAATTGTATTTGATGAATACTAACAAAACACGAAGTGTCAAAATGTCGAAAAAGAAAACTCGCCTAGTGTAAATGGGGACTAAGACATTTGGGAATAGAATATATAGAGGTTGTACGTAATAAATTGAATTGAACACGTAGGAGTGGCATCTCCCACATAACCAAATTACTCGGTAAGGACTAGTCCCATTGAAAAACTATGTTTTAAAGCATAAGAGCATACCATAGTTCGAATTACGTAAAAATATTTCTGAATTTAACAGCAATTTGAGGAAAATAGCAAAAATTCGAGAAAAATGGCCGCGAAAAAACGCTCCGCCGATAAATTTTTGTTAGTCTTAAAATGTTCGTGGGCTGCCAGACAACCATAATTTCAAGAAGGAAATTTCATTTGCAAGAACCATTAAATTAAACTGGTTTACAAGTACCGTGTAAATTTTTGGAAATTTTATTAACAATCTGAAAAGAGTGGAAGTTTTTAAATGTTATTTTTCTCCCTCATTTCTCTTTTTCTTTCATACCCAAAACAAAATGGTGCTTGCAAAAAAGTAACCGTGTTAACATACTGAACAAGGAAATTCTGGTGAACATTTTCAGTATTACACTATGGTTACGTTGTTGCAAAATAACTGCTGAGCTGTATTATTATATACAATCACCAAACCAGCCAGAGTTTTGGCTTAAAAATTAAGATATTGTAGTGCATGCGCAATTTCTTATAATCCACCATTTCAAGTTCTACTTGGCCTACAAAGTCTCGTGTAGTTATTTTACACAGCGTTTTTTTATAAATTAAATAAGAATAAATTAAATATTTACTATATTTTTTCTTTTATATATTACTTGCATATAAACATAAATTTGATAAAATTTATTGAAATAGTTATTAAATTGTCTTAACAATTAACATCGTACATACAATTTATAATATATACTTATAACATTTGCATACCCTACTCAAAGTAAACAATAAATATATATTAGAGCAACGAAAAACTAATTTAATATGTACTCTGGATGCTTACAAAATACAGGTGGCAAATTGTTCCCAGAGAAGAATAATCTGTACATTTTACTTACAACGTTTTGTTTTTACAATCTATAGAGCTAAGCATTTTGGTACTTAAATAAGTATTTAAGTTATTTATATTTGTACATACAATAAATTCAGTTTTATGACGCTCTGCAATATATATTTTGTCGTTTGTAGGGTATATAGAGTAATATTGTGCTAGAACATAACCGTATGTAGTGAGCTTATATGATTTATAGTTTAACATATAACTTAAATAATTTACAAACTATTTGTAAAAGAAAAAAAAGGGAAATTCATTCATTTACAAATTACACACTATAACAGTACGCTTGGGCAACAATATCTCTTTAATCTAATGCCGAATCGTATTGATTCCATGGTTTTTGCGATAGATACAATACGAGTATTGTGGTGAGTGCACTAACCAGAAATATGACATCAAACCAACGATGATAGAAATTAAAATGTAAACTTCCCAGCACTTCGGATATTATTACACGATATTCGGCAGGCATATTCATACGCATTAATAGCACTGAAGAGCAAAAATACATACCCATTATTTGGGCTAATATTAAAACTATTATATTGGATGATTTGCTAGATGATATTCTATAGAAGAACTGATGAGAAAAAATAAAAAAATTAAAGTTATGTTATTAATAAATATTAAAAATATCTACCTTTGTTAGTGTCAGCAAGAGACCACGTATTGAAGTAACCACAATACAACCAACAAGCATAAAAGAAATATGTTGATTCCAAAAAACTAAATCTATATCGAAACCACACCAATGTACAGCAATTTCAAGGCCACGCGTTACAGGATCTTTCCGTCCAACGCGATCGAAAATTATATTCACAGTGGACTAAATTGGAGAAGGTGTGAGAAAGAAATAAAATTTAATATTGAAAATACTTAAAAGAAAAATAAATGATGTGAATATTTATGCTCATTGTTCTAACATAGATAATGTTAAATGTTATTGATATGTAAGCATCTTAGCTTCCGGTAGGACCTAAATTTATAGTCACGCATAACCGCGACTCTCTCTCTTCCTTTCGCCCAATGCTCACATTATTTTTATACACCAACAACACGATTGATAATGCCTGTTTTTGGTGTGCATGAAATATTTCTTCTTTTTTTCGCTTTATACAACAACAACAACGCGAGCAAGAATTTTGCTTTTAATATTTCATGTCCATATAAAAATAAAAAATTAAATTTTCAAAATCAAAAATTGAAAAAATAGAACTAGAACTAGTACTACTATTGAAAAAGACAAAAAAAAAAAGTATTACTGGGTGAGAGTTAAATACATTCCGGATATACAATCGAAATTATAAAATAAATGTTTGACAATAAACTTATAGGTTAGGATGAAAGATAACGCTATTGGCAACGAACAAAAAAAGTTCGCGAACAACAATTTCTGGTAATAACTATCTAATCTAAAAAGGGACTTCCAAGAACAATCGACTCTACAAGTCTAAAAACCTTTCAAGTCAAAACAAGCTGCTAAAAAAAAATTAAGTTTACAATTGTCTGATTTGTAATATATTTGTAAGTACATTATTAATACATCAAATTTATTGCGTATCTTGTACTCATTCGTTTGGATGGTCTACATATCAAATTCCTGCGTATCTTGAACGCAGCAAGATTTTTTTTTTAGTTTTTTCCTTAAAACTTTTGTTGATTTATCTACTGGGGAAATGCAATAATAGTAAATTAATTTTCAAGATATAATCACATTTTTCAATGTTATCTTTATTATTTAACGATTATTTTGCTAAATTTAGTTTGCACTGAATTTGTTTGTTTAGAAAGATCCCTGATTTAGTTTAGTTCAAGTAAGTCTTTATGACTACTATTGCCAGAGAGCCAACAACAAAGTATATCGAAGAGATTAGTCAGAGGATCGCTTTGGAACGCTTTCGCTCAAATTTTAATTAAGTTCACTATACACAAACAAATTAAAAAATGTATTTCTAGGTACTTACAATGAAAATTTTCCACAAACAATAAACACTAAAAAAATGTCCAATCACATTAAAGTATTTGCCCTGTAATGTTTGTGACCACTTTTGACGCTCTTGCATGCCTCGCAATGAATTTATTTCCAAAAATAGTTGTCGTAATAACTCTTCTAAACCAAAAATTTCCATACGTAATTGACCTATGTCTAAAAGAAAATAAAAGAGGAAAAAACAATAACAAAATACATTACAAATTTTGAATTCAAAATAAATTACTTTCGCCTCCAGAATCCATACGATTCACTGCAGAACTTAATAAATTCCACAGACGTGGCTTTGACTGATTGCTTTTATTTCTTCGATGCAATTCTAAAGCGATACGTTTCTTTTTTCCTGTTATCATGTCAACAGTGAGTGCTAAACGACGCTCCAAATTTATAACATCACTTTGGGAAACAGGTCTATTACAAAAGTAATAAGCATAAAATTAGCATTTATGACAAAAAAATTAAAAATAACTACAATATTACTTTATAAAGTAAGTCATGCTTGTATATGGATAATTTACTGCACCAAATCCTGAGAGTATTGCCATCACAGTTACCCCAATAACGCCAATGCGTGATACACCCTGTTCTATTGTGAATATGCCATGCGATACACTCAGCAATGGAAAGGGATCACCTATCTTCCATAGTCCATATAGGAATATACACCAGAAAAAGATTGTCATTATACGCACCCATTTGTCCGAGACTATTAGAAGAGAACACAAGAAATAAAAATTTGTAAATTTAAATTACTATTGTATTCTATTTACCAAATGAAATACTGTGAATTACGGAATATAAAATGTAAAGCGGTATAACCGCAATAACCATTAGCAGCAATAGTGTTAATCCTAATCGCCAATGAAAATAACGTGAGCTTGACTCGAGAACCCCGAGTATTTCGAAGATGATTAACTCAAACATAGTAATGGAGAGTGCGAATGTAAGCGAGAAAATTAATTGTACGGAAATGTGGCGAATTTCATAGTTTTTAAAGAGTTGCTTAACGAAGAAAATCCAACCACCGGCAAAAAATAAAACCTACACATAAATTAGAACAAATCAAAAATTTATTTTTAATACATGAATAAATTTTTCTTTGTAGATACCACTTCATTATCTTAATCAGCCTTAAATAGTTTTACCTGTGAAAAGAACACAATGATGCAGTCTTCTAAAAATGCCATCTTACACCTTCTTTTCTTTTCTTGTATACAAATTTTCAATTATGATATATTCTTTGCTTGGACATTTGCATTTTTATATGCAATTTTAATAATCTTCAGTTTAAATATTAAGTTACTAGGAAAAAAAAAAAATTAAGCCGCAAATGCCAACGAAGTCGTAAACAAAAAATTGTGTCTTGTCAAACTCAAAACAGATGTTCTGTTCGCATAGTGCTGCCACCTGTGAATTTTGAAAGCTTTTCGCGTTTGTTATTAAGGGCCGGTTTCAGATCAGCTATTTGAAATACAATCGACAATTAATTCACAAATTTTATTTTCATCACCCAGAAAGTGAGATGAAATGGGTATTTCCTCCTCTTACTATCACATTTGACAGTCGCAAGCACCTAGTTTCCTTGACGGCATTTACACGGTGCTAAGATTGCCCCCACGTTATCGTTAATTTTATTTTGTTCACGTGCGAAGCATTTACATGAGCCTTGAAACCACGCAAGCAAAGAAAACCGAGCATGTGCCTAAATGTGTATCCCCTTTACAACTCATCACATAAACCAATACAATCACTCACGCAGGAGGAATCCAAGCAACGCCGCCCTTGTCTAAAAGCAGACTACAGTATACCGAATAAAAAAATTAAGTCAGCTACCATAGGAACGACGTTGGACAGATGTCGGATTCAAGTCAGTTACCGCATATTGGCCACAGTATATCAAATGGACATCGGAACGACATTGGTCTGATATACGGTAACCGATATGCGGTGACACACTTGAATCTGACATCTGTCAGATCTACGGTGGCCGATTTAATTTTTCTCTTGGGAAAAGTCACAGTCATTTATTTTAAACTAAAGGGTTGCTGTATGGAAAGGCGACTCTAGTTGAACCGCAAAATCAACTGAAAATCGTCGTCTGAGAAAATGAATGTTGCATATAGCAAAATGCAGTTTTGAGAAAATTGGCTTTGAAGTTCAAAATAAAATTTTTAATATTTTGCAGCTAGGTGTATGATATAATGTCAATACTTAAATATCGACGATCTGAAACCCGCCAAAAATTAAACACCATTTAATTATTATATATAAAACTATTTAATTTTTACTTAAATTTACCGTTTACATTTTCTTTTTAATTTTCATTGTAACTTTCAACTACTTTTAATTTCTTGAATCTAAATATTTAAAATGGATTCGATTTCTTCATGTAATCAGTCACTCTTTTATAGTTGGCCCCACGTAACACACACATCTTACAATATTAAAATAAAAATTTTATGTTTTTGTAAATATTTTGAGTTAAGACTGTATAAATATGAATTACAGAAATATATAAGCATCACTTCAACCAACAGAAAATTAAAAACAAATGTTACAAAACATTGCTATGTTTGTGTAAGGAATGTTAAATATCAAAGTAAATTGATCCAAATATAGGCGTTTGGCAGCTAACAAAATAAAGAAGGAGAAGAATAAAAGAAGGAAACAGTTTTGTTTGCAACACCACCTGTTAATAATTATGCACTACTCATGCACTACTTCAATCGTCAATTGGATTTCTATTAAAGTACGAAATTCTGGAAAGTTCTTCGTGTAGATGTGGTAACCTTATAGCATTTTTACCCATCCACACAAGAGTCTACAAAAGCATATTTTGCTGACACAGAAATTTGAAATTCGTTTTGTTTCGTTTGCAACAGTTTCAGATTTTTCCTGCATTTTTGTGTGAATTTCTTTTGTTTATTTCCCAATAGCATAACTCAACTTTAATATATTATTATAAAGTAAATAAAAGTGTAAATAAAAAAGTAATAAATATATACTTTAGTTGAACCGACAGAGTGACACTGAATATAGAAAAAGCCGTGAAGTATATTGCTAAACAGCAACGCAAAAAAACTGAGAATGAAGAAAAATTTGCCGGCCGATACAAAAAAAATTTCGTCAAAATCTACGGAGTTGGCGGCTGCTGGTCAAAGTGAAATTGAAGAAGTTGCACGAAGCAGTATTAATTGCCCACCTGGTAAGAACTCAATCTAATTCTATTCAACTATTTGATTTGTGTGACGAAGTAGCGCAGTCTCGATTTACAAGGTCAACAAAGAAGACAGTTGACCTAATCTTAACATAATGCTCTGTTTCAGAAAAGTGTTTTTTTATTATATTCGGTTCTTAATAAAATTATAAACTTCAAATATATTATGCAGGCAGTCCTTATTCATTGCGTGAGATCACCATAATCGATAGTATGGAGAGTTTTCTAAAGGCGAATGGTGCTACGGCAGTGGATCCTAAAGTGATTAAAACAGTAGCCGAAACCTGGACAAAACGTTTTAGGTGAGTTTGCTTTAAAATTAATATATTATGTACTAGTAATTTATATATTACAACTTAAATTACATATATTAGTTTGATAAATTATAATAATTTCTTAAATTTATACCATACAGGATAAGTTGTTCTGGTTGCTCATTTGATAGGTAGATTATAGAATGAATTGCAAACTCCTCTCCACTAATCTATTTAAAACTTTAAGCAAAACGCACTTTTATTGCCTGCAATCACAATTATGGTCATTAAAATTGAACTACAGAATGTGATGTATTCCCATGAACTCAAGTATTATACACATTTTCCTAAGTATTTGGAATACTGCTAGAGTTTTCTATGGGCATCTGAATATCGTAAATTTGACCATTACTCAATAGCCGATTAAAATGTATGTAAAATGTAGAGTTATATCAATTACTGAAATGGACATAATTGAGACTAAAATTTTAATACTATTATCGTTTTGTGATTGAATAAATTCCTTCCGAACATATCTGATTGCAGGCTTGTTAAAAATTCAAAATTTCTCTCAATTGTTTTTTTGATAAAAAATTAAATCAAAAATCTTAAAATCTTAGAATTTTTACCAACACCCAAAGTTTAAAATGCAAAAATCTAGATTCAAGGCTAGAGTGACCACATCTCTCACTTTGAGCGAAAGGCTATAATTTTATGTTACAAGACTTTATGCCTCTGGGGTTGTTCGTGAACAAATTTTTATCTCGGATATCTATTCAGATTTACATGCAAATAGTAGGATGTTGTAATCATACGATATGACCCTTTTCTTTTTGTAGTAAACCACTCAATCAACTAGCAGGAGGGTCCAATTAAACGTTTAGCATTTTGGTTTTTGATGTTATTTTATGCTAAATTGGACTTTCTACCACCAACATTGAATGTGAAATTTCTTGAAAGTATTCAATCTTATTGTTCTTTTGGTTAGTGAATGATGAAAAATAGCTACTGAATGTTTTATTTATATGCTTTTTATTTTATTTTATGCAGAGATTCACTTTGTGTCCACTCTATGCAAATTTGGCATTTATCCAAAACCTAAATGTTATTAATAAATATTTTCATTTGTGCTCATTGCGTATTTTTTCTCATTGCAATATTTCTGCTGTGACTGTAACATTGCAACTGCAACTAGTAGCCAATTGCTACTGTAATAGCAACAGAAGCATGCAAGATTAAAGCGTTTGATCATTGTAGCTCATTGCGTATCGTCGAATTATGTATCGTTTCGCTTGCGCTCTAAAATCTAAGCATACAATTTTAAATTCATTTTGGCTAATAAAAGAAACAAAAAAAAAAAAAAAATTATGCTATTTAGTTAGTGTGAGCACATACAAATATTTCACTTTTTTTTGCGTGCGTGCATCCATCGTTAGATCAATTGGTAATTTAGCATTTTTCTTCATGATGACGATGACGCCAAGGAAATAAAGTGACAACGAACTATTGTCGTTTTTCTTTTTGTTCTGTATTCTAAAATTTATAGAGCGCGTAAAAAATTTGGCGCAAAATTTGTTGACACAATTGAACTGCATTTGGACGGTTTTTTTTTTTTTAGAGGAGTTTCCATTACGAGCCAATCGTATATCATATCTTTAGACAGTACCGGAAGCTTCAACCATCGTCGATTTCCAGAGATTGTAATGTTTCTTTCTAAGTTATAAAATCTATTCTTTTTTGTTTTGGTTTTTCTTCATGCAACATTAATTCATATTTTTTGTTGCCCCCCTACGATTTTTATTACCTTTCTCCTCATGACTCTTCTCTTACAGAATTTTATTAAACTTATAAATTTTATCTGTACGACCTGATGACTTTTTTACCCATTAACATAATTCGTTGTACATATACAATAAGCGACTATACGAAACGATCGAACGACATTTACACGCCTTTATTCAAGAAACTCAATCAAACGTAACGCAATTAACTTTAAACAATTTCAAGAGAAAGAAGAAGCATACTAGAAAAATATAAAGTGTAGGTACCTATACATTTTATGTAAATTATAAAAATTGAATACATTAAAAAACATGGAGTAGATTCAACTTGATATTGTGTGATAAATGCTATGAATGTTCAAAATTACGTTTTGTGGAATAAAGTTAGGAATAGTCGTATAGAAGTATACCAAGCTTTATTCGTATGATAAAGACTATATTAAATTTTGCAACTGATGCATAAATGAACTTGTAGACCGTAGTATGTACAAAAAAAAAAATGCCTTAAAACAGAAATGTCTCAGACCAACGCCTCCAAAATAAAATTTTTCAGATAAATTAAACCGATTAAATTAAATTAAATAAATTAAAGGCGAAAAACTCAGTGAAAAAAGTTCGATCACACTCTAGGGACAAAAATGAGATTGAGAGCACACTTTGAGAACGAAATGGCAAGTATTATGTTAAAGCAAAAGAGGAAAAAAAAGCACTTCGTTCATATGGTCGCTCAAATGAGCGCGTTCATTTACATTCACAACAACAAAAATATTCTATTTCAAGTGTTGTGTTGAAACGGAAAGAAAAATGAAACACTTCGTTAGTATGGTCGCTTGAGTGAGAGCGTACATTTATATTTTACTATTCCCGTATGTTTGGTTGCCAACGATTTTGCATTGTGTAAATGTTAAAATTAAAAAATTACTTTTTTGTTGTTGTTTTTATATTGTACACACATGGATTCTTACTTATTTTTACATGCGTTAACGTCAACATATTCGCATGAAACTTATATTGTAGGAAGCTTTACCACTTTAGCTTTCCAACGATATATCATGCAAATATGTTTATTATAATTGATAGTATATGTATGAGAAGGTCCATAACACAACGCAATAATTCCTTTTTCACAACTTTTTAGATAAATGAATAAATTTAATTGAAGCCAGTAGGATATATGTATATTGGAAATGTTTAATTTTGGTCTTTATTTTTGGAATAGCAATAAAGGAAAATTAATGGCCGTATATATGAGTTATAATAATTGTTACATAGATTTCAACATGTAGAACATAGTTAAGTCAAAAAACTTAAATCTTAAAAAGTGGAATTATTGGATTTTGTTATGGACCGCCTCTTATAAAAAGGAAGGTAACTCGTTTTTTCTTAGCGTATTACTATATAGATTCATACAGTCAATCTGCTCTGAAGGTATTGGAAAGCCAGACAATAAAGTCACCATCTATCCAAATAAAAAAATATATTTTTGGCCAAAAATAAAAATGTTTACTGCAATATGTTTTTATAATCACAAAGTGACCAAAAATATAGAGCCATATAAACCAAAACCATTATGTTCTTTGTTACTTTTGAAAACATTATCACAAATAACATAAGTATGTATTCGGTTCTGTAATGTTTTACCTATTATCAGTTTACCCTCAATTTCTACCACGCTGAGTAAATGTAACAAATTCGATAAGTGAAAAACATAGCTGGTAAACCAAAAACCGAAAATATAATAATAATCTAGTAACTCAAAAACTACCGTCGTACCATAAATAGTACAGCAGTATTTCTCTGGAGTATCTTAGCAGATGATAACGGGCGATTACGGGAGTATCTTAGCATAAAAAAAATCAGTATATTGTTATGCAGACGATTACGGGCTGGTCTTTGGCACGAATTGTTGTTTTAATACAAAATGAAAGGCTGAAAGAGCGATAGTGTAAAATTTTACCAGCTTTGTTGGTTAACATGTTTTGATTTTGCTTTTGATTTCAAATCACGACATCAAAACAGTGTTATGCTGTGAAATTATTCGCAATATTTCACTCTAAAGAGCAAAATAGTATATTTTTGATGACAAATTCATCGTCAGTATAAAAAGCTTTGGTTAGAGAGAGATCAATTGGCCGTTAGCATAACACCCTATTATCCTTACCAAACCATTTGTTAAAAATAATTTTGTTGTAGAATGGGTTAAATTTATAATTTATAATATCAAAAATGAATTTCAATCGGTGATGATATTGTTAGTACAATTGTACTTTTTTGGTACAATTTGAAGCCCAAAAGTACATTTGTACAATTTTGTAAAAATTGAATATTTAGCTTATTTTAAAATTTGAATTTCAGCTTAAGTCGAGATAAGCGAAGATGTGTTATATTGCACTTAATATTCCCATTTATATAAGCTATTGTTTTTCTTATAGTGCGGACACACGAGAGTGCATTTCCTTGAAATTCTGCATTTAAAATTTATTTATTTATTTTATTTATTTATTATAAGTTTGGAGAAGAAGAAGAATATTTGTGTGTGTTTTGTGCAAATAAAAATAAATAAAACTGCTGTCTTTCAATTGGATTTGGACACCAAGAATTTATATAAAAATCATGGAAAATTGGAGGAATGGCAATGAGTTACTCTCCGACTCCATTTCGCTTAATAAATATTACAAGAGCAGCTGTTATGAAAACAAAATCCAAAATGTCCAAAAAAATGTAATAGGTTTTAAATTTTTCCTATTTTTTGCAACCTTGCGTTTGCGGGTTTGCTAGTTAATTTCTTCATTTCAGATGCATTTCAATGAAATGAGTCTGAAATGCAGAATTTCATTTGACACTTTTTGCATGGCGAAATTCTGCATTTCAGACGTATTTCAACATAATGTCAAATTTGCCTGAAATGAACTCTCGTGTGTCCGCACTATTATACGCATTTTAATGAAAAGCTTCAAAACCAAGTTGTATACATGGTTTTTTATAATCGCCTATGCTTCGAAGGTCTAACACGTCTTCGAATTTTAATACTTTTTTTTACCGCTTAGTACAAAATAGAAGGATATATTTTCATCATCTCTTATTTCAATACATTTATTTCAATAAAATATATGTGGAATTATAACTATCTTCAAATGCAGTAACTTCAGTTCAGTTTGAACTCGGTTGAATGATATCTTATCTACTTTTAGTCTAATCTATGCTTTAAATATGAAATAATTCTAACAATGGCATTAATTGTTTTGATAGCTATAATAATAAGAAGCTACCATAGAATTTTTGTCCAAAATCTTGGTTTTTAGTTCACAACAACATTCAAGTTATGCTGTGCATATAGTCCAACCAATCAACCAACAAAGGTTCCTTCTATTCATGTAAACAATTTCCTAATTTTATGTTTCACATTCTTTTCTCTTTTCATCAATTTGCGCCTATGCATTGCATTTTCTTGCTGGAATGGTGTATGTAACCCTAATCAACATATGCCGCCATTATTTTTCTTACACTTTTCCTGCATTTTCTTTAGCTATCTGATATTACAATTACTACTGTATAGTTTATATTGCATTTGCTACCGCATGATGGTAATGAGATATGGGTGTCAGCTGTTAACTTTTTTATATAAATTTCCTTTTGTAATTATTTTTTTAATGATGATAAATTAGAAGGTTTTTACCATTTTCTTACCATAGAAACATAAGAATATTATGTTTTGTAACGAAATTGTGTCCAAAAGCGGAATGTTGTGTCTTTTCTGCATCACATTCCCTGAATAACAAATTATCCTTGAAATAGGTTTTGTTAATATTTTTTAATGGAAGCACTCATTTCTATATAATTTCTTATATTGTAGATTTCAAGTTTTCTGATGTTTTTTTTAGAGAAGAAACAAAGTTCTTGGGCATTCCAATATGACCGGGAACATGGATGCTTTCAAAATTTTTTATGAAACACTCAATCTCCCCACTTAATTTATTACCTAAGTCGGATATATTAAGTTTATTGGCTGTTCTGTTACTTTCAATACCATAAATCAATGCAACTATGATATATTATCAATATTTGCACCACTTTTTTATTACTACTCTTGTTTCTAAATAAATAAAAATGTAAACGTGATTATTCTGATTCTTTACAATTTGTATAATTAGGATATTGTAATTTGATGCCTTCTGTTTTGTCATATAAGTAGTAAAGTAACACAACATTTGAATCGAGCTACTGTTTACAAAAGCGCCAGCATGTCACATAATTTCAGTATGAGAAATATATACGTAGATGTACAAACAACGGACGAAAAACGCTTCTGAAGTGGTTATTTCCTTTGTTTGTCTAGTCTAAAGATTCTGCAGTAATTATGACAAAAAAAAAAAATAAACAAAAAGTGCACGTGCTAAATGAGCAAACGAATATTTGAATATAATGCAGAACAGACACTTTCAATACTTTTTTGTTATTTGTTTTTGTATGCTGTTATATAAATTTACTATGTTAAACTCAAAGGAAAATTTTTCAGTTTTTTTTTTTTTTTCATTATCATAAGTAATTTTCGTTAGCGTTAACAGAAAATCACTCAAACAAGAGTATAATATTAAATGAATTTCGAGTATTGTAGTACACATAAACATCGCATTTATTTTTTAAAAATTTTTTGATTCTACATTAGGATATCTCGTTAGATAGCGTACATATAGTGGATTTAAAAAAATTTCTTAAAATTGATCAGAAGTTTCCAAAATTTTCAAATGCAAATATATCAAACGCCCGACCTGATAGCGAAAATCGGACTGCAGATTCACATTAGTGCCAGAAATTATATAAAAAAAAAACTGTTGCCTTATCATACACTGCTATATAATTCAGTGAATGTTTGTGTGAAGTAGAAAAGGGCAATAATAGTACCTGTATTCGACGACACAAATTTTTAACGAAAAAATAAAAAAGGAATAAGAAAAAGTGTACCAAAATTGCTGTTGTGATATCAAAGTATGTACTTTTTAATTTCAAATTGCACCCAAAAAAAGCACAATTGTACCAAAAATATCACCACTGATCATCATACAGAGCAAATTTTAACCCTACTTTACACAATGTTTTTAAAGATACATATAATAAATGTATTCTCTGTCTAGCTTATGTATAATAAATGTATTTTCTGTGTCTAGCATATGGCCTTTGCACTGTGCAATAATTGCAAAAAACGATTTTGTTGCACCAATTGCTAAGTTTTCCAATTTCGCTCTTCTTGAACCATGCAAGGATATAAGCTAGACATAGAGAATGCCCTCTTTGTTTTGAAATTTTATTTTTTGAAAGAAGTTCTGGATATAAAGGAGAAACCAGTTTCAGTTTTCTTCCAATTTCGAAGCTTCAATGTGTTGCAATACTGAATAAATAAATAAAGCAATCTGCAGGTAGCGTCCGGGTCCACCACTAAAATCAATCAACCAAATATTCAATATAATAAATTTAATTGATCTAAATGAGCCGTTGCGTACAAAAGTGGTGTAAGTCAAAATCAGATTTTTGAAAATATGTTTGTTTTGTAGAAGTGCTGTACAAAATAGGGCCTTATAAAATTTATTTTCTCGATGCAGAGTTAGTTTTATAGTACACATGTTCAACCTAGATATTCACCTTTTTTGTAGGAAACTAAATGAGCCCAAAATTATTGCCTGAAGATGAAAGTCCATATAATAAAAAAAAAACTGACTTTTGCACGCAACGGCTCAAATATGCTTTACATTAGCAAGTAACAACAAACAAAAAAAACTATTGATATGTATTTCATATACCACATCATCCGACGTTCCATTGTCCTCCTGCTACTCTTGTGCTCCCGCGTACATGACGCACTATAACGTCAGTGTCGCTGATTCTCTTCTCTTGAGTGTGCTCAAAATTCTTATCAACAACGACATTCAACGGGTGTGCGCCGCACTAACACATTCAAATTACAGATGCACTTCGCGATGTGTACAGCATACACACATATGTATTTATGTATATACACTTTCATGCTTTCCATTTTGTATCTTAAACAAACAACCCCATGACAATAATAAAAGATACTTCGAGCGTATGCTCATTTACTTGCTCGTTCTCGCTCTCTTTTTTAATATTTCTCGATACAAAAACAAAGTGTAACAAGAACATCTGCTGTTTAGTTGTTGCTGGCTTCGCCGTCAGCCCGTCCGTTCAAATATACGCTTTTCCTTTTTTGAGTACTTGCAGTTGTGATGTTCAACAGAGAACATTTTAGTTATGTTCTTGCTTTCGGTTTAATTAGACATTTCGTTCGTTTGCTGCATTCGTTCGCACGTATACCATTTTCAAACAAACAAACAAAAATACCTACAACAACAACGTGAATACAAGAGAAACATTGAAAATTGTTTAATTTTGTATTTATAAAAAAAGAAGAGGAATAAATAAAATAAACAAAAAAGAAACGAATCAAACACTCAAGGACTTAATTTCAAAACGGGGCGAAAAAAGTAAAAGTTTTCAGAATTTCGCGCGCTTGTCTTTCTTCGCGTAAATGTTGATTCTTAAAAAAGTAAAGCGAAAAACCAAAAAAATAAAAATATATGTTGATATTTTGTAGTATTTTACGCTACTTACTTCTTCACATCATTTGTGGATGCTGCTAATTTTAGCTGAAAACAAAATTTATTTGATTTTATTTTGTGAGAAGTTTGAATCTGCTTTTTGTGAATTTCGGTGCCAAATTTCTTAATATTGAATATATTTTATTCATGCATTTATTAGGATCTTTTCAATGTGTATTTTTCTTAATTTGTTATCAACATAATTTGCTCGCATTTTTGTGTTTGTTTGGCTGCTGACTCTGTGTTTTAATTTATTTCAATTGAAATTGATTAATGCTAAAAAAACTAAACTGGCATAACAAAATATATATATATATACTGATACTTGTGTATATTCATTGCTAACTATAGCATCCAAAAAAACAAAATTTCATTAACAAATAAGAAAAAAGAAAAATTCATATAAAATAAGGAAATAAAAAACAGAATATTAAAGAAAACGAGAGAAACAACAACGACGCAATTGGAAGGGGAGTACAGCTTCTACTTAGTTTTTCATACTCTTCTTCCTCCCTTATTTCCTATCGTACAATGAAGCGCAATAACACATCGACACCACGTCCATTGTAAGTATAATGCATATGCAATTTTTTAATGCAGCTACTAGTTGCAATTTCCTTTTTTGATTAAAAAATAAATACGCTTGCGAAATTCACATTAAAAATTTTAATTTGAAAAAAAAAACATCGAAATAATCATAATTATTTATTAAATCAAAGCATTGTCAACAGAAGATACAAAGAAATATACATACATACATCTGAAGGGAAATTTCCTTTCTCTCTCTCTCTCTCTCTCATACGCTCTCACAGCATCTTGATATTTTGTTTTTGTTTTATATATTTTATCTCCCACATTTCCATCTTTAGGTATTTAACGGTTTTCACACTGTTATATTCTCTTTATCTCTGCTAGTTATGCTCTCTAAATGTTTGATATAGTCTTGTTGTTTTTATTATACTTGTCATTGTGTTGTTTTTTGTTGGTTTTTCAGAATTTTTATAGCGCATGTTTACGATTTTTTAACATTGTTTTTTAATCATAAAAGGATATTTTTTGTGTTGTTTTGTAAACAAATGACGATGACTCAGACATTTTGCTGTTGTTTTGTTTGAGGTTTTGTTGGAATTTTGTCTTAGTAATTTTCATTTCAATGAAAGAATTTTTGAATTAATTTTTGTATCAACCTGACATATTTTTGCAGGATTTTTCTGAGGTTTCTCAACCTCGAAATCCTTTTTTTTCGCTGATGAACTTTAGAAGTTCAGTAAAAGGAAGAGTATAAATATAATTTATACTCCAAACATCACTACCCGACAGCCTTAATCGAATTCTCTCGAACGTCGGACAGCTACAGAGATAATGCTCAGTAGTATCGTCGTCCTCAAGACAAGATCAGCAGGTCAGAGCAATGATAACACCCATGCTTGTCATGTGCTGACCAAATGTTTTATACCAGGTGATGACGCTTACTAGTAATCTCAGATCCTTCCTTTTCAAAAAACCCCTCTGATTTCCTATCAGGTTGGCTCACGCAGTGTTTTGCAATTCTGCAGGATCTAAGCTCAGAGCATCTTCTTCGAATAGAACCCAAGTCATTGATCAACGCATGTTCTTCACAGAGCTCATCCTGAAAAAAGGTTCTAGATCCCATGGTGAAATTACAGAACCTTCGTTAGTCAGTTTGTCGGTCAACTCATTCCCTGAAATACTAAAGCGTCCTGGAACCCATATAAGACATAACTTTTTGTGTATTTGCAACATTATTTAGTTTTTCATATTTTCTCAAATATCCAGCACGTCACATCCTGGATAGCGGAAATCTCCGTTAGAAGAGTGTCGCCATTTGCCCAAAAATGTAATTGGTTTCTTTGTCCAAGTACCAACCGGATCTAGTACCGCTTGAGGTTTTGGATCCGCCAGTATAGAACATGACGTAGACTCCGGAGTACGACCTCTAGACTTAACCATTGATATCGTTCCAAAAAATGCATTAATTTTACATTAATTGTATTCCATTTCATTTATTTGAAATGTAATGTTTGATTTGCCTATACCTGAGATAAATCTCTTCGACAAGATTTAAAATATAGTAGTTCAAATAACGTAAATATCAAATTTAACTTTCTATTTTTGAAGAAAACTGAATAAAGAAACAAGAAATCCTGCGAAGAAAAAATAACAAATTAATTGATGATAATAAAAGTTTACCATACAATTTTAAACCCATCCAAATGTCAGCCTTGATACAAACCGGATATAGTAAAAAAACGCTGATCCTGAGCAACGTCAAAAAGATGGCTGCCCCATCAACTCAGGACCATCAGCGGTAGACTAATTTCCTGTCCAGAAAATAAAATGATTAATGTAACTAATAATAAGTACGATGAGAAGCCACAAAATGATTAATGAAACTAATACTAAGCACGATGCTTAGTAGAAGCCCTAAGCACCCAAGAGGAGTAACAGTAGAAAAAAATAAATAAAAGCTGCAAAAGTTGGATGGATGGATGACAGCAATGAAAATGGCGCCATTATACATCGGTGGCCCAATAAACATGTGCTAGACTGAAATCTCAGATGTCTTAAATTCAATCGCTAGACAGAATAATAGCTGTAATAAATACTAGTTTATCCATTCTAACAAAGTAAGCCAATAAAATCGGAATATATCCAGCAACTCTAGTTTGGGAGAAAGAAAATCGTTTCAAAATTAAAGATAGATATGAAATACAAAGAAATATCAAGTAAGATATATAGAACTTGAACCAAGCTCTTTTAAGTTAGGTGTGTAGAAAAGTGTAATTGAAATTGTGGCCAAAAATCAAATATTTTATAAATGAACTAAAGAATACAAGAAAGTCTTCTTTTAAGTGCTCGTTAAATAATTCCACTTTTAAATTCAATCATTTCACTTAAGATTTCAACGAATTATTGTAGCTAATCTGATAAAAATCTTTTTTCATATTTTGAACTCACTCAAAAGAGAGAGGTTTTAAAACGTCATATGTGACTGATCATAGGCTGAAAATTACCATTCACCTGCAGTGTAATCATCTGCGTGAATATGCTTCCAATGTCTGGATGTAATATTTTCTCTTGTTCAAAATATTAAAATTATGAAAGATGACAGTATGAAAATTTAACTTTAATTTAATGTATTTTTATTGTATTAAAGTAGATTAATGTGAGAAAACCATGTACTTAGTAATTGTTTACATTTGTAAAATGTTTATATGCACTTAATATAGATTTACAAATTGGGTTTATCATTCATTGTTGTTTATTTGTTGTGTGCAGTTCCGGCTTTACTCCTTTTATAACAATTTATTTACTTGAAATGTTTATATATGCTTCATTTATGTCACGATAGCATTGTACTCATACAAAACATTGTGTTTACATTATCCTTATATATATATGAATTATAGTAAGAAAATTGTTAAATAAAACATAGTTTTTAACTTAAATTAAAATAGCTAAATTATTTAATTACATTCTTCCTACATTTCTATTTTTAGTTTATTCACAACAACAACAAAATGCTACAATTTGATTTATTTTTTATGTGTGAATAATTTGCAATATGATTCACAATTAGTTCATATATGATATCATAAAAATTTTGGTTTTATTTAATTTAATTGATAATGCAGAAATAAATATTTGCATGATTTCATCAAGACCGTTGACAAAAAAAAAAAAAAAAAAACAATAATTTACGATAACCCAAAATAAAACTGGTGTTCATATGAAATTCCAGAAAGTTTAGACATTTTTCCAAATAACTCTGCAATTATCTCGAAAACTTTATGTGATAGCCAAAAAAAAAAACAACTGATGACGCCATTGAAATAAGCGCAATACTAAAAAAACAATGGATGCGTGCAAGGCACGCAAGAAATTTGATGTGTAAACAGTTAAACCAACTGAATGCCATATACATAAGCTCACATATGTATAGTCATTTATAGGGATTTGATGTATAATCTATATGCTTAGGTAAATAATTAAAATTAAAAGAATTCTTTTATAAACTTCAAAATTTATTAGATATCATTATCCCTTATATACATTTATGTAATAGCCCAATTCACTATAAATTGCAAATGGCCTTGCATCAATGCAAATGCAAGTTTTTATTCCATATCGTATGTGGTTGTTGTTGTGATAACAGAAATATCTTGCATTTGCACCAAATCGTGAATAAAGCTGATATGTTGTAGTTGAATCATTTTTCTTTTACTGAATGCATCGGGCACGATATGCTCGCATATACGCAACTGCAATTGCATCTTTTTTTCCGCGCTTTAAGTTTTTTTTCTTGTCGATTTGAAATTTTATTAGATTTGAAAATTTTACATAACGTCGTATAGGTATATGAATTTGTACACACATACGCCAAATCAATTCTCAGGCGACGATAAATGCTTTCCTTATTTAACCTTAGAAAAGCAACAGGGGTGACCAGTCACTCCACTACTTTTTTAAAGCACCGCAAAGAGATTTGCCTTAACTGCATTTAATAAAAATAATAATCAATGTATTTACTTTGAAGTAAATAAGTGATTTTATAATAAATAAGTTTGATTTTTTCTGTTTAACATTTTTGCTATTTACATAGATAAAAAAAAGTGTTAATGTACAAAGCAAAATTTTTATAATGCCGTGGTTTGCTATCATTATTACTACAATTGGTTTATACATATATTGAAACCTAGATTGTTTATTATTATAATTTTGTATTGTTTTTATATTTTAAAAAATATTTAATTTTAATCCAATCTAACTAACCGAATTCAAAACCTATCAAACGCTTGGGTTTGCTACGGCGATTTCTCTGCTTGCATGGTATAGTTGATCTCCACACGTTTAACACCAACAAATAATTCTGCCACTAATAAATGTACACACACATTTTGTTTTCGTATGTACATATATGTGTGAGTAAATTGATCGAAACATAAACAAACAAACTCCGCTCGTATTTTAATTTCTCCCTCTCTTCTTCTCTTCTCTTTGTTATTTAGAGTAGCACAGTCATGCCGCGCAGTAGTGCGAGTGAGAAGGGAACTGGACGTTACAGTTATCTTACATCTTACGATACAGTTATTGTTACATTTTACACATTTGAAATTTTGCCCATACCGTGAGCTAAAATGTTTACACATCAAAAAAAAATTGTGTCTGCAAGCGCTCACAGTAGAAGTGAAACTATGTTGTTTATTAGAAAATTGTTAGAAAACATTCTGTTGAAGTTTTTGCAGTCCTCTGCTATTGTTGCTTTTCCTCTGTTGATACTCGCTACACTTATCGGCATAAACACGACTTAGTACACGTACATAACACATGAAAGGAAAGTTCAGTTATATGCAATCAAGCCGAGACTTCTATATCGACTCTCTCACTAAAGCACATGAGATAAAACTGCAAGAATTCGACTCTCTGCATGATTGTATGTAGTCGATCCCTTATATGACTTCGTCGCTAAACACGAAAGCCTGGTTTTCACTATGTCAAATGCAATCAAATTTGCCAGCATGTTGGCAAATTTCATTTGGGAAATTCTCTCTTTGACGGCAAATATGACAGTAAAAACCAAGCATAAGGCTGATGTTACACGGTCAATGTTTTCTGTTTTTACTCTCTCTTCATCGTTTTGTTTGATGCCCTGTTACACCATCAATTTTTTGCTGTGTTTTTTACTATTATCTGCAACTATGTTTTTCCAGCTTAAAAGTATTTAATTGTATTTTGGAGTGAATGAAAATTCAACAATTTAAAATGGAAAATAATTATAATGACAATATGAGAGAATGTTGGTGGAAATAGCACCAAATTATACAAAAAATATTCCATTTATGTATGAAAAACGCAGAAGAATATTGTTTAAAATTTGCAAACTATAAAAATAAGCTCCGCCACTTTGTTTCTTAGTCATTGAATTACCATGTTTTTATAAAAATTAATAAGTAATTTTTTGAACAGCAGTCTCACAACCAAACAAAAGCCTAACAACGCAAAGGGTGGTAAAGAAAAAAAAATGTATTTATAAGTTAGTAAAAAGTGTAGTATTTTCCATAAAATATAAGTATTTCCAGTAAAATACAACCAGTGTATCTTCGCCAACCCTATTTTATTTGAAGTGATGTAGGTTTTTTCCGTCAGCAAAAAAATTTGAAGTAAAATGCATTTATCCTCTCTTTTGTTCAGTGTTCATTTTTTAAAGCAACAACATTGTTTGTCATTGTTTGACAGCAAAACATTGATCGTGTAACATCGCCCTAACCATAGTGAAATAAATAAAGTGAAATAAATATAAGTGACGCCCTCTTTTCTGTTCACTGACGTCTGCCAAATTCGAAAATTATTCTCTTACTTCTCCCAAAAGTTTTGATATCTCAGAAGTGAATATTAAAAAGTATTAATTATGAATTGATACCAGTGCAATATGTAAATAAAATAGAAAAATTTGAAAAGCCAGAAACATTTTTAGACATTGATAAACGAGATCTTCGAAGGCGGTTGTAACAACCATGTACATAATGAGAACCAAGGATTTAACTCAAAACTTAAAGTTTTTTTGTTATGTACGCCATTCAAGTAAGAAATCTACCTCTCCGAAATTTAAATAAAATTCTTTTGAAATCGGTAAAACTATTTAAAATATAAAGAGGACATTTATGAAGAAGATAATTGTGAAAGTATTGTATTTTGCTTATTTAAATATTTTATAGAGCCACACTCTACAAAATATTTTGAGAACTTTTATTTCAGAAAAAACAAACAACAAACGAAAGGTTTATTGTGTTTTTGTTTTTGATAACTTGATTTCATTTGTTTATTTGTGTACAGCTGACGAAAATGGGTTAAGAGAGTTTTTTCTCATAAACAAAATTATTTGTCAAAATTTATTGAGCGAATACATGTCATAATTGTCAAATCTCAGAAGACCTGAGAATATTTCAGATTACTTTCTGCTATCTGGCATACTGTATACTGTGGCCATAACAAAAGCATAACTTCGTTTCGTATGAGTGCAACAACAACGCTACTACCGTTGCAAAATTTTCGATTTACCATCGCTAAAGAATTTTCACTTTCAAAATTATTGTATAAAGCGTTTAAATATCTAGGGTTTGAATTTTTACATTTTTCGTAAATGAATTTATTAAACAAAATTTTATAAATGGTTGTGGTTTCCAGGGGGAGGCGAGAAGAAAAGTCAACTGATTCTGTTCCCCCTGGGTAGGGTTGCCAACTCTTTTAAAAATAAGCTTTCTCTTTTTTTGTTTTTAATTTTGGTGCCAAAAGTAAGTACTTAAAAAAAAAAAATTTCATATTTTTATTTGAATTTCGAATTTGGTTTCATTAAGTACTGAAGATGATATCGCTTAAATGTTGGCCTCCAGTATTTAGGCATTTTATGGCATACACCACCAATTTTCTCTACTATATTTATTGTCTAATGTTTTCTCCCAGGGCTTCAAGAACTTATGGCTTTTTCACGCTGAATACGAATCTGTATTTTTTCATACTTCATTGAAACAAAAGCCAGATAAGGAAATGATTTAACTTTATAGTTAAACTAGTGCGTATTCACAAAAAAAAAATAGTCGATTTCTCATAAGTGGCTAGAAATTACTTAACTCGATGTTTTGCAATCAAAAACTCAAAATGCTGATTCAGCGTCAAAATTCTATGGAAAATATCGACTGTAATTCATGAGTTGGGCATAAGCAGAGCTTCGTAAATCCAATTACATTACATTCCCAATTCCAATTACAAGGAATTGTAATTGGTACTTAAATGTTTTCAATTCCTTGGTAATGGAATTGATAAAACTTTCAATTCCATTGCAAGGAATTGTAATCGGTAATTAAAATAAGCATTAATTATTTAAATATATTTTCAATTCCTTTAAGGAATTGATATATTTTTAATTACAAAATACAATTCCTTGTAATGGAATCGAAAATTTTTTCAATTCCATTACCTAGGAATTTAAAAATTTTAATTACCGATTACGGAATTAAGGAATTGTGTAATGATCTTCCTGATATTGAAAGTTTAATAAAAAGACTTAAACTAATGTCAGTTTCTATTCCTTTTAAGTTGTAGTTAGTATTGCTTTTAATTTCCGCATCTCATCAATTTATGCTTTAAAGTGTTATAATTTGGTAAAATCTGAACGATATAATAATGCGCTTTAAATCAATCTATCGACAATGAAAAACATTTTAAATAAATTAGTTGTTTATTTAATTTCTAGCATTTCTCATAAACAACAAAATTAAAAAAAAAGAAAAATAAACTTGTTAATGAATTTTCAACTACGTATTGTGAATTGAATTAATATGAAAATGCATCGTTATGCACTTCACTCGTATACATATATATTAATTTTTCTCAAACAGGTTTACATTGCACATTACCATTTATGCCATAACACTCTGACTGACTGACTGATTGACAATGAATTCTATTCTATTTATTTTTATAAAATTCACAAATCAATCTTAAATACTTGTTTTTTTTTTTTTATTTGCTTGTAACGCGGCAAAATCGCATATAATTTACAGTATTTTAAATGCCATTTTAGGTGTTGTGCTTGCTAAATAATGATGCCTCATTAGTAAAGCTGTTTATCTCGCAATAATATTTTACATTTTTAACAATTCTACTGAGGACGCAATTAAATTAATTACATTTTTGTCAAATGCATATAGATTTTTCAATTCAAACGATTTAATTTTATATGAAAGCGCAACAAAAGATATAAAGCAAAAACTAAAAACCACAAATGAATAATATTAAGTACACATTTAATTTTTTGTTGTATTTCTGAAAAAAAAAAACGATAAGAAACTTTAATGAATACATTTTAATTTATGACGTATAATCTTTAGATGTGACAGTGTTTTCCAACTAGAGGTTTCATTTTGCTTTATCAAGAAAACATGAAATTTTTATAAGTTATGATTTGATTTTTATTTTCCATTTTCCACAACGAATCAAAGGAAGACGACTAAAACATTGCTCTGTAAAGTCACTGGCAGGCGTGAAGGCGAAATGTTTTCGGTTTGCATAAATAAAGGAAGCATTTATTCAAATTTCATGAAGATCGCAACCGTTTTTTAAGGCCGAACTTCAGATATATTCAGGGTAATACCTTTCAGAAAAAGCTCAACGCATGTCTGAAAGTAGTATTGTAACACTATGTTTTGATTCTTATCTGACCCGAATCTTTGAGTTATTATCTTAAGTTCAGCGCTCCACAACATATCAACTGATGAGCTTTTCCAGTTACATATGCACATTTTAACGAGCTGACAGGAAAATTTCCTGAGGAAAGCAAACCAAATTCTTTAGCATAAACATCAAAGGTTATCATCGAAACCTAAAAGAAACCAACGAAACATATATCAAAATGCGTTAACAATAAAATTGTTATCAGTTCGTAAAAATTAGTTCAGTAGGTAATCACAATTATACTAGAACTTGAAATAAATTTACAATAAATTGAAATCGAAGAGGAAATTGTATACACACTTTTTGGGTTATGTATATGTAATTAAATTTCATAATATTTACCAGTGCTAAAGTAAAATTATATTTTATTACACGCGTTCAAAATGAAAACAAAGAAAAAATATAAAAATAAATTACAGTGTGAAAGAAAATATTATTGATATGAAAAATTTTATCACACCTTAATCGATGAGGTGTCTTAAAGTATTCATTCATTGTAATGCTAATACACTATGGCAGAGATTTCATAAGTGTGCTTTGCGGAACCCTGGGAGTCCGCCAAAAAAATTTATTCTCAAAAAAAGTAAGAATAAAAAATTCAATTATTTTTTAAGTTTACAGAGGGACTACCAAAAGTTCACTGGAGAAAATGTCGGCATTAACTGCATTATTTCTTTAAGGATTTACTACTGAAGACTATTCCCTTCAAATGAATTAAATTGGTATCATGGCTTTTACTGTTGTTCTGCTTGAATGGCTTTACACCTTTTGTGGTCCATATCATTGACTACTATTTCCGAGTGGTACTCATATAACCAAGCTTCATCACCTGTTAAGATTTTATTAGAGGTGTTAGACCCTCTGTTTTCAAATGCTGTGTCTCCTATCTTGGGTAAAACGAACACGTGCCTCTTTTTGGGCGTCATTCAGCAGCTATCATTTTTTAGTTCGATCTTGGATTGCCGTCAATTTTAGACACCACTAGGGTCATATTTTGTATCGTCGCACACTGGGGTATTGTACTCGATTTTCTGGCCAAAATTCACAAAATGCATTTTTATGTACATAGAAATTTTGGGTATCGGATAAAAGGCGATAAAATTCTGCATCACTAATTATTGTCTTAGCTGCCTTATTCACCCATGTTCTGAATTTCACTTTCGAGTGAAATTAAAATCGAAACAGTGTAATTCATATTGCTGCAATTTCAATTTCACTCAAAGTGTAATTCAGAACATGGCTGAGGATCTTAGTTATGAGCTGTCAAAGTTGCGGTATTTTTGTTGTAGGTTGCGTGCAATCGTAAAACGAATGTTTTCAGTGCTTTGAAGAGCAATTTTAGAAAAACAAACCTTTTCAAATAATTTTCCGATGATGGAGCCTTCAACTTCAGGTATTTCAAGTAATAATGTTATAAAATTTTGTTGAATTAAAATTTCCCAATTATTTTTAAGATTTATTTCAAAATATGTCTCAAAATTGAGGATTTTCTTCCATGTATGGGGTGTTAAAGTTGTTCCTTTCGTGAGTCCTCGTTATATTTTTATTATCTACTTTGAAGTAGACTATCATCAATTGGTTTGCAAAATTTTGAAGTGCCTTTTTTGCCCCTACGGAAAATAACCACGTTTTTATAAGTATACTCCAGTTTTGATTTCCAAATTTGACCATTTTTATGTTAATTGCTAATGTTAAGAATTTCACGTTCTGCGTCCTTCTTTATCTTTCCAAATAACTTAGGTATATATTTCACCTCAAAATACACATATTTTTTTTAAATTTTACTTATAGTTATATAAGGTGAGCATGGTTACTGCTAAATTCAGTAGCTTTTTTTGACCGAATGCTCTTTACGCCAATCTAAATAAGTGTGTCGAGTTTTATTGCGTTTACGTACTTTAGTATTGCCTGATATCATGCTTTGAAAATTTCACTTATAATATGGTGTGTGGGAGCGGTTACTGAAACGGTTTCGAACCGATTTGACCCATTTTACAAAGGAAACATCTAGGGATGCGAAGAATTCGATTTTGTATAAAAAATTATTTTGGCCATCTTTTGCTGTCAAATACTCCATAGTGTCGGTTGAAAATGAACGGGCTGGAATTTTTGAAACCACTTTGAAAACAGTTATAAGCCGCATTCACTCTACATACACTCAAGCATTTGTGAAAAATTTGCCCTGGGTTGAGTTGACGTCGAAATGTGTAGAGAAGGACAAATCGAATTTCTCGCTGGTAGGATTTCTGCCGATCTTATATCAGTAATTTTACTTATTTTTGCCTGCATTCTTCCCGATAAGAGGATATAGTATTGAGTGGAAAGTATCGATCAAAGTGAATTTATACCAGGTGAAGTTACCCGCAACTCATTCTTCTATTTTCTTTGTGGCCAATAACATTGGCTGCCAAATAATTGTTTACTGTTTTTCTCCATTTTGATATTCACTGCATGCCGCAGCCATTATGGTCGCAACAACAAAGATGTGTTGTTTTTGCCAAGGTAAAATTGTTGTAATTTTGCAAAATTAACACAGTTGTATTTTTTAGTAGTAATTTTTACACTGTGGGAATTTTGAAAAGTATTAAATTATTATTATCCACTTTAACCCAGTAATGCCTAGCGGTGCCATATGGCACCTTGTAGCTGAGCCGTTCCTGAGCCGGATTCAAAACATTTTTTTTTTTCTCAAGTTACTCTCTTCATCTATCTACTTTGGTTCCCGCTCGTCCTTAATGGGTGTACTCAATGAGTACACGTACTAACTACAAAGTTCTCAAATAAAAAAGGATCCGTTAAAAAGTAACGAGTACTCAAAGTATCGAGTAGCGATACCATGTCTCTACTTACCGATTTTCCTGAAATTTTAAATGAAATAAAATAAAATACCAACAACTAATAAAATACGAACTTTTTGATTTTGGAGTAAACCTTTGGATGGTAGTAAGTTTAAAAATTATTTACGACTGATGAAATTTTTTTATGAATCAATAAAATTGGCTGATGTTAAATAGAATGTAATAGAATTGATTGTAAAATTGTTCGAAAAATATAAAGGGTTCACGAACTTTAGAAAATGTATTTAGGGTTTCGCGACCCAAAAAGTTTGAGAATCACTGCACTACGGTAATTTTTATTATTTTTATGCTCTACTATAGGATAATAAGGTGTACTTAGTTTGATTGAGCACGCTTAATTTATATTTGAACCTTTAGTTTCAATTGTGATTGAAAATTGAAGAAATTATTCAACTATTACACCTTCAGCTAATCTAATCAGGTCTAATAACATATTTAGCTGAAATTGTAGTCATGTCTATCGATTGAACCCTAGATTTATAGAGCTTAAGCATGATTGTCTAATGAGCTACAGATTTTTTAATGCACGAAAATTGATAAAAGACTCTAAGTGTAGGGTTGGGATACCCTAGGTGGAAATTAACTAAAATATTCAATTCCCTCTTGGTTGTTCTAAAATAGTTTCATTTTCGAATTAAACACCTATTTATTTATTTTTATTTTACACAGGTGTAAAAGTGTAATATAGCATTAAAAATTTTCTGTTTTTCTTTTTCTAATACTAAATTGTTTTATTTTTATTTTTTATTTTTTTGTTTTCACCTACAACGAAATTTATTGATGTGTGTGTGTGTTATTTTTCCTTTTATTTCGATACATCGTATACAACGAAGGTGTCAAACAATTAATGCCAACAATGACAGCATGTGGAGCTTCTTTTTTTTACATATTTTTTAGTACTCGTATATTTTTCAATGAATTCAACACTTGGCATGCCAAAAACAATTTAGCCAGCAGGATTAAATACCAAAAATGCAATTGTTGGAAATCAAAATGAATAGATGCATATTACGAAAGGCGCCTGTGCCTGCACTTGAAATAATCTAGGTCAATAGCTACATTAGTAGTTTAAAAGATATTATAATCTCAATGTGATATTGAACATTTTAAGTTTTTCGATATGAAAAATAAAATTTAAGTGAATTCAATACGTAAAAAAGTAAATTCGGAAAAAAGCAAATAAATTATTGTAAGATTTAAAGTGTTTGAAGTTAAAGCTGATGGATTTTCTTATCATTTTTGTGTTGAAGTCGTAAAATATTTATTTATTTATTTATTTATTTGTTTGTTTACTTAGTTGTATATTCCATTTTTTTCATTTAAAACATCTAGCTGTTAAATGTTTTTTAATCGCAGTCGAGAAGGGTTTATTCTATTTAATACTTAAACTTATCGCATTCTGCTCGTGTGAAGTAAAATCGCTTAATATTGTCGAAATTTATCACAATATTTGATATTCTCTATTTTGCGAATCAAACTAAATATTTTTTTTTCTACTTTTAAAATAAGAAAACTGCGTTACTATCAGTTTCAGTTTCGTTTGCACCTCCGCTTAAAATTTTCAGTTCCACTTCCCAATCTTGGAGTCGTTGAGTAAAATTACTAAAACTCGCCAAAAGTTTCTGCCACGTAGAATTAAAATTTTGGTTATAAAATTTTTCTTACGTCATTTCAAGCTATCCAATAAAATCGTACAATTTTTATATATTTAGTCACTGAATGCCTAAACTATTGTTAAGTTTCAATTGTAGAAATGCGTGAATGCATGAATTCTACTTTTGAAAATATGAAAAAAATTTGGAATCTATTTTTTTTTTTTTCTTAGTATCGAGATTATCAAGATTCTTTAAATACAACAACATATGAAAACTTAATTGGAAAAAATTTTCCATAATTTGAAATTTAATACCTTCGTTCAAATTATTTTTTTAACCAAATAAGAATACAACATGAAAATAATTTATTCTATTTCTGAGTATTGTTGTACTTAAACTCTTCTAAATATTAAGTATATTTTCCATCTAGTGTATTTTTTTTTACTTATGTACATACATAAGGCATGTATACGAAAAAAATGGTCGATATTAACTTGTTATAAAAATTATATTTTTTAAACAAAAACAGAAATTCACACATCAGTCGAAAGGTTATAAGAGTAACTTTAAGAAAAATAAAAACTTTATTTATTTGGTTGGTGCGTGTGCAAAAGATCGCAACTTTGACTTAACTCCAGCCATTAAACGTTGCATATCACTTCGGGACATTTGAGATGACACAGTAGTCCTCTTCTCATTTTTGACTTGTTTTTAACAATTTTCATCTCATTATAGCTCAACATTTTTCTATCGGCTGAAGTTCTGGGCAATTTGGGGGATTGGCATCTTTTGGAACAATTTGTACCCTTTTCTCTTTATACCACGTCATTGCCGTTTTGCCGTAATGGCAAGTTGCTTAATCTGGCCAGAAGAGGACAGGAGCCTTGTGAAGACGTACCATTGACAGTAGACGTTTTTGTAAGCACTCTTCTGCGTAAATTTTTTGGTTGATGGTACCAGTAGTGACAAAAACTACACTATTTTTTTTTTCATTCCGGTAGCGGAACTTTATACGTCTTAAGTCCTTTTACTTTGCGTACTTTTTGAGCATATCCGGGTGACATATGGACTTTTTTAGAAACATCTCTGATGGAAAGGCCTGGATTTCTTTGAAACAAGTTTTTCACTTTCTTTGCTTTTTCCTCCGAGATGAACTCCTATTTCGCCCACTTCCAGTTTTCCTTTCGGTAGTTAATCGTTCACTAAAGTTTTTAAGCTCTAAAGTTAACGTAGATTTTGCAATTTTTAAACTTTTGAAAATGTCTTTATGTGACATACCACCTTGATCAAAAAGTTCCCGGAATAACCACCGTGTGGCGCTCCCATCGTTTGAGTTCTGCTTGACATGGCTTGACATTTGCAAAAGTGACGTAGCCATTTGTATTAAATTTTGCGTAAAAAACGGATTTAATGGTGCGGCGAACTTTGGAAATGTTGGAAAAGTGTTTCGGCAACGATTCTCTAAAGAAAACGGTCATTTACCAGTGGCACGAGTGGTTCAAAAGTGGTCGTAACTCAACCGAAGATGATGAACGCAGTTGCAGACCATCGACATCGAAAACGTTGATAAAGTAAAAGAAATTTTGGTCAATAACCGCAAATTAAGCAAATTAACCATCAGAGAGTATTATTTGGGCGTTAAGAGGCGTTTGCGTGAAGCAGTTCGCCGTAAGAGACCAGAATTGTGGACAGAAAACTCGTGGATTTTGCACCATAATAACGCACCGTCGCACAGTGCCATCATTATTCGTAATTTTTTGACGAAAAATGCAACAAATACCATCCAACAGCCACCGAATTCACCTGATTTGGCTCCCTGTAACTTCTTTCTGTTTAATCTAATTAAAAAACCCTTACGGGGAACGCGTTTTCGAAGATACAAAATGTTTCGAGGATTGGATCAAGCGCTGGCATAAGTGTGCTGCAGTCGATGGGGATTACTTTGAAGGGGACAAAATAGATTTAGATGAATAAACTTGTATTTTTAATTTTCTGAATAAATTCCGGAAACTTTTTGAAAAAGGTGGTATGTGGAAAATCTTGATTTTTGCGCACAATTACATCGCGCGTGCTCGATTTCGATGAACTCATTTTGCGTAATGTAAAAAAATCAGAAAAAATAATGATGCAGAAATGAAAAACGGAAAATTCTCTACGAATTAATAACAGTAACATTTGCTGTAACTGTCAAATTTGAATTAATACAACATATTTACTGCGACCGGTTTTTTTCGTATACATACCTTATATAGTATTTCTAGTTAAACTTACCGGAAATTCTTCCATTCATTTATGACATTGTGTATTAATGTTTAAAAATCAATTTGTGGAGAATATGCAGTTCGAAGAAAAGAAATAAATTTAAAAATATGTTTTATTTTCTCAAAATATTTATGTTGACGTAAAGAGCGGCTGGAGGATATCTCTAGTTCGTAAGTAGAACATAAAAACTTTAGAAGAAGCATATAAGATCATTTGAAAAAAATATTTGCAAAATTTTTCGAATTAAATAATTTGAATAGAAGTTTCGATTGGAACTTTAACGGCTGTTTCGACGATCCAGCATGCTAAAAGACGGCGCTCGAAGACATGTACGATGAAAAAATCAGCTTTTTTTCTTGTGAGACTGTCATAATTCGATAGCCGTCAAAGAAACAACACACAATGGCTGTAATAGCTTTGTTTCTTAATAGCTTGCTTTTATGAAATTCGCTTTTAATTTTCCATAGCTTAAGAAATATTTTATAAATTTCAATGAATTCTACAAGATTTTTCGATTATGCGCGCGTTGCTCACTCAAAAACGTTTGCTTCGCAGTGTAGAAATGTATGAAGTCGGGCCGGCACGCGTTTACACGGTCGAGCATGTCTTCGAGCCGTTAACAAAAATCAAAATGGTTTTCTTCGACGCCGTTTTTAGCTTTCACATAATGAGATTTTTCGTGAGACAACCTGCGAGCATGCTCGACCGTCTGAACAGCGCTTAAAGGAAATATAATTTAAGAACTGGATTTTGTTTCGGTTGGAATAAAATGTCAAAAATTCTCCTTTTTAGGGCTGTCACTTCCATCATAAGGATTCGAGTCAGAGGCACTCCGCAAGGTGGTGTCCTCTCTCCGTTCCTCTAGAACATTGCTGTAACTGATCTCCTAACGAAACTTGAAAAAACAGGATGCAAAGTAATTGCCTATGCGGACGATGTTGTCATCGCCGCTTCGGGGAAATTTCTTTGTACACTTGTAGACTTATTGCAACGAGCTCTGAATCTCTTGTCGTCCTGGTGCAATCACCGAGGACTATCGGTCAATGCATCCAAGACAGAATTAGTTCTATTCACTCGAAAGCATTCTATACCAAATTTTGATCCACCAACTCTAAATGGTAGTTCACTTATCGTCTTGGAACAAGCCAAATACCTTGGTCTCATCCTGGACAGGAAACTCAACTGGCGTGCCAACACGTCAGAAAGAGTACGTAAAGCCACAATAGCTATCTATGCGTGCAGGTCAGCTATAAGCAAGAAATGGGTATTACAACCCAAGGTAATCATGTGGTTGTATACCAGTATTATAAGTCCTATTCTTTTCTACGGCGTAGTAGTGTGGTGGACAGTCATCTCAAAGAGCATCCATCACAAAAAATTAGACAAAGTGCAGCGACTAGCTTCAATGTTAATTACAGGAGCACTGAAAACGACACCCTCTAAGGCGCTGTACACAATATTCCAATAGATCTAGTCGGAAGGACCTCAGTGTCAATATCTGCAGTGAGACTGAGTGCGATTCGTAGGTGGTCCCTCACAAATTATGGTAATGGTAAGATACTTACCTTTATGCTGATGGTTTAAAGTTGGATGGTAGGGTTGGGGGTGGAGTTCACTCTGAGCGCCTGAGCATTTCCGCGCACTTTCGTTTTCCTGATCATTGCAGGGTCTTTTAGGCAGAGCTGCTTGCGATCACTGAAGCCGCAAATCTGGTAAGGTGTAATCCGATACCTTGTAGTGATATCTGCATTTTCACTGATAGTCAGGCGGCAATAAAATCTCTCCAACGTCCAGCTAATAACTCTAAAGTTGCCCTACAATGCAGATCGTCTCTTAACGAGGCAGCCATGGCATACAACCTGCACCTCATATCGGTACCTGGGTATAGCGACATTGAGGGAAACTGTAAGGCTGATGACCTCGCCAGACTTGGTACGACACTCAGCAATTCACTTATCACTGGTAATGCAGGTATACCACTTGCAACGTGAAAACTTCTAATTAAAGATCATTACTCCCACATAGCGAAGAGCAGGTGGAGAATGGAATCAATTTGCGCTATCGCCAGACAGTTTTGGCCAATGCCTGACCAATATCGCACTAAAGCGCTAATTAATCTAGACCGCGTCCACACAAGTAGGGTAGTTTTTATTTTAACCGGGCACTGCCTCATTGGCATCCACACACGTAGACTAGGTCTTCCCTATAATGACTTCTGCAGAAGCTGTAGAAAAGAAGAAGAAACCATCTTCCACTTTGTATGCAATTGCCCTGCTTTAGCAGCACGCAAACACAGAAGTCTAAGAGCATCCTTCTATGGAAGACTTACAGAACTGGCATCCTTTGATATTAGAGACTTATCACGTTTCATAGCAAGCACAAATTGGTTTAATTAGGTAGGGATCAAGAGGTAACATTCGCCCAAAGGGAATCACAATGGACCAATAGGTCTCAGTGTGTTCTTTTATGGACAGCCCCAACAACCTAACCTAACCTTGGGCTGTCACACATTTTTGTGTATTTGTTGTTGTAGCAAGCACCAATTGGTTTAATTAGGAAGGGATCAAGAGGTAACACTCGCCCAAAGGGAATCACAATGGACCAATAGGTCTCAGTGTGTTCTTTTATGAACAGCCCCAACAACCTAACCTAACCTTGGGCTGTCACACATTTCTGTGTATTTGTTGTTGTAGCAAGCACAAATTGGTTTAATTAGGAAGGGATTAAGAGGTAACATTCGCCCAAAGGGTATCACAATGGACCAATAGGTCTCAGTGTATTCTTTTATGAACAGCCCCAACAACCTAACCTAACCTTGGGCTGTCACACATTTTTGTGTATTTGTTGTTGTAGCGAAATGTTGTGAATTGTCAAAAAAAAAAGGAAAACATTTTATGTATGGATATAAAATGAAGTATGCGTGTATGTGTGCACGAAGTAGAGGGTCTCATCGAGACTTGTAATGTGCCAACGAGTTTGCTGAGCACACTCTCGTTGTAAAAACACATTACTCGTTGAAGTATGCAGCGCTCCATATATACGAGTACGTTTATAATTTGGAGATAAAAAACTCTCTCTGGCTCTCTTTTTTTTTCCAATTCTTTGCTATAAAGCGAGACGAGCCGTTATTTTTTAACTTCGCTCCACATTCTCATTTAATTGAAAAGTTAAATGAAAATTTATGTAAAAAACTAAAAAAAAAAATACAAATTGAAGACTACTACGACGGGCACCTTAAAAATTTCTTTTAATCTCATACACAATCACTCGCCGCCACTCTTGCGCAACAATAACAACTGTTAAATGTCCAGTGGAAAAATAAATATTATTAAGTAAACAACAACAATAACAAATGGCGTAGGAGTCGGCTACTCATACAAACTGGGCAATTGAAGTTTAAAACACTTCGTCACATCATAATTTTTTAGTTCTACATAAAGTTTGCCTGGTAGCCATCACCGCTATAAAATTGGAGGGAAGTGAACAATACAAAAAAAAAAAACAAAACAAAGAAAACCAAAATGCAATTGAAAATAAACAGTAATTCTAATTGGTAAAATACTCGGACGAATTACTTTCAACACTTTCAACTGCATTGTGTAGTAAAATAAAATTTTATTGAATACTATTTAAGATTGGCTACTACTAGTTTGATACACTGTCTATGCAGCATATCCACTTTTGTTTATAAGGAAATGAATTTTTCATTACATAATACATATTAAAGATACCTACATAAACTTTGAAATTAAGGTATCTGTCTGTGTTTAATCGTAATGATAATGATGCACATCCTGTTGTATGCAAGTGTAAATATATTTCACAACAAAAGAGAAACTTCAATGAAATTAAATAAATTATAAACCATTATTTTAACATATTTACTTTATGTAACGAAAAATTAGTCAAGAAATTATATGCAATTTCAAACATTTTTCTTTTTTGCATCTTGTTATTATGTAATTTTTTAAATTAAATTATTAAGAATTGCATTTGCTTACATCCATCTTTTCGTTTTTGTTTATAAAACACTTGGGTGTTCAATAAAAAAAACATTAATGTTTTTATAGTTTTGTGTTGTTCCATTTTGAATTTACTCTTATGAATGGCCAAAGCAAAGTTTTATTATAAACAAAAATATAAATCCAAACAGAATCTTACCATTCATGTTTGTTTTAGAAGTGGAGCGAGCAGCAAATAGTCACCACAATTTCGTTGATATAATCACAGAATGTGTTGTATCAACAATTTTTCTCTCCCCGCACTGTCAACAATGAAATTAGATTTCTTCTTTGATGTAATAATAATCTTCAATTACATAAACATAAAAATACTTAATTAACTTTAGATAAGTTAGAATAGAGATGTTTCTCAGTTTAGTGGACAGCACATTTTCGTATACATTATTACAATTATTTCATTTGTTCAATGTGGAAAAGGCTAAGAAAACTTTATCTTCTTGAGTCATTCATATGTATATAACTTTTGCAGCTTATCGCGTTTTATATATCATTGGCTAATAATTGTGCTTACTTTAATGGTCAGTAGCATGTGTCACGTTCTTTTCTTGATTATTTAGTTTTGCTCACTTTCTTGGAATATGTTAATTAACAGACTGTTATTACACGAGTTACTGTTCTTGCTTGCTTGCTGAGCTGTTTAAGACTAGGGGCAAAGAGCTCACAAAACGCATGCCACTATGGCAAACATCGTCAACAACATTGGAACCTGAGCGTACTCTGCCCAAACCACAAAGAATGCGATACCGCGATTCATGCTATATACTGTGAAAGATAGAACTGGTTTCTCCACTCCATTTCATACCATGATGCCATTCATATTCTGCAAACTTTTATATTCAATGTACCAATCACGGTTTAGATTGTAGTTACTAAAATATAACAACTTTACCAATTTCATACTACTAACGAGGGGGCTAACAAAAATTCGCTTAAGAATTGCGCCGAATAAAATTGCCCGTTACATTTCTTCCCATACTGTGCTATTGAAAGATTCAAATTCAAAAATTTTTATCTTATAAGCTCTGTATTAAATATCAGAAAATATTATGTGTCGCTTGTATTCAATAAAAATTTATTTAACGCAAAAATAGCAACCGAGCTGGAAGTGCGAGAGAAAATGATTAAAATTTTTCAAAAACCAACCTCAGTTGTTTTTTAAAAAAATTGCCAAAGAGGTAGTGGCTAGCCCAAAAACCATATCTCCCGTTATTAAACGCTTTAAAAAAGAACTTGGCAAGGAAGGCTGATTGCTTAGAAACTTTCGTACGCAGGACTAAGAAGGAAGCTGGGCTGAAGACGTAGAAGGTGCAACAAGTTTCCAATAGGAACGCCATCAAGAAAGAAACCCCAAAACAACGAGAAACCGCAAAAATCTTAAACAAGATTTTGTGAAGACATTCGAATACTGCATAATGGACAACGAGATTTACGTTTTAGCTGACTTTTTCCAGCTTCCTGGTTAGGAATCTTCTACAGCCGATTCTCGAGGAAATGTCGCGGACAAATTCAAAGCCAAAAATATGACTTAATTCCCAAAGAAATTTCTTGTTTGGCAGGCAATTTGCAGTTGCGGTAAAAGGAGCAGGTCATTCGTGATATCGGATACAATCAGCGACGCAATATATTTGAAGGAATGCTTGCAAAAGAGGTTGCTTCAATTTTTACGCTAACATGAAGTATAAAGTTTTTTTTGGCCTGGCCTCGCTTGAGGCAAAGCGGCCTTAGAGTGGTTCAAACGGAATGAAGTGATTTTAGTGCCTAGTGAAGACAATCCATCAAACTGTCCAGAACTAAGACCGATGGAGAGATATTGGGGTTTATAAAAATGGGAGATGAAGTTAGCAAAAAAAAGTGGCCAAAGGCCTTAAAGACTTCAAAAGAAAGATGTGAGGGTGTCGGCCCTTACAATAAAAAAATTAATGAACAGGGTTCCTGAAAAATTCAAACTTTTTATCAAAATACAATAGTTCTTGGTTCCTTATTTTTTTTTCAAATCTAAAAGTAATTGAAAAAATAAAATACTTTAGTTTACAAAAGTCGGACTACTGGTTTAAAAGATTTCATCATTTTTGTAGCGGGCAATTTTATTCTGCGCAGTTTTTAGTTATCAAAACTGAATTAATTTTTGACACATCAAAATTTAAGTCAGCATGGAGACAAAAAAAACGCAAAGCTATTAAGAAAGAGTCGGTTGAAATTCCACCGCCATCACAGCAAGAGATTCGCTTTGTCATTCTTTTATTTCTGCGTAACCTCAAGCCTGTGGAAATATGTAAAGAATGCACTATCGTTTTCGACCGCCTTGGAGAGGTTCCAGAGATTCCAGACCGGAAATTTTTATGTGGAGGACGAATCTTGTAAAGGCCGCGCAAAATCTTCGACTGATGACGTAAGTGTGGCTCTGGTGAAGTCTAAAATTGACGAAGATCGAAGATTGACCCTGGAAATGATTGCTGAAGAACTGGGCTTGGGAATATTTAGAGATCATCTCGGATACACAAAGAAATCAGCACAATGGGTTCCTCGAATTTAAACTGATGCACAAAAAGAGGTTTTGGAGAGTTCAGGACCTTCAAGTAAATTGTAAAAGGTGATGAAGCTTAATTCTTCAAGTACGACCCAGAAACCAAGCAACAGTCAATGGTATGAAGCCTAGAGAGTGCTAATCCATCCATTAGCGCCAAGCAACAGAAGACAGCGGCGCAAGTAATGATGTCAAAGTATTTCACCAGAGAAAAATTTTTAGCTATTATTCATCTAAAAACAGGATAGACGGTAACTGCTAAATGGTATACTGAAATCTTTTTATCACAAGTTTTTGAAAGCTTGTTGGGGAAACTAGAAAAAAGATGAACTGTGCCGCTACTTTTAGCATTACTATCAGCTAACACTGCTGAAAAAATGAACAACTTCATTGCGCTTAGTACCAAATTCTCCGGACTTACTTAAACACCATGAAGATTGAAGTTATGAAATTAAAATTGTTTTTGGGCCTTTTCCTTGTAGCCAACAACTGCCTTCGCATACTAGTAAAAGAAATAAGGATAAATTTCGCATAATCATCAACTTGTTGCATTTTTATTTACTAACAACAATTAAGTACCTTTTTTTATATCATATTGCGGCGGTTCTTGCTATTTTTAGTAGGTATTCGTAAACATACCTAGCTACTAGACTATCTACCTACAGCCTTGACATCACATTATACCGTAAAAAAATTGGCATTTCTATGAAATGTTTGTAACCATAGCTATATTAGTTGGCACAACAAAACCAACCGAATTGACTGACTGACACTACTATAAAAATATTTACTTTAACTTTGACCAAATAGAAAATAAGAAAAAGGAACAAATTCAATTTTTCACAAACAACAAATTTGCAATTCAGAAATAATTTTTGCTAATTTCTAAAATTAAAATTTGTGCTCAAAAGTGTTTTCGTTAGTTACGTTTAAAATAAATCAGAAACAAGAAGAAGCAGATAAATTGTAAGTGCTAAAATGCTCGATTCATTCCTTTAATATTTTTTTTTTTTTGTTTGTTTTTATTTTAAGATAATGCAAAAAATTAAAAACATTTACAGATCTGTGCTACTTTTGACAACTTGTGTCATACTCTAAAAAGTTGTAACAAATGCTTGCAAATTATTCGTTTGTTGTTGGTTTTCATTATTCTTAAAAGTTGTATAGACATTTGAACATATTAAACACATTTAGTGTCACGTTGTTTTCCCAAAAGTGGCCCCCGGAAGTCGTTCCATGTCGTGGCAGTTTTTTGGTGAAAATATATTATTATTTTTCTGCTTCAATTATTATAAAATTATATTCAGTTCTTGTCCAGGTCATTGATTTTTAACCAAAATAATTGATGTACCTTTTTAGTTCTGGTTTCATAAAACTTTTATCACAATTTTTTAAAAGTTGAATTGAAATTGAATTACAACACAAATATCATTAATTCTCTATCGATATTTCTGCTGGATTCTGAATGCACAAATGAAGCTTTAGAAAAATACCGGTCTAGATTCTGCAAGGTAAAACCGTTCTACTGATGACAGAGTTAGGGAACGGTTTTAAACGATTAAAACGTTTAGGGGACGTTGCACTTTCTAGGTCCAACATTTTAGCAATTTTTATAGGCTGGGTTTTTTTGCAGCTGCATGGAAGGCGTTTTAAAAATCGTCATTAACCGGGCTATACGACTGCGGCTCACTGGGACGTCTGAAGAAAAAAAAAAGTACCAATTAGTTTACTTGGCCAATATTTCACAAAATGGGGGACCGCCAAAACTGCTTTTCTCAAAAATAGGACTTTTTTCGTATTTAATTTGAATTTAACCAAACTTATTTTTTTCTAGTATTTCCTGGGTCATTGTTGTGTAGAACATGTTTAAATTTCAGACCGATGCGTAAAATTTTTTTTAGTTATCGTGCACGCCAGAAACGAGAAAAACGAATTCAAAGTTTTGACTATCGGGTTTTACAATAGCTGACTGTAATTTGTAAGTTTACAGATTACAGTCAAGAAGGATTATGAGTTACTAATAATAAAGAAATGTTGGAGGAAGCCAAAACGGAAGCCGAAGAGCTGCGCGCCCGATTTGAGCGCTACAATCGTCTATATCTTTAAAAGTACTGGGTACTCTGAGTTTCTCTCTAAAATTTTTACAAAATGCTTTCGAATAAGACACATACAAAATTTTTGCCAAACCAAGAAAGTGCTAGGCCCTCTTAATTGGTGAAATTCTAGTCAGGGGACCTAATCGTTATAAACAATAAAAAAAAAATCAAAATTTAATAATTATTTTTAATTTTAATTTTTTCGTTCAACTGATTTTTATTTCTTCGATATGGTATAAAAATTATTTTTTGACTTTTATGTTTTTGCTCAACCGAAAAGATCAAATTATGGTTTTTATTTAATTTTTTTTTTTTCAAGAATAAAAATTATTTTTTGACTTTTATGTTTTGCTCAACCGAAAAGATCAAATTATGGTTTTTATTTTATTTTTTTTTTTCAAGAATACAAATTATTGTTTGAGTTTAATTTTTTTGCTCGGGAATAAAAATTATTTTTTAAATTTTATTTTTTTGTTCGGGAATAAAAGTTAATTACTGAACTTTTTTTTTTTTTTGTTTTTCAAAACGAAAAACTCAAAACGTCATACAGTTTTGGTATTGTGAGCACGAAGATAAACAATTTCCTTACCTTGGGTCGTCGGGTTCTTCACTTGATGGAAAAACCTTAATCGAATACAAAAGACAGCCAAGAAAAGGAAATTGAGCTTGGGGATTGGGTATCTAAGAAAACTATGTTTGAAGCTTGCACGACGATTGACGTCAGTAAAAAACACTTTCTGAGATGAGGTTATATTCAATAATTGAATTATTTATTTATTAGCGCTTATAGTGATAGACTGCATGTGAAAGCAATGCAATCTTGTGAAACGTCTTTTATGCATGCATATCAACAACAACTCATTGATAAGTTTTTTATTTATTCATAATCGACAGTGTAACAAAAACAAATTTATCGCTGTGCTCAAATATTTTCGAAAAATAATAAAACTCTAAACATTAATTTTTATTCTCGAGCGGGAAAATAACACTCAAACATTAATTTTTATTCTCGAGCAGGAAAATAAAACTCAAACATTAATTTTTATTCTCGAGCAGGAAAATAAAACTCAAAAAATAATGTTTATTCCTAAGCGAAAAAATTAAACTCAAAAAATAGTTTTTATTTTTAAGAAAAAAAATTAAAATCGAAAAATATTTTTTTTTTTTGGTAGAGCAAAAACAGAGTAATCAAACAATGATTTTTATACCAGATCAAAAAACAAAAACGCTCACAAAATAAAAATCTTTACTGGCTTCATTAAAGCATGCAACCAGTATCATTTTGCTGTACTCAGCTATGCTCTCTGACATTTGGAACAAGTTTATTATTACCACGTTTATATCAACTCGCTTTCGATGGTGTCTGTCTGTCTGTCAGTCTGTTCGGTACAAATTTTGCAATCGATTTTAAACTAACTTCCCGATGAGCTAGAGACTTGAAACTTTAAATATAGTTCAGAACTGGAAGACAATGCAATATGAAATATCTAAAATATATATAAATATAATAATATTTAAAATATTAGCATCGGAAGTTTTTCCATTTTTTTCATAGATCAAAGCATTGAATTCATCGTTGTTAAAATCATTGCTTTAGCGGGAGTAGAATATATATATATGTGTATACATACCAGGGATGGCAACTAATTTTTTCTGTCTCCCCGATAGCCCTCGAGAAATTCCCCGATTTTCTATCAAATTCCCCTCACCGGTATAATTTTATATTGTAACAGCGACACACGCTTAAAATTTATCAAGGTTAATAGTAAGGTACTTTCAGACTCCGGAATTATTTTGACACATGGTGAATCTGGTGTACCGAGTTACTCGACGTTCATTTTGAAAAATACATGGACTTTCTTTTGACCCAAATAAAAACAAAAAATGGTTCCTATTGTTAGCCTTTTGAAAAAAAAGTTAAAATTTTTTTTGGTTTTGAAAAAAAAAATTGTCACAATTTGAATCTTTAAGATTTTTTTTTATTTTTCGAAAGATTAAATAAAAAACTTGTTCGATAAAAATTTCCAAATCCAATTAGGTGATTAGTTACATGGATCCAAAACAGGGGCTGTTTGACCAAAACGCGAATTTTGGCTGACAACCAAAATTAGTTTTTTTAAAAAAAGTACAAGAACAAGAACTGCCGAAACTGATGCCAAAGCGCTGCGCAACTGTTTTGTGTTGACTGACACTCGCCGCTATAATCGTCTATGTCTACAAAAGCACTTCGAGTTTTTCTCTAAAAAATTTTAAAAATCAATTTCCCCAAACAAAGAAAGTGCAGGGACCTCTTAAGAAAAGATGAAGGTTATAAATATACAGTATTGCAAAAGTTAAACGATTTACATTACATAAAATTTGAAAAAAAAAAATATTTTACAGACTTTATTTACTAAAAGCTGGACGGTTTCAAATTCCCCGCAAAAAACAGCTCATTCCCCGATTCCCCGTACTAAGGCAAATTCCCCACAAATTGGGGAATTCCCCGCAAGTTGGCATCGCTGATACATACACAAATTCAAAGACAAATGAAAGAGAGAACAAAAACAAACAATAACGAACTTTTCTTTTCGTTTTGTTCCGCTTACAAAGAGTATAGATTGTAAAGAGATCGCAATTTGCTCTTGCTGGAATCGAAACAAAAACTCGTAGAAACAGCAGCGAGGTGCAATACCGATGGTGTGACAGCAACGGTTGTCAACACATCCAGCAGACAAAAATGTATGAATGGATGAGTTTGATGAAATAAATATTTAACATTTCTTTCAGCAAATAACTTTCAACACTTACAGTATTTATATATACTTTATATACAAATATGTAAACGTTTTGTTTTGATTTTATGAATTTTAAATAAGTACTTTTAAATCTTTTTCTACTGATTTCATGAAATCAAAATGCGAAGAAATATTATCACTATTTTCAACATTGTACCTAAATATATGTATGTAAATAAGTATATTTAGCTAAAATATTAGAACTTTTCATATTTTAATATATAAATAAATTATTCTTCTGGTATATTTTTACATCCATAAAAACAAATCTTCGTCTTACTATGTATTTGGCAAATGCCTTTATTTCATTTCTGTTTCAAAATCTAGAATCACAAGGAGGTGCAATGTAAAAACAGTATTTATTGAGTACCAATTTATGTGAGAAGATATAATTTGAATTCTGTTATATTTAATGAATAGGGCTATTCGCAATCTGGGGAAAATGATCTTGCACGAGTCCAATAATTAATTGTGACATTGCTTAGACAATTGGTTTTGATTCAATGTGTCAACAATTTCAAATTTCAATTGAGTTCAAGTGACTTCAAAACCTCAATTGACTTCAAGTCATTCCAATTTAGTGCAAATTGTCTGTTATTAACCATGACTTCAAGGTATTGCAATTAAATTGAATGCATTCTTTTACAGCTCTGGTCTTTACTTAAAATCGATTGCAAAATTTCACACACACAAGACTAAAAAGTAAAAAATAATAATTTAAATAAAAATATTTTTAATATACCACGTTCTTAAAATGGACTAAAAAGTATAAAATAATTTCTCCTAACCCCATACAGATTCACAACCACATATAGATTCCTTATCCCATACAGATTGTCTTGAAAATTTGTAACTGTGAATTTTAGTAGGACGAAAATACTTGTATGATTTAAAACGAAAAACGTGGGACGCTCGAATGGTTTGAGTAACGAAAGAATGGATGAGGTTCCGCGCGATAAAAGCATCCACCAGTGAAACTCTTTACGAAAAGGAAGTGGTTTAGTTTGAAAAAAGTATCGGCAAGCAGGCAAGATATCACTCGAATAAATTATTGTAATGGTTATAGTATCGGTGAAACAAGTGAGGTTCCGCTCGGTAGAAGTATTTTACTGATAAAATTTTCTGCGGAATTGTAATAGTTTCGCTTGATACAACTGTTGTACTAGAAAAATAGCGACAAAGTGGACCAGAAACCACTCAAATTCCGCTCTACTAGTTAAATAATGAGGGAACGAGTGAGGTTCCACTCGATAGGAGCGTTTTACAGATAAAACTGTCTACGGAATGGTAGGTGTCTCTCTTAATTCCATTATTCTACCATAATATAAATGCCGACAAAGCGGGAAAGATTTCGTTCTACTGGTTAAAATATCAAGAAAACGGGCGAGAGTTCCGCTCGATAAAAGCGTTCTACTGATAAAACTGTATGCGGAATGGATGGTACTGCGCCTGTATCTTCTTTTTCTACTAGAAAACAAAAAAGTATCAGCAAAAGCAGGCAAAATTCCACTCGGCAAAATCGTTATACTGGTTGATTGGGGGAATGGAAAAGGATCCGCTTGATAAATGTGTTTTTCTGATAAAATTATTTGCGGAATTGTAGTGGTTTCGCTCGATACGACTGTTCCAGAGCACTTCACTTGTTACAACCGTTCCAGTCGTGAAAATATTGGCGAAATGAACGTAGTTCTTTAGCAACAAAATGGTACTTGGCCCATTGGAGTTTTTTATCACATATTTTATTTAATTTAGGTAATGTATAACAACAGGCTTAAGGAACGTATATGTACAGGGTGACAATTGTAAAGTGACGCAAGTTTAATACTCTGCAGCAAGCTTTACCATTTACCGTTACTTTAATTTAAAAAGCAAATTCATTCATCATTGGCTTTGCTTTTAATTTCATTTGAATTTTTGTTATTACATTTTGAAATTTCCATAAAAATGGACAAGGAAAATATTCGTCGTGAAATTATGAAATTTCATTTGGCAAATTATAGTAGCCGTCAAATTGCAAAGGCTTTAAATTTGTCAAGTCGTACGGTAGACCGAGCTATTATTCGATATAATGAAACTGGGGGTTTTGGAGATAGAGACCGGGGAAAATTTTCAACAGTTGCCACTACTGGTTTAACAGAAAAAATTCGTAAACGAATCAAGCGAAATCCAAGGCGCTCAATGAGAAAAATCGCTAAGGAAGTGGGAGTAAACCGTGAAACAGTGCGAATCATTGCAAAATCAAAGCTTAATCTTAAGCCGTACAAGCTCCGAAAAGCTCAAGATCTGACACAAAAAAAGAAAGATTTGCGACTGCAAAGATGCAAGGCGTTGCTACGCTCCTCCGTGTTAAAAAATGTTGAAAATATCTTGTTTACAGATGAAAAAATTTTCACGGTTGAACAACATTTCAATGCGCAAAATGACCGAATGTGGCTAACATCATCATCGCAACAAAATAGAACTGTTGGCCGAGTTCAAAAGCCAGCTTCCGTTATGGTATGGGCTGGAGTTTCCGCTAATGCCAGAACCCCTCTAATATTCGTTGAAGAGGGTGTTAAAATTGACCAGGTTGTTTATCGGAGCATTTTAAATGAACATGTTCTTCCCTGGGCCCAAGATACATTTAGAAATGAAAACTGGACTTTCCAGCAAGATTCTGAACCTTCCCACATTTCAAAATTAACGCAAACATGGATAAAAGACAATTTTTCTGGATTCATAACATCTCAAGAATGGCCACCATACTCCCCAGACTTGAATCCAATGGACTACTCTATTTGGAGTATTTTAGAGAGTAAGGCTTCTGCATCTCAACACCACAGTCTGGAGTCGCTGACAAATTCATTAGAGAAAGCCTGGACTGAAATTGATCAGGAAGTCCTGCGGCGAACAGTCCTACGATTTCCGGATCGATTGAAGGCATGTGTGCAGGCTAAAGGAGGTTATATTGAATGAGGTGGGGTTCAAATGAATGCTTATATATTCAGCAATGTTAACACTTAATTGTACTTAATGGAAGTACGTCCTTTTGAAAATAACTGCTGTGCGTCACTTTACGATTGTCACCCTGTATATGTAGTCATCACAACAACAGTGTATACAGATACGGGCAAATCAGACGGCAGTTTCGGAATCCGCCACGATTCCTCATCAGTGTAATAGTGATAGTTCTTAATCTTTCAATATCCTATATAACCTACTGATATTTGAAATCATAACCCAGAATTGTTGATTTGATTCCAAATATCTTCACTGAATAGAGATATTGAAAGATTATTAATAGAGGTTGCATTTTTGTGAATTACATTATTGTAAAATTTAAAATCCCTTTTCCAATTCTAGCTATTTTATACTAACTTTCGCTGCGATTGGCGATTTTTTTATTCACAGCTCTTTAACTTTACTAATACTTACAAGCATTTTAATGCTGCTCACATCAAAAATTTGGCGCTACATTCATTCTAAAGAAAACTGCATGCCACAATTACAAAAAAAAAAAAAAAACGAAAACAGAAAACCAACCTAAACCCCCAGAACGACCTAGATTGAGGTAAAACCTAATTGACGTTGACAATTGCTTTGGCGTATTTCACTATTTTCTTTATTACCCGCCTAGTGTTCGTTCATTGATACAGAATACACCAAAAAACCAAAAAAAAAAAAAAAGCAAAATACAACGCATATATGTAAAATGTTTCGCAAGCGTATTTAAAATCGTGAAGAAGAAAATTAGAAACTTTAACGTTTACATTTTTCGTTCTTTATTTCTTTCTTTTCCTTCCATCTCAATTTAGATAAAAGGAGAAAAAACACAGAAAAAAAACTTAACATATACAAAAAGATTAAAGCGAATAAACAAAAAAGCTCAACAAATCCTACGGATTTTCTTTTGACTTGGTTTTAGGTGGCCGGTGAATTCTGTAGCTGTTGCGCCCAGTGACTCATACACTCGTTGAAAATTGCATGTTGTAAACAACTTTAAAGTGCATTAATTAATTTAGAACAACACAAAATAAAACAAGAAAAATCACAAAAACAAAATGAACTCAAAAATTCGACTTTGTTACTAAAAAAAAAAAAAAACTAAACCGCGAAAGCAAATTATAAAAAAAAAAAAAAAAAAACGAAAAAAAGAAATTGGCGGCAATTTCTGTTTTCAGTTGCTGTTGCACATTTGTTGTCAACATTAGCATGCCGAGCGATCTGAATGGAAAAATTTATTATTCTTCAATTAAACACTCAGAATTGCGCAAAAAAAAGTTTAAGAGTTATCAAAGTCATGCACTCAATGCAATAAAGCAAATGAAAAGTTCAAAGAAAAAGTACAAGTATCTACAATTTTAAATGAACTAAAAATTTATCGTCATTGTCGTTTTTAACAATTGTGAATTTTTTGTTTTTTTTGTTTTTGTTTGTTTTATTGACAATTGTCTCTTCGTTCGTGTGACAATTGTAACATTGTACTTTATAGATTTTTATTAAATTAAAATATATACTTACATAGTATATTGATTAAAAGTGAAACGAATTAAATCAAAATAAATCAATTTAACCAAAGAAATTAGTCAAATTTAAACCAAAGTCTGATTATTACCATTTTACATAACATATTTACAATTATTGTTTTTTAATTGTAATTGCTTATTAATTTGAGTATTTGAAAAACAAAGAAAATAATATCTTTTAACCAAAGTTAATTAATAATAATAATAATAATTAAATTGTGCCATTAAAATGTCTGGAATATTTCGACATCACTCATCTAGCAATAATAACAATAATACCAACGAATCAACGCCAAATAAACGGTTTTCATTCAGTGCTTTTTGGTAAGATTTACTTGTTTACTAGTGTACTAACATTTTAATATAAGTTTAACATTTGTTTCAAAAAAATACATACTCATAAATAATCTTTCTGTTTTCTTTAGGCAGTTTGCCCTTATACAATATTACTACCAAATTCTTTCAGACGCCGTATCCAAACAAGTAAAACTATTTTTAGAGTTGGTTGCCTACATGGTCCTTTTCAAGTCTGACAAAATAAATACATATGTGAGCACCTAAAGCAGATCTCTATTGCATGGATCTCTGCCATAAATATGGAATATAATTTTCCCATTGCTACGGCTTACTGAAATCTTGGTCTGTAGACCTCAACCCCAGCGCTGCCAGTTTATATCCGTCAGTGCACCATACCTATGGCTTAAATAAAAAAAAATTCAATTTTCAATATTTAATGATTTGAGTTAGAGTTGAAGGTGGGCTGGACTTAACAAAATCACTCAGTCACAAAGACCATTGTACTATACCTAAGATAGAGCCACTAGAAGAAAGTAGAAAGACAGGAAAGATATGTGAGACGATAACTGATGAACCTTAGAAGCTCAGGAAGAGGGAGAGTATAGACATTATTCATACTCAAGACATCACTACCCAGCAGCCTTAATCTGATTCTCGACAACGCCGGACAGCTACAAAGATAATGCTCCGTAGGGTCGTCGTCCTCAAGACACGATTGGCAGGTTGGATCGGTGATGACGCCCACGTTGGTCATATACTGACCACATGTTTTATGTCCGGTGATGACACTCACCAGTAATCTCAGTTTCAAAAGAAATTCCGCTGATTTTCTGTTAGGTTGTCTCACGAAGCACTTTGCGGTTCTGCAGGAGTCAAACTCGGAACGTCTTTCTCTATGGATAGAACCCTCGAAATCGTTGATCCAACGCATGATCTCCCCAGAACTTACGCCAAGAAAAGGTTCCGAACCTCATGGTGTAATTGCAGAGCCTTCATTAGCTAGTTTATCAGTTAATTCATTCCCTGCAATAGCACAGTGTTCTGGAACCCATATAAGACATAACTTGTTGTGTTTTGCAACACTATTTAGTTCTGCCTTACACTCGCTGTCCAATTTTGAAGAGCTGGCAGGGTTAGCAAGAGCCTTCAGTGCAGCTTGGCTAACACTGCAGATGCATCTTCCATGCCATCTCCTCTCAAATATCCAGCCCGCCGCGTCCAGGATAGGGAAAACCTCCGTTACGAAGACTCGCCATCAGTTCAGTGCAAAAAGAGTATTTGGTCTCATCGTCCAAGTACCAACCGGATCCAGTACCGTTTAAGGTTTTGGATCCGTCGGCATAAAGGAGACCCCAGAGTACGAACTCTGGACTTAACCATTGATCACGTTGCGGGAACCACACATCATATCTTCTTCCGAAGCGGATACAAGGCACGTGAGTATCCACGGGCATCAAGAACAGTGGGCATTGTACTGACAACTGGCTGTGTGTCTGACTGTGCCCTACATCCGCTTCGACATGCCAGACTCCATTTAACCGGAGTCGATAGGCCGCTCTCATCGTTTCTTTACGGATTTGAAGATCCATAGGAAGCAAGTCAAGCATGGCATTGAGGACATCACCAGATGTAGTACACATTGCACCAGTGATACCCAGGCCTACACTTCTCTGAAGCCTGGTCAGAGAGGATACTTAACTAAAGTTCGTGTCCACGATACTACAGAGGCATACGTGACAATAGGTGTCACAAGAGCAATGTTTACCCAGTATACCAGAGCTAGACGACCTCGATAGTCTAGTGGGTAGTGCACTAGACTTTCATCTGGGAGGTTCGGGTTCGATTCCCGTCTTCGTCTGGTGGTTAATTTTCATTACTTTCTTATATTCACTATCAATATGAAGTGTATGAGAATTATAAGATAGTGTACAAGTACACACATTGGTTGGTAATGGCAAAACCACCAAGCCGATAAAAAATTGCCACACCGCCGTTCGGAATCGGCGTTAAACTGTAGGTCCAACTATGTGGTATCACAATGGGTCGTTCAGGCCTAAGTGTGTCTCTCGACAGCCACTCCAACCTAACCTAACCATACCAGAGCTGGATTCAGACTCCAAGTCTTGCTGAAAGCTCGCCTACACTGCCAGAAAATCTTTAGTGCATGCGAAACCTTCAGCTCGACGTGCGTCTTCCGTAACAGTTTGCAATCTAAGGTTACCCATAATGTTTAACTGCAGCTTTACTCTCTTCATTGTTGGTAGTAACTGGCCATCCTTCTTGCGTTTCCTAGTGAAGAGCACTATAGTGCTTTTACTATAATTCACTGAAAGACCCTGCCTATCGTACCAACCCTCGATCTTGTCCAACACTTCTTGCATTTTAATGCACACTGTCTGTAAGGACCGTCCCGAGATGTGAACTCCAAAATTCTGCAAATCATTAACCACCACGAAGCCCCATAGAAGAGGAAAAAGTTTTGATAATTTCTTATAAAATTTGATCCGTCTCATCACAATTTTTTGAAATGAAACTTTAGCCGGGCTGTGAACTGAAAATTTTTTAATGGAAAAATGCAAAACGAAACGAGCTTTCATTACACTCAAACGATACCAATAAGAAGCCAAGTTATGCTGTTGTAAATGTTTAGCGAACAAGATCATATGGGGATCGGCTACTTACAATCAAGCAGAAAGTCGACTTCTCGCACTTTTATCTCATGTGCTTTAGTGAAAATGCTTGATTCCATATAGCTGAACTTTCCTCTAGTGTCTTATATACGTGTAATACATCGTGTTTGTGCCGATAAATGTTGAGAACATCTACAAAAAAAAAATCTTTAGAAAATAGAAAGAGAAAGAGTGCAAAAACCTCAACAACAATGATCACGTGAAAAATCGCGTTTTTGTTGCACTCATACGAAACCAGTAAGAAACGAAGTTATGCAGTTGTTATTCGGCTTCATACAATCAAGCAGAGAGTCGACATCTCACAGTTTTATCTCATGTGCTTTAGTGAGAGAGCCGACCTAGATGCCTCTGCTTAATTGCATATACATATACATCGTGTTTGTGCTGATAAGTGTAGAGAGTATCCACAGAAAAAAAGCAAAATAGAGGGAAAGAGAATGAAAAAATTTCAGCAGAATATGTTATAAACATTTTCTAATAATTTTCAAATAATAAATACATCATTTTTATTCATAAATCTGTAATCCTTTTTTTACAATGGATTGAAATGTCCGAATTTTATGAAAAATCATGAGTAAATCTGCATTTAAAATTAATCTTGTCTTCAGAAACCCATGCTAAAATTGTACGAGAAATCTTTTCTCAGTACCTTCGGATTAAAAGTAAGGCATAAAACTTCACTTTGTTTCGTTGTGTGGTGAAATGTCTTACCTTTAACCCATAAGAGCTTCTTGCCTTTAGTGACTTGTAATGAAATTTATCGTAAAATATTTTGTGCAACATTTTGACCTTTGAACACCCCTTTTAAAAGGGAATTTTCTAGAATTTCTCCAAAAAAAATGTCAAAATTACCCATATAGGGTATTCAAGGGTTAAAATGTTCCACAAAAATATTTTACGGAGAATTTCACTAGGGTTCACTAAAAATAAAAAGTACCTTTAAACTTTCTGAAAAATACAGTCTTGGACTACCCTGAAATATAGTGAGGGATCTTGGGTTGAAATCTGGAAGAGAAAGACTGACTATACTAAATTAGAAAGGAAATACTCTACTGCATGTTGAACTGTAACCACATCTTCCCAAATAACCAATTTGATATTTGTTTTGGTATTTAATATTCAAACGTTATCAAGGGATAGATCAAGAGTTTTTTCTTTATTCCATTGCGTATTAGATTTAATCAAATATTTTGATTTCAAATAAAAGAGTTTGTCTTTATCTTCAGTTATATATATTCACGATATATTTCACTCGAACATTTCATATAAATATTTATATAGTAATTAATATTTCAATAGTTCGTAAAGATTATCAACGTCTAAATTCCACGAAATTCCATCATTCAATCCTTTGAATTTAAAATAATCTACATATACAAGTAATTATTTATTTTTATCAGTCAACACCCAATTTTGTGTTTACTTTATCTATCACTAGAATAAAAACACAAAGCCACAAATGCTCTGAACTTTCATTCTATCTGTCTGTCACGTACGTGCATTCGTCCTCACTTACACTTTATCTCGTTAACTAAACAAGTCACTTTTTCAAAACAAAATGTAATCATCACATGCATTAATATAACAACAATGCCTTTTGTTAAATACACATATTTATCAAAAAGGAAAACTGTGAGTGCCCAGAATCTAAAATATTTATGTGTATTTCATCGAATTTTAAGGAGTTTTCTTTAAATTATTGAAATTTAAATTATAAACATGAATATCGAAAGAACATGTCTACCTAACTTATTACATCAAGGAGTTTGTTGTATTGTTGTTGTTTGCATGATTGCATGCACGTAATTTGTTGTGATGTGCTCTTTTTTTTATTTATAAATTTTCAAAGCCACAAAAGTTGAACGAACCTTTTATAAATGGCACACTTTGGCTCCCTTTATTAATTGTTTACTTAACTGCAGAACTTTTACTGTATTCATAATAAAATTCATTGTAAAAATAGTCGTAAGATTGAAGAGAAAAGGAGAGAGAGAGAGAGAGAGAGAGTATTATAGGAGTATATTCAGATTGCAATGTAGGAATTTGCAATCATCTAATCAGCTGTATTCTTGTTGTGGTTGTTTTAGTTGTATATATGTAGTTGTGGGTATCGACATTATGTAAACAAAATATAAAAACTGTGCCTCTTAACAGTTGAACAATTGTGACCTTTTCGTATTCAGAATTCATTATTTATGCAATGCACACAACTTCTCCAAGTCAGACAACTTAACAAAAAATAAAATTATTCAATTGTATATATTATTTTTAGAATTTTTATGTATGTTACTTTATTAAGCTTATGAAAATCTCAACACTTTTATTACAATAAATATATTTTTATTACAAAAATTTTAAAATAACGTTTCACCATGTGTAGAAAGTGGGAGTGGTTGCTCAAATCAAGACATTTATCTGCGCAAAATTCCATTTATATTGCTCTATTATTTCTCTCAATAACTAATTTATTTCGTGTTGTAGTTATTGATTATCTAGTCAGTGTTGGTTCTCAAAACGATCATATTTTGCCATCAACTTATTGTCTTCAGACATAAACTTTCATTGTTCTGCTTGCCATGTTTCTTCTGTTATACCGTTTCAGGTATTTACTTTGCATAGGAGGCAGACCCACTTGCCTAAAAAAAACATTTTAAGAGGGCCTTCTGCTTTGATCCCTAGTTCGTGAGTTATAGCTCATCAAATATAACTAGCTCGTAATGCCACCGTGTGCCCCGACATCGTCTCGCCCCGCCTTGGCATTTGCAATGTAAAAATTTGTTCCGCTTTTAATCTAACTGTCGATTGAACATTATCGGCATCACTCTGGGACCGATGCATTTAGAGCGGCTCAACTCAAAGAAGCAGGTAGCACATCACGAGCTTCTTATTGATCAGAAAGGGAAACTCTACGCACTCGTATTAAAATATTGTGTAATTCCATTTTTGCAGCCTTTTATAACACGATTATTTACGATTTAATGGCGATTTAAGGGTTGCATGGGGACTCTAAACTCACTCCCTCTATTCCATTCACTTTCACTGGTAATCAAAGTTCTAGTACAACCTTTGTAGTTCAGGTCTACAGTTCTTTTCCCGGTACATCCTTGTTTTTTACTGCCTTGCAGCTAGAGTAGCCAGTTGGAAAGCAGTGAAAATCAGTACAGTTCTTATGCCTTTATTGCATAGTAATTTCAATGTAATATAGTGATATAAACGTCCTGAAACTTTTTCTCCGATTTTGTGTGTTCATTTTACATTTTTTTTTTCTTCGTCAGTAGACATTGTTGATTACGTATCAATTTCCATATTTAGAGAATAATTACAGCTGAAGACAATAATTAAATCCAATTAATAACTAATTCCTTTCACTCATTTATAAGCTTACGTTACCCGACTTTTTTTCAAGCAAAAATCTTAAGACATTAATTTGAAAAAATCAGTACAAAATCAGTACAAGATCCAAAAATCAGTACATTTTCGTACTGATTTCGAGATTTAAAAAAACCAGTATTTAAAAAAAAAAATCAGGAGATGTACTGATCAAATCAGTACGTCTGGCTACACTACTTGCAGCTTTCATTCAAACAGTTGTCTGCAGATCTCGTTGGGTTCTAGTCAATCCACCTCCATTTGCTTTGTTTAATTTCAGTTTGAATGGCCAGTTATTTACATTTTATCCCAATATTGTAAGTACTACTACATCTACTTCCACTTCGGCTCTCTCCTCCCCCTTTCCGATGCAAATCTCAAGAAAAAAATGTATCTGCAGGCACTCGCAGTAGAAGTGAAACTTTGTTGTTTATTTGAAAATTATTAGAAAACATAACACATTCTGTTGAAGCTTTTGCAGTCTTCTCTCTGTTTTACTTATCGGCACAAACACCACGTAGTACACATATATAACACATGAATGGAAAGTTCAGCTGTATTCAATCAAGCAGAGGCATCTAGGTAGGCTCTCACACTAAAGCACATGAGATCAGTGTTGCCTTTTTCCACCAGATTTGGTGGATTTTTTAAAATAAAATTCAAAACATTTTTCACTACTCAATAATATTTTCTGAATTTTTTATAAACCCTATATTATTTATAATAATACAATAGCTTTTCGTGTGATTTAAGTTTTCTTCAATCATTTAACTAGCTAAATAAACTTTCGATTTCTTCATAAATTATTAAAAATTTCAAAAAAAATAGATAAAATGAATTAACACTTCACAAATTCTTGGAGAATTTCATGCTGAGTGCCCAAAAAAAATACTCCCATAAATTTAAGAATTTCCTTTTGCGAGGTTTTATGAAAACCATAAAAGATATAGATTTTTCTACATTGTTCAGTTTACACTGTGGCAATCTAAAATCACCCTAAAATTTTAAAATTAAAGATTGTACATTAAGCCGGGGCGATTTGTATAGACTAAAATTTTTCGATTCCGCGCCGTCGAAATTATGATTCCTCTTGTCATTACGAACAAAAAGTTTTTCCACGACATAGGTCTAAAACGAATTTTAGACCGAATATCAGATTTCTGGCGTTGGCATCCCTACTATAAATAGGGATTTTTTAGGAGTTCTGGTGAATTTTGAAAACCAAGATTTGGCAACACTGCATGATATAAAACTGCGAGAAGTTGACTCTCTGATTGTATGTAGCCGAATAACAACTGCATAACTACCAAGGCGGATTTAACATGGTGGTAGCAGCATTACAACAAGTACAACGTAACAATAACAACACGCTACTTTGTTGTTGATAAAAATCGTAATTGTCAAAAGCACAAGAACAAATGCATGGAAAACAAAAAAAAAAAAAAACAAAGATTTTGACAGTTAAGATTATCTTCATATAAAAAAAATTAGAGAAGAAGAAGACAGAGCTGACGCTGCTATCACCTATTATAATTTCGCCATGATAACTACGTCTCTTACTGGTTTCATATGAGTGCAACGAAAACGCTATTTTTCACGTGATTGTTGTTGTTAAAGTTTTTGCACTGTTTCTCTTTCTATTACCTGAAGCTTCTTTTCTGTTGATACTCTCTACACCAAGTTTGTCCAGCCCTTGAGCTCGCTAGCGTTTTCTATCCAGTGATTTTATTTGCAATCTGCATCCCTGCACCAAATTTACTGGTTGTTCCGTAAAAAGTTACCAAATACAAAATATTCGCCCGTTTTCAAAGCTCAGACTCATCAACACCTACGTAACTTTGGACTCACACAAATGTAGTTTTATTTTATACAGAGCGTTACTCACAGATTGTGAAATTTCTTCCAATTTGCTTCACTGGTAATTTTTAATTTTCCCATACTGTCAGTAAAAATGTTATCACATAAAATATGTCGAAATTATCGGTATAAAACATAAACATTATTGAGGTAGAGTTTCGCAATAAAATTGATTAGTTTATCTAAAGTTCTATAATAAAAAAGTATTAAGAGATTTTTCTGGTCTATATTTTTAAATAACATTTAATTAAATCAAAAATCTCTAGTGCGCTTATGTTAGAAATTTCATTGGCTTTTATTCAATATGGCATGAAATATAACAAACTTGTATGTCTGAAAATTAAGTACACAAGTATTGAAAATAATTTTAGTTTATATGTATTTACTTAATGCATTAAAGTTATTTTTGATATTGCAAAAGTAATTTGTAAATATTTGAAATATTTTATCTGCAGTTTGTTATGAATAAATCAAAATTAAAGTAGAACTTTCTATCTAGCACTCAAATTCATAGCTATTTGTTGATTGTCCCAAATTCTAGTTTATGATTTCTAAAGATTAAATTTTGAAAACAAATACCAAAATAAATATTTTCTATTATTATAAATATGCTACAGAACTTAATATTATTTCGCTCGCTTTACTTCAAAATCTTCTATGATTTTTAAGTGGAAAATTTTAGAGGAATGAAAATGCTTCAGTTAAATTTCAATTAACTTTTATAAAATCAAGCAATTATTTACATATAAGTAAATATAATATTTCAAAAATTGCAAATTCATGCGAAAATCCCGGAAATCATTAGAAAATTCAACAAAACTCAAAATAAATTACACAAAAAAAGAAAAACTTATAGAAATCTTTCACAATTCAGTGTGTGCGTATTCAAGCGTAAAATTAAAATTCTTTGTAAATTTATATAAAATCAAAACAAAAAATTATTTTTAACTTCAAAATTGACCATAAAAAAATATTCAGGCATGCCGCACCCAATTCCAACAACCAAAATCAAAAGTAATGTCCTTCACAATGTGCCGCTGACACAATAAATTCAAATTAAATAAAGGCAGACAAAAGAGAATTTCTGTATTTTTCATTCATTTGTAGATTTGCAAAAAAAAAAAAAAAATGTTTGGAAATTGTTGTTGATTTGTGTTTTTTTTTTTTTTTTTTTGTTGAATATTTTTGGAGGTAAATGAAAATTAGTGATGAACAGAACTTGAAATTTAGAAATATTTATGTTATAACTCTGCAAAGATATTGATTGTAGGTGATTTTGAAATGTACACATTCATATACAGTGTAGTTATTGAAAATGCTTGATTTTTCTATTTATTCTTTCAATAAACATGTACACACTAGAGGTGCCCATAATTCTTTGATTTTTTCAGTGACGGGCATAAAAAGTTTCTTTTACACTTAAATATGTCTCATTTGCATTTCGTTCAGTGGGCCCACGTTGCTCTTGGAAAATTAGGGAATTTCTTTATTAAATGAAAAATCAACATCGTTCATCAATTCCAGATTTTTTTCAAATATTATTATTATTTGGTCAAAAGTAGACTACAGAAAAGTCTATTTTTAGAAGTATTTTCAAAACGATCGAGCTCACAATCAGTAACGGGTAGAGCCGAAATATTTTGGGTATCAGAATAAATCGAAGCTCGTTTTCGGATGTACCACAACTTTTTTCGTGTGGCATTTTAATGTTTTTTTTTTCTATGGCGTCATATTTAAAAAATATATATATTAAAATGTCTCTTTTAGATGTCTCATTAGAAAACCTTTTTTAAACTCAAAAATTAAACTACAGTAAAAAAATCTGCAAACAATATAGCATATCTAGAGATGAAAAAATTGGCAATATCTCTTTTAGTTTTGGAGACATTCGCTTCTAATGTTAAAAATGTTTGTGAAGTACTATTATTTTGGGCTTCTGAGCAATGTTGATATTTCGGCCCATTTGGGAATCTGCGAAGAACAAATTTGCTTGATTTTAGATGCAAAGGCAATTTTTTATGTTCACTCCCTCTCTTTCAAAAATCCAAGACATTTTAATTTTTTTTGGGCTCCTCTAATCTGCACACACAGATATTGAAAAAACACGTGTTTTTTATGAAATGTGTGTGTAGTACTTACGCACTATCTACAACGTTTTGGAATTCAATTTCTCAAAATTACATGATTTTTTTTCTAATTATTCTGAATTGAATATTAAAAAATTATTATTTCGAAAAAGAAAGAGTTTGTTGAAATAGAAAAAAAAAATCAATAAAAAATGATAAAATGCATCTGCAGAAAAATGTTTGATCACATTTGAAGCATATGGATATGGTTAAAAATACTCAAATTGCCGCCCTCTAGATTCCTTACCATATATCTACAGTAGTTCGCTTAAACAATAGCCGCGTTTTTTCACCTTTTTACTATGAGACAAAACAAGTATCGTTGTTTGTATCAACAACAACATTTCAGCATTGGATGAATCCAACATAGTGTTGTACATTTTTTTCAACTCTCTCACTCTCTTGTACCACGGTATGATACCTTTTCCTTTTGATGTGATAACATCTTTATTCGGAGCTGAAAAAAAAAAATTATAATTGAGTGAATTGATAGAAACTAAAATCAAATGTCATGTCGGTGTCGCGTACGGTTTCATAGTACGTGTGACTTTATAAGTGTGTGTTTTATTATATATTTTACTTTAAGCCCAAAAGTATGCAACGCATTATTTCTATATCAAAAACGGTTGTGGAATATACTTACATATCAATGGAATAGTGAAATATATCAAAAATTGTTTTTTAATTTATTGTGTTGTTTTATTGCATAGTTTATTTTAATTCATTGTTTATTCCTTCTTAGTTGAAATTGTCAAATTGCATTAACATTAGGCGATATAGAAATGAAATCGAAGGAAGTGCATTAAAAAAAAAAAAATTTTGGAAAAATTTCAACGTGCGTGAACATGCGTGAATTCTTTTTTGAAAAATGCCAGTGTGTGAAACATACGTGAGTAGTATTTTTAAAGTCGTGAGCATGCGTGAGCGTGAGCCAAAAAGTACTTACGCGCCGCGCCCATCGCTAGTACCAAAGCCCCAAGTTATGAAAGAAAGAAAGGAAGAGAGAGAGAAAGATAAAAAACCATACCCTAGCCGAAAACCGAACTCGGATCTGTAGAGACAAGAGTCTGGCACGCTGTCATTAGAACACAGTGGCGATGGTTGAACCTACAGTTTAACACCGGTTCCGAACGGCGGTGTGGCAATTTGTTATCACTTGGTGGTTTTGCCATTGCCTACCAAGATTTGTACTTGCACACTTTCTCATAATTCTCATTCACTTCATATCGATAGTAATGAATATAAGAAAGTTATTAAAATTAACCACAAGACTAGGACGAGAATCGAACCAGCAACCTCCGGGCGACTTATTCTAAGTCTCACCACCCTACTTCTTCCTCGTACAATATTCGTGGCGATACCCTTAGGACACTATCTGATATTTCGGACTTGGGAGTAGTTTTTGACACAAAGTTTACTTTTGCAAGTCATATTAATTGTATTATTCCTAAGGCCTACTCTCTTTTAGTTTTCGTTAAACGCAATAGCAGCGATTTTTCCGATGCCTATACAGAGAAATTATTATATAATTCTTTTGTAAGATCTAAATTAGAATACGCAGCGGAATCATAGAAAGGATTCATTCATTCACAACGCTTGGAAAAAGTTCAAAAGAGATTTTTAAGGTATGCTCTTTCCTCCTTAAGGTTCGAAGAATCTATTCCATCTTATAAATCCCGATGCCTGCTTATTAGCTCTTTAGTAAACCGGAGAATCGTTAATGTTTGTGTACGACATTATTTGTGGTATCATAGACTCTTATCACCTATTAGAACTGATTTGTTTCAACATACCTGGTAGAAGTTTGCGGAATTTCAATATTTTCTATATAAAATTACATAGATCTAATTATGCTTGTTGCAATCTAATAACTAGAACCTTAAGAGTATATAATTCACTGTCCAATAATCACTTTATTGATTTTTCTGTGCCCAGAATTGAATTTTATAAACTTATTTATATATTCATAATTACATGCATTCATAACATATTATTTTTAAAATTTTTATAGTTGTATTTCTAGTCAGTAAGATTATTATCTATTTGGCTTAATAAACAAAACTATCGAAGTCGTTCTATATTCACATTCCTCCAGCTTCTGGTTGGTAAACCTCCCTGAGACCCAATAGTCTAATATTATCACAGTCTTATTTGCAGTTTATATTTATAAACGAAGGTTTGTCATTATGTGTCAGAAATTTGGTCGGTTTTTGTATGATTTGTATACACTATAAAATGAAAATATTTTCAAACAAAAAAAAAAAAAAACCTCGTGTGCCTTATTTTATAGCATAACACTGTACATATGCTTGTTATTTTAATATTTCTATAATGAAAAAAAGAAAAAAAAAAACAGAAAATTACATAAATCATTTTATTTGGGACCACCACCAAGAGATACTAAAAAAAATTACAATTTCAAGTGTTAAAAACAAAAAAGCATACGAAAGAAAAATTGCAGTTGATGCTGCTGCACTGCAATTACAGCCGCAATAACATTTGTTTATTTTTTAACATTTGCTGCTCGACCACAGAGTCAGGCAGAGAGGCAGTCAACAGCGGCCAGCCGGCGCGCGTTATCCAATCTAAACAAAATCCAATAGACCCTACATTTTTATATGGAAAAATAAATTTTTTTCTACTTTGAATTAATTGCTACATTTTTTTATTATTGCTTCTTTTCACTTTTTCACCACGGGTTGCCTTATATTATTATTTATCTTAAGGTTACAATTAGACTAATTTGTTGATTAGCATTTTAAATAAAAAATTGTTGGATTTTCGTTTTTTCATATGCAGCGATACAGGGCCGTAGCCAGAAATTTTTTTCGGGGGGGTTTTTTATTCGAAGAAAATATTCATAAATAATTTTTATAAAACTGATTTTTAAATACAACAAATTAAATCGATGATGCATTTGATGGACCCTATAAAATTAAAATTTTAGGAAAAATTTTCCGATTTGTTTAATCTTAACCTCAAAAAAATGGCCAAAAGTGACAAAAAATTCACTGAATAATCAAATTAAATTTTTTCAAGTAAATATTCAATGTGCATTCTAATGCTTTTTTTTTTATCGTGAAGGACATAATTTCATTAACTCATTGACTTCCCACTTCTGATGATGTACTCAACCTCAAAAAAATTACCAAAAATAGTAGAGGCTCATTTTTTTCAAATGATCATCATTGGGAATTTGAGCCATTATCAATGATAAGGAACCCGAATGAGGTTGAGATCTTTCGTGGTGCTCTGACCAATAATGCGTTAAAAAATTAATTATATTTTGAGATTGCCTCCTAAACTGCATGGGTTTTGCTAATAAGATGGAGTTTTTGCGAAAGAATTTTTCACGTAGAACACGAATCAAGGTCAAAAACTTCCCATCACGTCACGTTTTAGGAAAAAATGGGGTTCAAGCAAGTCTAATTTTTTTTACAAGGATCCGATAATTTTTTCTATTTTTTATTAATTTTTCATCTTTTCAAACTGATTCAGGACGAAACTTTAAATCAAAAACAGTTACTGACCTAGAAAAACTATGAATGCAGGATTGCTCTTTTTGAATCCGTAGTCAAACCTCATGTCGAAGAAAACAAATCGGATTTGATCGCATAGTGTAACTAAGATTTCAAATTTATTTCTTTTATATATGACTTTTTAGAAGAAAAAAACCGATGGAAGTAAAAAATATCGCTAAATAGATTTTATTTTGACTTTTTTTTCCATCCATTGGCAATTAATCTCTAAAATTAGAATAAAGTATTCAGATTTCGGGGGGGGGGGGGGAGGTCAGAACCCCCAAAACCTCCCCCTAAATACGGCCTTGCAGCGATATACTTTATACACTATAGGCAACTTGTTCTAGTTCTTATAAAATGTTTACAATATGGTTCACTTGGTCATTTTTCTTTATTTAAATTAAAATTTTAAGTAAATAAGGAAGAATCAGTACGTTTATCCTAGGTGAGACTCAGTTGGAAACCTAATGTGGAAGAAAAGGTGAAAAAAGCGCTCCCTAATTTCTATTTATGCCAGAGATCCTTTGGCAAGCAATGGGGTGTCGAACTATGTATTAGTGATGTAACGGATGTCAGTTTTGTGGATGCCAATTTCCAAAAATAAACACAAATTTACAGTTATTTGGCAAAGTCAAACAAAGCTGCAGAAAATACTGAGCAAACATGTTCACGCAAACATAATTGAGAAAATTTGTGTGATCGTAATTTAATAAACATTCTACTACTAATATTATGGGACAACAGTCCCTGAAGGGCCAAGGCCAAGCTTTTCGCATCCATTTATGTTGTGTGAGTTATATTTGTACACTAATGAAAGGGACCTACAATTTTATGCCAAATCCGAACGGCGAAGTGGAAAGCTTTTCATTGGCATTTTTTTACTCTTGGAGGTTTGCCATTACCAGTCAAGAGGTGGTGCCGTTTAGAGAAATTTTTATTTTTGATCGTGCCGAGATATGAACCCGGGCACCTCTGAGTAGCAGTCCAACGCATTAGCCGCTAAGCTACAGCGACCACAAACATTCTCTAAAAAAAAAACTACGAAAGCGGATGCGAATGTCAAAATTATGCGGATATTTTGTATGTAGCAAAATGCGAATGCAGACATTCGTTACATCACCACCATGTATCATTCTATTCATGCCTATTGCAATAGCCTTACCTACAGATTTGTGGTATTAAAATATGGAATCTGACTAAAACTCCGGCATACCGTTTTTTGGCCGTTTGATTAGAAATTGGTTTGAGTTTAAGATTGATTTGTGATTTGAATTTGATCTCCTTTTTGTCTCAGTGTTAACATGAATTTTAGTCTAAAATTTGGGTCTAATTTTGTTTTGAATTATTGCCTTATTTTTTATCTGAATTTTTTACTTTTTTCCTGCTGTTTTTTTTTTTTTTTTGTCCGAGTTTCAGATTGGTTTCAGTCTGAGTTTTAATCTTAAGCATGGCCGCGGAATTTTTGTCTAAATTTGTTTTAAATATTTGCTAAATTTTTGGTCTAAACTTGTTCTCAGATTTGCTTTGTTTTTGATATAAATTGCGGCCTCGGTTTTGCTCTCTTTTTAGTCTAATTTTTTGTTTGAATTTTAGTACAAATTTTGAGTAATTTAATTATTTTTTTATTTTTTTGATCTGATTTCATCATTTACCTTATGTTAAGGCCAGAGTTTTGATATAAAGTTTGGTTGGAATTTAGTGAAACTTTTAAACTGATTTGTGGTTTGAATTTGGTTTTGTTTTCGCCTCAATTTTGATCTGAATTTTAGTCTGAGTTTTAGTCTAAAATTCTTTTGAATTATTTCCTTATTTTTGGTCTCAGTTATTCGCTGTTTTTGGTCTAAATTTTCTACTTTTGAGATAATTTATTTTCTGATCTGTTTTTTTGTTTGTTCCGATTTCATCGTCTACTTTGTAGTCTTATTTTAGGTCTAATTTTTATTTCGAATTTTTGTCTGAATTTTGGGTCCAATTTTTAGTCCGAATTTAGTCTGAATTTGGGGCTGATTTTCGGTCTGAGTTTTAATCTGAGTTATGACCGACATCTCGGTCTAATTTTATTTTGAATACTTGCTTAATTTTAAGTCCAAAATTAGTCTCAGATTTGCTATATTCAGAAATTTTAACTAAATATGGCAAAATAGCTGATGGATATCAGAGTTGCATTTTTTTGTTCTTCTGATACCAATAAAGGCTAAATTTGTTGAGGTCTAGTTCAACATTTTTAAATTTTTTCATTCTAATAATGCAGGGTTTTGTTTTTAGGAATGGAAACACCAAAAGTTTTATTTCTAATCGAACAATTCAAAATCTATGTATAAAATTTAATTTTTATGATACATATTTATTCATAGTCATACGGATATACTTTCCATTAATGAAACGGAATAGCCCGTGACCTTAGGGTATAAAATATCCCATGCACATACATATGCTGTATTATATTTAATATTTACTGATGACAAAGGTTACATTTTTCCAATAAATTTTAGCACTTATTGTGAAATTATCACGTTTTACGAAAGCGTGATGCAAAAACAAACGAAAAATAAAAATTTACATAAACAATTTTCCTAAAATAAATCTTACTTATTTTTATATATCTATTTATGTATTTATGAGCATAGAAAAATCACACATAATATTATTATTAGATTAAATAATTGATTATGTTAAAACAAATCATTAATTTTTAAATACTTTAACACCAACTAATTATCATTCATCATCAACAATATCATCATCATTGGCAAATGTGTAGTTTCAGTCAATAGTAATTTTTATTTAATTATCTTTTACATGAATTAAACATTGAATGAAAAAAACCGGTTTTTCTCACATAATTCAATATTTATAATAGTTCTCGATTAAAAAAAAAAACACCAACAACAGCGAAAAAACACCGCTCCAAAGTAAACAAAATTACCACAATTTGAAAGTCAGTAGCCACCAGTAGTCACAATAAAGACTACAACGAGTACGGTGGTGGTGGCGTCAATATCTCTTGTGTGTGTTGTAATCTACTCACTCGTCTCATCTATCACTACTCGAATCTATATATCTATAACGAGATATTTTCATTCATAAAAATGCAACAAAGTCGTTTCTTTGCATTTATTACCGCGTTCGGTTTTTATTGTTTCTTCTACATGAATTTATTCACTCTATTGCCAATATCGCACACTCGCCGCTTGAAACGTTGCGAGCTAGCTGGAGAGCTGTATATTTTAGATGTTCCTAAGGTGGAATTGCCGCTATGGTTGTGTATTGCTGAATTCGAGAGTCGTTTTAATACGCACGTGATTGGCAACAGAAATGAAGATGGTTCCAATGATTATGGCATCTTCCAGATTAGTGATAAATTTTGGTGTTTCCCGGAAAATGAAACCGATTACTTTATCTTTAATGAATGCAATGTTAATTGTAGTGAACTCATTACGGATGATATTACCGAAGCGGTTACATGTGCTAGAATGATACGAAAACAACAAGGCTGGGAGGCATGGACTGTTTATGAAGAATTTTGCAATGAAACTTTGGATGAAATTAATGATTGTTTCGAATTTGAATAATTAGTATGGAGTGATAATTTTTGTTTTAATTTAAGTGTATTTCTATGTATGTGTTCTTTTTTGGTAGTATCTTTTAATAATAAAATTGTGGTATAATTTTTATAAATTTGAACAAAAATATTTAATTGTATTTTTAATCTAAAAAAATTCAGATTTCGTGGAAAAAATGTTGTTGGCAGTCATTACACATAAAAGCATAAAGAAAAAAGGTGATTCAAAGCAAAATAAAATTAATGAAATATTTTCAATGTACCCGATGTTAGATTTGCCAAAATTGAGCGTTGGCATTTTTACGGCACCAACACTTAAACATTATTCGATTAAAAATTATTTTTGCATTATTTTTGGTTTTTTTGTTAAGGAAATTTGTGAAATTTGAAACATTTTTAAGCAGAAAAATTTAAAAAAATTGTTATTTATGGCCAAACTTTTGGAACCCTTTTGGAACCTGAAGATATTTTTTATTTCGTTATGCCAAGGTCCATGGTTTCAAGATATGGGATTATTATCCCTTAACCGATGTAATCTCTTGTTTTTTCCTTGAAAGTGTACCGCTTTTATACCAACAAATTAAGATCCATTTAATGTGATTTAACTGTCTTTTACTGCTTAATCTGAATATGGCCACTGAAGTTCCAGGCTCTTTACAATAGCTTTTGGTGAATCTTCTTCCTCTTTGGTTCTCAGAATTTATTATTTTATTTGGTTTCATTTTGTTTCTTCTTGTTTCATTTCCACTCTGAGTAAATATTTCAGTTAGTTAAACTCTATCCTAGTTTTTATTAGTTATTGCCTTAGTTTGTAAGTTAACTTGTAATCTGTATTTATTAAAAATGATTTGGAAAAATTAATAACCTTCTTTAATTTGAAAAAAAAAAACGTCTGCTGAAAGTTAGCGATTGTTGGAAGAGGCTTATGGTGAACATGCTCCAAGCCAAGACACTTGTGAATGATGTTTTAAAAGATATAAAAGTGATGATTTTGCCGTATAAATTGAAGGAAAGAGATATCGAAGGACGAAAAGCCATTTATGAAATATTGCTCCAACTGCTAAAAAAAAAAAATGGTTATTCGCATCGAATTGTTGCTGGCGATGAAAAGTAGATTTATTTCGACAATCCCAAATGCAAAAAATTGTGGGTGGACCCAGGCCCACCATCACTATCACAAGCAGCATGCTATATCCATAGAAAGAAAACTTTGCTGTATATTTGGCGGTATAGTAAGGGAGCTGTTTACTATGAACTACTAAAACCTAGTGAAAAGATTACTGGTTAACGATACCTATAACAACTGATCAAATAGAACCAAGCATTGAAAAAAAAATGACCAGAATATTCCCAAATTTTACCATATGACAATGTTTGGTTTCATGTTGCACAACGTGTTAAAAACTATTTGGAAAACATCAAATGGGTTGTTTTACCCCACCAGTCGTATTCATCAGACTTGGCTCCTTCCGAACTACTACTTATTTCGATCGATACAGCACAGACTTTAGGAACAGCAGCTCAATTCGTAGGGAGTAATTAAAAATTGTCTTAATGGATGGTTAGCCTCAAAAAATGAGAAGTGGTTCTCCGTGGAGTTCCACTTAATAAGTCTTGAATTAAGAACTTAAATTAAAGGAAATCTATGTTTACCGCCGAAATTAGATATGGTTTGTTTGGTTTGTCGTAGGAAATAAAAACTGGTTTGAATAAACTCAACGTGCCGTGAGAGTACTGAAGCCCATTCAGTCTTAAACATTTTTTAATCATTGCTTAACTGGCAATTTAATGTAATTATTCTTTTGCGAAACTTATCATAAGACACCACATTTACTCCCCTTGAGTTAGGAGATATTTGAGAATAAAATCCTGTAATTCTCGATTAGATATAAATAGCTTATATAGGGTGTTGAAATATCAATAACAACCATCACTAAGATCACTGATAAGGAATCGTGGTGGATTCTGAAACGGCCGACTGACCTGTTTGTCTCTATATAAATTGTCGTCTACCTTGACAAATAACTTTCATTAAGCCTGTTAAAAACTACTCAACAAGTAAGGATTACTTTTCATAATCTCCAAAAAATTGTCTTATCTCGGGCTGGTTGGTCTGAGTTAGATTTTTTTAATACCACTGCAATGTTGCTGTAAACGTTTACTCCAGTCGAACGGCTACACATGTAAAGTTTTATAATAATTAGAAGGGCTTCGCCCATCTTTTCTGAGCGGCTCTTGCAAAGTTTAGGTAATACGAAAATTATAACAACAGCAAAAAACATATACAACAAAAATTACCATATGAGCGTGGTATAATTGGTATTTCTAATCCACTTATCCAATAGTGTTCACATTCTTCTTAATATACAAACCTTTATAATTTTTTCGGCCCCATTTATACACTGTTTTATTAAGCATGCGTATTCGAATGAAAGTTTTACAAATTTTAAACTCTTACATCAAGAAAATACATAAATATTAGCAAAACTTAACAAAAATGGGGGAAAAATATTCACAAAACGATTTTATAATAGCGGAAGATAACGCTATCTATGTGTCAGATTTCGCATTTGACAAATAGATGACGACTTTTCGATATAAAGTGCATACGTTTTTACTCATACTGTTTTCCTAGTTCAAATTTAACATTTTTTTTCACATCAAGGTAGCTTTGTTAAACATGTCTAAGCTCTCATGTCAAATTTTGAGATTATTCGATAGTTTTTAGCTTCCAAATGAGCAGCGAAATAGAAGTGCGTGAAAAAATGATTAGACTGCGCAATGAAAGTCCTAATTTGACTTTCAAAGCAATTGAAGAAGGAATATGAGAGCTCTGTTTGGACTTTACCAACGTTAAATTGATATAGGCTCCGCAAAGGTATAATTTAAAAAACAAATCGTTGAGTGATATACTATTTTTTAAACTAAACGATAATTTCTCTTAATATAAACCTTATTAATAAAACTGCAAATTATCAAATATAAGAAAATATCAACGGAATGAAAAAATCCAAATTGAAAAGTAACTAAATGAATGGATGTAAATAAGTAAAACTATTATTTGAAAAACCTTGTTTTGCTTCATTTTTATTTGAACCTGAACCGGAACACGCTGTTATTTTTTGCTTGAACCTGAACCTAAACACGAACCTAAATTTAACCGGTTCGAAACTCTGCTAAAAACTAATGGCGCAAAAAAATAGGAGTACAAGAAAGTGGAGTAAATACTTTCCAAATGCCAAACAAAAACTGAAAGCCAGCTTTTAAGTTCTATATAAAATCATACATAGTAGTAGAAAATTGGTATGCTGCTACTTTTTATGGAACCGCACATACTAAAAAAGCTAGTGAACTTCCTATACGAATAAGCGAGATACCATGTTATGAAAACATAAATTTTCAAATTTTAAAAGCCTCGTAAAAGCCAACTTGATGAACTGCGATAGCATGAATGCTTGTGTGTATTTTATATAATCCACATTTAATTTTTAATTAGTACATATACGAGCTATTGAAAAACAGGGTAATACAAATAAAAAATTTTAAAAGAAAATTATTCTTTCAGTTAAACATAAGTAGTAATTTTGTAAGTACATAATGTACAAATTTTCAATTAGCAATTCTTAGGCAAGCCCGGCTTTTGGGCTTATATGGACGTACCGCCACTGCCTGCTATGTCTCTTTAAAAAAAAATCCCAATACATCAGGCAGGAAAGTGGCTGAAAAACTACGATGCTCTAAAACTTTTGTTAGGAAAGTTAAGAGGGAGGAAGGGTTGAAGTCATACAAGGTCCACAAAGTTCAAAGTTCCCGACAGAAATTCGAAGAAGAACAGCGACCAAAAAAGCGAGCCAAAATATTGCACTGTGATTTCATAAGGAATTTTGATTGCTGCATTATTGACGATGAGACCTATGTACTGCGTGACTTTTCACAGCCTCCAAGTGTGGATTTTTATGTTGCAGATCGTAGAGGAATCAGTTTATCCAGTGGTTAAAGGGTTAATGAAATTTCTGTTAATATAACGTTTTATTTTTCTTTTTAATATGTTAACTAGTTGAGAAGAAGTTTAAGTTTATTTGTGCACTAGTTTCATCGTGCGCAAACCTTATTCCATAATGAATATTCAGATAATATGGGAGGTGCCACACCCAAATCCAATCTTCTAATCCAACCCTGTAGTATTTCCTGTAGTATGGCATTGCCAATCAACATACTTGTTCGAAATTTCATTATTGTACCGTATATGATTCCAGATATATACCCAAAAAAACATTTAGTTTGTATAGAAAGTTCCAAACCTACTTGTAATTTTGAACTCAGACTTTACCGATTTACAAAAATTTGTATGTCAATCTGTGCTCTGGTTTCGGTGTTATTTCGAGACATGCACACATATTTTTATTTTTATATGTATAGTAGAGAAGAGATAAAGTTAAATATTTCATTCCATTCCATTTCAATTAAGAAATATTCTTTTTTTTTATTTCGTTCCTTACCCATGGTTATTAATTAAGCTAAGCTTCTCAAATAATTAGTATATGTGATATGCATACAAAAAAGTAATAAAATTTTACGACTATAAAATATATGTAGTTTCTGAAATTTATTCTCGCACCACCCCCTCTAATTAAGCTATTAATATTTAACGCACATAATTTATGTGTGTGTGTGACAATAATTGCTTGTCTCTTAACGAGATCACCTCATAAATTCATATTGATTATTGAAAACTAGTTTTATAAAAGTTTTCGCATAAGGCGCGAACTTTTTTTTTTTTTTTAATCTACACATATTCAATAAGTTTCATTAAACTCAAAATTCTAACTTTAGTTTAGTCTCAATTCTAACACGTTCGAGTACAAAGTTGTCGACAAAAAAAAAAAAAAGTTATGAAATTTTATATTGCAAAATTCTGGAGTTTTTGTTTCTTAAACATTTTACTTATTTTTAAAACGCATACACGCATTTTAAATCACTGTGATTTGGCGCATGAAATGTTACGACTGGGTGTGGCCAAACACGAATTGCCCATTTGGACATGCATTGCACGTTATGAGAGTAAATTTAATACATCGGCTATAGGGCGTTTAAATGGAAATTGGTCAAATGATTTTGGCATATTTCAAATAAGTGATCGATATTGGTGTGTTTCATCATCCACGCGTCGTTCAGAGAATAAATGTCAATTGGATTGTCACAATTTACTGACAGATGACATACGTGAGTCGGTGCGTTGTGCACAAATTGTTAAGCAACGACAAGGATGGCAAGCTTGGGCGGTCTATCGAGGATTTTGCAGTCGAAAAGTGCAGACATTAAATGAATGCTTTTAAATATGAATATGGCAAATTTTTTATAAATTTTCTAAAAATAAATTAAATATTTCAAGTACAAGTATCAAATTATCATCGTTTTACTTAAGTAATTTTATTTAAAAAAAGAAAAAAAAAACATTTAAATGAAATAAACCCTGACAAATCTTTAAGATGTTTTTAATGTATTTACGTATTTATTTTCATATTTCTTCCTTATTTCATTTTGTTGTTTATATTTTTTTAGCTCTTTTGTGGAGATCTGCGTGTATTTATTATTTTGTTTTCTGCCTTGAGTGTGTGCGAATTGAAATATTTCATATTTAGTTGCACATTTGGAACAGCAACAAAAACAGCAGGAGGAAAATCAAGTACGTTTTGCTTCTTCGATTGTACTTGGTTCATATTATATAAATATATACACATACAATGCATTTCATTTAGCTCATGTAAACAAATATAGCACACATAACAAAAAACAACAAAATGTATTTACATGCGTCACACTGTATTTTTCAAGTTTTTTTTCTTAGCTTTCATATAAACTAAACTTGCGTCATTATATTATATATGCGTTGCATTCACAGTAATGTGAAATATAACAAAAAGTTGCTACATTTCATTATGCATAATTTATCCATATTTGCTATTGAATTTATGCAGAATAATTGCTATTGAAATTGATCCTTTTTTTAAGCAATTCCCCACTACCCTCCGCCCCCTTTACTCATAGCACTGGCTGCAGAGGAAGTGGTATTGCAGCGAACAAATTGGCTAATGAAGGCTCTGCGATTCCACCATTGGGTCCGGAGCCTTTTCTTGGAGTCAACTCCGTAGAAATTATGCGTTGGATAAACGACTCTGTGGGATCTATCCACGACAATAGGTGGTCCCAGCTTGATATCTGCAGAATTGCCAAGTGCTTTGTGAGGTGTCCGGAATTTCTTCTAAAATTAAGAAGGAAGTACTTGAGATTGATGGATGGTGCAATCACGAGGCATTATAGATCTGGTCAGCATATGGCCAACATGGGCGCCGTCACCGATCCGATTTGCCAATCCTGCTTTGAAAAGGTCAAGCATTACCACTGCAGTTGTCCGGCTTTTGCAAAAACCAGATTAATACTGTTGGGTAGTGATGTCCTGAGTATGATCAATGTTCGAGAAGTGTGAAGAAAACTAAGAAGTTCAGAGTTGAGTGATCTACTAAAAAGTTCAGAGTTGAGTGATCTACAGTTCCTTTTATTTCTCAACCACTATTCTGATCTGTCTTTCAACTCATACTTACAGTTCTATCTTGGGTACAGTACAACGATCCTTGAGACTTGATTGCTTTGGTTTATTCCAGCCTACCCTCAACTCTAAACATTCCTAACTGTAGAAAAATTGTGCAATTTTTCACTTCAATTTCGATTCCACTGAAAGCACTTTCAATTTAATGTTCTCGAGGGAGGAAACTAACAGAGTTGCCCTGATGAATTTAGAAAGTGAGCTTATAATAAACGCAAAAATGTTTAAATTGCTGCTAAATGCACTTCAAGCATTTAAGAACTAAGCCAAAGAAGCTACTCATTTTATTAGAGCAATCCATTTCGACATTTTTTTAAGAATTTAACCCCATCTGGGAATCGAACCTGAGGCAGCTGGAATTCCAGTCTAGCACTCATTCACCAGGCCACGGAAGTGGCCTAATTTGTTTTTTTTTTACACAATTCAAGTCTAATGTATCGATTTTTTAAATAAAACAATATGATAAGACCAAAAACTATAACTTCGAGAAATCCTTCAAAGTTATTCCCAGTAACAAGAAAGATTGTGACATAAAAAGGTTCGAAACCTCTCTCAAAGCACATACATTATAGAAAATTATAATCAAACGGCTCGAAAACTAAAACAAAATTGTGCGCGTTAGTAGGACGCCCTACAGAAGTTTACTTCTTCAGAATGTTTGCGTTTTGGGGTTTTCAATGAAATTCGAATTCTGTTGTGCCGCAAGTTGCTTGCGAAGTCTACACGCGATCTCTTGGTGCTGGTTTTTGGGTTTTTTTAACGATAACAGAATCTGAATTTTGTTGGGCCTCGATTTTTCGACGAAGTGTACATTATCGCTGTCTCTTAGCCGCAATTTTTGATGGAGATTTATTGTAACAATCGCCATTTGTTTGTGCCTCTCGTCTTTTTGTTTCAGTCTAATACTTTTAGCTCTAAAATTTCTAAATATTTTTTCAAATTTGACGAGAAACTGATGGGTAACGCCTTCTATCAATTGAGTATTAAAAAAAATTGACGGGAAACTAATAGGCAGCGCCCTCTATCAATTGAGTATGAAAAAAAAATCATTTCCGTGACAATTTCCGCTGCGACGATCATTTTTTACCCCCGGCGTCAATATAAAAATTATTCTAAAAAAGTAAACTTAAAAAAAAAAACAGGTGCAGAGGTTTTGTGCCAAAACCCTGGCTTTCTGAGCCTATATAGAGAATTCAGTCTTTATCCTCAATTCAACCTCAAAAGTAAGTGTAAGTACTCAGTCAAACCACAATCACAGACTAGTTTGAGATATCCTCAAAGCTTACTTGGGAATGTCTAGAGCTGCTGAATGAATTAGGCAAGGTTTTAAATTAACCATGTTTTGGGTCTCTAGACATACAGAAATGAAATATGAAAAAGCTGATTGTTTGGCAGCGGCTAAAAATCAAATCAATCGCGAACCCTTTATAAGGTGCCGATATATCTTCCAACTGGCCTTAAATCTCTAAACATCGACAGTCAAGGCTCCTAATTTCGGACTTTGACCCAAGAAGAACACTTCTTTGGGTCCAGCTAGGTAAATCTAAACAAGACAGTTCCTGCCCCTTTTAGCAAATAGAAAATGAGACGCTAGATCACATCTAACTGAATTGCGAGGCACTCATTTTTTTAATATTCGGATAACGTAAAAATCCTTTCAACTTCACTTTATTCGTACCTCACTGTATTTAAAAAGAAATTCGCTGTAGCTCATATGGATAAAGCATTAATCCATCATCATAATTCGTAGGTTTTATTCCTCTCCTTAGACAACAACATAATGCTACAGAGATGCCACAGCAACATCCTTTGATTTTTTTCACTACAATTGAAATCAAACGTAATAAATTTTAAATTGGAGATATATTTATCGATATTGTTATTTAAATTAAATACATTTTTATTTGAATTCACTATTTATTGCCTTCAGGTGTGCACCCAAATTGTGTTTATTTACATATTGTGATCTCATTTTTTTTATGCTGGAAGCACATATTTAAAATTATATACTACAAAATGCTCTGGGATTTGAAATTATCCGTATGCACATCAATTGCTCCTCTAGTTGTATATTTAGGAAAATGCCACAAAAATATACATGTCCAGAAGTAAAAATTAGCAATAAGATTTTACAACCTTGCACAAATATTTTTTTTTTAATTACAGTCGTATTTTACACACATTTTTGTGTTTATTACAATGGAATTTTATTATTTTGCTTTATACTTTTATTTTTATTTTTCTGGTGATTTTTTCTTTTTTTAAATGTGTGTACACTTTAATTAATTTATGAACCTATAAATACACCAATTTATTTATTACAATGCAATGTACTCGGTGTACCATATCTGTGAAGATAATTAAAATTAAATTTTCACTAATTTCATTTGTAAGAAATTTTGTGGAATTACTTACTGAAAATTCTTTTTATGTCTGTCTCTCAGTTCAGACTTACAAACTATGTTTTATGTGTTGCGCTATAATTGGTGTTTGATTTTGATCGCACCAAAAAAAAAAAAAAATCTAGGTCTAGATGTGTCCAATGCTGCTCTATGTTATCACATCTTTAATCTTTCCAACAAAAAAAAAAGTTCGCTTTATTTGTTGTTCTACCTGCCAAATTCAGTATTATATGTATATGTATTCGGTGGAGTAGTTTCATCCTTTTATTACGAAGAATTTTCATTTTGAAAGTTCTCAAATTTTTCTGAGTCTTCCGAGCGCGTGTTTTTTATATAAATTATGAATTAGACCTAGGTGATTTGTGCATATATATTTTTTTTTGTTTTAATAATTTTAGTACATAAACCATGAAAGTATCTATTAGAAAACCATTAAGATCTGTCCTACATAAAGTGTTGCTCATCGTGAATCTGAGCAGATTTGAAATAGAATTCGTCCTGTTTCATTCTTCTTCTGTTATCATCCTTTTCTCCCAGTGGAGCACAGGGTCTGGATCATCCTTTTATAGCGAACTCTATTACGTGCTTCTCGGCTGATTTCGTTCCAGGAGTAATTTGCTGTCTGTAATTCTGCATCAATCGTACCTCTCCATGTCTTTGCAGGTTCCAAAACACGTCGACCATTTCCCTGAGAATTCCATCGGAGTGCTTGACGAGCGATATTTTCGTTGGGTCTGCGAAGTGTATGTCCTATCCACCGCCATTTGCGTTGCACACCTCTACCGAAGTAGGAATTTGGTTGATTGTATTCCAGAGATTCACGTTGCTGGTGCGGTTAGGCCACCACATGTTGAGAATTTAGCGCAGCCATTTGTTGGAAAAAGTTTGTAGACGCGCCTCGATTGCGTTTGTACGCTTCCACGTCACACAACCGTAAAATAACATGGAAGAGTTATAAATGCGTAATTAGGTATTGTTGTGGTGATTTGTCGAGATTTCCAGATAGTTTGTAGCATACCAAAAGCAGTTTTTGCCCTGTTAATGCGCGCTGAAATATCTTCATCTGCGCTTCCTTTTGTGGTGACTAGTGTTGATTCGATACAAGTAAAAACTCGATACTTTTCAGTCGATTCGAGTACTTTTTTTACTCGATGCTATAACATAACGTCGCCAGAGGATTGATTTGGCGTATGTGTATAAGCATTCCTATGCCTATACGCCAAATCAATTCTCAGGCGACGATAAGTATTTTACTTGGTATCGGAAAAAGGGTCAGTATCGGATACTCGATTCTTTTGGAAAATATTTATTTAAAAAACTGAAATATTGCTATACAATATTTAAAATTGTGGATCATTTTACAATATTTTACAGCAATCAATAATATATTTCAAAATGCTACTGCAGAATTATTTAAAATATTTCAGTCTATATTGCAATATTTCAATGTATGACAATATTGCAGTACAGTATTGATGTTCTAGAAAATATTTCCGGCCATGCATGTAGAACATAATGTTTATTGAAACCTTTTCAGTAAAATAAAATATTTTTAACAAGCTTTAATCTGTTGATTAGTTTTCCTTTTATTATAAATTTTCTAGCCATTTGCTAAAACAAATTAACGTCATTTCTATATGATTCACGTGTTTCCAATGGAAATATCTCAAAACCATGATATATAAGGGAAAAACTCGTGTTGAGTAGTGTAAACTGCAGGCTCAACCATTTTGTATCACTATGGGCCGTTCTGGCCTGAATGTTTTCCTTGACAACCACTTAAAAAAAGAGTAATTTGTCTCTTTAAACGAGTATTCGATACAAGTACATATTCGATACTTTTTCCCGATATTTTCGGTAGCATCGATACTTTTATTCGATACAAGTAATGAGTAAAAGTATCGATACTATGTGAGTATCGAATCAACACTAGTGGTGACTATTCTACCAAGGTAGTTGAAGGTGTCAACACACTCAACATTCTCATCATTGATGCTAATGGACGGCACTGAGTTAGTACAGTAGCCGCCTGCCATCACTTTAGATTTACTGATACTAATCTCCAGTCCAGCTGCAAAGGATTTGGCATCTAAGTTTCCTTGTAAATTTCTAGGCGCATGGCTTTAGAGACATACATCGTCAGCATACTCCAGATCCTCGAGGTGCTTGCAAAGGGTCCACTGAATACCGCTTCTGCCATCTAGTGCCGAACACATTACATCGTCGATAGCAAGAGTGAACAGTATTGGGGACAGTATGCAGCCCTGTCTTAACCTGTAGCAACTTCAAATGGGTTTGATAGTTTTCCGTTATGTAGAACCCGACATTTGAAATCGATATACATGGCCTTGATTAACTTTATGAGTTTCATTAAATTACCTCAAAACAAGTATGCAATATTAATTTATCAAATATTCTAGCATGATAAACTTTCATCCAAGTTCAGTGGACTTACAATTTTAGGTTTATCAGTAAAAAATTACAGCGATTCGAGTCAATTTATAATAGAGTATAAACTAAGGTTGTGCGATGAATTATTCAATTAATCAAGACTTTGATTAATCAAAATGCAAATTATTCAATCAATCAGGATTTTGATTAATGAAAAAAAAAATTTTTTTTTCTTTTTCTTAATGAAAAATCCAAACAAATTGAAAATAAAAAGAAAAAAAATTTTATTTTCTTTTTCTTAGTGAAAAATCCAAACAAATTGAAAATAAAAAGAAATTATTCAAAATATTTTATTCGAATAATTTTATTCCAATTAATCAAAATCTTCATTAATCATTCGTTTTCAATTTTGATTAATCAAACCCCTAATTAATCGAATAACTTGCATTTTGATTAATCAAAATCTTGGTTAATTGAATTTAGCATCAAGTATTTTTAATCAAAGCAGCCCTAGTATAAACATAATATTGTATTATAAAACTTTTTTCTTTTGTTTTTTATTTTTTTGTTTCCTGTTTTGAATTTATTTTTAGTCTATTTTGTGGAAAAAAATTCTAAAAAATTTATGATTTTAAAGTATAATTAGAAGAAGTCGTTAGAAACACACTTGTGTTTTTATATTTACTTATGTATATGTACATGTATACATACATACGAATGTATTTTTAGTATATCTCAGTACTATACCGCCATAAATTTTAATTTGCCATGCCCTTTTGATGTCTACACATTCATGTTTCATTTGATATTTCTTACTGAGTTGTTTAGTTTTGTGAATTACTTAATCAATGAAGTTTTCGATTCCTATTTTTAATAATTTGTTTTAGATACAATGGAAAGCGCTTTGATTTACGAAAGAATGATGTGTTTTTCTATTAATAATATAAAGTATGAATTGTCAACAACTTAAGTATTATTGTATTACAATCGGATGGATTGCGAACGACGCTTGTCTTTGGCGCTCGTTACTTGTATATCTACTTATAAAAATAAGGATTTTAAGCACCAGCATCATTTAGAAATTTAACCAAAATTCAGATAAAAAACAAATTAAACTCTAACCAAAACTCAAACCGATATTCAAACAAAAATCAGACTAAACTCACCCTGATATTGAGAATTTAAAATAAGTACAGGATTCAGACCAAAATATAGGCCAAAACTAAGACCGATAACAATATCACGTCTAGTTCTCACATCAACTGCCGGACTAGAGTAGGCAGCTGGGGATGTTCAAGGACTGAAGAAAAATATCCTAACCCAGATATGGCCTATGACCTATATGTAGTACACTTCAGAAAGTATTGATTTGATTGGATATGGTCTCATTTACTCTAGAAATATTGTAAGTGCCTGTGTTAAAATCCGAAAAATTCGGTTTTTTTTATAGGAAACGAGTGAGTGCCTCGGAGGTGGTTCTCGTGTTCAGGGACCCACCCTAATTTTTAACAAGAACCATTTTCTCCGAAGACAGTATGGTAGTTTTCTGAGCGTTTTTTCCCCCTACCGGGTAAGTATTTTTAGAAACTAGGGGTATAAATAAAACCACGTTTTTTAGAAGAGGGTGCAAGGATAGAGAAATGGTATCATTACAAAAATTTATTATCTCATTGTGCTGAATAACTTTGCTTAAGTCGTAAAATTCGTACCTACCGACATCCGAACCAGACTCTGGAGAAAACTAACTTCAGATTAGCGATCAGTGCCCTCAAATTTCTCTAAAACCGTTGGAAAATTTGAGGACAAATTTTTTTTTGACCAAAACCCATCTCAAAAATCAGATCAAAGCAGGTCAAAATTCAGAACAAAATTTAAATCAGAATTCAGACCGGTATTCGGAGTAAAAATTAGACCGAGATTGAGAGGAAAATTAAGACCGATATTTAGGCTAAAAATCAACCGAAGTAGTTCAAAATTCTGACCATAAGTCAGACCCAAAATTAAACCACAGGAGATTGAAATTCAGTTCAAAACTGAACACAAAAATTTGAGCAGAATTCCAACCGATATATAGACCGAAAGTTTGACGAGATCTGACCAAACTATAGAATAAAATTCAGCCTAAAAATCTAACCAAAATTTAACAGAAAAATCAGACCGAAGTAGACCGGTATTCAGACCAAAAACCAAATATAAAAATATATAACCTCGGGACCCGCCTCTGTAAATAATACAAAATAATACAAAAGAATTTTTTAAATCATCGCTATAAATCACAAATTGTAGTTGATGCTATTAATTTGCTTGTGAATCTAAATATATATCCAAATAATTCTCTATTTTTCATGAATATGAAATTCTAATGCTAATGTGTCAATCTTTGAGTTGGGCACACAAGAGTATAAGTTAAAAATAATTGCCTTATGAGATCACGCACACAAATCATAATTTGTAAGAAAAATTATAATTTCTTTTTTTTTTTCAAAATGAAATAAAAACTTACTTGGAGCTTTTTTTTGCTATTTTTTAATCAATTCCGTTCACTCTACATTATGGTAGGTTAGTTCTTAAAATCAAAACTCAAAATACACTGCCAAAATCGGTTAAACGGTCTCTAGCTGTCGTTCAATCTAGAAGGAAGAACAAAATACTTGACTTACAATTGTGACTTGAGATTAGTTCTTTAAAGAGCATCACCAGGTTCAAATTTTCACCTGAGAAAAATTTTAGAATTTAGAATTCGAGGCTCCGAACTTAACGTCACACACTGTATGCATTGGAATAGTAGATGTAGTAGGTCATCTAGGATTCATTGGGGGCAACGAATATAAATATTAATTCATTCGCTTTTCTTGCTTAATATAAAGCATACAACTTTTGTTCTTGTATATTCTTTTTCAATCTGACATCTTGAAGAGCAAAATTTTTAATTAAAATTTGGAAATTAAGCAGAACTTTTTCTTTTCACAACATATATTCCACAGTTGTATGTATGTATATCTGAATTAATACTAATTTTTAAGAGTAGTTTTTACATTTTAATTGGAATATAAATTTCAACATCAAGTACATCTAATTACGGAAATAAAAATTTTATATTTATGAATATTGTGCTACTTTTATACTTTGTTGCCAATTTTTTGCCATGATGTCATCAATTGCTGTGTATGTCTATTGCTAGCATAAAATGTTGTCTTTATTACCTAATTGAAAATTATTAAGTGATGAAAAAAAAAAAAAAAAATTCCTTGAAAATATGCATGAGTAAATATTCTCCTTTTGTATATCAATTTAAATCAATATATTAGTTTTACTTATTTTTTTCATTTTCTTTGATAATAAATCATACATTTGTTCTTTTTATCTATGAAAATTATATTTTCATGCAAATTTTAATTAACTTATAATTTTGTTTTTCTTTTCTATTTATTACAGCACAAGTCCGGGAACACTTCAAGATGTGACAATGGATCATACATCATGTAAGTTAAACAAAAATAATTTTTACTCTTTACGAATAGCTTACTATTGTCAGTGTATCAGGCTTGTTTTTCATAAATTTGATATCCAATGAAAAATACGATTTACGTCTTCCGTTAAATCGCAAAAAAAGTTTTTTCAATCATTCTTCAATGCCAATTAATAATATTGCGACAGTACCAGGTATCAACACATGCCAAATGTTTTTTTTTTTTTGCCACCAATTTGATAGTATGGACCTTTATCAAATGTGGTTCTAGTTAACAGGATGGTTCCATATATCATACAGCCTGCGGAGAAATATTGGTTTTACTGGCAGAGAAGTTTCCAAAGCATTTAATCTTAAAACTGTCAGGGAGGTCAATCGCCCCTGCTTGATCTTTGTAGGGAAATCTTAAATTCAAAGTCTATGCACACAAACCTTATGCAACTGCTGAACTAAAAAATTAAATCTGGTACGTCTTGAACGATGACTATCAATCAGGCTATTTGCAAATACTTCATTAAGAATTTTATCAAAAGACGTTGTTTGGGTGGTCATTTGAACACCATATTTTTCAGTATTGAACCACTTATTGCCAATTTTATAATTCAGAAAAAATTATTTAATTTTAATTCCTTCCCAATTTTCCCAAATTAAAAATAACAAATAATAAAAAAGATGAGAGTCTGCTTCTACTTCAAAAAACATTGTGGAAAAAACTTTTCTATACGAAAAAGATACAGCATTCATATTAGATATCGGAAAAACCTGACCAATATGTGCTAAGGTGTCAAATGAAAATAGCTAGAAGTTTATACAACAGTAGTGGTAGTTTCTTTCAATAATACGATTCAGTGAAGGTATTGTATAGTAATTCTCATCTAATTTACAATATTTTTGCTTTTTGAAATAAGGGAGCTATCACAAAGATAACTGATATGAAGAACCGTAGCGAGCTCCGAAACGATCGTCTGATCTGCTTGTTCTATAAATTTTTGTTATTCTTCTGGCATAGGTTAGGTTAAGTTGGAGTGGCTGTAGAAAGACACACTTAAGCCAGAACGGCCTATTGCGATACCACATTTTAACGCCGATTCCGAACGGCTGTGTGGCAATTTTTTATCGGCTTGGTGGTTTTGCCATTATAATTCTCATATACTTCATATTGATATTGAATATAAGAAAGTTATGAAAATTAACCACCAGACGAAGACGGGAATCCGAACCCGAACTTCCCAGATGAAAGTTTAGTGCACCACCCATTACACTATCGAGGTCGTCTTAGGTAATATGTATGTTAATAAAGCCTATCTATTTTAATAACACTGTGCAACAACCAAAATCGGACTGGTGATTTGACATGTAGTTTTTAGTAAGTTTAGGTCGCTGAGTTCGATCCACCATCACGTCAGGTTTTCGAGATAACGGTACATGTAATCATGAAAATGGCTTTATTATGATTGTACCAGGACATTATTAATTTATGCCTTATCGTGTTTGGTTGTTCAGTAGAGAAAGAAGCACATTTTTTTGTGAAGAATACCCCATCTTAGCTCCATACTCCCAAATTTTGGGAGTTTTTTAAGAACAGCTTTGAACAATATTGCCTACAAGCCAAAGGGATGATAAAAGTATTGTAGTGAGTTTGCTTATCAAAAAGTATGGGGGGGTCCTAAAACATCAAAACACTCTCCACCCCCTTATTCTTGGGAAAATTATCTCATAAAGTTAAATTTCATATAATTTTCATATATTTCTTAAATTAATTTTGTAAAAATCAAAGTAATAAATTTTTTAAGATTTAAAATTTTACAAACTTTATTTGAGAAATGTAAGAAATTTTACTTTTTAATGTTCAATTTGGGACACCCTTGTAAAAGTATTTTCTCTATTTGAGTTTCTACCTAATACACATTTGGGCTCAAGAAGATTGTGATTGTTCGCTTTCTATATAGTTTCTTTTGCTAAGTGATTATAAAATACTACATGGCGTTCAATTCGGGACACCCTTTAAAAGTATCCCCTTTTTGAATTTCTCCTGAGGAGCTATATTACAAAAGGATATGGGTTCACGAAGCTTTTGTCTGCTAAGTTTCTGTCTAGTTTACGTTTTTAAATAAATGAGAAACGCATGACATTCAATTCGGTACACTTTAAAATTATTTTACCTTTTTAAATCTCTTCCTAGTAATGCTTTATCAGAAAATCATTTTGGCTGGCAAAGATCGGGACTGCTCGATTTCCGTCTAGTTTGTTTTGTTAAAAAGAATCAAAAGTACCTTTAACCCATTTAATGATAATGAACTCTTGGCTTCACAATTTTTCTTGTAATTTTATTTTTACAATTTTACACCTGCGCTTTTACCTTAATATTTGTATGTTAAAAAGGGTCTAAAAAATTAAATTTTTTAAAATTGCTCGTAGAGTTATTAAAATATTTTTTTATTTTTTAAAATACCAAAATGCAGACTATCTGATTGATTTTACCGTTTGAAATATTCCAGGTATACCGGTCGTTGCTTTTTCGCAACAGGCCGCCCTTGATAACGTAGACATTCTAAAATTTTCTCAATTGGCTAAAAGTAATCAGAGGGATCTCAATAGTCGCCACATAAAAAATCATGAAGTCATCTCAACTATTTCGATGATTCGTTTATAATGGGTTAATTTTATAACTATGTTCTGGAACCCGTTCAGCCATGATATTATTTTCACAGCCTATATTGTTGAGTTTTTTCACACATTCCCTGAGGAGCTTAAAACTGAATGTGTAAGAATCAGAAGCCCTTAGTGGTCATCTGACCGTCAAAGAAACAACCTCTGTTCAAATCAAGGTTTTCAATGTCGCATTCTTCTGACTGGAATATGCCGTAATAGCTTTTAATGTTGGATCCTAAATCAAATGATCTAAGTATACGCTTAAAGTTGTATTCTGGCTTTTCTCAGTAACTCACCAAAAAAAAACAAATAGGGGGGAAAAGTCGGACAATTTCGGTTATATTAGGTATTTTATGATTTAAAGTCCACAAAAATTTATTGATTTGGGTTTCAAGAAAAATTTCTAACTAATAATCTAACCTGCCCGCCAAAAAGTGACCGACTTTGCCCAGTCTCCCCTACTATGTTGATTACTTTCTAACAATTTTTTTTAGTTATACACGATTCGATTTAATAAATAACATCAAGGTGAATTTATATAAGGTGGAGTTACCAACAACTCATTCTTCTTCTTCTCTTTTATGCCGCCATTTTTTTGCATGATTAGGAACGCTGGTTTGTTTGTTTACGTTTGATTGTTTGTTTACTTTTTTACAACAACAACAAAGATGTATTATCATTGCCGTATTGTACTACTGCTTTCATCAGCTGTTTTTAACATTCAGAGTGCTCCGTCATTATGGCCGCAACAACAAAGCCCTGTTGTTGTTGCCGTGGTAAATTTGTTGTACTGCTGCTATGGCCTTCTACATAAATTCGCCTTGAACACTAATTTCTCAGATCCTTTTTTTTTTCAAATTGAGAGCTTAAGAAAAAAATGCTGGTATAGTTTTGGCATAGAGTTGCCATATTAAAATTTTGATGTATTCATCGTTATAAATTAAATGAAACTGAAAATAATAATTTTTGATAATGCTAACATTTATAGAAAAAGTGGGAAACCATCGGAGTGCAGTCGCTGTATCGTGCCGTGGTATATTTTGTTTGCGAGAAAAAAAGAGATGAGATGAAAAATTATGCTGCACTCGGCTGGTGAATCCGTCTCAATATTCAATCAACTGTGAACACTCAATTTCTGAAGAAATAATAAAGTTAGGAAGTCTCAAAATGTTCGTGAGATGTCAAAAAAAAATCTCATGATATCGGGCTGACTTTTATGAAACGGCGATCAAATCGACATAGCAAGAAATATGATTGTGAATTCGTAGAACGATATTTAAAGACAATACAATCAATGTTCCAATTCTTTTTATTGATCAAACTCGTTCCTAGTAAGCCCCACAATTGTATAGCGATCAGTCATATCTTCCCTTCTCTTAACTTCTCTAAACTATCTTAAGAGCGTTTTCCTGCATACTGCATATACATATTGAATTAGACGCCTACATGTAATTAAAAACATATTAAATTGCAACATTGTATCATTTAAATTTTATGAAGTAGAACAAACAAAATTTATATGTTGCAAAATAAAAGAATTAAATAAAAAATAAAAAAATAAAATAATAGTTCCGGAAATTCTTAATCTCATTGTGGGATTTACGACAAAACTCATGAAAATAAAAACAAAGCAAAAATAACTTGAAAAAATCATTGAAGATTTCATAATGCAATACATTAACTAAATATTCTTAACAAGAATGTTGCCGCTTTTTGGCGTAAAGCCAACAAACAAAATTCACAATTTTCGACAACATTTTCAAAACAACAAACACACAATAAGCAGCGCCTATTTCCGCCTACCTACTCGAGTTGAGGTATGTCAGCAGTCTGCTGATGGTCCATCAAAAACAACAACAATGACAAACAAATTAATTTGCACTACATATTTATTAAAAAAAAAAAGATAGAAGTGGAACGCAGCACGCAATAAAATAGTTGACACATCTCACAATAGACCTTCTTTTTTTCTTAGTTTCAGCTTGTAAATTCTCTATAGATGAATTGGTGGAATGAATTTCCACAAAAGATTTTAATGATTGTAAAAAAAAAGAAAAAAAAAAAACAACTTTTCCAAATAGACTTTGCCTTAAAATCCAAGCAGCATTCAATTGAAAAGTACAAATTTTCAATCAATTTTAAAAATAGTTTTGAAATGAAAATTTTACATTTTCAATTGTATAGAAAAATAAAACTAAAAAATAGTAAAAAACTTTTTTTCAAAACTAAATTTTACAACAAAACTGCAAAAATTATTAAATAGAATCGAAGCTATACCTTTTTTTTATAAAAATTCTTTGGAAGAAATTGTGACATTTGAAGCGCTCGCACAAGCGAACATAGATCCAGGGAGACTCTTTCGCAGGTGTCGAAGACAAAAATGCGTAAAGGTGCATCTTCGATGAATACACCACCGGAAAGTAAAGAGAAGATTTTAATATTTAAACGAAACTTTCAAACAAAACTAAGCGATAGTGAAATTTTGATTGATGGTAAAAATAAAAATATGATAAGTAAAACAGTGAAACCGATTTTTATGCTCACGAGCGAAGAGCTTTAAGCTTATTTATAAGATTGCTATGCTTGCAAGCGTAAAACTTTAATTTTGCAACTAAGACTCGGCATCACTGGTCTAAAATAATAAAAGGCAAGCTCACACCTGTGAGCTTGCTTTGTTTTTAAGTTTTTTATGTGTGAGAAATTGGGAAAAGCTTAAAGCTCCTGTGCAGTTATTTATCAATTCCATTCATTTAATTTTCATATTTTATTTTCTTTAAATTTACAGATGGCGTTGGTTATCGATCTCCATGCGTCAGTTTGCAACAGTATCAAGGCACAACATCCCCACCAACTACTCAGGGGCGTTCGGTGCGTGAGTTTGAAGAACAAATGGCCACGCTACGAAAGGAGAATTTTAATTTAAAATTACGTTTATATTTCATCGAGGAGAGTATACCTGGCTATCAGCAATCATCCCAATCAGCTGAGGGGCAAGAAACAGTTATGAAACAATTAGTCGACTGCAAGGTTGAAATGGAAATGTTGCGTAAAGAAATTCAAGATAAACAAGAAATTCTTAAAGATGCTGCACAAGCCATGAATCAAATGGAGAAAATCCAAAAGGATACTGAAATTAAAAGTCAAGTTATTATCGAAGAGCTTAAGCAGAAAATTCAATTTCTAGAGGTGAGTTAGAAATCATTTTAAAACTTTTAAAGCTTGTGTTTGATTTAAAAAAAATATATTTTTAATACTAACTAATTTTTGTTTTTCATTTACTAGATGGAACGTGATATGGATAAATCTCATCACGGTGAATTTATGAATGATTTACTTGGACGTTCGGATATCTCAGAAAATTTGAATGCATTACAAAAAGTTTGTATACTGTTATTAAATATATTATTGCGAATACTTTAAAATAAAATTGTGAATATTTTTCTATTAACCGTTTTTCTTTTCTTTCTCTTTTCTTTCCTTTTTGAATTTATATTTTCGCGTTTGTTTTTTTTTTTTTGTTTGTTTTGTTTTCGCTTTATTGCTTTGCTAAATGTTTGTGGATTTTATTTGCTAATCTCCTGCTGCGTTTGTGTATGTATGCATAGATACGTGAACTTGAAGGCATCGTTAAACAATCCGATGATAAAATACAAGAATATCAAAGTCAAATAGATCAATTTGATGAAATTCTGACGAAACGTGATGAAACCATCAAGGAGTATGAAGAGAAAGTCAAAGAACTTGTCTTCCAAAATGCTGAATTACTAGAAGCAGTTGAAAATAGAGAGAAGGAGCTGGCAAATGCTGAGGTAAGTTTTTTTTTTTTTCAATATTAATGTTTTACTTGGTTTTTGTTTACAGAATGAATCCTCCATATACTATATGTAGAAGTAGTTTTTGAAGTAATAGAGTTGAGTGTAGAGCAATAATTTTTAAAAACGCTATGCGATTAATCGATTATTAGAGGTTTTTCTTTAATTTGGATAATCGCATAGCCGTGTTTTAATAAAGCTTAGAATTTAGTTAAAAATTTAAATCTAAAAAGAAATTGATTATATAGTTTTATAACACTGTACAACAGCACAATAATATCTGAGTTGTGGCCCTTTTCGGGGTATTTTTGGCCACTAAATCTGTAAAAAAAATTTGGGTAGTGTCAGGTTTTGTGCATATTCGTAAATCTTCGTTTTTTTAGAATTTGATAGGGTGGGGGTTCATGGATGAAAATTTCTTCCCGTTCGTTTTAGTTTTTCTACACGAATTATGCAATTTTAGAAAGTTTGTGTGAAAAATAAAATCTCACATTTTCATATTTTGATTGATCTTCGTATATATACATTTTTTGACAATTTTATTATTTTTTATGTCCAAAATTCCTAAAATTCCATAATTCGTGTATGAAAGCAAAAAAAAAAGAAAAAAATTTCATCCATGAACACTAAGTGTGGCTCTTAGCTATAGGTCATTTTTCAAAGTAAAAATGTTGCTACTCCCTTGCACTAATCAGGTTCCAATGAAGAAAAACCCGGTCTGTGCAAAATTTCAGCTCCATCGGACAACTTCTAGGTGACCCTCAAACGTCTTGAAACTGAAACATAGTATACGCAACTATTAACTCCGTTCAAAAGCAGTATGGGTTATGTTAGGTTTCACTCCCCGATTTTCTTGTTTCTTCTTAGATAAATTTATTTGGACACATCCAGGAAATTGTGAGAAAACCTGCTGAATCAATTTTTTAAAAAATAAATTCGCAAACAACTTCTATAGGAGAAACATATTTTTATTTACAAGAATAATATCTAATTTCACAAGAATTTCAACGAAATTCACATGAAATGCCGAAAGTAACTCAACAACCCTCAAACATATGGTTGTAAAAAGCAGGGGAAAAAAATGAAATTATATAGTTTTTTAACATTTTGCATTTTGTTTTCAGCTGCTCTTGCAATATTTCTGTGGTAAAAATGAAAAACAGCATAACTGGAGTTAAGATGGAAAATATTTTATCACATATTTTTGAATATAAATAACAAACTGATGCGAATTTTTAAATAATTTTTAGAATTATATATCGTCTTAAGAATGATCTTTAATTTGAAGATAAAGTCGTTTGAAACAATAGCTGCGTTTTATTCGCCACTTGCTTCTAGTTATGTATAACTAGCAGCGATAATTGTATGGGAAAACAAAAACAAAGCCACAGAGATAACACGTATAGTTATAGCACACAAAAATGCTTCTTCTCCAAACTTATAATCGGTCAAAAACGAAATTCGATTATCAATGAAATTCCTTTTTTGTCGTGTGTCGTAAATTTGAAATTAAAAATTTCAATGAAATTTACTCCTGAATGAGTTTCACATTTTTTCTGCAACATTATCGACCTAGATCGTCCTTCCATGTTGAAAGTTCTTTGTTGAAGAAATCGATGCTGATAGAAAATTTATTTTTTTGTAGACTGCTTTCAATATAATTTAACCTTTATTTGTCTTAACCGCTGTTGTAACATTTTCATCAAATAATGATAGAGCCTGAGTTTGGGGAGTTAAGTACTCGAGGTGGGTGACAAATTTGTTTGCAGTACCTTTCTGATTTCTCGTTCAATATCCTGATAATTTATCAATTGACACATGAACAAAAAGAAATGATAAGGTGCTTTTATTCCATCTGGTGACAGAAACCAGGCTCAAACGTACACCCGAGTAAGAAAAATACAAATTCTTTTTAAGAATTCTTCTCCTTATGAGACAATTGAAAATGGTCTTGAGAAAGGTATATCTTGAATGCATAAATCATTGTTAACTCTTACAATTCTGGCTAATCATCTCGCTATTGTTTTTTTATGGAAAGGAGTTGTTCAAGAAATCCAAGAGCAAAAAACTGATTTATCTGAAAAAATGACTTTCCGGTCAAATTTCGCACAGATTGTTTCTTTATTGATTGAAACAAGATAGGTGTCTGGGAGGTAAACTTTTAGAAAGTTGACATATAAGGGCCACCCTAATGAACACGAAATATGTAGTGACCCGAACTTAGATTCTTGATTAGCTCTTGTTTGTTTTTATTATATTATTATTATAATCATAAATATCTTAAAATTTTTGTACTAATCGGTTGAATTAAATTGTTATTATTGTTTTTATTTTCCTCTTTTTTGTTTACGTTACTATGCACATAAATATACATATATATATTAATTAATTTATTACAAAATTATATTATAAAATCAAAGAGAAACGTCCGAGGTCTTCGTTTGTCTAATGCCGATTTAAAAGAAGACAATGAAAATCTTAGTGATGCCCTTAAAGCCACTCAAGATAATTTCCGTAGAGAAATGTCGAATATGAAAGTGTGTGAAATACAAATGCGCGAACAGCAAGATGTATTAACTAAGATGCAAGTAAGTGTTGAACGTAAGCGTATGTGCTCTCTGATTCGTTCTTGAAATACTTTCTGATGATATCATGTAGTGATACTCATACGCTTTTGGTTGCTGGGTTTTGATATCACTTTCATCATAATCATCGTTGCGTTATGCAGTCATTCACTTTTATTCATTTCTGTTAATCATTTATTTTCGCATTTTTATCATTATCATCATCAATCTGAACTTGTTGTGTGGGTTATTGTCTATCCTTTAATCAATTTAATTTCAATAATCAAACTACGCCCTCTGAAAATGACGGATGTCCGCAGTCTACAATTTCAATTAAAACCGCAAATACTGCCCGATTATTGGATCGAATACAGGATTACGAAAAAATGGTGACCAAAATGAATTTCGAACGTAATTTAGCCAAACGTGAAAATCGTTTCTTTAGAGCCATCATCACTAAGCTGCAACGCAACAAAAATGAGTACTATACCATTGAAAAGGAAGAAATCTATCATCAGATTGGCAGTGCCGCGCCCAGCGATTTCGATGACAAGCAACCAATCATCGATCTGAATAAACATAATTATGTTGATAAAAACTATCATCACGAAATGAAAGCGCTCAGTGATTTTCATGGAGAGTATAAATTAAAACAAAAACTATGCGTTAATTTCAGCAATAGCGCCAAGTTCACAACCACTTCGTCAGCGAGCGATATTTGTAATAATGTATGTCATCATCATGGTCATTGTGGGAGTGGTGTTAAAGATGTTGCGGAAGGTGGTGAAATGGTTGAGAACTATTTGCGAAATTGTCGTGATATTGAATGTGAATTAGAGCCTGAATTTCCAATACGTTATACAATAAGTGATGCAAGCCTATTTACGGCAGCTGGCGGTGATTCCGCATCAAAGACAAACAGTTGTTCATCGTTACAGGCAAATATTTCATCGTCAAGTTTATATGGTGATAGTAAAGAGTTGGAAGATGATATTTATTTAAAGGTGAGAGTGAGATTGATGGGGGCAAGTAGCACAAAATTTAATCCCAGCAAATGTGTTTAGTCTAGAATGAGAAGAGTGAGTGTTTATATTGTTTTTGCTTACCATATTACACGTTCCAAAGCCTCACATATTTTTAGAATTATAGAGTTAGTCTGGAGGAAACATAGTGGGCGGGAAGAGTGAAGAGCGAAAACCATTTTTCTTGAAATCACTGTATTCTCTTTACTCCACGCTCTAATATCTTTCCAGTCTTAATCGTGTGTGAGTATTTTCATCTATTTCTTGGATCTTGAAATACTAAGGGACAAACCATGGCTGAATCTCTAAGCAAAAATCGTTGAGCGACCTTAGCATATTTCACGCATTAACATTTCATAATTTGACTCTGGTACCATAGCTTTACCTAGCGCCCCACCAGCAGCGCTTTTTAAGGGTCTAATTTATGTGGGACATCGTAAGAGTGTGGCTTCTGTTGGGGTTTCTGATGTCGATTTTGTCTAATGCGGCTTAAGACTCCGGCTTTCTCTAACGGTGAAGATTTACTCGCAGATGTGATGAGATTTTTTTCCGGTTATTCATTCGTCAATAAAGCATTCATTGTCTTTTAAATGTAAATGCAGTTACCAATTTCACACAATGGCAATCAAATTGAAATAGAATTTGCATTATAATTTTCTATCCTAATGAAATTAATGAATTATTAACCTTTAGAGGACCGGCAATTTTCGACAGAAATTTAAAATTTTTTAATGTTAAAAATTTTATCCATATAAAGTCTATTCGGTAAATACAAACGTCAATATATATAGTGGCCACCCCGGCCAGCAACAGTATGACAAACGACTTACTGAAAAAATATTCTAATTCATCTTAATCTTGTTATTCGGGGGTTTTTGGGGTCGCTGAATCCGAAACTGTAAATAGAATTGCAAAGTTCAAAATGGCGTATCCAATATGGCGGACGACTTTCTGAAAAATTTATTTAATTCGTTTTAAACTTTTTACTCGGGGTTTTTGGGGAGATCCGACTTTGCAAGCAGTATTTAAAAATTCAAGATGGCGGATCCAAAACGGCGCACACATTTTTAAAAAATTATTCTAATTCGTTTTTAACTTGTTACTCGGGGGTTTTTTGGGGTCACTCAACCCGAATTTGTAAACAGAATTTCAAAACTCAAAATGGCGAATGACTTTTTAAAAAATTGATCTAGTTCGTTTCAAACTTGTTACACGGGGGTCCTTAGGTTTGAGTCATCACTTCTCTAAATATTATTAGGCTACAAATGTAAATACCTGCATATACTATTTATGATTACATTTGTCCAGAAGTTGAACAATAGTAAACATCTATATATTCTATCCACGTTTACATTCGTTCAACGTTCTTACACGATTTTTTTAAATTGTGTATTGTTGACCACTATAGTGACCACCCCCGGTACCCGGTACTCTAAAGGTTAATGCTAATTTTTCTGTACTTATTTTTAATTGTCAGGTTTTTCTTGTCTATCTCTTGTCTGGGGAATGTTAGGACCAGGTTATAAATGCTCAAGATTGAAAATAAGGGAAGAAAAATAGGATTTTTGGATTTTGAAAATGAACTCTTACCAACTCTGAGAGGAACTGCCCAACAATTGAACGTGAAGCATTTGCGACAGTTCACGAATTTCATAGTTGTCCTAAAGGATTAAAACTTTTTGATCACACGATACAAGACTACTTTTCTAATAATTTTTTTTTTTTTTTTTTTACAGACATTCCAAAGTCACGGTGGAATGCTAAAAAGAGTCAGAATGAAAGTGGTTCGTTATACAAAGTTAAACATTTTTCATTTTCACTTCAATAGAGAGGGCTCTATATATGACTACCTCGTTAGTCTAGTGGGTAGTGCACTAGACTTTCATCCGGGAGGTTCGGGATTCCCGTCTTCTTCTGGTTGTTAATTTTCATAACTGTCTTATATTCACTATCAATATAAAGTATATGAGAATCATAAGATAATGTACAAGTAAACACCTTGATTGGTAATGGCAAAACCACCAAGCTGATAAAAAATTGCCACACCGCCGTTCGGAATCGGCGTTAAACTTTAGGTCCAACTATGTGATATCACAATGGGCCGTTTAGCCCTAAGTGTGTCTCACCGACAGCCACACTAACCTAACGTAACCTTCCCTCTCTGTACCCGTTTTCGGAGGTTTTCGTCACAAAATTCTTCCTAAAAGTTTTATTAGGTGGTAGGCCAGGAGGTAATTTTGATTTTCGAAAGCCTTCTTTATTTTTCTTTGAGAAATATTTTTGCTGAAGAAAGTATATTGTTAGTTCTAGCCACCGTAATCTTGAACCCCTCATAAACAAAATTTTGACGTAGCATTTTATATGTGTTTACAGACAGTTCTCTATCCTCTTTTAAGAAATCATCGATTTATCCGCATGGAAATCAGCAAACAAATTTGTTGTTCTATATTATAGTCAAAACACAAATGGCATTGTGAGGAGGAAAGTTTAATCAGATTATTTGCTGGGATTTTCTATTAAACGTAGCATTTATATATTTGTTTACTTTCTCTCTTCACCATGCAGGAGCAGCAACGAAATAAATTCTCCAATGTGGATGGCATTCGTTATGTTTATTCAAAATTTGGAAATTTTCACTAAAATTCACGTATTTCTCAATAATTTTTTATACGTTTTATCTGAATGTTGGATTGTTAACTGATAGAAGAAGACTAAGAAGAGCACTAGGTCTGCGATGGTTTCTCTCATTCTGCCATAAAGAGATTACGAAAAAAACAATACCGAAAGAATAAGAAGGAGAGAAATAAATGAAGAGAGCTCTTGCGCTACTTATAAAAAAAGATTTATTTTTTATATTTTTTTATTAGTTACATACATATATATGTTATAAACATTTTTTTTTATATTGACATTGGCGTCATCTTTTTCGAACATTTTTGCTAGACTTTTTGTATGCATACAATATATTTAATATTTGGTGGTGTGGTTTGTGCACGAATGTGTTTCTCTGCTTCAGAGTTTTTTGCTTTTTTTTTTTTGTATATATTTTCATATATATATATATTTTTGTAAAAATTATAAATTCATTTAATTTTTATGACACTTTTTTTTTTTTATTTTTTATTTGAAAAATAAAAATTTTCTAAATTTCTTATCTGTATAAATTAATTATTTATTTCATGTGGTCGTTAGTAGTGCTACTTCGCAAATGGTTTTGGATTTGGATTCACTTCATTCGTTTTTTTTTTATAATTGTATTGTACTAATATACTTTGTAATTAAATAAATGCTTTAACATCTCTCTTCCTTAAAAATTAAACATACTTTAGTCACAACGTTTACGAAAAGAACTACAAGAACACAAAACAGAATTGGCTGATAAAATCTGTATGCTTCAAGAGGCTGAGGAAAAACTTAGCAGTCGCACACAAATACACGAACAAGCATGTCGCACCATACAAAAACTTATGTTGAATATAAAAAATCAGCAAGTTGAAATTAATAGACTGAAAAATAACAGTGAAAATAGTAGCAGCCTAAATGCATCTGGGGTGAATAAGGAGGTAAGTTATTCTACTTCTAATTAGCGAAAATATTTGTGTAAAATTGTTTTCTTCTTTATTTTTTTTCTTTAGAATATGCCAAGCAGTTCTAGCGCTAAAGAATGCACTGGCCTCTGTCGATCATTGAGTGATTCGGAAGCACTGCATGAATTATCCTTAACACAGAAACAAAAATTCGAACACACTATCGAACAACAAGAATTGATAATTAAAAATTTGAAAGCTGAAGTTAAGAAAAAGACTGCGAACTTGCAGGTAAATTGCTTATAATAATGTTATTAAGACACAGTAGCCCGTTGAGGGGGGGGGGGGGGGCGGGGGAGGATTATCCAAACTTTATATTGTAAATTCTCCTTTGTTGATGTCTTCTTAAATATATATCGCTAAAAATTCGGAGTGAGCGTATAAATTTCAATGGTATAGAAGTCACAAAAAGCTTTGGGAGGAACCTAAGTGCCTCCAAGCCAGTATAATTTTAATCCTGTTGTAGAGAGTTTAAAGGAGCTCAAAACACACCCATAAAATTTTCTATTTAGGTAATATCTGAACAGATGATTCCCTCATATGTAGCCCAGTAACAGTCTAAGAAACCAGGAATTAAATTCCAATGTTTTAGTCATTTCTTTTTAGTTCATTCCTTAACGATAGATTTTAATGAGGCCCAGCCGAGTTCGCAAAAAAGATCAGTCCGGTGTACATATGTAGTCGATGAACCTTTTCTAGCTATTTCACCAGTAGCCTCATTACCTACTTAGGTTAAAAGTATCCGAACATTTTGAACTTTAGGGATATTGGAACATAAAATATAAATAGTTTTATCTCTCAAAATCTAGACAATAAATCTATCTCAGGATCTAAATTTATCTACTACCGACATAACGCCTTCATATGCAAAATTTCATTGTCTTTCTTGCTATGATTCTTCAGATATACGTCTTCAAGCATTTAACTTTTATGCTAGGTGCAACGCTAAACTGTTGAGATAAAATAAAAAAATAGCGCATGTTCAAAAAAGAATACCACGGATTACCTTTAGAATTACCAAATTATTAATAATATAAATAGTTTCTATGGGTAATGCCCTCTAGTCAGAGTAAGGCGTAATCAACTACGTTTTTCTATTAACTAATTAGGGAACTAAAATGTTAGTCATGACTAACGAATCATTATTAAATTTAGTCATAATCGCCACTAAATAAATTAGTCATTATTCGTTCAATCATTAGTTTTAGTCATATTGAAAAACTATTTAATAAATTTTAAGCCTAAAATTTATTAAATAGTTTAGAATTATTACACAATTTTTAGGCTTAAAATTTATTAAATAGTTTTACATGAGAGACTGAGGAGAAAAGTGGTATAACTTCTTATTTTCGAAAAAAGTGCAATAATTTTATTTAATAGCAAAACCGAAACTTAAAATGTTCAGAGCAAAAGTGAAACGAAATATGTTCAGAGCAAAAACGGAATAAATCACCATGCTGTTTTTGCTCTAAAGGAATTATTACACCATTTTTGCTCTTACTTTTAAGCACGCTTCATTTTCACTCTTATACGTATTACTTATACCGTTCTTGCACTGAGATACTAAATTATTTCACTTTTGCTCTTATATAAATTTTAGCCCCCACTTTTCCTCTCGGCATGTCACATATCGTCTGGTGTATGCCGAAACCATAAATGTGCAGAAGTAATGTTTTGATATGGCTCGATTTTAATGTTTAACTAGTCGCTATAAAAACATATAGCCCAGAGATTTCATTTCGGGAATATTTAGAATGGGGCGAATAATTCGATGATTTCATTATTGGGATTACAAAAATAAAAATCTGATTTCGCATTCTCCACCCAGATGCCGAAACTCATCAACTATTTTGTATTGAAAACAAATCAAATTAGCATTTTAGTCATGATTACAACTGAAATTTTCAGTCATTAGTTTGTTATTGATGATTGATCAGTCCGATTGAATTTTGCCCAACACTGCCTCTAGAGGGAGATTTTAGAAAATCTTTTTAGCTCGTATGATTATTCTGGTACCAAATTTCATCACAAAGACTTCTCAGTTATGGTATGTAATTTACACTGAGAGAGCCCTCTAGCGGTTAAATCCGAAAGTTATATAACCTATGTTTTAAAATATGTTAAGAATAATTCCTGCATCAAATTGCATTATAATATCTTTTTACGTAATATCATTCGCTATGGTGAAAGTTTTGTGAAGGAAACGAAATAAAGTCCTTAGCCTGTCTGCCACTTTTAGTTTCTCCCCTGCAGTTAAATAATTTGTACTTTGACTATAAGTGCTTGATATTAAATAGAATTGTATATCGGAGAATGTGATAATGAAATTATGAATAAAATAACATTGCGGCATGTCAAGTTCTCTCTGAGTGCTGGATGATCTTAAATACTTTAATGTGTATTTAAATTGTATGAGAGGTCGGTCCAAAGTTCATGCTCAATTCCTATGCATTTTACAGATGGACTTTCCGCTTCTTAGTAAAAATCCAATTCTGCAAAGTAATATGATCGATTCCCAAGTTTTATGTTTCTAGATTTAAATTATTTATACAGACTAATCAATTTCTAATGTTTATTCTTTCCCATTCCAGAATCTTGTTAACAGAGAGCTTTGGGAAAAGAATCGTGAAATTGAACGTCTCACTAAATTGATAAATAGAGATTCTACTAGTGCTTCTGCACTTTCTCCCACACCTAATACCACCAATAATGATGGCTGCTACAATGAATTGCAGCAATCCTTCACTGAGACAGACTACAACAAAGCAGTTGAGCGTAATAAATTGCTACAGCGTAAAGTTGAAGTGCTCATCAAACGTCTCGCAAATGTACACAATAACGATTCATTGATCACACGGCTCCGTAAAGAAGTTCACGAAGCACAAGCAGAGGCTCAGAGTGCCGAGAAATGGCGCCGCGAATGCGCTGATGTTTGTGGAATGCTTTCAACAAGGCTCGAAGAACTTGCCGGTTTTCTGAATTCACTGTTGAAACATAAAGATATACTCGGTTTTCTGGCGGTCGATAGACGTCGTGCCATGCGTAATGCAATCGATCGTAGTCTTGATCTCTCGAAGAGCCTCAATCAGACATTATCTATTTCGGGTATATCAACGACTGAACATAGCTTCGGCCATCTAAGTTGTAATTTATCAGCACTCGATCTGGATATCGATAAGACATTCAACTCGCACGAGGATACACAAGAACAGTTTGATTCATTGAAAGCTGAAAATAAAGCGCTCAAAAAAGAGTTGGATAAACGTCGCTCAGCCGAACAAAAGAAAGATCGTCGTTCATTACCACATACAATGCCGTCTATTGTGGTGGCTGCGGATAATCAAAGTGAATCTGATGCATGGTCAGAGCCTGATCGTATAGTGTCGCTGGCACGTATTGGTCTAGAAGATCATTCGGCATCGCTAGCAACAAAGGATCCCAGCAGCCTCTCGCACCAGCAATTGCAAAAATCAGGCGCTGCCGCCGCAGCAACTGCCACAACTGATAGCGAAAGTGATGCACTCAACGAGAGCCGTACGTCGAAAATCCGCACACAAGAACGCATTACACATTTGGAACAATTGGTTGCACAGCGTGATGATCGCATACTGCATATACAATGTCAATTGGTCGAGGCGGATAATCGCCTAAAGAAGGAGAATCTGCACGTGATTGACTTAACGCATGAGCTAAATGATTTACGCCAACGTAATGAGGAACTAAATGCCGATATCATGGCCATAGGGTTGGTAGAACACCACGATGATTCAGCATTGCAGCGTCAAATCGAAGAGAAGACACGCTCACTTGAGAAGATACAGGAAGAACGCGAGCGCATAGTAGTTGAGGCGCGGCTCGCGGAAATGCAAATCGGTGTACTGAAGTCAGACATTGAAGATCTGAAACTGAAACATGAGGTTGAGCTGGCATTAGCTGCCGAACAGGAGAAATGTAAATTGGAAGAACTACAGCGCGATATGGAAGAACAAATGCAACAGCGTATCGCTGAGCTGGAGAGTAAACATGAAGATGCGTTGGCACGTGATTGGATTGCGCGCGCCCTCTACGATGAGAGTCATAAACAATTGGCAACATTGCAACAACAATATGCTGAAGCACAACGTACCATTGAATATCTGCAAGAGAATGAGCAAGAACTAAAACAGACATTAGTCGAAAGTGAGCTGGAAGCACGTTCACTAAAAAAACAACTAGACGAAAGTACGCTGCAGGCATCTAAAACGGTACTAGAACGCACTAAAGTGTGCAATGATAAGCTGCAGCTTGAGAAACGCGTGCAAGAGTTGACCCAACAAATTGCCGTCAAAGAAGATGAGCGTGGCGAATTGCGTCGTCATGTTGAACATCTGAAGAATTCGCAGGAAGCATTGCAAGAGCAAATTACCGCTTTGCAAGAGCAGCTGGCAACAACACGTCTTAATGGCAGCGATGTTTCACAATCCGGTTACACATCGGAAGAAATGCCAATCGTGATGCCATCGTCGTCTGCAGATGCAGCAAGTGTATTGAATTTATCGCAGCAACAACAGCGCACTCTAGATGCGGGACAACATTTGAACAGTCCATCACCGGATTTGGGTATTGAAAGCGATGCTGGTCGTGTATCTAGTGTTGAACTTTCTCATGTACAACGTACGATATACAAAACTGTAGAGTTATCTCCTACCACTACTACTTCCAATAGTTCTACCATCGCTGCCGATGCTGACATTGGGAATGAAAGTAACACAAGCATTAAAGAAGGTAATTTATTGTAGTTTTTCAATTTACCTTGTTGATTTACTTATGTGACTTTTTTATTTTCTTTTGACAGAAAAATCTGGTAGCCCAACGGAGCAGAAATCAATCATTAAAGAGGGTTAGTTAATTGAGGTTTTTCTAAAAATTTGTGACGTAGTTTTCATCTTGCGGTGAGAAATGCTCAATGTAGGCCAAGATTTCCCGAAATGTCGAACTAGTGCTAGAGTACTTTCATATATGATTCCTGTTACGAAGTGGATAGGAATTGTTAAGTTGTAAGGAATCCTGCGATGCTAGTAGAATTTCATTAGCACTGAAAATTGTAATGCAATTGTCAGTTTCATTAGCAGTGATAAATTTAATGCTAATGTTTGTTCAATTTCATTAGCATTGGCAATTTTAATGATAGGTTGATTTTCATAGGGTTTTGGGCATTTTAATGCAAATCTTATTTAGTTTCATAAGCACTGAAAATTTCAATATAAATCTTGTTCAATTTCATTAGCATTGAAAATTTTAACCCAGTGTTAGTTTTATTCAATTTCATTAACATTGACAATTTTAATGATAGGTATTAGAAATTTTAATGCAAATCTTATTAGTTTTATTAGCAGTGAGAATTTTTTATATTAAAGTTTTTATTTCAACTGTGTCAATTTCAATTAAATCATCATGCTTCTTAGTAGAATTTCATTAGCATTGAAAATTTAATTCCCAATCTTGTTCGATTTCTTTAGCTGTAAAAATTTTAATGCTAATAGTTGTTAAATTTTGTATGCATTCAAGGTTTGAATGCCAATGTTGGTTGAATTTCATTGTCATTGAAAAACTTAATGCTAATGCTAGCATTGGAAATTTTAATGCTAGATCAGTTTCATTAGGAAATATAACTTTAATGCTTTTTCAATGCAATTAGCATTGAGAATATCAATGTTAATAAAATATCTGTGGTCAAAAGTAGTAACCGCTTAAGTTTGGAAATGTCATTTCGAGTAAACACGGTTTGAAGTTAATGTGATTCAAATTAATTGAATCAAATTATAATTTCATTATATCAATTACCATATATTTATTTATTTTCGCTTTTCCAGAAAAAAATGATTATCGCGGAAATCTTCCTACCACTCCTACCAACACTAGCCCTGTAACTGGATCATCTGCTGCTGCATCGGCGTTGCCCATAAATCACGATTGTGCTAAGGTAGAAGCTGAAAATGCTGAATTACGACGAAAACTAATACGTACTAAACAAGCATTCGAAGACACATATAAAACATTGCATATGGCAAATCAAAAGAAAGCACAAGTTGAAAAGAATATTAAAAATCAAATACTCAAAACGCACAGTTTGCTCAAGAATGTACGTTCAAACCTGGAGAACTAACTAAACATCATAAGGTGCCGTGCACACATCAAACAAAAGCCATAATCTACAACATTTTCATTAACACGACGCACACACACACACATATACACATTTACACATATGTTCTAAAGACACTTGCATTATATTTCTAGTTTATTTTTATTTTTTTTTATTTGTTTTCACTTAAATTTTAAAATTTTTAGATTTATTTTCTACCTACAATATAATATATAGATTTTTAATGTATTTTTATTATTACTTTTAATATTTATAGTTATAACAAAACAAAAAATTGTGGTGAATGTTTTAATGTATTTTCTTCACTTTTAATCATTATATTCATTAATTTTCAAACACTTTAAATTATTTGTAAAACGCTTGCGTCTAACATAGATCAACATTAAATGCATTTTAAGGCTTTATATTTAAGTTAACATTTCATTAAATACATACATAAATAACATTTACTGCAACGACCTCTCAATTGATAAACGAAATCGAGTGCTGTCGGTGTCATCTTGTTTTGTTTCTATGTGTGTAGGCGACAGTAACTCAATTATCTATGCCATAAATAAGTTAACAAAACTGTGTCATATTGCACATTTTCTTACATTTAAAATATTATACAACAAACGTTTCTTTTTCATATTTTTTTCCGACTTTTTTTTTATATTTTTTATTGTTCTATGTTTATGCGAACAGGCTCCAAGAATGTGAAAAATGCTTTTTGTTAAATATCAAGTAATGCATTATATCAAGTTTATATATCAAGAAAGAAGGAAAGAGCCAGAATTTAAAAAGGGCTTTTAAGAAAAGATTGAATATTGAATTATCTAATTTTCTTATACCAATTTGTGACAGTATGAGCGCGTGATATTGACTTCGGAAGGCAAGATTCTAAACAACTGCTTCTTTTTATCAGAAATATCAACAGAATGAAAGAGTATCTTGTCGTAAATAATAAGCTTTTTGATCGATTTGATATTGGGCATTTTGATCGATTTGTTTTGAGCAAATGTGTTTATTCTTTTGTCAGTAATTCAAGATTAATTTTTGGGCAATTGGCCATGATGGGGTATGAGCAATTGCCTTCAACTTATTTTTGCACACTCGCTACACAAACATTTGCATCATACCATTGACTTTCTGCATTTTCGTCCTACTCATTCTCAGCTGAAGCGTTGCGAAAGCATTGTTCTTGTGAAAGAAATGCGAAATTTTTTGAGAATAAAAGCTCTTCGAAAATAAATCTATGACGGTTATGGCGTTTTTAGGCTGAATATCTATGATGATACTGTTTTTTATGAAGAGTTCCCAAAAGCTAAAGACGATGTGGAAGAATATGCTCGAACAGAAAGTTCGAGACTTAAAGCTCGCTCAGTCTCATCCCTGAAATTGATTTTAAAAAAGAACTGCTAAATTAATAATTGACTTAAAAAAGAATTGCTGAATTCATTTTCTTAATTCTAAAATCACGAATAAATAAAAATTAGTTATTTGTTGAAAAAATTCATTAATTTCAATCCTTGGAAAGCTTGATTGTATACATAAAGTGTAATTTTTTTCTGGAGCTTAATATAAATCGCATATACAAATTTCTAAAAAAAAAAAAAAAAAATATAAACCTATGTTAAAATTGATTTTGAAAAATATTTTCCTAATTTGATTTTTTTTTTTTTTAAACTTCGTTCTTACTTATATACAGGGTGTTTCAGAGACGAAAGTGCTAAATTTATAAGACGGGTTGTTGGGTTTATTTAATGCAAAAAATTATTCCGAAAATATACATTTAAAAAGGTACAGCTAATTTTAATTTTTTAAATTTATAGAGAAATTTTTATAATTTATAATTTCTGACATCGGAAATCCATTTTTCAACGTGTTAAAAAAAAGTTAGTAAAGTCACCTGGGAAAAGTAAAAACTAATGATTTTTTTTTTTTTTTTTTTTTGGGTTTTCAGATAAACTTTTCGAAGCAATCGGATAAATTTAAAAATTTACACAGAGGGCTTCTTTTTTCTTTCTCAGATTTTCTTAACTTGCAGGTCACTTACAATAATCTTCCATATCTCATTGATTTTCTACGGTGTTCCAACCTAGACTGCATATTTCGGCCTTGACTACAATTTTTTTTCAATTGCCCAGAATTCCGAAAGTACTGATTCAATCACTGTATTTTGCGAGGTCTTTCCAACGATTTGCGACATTTCGGGAAATTCGGCCTACAACGGAAATCATGGGGAAAAGTCAAAAAGTGTTCCAACCCAGACGACATTCCCCTACATAACGTAATTTTTCTTAAAATTTTAACGTAATAACGGTTGTTATTGTTGTAACAACTTTTTGCTCTCTCTTGTTTCACTTAAAAAAATTAGTTTAAAATTTTGTCCAACTCATTCTTCTTGTTTCTTTGTGATCTATCTGTCAAAATCATTGTTTACCTTTTATTTTTATCAAAAATGTGTTTTATGATTAAAAAGTCTCAAATTGAGAAAATGTATAATTTGCGAAAAAGTTAATGGTCGTGGGTCAGATTTTTCTGTTACGTAAGATGAAAGCAGACGACAGTGTTGGACTGAAATTTGTGGGGTGATCACTTTTTGCCATCGGACGTGATAGTTGGTGTAAAAATTGTGAAATTAATGCCCAGCGCAGTGCCTTCCGTTGGAATTTTTCGTTCACTTTTTACTACTTATAATTTTCCCTGATTTTTCTTCAGCTGATTTTGACATTCGCTACATTGCGACATTATGGCCGCAACAACAAAGATGTTATTATCTTGTTTTTCTGTTGATTTTGACATTTAATGGTAACCGACACAACAACAAATGTGTGTTGATTTTGCCAAGGTGAAATTGTTGTAAACTTACTATCACCCATGGTGAAATTATGTATAAAGTGATAGCAGTATTACAACAATTTAACCTTGGCAAAAACCACATATCTTTGTTGTTACGTCAGATATAATGTGCCAAAATCAGCCGTACAACAAAATAATAACAACACATCTTTGTTGTTGCAGCGATCATGGCGGCCTGAAGAGAATGTAAAAATGGAGAGCAAACGTAAACAAACAATCAAAAGTAAACAATGATTTTGACAGCCTATGATATTGACCACGATGAAAGAAGAAGAACGAGCTGCTGGTAACTTCACCTGGTATAAATTCACCTTGCTATCATTTTATATATAATTTCACCATGATTTAGGCTCTATGAAGCATAGAAGTTTTCTCTCATATTCTCACTGCATCTGCAAGAGAGCGATTACAAAGGTTGCGTTCAGAAAACGACCTCTGCTCAGCAACATGTTGAGCATAAGCATCAGAAAAATAATACGCTCAATTAAATGGCGACTGCTCAATATAATTTTTGTTGATCATAAAGTGATAATTTACTTTCGTAAGACACACAGGTAGCAGAGGCGTCTTCTGAACGTGACCAATGTTTCATCATACTGAGGTACTAGTAATATTTGATTGGTTGTAGAGGCAAAATTTTGATGTTAGTCTTAAAACTATTAAAACAACAACAACAGGGTTTATTACATGAAATTTAACTGTACTTATTATTTTCTTCAATTTGTTATGATTAGCTATAGCTTAAGAATGATAGTAGTTAGAGATAAGGAAGACACAAATTCTGATTCTAATCAATACTTTTCGGAAAAGACCACATTGCTCATGAATCTCTCATAAAATTGATTTTTTAATCATTTTTCTATTGCAAACTCTAAAAAAGTAATGCTGGTTATAACTAATTAACGGTAGATTTCTGGGCACCTCCATAGAACAATTTTTTTTTATTTTAAATAAACCAAACAACCCGCCCCTCAATTTAGCATATCGTCAATGAATAATCCAGTAAACATTTACAAGAAAAATCCACTAACTTTATGATTAAAATAAAAACAAAAAAGAAATGTACAAAAACAAAAACCTATCATTCATATTGAATGAAACGAACTGAACGATATATCGCTACGATAAATTTAATCGAAATGAAATTTTATGCACTTTTTTAATGATCAATTTTTTTTTTTTACAAGTATGATACTAAAATTGTTTTTACCCACTTTAAATTAACTTGTATAGCGCCTGAAACACGTAATTTGTTTCACTTTGTAAACATTTTCGTAAAAATTATTTTGTTTTAGACCGTCCGATTTTTAATAGAGAATAATCACGTTTTTTGATTAGTCAGAATATTTAATAAATTGATTAATTGAAATTTGTCTACAAAAGAATCACGTTTTTAACTAATCACTAACTTCAATTGATGCAATTAATCGGAAAACTTATCCACTAATTGTTATGATTAATCGAAGAGTTCGAACTTAAATTATTTTTTCAAAACTTTTGCATGCAAATTTTTAAATACGGATTTTCCTTCCTTAAGTTTACAAAGCCAAATGAATTACACTTCTTTTTTTTTTGCCATTCTTACTAATTTATTTGCTTAACTTAAAATAACTTTATGCTAACAGTTTCCAAAATAAAAATTTTTATATTTTAACATTTTTATGTTTTGTTTATTTTGTTTTTTTTTCCCCCTTTTTCTACATTGTTTTAGTTAGCCATCGAAGAGGATGTTGAAATTATTATTTGATTGCTTTATCGCTGAAATGCTTTTTAAATAATACAAAAAAATAAATAAAACATTAATGCATTTATCTTAATATTGTTTGTTTTCCATAAGTTTTGCTTGTTCGTTTTGTGAATTTTCTTTCGTTTGTCATTTTCACTTTTATTTAAAGGTAATTTTTTTTTACGAAAACGAAATACTAATGTTTGTAAATTGTGTAAAAAAAAAAATAGTTAATGTAAAAAATTCACTAACAAAAACAAAATAATTAAACGTTTAAGTTTATAAAAGAAACAGTTTGATATAATATTAAAGTGTAAAGTGTTATTTTATACCTTGCTATAAACAAAAGAGTTTTTAATAAAAATTATTTAAAAAAGGAAAAACTTGTATTTTATTATGTTCCTAAAACCTCAGACTGAATTCAGAAATTGTTGAATCAAATTAAGAATTGTAAAATTGAATTCGAAAAACGTTAATTTTAATACAGAATTCTGAAATTGAATTCCGAGAGCGTCAATTTCAATTTAAAATATTCAAATAAAATTTGGAAAATGTGAATTTAATATCAGAATTATCAATCTAATTCGGAAACATCAAATTGAATTCTGAAAGCGTCGATTCAAAATACCCCAAATAAATTTAGAAATCGTCATTTTGTGATTCGCAGTAAACAAGTTGAGCTCAAAAATGATCAATCTGATTCAGAATAGCCTAAATGGGTCTGAAGTATTAATTTAAATTCGGAATAATCAAACTGAGTCAGCAGTACCAATTTGAATCCGGAATAGTGAAGTTCAGAAAACTATAGATATAGATTTGCGTCGAATCAACTCAGAAGTAATCAACAAGAATTCGGAGTGATTGAAACTGTAGACTATCAATTTGGATTCGGAGTAATGAAATTGGGTTCGGAGTAATAAAATTCTGCTCAGAAACCACAAATTTGAATTCAATTTAAAAAAATGTCGAATTAAATTTCGATTAGCGTTAATTTGAATTTGGAGTGATTGAATTGAATTCAGAAAACGTCAATCCAAATTCTGAATAATCAAACTAAAATAATAAAAAGTCAATGTGAATCCGGAGTAATCAAATTGAGTTCAGAAAGCAACAATTTTAAAACAAGATGGTTAATTTGAGTTCGGAGTAATCAATTTAAGTTCAGAAAGTACCAATTTGAATTGGGAGCAGTCAAATTGCTTTTCGAATCATATTCAGAAGATGTCAATTTGAATTCGAAGTAAACAAATTGAGTTCAGAGAAATCATAAATCTTAGTTCGGAGTGGTCTAACTAGATATAGAATTCGGGGTACTGAAACGGAGTCAAATTGAATTCAGGAAGCTTGACGCAAAAACATATTAAACAAACTAAGTTTAATAAAAGTTTATTCGAGATCGGAGTAATCAAATTGAGTTCAGAGAGCAACAATTTTAATACCGAGTGGTCAATTTGATTTCGGAAAACTTCAAATAAGATTTAGGTTTGCGTCGAATTGAATACAGAAGGTGTCGATTTGAAGTATGCAAATTGAGTTCAGAAACTGTCAATCTGAGTTGATCCAATTGGATATAGATATTGTTAAAATAAATTCGGTGTGATCAAATTGTGTCCAGGAAGTACACATTTGAATTCGGAGCACTTGAATTGAATTCGAAAAACTTCAAATTGGATTTAGATTTCCTTTGAATTAAATTCAGAAAGCATTAATTCTAACTCGGGAGAGTTTAAGTAATTGAATTTAGAAAACTTCAATTTGAATTTGGAGTAATCAAAATGAATTTAGAAAGCAACAGATTTAATACGGAATGATCAAATTGGATTTGGAAAAATTAAAATTAGATTTCGAATTCCTATGAACTAAGTCAAGTTGAATTCGGAGTAATCAAAATAATTTCAGAAAACAAGAATTTTAATACGGAATGGTCAATTTAAGTTCGAAGTAATCAAATTGAGTTCGGAAAAGTCAAATTAATTTCAGAAAACTTTCAATAAGATTTGGGTTCAAATTTAGAATAAACTAAGATTAGAAAAAGTTAATTTGAAATCGGAGTAATCAAATTGAGTTCAGAAAGTATTAATTTGAATTAGGAAAAAACTGATTTCGGAAATTTTCAAATAATATTTGGCTTCAGAAAACTACAACTGTAATTCGCAAGGAGTCTTTTATTGGATCTAGAAAGCATCAATTTGAATTTTGGAATAGGTATTCAAAACGATTTAATACGGAATGATCAAATTTAATTGGAACACTTAAAATTAGGTTTAGATTTTCGATGAATTGAGTGCAGAAAACTTCCGGTTAAAAACAGAACTCTCTCCTAAGTTAATAGATCTCCGAAAGGCAATACACCGAGACAAAGCTCTATAGACTTCGGTCGCTTCTAATAAACCAACTGAAATGAGTTTCGCCGAAGATCGACGACCAGCGCTATATGAAACATGCAACGGCGAGTAACCACCAACTATTTTTCAAATAAATAAACTGAGTGTAAATCTAATTAATTCTTCAATAAACCTTGGCAAATTAAGATATACCCCAGACTAACAAAAAGCATGCCCCAATGTCCTCCCATGTTGTTGAAGGAAACAAAAACAGTTTTATATTTTATTTTATTTCATTATTATTAATTTTTGTTTTAATATTATTATATTACATTAGCTTCTTTCTCTTTGGTTCTATGTGTACAGTAAATTATTTAATCTATAAGAATTGATATGAGAACAATAAAATTATAAATGATACATACTTTATAAAGGAAAGCTCGAAAACATAAATTATATCTATGTGGATAGAAAACTTATACATAAATATTTTAATTTAGTCACAACATTTAGAAGGAATTAACTGATAAGGTAAATATTTAGTTGGTAAGTATAATTATTGTATGAAATATCAAATTTTATTTTAGTTTTTTTTTTTTTAAATTTATTAATTAAAATATTTCGATATTTTTATATTTTTGATATGTATTGTCATCGATACGTGATACACATGTCAATTCAACAAGAAGAAGAAGCAATCAACCCGTAGGGGATACTTCTATGAATGTAAAGCCAGAATGTTCCATTGGTCAGGAAAAATAAATATAAGAGGCTTACTTTATAAACAAACGATAGGTTATTACTACATTATGATATCATGCATTGCATTTTCATGTCTCTTTCTTATTTTTAATTAAAAATATAAATAGTATTTTATTTGTCATTAAAGTAGTATGTAATACATCACTTAGCTCTTTTAGTATTAGTCTATGAGAAAAACATGCTACGTCTAAGAAATGCGACCCTGTAATTACACCAGTAAAGTGGAAGAAACTGAACACACCCAAAGAGAGACGCGGCTTTCGGCCATCTTGAAGTGGCTGTTCACACGAGTGCAACCATGAACACCTGCCGGAAAGAGAAATGTAGAAAAAATAGGTAGTTAGAAAAAGACAGGCGTGTTTCTATCTCTTTCTTACTACCTATTTTTCTACCTCTCTCTTTCAGACAGGCGCCAATGTAAACAGCCACTAAAAGGAATGAAAAAAGGGATCGTTCTCTTACACGATCAAATAGCAGCGAATATAGACGTATTTTTCTCGTGATCAAATATTGAAGTGAAAAGTTTTAGTTCGCATCAATCATACAAAATAATTTATCAGCTTACGATCAGCTTTACCTATTCGTTAATTAATACAATTTTTTTAAACAAAATGTCAATCATTAAATTTCTAGCATCCGATAATAAAATCTTGGATATAGATGAAGAAATCGTCAACAACTGGCCGTGCATTAGTGCCGTCGTGAAATCAGGTTTCACGTTGGATGGTGGCAATGGTATAAAGTTAGTACCATTCCCAAGGATTAACTCGAATGTTTTACTTAAAATTATAACTTGGGTCAGCCACTACAAAAAAAATCCGAAGATCACTTTGGCAGATAAGCCATATAGGTCAGCAGCAAACAATAGCGTTCACACTGAATTAACTGAATGGGATAAGAACTTTTTTGATACTGACCATGGTACTGTCTACGATTTGATAAAAGGTGCCAATGAGTTGGAACTGAGGGCATTGAAAGATACTGCATGCCAATATATCGCTAACAGAATAGAGGACATGACTATTGAGGAGATACGCAAAGAATTTAACGTCATAAACGATTTTGATGGTGACGATGAACCGAAACCAAAAAAAGCATAAAACGAATTTTATTTAAAAATTGCGCTTTTTTTTTTTAAGTATTGTGTTTATTTTAATTACATAAACAAATTTTATAATCGAACTTAAAATAAATAAATATCACGTTGCAAATTTGTAAGAATAGTTGTTTTGTTATCGAATCAGAATCATACCGGAGGGCTCCACATTTCAAACCCAAGTCATCGGAATCACACTTCCCAAATTCCAGCAGTACTGTGTACATGGCAAACAGCAAGAAAATGCAGCAACCGAACCGAACTTGGTCATGTAACGCTGGTGGATCAACAACAAACCTCGCACGAACACATCTTGACAAGATATAGGAGGGTCTAGATGGCATGCACTCATCTCTGCACGATCTTGAAGCATACCTCCATACAGAAATCAGTAGATTCAGCGGGCTATGAGAAGTAAAACAGAGAAGTAAAACTAGAGGTTTAATTCAATCAGAGAATAAATTAAATTTCGCTGAATCCAGACGCAGTATGCAAGCAAGTTTGGAATATAAAGACGAGATTGATGAATAAGTATCAATGATGGGAAAAAATGAAGAAAATCATAATATTGTCTCTGAAAACAATGAAAATAATGATCTAAATTTAACATTCAATTAATACTGAAGCAGATACAATTGGAACATGTACTGCACTTCAATTACAAAGAGTTCAAGAAAGGCCTCCAAAGGAACTATTCCTAAACATCAAAGCTGTCGTCCAATACTTATTAAATCATCAGAAGAAATTCATGATCCATCAAAAGGAGAGTTGGAATTTAATCATAATAAAGTTTTAATAAATTGTTTTTATGGATTTATGCTTGAATTAGAAGATTCTTTAAAGAAAATTGTTATAAACAATGTAATCTTTATAGATACTGAAAAAAGGAAAATTAGATATGATCTGACTAATATACAATATATGATCAATTCAACTATTATTCAACAAATCAATCAATCTGATGAAATTCCACAAAAAATTCAACCGAATAAGGAATTTAATGAAAAATTAAAAATTCCTAATCCAGTAGTGAATTTACCAGTAAAAGAGATTCAAAAAGATAAATTATTGTTTGAAAAACATCTATTAAATCAAACACAAATCAAGACGTGGAAATTAGGATTTGATCCTTAAATTATATCAAAGAGGATTAACAAAGGAGGATTTTATGAAAACATATAAATCGACTAACATACCTGATGCTTTTTTAACATTTCTAACTCGTCATCTTAAAGATCAAATGAAATGTGCTAGATTATCAGTCTTATAGTATATACAATAAATATCAGTTATCATGAAAAGCGCAGTCAATAAAAAATCTACTGATACACACTGGGTATCCTCTACGAAAGCTGTCGCCTGAACGCTCCAATGAATTATTTTGCCAGATAACAACTTGTTTGCTATCTTAAGCAACAGTTTTGGCGGGGGTAGTCGAGAGACTACCTATGTACTGAGCCCACAGCAACGTAACAAGTGGTTGCATCCACAGCGCAACGTCATTGTCAGCGATCTTGTCGTCGTTCACGAAGACAACGTGTCGTCACAACTGTGGGTCCTCGGCAGAATAACTGCCATAATAATAGGCCAAGATAGCAAGGTCAAGGTGGCAGACGTACGAACTTCACGAGGAACTATCAAGCGCTCGATCCACTAACTAGCGATTTCGCTAAATGAAAAAGAAAACCGTAGAGCCTTTCAACGTGGTCAGTGTTTTTAGCCAGATCATCATTTTATACCACCTTTGAAATTCGCTCAGATAAAGTTTGGCATAAATTAATAAGTGCGCTTAAAGTTCCTTCCACTATTAAATAATTGCAAAAACTCTTGCAAATCTGTATGCAACATCCTTCAAGACATACACAATAACATGCAAGTTAACACATCCCATAGTCAAGTACCGTAAGCACCGCCCTTAGTCTCACCCTTCTCATGCACATATGCACACGCGCTTGCATAACGGCAACACCAACAACAACAACATGCACAAACACGTATCTGCCCGCATAACTACGGCAGCAACAACAAGTGTAGCCAGATGCTGACACTACATATCCACTTCTACCTGTGGGTATCGTGGGAATTCAAGGTTACCTAACAACAATAACCAAATGCAGCGTATCAGCTGGCGCTTAAGCAAATCGTGGTATTCGCCTCATCAGCATTCTGACTGCCAAGCATGGTAACAGCCGACTCAGCATATTTACCACCAATGCTAAGTCTTGGAGCTAAGTTAAGGGTAGCGAGTAAGTTAGTCTTAAGTCAGGCTTAAGCTAGTGCATACCGCGATCTGCTAAATAATATTAAATCCTTAAAATTGAACTAAAGTAATCGTGTTAGAGATTAATCAAATATAAACTTAGTTAAATATAAGAATGCGGTTGCGTTGTGAATAAATGAAAATAAAAATACGTAGAAAAATATAACCTGTGTTTAGAATATAGCCAGTTAGCGGCTCTCAACATTATATTTTTTCAAGTGCACGGACCATGTATCCGTAGATTAGACTAGATTAATACGGAGGTGGGCAATAAGTTCCCAGATCACTGCGGCCATCTAGGGCCTATTGTGATATACCTCAAAGATTATTGTGTTTATAGTTCTCCTATGAGTTTATTTTCTTTGAGGAAATTTAATATCTCTTTAGGAGAACAATCCGCAATGTCTTGCGGTTGTAGGATAGAGTTTCCCAAGTAACGAAGTCGGGTCCTCATTAGACCTTCACAGTGGCATAAAATATGTTCTGCTATTTCTTCCTCCTCGTTACATATTCGGCACGTATCGTCTTGTGCTAGACCCAAGTTCGATAGGTGTTTTTTGACCCTACAGTGCCCTGTATAGAATCCTGTGGCAATTCGGATTTAGTTCCTGCCTAAATTAAGCAGTTGTTTAGTTCTGCGTTGACAGATCTTTGGCATGAATGATTTAGCTTGTCTGTTACCGGGGGTTTCCCTCCAGTATTGTAGCGAGTTACTGTCCAGCCAATTTTTTAAACTGATTTTAACGGAACTCCATGGTAGACCGCAGAATGGTCGTGGTCCAGTGAATTCACTGGATGATCCTTTCCTTGCAAGTTCGTCCGCCATTTCATTGCCTACATGTCCTCTATGCCCTGGCACCCAAATGAGTTGTACTCTGTTATGAGAAGCTAGACAGATTAGGAGCTGTAGGCAGTCCCAAACTAGTTTGGAGGTATCCGTAACTTGCATGTCTTTATTTCAGTCCTACTGGAAAGGCGTTAAAAAATCTTCACGGCACAACTCAAGAAAGCTTGCAAGCATTGGGAACCCTTGGTGGTCGGCCGCTGTACTTTTTATGCAACAGCATACTTCCGCAATTACTAACCCAAATTAAATTAGTAATTATGTTGAGGTAGACATTTGGTAATCGCATGTAAACCAAATTTAGAATAAGAAAACCTGAATTAAGAAATGAATAATTTAAGCATTTTGTAACAATATGTAGGCCAAATGCAGAATAATTTAAAATTAAGAGTAGTAGAATATATATTGAAAGAAGAATTCAGTCTAAATTTGAGATCGAAATAAACTTTTAATCAAAAGATTAAATTCGTAAAAGAGCATGGCTCTTCAAAGAAAGCCAACAACCGCAAGACTCCTGACTGAACAATTTAATCCTAAGATTAAGAAAAGAAGGAAATCATAATATTCTAAGATCATCTTCCACATCAACTAGATACTATCAGAAAAACCTCATCATTTATGGCACTACCTCTAAAGGACGGTCCCGCTTCGTCCTTTGCACACCATAAAACACCAGAAACGATCTACTTGTACGTAAGAGATGTATCTTTTGAAGAAGAGTCCCGCTACAGAGAACAATACTATAATACGCTCAATGGTCCACCTAACAAAGATTGGCAACAAAGATTAAATAGGAATAAACAATAACAACAATGGTAATCTCCGAAGCATCGCAACTACAAAAATTAAGGAATTTAGAGGGGCAAAGGTGTGTAAAAAATTAAATGTTTAATTAACACCGGGTCAACTACAACATTAGTTGACAAGAAAAAACTAACACAATACCCAAAAATAAACCTACAAAAAAGATGTAAAACTGAATACATTAAATGGATAAACTACTCTAAAACAAAAAAATATAACTAAGTTACCAAAAGAGTTCAACGAAGCCAAGTATTTAAGTTGGATATTGACTCAATTTACAAAACCAACCATTCGACAGAATAATCGGGCAAAATATTCTCAAACCTTTACGAACTAAATTAAATATGGAACAGGAATATTTAGAAATAAACTGTTAGTTTCTTCATCAACTCTTTTCCTTAATTTTTTTGACTCTGCCACTCTAAAGACCTGACGTATTTCGCGCAGCACATCAAAAAACAAACGCTATGAAACAAGAACCACCCTCCAAACCAACAACACTGACAGCATCCAGAGGCTAAAGGTCACGCTCATATGTATTACTGAGTACAACAGTCATAAAACTGACAACCAATGAGTGCCGTGAAGTAAAATGTTCGGCGAGCTTCTTGATTCATAACCACAAGTTAACTTGTTTGCGGAGCGCTTGGTGAAGGAATTGGGACTTACTCCAAGATCGACATTACTGCACATCTAAGGAATTGGCAACGGCAATCAATCTTGGTCTCTATTCCAGGACCAATAGTTTTGCCACACGTCTGGAGGCTTTTGCACTATCACACATAGTTACTCCGCAACCAACGCAACAATTGGACGTATTCAAACGGCCAATACCAAAAAACATCACCCTAAGGGTAATGATTAGTTTAGTAAAGTAAAGCCAAGTTGGTGGGCTTTAAAAATTATATTTTTTGATTGTACGGACCATGAGTTTTTAACTGGCGCCCGAGCAGAGACCGGTCTAAAAATGGCCCAAGGATATGTCCTTGCGATCACTTCACTGGCAAAAAAAAACATATAAACAAATAATAACATAAAAAATATATATGAAAATGTGCAAATAACATAAAAAACGAACTTAAAATAAAATAATAATAAGGTGAGTCCTTAACTTGTATATTCAAATGTACAAAGTTAAAAAAAAATCTAATTAATATCAAGTGCTTTTAATCGAAAATATTTAATTGGCGAAGAAGAATTTTGTGCGATATCCACCAAATGGCTTCAAACGGCCAGAGACCGTGTAAATAACATGCCATCCAAACCAACCAAGTAGCCATCAGCCTGCATCCAGCAGATCCCAACGACGCGATTAGAAGAAAACAATATCCTGTGATATCAAATGCTTACAGCAGTAAAAAGAAACAACCGATGGCAGCGATCGATCTTGATCCTTTAACGCAGGTGGGTAAACAACCAAATACTTTGCACCATGCGATGAATTAAAAACACGTTAATTCTTCGATCTTTTCAACGAAATGGAACACAAAAGACCGCTTCCCATAGTGCAAAAAAAATGTGGTATGGGAAAAATAAAGAAGCTCATTCGTCATCTTTCACTGACAGAAGAAACTTTAGACTTAGTCGTTAAGATTTCATTAAACTGGATGGAGTCTATGTAGTAATCTCAATCGTCTGATCAATCCTTATCATCGTCTCATTCTTCCGAAATTATAGTAGGGATTACAAAGACTTAAACAAAAAGCAATCAAAATTGTTTACATTTCAATTCAAATGTATAAGACACAAGTATTTAAAAGTCGTTGAATCATTTACAATTACATTAGATTGTAATTCGATGTATAATTAAAGTGGAATGTAAAGCTGAATGACGTCGATGAATATTAACAATTTTTTGTAAGCATTACTTTTTTAAAGTAATGCATATTTTTAAGCCAAAAAAAAATATCGAAATATCTTATTAATTTGATTGTTATGTGATCGCAAAGCTTCCGCTATATTAATATATATATATATATTTCTATAGTAGATAGTGTACAGATAAGAAATAGAAGTCACAAAATAAATATTTAAATGCATAGGTAGAATATGTAAAAAAAAAAAATTTATAATTCAATAGAAAATATTTGGCATTAATTTTTATCAGAGCTGTTAAAATATACACTTATTAAATTAAAGTATTTCAATTAAAAAAACATATTTTTTGCATACTATAATTACAAATAATCAAACAAAAATTGGATTTATTTAATTAGAATTAATTCAATTTTCAATTACTTTAAAATAATCTAGCTAGTACTTGAAGTAGTTGAATGATACTACGCTGCACTGCATTCTAATAATTTAAATTTTTTTTTTTTTGAGAAATCCTTAGGCTTATAAGATTTTACATCTAAATTACTTGATTACCATTAAAAAAAAAAAAGCTTCACAATTCATTCCAATCCAATTATAATTTCTGGAACTTGGGATTTAAAAAATTTTTATTTTCAGGTCTCTCAAACGGTTTCTCTCATAAATACTCAGATCTCTCAAGTTTTTATAATAAAACTGCACTTTTTGCAGTATTTATGAGAGAAACAGTTTGAGAGACTTGATTATTTATTGCGTCCCCATTTAAGAGAAAAGATACAATTTGAATACTGTTATACTTAATAAATAGGACTATTCACAATCTGGTGAAAATAATCTTGCATGAGTCCAATACATAATTGTAGCATTACTTAGACAATTGGTTTGATTAAATGTATGAAAAACTTCAAACGCCAATTGATTCCAAGCGACTCCAATTGACTTCAAATTTACAATTGACTTCAAATGACTACAAGAGAATCCAATTGATTACCAAGTGACTCCAATTGACTTCACAACCCCAATTGGCTCTAAAAGACTTAACCCTTCCCTGCGCATGTTGCCATGTATGGTCCCACCACTTTGGACGGTAATAGTGGCGCCATCTTGCGTGTAACATCCAAATCACAATATGGGTTCCGTAGATTGCAGCTTTCTGTATCGATGCGCATATATAACGGTATTAGAAAATGCCAGCTGCCAAAAGTTATTGCCATTTTTTATGTGAAAAAATATGTTTTTTACATAAAAATTAAATAGAATAAAATTTTAGATTTTCTATATAGCCGAAAGATATTGTTTCTATAAATTTCACACTGAATAATTGGTATAAATTTGAATTTTTTGTTATTTTTCTCAATAATGTGCGAACCATATACGGCCCATTAGGTAATTTCAGATTTTAACACTTGCAATTAAGATATTGAAAAAGTCATAGAACAAAAGTTGTTCAGAATGAAGAATGCTATTCCTTAATATTGTTTTAAAGAAAATTAGCGTTGTTGAGCAGGGAAGGGTTAAAGTAACTCCGAATAACTTCAAACTCCAATTGACTCCAAGTGACTGCATCTGGCTTCAAGTGACTCCAAGAGTATTCAAATGACTCTAACTGACTCCTCTTGATTTTGAAGTCATAAGATTTGCATTCCCATGATTTCAAAAAATGATTGCATTCTTTTGACTCCAAAAAGACTTTTCTAAATAAATAACCAATCGGTGACTCCTAAAAAGACTTCTAACTACATTTTTTATTCTGGAGTCAAATATTTTATTCAATAACGGTAATCAAAAATTATTATTCATTTGTGACTTATACCTTCAATTGATTGCATTCTTTTAAAGCTCTGAGTTCATTTCTGGGATACCTTGCTAAACCCAACAGGGAAGTTCACCAAGGTAAGACTACTGTGGAAACACATGTCTTAAGGATTACTAGTTAAATTTCCCATTATAAAATCAATTCTTCTTCTACACTTAATTCCAAGGAATTAGAAATGACAATTATTAATTACAATACTTTGTAAAGGAATTATTTATTTTCCCCGTCAATTTCATTCCTGACAATGATAATTGGTAATTAACAGTAATGGAATAGGAAAAATGTTAAATTCCATTACTGAACAGTAATTTTGTAATTAAAAATATGAAATTCTTCAAAGGAATAAAAAAAAATTCTTGAAAACTGTTAAATTTCTATTCCTTTGTGCAATCAATTACTTTTGTGGGACTTTTTGTTGTGGTAGCAATCGATCGCGTTTCGATCACTTTAATTTCATGGAATTCAGAAAGAAATTAATTACTTTTGGAAAAAGTAGTCTAAAAGTAATTGATTCTCTAATTTTCAAGTACGTTTTAAAATCCTTTGGGAGATTGCATATTTTAAATTACAAATAACAATTCATTAATGGAATTGAACATTTGTCAATTCCATTATGTTTATTAATAACCAATTACAATTCCCAAGAATTGAATTTACAAAAAAAATTATTTCGATTAGAAATAGGAATGTTTATAAACAATTACAATTCAAAGTAACTGGAGTTGAGTAGGAATTCAATTTCTAATGTAATCATTACTACGCAGCTCTGAACATTACTCCCAAGATCAGCTGAGAAAATAATTCAATAAAATTCAAACCAGTCTATATTTAAATTATTTTTGATTGCAGGTAAATATTTTCTTCTGCGGCATTAACTCTTGAATACTTTTGAATAATTAAACAAGGCTTGATTAATTTTAGATATTGAAAAATTTGATTATTTGTAATTGCAGTTAATAATTCTTCAAAAATTGTTCGAAAATTCCAAGCTCTGAATTTTTTTTTTTTTATTCTTAATCGCGACTACATAATTTGGGTATGCAAAGCCCAGATTAAATATGCTTTTCTAGTTTTTTAAAATTGCATCTTTTTGTTGTTTTTTATAAACTATTATATGTATGTATTTCCTTATTTTCTAGCTTATACGAAAAATATTTTATTTATTTTTATAATGAATATCGCGTTTTTTATTTATATATTAGGTACTGAAATATTTTTAAAATTTCGTAAAAGTATCTCCTATATGACTTAACAATTGCACTTATTTTTTTTTTCTTGTGTTCGAAGCGTTAAGTGAAAAATAGAGCCCTATAGTTATTGATGTGCGTATTCAAAAAAAAAACGAAAAAAAATTTAGTTTATTTTAATACAGACTGTATTTTTTTGAGTTTTGTGACTAATCGTTAATTTTAATTAGAATTTTTAATAATCAAAATTACAACTAAACAATTTATTATTGATTGATGGTGCTCAAGCTTTTAATTAATCAAAATAAGCGATTAGTCCACCCACCTCTAATAAACACAGTATACATATATGAAAATAAACTAAACCTGATTGTAAATAACTATAGAGCAGCAAAATATATTAATGTGAAAAGCGTTTCTTGCAAATTTGCTGTAATCTAATTGTTCTTGTTTGTTATTTTTAAAAATATGCATACATTGATTTTTAAAATATGCATATATTATATTTAATTTTTCTTTAGAGTAGTTAAAATTTAAATAATAAAAATAGTAAATTAAAAGTTTTTCTTTTGAATTGATACGAAATTTTAAAAAGAGATATTTGTAATTTTTTTTTTTTTTTTTTTTTCTTTATAAAATTAAGTTTTTACTTTATATCGAGCAATAAATATTTAGGTTTTTATTTATACGCACGTCTGCATTTACTGAATATAGAAGCAAATAAAATACTTGAAATTGAAATGTTTCTTACTATCGATTGCTGTAAAATTGATTAATACCAAGTACATGTTTTTCTTCATGATATTTTTGTAGGATATGTGTTATGACGGATGTAGTATCGTTGTCGCCACCCCAAACGCGTATTGAATTTTCATTTTCGAGTATGGAAAGAAACGCTGCAATCAAATCATAAAAAAAAAATGCAATGATTAATAAAGAAATTATTGAAATGTGTATTTAAATTACCTAAAAGAATTTTCGGATTACTTAAATTCATTTGCACATGTGGCATTTCTAAAATCGATTTTAATATAGGTGAATCTTGTGCAAGTCCATCTCTCAGTTCAATTAAGCTACCGCTACGATTGCCACATAGCCATTCGCAGGCGGCTGCTTTATTATTGCATGTCTTTTTCAATGCATGTAAGACTTCATTCTCTTCAAATCCCATTTCGACTAATGCTTCAACCGTTTCTGCTGTTGGCGGTATATCACGATGACTGTAAATGCGTACAATTTCAAGTAACGCTTCGCTGTTTTCAATAACGCTCTATATCCAAACGAAAAAATAATAATTTAGTTTAGTTAAAACAAGTAAACAAAAAAAGCTATAAGGTTCTAAATTTGGAGAAATATTATGAGCATTATATTTACAAAACTCACTCTATGTATCTCATGCGATTTCAAGATATTTGACAAAAAAAATGTTTTTAATAGTTAAAATTAGACCACAAGGTGGTTAAACTATATTATTAACAGCCCTGCGTAATCGTTTTTTAGTTCATTTATGAAAAAATCGTTTTGTGCCGAACTCGTTAGACCCGTGGCAGATTGTGACGGAGAGATTTGCACAGAGAGAAATAGTTTGAGAGCCCCGAGTATCTATTGAGTACCCATTTATGAGAGAAGATACTGTTATATTTAATGAATAGGGATATTCACAAAAGTATCAACAACTTCAAATCCCAATTGATTTTAAATGACTTCAAGTGGCTGGAATTGGCTTCAAATCCCAATTGATTCCAAGTGACTCCAATTAACTTCAAACCCCCAATTGACTCCAAAAGACTTCTAATTCTAATTGATTCCAAGTGACTGCATGTGACTCCAAGGGCATTCGAGTGAATCAATGGAACAAGAAAAAGACGACAGCACAAAAAGTGTCAAATTTTATATAAAAAATAGTAACAAAATCCATTTCATTTAATATTTTCTAGTAGAGATGGGCGTGTGACATGAATTTTACGAGACACGCGTGAACACGCACGCACGTGACATAATTCCCACGTAAGCATGCGTGAGCGTAATGTTATTTCTATAATTCCTACGTGAGCATGCGTGATCGTGCCATATGTATAATGCATGAGTATAACTTACTTTTGATCACGACTTCGTTTTAATTCACAATTATAAATACTTAATTTTGGTGGTTAAAAAATCAACACTGTGTTTTTCTTTACCTAAGGACGTTGCAAATTTTATCTCAGACATTATATATTACTTATATAAGCACTTTATTTTTTATCCACATAAATTAAAGTTTAACAATAAAAAGACTACATACGTGAACATTAGGCCGGAGCGAAAAGGACAAAATATCTCAAATCTGGGTTGGGTTGTGAAATTATGGTATACCACCTTCATCAAAAAGTTCCCGGAATTTATTCAGAAAATTAAAAATACAAGTTTATTCATCTAAATCTACATTGTCCCCTTCAAAGTAATCCCCATCGACTGCAACACACTTATGCCAACGCTTGAATCCAATCCTCGAAACATTTTTTATATTCGGTTTTCGATTTGTCCATTAGTGCTTTCTGCGATTTTTCCATTACTTCCTCTCGGCTGCTGAAACGCTTTCACCGTAATGGTTTTTTAACTCGATTGAACAGAAAGAAGTCACAGGAAGCCAAATCAGGTGAATTCGGAGGCTGTTGGATGGTATTTGTTGCATTTTTCGTCAAAAAATTACGAATAATGATGGCACTGTACGACGGTGCGCTATCATAGTGCAAAATCCACGAGTTTACTGTCCACAATTCTGGTCTTTTTCGGCGAATTGCTTCACGCAAACGCCTCATAACGCACAAATAATACTCTCTGGTAGTTAATTTGCGGTTATTGACCAAAATTTCTTTTACTTTATCAACGTTTTCGTCGGTTTTCGATGTCGATGGTCTGCCACTGAGTTCATCATCTTCGATTGACACACGACCACTTTTGAACCGTTCGTGCCACTGGTAAACAACCGTTTTCTTTAGAGAATCGTTGCCGAAACACTTTTACAACATTTCCAACGTTTGCGCACCATTAAATCCGTTTTTTACAAGTTCGTTGTTGCAAATTTAAATCCATTTCTAAAATTGTAAAAAATCTCCAACACACACAGAGATAGATGTACTCTTGGCTACGTACCTTTTGCAAATGTCAAGCTATGAATGACGCTTTTATTATTATTTGAAGGAAGGACGACTCAAAAGTCAGGCACTGCGACCTATAAGATCTATTGTACCAAAGCCCCAAGAAAGAAAGAAAGGAAGAGAGAAAGAAAGATAGATAAGAAACATACCCAAGCCGAGAATCGAACTCTGGTCTCCAGAAACAAGAGTCTGGCACTCTGCCACTAGACCACAGTGGCGATGGTAGAACCTACAGTTTAACGCCGATTCCGAACGATTGTGTGGCAATTTGTTATCAGCTCGGTGGTTTTGCCAGTACCAAGATGTGTACTTATACACATTCTTATAATTCTCATCCGCTTCATATCGATAGTGAATATAAGAAGTTTATGAGAATTAACCACCAGACCAAGACGAGAATCGAACCCGCAACCTTCTGGATGAAAGTCTAGTGCACTATCCACTAGACTATCGAGGTCGTCAGCTATGACGCTAAGATTTAGAGGGAATATCAACAACACATGTACCAACTTAACAAAAAAAAAAAACAGAGCTCAAATCGAAACGATGAGAGCGTTACACGGTGGTTATTCCGAGAACTTTTTGATCAAGGTGGTATTCTCAAAACTCCTGTTTTCGGCTCTGGCAGAGGCAAAAAAGATTGAATTTTTTCACAAAATCTCAGGAAAAATAACAAGTAGGCTTCTGTGATTACTAAATCGACTTTGGGTAGCTACTAGAATATTATTCACACATTTTCAATCATTTTTCAATTTTGCTGCATGTTACAAAATGAAAAATGAAAGAAACCAATCAAAAATTTAGAATTTTGTATTTTTAATCACAGTGCTAAGTCTTCGCACTCAAAAAGCACACGCTAAGTCACATAAAAAAATCGAAATTGTTAATTTCAATCAAATCGTGCAATTGCATTGAAATCTCGTAGAATTTAAAGTTTTGAAAAACTTGTCCAGTCATCAAAGTTTTCAAATTTGTATGAATAAATTACTAAAAATGTGATCAAAAATGTTTCTAGTTTAGCTACACTCATACAAATGAAAATTTGTTAATGCTTTTTAATCTTTCTTTGTGTAACTTAGGATCATCCATAGAGTAATTATCTAACATTCCAAAACGAACAATAGATTACGCTCTATTTCTCTAAAGCCTTTGCACAGCCATAGCAAATAATTTTTAGACAACATTTTTGACAACATTTTTGACTTATAAAAGATTAATAAAGGAAAGAACCTGATCGCTCGTCGGTACTGTACTGGAAGAAATGTATAACAGCGAGAAACGATTACTTTGATGGATTAATTCTGAAACACACCTTTCCAATATCACTTTTTCAAATTTTATTGTTTTTCTTGGGTATAATTGTATACTTATATACATACCAACATACCTTCATTTTTTTTTTTTTTTTGTTTATGAAAGATGTTTCTAGGTAGCTAGATCTAAACGTTGAAACACATGTGAATATATTATATTTAGGCAACACTGGTAAACTATTCACATTATAATTTAAATTATTTTGCTAACGCAATTTTTTTAAAGAATAAACTTTTATGCCAATTTGGCAATATAATATCATTTTCACTACGTTTAAACAGTACTGTGCTCTTTGACTAACTGGCATATCTCAAAGGCAAAGATAAAATATGTAAATATATATCAAACTCAGCAAAAATTAGATTTTATTTTCATAGTTTCAGCTTAATTAAGCATGGCATATTAAATTCAAAGAGCGCAATGTTTCCTTTTGTTCTTTTTATTTGAGTATCGAATTCATATTTAAACTACCGCTCAGAATATTGCAAATTAGATTAACTCTACAAAACAAAAAAGCTAAGAAACTTTAATTCGAATAATATTCATTGCCATGCCAATCTATTTTATGGCATTTGGTGGTGCTAAAAATGTATATCAATGAAATTTTGCATACAAAATATTAAAAATGTAAGTTTTGCAAAGTAGATTTAATCGTTTTGGCGTACAAACAACTCTTCTCATGATTTTCTTAACTATGCATTTCTTAGCGAAAACAAAATATAATGCTTATGTAAGCGTTAAATGTTTTAACGGCTTTAATTAGCTAAAAAAAAAAAAAATAATTGTAGAGCCATAACTTTCAAATGTTCATATTTAAAAAAAATCACAAAAATCTGAATGAAATTGAAAGATCCAACCACTTTACGATGAGTTTTTTTATGTCTTTAAGTTTTTTGCTCATTCAATACTTTAATTATTAAATCTGAGTTGTATTAATAAGAATTTGTTACAAATCCGTAACAAGTGCGTTCAAAGCTTAGTTGTTTTTAAGTTACAATATTAGCCGAAGGGTTAATATCAATACCAATATTAATAATATCAAAAATTATGGCTTCATTTCTTTTTTGTTGAATTTTGACCCATTAAAGACGAGCGGGAACCAAAGTAGATAGATCAAGAAAGTAATTTGAGAAAGCAGGATATAGCACAATGAACGTAAAACTTGTCTGAGTGCTGTATTTTTGAATACTTCTTTTGCTGTTCCAGAAAAAAAAAAAAAAAAAAAATCTTGAGAAAAATACTGTTTTTGAACCTGGCTCAGGAACGGCGCAGGGACAAGATGCCATATGGCACCGTCAGGCTTTACTGGGTTTAACAGAAAACTTATCTTATTCGTATCAAATCTATAGAGAAATCAATGTGTTTGTATGTGTGTAAGTATAATTACATCGTTTGTAAGTATTCGAGATGGTGAAATAATTGATTGACTCTTTTGTATGCCCATTGGTACTGTCTCTTCTGTTGGTGACTCGTCACTTTGATGTTGTATTAGAAATTCTAGTGCAGCCGAGTAGACACCACTGAAATTAAAAAGAAAGTTGTTTAAATTTCTTGATATACAATATAGTTTTGTGACAATTTACTTTTGTAGCCTTAGCGCATATTCAGCCTTTTCTTTTTTAAAACCCATATCGATAAGGCACTGCAGTGTATCATTTTGATATTTGCGTTTATTGATTAATTTCTGTTTAAGCATTGCAATTAAGCGACTAGCATAGGGTCCTGCCCCAATGACAGCTGCAGAAGCTTGCGCCAAAGATATTAAAACTTTTCGTACATCAAATTGTAACTGCAAGAGGTATATATTCAAAGCAAATTATATAAAGTAATAAATATTTTAATACAATTAAATTGCAATTAGCTAGAATCGCATTAATCAAAAGTACAACATATAAAATATATAATCTGTAATTTCGAACTCAAAAGAACACAGTCTAACTTTATTAAGATAGTCTATCTGTCTTACAGGAATCCACTTTGTAGAGGTTATGTGTTTTTATATTGAAATGGTCTGACCAATCCCTTGGCCTGACGTAGTCCTACAATACCAATATCTCTTCCTTTGGTTTGCTTTCCAATTATTAATTATTGCTTTACTAAGAATCAGTTCATCACAAACAACAGGGTAATGATTACACTAGGAACCCAGTGAGGGCGGCTTTATTACGGGATGCAAATATTTGAAGGATTTTGGAATACTCTTTCACACAACTAAAGTTGATCACAAAAGATTACTGAACTTTCAGTGCTGCCTGAATGCTAAGAGTTCTATTTAGGCCCTTACTTACAGATTGATTCTAGCGCATTCAACCAGGAAAACAGTAAGAAGAGATTTCGAAGATTCCTATACTAACAACTTTAATTGGGTTTGCTTTTGTTTAGCTTTTAAAATCAACGTAAAGACTCTTTATATCTTATTCATTTCACCATTACGTCTTTTGGATTATCTTTGGCCACCACATAATAACAGCATAAGAAAAAGATGACCAAACAAAAGGAAAATTATCTTTTTTCTCAAGTTTTACAGTGCACAGTAGCACGCCCACATGGTACTTTACCCTTTTGAATAATCAATAAAATTTATATCTATTTTGGAGAACGATAATTAAACTGGTACAGGATTGACTTCCGATTTCATTCAACCGCACAAACTTACATTCGACTGTTGAAATATTTCATTAATATCAACCAATGGCATATCGCTGATGCTTGGTGTAATATTACGTGTTGCCGCTTCAATATCGGCTTCACGCGGTGCTTGTGTTTCACGCGATATCGTTGTCATTGTCTGCAGATTACTGCGTCTGGGCACCAATACCAACGTATCATTATCCTGTAAATGAAGTTGAGAAATCTGTAGGGTTTCATTCAGTTCGGTACCCTCGTATTCGGCACGAAAGAGACGATAACGTGAACTCAGTAGACGTGTATCGAGTGCAAAAAGTGGCAAAGAGCTAGGATCATCAGCAAGTTGTAAAATAATTTCATTTTTTAACTCTGTCAGACGCTTATTAATGTCCGTTTGAAAGGCGAGCAGTCGGGCATTCGGACAAATGACCCGCACTTTGATGCGTTCTTTTGCTATCGTCTCTTCATTAAGTGTATCATCCGAGCTTGTGGTTGTAAATGCAGAAGAATTTGAGCCACAACGTCGTGATTTTCTGCGTACAAACCAAAAAGAACAAAAATTATAAAACTGTTATTTTATGTGTGCGTGTTTGTACTTTGCAAATAAGTTTCGTAATTTTTGCATTTTCCAATTTCAAATCAAACTGTATAATGGCAAACTTTTCACAGAGAATTTTGATTGTTTTTCGTTGAACTGAACTTTTTTTCAAGTACTACTGCCAACCTTTACTTACAATTTTGAGATTCTTTTTGTTTGTGGTGTTGCTGTTGATGCGATTCTATTGTGTTGCTGTCCATGCAACTTTGGTGACGTGCATCTATGTGCTGTAGTTGTTGTTGTGCAGTGCGCTGCTGTTCTTGCTCGAACTCCACGATCGATTGTTAGCAGTTGCGGCTGCAGCGCATTTCCACCATTGACATTTTCGGCTTCGTTGCTATCACCGCTATTTATTGTTACTGCAACTGCTGCAATTCCATTGACAGATGTTCTGGATGTGGATGTTTCTCCACACACTCGTTCCGTTTCCACATTTTCTTCCTTAGTTCCTGTTGTTATTGGTGGTGAAGTTGTAGCTCTCTTATTACGTGCTGCTACCCATTTAGCACGTCGTTCCGCAAACTTTTCGCGCACCCAATTCATTGCAAAATAATAGAAATTTCTTATTTCTCCATTTTCGCAATCTATGTGTAGTTTTTATTTTTTTCATGATTTTGCAATAAAGCTTTAGATTTTTAAATATATTTGTTTATAAAATATTTCATTTTTTATTTGTTTATCTTTTACATTCGATTTTTCGTGCAAAAAATCAGAAAAACAATTTTTTAATCTTCATAAGCTGCCGGAATAATGAAGTTATTTACAATGGTAACAATAATACATGGTTGCATTTTATAAAACGTACGGAATAGTACTTTCAACCTTCACCTATTGACTGTTCACACGAGCGCAAGCATGAACGCCTGTCTAAAAGAGAGGTAGAAGAAATAGGTAGTAAGAAAGAGGTAGAAGCTCGCCTGTCTTTTTTTTCTACCTCTCCCACAGGCGTTCATGCTTGCGCCCGTATGAAAAGTCACTTAGATGTCAGATGGAGTCTAACGCTGCATTTATACCGCCAAAACAAATAAAAATTCTTTAGCTAAGAAATTGTATCTAAAAATTTTCATTCGCGCAGCCATTTACACAGGCTGAACGTTGGCGACGAACAAAAATGAGAAACCATCCTGTTCGCCAAACCATAATGTTTCCAAACATCAGCACTCAGTGTATTAACCTATTAATTGACAATGGTGCAAAAACGCATCACTAAAAAAGTGTGTTTTTACAGACTAAAAGTGCGATTTTTATAGACTAAGAGTGTTATTTTTATGCGTTGTCGCATCATTGTCAATTAATGGGTTAATAATATTACATACACCTGGAAGTCACTCAACTTTCGCTAAAAAATACATGGAAAAAAAAAGTTATTTAGTATTCCATTGCATTAAAAATAATCTACATTTCATCTCTTTTTTCATATTTTACTCCCTCTCCACGATTTCACAACAACAGGAACATTGCATTCACGTGGAAAATCGATCTCAGCAACGATTTACACACTCGAACTTGGTTTGTCAACATTTTGTAGCGCATCAATGTTCAACCTTAGTTTAACGCTGCACCATTTACCCAAACCGAACAAATGAAAATTATTTCGTTCGTTCGGGTGGTATAAATGCAGCGTAACAGATAGATTCTGTGCATTACCTCAAAAGATATTAATTGTTACCGAAACACGTTACAGGGTCGACAATCGGTATTTTCCCAACGCGATGGTGCTGCCAACAGTTGTAAACCCACCATGGTGTTGTTTTATTGTGTGGTGAAAAGATTTTACGATATTTTCATGGCAAATTCAATATGGAAATGAATCCTGAACTGGAAATATTTTAAGCCAAATATTTTAATAAGGTACGACCATTTCGTTATTGTTTTAATGCAGAGTAAAGAAATGCCAGCTGTTTTGTAATTGTATAGCTATAGAGGTGGTAATAAAACTCTCCGGTAACGTTTGTTTATAAAGTACCAATCAGATGTAAAATTCGCCAAAATTTGAATTTTTCGGTAACAAAGTAAACGTTACCATAACAGAATTGACCTGTTGTCGTTGATCGTTCTCTACAAACGCGGCAACTTGGTTGAACGATTTTATTTATGCCTGTATGAGTTCACGTACACACATCGCTGGTGAAATTTTATTGTGAGTGCTTAGAACCCAATCTCAATATTAATTACAGCTAGCAATGCCCTTCTCATTAAATTTACTTTTTTATTTACATTTTTAACACACGGTAAATGCAAAGTGAAAGCAATGCTCAGCCATAGTTCCATTAATTGAAAAAAAATCAGAACACGCATGCTTGAAGTTGCTTCATAGTGTTTATAGACCGCAAATACCGCAGTTGCTATAGTCGCCTGCAAACGCAAGTTATGGAATATCATCTTTAAGGTGTAACTTACTATTAAAGGACTAGTACAAGAATTAGTTATTGAAGGACTAGTGAAAAAACTGGATCTCAGGTAATGTATAAGTGGCAAACCGACACTACCCGTATAGTATCGATACATTTACCCATTAATTGTATCGAATAAAAGTACCGATGACACCGAAAATATCAGGAAAAAGTATAGAGTATTTACTTGTATCGAATACTAGTTTAAAGATACAAATTACACTACTCAAAACGAAATTGGCATCAGGCATTCCCACATCATTTCTCTTACCACGATGGCGTACTCAGTTTTTCGCCTTTATGAATAAATAAAATACTTAAATCATAAAGAAATGACGTACGAGTTGCTTGACGTAAAAGAAAAGTTGCAACTTGTTGAGTAGTGTTAACTTATATAATAGGTCCGTTCCCGTACTACAACGCAGGTGAACGCGTTCGCCCAAAACAGCACAGAAAGCGTTCCCGTACTTAAAAAACTTGCAAATGAGAGCAGAGATGAGAGAGTATTTGTCTTCTTCTTCTTGCACGAAATATCCCGCACTTCTTCGGGTAAAAATGTTATGTTAAAAGTGTCAAACAATCAGCTGTTTTGCTTTTGTGAAAATATATTAAAAATTTGAAATTAATGAATAAAGAATTTTTAGAAAAATAAGTGTTATTTCAAATGGAAAATGTTTAAAAGACATTTGAGAATTAATTAATAGTATATTAGTTAATTTTTAACTACATTCTTCACAAGTTAATGACGCAATTGTCTGTTCAACTTCTGACGCTGTAGAAGCTTCTGCCATTTCTGAATAATGCAAATGGTGGTTGTGAACCCGAAGATTCTACAAAAGTAGACAGGCGAATAATTTATGTTTAGTTTTTTCATTATTTATTTATTTTCTTGTAGGATTTAACAATTTTTATTTTATTAAATATCACAGAAACTTTATTTTTTGAATTTAATTGTCGTTAAAATTTGACGTTTTTTTGACGCAAGAAAAGTGGTTTTGTGCGTTCCCCTACTTTTGTGCATTTTGGTGTATCAGAGAGAGCATTTTTCGTTTACTCTCAGTTTACCTGATTTTACCCAAAAAGTACGGGAACGGACCTAATATTTACTATGTTTAGATACAAATCGCTATAAAATTTATAATAACATTTTATAACATAATATTATAATTTATAATAAAAACTAATCAACAGATTATAGCTAGTTAAAAATATTTTATTTTAATGAAAAGGTTTCAATATATGTACAATATATTCTACATACATGGGCGGCAATATTTTCTAGAACTTCAATACTATACTTTAATATTTTCATACATTAGAATTTTGAATTCTGTAGTCCGAATAATATGATATAAAAATATTGCAATACGACTCACAATCTTAAATATTGTATAGCAATTCAGTTTCAGTTTTTTAAATAACTGTTTTCCAAAAGTATCGAGTTTCCGATACTGACCCTTTTTTTGATACCAAGTAAAATACTTATGGTATGGCATCGAGTAAAAAAAGAGCTTGAATCGAATGAAAAATATCGAGTATTTACTCGTATTTACTTATATCGACTCATCACTACGTATGGCCACATGATATATACATATGCATGTAATTATAATATTTCATTTTTGTTGATCCAAGAGTTATGTTGGTTTCTGAATCCTAACCATTTAACTAAAGCTTTATCGCCATCTGTTTTAAGTATTTTCTCCACTAAATATGGATTATGATAGCGAGATTTCAAAAGTTCATGTTCATAAAATCCGTCAATTAGATTACTCTCATAATCGTGTAATATATATGTTGGTGGGCTTGTATTTTGAATTTCATGAATTTTAAAAATTTCCGTTGTCCAATTCGGTCTATAACCTTTTTCTAAAATATGTTTATGTTTACTAATGCGAACCATATCACCAACATTAAATGTAAGTTTATTATAAATATTTAGATTGTTATAAGATGTTTTTAATGATTCCTCAAGTGAAGGAGTTACTTTACTTGGAGACATATTTGTTGATACTTTATTATTATATTCATTAATTAACTGTTGAATGTTGTTGATGTTGTTGTAACTGAATTCTTTCCACATCATACCCTTCAATGCTCGATTAAACCGTTCAACGATTGACGCCTTCAACACACTGTACGATGAGTAATGGTTGATGTTGTAGTATTTCATCAAGTTGTGAAATTCTTTGTTAAGGAATTCTTTCCCGTCGTCAGTTTGCAAATTTTTCGGTATACGACCCAAATTGAATACGGATTTCATGGCTATAGTAGTATCGGTAGCAGATTTTGTTTTAAGTGGTGCTATCCAAGCAAATTTCGAAAATGTATCAATGGTTGTGACGAGATACCGGTAACCTTCATTGTATGTTGAGTTTGTAGGCATTTCTACCAAATCGGCTTGCCAAAGAACATCAGTACCCTTTGTTATCACTTTTCGCTGTCTTTGGTCTGGTCTGAGCAGTTCTTCAACAACATCTATTTTACTCATAATTGTTTATAATGCTCTCTTCTTCTTCCTCCTTCTTTATATTTAATTTTACTTTGAGCTTTTTACAGTATATGACGAGACTGACTACTTAAACATGTTAAATGGTCTTAAACAAGTTTAATGAACATAGGAAGTTCGTAAACATGTTAAATCGCATGCAATTGTTTTTGTAAATTAAAATTGTTATATCTTTTAGCACGAAGTAAAATTAGTGTTGCCAGACAAATTTTCTGAAATTTCCCTCTTTTGAGCCTGTGCCAAATGGTATTGAAATACTCGAGTGATTAAATTTTTGACACTTGTGAGGTGAATATGACAGATGGAATAGACAGAAGTCCAGCGCAACAAATAAGTAGACAATAATGGCGTCGTTGCACAAACGCACAGTTTATTTGATATTGGTTTCTGCAAAAAGGCAGCAATAGGCGATTTATTTTTTTTTGGTCTTGCCTATAATAAAATTACAATCAATATAGCCATAAAATTTCGAAATATATAAACAGAATGTTGCTTCTTTCAATAATTTTTGAAGTGAACTTCTTTGACGGCGTTAGGCGGAGGGGTAAACTGAACAGGAAACAGAAAGTGGCGACGGAAACTAATAGAAAAAAGAAGAAGATATGAGGCGGAAGCCATTAAAATAAGAAGAAGAACGGGGACGGAAACTAAAAGTTAATCAAATTCCACAACCAGAATGTTTCCATTTGAGGTTATTACATAGCGAAGTGAAAAACAAAAAATATGTATAAATGAAAAATGTTCAAAATTCCTCAAATTGGTTTGATAAATTTAACATTAAATTACTGAAAACAATTTTTACTTATTACAATACGTGTGTGCGTTATTTGTGTACAAAGAAGCTACTATAATGAAAATAACGTCAAAAACAAAACGTTTTCTCAAATATTTAGTGCGACAAAAAGTTAACAAATAAACAGCGCGTTAAGACTTGTTTAATACAAGTAAGTTTTGCACATCAAATACTATTTATTATCTAATAATAGATAGTAGTTTTTCAATAGCAACGCCATCTGTTGATTTTATGTTCTACCATGGGTAAAAGTATTTCGAAAATAGTTTTTGAAGACATTTAGCGAGGAAAAAACAATGATAAAGTAAGCCAAACTCAAAATAAACCAGTTTTACGTTGGACTTAAGCACTTTTGATAAATAGGCTCATAATTAGGCTCATTTCTTTTGTTTAAACTATTTATTTGTTCGGTCAGTGTGTATTGCATCAAAAATCTGGAAAATCTCTCCCAGTCTTCTGTTATTGCACTTACATATTCCCAGTCACAAACCTACCAAAGAGTTTCACTTCCATTGAGTGCACTAAGTTGCACATGTGAGTTTTTTTTATTTAGTTAATTTTATATGCAATTTCCCCTGTTTTTGTGTCAGCCATTGCTGTCAAAATTTAGTCGAGTACTTTGATACCGTTTGACACAGCGAAAATCGAGATTTTTCTCACCAGACGGAAAAAATTGTACACCACATTCTATCATAGTTCTTTGCTACCGTTTGGCACCCATCCTTTGTATAAAAAATTACCACTTTTCAGAAAATTTACCACTTTTGAATTTCGTCAAAAGAGAGCAGAAAAAAAGGTAAACATGTTAAATCTCATGCAGTACTACGTCGTGTTTGTGCCAATAAGTTTAGTATCAACGTAAGAAGCAGCAACAAAATAGAGAAAAGACGACTGGGGAAAACTTCAACAGAATTTGTTATAAATGTTTTCCAATACTTTTCAAATAAACAACAAAGTTTCACTTCTACTATAAGTGTCTGCAGCAGGGATGCCAACTCATTTTTCCTCTCTCCCCGATAACCCTCGAGAAATTCCCCGATTTTCAATCGAATTCCCCGCATTGGTTTAATTTCATATTATAATAGCGCTACACGCACTTTCCATATAAACATTTTACAAAAACGAAATTGACCTCAGTGAGTATTATTTTAAGGCAACCCTGAACTTTCTCGGTCCAAAACATAACAAATTTTAATGGGACTGGTAGATTAATAGTACTTTCTGACTCCGGAATTCTTAAGATATAAGACATGGGATTTCTTTTGACTCAAATCAAAAATCGCAAAAACTTTGTTTTGAGAAAAATGAGTTCAAAGTTTTGACTATCGGTTTTTAACATATAAAATATACTTCATCTTCTTTATGATGACTGACCGTAATTTGTAAGTTTACAGATTAGTCAGCAATGATTAAGAGTTAATCAGGAGGTGCTGGTCGAAGGCATAGCTAAACCTTTCTGAAAAGCCGTAAGGGAAATCGAGGAGCTGCGCGACTATTTTGTCCCGACTGACACTCGCCGCTATAATCATCTATATCTACGAAAGCACTCTGCGTTCTCTGAAATTTTTACAAAAAACTTTCGAAATATAATACTTTCAAATAGCATACTTTTTAAAAATCGATTTCTTCAAACCTGCTTATGAAAATATGAAGATTTTAAGACCCAAAATATGAAATATTTCATAAGTTAAACGTTTTACGTTACATAAAATTTGACAAAATATATTCTGCAGACTTTAATTGCTAAAAGAGTGAACGACTTCAAATTCCCCGCAAAAAACAGTTCATTCCCCGATTCTCCGCACCAAGTAAAATTCCCCACAAATCGGGGAACTCACCGCAAGTTGGCATCGCTGGTCTGCAAACACATAATCTTTTTAAGTTCGGGAATTTTGTTCTTAAACATAAGGTAAAATGCAAAGTGAATTTATACCAGGTGAAGTTACCAGCAACTCATTCTTCTTCTTTCTTCGTGGTCAATATCATAGGCTGTCAAAATTGTTGTTTACTTTTGATTGTTTGTTTACATTTGCTCACCATTTTTACATTCTCTTCACGCCGCCATTATCGCTGCAACAACAAAGATGTGTTGTTATTATTTTGTTGTACGGCTGGTTTTGGCATTTTATGATATCTGACGCATCAACAAAGATATGTGGTTTTTGACAAGGTGAAATTGTTGTAATCTAGCTATCACCTTGTACATGATTTCGCCATGGTAAAGTGGCATTACCGAATTTTTTTGGTATTGCTCTACAATAATTTAATTCATTGACCAAAATGCAACGCTGAAACTTAACGAAGAAAACAGTAATTAAACGATGCTATTATTCGATTGAAATTTTCGTGTTTCCTCTACTTTTCTGCGAGTTTTGTATTTTGTGTTAAAAAATATGCTGGAAAATTTATGCAATTATGTGTGAATTCACAAGAAATTACTAAATAAAGTTGTAATGCATTAAGCACATTAGAAATTAAGTGATTATATTGTGGAATTAAAAGAATATTTGCAATTGAAAGTGTGTCTGCGGTGAAGTCTGCAAAGAAAATTGCATGTGTGGAAAAAATATGCGAGAAATGAAAGTTGAAGCAAAAGCAAATTAGTGGACAAAGGGAATATACATGAAGGTATATTCTTTACGAGTTCTTGGAAAAATACAGTCAGTGGGAAACTTGTAGCCGAGAATAATCATTTCAAGGCAATTATTAGTAAGGATATATTTTAGGACACAGGTTCGTTAAGGTTTTAATTATTTTTTATGTGTTCTAGTATTTTAGATGCGATTCTATTTTTACTATAATTAATGATTGTGATTCTTTGCTGTTTTATTTTTTGTTTGCATTGTTATCGTCTGCATTCTTAAATATTTTTGTTTTCTTCTGTTGGTAATATATAATTTTTTCTTTGGAAAAGAAAAAATGGTGACTCCTCCTCCATCCTCTCGTTTTCATGTCGGTATTCATTATTCTGCTTTGTTATTAATTTCGTTCTTTTGTTGTATCTCAATTTCTTATGTTTCTTCTTGAAAGCGTCTATAATTTGCGTCTGCGTCGGAATTAACGCTTCGCTGCTATGCTATTTTGAGGGATGAAAAATTCCCTGTACACGTTTTTATTTTTTTCTTTAGAAAGTAGTGCGCCTTGAAATGTATTGATTATGTGAATAAATTTGATAAGAAGATTTGCTATTAAAAGGCTCTTGGTAATATATTCTGGACATACATTACATTCGAATAACGTTTACATTATGTATGCAAATTGCAGTTTGACCAACCAATATAGTTTAAACCGGCCAATTTAGGGTTTCCTTTAATTGTAGACATTCTGTCTGTCAATTTTAAACTAATTATTGATAAGGATAGACACATAAATATTAAACACCGCGAAACTGTTAATTTTTTATTTTATTGTTTATTTCATTAAACTTTGTCGTTTGGAATGAACTTTTGTTTGCATGAGGATTTATTCATAGTGTTTTAATGTAAACTATTTATTAAAGCTTCAGAATACGTCTTATGTATATAAGCAGTTAAGGGTGTTATACATTTTTGTCACCATATATCGTTGGGTGAATTCAGTTTATTGTGAGGTCTAGTGATTTGGTTTTATTTTGTTATAACCCCTCGTTTTTAGCTGCCAAAATTCTCTAATATCTCAGCAACCATTAAAGATAACAAAATTAAAATCCTTTCTTAAGAATGTATAGTGTTAGATTTTTGTTGTTTCAATTTCGATAGACTGACTATTATTTTATTTGGATAGTGTTTTTTTTTTTTTTAATTGCTTAAATTTAGAGGTTGTGAGGTAAATAAGAATTAGTAGAAAATTTACTGTGCTTCTAGGTCGCATTGGGCTTAGTCGCAACAATGATGTAAATATGTAAGTTTATCCCAGATCTCAATAGGCCATAGATGGCCGCAGTGATCTGGGAACCTAATGCCCACCTCCCTTTCAAAGGTTATCCCATGTGCCTTAATACGTGCCTCACAATATGATAAACAGCATAAAAGAATCAACACTGTTTATGTTTCATTCACACTTTTACATTTTTATTTCGTACAATTTTTATATCTTTTTTATACCAATTTATTTTTGCGCCCTATCATTGTCAGCAGACTAGCGACGGTTATTGTTGCCATACCTATAGACTTATTAACCTGTTATTGCCGATGAAAGTTAAGCGGGTATAATTTGTTGGTCATTGAGATTTAGAGTTGAAGTGAATAAGCACAGTGAATATGTTTTTATTCATACTAAAGAGACTTAAATCAAATTGTAAGAATACAACGCTAATGATTAGCAGATTTTCATTCTGGCGAAATATTTGTACCTCATATTCTTTAGAATTCCCATTTTCTTGGGGGTATATACAAGAGACGTAGTTGTGTTCGGCTATTCTGCTTTGCTATCTATTAAAATAATCATTTGTTTATATACAACAGAAAATGCGTTTCCTTAAAATTACAAATTTTAATCAAAATATTTACATACACACTTAATTTTTTATATTGTTACGTTTCTTCTTTTTTATATTTTTTGTTGGTTATTAACTTTTTGTGTTTTTCTTTTCAGCAGCGTTCGCGAGAGAATTGTGTGAAGATTGTATGAATGAAGTTCAATTTTGCAAATACCTTTTAAGATTTAATGAACTTAATGTTCACACAGAGAGAAAATAGTTTTGACCCAAAAGTAAACCAAATCCAAAACCGATTGAAGAAAATTAGTACGGGAAAGTAGAAGAAAAAATAAAGTTAATAATAATTAACACGACGAACTCTATAGTGAGACTGTATCAAATATAAAATTTATTTAAAAAGCTATAAGGTAATTATAAAAATCGAATATGTATTTCGGTAGAAAATGTAATATCAGTCAATAATTTATTGTTATTAAATTTTGGTAGATTTGTAAGCCATAATAAGTTTGTTATGGCAGCTTAGACCAAATTAGTAAGACAAGAAATTTTTCGAATTTTGCAGACATGTTCATCATACATTAAAACAAATACGTTTAAATATATGAGATTATAATGAAGACTGTAGTTTCGTTGCTCCTTGACGAGTGGAGCTTCCCAAAATTTCTGGGTTGCTAGCTGACACTATTTCAATACTTCAAATCATCTGAATCAATGGTTCGAACTAAGGCTATATATGAGCCGAATTTTGAGATATCATGTCAGCTAGCCGGAAAAAAGTATTTCAAGAAAATCGCTACACCTGGCAAGGGGAAGTGTTCATTAATAACCTATAACTTTAATTTTAGGAATTTTGAAATTTTGCACAGGGTTTCATGAAAGTATAAAGTAAAAAAATCATTAACAAAATCAAAATTTAGAAACTGTTGAATAAGAATCCCCTCTTAAGCCCTGTTTTAATTTTGCTATTGAGAAGTTTTTTTTGGGAACTTCACGTATTTCCTCAGAGCCCTTAGAAGAATTCACTGTTCCTATTCGGGGTCCATGGAGCACTGTTTGAAGACCAATGCATGCTCTAGGTGAATAAATATATATCTTAAGAAATGCTTGAATTTCTTTTTAATCTCGGTTCTGAATTTAGTTTCACAAAAAGAAAAGTTGAATTACCTTTTAATTCATTCCGGAACAAAGTTATAATAAATGGTTGGCTTGAATAATCTATTTCTAGAAAGCTTCTCCTATTCTCGATTTTTCTACTTTGATATTATTATAAATTTAAGTTTTTTACAATTTCATTAATATGAATTTATTTATTTAATTAGCCTTAACATTTCATCATCAAAATGTGGAACACTGATACAAGAATACCAAACGGCATGCCTACCTCATCATCATCGACAACTGCTATGCAAAATTATAGCGGCTATAATGCAAATAATAATGGTGGTAACAATGGCGCTGGACGCGCTCCATCTAATTCACCACAACAGCCAGGTCGTCAACTGGGCATGACATCGGCAATCAGTTTGGCTGAGCCGCGAGCAGAAGATATTCAAAAAACAGAAGAGCTACGTAAAGCTTTAGAACCGTATAAAGTGTTTGAGACACAAGATGAACTAAATCATCGAATGGAAATTTTAGCAAAACTTAACACACTCGTCAAGCAATGGGTTAAAGATGTATCCGTTTCGAAAAATATGCCCGATGCAGCTGCTGAGAAATTAGGTGGCAAAATCTATACATTCGGCTCTTATCGTCTAGGTGTGCATCATAAGGGCGCAGATATTGATGCCCTATGCGTAGCACCACGAAATATTGAACGTACCGATTACTTTTCATCATTCTTTGAACTACTTAAGACACAGCCAGAGGTTACAGAATGCCGTGCTGTTGAAGAAGCTTTTGTGCCTGTAATTAAAATGAAATTCGATAGCATTGAAATTGATTTGCTGTTCGCACGTCTCTCACTCAAAGAGATTCCTGATGACTTTGACTTACGCGATGACAATTTACTTAAGAATTTGGATCCACGTTCAGTGCGCAGCTTGAATGGTTGTCGCGTAACTGATGAAATTTTGGCGCTAGTACCAAATATTGAGAATTTCCGATTGGCATTACGTTCTATTAAGCTGTGGGCAAAAAGTAAGTCGGAAGGGGGAAATAAATTTGTATTTAATTACTATTATTTCAATGATTTCGCTTCTTTTCTTCTTCCAATCAGAACACGGAATTTATTCCAATTCACTTGGCTATTTTGGTGGTGTCACCTGGGCCATGTTAGTTGCACGTACATGTCAACTCTATCCCAATGCAGCAGCTGCAACTCTAGTGCACAAATTCTTTTTAGTGTTCTCACGTTGGAAGTGGCCAAATCCTGTTTTGCTTAAACATCCAGATAATGTGAATTTAAGGTTTCCTGTAAGTTTCCTCTTTAATTTTTTTTTTTTTACTACTAACGGTATGAAAAGTAGATGATAAAAAGAAAAGGGGTATATAAAGAACCTATTGGTTTTCAGAAATTTATAATATTATATTTATGTACATATTTAACTTTCAGGTTTGGGATCCGCGCGTAAATGCTTCAGATCGTTATCATTTAATGCCAATAATAACGCCAGCGTATCCACAACAAAATTCGACTTTTAATGTCTCTGAGTCGACCAAAAAAGTTATCTTAAATGAGTTCGAACGCGGAATGGCAATATGCGATGAAATTATGTTGGGACGTACCTCGTGGGATCGTCTCTTTGAGGCACCAAGTTTCTTTTACAGGTGAGAAGGAAGGCATATTTTTATATTCCAATAATAATAGCATTATGTGAAAGCAAAGTTAATTAAAAAACAAATATTTACTGTCCCTGAAAGATTACAAAGTCAATTAAAAATTATTAGCTTAACCCATTTCAGTCTGCTGTTGCATTTTTGCAAAGTAATTAATATTTATTGTTTTGAGCAGAGTGCCCGGGTTCGGTGCTCGGCATAAAAAACCAATATTTTTTTATGAGCGACCTGAAATGGGTTAATTTGCATTTAATGCTAATACAATTTTTCTATTGAAATTGAATGAACTAAATTACTATGGAATGTAAATGGTTATTTCTCAATTAATTACTCAATTCAGGTGGTTTCAATTGACATTGGTTCATTGTCTAAAATTTACATTCCATAAAGTCAATACCAATTATACTTTTATTAATTAGCATTGATTTCATTATTCCATTAATTTTAACAAATAATTTATTGCACACAGCAAAGGTATCCGTCACCCGCATGAATCACCATAATTTCTCTTTAATCCTTCCACTTTCAGGTATCGTCATTTCATTGTTCTTTTAGTTAACTCCCAAACAGCAGACGATCACTTGGAGTGGTGTGGCTTGGTGGAGTCTAAAATACGTTTATTGATTGGTAATCTCGAGCGCAATCAACACATTTCACTGGCACACGTTAATCCCAAGTGCTTTGAATATAAAAAAGTCACTACTGGTGGTGGTGCGGTTGTTGTTGCCTCGCAAAATAGCAGCGGCACTGAAGATGACAGAAACGCCTCACAATCAGCGGCTGCCGTATCCACAGCGCCACACTGTTCTATGTGGTTTATTGGATTAGAATTTGAACGTACAGAAAATTTAAAGGTCGATTTGACAGAAAGTATACAAAATTTTACGGAGCATGTAATACTACATGGGGTGAGTGAAAAGGATCAGAAAGTATTTTCAAGTGAAGGATTATTTCAAAACTTATACATTTTAGGTTAACATAAAAATGCTAAAAGAAGGCATGACTATTGAAGCGCGTCATGTAAAACGTAAACTTCTTGCACAGTATTTAGATGCGGATTTTTTGAAACGCGAACGAAAAACCATGGAGAATCATACTAATTTTAATAACTCACTTTTAGCAAATCGTAAGCGTCTATCCTCAGAATTAGCACAGACACAGCAAAATAATGTCGTGGGTAATAATGGAAATGGAAAACGCGGTCGTGCTGGTAATGAAATGGTTAGTAGAATAGTAGATTAAAAAAAGGAAGAATTTGATACATACGAGGTTAAATTTACCTTCGTTTGTTTTGTCCTTTTTTTTTCTTTTTAGCAAACTGAAGAAAATTCAAATGCTTCTAGTGATGCAGGTGCAACAACACCAACGACACCGACTACGGCGCAACAAGTTGCTCCAACATTTTCTGCTACAACAACGTCAGTATCACCAACAACAACTAAAAATGGTACTTCTGAAGAATGCGGTGGCGGTGGTGGCGATGGTGGAGGCAATAACAATGGCAACTCATCGTCACCAACTGGAGGAAGTAACAATACCAACCAGAGCAGTTCGACAGCCACTTCGAGTACAGCTGAAGTTGCATGTTCGTGACCGCCGCCGCCACCGCCACTACCATTGCCACTATCATCTACAACACATTATACGCTCCATCAGTCTATTTCCACACAAAAATTTCGTAAAAATAATAATGCCGCCGCTGCTGCAAATTCAAATAGCATTTTCAGCCAACGTTCAATGTTGTCGTCGACGTCGCCATCGTCATCTTCTGCATCGCATGCTTCAGCGATAAAATACAAACAGAATTTACCGATTTCATCGATTTACAATAGAAATAATAGAAGAATTTTGCAAAATTCATTGAACCATGCCACCACAACTAGCACCATCACCAATAGTACTAAGGCGATGCCAATAATGTCCACCAATACTGGTAATTTCAATAACAACAACAGTAGCAGCAGCAGTATTAGCAACAACAACAACACTAATAATAATAGTAACAACGCTGATGAACTTATGACAACAACAATTACTTGTAAGTTTTTACTACAAATGCAAATTTTATATTTAGTGTTTTTTTTTTTCGAAACAAAACAAAAAAAGAGTAAGCATTTTGTTGGTATAATTTTTTTTTGTACCATATTCCTATATATATTTATATATTTACATAGTATTTAATTATTCTATTTATCTGCATTTTTTATTTTGACAATAAATAAAAAAAAAAAAAAAAAAAATGAGAAAAATAAAAAAACGAGAGAAAAAAAAAACAAAAATAAAATAAAAAACGAAAAAAGAAAATAAATAATTACACAGACAAAAAATATATTTAAAAAAAGATTATATAAAATATTTTTATACAAAAAATTAATAATAAAGAAACCACAAAAAAAGAAGAAAATATAAAAAAGAAAAAAGAGTACAAAGTACAAAAAACAAAAACAAAATTTTATTTTATTTATTTTAAAAAGTGTTTATACCTTTAATTTTCATCTATCCTTAAATGAAACAATTATTTTTTTGTTGGGTTGCGGCTATTTTTCCTCTATACATATTTACATAATGTAGTTTTGCATTATAAAACCTCGTTAACACATTTTACTATCGCGTACACTGACGAAGGTAGTTTGAAAAAATTAAAAATTGAAAAAGTTGAAGTAAAAAACTTTAATTTTTAGTTAAAAAAAAAAAAAGCCAACGATTTTCTTTGATATATTTATTCAAAAGTAATGTCATAATTTTCTTATTTTTCTTTTCTTCTATTAATTAGTATTGAATGAATACAATGCCAATTCAAAAAATATTAATTTGCATTGAACCAATCCCATTCCAATTACATTTTTTTGAATTGGCATTAAGTCAATCCTGATTTCAATTATATATTTTTGAATTGACATTGAATGGATGAATTCAAAATGGTGGAAAGGAATGAATTAGAATTTTTTATTCGATATCAATTACATTTTACCTGTTTTACTATACTCAATTAATTTGTACAATCATTAATTATTACCATGTCTAGATTCTGATTGGAAAATTTTGAACAAAATTCAAGTAAAAAAATTTGATATTATAGCAAAATTTTAAATTTAATAAACTTTCCTAACTACCTTCGTTCAATCTTACGTTGAATCATTACCTGAACTAAAATTTTAAAAATAAAATGCATCTAGATTTCACTGCGATCGATCAATATCATGATTTGTGGGTGTAAGGAGGTAAATACAGATATCATACACTCGATAAGAAATATTTCTTATCATTTCGATACTTTAACACAATAAATTATAATATTGCCCAACAACGAGTCACATGTAATATGATATCTAATCTTGAGAGATTTAGCATTAAGATTCTGTCTCAGATTAAATTATCTGTTTTTAAGATCAGACATCATATTTTCACTAAACGATAAAAGTTCTGTCTAATGAGACGACTTCATTTAAGCGTTTTGTTTAATTTTTTCGAATTAGATTGCGTTTTATGAATTTATGAAAATATCCATAAAACTTTCACAATAAAGAATTTAGTAATTCTAAATCAAATTCCTAGCTACAAACACTCACCATTTCTGACAGCCTGACTGTGCTAAAAAAAATTCCTTGTACATATAAGGGTCATTCTTTTACAAAACGGCGTCTCGATGTCTGAAACTCACTAAATTTTTGTTCGAAATCTCTGTTTCTAAATGATGTCTGGCATTTTTTGGAAATTAGAAAAACTCATTAAATAAATTTACATTATGATTGATTAATTACACTGTATGACAAATTAAGGACGACCAAAAATGATCGGGATCAGAGTATGTTTGTTGGATAGCGAAAGTGCTCCAAAATACTGTGGTTATCTCCGGTTTTGGGGTTCAACGTCAAATTTTGCAAAAGTTTGCCCATTTCTAAACATGATACTTCAAGAAACTATAAAACCTATATAAAACTATAACAAGTAAGTTCTTGCGTAGAAACTATTTTTGGAATGTGTTAACCGATTATCTCAACCCTTAATGGTCCATTTTTCTAGAACGTTTTAACTTTCTGTGGACTTTCTTAATGGGGTAGAAGAGCGATTTCTCTTGAAAAGTTCAAAAATACACACAAGTGATGCAGATAATGGGTTAACACTTTCCAAAAATATATTTTACGAAATGTTTTGTAATGTGCTAAACACAAACATTCTCAGATGTAATAATAAAAATAAGATGTCTTATGTTTTATTAGAGCAGAATGTTCAGAAATATACAAACTTTAGGACCAAGTAAAAAAAATTTAACGTTGGGTCTAAAACTGACTTAAGCACAATACTCTGGGAGCATTTTCACTGCCCAACAAGAATATTCTGGTTTCAGGCAAAATTTTGAATTCGAGATATCGGGTGAAAAAGGAAAATGGTTCTGAAATAAGTTTTCTGGATATTACTTTGTCTAATCTATTGGGAAATGCATCGCAAGAGGTTCGAATGGCAACTTGTTAAATGCTGTTATATTCTTGAACTAGTGCACGCTTCAAAACGTCAATGTTTTCGTGCTGTTTCTAACAGACCTTGCTTTCTCCAAAATGGTCTATATGGCGAAGTCCATCGGATTGAGATCAGGTGAGCACAGGAACCATTCCGCTGTTGAAATTATGTCGGAAACGTTGATTTGGGGCAGAGTCCTGCTGGAAAATCTAACTGTTTTTTCGAATTGCTTAGCTGCCCATGACTTCACACAACATTCTAATACCAATTCTTGATATTCGACTGTTTCAATGGTTTTGACTTTTGGGGCCGGATTTTTTTTTATTCTAAGAAGACCAATTTGAAAATTCAGTTAATGTATTTTGAAGAGATTTTAGCTGCCAACATTTTGGAAGAAAATCGTTTTTTACTGTATACAATACCCTGTATGCAATACAAAAAATAAAACAAAGATTGCGAAGAATTAAGTAAGTTTTTTTTTTATTAACGCTTGTTCAATTCACAAGGTGTTTTTTTTTTTGGTGTCGTATACTTTCGTTTGTCGTAAATTCTCTAATTTTTCATACAAAATTATACGACTTTACAACTATATGTACAACAGCTTGTGAACATCTCAACTATATTTGTTTGTAGCCAAATGAAAATATCTCAATGACGACGCATCTGGGGGTTTTTTTTTTTTTAATTTTAAATTTTAAAAATGTAAAGAAGCAATGAGGCCCATTAACCAATGCTCTATTTTCAATGGGATTTTAATTCTCAAGTTTGCTCAGCATTTTACTTTTAAGTTACAGTATCACAAAACCTGCTGTAAAATGGTTACTTTGGCTCTTGGGTCTGAAAAACGATGGCATGTGGTTCAAAGATTTCAATCAAAACAGTTTTGGCACAAACATTCTCTTTCCATCAGAGATGTGGTTGTTCTTTTTGCTTTCGTCCAGTGAGTCTCTAATTTATCTTTACTGAAATGTTTTCAGCCATAGGTACGACATAAACTTAACAAACGAAGCTACTGCTTATTTACGTCAATGTTGTCGTAGAGCTCATGCCTCATGGTTTATTCGAATTTCACAACCGTCGCCTTTACGCTGAAGATCGTAGATGTTACGGATAATTCTTCTCTCAAGCATCGGCCGATACTTGGAAATCATTTACTGCAATATGTTTACATTTACAACTGGCATGAGAAATGTTTTGTAAACTCAGTTTCGTTTTTCAGTATAACGCCTTCCATTTTTAAGTAGACATCGTTGATTCTGTTAATTCAATGTTGCTTTTCTATGCCTGAAAATGCCGCCTCCTTGATTGCCTGTAAAAACACACCTAGCAACATGACACTTCTTCAATTTAGTTGCAAGTCGTAGGTATATATTTGCATTGCGTGTTATCATCTCCGGAACTAACAACAAAGATTCGTCCTGCCTGAAAACCTGAAGAAGTCCTTTTCAACCTGGATGGAGCTACGGGCGCCACAATGTAAAGACGAACGAGTTTTGCAGGGGAAGATACTTTTTAGCTGACAAAAAGTTGCCAAATCTGTTTTTCTTGAATCTTTTTTTTTTTTTTACAGGAAATAGGTTCATTGCGATTTCATTTGGCATATTAAATCTTACGATTTTATATGAAATGAAATGATGTTAAACAGAGTTTTCAAAAATCTCTGCGTGGTTTAAAAGAAAAATAAAGCCAACCGTTGGTTAATCCAAATTTTCTTGAAAACCTGGCATGATTTAAAGTTTCAACCGTAAACGACTTAGTCAGATACCGTGAACAATTTCGATATCGGATCGAATTATTATTATTTTCTTGAAAGAAAATTTGTTGATAAGTTATATGTATGTATATTACTTTTTCGACAGCATTATTTGTTCAGTATACTGATCCTGTATCTTTTTATGTACTTCGTTGGTTATGAAATTTAGTTAAACTTAAAAGATTTCAGCTCATTAATAAAAGTTATCGTTATCAATTTGATGCTGCTGTTTTACTGCTACTAATCACACATTATTACAATGATTGGTAAGAAGAGAAGCGTTTGGAAATTTACATTACCTAACACTTAATAAAATATGAAATAATTTTTCATAAAATTTCTGATTTTACAGTTTGTGAATTTCTATATTTTTCATTTAGTGGTAGGTAAATTTATTGTATAAAAAAAAATAAAAATAATAAAATAAATTATACATGATCTTAATATGCAAAGAATTTCTATTTTTTAACGTTAATCTAAACAAAACGCTTTAATAAAAGCTTTGCAATATTATTAATTAATATTAAATAACTTTTTCTTTCTCTTTTCTTTTTCTTTTCTTCTAAAACTTTATGCTCTTTTGTTTTTTGTTTTTGTCTTTGCAGTGTAAAATGAATTAAATTTTAAGGATTTTTAGATTGCTTAAGGAAGTCTTTAATAGAAACACACACTACATATACAACATACTTGGAAACTAATGCTAAAATTCGCAAGAAGATAATAAAAAATAAGAAAGGAAAATGTAGGTCTAGTTCGTTTCACTTGAATTGATATTTCTATTGTGGAATTTGAGAGGATTTTGCAGTCACCTCATGAGATATTTTCCCTCTGTGAAAATTAGCATCAACTAATATCAACTTTGTCTGAGAATGATTGTGATTGGTCAATTCAAAGGATACTCTTTTTATACATGCTAGCAAATATCAATTCTTTTAAAATTAACTATAAATTAAATTGTATTTATATATTAAGAGGTAATATAAAACTAATCTTTATTTTTCTTTCTCATTTGCAGATAAATTTAGCGTAAAAACTTTAACATAAACATTGAATATGAATTTCAACATGAACACAGAAAAGCAGAAGTTTGGATTATTTGACCTGAGACGATGACATGCGTGTCAAGAGAAATCAATTGGTGGATGACTTATATTTCCCCATCCTTCATCCCGTTCTAATCAATCTATCTATCTCTCTGTCTGCCTTAACAACTGTAAACACAAGTGGCAAATTCCATTTTATAAAACTTTCATTCACTCACTGAAACACACACACACACACACACAGACCGCTTGTTCCATATATACAATAACAATTAATATTGCAATTGTTATTAACTCTATTTTGCAGCGGTATTTTTAAATATAAACATTCAACCTTTGTTGATGTAATAACACCCCAAAGCGCGAAAATATGGCAACAACAGTGCAATCAGTAACAGCAGCAGCAGCAGCAGCAGCAACAATAACATTCAAGGGCAACCAAGAACAACGCATAAGTCAACAACAACAGCAACTGTACTCTTTGTCGGGTGTGTTGATGATGTTATTTTTTCCCATTGACTGCTTCTCTTTGCTTAAATTTAAATTTCACACACATTACAAAAAAAAAAAGAGAAGAAAGAGTAACATTTCAAAGAAAGAAAATAAAAGCGTAATGAGACGAAAAACTTAAAGAAAGAAAACTGAACGTAAAAAAAAAATATATAAAGGTAAACAAAAAAAATTTTATTAAAAACGAAAAAAAAACAGGTTCAACAAACCGAATATTTTATAATTATAAATCAAACTTAAAGTTAGTAATTAAATAAAAAGAAACAAAAAAAAAAAAAAATATTATCCAATTACAAGTAAAAAAAAAAACGGAGATTATTTCTAATTTTATTTATCGAAAAACATAAACTGTTTTGCAAATATGAAGATTACCCTCGACACATTATCGTTAGTGCTGAATTGATATTTATTACTTGCAAAAATATTACAGAAAATTGCACATTTTTATTGAACTATAGATCAGGCATTACCTGTAATTAAATGTGCAAATAATACAATATACGATGTATATTATAGCTATACATATATGTACGTGAATCACGAATGCGCTGCTTTTCTTTCTTTTTTTGTCACCAGTTTTGACTTAAGTATCTCAAGAAATCTAGAGTAGAATTATGTTTAATTTGCTTAAAGTTTAAAATAGAAAGTTTTCCCATTTTCGGTTTGCAATCTCATATTTACTTAAGTACACGAAAGAGTCGATTTTAGTATTTGGAATTTTGAAATATTTCAAACATCTTTCTGCAAATATTATCTTTTTACATTCGTGGTTCTGATGTGCACTTCATAATTTATATACACCACGATAGAGATAGGTAATCGGTAATGATACATAATCTAATAATATTTATTGTTGAGAATTTTTAATAATTAAAGCTGTGTGTAATTAATAAAGATTTTTAATTAATCAACATTTTTGCTAATCAATTAAAAAAAAGTTAATTCGAAGAAAATTACTCCAAGAAATCAAGAAATAATTATTTTTATTTTTTAAAATAGTAATAAATCGATAAAAAAAAATTCGTTGTCAGGTTTAATTTATCTGAATTAATAAACGCATAGAAAAACATCTAGATTTTGATTAATCGTAATTCTGATTGATTGATTAATCAAAATTCAAAAGTAAATAAAAAAACTTATTCAATATTCGATTAATCCAACAATCCAAAAAGAATTTAACGTATTTTATCGCATAGAAAAATCAACTTTTTGGTTAATTAAAAGTTTGATTAAACGATTAATCATAATTTTTATTCACCGATTAATTGAAATTTTGATTTTCCGATTAATCATAATTTTGATTAATCGGTTAATTATAATTTTGATTAATCATAATTTTGATTCCCTGATTAATTGAAATTTTGATTTTTCGATTAATCATAATTTTGATTCACCGATTAATCATAATTTTGATTCACCGATTAATCGTAATTTTGATTTATCGATTAATCCAAATTTCGATTAAATAGATTGATGATTAACAGCAAGAAAAAAACTTAACTATTGGAATAATTAGCACTTTAATTAATCAAGAAGCTACCTTAACCGATTATTCACTTACTCTCATTTTAGAAGTCTATTTTAAATTGATTGTTTTTCTTTCTTTTTGTGTTCTTGTAATATAAAATTTTAAATTCAACAATTTGCACTTAAAACTGAAGTAAAAAAATAGCACTAATTAATACAGAATCATTTAAACTAGGGCTGTGCGATTAATCGTTTATTCAAGAAATCTGATTAATCAAAATGTTCGATTATTCAATTACTCGATTAATTAAGATTTTGATTAATCAAATCCAAATTGAAATTATTCGATTAATCAAGATTCTGATTAATTGGAATAAAATTATTCAAACAAAATATTCAAACAATTTCTTTTATTTCTTTTTGTTGGATTTTTTTTTCAATACTTTTTTCTTTGCGCCATATTTTGCTCAGCTTTTTTGATTTCTGAACTACGGTGCCACGCCGGCAATTTTTTTTTTGCTTACGATCACAACATATGTTGCTTAGTAAGTAATTCAATATGTATTATAACAGTTATTCACTGTTTGGGAATCGATCCAAAGGAAGCTAGATCTCAAGTCATTTGATATTACCGCTGAGCGTGGTTGGGCAAAGTGCCACCGTTGCAGAAAATGGTTGCGTATATAGCGCAAAGTGAAGTATTGAAAAAAATTCAACAAATTGGAAATAAAAAAAAATTGTCAGAATATTTTGTTCGAATAATTTTATTACAATTAATCAAAATCCTGATTAATCGAATAATTTCAATTTGGATTAATCAAAATTTTGATTAATCGAATAATTGATTAATCAATCATTTTGATTATTCAGAATTCTTGATTAAACGATTAATCGCACAGCCCTAATTTAAACATTTTTGGAACAATAAAACTTTGCAAAAATATAATAGTAGTAGTAGCACCAAGTGTTGTACAATTTAATATTTCTTGATGCATTTACCTGAATTACCTGATCATACATGCATTGGAATATATCAGCCATGTTCTGAATTTAAGTTTTGAGTGGAATAGAAATTCCAGTAATATGAATTACAGTGTTTCGATTTCCATTACACTCGAAAGTGGAATTGAATTTCCAGATTCATTGTTTTTTTTTTTTCGTTGATTCGTTAGATTTCAATATAAAGCAAATATTATCCGCCTAGGAATATAACCTGAGTCAGCTGTGACTACAGTCCAACTCTTAAATAAAATTGTATTGCGAAATAGAAAATTGTAATTTGAAACGTGCAGTAAAGTTTTCAGTCATTTCATGGCAGCAAATCATCATCATCACGAATGCTTTGTGGCATCATCCAGTGTATTTAAAAGATACATATTTTATAAAATAATTGATATAAAAAATTAACCGCTTACACTTGGCAATTGAACAAATAACGGGGGAAAAAATTTTCAATTAGGCACATATGTATATTCTTTAGTGAATAGCAAGAGTAACACAATTTCATCAGCTAATATCTTTAGTCGCTCTAGCTTGTGACAGAATTAACAAAAATATATTTAAAAAAATTAAATGCAAAAATTGTATTCGTTTAAATTCGAATAGTGTAAATCGTTTCGGTACATGAAAAATCGTTTTGAAAATTGATGTCGAATTAAAGGCACATTTTGTTTTTTATACCAAATAGCTGTCATTACAAACTTTTTCAACAGTATCTATTTCGAAAAATTCCAAATTGATTTTAGAAAATTTCAAATTAATTTTAGAATAATTAAATCGCACCATGAGAATAGAAATGTCGTAACTTCCAAAACATAGTTTTGAGAAAATCGCATTTTAAACATTGTAATAGTGTGAAGTATCATGGCGTGGAAAACTGTTGTTGACTAAATAGTGCTTAAACGGTAAGAGAAAAAAGTTTCGGCTGTGTTCCATGGAAAAGAGCGGTTAAAAATACATTGGTTTCAATCATAACCTGAAAATTGCTATTTTGGGAGTTACGACACTTCTAGGCTTATGGTGCGATTATTTAAAATTGTACTGCAGAATTTTTTATATTTGTACTTTAGAAAATTACAAATGTACTTCAGAAGACTTTGAATGTACTTCAGAATATTTCTTTTGTAGTTAAGAACATCTAAAAATGCAATTCAGTATATTTTAATTGTGCTTTAGAAATTTTCAAATGTATTGTAACAAAATCTAAATGTACTTCAGAGTGTTTCATTTCCGCTTTAGCTATTCGAAATGTACTTCCTATATTTCTAAATGTATTCTAGAATATTTAATTTGTGTTTTAGAAAATTTCAAATACACTTCAGATTCAGAGTATTTTAATTATGCCTTAGATAATTTTAAATTCACTTGAAAAAATATTCCAAATGTACTTCAGCAAAATTTCAAATGTACTTCAGAAAATTTTATTCAACTTCATTTGAAATTTTCTATACCCCAATTAAAATACTCTGAAGTACATTAGGAATAATCTGAAATAAATTTTATGTTTTCTGAAGTAAATTGTGAATTTTCTGAAGTACAATTGAATTATTCTGAAATCAGTTTGAAGTAATCCGAAATAAATTTTGAGTTTCCTGAAGTACTATTCTGAAGCAAGCTTAAAATATGAAAACGATTTCAAAATAATCTGAAATTCAATTGAAATATTGTGAAGTACATTTGGTTATTCTAAAGTACAAATGGAATATTCTGAAATCAATTTAGAATTTACTGAAGACCTATTGAAAAAGGGTAGAACGCAGATTGAATTAATATGTTATTGCCAAATTTTTTTGGTTTTTTGTAGGCAAAGAAGTGCTTAGCTCGCAATTGTGTTTGGCAAACATCCAAACCCGATTTAAACCAGGATTAATTTTATAAGGTTTATCCTCAAAAAAAGAAAAATTTCCAGATTAAATAAAAATATAACAAAAATAAGGAATTGTATAAAAGAGAGGAATTCAGTTAGAAATAGAATAATTTTTCGAGGATTTAACAAAAAAAAAAAAAAAAATAGTGAAGCTTCTATTCCATAACGTAAATTATACAAACATTAATAAAAATAAATGTTTCCTTAATTGAAAAATAGATCAACCGCACAGTTTTTCAAAGTTTGATTACTCAATTAATCTTACAGCTCTAATTTCAGTCAATTTATAACGCTATGTTCAGGTATTCGCCCATTCATTTGAAACTAGGAGTGCGGAACGAATGAAGCGATAGTGTTCTGCTCTGAAAATTAAAATTTTAATATTTTATACATAACGGAAACTTATTCTTCCGTAAGGAACTTATGCCAATAAATTTATGAAATAAAAATACTTACCTTAAATTAGTATTCTTGGTTAAAATAAATTGGATTCCAATGTTTTTTTTTTTATCTCTATAATGTAATTCCAAAATCTTTTTCTTTTACTATTTCATTTATTTTTTTTTTTTTTTTTTTTTAAATTTTTTTTTTTCTCTTTACGTTCCGCACTCATGTTTGAAACCTAAAAAGTCTAATATCCTCAACATTTCTCAATTATATCAGATATCACTAGATGTCGCTAATACAGTGTTGTTTTCAATTTCTTTTCATATTTTAATAATTAAAATATACCTACAATAACTTTTTACTAACCTAACAAAAAAGTTGTTCAAAGTTGTTGTTGCTTAATATATGCTGTTGTAATTGTTTCTATATTTGAGGTACTATTATCATATAAATTTAAAATATGACATAAAAAAAAAAAAATTAACAAAACAACCAAAAAAAAATATTAGATATAGTTTTAATTATTTTATTCTTTTGGGGAAATTCGTGAAGGTCTTACATACATACACACATACATATATTTAAGTTAAATCTATTTGAAAACCTTTACTTTGCAACAAGAGTGGCACACCTTGCATGATATTTTATTTTAGAAATGCTAAGGATGCATATTCATACACACACGCATGTGTGTGTATGAGTATAACTTGTTTAGTTTTTAAGTTATTCTTTCTTTTCTTTTTAACTTTTTTGTTTTTTTGTTTTTTTGTTGCTTTTTTCCTATAATATCAATATATTATTTGATTTTGTTAATATTCACGCGTATATACATACATACATACATAAATATATGTAGTTATAAATTATGTATTTAAAGTTTCAATTAGCATATAGCAATAATAATAATACAAAAAAAAAAAAAATAAAGGAGGCAAACGAAAAAAAGTTCATATTTTTTGCTATATAGTTGCACTTTTTTATAATTTTCAAACAAACACATACATACATACATGCAGAGTATATTATCATTTACTTATTGTACATACATACATATATGCTTTTATCAATATTTATAAATTTGGGTTTCGTATATATGCCATATGCACACACACACACACACACACACACACACACACATATTCAATATAAAACACATACATACATATATAAAAATGATTACAAAATAAACAATAATTTTAATGCTGAAAATTGAAAAGTAAAATTGAAAATGTTTCATTTTAAATGATTTACCAAACATCAAAAATTACAAAGAAAAACTCATTCCTACATACATATCGCTGCTTTAATTTGCTAAGGCCCTAACATCAAATTTTCCAATATCGAGTTTTTGATGGATTATGATAAAGCGTGCCCATTTTTGTCTGTGCCAAAAATTTTAGAGACCTGCACCGAAAACTTACGATCTTTTCTTTTAGTTTAAATTAAAAATTCTCGAAGCTGTACTCTAAATAACAAAATGCAAAATTTGAAAAATGCCTGTTAGGGTCTTATCAAATTAAGACAGCGATATGTACCTTCAGGACCTTGTAGATTAAGAGGGGCCAAGAGGTGTTCATGCTCTGAGTCTCATATTTGTAAGGTTTCGATTTTTATTTATTACAAACAAAGTGGAGCCTTTGTATATGATCTGAAAAGTCGTGCATTCATCCCTGTATTACCTCCTAACAGAGCTATAAAGTACATACTTGAGTGTTTTCAAGTAGATATACCAGTACCAACAATAATACTGGGCACTCATTATAGCAATGGTTTAGAGCTGTGAGTGGAATGGACTTAACCATAGCACTCGGTCAACGAGGGCCATCGTGCTATACCCAAGGATAGAACCCGTTGAAGAGAGTAGAGAGACAGGAAAGTTAATATGCAATGGTACTAAACTATTTTCAAGTATTTATTTATGCCTAAAAGTATACATCATTAGAATTATTTGTAAGTGTTTACTACAAAATTTTGCAAAGAAAATAAATGGTTTTAAAAATATTGTAGCTTACATTTGGGAGAAGTGCATTTGTGAAAATTGGAAAAAAAAATACTGAATCGGTTTACTTTGAAAAATACTAGTACTTGAAATTCTTCAATTGCCATAATGTTGAGTATTGCTACTTGAAATTTTACAACTTTGCGTTGCAACCAGTTGCACAATTGATTATTAACTAGTATAGTAATTCCATCAGTTGCAGGACAAGTTTCAACGAAAATTCAGCATTGATTGTTGCTCATTTTATGATTAATTAGTAAAAACTGGTAATTATGGTAGTTGCATAATTAGTTACAAAACACATTATCTAGAGTAAACCGAAATGACCAGTTAAAACAATAACTAAATTCTAAATCAGTTTATCATTACGATTGATACAAACTGCTGAAGAAGTGATTTAAATTTTGGTCGAAAGACACAAAATATTTATTTTCAGTTTATTTAAAAACAATACCACCACTATTCCATTTCAATAAATTAATATTCGGTGAAAAGATAATTGATGGCGCCAGAGTGATCTAAAGTAAAAAAAAAAAAAAAAAAAAAAATAAATTTTCACAAAATTTGTCCAAATACGTTAGATTTTTAAAATATGCTGAGGGAAAAACTATTTACTCAAACGTAATTTCCCATATTTTTAAAGTTTTATTTACTTTTGGAAATACCAATTTTGCTATGGCTCACCGGTGACCCCAAAGATCTTCAACGAAAATTTTTAATAACCTTTTTACAATGAAATTGGGATCAAAAAATTCGAATCTGGACTCGCTTTTGCTCTATCATTTCTAGTTTCCTTACGGTCAAGAAAGGGTTAAGTGCAAAATTAATACTAAGTAACTTTTTCTATCTTTAAAACAATATGTAATAAAAATGCACAGCAAAAAATCGTAAAAAAAAAATCCCATTGATCCCAGGGTCGTCGGTGACCCATGAAAGTTCAGGCCTTCTTAGGTAAGAAATCAGAAAAAAAGAAAAATTGCTCAATCATCATCCAATGCAATTAAACTTTTTTAGATTGGCATTGAATTAATCTAAATTTAATGGAATAAAGGTAACTTATTACTTACTTCCCAATTCAGGTACATTGGATCAATTCAATGACCAAATTTCATTTGATAAAATTAATGGTAATAATAGTTTTTTTTTTTAATTGTAATTGATTTCATTTAATACTAATTAAAATTATTTATATTTTGCATTTAACGCTAGTGTGTTACTTAATTCATTTCAGTAAATAATTAATTTTTATCGAATTCTGAAACCGTTATCCTAGCAGCTAAACAAAACAATTGAATTTCACAGGAATACTAAAGGGATGCATGCTTACATTATATACACACATACATACATACAAAAATCAATAAATTTCATTAAATATCAAAAAATATGAACATCATCAAGAATTTTAATCTTGCCTTAATTCACAGTAATTTTTATTTTTTTGTTTGTTTATTTGAAGCGAAAGTTAAAACAAATAAAGTTCAATAAAAACGTGTAAGATTGATTGTTGTGAAATTTTAAAGCTGAAAAAAGCTAATCAAGTTAAATTAAATTTTATTTCAATTTGGATTTAAACAAAAAAAAAAACATATATTTAACATTTAAATAAATAAACCCAAAGAAAATGTATAAATTTACTTTCTTTGAGAGATCAGTTTTCTTTTTTTTTGTTTTGGTTTTTTATTTGAACATACTACAACAAGGTATACTTTTAGGCTTTTAGGTAGGTACTATCAAAGTAAGTTTTATCACCTATGGACACAAAACATATGAAAAATTTCAAGCCTTGTTTTCCGCCAATATTTTCCCTTCCCAACACACAATTACATATATATTTTTAATTTAGTATTTTTTATTTAAATATGTTGTAAAATATTACAACTTGAAATCGTAAAATATCTTCAAAATTCTAATGTACTTTTTGTGTATAATTTCTTTTTATTAAAGGTAAAGAAAAAATGAAATAAAAAAAAAAAATAATAAATAAATAAAAAACTAAAGCTGAATTTAAAAATTCAGCGCACAAAAAAAAAAAAAAAAAAAAAAAACTAAACGATGTAATTGTTTTTATTTTTAATAATGGAGGATATTTTGTTTTGTTTGGGTATTTGCTATTTTTATACAGGATTTTCTATTGAGAGCTGTCAATCGAAATTTTGCGCCTTTTATCATGTGTCAAATTTGAGGCTGTCACTTTTTGATATTTTTGAATAATAAAAACTTAACAATTGACGAAATTGTTAGTTTAGTCAAAAACTTTGGTTCTTGTGCGTTCAGTAAGGTCAACCTGACCGCTGTATCTGCAAGTGTGGCAGCAACCCTTGGTTTATCCATTTCAAAACGTTCGCAGGAATAGATTAGGTTATTGAACGATTTTGACCCAGTTTTTTTTTTTTGGCCTGAAATGGATGCTGTGGGTGCAAATTAATTTTATTTCTAACAGGATAGCGGTACATGCTACACAAGTGATACAATCACCTGTTTTCCTTTTGAATTACGTTAACCTATTAAGGACGAGCGGGAACAAAAGTAGATAGATCAAGAAAGTAACTTGAGAAAAAATTGTTTTTCAACTTGGCTTAAAGATAATATCGAAGCTGTTATAGTTACCCAAAATAGAATCGAAATTATTTTAAAATGTGATGCAAAATTTCCACATAAGAATGAACACTTGTAGGATGAGCCGAGATACAGTGATTCGTCTTTAGAAAAAATTCATAGAGTTGAAACTAAAGAAATTGTTGTTGTCATTTTAAAGGTAGTATTAAGAGAAATCCAAAAAAAATTAGTGTGTGTGCAATAGCAGCTCAAATTCGATAAATTTTTCGGATCGTTCGATTTTAGTTGATAAAAACTATCTGAAAAATAATTTAGTGATAACCTGCTGAAAGTTCCAGTTTAGTGTTCGCAATTTATTAAGGAAATTTTTTGTGATATTTCTCAATTTTAGAAAATTACCATATTCCCGAATGGAATATAACCTAAAATTCACCATTAAATTCAATCAATAAACAGAATTTGGCAACACCTCTATACAAAGTTGTAAGTATTTAATTAAATTATCAATCAAATTTAAAAGGTAGATAAATATATCGCCACCTGGACAAAAGTTTGCAGTACTACGCATGGGGTCCACAGAGAACTGCGCTATTCTATGTCAATGTAATTTTTATGACGTAACTTTATAGGTTTCAGTAGTAATATTTCCTGATTGGTGTTTTGTTGCTCAAATGTACAGTAATTTTACTAAAAAAAACAACAATAATTTTTTTTTTAAGTAATTTGACATTTTAAATGTAACACCCCTGGTTAGAAAAGGATAGCTAACATAAATAATCAAACATTTGTGCATTCAAAAAACAACTGTATACTTTCAGGCTTTTTAGTAATTCGAGTTGAATATTATAATTATATTATAAAAAAACAATAATTTATTTTTTTAAAACAGTAATTTGACATTTTAAATGTAACACCCTTTGTTAGAAATGGATAGCTAGCATAAATATTCAAAGGTTGGTGCATTTAAAAAACAACTGTATACTTTCGGGCTCTATAGTATTATTATTATTATTTGAAGGAAGGACGACTCGAAAGTCAGGCACTGCGACCTATAAGATCTTTTGTACCAAAGCCCCAAGAAAGAAAGGAAGGGAGAAAGAAAGATAGATAAGAAACATACCCAAGCCGAGAATCTAACTCAGGTCTCCAGAAACAATAGTCTGGCACTCTTCCACTAGACCACAGTGGCGATGGGGCTCTATAGTAATTCAAGTTAAATATTAAAATATTGGTGTAATCGAAAAATAACTGCATACTTTCAGGCTCTATTATAATTCGAACCTAGAATAATTATTTTAAATCCCTAAAAGCATGTAAGTAAATATCGGTACCTGCATAATTGTAGAGTAATTTCGAGCCAGTTATGAAAATACAATAATTTGGAAAATTGAAGATTCTCGGTTAAAAAACTATTTTAAATTCTACTGCATTCATAGAGTTACAACGTTATATAAAAAGTGCTTTATTTTACTTTTATTATTTTTTAAGTGTTTTATTTTATTTTTCAAGCGAAGAGTAGTTTGAAAAAAAAAAAACATTAACCTATTTTTTTTAACCAGTAATTTGACATTTTAAATGAGCAACCCTGAATGCAAAACAAGCAAAACCTTGCCTGATCAGACAAGTAACATAAATCGAGAAAAAGCCGACATCAAATCTTTCCGAGCACGCACAAAAATTCATAACAAAGTACAATCATTTACCAATAGTTTTTAACTTGTTCACATCCCATCTCTCTTCTTTGGGACATAGCTAATTAATACTAAAATGTTGAATTGAAAGTCTCAAAATCAAATCTTAATCAGAAAATTCAATTTCTGGAGCAGGTTTCAGACAGTAAGTGATAATATTTTATTAATAAGCCAGTAGTAAAGCTAAAAAAATAAATTTTTTTATGAGTGATCGAAAAAACCAAAATTGTAATGAATTTCAAATAACAGTTCAAAAGATAATAGCAGTTTATAACGTCACCAATAAAAACGAATCTAAAAATGTATTTCTAGATGGCTAAAATTTGCACTTTCAGGCTAGAAATGATAATTTTGAGGGCCGATTAAAATTTTGGGTTGAAAGGAAGGGTTTCTTATGAAACTAGTAAAAAAGAAAAGTTTAACACAGATGGTGTGAAATTAAAGAACAGAGTAATAAAAAATATGCGACACGAAAGTGTCAAATTTTTATTACGTAATAAAGTCAGACAGTGTAAAGAGTACTTAAAGCTGGCGTCAAAATAGACGATTGTTATGCATGCTCGCCTCTTTTTTCAGTTGCTTTTGTTCGTACGCTTTTTGCTTTGCTTATGTTTGTTCAACTAGCATAAAAAAACTCACCCTTGTGCAAACAATTACATACTAATATTAAATTACAGAATCTTTTTTCGTGTCTTTAAAATTTTGTTTTGATCTTTGAGCAACAAATTGTATAAAATACTCGTCGGTAGGGGGTGGCAGGTTTATCCCACAAATCACCCATTTGGCAGTGTAAGTTTAGTATAAGTGATTCAACGAAAATATTCGTTGTATTCACTGTACCAAAATCGACTTTCTGGTTTCTTTTATTCCACGTGAACAACCAATCACATACAATAAAATGCCATTTTGCTTTTTTTTTGTTGTTTCTTGCACATATTAGTTGAATGGTGAAATGCAATGTGGCCAACTTTTGTTTTTCAAAATCCGCTAAAATGAAGAATAAAACGCGTATTTTCATAAAAAAGTGTTAAATTTTGTTCCTCATAGAAGTGCGAGAAAACTCAATACATTTCAACTTTTTCACTAATACAGGCACACTCTGATACTTCTAGTCAATGAAAATTTCTTCGATTTTTCGAAGATATTTTAAATTGAAAAAAACGCGCTGAGCGCTAAATCGCTTTTTTCCGCGTTTTAATTTTCAAAAAGCACTAAAATCAACGGGAAAAGTGTAGAGTTGGCCACACTGGTGAAATGTAAGATTGCGTTTTGTAAAAACTGGTATAGAGAACAACTATTCCCTACTCTCCTCTTATTTTTGCTCTGCTGGTTATAACCAGAGATCACCTACTTACACGTTATGATTACACATATGTATAGAGTAGCTTTCTCTCTCACTCTTTACTGTTTCAGTTAATTTTTTTTTGTTTGCTCAGTTTGTTTGTATGGTACTTTTAAAGCAATAACAATTTATAAATTTTGATATAGGAAACAGCTATCCCTTTCTTTCCTTCTATATATGATATAATCAACAGAGCATTTTATGTATGATCGTAATTGTGTAAAGTATTGCTTTCCCTTTCAGCAAGTATAACCATTAAGTAATTTAACTGGTCTCTATACATACAAGTAGGGATATTTCGATGTTGCTTTTATTATTATTTATTAAAAACAATCTAAAATTAATAATAATAAAAAGTGTTGGTTACAAGCGTGAATGGTAGAATATTAGGATTTCACAAGAAATTAGTGAAAAAGAGATGATTATATAAAAAAAAAAATGTGTTATTGAAACACAAATAAGAGTAAAGCGAACGAATAATGTGTATTAATTGTAATTAGTAGCTTCATTTTAAATTTCGCCATTGTGCAAGCTAAAATATGGCAGTAATCATAAAGCAAAATAATATGGCATTCCTGTAGCAACCAATCACATGGAAGAATAACAAAAGTAGAATGGCGTACTAATATAGTGGACATTTTCATTGATTCATTTCTAAAAAAGACAGAAGGAGAGAGTAAACAACAGTAATACTTTTGCATCATGGATTACGAACAAGTAGTACTCTACTAATGTAAAGTGCTCTATCATCGGACAGCTAAAGCCGCTTCATCTTTTTTGTTATTAAACTAAGCTGCTGGTAAAGCACATTTTTGAAATAAAAGCACCAATAAAATTAAAATATATCAAAGGATAGAAATAAACTTAGTTTTCTAATGTTTTTTTCCATTGGATTATTTATAAATTAATTTAAAAGTGGTCACATGCAAAATATTAAAAATGCCCTATGCTCGGACAGCCAAAAACAATTTTTCCTACGACCGGATATGATGGTTTCTTACAGAAAATTCTTTTCAGGAACATTGCGGCGCTGGCATTTTTTGATTTGTCAACAATATTGACAATTTATCGTGTCCCAAAAATGTTCTGTGTTATGACAAATAACTAAAAAGTGCAATCATCATAAAAAAATTTTAAAAATCTTTAATATGAACTGCATAAAAAGTTTAATATTTGACAACATTTTTCGTATTTCTTTATCAATGATTCTGTCTGGAAAAAGTAAACACCTTACCCTAGGGCGGAATTTCAGTCATAGAGAATAACTATTTATATAAATACACATTTTATAAAATCTGTGTTTATTACACATATTTATTTGCAACTTAAAAATTACATCGCAAACTATCTAAGTTTGGACAGTGTCCATGTTCTTGTGTTGCAGTTTCTCTAGTTCCGGAAACCATAATTTCTTATTTCAAATAAAAACAAAACATAAGTTTTTATTAGCTTATGCATTTTGTTATGGCTAATAAAAGTAAGATATTTACCATAAAAATTACTGTTTCTTTGACTTTGAGTCACAAATTGTTTATCACAAACTAAGCACATACAATGAAGCCTTTGTGCGCTAATAGCACTATACACTGGACAAGTCGCAGGATTCTTATGTACATTTTCAAAAGGATATTCGTTAAAATTTAAAGTGTCCGGACTTAGGAAATGCCTGAAGAAGGGCACTTTACGTTATAAAGAAAGCAGTAAAGAAAATAAACTACTGTAGACAAGACATCAAAATCAATAACGGCATCGTATACTACAGGCTTCAAATTATAAATTTTTGCTACATGTAAATAAAAAATACTTGTTTTCATGCGTTCTACAAAACACTTCCGACTAATTCAACTTGTAACAAAAGCTTTAGTCGATATTAGTGTATAAGATATGGTAAGTAAGTTGTTCCTCTCACAATGAAAGTACCATTATCTTATTTGATAGGAAGATGGTCGAAATGTGTTCCAAATTTATTTCTTATCTTTAGAGTGTGATCGCGTTTCGATCATTGGGCTTTCTAGTTTTAATTATTGCATAGTATATTTAAATTATTTCAACTTTTGATCTGCTAGTAGAAAAAATTCGCCCAAATTTCTTATTATTATTTCTTTAAACTCTTGGAAATCATATTTAAACTGTGCCCAAACTTAAGGTTTTTTAGAGTTTGAAAAAATTGTAGTAAAAATATATATCACTACCTTAATTTCTAAATCCCTATAGCAACAAAATTCAGTTCAATCAAAAGTTTCCAAATGCGTGATTTTTTTCTACTGTTTCTAATTTGTAGTAACTTTTTCATGGCTCCACTATACAGAGAAACTCTCACTTATTGCTAACTATCCCTGTAAAGGAACGGTAAATTTTAACACGAAATATTTTCTTTTCCCCCGCAATTTACATATTCATTTTCGCAAAGAACAGTTGAACTTTACAGTTTGGGTGAGTGATAATACAAAACTTGTGAAGGAGGTAATAGCTTAGATAAACAAAAAAACAAAAATAATTTCCAGTATAGTTTGTTAAACTATTCATAGCATCAAAAGACAGCATCATGCACCAGAGAAACAGGAAAATGAAAACTAAACGTTCCGATGCTGATAAAATTTCCCCAAATAAAATTAGTAATACAACAACGCAACAACATTTAGTTGTGGATAGTAAACAACAACTGAAAAAACAAATGTTTACAGAAGCCTATGCAAATTCCACGAAAGTTTTAAGTAAATCAGCATGTAAACGATATAGGTCAATCAAAAGTATCGAGCAATATAGGGAAATCAAAAATGAATATTATGATACCTATTTTGAGTTTCGGGAGTACACAGAAAATAGAAAAATTTTAAATTTTCTAGAGAAAGAGCTAAAAAGAGAAAATCCAGGATCTCCATATTATTTGTTATGCAAACATCGGATTAGTACAGAATATGAGCGTATAAAAAAGAGTGGAAAGGAAGAAATCGATAGTAGTTACTACCCCTCTTTGGGTGCCAAATGTATATTTCTAAAAGAGATTTTAGATTGTTTCGAATTTACTCCAAGAAAAACAGAACAGGCAGGGCCTTCCCAACAGCTCGTATCGTACCATAAATATGTGCTCGTAAATGGCGGTTGGATCCAGAAGCTTTATGATGATGATTTAAAGACAGCGCACCATCCTTCTACAACGGAACAGCAATCTCTTCTTTCGCCTTCTAATAATATGGTATTAAACGATAAAGACGATGACGATGCTCTAAATCTAACAACAGAACAGCTTTCTCTTATTTCACCTCCCAAGAATATGATAGCAAGTGTTGAAAATGATGACGATGCTCTAAAGCTAAAGAACCTTTCCCCTACATCAGAACAACAATCTCTTCTTTCACCTTCCAAAAATATGTTGGCAAAGATTGAAGTTGATGGCGGCGATTCAAATTCAAACTCTCAAATACGAAGTAATTTACTTCGTAGAGTTCTCACCACTTTCACATCAACAGAATTCTGATAAATCTTTTACCAGGAGCATTCCAAAAAATAGTAAAAATAGAAGGTTTTGATTCTGAAAAAAGTACAATAAACTGAGTTGAATAACTATTAATTTTATGAAAATTTAAGAAACAGACAAATCGACCAAAGGCTAAATTTATGATTTTATTATAAACTGTAACTATGTAAACCAAAATATTTTAGGAATTTTTAATCAAATAAAAAAGGCTGATTTTTAAGACAGAGGTAGCAACTGGCTATTTTTTATTTGAGAATTGAGGCATCTTAATATGCATATATATGTCAGCATTGAAAAATAGGAAGCAAATAACACTAATTTACAAATATTAAAAAACTGTCTGGCATATGATTTTGATAGTCATTTCTTTTCTAAAGAATAATTAACTAGAACAGTTTTCGAGACATTGCCAAAAAAAAAGTGTTTTCACTTAATTGTCAATATCTCCGTTTCTTGATAGTTGATTTTAAAGAACGTTATATTAAATTAAAGTTAATTAAATTTCCTATCAACTGCACACACAACACTTTCCAATTTTTTGGTGAAACCATATGGAAACTATCAAACTTTTTGGAGTGAATCAGCATGCATAGTGTTAGGTTCACGGATGTTTCTTTTTGGATGCTTTATGAGGGATGGATATAAATCTATTTTTAATAATTGTAATTAGTCACACTAATATAACAACTAAAAACATTTCTTCCCTCTCTATCCTCGTTCCTAAAAGGGAAGGCGAATATCCCAACCTTCGCTCCAGTTTCGTTACCTCTTATTCCTTTTTGTAACGCCCTTATGTTTTTCCTATTACCTTTTTGAACCCCTTCCTATTCCAACCATAGATCTGCCACCATTATCCACAAAAAAATTACCATTTAGTTCTCATTTCTTTTATCACATTCGTTATTTGTATTTGGAATATGAAATAATTGAAAATTCATAAAAATACTCAATTAATTATCTCGTGCGAACTTAAACTTAAAAAACTACTAAAACTTTAGCACTTTCATATACTTTACTATTGAATTATCTCAATTTTCAGACCTTAGTACCAGATACCCTAAATAGCCGTTCGGTTTATAGGCCTCATGAACATTATCAGCATTACAAAATCAAAAACAATTAAATAAAAATTAAAATAAATATCTGATCTTGATCCTTATCTCTCAAAAAAAATTTGAATTATTCTAAATTTCAATACGCCGTATATTTTATCTTGTGTTTAGATATACTACACGGAACGCAAAAGAAACTTAACATAGACGTGACGTCATGACTTGCACTCTTAACATTATTCTAGATTACATACAATTTCACTTATTTCTTTATGTGTGTGTATATTTGCGTCTTTATATTATTTCGCCATCCCCTTGGAATATGGGTTGCCATGTTGTCCATACGAGAGGCCGGAACTCTGAATTCCTTAATACATTTACTAAAGCTTCGAGTCTCTATTGCTCTTCAAAAGTTCACAGACTATTTTCTTACTGCGTAGAGTCAATTTAGCTACTAATAAAAAAAGAATTCTATCAAAATCATTCCTAGCTACCTCACATGCACTATTACTCACATTATCCGTTGCACAGATCCCTCAATAGTTACTTCCGGGAAATGTTAACACGTTGGCGTTACAGCTGCATTCTCTGCCACACTTAACATTTAAGCATCACTTTGAAATTATAACGCACATCACATCCTTATTTCCACCTTAATATATATTAGATATCTATTATATGGGGCCGTTCACATATTACGCAACGCAATTTTTGACCAATTTTGATGCTTCCCCCTGGTTGTAACACACCGTAACAAAACGACTACTTAAGAGGGTATAGTATCAATGCATATGAAATAGTATTAAACAAACGAGTATACCATATTTTGACAAAAAAAAACAACTTTGCAACGAGCTGAATGTAACCACCTCGACCGAGCACGGCAGAAAATGTTTTGTGTTCGTCGAACACCGAGCACCAATATAACCAAGCACTTAGCAACCCCACCGGAATCGATCAGGATATTCTCTTTCCTTCTCCCTTTCGCAACCATACGATCACAAAAAAACATCCTAAAACCACACAGGATCCAACACTACCTAACACAATCATCCCTGGTCTATTTCTACCACACGTTCCACACAACAAATCGAAGGTTTATTTTTTGAATTTTTCACACTAACGAGTGAAAAAGATAGTTGCTGTAAGCAAATAAATTCTTACAATAAGTAATTTATAATTAACAAAATATCTATCGAAATAAATGTTAATTACTTGCAAATTTAAACGGTGGCGTCTGGTACAAACGCAGTTTTAGGCGTTGCAACCACAGCAGTATCAATGGCGTAGTTATATGCAAATAAATTATATTTACAAGGCATTGAATTTAAAAGCTATAGCACACTCGGAGAAGTTGTTGAAAACAAGTTAGTATAACAACTAAATGGATTAACACACTAATGAGTGCTTCAACATAAAAGCACAAAAAAAATAACACAAAATTGAGGTTATGTAAAAAAGGCCAACGCTGACAACTGTAGAATGGTGGCGGCTAACTTCTGTTATGCCGCTAATGTTTGCTGAACAATTGTTAAATTGTTGCTGAAGTAAATATTAAAACAGCAGTTATGAGCTCTCGATCACGTGGTAAACGTGGATTGGACAATTGTATGAGGAGTCCATGCTTTGAAATCGCGCCCTTAGCTAATCCTAAGAGTAATATTTGCGCTTTCGTTGCTACCATTTCCGTACGCCGATATGGGGAATGCGGTATAGCAATGCTGATGCTGGTGTTGGTATTTGACGACTATTCCTCTTGGAGAACGTGGCGGAGCAAGGCGCTGAAGCACTCATATTCATGTCAGTAAGTTCAGTACAGAAAATTTTACCCAAATCGTTCAGTATTTTAAGATGATAATTATATCGTTGCTCAACGTAGGCTTTCGCCCGCGTCCTGTCACAATACAATTCAAAAATTCAATTCTTCAGATCTTAGTAATCGGGGGAAAATAAAAAAAAGAAATGGAATCACACACGAGTTTTAGAGTGAAAGAATAAAAAAGGGTTAAAAATTGAAGATTTTTAATGCTCATACAATTTATTTGCAAATTTTGCGGTATATATTGACAATTTTACAGTTATTTGAGTAAATCGTAGTTCGTTTTCCAAATGTTCAAATAATCCAAACGCACATCAAAATACTACCACTACTTTTCACAACGGAATTCTGAAGAAAAAAAGAAAAATCAAATATAGCTATATACGTCCTTGCGCCACCTTGCTATTCAGCCCAAACAAAAACCAACTTTACCGTTGCGGTGACAACGTGTCTTGATCTTTTTTGATGAACATTAATTGAAAATAAGGAATTCAACTATTTTAAAATAAAAAATTCGCGGAAATGGAATTCGCGACATGAAATTTTTTGATTTATGTCGTGCTAGAATAATTTCTCAGACAACTGTGCGCCAGTTCCACAAAACTTTCAAAAATTCATAATTTTTAGCGGATTTTGAAACATACAAAGCTCACCTAATTGTAGAATTTTTGCGAGATCAATCACAGCTTCAAACTAACTAAAATATAAACGATGAAATTCAACAAACGATGTGGTTTTTCACAGACATTTCCTTAAATGGTTCTGTCTTGTCTATTTTTGTGTAGGTGTTTTTTTTTTCAAAACCCTGAGCATTTTTGAACCTTTTTTATTTTGTTATCTTGCAAATACAGCCTAACCGAAGTTATTTGAAACTTAAAATTTTGCCCTCCAGTGCTGTGTGTTCCAATCACAAATCACATACCTAAGCATTCAGGTTTGTGTTGTAAATTTAGGTTTTTCCCACCTGTAATAATTGCAAAATAAATATAACAACAAAAGAAAAATAAATAACATTTTTTAAAGTTTAAATACGATTTTGAAATTTTATTAGTATTTTCGAGTATATATGTATGCATTTCGTTAGGTTAAACGTGACAAATTAAAATATTAGGACAATACGACTATTGTTAATTTTTCTTAACTAAAATACAATAAAAGAACACACATATTGGTACAAAATATTTAAATTATCTATGTATAAAGGAGTTTAATAGGAGTAAAAAAATAAAAAAAAAAACATTCGAACACCTTTCGTCTACATAATTGAGCAAATGCCAGAAGCTTCTACGCCTCTATTAATTTTCTGCATTTTCTTTAATGATACTTCTTGCAGTGATGGCTTGAGCTCATAGGAAATCGGCTTTTCGATAGGAGACATTAACCTGGGGTTGGGAGTGATCGGGTAACTGCCGCCAATTACCGGAATGCTACTAAAATTTGTTTGCATATTTCTGGCAGTTTTTGTGGATGCAATATTTTTTTTTATGTTTATGGTTATTTTATTTTTTAACCTAGCAAAAGGTATTGCAGGAACTGGTTCGGCTGTTGAAGGATCCAGTTCATCTACTGCGCCTATGTTTCCATCAACGGAAATGTTATTGCCATATTTTGTTGAGGATTCTGTGTTATCCAATAGCTGAACGAGCGGGGTATTAGATGGTACACTTTCTGTTGCTGTTAATGGCGACACAAGCCATGTCATGGTATGTGTTTCTTCTGTGGAAGAAAATAATTAAAAATAAATACGAATTAATAAACAAATTAGAATTATAATAATTTTGTAAATTAATGCCAATTTAAGAAAATTTTTGGACAATGGAGTTTTCTAATACAAATATTTCTTATTGTAATTGCTTTCTGTCTACGCCATCCCTGTCAATGTCCTTTCCAAACTATTTTGTATGACTTAAAAACATTAAACAAATAAACAATTAAAATAAATACGTACCACTAGATTGATTAGATATTTCTTCATCTGATATCATGCATGTACCCACATCTTCGAAATAGTCATCCTCGTTTTCGGGCTCTTGTTTGATGTTTTGATTCACATAACACATTAGTTTTTGTGAGGCATCATCGCTCTCAGGCAACTCTTTCTCTTCATAGTTGTGCAAATCAATTAATGGAATTTTGGGTTCTACTATCTCAACATCGTCACAATCATTCAACTCTTTCTCTCCATATTTTTCCAAATCAATGAAAGGAATGTTAGGCTCCATAATTTCTACATCAGCGTCAATATCCACCTCTGTAGTCTTAATTACATCACTTGCAGTGTTGGAGGTAGTGGCAGCTTCCGTAGTTTTATGGTCATCAACCGGCAAAATTTCTGATGAACTTAAGGATTGGCACTTTTGTAGATAAAATAAGGAAGGTACTTCACATTGCTTTAAGAAAGCTGCTGATAATTTCCGATAATTTCTGAACTTTAAAGTGGCTGACACACGTGAATCACGACGACAATTCTTTTTTTCCACTGGCTTCATTTTAATAATTTTTGTTAGCTAACTTTATTCTTCAAACTCCGAATCTTAACTGAGCTCGAGATGATAGTTTTTATTTCAATACACCATGATTGTGTGTGATCTTCGTTCGTTGTTCTAAGTACAAAATAATGAAGCAATCATGTAAAAAGCATGTGTTGTATCCCATAGGGACGAACAACCACAGCACCAATCAGAAGATAAGCTAAAAATAAATAAGGGATGAAAAGGTTTAAACACAAACGAAGCATATACGCATGCATATACAAATTTGGTAGAGACAAAAATGGCGGCGCACAGTGTAGAAAGTATAAGTAGAAAGAAAAATAAAATAAGGTTTTGTAGTACAATGAAAAATAAAAAACTGTTAATAATATTAATGCTTGAGAAAATAAATATGTTAAGAATTGGAAGAAACCAGAATCGATGCTTTAAACCAGCCACATAAACCAACAATTTTATTGTTTAACAATAGTCATAGAAACTAATAATAAAAAACAAAACTTCAAAGTGCCGGTAAAAGAGAACAGCGTAAGAGAAAACAATGCCATTCCTAAAATACTTCAACTGTACCAAATTAATTCGGTTAACTATACTATAAATATTATCATTTTTAATTTTTTTTCCTTTTTGTTGAGAAAACATTTGTATACATAAATTTCTTATAGCTAAAATATTACCTTTTTAAAATTTTTAAAATACGACATGAGATCTTTTGCATTTTTCGCTACCTTCGTTCCATATTGCACCTATCTATAAATACGAAATATTTAGTAACCTGCATATGTATGTGTATAATTATTCTAGTAGGTAGAAAAAATAAGTACCCGAATGTATGACTCATACAAGGTTATTCTGGTTACAAAGACAAACTTGGTTTTTATAGCATTTTTTATACATATGCATGTTTAAGAATAATAGTTAAGTTTTTATGTAGATTTACATTGACCAAAAACTTTTAAAACATTTTTCTGGAAACCGTATTTTCAAATTGAAAATGGGTCGTCGATCGTTTTAAAATATTTATAATGTATTGTATTTTATAATATCAGAGTCCGGCAAAGAGCGAGGAGCACGTAGACTGGTTAGTCCATTGTACTCCGCCCGGAAGAGTAGCACCCTTCTAACTTAGTTAGGCTGCTTCTTCGTCAATAGCTTTGAATCTACCAGAAGTCTTCGCAAATTTGCATAGATTAGATAGATCAAGGTTGACTAAATCCGCATTCGTTAAGGAATGTTTGTTTGGCCAATGTAGCACGTCTCGTCTCGTCCGAAAGCAAGACATCTACAAATGAAATATTCAGCAGTTTCGTCATCTTCAAGACATGCATCACATAGACTTGATTCCTTGGCCCCGATTTGACACAGAAAATCGTTGATTGTAATGAAACCTGGGACGAGTCCAACAAAATCACATGTTCGCCGACTTAACAGATATTTAGATCTATATTTCCTAGGAGAGTTAATAAACAATATCGACTGCCGACAGGAATCGATATTGTTTAGCCGCTTGGTTATCCGAGCAGATGAAAATAGAGTTAACCATCCATTTCTTCTTCAACAACAGCTGTGCGGTAATCGCAATCGCATACACTTCAACGTGAAACACCACACCGAGCTGTAGCTACCTAATGCAATTGATTCTTCCACCCTGCTAGTTCCGGAATATACAGGAATCAATTTGCTCAGCAGAATTTTTTTAAAAGACAAACCAACCGAAGTGCTCGATTCACAAAAAATAAAATAAAGATAAATAAATTTCCTATTATGAATAAAAATAAAAAATTATGAGCGTGCTATTGACCCATAAAACTAAAAAATCTTTTTCGTGTTCCCTTGCTTAACTAACCGTATAAAGTTCAATTTCGACAAAGTATATTGTAATGTTCCCATAAACCACCATCATTCTGTTTTTTAGTGTCGTCATAAAAGCTCATTTTCTAGACAGTCATTTCACAAGCAATGTTGCAGTTGGACCTTGATTTGGAAGTCTGCGAACACTCCCATGTCTTGGTTGTATTAAGTAGGTTGTAGGTAAGTAATAAACCTTAGTAGCACCTGTACTAAAACAGAAGACAGAAAAAATTCAAAGTATCAATGTTCATCACGGTGTATGCAATCAATTTACCAATTCATCGGCGCATCCCTACCTGGGTTATGTGCATTTTTTAATTAGATTGAATTATTCAAATTCTAGGTCGAGAAAATCAAAAAAAAAAATATATATATATTTATCTATTTGGTATATAAACTGTACGATTAGGTCTTAACTGGCTCACATACTAGACTATAATGCCCAAAGTCATATCACTGATGTAACCCATTACATTAGAATATGAGCACCTTGGAAATATAAACGGTATGTTATCGAATGTTGGCTATAGGTGCATAATAAATACATATCTGCGATATTTTACGGAAAACTACCTATTATTACCTAGAATGAAATACTTTCTAAATATAATCTTAAAATATCAACCTTGTACGACTCGTTGGTTAGAATAGATTACTTTAAGTTGTAATTCATTATTTGATGTGTCTACGAATTTTAAATAAGTCAGTTTTTGAAAACAAAACCAAAATGTTAAGATCGTACGTAATTAAAGTTTTCAAAGGTTTCTTCCACCACTAGTGTTGATTCGATACCCACATAGTATCGATACTTTTACTCATTACTTGTATCGAATAAAAGTATCGATGCCACCGAAAATATCAGAAAAAAGTATCGAGTATGTACTTATATGGAATACTCGTTTAAAGACACGAATTACACTACTCAACACGGAATTGGCATCAGGCACCTCATACACCATTTTATTGATCATGATGGCGTACTCAGTTTTTCGCCTTTAGGTAAGGTTTTTAAGATATTGAAACACGTGAATCATATAGAAACGTATAAGCTGCTTGATGTAAAAGAAAAGTTGCAATTTGTTGAGTTGTGTTAACTTATATGACATTTATTATATTTAGATGCAAATCGCTAGAATATTTATTACAGCATCACCGCAACAACACCAATCCGAACCATATCGGAAATAAGCAGCACCTTTTTTAAACCAATGTGATGTACCTTCCTTATTTTATCTACAAACGTGTCAATCCTTAAGTTCGGCAGAAATTTTATTTTAATTATTTATTTCTTTAAGTCATACAAAAACAAAGGATTTTGGAAATAATAAATAATAATACCAATTAATAAATATTTGAACTAAAGAACTCCATTGCCTAAAAATTTTCTTAAATTGACACTGTATTTCATTTACAAATTAATTGCTACCACGTATACTTTAGCATTAATTTACAAAATTATTATAAATCTAATTTGTTAATTAATTCGTATTTATTTTTACTTATTTTCTTCCACAGAAGAAACATTCCATGACATGGCATGTGTCGCCATCAACAGCAACAGAAAGTGCACCATCTAATACCACGCTTGTTCAGCTATTGGATAATACAGAATTCTCAACAACAAAATATGGCAATAACATTTCCGTTGATGGCAACATAGGCGCAGTAGATGAACTTGATCCTTCAACAGCCGAACCAGTTCCTGCAATACCTTTCGCTAGGTTAAGAAATGAAATAACTATTAACATAAGAAAAAATATTGCATCCACAAAAACTGCCAGAAATAAGCAAACAAATTTTAGTAGCATTCCGGTTATTGGCGGCAGTTACCCGATCACTCCCAACCCCAGGAAAATGTCTCCTATCGAAAAGCCGATTTCCTATGAGCTCAAGCCATCATTGCAAGAAGTATCATTAAAGCAAATGCAGAAAATTAATAGAGGCGTAGAAGCTTCTGGCATTTGCACAATTATGTAAACGCATGGTGTTCGAAAGTCTTTTTTTTTTATTCCCATTAAAGTTTCAAAATCGTATTTAACCTATAAAAAATGTTTTTTATTTATTGAAAGTAAAAATAATTTCCATTATTTATTTGAACTTTCAATTCTAATACTTACCTATAAGTTTCCATTGAATTGTGTTCCTTTATTGAACGAATTTTCTGTCTTAGGACTTCAGGAAGATCCGTTGTATCAATTCGATTCTCAATAATGGGTAGAATTGATAACGTTCTCAGGCTAGGTTCAAAATCCAGAACATACGTATCATTAGCAATAATAAGGGTATTTTCATTACGCTCACAAATGGTTCCAAATAAGAACAGTTGTGAGCCCATCATAATGCACACTGGTAATAATCGAGGTAATAGAGGATTTCCAAGTGGTTTTACACTATGCCAGCAATTTGAAATTGGATCAAATGCACATACATCATTAAACAACTGTCTAGAGTTTGTATTATATCCGCCAAATGCATAAATTAATCCATTGTGAACAAACATTGACTGAGGTATTTCACCTTTGTCTGGGGGATGGTGCCACATTTTAGTCGTTAAATCTATATACCATTTGCGAATAGTATTTATCCTCTGGTCCACTGTAGGGTATCTCGCCTCCAAATATGTACATTCTCCCATGAATAACAGCAGCTGAATGAAAGCGTTGAAAAGATGGTGGCTCGCAATTTGTCTGAATATATTTCCATTCCATTGTCTCAAGATTTAGGCTGTGAACAGCACGGGTATAGTCAACACCAAAACCACCATAAATGTATATATAATTATCGGCGACACACATAGAGTATCCCAAGCGTTGTGATGGTACATTTCCAGTTATTTTCTGTACTGCCCACATGTTTTTGTTTTTCGGGTCAAAGGAGTAAAACTTTTTTGCACGACCATTCCACAAGTAGATTTTATTATTGTGTGCAACAACTGTGTAAAACTTTCCAGATGGCTTCAGTTGGTGTTTTGTTTGAGGAACCAATGCCCAACGTAAAGTTTTCGTATTCAGCATATGGATCTCAATGAGATTATTGGAGCCACCAAAAGAGTAAATGCAGTCCCCCACACATGCACCGACATGAGCGAACTTTTCTGGCCCGCCGCCTAAAGAAACAGTCCAACGCATTTCCAGCAAGTTTATTCAACTATTCTTTTCTTACGTTTTCAACTTTTTCTAAGTTTAAAGAAATCAGTGGCCGAGTTTTATCACTTGTTAATTACATAGGTAAGGTTTCTGCAGCTTCACGTTATTTTCAGGTTGCTTACCTGTAAGGAATTTTAATAATTGGTTAAAAAATGGCAATAAAAATTCAAAAAATATGTATTACAGAAATAAGAGAAACATGGGATAATTTGTGGGTGAAAATTTCACCCAGATATCTTTATAGAAGTTATCGTGTGAAAAATAAAATAAACTAAGTAATGAACATGGCGAAATTAATTGAGAAGGAGACATTGAACAAGAGTGGAATTAATTTTCTCGATCTGACTTACATTATAAAACGAAAGGACAAAAAATAAAACGTTCTCTACCCCTTGAGTGTTGGGTTTAAAAACGAATCTCTCAACTAATATTATTTGAGCGGGAAAAAGTATAGATCTATTGATTCTTCAGTGCAGACATTCCACATACTAACCATGCATGAAAAACTTTTTGTGCTTCGATATAACTTTATTAAAGCTGGAAATTATCTTTTGATGTTACACTTGTCAAAATTCAGAATACGAGAAAATATTTTATTTATATGCAATTTACATATAGGTTTACACAAGTTGTCCACTTTTCTTTCTCCGAAATCGAATTGCTTAAGCTTTTCACTATTGAATTATGTTCTTCTGGAAAATTCTTTTTTTTTTTGTTACTTTCTTAACTCAAAAATCAAATTGTATGCAAAGCGCTTGTGCGTGTTTCGTGATTTTAATTTATACAAAAACCACTACATTCAGCGCTCTCACTTTATAGTTTTACAGTTAAGCTTAAGCTCTGATTATAGAATCTTAACAAAACTTAAAGTAACATAGAAGTTTGTGGAATTAAGATTTCTGTGCTGTTACGTTAAGTGACATTTCACAAAATACGCTGTTTTCTCTTTTTTGAGTTTTTATAAAGATTAAAAGCAAATATTTACCTATTAAATGATTGTTTTATTTATTAAATTGATTTATTTATTATTTTAAAACTATTTTTCCACCTCTGATATATTCTGCAAAGGGGTCTTTTTTGGTTGTTCTGCTATGTTTTTAAAATCAGCATAAAGTTTTGCTATGCGCCGCTGTGCTAAGTTAGGTTAAGTTTCTTTAATTAGACTTTAGCTTCCCTCTCGATTGCAGCTCTTTTATTATGCCATGGCTTACATGCAGTGTGGCCAACTCAGCCCTTTTCCCGCTAAATTTAGTGCTTTTTGAAAATGAAAACGCGGAAAAAAGTGACTTAGCGCTCTGCACGTTTTTTCAATTTAAAATATCTTTGAAAAATCGAAGAAATTTTCATTGACTAGAAGTATCAGATGTGTGCCTGGTTAGTTAAAAAGTTTAAATGTATTGAGTTTTCTCGCACTTTTATGAGGAACAAAAATTTTACTGCTTTTTTTTAAGAAAATAAGCGTTTTATTCTTCATTTTAGCGGATTTTGAAAAACAAAAGTTGGCCACACTGTTTACATGGCTAACAATCGTTTGTTTAACCAAAAAAAAAAAAAAAAAACTTGCACGGAGAGAGTAAAGTGGCAGTTCGCTGTAAGAGAATTCGCAAAAGAACTTTATTGGATAAATTTTTACTTTTAAGAATTTGAAAGCGGGAAAACATATGATTGAAAAACGTATACGGAAAATATACTACAAACCTATTCTCAAGTATCAATAAATAATATTAAAATAATAAATATCAGCGGATTGAAGATGAAAGAAGTAAGGAAATATCAGCTGAAAAAATGTGCAAAACACCTATTATGTAGCTTCTACATAAATTAAAAACATAAATTACACAAATTAAATTCTGGTTCAAAAAATTTGTTAGAAATCCGTAGCATCGAGTGCATTTAAAGTTCAGTCCCTTATAAGGGACGAGAAGCGCAGAATGATTAATTTCTTCATTGTATTCAGCAGTGTGGTCAACTTTTGTTTTTCAAAATCCGATAAAATGAAGAATAAAACGCGTATTTTCTTAAAAAACGCGTTCAATTTTTTTCCTGATATAAGTGCGAGAAAACTCAATACATTTAAACTTATTCACTAATACAGGCACACATCTGATACTTCCAGTCAATGAAAATTTCTTTGATTTTTCGAAGATATTTTAAAATGAAAAAACGCATTGAGCGCTAATTCACCTTTTTCCGCGTTTTAATTTTCAAAAAGCACTAAAATCACCGCGAAAAGCGCTGAGTTAGCCACACTGGTATTCTATTCAGCACATTAGCAAGATTTTCATAGCCTACGGTAGCACTGACATTACTAGGTCTTTACATAAGAATTGATTTCTGGTGTTTAAGTCCCATAAAATACGAAACTGTTTATAATTGCTAAATCGCCCTAAGTCAACTGTAAATACATGGATAAAATTAAACGAACGTATAATTTGTGTATAACCATAAATTAAATTTACAAAAACCTAAAAGTTCTAGCGATTTTTGGCCGTGACAATTTCACTTACTTAAACTATTTCATTACGAAAATGAAGCATATAACGAATCTTGTAAAAGCTTATGATCAGAGTTTACCTGTAGCAGCAGCTCAAAAACCACAACAGCAAATGTTACAGATTCAACAATATCTGCAAAAAGTATAACCACAGAAATCTTGGACACATGCAGCAACAAGCGATTCAAGTAATACAGCAGTGTCAGGTAACGTTTCTTCAGAAATTTTTATAATATTATTAATAACACTGCAAAATAGACTCCTGAGAAGAATGTCCTCCTGGTTTCCACCTCTCTTTCCACTTTATTTCCTTTTGAATAAATGAGCTGTTGCGTGCGAAAGTTGTGTAAATCAATTTTTTTTAATATTTAGATTTTCATTTTCAGGCAATAATTTTGACCTCATTTAGGTTCTTACAAAAAAGATGTATACCTAGGTTGCACATGTGTTCTATAAAGCTGTCTATATATCGGGGAAAATACAAAATCTACAAAATCAATGTATTTCCCAAAATCTGATTTTGACTTACACCACTTTTGCACGCAACAGCTCAAATATAAAATCACAATGAATCAACAATTCTTTCTATTTTTTTATTAATTTGTAAACTCTTTAAACTCAGTCCTAGTGCAAAAATTCCAAATAAAAAGCTCTCAACTTTACAAACGTACAAAAACTGTAAATGCGAAGCAAAAAATGTATCACACAGTGTTCTTGAAGAGCGTTTACAGTAAAGAGTTTGAAAAAACTTGGTTCATGTTGAAGTTATAAACGTTCTGGTTCCTGTTTTTATTGAATTTTCATTGCAAAATTTGAAAAAAAAAAAAACATCTTAAAGAGGGGGAAAAAAAAGTTCCAGGTAATTAATGAATCTGGCGGGTGAATTAAACGTTTTTGAAAAATTATGTTTTGGCCAAATCCCTTGATAACCTTCACCGAAAAAAATCATGGCTACGGCATTGCCGTGTAGAACATTTTTTATTTGTGGGTTTGCTGATCATTGAGACCGGGGCACCCTGCGTAGCAGTCTAGCACACAAAACACGAGGATACGGTGACAACTTTCAACTTCATAATAGTGGTACTTATATTAAATAGAAGCACTCTAATACGATGTAACGACACCGTTTTCGCACCGTTAGTGATGATGATCATAAATCATATTTTTTTATTTACTAATAAAAGAAATGACAATATCATTAGACTATTAAATTGAGAGAAGCATGGGTTACCAGAACCTTCGGCTCATATATTAATAATTATTATGTGTCATAAAAATTTAATGTGCGAAATATGAAAACTAATGATGATTTATGATGGTCCATAAACTAATGTTTCATTGAATTGATATTGTAAATAGAAATACGAAAATATTTATAAATTTTTTAAAATGGAAAAGCGATTGTTGGAATGGAATTAATATAAAGCTAATTGGTATAAAAAACTAGCTTTCGTAGTCGTATAGTTTTAAATAATATTGTATTTAGAGGACTAAAATACTAAATTGAAATTAGCTTAATACTTAACCCATTAAGGACTATTGGGAACCAAAGTAGATAGATCAAGAAAGTAGAAAAGTTGAGAAAAAAAAATGTTTTTGAACCTGGCTCAGGAACGGCTTAGCAATAAGGTGGGTTAATCAAAAAGAGAAGCACAAATCGTGTAAATCTAATAACTAATTCAATTAAATAAAAGTTTTTTTTTTTAATACATATGCAAATTTTAAAATATAATCACCCAATCACTAATAACACTGTAAGTGCGTGAAACACATCAAAACGCCAGGACACGTAAACTTAATTGAGTCGTAGAATCCAGTGGTTTACTCCGTTTAAAAAGATAAGGTCAAAATCAAGAGATATTTCATTTTTATATTTGTATTCTCTCAAAAGCGATTTTTTTTTATTATATTTTAAGGAAAAGACATAGAATTTTCAAATTTCATTAGAATATAATAAAAAATACCGAATTTTTCAAATTTGCAATTATAAGATTTCCAACCGATTCCAACCCATAACCATAGATTTAAATCGAAAGAATTACAAAAGAAAAATTAATAAAATTGATCAGAATTACATTAAATAGTGCCACAAATTGAAAATAAATAAAAATGGACGCCGATCATTGTTAGAGTTGAGTTTCGACAAATAAACAATAATTAAAGTAATTTCAAAAGACATTTCGATGTCTTATAAATATAATAAAAAAATCGCAACAATACCAACTTAATGATTTTGATCTAAACTTTTAAAACGCAGAATCCAGTGGTATACCACTGAAAACTAATGATGAATCCAGAATGCAGAATCCAGTGGTATACCACTGGATTCTGCGTTTTAAAAGTTTAGATCAAAATCATTAAGTGGTATACCACTGGATTCTGCGACCCAAACTTAAGTTTGCGTATAGCAGCGTTTTGATGTGTCATTTAAAAAGTTGAAATTTAGTTAAATTCAATCAACACCGAAAAACAAGATCGAGGGAGAATGCTCTGTATCAGTTGACAAATTACATTATGTGTTTTCGTGGTCATTAAGGAGCTTTTGATAACATATCGCACGAGGGCGATAGGAGAGCTCAGAACATGAAAGGATTATACCCAACGCTGTCCCGGTAGATGAGTTTAATGCTTAGGGTGAGAACTACAAAAAGGTATCCAAATGGGGGATAGGGGGTAATATCACCTCTTGTATGGAGCACATTAGTAGGCAAACTCATTACAACGCTAACAGACAAGGATGGCATAACCTGCCAGGGTTATGCTGATGATATTGTCATTATGACAAGTGGAAAATATTAAGACAACCAAGCTGGTGCTGGTATATATTCCGAAACTAAAAGGGTGGAAGAATCAATTGCATTAGGTAGTTATAGCTCGGTGTGGTGTTTCAAGTTGAAGTGTATGCGATTGCGATTACGGCACAGCTGTTGTTGAAGAAGAAATGGAGGGGTAACTCTATTTTCATCTGCTCGGATAGCCATGCAGCTAAACAATATCGATTCCTGTCGACAGTCGATATTGTTTATAAACTCTCCTAGGAAATATAGATCTAAATATCTGTTAAGTCGGCGAACATGTGATTTTGTTGGACTCGTCACAGGTTTCATTACAATCAACGATTTTCTGTGTCAAATCGGGGCCAAGGAATCAAGTCTATGTGATGCATGTCTTGAAGATGACGAAACTGCAGAATATTTCATTTGTAGATGTCTTGCTTTCGGACGAGACGAGACGTGCTACATTGGCCAAACAAACATTCCTTAACGAATGCGGATTTAGTCAACCTTGATCTATCTAATCTATGCAAATTTGCGAAGACTTCTGGTAGATTAAAAGCTATTGACGAAGAAGCAGCCTAACTAAGTTAGAAGGGTGCTACTCTTCCGGGCGGAGTACAATGGACTAACCAGTCTACGTGCTCCTCGCTCTATGCCGGACTCTGATATTATAAAATACAATACATTATAAATATTTTAAAACGATCGACGACCCATTTTCAATTTGAAAATACGGTTTCCAGAAAAATGTTTTAAAAGTTTTTGGTCAATGTAAATCTACATAAAAACTTAACTATTATTCTTAAACATGCATATGTATAAAAAATGCTATAAAAACCAAGTTTGTCTTTGTAACCAGAATAACCTTGTATGAGTCATACATTCGGGTACTTATTTTTTCTACCTACTAGAATAATTATACACATACATATGCAGGTTACTAAATATTTCGTATTTATAGATAGGTGCAATATGGAACGAAGGTAGCGAAAAATGCAAAAGATCTCATGTCGTATTTTAAAAAGGTAATATTTTAGCTATAAGAAATTTATGTATACAAATGTTTTCTCAACAAAAAGCAAAAAGAATTAAAAATGATAATATTTATAGTATAGTTAACCGAATTAATTTGGTACAGTTGAAGTATTTTAGGAATGGCATTGTTTTCTCTTGCGCTGTTCTCTTTGAAGTTTTGTTTTTTATTATTAGTTTCTATGACTATTGTTAAACAATAAAATTGTTGGTTTATGTGGCTGGTTTAAAGCATCGATTCTGGTTTCTTCCAATTCTTAACATATTTATTTTCTCAAGCATTAATATTATTAACAGTTTTTTATTTTTCATTGTACTACAAAACCTTATTTTATTTTTCTTTCTACTTATACTTTCTACACTGTGCGCCGCCATTTTTGTCTCTACCAAATTTGTATATGCATGCGTATATGCTTCGTTTGTGTTTAAACCTTTTCATCCCTTATTTATTTTTAGCTTATCTTCTGATTGGTGCTGTGGTTGTTCGTCCCTATGGGATACAACACATGTTTTTTACATGATTGCTTCATTTTTTTGTACTTAGAACAACGAACGAAGATCACACACAATCATGGTGTATTGAAATAAAAACTATCATCTCGAGCTCAGTTAAGATTCGGAGTTTGAAGAATAAAGTTAGCTAACAAAAAATATTAAAATGAAGCCAGTGGAAAAAAAGAATTGTCGTCGTGATTCACGTGTGTCAGCCACTTTAAAGTTCAGAAATTATCGGAAATTATCAGCAGCTTTCTTAAAGCAATGTGAAGTACCTTCCTTATTTTATCTACAAAAGTGCCAATCCTTAAGTTCATCAGAAATTTTGCCGGTTGATGACCATAAAACTACGGAAGCTGCCACTACCTCCAACACTGCAAGTGATGTAATTAAGACTACAGAGGTGGATATTGACGCTGATGTAGAAATTAGGGAGCCTAACATTCCTTTCATTGATTTGGAAAAATATGGAGAGAAAGAGTTGAATGATTGTGACGATGTTGAGATAGTAGAACCCAAAATTCCATTAATTGATTTGCACAACTATGAAGAGAAAGAGTTGCCTAAGAGCGATGATGCCTCACAAAAACTAATGTGTTATGTGAATCAAAACATCAAACAAGAGCCCGAAAACGAGGATGACTATTTCGAAGATGTGGGTACATGCATGATATCAGATGAAGAAATATCTAATCAATCTAGTGGTACGTATTTATTTTAATTGTTTATTTGTTTAATGTTTTTAAGTCATACAAAATAGTTTGGAAAGGACATTGACAGGGATGGCGTAGACAGAAAGCAATTACAATAAGAAATATTTGTATTAGAAAACTCCATTGTCCAAAAATTTTCTTAAATTGGCATTAATTTACAAAATTATTATAATTCTAATTTGTTTATTAATTCGTATTTATTTTTACTTATTTTCTTCCACAGAAGAAACACATACCATGACATGGCTTGTGTCGCCATTAACAGCAACAGAAAGTGTACCATCTAATACCCCGCTTGTTCAGCTATTGGATAACACCTCAACAACAAAATATGGCAATAACATTTCCGTTGATGGAAACATAGGCGCAGTAGATGAACTTGATCCTTCAACAGCCGAACCAGTTCCTGCAATACCTTTCGCTAGGTTAAGAAATAAAATAACCATAAACATCAAAAAAAATATTGCATCCACAAAAACTGCCAGAAATATGCAAACAAATTTTAGTAGCATTCCGGTAATTGGCGGCAGTTACCCGATCACTCCCAACCCCAGGTTAATGTCTCCTATCGAAAAGCCGATTTCCTATGAGCTCAAGCCATCACTGCAAGAAGTATCATTAAAGAAAATGCAGAAAATTAATAGAGGCGTAGAAGCTTCTGGCATTTGCTCAATTATGTAGACGAAAGGTGTTCGAATGTTTTTTTTTTATTTTTTTACTCCTATTAAACTCCTATATAGATAATTTAAATATTTTGTACCAATATGTGTGTTCTTTTATTGTATTTTAGTTAAGAAAAATTAACAATAGTCGTATTGTCCTAATATTTTAATTTGTCACGTTTAACCTAACGAAATGCATACATATATACTCGAAAATACTAATAAAATTTCAAAATCGTATTTAAACTTTAAAAAATGTTATTTATTTTTCTTTTGTTGTTATATTTATTTTGCAATTATTACAGGTGGGAAAAAACTAAATTTACAACACAAACTTGAATGCTTAGGTATGTGATTTGTGATTGGAACACACAGCACTGGAGGACAAAATTTTAAGTTTCAAATAACTTCGGTTAGGCTGTATTTGCAAGATAACAAAATAAAAAAGGTTCAAAAATGCTCTAGGGTTTTGAAAAAAAAAAACACCTACACAAAAATAGACAAGAGAGAACCATTTAAGGAAATGTCTGTGAAAAACCACATCGTTTGTTGAATTTCATCGTTTATATTTTAGTTAGTTTGAAGCTGTTATTGATCTCGCAAAAATTCTACAATTAGGTGAGCTTTGTATTTTTCAAAATCCGCAAAAAATTATGAATTTTCGAAAGTTTTGTGGAACCGGCGCACAGTTGTCTGAGAAATTATTCTAGCACGACATATGTACATCAAAAAATTTCATGTCGCGAATTCCAATGACCAATACAATTTTTTATTTTAAAATAGTTGAATTCCTTATTTTCAATTAATGTTCATCAAAAAAGATCAAGACACGTTGTCACCACAACGGTAAAGTTCGTTTTTGTTTGGGCTGAATAGCAAGGTGGCGCAAGGACGTATATAGCTATTTTTGATTTTTTTTTTCTTCAGAATTCCGTTGTGAAAAGTAGTGGTAGTATTTTGATGTGCGTTTGGATTATTTCAACATTTGGGAATTATGTGGCCTTTTGAAAAACTCGTTATTTTTGCTTTTAAAAAATGGAGAAAACAATCTTTACATAAGCTTTTAAAAAGTGTTTTACTAGGTTTTAAGTTCTAGTAATAACTTATTTCTTATAGCATAATTAAAGAGGTAAATTAGGTTTCATATCCGTCCGCGAAATTTACAGCCTAGTTACGGTATTTCATTATAGACAAATATAAGAGTCAAAATGAGGAAATCGTACTACGATTTACTCAAATTAACTGTGAAATTGTCAATATATATATACCGTAAAATTTGCAAAGAAATGGTATGAACATTAAAAATCTTTAATTTTTAACTATATGTTTTAAATTCTTTCACTCTAAAACTCGAGTGTGTGATTCCATTTCTTTTTTTTATTTTCCCCTCCATTACTAAGGTCTGAAGAATTGAATTTTTGAATTGTATTATGTGAAAGGACGCGGGCGAAAGCCTACGTTGGGCTACGATATAATTATCATCTTAAAATACTAAACGATTTGGGTGATATTTTCTGTACTGAACTTACTGACATGATTATGAGCGCTTCAGCGCCTTCCTCCGCCACGTTCTCCAAGAGGAATAGTCATCAAATAACAACACCAGCATCAGCATTGCTACACCGCATTCCCCATATCGGCGTTCGGAAATGGTAGCAACCACAGCAACAAAAGCAACCCAAAAATGATGAACCAGCACAGAATAATTTTAATAGCGAAAACGTAGCGCGATTTCAAAGCATGGACTCCTCACACAATTGTCCAATCCACGTTTACCACGTGATCAAGAGCTCATAACTGCTGTTTTAATATTTACTTCAGCAACAATTTAACAATTATTCAGCAAACATTAGCGGCACAACAAAAGTTAGCCGCCACCATTCTACAGTTGTCAGCGTTGGCCTTTTTTACATAACCTCAATTTTGTGTTATTTTTTTTGTGCTTTTATGTTGAAGCACTCATTAGTGTGTTAATCCATTTAGTTGTTATACTAACTTGTTTTCAACAACTTCTCCGAGTGTGCTATAGCTTTTAAATTCAATGCCTTGTAAATATAATTTATTTGCATATAACTACGCCATTGATACTGCTGTGGTTGCAACGCCTAAAAATGCGTTTGTACCAGACGCCACCGTACTTGCAAGAACTGTGCCAGCATTAACCGAATTAGTACGTTTAAATTTGCAAGTAATTAACATTTATTTCGATAGATATTTTGTTAATTCTAAATTACTTATTGTAAGAATTTATTTGCTTACAGCAACTATCTTTTTCACTCGTTAGTGTGAAAAATTCAAAAAATAAACCACAAATTTGTTGTATGGAACGTGTGGTAGAAATAGACCAGGGATGATTGTGTTAGGTAGTGTTGGATCCTGTGTGGTTTTAGGATGTTTTTTTGTGAATCGTATGGTTGCGAAAGGGAGAAGGAAAGAGAATATCGTGATCGATTCCGGTGGGGTTGCTAAGTGCTCGGTGTTCGACGAACACAAAACATTTTCTCTCGTGCTCGGTCGAGGTGGTTACATTCAGCTCGTTACAAAGTTGTTTTTTTTTGTCAAAATATGGTATACTCGTTTGTTTAATACTATTTCATATGCATTGATACTATACCCTCTTAAGTAGTCGTTTTGTTACGGTGTGTTACAACCAGGGGGAAGCATCAAAATTGGTCAAAAATTGCGTTACGTAATATGTGAACGGCCCCATATAATAGATATCTAATATATATTAAGGTGGAAATAAGGATGTGATGTGCGTTATAATTTCAAAGTGATGCTTAAATGTTAAGTGTGGCAGAGAATGCAGCTGTAACGCCAACGTGTAGACATTTCCCGGAAGTAACTATTGAGGGATCTGTGCAACGGATAATGTGAGTAATAGTGCATGTGAGGTAGCTAGGAATGATTTTGATAGAATTCTTTTTTTATTAGTAGCTAAATTGACTCTACGCAGTAAGAAAATAGTCTGTGAACTTTTGAAGAGCAATAGGGACTCGAAGCTTTAGTAAATGTATTAAGGAATTCAGAGTTCCGGCCTCTCGTATGGACAACATGGCAACCCATATTCCAAGGGGATGGCGGAAAAATATAGAGACGCAAATATACACACACATAAAGAAATAAGTAAAATTGTATGTAATCTAGAATAATGTTAAGAGTGCAAGTCACGACGTCACGTTCATGTTAAGTTTCTTTTGCGTTCCGTGTAGTTTATCTAAACCACAAGACAAAAAAATATACGGCGTATTGAAATTTAGAATAATTCAAATTTTTTTTGAAAGATAAGGATCAACATATAGATATTTATTTTAATTTTTATTTAATTGCTTTTGATTTTGTAATGCTGATAATGTTCATGAGGCCTATAAACCGAACGGCTATTTAGGGTATCTGGTACTAAGGTCTGAAAATTTAGATAATTCAATAGTAAAGTATATGAAAGTGCTAAAGTTTTAGTAGTTTTTTTTTTGGTCGTACGTTTTAATTAAGTTCGCACTTGATAATTAATTGAGTATTTTTATGAATTTTCAATTATTTCATATTCCATATACAACTAACGAATGTGATAAAAGAAATGAGAATTAAATGCTAATTTTATTGTGGATAATGGTGGCAGATCTATGGTTGAAATAGGAAGGGGTTTAAAAAGGTAATAGGAAAAACATAAGGGCGTTACAAAAATGAATAAGAGGTAACGAAACTGAAGCGAAAGTTGGGATATTCGCCTTCCCTTTTAGGCACGAGGATAGAGAGGGAAGTAATGTTTTTGTTGTTATATGAGTGTGACCAATTCACAGTTGCCACTTTGGTACAATTTCACCAAAACTGGTAAATTTTTTCCATTTTTCTGCGCTTGGTACATTGGTACATGTTTTTAAAATCTGGTACTTTCTGTGGGCAAAGTTAGCTTTTATAATAATTAAGAATTGTAAACTCATTTTCAAAATATTTTTTGTTAAAAAAGGTCAATTTTAAATATACATAATATATAATGTTTTCAAAAGAATTGTGTGACGAAAGGTAAAAATCTCATTATATCTAGTCGGCCCAAGACTATTTTTAAAATACAAAATATAATTTAATTAATGTGTTACTTTTTATTAAGTATGTAGTCTGGTGTTCCGGCTTAATTTTTAAGGTTATTTAGGGAATATTTTATTATAACAAAATAAAATACAATTATTTTATTTTTTTTATATTGTATGTTAGTATTGAAATCTTTACCTGTACAAAAAAAAATTTTTTTTCAGTCTATTTTACGATATTTTTTTTAGCGTTTTTTACGTCCAAAGTGGACACCTAAAAAAAGGTGTGGGGCTGGCCCGGGTTCAAACATTTTGATTAAAAAACAGCAAAACGGCGGACTTCCAGAATTTTTTTTTTCAATATCGCGTTGTATTGTGTTTAAAATTGTGGTAAAAAGTAGGAAATAATGATTAAAATAAACAATTCTACCTGCGAGAGCCATTGGCGTGTAAAATAACATATTGAAAGTTCAGCCCAATTCTCTTAGACTCCTGGGACTGGCAAAAAACCGTTGTTTCGGGAAAAAAGCTTTTAAAGTTTTAACGAGAGATAAATTATTCACATTTTTCGTCTCAAATTTTTACAGTATACTTTCAATATATTGTACTTTTGAAATACATTTAAAAAAATACTCGATTTTTTGAAACTCGAACACCAGACTACATCCTTAATAAATAACATTTAATGTTACTTATTATATTGGTACATTTTTCCCCCGTTTGGTACATCTTTTGGTACAAAATAAAATGAGTAAGTGGCAACCGTGGACCAATTACAATTATTAAAAATAGATTTATATCCAGCCCTCATAAAGCATCCAAAAAGGAACATCCGTGAACCTAACACAATGCATACTGATTCACTCCAAAAAGTTTGATAGTTTCCATATGGTTTCACCAAAAAATTGGAAAGTGTTGTGTGTGCAGTTGATAGGAAATTTAATTAACTTTAATTTAATATAACGTTCTTTAAAATCAACTATCAAGAAACGGAGATATTGACAATTAAGTGAAAACACTTTTTTTTTGTAATGAAAACTATATAATTTTATCAATGTCTCGAAAACTGTTCTAATTAATCATTCTTTAGAAAAGAAATGACTATCAAAAGTCATATGCCAGACAGTTTTTTTAAATTTGTAAACTAGTGTTATTTGCTTTCTATTTTTCATTGCTGACATATATATGCATATTAAGATGCCTCAATTTCCAAATAAAAAATAGCCAGTTGCTACCTCTGTCTTAAAAATTAACCTTTTTTATTTGATAAAAAATTCCTAAAATATTTTGGTTTACATAGTTTATAATAAAATCATAAATTTAGCCTTTGGTCAATTTGTCTGTTTCTTAAATTTTCATAAAATTAATAGTTATTCAACTCAGTTTATTTTCCCGCTATTGATATACTATGCAAAGTTTTTTTTTTTTTGCTGCTCTGCTATGTTTTTATAATCAGCATTAAGTTTGGCTTTGCGCTGCTATGCTAAGTTACGTTTAGTTCCAATAATTGGACCTTTAGTTTCCCTCTCGGATGCGGCTCTATTTTTATGCCATGGTTTACATGGCTTCCAATCGTTTGTTTACCCAAAAAAAAAATTGCATGAAGAAAGAAACTAAGAGAGTAAAGTGACAGTTCGCTGTGAGAGAATTCGCATAAGAACTTTCCTGGATAAATGTTTACTTTTAAGAATTTGCAAGCGAGAAAACATATGCTCGTTGTTCGACGGTTACAAAACATTTTCACCCGTACCCGATGGAAGTTCAGATAATAAGTAAAACATAAATTACCAAAAACGAAACTTTGATTCAAAAAATTTGTTAGAAATTCGTAGCATCGAGTGCATTTAAAGTTGAGTCCCTTATAAGAGACGAGAGTAGAGGAATGGTTAATTTCATTATATTCATTATATTCAGCACATTTGCAAGATTTACATTTCATAGCTTACAGTAGCACTGACATTACTAGGCCTTTACAAAAGCATTGATTTCTGGTGTTTAAGTTTCATAAAGTACGTAACTGTTTATAATTGCTAAATAGCCCAAAGTCAACTGTAAATACATGGATAAAATTAAACGAACGTATAATTTGTGTATAACAATAACAGTTCTATCGATTTTTGGCCGTGACAATTTCACTTACTTAAACTATTTCATTACGAAAATGAAGCAACAGCAAATGTTACAGATTCAACAATATCTGCAAAAAGTATAACCACAGAAATCTTGGACACATGCAGCAAGAACCGATTCAAGTAATACAGCAGTGTCAGGTAACGTTTCTTCAGAAATTTTTATAATATTATTAATAACACTGCAAAATAGACTCCTGAGAAGAATGTCCTCCTGGTTTCCACCTCTCTTTCCACTTTATTTCCTTTTGAATAAATGAGCTGTTTCGTGCGAAAGTGGTGTAAATCAATTTTTTTTAATATTTGGATTTTCATTTTCAGGCAATAATTTTGACCTCATTTAGGTTCTTACAAAAAAGGTGTATACCTAGGTTGCACATGTGCTCTATAAAGCTGTCTATATATCGGGGAAAATAAATTTCATAAGAACCCTATTTTGTACAGCACTTCTACAAAATCAATGTATTTCCCAAAATCTGATTTTGACTTACACCACTTTTGCACGCAACAGCTCAAATATAAAATCACAATGAATCAATAATTCTTTCTATTTTTTTATTAATTTGTAAACTCTTTAAACTCAGTCCTAGTGCAAAAATTCCAAATAAAAAGCTCTCAACTTTACAAACGTACAAAAACTGTAAATGCGAAGCAAAAACTTATGCAAAAAATGTATCACACAGTGTTATTGAAGAGCGTTTACAGTAAAGAGGTTGAAAAAACTTAGTTCATGTTGGAGTTATAAACGTTTCGGTTCTTGTTTTTATTGAATTTTTAGAGTAAAATTTGAAAAAAAAAACATCTTAAAGAGGGGAAAAAAAAGTTCCAGGTAATTAATGAATCTGGCGGGTGAATTAAACGTTTTTGAAAAATTATTTTTTGGCCAAATCCCTTGATAACCTTCACCGAAAAAAATCATGGCTACGGCATTGCCGTGTAGAACATTTTTTATTTGTGGGTTTGCTGATCATTGAGACCGGGGCACCCTGCGTAGCAGTCTAGCACACAAAACACGAGGATACGGTGACAACATTCAACTTCATAATAGTGGTACTTATATTAAATAGAAGCACTCTAATACGATGTAACGACAAATTTTAACATTGGATTTTTAATGAATTAGGAAAAATGAAATTCCGGGGCTATTCCCGGAATTACATTGTGAAAATAGGACCCCGAAAATTTTTCATCTACTGAGTACTACAAGTAATAACCATAAAATGTGTTGTTTCTTTTGCTTTTAATTGTTGTTTGGTTTTCTTAAGAAATGTCTCTATGTTTTTTTTAATTTAAAACTAATTTAGGAATTCTCCAATTTTTTTTTTATATTTTCGCACCGTTAGTGATGATGATCATAAATCATATTTTTTTATTTACTAATAAAAGAAATGACAATACCATTAGACTATTAAATTGAGAGAAGCATGGGTTACCAGAACCTTCGGCTCATATATTAATAATTATTGTGTGCCATAAAAATATAATGTGCGAAATATGAAAACTAACGATGATGATTTATGATGGTCCATGAACTAATGTTTCATCGAATTGATGTTGTAAATAGAAATACGAAAATATTTACAAATTTTTTAAAATGAAAAAGCGATTGTTGGAATGGAATTGATATAAAGCTAATTGGTATAAAAAACTAGCTTTCGTAGTCGTATAGTTTTAAATAATATTGTATTTAGAGGACTAAAATACTAAATTGAAATTAGCTTAATACTTAACCCATTAAGGACGATTGGGAACCAAAGTAGATGGATCAAGAAAGTAGAAAAGTTGAGAAAAAAAAAATGTTTTTGAACCTGGCTCAGGAACGGCTTAGCGATAAGGTGGGTTAATCAAAAGGAGAAGCACAAATCGTATAAATCTAATAACTAATTCAACTAAATAAATTTTTTTTTTTTAAATACATATGCAAATTTTAAAATATAATCACCCAATCACAAATAACACTGTAAGTGCGTGAAACACATCAAAACGCCAGGACACGTAAACTTAATTGAGTCGTAGAATCCAGTGGTTTACTCCGTTTTAAAAGATAAGGTCAAAATCAAGAGATATTTCATGTTGTTTCAAGTTGAAGTGTATGCGATTGCGATTACCGCAAAAATGTTGTTGAAGAAGAAATGGAGGGTTAACTCTATTTTCATCTGCTTTGATAGTCATGCGGCTAAACAATATCGATTCCTGCCGACAGTCGATATTGTTTATTAACTCTTCTAGGCAATATAGATCTAATTATCTGTTAAGTCGGCGCAGATATGATTTTAGACTCATTGTTGGACTCGTCAAAGGTTTCATTACAATCAACGATTTTCTGTGTCAAATCGGGGCCAAGGAATCGAGTCTATGTGATGCATGTCTTGAAGGTGACGAAACTGCAGAATATTTCATTTGTAGATGTCCTGCTTTCGGACGAGACGAGACGCGCTACATTGCGCAAACAAACATTCCTTAACGAATGCGGATTTAGTCAACCTTGATCTTTCTAATCTATGCAAATTTGCGAAGAAGCAGCCTAACTAAGTTAGGAGAGTGTGCCTCTTCCGGGCGGAGTACAATGGACTAACCAGTTTACGTGCTCCTCGCTCTCTGCCGGACTCTGATATTATAAAATACAATACATTATAAATATTTTAAAACGATAATATTTATGGTATAGTTTTTTTTCTCTAGCGCTGTTTTCTTTTACCGGCACTTTGAAGTTTTGCTTTTTATTATTCGTTTCTATGACTATTGTTAAATAATAAAATTGTTGATTTATGTGGCTGGTTTAAACCATGGATTTGGGTTTCTTCCAATTCTTAACGTATTTATTTTCACAAGTATTAATGTTATTAACAGTTTCTTATTATTCATTGTATTATAAAACATTATTCTATTTTTCTTTCTATTTATCTTTTCTACACTGTGCGCCACCATTTTTGTCTCTACCAAATTTGTTTGTGTTTATTTTTAGCTTATCTTCTGATTGGTGTTGTTGGCACTTTGCCCAACCATGCTCAGCGGTAACATCAAATGACTGGAGATCTAGCTTTCTTTGGTTCGATTCCCAAACAGTGATTATTTGCTATAATACATGTAGAATTATTTACAAAGCAGAGTATATTGTGATCGTAAGCAAAAAAAAATTGCCGGCGTGGCACCGTGGTTCAGAAATCAAAAAAGTATTGAAATAAAAAATCCAACAAAAAGAAATGAAAAGAAATTGTTTGAATATTTTCGAATAATTTTATTCCAATTAATCAGAATCTTGATTAATCGAATAATTCCAACTTGGATTATTTAAAATTCAGATTAATCGAATAGTTTGCATTTTGATTAATCAAAATCTTAAGTAATCGAATAATTGAATAATCGAGCATTTGTTTAATCAGATTTCTTGATTAAACGATTAATCGCATAGCCTTAGTATAAACACTTTTTAAAATAAATAAAATAAAATTTTGTTTTTGCTTTTTTTGTATTTTTTTTTTTAAATGTTTATTAATTTATTGTTCATAATATTAATTCTTTAACTATAATAAACAATAGTTAACACTAATTTGTAATATATATACAGATAGATTTTTTTACAAAAACATATTACTTTTCTTACTTCAAATGAAGACTAAATTTATATTTGTTGTAATGAAAAATTCAATAACAGCATTACTTTGTTAATGGCGAAAAGATAAAAACTAAGGTCTAGGTGTAAAATAAAGATAAAAATTATAATTTTTTATTTTTTTTTTTGTACTTTGTACTCTTTCCTCTTTTTAATATTTTATTTTATTTTTGTTTTTTGTGGTGTCTTTATTATAAATTTTTTATATAAAAATATTTTATATAACCTTTTTCTTTAAATACACTTTTTGTCTGCGCAATTATTTATTTTCATTTTGTACTTTTTATTTTATTTTTGTTTATTTATTGTCAAAATATAAAATGCAAATAAATAGAATAATTAAATACTATGTAAATAATAAATATATATATAGAAATATGATCCAAAAAATTAAAATAAAATTATACAAAAATGCTTAATATTTTTTCTTTTGTTTATTTCGAAAAAAAAAACACTAAATATAAAATTTGCATTTGTAGTACTATTATTATTAGTGTTGTTGTTGCTGCTAATACTGCTGCTATTGTTGTTGTTGTTGTTAAAAGTACCAGTATTGGTGGACATTATTGGCATCGCCTTAGTACTATTGGTGATGGTGCTAGTTGTGGTGGCAAACGAAGGTAAATTTAACCTCGTATGCATCAAATTCTTCCTTGCTATTAATTTACTATTCTACTAAGCATTTCATTACTAACACGAGCGCGTTTTCCATTGCCATTATTAACAGCAACATTGTTTTGCTGTGTTTGTGCCAGTTCTGAGGATAGACGCTTACGATTTGTTAAAAGTGAGCTATTAAAATTAGTATGATTCTCCATGGTTTTTCTATCGCGTTTCAAAAAATCCGGATCTAAATACTGTGCAAGAAGCTTACGTTTAACATGACGCGCTTCAATTGTCATGCCTTCTTTTAGCATTTCTATGTTTACCTAAAATGTATAAGTTTTAAAATAAACCTTCACTTGAAAATAATTTTTTATCCTTTTTACTCACCCCATGTTGTATTACATGTTCCGTAAAATTGTGTATACTTTCTGTCAAATCGACCTTTAAATTTTCTGTACGTTCAAATTCTAATCCAATAAGCCACATAGAACAGTGTGGCGCTGTGGATACGGCAGCCGGTGATTGTGAGGCATTTCTGTCATCTTCAGTGCCGCTGCTATTTTGCGAAGCAACAACAACCGCACCACCACAAGTAGTGACCTTTTTATATTCAAAGCACTTGGGATTAACGTGTGCCAGTGAAATGTGTTGATTGCGATCGAGATTACCAATCAATAAACGTATTTTAGACTCCACCAAGCCACACCACTCCAAGTGGTCGTCTGCTGTTTGGGAGTTAACTAAAAGAACAATGAAATGATGATACCTGAAAGTAAAAGGATTAAAAAGAAATTATGGTGATTTTCTGCTGTGTGCAATAAATTATTTGTTAAAATTAATAGAATAATGAAATCAATGCTAATTAATAAAAGTATAATTGGTATTGACTTCATGGAGTGTACATTTTTCCGACGATGAAGCAATGTCAATTGAAACCTCCTGAATTGAGAAATCAATTGAGGAATAACCATTTACATTTATTTCATAGTAATTTTGTTCATTCAATTTCAATTGAAAAATTTAATTAGCATTGAATCCCAATTAACCCATTTCAGGTCACTCATAAAAACCGATTGATTTGATCCTAGGTAGACGTGCAGGCTGCAATGGACATGCCCTTTAATAATCAGTAAATCCCTTCAATGGCAACAATATATTTTTTTCTAGATTGACACTATTCTCGCTTAACGCCACTTCCAAAGTTTCGTGTATGCGTTGGTATATAAAAATGTGTTTTCCTTACCTGGAAAAGAAAGTAGATGGCTCGAGTAGACAATCCCACGATGCGCGTCCTAACATAATATCAAGACATATTGACTTGCCACGATCGAACTCCTTCAGGATAACTTTCTTGGTTGACTCAGACACATTATAGGTAGAGTTTTGTTGTGGATATGCCGGTGTAATGACCGGCATTAAGTGTTGGCGATCTGATACATTTATTTTGGGATCCCACTCCTGAAAGGTAAATACAAAAACATAGTTATTAATTATACTGAAAACCAATAGATTTTTCTTTGACTTCAGTTAAGGCTTGATTTTGCAAACGCCATTTATGGTATCGCAGCGTTGCGAATTGCGACATATCGATTGTGGCAGTATAGGCATATAGGCAGTGCATGTGCTACGTAAGTTCTAGCTTTAATAAATGTCTACGGTACGCTTCCATAATCAAGCCTTTACTTTTCATCATAACATTAATACTAAACAAAAAACTAAAAATGAAACTTACCGGTAACATTAAATTCAATTTTTCTGGATGCTTGAGCATAATAGGGCTGGGCCACTTCCAACATGAGAAAACCAAAAAGAATTTTTGAACTAGCGTAGCACCAACTGCATTGGGGTAGAGCTGACACGTGCGTGCAACCAGCATGGCCCAGGTGACACCACCAAAATAGCCCAGTGAGTTCGAATAAATCCCTCGATCTGTAACGAAAAAGAAATGAAACAAAATTATTGAAATAATAATATATAAATTCTTTTTTTTTATTGTTACTTACTTTTCGCCCAATGTTTTATGAAACATAATGCAACACGAAAATTATCAATATTCGGCACTAACGCCAAAATCTCTTCAGTTACGCGACAACCATTCAAACTACGCACTGAATATGTATCCAAGTTCTTGAGTAAATTGCTGTCACTTAACTCAAAATCCTCGGGAATCTCTTTAAGTGCCAGGCGCGAGAAGAGCATATCAATTTCGATATTATCAAATTTCATTTTAATTATAGGCACAAAAGCTTCCTCAATAGCACGGCATTCTGTAACCTCTGGTTGTATCTTAAGCAGTTGAAAGAATGATGAAAAGTAATCGCTTCGTTCAATATTTCGCGGCGCCACGCATAGTGCATCAATATCTGCGCCTTTATGATGCACACCTAGTCGATAAGAGCCGAATGTATAGATTTTGCCACCTAATTTCTCAGCAACTGCATCGGGCATATTTTTCGAAACGGATACATCTTTAATCCATTGCTTGACGAGTGTATTTAGTTTTGCTAAAATTTCCATTCGATGATTTAGCTCATCTTTTGTCTCAAAAAGTTGATGCGGTTCTAAAGTTTTACATAGCTCTTCTGTTTTCCGTATATCAGCGGGCTGCGGCTCAGCCAAACTGATAGCCGATGAAACGCCTAGAGACCGAATAGCTGACATTTTGTATATATATTTCTACTTGAATAAAACTTGCGATCGTATCTGTACGCGCTGAAGATTAAAAGCAGACTGAAAATAAATATCTATCCTTATTCCTTAACTCACTGCTTATTTAAAGGTAAGGGTTGTTTTTATCAGAATGCGTTCTGCTATTGGTTCTTTTTTTGTTAGATCTTAACACATTAAGAACATGTCTACAATGGCGCCAGTCTATAATGACAACAAAATCTACTAAGGCTGTGGTTATATTGCGAGTATGCTCGGCGAAAACCGTGAAATTGTTGTTGCACCACCAATGCGAAGTGTGATACACAGGGCTTGATATAGTATTATTGGCGCCCTAATAAAAACATGAAATACATAATCAAATTTTGTTTTTTCTGTTAGTCTTTGGGATTCTTTTCAATTAATTTAAGATTTATTAAAGATACATTGCATTTTAAAAAACAGTTAACACATTTGTTTATGAAGAAATAATTAAAATCTTTTGTTTTATTTTTCTATTTAGTTTCATTGCTATTTTTGGTGCTGTAATTTACCCAAAATTTTACATTTAAAATTTTCAAAGTGGTATGATTTTAAAGAATTTTGCAAACTAGTGCAATTTTTAGCAAAATGTTTAAGTTTCCGCTGTGATTATTAAATTATTTAAAAAATTATTACATTATGAAATCATTATATAATTAATATACACTGAATTTTAAAAATGTTAATTGTTTATTCCTAATACTTATTTATTTATTTAAAAAATTAATTATTGAAAATTCTACTTTCAAACAAATAAATTATTTCCATTCAAGTCAAACTCAAAAAATAAAGTGAAATGAAAAATTTATTTTATATTATTGTTAGACGCTGTCGTCGTTTCATTTATTGTTGTTATTACTGATAGCTTCTTTTGTTTGTATTAATCTGTTTGGCCTTCTAATTGGAACTCTAAAAAAAGTATATATATACACATATATAACGATATTAAAAGTAAAAATTGTTTCCATTATTTATTTGAACTTTCAATTCTATTACTTACCTATAAGTTTCCATTGAATTGGGTTCCTTCATTGAACGAATTTTCTGTCTTAGCACTTCAGGGAGATCCGTTGTATCAATTCGATTCTCAATAATGGTTAGAATTGATAACGTTATCAGGCTAGGTTCAAAATCCAGAACATGCGTATCATTAGCAGTAACAAGGGTATTTTCATTAAGTTCACAAATGGTTCCAAATAAGAACAGTTGTGAGCCCATCATAATGCACACTGGTAATATTCGAGGTAATGGAGGATTTCCAAGTGGTTTTACACTATGCCAGCAATTTGAAATTGGATCAAATGCACATACATCATTAAACAACTGTCTAGAGTTTGTATCATAACCGCCAAATGCATAAATTAATCCATTGTGAACAAACATTGACTGACTATTTCTACGCACAGGTATTTCACCTTTGTTTGGGGGATGGTGCCATATTTTAGTCGTTAAATCTAAATATACAATTTGCGAACAGTGCTGATCCTCCGGTTCACTGTAGGGTATCTCACCTCCAAATATGTACATTCTCCCATGAATAACAGCAGCTGAATGAAAGCTGTGAAAAGATGGTGGCTCACCATTTGTCTGAATATATTTCCATTCCATTGTCTCAAGATTTAGGCTGTGAACAGCACGGGTATAGTCAGCACCAAAACCACCATAAATGTATATATAATTATCGGCGACACACATAGAGTATCCCACGCGTTGTGATGGTACATTTCCAGTTATTTTCTGTACTGCCCACATGTTTTTGTTTTTCGGGTCAAAGGAGTAAAACTTTTTTGCACGACCATTCCACAAGTAGATTTTATTATTGTGTGCAACAACTGTGTAAAACTTTCCAGATGGCTTCAGTTGGTGTTTTGTTTGAGGAACCAATGCCCAACGTAAAGTTTTCGTATTCAGCATATGGATCTCAATGAGATTATTGGAGCCACCAAAAGAGTAAATGCAGTCCCCCACACATGCACCGACATGAGCGAACTTTTCTGGCCCGCCGCCTAAAGAAACAGTCCAACGCATTTCCAGCAAGTTTATTCAACTATTCTGCAGCTTCACGTTATTTTCAGGTTGCTTACCTGTAAACAATTTTAATAATTGGTTAGATAAAATGGCAGTAAAAATTCAAAAATTATATATTTCAGAAATAAGAGAAACTTGGGATTTGTGGGTGAAAATTTCAACCAGATATATTCATCTTTATAGAACTTATCGTGTGAAATATTAGTCGTGATGAATATGGCACAGTTAATTGAGGAGGAGAAGTTGAGCAAGAGTGGAATTAATTTTCTCGATCTGCCTCATTTGCATTATAAAACGGAAAGACAAAAAATATAGCTTTCCCTACTGTGGGGTTTAAAGTCGAATCGCTCAACTAATATTATTTGAGCGGGAAAGAGTGTAGATTTATTCATTCTTCAGTGCAGACATTCCACATTCTAACCACGCAGTAACAACTTTCAGTTTTTTTTGCCTTAATATCGTTTTATAAAAGTCGGAATACGGAAAAATATTTTATATTTTATTTATATTTACTTTACATTAAGTTTAGTATTTATAGTATTTATTAACATTTAGGTTTACACATGCTGTCCACTTTTCTTTCTTCGAAATCTAATTACTTAACGCTTTCACTTTTGAATTTTGTTCCTCTGGAAAATTATTTTTTTGTTACTTTCTTAAATCAAAAATCAAATTGTGTGCAAAGCGTTTATGCGCGTCTAGTGACTTTAATTTATACAAAAACCACTACATTAAGCGCTTTCACTTTATAGTTTTACAGTTAAACTTAGGCTCTGATTATAGAAACTTAACAAAACTTAACGTAACATAGAATACTTGAATTTAGATTTCTTTGCTGTTACGTTAAGTGACATTTCACAAAATACGGTGTTTTTTCTTTTAATATTAAATGGATGTGTTATTTATTAAATTGATTTATTTATTATTTCATACCAAATGTTGCGTATATGTAACATTCACTTTTATGTGGCATAAATAAGGTGTTTGACAATTTTCACTATTAACGTTATTTGTATTCGGTTCTGTCAGATATTCTTCACATTTACTGATTGCCGAACAATTGAAATTTCTTACTTAAGTCATTTTTTTAAGGTTTTGTCTTTTGAGTCCAGCAAAAAAACTAAGCGCAAAATATTTTCGAAATCAAAGTAAAAAAAATTCCAAAAAATTACCTTTTTTTTCTAACATTTGGTCTCAAAAATAGCGTTTCAGGATATATATTCTTTCCAAAATGGGTATATTTGTACATTAATGACATTCTGAAAAGACTCATGATGGCATACATCCGATACATCCGAAAAAAATCGATTTATAAATCAAAATTGGGTAAATGTAAAACCCAGCGAAGGTTTTGATATTGGATAGGTATATTTAAAAAAAAATAGTCCAGTGCGGTTTGATTTCGACGACGCAAAAATGGCCGCATAGTGGTATTTATCATAGCTTTTGTTGCAAAAGCAAAAACTCGAAAAGTAAACAAAAACCGTTCCTTTTTTTCATAGATATTAACATTTTTTTTTAATGAATGTAAGTTTTTATATAATCTTTTAATTATTTTCTTTGGACTTAACTTTTCTTGCCTATTATTTCTGAAGCCAGCTGGGGGGAAGGACCCCCCCAGGCCTCTACCTAGTTACGCCAATGCCACTAGTTGATTTTTATTTCCACTAACACTAAAGGTTTAGTGACAGATTTCCATTTTCCAGATTTTTATTTCCACTACCACTAAATGTTCAGTGGCAGTTAATTTTTATTTCCACTACCACAAAAGGTTTATTATTATTTGGAGGAAAGACGACTCGAAAGTCAAGCACTGCGACCTATAAGATCTATTGCACCAAAGCCCCAAGAAAGAAAGAAAGGAAGAGAGAAAGTAAGATGGATAAGAAACATATCCAAGCCGAGAATCGAACTCGGGTCTCCAGAGACAAAAGTCTGGCACTCCGCCACTAGACCACAGTGGCGATGATAGGACCTATAGTTTAAAGCCGATTCCGAACGGCTGTGTAGCAATTTTTTATCAGCTCGGTGGTTTTGCAATTACGAACCAAGGTGTGTACTTGTCAGGGATGCCAACTCATTTTTTCTTTCTCCCCGATAGATCTCGAGAAAATTCCCGATTTTCGATCGAATTCCCCGCATCGATATAATTTCATATTATAACAGCGCGATACGCATTTTTCATCTAAACATTTGACCTAAATGAGTGTTATATTAAGGCGACCCTGAATTTTCTTGGTCCAAAACTTAACCAATTTTTACGGGACTGATAAATTAATAGAACTGTACTTTCTGACTCCGGAAGTCTTTTGGCACATGGGAGATTTCACTTCTAGGGAACCCACTCTCAAAATCGATTCGGCTTAAGCTTGCACAGTTTAATCCTATTTAGTAGTACATAGTTGCCACACCAAATTTGAACGAGATGGGGTGTTTTGAGTTACCAGACGTTCATTTTGATAGATAAACAAGCCTCAGCTCACTTTTGGATATCGAAGTTCTCAAAGGAGAAGGCATGGGCTCTCTTTTGACTCAAATAAAAAATGCCAAAAACTTGGTTTGAGAAAAACAAGTTCAAAGTTTTGACTATCGGTTTTTAACATATAAAATATATTTCATCTTCCTTATGATGGCTGATCGTAATTGTAAGTCTACAGATTAGTCAACAAGGATTAAGAGTTATTAACCGGGAGGTGCTGGACTAAGGCATAGCTTTCTGAACGGTCGAAATTAAAGTCGTAGCGCCGCGCGACTCTTTTTACCTGACTGACGTAAAGATTCTATATCTTAATGTACTACTATTTTTTTGTTAATAAATTGAAATTGATACTCGACGCTATAATCGTCGATAGCTACGAAAGCACTCCGCATCTCTATCTGAAATTTTCACAAAATACTTTCGAAATATAATGCTTCCAAATAAATAGCACCCTTTTTTAAAAATCGATTTCTCCAAACTAATAAATAGCAGGGCCAACTTAAGAAAAGGCGAAGATTTTAAGACCCAATATATGAAATTGCGTAAAATTTTACAAAAAATATTCTAGACTTTTATGACTAAAAGCTGAACGACATCAAATTCTCTGCAAAAAACAGCTCATTCCCCGATTCCCTGCACCCAGTAAAATTCCCCGCAAGTTGGCATCGCTGGTACTTGTACACATTCTTATAATTCTCATCCACTTCATGTCGATACTGAATATAAGAAGTTTATGAGAATTAACCACCAGAGCAAGACGGGAATCGAACCCGCAACCTTCTGGATGAAAGTCTAGTGCACTATCCACTAGACTATCGAGGTCGTCCACTAAAGGTTTAGTGGTAGTTAATTTTTATTTCCACTATCACTAAAAGTTTAGTGAGAGTGAAATTTGACTTCCACTATAGTGTAGTCAAAATTTAATGACTAGATCCTCAGTCTGGAAAATATAATGGGGTGATACTAGATAATATATATTCAAAAGTGGAATTAAGATATTTTGAAAATGTTCAATTATTTCATATTTTAAATACAATGATGTGACCTTTGCCGCAGACACACTTATTGTTAACCCCTTGACTTCAGGGCTGCGGCTCTGAGGAGGAGGAAGAAACAGTCCTTCATTTCATGTGCGAATGCCCATCCCTGGCCAGGAGGAGACTAAAACTCCTGGGTTCACCTTTCTTTACTAGTCTGTCCGAGCTATCATCCATAAATATTAAGGACATAGCCAGATTCATTATGGAATCCTCATGGCTCTCCACTCCGTAAATGGGGGAGTCGCGCCGTACTGTGGTATCACAATGAGCCTAATTATGTGCTTAAGTGTGCTTTCAAGCAGAAGGCTGCCACTCCAACCTAACCTAACCCCTTGACCTAGTGTGGCGGGTTAAGAAACCCCACTCGAAACTCCGATCTAGTTGGAAGGCTGCATCAGGCGCGATGACAAAGCTTTTTCCTTTTTCCCTTTTACATCTCATCACGGTTGCCACTTTGGTCCTTTTGGACCAAAAGTGGTCCTTTTATTTTCGTTTGGTCCGCTGGTCCTTTTTTTTCTGAATTGGTCCCTTTTCAAAAATATTAAGTAATTAACTTCATATGTAATGTATGAGTCACTCTGTGACTAAAAAATGTGATGGTAACAAAATCAGTGTAAGAAAGTTGTAGTAATGAAAGCAGGCAACACTGTCGATAATATTCGATTACTGATTTGGAAAAGTAAGATATAAAATGATATCAATAAATTGTTGCCATTTATTTAATTTTTTCGTTGTTTTTTCTTTCTAAGTTTTAATAAACAAAAAGGCGAAAGTTGCAGATGAAGGAGACAATGCTCAGCCAATTGAATGTGATACCATTGACAGGTAAAATTATTGGACTTGAGTCTTTGTATATTAATCCAAGCGAAATACGAATTTCATTTGGTTTTAATGAAAAAAAGTTCATTTTTTATTACAAAAATTTATAAAACGAAAAAAGAAAAGGTAATTAGATTATTAATATTATAATAGAAGGGTTATATTAAACAAAATAGTGTCTTTATTAAATGCAGTAAAATTATTTGGTATTTTTTAGAACACACTTGATGAGAATTTTTTAAAAATCACTTTTTTGACCCAAATTTTGTTTATTTGAATTAGGGAGGGCAGGCCCTTCCCGAAAAACGGATTTTTGGCATTAAAATGTATTCAATAAATAGCAAAATAACAAATAAAAGAAACTAAATGGATACATGACGCACTAAATTCGGTGGCCATTTTGGTTCTTTTTCGCGCGAGTTTTTTACTTTTTTTAAATGTGATTTGAATACAAATACCTAGACCTTTTAATTTGCGCGACACAAGTGCAATTTATGCATTATGTATTCATTTATAGTTATATCTTTTTTTAAGTTATATTTACTATTTTTTGAAAAAAACCCGAACCGGGAAAGGGCGGCACGCCCCAATTCATATTATCAAAATTTGAGTCAAAAAGTGATTTTTAATCCCAATCAGAAGTGTAATCTGAACATTTACCATTTTTATCTACTTAGTCCTTTTGAAAACAAACTCGCGCTTCTTTGTGCTTTTATTGGCCAGAAAACTGAAAACTTCTCTCCTTCAATCAGTCTCAAGCAACTTTGTCTTCGTACAACTTACTTGGTGCGCTAATTTGTTGATTAAATCCACGCCGAAGTCACACCAACTCTTTGCATACTTCTGATAAAGATGTAAACGCAGACCCGGTCTATGAAAGAGCATCTAAGTTGCTGACGAAATCTACTTTGGTTTCGATACTACTGAGTAGTAAAGATTTAGCAACGCCATTCTGTTCAGGAGTATATGGCACTGTTTTTTGGTTTTGAATACCTTTTTTTTCTAAATTTCGGGGCTTTCAAGACACATCTTCTTTTTTCTTTGATATCTGATTTCAAAAATGACTTTCATCTATAAAAGAATATACTTTCTGCCCTGTTATTTTTTGATTTGTCGACATACTTGATTTATTTATCGTGTCCCAAAAATGTTCTTCTTTGTATCTGAATTGCTAACCATTTTTTTGTGGTTGTTTTTGGTATTGTTTAATGTGATATATGTTTTTACCATATAACAATCTCTTAAAATATTATAAGTAGTTTTTACACACTTTTTAATACATATGTGCTATATGAAGTTGTAAGCACTTCTTTTTTTGTTTTTTTCTGCTAATATATAATGTGATATACTTATGTTTGTACAATATAATAATCACTTAAAATATTATAAGTAAGTTTTATATACCTTTCATTACATATGTGCTATATGAATTTCTGAGCACTTTTTTCGTTTTTTTTGTTTTAGTTTGATGTGATATATGTATGTATGTATTCTATAGCAATTGCTAACAAAAATATTATAAAATTGTTATACACATTTTACAATGTGCTATATTTAAATAAATAAATCAAATAATTAAAAAAAAAATTTGGTCCATTTTTTTCCATTTTGGTCCTTTTTGCTTTTGTTTTTGGCCCCAAAAAAAATTTTGGTGTGGCAACCGTGCATCTCATTAAAAATTTAAAACTTAGACTCAATCATCAGCACACGCGAGAATTTATCACACTTACTAAAGTCATTTCGCAAAATTGTGAATGGCGTCAATAAAATCCGTTGTGTACATTTTTTTCCTGCACCCCTAAACATAAACACATCCCCTGCTCTTAGGTTGCATGCAAACAATTTGGCTTAGCGCTCATTTAAAAGGGCCTTTCATATGTTATTAGTAAAGTTTGTAGCACGTCAGTGTCCAGCTCTACAATTTTTCAAAAATGGCCAAAAACGCTTTCTTTTAGGAGTTTCAACCCCATTTTTCGAAACGATGAAAACAAATTCGTTCAACATGAAAAAATTGTTCGGAAACACTAGAAACCATCTTAATCGCAAAACCCACGCAGGATAGTGTAATCAAATACACACATATCGACCGAAAATTATTTTAAACGATAACCACTATAAAAGGAATACCGACAATCAATAAATCCACGTCAGAACATTTACTTACGAAATATTGCGCAGGTGTCGATGACTTATGTGAAGTATTGAGAGCATACGATGCGTTTGCAGATATCCGCTGTAGAATTGGAAAAAAGTATTCAAACATTGGATACAAGCCGTTGTCGCAAACATAAAATAATATCGCAATCAATGGTCAAGATTCTGGATTATCAGGTATACGCCTGTGCAACTACTGCACAATTTACCGGAAAAAGATGCTCAATTTTTTATTTTATTGATGGACCACGGAGACTTCTTTGAGTGGTTTTTTGACCGGCTACATGACATTAAACTTATGAAATTTACTGCAGGAGAAATGACTGCTTTTCCCGCCATCGAAGTGATTTACGATGGTATTGAAATTGTATTTCCTTTGCTTGTTTACAGCGTTTACAAATCAAGAATGATCTTAATACAAGGGATTATCAATTGCTCGAACAATTTTATACACTTTTGTCACTAAGCTTAAACAAATCTCGTGTTGTGGAAGAAACCCTCGAAAACCTTTCTGATATTTATAACTTCCAACTAACTTAACGATCTTAACAGATCTTAACATTTTGGTTTTGTTTTCAAAAACTGACTTATTTAAAATTCGTAGACACATCAAATAATGCATTATAACTTAAAGTAATCTATTCTAACTAACGAGTAGTACAAGGTTGACATTTTAAGGTTATATTTAATAAGTATTTCATTCTCATAGTAGTTATCCGTAAAATATCGCAGATATGTATTTATTATGCACCTATAGTCAACATACGTTAATATACCGTTTATATTTCCTAGGGGCTCATTAACTAATGTAATGGGTTCCCAACAAACCATTCGGTCTGAAAATGGTACGTTTTAGTACTGTATGACGTATACTATAAACGTTTCCGCATTCGAAAGTGTACTGAAAACGACACATTTTACGTGTGAAGTAAAAATCCGTGAACGTGCTGGAAAAATGGGATGAAAAAGCTTTTGAAAAAAGGACAGAAAAATACCACTTGTACGGCATTAAAACATACAGTTTGAACTGTGTTCCAAGGTACCATTTCCAAAGGTATGAAAACGTAAGTTATTTACCTTTTTTGCTATATAAAAACTGTTCCCAGTTATAAACAATGTGCTTTTTTTTTTTTTTTTTTTTAATTATTTTTATTAAATCAAGGTGTTTAATATACAAAATATATTTATAAAATGTTTTAATTAAATAATTATATAGTTTTAGTTAACAAGCATTAATCAAATAGAAATAAATTTACATTCGAAACAGAGGACAACAGTAATTACAAAAATATATATTTTCTAACATTTTTCACAACTATCGTAGGCTTTTTTTTTAACTGAAAATTAAAGCTTTTTCCTTCAGGTTTTCAACTTTTAATTTTTTCAAACTACCTTCGTCCGTGTGCGCGATAGTAAAATATGTTAACGAGAATTTGTAATGCAAAACTACATTATGAAAATATGTATGTGGAAGACGGAGGAAGTGATGCTACTTAGCGATACTACAGAATACAACTCCGTGGACGTGGACTTACGATGACATGCAACACTGACAGAAAGATTTTAGGACAGTTTGATTTGAATTGAGGAAAGAAGGAAGGCGAAAAGAAAGACGCGATCTAATGAAGAACTTATTTGAATTAAAATAAAACGTGTAATCTAAAATGTAACTTGAACAGCATTTAAATAAAAACTTTAATTAAATTCCTAATGAAGATGTAATATGAACTGATTGAATTTAAAGAAAAAAGAACAAGAAGTGAACTTAACCTATATATATATATTTATATTTATAAACAAACAAAAATTTTACAATAAAATGTTTTAAAATCAGTTTGCAAACCTACATGAGGAAAAATAGCCGCAATTCACAAAAAAAAATATATTGTTTCATTTAAGGATAGATGAAAATTAAAGGAATAAACACTTTATAAAATAAATAAAATAAAATTTTGTTTTGTTTTGTAATTTTTTCTCTTTTTTATATTTTCTTATTTTTTTATGGTGTCTTTATTATTAATTTTTTGTATAAAAATATTTTTTTATAATCTATTTAATTTTTTGTCTGTGTAATTATTTTTTTTTTTTTGCTTTTTTTTATTTTTTTTTTTATGTTTTCTCTTTTTTTTTAATTATTGTCAAAATATAAAATGCAGATAAATAGAATAATTAAATACTATGTACATATATAAAAATATGATAAAAAAAAAATTATACCAAAATACTTACCTTTTTTTTTTTTTTTTGTTTGTTTCGAAAAAAAGCTATAAATATAAAATTTACATTTGAAGTAAAAACTTACAAGTAATTGTTGTTGTCAAAAGTTCATCAGCGTTGTTATTATTATTATTAATGTTGTTGTTGCTGCTAGTACTGCTGCTATAGTTGTTGTTGTTGAAAGTACCAGTATTAGTGGACATTATTGGCATCGCCTTAGTACTATTGGTGATGGTGCTAGTTGTGGTGGCAAACGAAGGTAAATTTAACCTCGTATGCATCAAATTCTTCCTTGCTATTAATTTACTATTCTACTAAGCATTTCATTACTAACACGAGCGCGTTTTCCATTGCCATTATTAACAGCAACATTGTTTTGCTGTGTTAGTGCCATTTCTGAGGATAGACGCTTACGATTTGCTAAAACTGAGCTATTAAAATTAGTATGATTCTCCATGGTTTTTCTATCGCGTTTCAAAAAATCCGGATCTAAATACTGTGTAAGAAGCTTACGTTTAACATGACGCGCTTCAATTGTCATGCCTTCTTTTAGCATTTCTATGTTTACCTAAAATGTATAAGTTTTAAAATAAACCTTCACTTGAAAATAATTTTTTATCCTTTTTACTCACCCCATGTTGTATTACATGTTCCGTAAAATTGTGTATACTTTCTGTCAAATCGACCTTTAAATTTTCTGTACGTTCAAACTCTAACCCAATAAACCACATAGAACAGTGTGGCGCTGTGGATACGGCAGCCGGTGATTGTGAGGCATTTCTGTCATCTTCAGTGCCGCTGCTATTTTGCGAAGCAACAACAACCGCACCACCACAAGTAGTGACCTTTTTATATTCAAAGCACTTGGGATTAACGTGTGCCAGTGAAATGTGTTGATTGCGATCGAGATTACCAATCAATAAACGTATTTTAGACTCCACCAAGCCACACCACTCCAAGTGGTCGTCTGCTGTTTGGGAGTTAACTAAAAGAACAATGAAATGATGATACCTGAAAGTAAAAAAGTAAAAGGATTAAAAAGAAATTATGGTGATTTTCTGCTGTGTGCAATAAATTATTTGTTAAAATTAATAGAATAATGAAATCAATGCTAATTAATAAAATTATAATTGGTATTGACTTCATGGAGTGTACATTTTTTCGACGATGAAGCAATGTCAATTGAAACCTCCTGAATTGAGAAATCAATTGAGGAATAACCATTTACATTTCTTAGTAATTTTGTTCATTCAATTTCAATTGAAAAATTTAATTAGCATTGAATCCCAATTAACCCATTTCAGGTCACTCATAAAAACCGATTGATTTGATCCTAGGTAGACGTGCAGGCTGCAATGGACATGCCCTTTAATAATCAGTAAATCCCTTCAATGGCAACAATATATTTTTTTCTAGATTGACACTATTCTCGCTTAACGCCACTTCCAAAGTTTCGTGTATGCGTTGGTATATAAAAATGTGTTTTCCTTACCTGGAAAAGAAAGTAGATGGCTCGAGTAGACAATCCCACGATGCGCGTCCTAACATAATATCAAGACATATTGACTTGCCACGATCGAACTCCTTCAGGATAACTTTCTTGGTTGACTCAGACACATTATAGGTAGAGTTTTGTTGTGGATATGCCGGTGTAATGACCGGCATTAAGTGCTGGCGATCTGATACATTTATTTTGGGATCCCACTCCTGAAAGGTAAATACAAAAACATAGTTATTAATTATACTGAAAACCAATAGATTTTTCTTTGACTTCAGTTAAGGCTTGATTTTGCAAACGCCATTTATGGTATCGCAGCGTTGCGAATTGCGACATATCGATTGTGGCAGTATAGGCATATAGGCAGTGCATGTGCTACGTAAGTTCTAGCTTTAATAAATGTCTACGGTACGCTTCCATAATCAAGCCTTTACTTTTCATCATAACATTAATACTAAACAAAAAACTAAAAATGAAACTTACCGGTAACATTAAATTCAATTTTTCTGGATGCTTGAGCATAATAGGGCTGGGCCACTTCCAACATGAGAAAACCAAAAAGAATTTTTGAACTAGCGTAGCACCAACTGCATTGGGGTAGAGCTGACACGTGCGTGCAACCAGCATGGCCCAGGTGACACCACCAAAATAGCCCAGTGAGTTCGAATAAATCCCTCGATCTGTAACGAAAAAGAAATGAAACAAAATTATTGAAATAATAATATATAAATTCTTTTTTTTTATTGTTACTTACTTTTCGCCCAATGTTTTATGAAACATAATGCAACACGAAAATTATCAATATTCGGCACTAACGCCAAAATCTCTTCAGTTACGCGACAACCATTCAAACTACGCACTGAATATGTATCCAAGTTCTTGAGTAAATTGCTGTCACTTAACTCAAAATCCTCGGGAATCTCTTTAAGTGCCAGGCGCGAGAAGAGCATATCAATTTCGATATTATCAAATTTCATTTTAATTATAGGCACAAAAGCTTCCTCAATAGCACGGCATTCTGTAACCTCTGGTTGTATCTTAAGCAGTTGAAAGAATGATGAAAAGTAATCGCTTCGTTCAATATTTCGCGGCGCCACGCATAGTGCGTCAATATCTGCGCCTTTATGATGCACACCTAGTCGATAAGAGCCGAATGTATAGATTTTGCCACCTAATTTCTCAGCAACTGCATCGGGCATATTTTTCGAAACGGATACATCTTTAATCCATTGCTTGACGAGTGTATTTAGTTTTGCTAAAATTTCCATTCGATGATTTAGCTCATCTTTTGTCTCAAAAAGTTGATGCGGTTCTAAAGTTTTACATAGCTCTTCTGTTTTCCGTATATCAGCGGGCTGCGGCTCAGCCAAACTGATAGCCGATGAAACGCCTAGAGACCGAATAGCTGACATTTTGTATATATATTTCTACTTGAATAAAACTTGCGATCGTATCTGTACGCGCTGAAGATTAAAAGCAGACTGAAAATAAATATCTATCCTTATTCCTTAACTCACTGCTTATTTAAAGGTAAGGGTTGTTTTTATCAGAATGCGTTCTGCTATTGGTTCTTTTTTTGTTAGATCTTAACACATTAAGAACATGTCTACAATGGCGCCAGTCTATAATGACAACAAAGTCTACTAAGGCTGTGGTTATATTGCGAGTATGCTCGGCGAAAACCGTGAAATTGTTGTTGCACCACCAATGCGAAGTGTGATACACAGGGCTTGATATAGTATTATTGGCGCCCTAATAAAAACATGAAATACATAATCAAATTTTGTTTTTTCTGTTAGTCTTTGGGATTCTTTTCAATTAATTTAAGATTTATTAAAGATACATTGCATTTTAAAAAACAGTTAACACATTTGTTTATGAAGAAATAATTAAAATCTTTTGTTTTATTTTTCTATTTAGTTTCATTGCTATTTTTGGTGCTGTAATTTACCCAAAATTTTACATTTAAAATTTTCAAAGTGGTATGATTTTAAAGAATTTTGCAAACTAGTGCAATTTTTAGCAAAATGTTTAAGTTTCCGCTGTGATTATTAAATTATTTAAAAAATTATTACATTATGAAATCATTATATAATTAATATACACTGAATTTTAAAAATGTTAATTGTTTATTCCTAATACTTATTTATTTATTTAAAAAATTAATTATTGAAAATTCTACTTTCAAACAAATAAATTATTTCCATTCAAGTCAAACTCAAAAAATAAAGTGAAATGAAAAATTTATTTTATATTATTGTTAGACGCTGTCGTCGTTTCATTTATTGTTGTTATTACTGATAGCTTCTTTTGTTTGTATTAATCTGTTTGGCCTTCTAATTGGAACTCTAAAAAAAGTATATATATACACATATATAACGATATTAAAAGTAAAAATTGTTTCCATTATTTATTTGAACTTTCAATTCTATTACTTACCTATAAGTTTCCATTGAATTGGGTTCCTTCATTGAACGAATTTTCTGTCTTAGCACTTCAGGGAGATCCGTTGTATCAATTCGATTCTCAATAATGGTTAGAATTGATAACGTTATCAGGCTAGGTTCAAAATCCAGAACATGCGTATCATTAGCAGTAACAAGGGTATTTTCATTAAGTTCACAAATGGTTCCAAATAAGAACAGTTGTGAGCCCATCATAATGCACACTGGTAATATTCGAGGTAATGGAGGATTTCCAAGTGGTTTTACACTATGCCAGCAATTTGAAATTGGATCAAATGCACATACATCATTAAACAACTGTCTAGAGTTTGTATCATAACCGCCAAATGCATAAATTAATCCATTGTGAACAAACATTGACTGACTATTTCTACGCACAGGTATTTCACCTTTGTTTGGGGGATGGTGCCATATTTTAGTCGTTAAATCTAAATATACAATTTGCGAACAGTGCTGATCCTCCGGTTCACTGTAGGGTATCTCACCTCCAAATATGTACATTCTCCCATGAATAACAGCAGCTGAATGAAAGCTGTGAAAAGATGGTGGCTCACCATTTGTCTGAATATATTTCCATTCCATTGTCTCAAGATTTAGGCTGTGAACAGCACGGGTATAGTCAGCACCAAAACCACCATAAATGTATATATAATTATCGGCGACACACATAGAGTATCCCACGCGTTGTGATGGTACATTTCCAGTTATTTTCTGTACTGCCCACATGTTTTTGTTTTTCGGGTCAAAGGAGTAAAACTTTTTTGCACGACCATTCCACAAGTAGATTTTATTATTGTGTGCAACAACTGTGTAAAACTTTCCAGATGGCTTCAGTTGGTGTTTTGTTTGAGGAACCAATGCCCAACGTAAAGTTTTCGTATTCAGCATATGGATCTCAATGAGATTATTGGAGCCACCAAAAGAGTAAATGCAGTCCCCCACACATGCACCGACATGAGCGAACTTTTCTGGCCCGCCGCCTAAAGAAACAGTCCAACGCATTTCCAGCAAGTTTATTCAACTATTCTTTTCTTACGCTTTCAACTTTTTCTAAGTTTAAAGAAATCAGTGGCCGAGTTTTATCACTTGTTAATTACATAGGTAAGGTTTCTGCAGCTTCACGTTATTTTCAGGTTGCTTACCTGTAAACAATTTTAATAATTGGTTAGATAAAATGGCAGTAAAAATTCAAAAATTATATATTTCAGAAATAAGAGAAACTTGGGATTTGTGGGTGAAAATTTCAACCAGATATATTCATCTTTATAGAACTTATCGTGTGAAATATTAGTCGTGATGAATATGGCACAGTTAATTGAGGAGGAGAAGTTGAGCAAGAGTGGAATTAATTTTCTCGATCTGCCTCATTTGCATTATAAAACGGAAAGACAAAAAATATAGCTTTCCCTACTGTGGGGTTTAAAGTCGAATCGCTCAACTAATATTATTTAAGCGGGAAAGAGTGTAGATTTATTCATTCTTCAGTGCAGACATTCCACATTCTAACCACGCAGTAACAACTTTCAGTTTTTTTTGCCTTAATATCGTTTTATAAAAGCCGGAATACGGAAAAATATTTTATATTTTATTTATATTTACTTTACATTAAGTTTAGTATTTATAGTATTTATTAACATATAGGTTTACACATGCTGTCCACTTTTCTTTCTTCGAAATCTAATTACTTAACGCTTTCACTTTTGAATTTTGTTCCTCTGGAAAATTATTTTTTTGTTACTTTCTTAAATCAAAAATCAAATTGTGTGCAAAGCGTTTATGCGCGTCCAGTGACTTTAATTTATACAAAAACCACTACATTCAGCGCTTTCACTTTATAGTTTTACAGTTAAACTTAGGGTCTGATTATAGAAACTTAACAAAACTTAACGTAACATAGAAGACTTGAATTTAGATTTCTTTGCTGTTACGTTAAGTGATATTTCACAAAATACGGTGTTTTTTCTTTTAATATTTAATGGATATTTATTAAATTGATTTATTTATTATTTTAACTCTTTCATACCCAATGTTGCGTATTTGTAACATTCACTTTTATGTGGTATAAATAAGGTGTTTGACAATTTTCACTATTAACGTTATTTGTATTCTGATTGCCGAACAATTGAAATTTCTTACTTAAGTCATTTTTTTAAGTCCAGCAAAAAAACTAAGCGCAAAATATTTTCGAAATCAAAGTAAAAAAAATTCCAAAAAATTACCTTTTTTTCTAACATTTGGTCTCAAAAATAGCGTTTCAGGATATAGATTCTTTACAAAATGGGTATATTTGTACATTAATGACATTCTGAAAAGACTCATGATGGCATACATCGGTTACATCCGAAAAAAATCGATTTATAAATCAAAATTGGGTAAATGAAAAACCCCAAAATGGCCTGAGGCTCGGAAAATTCGAAAAGTAATAAAAAAAGAAAGTGAGCTAACTTTTACAATTATAAGATAGTGTACAAGTACACACATTGGTTGGTAATGGCAAAACCACCAAGCCGATAAAAAATTGCCACACCGCCGTTCGGAATCGGCGTTAAACTGTAGGTCCAACTATGTGGTATCACAATGGGCCGTTCAGGCCTAAGTGTGTCTCTCGACAGCCACTCCAACCTAACCTAACCTAACTTTTACAAACCCAGCGAAGGTTTTGATATTGGATAGGTATATTTAAAAAATAGTCCAGTGCGGTTTGATTTCGACGACGCAAAAATGGCCGCATAGTGGTATTTATCATAGCTTTTGCTGCAAAAGCAAAAACTCGAAAAGTAAACAAGAATCGTTCCTTTTTTTCATAGATATTAACATTTTTTTTAATGAATGTAAGTTTTTATATAATCTTTTAATTATTTTCTTTGGACTTAAGTTTTCTTGCCTATTATTTCTGGGGAGGGCCTAAAGCCAGCTGGGGGGAAGGACCCCCCAGGCCTCTACCTAGTTACGCCAATGCCACTAGTTGATTTTTATTTCCACTAACACTAAAGGTTTAGTGACAGATTTCCATTTTCCAGATTTTTATTTACACTACCACTAAATGTTCAGTGGCAGTTAATTTTTATTTCCACTACCACAAAAGGTTTATTATTATTTAAAGGAAAGACGACTCGAAAGTCAGGCACTGCGACCTATAAGATCTATTGCACCAAAGCCCCAAGAAAGAAAGAAAGGAAGAGAGAAAGTAAGATAGATAAGAAACATATCCAAGCCGAGAATCGAACTCGGGTCTCCAGAGACAAAAGTGTGGCACTCTGCCACTAGACCACAGTGACGATGGTAGGACATATAGTTTAAAGCCGATTCCGAACGGCTGTGTGGCAATTTTTTATCAGCTCGGTGGTTTTGCCATTACGAACCAAGGTGTGTACTTGTCAGGGATGCCAACTCATTTTTTCTTCCTCCCCGATAGATCTCGAGAAAATTCCCGATTTTCGATCGAATTCCCCTCATCGATATAATTTCATATTATAACAGCGCGACACGCATTTTTCATCTAAACATTTGACCTCAATGAGTGTTATATTAAGGCGACCCTGAATTTTCTTGGTCCAAAACTTAACCAATTTTTACGGGACTGGTAAATTAATAGTACTGTATTTCTGACTCCGGAAGTCTTTTGGCACATGGGAGATTTCACTTCTAGGGAACCCACTCTCAAAATCGATTCGGCTTAAGCTTGCACAGTTTAATACTATTTAGTAGTACATAGTTGCCACACCAAATTTGAACGAGATGGGGTGTTTTGAGTTACCAGACGTTCATTTTGATAGATAAACAAGCCTCAGCTCACTTTTGGATATCGAAGTTCTCAAAGGAGAAGGCATGGGCTCTCTTTTGACTCAAATAAAAAATGCCAAAAACTTGGTTTGAGAAAAACAAGTTCAAAGTTTTGACTATCGTTTTTTAACATATAAAATATATTTCATCTTCCTTATGATGGCTGATCGTAATTTGTAAGTCTACAGATTAGTCAACAAGGATTAAGAGTTATTAACCGGGAGGTGCTGGACTAAGGCATAGCTTTCTGAACGGTCGAAAGGAAAGTCGAAGCGCCGCGCGACTCTTTTTACCTGACTGACTGGTAAAGATTCTATATCTTAATGCACTACTATTTGTTAATAAATTGAAATTGATACTCGACGCTATAATCGTCGATAGCTACGAAAGCACTCCGCGTCTCTATCTGAAATTTTCACAAAATACTTTCGAAATATAATGCTTCCAAATAAATAGCACCCTTTTTTAAAAATCGATTTCTCCAAACTAATAAATAGCAGGGCCAACTTAAGAAAAGGCGAAGATTTTAAGACCCAAAATATGAAATTGCGTAAAATTTTACAAAAAATATTCTAGACTTTTATGACTAAAAGCTGAACGACATCAAATTCCCTGCAAGAAACAGCTCATTCCCCGATTCCCTGCACCCAGTAAAGTTCCCAGCAAGTTGGCATCGCTGATACTTGTACACATTCTTATAATTCTCATCCACTTCATGTCGATACTGAATATAAGAAGTTTATGAGAATTAACCACCAGAACAAGACGGGAATCGAACCCGCAACCTTCTGGATGAAAGTCTAGTGCACTATCCACTAGACTATCGAGGTCGTCCACTAAAGGTTTAGTGGTAGTTAATTTTTATTTCCACTATCACTAAAAGTTTAGTGAGAGTGAAATTTGACTTCCACTACCACTAAAGATTTAGTGGTAGGGAAAACTATAGTGCAGTCAAAATTTAATGACTAGATCCTCAGTCTGGAAAATATAATGGGGTGATACTAGATAATATATATTCAAATGTGGAATTAAGATATTTTGAAAATGTTCAATTATTTCATATTTTAAATACAATGATGTGACCTTTGCCGCAGACACACTTATTAAGAAACCCCACTCGAAACTCCGATCTAGTTGGAAGGCTGCATCAGGCACGATGACAAAGCTTTTTCCTTTTTCCCTTTTACATCTCATTAAAAATTTAAAACTTAGACTCAATCATCAGCACACGCGAGAATTTATCACACTTACTAAGGTCATTTCGCAAAATTGTGAATGGCGTCAATAAAATCCGTTGTGTACATTTTTTTCCTGCACCCCTAAACATAAACACATCCCCTGCTCTTAGGTTGCATGCAAACAATTTGGCTTAGCGCTCATTTAAAAGGGCCTTTCATATGTTATTAGTAAAGTTTGTAGCACGTCAGTGTCCAGCTCTACAATTTTTCAAAAATGGCCAAAAACGCTTTCTTTTAGGAGTTTCAACCCCATTTTTCGAAACGATGAAAACAAATTCGTTCAACATGAAAAAATTGTTCGGAAACACTAGAAACCATCTTAATCGCAAAACCCACGCAGGATAGTGTAATCAAATACACACATATCGACCGAAAATTATTTTAAACGATAACCACTATAAAAGGAATACCGACAATCAATAAATCCACGTCAGAACATTTACTTACGAAATATTGCGCAGGTGTCGATGACTTATATGAAGTATTGGGAGCATACGATGCGTTTGCAGATATCCGCTGTAGAATAGGAAAAAAGTATTCAAACATTGGATACAAGCCGTTGTCGCAAACATAAAATAATATCGCAATCAATGGTCAAGATTCTGGATTATCAAGTATACGCCTGTGCAACTACTGCACAATTTACCGGAAAAAGATGCTCAATTTTTTATTTTATTGATGGACCACGGAGACTTCTTTGAGTGGTTTTTTGACCGGCTATATGACATTAAACTTATGAAATTTACTGCAGGAGAAATGACTGCTTTTCCCCCCATCGAAATGATTTACGATGGTATTGAAATTGTATTTCCTTTGCTTGTTTACAGCGTTTACAAATCAAGAATGATCTTAATACAAGGGATTATCAATTGCTCGAACAATTTTATACACTTTTGTCACTAATCTTAAACAAATCTCGTGTTGTGGAAGAAACCCTCGAAAACCTTTCTGATATTTATAACTTCCAACTAACTTAACGATCTTAACAGATCTTAACATTTTGGTTTTGTTTTCAAAAACTGACTTATTTAAAATTCGTAGACACATCAAATAATGCATTATAACTTAAAGTAATCTATTCTAACTAACGAGTAGTACAAGGTTGACATTTTAAGGTTATATTTAATAAGTATTTCATTCTCATAGTAGTTATCCGTAAAATATCGCAGATATGTATTTATTATGCACCTATAGTCAACATACGTTAATATACAGTTTATATTTCCTAGGGGCTGATTAACTAATGTAATGGGTTCCCAACAAACCATTCGGTCTGAAAATGGTACGTTTTAGTACCGTATGACGTATACTATCGCGTTTCCGCATTCGAAAGTGTACTGAAAACGACACATTTTACGTGTGAAGTAAAAATCCGTGAACGTGCTGGAAAAATGGGATGAAAAAGCTTTTGAAAAAAAGGACCGAAAAATACCACTTGTACGGCATTAAAACATACAGTTTGAACTGTGTTCCAAGGTACCATTTCCAAAGGTATGAAAACGTAAGTTATTTACCTTTTTTGCTATATAAAAACTGTTCCCAGTTATAAACAATGTGCTTTTTTTTTTTTTTTTTTAATTATTTTTATTAAATCAAGGTGTTTAATATACAAAATATATTTATAAAATGTTTTAATTAAATAATTATATAGTTTTAGTTAACAAGCATTAATCAAATAGAAATAAATTTACATTCGAAACAGAGGACAACAGTAATTACAAAAATATATATTTTCTAACATTTTTCACAACTATCGTAGGCTTTTTTTTTAACTGAAAATTAAAGCTTTTTCCTTCAGGTTTTCAACTTTTAATTTTTTCAAACTACCTTCGTCCGTGTGCGCGATAGTAAAATATGTTAACGAGAATTTGTAATGCAAAACTACATTATGAAAATATGTATGTGGAAGACGGAGGAAGTGATGCTACTTAGCGATACTACAGAATACAACTCCGTGGACGTGGACTTACGATGACATGCAACACTGACAGAAAGATTTTAGGACAGTTTGATTTGAATTGAGGAAAGAAGGAAGGCGAAAAGAAAGACGCGATCTAATGAAGAACTTATTTGAATTAAAATAAAACGTGTAATCTAAAATGTAACTTGAACAGCATTTAAATAAAAACTTTAATTAAATTCCTAATGAAGATGTAATATGAACTGATTGAATTTAAAGAAAAAAGAACAAGAAGTGAACTTAACCTATATATATATTTATTATTAAACAAACAAAAATTTTACAATAAAATGTATTAAATAAATGTTTTAAAATCAGTTTGCAAACCTACATGTATAGTATAGAGGAAAAATAGCCGCAATTCACAAAAAAAAAATATATTGTTTCATTTAAGAATAGATGAAAATTAAAGGTATAAACACTTTTTAAAATAAATAAAATTAAATTTTGTTTTGTTTTGTACTCTTTCCTCTTTTTTATATTTTCTTATTTTTTTATGGTGTCTTTATTATTAATTTTTTGTATAAAAATATTTTTTTATAATCTATTTAATTTTTTGTCTGTGTAATTATTTTTTTTTTTTGCTTTTTTTTTATTTTTATTTTTTTTTTCTCTTTTTATTTTAATTATTGTCAAAATATAAAATGCAGATAAATAGAATAATTAAATACTATGTACATATATAAAAATATGATACAAAAAAAATTATACCAAAATACTTACCTTTTTTTTTTTTTGTTTGTGTCGAAAAAAAGCTATAAATATAAAATTTACATTTGAAGTAAAAACTTACAAGTAATTGTTGTTGTCAAAAGTTCATCAGCGTTGTTATTATTAATGTTGTTGTTGCTGCTAATACTGCTGCTATAGTTGTTGTTGTTGAAAGTACCAGTATTAGTGGACATTTTTAGCATCGCCTTAGTACTATTGGTGATGGTGATAGTTGTGGTGGCAAACGAAGGTAAATTTAACCTCGTATGCATCAAATTCTTCCTTGCTATTAATTTACTATTCTACTAAGCATTTCATTACTAACACGAGCGCGTTTTCCATTGCCATTATTAACAGCAACATTGTTTTGCTGTGTTTGTGCCAGTTCTGAGGATAGACGCTTACGATTTGCTAAAAGTGAGCTATTAAAATTAGTATGATTCTCCATGGTTTTTCTATCGCGTTTCAAAAAATCCGGATCTAAATACTGTGCAAGAAGTTTACGTTTAACATGACGCGCTTCAATTGTCATGCCTTCTTTTAGCATTTCTATGTTAACCTAAAATGTATAAGTTTTAAAATAAACCTTCACTTGAAAATAATTTTTTATCCTTTTTACTCACCCCATGTTGTATTACATGTTCCGTAAAATTGTGTATACTTTCTGTCAAATCGACCTTTAAATTTTCTGTACGTTCAAATTCTAATCCAATAAACCACATAGAACAGTGTGGCGCTGTGGATACGGCAGCTGCTGATTGTGAGGCATTTCTGTCATCTTCAGTGCCGCTGGTATTTTGCGAAGCAACAACAGCCGCACCACCACAAGTAGTGACCTTTTTATATTCAAAGCACTTGGGATTAACGTGTGCCAGTGAAATGTGTTGATTGCGATCGAGATTACCAATCAATAAACGTATTTTAGACTCCACCAAGCCACACCACTCCAAGTGGTCGTCTGCTGTTTGGGAGTTAACTAAAAGAACAATGAAATGATGATACCTGAAAGTAAAAGGATTAAAAAGAAATTATGGTGATTTTCTGCTGTGTGCAATAAATTATTTGTTAAAATTAATAGAATAATGAAATCAATGCTAATTAATAAAAGTATAATTGGTATTGACTTCATGGAGTGTACATTTTTTCGACGATGAAGCAATGTCAATTGAAACCTCCTGAATTGAGAAATCAATTGAGGAATAACCATTTACATTTCTTAGTAATTTTGTTCATTCAATTTCAATTGAAAAATTTAATTAGCATTGAATCCCAATTAACCCATTTCAGGTCACTCATAAAAACCGATTGATTTGATCCTAGGTAGACGTGCAGGCAGCATCAGTAAATCCCTTCAATGGCAACATAATTTTTTTTTCTAGATTGACACTATTCTCGCTTAACGCCACTTCCAAAGTTTCGTGTATGCGTTGGTATATAAAAATGTGTTTTCCTTACCTGGAAAAGAAAGTAGATGGCTCGAGTAGACAATCCCACGATGCGCGTCCTAACATAATATCAAGACATATTGACTTGCCACGATCGAACTCTTTCAGGATAACTTTCTTGGTTGACTCAGACACATTATAGGTAGAGTTTTGTTGTGGATATGCCGGGGTAATCACCGGCATTAAGTGCTGGCGATCTGATACATTTATTTTGGGATCCCACTCCTGAAAGGTAAATACAAAAACATAGTTATTAATTATACTGAAAACCAATAGATTTTTCTTTGACTTCAGTTAAGGCTTGATTTTGCAAACGCCATTTATGGTATCGCAGCGTTGCGAATTGCGACATATCGATTGTGGCAGTATAGGCATATAGGCAGTGCATGTGCTACGTAAGTTCTAGCTTTAATAAATGTCTACGGTACGCTTCCATAATCAAGCCTTTACTTTTCATCATAACATTAATACTAAACAAAAAACTAAAAATGAAACTTACCGGTAACATTAAATTCAATTTTTCTGGATGCTTGAGCATAATAGGGCTGGGCCACTTCCAACATGAGAAAACCAAAAAGAATTTTTGAACTAGCGTAGCACCAACTGCATTGGGGTAGAGCTGACACGTGCGTGCAACCAGCATGGCCCAGGTGACACCACCAAAATAGCCCAGTGAGTTCGAATAAATCCCTCGATCTGTAACGAAAAAGAAATGAAACAAAATTATTGAAATAATAATATATAAATTCTTTTTTTTTATTGTTACTTACTTTTCGCCCAATGTTTTATGAAACATAATGCAACACGAAAATTATCAATATTCGGCACTAACGCCAAAATCTCTTCAGTTACGCGACAACCATTCAAACTACGCACTGAATATGTATCCAAGTTCTTGAGTAAATTGCTGTCACTTAACTCAAAATCCTCGGGAATCTCTTTAAGTGCCAGGCGCGAGAAGAGCATATCAATTTCGATATTATCAAATTTCATTTTAATTATAGGCACAAAAGCTTCCTCAATAGCACGGCATTCTGTAACCTCTGGTTGTAACTTAAGCAGTTGAAAGAATGATGAAAAGTAATCGCTTCGTTCAATATTTCGTGGCGCCACGCATAGTGCGTCAATATCTGCGCCTTTATGATGCACACCTAGTCGATAAGAGCCGAATGTATAGATTTTGCCACCTAATTTCTCAGCAACTGCATCGGGCATATTTTTCGAAACGGATACATCTTTAATCCATTGCTTGACGAGTGTATTTAGTTTTGCTAAAATTTCCATTCGATGATTTAGCTCATCTTTTGTCTCAAAAAGTTGATGCGGTTCTAAAGTTTTACATAGCTCTTCTGTTTTCCGTATATCAGCGGGCTGCGGCTCAGCCAAACTGATAGCCGATGAAACGCCTAGAGACCGAATAGCTGACATTTTGTATATATATTTCTACTTGAATAAAACTTGCGATCGTATCTGTACGCGCTGAAGATTAAAAGCAGACTGAAAATAAATATCTATCCTTATTCCTTAACTCACTGCTTATTTAAAGGTAAGGGTTGTTTTTATCAGAATGCGTTCTGCTATTGGTTCTTTTTTGTTAGATCTTAACACATTAAGAACATGTCTACAATGGCGCCAGTCTATAATGACAACAAAATCTACTAAGGCTGTGGTTATATTGCGAGTATGCTCGGCGAAAACCGTGAAATTGTTGTTGCACCACCAATGCGAAGTGTGATACACAGGGCTTGATATAGTATTATTGGCGCCCTAATAAAAACATGAAATACATAATCAAATTTTGTTTTTTCTGTTAGTCTTTGGGATTCTTTTCAATTAATTTAAGATTTATTAAAGATACATTGCATTTTAAAAAACAGTTAACACATTTGTTTATGAAGAAATAATTAAAATCTTTTGTTTTATTTTTCTATTTAGTTTCATTGCTATTTTTGGTGCTGTAATTTACCCAAAATTTTACATTTAAAATTTTCAAAGTGGTATGATTTTAAAGAATTTTGCAAACTAGTGCAATTTTTAGCAAAATGTTTAAGTTTCCGCTGTGATTATTAAATTATTTAAAAAATTATTACATTATGAAATCATTATATAATTAATATACACTGAATTTTAAAAATGTTAATTGTTTATTCCTAATACTTATTTATTTATTTAAAAAATTAATTATTGAAAATTCTACTTTCAAACAAATAAATTATTTCCATTCAAGTCAAACTCAAAAAATAAAGTGAAATGAAAAATGTATTTTATATTATTGTTAGACGCTGTCGTCGTTTCATTTATTGTTGTTATTACTGATAGCTTCTTTTGTTTGTATTAATCTTTTTGGCCTTCTAATTGGAACTCTAAAAAAGTATATATATACACATATATAACGATATTAAAAGTAAAAATTGTTTCCATTATTTATTTGAACTTTCAATTCTATTACTTACCTATAAGTTTCCATTGAATTGGGTTCCTTCATTGAACGAATTTTCTGTCTTAGCACTTCAGGGAGATCCGTTGTATCAATTCGATTCTCAATAATGGTTAGAATTGATAACGTTCTCAGGCTAGGTTCAAAATCCAGAACATGCGTATCATTAGCAGTAACAAGGGTATTTTCATTAAGTTCACAAATGGTTCCAAATAAGAACAGTTGTGAGCCCATCATAATGCACACTGGTAATATTCGAGGTAATGGAGGATTTCCAAGTGGTTTTACACTATGCCAGCAATTTGAAATTGGATCAAATGCACATACATCATTAAACAACTGTCTAGAGTTTGTATCATAACCGCCAAATGCATAAATTAATCCATTGTGAACAAACATTGACTGACTATTTCTACGCACAGGTATTTCACCTTTGTTTGGGGGATGGTGCCATATTTTAGTCGTTAAATCTAAATATACAATTTGCGAACAGTGCTGATCCTCCGGTTCACTGTAGGGTATCTCACCTCCAAATATGTACATTCTCCCATGAATAACAGCAGCTGAATGAAAGCTGTGAAAAGATGGTGGCTCACCATTTGTCTGAATATATTTCCATTCCATTGTCTCAAGATTTAGGCTGTGAACAGCACGGGTATAGTCAGCACCAAAACCACCATAAATGTATATATAATTATCGGCGACACACATAGAGTATCCCGCGCGTTGTGATGGTACATTTCCAGTTATTTTCTGTACTGCCCACATGTTTTTGTTTTTCGGGTCAAAGGAGTAAAACTTTTTTGCACGACCATTCCACAAGTAGATTTTATTATTGTGTGCAACAACTGTGTAAAACTTTCCAGATGGCTTCAGTTGGTGTTTTGTTTGAGGAACCAATGCCCAACGTAAAGTTTTCGTATTCAGCATATGGATCTCAATGAGATTATTGGAGCCACCAAAAGAGTAAATGCAGTCCCCCACACATGCACCGACATGAGCGAACTTTTCTGGCCCGCCGCCTAAAGAAACAGTCCAACGCATTTCCAGCAAGTTTATTGAGCTATTCCTTTCTTACGCTTTTAACTTTTTTAAGTTTCGAGAATTTAGTGACCGAATTTTATGACTTGTTAATTACATAGGTAAGGTTCCTGCGGCTTCAGATTATTTTCAGTCTGCTTACCTGTAAGGAATTTTAATAATTGGTTAAAAAAATGGCAATAAAAATTCAAAAAATAGGTATTACAGAAATAAGAGAAACATGGGATAATTTGTGGGTGAAAATTTCAACCAGATATCTTTATAGAAGTTATCGTGTGAAAAATAAAATAAACTAAGTAATGAACATGGCGAAATTAATTGAGAAGGAGAAATTGAACAAGAGTGGAATTAATTTTCTCGATCTGACTTACATAAAACGTAGGACAAAAAATAAAACGTTCTCTACCCCTTGAGTGTTGGGTTTAAAAACGAATCTCTCAACTAATATTATTTGAGCGGGAAAAAGTATAGATCTATTCATTCTTCAGTGCAGAAATTCCACATACTAACCATGCATGAAAAACTTTTTGTGCTTCGATATAACTTTATTAAAGCTGCAAATTATCTTTTGATGTTACGCTTTTCAAAATTCAGAATACGGGAAAATATTTTATTTATATGCAATTACATAAGTTTACACAAGTTGTTTCTTTTTCGGAAATCGAATTGTTTAACCCTTTCACTATTGAATTATGTTCCTCGGGAAAATTATTATTTTTTTGTTACTTTCTTAAATCAAAAATCAAATTGTGTGCAAGGCGTTCGTGCGTGTTTTGTAATTTTAATTTATGCAAAACCCACGGTTGCCACTTAATAATTCTATTTTGTACCAATATTCACGAAAAAAAAGTAACAAATGGGGGAAAAATTTACCAATTTTTTTTAAATAGAATAAATAACTTTATTAAAAACTTTTTCCCAGTTTTTGAAAGCATTTTATTAAGAATTTAATTTGCTTTTTATTAGACAAAAGTCAAAAAATTTTCTATCAGCAGCAGTTGAAGGCTGCTATATTCATTAAAATGAATATAATTTTAGTTAATTCTTCAAAGCACATTTCGTCTACTCCAATTTTAATACAACTTACTTCTTGCCAAAAAATTGCTAAGTCTGAACAATTTTCTAATCTCTAAAGTATTTTGAAAATATATTTACTATTCTTAATTACTATAAAAGCTAACTTTGCCCACTGATTGTACCAAATTTTAAAAACATGTACCAATGTATCAAGCGAAGAAAAATGGAAAAAAAAATTTACCAGTTTTGGTAAAATTGTACCAAAGTGGCAACCGTGCCAAAACCACTACATTAAGCGGCAGTGTGGTCAGCCCTTTTCCCGCTAAATTTAGTGCTTTTTGAAAATTAAAAAATTTTTTTTTTCAATTTAAAAGATACTAAATGCTCCTCTTAATAATCCTTTTCCGGAATAATCCTAACAAGTTTTTTTTATCGAAACAATGAGCAATAAACTTATTTAAAACCAAACTTCATTACCGTATGTCACTCAAGTCAATAAATTCTTTACTTTTATAAAAAATGGATTAAAACGTGAAAATTCTTATTGTGAAAACTACAAAATACCTGATGGCATAAATGATTGTTTAAACAGCACTAGTATTTATAATGCCTCTGAATTCAGACTAAAGGGTGTGTTATGGCCAGAAGAAGTTATTAGTAATGAAGAAAATATCGTAATCTAAAATCCAAAAAGCCATAACTACACAAATTTTCAAAATCGACTTTTTAATTAATTATGATGCACTTGTCCAAACTACATGTCCTGCAAAATTTTAAACTTCTATGCTTAAAAACGGCTTTATTAACAAAATCCAAAAGGCCGTAACTACAAGTACATGAATTTAATAAGCAAATAGACGTATTTTTACACACTTGAATGAAAAAGGAAACACAATATTTTAATATTTTTATGTAACTAAGTGATATTAAAGATACTACACCTTCACAATTACAGTCTTAAATCTATAATATTTTTCATTTACAATGTTTTTGTGTAGTTACGGTTTTTTTGATTTTAGATGACGATATACACTTCGGCATTGATGTGTGATTTATATTTATGTATAAATATGTGGGTACTTATAGTTATAAACTTTAAAAATACTATACATCTATTTAATTTAATTAAATAAATTCTTCTTAATACATAAAAAGATTTAGCGCTTTTTTTTTAAAGAAAATACGCGTTTTATTTCTCATTTTAGCGGATTTTGAAAAATAAAAGTTGGCCACACTGTTAAGCGCTCTCACTCACGGTTGCCACTTTGGTACAATTCTACCAAAACTGGTACATTTTTTTTCCATATTTCTATAATTGGTACATGTTTTTAATATCTGGTACATTCTGTGGGCAAAGTAAGCTTTTATAATAATTAAGAATTGTAAACTTATTTTCAAAATATTTTTTGTTGAAAAAGGTAAAATTTAAATATAAGTACATAATATATAATGCTTTCAAAAGAATTGTGTGTCGGACGGTAAGAGTCTCATTATATCTAACCAGACTAAGACTATACAAAATATATTTTAATTAATGTGTTTCTTTTTATTAAGGATGTAGTCTGGTGTTCCGGCCTAAGTAGTCTGGTGTTCCGGCCTAATTTTTAAAGTTATTTCGGAAGTTTTTTATTATAACAAAATAAAATACAAATATTTCATTTTTTTTTTTTTAATATGTTATTATTGACATCTTTAACTGTACAAAAAAATTTTTGTTGTTTATTTTACGTTTTTTTTTAGCGTTTTTTTACGTCCAAAGTGGATACCTAAAAAAAGTGTGGGACTGGCCCAGGTTTAAACATTTTGATTAAAAACCAACAAAATATGATTAAAAATAAACAATTCTACTACCTGCGAGAGCCATTGGCGTGTAAAATAATATATTAAAAGTTCAGCCCAATTAGTTCGATAGAATTATCTTAGACCCCTGGGCCGGTCAAAAAAACGTTGTTTCGAGAAAAACGTTTTTAAAGTTTTAACGAGAGATAAAGTTTACTTTCATTATATTGTACTTTCGAAATACATTTAAAAAAATACTCTATTTTTTGAAACTCGAACACCAGACTACATCCTTAATAAATAACATTTAATGTTACTTATTATATTGGTAGACGACCTCGATAGCCTAGTGGATAGTGCACTAGACTTTCATCTGGGAGGTTTGGGTTCGATTCCCGTCTTCGTCTGGTGGTTAATTTTCTTTACTTTCTTATATTCACTATTAATATGAAGTATATGAGAATTATAAGATAGTGTACAAGTACACACATTGGTTGGTAATGGCAAAACCACCAAGCCGATAAAAAATTGCCACACCGCCGTTCGGAATCGGCGTTAAACTGTAGGTCCAACTATGTGGTATCACAATGGGCCGTTCAGGCCTAAGTGTGTCTCTCGACAGCCACTCCAACCTAACCTATTATATTGGTACATTTTTTCCCCATTCGGTACATTTTTTGGTAAATATTGGTGCAAAATAAAATGAGTAAGTGGCAACCGTGCTCTCACTTTATTGTTTGACAGTTAAGCTTAAGCCGAATTATAGAAACTTAACAAAACTTCACGTATCACAGAAGTCTGTTAAATTTACATTTCTTTGCTGTTACGTTAAGTGACATTTCACAAAATAAGCTGTTTTCTGAGTTTTTTATGGAGATTAAAAGCAAGTATTTACATATTAAATTATTGTTTTATTAATTAAATTGATTTATTTATTATTTTAAAACTATTTTCCTGCATCTGATATACTCTGCTGCTGTGCTATGTTATTATAATCAGCATTAAGTTTTGCTATGCGCTGATATGCTAAGTTAGTTAAGTTTCTATAGTTATACCTTTATTTTCCCTCCAGGATGCGTCTATATTATTCTGCCATGGTTTGCATAATTTATGGTCTGTTTTCACACTCAAGTAACTTGTGCAAATTTGCACAAATAAAACTGAATTGGTGTCTTCATTTTGATATTCAGTTTAATTGCACAAATTTGTCCACCACCAGTAGACCAGCACACTTGAGTAAACAAAATCACACGGGAAATACAAAAGCCGCATGCAAGCCAAAATAAATTCGCGTTTAAAAGTTGGAGCGTTGTTTACACGTTCATGCATTTGAGCCAATCACAAGCAAATTATCTGACCGATCCAGATTTACTCAAGTAAAACTTTCTGACTTCCGCAAGTGAACGATATCAGTTTTCATGTAACAATTTACTTGCGCAAATCGGACTTGCACAAGCCAATTTACGCAAATTACTTGAGTGTCAAAACGGACCATTACATAAGCATTGATTTATAATTGCTAAACATATGTAAATAAATAAACATGCTTCATCCACAAAACAAATTACTGCAGCTGAATATACTACCATAAGATACTACACGCCGATCCAAATCTTCCAATCCAAAAACAAGCAATTCAAGTTATACCCTAACGTCAAAGAACCATTTTCGCTCATCGATGGTGGAGTAATGGTTCATCGTCATCATATCATTACCAGCAGATACACAATCTTTTTCTTCATTTTGCAACAGCATCAAAAGTATTCCAACTACTTCTAAAGTGAAGTTTGTCGATTTGGATTATTTTTGTGCGCATTTTGAATGAAAATAATTCAAGAATAATTTAATAATATTTTTTTCTAGTCAGCATATATAAACGTTTAATTTTTTGGTATTTACTGTAGATGCAACTTTATGAAATGCTTTTATCCTTTGAGTAAGCTTTATCCATTTTACATGGTTTGTATCTTTGCTTTTTTTTTTAGAAAGTTTGAATGGGTCTGAGATTTTGTGCATAAACAGTACAGATGGCGTTGTAATTTTTAATATTAACCGTTAATTTTCAAATGACATGAACTTTTCCTGCGCCTTGTTATTTTAGCCTTCACTGTGAAAAAAGGCTAAGATTTCGATATAGTCTTAGTTGCCAACATTTAGGCAAAAATCAACATTGTTATTTTAGCCATCACTATAATCGGTTAATTTTGACCCCTGTACAGTAAGACAGTAATTAGTGAAAAAATACAGTAATTTGGAAATATTAAAGTTTTACTTTTTTTTCGTGTCAAACGGAGCAAAAAACAAAATGTTTTCATGGGGGTACGTTTTGTTACAATGTGTTACGACCAGGGGGGGAACGGTCGAAAATACGTAATATGTGAAGCAAAGCAGTTGATTGTTTGACACTTTTAACTTTTTTACCCGAAGAAAAAGTGTGGGCTATTCGTGCGAGAAATAGCCCGCACCTCCGCTCTCATTTGCAAGTTTTCTGAGGACGGGAAGGCATTCTGGGCTGTTTTGGGCGAACGCGGTCTACCGCGTTGTAGTACGGAAACGGACCTAATGTAACAACACTGATTACTTCTGAGAAGTATCAGCATTAATACATTTAACACACATAATACGAATTGCTTGTCAACTAAATTACAAATTGCAAATAAACTGAAAAAAAAAAAATTATTTAACTAGTGCACTATTTTTGGCATATGTCGATTTATTATTTAGATTTTTATTTTTTTGATCTGGTATAAAAACCATAATTTGATTTTTATGTTTCTGCTTAACAAAAAAAAATTAGTTTTCTACTTTTATTTGTTTTTTTTTTAAGGATAAAAATTAGATTTTGAGTTTAATTCTTTGGCCCAAAATAAAAATTATTTTTTGAGTTTTTTTCCTGCTCGGAAATAAAAATTTTTGTTTGATTTGTATTTTAAAAACGAAAAACTCAAAACGTGTGAGCACGTTGATAAATTTTTTCCTATTACACTGTCGTTTACGAATGAATAAAAAAATTATTAGTGAGTAGTTGTTAGTATGCATGGATAAAAGTCGCTTCACAAAATTGCATTGCTTTTACATACAGTCCCGCACCATAATCGTTACTGTTAGTAAATCAATGACTGAATTGTAAAGCGCAAATTGATGAAGGTGAACCAACCACATCTCAGAAAGTGTTTCCACCGATGCCAATCGTCCTTCAAGTTTCATACAACGTTTTCTACCCAATCCCAAAGCTCAACTTCCCTTCTTGGCTGTGTTTTGAATTCGATTAAGGTCTTTTCATCAAGTGAAGAATCCGGCGATGAGAGCCCCAAGATAAAGAAAATTTAATTATCTTCATGCTCACAGTAACTTTTTGATTTTTTCGCTTCGAAAAAAAAGTAAAACTCAAACATTAATTTGTTTCCCTAGTACGAAATAAAACCGAAAAAATAATTTTTTCACGAGCAAAAAAATTAAACTAAAAAAATAATTTTTATTCTCGAGAAAAAAATAAAAATCAAAAAAAAAATATTTGATTTTTTATGGGTAACCAAAATAACATTTTAGTTAGGGTAATTGTTATGGAAACCAAAAAAAAAGTTTTGATTAAAGGAATTGTTAGGTTAGGTTAGGTAGTACTGGTTGGCCGAAGCCACGCATAGATCTTTAGGTCCTTAGCGATTCCAGATAGGAGTCCTAGGAATTATTTATCGCGTGTATATTTAGCGAGCGTAAACGTCATTTAAGATGCGGATGTGGTTAGTAAACTTTAAAAGACAGTTCACTCCCAGTTTAGCGACCTCGTTCAGACCCTCAAACTGTGGAGCTCCTAAGTACGTTAATCGAGTTCTAGTGAGCGCGGGACAAGAGCATAGAAGGTGCTCTAGAGTTTCCCTCACATACATGATCCATACATTTCCTGCAACTATCATTGTCAGTTAGCTTTAATTTAAGCGCGTGCATTGCCACCAAACAATGGACAGTTAGTAATCCAATTACTGTTCTGCAGTTCTTACGATCGTTTCCATCTATGCCTTTGTGACTAGGTACCCAATAGATACACAGCCTACGCTTAGTAGCCAGTTTCTCCATTGCTGCCCTGCACTGAAAAGCATTTTTGGATGATGTCCAGTGTTATGTCAATGCTTTTATAGATGATTGACTATCTACATATATATATGTTTACTGTAGAGTTGATCGTGGTAATACTATTTGCAAGCTCTGCAGCCTTCTTAGCGGCAAATATTTCTGCTTGGAATATGCTGCAGTAGTCAGGCAGCCTGAAGGGCTTTCTGATGTTTAGCTCACCATAGTAAACACCAGCGCCCACCCCCTCAACCATTTTTGAGCCATCCGTGAAAATATTGAAGGATTTGCGTTCTAGTTCCATACTCTTACGCCAGCCTTCCTGTTCAATAACAGCTTTTATCCTCTTTCCAGAGCTCAATTTCGGTAACACGTAATCTGAATCAGATGTGTTCCAACTAATTGAGCTATGTCCGAAGGATCTATAGCATAGTTGTCCAATAACCCGTAGTCTTTCTGCCGATTTTGCTGCCCGATTTTCTACGAAAAGATCAATTTGAGGCAGGTTGAGAATAAATTCAAGAGCTGCTGTTGGAGTTGTTCCCATAGCTCCCGTGATACATAGCGCGGACAGCCGCTGAACCTTTTCCAAAGGCTTAATATACGTTTTCTTTTTAGTTATAGTCCACCATACCAAAACACCGTAGAGCAGTATAGGTCTAACTATGGCTGTATAGCACCACAGACCACATGTGCTTCCAAGCATCTTTTTGCAGGCGTACAGAGCATTGGTTGCCTTCATCACTCTCTCCTCGACTAAGCTTAAGCTTCCACAGCAATTTGCTGTCCACAACTGCCCCTAGATATTTGGTATGGGTTTTTAGAGTCAGTTTGGTGTTGTTTAAACTTGGTGGCGTCCATACGGGGTACTAAGTCCGTTTTATCCGCATTTACGCCTAATCCGGCACTGGTCGCCCAGTTGTGAATGGTCATGAGAGTGTCGCTCATAAGTTAGCTGAGAGTATTCAGGCATCTTCCCGTTATTATTACAGCAGGAATTGCTCTTTTTAAGAAATATTTGTAAGGACTAAAAAATATTGGGTAACTGAAGCTTTTTTAAATATTTCTTATAACAGTTGTGGTCCCGCTTTTCTGCGTTACTCTCTTTAACAAAGAAACTTTTTTGACTAATATTTACTTATTCTAAAGAATGACCGAACGAACTTTCCGCGTTCTTTCATGCGAATTATATGCACTCATTATGAATGTGAAACCTTCGAAATAGTGTAAATAAAAAAGTATTTTCGAACTTAAATTGTTTGCTGGGATAAAATCTCTTCGAATATTGACCCCGAATTTATTTTTTTTCTGATCAAAATTTTTGATCATAAAATTGAGAGCATATTGTCAAATATATTCTCTTTCTCTCTCTCTCTCTCTCTGTGTATAAGTATGAACATATTAGTAAATCAAATAACAGTTTTTATCATGAAACAGTTAATAATAATATAAAAATTAGTAATTTGAATAACTTAACATAAATAAACAAATAAATTTATGATACCGATATTAGTTTTTGATAAAAAGTTTCTGTAGATCATTGCTAAAGTGAGTATTAAATTAAGTGGAGCCTTGTAGTCTAACAATAAGAGAAATATAATAAATTTGTATACCTACGTAGTAGATTGTGAAATAAAAATTGTATATTCTAACAAGTAATGAAAATGAAATAAAAAATTTAAAAAAAGTAAACAAAAAAAGAAGGAAAATTACTAATTACTGAGAGCCAAAAAATAAAGAAGTTTTGTATTGCATTCTTTTTATTACTCTGTGTATTTAATAGATTTTAGTTTCTATATCCTTTAAATTGGATTAATTTTCTATTAACAGTAATAATATTTTAATATTTTCAGGTCTGTGCTATAATTGTATAACTTTTATTTGCTGTGACCTTCTAAGAAGCGGTGAATTTATCCCTAAGTACAGTTTCCATTTCAAGACTTTAAACGGTCCATTACGGTAATATGAAAGCAAACAGTTTTGCAACATGCTTAAAATTCCAAAAAGTATTTGATTTTATGTGAAAACTATTGATATTAATATATTTTTTCTTTTAGATGCTAAGACCTGAAATTAAAAAACGCTTTCATTTTTGAATAATTTCGGAACAAATCCTGAATTCTGAATAAGTTTTTCAAACCACATTGAATTTTGGAAATCATACATATACAATCGTATATATTTTGAAGAACTGTTCCACAACAACAGCTTGCTCAAGATTTTTGCAAGAGTGTTTACGAAATCACTTAGTTTTTTGAATATACTGGTAAGTGCAGTCTCACCGAGTTTAATTGATATTTATTTCGATACATTATTATTTTTTTTTTGCAATTTACTACAATACAATTTTTTATTTATATTATTGGTACTTTTAAAGTTATTTGTTGAATATTTCGGATTTTTTATATTTTTGTGTGTTTGAAGAAATTGATGAGGTTTTGATATGCAATTAGCTTTAGTGGTACTTTAGTTTTGTGGATGTTTTATTTAAAAAATTTCTCATAAAACTAGAATTTAACTTCAGTTCGTTGTGTATTGAAATCAACCTAATACTTTTAACATTAATAGATTCCTAAATCGAATAAAAACTAATAATTAATTCAATTAAAGAAACTTCGCTGTGACATATGTACATTTTCAAATATATAACAGTGATTTTTCTTCAATTTGCATTAATTTTCTATCATCAATAAATAATATTTTATAATTTTATAGTTGATTTACATTTAAATTGTACTTTATGCATAAGCAAAAGTTTTAGTGGTGGAGTGATTACAAATTTAAAGAGAATTGCAAAAATAGTCCATGTAATGTACTAAACTTTAGTTCGAACCGTTGTTTATACAGTGCCGGTCATATCATTTGCAGCTAAAATCACTTGCACTTTAAATGACTTCATAAGTTCACTAAAATAATTTTTATTAAAAATCTTTTTTATTCAAAACAAAGTGTATTTATTGTCATTTATTATAAAAAACTAAAAGTACAAAATTAAGTTGCAAATAAAAATAGAAAGAATTTATATTAAATTAAAGTCTGAATTGAAGAGGTCAAAACATTTGCAACTAGAAAAAGTTAATGTCTTTCACATTTAAAGAAAAATCGAAAAAGTTTTCAAAACTTTGTCGCATATCCATTATTAGCGATCACTGTTGCATGTCTACGATTCGAACTTGCTTCCATTGCTTTTGAGTATCCTCATATAGATCTTTCAGTTTCTTTCGCTTCACGAGCATCCAAACAAGTCAAATGAGAAGTTGTACATTTTTTTGCGACAAGGCAAGCTTTTACCAATTCAGACGTTCGCTTTGGGTGATGATCCTGTGGGAGCGTCCAATGAAGCGGTATTTCTAAGCTAGCCTACGGAAGTATAATGTCTCTTAAAATGTTTTTATAAACGTTGTATTTCAGAGTTCCCCGAATGTGATGCGTTGGGCCTATATTATTTCCTGAAAAGCAGCCCCAGACCACAATACAACCTCCATGGTGCTTTACCGTACCCGGTGTATGTCTAGGGTCGACTCTTTTACCGTGTGGCCTTCTAACAAATTGTTTCCCGTCAGAACCGCACATGTTAATTTTGCTCTCATTTGACAACAAAACGTTTTTCAACTGCTGAAAAGTCCAGTTTTTGTTTTTTAAGAAGGAATTTTAAATGAGTTAAGCGTGTACATAAACGCTTTTTCGGCAATGTTGTATGAGCTTAATCCACCTTTTCTGGGTCGTCGCTTGATGGTCGATGATGATATATCCAACCAAAGTGCATTTTTTATTTCTCTCGGTTCCACTTTCTGATTTACTTTCATCAATTTTGTGATTTCGTTAGTTTTTCTGCACCTTTCTTTGTGAGGTCTTCCACTTCTTTGACCCAGATCGACGATACCGCTGTTAACAGTTCGCAAAATCGTCAACTTGTGTATTGAATATTTTATCAAAATTTCTTTTTGAGATAAATTATTTTTCCCCCTTTCAATCTAAGCCCAATTGAGAGCCATTGGATGCTCGTGAAGCGAAATGGTTAGTGGTAGTGGGGAATAATTTCCACTAGTTTTGGTAGTTGGTTTCAATTTCCACTACCACTAATGGTAGTTAATTTTTATTTCCACTACCACTAAACGTTTAGTGATAGTGTGATTTTATTTCCATTACCACTAAAGGTTTAGTGGTAGTTAGTTTTTATTTCCACTACCAGTAAACGTTTAGTGGTAATTGATTTTTATTTCCACTACCACTAAAGGTTTAGTGGTATTTGATTTTTATTTCCACTACCACTAAAGGTTTAGTGGTAATGGAGCCTTACTCCCATTGGCACTAAAAGTAGTGAAGAGCGAAATTTATTCACTAAATCCCCAGTCTGATTTAAAATATGCGAAATATGTTATTATTATTCTTAGTTCTCAGATATTTTTAAGTTGAATTGTTACTTAGTCTGTAAGGAACCTGAATTCCATAGACAATAAACTAAACTAAATTAAAATCTTAATTTCATATGCTTACCGTTTAGCGTAGTGATGTTTTAAAAACAAAACAAGTACTAGTCCGTAGAGTTTGGGGTGTCTACTTTACAAAAAGGCTAAAGGCATTGCTCTTTTGATGATTTAAATTTTGAGGCTTTGGCCCGAAAAAGTGATCAATTTCCCCATAGTGTAATCGTATGACTAGTGCAGTGTTTATAAGATATGTTCTTATGGTATTAGTTTTTAAAATTATGTGTAAATAAATATAATTACTAACGAAAATGGAAATTCATAAAAATTACAATTTTTAAATGATTGAAAAGCTGTACAAAACTACCAATAAAACATCTATGATTTTTAAAAGTAAACATTTGAAAATAATCATTTTTTTCGGTCGTTGCTTTCGGATTTTTTTCGGTCGCTGCTTTCGGCTACCTGCTGTATGAAAGTAAATATTAAGTACAGCAATAAACGACACATTCATCTATTTCTCACCATATGCTCTTAACATTTTTTTTGTTTTGTTTTTTGCATGGGTTTTCCCAGCACGTGCGCATGCGTTTGGTTACATGCTGTGATTCTGTCAACAACTCTGGATAATTCGCAAAATATATTTTATCACTTAAGGTCGTCCTTGAAAATGCAATAACCATTTTAATGTGTTGGTGTTTTTCCTCTTTGTTTTTCTTTAGAAATAACAGACATGACAATTTATGTTTTTATTATGTTTTGAGTAATAAATTCTTTCATGCTTGATTATGAATCATAAGATTTTCGGCTGAGTTTCCAGAATTCGTACCGATCGTTGCTATAAAAGGAGCATGAAAATGCTCAGTTGAATGAAATTTTTTTATTGGTGTTATCGAAAGTAAGCCGGAGTACAGTATGCTGGAAAAAATAATAGTTCAATATTATAGTGATTAAAAATAGTGAGTAAAATAAATAGGAAACACTAAAAAAATTCTACAGTAACATGAATTCGGTGAATTTATAATTTGTTGGATTAAAAATTGTACTAAAATGTGATTTATCTAATAAAAGTTAAAAAAAAAAAATTAAAAAAAAATTAAACAAAAAAAAAAAAAAAAAAATATTTGACTATCAAACAATTAACAAAAAATAAAAAAATAAAAATATTTGACTCTAGTTTTCTCAAACAATTTAGACAGTGTCGCTTCTGAAACAACTAATTTGAATATTTGTTTAACAAATATACATAAGCCTACAAAAACTAGTAGTATATTATCATAATTTTTGCATATTTTTACATACTTGGCATCAAAAAAATTATGCTCTTTTGGAAACAATTAGCTTCAATGGTACTTTTGGTTTTGGTGATTTCGAATTTGAAAAGACTATCACAAAACTAGAATGCCCCTTTAATTTTTTGTGTATTGAAACAATCTAATACTTAATCATTAACATAATCAATAATCGAATAGAATAAGGACTGTTTTCTTAATGTCCGGTTAAGCACTAATCAGAACTAACTACTACTACTAACCGTCGGTTAAAGTTCAGATTAATGTTTAACCGGACATTGCCCTAAATTGTGCAAGTTTAACACACAATTAATTCAACTTAAAATAATTTCATTTGGAGATGTAGTGATGGACATCTACTTAGTACACATTTTCTATTTTCTGTATCATATAATAATTCTTATATACTCAGATTTTTCGCTTTCTAATTTTGTTATTATTTTGCTTTAAAATTTGATTACTTTTCATTTCATTTGTTTTTTAATTATTGTGAAAAAAAAAACACAAAAAACGTTCGGTGTCAGAGTTTTCTAGTGAATTCATAATTAGCACATTTTCATTTCTGTCGTCTTCTTTTCCTCAAAATTGTAACAAAAATAAGATTTTAAAAGTTTTTAAACATCATACATACATTTTTATAAATCTTTACTTTAAGATATAGAAAAGTTGCTGTGATTTATTGTGTATTATAACATATCACAGTGACGTTTCTGTAAACTTGGAGTAAAATCAACAGCGATATTGTGATTTTAAGTAAAAATATTAACAAGTTTTATTGAAAAGCCTTTAAATTTTTCAAACTTTTAACTAAAAATAACATTCACTTGAGATATAACTACTAATATTTTTATTAATATATTTCATTATTATATCACAGTGGCTGTTATTTATAGTTTGTTTGCAATATTTTCAACTAATTATGAAATAGAATTTATTTTCTTTTCAGTTTCAGAAAAAAAAAAAACAAGATAGTGAGTTCTTACAATAGTAATTTAAAAACTTAGTCTTTGAAATATGGTAGGATTTCGAAAGTAAAATGGCTAGATCGAAAAATTGCTTGTTAGTTTTAAAATTATTTGTTGAATATTTATAAATACTGTGTATAGATTAAGTAAGTATAATAAATAGTGATTTCTTTATATTATTTATATTTTTGCAGAAAATGATTAACCTTTGATCTGCAATTAGCTTGAGTCGTACTCTAGTTTGGGTGATGTCTTATTTGAAAATTATCTCATAAAACTAGAATACAACTTTAGTTCGTTGTGTATTCAAATCATCTTAATATTTTTAATATTAATAGATTCCTAAATCGAATAAAAACTAATAATTAATTCAATTAGAGAAACTTCGCTGTGACATATGTAAATTTTCAAATATATATCACAGTGATTTTTCTTCAATTTGCATTAATTTTTTATCAACAATAATTATAATATATAATTTTATATTTAATATTAAATTAAATATTTAAATTATACTTTAAGCATAAGAAAAAGTTTTAGTGGCATGTGATTTACGTTACATCATAGTGACTGATACTTAAGATTGAAAATCAGCAACGGTTTTGTAATAATTTTGGGGGAAAAAAAAACTATTAGAATATTAGTGATTCAAAATTAGAAAAATATAAAAAATAAAATGACTAGAATATTGTTTTTGCACCAACTAAAAATAACAGCCATTTGAGGTATACTAATATTTTGTATTTATTTGTTATATCACAATGGGTGTTATTTAAAGTTTGTTTGAAACTAATCTTCAATTAATTACCATAGAAGGTGAAATTTCATTATAAAGGTGGAAAAAATTATATTTTTAATATGTCTTTTGACCCATTAAGTCCTAATGATGCGTATACGCCCAAAAAATAAATATATTTTAATACTGATAAAGAAATAGTTACCAAAACACGCAATCGCTATCACATTTATTCTAACGTGAAGATAGAAAGTTTAAAAAAAAAATTAAAAAAAATTGATAACACCATTTGCTGTTTCAATTTGTGACGATAAAGTCTTTGAAGTGATTGAAGATTTTTTTGTTTGTTTTTCAACGAGTTTGCTCTCTGACTTAATGGGTTAAATATTTAAAGCTCGGTTCTGGTGGTATTAAAAGTTAAACGAAAAAAATATGGTGCCATAAAAAAGATGGAGAAGAATGAAATGCTGATAACTTCACCTTATATAAATTCACTTTGATTCATAGAGTGAACAAAATCAAACAAAACAAACTTGCTCTTTGGCTTTCTTGATCTCTTACTTTTCAAATAATAACCTCTCTTTTTGGATTCATTACATCGATGGTCATACGTTGACCCCTCGTATGTAGTTTTTCACCACTTTTGGAAGAGACGACAAAAAAGCATATTTACATAAAGAATATGTAAAATTGGGTTTCAAATCTATATTGTTAATAGAAATTTATTCCGTTATTGTCTTGTTTTCCAAAAATGGTGAAAAACTACATACGAGGGGTCAACGTTTGACCATCGATATATTGTTGCTCTTTCTTCTAATTCATCTTTCACAAGACCGAAGCTCTCTCTCTCTCTCTCTCTTTCTCTTTCACTCATTATACTACTTAATTTAATGTAAAAAACTAGTATTCAATTCAGCTGTGTGGCGTACACAGACTTTTTTTTTTAAATTAATTAACGATTGTCGGATCAAGTCGCTTGATTTTCTGAAAAATAGTGACTAGGTCAGACACTCGTTACTAATTTTAAAACAAACAACAGATTTGTATACTGATTTTTTTTTTAGCGATTTTTAAAAGTAACTTGCTAAAACTTTATAGCAATAAACTTTAGTGGTAGTCTAGTTTGGGTTGATATCATATTTATAACATTTCTCATAAAATTGGAACAGCATTACAGTACGTTGTATATTAAAACCAATTAGAATGCGTAAATTAAAAAAACTCAATTAATGAAAAGTTTGTCTAGCATATGCAAGCGATTTTTAAAATGCATATGATAGTAATTTTTCTTAATATTGCATTTTTTTTTTTTTTTTGCTTCAGTAACAATTATAAAAACAGTAACAGAAAATTCAAAAAAATTATGCTTTAAACATAAGAAAAAGTTGTTGCGATTTGTAAATTATATCATATCACAGCGGCTAATTCTCCTGCTTGAAGTAAAATTTACAACAATATTGTGCGATATTTTGAACACGAAAAATAATTTAACGAATTCCTCAAAAGTGATACTGAAATTTTATTTTATTTTTATTTTTTCAAATGAACAATTCTGATAATTAAATCAATTAAAGGAATGTGATTGTGATATATGAAGATTTTCCCATATATATCACAGTGATTTTTCTTTACACTGCGTTAATTTTCTATCATCAACTATAATAATAATAATAGTATTTTTTAGAGACTATAATATTTTACATCGCATTTATTTTTATATTATACTTTAAACATAACGATAGTCTCAGTGATATGTGATTAAGGTCATATGACAGGGGCTGTTCCTTAAGCTTAAGTAAAACCAACAACGATTTTGAGTGTTTCGAAGTGATTATAAAAAAATGTGATTAAATTTTATATAATTATTAAGAAAGTAACATATTAATTTGTTTCAACTAAAAATAACAGTAATTTGAAAAATACTTATTAGTATTTATAATTACATATTTCATTTGTTGTATAATAATGATTGTTATTTATAGTTTGTTTGCAACTAATTTTCAACTAAACTTATAAAGTGAAAACTTATTATAAAAGTGAAAAAAAAATATTTTCTTTCTCTTTAATTTCAGAATTTTTAAACTAAAAATAATATTTCAAATATGTTTTTAATAAATTTTTAAAATTAATTAGCGATTGTCGATCTAGTTGCTTGAATATTCTGAAACACAGTGACTAGATCAGACACTCGTTACTAATTTTAAAATAAGCAACAGCTTAGAATTCGTTTTTTGGTTTTTTTTAAGTGAGTGACATTTTACAGCAGAAAAGTTAGTCTATGTATGTTTTTTTTTTTTTTAATTACATATGACAGTAAATTTTTTAATATTGCTTTAGTTTTTTGCAACCATGATAATAATAAAAACAATAATATATATACCAGGAAATTTTATCAAACTTATACTCTAAACATAAGAAAAAGCTGTTGTGATGTGTAATTTATATCATATCACAGCGGCTAATTCTACTGTTTGAAGAAAAGTCTACAACGTTGTTCTGATAATTTTTGAAGGAAAACTTCTTTAGAGAGGTTGTGAATTGAAAATTTTTAAATGGAAAAATATAACGGAAACGAGCTTTCATTACACTCAAACGAAACTAATAAGAAACGAAGTTATGTTGTTGTTAGTGTTTAGCGAACAAGGTCATATGGGGATCGGCTACATACAATCAAACTGAGCTTTTCTGTTGTGTTATATACATGTACTACGTCGTGTTTATGTAGAGAGTATTAACAGAAGAAAAGTAACAACAAAATATAGAGAGAAGAAGACTGCAAAAACTTCAACAACAATGGTCGCGTTTACGTAGCACTCATACGAAACCAGTTAGAAACGAAGTTATGATGCAGTTGTTATTGGGCTACATACTATCAAACAGAGCCGACTTTTCGCAGTTTTATCTTATGTGCTTTAGTGAGAGAGCCGACCTAGATGCATCTGCTTGAATGCATATAGCTGAACTTTTCTTTCTTGTGTTATATACGTGTACTACGTCGCAATTGTGCCGATAAGTATAGAGAGTATCAATTGAAGAAAAGCAACAACAAAATAGAGACAAGAAGTTTGCAGAAACTTCAGCAGAATATGGTATAAATGTTTTCTAATAATTTTCAAATAAATAATAAAGTTTCATTTCTACTATGAGTGACTGCAAACACATAATTTTTAATAAGAAAAATAATTTAACGAAATTCTTCAAAAGTGATATTGCATTTTATTTGATATTATTAAAGTTTTAAAATTTTTATTTTATCATATTAATATTTATCAATTGAATCACCAATCGTACAAATCTAATAGTTGAATGAACGTCTTTGTGGCATATGCGCATTTTCAGATATAAATATATCACAGTGATTGTTCTTTTCATTGTGTTAATTTTCTATCATCAACAATAATATGAAATATTAAAATAAAATTATTTTTAAATTTTACTTTAAGCATAAGAAAGAGTTTCAATGATATGTGATTTATGATACAACACAGTGGCTAGTTTTAAGGAAATAATGTGATTTTAATTGTGAAAAGAAATTAAATTAAACAAAAAAATTATCAAGTTTTATTAAACTAAAGTGATTAAAACTGTAAAACGTTTTTGAATTTTCAAACCCAACAACTGTTATAAATATTTTTGTGATTTTAAACTTTATACCAATTAGCTTCAATGGTAATTTAGTTTTAATTGATAACTCCTTTTTAAAGCTAGACTACCATTGCAGTTCATTGTGTATTGATTCAGCAAAAACAAAATCACCAATCAAATAAATCTAATAATTAATTCAATTAAAGAAACGTTGCTGGGATATATGTAAATATAAATATATCACAGTGATTGTTCTTTAAATTGCGTTAATTTTTTGTCATCAACAATAATAATAATAAGATTTATTTTCAATATTATTTAATACTAAGATATTAAATTTAATTTATATACTTTAAACATAAGGAAAAGCTACTGAGTTCTGCGTTTTATATATGGCATATCACACTAACTATTCCTACTGCTTGAAATATAATTTAAAACAACGATATTGTGATAATTTTAAAAATAAATAATGAATAAAATCACACAAAATAGAAAAACAAAATCGGCAAATTTTTGTTTTTGAAATTATTTCGATTTTTTTTTTTATTAAACTAAAATATAAATGAAACAAATTTGGTAAAAGCTTATATCATTCCAGCATATATATCTATATTGATATTAACTTTAAGTATAAGGAAAAGTTGCTATGATATGTAATTTACTTATATCATATCACAGTGACTGTTCCTTTTACTTGAAACAAACTCAACAATATGACCTTTTTTTTAACTTTAAACTAAAATGTGCATTAAACATATAAGTTCTTCAACTTACTTTTATTATTTTTGCTCCAACTAAATATAATAGCTACCTGAGATATTTTTAATTTAATTTATTTTTTATTATATCACAGTGACTATTATATCTAGTTTATTTGCAAAGCTTTCAACTACAAAACTGCGTAAGTGGATTTTTTTTTACGATTATACATACCTATAAAAGTGTTTTAAATTTTGTTTATTTTAGTTATCATAAATTGCTGCGGTCTGCTGTCATATGTTTCTAACATAATTATGGAGCCGGAGCATGAATATTATTATTTTAAGAAATTTTTTGACTAATAAAATGAAATTAAAACTAGCTACTTTAGTTTACGGATTAACCACACAATAAAGAGAAAATTAAAAATAAAGAAAATAACAATAATTTGGTGTTTAATTTAAGCATGACCGGGTTAAGAATTTTTAAGACCTGGGTCCAATATTTAGTGGGGCCTCAAAAATTTTGTAAAATTTTTTCAATTTCGAAAAAATAAAACTCCATACTAATTTTTGCATTTAACCCTTTCGGAACCTTAGAAAAACCAGAGGATATAGCGCAACACCGAATCTTAATTTGTATTGTCTGACCCTAATTTCTTGTTAGAATTTTTGATCAAAAATGGTATTTTGCGCCTCTGAAGCTTTGAACTTTTTTGGGGCACCGGTGACCCTGTGACCCCCAATGGGATTTTTTATAAACTTTTTCTGTACATTTTCATTACATATATATTTTTTAAATAAATAAATTAACATAGCATTAATTTTTCACTTAACCCTTTCTTGACCGTAAGGAAACTAGAATCGATAGAGTAAAATCGAGTTCAGATTCGCATTTTTCGACCCCAATTTTATTGTAAAAAAGTTCTTAAAAACTTTTCATTGAAGATCTTAGGGTCATCGGTGACCCATAGCAAAACTCCAACAAGTTTCCAAAAAAGTAAACAAAAATTTAGAAATATGGGGAATCATGTTAAAGTAAATAGTTTTTCCCACAACAAAAAGTTTGTTGTATTTGGGCAAATTTTGTAAAAATTGTAAACGATTGAAAATTAAAAAAAAAAAAACACAATTTTTTCATTTTGATCCCCTCAAGGAACCATCAAATCTCGTTCCAAAAACTCTTAATTTATAAAAATGTATTGGATAGTTTTTAAAAATACGCAAAAATTAATCTTGTAACACCAGTGTCACCATGGTACCGAAATGGCTAATTCCTCTTTTGAAGGATTTACAATGCGTTTTATTAGTTGACCAGTCATTGGTTCGTTTAGCCAGGTTGAAGGTGTCTACGACAATTTTTGCTCAAGGCAGATATTTCCACTATCCACCACGCTGGTTTTGAATGGCCAACCAAAGGTTTGTATGCGGGCAGCTCTGAATGATCATAGGCGAAGTAGGCGGAAATCTACCAGATTTCCAGATGTGATGTCCTTGATACTAAATTTGGACAAACTAAAGGTATTATAGTATTTTCTAGTTAGCATACATGACTTGGTTTTACCTTCGGTTGAAGCGTAGATTGACCCTAATACGCAAATTTTATCTTCGATAGTCCAGGTTAGAGTGATAGTGATGAGCCTAAAGCCGTAGCATATCACTCCCCAGTTTCCGGTAATGGCAGCGAGGGATTCCTTATTGATTACTGCAGTAGCCATCCTTGAGTTATCCCCTGCCTCACTGACCTTCACTACCTTCCGATTATCGGCTGGTAGTGCAGGGGATTAGAGATCTGAGTGAACTCTAAAATTGTATTTGAGTCAGAGGTTTCAGCCGGTATCGGGCTCTAGTCCGAAGTCTGTATGGAATTTTTCCTTGGTAACAACCTCGATCTTAGCTCCCGGTCAGACTTCACCTACCTCCCCAATAGCCAATCTATAAATCCCAGCAGGTCTCTGATCCGAGCAGGCTGTTAGTTTAACATTGCCTTGATGCTATCCGGTTTTTCGGCATAAAGGGCGGCTCCAGGATACTGCTGTATTACATTCTTATACACCTTTACGAGCCTAATTTCAACCGAGCCTAACATAAAGATATGTTAGTGTAATTTATTTTCTTTTCCCTGGCTAAGAGTTTCAATAAGCAATCTTTATTTTGTTGCAATTGTATTCATCCGGTTGATGAGCCTCATGTTGATATGCCATATCGTGCATACGATTCCACTAATGACAGATAAGACTGCCATATTCGCTGCAATAAGTTTGGATGCCTAAGTATTAGGGGTGATCGAGTTGTTCGGCGAAATTTTTCGAGACATCGAGATATTTGATGCCGATCAACTTAGCCGTAGAGTGTATGTAAAACAGACAAATACCGTTCTGCAAGCCCTATATTCGCTTGATTCGAATAAAAAAAAAAAACACTTCGTAGACACCGCTTTGATACCATTGATGAGATAAAAGAGAAATCGCTGGCTGCTCTAAAAGACATACCAGAAATTGACTATAATAGATGCTTCAAAGACTGGAAAAATAGTTGGAATAAGTGTATTGTATCGAGAGGGAAGTATTTGGAAGTCGATATAATAAAGGTGGGTCAAAAATTCCCCTTACTTTTTAATCATAGTAGTATATAGAAATATTAAACAGTGATTACTTTTGGATTTTTAAATGTATTTTTGACGAATTTTCAAAGTTGTTTGGGGTGACATGGGTTAATGCTTATCGCTTTCCTTTGGTGATACTCGAACCCGATACTTTCTGAGCTCCAGATAGCTTTTAAGCAGTAGCCAGTTTAAACAGTCTTCCACTTTTCTGACCTAAGTATGTCACTGGACATAAGTGTCAGAGCTGTCTAGCAATAGTATAGGATTTGTTATATTCTCCATCTGCTTTCCGCAATATGGAATTGTTAAATAAGAGTTTGCACGTGGCCAGTGGTATATCCGCATTGCAAGTGCTGAGCGAGTTGCTGAGAGTCATGCCAAGTCTGGCGAGGTTATCAGCTTTACATTTTCCCTCACTGGTGATGTTAGTATATCAATTTTTAACAGTATACCATAGTTGAAATAAAATAATAATTTAAATCTAACTGCATTCTAATATTTATTTTATTGAAAAAATAATTACAGTACTATATATTAAAAGCACCATTCTTTATCACATATATAGTAGTAAAATATCTTTATTCTTATGATTGAATGATTTGGTTTGAGTTGTGAATTACATTCTTATGATCCATGCCTTGAGACAAACCAAATATAAGACAAGAGAATTTCAGGATCGATTTCTTACAATCATCAACATCATTGAATGGATGGAAGCATTTTTGGAATTTAGCACTCAAATGATTAGGTTGCTCCAAGTGTGTTGAATTCTAAAAAAAAAACAACAAACGTAAATAAATACACATAAGTAAATAAATAAATACACATATAAAAAACAAAATGAATTGAAAATTATGTATATATATTGGATGTAATTGTTTCACCTGCTAACCAGCTGATTTATTTTAAATTTGAATATAAGTGTAAAATAAAAATAAATCAACTAATAAAACTGGCGAATCGAAAGCAGCAATTGATTTGTTTTTCTTACCTTATACGGTTCCATTCCTTTGTCCGATTGGAAGTACATACATATATGCAGCTCTTCCAGATCTTCTCTGTGATGGTCGGCCAGAGAACTAAAGTAATTTAACGGAATTGGTCGCTATAGTAAAATACAGAAATTTAATATAAAAAATGTGAAATATATATTTTTAATTTCTTCTCTTACCCAACGACGTATAAAAATTGTTAACGATTTCAGTTTTGGTAATGTGGTAATACCAATGTGACTTTTTTCGTCATAAGCTGTATTCCATGAGTATCTCAGTACTCGTAATTCCCCGCAATGTTCAACTATCGCATTTAAATTATTATAATAACAGCACTGTATATCCAGATAATGTAATTGTAGAGCTTCACAAACTTCAATCAAAGTTTGCATAGTTATTTGACGACAACTTCTCAAAGTAAGATGCGTTACTTTGCGCATATGTATTAAATCCTTACCGGTTATTTGGCTAGTCGATAAATTTAAAACTTTTAAGTTTTTTATTGCAATCAAAGGTTTTATATCATCGTCAAATATGTTTTTGCTACAAATATTCACTTCGGTGATGCTAAGCAGATTATCGGCATTCAGAAAATTTATATATTTTATGCCAGATACATTAAATAATTGCAAACGTTTTAAGTTTGTGCAATATTGTTGCATTGCTTCAAATAGTCTCATATTGAAGTTAAAGACGGGACTGTCGGTTATAGTTACAAACTGAACACTCTCCAGAAGAGGTCCAAAATAACGCCAAAAATATAGCATTTCGTTTTTAGAAAATGTTTTAATGTCCATATATAATTTAGGAGTTAGAACGCGTGGCATTCTAATGGTAAGATATTTAACAAAAACACTTTGCAAAAAAGTACATGTCTGGGAAAAGCGTAATTTTTCTTTAAGCTGCAGATATTCAAATAGTGTCGTATAAAAATCATCATACAACAAAGGCTTTGTGGTAACTTCATCTTTAATTCTCAAGTTATACAAAGGGAGCGTAGTGATAACTTCATCTCTCATTTCCATTTGAGCTGCGAAATAAAAAAAAGTTTACAATGTTTTGATCTTATAAAAATTTACGAAAAGATTTTTGAAAATTTTGTAGGTACTTACAATCCATTTTAAATTTTCGTGTAGTTTTAAGCAAGATAACAGAATCGTCGTCTGTTCAGTTGGGCGTCTAAATAAAGTAATGCTAATTTATACGAAATTATGTTCCTTATATACCGAACAATTAGCACACAAACACATTTAGAACATATGAAGCAAGAGACAAGTTTTTTTCGCACTCGTTTATCCTGTAGTAAAACAAATATCATTGTCTCACGACTGCAATAAATTATTTATGCATTTATTTTCAAGGTTCAAGACACCTCTAGCAATTAAAAGCAAAATTTGCTATTGCCGATGATATCGGGCATGGTGAAATCATGAATAAGGTGATAGCAAGATTACAACAATTTCACATTGGCAAAAACAACACATCTTTGTTGTTGCATCAGATACCAAAAAAAATGTCAAAATCAGCCGTACAATAACAACACATTTTTGTTGTTGCGGCCATAATGGCGGCATGCAGCAAAAAAAGGACACTTCCTTCTGATTGTTAGAAAAGATACACTAACAAACTGCTACCGCAGAACTCTTCGTGGCGATTTGTTTGAAGAGCGATTTTGTACTCTCTTTTCTTTATTGTTTCAGCTTTCTGTACAGCTTGCTCGCCTTTAAATCGTGTCGACGATTTTTGGCAAATCGTGGAAGAATCTTCCGGGATCGACAATGTAAAAAAAAAAAATGCAATTCCTTTTATTGCCCTATTGTTTGTAGATAAATATTAAGTGCAGTGACAACAACACATTTATCTATTTCTTGCATGTTCTTAAATTATTTTGCATGCGTTTTCCAACATGTGCGTTTGAGTTTGGTCCCGTGATGAGTTTTTGTCACCAACTCTGTTAAATTCGCAGAATACATAAATATTTTCATAGAATCCTTCAAAATGCAATAACCATAAACAGGTACTGTTTTTTGTTTTTCTTGAAAAATTTATATTTTTAGTACCTTCATGCTTGATTATGAAACATATGGATTTCAGTTGGGAATTCCCGGAATATAAAAGAAAATTATTTTCTTGGCGATATCCAAACCTCAACTAAAAAATTAAAAAAAAATGGTAATTTTGCTCAATGGTCGCATTTTGGTACACTGACATTTTATATACGCTCTTTGAGCAATTATATTCTGGTAACGAGTTGCTATTAATTTTATTGCTATGATAAATAATTTATAAACTTGGGATGACATTTTATGGGATGCTTCTCTGAAAAACCTTTTATTTCGCTTATTTTCAGGCTGGAAGCTATGGAAAAAACCTCCTTAATGATGAATCGTGTCTCCACAACGCCCGGCAGCTACCCTAATATATGAATGCAAAAGACTTTTTCTACAAAAAAAAAAAAAAAAATTAATTAAATGTAAATCATATATATTTACAAGAGTTTTCGAATTGAAAAATTCTCTTTGCAGTGGTCGGCGTTAGCAGACTAAACTTCAGACCGATATTCGTAAATTTCAAAAAAAAAAAAATCATTTAAAAAAATTTAAGAATTTAAGACCGATATTCAGACTAAAACGAAGATTAAACTCATACTAAAAACCAAACTAAAATTAAATAAAAATGGGGAAAAAATTCAGAAAAAAAACTAGACCGAAAGTCAAACCAATTTCAAATTAAAATTTAGATCAAATTCAGACTGATATTCAAACCAAATACAGACCGATATCTGTCCCAGACTCAAACCAAAAAATCAGATGAGAACTCATACTAATATTGAGACTAATAAATCATATCAAATCTCAGACCGAGTGAACCGAAAACTGAGGCCAATAAATCAGACCAAAACTCACCCTAAAAGTCAAGCAGGAAGAAAAACCCAAATTCCGACAGAAATAAATAAATATTATTTAATGCTTAGTCTTGTGTAAAAAAAATCAAAACGGTATTTTATGAACTCTCCTGATAAGAATAGTATATGTTGTTATAAAGTTCTACCGAGTGTTCTACTATGCAATAAAACAATACAATAAATATAAACAATTTTTGATATGTTCCACTATTCCATTGATATGTAAGTATATTCCATAACCGTCTTTAATATGAAAATTATGTGTTGCATACTTTTAGGCTTAAAGTAAAATATATAGAAAAAACACAGGCTTATAAACTCACACATACCATGAAACCTCAACTTGATTTTCTGGCCAAAATTCAAAAAATCGATTTTGATATACGTACATAGAACCTTTGGGTATCGGATAAAAGACGATAAAATTCTGCACCACTAGTAAAATTATTGTCTAGCTGTCAAAGTTGCGGAATTTTTGCTGTTGGTTGCGTACAATCGCAAAACGAAATTTTTTCGTACTTTGAAAAGTATTTATAGAAAAACAAACCATTTTGAATAATTTTTTGATGATAAGTCTTCAACTTCAGGTATTTCAAGTAGTAATAGTGATCAATATGATCAACAAGTAAATATGATCAACAAAAATTATATTGAGCAGTCGTCTTTTCATTGAGCGTATTAATTTTCTGATACTTCAGCTCAACATGTTACTGAGCAGAGGTCGTTTTTTGAACGCAACCAGTATAAAATTCCATATATGTGGTATTAAAGTTGTTTCTTTCGTGAAAAAAATACAAAAAACTACTCGAAAATGACTAAAGAAGGACCGAAAAATACAAAAACCACACGAAAACGACTAAAAAAATATAAAGCAAGATCGATGATTCGAAAAATACTCGGAAAAAAAACAAAAAATGACTCGAAAATTACAAAAACAGAACCGAAAAAATTCTTAAAAATGACTCGAAAATAATTCGAATAAAATACAAAAAATTACTCGAAAATTACTAAAAAAAAAAAACAGTAATAAAAGACTTCAAGTGAAGTCGCGTGTAGGGCACCATTTTCTCCCGACAAAACAGTCTTTTATGATCACAAAATAAGCTAATTTTTGATTGTTTTAATCGCTCTGGGGAATCATAACTGATTCGAATTTGTTCAAAAATTTTATGAAATGCTGGCTGGGATATTTCACCCCGAAATACACATAATTTTTATTTAAATTTTATTTATATATAAGGTGGGCATGGTTACTGCTGGATTCAGTAAATTTTTTTACCGAATATTCTTTACTCCAATCTAAATCAGTATGTCGAGTTTTATTACATTTATGTATTTTAGCATTTTACCTGATATCACGCTTTGAAAATTTCACTTATATGGTGAGTGTGCGTGGTTACCGAGAGATTTGGTTGATTTAAGTTCAAAATATTATTTATACTAATATTAAGAAGTGTGCCGAATTGTATTGAATTTACTTCAGTATTTTACCTGATATCAAGCTTTGAAAATTTCACTTGTATGGTGGGTGGGCGTGGTTTCGAACCGATTTCACCCATTTTACAAAGGTAACATTTCGATATGCTCATAGGTTAATCTATGGTCCGGCTAAGAATTCGATTTTGTATAAAAATTTACTTCGGCCAGCTTTTCCTGTCAAATACTCCATAGTGCAACGTGACATTTGATTTTTCAGAGGAGCTGCAGCTCCCATAGCATAGTGAAATAAATAGAAGTGACGCCCTCTTTTCTGTTCACTGACGTCTGCCAAATTTGAAAATTATTCTCTTACTTCTCCCGAAACATTTGATATTTCAGAAGTAAATATAAAAAAATATTAACCCATTGGTACCAGCACAATATAAAAATAAAATAGAAAAATTTGAAAAGCCAGAAAAATTTTTAGACATTGATAAACGAGATCTTCGAAGACGTTTGTAACAAACATGTGAGAATTATATCGGTATCATTAGAAAAAATAAAAAAAATACATAAATCAAAATGTCATTGAAAATAATAAAATAAATTGGAATTTGAGTTTTTGTCAGTTATTACCAGCACATTCAGCTGAATCACCAAAATTTGATTAAAGAAAATTTGTTAAAAAATTCTTGAGCAATATGGAAGGTAAGTTCTTGTTCGACGCAAACAATTGCTCAAACTTTTTCTTCTGAGTATGTAGAGCACTCTTTAATTGTGATCTGACCACAAAAAGACAGAAAATTTTAGATCGGGCTGGTCAGAGCCAAGACGTATTTTTAATAGGGTGAAGTCATCTCAGAAAGAGCAAAAGGTGTAGAGTCAAAAACAGCTGTTTAGTATTAAAATTGATAATTTTTTACAGGTCAATGATGTGAAGCTTTAATTTAGGTATGATTGTTATGATATAACTATTTCTATTATGCGAATCTTCTTCCAATGTCATATTACTCTCTGGCTCATGACGAGTTTCTTTTAACGTACCCGTTGCCATACTGTACGATTCGTAACAATCTGATTGCTTTGCAAAAGGTAGAATCCTTTCATTTTAACCCGTATCGTCCCGGTATTAGATGCTATGATCCAATTTGAAAAATTTTCAAAACGCAATTTCCATATGTCTTCAATAAGAAATTTTAACAATTAAAAAAAAATAGGAAAAAAAAAGGTTTCTGAGTTTTAGAGTGTATAGTAGTTTTTGGCTTACCCAAGAAAATAAGATGACCTGGTGCATGAAACCCTGGTACTCAGCGTTACCGTTCACCACTACCACTATACCACAGCTTCGGCGAAATTCAAACTAAAATTCATACTGAAGACTGGTTCAAATATCTCAACAAAATTCAAGTCAAAATAAGATCATGAATCAAACCAAATTCAGACCAGTGGCACACCAAAATTCTCGCCAAAAATTAAACCAACTTCAGACAAAATTTAGACCAAAAATCATACCAGAATTTAGGTTGAAAATCAAACCAAAACTCAGACTAGAAGAAGAGTCGAGTTCATACCTAAAATATAGCAAACTCGGACCAATAGGAAACCAAATTTAAAAATTACACCAAAAGTAGCCCAAAATGCATACCAAAACTTAGGCCAAAATTCAATCAAAATTCAGCCAAAAAAGACCAGATGCAATCAAAATTTCGACTCTAAATTCATATAAAAAAAAATTTTCTTGGAGCTTTGGTACAAAAGATCTTATAGGCCGCATTGCCTGGCTCTCGGGTCGTCCCATTTTCCGATTTTCAATTCAATCCAAAGGTTTTCTGGCACATTTCTCAGATCTTTAGGTCTTACATAGTTTTTTTTTTATCATTCAAGCCATTAACCAACAACAGAATATTTCGTTTTAGTTTTTTTCCTGGTACATAGAGTTGCCAAGCTTTTTCTTTGGTATTACAAATCTAATATTACAAGTATATATTGGAAATCGACACCATAGTAAATTTTACTATGATTAACATTAGTACTTAATAATTTAATCTAAACTGTGAGTTTTTTTTTTGCCAATGATGTTGGTTATTGTTTGCAAGTGTTTTTGTTTTTTTGCTTATATTCGTAACGCTGATGTTAGGTGGTTTGGGCTGTTCTAAACAACTTGCTGAGACTTTTTGGACCATTGTGATACCTTCTGGGGCGAGTTGTCATCTCTTGAACCCTCCTAGTTAAACCCTTTGGCACTTTCGATGAAGCGTAGTTTGTTCGTGATTTCAGAGAATAAAAGTTCTGTCTGTCATCGAAAGATTCACCCAGAATTCTGTGTATGCGTGCTGCAAGAGCGGGGCAGTCGCATAAAAGGTGGCAGATTGTTTCCTCTTCATCTCTGCAGCTTCAGAAGAAATAATTGTAGGGAAGACCTCGTCTGCGGTCATTATTCCCAATAAGGAAGTGTCCGGTAAGAATAGAGATCATCCTGCTAATGTGGATTCGGTCCAAGTTTATAAGTGTTTTAGAGCGTTTCTGGTTTGGCGTAGCTCAGAGCTGTCTAGCAATAGTATAGGATTTGTTATATTCTCCATCTGCTTTCCGCAATATGGAATTCATAAATAAGAGTTTGCACGTGGCCAGTGGTATATCCGCATTGCAAGTGCTGAGCGAGTTGCTGAGAGTCATGCCAAGTCTGGCGAGGTTATCAGCTTTACATTTTCCCTCACTGGTGATGTTAGTATATCAATTTTTAACAGTATACCATAGTTGAAATAAAATAATAATTTAAATCTAACTGCATTTTAATATTTATTTTATTGAAAAAATGATTACAGTACTATATATTAAAAGCACCATTCTTTATCACATATATAGTAGTAAAATATCTTTATTCTTATGATTGAATGATTTGGTTTGAGTTTTGAATTACATTCTTATGATCCATGCCTTGAGACAAACCAAATATACGACAAGAGAATTTCAGGATCGATTTCTTACAATCATCAACATCATTGAATGGATGGAAGCATTTTTGGAATTTAGCCCTCAAATGATTAGGTTGCTCCAAGTGTGTTGAATTCTAAAAAAAACAACAAACGTAAATAAATACACATAAGTAAATAAATAAATACACATATAAAAAACAAAATGAATTGAAAATTATGTATATATATTGGATGTAATTGATTCACCTGCTAACCAGCTCATTTATTTTAAATTTAAATATAAGTGTAAAATAAAAATAAATCAACTAATAAAACTGGCGAATCGAAAGCAGCAATTGATTTGTTTTTCTTACCTTATACGGTTCCATTCCCTTGTCAGATTGGAAGTACATACATATATGCAGCTCTTCCAGATCTTCTCTGTGATGGTCGGCCAGAGAACTAAAGTAATTTAACGGAATTGGTCGCTATAGTAAAGTACAGAAATTTAATATAAAAAATGTGAAATATATATTTTTAATTTCTTCACTTACCCAACGACGTATAAAAATTGTTAACGATTTCAGTTTTGGTAATGTGGTAATACCAATGTGACTTTTTTCGTCATAAGCTGTATTCCATGAGTATCTCAGTACTCGTAATTCCCCGCAATGTTCAACTATCGCATTTAAATTATTCCAATAACAGCACTGTATATCCAGATGATGTAATTGTAGAGCTTCACAAACTTCAATTAAAGTTTGCATAGTTATTTGACGACAACTTCTCAAAGTAAGATGCGTTACTTTGCGCATATGAATTAAATCCTTACCGGTTATTTGGCTAGTCGATAAATTTAAAACTTTTAAGTTTTTTATTGCAATCAAAGGTTTTATATCATCGTCAAATATGTTTTTGCTACAAATATTCACTTCGGTGATGCTAAGCAGATTATCGGCATTCAGAAAATTTATATATTTTATGCCAGATACATTAAATAATTGCAAACGTTTTAAGTTTGTGCAATATTGTTGCATTGCTTCAAATAGTCTCATATTGAAGTTAAAGACGGGACTATCGGTTATAGTTACAAACTGAACACTCTCCAGAAGAGGTCCAAAATAACGCCAAAAATATAGCATTTCGTTTTTAGAAAATGTTTTAATGTCCATATATAATTTAGGAGTTAGAACGCGTGGCATTCTAATGGTAAGATATTTAACAAAAACACTTTGCAAAAAAGTACATGTCTGGGAAAAGCGTAATTTTTCTTTAAGCTGCAGATATTCAAATAGTGTCGTATAAAAATCATCATACAACAAAGACTTTGTGGTAACTTCATCTTTTATTTTCAAATTATACAAAGGGAGCGTAGTGATAACTTCATCTCTCATTTCCATTTGAGCTGCGAAATAAAAAAAGTTTACAATGTTTTGATCTTATAAAAATTTACGAAAAGATTTTTGAAAATTTTGTAGGTACTTACAATCCATTTTAAATTTTCGTGTAGTTTTAAGCAAGATAACAGAATCGTCGTCTGTTCAGTTGGGCATCTAAATAAAGTAATGCTAATTTATACGAAATTATGTTCCTTATATACCGAACAATTAGCACACAAACACATTTAGAACATATGAAGCAAGAGACAAGTTTTTTTCGCACTCGTTTATCCTGTAGTAAAACAAATATCATTGTCTCACGACTGCAATAAATTATTTATGCATTTATTTTCAAGGTTCAAGACACCTCTAGCAATTAAAAGCAAAATTTGCTATTGCCGATGATATCGGGCATGGTGAAATCATGAATAAGGTGATAGCAAGATTACAACAATTTCACATTGGCAAAAACAACACATCTTTGTTGTTGCATCAGATACCAAAAAAAATGTCAAAATCAGCCGTACAATAACAACACATTTTTGTTGTTGCGGCCATAATGGCGGCATGCAGCAAAAAAAGGACACTTCCTTCTGATTGTTAGAAAAGATACACTAACAAACTGCTACCGCAGAACTCTTCGTGGCGATTTGTTTGAAGAGCGATTTTGTATTCTCTTTTCTTTATTGTTTCAGCTTTCTGTACAGCTTTGCTCGTCTTTAAATCGTGTCGACGATTTTTGGCAAATCGTGGAAGAATCTTCCGGGATCGACAATGCAAAAAAAAAATGCAATTCCTTTTATTGCCCTATTGTTTGTAGATAAATATTAAGTGCAGTGACAACAACACATTTATCTATTTCTTGCACGTTCTTAAATTATTTTGCATGCGTTTTCCAACATGTGCGTTTGAGTTTGGTCCCGTGATGAGTTTTTGTCACCAACTCTGTTAAATTCGCAGAACACATAAATATTTTCATAGAATCCTTCAAAATGCAATAACCATAAACAGGTACTGTTTTTTGTTTTTCTTGAAAAATGATAATAAGAGCAATTTATATTTTTAGCACCTTCATGCATGGCGATATCCAAACCTCAACTAAAAAATTAAAAAATTAAACTCATACTAAAAACCAAACTAAAATTAAACAAAAATGGGGAAAAAATTCAGAAAAAAAACTAGACCGAAAGTCAAACCAATTTCAAATTAAAATTTAGATCAAATTCAGACTGATATTCAAACCAAATACAGACCGATATCTGTCCAGACTCAAACCAAAAAATCAGATGAGAACTCATACTAATATTGAGACTAATAAATCATATCAAATCTCAGACCGAGTGAACCGAAAACTGAGGCCAATAAATCAGACCAAAACTCACCCTAAAAGTCAAGCAGGAAGAAAAACCCAAATTCCGACAGAAATAAATAAATATTATTTAATGCTTAGTCTTGTGTAAAAAAATCAAAACGGTATTTTATGAACTCTCCTGATAAGAATAGTATATGTTGTTATAAAGTTCTACCGAGTGTTCTACTATGCAATAAAACAATACAATAAATATAAAAAATGTTTGATATGTTCCACTATTCCATTGATATGTAGGTATATTCCATAACCGTCTTTAATATGAAAAATATGTGTTGCATACTTTTAGGCTTAAAGTAAAATATATAGAAAAAACACAAGCTTATAAACTCACACATACCATGAAACCTCAACTTGATTTTCTGGCCAAAATTCAAAAAATCGATTTTGATGTACGTACATAGAACCTTTGGGTATCGGATAAAAGACGATAAAATTCTGCATCACTAGTAAAATTATTGTCTAGCTGTCAAAGTTGCGGTATTTTTGCTGTTGGTTGCGTACAATCGCAAAACGAAATTTTTTCGTACTTTGAAAAGTATTTATAGAAAAACAAACCATTTTGAATAATTTTTTGATGATAAGTCTTCAACTTCAGGTATTTCAAGTAGTAATAGTGATCAATATGATCAACAAGTAAATATGATCAACAAAAATTATATTGAGCAGTCGTCTTTTCATTGAGCGTATTAATTTTCTGATACTTCAGCTCAACATGTTACTGAGCAGAGGTCGTTTTTTGAACGCAACCAGTATAAAATTCCATATATGTGGTATTAAAGTTGTTTCTTTCGTGAAAAAAATACAAAAAACTATTCGAAAATGACTAAAGAAGGACCGAAAAATACAAAAACCACTCGAAAACGACTAAAAAAATATAAAGCAAGATCGATGATTCGAAAAATACTCGAAAAAAAAAACAAAAAATGACTCGAAAATTACAACAACAGGACCGAAAAAATTCTTAAAAATGACTCGAAAATAATTCGAATCAAATACAAAAAATGACTCGAAAATTACTAAAAAAAAAAAAACAGTAATAAAAGACTTCAAGTGAAGTCGCGTGTAGGGTACCATATTCTCCCGACAAAACAGTCTTTTATGATCACAAAATAAGCTAATTTTTGATTGTTTTAATCGCGCTGGGGAATCATAACTGATTCGAATTTGTTCAAAAATTTTATGAAATGCTGGCTGGGATATTTCACCTCGAAATACACATAATTTTTTTTTTTTTTTAATTTTACTTATATATAAGGTGGGCATGGTTACTGCTGGATTCAGTAAATTTTTTTACCGAATATTCTTTACTCCAATCTAAATCAGTATGTCGAGTTTTATTACATTTATGTACTTTAGCATTTTACCTGATACCACGCTTTGAAAATTTCACTTATATCGTTAGTGGGCGTGGTTACCGAGAGATTTGGTTGATTTAAGTTCAAAATATTATTTATACTAATATTAAGAAGTGTGCCGAATTGTACTTCAGTATTTTACCTGATATCAAGCTTTGAAAATTTCACTTGTATGGTGGGTGGGCGTGGTTTCGAACCGATTTCACTCATTTTACAAAGGTAACATTTCGATATGCTCATAGGTTAATCTATGGTCCGGCTAAGAATTCGATTTTGTATAAAAATTTACTTCAGCCAGCTTTTCCTGTCAAATACTCCATAGTGCAACGTGACATTTGATTTTTCAGAGGAGCTGCAGCTCCCATAGCACCCTTTGGATCGATCCATCTCCTAGTGTTGAACATATAAATTTTATACGTGGTAACTTAAGTTTGTTTACGTACGTTTGCTTGCATGTATTGAATTATCACCACAATTACATTCTAGTTGTTGCTGTTGTTGTCTGCACATGAAATTGTCACATTCAATGAGTAGTTATCTATTTTACTTTGGCAACTTATTGCAAGGTTGAACAGTGTTGTTAATTATATTTATATTGCGCGTTTAAGTTTTTAATTGTGCGATGTTTACACAGGCATCCATGCCGATCTACTATTTTATTTATATGTATGTAGCCAGTCATTCATCCTGATCTTGCAACTTTTTTTTATCTATGAATTTGCAATGACATTTTTTATGTAAACAATTTTTTTTTTTAAGTGGCTTCGTAAGCTCTCTTCTTCAAAGGGAGGCGTAGAAACTAACTTGGCCCGATTTCTGAGAATTATATCGGTATCATTAGAAAAAATAAAAAAAATACATAAATCAAAATGTCATTGAAAATAATAAAATAAATTGGAATTTGAGTTTTTGTCAGTTATTACCAGCACATTCAGCTGAATCACCAAAATTTGATTAAAGAAAATCTGTTAAAAAATTCTTGAGCAATATGGAAGGTAAGTTCTTGTTCGACGCAAACAATTGCTCAAACTTTTTCTTCTGAGTATGTAGAGCACTCTTTAATTGTGATCTGACCACAAAGACAGAAAATTTTAGATCGGGCTGGTCAGAGCCAAGACGTATTTTTAATAGGGTGAAGTCATCTCAGAGAGAGCAAAAGGTGTAGAGTCAAAAACAGCTGTTTAGTATTAAAATTGATAATTTTTTACAGGTCAATGATGTGAAGCTTTAATTTAGGTATGATTGTTATGATATAACTATTTCTATTATGCGAATCTTCTTCCAATGTCATATTACTCTCTGGCTCATGACGAGTTTCTTTTAACGTACCCGTTGCCATACTGTACGATTCGTAACAATCTGATTGCTTTGCAAAAGGTAGAATCCTTTCATTTTAACCCGTATCGTCCCGGTATTAGATGCTATGATCCAATTTGAAAAATTTTCAAAACGCAATTTCCATATGTCTTCAATAAGAAATTTTAACAATTAAAAAAAAATAGGAAAAAAAAAGGTTTCTGAGTTTTAGAGTGTATAGTAGTTTTTGGCTTACCCAAGAAAATAAGATGACCTGGTGCATGAAACCCTGGTACTCAGCGTTACCGTTCACCACTACCACTATACCACAGCTTCGGCGAAATTCAAACTAAAATTCATACTGAAGGCTGGTTCAAATATCTCAACAAAATTCAAGTCAAAATAAGATCATGAATCAAACCAAATACAGACCAGTGGCACACCAAAATTCTCGCCAAAAATTAAACCAACTTCAGACAAAATTTAGACCAAAAATCATACCAGAATTTAGGTAGAAAATCAAACCAAAACTCAGACTGGAAGAAGAGTCGAATTCATACCTAAAATATAGCAAACTCGGACCAATAGGAAACCAAATTTAAAAATTACACCAAAAGTTGCCCAAAATGCATACCAAAACTTAGGCCAAAATTCAATCAAAATTCAGCCAAAAAAGACCAGATGCAATCAAAATTTCGACTCTAAATTCATATAAAAAAAAATTTTCTTGGAGCTTTGGTACAAAAGATCTTATAGGCCGCATTGCCTGGCTCTCGGGTCGTCCCATTTTCCGATTTTCAATTCAATCCAAAGGTTTTCTGGCACATTTCTCAGATCTTTAGGTCTTACATAGTTTTTTTTTTATCATTCAAGCCATTAACCAACAACAGAATATTTCGCCTTAGTTTTTTTCCTGGTACATAGAGTTGCCAAGCTTTTTCTTTGGTATTACAAATCTAATATTACAAGTATATATTGGAAATCGACACCATAGTAAATTTTACTATGATTAACATTAGTACTTAATAATTTCATCTAAACTGTGAGTTTTTTTTTTTGCCAATGATGTTGGTTATTGTTTGCAAGTGTTTTTTTTTTTTTTGCTTATATTCGTAACGCTGATGTTAGGTGGTTTGGGCTGTTCTAAACAACTTGCTGAGACTTTTTGGACCATTGTGATACCTTCTGGGGCGAGTTGTCATCTCTTGAACCCTCCTAGTTAAACCCTTTGGCACTTTCGATGAAGCGTAGTTTGTTCGTGATTTCAGAGAATAAAAGTTCTGTCTGTCATCGAAAGATTCACCCAGAATTCTGTGTATGCGTGCTGCAAGAGCGGGGCAGTCGCATAAAAGGTGGCAGATTGTTTCCTCTTCATCTCTGCAGCTTCAGAAGAAATAATTGTAGGGAAGACCTCGTCTGCGGTCATTATTCCCAATAAGGAAGTGTCCGGTAAGAATAGAGATCATCCTGCTAATGTGGATTCGGTCCAAGTTTATAAGTGTTTTAGAGCGTTTCTGGTTTGGCGTAGCTCAGAGCTGTCTAGCAATAGTATAGGATTTGTTATATTCTCCATCTGCTTTCCGCAATATGGAATTCTTAAATAAGAGTTTGCACGTGGCCAGTGGTATATCCGCATTGCAAGTGCTGAGCGAGTTGCTGAGAGTCATGCCAAGTCTGGCGAGGTTATCAGCTTTACATTTTCCCTCACTGGTGATGTTAGTATATCAATTTTTAACAGTATATCATAGTTGAAATAAAATAATAATTTAAATCTAACTGCATTTTAATATTTATTTTGTTGAAAAAATGATTACAGTACTATATATTAAAAGCACCATTCTTTATCACATATATAGTAGTAAAATATCTTTATTCTTATGATTGAATGATTTGGTTTGAATTTTGAATTACATTCTTATGATCCATGCCTTGAGACAAACCAAATATACGACAAGAGAATTTCAGGATCGATTTCTTACAATCATCAACATCATTGAATGGATGGAAGCATTTTTGGAATTTAGCCCTCAAATGATTAGGTTGCTCCAAGTGTGTTGAATTCTAAAAAAAAAAACAACAAACGTAAATAAATACACATAAGTAAATAAATAAATACACATATAAAAAACAAAATGAATTGAAAATTATGTATATATATTGGATGTAATTGTTTCACCTGCTAACCAGCTCATTTATTTTAAATTTAAATATAAGTGTAAAATAAAAATAAATCAACTAATAAAACTGGCGAATCGAAAGCAGCAATTGATTTGTTTTTCTTACCTTATACGGTTCCATTCCCTTGTCAGATTGAAAGTACGTACATATATGCAGCTCTTCCAGATCTTCTCTGTGATGGTCGGCCAGAGAACTAAAGTAATTTAACGGAATTGGTCGCTATAGTAAAGAACAGAAATTTAATATAAAAAATGTGAAATATATATTTTTAATTTCTTCACTTACCCAACGACGTATAAAAATTGTTAACGATTTCAGTTTTGGTAATGTGGTAATACCAATGTGACTTTTTTCGTCATAAGCTGTATTCCATGAGTATCTCAGTACTCGTAATTCCCCGCAATGTTCAACTATCGCATTTAAATTATTCCAATAACAGCACTGTATATCCAGATGATGTAATTGTAGAGCTTCACAAACTTCAATTAAAGTTTGCATAGTTATTTGACGACAACTTCTCAAAGTAAGATGCGTTACTTTGCGCATATGTATTAAATCCTTACCGGTTATTTGGCTAGTCGATAAATTTAAAACTTTTAAGTTTTTTATTGCAATCAAAGGTTTTATATCATCGTCAAATATGTTTTTGCTACAAATATTCACTTCGGTGATGCTAAGCAGATTATCGGCATTAAGAAAATTTATATATTTTATGCCAGATACATTAAATAATTGCAAACGTTTTAAGTTTGTGCAATATTGTTGCATTGCTTCAAATAGTCTCATATTGAAGTTAAAGACGGGACTATCGGTTATAGTTACAAACTGAACACTCTCCAGAAGAGGTCCAAAATAACGCCAAAAATATAGCATTTCGTTTTTAGAAAATGTTTTAATGTCCATATATAATTTAGGAGTTAGAACGCGTGGCATTCTAATGGTAAGATATTTAACAAAAACACTTTGCAAAAAAGTACATGTCTGGGAAAAGCGTAATTTTTCTTTAAGCTGCAGATATTCAAATAGTGTCGTATAAAAATCATCATACAACAAAGACTTTGTGGTAACTTCATCTTTTATTTTCAAATTATACAAAGGGAGCGTAGTGATAACTTCATCTCTCATTTCCATTTGAGCTGCGAAATAAAAAAAAGTTTACAATGTTTTGATCTTATAAAAATTTACGAAAAGATTTTTGAAAATTTTGTAGGTACTTACAATCCATTTTAAATTTTCGTGTAGTTTTAAGCAAGATAACAGAATCGTCGTCTGTTCAGTTGGGCATCTAAATAAAGTAATGCTAATTTATACGAAATTATGTTCCTTATATACCGAACAATTAGCACACAAACACATTTAGAACATATGAAGCAAGAGACAAGTTTTTTTCGCACTCGTTTATCCTGTAGTAAAACAAATATCATTGTCTCACGACTGCAATAAATTATTTATGCATTTATTTTCAAGGTTCAAGACACCTCTAGCAATTAAAAGCAAAATTTGCTATTGCCGATGATATCGGGCATGGTGAAATCATGAATAAGGTGATAGCAAGATTACAACAATTTCACATTGGCAAAAACAACACATCTTTGTTGTTGCATCAGATACCAAAAAAAATGTCAAAATCAGCCGTACAATAACAACACATTTTTGTTGTTGCGGCCATAATGGCGGCATGCAGCAAAAAAAGGACACTTCCTTCTGATTGTTAGAAAAGATACACTAACAAACTGCTACCGCAGAACTCTTCGTGGCGATTTGTTTGAAGAGCGATTTTGTACTCTCTTTTCTTTATTGTTTCAGCTTTCTGTACAGCTTGCTCGCCTTTAAATCGTGTCGACGATTTTTGGCAAATCGTGGAAGAATCTTCCGGGATCGACAATGTAAAAAAAAAAAATGCAATTCCTTTTATTGCCCTATTGTTTGTAGATAAATATTAAGTGCAGTGACAACAACACATTTATCTATTTCTTGCATGTTCTTAAATTATTTTGCATGCGTTTTCCAACATGTGCGTTTGAGTTTGGTCCCGTGATGAGTTTTTGTCACCAACTCTGTTAAATTCGCAGAACACATAAATATTTTCATAGAATCCTTCAAAATGCAATAACCATAAACAGGTACTGTTTTTTGTTTTTCTTGAAAAATTTATATTTTTAGTACCTTCATGCTTGATTATGAAACATATGGATTTCAGTTGGGAATTCCCGGAATATAAAAGAAAATTATTTTCTTGGCGATATCCAAACCTCAACTAAAAAATTAAAAAATTAAACTCATACTAAAAACCAAACTAAAATTAAACAAAAATGGGGAAAAAATTCAGAAAAAAAACTAGACCGAAAGTCAAACCAATTTCAAATTAAAATTTAGATCAAATTCAGACTGATATTCAAACCAAATACAGACCGATATCTGTCCAGACTCAAACCAAAAAATCAGATGAGAACTCATACTAATATTGAGACTAATAAATCATATCAAATCTCAGACCGAGTGAACCGAAAACTGAGGCCAATAAATCAGGCCAAAACTCACCCTAAAAGTCAAGCAGGAAGAAAAACCCAAATTCCGACAGAAATAAATATTATTTAATGCTTAGTCTTGTGTAAAAAAAATCAAAACGGTATTTTATGAACTCTCCTGATAAGAATAGTATATGTTGTTATAAAGTTCTACCGAGTGTTCTACTATGCAATAAAACAATACAATAAATATAAAAAATGTTTGATATGTTCCACTATTCCATTGATATGTAAGTATATTCCATAACCGTCTTTAATATGAAAATTATGTGTTGCATACTTTTAGGCTTAAAGTAAAATATATAGAAAAAACACAGGCTTATAAACTCACACATACCATGAAACCTCAACTTGATTTTCTGGCCAAAATTAAAAAAAATTGATTTTGATGTATGTACATAGAACCTTTGGGTATCGGATAAAAGACGATAAAATTCTGCACCACTAGTAAAATTATTGTCTAGCTGTCAAAGTTGCGGTATTTTTGCTGTTGGTTGCGTACAATCGCAAAACGAAATTTTTTCGTACTTTGAAAAGTATTTATAGAAAAACAAACCATTTTGAATAATTTTTTGATGATAAGTCTTCAACTTCAGGTATTTCAAGTAGTAATAGTGATCAATATGATCAACAAGTAAATATGATCTACAAAAATTATATGGAGCAGTCGTCTTTTCATTGAGCGTATTAATTTTCTGATACTTCAGCTCAACATGTTACTGAGCAGAGGTCGTTTTTTGAACGCAACCAGTATAAAATTCCATATATGTGGTATTAAAGTTGTTTCTTTCGTGAAAAAAATACAAAAAACTACTCGAAAATGACTAAAGAAGGACCGAAAAATACAAAAACCACTCGAAAACGACTAAAAAAATATAAAGCAAGATCGATGATTCGAAAAATACTCGGAAAAAAAACAAAAAATGACTCGAAAATTACAACAACAGGACCGAAAAAATTCTTAAAAATTACTCGAAAATAATTCGAATCAAATACAAAAAATTACTCGAAAATTACTAAAAAAAAAAAAAAACAGTAATAAAAGACTTCAAGTGGAGCCGCGTGTAGGGTACCATTTTCTCCCGACAAAACAGTCTTTTATGATCACAAAATAAGCTAATTTTTGATTGTTTTAATCGCGCTGGGAATCATAACTGATTCGACTTTGTTCAAAGATTTTATGAAATGCTGGCTGGGATATTTCACCTCGAAATACACATAATTTTTTTTTTAATTTTACTTATATATAAGGTGGGCGTGGTTACTGCTGGATTCTGTAAATTTTTTTACCGAATATTTTTTACTCCAATCTAAATCAGTATGTCGAGTTTTATTACATTTATGTACTTTAGCATTTTACCTGATATCACGCTTTGAAAATTTCACTTATATGGTTAGTGGGCGTGGTTACCGGGAGATTTGGTTGATTTAAGTTCAAAATATTATTTATACTAATATTAAGAAGTGTGCCGAATTGTACTTCAGTATTTTACCTGATATCAAGCTTTGAAAATTTCACTTGTATGGTGGGTGGGCGTGGTTTCGAACCGATTTCACTCATTTTACAAAGGTAACATTTCGATATGCTCATAGGTTAATCTATGGTCCGGCTAAGAATTCGATTTTGTATAAAAATTTACTTCGGCCAGCTTTTCCTGTCAAATACTCCATAGTGCAACGTAACATTTGATTTTTCAGAGGAGCTGCAGCTCCCATAGCACCCTTTGGATCGATCCATCTCCTAGTGTTGAACATATAAATTTTATACGTGGTAACTTAAGTTTGTTTACGTACGTTTGCTTGCATGTATTGAATTATCACCACAATTACATTCTAGTTGTTGCTGTTGTTGTCTGCACATGAAATTGTCACATTCAATGAGTAGTTATCTATTTTACTTTGGCAACTTATTGCAAGGTTGAACAGTGTTGTTAATTATATTTATATCGCGCGTTTAAGTTTTTAATTGTGCGATGTTTACACAGGCATCCATGCCGATCTACTATTTTATTTATATGTATGTAGCCAGTCATTCATCCTGATCTTGCAACTTTTTTTTATCTATGAATTTGCAATGACATTTTTTATGTAAACAATTTTTTTTTTTTAAGTGGCTTCGTAAGCTCTCTTCTTCAAAGGGAGGCGTAGAAACTAACTTGGCCCGATTTCTGAGAATTATATCGGTATCATTAGAAAAAATAAAAAAAATACATAAATCAAAATGTCATTGAAAATAATAAAATAAATTGGAATTTGAGTTTTTGTCAGTTATTACCAGCACATTCAGCTGAATCACCAAAATTTGATTAAAGAAAATCTGTTAAAAAATTCTTGAGCAATATGGAAGGTAAGTTCTTGGTCGACGCAAACAATTGCTCAAACTTTTTCTTCTGAGTATGTAGAGCACTCTTTAATTGTGATCTGACCACAAAGACAGAAAATTTTAGATCGGGCTGGTCAGAGCCAAGACGTATTTTTAATAGGGTGAAGTCATCTCAGAGAGAGCAAAAGGTGTAGAGTCAAAAACAGCTGTTTAGTATTAAAATTGATCATTTTTACAGGTCAACGATGTGAAGCTTTAATTTAGGTATGATTGTTATGATATATATATGCAACTGGTATATAACTATTTCTATTATGCGAATCTTCTTCCAATGTCATATTACTCTCTGGCTCATGACGAGTTTCTTTTAACGTACCCGTTGCCATACTGTACGATTCGTAACAATCTGATTGCTTTGCAAAAGGTAGAATCCTTTTATTTTAACCCGTATCGTCCCGGTAGTAGATGCTATGATCCAATTTGAAAAATTTTCAAAACGCAATTTCCATATGTCTTCAATAAGAAATTTTAACAATTAAAAAAAAATAGGAAAAAAAAAAGGTTTCTGAGTTTTAGAGTGTATAGTAGTTTTTTGGCTTACCCCAAGAAAATAAGATGACCTGGTGCATGAAACCCTGGTACTCAGCGTTACCGTTCACCACTACCACTATACCACAGCTTCGGCGAAATTCAAACTAAAATTCATACTGAAGGCTGGTTCAAATATCTCAACAAAATTCTAGTCAAAATAAGATCATGAATCAAACCAAATTCAGACCAGTGGCACACCAAAATTCTCGCCAAAAATTAAACCAACTTCAGACAAAATTTAGACCAAAAATCATACCAGAATTTAGGTAGAAAATCAAACCAAAACTCAGACTGGAAGAAGAGTCGAATTCATACCTAAAATATAGCAAGCTCGGACCAATAGGAAACCAAATTTAAAAATTACACTAAAAGTAGCCCAAAATGCATACCAAAACTTAGGCCAAAATTCAATCAAAATTCAACCAAAAAAGACCAGACAAATTTCGACTCTAAATTCATATAAAAAAATTTTTCTTGAAAAATAAAGTAGACGCCCAACATCGAACGTAATTCCAAAGCATTTTGAGTATATTACAATTCGAAGCGAATAAACACATGTATACCTAAAACGATGAAATTCCAAGGAAATCAGGCTACTAATGTGAACTAGATATATGTGAACTTTTTCGAATTTATTCAGTTTAGTTTTTAATAATTACAATCCCGATATTAGGAATCGCAGGAAATAGCACAAATTGCATTGAGGGAGGGGTACTGTCGGGGTTTCTTCGATTTGAATTTTTTTATCAAAATTTTCTCCGTCGGAGCAAAGACACAGAGTTTCATATCTTGCTTGCCACAATGTACTTAGATCAATTGGATCAGCTATTCACATTCCGTCGTCCGACGTAATTGTGTTTAAGGCGTATATCTAAAGATGAAATTCTCAAAACTCTCGCAAATTTGAACTCGAATAAAAGCGTTGACTTTGACCTGATTCCTCTGTTGTTTCTTAAACAATGTGCAATTTCTTCGTACAAGCCATTAACTATTATTTTCAGCATATCTCTTTCAAGCGGTGTATTCCTAGACGATTGGAAAACTGCTTATATCATACTTATTTTCAAAGCTGATCAAAAAGGGAAAATTTATAACTACCGATCAATTGTAAAGCTATCAGTTTCACCGAATGTACTTGATGCTATTGTTAACAAACATTTATTTTCATATACCTACATATAGGCAGTAATTTGTGGCACCCAAATGATATTGATAGAATCGAGAGTTCAAAAAACTTTACTAAATTTGCGCTCCGGCCAACTTTCGCATACGAATTTATGCCATCGTACGAAGCTAGACGCCAACTGCTTAATTAACAAAAGCTCGGGATCATACAAAAATTATCAAAGGTATTATTTATTAAAGACATACTTGATGGCAAAATCGATTCATCAGATCTCTTGGTACTAATTCCATTTCATACTTCAGCAGGACCAAGACTTTATACTAAAGTTCATAGAACTAATTATAGTCACAGTGATTCTATCTCAAAATGCCTTAATATTTGTAATAATTTTAAAATTGATTTAGATTTCGACATGTTAATTTTGATCAAAGTTCTGGAAAAATATTTCAGTTAATTTATCTCCCCTATTTTTTATTTTTTTCTGTTTTTATTATTAGTTATAACCATTAGTTTGTAACTAAATTTGTAATCTGTGAGGGTATGACCAGTGGATGAAATTAAATAAATACTACAACTAGACTTGTGTGTAATGTACGGGGTTCAATCCCCGTCTTGGTCTGGTGGTTACCTTTCATTACCTTATATTCATTACCGATATCAAGTGGGCCGTTCTGGCCTGAGTGTATTTCACGACAGCCACTTAAAAACAAATACTAATTCAATAATAAATTCCACTGTAGTAAGATTTTTTTAGGTTATAAGCATTCACATTTATGGGAAGAGTTGTAATCCCATAATCACTTTCTGAAATCGACACTGGTGACATGTAAATTAAGTTTGTTTTCATTCAAAAGCTAAACTTGAACTTAGTAATTTTGTTGTTGTTTTATTTCTAAACGCTTTAGGCGACCTACATAAATATATTGACTGCCTATAAATTAACAAAAAAAAAAAAAAAGAATAACACGAGAGTATCCAGGGCAAACCAAATGGGGAGGAAAAAATATTCTTACGAAGTTGGGGGTGGCGGTTTTTTAGCGCCAAATCTTATATTCCTTCCTTAAATTTGATATTGTACATGTTTAGACATTAAAATTTATAAACTGACAAGCTCACACACATTCAAAGGTACATGATTAAACTTAGGTAGAACTAAAAAAAGAAGACACTGTTGCTGTGTGTTGAGGCTATAAATAATTCTTCACTCTTCAAGGTTGGCCGCAGACACATTTCTGTGTTTTTGTTTTTTTTTCTTTGATTTATAACATATTGATTTTCCATCAAAGTGCTAAGTAAAAAGTTATTATCGATATGCGTGTGTAAAAATCAAAGAGCGTGTGCGTGTCGTCTGTGCTATGTATATAACTCCACCTGCACTGATATCAGCGAATTTCAAGTTATACAAATGAACATATTTTCAGTTTCAGTTGAGGTTTTAACTTTGCAGTGGAAGTACGGAATGGAAACTAAGAGAAATGAATACGAAGAAATTATCTAAAGAAGATAGAATACAGCGGCGGGAAAAACGCCACGAAACACAATTTGTTATAGCTAGAGCTAAAGAGAGACGTAGGTGACATGTGGGCGTGATGGCATCGGAAGGCTATTGAGGGCGTGGTCACACTACTTTTTTATTTAAAAAATTTAATTTAATTGTTTTTTCTTTTTCACGCTGCCATAAAGGATTCGTTTATTATGTCAATCCACCGGAAATACCAAACATTGCTTTCGGTTCCGGCATGGAACGTGTTACGTTGCCATTAGAAGGACCTGCCCTATCATCATTTATGCGCAAGCATCAGGGTGAAGTGCGCACATTTCCTGGGCCACATGAATATTACGTTAGCAAACGTTTAACGAAAAAAGTAAGTAAAGATTAACATTTAACAGAGTAAATTTTCTTTTCTAAAATTAACTTAAAAAAATTATGATTATTTTATCAGCTTGCTTCAAATCAGGGGTCTAATGCATTTGCAAGTAAATTGCCAAGATTGCCACCCACAGATATTTCACGATTTCCACCCACTGGTGCTTATGACATAGATTTACCCAGAGTATTCAAACCACCAGCGAGACCATTTGGTTACGGCGCCAAACGTGATGGCCTTAAAAAGTTCCTAACACCAGGGTATGCAAATAATTTTAAGAGAGCGTGTGTAAAGCAGTGCTGGCCCCGACATTGCACGTGTGTGAAAAATAGAAGTTTTATATGCACAAAGCTCATTTACACAGCAGAAGGGCACAATTAATCAACGTGCATGTGTAGGTGGCCAGCAGTGGTGTACACCACTAAAAATAAAAATATGAAGTTTTGTGTTAATTTGGGACTCTTGATTACGAAATCAGAACTATTGAAGTCTAATTTTTTTATAAGGAATACTTCTTCCGAAGGAGATGTCTAGTCGGGTATCATTTTAGTGTTCTGCCGTACCTTTGTTATTATAACCATCCTGGTGCAGTAAAACCAACTGCTGCACTTTCGGAATACTGAACAATGGAACATCATGCTGTCACCATCGCTTGCACAATCATTTATAAATAATAATTGTAAAACTAAACCGCGCAAACTATTATCGCATCACAAAACTTTATTCAAAACGAAAATGCGCGGCCCGCACAATCCAAAATGACGGAAATGAAACCACCAGTGCTGCCAAGTTTGCTCAGTGTAGACTGGCGCAGATACACAAAAAATAAGAAAAACTTGCGACTTTTTTGTGGTTTGCGACTGTGCCATCACACAATTTTGTTAAAATTAAAATAGGTTTGACCTGCACAACTTGCTGGACTCGTGAGCGGATAAACGAACTTTTATGGTTTTAGTAAGTGGGAGTAGACCACTCCAGCCGAAAAATTTCGCATTAAAACCAGATTATACTCCCTGAGAATTCGGGTTCAATAAAACCTTTTGCCTAACGCAAAATAACCTGAAGAAGAACGGCCTCTAAGTCAATTTTACTATAAGTAAATCCGTTCTGTTTTTGAAATAACGGTACATGAGAATAGAAAAATGGGGTTAATAAGACTGTACTAGCATATTTTGAGGCTTATGGTTTTTCGTATTTGGAGAAAAGTCGTTTAGTATAAAGGGAAGAAAATTTTTTTTTATAACAACAAGAATCTTCTACCTATACTCCATGCCACAAATTTTGGGTGTTTTTCAAGTTTTTCTAATTCCCCGTACCGTTTTATCGAAACATGGTGTGATGGAGAAAACGATTTTCAGATTCAGATTCAAATTATTCTAGAATACATGTGAAATCACAAGTTGGATTGGAAAAACTAATTTTTATGGTACATTGTTTTCATTCAGGAAAGTATTGTTTACTCTTTTGATAACTTGTACAGAACTGACTGCACAATGCCGGAATTTTACCGATGGACTGTAGGCACAATGCAATCATCTGTACCACATACATTCATTTACATATATATACAAACATTATCGTTTTGCTGTGTTAGCAGAGCACACTTTAGTTTCTCCCAGAAACTGGACCCTCAACGGACGTTGTGGGTAACAATGAAAACGACCCCAACGAAATTCCCGACCCAACCATTTATATGAGAATTGGTAGCAATGCACCTGCATCAGTACATAATAAAGTTATACCTATGGGTTTTTCATCAGAGGATCAACCGTACCGGACTGTCTTGCATAGCTGATATTTTTGAATTATGGGCACTACTAAACTATTGTGAATGTAAATATCGGCAAAAAAGACGAAGAGAACATGACAAAAGTAGAATGTAAATAAACAAATATAACCAAATATTGGGCGATGCAGCCGATTAACTTAAAACGCGAGGGTCTTGGCGGTAATAATAAAACGTGATGAAGAGCATGGCTGTCGATTAAATTGAGTGGCCCGGCGGCAAAAATAAATATACGCGATAATTCTTCCAGTCTGCACCTACATAACACATATTGCGAGCATTGTGGGAACTTCGAATCGTTTTTTCTATAAGGTCAGACTAAGCAAAATGCGGAGTAAAAAACCTAGGAAGGCTTATGGTTTAGATGTAAAAATTGTGCAAAATTTCGTAACGAATAACTTTTTCTAAAAACACCAAACCTTATTAGTTTAAAAATATTTAACCTAAAATGAATCCTTATCTGGGTGAAAAAAGTCGGACAGTGCACAGTGTTGTTGGTTAAGTTAAAATTCAAAGACTAATCAATACAAATTTGCAGCCTCAATTGACTGTGATTTCAACGAAATGATCGCAATATTTTACAGATTTAATACATATAAATACAATTATAAATCGCAAAAGTTACATATATAAATTTTGTTTTACTTTTCAGTTCACCAACCTATCCTTACCATATACCATGCCCCCCACCTAAACTATCAATGGCATTCGGTAGTCGACGTGTTATTTGGCCAGAAGTTGCTGTCTTCTGTTCCCCACACAATAACGCCAAGTGTTTTACGTGTGGCCTAACAACTTTCGGAGATTATTTTCATAATTTTTTTAATAATCTAGATATGTGTCGGAAATGTATGAAAAATGAGGTGAAAATATTGAAAAATTGCGCTACCGATGTTTTTCTACGCATGCGTATGTATAATGAATTAAATAAATTCAAACCGGCACGTTATTGTGGATTCTTTCATGATCACAATGGTACAACCGCTGCAATTCAAATGATTTCAACCAAGGAGCTACGTAAAAAAATTACAAAAGAAAATTATTTGTATCGATATTGGTAATTTATGAATAAAATAAAAACTATAATTATGTTAATTTAATACCTGATTCAAATTAACTCTAGCCAAGAAGATTTGGCTAAGTTGTTTCCCAGAGAGTTGTTTTTTCTAAGATAGCGGATCAAGCCACCAGCTTTTATTTAAAAAAACTCCAAATTGGTTTCAGGTTATTCGAAATGCTTTGCAGAACATTATATTTAAGTCCCACCTGGGAAGTGAGTCCAGTGAGGTAGAAAGTCTAGAGAGTCTGTACTACTAGAGGTCAATGTTCGTAATTATATCTGTTCAGCTCGTAATCATGTCTAAGTATTATGTGATCAGTGGAAAGTATGTCTAAGACCTCTCGACTATAATAAGCAAAAAAAAGTGGTTGCTCATGAATCAAGAAGTAACTCATTCCTTAAAGTCAACCCTTAAACCACACAAAAATTAGGACCAAATGCAGACCAAAAAAAGAAAAATTCAAGGCAAAAATCACACCAAAATTCAAACAAAAAATCAAACGAAAATTCATAGCAAGACGAGGTCGAATTCATATTAAAAGTTAAACTAAAATTCAGACTAAAACTAAAAGAAGAGAATTTTCGACCGAAATTTAGACAGAAAATCAAATAAAAACTTGGACCAAAAATCAAATCTAAACTCAGATCTAAAAATAAACCACATTCAGATCAGAAATCGAAGTAAAAATATGGACCAAAATGAGTCCCAAATCGGACTAAAAGGAGGCCAAATTCAGAGCAAAACTAAACAAAAAATTCAGACCAAAATCAAACTAAAATTCAGATCTAAAATAGAACCAAAAAAGTGGGACATCTACAAACTGACCCAGATATTTTTGATTTATTCTAGTCCAAGTAAATATAATAGAAGGTTGTGCTGCAGAATGTTTTTAAAAGTTTATAAGCATTCACATTTTTAGAAGACGTTGGAGTCCCATTAACCATAAATAAAATGCTATATCCTTGTGTTTAAGGCCAAGCCTTGCTACTGTACAACAAAGGGAAAAAGCACATTTCCAAAACGTGACAATGTTTTTTTTTGTTTACGGCAGACAATTTTGAAACTGCAGGTGATCGCCATAAACTGCACGCTAAGCGCCTGGTTATTTTGGTGCTCGGTGTTCGACGAACACAAAACATTTTCTCCCGTGCTCGGTCAAGGTGGTTACATTCATCTCGTTACAGAGTTGTTTTTTGTCCAAATATACTCGTTTGTTTAATACTATTTTATATGTAATGATACTGTTTTGTAAAATAACTCATTGCCACCCTGAATACTCGGCGTGCTCGGTATACAATACAACGAGCATATCGTGTTCGCTGTGAGAGTGAGTACAGACTCTCTCTTGTGTTCGGTGGTATTCGCCGAGCATACTCGCAATATAACCACAGCCTAAAGTATCTACTGTAAAAGATAAGAAGAAGTGCTAAAATGGGGAAAAAATGCCTTAATGTGAAAATGCGAATATTTGGCAAAAACTCACAAAATATCATTCATTTCAAATTAAATTGTCCGTAAAGGTTTATACTGTAATTAGAAATATTTTTGTACCTTAAAGTAATTTATTTGAAAACTCATAGAAGAAACGTTGTATGGAATCACAAATACTACCTCTCAGTTTGCTTTTGATTGAAATCGGATCTACTGGGAGTTTAAGGGTTAAGGATCCAGTGAAACATTGGAGAAACTTTTGTCAAATTCAACCTTGCATATATCAGCGAAAAAAATCGTACAGCTTCAATCAGAAATGTATTTTAAATCTGAAGACTAGTACAATGTCGTTTACGGGAATAAAAACACCTGTTTTCTATAATAAATTCATAAATTCAACCAAAATAGCCTTTTAAAACATTTAACATCCAAAGAACTCTTAAGTGGTCTGCCTAGTATAACCAAAATATTAACTGAAAAAAGTTGTAAACGAAAAAATGTGTAAAATTTACGTCAAAAATTATTATTTTTTTCAAATCGTGAATTTTTCATTTTTTTATGATCAATCTTCAAACTGCTTTTAGATATATCTTCAAACTGCAGTCATATACTTTACAATACTATATATTTTTGTTTTTCCCAAACGATTCTAAGAGACTCTAGAGTGCACGCCGTAAAGGAAGAATTTTCAGAGGAACCTTCACATTCATTGCTTAATTTGAACTCTTGAATACAATAAACACTTTAAACTGCAAAAATAATTATTGAGTAGTTTAGAAAATAAAAAATCTATAAAAAGTACTTATTTTTTGGCGTTCTATATCAGGCGACCCCCTAAAGAAAGAAAATAAGAGAAAACAAATTTCCAGATTTCTGAAAATTTAATGTTATTCAAAAGGTATTGAGAAAGATGGTTTTGCGATTTAAAAATATCTGATCTATAGTGTTTTAAGTTTTTGGACAATTTATACTCAGTTCCAGGACACAAATTTCGAATTAAAGAAAATGCCTTTAACTTTACTAACCTGGATAAACTGCAAGTACGCAACGCTCAGAAGAACTTTCTCTTGCAGAACCTAAAGTCAAAACGTATGCAAAAAAAAAAAAAAAATAAAAAAATGTGTCGCACTGTGAATATAATAAAAAATATACACAGTTACTTTTATTATTTTTTACAAATTTTTTCTAAGAGCAAATTTTATCACAGTTGAATTTTAGCCATTGGCACGTTTAGATGTATACATAATATAAGCATTTTACAAACTATCAAAATATGGGAATTTTCGGATCGATTTCTCTCTGGAGTGGTCGATTTTGGTTCATATGGTCAAATTTTATAGCATGGATGTTTGAATGCTTTTTAGTAGATAATTATATGTTTGATTTTACTATAGCTTTTACTATTATAACTTTAGCTTTATTTGTACTTATTACAACAATGATTTATTTTATACTCAAGCAAAATTTTGTAATGGTGATAATTGAAGTTCCGGTGGAACAAAAATCTAAATAAAATCGTTTAATATGTAATTTTGGTCGGCTGTAACAATTTTTTATAAATTTTAGATTGAAAACTTGTTAACGCTTCTCGAGAAGTTTTAATTCAACGATTAAATTTCCAAATTGTCAGATATTTGTCTTAAACAGAGCTTGGAAGTAAGTATAACGATTACCTTTTGATTACTGTAATCATAATCATACTTCTTTTAATTTGATTACGATTGCAGTAATCAAAATGTAATCGTAATCCTTACTGCCCAGTAAGGGCAGCTTTGGTCCTGATAACAGTATTTTTTCTATTTTAAATTAGTTTTTAAAAATGGAGTGTAGCTCAGAAAATTTATAGATTACAAAGAATCCTTAAGAAAAAAAGTAAAATTTGAAGATTTCTTTAAATTTGATATTAATCACATATTGGAAAAAAATATTTTTTGCATAACAAAAATCTGATAATGCGCTCTATTTTCTTTTTTAACTTTTGGACTGAGTGCATGACTCAGCCCTAGGATGAAAATTTCGAATTGCTTTTTCAAAATTTTTTTTTTCGTATATACATATTTTAATCAACTTCTGAATAATGTTTAAAAAAAAATAACACCAAAATGTTTTGAAATGGCGGACTAAACAATGGTGCACTGGAATATCTCGCCACTGTAATAGTAGGACTGCGTACACGATAGCGCCCGGAATTCTTAACTGAAATACCAATAATTTTTATTTTGTTAATTCTCTCTATAGAATGAGAGTAGAATAAGGTAAAAAAATGATTTTTCTTATCGATATTCACCGAAGTCGGCACGTCCTTTTACAGCCGGCAATAATTTCCAAAATACTTCGAATTCAAAGCTAAAATTTCTTATAGACCTTTTCAGATAGTTTTCCAACCTATTAAACGAAAGAAACCGATTTTTTTTTCTTGCTCTTGAAGGATCAAGAAAACCACATTGAAACCTTGTTAACGATTCTCGAGTTTTAATTCAACGATCAAATTTCCAAATTGTAATTAATTCTCCCAGAAAAACTCATTTTTCAGGCAATTCAACTTATCAATTTAATATGGTCATATAAATAAATAAGTTTAAAGATTTTTAAGAAAATTAGACATATTGTGAGAATTGTTAATATTGTTTAACCCTTTACTGCATATTGAATACTTTTCAATTTCCAAGGAATATAATATTTCTAGTAAAGAGAAAATTCGAAGATAAAATCTTCGTTTATTTCACCAAAAATTTTCAATTGTACAGCTCAGACTGGAATCTAGTTGTATTAGGGACCGTCTGTCCCAAAAAAATCGTCCTATATTTATATTTTAGCTGCAAATTTCAACAGATTAGTAAATTTTTTTTTTATTTTTTCAAATTATACATCGCTTTTAAATCTCCAGTTAACTTTTGTCTATTATTAGATTTGCCACAATGGGATTTCGACCCAGAGGCTCAGGAAATTTTGACACTTCTCCGACCTACGGGCTTAGGAAAAATTTCTATTCCTTTCGCAATATTTTGGTGTTTTTTTTCTGTTTTCTATTTAACCTTTTCAAAAATTTTCAATATTTTGTTCCATAAGCTACAGTGGGTTTCAAAATTATTAGGAACAGTGTAAAAAAATACATTTTTCATACTTAATGGAAAGAATCAGAAATAAGCAATGTTCAACAATTTTCAAAAAAGTATGTAAGTATTTTATTAGTTTGTTTGAAAAACAAATAAAAACTTGGCCATATCTGGCTTTTCGATTATATTTAACTAAATAAATAAATAAATAAAAACGTAATAATACATCGAAATTCCTAATGTGTATTTGCTGATGGAACCTTTTGGTCACTTTAAGTTGTGGAGAGTGAAACAAGCATTTGCCGATTTTTTAATTAGTTGCCTCGTATATGTTGATTGTTCTTTGGCGACTTCATTTTTAACACGGACCCAAAATAATTGTTATTTTTTGTTTAAGATTAAATTGGTTGTGGCAAAAATAATTGCTTTTAAAAAAATTACTTCTATATCATTATAATGCCACCAATTTATTTTTTGGTCTTCCATAAACATTTTTTGGTTATTTATAACCAATTAAAATAAGACAATTTTGTTTTGGTTATTCATAACCAATTAAAAAAAACCAATATTCTTTTTGGTCTTTCATAACCATTATAAATATTTTTGTTTGTTTTTTGGTTGTGCATATAAATACATTTTTCGCTTAGCTTCCATTTCACATATTGAACGTTATTCTATGAATGATTTGTGCATAAGCACTTACATTGGCTATGAATTACCAAAAAAAAATTTCTTATTAATATTGGTTATGACCAAAAAAAATTTCTTATTTATAATGGTTTGGAAAGACCAAAAAAATATTTTTATTTTTATAACAATTATGAATAACCAAAAAAATACTTTTTTCTTTATAATGGTTATGAAAGACTAAAAAAGTATTGGTTATTTAAACAATTATTCGCAACAAATTTAAAAAAAATTATAATTTAATAATTATTTAGTGATTTTTTCCAATATTGGTTATAACTCTTATGTCCCTGTTTTTCAATGAACTTCTAAATGTTGTCAATGAGGTTCATGGCGGGTTAATTGTCTAGCCATGGAAGAACCATTACATTTTCTTCAGCTGAAGTTTTTATTTTTTGGGCTAAAAACTAATTTTAAACAGTTTTTGTAAATTTTATGCAGGTCTAAAGTGATGAGCAACAAATTGCAGTTAGAGAAACTTGTGTCATTGATGAACGCAAATCCTCTGATTGCAAAGAGCATTTCCTCTAAAGTTCTGGCGACGAAGAAGTGGGAAGAATTGTAGTTGGAACTAAATCGTTTAGGACCAGTCTATAATTTCCGGCATTTTGCTTTTATTAACAAAATATTCTCTTGCTTCAGTTTCCCTATAATTGAATTTTATCCATCTTTGGCAAATACAATTTTCAGGACATCTGAAGTCTGTGATAACACCACAAACACCATGGGCTGTGCAAGTCCAAGAATATTCTCTTTCCCAATGCTTAGTTGGTGTGATCCCTGAGAACAAAATCGCAGAAATGTGCCAATTTTACTATGTTTGGAATTGATCTTGCTCATCTGCACTGATTCAGCAGTTCATCTGTAATGGCCAGCAAGCCCACAACGCCTTCTTACACAGTTGAAAGTTCTATAGAAATTCGTACACAAATTTTATAGATGCCAAAGCTTCTTCGAAAGGCTGCACTTAATCGTTTTCTACTTCTAGCCAGTTCCATCCTCTACCGATGAATCGTTGAACCATAATTCCTTAGTAGTCATAACTATTTTGCTCTTATTTTTTCCACTTCATTGTTAAACAAATCGTATTTATTTTTCAAATTGACGATCAGCAAATAGAAATATACTATTGTGAATAAGCCAAAATGAGTGAAGTTCACAATAGCGCTAATCTTTGTCGAAAGCACGCACATTAGACTACAGTTGAAAATCGAACGCGGTTCATAATAAGGGTCAATATTGCTTGCTGAATCGAAAAGTCACTAGACTTTGGTATGATATACACTGTATGCCATGACAAAAATCACCTGGGCACTAGCTTAAATAGCAGATACTTCAAGCTTATCGTTCTCTTAGTCTAGCTGTATGGCTACTGCTCCTGATAGATTACTTCTACATATAAAGGGGACGGCAGTATGGCAAGACAAGTCAAAAAATATATAAGCTTGAAGTGAGTTTATTTTTCTTGTGAAGAATGTATGAATAATATTGACTTAATTTTTTTTTAATTTACAGTAACTATATAAAATAAAACGGAAAACCATAATTTTGTTTATTTCTTTTGTGATTGTTGTTTCTAACAGTTTCATTTCAAATATAGCTGTAGTTCCATTACATTTCAACAGTTTCATACATATTAACTATTAACAATTGATTTCTTTTTAATCAAAATTTTAATTATAAAAAATACTTTTTGTTTGAACTACAATTATGGATGAGTTGAAATTTTATTTATGTTATTTTACATTTATATTTCTTATGGCTCTATTAATGTTCTACACAGTTTTGCGTGCAGATCGTAATGCTCTGTTAAGAAGAGTTGAAGTCAACTATTATTAATAAAAATATCATAACTATATAATTTTCATAGCATCTGAAAGATTTTTTAGTTTAGTTTAATTCAAATTTTCAGAAAGTTCTTTCAATATGCTTTGTCTTCAGTTTTTTTTTTTTACTTGTAAACTCAATATCTTTGAAAAGGAATATGTTAAATAGTTTTCTCTGTAACATTTGAGATTTTTCAAAACCTGTTTGACAGGCCGAGAGGAAAAGCGGGCTAAATTTTAAATAAGAACAAAAGTGAAATAATTTAGTATATCAGTGCAAGAACGGTAATACGGTTTAGAGTGAAAATGAAACGACTTAAAAGAGGAAAAATGGTATAACAATTCTTTTAGAGCTAAAACAGCATAGTGACTTATTCCATTTTTGATCTTTGAACATATTTCGTTTCGCTTTTGCTCTTAAGTAAAATTATTCCACTTTTTTTTGCGTCTCATTTAAAGGTAACATATTTTGCTCCATTAAAAATATCTAAATACATTTTGATTAACTGATATTCTCTTGAAAAATCGGCTTCGTTATCAGATAATTTTTATTTTTTCTTCCACGGAAAGCTTGTTTAATTTCTTTAGTTGCTGTTGTCGTTTTCTACTTGTTTCCGATAAGTCCGCCCCCTCCCCTCCCACATTTCTATATTTACCTCTTTTTGAGTAAGCTTTTGAAGTAAATCTAATAGAGTATTTTTGACAGTTTTTAGGAAAACACAACAGGAAAAGAATCTGGAAAAAATAAAAAGGAAAACATGAGAAAAATATTTATCTATTTAGTTTACGGAATTTCTCATAACTATGCAGCTGCAAACACAATTTAAAACGCTATTAATCTACGTTAAATTTTCGGACATTAAATTACACTGTTCGAAAATCTTCAGGAAATTGTTTCGGGCCTTAACGAAACCTGTCTGATATGAAAGTATTAGTTAGTGGTAGTAAAACCCTGGGATTTGGTCCTGGGAAGTTAATATTCAGAGTTTGAAGAATAAATTTTTAAAATGAAACCAGTGCAAAAAAAGAATTGTCGTCGTGATTCACGTGTGGCAGTCACATTAAAATTCAAATCGTCATCATCGTCCAGTTCACAAACTGGATTAAAAATTTTGAAACGTTCAACGAAATCAGGCAACCATAACAGCACATCACTATCAGGAGCAATAAATACATCATCATAATTTTAATCAAAAATATCCAACGCTTTCACTTAGTCCGACTAAGCTCCCGTCAGGAAATGAACTCCCCGCTACGGATACGAAAGATTTGGCATTCTTAATTCCAACGAATTCGAAGATAACGTTGCCAACTATCAGAAAAAGTTCGAATGAAAAAATCAGCTGTTTTGTGTCAACAGTAAAAAAGTTGTTTTTTAATTACTTAATTACTTGACTACGAATGTTATAGTATTATACTGTAAGTGTTAAAATGTTTTGATATTTTTGTAATATTTATAGTTTTTGAAAAATGTAAATTTTCGCAAAACATAGATTAATAAATCAATCCCCTGAAGAAGGCCTAAAATTTGCGCATCTTCTCTTATCAGCTAGCAACGCGAGCAGACGTTTTTGAAGTTTTCTTTTCGGACCGATCAGCAGCATCTATCACTGTCTCCAGACAGGACAATAACAATCTCTTTGTGGTTCATTTATTGTGCGCCCTTTCCTTCCCACTCGTACTAGTGTTCCCAAGCAGTAGCACTATGTGTGCTGCCCTCTTCTCGTACTAACGTTTCAGGAAGTAGCATTGTGTGTGCTTTCCTTCCCACTCGAATTAGTTTTCCCAGGCAGTAGAATTACCTGGAAAAAATTCATTAGAAGACCGAGCAAGAAAGAGGAAACAATATGAAGAAGAAGATACAGCATAAGAAGTAGCGAAAGATTTAGGAAAACTAGAAAAAATGGGGACAGAAAACTTGGAAGAAGATTAAAAAAAAACTTCTAAGACCTTGAAAAAATCAGAAAAAAATCGAGAAAGAAGGAAGGTAGAAGATACAGAGGAACTTGAAGATATAGAAGATGTAGCAGAAGAAGTGGCGGATAATCTAGAAAAAAAACTAGTAGAAAATTGAGAGATAAAATTTGCAAGAAGCTTTAGAGAACACTTGAAAGTCCTTGAAAAAAATCATTAGAAAATCCAGAAAAAAGATTAGGTGAATATGAAGAAGAAGATTTATAAGGAAATATTTTTTTTTTTAATAATGTAACAGTAAAAAGAAAAAAAAAACAGTAAAACAGACGGCATAATTGAAATATTTAATTTTTTATTGCACAGTTCTATTTGAATCATTGATGAACATAAATGTATTAAGCTAAAAGAAAAAATATATATATTGCATCAGATAATAAAAAATTCTATAAATAAAATATTAAAAAATAAAATTTCAAATTTATTTCTTTACTAAAATTATACCTAGTTACTTAATATTAAAAAAAAAAATTAAAAAAATGGAAGAATGGGCAAAATATTGTATTGGTCTTATAATTTTCTTCCTGGTTATGGGATGCATTGCAGAAATAATAAATCGCCGTAAATATTTGAAAAGAAATCAAAGGGGGGAACGACGTATTCCAATGCATAGTGTGAATGATCCTTAAATTAGACAAAAAGTAATTTTTTAGGCTTGTGCTTATTCTTACATAATATTGCAATAACTTTCAAGTATATAAATTAGGACAATGACATAGAAAACAAAAATTCCACTTCTAATGTTATTTTCAAGCTTAAAACAAAAAAATTAATATATTTTTTCAATTATTTTCCGTGGAAAAGTCAATAATCTCTAAAAAGTTTTGTATTCAAAGTTTTGGATTTGAGTTAATTGTTTTTTTTTTTATTTTTATTAAAAGTATGGAACAAACTCTATTAGGCGGTTTCCCCGGTTTTGCAACAGTGATTACTATAGGTGTTTTTCAAGAAGACGGGAAATTTATAGTAAGGGTTTCATTATTATGAATAACATATGGTATATATGGAATTTTTCTCCTCAAGACTTTGGAATTATCGATAATTTTAAGAAGTATACTTTTAAAAGGTCAAACATTTTTTAGAGAAATCTTTTGCACGGTTCGTAAACGATTTTTCATTGATTTTACCGAATTTCCGCAAATATCTGTTTCAATGCTGTTCGATTCCTTGACCAATTCCATAAATTTTCAAATACGTTGATGTCGTGTGCCGTGTGATTGAGGGGAAAATCTGACAAAGTCATGTATGATCCCTTTGCCCAGCTTTTTACCCTGACCTTCGCGATTTTTATTAAGGATTCTAAACTCATCCCTATGTTTTTTAATTATATCATAGTCCGTAGAATAGCTTCGACCAACGTTATCGCCGAAATTTTATAACCGTATTTTTATTAAGATTATTTTTTTAATAAAATTCTTTAGATTTTTTGGGAACCCTTCTATCAATTATATTATTGGATACCTTTCAAGCTGCTGAAGACCACTTTCCCAGAAATCTTTGCCACTTTATTTGTTGCCTAGATTTTTCGTTGAACTGAGTTCTGAACAGCTTGAAGGATTTACTTCGCGGCATTAAAACTATATTATACTTTGACTGGAGTGATAGTCTTCTGTGTAAAATTTCTAACTTGGAAACTGCGAAAGGCCAGCTAAATCATACATCTCGTCGTCTATGATGTAGCAATTGAATTAAAAAAAAAAAATTTGTTTGTAATTTTTTGCCACGCTAATTTGCTCTCGTATTTTTCACAGGATTCTTGCCTGGAACCGTTCATACATTGAACGTTTTCAGGCCAGCGTCTTTTTCGGTTCTACGTACAAAAAACTCTGCCCAAAATGTTGGGATTCTTCTTCAACATGGGGTCGATTTGGTTTGCCTTTTTGTGGTCATAGATGGCCTTTTTCTCCTTCCAGAAACTGCCTTTCTAGTGACGTCCAAGTCTTTGTAAAACTTCTTTAAAACTTAAAACTTTTGGCATAGCCAATTTGTAGTTCGTAAGCTAATAATTCGCAAGAAATTTTTTTAATGTATTCTTCTAGCGAAAAAATTTAATTTTCTGATATTCATTCCAAAGGCTTATACGAACAAATTTTTCAATTTGAGTGATTTTCAAAAAAGTTAGTGGTATTCTGCTGATTTAAAGGTGGTCTTGCTCATATTGTTTAAAGTTTAGACCGAATGAAGTAAAAATCAGTTTTTCAATAGCTATATCCGAACTTTGACAGCTTATTGCTCTAACGTCTCAGGTGGCAGCAGAGTCATTCTTCGACGTTTGTATTCTGTCATAGTTGTAATTTTACCATGCAGCGCTATACGCGTCGAAATTGTTCAAATTTACTATAAAAATTCGTGTTCTGTTCACCAAACTTTTCGCGAGCAACGAAATATTTACGGCTAAAATTATCGTCTAACCGAGTGAACAATTGAACGAATTATCGCGAAATTCAAGCGAATTGACGTCCCAAACCCTCGACTCCTCGACGTGCACAAGGAGTTTGCCTTTCTGTGACCTCAAGCTCATCGTACGTCCGCTGATTAGGCTCTGGAGCAGTTGGAATGGGATCCAAAAATGTGCTTCATCATCTTTAGTGATATTTTAAGAAAAATGGATTCGTGAAAAAGCTAAATTGTGCGCATTTGTGTAGAGAGTATCAAGAGTTTCCATTGTGTCGGGAAAAACTTTCTGTTTGATGTGGATTTTGGCCAGGCAGCGTCATTAGGTCATACATTTTCCGAAACGAGAATGGCCAGAGGGTGACTGCCAATGGCGAATGGGATCGCACCATGATATCGGCCTTTTTGTGGCCTCAATTGGATGACATGAACCTGGATAACATGTGGCTCCAGCGAACGTTACATTGGATGTGTTGCAAAAAATTTGTTTAGAATGCTTTATTTCCGAAAGAAGCGATGTGGAATGGCCGCTAACATCGTCCGAATTAACGCCTTTACACTTTTTTTCTCTGGGGCTACGTTAAATCGCTAGTTTATGCTGGAGAATAACATAATTCAAACCATTCGTGAGATCCAGCCCGACTTATGCAACAGCGTCATATAAAATTGGACTTTTCGGATGCAGTCCTGTAAACCCTTCTACTTCGCTTGGGAGCTTATGGCTTCTACACAGCATTTCCATCTGATTCTGTTTTGTGTAGTCATTTTTACGTTTTGCAATATTGTATTTTTATCTGTTAGTTCTAAATGTATGGAGCGTCTCCAAGTATTCTTTGGCCGTCCACGTCGTCTGCGTTTTTGTGGATTCCATTCAAGCGCCATTCTTGTGATGCTGTGCGGTTGGCTTTCTTAGGGTATGTCTAAACCACCTTAACTTTCTTCTCTTTATCTGCGTTACCATTAGTTCTTCGTTTACAAGGATCCAAAGGTCCTTTTTTCTTATTAGATTTGGACAGAACGTTCTGCAAGTGATCCGCAGACATTTGCTAATGAATACTTGTTGTTTCAAATTAACTGGATTTCATTTCCATATGTGAGGGTTAACTACTTTACACATGCGTTGAATATTCGGATTTTTGTTCCTCTGGAAATTTTCGAACTTCTTCATATTCTTCATCTTCATATTGGCTGAAATCTTCTTCTTGTTGAGTCTGTTGTCGACATCTTCTTTTGTTCCACCGTCTGTGGTCATCATGCTGTCTTGATAGCAGAATTTGTCCACGTCGTCAACAGGCTGGCCTTCAATTGTGATGTGCTCATTGCTGACGTTGTTAATTCGCATGGTTTTGGTCTTCTTGATGTTGATTTCTAGGCCCACGTTGCATGTCACTTAGCTTGTTCGAGAACAGATATATATCGGCTGCGAAGTCTAAGTCTGAGAGTAGGACTCCATGTTATGCTTCTTCTTTCGGAGCACACGTTTGCCATAATTTCGTCTAGTAGTATTGACAAGTGAAGGGGTGAAAGTGGGCATCCTTGTTTGACTCATGGGCTGGTGGTTGAAGGCTCGCTAGTGTTGCCATTGCGTAGTACTGCTAGCTCAGAATTCAACATTCCATATTGCGCTACGCTTACTTGAATCAGAGGGTTTCTTAAAGTCGATGAACAGCATGCATAACGGTGAACACCATTCGATGGATTATTCTATAATCATCCCAGCTGCATCCGAGGATGGGAAAAATAGGGAAAATTGAACCTCAACTTTTCAACGATACCAACTTTACTTAAATATACAGATTTGCCAAATTAGAATCCTCTGAAGATTTACATTAATATATACAAGGATATAACGATTGCCGTGTGTAGAGTGAGCCTGTAAAAATATTCCGCTATGATCTCAACAACAATTTATATTTTATAATAATTTTTAAAATTTAATGTTATTTTTTATTTATAACACTTCACTTACTTCCACAGTATCATTTCATAATTTGTCGTTGACGTGCGTAGAATTAAAAATTTTAAATACGCTTGCTGCCGGAATTAGTGTCTTAGAAAATATTTAACAATTTGATTCAAACAAAAATTCATATAAAATGAGTTGTTACAAAAGTTTTTTAATATTTGCAGCATTTATCATTATTGTTATTATCATATTAGTACGTGTACTTAAAGGTAGGTTTAGAATAGCTATTGAGGCTAGAAGAAGAAATCGATACCGTCGATAAACAATGGCGAATTTATGATTTGGATCTGCATCTCGGAGAGCTGACTCTAATAAATTGTTACATTTGCATTACAATATGTGTAAAACATATTTTCTAGAGTTTTACTAAACATTTTAACAATTTCGAGGAGGGAGAAGTACAAACCTTTAGTCTGACTCTGGGTCCGCCAGTTTTCATTTCTGTTTACCTATACTACATATTGCACAAAATTACTTGACCAAATGTCCATTACAGACATTAGACAAAATTTATCACTCACACTATGTGCATTTCTTTTATAAGTAATCATTTTCTTCGCTTTATTCTACTATGTTTAAAATCAAATTCCTTTTGAAATCTAAGAAATTGCAGTATGTTTGAAATCACAGTATATTTGGAATCATAGTGAGTCTTAAATCACAGAATGTTTGAAATCATAGTGCGTTTTAAATCACAGTATATTTTGTCAAGTGTAGAGCAACCCCATTTTCTAAAATTCGGTCCAGCTAACTATTAGTCCTAGTGTTACAATAACACAGTGTGAAAAAAAAAATTGAATATACTTTTGTCAAGGTTTGCACGTGTCGTAGGTCTAGAATTTCGAGTTGACCCTCAAAATCTGGCCTTAGTGCCGAAAAAACCCATTTTTGATAGGTTAAGGGGTTATATACGTTTTTATGAGTAAAAAAATCGAAAAAATTTTTAAGAGTTATTTCGAACAAACATACTTTCAAGACTTTATGTTCAAAATTTCAAGTCAATCCGAACAGTAGATCGTAAGTAGCAACTCGATTTGTAGCGCACTACTGTTCATGAATAAAGTGCACTCAAAACTTTAAACGTGATTTTCTCCGAATAATGTTTTTTCAAAAATGCCTTGACCGCGATATCTCAAAAACTACTTGACCAATTCATCTTAAATTTGTTTCCTAGTTACAATACGGAGTACTTGAACGATCATTTTTTCATGTGCAGTATTTGTCTTAACTAATAATTTTTTTAAATACATTTTTGAGACTCAAAAAATCGACTTTTGTTTTGCATCATGGTTTCCGTATGAGAAAAAGGTTTTTTTTTTCAAAATTTTTCGTTCAAGTACTCGGCGCTGTAGTTGAGTTGTTTGCATTCAATCGTGGTCACCGCCAGACTCTGCAGAAAAAACGCCCATCAGGACAAGAGCTACAACTTCTACAATTTTTAATATTTTTTCATATCCGACTATTCTTTTTTTTTCGTAAGAATATGTACTATGTATACCTGCTATACTAGTTTCAAATAAATTATATCAAATAGTCCAAAAAAATCACAAATATGCTCTAAGTTTCCCGTACCAAAACGTATAGAATCCCTTAAAGCATATACTTGCCGTAACTTTATTTTTAATTATGCGATGAGCAAGTTTTTATATTTCATTTCAAGAAGCTCATAACTGCAGATTGGGCGAGGGGTATAGTTTAGTATGTGATTTGGTCTACATTTCGGTATTGCGTTGTGTACAGAGGGGGTGGGAATGTCATTCAGGGCGTCTTTAAGTTTAATGTCGTCAAAAACTGCTCGGTAGGGAGGAGGATCGTGAATGTATGACTGATCCGGATGATCCACACAGTGACAGCTAGCCACGAACTGCCGTGCAAGCATCTAGCAGTATGCTTTCACTGGTATGATTTCTGTCTATCTATGTAGATGATCCGGCTGAGTCTTAAAATGACAACCGGTGACGACACGCAAGGCGGTGTTTTGAGCGGCCTTTAGATTTCGCCAATGCGTGTCATTGATACATTGAGTCCAGACAGAAGCAGCGTAATTTAATACTGGTCGACCTATATCGCGTGCGGTTGTATTTTTTGCTGTAGCTACGCCTGTCGCCTGTTTGTCGTTCTTCTGACTCGTCTTCCAGGTATTGTCCTGGTCCTGGGTTCAGAGCCAGGTCAGCGCAATTGGGAAGGTAGTCAACCAAGCATGAACCACCACCGTAGTGGTGACGTACCTCGAACGTACAACGAGGCCTGCCAAGGTTTTACTGAGACGGAGGCAGCTAGGATATTAGCCTGACAGCCATTTCCGCTAGATTTCACTCCGCTTACTAAGATGCTCAAATGCCACAGCCGTCAGTTCATATCATCTATTTCAAAATCTTTGTTCCAGCACTATTTTGTCATTGCTCGCATAGTACCGATTATGTGACCCAGCCGTCTGCATTTACCCAAGCCCTTCGACAAATCGGTCAAAGCCGGGCAGCGATTAACGGTGTGGCACACATTCTCGGTACTCTTTGCTGTTGTTTTTTGAGAATTTCCAAACACCTTTATCCGCCATTAAACATTACTCCTCATGACCCACTTTTCAGAGTCATAGGGTAAGCCAGTGTTGAACAACACATGCCCGGATTCTTCAACGATGCCCCACGATGCCACGATGCCTGCTCGTCCTGTCGCAGATCTTCTATGGGTATTGTGGCCTTTTAAGACACACTCTCCACCTCTGCCGCTCTTGGTCGGGGACTACTTACTGGATTTTCGTGGCTAGTTTGAAATCACAGTAGAAATCACTGGAGCCTGTCACTGCAAATTTAAATATTTGCAACAGTTACATTTCTGTGAAATTGACACAATATTTGAACGTTAAAACATTCTCGGTATCAAGCCAATCTAAATGCTGGGGTGTAGGGTGCACAGAAAATCGCTATGAACTGAAGTACAGTTAATATTCTATCTCAAAACTCTTAGTTCTACTTTAAATAATAACTTACCATATGATCACTTTCCTTTGAGTTGGCGAGCAATTTAATACAATTTAATTTTTCTTTTTTATTTGTAAATTTAAGTTTACCTTAGCTCACCGTCCAACTGAAATCATTTACATTTTAAAATTCCGTTACAATGGATGCAATTATTTATATTCTTGTAGGTGTATGCTTAGTATTGGCTAATGTTATTTTTATTCTTTTATGGGTGCTTTATCGCTTACCACATTGGTATAGGTCTATCCCAGCGCCCAGACCTATGTTGAATTCACCACAAGAAGATTTTTATGTTCCAATTAATGCGACGATAAAAATAGCGACAATTGACATGACGAAAGGAAAGAAAGAAAATTCAATACATTCGGTTGCTGGAGCTGGAGAATTTGAGTTGAAGCGAAAATACAAATGCGGAACTTTTAGGAGAACAATTAAATAGTTTATCATATAGGTGAGGAGTAGTGAGGGAGGGGGGTCTAACGTCGAATACTATTATTCCATATTTATTGGAAAAAGAATATTGGTTTCTTACTTCGATTACATTAGAATCGGTTTATCTTTTACATAAAATATTTCTTCCAAATTTCATAAAGTTTGGAACTATGGACAATGGAATTTTAATTTCAACTAATTTTTTGACGAGCTATAGTTATTAAACCAATTTTTGTATTTTAATATAAGATCTAGGTTAACTGACAATAACGATTAGAAATCTGTGTATGTATGAAATACTTAGTTAAAGTATGCTGAACTTTACATATAATCTTTAGTAAAACAAAAGGTATCTTGGAAATATATTGGTATACTTGACCTTATTCCTGGTTCTTATAAAAAACCAACCGGTGTATACTCAGCGAGCTAAGTGTATCCCTAGACAGCTACTTAACCTATACTTAGCGAGTAACCAGAATGGATGCCTAACCTTGCTATTAAATAATAGGTCTTGTTGGCCAAATTTCTTATTTATATTACCGTTTTTTATTAAATTTTTGCTTAGCAAAGTTGATAGTGCTACCACTCTTTGATTGCAGACACCAAGTCGAGGTGTTAAACCTTTTATATTCCAACGACCAGAATCGGAGTAAACTAGTTTTGACTGGCCTTGAAACTACTCATTTTTACAAAAAGGTATTATTATTATGTTTGGGGATGTGCACCACATTCAACAGAACTATTATGTCCCTTCAAGGATTATAGTATTCATATACGTACATGAGCCCTATAATCCTTAAGAATTATAGTACTTCTGCGCTTATTTCAAGGTAGTTCAATATGCCGTCTGGTATTTGGTAGTCTCCCATGTACATTTTTCATCTTTGCATAAGCGCTTTTTTTATTATTTATTTTTTTGTTGGAATAGCAAAAGAGATATTCAAGAATACAGCATTCACTCTGCTCTGCTATATCCGTTTTGCTATTCTTTAAATTTACCAGATTTATTAATAAATCTTAGTAGATCCTGCGATGTTAAAGAGCCAAATATGCTTACTATGATCTGGCAGAAAGCGGGGCAGACACTAAGACAAACCACTGGAAGTACAGAAGGCACTAGCTCTCAGGCCAATCCTATTCAAATGTTTGGGCCAAGAGAAGTGACCTGTATATACATAATTCCACCAACTGCCTACAGCTCTGCCTGTTAAGTGAAAACAGAAAGTCTGTTAGATGCTTCGAGGTATCAAGTAACATGATCTTTGTCTGTCTAAAGCCTCTCAGTTCCTCTCATTTACGATTGTGAGTCAAATCGACCCACTCATTTATGGTGGTCTTGATAGCTGTAGACGACAAAGAGAGTACAGGTTCTGGGCCTAGAAAACCAGTTTCTGAACACATTCTGGCCAGAAGGTCAGCAGATTCATTTCCTGAAATACCTGAGTGTCCAGGAAACCACAATCAAGCCTGGATTTACAATACATAACCAGTTTAGATGTGGTTAGAGTATTAAGCAACGATTTAAAAGCAGCCTGACTGTCACTAAATGCACAGATGCTCCTTTCTTTCCAACCACATACTTATTTGAATTTATCACGCCGATCGAAAATTGGCGCATTAGAGTCCAGCTTCCCTTTTCAATAATAATTCACAGCAACTGCATTTTTGGGCTAAGTACTTTTCTGCCCGAACCATTTATGTTTTCATGAAAAAGGCATTTTCGGCTCAGTGTAGGTCTCCCGATCCACATTTTCTATCAGAATGTGCATTTAGTTCGTAATCAGCGAACACTTCTTGAATTCGCATCTCATAAGAGTTGCCAAATCCTGAATGAATTTTGACCTGTTGCGTGTATACATAGTTGACTTTATTTGTATTTAAAGATTTTGTAATTGTAAGTGATGGTTTCAAAACTCAATATTAGTTGCGTTTTATTCGCCACTTGCTTCTAGTTTTGTATAACTAGCATCGATAATTGAATGGTAAAATAACAAAGCCGCAGAGATAAGACATATAATTATAGCTGTTATGTATACTTAACAAGTAGTTTAACTACATCAAATTCTATTGTGAACTGCCAAAAGTGAAAGAAGAAGCATGACAGTTTGGCAAAAAAAAAAAAAAAAAATTAGAAACATTTGCCGGTGAAAATAATTTAAAATCATAGTTAAATTTTCTTATAAAGAGTAAAAACTAAAAACAATGCCCACGAATAACCGCAATGACTGGGATCCATTAAAATTTCTACTACCTGCTGCTCTACCTGCTGAACACTTTCATTGTGAATAACAATATAACGAAGAAGAGACTTAACAACTTGGTCGTTTTATTCGTACATGTTAAACTAGCTGGCGAATAAAACGCAGCTATTATCTTCATATTTTCGTTACCTAAGTGTAGCGGTACTTCAGAAATATTCTGCTGTAAACTCAATCAACAACAATTCTATTAAAAGTCAATTTTAATTTCTATTTAACTGAACTACATAGTACATCATTACTTCATTCGCACATTTTTATTTATTTAAAATCCTAAACATTGTGCATAATGGAATTGAACGGATATTTTTTTAATTTTTATATTTTTTTATTTCTAGTATTCACTTATATTATTTTTAGTTTTTATCGGAAACGATATTCCCATAAGGATTTAAAGGACAAAGCTTCTCCAGTTTCTATTAGATGTCCTCCGCTGTCTGCAGCTGCTCCTATTAGATGTCTTCCGCTGTCTGCAGCTATTCCTATTAGATGTCTTCCGGTGGACTTCTGTTTTTCAGCTGCACCGCAGAGACGGCTACAATATGCTACAACCTCTTTTGGTGGCAGTAGTCATCCACAGATAAATGTTATTATTGCTGATCTAATGAGATATCAACAACGGGTACGACAAGATAATGATAATGATGATGATGAAAAAGAAAAAAGTGTTTGAGTTTGAAATTGATGACATCCAGAGTACTTATATTATATAGTAAACTAAAAAGAAAGATTTCTTGGGAAAAGTTAAGCTTCTAAAAAATTAAATATTTGAAAAAAATCGTCCATAAAAAAACTTATAATAATAACAATAATCAGGAGAATTAAGAAAATGTTTGGAGCTTTTTGACAATGAAATTAAGATTTCATCTAACTTTTTTGACAACTTCTGTACTTTATTAGATCAAATATTCTGTCACAATTTAGACTTAAGTTATTAATTTCAGCGTGATGATTATGAAATATTTACTTACACAGCAAATATTCTCACGCTTTCGATGTTGATTTTAAGATTCTTTCCCTCACAAAGTTTCCGGATATGCGTTTAGGTCCTAAATTCAAGACCTCATAACTTCCAACATGATTCAAGAATATAAGATGTATAAAAAGGAGCGAGCTAAATAAATTTTTTTATAAAGATATGCATGTGATTATCGTCTTTTTTAATATTTTGTAGGTTTAAGAATCAGGATTAAGCCATGGATTAAACCGTCAGAAAGTCATAATTTAAACATAAATATTTTATTATAGCAATATGAAAAAATAATGATAGGCTTAGTTTTTAAATGCAAATTTACTAATTTTACTTTTTGAAGAAACTTTTAACAACGCTATTTTCGACTTGATGTGCTCTTCGGCCAGACAATATTGTGTTGAAGAAATCGTCATTCGATGGATTCATGCCATGATATCTAAACGGCTACTTATCACGGGAGGAGAAAACTATGACAGTGTCACAGTCGAGGTTGAGGGGGCGCACTTTCCCCTCTTCTATGGTGCTTCGTGGTAGAGTCCCTTCGTGGTGATTTGAAGAAACTTGGAGTTCACATCCAAGCGTATGCTGGCGATGTATGCGTACTAATTTCGGGGCGGTCCTTACAGTTGGTGCGCAATAAAATGCAAGAAGAAGAGTAACACTGCAGTTGCCATCTGAAGTTAAATACTTAGGGGTAACCTTAGATTGCCAACTATTATGGAAGACGCACGTTGAGCTGAAGGCCTCGCGTGCACTGAAGGTTTTCTGGCAATGCAGGCGAGCTTCCGGCAAGACTTAGGGTCTGAATCCAGCCCTAGTATACTGGTCATGCATAGTTTTTGTGAAACCTATTGTAACGTATGCCTCTGTAGAATGGTGGAGACGAACTTTGGTTAAGTCCATAGCATCGTCTCTGAAAAGGCTTTAGAGAAGTGTGCGCCTGGATATCACTGGTGCAATGTGTAGTACACCTGGTGATGCCCTCAATGCCTTGCTTGACTTGCTTCCTCTGGATCTTCAGATCCGTAAATAAGTGATGAGAACAGCCTACAGACTCCGGTTAAAGTCTGGCATGTCGAGTCGGCTGTAGGGCACAGTAAGATATACCAGCAGTTGTCAGTGCAGTGCCCACTGTTCCTGATGCCCGTGGACAATCATATGTCTTGTATCCGCTTCGGAAGAAGATATAACGTCAGGTTCCCGGAACAAAATCAGTGGTTAAGTCCAGAGATCCGACTCCGAGGCCTCTGTCATGTCTTCTATACCGACGAATCCAAAACCTTAAACGGTACTGAATCCGGATGGTACTTGGATGATGAGACCAAGCACTCTTTTGCCAATAGACAGTTGGTGACAGTCTTCCTACCGACGTTTTCGTTCAGGATACGTGGCGGGGTGGAGGATATGGCGTGGGAAGTGCATAGGCATCTGCAATGATAGCCAAGCTGCACTGAAGGTCCTTGCTAACATTGCCAACTCTTCAAAATTAGTCAGCGAGTGTAAGGCAAAACTAAAAAGTGTTGCAAAACACATCAAGTTATGGCTTATATGGATTCCAGGACACTGTGATATTGTAGGGAATGAACTAGCTGATAAAGGTTCTGCAATTGCACCATGGGGTCCGGAACCTTTTCTTGCCAGTAATGTAAGTTCTGGGAAGATCATGCGAAAAGACCATAGAGAAAGCTGGTCCAAGCTTGACTCCTGCAGAACCACAGAGTGTTTCGTCAGACAATCTAACAGGAAATCAGCGGAATTTCTTCTGAAACTGAGAAGAAAGGACCTGAGAATACTGGTGGGTGTCATCACAGGGCGAAAATTTGGTCAGCATATGACTAACATGGGTGTCATTACCGTCCCAACTTGCCAATCGTGTCTTGAAGACGACGATACTACGGAGCTACGGAACTTTGTAGCTGTCCGGCGTTCGCGAGAATCAGATTAAATCTGCTGGATATGGATGTTTTGAGTATGAATAATATCCATACTCTTCCTCTTCCTGAGCTTCTACGGTTCATCAGTGAAACACAGAAGTTCGAGTTTGAGAGACCTTAGACCTTTCTTCTTCTCATTTATCCCCTCTAATATCTTTCCTCTCTTTCTGCTTTCTTCTACTGGGTATATCTCGGGTATAGTACAATGGTCTTTGACACTGAGTGCTTTGGCTTAGTCCAGCCCACCTTCAACTCTAAACTCTACCTTTTAACTCATTCCAAAGGAATTACAGTTTTAATTAGACATTTAGTGCAGAGCGATTTATTAAACTCTTCAAAATAAGCATTTATTTCTGCTATCACCTCAAAATTCAACCCAAATTTACTCCATAGTTCAGACAGACAGGAAAAAATTTTCTGATAAACTATAATATCTCAATTTTCACGGATCGATCTACATAAAATAGACTGCGTGTTAGGTGCAGAGGTACACTCACCGTAGATGACTATAAATCAATCTATATGATGATCAATCTGATGATGTCATGATTTTTCAAGCTAAAGTTCTGGCAATTAGAGAGGCTTCTCGCTCATGCGTTTCTTTTGACGAATTTTTAGAGATACCGCTTTCAGTCCCCCCGATTTCGATATTTTGCACACCACTGTTTTTTGGGCCAGAAAATTAATGTTGATCCGCCGTAATAATCAGGGAAAAGTGGAATTTTTCTTTCTACCGGCCAGAACGCCATCTATGAACCGGCCGATTTTGTTGAAATTTTCTCCACCAGAGATTTTTTTGGCCAAGAAACTTGTTTTTAGCCAATAATTTTTTAATTTTAGTAAAAATTAAAATTAAATTTTATTACAAAAAATTATGTCAGACATATTTTTACCTCCTCTTCTCAAAAAGTGATGGGGGTTACAAAGGTTCCCTGCATTTCGATCCAATCTAAAGCTTTAATTTCTAACGACACATTTTTCACATAATATCATACGCTGGCGCGCAAACTACATGAATCATGCTTCCGGAAGACGAAGCATTGAGTACTACAAGGAGGAGTTCTGTCACCGATACTTTTCAATTATCACATATCCAAAGGGCCTAGCCCGTCAGCAAACGTCCGACTAGTGCCAATACGCCGGCGACTGCACCATTCTCTCAACGGGTCGAAAAATAGCAGTGTATACTCTGCAAAATCAATCAGAATCTGACTGAGGTCGTAAGATTTTTCGATGCCTACAGGGAAGACAACTGCCACTCTTTTTACAACCTGGACTAAGGAAGTAAAATACGCACTCATCTTTGCAACACATGCTACGAATGTCAAAAATCGCATGAGAGGTTGCAATAGGGTCCCCAAATCGCTAACTGGTAGCGCATTGGGCAAAGACAAGCAGACTATACTCAACATCTACAAAGCCATTGAACGTTCTGTCCTTAATTACGCTTAAGGTGGCAGAACACTACACTCTTCTTTCAAAACACTACCTCATCGCTTGTTACCAACAAAATCACACCAACAATGCCTTGTTAGACATGCCACCTTTGCCACGCAGCCACCTCGCGACCTCTCAAATTCACCAATTCGACATCGACTCTTATAAACCCGCCTTGAATGCCGTACACGTACAGGACGTCAATAATGTCATAATTAGTAGACAGTCCAACATAGTTCTAGGAGGCCGCCCACCCCCATTTACAACAACAAGAAGCAGCTACCGCGAAAAACAACATGCACAGATAAGATCTGGATGGAGTCTAATGCTAAACTGCTACTTATCACGCATAGACAAAGGAATCATCAATAGCTGCTCAAACTCTAACAAAAACCCTCATGAAACTGGGCACCTTTCTGAATGTCCAGCCAGCCCAACCCACTTGACACCACAATCACTCAGGACGCAGCCCTTAGACGTCACTCGATTCCTGGGCCTAGACTAAACCGAACAACCAACATGACAAAGATGCGCATTTGTTACCGAAAACTTGAAGTTGCTTAGAAAGTAATTTTGATATTCAGACCCCATCTTTACTTTTCTATGATGAACTGTTTTGCTAAAGAAAGTAAGTAATTATTCCAGATCATTTACACTTTATGAAAATTATTAGAAAAAATTTAATGGCAGTCTGTATCTTCGAAAAAATTTATCAGGGCAGCGTTGTCTTTAAAAAAAAAATCATCGATTTATCGTCGCGAGAATCAAAAAACACTAATTTGTTGTTATATGTAATATTACTTTCAATATTTTAGTTACTGTCATGCTAAGTGTAGCGGTATCTCACAAATGTTCCGCAATAAAGTCAATAAATATTCAATTATTCTCAGATTTACTTCTACTTTATTATTTAATATCGGAAACGGTACACAATAAATTTAATTCTAAATCATTGATGCACAATGGAACTCGAAACTTTATATTATGCGTTTGTAGGTCTAGTAATCCTTTATCTTATTGTTCTTTTCTGTTGCATCATTTACCGTGGCCGTAGAGTTTTTGAACAACCTAGGCCTATACCGGAACGACCACTAGTGGGCTGGTATGGCCCAGATGACATGGGGCCAGTAGTGGAGCTTGGGCAAGCACGAGTTCGTGTAATTGCTGGACGCAGACCTATACGATATCATCGGCCACCTATAAGAGAAATTGAAATGGTTCACAGACGGGTGCATAATGAGGCTAATAGAGTAGAAGTGCATGTAGAAGAAGAAATACATATAGAAGAAAAATTACATGTGGAAGATGAAGTACAGGTGGAGGATGAAGTACACGTGGAGGATGAAGTACAGGTTGAGGATGAAGTACAGGTGGAGGATGAAGTACAGGTGGAAGATGAAGCACAGGTAGAAGCAGAAGCTAATTTTGAAAGAGAAGTAGAAGGAGAAGAGGAAGCACATGTCCAAGTGGAAGAAGAAAATGTAAATGATATTTGAGCTTAAAATTGGAAACTTTTTGACAATGAAATTTACGTACATTTCAACTAATTCTATGACGACGAAAAGTACATACTTTGCTTACTAAACCAAATGTTCACATAAACATTAGACATATGTATTTAATTTGATAATAATGATAATGAAACCTCATACAAAAGATTCAAAGCTTTTTATTAATTAAAACTATCTATTTATATATCTTAGATTTAAAATTAAAATACTAAAAGTAATATAATGAACAGTGTGCTCAATTATTTAGAACAGGCAAATCAGAAGTTTCAGAAACGTATTCATTGGTGATTAATTTTTCAATATATAACATTTAGTTTTCAGGTACCTTTTCAAAAACAACTGCTGAATAATCTAAATTTGCTCTATAAGAACAAAATTTATTTTCAACATCAAGAACAGTGGTTCTGAAGTAGTGGGGCGTGCCCCCTGGGGAGGCGTAGACAGGGTTGAAGGGAGGCGCGGAGGCATTTCAATAAACAAATATTTGCATACTCTGCAGGGATGCCAACTAATTTTTTCTTTCTCCCCGACAGCTCTCGAGAAATTCCCCGATTTTCGATCGAATTCCTCGCATTGATATAATTTCATATTATAACAGCGCGACACGCACTTTCCATATAAACATTTTACAAAAACGAAATTGACCTCAGTGAGTGTTATTTTAAGGCGACCCTGAACTTTCTCGGTCTAAAACTTAACAAATTTTTATGGGACTGGTAGATTAATAGAAACGCACTTTCTGACTCCGGAATTCTTAACATATAAGCTTCAGCCCACTTTTGGACACCAACGTTCTCAAAGGAGAAGACATAGCATTTTTTTTGACTCAAATAAAAAATGGCAAAAACTTTGTTTTGAGAAAAACGGTTTCAAAGTTTTGACTATCCGTTTTTAACATATAAAATATATGTACTTCATCTTCTTTATGATGGCTGACCGTAACTTGTAAGTTTACAGATAAGTCATCAATGGTTAAGAGTTAATCAGGAGGTGCTGGACGAAGGTATAGCTAAGCCTTTCTGAATGGCCGGAAGGGAAGTCAAAGAGCCGCACGACTGTTTTGGCCTGACTGACAACCGCCACTATAATCTATGAAAGCACTCTGCGTTCTCTGAAATTTTTACAAAATACTTTTAAAATATAATACTTTCAAATAGCACACTTTTTTAAAAATCGATTTCTCCAAACCAATAAATTGCAGGGCCTGCTTAAGAAAAGATAAAGATTTTAAGACCCAAAATATGAAATATTTCATAAGTTAAACGTTTTAGTTACATTACATGAAATTTGACAAAAAATATTCTACAGACTTTAATTACTAACAGCTGAATAACTTCAAATTCCCCGCAAAAAACAATTCATTCCCCGATAAATAAAATATTTTGCGGTTGTGATTTTTATAAATTAAATAAAAAAATCCAAATGGAACTATCTCAAATTGAAGTAAAGTGCTCTCCAAAGACTTTCAAGCGGGCGAAAAGTGGAATGTATAGAAAATAGCATTGAAATGTGCAATTAATGAATTACTTAATGAAATACTTAATTACTTTTTGTGTTAAGATGTTAATTCTTTGTAAATTTTTGTGATAAAATTAAAATGTTGAAGTTCATAACGTTAAATTAATAAATTTTAAAAACGCATTTATACCCGCCTGGAAGATAATACAACAAATTTGTTTAGAAACATCTTTATTCATTGAAAATTATTTTATATAGAAAAATATCTGCAGTTAAAAGTCTTTTTATTCCGACTAACCGTCATTCTTGACTCCTTTTTTCCTACAGTTTTTTTTTAACTTTTGGTGGGTTTCTTGACTGCCTTGCACACAAACTTTGACATTAAGGATCACTCCAGAGAATGCACGAATGACTCGATCAAACTTGATAAAACCTCACGAAAGCTTCACCATCCCAGTTATTCTCAAGAGAAACTATTAAGCTAACTATTAAGTTAACTAGATAAGTTTACTAGTTTAGTTTATCCTTGATACTGACTAACCAGAGCCTCCTCTATACTAGACACCAACTAGATGTTTTCCCAGGCGGGGATGATTTAATTTATAAATGTTAAACAACCACTAAAAATGTTGTGTGAAAATCAAAGTGTTGGAGGCGCGAGCTTGGCTCGAATGCGAAAAGAGAGGCGTAGGATGAAAACAATTGAGAACCGCTGATCTAGAACATATCTCAAATATGATCAATAGGGAGCCCAATAAGATAAGAAAAATTAAAGGCTCCTGAAGATCTGAAGAAAATATCAAAAAAATATCGAAGCAAATTTACCCGAATATTTTAAAAATTATTTATTACAATATTCAGGAAGATGTGAAAAAATTTTATATGACAATCAATCTAGGAAAAAACAAAGCAAATCTGAACGAATATTTAGAATAAGATTAAAAAGAAGATCTTACCGAGAATCAAACACATCTAGGATGAGAACTAAACGAAAAGTGCATTGATTTATAAAATATTCTAATTTGAAGGCAGAAAAAGATGTAGAGAAATGGCTCTTAAAATAAATAGAAGAAGGCCTATGAAATCTTGAAAAAGAATCTTAAAGATCTAAAAGGTCTCGACGAAGATTTTAAGAAAGTCATGAGTTATTATTACAAGATTGGCAAAAATATTGATACGTACCAAATCATTGTAGAAGATTTAGAGAAACAGTAAGAAGGAGATATGGAAAAACCAAATAAACTTAGGAGGAGAACTGAAAGAACATTTTAGTAGTTTAAAAACCATTCTTCTTTTTCAATAGCATTCCATATTAAAAGGAGTAAATGGAGATAAAAATTTTAGAAGTTCCAGAAAATTTAGAAAAACATCTAAAAAAATTTAGAAAAAACGAGGAAATCTTGGCGAAATATCAAGAAAACATCAAGATTTTTTTAAAACAGAAAATTTAGTAGAAGATCTAAGAAAATTCAAAAGGTCTGGAGGAAGATTTTGAAAAATATCAAAAATATCTAATAGGCATATAAGAATTTTGCTAATCTTGGTGAAGAAAAGCAGTGGCGGTTCTAGGATTTGGGAAGGGCTGATTTTACTTAACTAAAGGATAAATATCACGCTCAATATCGACTAAAACCCAGACTTAGATAAAAATTTCGGAAATTTCGACCGAATTTCAAACTAAAATTTAAAAACTTTGTTTCAAATAGAAGCTCAAATCAAGATAACGGATCGTTCACATGTTACGTAACGCACGAGGGGGAGAGGGGGTCCGGCAATTTGTTATGAAGTGTTACATGGGGGGTCATCGATGTGTTACGGAATGTCGATTTTATTATATCAAATACAGACAACTTCAAAATTACACTAGTTTATAAAACGAATTTTCTCCCGCTGAATCATGGCTAATGTCACAGTGGGCAAAGATAACATTAAATACGTGCCTACCAAATTCAGACCAAAATCTTGATTAAAAAAAACAGAATTCAAGCTAAAACTCAAGCTAAAAACCCAAAATTCCGACCGAATCCAAACCAGAATAAGTTCAAAATTCTGACCAAAATTCATTAAAAATTTTGGCAAAAATTTAGACCATAACTCAGACTAATATTTAGACATAACTTTAGGCCCAAAATGAAGTCAAATACCGAACGAAAGCAAACCAAAATTCAGACCAAAAACCAATGGAAATATCTGATAATTAAATACACCAAAAACTTTTAACTCAAATACGGCCCAAAAGTAGACAAAACTTTAGACCGAATTCAGGCAACAAATTGAACAAAAACTGGACCGAAATTGAAGCTGAATTGAGAACAAAATATAAAATAAAATTCGGACCGGTTTCGGACCGTAATTCAGACCAAAACTCGTATCAAAATCAAGCCAATTCAGATCAAAATTTCGACCATAACTCAAAACAAAGATTAGATTAAACTGAGGCTAAAAGGACACTAAATAAGAATTAAAAAAAAAACCAAAACTTAGACCAGAAATCAGATCAAACGCTGAGTAAACGCTGCTCTGAGCAAAATTTGAATCCCAATTTAAACTCAGACCAGAAGGATATCAAATACAGACCAAAAGCAAATCAAAACTTAGACCAAACACGGATTAAAACTCATACCAAATTCAGATTAAAACTCAGACCTAAAATCAAAACAAAGTTCTGAAATACAATCAAACCAGAATTCAGATCAAAAACGGAAAAGTTAAACCAAATATCAAAATGAAATTCAGTGCAATATTCAACCCAAAAATTAGAGCATTATCAAGCTTTATAAAAGTATAAAAAAAGCATTATCAAGATTTAATGTAGTCTGAGTTCCCTCTGGACCCGCCACTGAAGAAGGCGAACATCAAGAAAAAGATCTGGAAGAAAATCAAGTAGATTTAGGAGAAATCTTTGTAAACTTCTTTTAATAGTAATATTCATTAAAATAAGGGAATAGAAGTGAAAAAATGGAAGGCTTCGGAAGATCCAAAAAATGTTAAAAAAAATTGAGAAAATCTTGGAGAAAATTTAGTAGCGATCTAAAGAAAGATAAAAAAGGTACAGAAGTTTGCCATTTCTAGCAAAAAAATTAAGAAAGGCATTGAAGAATACTGTTAATCTCACAAGAGTTCTCGAAATACGTTTAAAAGATGGTTTGAAAGAAATTTAAGTAGATCTAGCAGGAGAATCGAAAGAAAATATTAGTGGTTTATGACCCATTTTCTTTTTCTGAAAGCATTCCGAAGATCGAAATAGAAATATAGAAGATATGTATATAGAAAATGTATAATAATGGGAAAAATGATTTAGCAGAAAATCTAGAAAAATTTCTTAAGGAAGAAGTAATAGATCTAGAGGAAGAGTATGAAGAATTCAAAAAGAAAGTCAAGAACATCGAAGAAAAGTCACAGAAGACTATTTTTTTACTTTCTACTTCTCTTGGGAGCTTAGGGCTTCTACTAAGCATTTCCATCTGATTTTTATTTGTGCAGTCATTTTTACATTTTATCTGTTGGTTCTAGTTGTATGAAACGTCTCCAAGTACTTTGTAGTCGCCTACGACCTCTGCTTCCTTGAGGGTACCATTCAAATGCCATTTTTGTGATGCAGTCGGCTGGCTTTCCAAAGGTATGTCCTATCCACCTCCACTTTCTTCTCTTTATCTGCGTTAGTATTAGTCCTTCGTTTGCTAGGACCCAAAGGTTCTCATTTCTTTTTTGATTTGGCAAGAATATTCTGCATATGACCCGCAGACATTTGTTAATGAATACTTCTTTTTTCTGTGTGATGTTGTTAGAAATTGAACAGGTTTCACTTCCATATGTGAGGATTGACTATTTTACACATGCGTTGAATTTTCGGATTTAGGTTCCTCTGGAAATTTACGACCTTCTCCATATTTGCTGTAATCTTCCCAACGCAGCTGTGGCTTTGTTGAGTCTTTTATTGATATCTTCTTATGCTCCACCGTCTATGGTCATTATGCTGCCTAGATAGCAGAGTTTGTTCATGTCAACAGAAGAATATTAGCAATTTTTGAAAAGATTTAGAAAAATAGAACGGTTGTCAATTTATTAGTACTAGGTACATCGAAATTCCTCGGAATCCCTATAGGGTGACATTGTTAAGTTTCGCCTTAGGTTTTGCTTACGATCTTCTTAAAATTGCCAGGGTTTTCTAAGGGCTGACGCTACTGCAGACCGTTTTCGAATATAGTTTATAACAAAAAAAAACCTACTGTATTGAAAAGCCACCTGTTCTCATCGAACCAGAACTGATCGAATTGTTATTGTTTTAAAGCCGCCCAAGGATAAGTTTTCTACTGCTTCAGTGGTTTCATTTCACATTAAATTTCCTGCAGGTTAGAAAAGGCATAATGTATTTATTTTATTTGTGTTATACTCAAAGTATTTTTTTTGGCTTACCGGATGTAGAGTACAAAAATATTTTCGGTAAAAATTCAATAACTGTAATATATAGAAACCGCAATAAAAATTTAATACATTTATGTAACAAAAATTATTGACGAATTTTCATTTCATACTCATCTGTGATTGCATACGTTCAAATAAATTTTAAGGCTTAATAATGAGTGAGACGAAAGTAATGATCTATTCCATTTTGACATATGTAAATGCATTTTTGTTTATAATTGTATTGATAATATTGCTTATTCGTTATGGTTTGAAATTGGCATCCGAATAAGAGAATAATAATTTTGACACTACAATTTTGATTTTAATTTATACTTAACCAGAATGATTTGACAAATTGTCTAAAACTGACATCGAAACTAATTTAACTTGTCTGCTTTTCTAAATTTAGGAGATGGGAAGGTCAAGGTTGCTCGAAGATTTAGGTGACGTGTCCGTGTTCCATGGTATATATAAATATGTAACAAATAGCTAAATATTTCTAATTGATCATTATGCGAACACATAAGAATTCAATGTCATCAGAATAATCTAATGGCTAAATCTTGGATGGATATGAAATTTGAACGACTGTCATTTTTATGAACGCGATCTTTTCTAAAAATTTGGAAGTTATTGGAAAGAATTTCAGATACAAGTTGCTTAGATTTTGTTTGATATCAAAAACTAAATTTAAGAAGACTGCCTTTAATCCTTAAAGGGTTAAAGTATTTCTATAAGCCCTAAAGCCTTTATGAATCTTAGTATGAAGCCTATTTGTAAGTTTTTCAGCATGCCGTTTGGTATTTAGTAATCTCTTAAATACATTTTCCAGTTTTGCATAACCATAGTACATTGTCCTAGAATGTGTTTTGGAGTTTTCGGTATCCTCCCCACAAAATTTATGTTTGTAAGAATGTTTTTGATTATTCCATTCCTGGTAGATTATGCCAGTATGATGTTCGCAGTTCTTCTTCTTCTTTCTTTAACTTCATGGTTAGAGATATTTTTTCTATTTCACAAAAGGGTTAGGGCCCCACAAATAAAGATTCTGCACCATTTTTTGCTAGCTTATCTACCTTCTGATTACCTTCTATTCCTACATGGCCTGGAACACAAATTATCCAGACCATTTTCTGCAAGCCAAGCGTATTAAGTTTCTCAAGACAAGACCTAATCAGTTTAGAGTGTATCTGGTAGAATTCGAGTGCCTTGATAGCCGCTCGAAATATTTTATCCTTGGCCCATATACCCTCGCTCTTTTGTCAGTAAGAGACCCGTCTGTATAACAGGTTATCATTTGTTGGTTTATATTGTAGGTTTCAAGTAAATTTTTATAATCCATTTTATTACTTAGTTTTGTTTTAAACTTTTTAGTGAAACTAAACTGCGGTATAATGTTATCTCTCGGTGTTGAAATTTCAGGAAATTGCTTCGTAAGAATATCAAACTTCTTCCGATTTAGGCACCTGATCTGACCCGATATATGCTTGTGACATTCAATAAAAGACTCTCTTCGCCTGCATCTGGATATAGAAAATCGCCATACAAAAACAGTGTTTTTTTTGTAACAGTTATATAGTTGGAATAACTAGAGATCGAGATTTAATTTCTATAGCTAGAGAAGGATTTTGTGTTGATGGAAAAGCATCCTAAAATAGATTCCTGCGGAACGCCTGACCGAATATCTTTTTCGTCAGAAACCTTGTCACCAACTTTAACAAGCTGTACTCGCTCATGTAGATAGCAGCTCAGTAGCCTTGTTGCAGCTTCAGAAGCCGAAAACCGAAGAAACGTTTAAGCTTATCACACTATAACAAATGGTTCATACTATCAAATGCTTTTGAAAAGTTCAGTAAACAAAGTAAAGTCAGTAAATTGTTGTCATAAGAAATTTTAATGTCCTCTATATCTTTTAGCATTGCAGTGGAACAGCTACTTCCTGGTCTAAACCCAGATTGAAGGGGGAATGCTTTTTATCATTCAGATGTTCCGATATTTGAGATGCCATAAGATTTTCCAACACTTTGGACAATGCAGGTTGTATACTTATGAGCCGAAAGCCTTTAATTTCAATAGGACCCGAGTTTTTAGCAAGTGGTATCACAATGCTTCGCTTCCACATGCTCGTAGTAAAGCAACGGTTTATTGTGTTAGTGGTATTTTTACATAGTGGCGGATACAGGAAACATTTTGGGGGGGGGGGCGGGTTGGAAATAAAAAATAAAAATTCGGCATATGAACCAAATCGCAGGCTGGAGCCTTATGTACGTAAGCATTTTTTTTTCGATGTCTAATAATCTCTAATAATTTCGAAAGTATAACCGTGTGAAAACTTACTGGAACGTTACGCATTTTGGGGAAACCTAATCATTTTTGGGAAACAAATCATTTCACAATTTCTATGATCTATTTCCAAAGTAAAGGAAACATTTATCCAATTTTAGATCGGCTTATAATGGCTCGAGAATCAATAGAAATTTAAGAATAACTAAAGGTCGCTGATTCCTACCCTGTATACAGATTTTCTATTCCCATCTGAGATTTTCTTTATATCGACCCGAAACCTATAATTTCTTTTTTTTTCCTGGATTCAATTTTCTACCTGAAAATCGAACCCGTTGAACTGTTACTCGAGTCAAACATTTAAGAACTAAATCGAAAGCTCTTCATTTCCAAAATTAATAATTATGTAAAAAGAACATTTCATAAACCTCATATTACATTAGCACCAGACATAGGAGAGCTATAATGGTTCGATCTAATATAGCTAATATATGTATCTATTAATAAAATAAAGAAAAATCAAATGTAATAATACTATTTAAACTTCAACAGATATGCAAATAGAAGCTGGGGGAAAATATAAAAAATATCCTCCCAAAGCGATATTGAGCTACATTACTGTTATGCACTAGCAGATGTGATAACAAAAAGCAAAGCCAGTGAATGCAAAAGCTTTTACCTTTAGAATATTTAGGTCTTTGTGCAATACGTTGTTAGTTACAAACCAGGGTTTTTTTTTGCTAAGAATGTCAGTGTTTTGGATTGATAGGGTTGTAGTATTTTTAAGTTTGAATTACTAGTGGTACCCCACAATTAAACTCCGTATGTCCAAACTGGTTGCAATATCGTTTTATAAAGTAGTAGTTGCTTTCAGCTCTGATTTCGTTTTTATATGCTCTTTCCAAATTAATCTTTTATCAAGGTGTAGTCCTAAATATTAACACTGTTACGTTTGGTAATAGTAATTCCATTAAAATTTAAAGGAGGACATTCCCTTCTTCTTAATGAAAACGTGATATTTGCTGACTTGTCTGTATTCACCTTTATTTTCCAACGAAGTAACCATTATTGAATGTCGTCGAGCTGTTTCTGAACTAGATTTGCACCTTCTGTAGGAAAATCATTTGATGCTAAAATGACAGTATCGTCTGGATAAGTAAAAATTGAATAAAAAGCAGGACCAAGAACACTGCCTTGTGGTACTCCGGCGTTTATTTGACATATGGCTGATGTTTCATAATTTACTTTGACATAGAATGATCTCTTATGTACACTAGGCGATAATTGGAAGTATAAATTTGCCTTAGTTATCTTAAATGCCACTTTACAACGAGTTAGCGTATTTATTCAAATTTTAACTTAGTATGGAAAGAAGTCCCGTTATCTAAAGTATTGAAAAATGCAAACTTCATTTTTATCGCGACGATCTTTTCGCTAGTCGGTTATTGAATTCTAGCGGAGAACGAAAATACGCGCGACAATTGAAAGTATAAATTTTATTATAGTGACTTTTTAAGTATTAATTTAATAATTTAAACAAAAAATTAAAGGTAAATATTAAATTGCTTTTAGTTCGTATGATTCTAGAGGAGCACACAGTTTCTGAGTAGTTATAAATTTTAGTTGTTTTTTAGCTCAAAATGCGTAAGACAGAAGCAATACGTCTCCAAATTGTAGAAGACAGGGAAAAGGGTGAAACCTATGAATCGATAGCTAAAAAATACGCTATTTCTATTGGAGGTGCCAGGAAAAATTATGGAAAGTTTAAAAAAACTAAAACTTTCAGTTCTCAGTACGGAGGAGGGCATAAACCGGAAAGTCGCTATAAAATCAGACACATCAGCTCGGGAGTTAATTGAGGAATGCGGTTTAGATGTATCCATAAGAACTGTCCAAAGAAATTTAAAGTCATTTGGATTAAAAAATGTTTCAGCAAAAAAACGACCCATGATATCCCCGGCCAATCGAAAAAAACGACTAGCTTTGTTATACAGTATGTGGACATGCCAAATTCATTTTGGGACAAAATAATATGGTCAGGTGAGTCTAAATTTGAGTTAAAGAATTCGAAAAAACGCAAACGGGTTTGGTGCAGGCAGTCTGATCGTTTAAAACCACATCTTATACAATCTACAGTAAAACATGGTGGAGGATCGCTCATGGTATGGGGTTGTTTCTCAATGTTTATTAGCGTCGGTAATTTGGTTAAAATTGATAGCAGGATGACCGCTGATGTTTATGTCAATATTTTACACGAAAATTTGAATAATAGTGCACAAAAAATGGGTTTGGGTTCGTTTATCTTCCAACAGGATAACGATCCTAAACGTACATCTCGACTTGTAACACAATATTTTGAAGCAAACGCAGTAGAAAAGCTAAATTGGCCAGCACAATCACCAGATTTAAACCCGATTGAGCATTTGTGGTCAATCTTAGACAGCGAAAATTCAACATCGAGCCGCAGGAACCTAACTTTATTTTGGAATGAGATGCAAAAACAATGTAACAACTTTTCTATTGAGACTATCCAAAATTTAGTCCGGAGTATGCCCAAACGACTACGTGCTGTCATCCAAAATAAAGGCGGTAACACAAATTATTAATAAATACTAATTCTAACATTTTTTTCTTAACCTATAATACATTAATTTAAATTTATACTTTCATTTGATGCATCATCATTTTAGCTATTTTTTTTTTTTTTTTTAAATTGTTTAAGTTTTGCTTGAATTTCTTATCTGTTAACAATTTTGTTTTAATTATTATATATTATATCTTCTAACTTTATGAATTAAAGCCCCATAATATAAGGAATTTTAATAAAAACAATAAAAATATGAAACAATTATGTATTTATACTTTCAATTGTCGTAGATAGAAGTTTAAGACCAAATAAAATGAAGCTAAAAGAAAATTTTTTAATTTGTATAATAGCCTTTGATGCCAAACTCTATCGAACGCTTGTTGAATATCTATTTTTGCGTTCCAGAAAGTCAGTGACAATATTTCTATACGATGATATTGCTCAGGAGTACCGTGCTTATGACGATTGGTGATCCGGAACTATATTCTTATTTTCTAGTATTATTATAAATCTACTTAAGTATTCTACGAATATTTTCGAGAATATTTCCAGCAAACTTTTAGTTCTATATGAGGATACTGAGTTTTCAGGTTTATTTGGTTTAGGTATCATTATTATTTCAGAATATTTCCATTGAGAAGTAAAGTGCTTTAATGAGCAAGATTATTCCTTATTCTTATAATTGAAAGTAAATCGTAATAACTAAAAACAACAATAACTAATTATGTTCACCTTTTTGCCAGTTTAAGTTATTAAATTTTTAAGTATTTGAAAATCTTTTGGGGGGGAATTTCCCTTCCCCCCTTGTATCCGCGCCTGTTTTACATAAGGTATAATTAATTTTAGAAAATTGGGTTGGATTTAATCTTCATAACATAATTAAAAACATCAATTTCAGTAACCGCTGAGAACTCAAATGAGGTATCAACACAACACATTTTCAGTTGCTTTTTTCTGTTGATACTCTCTCCACGTATTGGCACAAACACGACGTAGTATACGTATATAACGTGTCGAAACGTCGCACAGTGTCGCGACCTCATACATTTTGGGACAAAAATAGAACGAGGCTTTGTAGAATTCAGAAATTTGGCACACAGCCTTTTCTTAACGTAATTAATAGAGGGCATTAGGAACAACATGGGATTTTCAACCTCAAGTCACTTCCTGGCTCTACACAGCAGTGGTCGAGCCTAATCTTCTTTATGGATCCATCTTTTAGTAGCCAGCTATGGCAAAGGTGGTCAATCTTAAACCACTGGAACCTTAACCTTAGAAGAACTGCAGCAATATTGATTACTGGGGCTCTCCGTATTACCTCTACGAAAGCTCTTTTTGGAAACCTTCACTTCTGGTTAAGCAACAAACCAAGTACTCAGTGCCTTGACTCGCTGGACTAGATCGAACCTGGGCCATGCCAAAATTCTAATCAACGATACTTCAGTACCAAATAACGTAGACTATACGTGCTCTATCCCTAATTTAAACTACACGTTCTTCACTCAGTAGAAAGGAATAGGTTAATGACGAGGTGGTCACTGACAATTCAATTGACATCTACAGTACAGTTAAGGTCCAAATTGGAGGAAAGAGTCGGCATCTTCTCTAGTAAGTTGAACCTCAGACTCTCTTTCCGACTTCCTTACTATTGCAGCGTTTTTCAGGCGGAAGTAATGGCTATTTATTAATCGTCCAAGTGGGATATTCGCAAAGATACAATCGAAACGAATATCCGCATCTACATGGACAACCAAGCAGCAAACACTACATCAAAGCTTGTTCTTGACTGCCGATCTTCACTCAACTATTCGTCGAACAAAACTCGCAAATCCACCTATATTGGGCACCTGGACATATGGATGTGCCGACGGTTTAGCTAAACAGAGCTCGCAGCTAACCGATATATCGCTTGCCTGAACCATTGGTGTTCCTCTTACGTCTATTAAATTGGCCATTAAGCAAAACTGCCTTGAGTAAGCAAAAAAGATCCTGGGTAGCGGAGTATACTTGTGGTATTATCAGACTAACATGGATCACTAAGGACTATAGACGGACTAAACTGCTACTCAACCTTATTAGAAACTCCATCAGCATTACGACTTCGGTGCTCACGGGACACTGCATAATGGGGAGACATGCTGCAAGACTAAGTCTGCCATTCAATGACTTTTGTCGGGGCTGCAGTTCTAAGGAGGAAGAAGAAATAATTCTATATTTCATGTGCGAATGGCCATTTCTGGTCAGAATGAAACTAAGCTCCTAGGCTCACCTTTCTTCATCAATCTGTCCGAGCTATCATCCATAAATATTAAGGACATAGACATATTCATTATGGAATCCTCATAGTTCTCCACTCCGTAAATGGGGAGCCGCCCCGTACTATGGTATCACAATGAGCCTCAAAGTGCTTAAGTGTGATTTCCCACAGAAGGCTGCCACTCCAGCCTAACCTAACCTAACCTTTTTTTTTTTTTTTTTTTTTAACGAGGAGGAAAGCATAAAAAGCCACCCAGTCAGTGCGTGACATTCTCACGCTAAAACCACCTCTCGTCCGTACAGATATTCCTCCCGGAACCACCGTTAAGTATTACGTCGGAAGGCCGTAATGAGCTTAGTGCTCAATTGTCAGTATTGGTTTCTATCCAATTCTGTTCGGTTTTATCGTCGGTTGACGATATCTGGCTCCATATTTGTAGTATTTGCCGTGCGCTCGACTTTGCGCGCACGTTCTGCATCATACAGAGTGGTCATCATATCTGCAGCAACCTTGCATGCTCCACTCTGTTACACATCTGTGTCGTCAGATTCCTTTCTGTAGGGGGTTCTCCAAAGGCTTTCTCCAGCTCATCTCTGTTTTTGTTAAAACGTGGGCATATAAAAAGTATATGCTGCGCGTTCTCCCGTTCCTCTGGGCATCTTGGGCAAAACGGGTCTTCTTCTCCGGCGTTGATTTTATGCAAGTACTGCTTGAAGCACTCATGGCCACTAAGCAGCTGCGTAATGTGGTAATTCAGTTCACCATGTCTGCGTGATATCCACTATTCTATATCCGTAATGAGATTGTAAGTCCATCGACCCTTCTCGGATGACTCCCATCTTCGCTGCCATTCCATGATGGTACGCTGTCTTTCTTCTCTTCTTATGGCTTCAGTTGATCTTGTGTCACGGCCAAGACCTAACCTAACCTAACCTAGTATGACAGGAAGCATTTTATTTATTTTTATCTCAAATTCAATCAAAATAATTACTTTCATAAGTGATGCATTTTTTTTTAAAAAGCATAGGAAATTTCAAAAACGACATGATAAAATGTAGCAACAAAAAACTATTAAAGTAGTAATTACACCCGTTTTGATGAAGGCTATCTAAAGACACACTTGGGAACTAGAGGGTTAATGTAAAGCACGTAAATCGGTGTGATTTCCTGAATTGTATATTGTAGGTTAGGTTGGAGTGGCTGTCGAGAGACACAATTAGGCCCGAACGGCCCATTGTGATACCACATAGTTGGACCTACAGTTTAACGCCGATTCCGAAAGGGGCGGTGTGGCAATTTTTTATCAGCTTGGTGGTTTTGACATTACCAACTAAAGTGTGTACTTGTAAGTAGGTAAAACTACTACTATTATTTAAAATACTGCCTGAGCGCACCAAATGTAGGGCACAACAATGTTCCGCTAAGAATACTTAGTAACAGTTTCTAAATAATAACAGTTTCAAAATTTAAAGTAAATTTATATTTTACTTGATATATTATACATAAATCAGTCGCACATTTTCATTCTATAATTGCGGCGGCGGCAAAAGAGCAAGCAAAAAAAAAAATTTAATCCTTTGCATAATGAATCTATCAGAAGAAATTTACATCCTACTAGCCATGGTAATATCATGTATGACTGTAGTAACAAATTATACTCTAACACTAGCTATCGTTAACGTTTCTCTATTTTGGTATTTCTGTGGCTTTCGAATTTATGCAGTCTTCAGCCGTAGCCCATTACAACAAAATATAACATTTTGTTTATCGGAGCCAGCTGATACACATGAAAGAAATTATGCGCTGGTACAAAATAATTCGCTGAGGTTAGGATCAGCTGTTATTGCTCGTTTCTTGATCTTATGGTATTTGGCAATATTTAGTCGTAGACCAGTACGAATTATTGCATTCAGTTTACTAGAGACAGTTTGCTTAATTGAATTATTTTACTCAATGTTGCAAAATATAACATTCCTTAGAGAAGAAGAAGCTGGAGCTATTACTATTCGTATGCCCTTATGGTATTCCGCTTATTATAGAATTTTCTCATTATTCAGACATAGACCAGAACAAATGATACCAGCAGCACGCTCAACGGAACAAGTTGATGTGGTTGGAAGCATGAATCGTGAACTAGTGAGAAATGATGCGATTCGTTTAGATGAACTCACATGGCATATTTGCGGCTATAGAATATTCGCAATATTCAGCCGTCGAGATTTACGGATTATACCTAACTATTTACCGAGACTAGTACACATAAACGGCATGAGGAATGCACTGCTATGCAGTAATAATTCGCGCCGTTTTGAGGAACCAATTATTATTATTCCTGTTCCCTTTTGGAATTTTTTATTTCATAGAATTACGGATGCATTCAGAAATAGATCACTTTTAATAATAACGACCCCGCGTCCTATACCAGATATCGAATTGGTAGAAGATGACATAGATTAAACTTAAAGCTGACCGTTCTCCTGCGTATTTTCGTTTTGAATTACAAAAATAAAACGCAACATTTTTTCCAGACTTAATTTCTGGATAAAACTTTAGTTGTGATTTAAGTTTGGTTCAAATAATCATCCCTATTCTAAATATGTATTCCCGAAATGAGATCCTCGGGTAAATTTGTTTCCTTTTCCTTCTCTTCCTATAGGAATACGAGGAAAAGAAACAAATTTTCTCAGAAATTTCACTTCGGGAATATTTAGAATAGGGCTGAATATGTAAACGTTTTCATCTGTACATTTTTTTTTTTGGAAAGCTTTTTTTTCATATAAAATATTCTATAAAAAATGCATAGTGATTAACAGGAGAAATGGTTTTGAGCTTTTTGACAATATAGTTAAGGTTTTTACTAATTTACTGACCAATATTTTTTGACGATCGATTATTCCGACAGACTTATGGCCGCTTTCTCAATATCCGGTTAAGCTTAAATCCGAACATTAACCGACGGTTAGCAAAAGTAGTTAGTTCTCATTAGTGCTTAGAGAACGGCCCTTAATATTTAATTTGAGAACTGTGACTATGAAACTAACTACCAGGCTTACTAATACATTTAGTATAGATATAAATTTTTTGATTTTCGGATTTCTTAACATATAAATTACAATTGAGGATTTAGAATTATAAGAAACAGAATAACTTTTATAATTTTTAAAACATTAGACAACGTACTTGTGGCACCGGTGTCACCATGGTACCGAAAGGGTTAAGTCAGGTGGAGTACGATATTTTTGAATTATCTAATTTTAACCATTACCTGCGCATGTTGCCAACATGGTCCCACCACTTTGGATGGTAATAGTGGAACCATCTTAAAACTAGACATCAACTTTATACGAACAGATAGGAATTTGAGAAACTTTTGGTAACTGTGAATCTTTAGTCAGTTTTTTTTACAAAATACAATTAAAAAAAAAAGTTAAAGATGGAAAGATCTGGGAAACAAAATCGTATGTCTGAGGGAAAGTTATTCTAAAAAAAATTGTGCCTCCATACTGTTGACCTCACTATCCCTATTTTCCCTTATTTCGGAAATTGTTTGATAAGAGTTTTTGAGCATAACCTTAATGAGCAAATCGTTAAGAAAAGTAGCAAAAATTCTTCAGAAAAAATATTCCCAATAAAAAATTAGGGGCCACCCTAATGGCAAATAAAACCCCATTTTCAAGAGAGAGGTGGAGGAAAAATGATTTAACAAAAATTGTTTATCTCTTTATGTTTAACAACTTTGCTTCAGACATCAAATTCGTTTATGTTAAGATAAACAAATTTTTTTAATGGCACCTGAAGACCTCATTCTCGACTTCAAGTCTATATTATGGGAGAACTAGAGGTAACGGAAGTAAAAACGACTGCGTAAGTCGTGATTAGCTACCCTTTATTGCTTAAACCGTTGGAAAATCTCTTGCATAAAATTTTTTTTTGCACTATATTATTAACCCAAATCGTCCTGACGTTCGATTAATCGATTAGCAACTTTAAAAACATGTCAAAAATAAATTTATAAATTTTTTCAATTGTAATTAACCCTTTCCTGCCAAACAAGGGAAATTTCGTTTAAAAAAATATTAAGGTTCATTCTGAACAACTTTCGTTTTATGACTTTTTCCACATCTTAATTACAAGTGTTAAAATCTGAAATTACCTAGTGGGTCATATATGGTTCGTTGGGCAGTATCAAGTAAAACAAAAATGCATAACTTTTTTTTTAATCTATTGAGAAAAGTAACCAAAAATTAAAATTTATAGCAATTATTCAGTGAAAAAATTTATGGAAACAATATTTTTTTGCTATATAGAATAACTTTTGACAGCTTGCGTTTTCTAATACCGTTATATATGCGCATCGATACAGAAAGCTGCAATCTACGAAACCCATATTGTGGTTTCGATATTGGACGTAAGATGGCTCCACTATTACCATCCAAAGTGGTGGGACCATGTATGGCAACATGGGCAGGTAATGGTTAAAATTAGATAATTCAAAAATATCGTACTCCACCTGACTTAACCCTTTCGGTACCATGGTGACACCGGTGCCACAAGGTTAGTTTTTCAGATTTTTTAAAAACTATCCAATCAATTTTTATGAATTTAGGGATTTTGGAAAGAGATGGTAAACGGTACTGTAGCGCAACAAACTGAAAAAAAAAATTAATTGAATTTAATTCAATTTTTATTAGTTAATTTGAAGTATGAACTACTAAATTTGAAAGAAATTTGCAAAAAAAAAATTTCCATATTAAAAATGCTTAAAAATTTTATTTTTGCTAATTTTCAATCGTTCAAAATTTTTAAAAATATGCTAACTATTTACTCAAACATAATTTCCCATATTTTTAAATTTTTGCTTACTTTTTTGGAAATACAAGTTTTGTTATGGGTCACCGGTGACCCTAAGATCTCCAATGGAGACCTTTTAAGACTTAACTTTTTCATTAACAATGAAATTGGAGTCACAAAATGCGAATCTGGACTCGGCTTTGCTCTGTCGGTTCTAGTTTCCTTACGGTCAAGAAAGAGTTAACCGAAAAGTTAATATTAAGTTACTTTGTCTATCTTTAAAAAAATATCTAATGAAAATGTGCAGAAAAGGTTTGTATAAAAAATCCTATTGAAAGCCACAGGGTAACCGGTGACCCATGAAAGACCAGGCCTTCAGAGGCGCAAAATATTTGTTTTGATCAAAAATTGTTACAAGAAATTGGGGTCAGACAATACAAATCCGGATTTGGTTTTGCGCTAAATCCTCTGGTTTTCTTACAGTCCAGAAATGTTTTAAGGTTAGGTGAACAGACATAGTTTTTTGGAAGGTGGTTTTGAAAATCAACCAAAAATAGTAAAATTATTTTTGGCCGAAGACCATAGCAGTCAGTGCCACTGCATAATAGTTTATATGTACAATTATATTATATGTATAAACTTTTAAAATAAATAAATAAATATTTTTTCCGCATTTTAAGGATGTAATCTGGTGTTCGAGTTTCAAAAAAAATCGATTTTTTTATTATGTATTTCAAAAGTACAATATATTAGGAGTGTACTGTAAAAATTCGAAATATTAATGTAGTTATTGCACATAGTCGAGAGCGCCTGTTAGTTAAACTGAACACATAAAGTTTACATAAACTTTAAAAGCGTTTTTCTCGAAACAAAGTTTTTTGGATCGGCCCGGGCGTTTGGAGAAATTCAATGGAACCGATTAAGCTGAAATTTTAACACGTCATTCTACATACCAATGGCTCTAGAAGGTATTAGAATTGTTTATTTATAACCATTATTTATTTAGAAATCTGCCATTTTGTAATTTTTTAATAAAAATATTTAAATTTACTACCTGTCAGAATGACAAGTCTACAAAACAATATTCTATTTAAATTTCTTGTCTCAGATGACGCAAGTATCGTGATCACCCGGGCAGCCACACATCTTTTTTTTAGGTGTTCATTTTGGACGTAAAAAACACTAAAAAAATATCATAAATGAAACTCGAACAATTTTTTTTTGTACAGTTAAATATGTCAATAATAACATTGGAACGATTTTGTTATAATAAAAAATGTCCGAAAACCCCCTTAAAAATTAGACCAGAATACCAGAGTACATCCTTAAATGAGAAATTCACCTAGACAAAATAACAAACTTGATATGGAAATTATAACTTCACAATTCCTTATATTTATATGTTTTTTTCTTTTGTAAAAAAACATATGAGAAATAGGCAAAATTTATCAAATATTCATATTTTCCACAATTTCTCTGTCTTTAACTTAAAATAACTTCCGAAAACTGTGTTAAATACATTTTATTCCAGAGAATACTAGTTGCTTATGATGTGATATAGAAAGACTTTTAATTTTTTTTACAACTGGTTAATTTATTTTCTTGAGGTAAGACAATAACACTATACCCGCTAAAATTGAGAAACAATTTTTTTTTTTTTTTTAAGTACTAAAATTTTTAATTAAGACACACTGGAATCCAGTTTTGAAAATTTTCAAAATTGGATGAAATATACATGAAATATTGGATGCCGCAGATGAGGTTTAAGAGTTGTCCACGAAATATTTACCAAATTTTAAATTAACCGCGATTAATCAAGGGTCTGTTTAATCATAAGTTTGGTTACTCGATTAATGAAATGTATAAGAAATATTGGGCTTTGAAGATTCAAGAAGTTGCCCGGGAAAGATTAAGTAATTTTGATTACCGAAGATTTAAAGACTGACCCAGAATGTGTCAAATAAATTTGACATTAATCGATTGATTATAATTTCGGTTAATCGGAAAGTTCGATTAGTTAATTTATCATGATTCTGATTAATAAAAAATTATATTAATAATTTAATTGTATAACCTTTGTTTTACTTCAACTTATCTTTAGTTCACCGGATATAGGGTACAAAAATGTTCCGCTATGAATTTAACAACAGTTCTTCTATACAATAACAATGACTGAAAAGTAAGTAAATCGAATTTCTATTATTTAATCTACATTAAACCCTTCATTTAGAAACATTATATTAAGTATTCCAGTGGCAAACAAGTTTATTTAATTCTTAATCATTACACATAATGGATTTCTTAAAATTAATATTAATAATTAAGTATTCCGCAATGTTTCTCATAAAATCTATATTTTTATTAATTATGGCGTATATAATGTATGAAATATTTATCATTGCTTGGAAGTATGTTAGCAGCTTCTTTCGGCATATCTGGAGCATATGGTGTAATAAAATAGAAGACAGACGTAAATTTGAAGAAACTCAAGCGGCTCAATTAGTTCCTCTAATTGGCGTAATTGAAATACTTAATGTATTGATACGAAATCCATCGCTCCATATCGAAGAAGTAATGCTTCTTTTTATGGTCTTATGGCATAATCATTGTTATAACATTTTCAAAGTATTTAGAAATACACCAATCTGTTTAATAGAAGAAATAGATGGCCGTACATGTATACGGCTACCAAAAAAGGCAGTTGAATTGGTATTGGAAGATATGAAGAAACAAGATATTGTTCCAGCAGACATTATATAATTTGACATTAGACCTAGTATTTAATTTAATTTGACTATGGAGCTAAAAAACTAATATGCTAATTAACTTAGCAACTAATTCTTTTTACTATTATTATTATTATTAATTTTATGAAATTAGTGTGCTTACGAACTAGAATCCAAAACAATTATTAAATCAGTTACAATTTAAAATAACAGTTTACAATAATGGAACGGAAAGCATGGCTTAGGTTAAGCTAATCACTAGATTCCTAAAACATAACTTCGACAAAGCATGGCTTAGGTTATGCTAATCACTAGATTCATAAAACATAGCTTCGACAAAGGACAACAAGTTCAAAAATCCATTAGGTAAACAATTCAATTAACTTCAGTTAATGGCATTGGAGAGGTCACGCTAAAGAGAAGCAACATTTAATCCACCACAAACATGCCTAAATAACTTAAGATCATCAGCAGGAATTGGAAATTGTGAATACAACAAATTGGGAGTCCTGGGAGTCGCCAGCTTCTGGAACTATAGAATACGCAATAAACTAAAAGGATTCAATATTAATAATAGACAATTTGAAAGGATCTAAAACTTAATATGAAAGGGTCTTAAATTAAATATAAAAGCGTCTAAAACTAAAGTTGAATTTATTCCAATCCAAAAAGAAAAAATAAAGTGACAACCCATTTTAAAAAGCTTAGATACCAAGGCGCTGTGAATGACTATGTTAAATGATTTCGAAAAATCAAGAATAATAACTTAAACTGAAGAGTAGTGTTAAGTGAGACATAGTAGACTGACCATCATAGCATTTAGGTAGTTTTAAAATAAAAATAAAGTACTTAAGTAGACTATGCGGATGATGTTGTCATCGCCGCTTCCGGGAAATTTCTTTGTACACTTGTAGACTTATTGCAACGAGCTCTGAATCTCCTTTCGTCCTGGTGCAATCACCGAGGACTATCGGTCAATGCATCCAAGACGGAATTAGTTCTATTCACTCGAAAGCACTCTATACCCAATTTCGATCCACCAACTCTAAATGGTAGTTCACTTATTGTCTCGGAACAAGCCAAATACCTTGGCCTCATCCTAGACAGGAAATCAACTGGCGTGCCAACACGTCAGAAAGAGTACGTAAAGCCACAATAGCTCTCTATGCTTGCAGGTCAGCTATAGGCAAGAAATGGGGGTTACAATCCAAGGTAATCATGTGGTTGTACACCAGTGTTATACGTCCTATTCTCTTCTACGGCGTAGTAGTATGGTGGACAGTCATCTCAAAGAGCATCCATCACAAAGAATTAGACAAAGTACAGCGACTTGCTTCAATGTTAATTACAGGAGCACTGAAAACGACACCTTCAAAAGCGCTATACACAATCTTGGATCTCCTTCCAATAGATCTAGTCGGAAAGACCTCAGCGTCAATATCTGCAGTGAGACTGAATGCGATTCGTAGGTAGTGAAACTAAATTTCTTCCACTCTCTGTCGATCTCACCCTGTCCCCGCTATCCTTTGGCAACAGCTTTAGCACATATATTCCATCTCGACAAGAGTGGAGTGCGAGTAATGTGATACGCCCTGATATCATCGACTTTTATACTGATGGTTCAAAGTTGGATGGTAGGGTTGGGGGTGGGGTTCACTCTGAGCGCCTGAACATTTCGGCGCACTTTCGTTTTCCAGATCATTGCAGCGTCTTTCAGGCAGAGCTGCTTGCGATCACTGAAGCCGCAAATCTGATAAGGTGTAATGCGATACCTTGTAATGATATCTGCATTTTCACTGATAGTCAGGCGGCAATAAAATCCCTCCAATGTCCAGCTAACAACTCTAAAGTTGCCCTACAATGCAGATCGTCTCTGAACGAGACAGCCATGGCATACAACCTGCACCTTATATGGGTGCCAGGGTATAGCGACATTGAGGGAAACTGTAAGGCTGATGACCTCGCCAAACTTGGTACGACACTCAGCAATTCACTTATTACTGGTAATGCAGGTATACCGCTTGCCACGTGTAAACTTTTAATTAAAGACCACTTCTCCCACATTGCGAAGAGCAGATGGAGAATGGAACCAACTTGCGCTATCGCCAGACAGTTTTGGCCAATGCCTGACCATGAACGCACTAAAGCGCTCATTAATCTGGACCGTGTCCACATAAGTAGGGTAGTTCCTATTCTAACCGGGCACTGCCTCATAGGCAGCCATGCACGTAGAGTAGGTCTTCCTTACAATGACTTCTGCAGAAGCTGTAGAAATGAAGAGGAAGAAGAGACCATTTTCCACTTTATATGTAACTGCCCTGCTTTAGCAGCACGCAGACACAAAACTTTGGGAGCACCCTTCTATGGTAGACTCACAGAACTGGCAACCTCTGACATTAGAGACTTATCACGTTTTATTGCAAGCACAAATTGGTTTAATTAGGAGGGGATCAAGAGGTAACACTCGCCCCAAGGGTATCACAATGGACCAATAGGTCTCAGTGTGTTCTTTCATGAACAGCCCCAACAACCTAACCTAACCTAAGTAGACTGAAGCTTCAGTAAGAACCGAATTCTTATTCGCTATAGTAATATTTTGCCGGAAATTGGAGTATTGGATAATAAATTTTTTTTTTCATAGTCAGTGTCAATAAATGATCATATATATAAGTTAAATAGTAAAGCAAAGAGAATATTTAACATCAAAATAAAAATTCCACCACCACCACGCAAGCAGACGGCTTTGATGGAATCTCCACCTTTTCGAAAAGCTCAAAAAAGAAGAAAAAAATGAGTGTCGAAGAGTTCAACTTAAAAAAATCACCATTTAACCAAGTGTCCACGAACAATGGGCCCTCACCCTAATACCAGACATGATCTAGAAATATATTTTGACTTTAAAATGTTGAATTCCAGCATGAGCGGAATCATAATCTTAACAAAAGTTTGTTTAGTTGGCTACAAGGTAAAGGACAAAAACAATTTTAATTTCATGAACTTTATTCCTCATCGTTTTTAAATTTTTCGGCATAATTGCCATTAATTTCAATACCGGTAGATCAACTACGAAAAACCGATCTCAAATTCGGCTTTTTTGGGTTTGCAACTTCGACATTAACTGCATTAATTATCGCCTCATTCTTGCCGAAGACCTTTCCTCTCAAATTTTTATTTTTTTTTGGAAATAACCAGAAATCACATGGTGCTAGGCTTGGGGAAAATAGCGCTTGACGAATTTATTCAATCGCAGAGAACGCAATGCAATTGTTCGTTTTTTTAAAAGTGTGAGCTGAGGCCTTATCGTGATGGGAAAAGTAGCGACGCAGTTCATCTTTTTTCTGGTTTCCCTACAAATTTTCAAAAACTTGTGGTTTTCAGTATACCATTTAGCAATTAACGTCTGTCCAATTTTCAGAGGAATAACAGCTACAATTTTTTCTCTGGTGAAATAAATTGGCATCATTACTTTTGCCGCTGACTTCTGCTACCTGACTTTAATGGTCTACCCATTAACACCTTCTGGACTCCATACCATCGACTGTTAAACCAAGCTTCATCACAATTTAATTGAAAGGGCTGGACGTTCCATTTTTAAATTTTTGAAAAAATTTTTGGACATAACGCACACGAGCTTTTTGAGCATCAGTTAAAATTTTAGGAACCTAGGTTCGCATGCTCCTAGGTTCGCATGCTTCTGCTATTCCAGCAGAAATTTTTGCAATTATTAAGACAATGAACCATGTCATTAATGGTGGTTGGAGAGAAGCAAGCATTTGTGTAATTAGTGATAGTCAGGCTGTGCTTAAATCCTTGCTTAATTCTTTTACTACATCTAAACTGGTTCAGAATTGTAAATCCAGGCTTGATTGTGTTGGATAACATAATAGCTTGTTGTTAATATAGGTTCCTGGATACTCAGGAATGTTAGTAATGGACTTTGCAATTGGAACTACACAGAGCCTCCAATTGATATTAAAAAGCAACCATTAGATGAAGATTTTCGAAACACTGAACTGAACAATATTATACCAGAGAGAATAAGGAAACAGGAAGTGTCAAAGTCAAATAAACAAAATCGTCTTCGGAATCAAAATCGGAAGAATATTTAGAAATACAATGTGAAATTGAACAAAAACATCATTTGTAAATTAAACATTGACAATTAAATTATCAAGAACATGCAAATGTAATAAAACATCTTATGCGTCACGATGACTATACCTTACAAGGTTTAATCCAATATAAATGCAATTACTATGATCGAAATATCGAAAGGACGGCTAATACCATGTTCCCACTGAACCGAAATTGCGTAGTTTGGGCAAATGTTTTCGAACGAAACTGTAATTATTTGTTATTATTATCAAAATGGTAAACGAAATACTTAGTAACGAAACAAAAGAGTATAGGAGAAAGCTCTTCCACTTTTTCTACCCATACCTCGGCTATGGGCTCCTCTTCTCGCGCATTCCACAAATTTCTTTTTTTATGTTTTCGTTTCTCCATATTAATCAAGTTCTACACAAAGCAAAATGTAAATGTCCGTATAGAAACGCCAGAGCAAACTCATTTCAGTGAACACACTCAGGGTTGCATTAGATTTTAGTTCGGTTTCGAAAACGGTTTCGCTGAAAACACCTCATTTCCGTGGTTTCGTTTGACATATTTTTAAATGCTGAAATTGTGCATTTCAATGCAGTTTTAGCCATTATCCCGGAATTTCGGCTCATCCTATCGCACGACCATAAAAATTCGAATTTTGCGGTTACGCATCAAGATGCAAGCATTGCATGAAAGTTCATGTGAAATAGCATACTGGAAATCGGCCACTTAGGTTTTTTTTACTCTTCGTGCTCTGAAAAAAATATCATGTATATAAATATAAAAAAATAAATATATATATAAAAGAAATGTATGATATACATATGCAGTAGTTTCCTTCTTGTTACAGTTATTAATATTACTATTTCAGACGTTGTTTGAGCAAGTCATTACACTTAAAATTAATTTTAAAATTTTTAATTATTGCAAATGAACGTAGAAAATCTTCCTCAAAACTTTTCTCAATATTTTGATTTATTTTATGATGTTTCCAATCCAGTGGATTATGAATTTGTACCAAATATGTTGGACACAATAGCTTTTTATGGTTTTATAATATCACTTGTTTGTTTTATTTTAGCTTTAATCTGTGGCTATTATTATCTAGTGTTCACCAAAGATCCAGAGCCAGAAGTGTCAGAAGTGCTAGAAGTGTCAGAAGTGCCAGAAGTGTCAGAAGTGCCAGAAATGTCAGAAGTGCCAGAAATGCCGCCAGAAAATCCATTTAATGAGGAGGTTGATTTTTATGTGGTATATCCTCCAAATACCTTAGACGATAATGAAAATGATGAAAATACTGGTACAAATATTGTTCCAGTGAGTGCACAGTTATGAAAATTTTTACATTTTGATTATCGTTTATGTTTTACTGAAGTGTTCACTCCACTGGTCTAATTGAAATATTATCGTGAAAACTTTAACTATATTTTATACTTGTGTAAATTTATATTCGTATCGTGAGCTAAAAATCCTTTGAGCTAGCTTTAGTTTTTTTTTTTACCATCATTTGAAGATGTACTGATTTTTATTAATTATTGCGCTTTTCACTTTGGACAATGCGATAATGTTTGTTTAACTCATAGCATTTCGGAAATGTTCATGGGAGAGTTTAGTTTTATATAGAGAGTTTTTCAAATCAGCTTCCCAGCTTACTAAAGATTCGGTAGCAGATATTAGAAATCAGAAATGTTAATATCAAACGCAATTTCATAGCGTTTTGAGGCAAGAAAATTCAAAAATACAATAATCGGAACCACAAATATTTGTCCCATTAATCCCCTCCCCTGGCCCCACTTTGTCGGCATTTCGAAAAAAATGTTAAAAATCAAATAAAACAGTTACTTATCCTAAGCTAACTTTACACTATCTGACATATCAGATGACAAAGTCAGTAAAAGTTTCTGAGACTCTAGTTTATATTCAAAAATAAACATTTTTTTTCTCACATATCAACATACGATTTCTACTCCAAATGCCAGTTTTTGGGGTTTCATGAATAAATATGACTTTGCAATGTTAGACAATAATTTTCCTTACACCTTGTCCTATAATAGATTCTCAGACGTAAACATCAAGAAATTCACGGTTATATCCTAAAACGGCAGAAAACGCCAATTCAGAGCATTAAAAAACCAACCAGCTTCAACGGGTTGCACCGAACGCCCAACCAAGACTATATGGTATAGGGTTTTGATTGTTAGGTCAAGTACTTTTCAGCTATCATAGTCGTTACGCTGGACCCGAATATGACCTCATATATTGTTGCACAGTTAGATTTGGTTTAATTAATTATTATTATTAATTATTTCAAATCCCAGATTTTTCAACTACCAAACCAAAATCTCAATTTTTCACTTCATCGAAAAATACCGTGTTGACTTTACTTTTTATTCAAAACTTTGATCAAAAACATCTAAAATGCATAGAGTTCTGAGGAGCCTGAGAAAAATATTGGAACCTTGAACCTAAAAGCTTTTAACCCAAATATGACGGCAAGATGATATTTGTAATTTTTTTTTTAAATTATTCTAAAATGCGGACGAAATTTCTAGGAAGTTTAGTTGTTAGCTAGCCTTAATTATATGTAAAATATCATAGTAAAAATTATTTTTGACTGACGATTTGAGCTCTTCGTTGATAATTTAAAATATTTATTATTTTTTAAATGAATTTTACACAAGCTTACCTGATTTAGAGGGAACCATGATGTGTTTTGCTTAGTTAAAACAATTTTCCGCAACTTCAGGACCATCAGACCAATGGAAGGCATAAGCGGTGCCTGAAGAGGAGCCGTCCTGGTTTTCTTCAACACGGTACCACGATTTGCATGGGTTAAATGCTCCTCCTGGACCATATTTGATTACAACAGTCCGGTCCCTAAGCCAGGCGCAGTTTGCACAAGGATTAACCATAATGCCGGCGGACACGGGAAGCTGCGGTGCTGAGCCGCCCCAGTCTCCTCGAATCCAGCGTCAGGTTTTGCAGATGATTTCTGCACCTCCTGAGCCTTTTCCGATTCCCCTATTCTTGCATCGTCATCGCACAGCAACAGGTCACCAACGAGTTTCGAGCCTGCACATCCATTGCTCGAGCCGCTGGCGAACCAGCGGGGGGACTATCACCAGTGTGGTTGCCCCGTGCAGAGAAAATCTGGTTTATACTCATCTTTGAGATGTTTGGTCTTATTTGATACTCTTCAAGGGAGACACAGTTGAAGAGGAACCAGTTTTCGACTGTTCAGGTCTTGGTCCGCAGTGTTTCGTTAAAGCAGGGTTACCTCAAGGAGGATGTGGCTATTCACTAAGCCCTGTCTTATTGGAGGCTAGTAAAGTTAAGCACAAGCTCCTATGTCACACTTGGCAAAGAATTTCTCCGTGATATAGGATAACTCAACCCCGGATGGGCCGGATAATGTACAATGAAGTTCCAAATGATCTCACGCGAGATGTAGCTGGATTAAGACAGGGTTGCATTTTTTTCTCCATCATCATTTCAAATTGTGATAGATGAAATTCTCATCTTGTTTCGGCTATGGACTCCTGACCAATAATCAATTGGATTTCGCGAAGGATATAGAATATAGACATTCAAATCAAATAAGCCCACGTACTAAGATTCGAGGTTAAACGCTTTATCGGATTTCATGTAAGTGAAACTTAGTACGTGTTAATGGTTGTTGAGCATAAAATGTGGGTTGTTGTGGGCTGCTCAGATCCAACTTTCTATTGCTGCAGAAGTGTTTTCAAACCCGTATTGCACAAGAGATCAATGAACGAAAATCCTCATTTCCTTGGGTTGAACATCATACCCTCCGGAAGAGTTGAAATCAAATCGAAACATGCGATTGTCTAGAACCTCCAAGGACAGAGCAGATGTAGGGGAAACCCTTTTTTTATTGAGGTGGAAAGCATTGAAAGCCGTGATTGAGTTTCATTCATATAAAATCACCCAACCGTCTTGGCGGTTACCCCACCTGGAACCGTCGTAGTTACTAAGTCCCGTCTGTCCTTGCAGGCCGTGCAAATGGTTGTTGCGCTGCATGATGGGTCAGTGGCCTACTGGATCTGCCAAAGCATCACAACCCCGCACTAACAACGTGCATTCTCTAGAACCCAATTCGAAATTTCTGCAAAAAACACTGTCAGGAAATGCCACACCCATCCACTCGATACTGCTAATGGATATCGGGGGCAACCTAAATTGCTCAAGTGGCTGAAGTTCATACGGAAATTGAACAAGAAACACATCCACTTCAACATTAAGGTTTTTGGCACTGAAAGTAGGGCGCAAAATGTCACCAATCTACCGCTACTATTACAATTGAAATCAATTAAAAAATATCCACATTCACTGTTATTATTTTAAGCAATTGTCTAGAAGAAATTATAAGTCATCATTTATAAAACTGCAGTTATAAACAAAAGAAGCAACATTTTCTGAATACAAAAATATTTCCGTCTTTTTTTTTTGTTTTTGTCTAACTTTATCAACTTTGTAAAAAATGGAAAACGACAAAAAAGGATTCCGTAGGGGATTTTTATACTTTATTTCAAATTTATTCTTTACATATGTACGGGCATATGTTTGGGATGATATTCTAAGATTGTTGAGTATTGATAGACAAAATGACTCTGATTTGTCCGAAGGTGGGGGAGAAGTTCAAGCCGAAAATCAGGTGGAAGATATTGACGTAGACAAGGTTGAAGATAAAACCAAAAATCAGACTGAAGTGGTCTTTAGATCTGTAGACCTCACCGAAGGTAAACCTCAAGACAAAGCAATAGATAGAGTCAAAGATCTGCTTGAAAATCAAACCAAAAAGGAAGCTGTTGATCTGGTGGAAGATAAAGCTGAAAATCTGGCCGAACAACAAACCAGTGATAAAGTTGAAAAACAAGTCAAAGATCAAAGAAAAATTGAGGTTATGAAACCAGTCAAACAAGACTCCCCAGATAAGGACGAAAAACGTGCTGAAGATAACATAAAAAATCGAACCAAAGATCAGATTTCAGATAAGAAGAAGGCTGATGACAACTCCCAGGCTGCTGAAGGACATGCGAAAACTAAGGATCCAGCAAAAAAGTTAAATGCTCCAGCAGCAATTCCAGCGAAAGACCGGAATGCAGCTTATACTGACTCTGAGACTGTAACTATTGTTGAAACTCACGTATTTTCTAAGGGTGCAATAAAAACAACTGTCATTAAAAAAATATCACAGGTAAAAAAGATTGTTACTCACAAAGAAAAATATCCGGTCAAAGAACAGGATAAGGATCAGACCGAAGATGAGGATCAAGATTGACAATGTGGTCAATTCAACTCAGCTCAAAAGAACTTAAGAAAAAGTTTACTTTACTTACTTCACTTCACTTAACTTTATTATTAATATTGGAATACAGTTTTTCTTAAGGGCTTAGGAAAATGAGATTTATTTTTAAAATGCAAGACTAATCAATAAATAAATAAATAAAATGTTTATAAAAATGCAATATTTGTATGTTTCTTTAAATCATACATATTATAATAGCAAAAAATTATGTATTATTATTTAATATTTTCACAATTATTTAATTCAATTTACTAAGATAATCAAAGTTAGGCGTATGCAAAGGTAATATTTAAAAAATTTAACCAAATATATTCAAATTTAAAATCGAAAAGCTCGGTCTAGGCCCTTCACGGGCTTAGAAAAAGAAGAAGGTATTTAAATTTATAACCAAACTCGTGAAAATATATCATTTTGACACCAAATTGAAAGAAGATTAACCTACAGAAGAAGAGAGCCAGAAAGAGAAGATATTCTCTTTCAAAAAGAATGGGTGTTGAACTTAATTATATTTAAAAGTGGGTTCTTCAAATAAATTATAGAGTCACAGTTGGATATCTAAAAGTTCTAACAGATCAAGGTCATCTACATGGCCTGAACGTCTTTTTGAAAAATTTAGTTGCATACTTTTGGGGTAAATATTTTTCTCGATCACACAGTAATTCGTCTCATAGCCAAATTAAAAAAGTTAATAATATCAAAACCAAACAAATTTGATGTCATTTTAAAGATATTACTTCAACTAAGAAAATTTAAAAAAAAAAAATCTTGGCGAAAAAATAATTAGTGTGGGTACAAGAGAAGCTCAAAGTCGACAAATTTTTCAGAAAAACATGGGATCGTTCGATTTTAGTTTTTTTGTCCGTTGAGTAAAAAACATTTGAAAAATGAGTTTTTAATGATATCCTGCCGAAAGTTCCAGTTTTGCATTCGCAATTTATCAGGGAAATTTTTAGTGTTCTTTTTTAATCAAGATTTGAAAAGCTAAAAATTCTGCATTGTTTCAAAAGTTACAAAATTTTTGAAAAACGAGAACTGAAAATTAACGAATTTCGGGAGAGAAAATCTAGATAACATGTGAAAATATGTTTCTTCCTTTATCGTAATATGCAAAAACATCCTCCACTATCTTTCGCTCTCAGGAAATAACCTAATTTGAAATTAAGTCTATACATGATTTTTTCGACTGAAATTTTAATTAAACTTTTTTTGTTAACCCTAAAAGTATGCAATCATACTGAAAAAAGAATAAAAGTGTAAAAAGTCAAAAGTTGTATTCATTAATACCACTTTTATTCTCACATTAAAGGGTTCCAATAAAAGCTGTTTAACTTTCTGAAAAGTTGAATATCAGTATAACGAAATAAAAAAAAAATTTCTTGAATATCACACCGCCCATTCGTCCACTATAGCTTGCCAAATATGGCAAAAATTGTAACTTTATGCTTAGTTTGTGGCGAAATCAAAACAGGTTAATTAAAGCTGACTTCAGTTTTGAGATTAGCGACCCAAATTTCTTTATCGAGCAACTCTTGCTACGAAAATATTCGAAAACGGTAGTTCTCTAGCAACTTCTGCTAGAACAATATAAAACTCATATTCAATAAAATTCACATCTCGTGTGATTCTTTTGTAATTTTAAAAACAAATCTCGTGTGTTCTTATTTATGTTTGCAAAATCTTTCAGTGTTTTATTCCCAACGATTTCGTTCATGGAAATTTCATCGAAATCAGAGCGGTAGTTCTAATTGTGTCCCGTCGTTGTATGGAATCAAATCACTGTGGATCGTTTTGATTTTTATGCATATCTTTGAATAAATTGTGAATTTCGTAGCAAGCATTTTTTATTAAAGTTTTATATCAAAGTTAAGCCAGCTTTGATGGCTTAGTGATTGAGTACTAGACGAGAGTCCCAGTTGCTTCAGGTTTGATTCTCAGACAAGAAGTGATTGTGTCGTTAGCCTGAAAACAGTTTCCACCAAATTTCTAACTTTATTCTGATATCTCACGTTGGCATCCAACAGGAGGGTGCCTAATCGTCTTGCCATTTAATCCCATCCCGAAAACTGTTACATTTCGGTCAAAAACATCGATTAACCGTGGAAGCTATGAGTAGCGTAGACAGTGGAGTGACGGCGCAAGAACGAACCAACTTTCGTAAGCGGTGAAAGCATAGTAAGAGATCGTCCAGGAATCCATTACAAAACACTTAACATTAACACTCAAGCTAAATTGTTGGTTAAGTTTTCTTACATAAGCAATCTTTTTCATTGCCTCTATCTAGATTGGGGTAGAATACATTCCATAATTTGATTTCATGTTGGTTCACCGAACTGTGCCATCACTCGTTCCAGCGTGGAGTATATGCGTTTGACTGTGGCCTAAAAAATAAGTAGCAAAATTGAGGCTAGGGTCGGTCATTACTCCTAAGCATTAGCGAATCCAGAGATTGCAAAAAGGGTAGGTTTTAATTATTTCGTTCCTTTACTTAAGGGTACCTAGCCCCAAGGTAGGTACTTCATCGCTAGAGTCGTTGCTATGCACTGGCTGTCGCTTTTCAGCTCCAACTATAGCCTTTTCTTTCAACTAGTGGTTAAGAACATCAGTTTATTTCATTCCAACCAGCTCTTCATACCAGCCAATGGCTACCGTCTATTGCTGAGGAAGCTTCTTCGCTACAGTTGGCCGCACATCTAACAATGTTAACTTCGCTCGACAAGGTTAAACGAATCTTTCCATCACACAGCAGCACTGAAAAATACTAGCTGTGGTACTTCTAGAAGTATTCAATTTATTTTGTGGTAAATATGAAAAGTCTTACTATCAAATTAACCAAATTCCGACCGAAACTCAATAAAAATTTAGGTCAAACACCAAACCTAAAATTTAACTAAGAACTAGACCATCAAATGAAACATTAAATGGACCAAAAGTCAGACCAAAATTAGGAACAAAACTCGGCCGAAATTCTGAATGATTTAGAACAAATTCAGACAAAAATTGAAATTGAATTCAGTCCAAAATTCAGATTAAAGCTCAGACCAAAAACAAGACTAAAAACAAGAGATGTTCAATTTTGTTTGTTATAAATATGAAAATTTTAGTATAAAATTCGGACTGAAACCAAAAAAATTTCAGACCAAAATTATTTACTACTTTCTTAGTTGGTATTCAGACCAAACACCATACCTAAAATAAAACTAAGTCCATAAAACCAAACAAAAAATGGGTCAAAAGTCTGACCGAAACTAGGAACAAAACTCAAATTGAAAATTAGACAGAAATTTAGACCAAATTTCAAACCAAATTCAGATCAAAATTCAAATTAAATTCCGACCGAAATTCAATGCAAATTTAGACCAAATAGCAAACCTAAAATAAAACTAAGAACTAGTCTATAAAATGAGACAATCAGAACGAAAGTTAGACCAAAATGGAGATCGAAATTCCGACTAAAGTTCAGACAGAAGCTGAGACCAAAAGTAAACCAAATTCAGACCAAAAATCATATCAAAATAAAGACAAGAACTCAAACCAAAGTCTGATAAAAATTAGGTGAAAATTCAAATCAATTAATACCACAAATTCCGACCTAAAATACGATTAAAAACGAAACCATAAAATCAAAATTAAAAACAAATCAAAAAGCAAACTCACAATCTCTATCAAGCTCTCCAAAATTATGACATCTATAAACTGATCCTGAAAATTTAGTGACTACAGCGTTTACATTTATTTGTATATAAAAATGCTGAATGTAGGGTGTAAAACATTTTTTAATTTAATTTTGTTTTACAGTTTCCGCTATTTCTTGAAAAACAAAAAATAAATATTTGCACAGTTAAGAATAACTGAGTTTTAGTATTTCAATCATTTATCACTTGTCAACGAGACAAGTACTTGACCACAAAAATTAACTATAACCATTTGACAATATTTTTTTTTTTTGACAAATAAAATTTTATTAAATATGGACCTTCGAGAATTCGGGATTAGAATATTATTTTGGATGTATGTAATACTTTTTACGTATGGGGCTTATAAATATATGGAAAAATTTATCATTGATATATTTTTTCTAGGGTCAAGAAAAAGATATAATTTTTTCCTAAAAGAAAATTAAGGAGGTAATTTTAAACATATGATTAAAAAAAAAAAAAAATTGTAACAATTATTCCAGTTTGTGTTCTGGAATTATTAAGTTGCATTTTGATTGTGCACATGCGATTAAGAAATTTTCGAATATTTTTTAATAAATTTATAAAATTTTTATTTTTTTGAAATCATTTAAACGCGATGAATTCAATAAAAAATTAAAAAATTTTATTACTAGTATGTAATTGTATATACAAAATATTTGCACAAAATATGTTTTAAAATGACTTACCTTGCTTCAATGGAAAATAAAGAAACTGATGAGAAACGAAGATTTTCTAAATCAAAAGCTGTAGATTTAACTTTCCAGCAGTGTACAAGAAATTTGGAATAATTCTGAAAATGGTTTCCGCAATATTGAGTTTTTGTATTCTTGAAGATTTTGAATTTTGATTAAAAAATGTTTGCATTATTTGGGCTTGGTAATATCCGCATATTTTTCTCGTATCTTACTGATTTTCGTGCATGGAATTTGTTATTTAAGTAGTGCCTGAATTTGCAAAGTAAAATTTGTGTGAAATGTCTGCCAGACCCACTTTTTTTTGTGCAACATTTATAACTTTGTAACCGGTATGTATAGATCTGGTCATTGTCTGACGACTGGTCTCAAAGTAATGCAATTTTCGCAACTATAAAGGGAGAGAGTGAGTTTGCAACATGATATTTTACATCGGAATTCTATGTGCAAACACAAATGCTATTCATGAAACATAGTCATGTTCGAGGATCGGTTTAGTGGTGACAAAATTATGCTAATATTACCAAGTTGTAATTAGTGCTAAATTCAGATTTTTTTTTAAATCAAAATCTAGAATTTTTTTTATTGCGAAACAAATTTGAAAAATTAGACATCACAAACAAGAAAAGTCTACCTGGGATTATTTTCGGTAATCAAGAGAAGGTATTAAATTATTTTCGGCCAAAACCTGCATAAACATCTCCTGCCATCAAAGTTTTAATCATATCTAAAGGAAGAAAATCAGAAAGCTTTCGACTGATATGTTTCTCGTTCTTTGTTCTAAAAATAGGCAAAATTGCAAGTTCCATAAAAATAACCTCTTCTGAATTCCAAAACATTGGCGAGAGATCTGAATCGTATTCATCTCCAAAGAAATAAAAGTATCATACCGACAGTCAAAGAACTTGAAAGCAATAAGTTTCTCCTCCTTGAACCTAAAAACAATGGAAATACTGATAGACAGGTAAAATTTTTAAAGCTCCATAAAGTAAACAAATGGTGAGACATCAATATATCTTTCAACCAGGCAATGCATCACAAAAGCTTGCCAAATAAATTAATGCACACATTAGGGAAACTTGTAGCCTCATAAAGTAAACCTTAACTAAATTCCAAATTAAATGTGAAATAAAATCAAGATCGTCTTCACCTCTAAAGACTGAAAAGTACATATCACACAGGCAATGAAAAAAAAAACCGCAGACTAAGTCGTAAAAAGCTGTTTACCACAAGAATAACCTCTCAAGCCTCTGCATGGACCAGTCAGAGAAGAATACCTTTTATACTACAGGGCATAATCCCGACAGAGAGTCAAGCTAGGTCAGTTGACGGTTTTAGAAGAAAACCTTCTAATCAAAAACTAATTAAGCCGAGAACACCCCGGTGATACACCCCGGGAATACACTCTAAACCGGCGGTTAGCTGAAATTAGCCTTTTAACTTACACTCAGCCGCAATGATTCAAAGATGATGATCACTGCCTCATCAAAATCGATTGCTGGTGAAAAACTTAAAGGCGGTGAAAAACTCAAAGGCAATCGCCCTAAAGAGTACGCCAGTCTATAGAACTTCCACCCTTAGGACAATGACCCCCTGAAAACGGTCTCAAATGAGTCCAGCGTGAAACAGGACTTGAGATTCCTCATCCAAGGACTGGGTCCTGATAACTTTGTGAGGCTTGGAATATACCCAAAAAGAGGTACAGAACGTAAGTTCAGATTAATGTCGCTTAGTTGTACTGAAATTCGTAAAACTTTGTATAAAGATGTATGGCCCTTCGTAGCTGTGAAAGATCTGGAAAATGCTATTCAGGAACTGTACAAAACAGATAGCGAGACCTAAGCCGAATTCAGACAATAATGAAATACCGAAACTGAAAAAGAATTTGCTTCTTAAGCAAAAATCAGGCATTAAAAAGAAATGTCTCACAGTCCATTAAAGAAGTATCAAACATCGTCCGAAGGTCACATGTGGAAACCCCACTATCAAAAAAAACTGATGACTTTTTTTTATAAACAAGGAGCATTTATCATTATTCCAACATCAATATGGAGGGAAAGAATATTAGCATGATTTTTATACAGGGTGGAGCATTTATAATTTGGGGGCCTGGTGAATGAGTGCTAGACTGGAGTTCTAGGTTCGCCACAGGTTCGATTTCCAGATGGGGTTGAATTCTTAATAAATGTCCAAATGGTTTGTTCTAATAAAATGAATCACTTCCTTGACTTAGTTCTTAAATGCTGGAAGTACAAGTTCAACGGTTTTGATTCTCAGATTGAGAATTGAATCCACTTTAAATAACAAACGAATAATCTGTTTTTAATGTGGGTTTTATTATTCGTTAATTGTGGAACATAATTTCATTCAAATGACTTCCTCTGTTGGCCTGGCAGTAGCTCGTACGATCAACCAAATTTTTCAGAACATTTTCAACTGTAAGGAGCTATACTTGATCACATTAAGTTTCATTTTTTTTGAGGGTATGCACTTTTGTTTTACTGGATTAACCTCCGCATGATTTATTTGATACCATATAAGTGGAATCCATCACAAGATCGGATTATGGTTTAGTTAGGAGCGCAACGACCAGGAATCACTTTCGACCCGAATTTTTTTTTTAATAGAAACTCTCACTATAAATGATACATTTTTTTATATAGAATATAAGATGTCGGATGACAATCTCCTACATTGCCAAGCAGTTACTCGTAAGCGAAAAAGATATAAAAGATTGGAAACTTAACGATAAAACTAATAGAAGACAACACTAGCAGATCCACTCATCTTACCGATGAAAATCTTATATATTTTAATCGTTGGTCATGAGTTAAAAAAAAAATGTTATGAAAACGAAAAAATTAACTTTCTTAAAGCCTTCGGAAATATCTGAACCCGCTTGTGAGAGACAGTAAGTACACTCAACTCTGTTGAATCTTTGGAACATCATCGAAACGATCCTTGCGTTATACTATTTTGCTGTTATTTTCATGGTTGATATTCTGCGGAGATGCGCCATTTAATGCCACCAGTTCTTATGTTCCCTGAACTAGGCGAGCCGCATGCGAAGCTCACTCATTTTACGTAGGCATTAGGAAAAATATTTCTCATTTTATTTACCACACTATGCAGTAATTCGAAAAGTAACTACTCTTCAAACAGACCTCATGCTTCTCATTCTCAAATGGCGATTCGTTTTCAATGGAAATGTTCAGAAGGTGCATAAGCAAATATTGGCTTATAAAGATGACCAAGATTTCCAGCGTATTCTTTTTCGCAGCTCACTAAATGCTCCAGGATTCAGGATTTCAAAATCAAAACGTCGACGTTTTGATTTTGAAATTGTGCTCCTTATTTAGCCATCAGAACTCTCTATCAGTTATCAAAAGATACACGAGAGCAATGCCTTCTCGCGGCAAAAATTTTAGTAGAAAACACTCATGTCGATTACATCGTGTTTGGAGGTGATGATATAGATTCTGGATTTCCTCTCACAAAACTCACAGCGAATCATCTTGCCATATTAGGAAAAATTCCAGTAGGAGATCTCTTAGATTCCGATTTTCTGCGGTTTCGAAGTGCAAGTTCCACGAAAATATTTAGAATTCATTGGAATGCTATCTCGACATCTTTTCTTATACCATTTCACCAATTTCATCAGTGAATGGAGACACAAACAGGCAAATTTATCTTGCTAATGCTTGCGTAGCTAATAGAACTTCACTGGTTCTTTAAAATGTGTGGAACATCACCTCATGGCGACATGTTTCCAGTGCAGACAACCCGGCTGACCTAGGAACCACAGGAATTAATGTCCCTCCCGTGTTTGTTGGAACGGGCCGGATTGGCTTCAAAAATCGTCCGATTACATTGTACAACAAAATGAGACTTTAAAACAGTATCAGAGTAGTGGCTCAATTTTTGGCCGGTGATCACGAATTGGTAAAAATTTGTTTTGGGTCAAATCAGGCTTCGTGTATATTCGTAAATCTTCGTTTTTTGAAAATTTGGTAAGGTAGGGGCTTATGAATGAACATTTTTTTTTCATCCAAAACTCTTACGAAATTGCACAATGTAGAGAAGCAAACAAAAAATTTTCTAATTTTCAAAAACGAAGATGCTCGAAAAATTAAAATGTTATGAAAAAAAATTTTTTTCATCCCAAACTCTTAAAATTGCATAATTCGTGTAAAAAAGCAAAAACAAACAGAAAAAAAAATTTCATCCATGAGACCCCCCCCTTTATCAGATTTTCAAAAACCAAGATCTACGAATTTAAAATTTTATGAAAAAATTTTTTCATCCAAAACTTCTAAAATTGTATTATACGTATAGAAATACAAAAACAAACAGAAAAAAAATGTAACTATGAACACACCGCCTCCCCCCCCCCCCTTCCCCCCCCGAGAAATAAAATTTTAAGAAAAAACTTTGTTCATCCAAAACTTCTAAAATTGTATAATTAGTATAGAAAAGCAAAAACAAACAGTAAAAAAAAAATCAAATTTTCAAAAATAAAAGATTTACGAATATATACGAAATCTGGTCTGGACCGAAAACAATTTTTGCAGATTCGTGATCAGCGGTCACAAATACTCCAGAAAAACTGGGACAGAATTTATATACTATTTTGCTGTTGTACAGTGTTATTGGCCGAAGCCCAGTCCACGAAATGCAACATTACTAGCGCAATGGAAATTTGAAATCCTACTACTACGTTCTGGATAAGGAAATCGACATTCTCCATCGATTTCCTCTAGCTCTTCGTGTGTAAGCATATGTTTATCACATTTTCTATAATTCGTAAGCCAAGATTATTAGCTTCCCAGCTCTATTCTTCAAGGCGAAATTCAATCTTATTGTTACCCACGAGAAAGAACATCATAACTCGATGGTAAGCCCATCACCCTTCTCGTACTCAAACTTTTCTTTTTAAATATTTTTTTTAAGATAAGATATTTTTTAATTATTTTTTTATTTGAATCAACTACGTTTTTAATTGAATTAATTTTATTTCTTTATTACCAGAAAAATAATAATACATGTATCTGATAAGTAAATGATCTGTCAAGGAACTCGGCTGTTATTAAATTTACGATGACTGTGAGAATGAGTGTTGAAAATGCTGAGTGTAAGGTATACTTACTAAATTATATATGTAGAAATATTTTGTCATTATTTTTTTAACAAAATTTCCGCTATTATATACACAGTAAAATATTTTTCACAGTTATTCTTTTGTGCATTATTTATTTATTTCCATATTATTTCTCATGCTGGATAAGTATGCAACTGCGCTAAAAACAACGATTATTAAAAAAATATTTTAGAAATAATAGAGAAATATTAACTCTTGCAATATTATAATATTTTTAAATATATTTTTTTTTTACCTGACCTATCTTTGATATATAAGCACATATAAGAAATGGATGATATAGTAATTGTACTTATCGTAGTTCTTGCTTTAATAGGGGTATTAATTTCACTATTTGGCAAAGAGGTGTATTATTTAGTTATGCGTATAAGACGTAGGCGTAAATTAGCCGAACGAATACGTCAACGTCAAGAAATGGGATTACGTGAACGATCTACGCCTGCACCTCAACTTTCAACTGTAGCAACAACTGAATCTGCATTTGTATATACGCCTTATTCTATAGTTGCACAAACACCTGTATCTTCACCATTAGATACACCTGGATCTTCAAATTTCATAACACCTGGATCTTCAGGTATAGTTCATCAAAATTTACCAAAACGAGCACCACTTGCCCAACCTGAAGACATGATAATAACCGGACGTTGCCCTTTGTGTGGTAGATCACCGCCAGCATCAAGAGAAGTAAGCGTTTCATTCGCAGACAGGGAAAAATTGGAAGAAATAGTTCAATGTGTAAGGGAAGTATTAAATAGATTTGATCGTCATGATGATGAAATACGAGATATATCAGTTGTAGCAGAAATACCAGTTATAAAAATAAATGATGAAGCGATTTCAAATTCAGAATGAACTTTTGTGAGGCAAGGTAGTTATCATTGATCATATATTTATTTATAAACCTACTATATGAGACACTAAAGACAACAAATATTCCAGCTTCAGTTTCTGGAAATTTTTAGTTGAATTTCGGTGTTAATGTTTTTGATTTGCTCGAAATGCATGAATTTTAATTAAACAAATATTTTTAATAAGTATTTTTCAATAATTAACATTTTTGTGTGTATTTATCTTACTTCAAAGCTTAAAAGAGCTTAAAATGAAGATTGCCTGAAGATCACTGTGTTTGATTTGAAAATTTATTTATTCCTGGAGAGCTTCAATCTTGACCAAACTTTTTCTAAATATAAATTGGTAGTTTTTGGGTTAACAAATTGACAAATTTAGTTCATGCTGAAGCACCTGACACACCCATAACTATCTGAAATTAATTAAAATATTTAACTTAATCCTAATGAAATTCTATGTTTGTAACATAACGAAAAATTTATAATTTCTTTGAAAAATTGATAAATCTTATTTTTTGTCGTCTTGACAAAATATATATGTAACTATTAAATTTTATAATAATATAAATATGCAGACAAAATATTTATAGAAAGACCTATTTTCAATACCTATTTGAATCGGTAGTTATAAGAAAAACTAAATATTTTATACTTAATTTTAATAACTTGACAAGGTTAAATCTATGATTTTATATTTCGCAGCCAGCTTGGCAAACCATATTCATTGACGAATTCCTAGCAAAATTGTTTGTCAATTTCGAACTGAACTTGATTTTGTATATTTTTTATTTTTTGTGTAAACCTAAGTATTCCTTACTTTTAGCTTATTTTTCCTAAAGTTTCCCATAAGACAAGCTTTTAACACTTTCACAACCGTGAGGTTGGAATAACGCTGGAACTTTTGAAATTTTTTTTCAGATTCGTATTAAGCATATTTTCCAAACAGAAGTGATTGCGAATATAGTTTTCAAATTTTAGTAATCTAAAAGCAATAAAAGTAAACAATTAAAACACTATACTAGCAATAAAGGGTGTTTCAATAGGATAATAACAATTTTGTATTAAAATACAAACGCACCCTTAATTTTTTTTTTTTAATCTGGCAATACGAAAACATCATTCAAGGCTTACATTTTTATCATGGTGAAATTCACGAACGAGCAACGTTTGGAAATTATTAGAAACTAGCTCCGCGGTCCGGTCTGCTGGCAAAGTTTGGGTAATACGTAATTTTATCACAAAAAACACCTCGAGTCAAAAAAGAGGTAGTAAAAGAACATTAAAATAGTCATTGAACAAAATTTCAGTACTGGACTTGTACATTCCAGTATCAGAGATATGCCGTACTACAAATATTTCCTGAGATATCTCATAATGAATATTGAGGGCATATGGGAGGTGCCACACCACCCTTTATAATCCCATTCAAATCTTTTCTTTAGTATGGCATTGTCAAACAATGTCGTTGTACGAAATTTCAGTACTATATCATGTATGCTTCCAGAGATATACTCAAATAAGGAAATGATTTGTATGAGAGGTACCACGCCCTTTTTTCCAAGCTCACCCTAATTTTTCCCACAGAATGCTGTAAATAAATATTACTTTCTTACCAAATCTTAGTACGGTACTGCAAACAGTTTCTGAGATGAAAATCAGGTTTGTATGGGAGGTACCACGCCCACTTGACATTAAGAACTCATACTCCATTATTATCTTGGTATTGATAAATAATATTTGCTTACCAAATCTTAGTAGCATACTACAAATATTTCCTGAGATATTTCATAATGAATATTGAGGACATATGGGAGGTGCCACACCCCCCTTTCCAGTCCCATTAAAATCTTTTCTGTAGTATGGCATTATCAAGCAACGTCATTATACGAAATTTCAGTATTATATTGTGTATGCTTCCAGAGATATACTCAACTAAGGATATGATTTGTATGGGAGGAACCACACCCACTTTTCCAATCCCTCCCTAATTTTTCTCACAAAATGCCGTGAACAAATATTACTTTCATACCAAATCTTAGTACGGTACTGCACACAGTTCATGAGATGAAAATTTAGGTTTGTATGGGAGGTACCACGCCCACTTCTCCAATCCTAGTTATGAATGTTGACGTGCACTTCAGGCCTTATAACAAATACATTGTGTAAGTTTTAGCATAATCGGATGGTTAGTTTTTGATTTTAACACCACAAAATGAACAGCTTGTTTTTAAATATAAAAATTTGCTATCGAAATTCTGAGTCTGAGTAGCTTGTCGCTACTTTAAGAGCGTTTACTCCAATTTTCAGTCGTAATAATCGCCCCACCAGATAGGCTGTGCGTGCTATAGTGTATAAATTCGAGTCAACATATTCACTATTAATCAACGCTCCGGTCGAAGTACCGAAAATATTGCTGCCGTAAGTGCTTCAGTTAAAAATGAGCGGAATCAGTCGATTCCACGCCGTTCACACGAATTGGGAAACTCTCAGTCCACATTGTGGTGAATTTTGGTAAAGATCTTAGCCTCCATCCTTACAAGATAAAAAAAAAAAACTCAAGAAGTGAAGCCTCGTAATCATTTGAAGTGCCGAAACTACGTCGATTGGGCTCTGCAAAACTTTGAAGCATATATTGAATTTCATCGAAAATTTATCTTCAGCGATGAAGCTCAGTTTTAGCTTATTGGCTTTGTTAATAAATAAGCAAGAGACCCAAGAGACTCTATTACATCCACACAAAGTGATCGTGTGGTGTCGATTTCATGCTGGAGCTGTGATTAAACTGTATTTTTTCGTCGATGAAAATGTTTGCCATGTTATGTTCAATGGAGTTCGCTATCGTGCCATGTTGGCAGACTATTTTTGGCGAGAATTGGATAGACTTTTTAATGCCACACAGCCAGTGCTGCCAAATGCCACACAGCTGGTTAAACAATTGACGAGAATTTCGGCGATTGTGTAATCTCTAGCAATTATCCGGTCGAATTTACATCTCGTTCATGCGTTATCCACACCCTTGGATTTTTTATGTAGCTACGTTAAGTTGTTGGTTTATGCCAACAAGCCAACAACGTTAGAGGAGCTCAGGGACAATATCGAATGCGAAATTGCAAACGCTTCGGCCGATATGTGTGGAAGAGTGGTGGAAAATTGGCTTCAGAGTATCGATCGCTACAAATATGCTCGCGGTGGTCATATGAGCAATATCGAGTTTCATACTTAAATGTAAAATAAAAATACAATCGGTATTTTAGATGATGCCAATCAATGAAATCCGGGCACTCTGCTTACAGTAGTGGATCGATTTTGCAAGAGAAGTAGTGGACTTATTATGGCAGCGCTTTTTGCGAAGAAGGAGTAAATTTAAGATGTCGGATATATTTCTTTTTAAAAACTTACCCCTTCGCACTTAACCTTTTCTCCGGAGTCCCCTAGGGAATATTTTTTAAATCAAACCAGAGCTAAAAATAAGTTTCTTGACCAAAAATAAAGAAAATCTTTTCGAGGGTCTAGAAATTTGGTTTTGGTAGGCAGAAAAAAAAAGTTTTGCTCCAAAAAAAAAATTTATTATTCGTTCACTAGGCTATTACAGTTATAAAAATTCATATCGATTGGTGAATTGGTTCTTGAGAAACTTTTCTCACCGCAACGGAACTTTTTGAAAAACAACATTTCAAGATAATCGCGATTAAACTTTTGGCACCATGTTCAAATGGTCAAAGGTAGCGCGCTGTTGATAGCTGTAACTTTGGCTCTAGTACTCAGATCTCTATGAAATTTGGAAAATAAGTATTTTCTCAAGACGATTTACTTTGAGAAAATGCAATTAAAAAAATTTTCGATTTTTTCGGCCACAAAAAAAAAAAAAAGAAACACAAAAAATCGAGTAAATGCTTCCAGGGAAATTCTGGTACAATAAATAAAGACCACTCCTTCAACACATAAGCGGACTCCGAAAAAATCCTTCAAATTCACGACACACCAAATTACGAAATTTAAAATAAATTTGAATTAACACTCCAAACATCATGATTTGGTTGTCACAACCCAAAGATCTACTTTTCAACCTCCAAGACTTGGTGAGTCTAATCACTAAGCCTGAATTTTACCGCTTTTCCGAAAATTTATGTAAATTGAGGATCTGGAAGAGAGCACAAATTGTTCTCTTCTAGAAGTTTCCATACCTCAATTACTAGACCAAATGGTTACATTTTACTAATGTGAATATGGATTTTGGCAAATAAGTAAGAGAAAGGGCATTGACTGATAGAAAAATGAGGGAAAACAAAAGAAAAATGTACAAATGTTAAGCACTCGGTTGTCAATTTCTAAAAACAAATTTAAATATTTTAATTCGTGAGTCTCGCGCGAGTAACGTCAGGAGCAGTGACAGAAATCTAATTGGATAATGTTCATATTTGAACATATAAAATGCATTTTGTTTCCAATCGCTAAAGCGAATTGTACACAATCTGCATTATCACTTTACTGCTTCTGCCGTACACAAAACCCAATAAAAGAACAGAAATATGATAAACAGGATGGTAGTCATCCTAAATAAATATTAAGTTGGGTTTTCCCAAATATATTAAAGTATTATTTCTTAAGGAGTCAAACACAAGTAGATGAGTAACAACCACATGGTGTGAAAATCTCTTGGAGTTTCCTTATTTTTTATAATAACGTTCTGTTTGTTTGTCATAGCACATAAAAAAACAAATGTATTAAACAAACAAACCAGGGTTAACAAAACTGATCTGCAATCAGTATATAAGTAAGTAGAAATAAGAAATAAAGTTGTTCTTAAGAATCATTACAAAAAATAAAGAAGTTGAAACTTCAACACATTTTGTTTTACTTATTGGCTTGAGTTACTAAAACTAGAACTCGCGCGGTTAAAATCAGACAGAATTACGGACGAACATCTACAGTGGTGTGGCCTGGTGGAATCTAAAATTCGTTTATTGGTTTGTTAGTTTGCAATAAACAAACATTTCTTTGGCACACATAAATCCAAAATACTTTGAGTATAAGGATGAGAAATAAGATGACGGAAATGCTTTCACATTAGCAGCTTCGATGTGGTTTATGGGGCTAGAATTTGAGCGCATCCAAAATTTATAAATCGATTTGAGAGAAGCAATCAACAACTTTTCTGACCGTTTAATGCTGCTTGGGATGAGTAAAAAGAATCACGAGTTATACATAGAAAATATAAAAAGTGAAAATAAATTTTTATATTTTAGGAGAACATAAAAGTTTTAAAAGAAGCCATGACCATTGATATGCATTACGTAAAATGAAAACTACTTGAAAAATATTTGGGTGCTGATTTTTTAAATCGCGAAAGAAAATTAGTTCAGCAGCATGCAAGCGTCCATTTTCAGAATTGAGTTGAACGCAAGAATGCAACCAACAGGGAACGCGGTGCGGTTGTAGTTAAATGGTTGGTATAGAAGAGTGTTAGAACGAACCAGAGTAAAAGCTTGATTATGCAAGCTCTACGTTGCGTTATGATTACGTAATCACTGCCTATATCTCAGAATCGATAAAGACACAATTGACAGCTTTGCGAGACATCACGTTACGTTTGCATAATCAAGCCTTAATATTTCAATAAAACTGATTTAGGAAATATAAATAATGTTGTTTTCATTGTTTTTAGAAATTTAGTAAAGATTATTTTAGGATCACCAAAAACTAGTTGAAAGGCTACTGGTCAACTGTTAAGCCTTTTCTACAGTTTGTTGATCAAATTCAATAAATATAAAAAACTTTGCTTAAGCTTGAAATTAAAACTTTTACTTTGTACAGTCAAAGATCGAATGAATCTTGAAGTTTAGAGTAACATGTTACTTAGCGGAAAAAGCGAGAACAAAAAAGGTTTACTGTTAGGCGATGAATTAGAGGCGAAGACTAAGAGAGAGCGATGAGGTGAGCTCCAACGATGACAACCAGAGTTGCCAAATCTTGAATTTCAAAATCCATCAAAATTCCTAAAAAAAAAAAATGTTTTTTTCGGAAAAAATCACCAGATATTATTAAGTTATTGATATACCTACGAATATATTTATAGTAGGCATGCCAATCCATGGAATCCAGGAATCCTCAGATTTGGTCTAAAAGTGGTTTCAAAATTCCGGTATTGAAAACACAAAATCCCGGAATTTTCATGATTCATATGTATATACACAAACTTATTGGAATTCAAAATCGTGTTTTTTCTAAAGAATCTTCGTACTTGAGTCAAGAGAATATTTCTTTTATCATATATTTTTTCTAATCCGTTTAGTACAACTCTCAAAAGCCGACAAAGTATATGACAGTGTATTCTGTGATGCATTATTTTCTTTATTCTACGAAATTTTAACTCAAATTTCCAAACAAATTTAAATGAACATCATATCAACTTAGAATAGATAAATAGATGAACAATGTGAAAAAATTTATATTTTTTATGGTTATCAAAAAAGCATCGCAAAAGGAAATTTTTAAATTTATGTCAGTAATTTTGTTGTGGTACTTGGCATGAAATTCTATTCAAAAAAATTCAGAATTTTAATCCAGAGCACACCAAAAACTTTAAATAAAAAGTTTGACATACAAAGCACGTTAAATTTCATTAATTATAAGAAGAATACGATATATGTATATCTAAGTTTTTGGACATTCCCGTCAAAATTTCATAAAAAAAAGAATTATATCACAAAATACACTGTCACAAACTAAGTGCAGTTTTAGTGCCATTTGGAATGTAATTGTTGTTTTCAGAAGTGAGCACTGAGCAAATTAAAATGTGTACACAAAATAAGAGAAAAAGTATTATTGTGTGACTAAACATTGTCTTCAAATCAGAAAAAAGCACTGACACGAAATGAAAAATTTATCGCAGTTTATTTTTAAAAACCACCAAATGTGGTGGAAAAAGCAATGATTTGGCAACACTGATGACGACGACGAAATTGATATGCTAGCGTGTGTGTGTGAGCAAAAACATAGAATAGCGGCAATGATTTTGTATAGGCAGGTGCGGCGATGACTTTATTGTGAGGAGGGGCGTGAATAGCTACGTTTGGGCACGGCCGAATTTTAAATACCCTTAAACCCACAAATAAAACAAACTTGAGTTTGCTTGATTAAGAACAGTCTTTGATATTGCCGTTTAAAAATTTTATTTGTATGGGTGCTAGGCGTGGTTTTTGACTGATATTGGTAAGGAACAAATAATTTATTCAGGCGCCGTGCTAAATGTCAAATCCACTTTTATAAAACATATTGACTATGTAATTAGCAAAATAAAAAATATGTTCTTCTGTTAGTCAAATTGACTAAAAAGAGCACAGGACCTTAGTCGCAAAATAAAAATTAATATTTATAAATAAGTAATGGTTTTCATATCTGGTTTAACATATCTTCTAATCAAATGGAACGGTTAAGTACTTTTAAACGGTATATTCTCAGAGCCTGCATCGCTATTAACCGCAAGCCCCTTCATGGTGGTGGTACTTTTCGGAAAAGATTTTCAAACAAGTATTTGTACAGTAAATGTGAAGCTTCTTGAACGATAATATTTTTGTTGCTTCTTAAAATTGATGAGACAATTAAACGGGAAGAATCATTTTGGAATTACTGTACATTTGCAGCAGCACAGTATAAGAGTATAGTACCTACAGTTGTGTTCATAAAACTAGCAGCGTCATTACGATCATAATTTTTTGTTTTCAAAATTTGTATAAAAATTGCAAAAAAAAATATACCTAAATCCCCACAAATCGAAAAATTTGATGTTCATAAAAATAGCAGCGTTTGAGAAATAATAATCTGGTAAAACTGAACTGGAACCTTTTCCAGAAAAATAGTTTATGTTTCTACTCAATTATTTTAATACCTAGTAGTACAACTAATTCTTTGCGTTGCTCTACAAGGCACTACTACTTTGCTGCCCTAACTCCAGTTTGTAAATTCCTTAATATTTTCAATTTCAGTATTTTTAAGATTTTTCATTAAGATCACATCAAAAGATTTAAATCGCTTCCAGCTGTAATCATTTTTACAGGCTTTTATAGAGTATCTCGTGTCATTTGCCTGGTAAAGAGATATTTATTTATTTATTTAGCAACAATATTCTAATAAATTTAAATAAATTCCCACCGTAGAATGCCGAAAGCAAAAAAAGACGAGAAGGTATAAACCTCCAGCGAAGAAAAATTTAAAGGAATGTGACGACGAAACTTTTAAAGAGGATATTCCAAATTAATAGACATTAGAAAAGTTACGTTGTTGTACCAGGGCAGTTTGATAAGTTAGAGACATCCAGAATAACAGATATTTTTTCTACAAAAAAGCGTTTTATTTCTCAACATAGTTTCCTTTTAGCTCAATACATTTAGTTCAGCGCTTTTCCAACTTTTTTATTCCTTCCAAGTTTTCTCAAGGTCCTCAAAATAAATGTTTGTTTCAGTAATAACCTCTTCATTCGACCCAAATCCCTTACCGCCGAGCAATTTCTTCAGGTTTGGAAATAAGAAATATTTGCGGGTGGCTTGATCTGGAAAATATGCTGGATGGGGTAGCAGTTCGCAGCCCAATTTTTGAATTTTTGCCATGGCAACTACACACGTATGCGCTGGTGCGTTGTGTCTTGGAGGAAGAGCAATTTTTTCTTCGCCAAAAGAAGCCGTTTTTGCTTCAAATCAATGTCGAATCTCTTCAACAGCTGTGAATAATATTCGACGGTGATTGTTTTACCATTTTCAAGGTAATCGATGTGAATGACACTGCATGCCTCCCGAAAAACTTTCACCATGACCTTGTTGGCCGACAAATCCAGCTCGGCCTTCTTTGTGAGCACGTTCACCTAGAGAAACCCACTGCTTTGACTGTTCCTTGGTCTTTGGTGTGTTGTGATGGATCCATGATTCATCAACGGTTACGAAACGTCACAAAAACTCGTACCAGTTGCGGTTGAAGATCGCCAAACACTCTTTTGATGTGATCACACTGTTGCGCTTATGGTCGAGTGTGAGCAATTGCTGAATCCATTGCGCGGATAGCTTTTTTAAGGTCCAAATATTCAAGTAAAATGTGATGTACCCACTCAGTTGAGATACCTATAGTCTCTGCCACCTCACGCACTTTCATTTTCCGTTCATCCAATATCATTCAATGAGTTTTATGGGCGATTTCTGGCGTGACCACCTCTTTTGGACGACTTGAACGTTCGGCGTCACTTGTGCTGGTCACAACGGAATTCAGTAAGCTATTTACTTCTTAAACCATTGAAGTTGATGGTGCAAAGTCCCCATAGTATTTATTAAACCTTTCCTTGGTTTCGGTTTCGGTTTTTACGCAAAAAATAATACTTGATGAGCGCACGAAATTCACTTTTTTTCATTTTTGTCGAAAGTTGTCTACTTTCAATGGCTGTCAAATACAAACTAAATGAAGCAGCTTGCTCAAAATTTGACTGTAGTCTATTAACAGATGGTTGTTGACAGGAGCAGCGTTGCATTTAAAGTTACTATGCGGGAAATTCAAAAAGTCACTGACTTATCATACTGCCCTCGTATCTGTTGACATTCACGAGTTCTTTGAGAGGGATGGCAAGGTGGAGGAGTTTCATTGTCAATTCCGCAACGGAAGAAACTTCTTAATAAAGTTCTAGGTAAATGATATCAGCTCTGAGTACTACGTCATTACTCGTGTGTTAATTTAATGTTTTCTACTTTCGATTTAACAACAAACAAGTAATAAATTCAATTTTATAAAATGAAAAATAAAGTTCTAAAGTTTCGGCCTTAGGCTTCGGCCTTAGGCTTCGAGGTGTAATTTTCAACTAAATTTTATTTCAATATAACGATAAAAAAAAATTATTTTCAAGATTACTCATTAGATCGTCATGCCGCTGCTATTTGTATGAACACAACTGTTTTTTTTTTTGCGGTTTTTTGTTTGCTAAAAAGTTCAACTAATTAATTTTTTGTTTTGTTCTTTTCCCTATTATTAAAATTATTGAAAAATATTTGTAAACAGTTATTCGTTTGAGGAACAACTATTATAATTTATTACATATCTGTCTGTCTCCAATATTGGGTGGAAATATTACCTTTCTTTATTTGACTAATTTTGCTGTTTTATAAAAAATTCAAATTACAATGGATAACAGAGATTTTTGGGCTTTTTTCACATATGCTCTTGTAATAACTTTTTTTATATGGGCTGCAAGAACTTTATATAACACTTTCCGCGTTGTTTATCGAAATTTACCCGAATTACAAATACCAGAAAATGCTCAAGGTGATATTAAAGCGATACCATTACAACCTATAGTTCATCCAGATCCAGAATTACCATTACGTTCAGTTATTCAAAATGACGAAAATTTAGAAAGTGGACCTGAAAATATGCCATTACGTATAGGTAATTTAGATTCAGGATATGCATTGTATCATATAGTTCTTCCAAATTTAGAAAATTTAGAGTGTGTACCTGAAGAAATGCCTGAAGAAATACGATTTGAACGTATTGGTAATCCAGATTCAGAAAATTCAGAACATGAACTTGAAGAAACACCGTTAGAAGGTATTGATAATCCAGACTCACAAAATTCATTGGATTCTGTAGTTCCAGACGAAGAATTAGATTCAGAAAATCCAAGACGTAGACCTCAAGATTTACCATTACAAAGTGTATTAACTCCAGGTCAAGAAAATCCAAGACGTAGGCTTAAGAATTTAGAACACTCATATACATTTTAATATGAATGAATTTTATAAATCGTACACCGAAAATTTAATATTCGAAATATTTTATGTGAATATTTTTCAATTATTAAAAATTTGGTGTTTTTTTTTTTTAAATGAATCAATCCAATACTTCAACCATGTTTTCTGAACTTTATTTTCAAAAACTGAAATTAGAAAAAATCTGAGAATCTGAAAAAAAAAAAAATTAACAATAGATGATAGATAGTAAGTTTCTAAACAAGTTTTCATTTTAACTTTCTGAAAAATTTAAAATTGCATATATATATTTTTTAGTTTAAAAGCTCCCCGTAAATTTCACTACTTCTCGGTTTTAAAGATGACCGACTTTTTTTTTTTTGCTATTTCTAAAGTTATTAAATATTAAGCATTAATTACTAACCAAAACTTATCAATTTTGCATGATAACATAGCGCAGAAATCGTCCGTCAAAAAAAAAAAAACAATCATTAATATTCGAAAGTGCACCACAATGGCTTACAGCAATTGCCCCCTGACATTTTACCCATACTTTTGGGTGTTCACGGTCCCTTTAATATGATATAAAGAACCCCGGATTTAGTAGGAGAAACACACCCAAACCATCTGTCTTTGTGGAGACTTAACTATTTTGGCTACACAGTTAACCTTGTATCGCTCCACACCAGAACGACGCACGTACTAAAAATTATCTGCGTATAGTAAACTGAGTTTGATTTGTCCGATCATATAACTTTTTTCCAGTCTTTCAAAATCCAATAGCGGTCGTTTTTAGTCCAAGCCTGGGGATTTGTTTCCATCTATTTCGTGAATACCGGCTTTTTGGCCGATCGTCTCCTGCACGGACCGAACTCTCGTTGCTTTTTGCGTAAGGTCTCGACACTTGTATTTGTAATATCTCTTTAGCTCAGTTCTTATTGTGACTGCACTTTGGAGCCGATCCTTTAAGATTATCCTTCCTGTTATGGCATTTGCTCTCATACTTGTCTTAATAGTCTTCTTGAACTAATTGTCCTTTCAAGCGGGCTCAAATTGCCTTTTTCTGGATCAGACAAACAGCAGTCAAATGTAAGCATCAGATTTCTTCAGGTATTTGACTTTATGACACACCTTGATCCCTAAGTATAAAAATTTCGAGCTTTTGGGGGCGCGACAATTATTTATACATTGCAGTTGTTTTTGGCACTCCTTCAAAACTCATTACTTTCGCCAAAAAAGTGCAATAAAAAATTATACATTCCGCTTAAATATATTTTTAAAATACAAACAAGGGAATCTTATTTACAAAGGCAGGGAAATTCGGGTTAAATAAACAAAATACTTAAAACTAAATACCTTGGAAACTAATTCCGCAACAAACACTAAATTTAGTGTAAGTATGCAAGTTACTAATACCAATCACTGGATAGAAAGCGGGAGGAATTTGGCAACTGGGCGTGGCGCCTCCCATACGATAAAGATAATTAAAACTGAGTATCGTGAAAAAATTTTAAGGGACGACCACTAAATTTAATAAGAGGATGCAAGTAAAAAACCTCAATCCCTAGAAAGAGAGCTAGAGAAATTGGTCGATTGGGCGTGGCACCTCTCATACAACTAAAATACTTAAAACTGAATAGCTTAAAAACGATTGCAGGAATGTAGATTGCTAATACTAATGACAAGACAGAAAGTGGGCGGAGTTTGGACGATTGGTCATCTCACTTCCCCATTAGTTGGTGAAAACTTGTTTTCATAGACCTAATCGACAATATAATATTTAAATTTTCATCACAAATTATCAAATATGTTAGTTTCGTCAAAATCAATCACAGTTTTCTCCAAAAAATTATCATAGACTGTATATAATCTATACCTACACTAAAGATTAAGAGAAGGAAAGAGATTCTATGAAAATTTCTTCATGTGAGGTGAAAACAAATCCATAAATACTGTATGTATTGATACCAAAATTTGCGCATACCTATGTTCATGTTCACCTACGGAGAAGTTGTAATAAAGTAAAGTCATACCAATAGTTGTAACTCAGCTAACATTGGGTATCTTCCGGTTATAAGAAAGAAAAAATGTGGTTGCCGTAGCCTAGTGGTTAGTGTGCTGAACTCCTACGCAGAGGTGCCCGGGTTCATATCTCGGCACGCTCAAAAAATCAAAAATAGAAACTAAAAATTTTTCTACACGGCACCACCTCTTGGCTGGCAATGGCAAACCTCCAAGAGTAAATAATAATGCCTGTGTAAAGCTTTTCACTTTGCCGTTGGGATTCGGCATTAAACTGTAAGTCCATTCCACACAACATGAATGGATGCGAAAAGCTCGGCGTTGGCTCTCCAGGGGCTGTTGTGCCATAATAGTAGTAGTTAGTATAAGAAAGAATTCTGTGCTTCCTTTATATTCTAGAGAATACTTTAAAGTAAATAGCATTAATAAATGCATATGTTTGCTCCTCTGTGGCAAATACTAAATTCCTGAAAAATATTTTTTGAGGCTAGTCCTATGCTAATTTTGGAAATAAATTCTGAATCTTTCCACAATAGTCGCAATCTACCCTTCATCTGTCGCACCCTTTCCCTCCCACTTACCTTCTGGCTATATTCGTTTATTTACCTCTTTTCTCTTCCTCCCTTTTCTCTTCCTCTACTCTTCCGCCCAGTTTCCTTTAAGATCTTTCATGTGCTCCTCCCCGTTTCTTGCGATCTTTTCCCATTCACTTTTTAACACTCCCTTTTCTGTATCTTCTCTCACTCTCTCATACTCCTGGATCACCTTCTCTGTCTTCTTTTTTCAAATATTTTACGCCTAGTTCCTATTTCTTGTGCGAAATAAGTATACATTAGGTAGCCCCTTCCTCTCACACCTCTGCCTTTCTCCTTTTATATTCTATATGCCCTTTTCCACTTCAGTTTTTCCCCATTTCTTGGATCTCTTTCTACCTTTTCCTTTAACTCACTTTCTGGCTCTCTCACACCTTTTCCCTCCAGTTTATTCTCCTCTCCGTTTCACACCCCCTTCTTTTCCAGTCACTATCTATCTATTTCTATTTTCCTCCCTCCATAATTTTCCTTTCCCAGCTTAGTTATACCCATTATTTTTTTCACAGTTCCTTTTGTTTTCACATCCCCCCTTTTCCTCATATCCTCCTCTATCTTTCACACGCCCTGCCCTTCCTTTTCCCAATTCTTCCTTCCCTCTTTTTTCATATTTTCTATTCTTTCTTTATCCATTTATTTCTTTGTTCTCTGCCCATTTCTCCCCTCTTCTCACTCTCTCGCTCTCCCACCATTGTCTTCCCTTGTTTCATTCACACCCCTTTCTTTTCCACTCTCACTACTAACACTCTATATTCTTCTCTCCTTCAAGCTTTCCCTTGTTTCCTTCTTCCCTCACACCACTTATTTCTATTGCGAGCCCTATTTGTCTTACAGCTTTTTTCTATCATTCCTCTCTTTTTATCCCTTGCTTTTTATTTTGCTTCTTTCCCCTGTATTTAGACTCTCGCTATGCTCCTTGCTTTTTTCATTTTTCTCTCGAGTTTCTACCTGTTTTTTCCAACAACCTCCGTCTTCCCACTCATTCTTTCTGATCCCATCTATTTCCTTTTGATTCCATTCCTTTCTTTACCCTGTTTCTCGTTGTATTTAGTACCAGCAGAAACCTGCTAGACTGATATATCAAGCAGAATTCAACTTAAAAGTTTTAGGATTTCCTGCTATGGAAAGTGCTCGCTAACGGTGAGTTATAGTATTATAGTATAAATCATATTCTCGTAACAATTTCTTAAGCTAGAAAGGCCCATTGTGCTATGGGATAGGGACCCTCTATTTCAGGTCATTGAAACTATTGTTAGCTTTTTAGGAAGTCTTATGTGTTTAATCAAGCCTTTCAGGTCACCGACTACATAACTTCTTCTGTAAGAAAATCAGAGCTGAACATTGAGAGAAATTACAATTTCTTGTTCATCCTCGTTACATATGGAAGAACTATAAGTACTATCCCAGCGTGTGGCAATGACCGTGAATAACCAATGTTTCTAATTTCAGAGGATGCAAGTTCTGTAAGTCTCACATAGAAAGGTTCTCCCAGAGTTTTTTGCCTGTGAGCTGCTAGAGCAAGGCAGTTGCTTATAAGGTAGAAGATTGCCAGCGATCCGTGAATTGCTGAGGGTCGTGTGAAGTCTAGCATGATCAGTTTCAACAGTTCAACAGATGGATCCACATAGTATCCTACCATAACCAAGGTTAATGAAGAAACGCTTGCGGATCGGATTCAGTCTTACAGTAGAACTTTATGCTGAGGTGGATTTCCGAATAGCTCTATTGGAAGCAGATCCGAGATAGTTTTCACCGCCTTTGAAGGTGTTGTTTTTGGGGCTCCTGTTATTAATACTGAAGATAGTCGCTGTATTTTGTCTAATTTTTTTTAGTAGGTGCTTTTTGAGATCGGATCTAACCGTAAACCGTATTTAGTCTCAGGGCATATTTATTACAACTCTATTTGTAGTGTATTTAATATTTATTTTGTCTGAGTAAAATGCTGGAAAATATCAGTTGACAGGCCGGGAGGAAAAACGGGATAAAATTTATATAAGAGCAAAAGTGAAATAATTTAGTATCTCAGTGCAAGAACGGTACAAGTAATACGGTTTAAAGTGAAAATTAAACGACTTAAAAGTAAAAGCAAACATGGTATAACAATTCTTTCTGAGCTAAAACAGTATATTGATTTATTCCGTTTTTGCTCTGAACATATTTTGTTTCACTCTTGCTCTGAACATTTTTCGTTTCGCTTTAGCTCTGACAATATTCGTGTCGCTTTAGCTCTTAAGTAAAATTATTCCATTTTTTTTTTTGAAATGAGAAGTACTATCACTTTTCCTCTCATCCTCTTTTTTATGGTTTAGTGATAAACAAAGAGTACAGATTGTAAAGAGGTCGCAATTCGCTCTTTGGAATTTTGAAACATAAAAACGTAAAAGCCAGCGGCGAGATGCAATACCGATCGACTTGCTGAAACGACTTAAAAGTAAGAGCAAAAATGGTTTAACAATTATTTCAGAGCAAAAACAGCATAGTGATTTATTCCGTTTTTGGTCCGAACATATTTCGTTTCACTTTTGCTCTGAACATATTTCGTTTCGCTTTTGCTCTGAACATATTTCGTTTCGCTTTTGCTCTTAAATAAATCTATTCTACTTTTCTCTGAACGTAGAAGTTCTCTCAGTTAACAATTACTCTCAGCCTCTCAGTTAACAATTACTTGTGCTGAAAGCGCTGATTGTAGGGTATACAAAAATTATAATAATTTCGTCATTCTTAAAATTCCGCTACAATTAATTGTTCCGCTATTTGTTTATAAAGTTTTTTTGGAATACTAATCATTTAATAATTTTTCTACATTATTCAATAAATGCCCTCAAACCGAGAGTGACACCAAAATCGAAATAAATTTAAAATTCAAATAGAAAATTTGAAGATTACTTGTCTAAATTTTTAATTTATTTGACGATCGATTTAGCTTAGCTTTTAAAAAAATGAACAAAAATTTGATACACGAATACAGAGATTTATTGAGAGCTGCACTGATTGCGATGACAGTTTTTATGTTCTTATGGTGTTGCAGAAATTATTATAGATTATTTCGCCATTGGTACATTAACCGGGAAGCGCCAGCACCTGCACGTGAAGAAATACCACTGCGAGAAGGAGTACCACATCCAATAATGTAGCATAAGTTAGAGAAAATAATAATATTTACTTGTATTTAGATGGGAAAAGATAAGCTCAAAAACAACAATTATTCTAGCTTCAATTCTGGAACAATGAAGTTGTTCTTTTGGGTTTTTAAAATTTGCTTGAATTTATAAATAAATATATTTTCGATTTTCTTTTTGATTTCAATTATACGAGTTGAATTCAATAAAGAAATTTTAATTAACTATTAAAATTTTGACGTAAGCTTTCAAAATGAGGAGATATAAGTATGTATAATTCTTTTTTTTACCCCATTCTATCTGAAACCCTTTCTTTGAATTTTGAAAAAAAATTTGGTTTTATAAATTTTATTTAAGTTATATTTGACAGGCCTAATGAACTGTTATAGTCAATACAACAACAGTATATATAGAAATGTTTTTTTGGCCACACATCAGACCCATTAGTCTTAGAGAGTCAGAAACATGAGCCCAATTATGTGTGGCAAAACAATAAGAGCTTAGATTTAGAGGTGGACTGAAAGAATATAGACCTTCCAAAGCACTCATTGTACTTTGCCCAGTTTGAAGAAAAGGAAAAAAGGAAAGAAAAGCGAAAACAAAATAGAAAAGAAGAATTTTACACCCCACCAAGTTTCTAGGAGTCTTTAAGAAACTTAAGAAGATCTGATAGGCAAAGAGTGTGAGTACAACTCAGCCTTAAGATATCGCTACCTAGTAAGTTTTTTTTTTAACGAGGAGTAAAAAGCATTGAAAGCCAAAGTCAGTGCGAGACTTTCACCGGCTAAACATTTCCTCTCATCCGACGGAAAGCTCCTCCTGGAACCACCGTTAAGTATTTTCTCGGAAGGCCTTCTAGAGCGTTACTGCTCAATAGCCTGCTTTTTGGTCGGCCTATTTCGTTACCGTCCGCTGTGGGGTAGGGTCTCTGATACTCTGGTTTCTACGTTCCACGCTGAAAAACTGCTACTATCCAGTCGCAAACTTTGATTAACCGTGAGAGCCATTATTAGTCTGGTAGCGGGATGAAGAGGCGGCTGGAACAAGCGCGAGAACTAGTTTTTATACGTATTTGACTCCTTACACTTTTTATCTTACTGGTCTCGCTCTTAAGGAAATAGAATCATTTAATCTAGTTAGTGCCATGTCGTATCAGCGCGGGAGACGGCTAGGTCAATTTCTGTGCTTCTTCATTCATTTCTTTAACCTTCAGTTGTTTCTCATCTTTTGGCTCTCTCAGTTCTTTTTCACCTTCGCCGAATTTTTTTTTCTTCGTTCAATTTTTTTTCTTGCCCTCTCAAATCGTTTTCATCTACGCTGAAGTCTTCGCTTTCGCTCTGTTCTTCGTCCTATTCTCTCAGATCTTCTTCTTCATCACTCAGTTCTTCTTCATCTTCGCTCATTTCTTCGTCATCTTCACCTCCGCTCAGTTCTTCATCTTCGCTCAGTTCTTCATCTTTGCTCAGTTCTTCATTTTCACTCAGTTCTTAATTTTCACTCAGTTCTTCATCTTCACTCAGTTCTTTTTTTCAGTGAGTTTTTCTTCTTTTTCGCCAAGCTTTTATTTGCTCAGTTTTTTATTGCTGAATCCTTTTTCTTCATCTTCTTCGCTTAAAGAATCTTTGTCACTGTCTTCATAAATATCTTCGCAAATATCATCGCAAATATTTTTTTATTTTTATTCACTTCATCAGTTCCGCTTTTATATACTTCGCAAATGTCTTGCCATCACTTTGGCGTTTATTCTTTTTCTGGGCTGAGCCTGGTGAGATCGGCATGGTTTCATTGAAGACTAAAGTGGCGGCATACATCAGGATGGGTAACTACTAATTGTTCCGCAGTATTTTTTACTACTTCTTTATAAGGCTTTATGGTATTTTGGTCACGCTTTCCACCACTTTGGGGTATTTTAGTCGCCTCTTACGACAGGCATACCTTACCGCCCTCTTCCTACAGGGGCAGAAGGTGTTTTCTGCTCCTTGCGAAGGCGGGGCAGAGTAAATGTTCGGTATTGTTATGAGTTTTCCTCCTCAAAGCAGGACATACATGCCGGATCGGCAATAACATCCAAACGAGTATTTAACTAAATAAATAAACATGTAACGATCACCACCAGAAGCTAGGAGACCAGAAGCTATCAAAAAAGCCCTTGAGCTCCCACAAGGGAAAAAGCGTTCTTCAACTAAAAATTTTTTTGAAACGATCTTAAAAAAATTCATCTTTGATTCAGATGGATTAATTCAATTTTGTATTATATCAAATGGTCCGAGACCCCAGTTGAAGATCAAACTGATACTATTTTGGTAGTATAACTCCCCGAGCTAGAGCAAAGTTGCGGCTTTTTACAAAAATATGCTATTGACGGAGAAAATATTAGAAGTTCAGAAGAACAGAAATTTCGCCATCAAACTTGTTTCCATGACAAGTCAATTACATGTCAAATATGTTAAAAATACTGATTGTACCGTATATAAAATTACAACAATTTTTTTTTTTTTTTAATTTTCGCTACTATGAAAAGATGCGAAAAATGTTTGTGCAGTAATTTTTGGTTTACTTTTTCTGCCGTTATTTTATTATTTTTTAATTGTCAACGAAATATGTTAATCAATTCTCCCGAATTATTAAAATTAAAGAACAAAAAATTTATTTAAACTTTTTTATTTGACAATCGATCTTTGCTTTAGAAGAAAGAAATGGGATCAATAGCACACGAGTTTTATCGAGAGATGTGGAGAATGGCATTGATTTTTTGTGTGATTATTACTGGCTATTGGTGTTTCAGAAACGTTTATTTTATGTGCAACGATTGTTATGAGTTTTTCTTCGAAAGAGTTCCTATACCGCCGACACCTGAAGATATTGCATTGCGGGAAGAATTTGCAATGCGAGAACAAGCCCCAGCTTATTGCCCAAATTAGGGGAAAATAGACTTTTCAGAGTTTGATTGTATTTCGATTTGAAAATATGAAGTATAAATGTAATTTTTATAATCTTTTTTATTTGACAAATTATATATAAAATATTTAGCTATAATACTATTGTCAAGCTTTGACATAAGCTTTTCAAAACGATAAAATGCATTTAATTTATTGTTTTTGAACAACGCTTCCAAAATGCGACCAAAAGTTTGCTTTTAGGATTTGGGTCTTAGTAATTTATAGGAAATCAATTAAGAAGACAAAAATCACGCTAATAACCATACAAAAAATTAGTTCGGAATTTAGACCAAAATCCAAACTAAAATTGCGGATGATTTCAGGCTAAAATTTAGAAAAAAATAATCCAAAAATCAAATCCAAAGTATTCCAAAAGTCGAGCGATTTCATATTAAAATCCAGAACAAAATTTTAACTGAAAATTGGACCAAATTTAGCCTAAAATTTAGGTATCCTGACAAAAAAAAAAAAACACCCCAAATTGCAAATCAAAATTTAGACTAAAAACAGACGAAAATACAGACCAAAAGTAGGTCCATAATGCAGATCAAAAACCGACCATAATTTGGAATAAAAATTTTGACCAAAAATAAAATCATATTTAGTTATACCAAAATTCAGACTAGAAGCAAATCATTCAGCCCAAAAATCAGACCAAAAGTAGAACATTATTTAGACTAAAATTCAAACCAAAATCCAGACTAAAACTCAGACCGAAATCCAGACCATAATCTGACTAAAATTCACATTAAAATTCAGACCAAAAATAGATCCAAATTCAGTCCAAAATCTATACTAAAAGTAGACCTTAAAAATCCGACTAAAAATTGCTTAAAAATAGATCCAAGTTGAGACCAGTTTCATACCGAAATTTCGTCTAAAAACTGACCATTACTCAGATCAAACCAAAATTCAGACCAAATTTAAGTAAAAATTTAGACAAAAATTAAAAATGTTGACCAAATTCAAGCTAAAATTCACACAATGATTTTATAACGATATCCTGACAAAAGAAAACTGTCCAAATTTCAGACCAAAACTTGGACCCATAATTTGGACCAAAAATTATCAGTAATTTCGATAAAAAATTCTTGCAAAAAGTAAAATTAAATTTGTACCAACATTCAGCCCAAAAACTAGACTAAAATCCAGACCATAAACTGTTAAAAATTCAGATCAAAAGTAAACCCAAATTCAGCCGAAAATCTATACTAAAAGCAAACCAGCATTTGGCCCTAAAAATCAGACTAGAAGTTGATTAAAACTATATCTAAATTGAGACCAGTTTCATACCAAAATCTCATCTTAAAACTGACCTGTATTCAGATCAAACCAAAGTTCCTATAAAAATTTCACAAATTTAAAAAAAAATTAAAAATTTTGACCAAAATCAAGCCAAAATTCAGATAAATATCATAATAATATCCTAATAAATCAAACTGTCCAAATTTCAGACCAAAATCAGCCTAAAAATTCACATTAAGATTAGACCAATAATTCAGACCAAAAACTGACCAAAAATAAAATCAAATTCATAGCAAAAGTAGACAATAATTCAGACAAAAATCCAGCCCATAAACTGACCAAAATTCACATTAAAATTATGACCAAAAGTAAACCCGAATTCAGCTCGAAATCCATACTAAAAGCAAACCAGCATTCAGCTCAAAAATCAAACCAAAAACTCATTAAAAGTGTATCAAAATAAAGTTGTATAACAAATTCTTGACTAGCTGGTCATTATTCAGATTTTAATTCAAGCCACAATTCAGACAAAAATCAAACCGAAATTCAGACCAAAAGTAGATCAAAGTTTAGACCAAAAAAGTCCAAATGGCGGCTAAAATGCAAGTTAAATTTCAAACAAAATTTAAGACCAATAACTGACCAAAATTCAGTCCAACTTTGGTCCAAACTTAAAACAAAAATCAAGCAGAAATTCAGAACAACTTTCGGGCAGAGTTCAGACCTTAATCAAGACTAAAAACCAGACCATAAGATAAGAACTAAAAACATATCAAAAACCAAACAAAAATCATTATCAAGCTCTCCAAAAATGGGACATCCATAAACTATTATCTAGATAATTTTTGTCTAGATAAAAAAGTTATATTTATTCTATTCTATCTATCAATAGCATAAATAGTTATTTAGATAAGTATACAATTTTAAGCGGGTTTGATTGTATGGCAAGTGCCACACCCACTTTTCCAATACAGTAATCCCCGTTTTCCCGGTTAATTGAAACAGAAATTGCAATTTTTTATTCAACACATTAATTACTATGAAAAATAATACGTCAGTTTATATTTCGAGTGACATGTCATGTCACATGAAATTATTTATATTTGTACCGAAAATGCTACACCCAATTAATCAAACAGTAATGTTCAAAATGCTGACTGTAGGGTATACAGCAATTAAACATTATTATTATTTTTTTATTGGTAAAATTTCCGCTATAAATAATTTTGCAGTTTTTTTTATCATCGTGACAAAGAAATTATGTGAAAAATTGTTTAGTTATATAAAATTTGACAATATACCTAGTAAATTAACTAAAACAAAATGCAGCGGGAAATGAAAGAAGCATTAGATTATTTCATAGTGTATACACTAATAATCTCTGTTGCATTTTGGGCTTGTAAACGCTTGCCGATATTAAGTAATTATTGTTTTGAAAAATGTTTCCTCGGACCACCACCTTTATCCGATTCTGAACCTTCAAATGAAGATATACCATTACAAGAAGTAACATTAGGGCCATTATAATTTTTTAGAAATTTATTACAAGCTTTTACGAGGCAAATAATATACTTTGCCGAACACATACAAAACACCACAAGAATTTCAGATTGAGCTCTGGAATAATTAACCTACTAAATACTTTGTATTTTATCAAAAAAAATAAATAAATTATTAAAAAAAAAATTAAATTCTCTATTAGGGAGGTAAATAAGTGGGCCCTAAGGTGGGCTCTAATTTGTTCGTTTCTTAAATTGGTTTTTTATTCAGTGCCAAATGCCAAAATGTATGAAATTTTCATAGGCAAGGGAGGGTTTAACCCCAAAATTCGCTAGTGGAGAGGTAGATATCGATGTTTTTGTTACGAAGCATTTGAAAAAATACTTTGAAAATATCCATGTTTTTTTTTTAGAAGTTCAAAATTTTAAGTCCATAAAAGTTATCTCTATAGATCCACATATACCACAAAAAAATTTGGTTCAATTGAAAAAAACTTAGGTCTTCCTCAAGATGCCTAAAGTTAATAATTTTCTTTAAAAAATTAGTTTTTGTTTATATATACTATAATAAGGCCATTAGATTGGTTGCGTAAATGCTCTTCAATAGAGCAAAGCGTACGAATGACTGGCAGGAATACTCCAAAGCACTAACTGAATATAACAAAGAAATCAGGTGGGGCAAAAAGTGCCAACTTTAGAAAATTTTGGGAAGAAATAACTGAAGTCCCCACGGTCGCTAGGATACACAAAGCACTAGAGAAGCGCAAGGTATAGATAATGATGGTTTTATAACTCCCAGATTGGAGATACACCGTAAACAAAGAGCACATATTTTCCCCAAAGCAACTGCTACGAGTGAAAGGCCAACCTCAGAACTTGGATCATCGGTACATTCCAACGATGGAGAAATTAATTGACAGACATGAGATTAATGCTTAGGGGGAGGACACCAGAGACCAAATTGGGATCGATCACAATAAGACTTTTAACTCCAAAAGGATGTACACAAAGATGAATAATATCACCTCTTCTATTAGTAGACGAACTATTCACAACCCTAATAGACGAAGGCATAATCTGTCAGGGCTATGCCGATGGCATTGCCATTATGTCACGGGGGGAATTTGAAGATACACTCTGTGATATTATCTATAGAAGACTAAAACTCACACAGGAAGTGAAATATCTAAGTACACTAGATTCAAAGCTTTTATGAAAAAAAAACACTCAGACAACATAGTTAGCAAAGCCACCAAATCTGTCATGGCAGGCAAAAGCTTAGCAGGAAAAAATTGAATATGTACTCCGTAAATCTTAAAGTGGATGTATACCATGATAGTGAGATCCAATCCCACCTATGAGGCATTCGTTTACAAATCGAACACTTTTATTGGTCAACATTTTTGATTTGCTTCAAATTTTTTCTACGCGTTTCCTATACAATAGCCAAATGTTATATTTTCATTGTATTTACTTCTTAGCCTCCGCAACTTAGTGATGCGTAGTGATTAAATGTATTTCGGACGTAATTAATGAATTTTATATAGCCAATATGAATCTACCACTCTGAAAAAATATGTTTTCTATAGGAAATTTTCCGAGGAATACGATAGTATTTATATTAATTTTTTATTCCATCGCGAACGAATAGTAAACTGAATTTCAATTATTTAATTGTTAATAACAAATACTTTTCTGGAACAATTTTCACAACTAATAATACACAAATATAGAGATTTTTATTACCTTTAAAATGGTTGTTCATTTTACTCACTGCAATGAACAGAAGTGAAGTTATGGTGATTTGAAAAAGGCTATAATCGGCGAATCACGTAAACTTTACCTCTCTATATTTTCGAAAATAGTGATAGAAAAAAAAATGGAGCACTAGAAGTCCGCTTATTTTGTATAGGAAATGCGTAAAAAAATTTGAAGCAAATCAAAAATGTTGACCAATAAAAGTGTTCGATTTGTAAAAGAATGCCTCCTATGGAGCAGTCGTCTGGTCGTAAAGAACTGAGGAACACCTTTACAAAAGTACAAAGGCCAGTCTATGTTTCCATCACGAGAGATACGAGAGCATGCCTCACGGGAACCAGGGCCGTAGCCAGAAATTTTTTTCGGGGGGGGTTTTCATTCGAAGAAAATATTTATAAATAATTTTTATCAAACTGATTTTTAAATACAATAAATTAAATCAATGATACATTTGATGGACCCTATAAAATTAAAATTTTAGGAAAAATTTTCCGATTTTTTTTAATCTTAACCTCAAAAAAATGGCCATAAGTGACAAAAAATTCACAGAATGATCAAATTAAATTTTTTCAAATAAATATTATTCAGTGTGCATTCTAATGCATTTTCTTTTATCGTGACCGACATATTTTCGTTAACGCATTGACTTCCCACCACTGAAGATGTACCCAACCTCAAAAAAATTACCAAAAATTGTAGAGGCTCATTTTTTTCAAATGATCATCATTGGGAATTTGAGCCATTGTCAATGATAAGGAGCCCGGATGAGGTTGGCTTATATTCCCTAAATTAGTGAAGTCACAGCATTGAAAGAGATCATTCTAGTCGTGGTGCTCTGAGCAATAATGCGTTAAAAAATTAATTTTAATATGAGTTTTGCTAATAAAATGCAGTTTTTGCAAAAGAATTTTTCACGTTGAACACGAATCTGAGGTCAAAAACTTCCCATCACGCAACGTTTAAGGAAAAAAAAGGTTCAAGCAAGTCTTATTTTACAAGGATAATTTTTTCTATTTTTATTAATTTTTAATAAAAATAGAAATAATTTTTTCTATTTTTATTAATTTTTAAACTTTTCAAACTGATTCAGGACGAAACTTTAAATCAAAAAGAGTTACTGACCTAGAAAATCTATGAATGCAGGAGTGCTCAGTATCACCTTCTCTTTTTGAATCCGTAGTCAAACCTCATGTCGAAGAAAACAAATCGGATTTGATCGCATAGTGTAACTAAGATTTCAAATTTATTTTTTATATTTGACTTTTTAGAAAAAAAAAACCGATGGAAGTAAAAAATATCTTCAAATAGATTTTATTTTGACTTTTTTTCCATCCATTGGCAATTAATCTCAAAAATTAGAATAAAGTTTCGACATTTCGGGGGGGGGGGGGAGTCATAACCCCCAAAACCCTCCCCCTAAATACGGCCTTGACGGGAACCATAGAGGCACTGTTAGATCTAACACCTCTATATCTATTTATAGACTCGTCGGCAAAAATTACGTTAATAGGCGTAACAAGAGATGGTGTTGACTCAATAAAGTTATTAGCAACAGAGCAAAATAAGCCTGCCCAGAGTTGATAGGATCAAAAAATATAACTTCGCAAAATACTTTAATACTTTTATACTCAGTAATAAGAGAGAACGTTTTTTTATCGAGAGAAAATGAAACAATGACATGCTCGAAATCTCATTCAATAAAATGGTACACAGATGGTTCGAGAACAGAAAACGGAACGAAGCTATAAGCATTTATCAAGCTCTCGCTGTTGGGTTATGTGCTCTGTTCAACCTCGAAAGTAGGTGTAGAAGACAAGATATAGTAATATACTCACTGAGATGGAGGGCGTGACTAAAATGTCACAAGACCTACATTCGAAAAAAATAAAAAGTGTAAAAGGCGTCAAAGGCGGTTTCATAAAGCAGCAATTTCCCGCCTATAAAGACTTGCTCTTGCGCTTGTTCCAGCCACCTGTTCACCGTACCGCCAAACCATTTATGGGCCTCACGGTTAATCGAAGTTGGCGACTGGAATGTAGTAGTTTTTAAGCGTGTTTTTTTTTAACGCCTCAACAAACAAAGAACTCTGTAGTAGAATAAGTAGGCACTCTATCTGATAGGTGGCTATGTGGGACGTCGGCAGGAAAAGCGAACTGTGCATTGTCTACGCTTCGTTAACGAAAGATTCGCGATCACCGAAGCATTTGGCGAAGCCCTTATGATGGCAAACATTGTGCCCCATATGTTTTCCTTTTTGTTTCCGACTATTTCAGTTACAGTTTCTTCGACCGAACGTTCGCATTTTTATAATGAAACTAATAAAAAAATTATTTTCGCAATAGCATGACTCAAGAAAGCTTGAGTAATTTGAGAATTCTCTCTATCGATCATCAAATTGTAAACAATTTAAGGAATGATTTCGATAATATTATCGACGCCTTTGCCGAAACAAAAGTTCGCAAGTAACAATTCTAAAAACGAGATTTCCGTCGAATGAGAGGAGATATTTAGCGGGTGGAAGTCTGGCAGTGACTTCGGCTATCAATGATTTAAGTCCTCGTTTTAAAGAAAATATCATTGTGCACAAGATCTACCGACGCAGTCCAATTCCTGGGCTTTGACCTAACTGAACCGGACGAAAAATGAAAAACGATTTAAACCGAAAACCGTGGCTAAAACAACAACAACCTGCCAACATACAAAAAAAAAAAAAACGTGATGAATTAGTGGTCTCGTTAAACTAGTTACTATCTCAAATGGTCTAACTCAGGCCATTTAAAGCTCTATTTACTTTGTGAAATTTAAACGCTATCATCGACTCATAAATTATATATTTTGCAATTAAATTGTTAGAATCTACTTAGGTGCACTCCTCAAAAACATATTCAAAGCAAATAAAAAGTTTAGAATAATTGGCAATTTGATGATCTAAATGCAACTCTCTGGCGCGGGTGAGTAGATTTCGGGAACTCTGGATGCAAATGCTATTACGATGCAATTTTTTTCACCAATGGCTGTAATGCCGAATGTATAGTGCACAGCATATAACAATTTTTTTGTGTGAAAATTTTACGGTAGATAAAGACTAAAAAAATTTAATAAAATAGTTGTACAGTTATTTTTGGCACATAATGTAATTATTTATTATTTGCCAACCAGATAAGTGAAACTACTAAATTAACTACAAATTAGAAAAAATTTAAAAAAATTTTGCAATAATGAATAAAGAAACATTAGAACTGATTAACCAAACTCTGGAACTAAATAACGAAACTCTTGAACTGAATACCGTAATGCAAGGCATGAATAGCGCCACAATAACATTCATTAAAAACACTCTGGAAATAATGAACGCGACATGGAAAATGAATAACGAAATGCTAGAAGTGAATAATGAAGCTCTGGAGCTGAATAGCGAAAAACCAGACTTATTTTTCCAATTTACTGGGAGAGCAATGATGATTACTGCTTTACTCATTGTATATTTCTATTTGTTCAAAATATTTCAAAGAAAAGTGCATCAAAATTTTCAAAGAGTGGTTAGATGTGGTAATGGTATATCACATGAACCATGTAATGTATAGTGCGTAAATTTATTATGGGGGGAGGGGGGCGGGCTTACACGAGCGAGCAAGTTGTCGAACCGCGTTCGACAATCAATATACAAAATCTTTGATTGCACGGCAAAATGTTGGTCCAACAATTCGTCTTTGGGTTTACCCAATCGAACACCAATGTTGGCAAGCCGAGTTATGAGATATGTTTGATCGTGTAAACCCTTCCATTTGTATATCAAAATTTTGGTATACATAGTAGCACGTAATAGAGACACTATATACAGATATATTCTGTATTTTAAAATAAAACGAATTTTAAACTTTAAAAAAGAATTTAGAATGCAAAATAGAAAACCTGAAACAAAATACTTGAAAAATGGTAGGTATAGATATCTAACGAAAAATTTCAAATACTGTTAATACAACAGTTATAAAATATTTTTTTTCAGCTCTTTTTTTTTAGTATTTAGTAAATTCATTTCAAAATCTGTAATCACAAATGAAAGAAGCAATATTTCTTATAGAAAGTGTCAAAGAAAGTTGAGAATTTTTTCCTATACAATTTATCTTTCTTTATTCATAAATTTCCAATATACTTATCTTATAATATGGATGTTCCACATCAATTGTTGCTAGTGATTTACATTTTCATTGGTATTGCAGCTCTAGGAACTTTCCTCTGTTATATTTATAAATTTAAATGTCTAAATAAAGGGTATACGCCTGGTAGCGAAGACGAGGAGGAGGAGGATGTACGACGACGACCACCAACTGAAACAGCAGCAGAAGAAATTGAATTGAGAGATATACCAAGAAATCTACCTCCAGAATTTTGAAATCTGTTAAAATTAAAATTGTTTCTATTATTTTGACGTATTAACTTGACAACTTTACTTAATCTAAAGACTAAAATTTTTAGTATAAAAAATATATATTTGAATTGAACTGACAATATTACTTTTGGTTATGTTTTTGAAAACACAACTCCTAGGACCAATATAAAAGAACGCTCTGACATTAGCCCTTTCCTCAATGGTGGATTTCGAAATCTTCAACAGAGGGAGAAAATTTTTAAATTTAAGCTTTGCCTTTTTGAACAACTTTTGACTAAGAATTACAAAATTTGATCCTAGCAATGCATTTTTGGGGGAAAAATAAAAAAGATTAAAATAATTTTTTTATTTAAAAATCTCAATCCTGGCCAGTCCTGCTTAGCCCTTCTCCCCTCTTAGACCAGCCATTGCTTTTCCCCATTCTCATTCCTTATTATATCTAAAGTTTAATCAAACCAATCCATTTCAAATGACGTGTTCTTTATCTGCCTCGAATCCTAACGATTTCAATAGAATCTCAAAGTAGCCCAAAATTAAGTACAATATTTATTTGGTATTTACTTTTGACCCCACCAGTTTTTTTTTTTCAAAAACCAGAAAAAACCAAAACTTCATATTCGTGGCGGGGTATCATTTAACCCTAAATATAAAGAATTAAATTAAATATTATCTTGATAGCAATTTTCGCCTAAGTCTTTCTTTCAAATCCGCAGATGTTAGAAAAATTCCAAAAATTCAAATTCCAAATCAATGAATCTTTCCAGACCCTCCATGATTGTAGTAGATTTTTCGGGCAATTTTCCTTTATCAATTTGAGTTTATATCAAACTGTTGTTTTAATGGGCTAATAACAGCTAACTAGACTATTTTCCTAATTCCTTTCTTCATCTCACGGGTCTCAAGATCGATTCCCGTCTTCAGGAATTTGTAAAATCATTCATCTCATTTCCCTGAATACTGAATACCCCATATATTTCTCCACAATTGTAATTGAATAGTCAGCAGTGACACAAACGTCATACACAGGATGATAAAGAAACCTGGCTTAACTAATTTCAACACCAAATTTCCGAGAAAAGGAGTAAGTCGCAAAACTGATCAAATAAACGAACATTTTTGGGACACGAAAAATAGCCCAAAATGGCGTCAAATTAAAAAGTAACAGCATAGTTAAGTTTCTACATCGGAGTTTTGAAATCGAATGATATATTCAGGTTTTGAAGGATCTTTAAAGTTCCGAAATTTCGACCAAAAATTTTTTCAAATTCTACAGCTCTATTATTTGCATTTTTTTACATAACGCAAAAAGAATTTTCTAAATAGGTTTTTCTTATTACCAATAAACGTTGTCCGATTTAGAAAATCCAGCAAGATATCCAAAGCTTGTAAGTTTTTAGAAATTCAGCAGAAATTGTATGACAATTATAAATTATAGTCGAAACTTCTAAGCTTTGAACATTTTGCTGAACCAATAAACTTTATCCAATTGAGATAATTCTTTTTGCATTAGGTTTGTGTTTATTAAGAGCAATAACAGAGTTGTGGAATTTGAAAAATTGTTGGCTGAAAAATTAAAAAAAAAACGCAATTTAAAATTTTCGTAAAAATTTCGGAATTTTCGATACCTTTTTGGAACCTGAAGATATTATTTGATTTCAAAAATTTGTCTCCACTTCTATTAGTATTACTTTTTAATTTAACGCCATTTTTGGCTATTTTTCGTGTCCCAAAAATGCCCCTTTAAGTGAACAATTTTGCGACTTACTGCAAAACCGATTTGGTAGAACTAGAGCTGTTGTGTCCTCTGGAATTTTTCTCAAATCCCTATTAAAGTAATCTATTACTACTGAATACAACTTTATATCCGCCATTTTGATTTTACTAATAAGCACTTGAGAGCGATTGGTAGAATCCTGATGAGTTAGTACACATATTTTTAAATATAAAAACTTTAATTTAAGATTTTTGACCCGTCATCGTGGCCTTCCCCCTTAAGACGTAAAGTTTGTATTTTTTCTGCGGTTCTTGAAGACCCCATTCGAGAATTTCGATTTTTTTGCATAATAGTGGGAAATGTGTGACTCGGAGGTGATTCTGTTGTTCAAGGACCCACCTTAATTTTCAACAAGGAATATTGTCTTCGAAGACAGTATGATAGCGATTGGTGGAATCCTGATGAGTTATTTTTATAATTTCAATTAATTCTTTTTATGCATTCTTTTTTTATATACCTTCGAAGGGTTAGTGTTCTCTTTTCGGATACGAAAATTTTTGACACTTTAGAATTTGTTTAGTCTTGTCCGTTGACAGTTTTAATCAATTGGTGGTGAGCTAATACTTTAATGAAAAAACAAAATCCTTAAATTAGGAGAGGTGAAGTAAAGCTAGTTATTGCCCGTCTGGTATTTTCTGGAAAACTAAGTAGTAACTACTAATTATGAATAGACTAACTTAGTTGGTGAAGTACTAGGGATGAACTACAGATATTATCCGTCAAATTCACAGGATTTAATTATAAATTTTATTGAAAAATTGAAACCGAAAAAAGACTTTAGTAAAAAGTATGTTTTTTTTGGGGTATGAGTTCTATATAGCAGTGCTTGATTGATTACACTGTGCAACAAAAAATGTAGTTCACGAATTTTCGAACGGTTTTTTGGGTAATTCTAAGGCCCTGGTCACATATCTCAAATTAGTTTTTCTTCATCACGTCTAGCATTCACACAATTTGGTCTTGAAGTCAGAAAATTGGGGTCTACAAGGACTGCAGAACAAATACTTATCTTAACAGATACAAATTTTACGTGTTAACTGATTGACTGATTGAAAATTTTTTATGTTTTGGACCCTTTTTTTGGTTTTAAAAGAGCTTAAAAAATATTAAAAATAAAAATATAAAACTAAATTGTGTATTAACGAACACAAGGCAGAAGTGAAACTTCTTGTGAACTAAACGAAAGACAAGCAAATAACAAGCAAATGAAATTTTTCAATCGCTAAATTTTTCATTTCATTGGCTTGTGTTTTTTAATTTCATTTGCTTGTGTTTCGTTTAGTTCACAAGAAGTTTCACTTCTGCCTTGTGTTCGTTAATACAAAACTAATTTTTTTTTTTGGATTAATGCTAGAACAAAAATTGCAACTCTGTACCGGTAACTTCGATGACAATTGTAGACGAACTCTTTTTGTGTGCGACATCTTCATGTAATTCCTTGGACATTTGCGCCATCTGAATGTGAAATGTATAACTGTCATAAACTTTAAGATGGCGACGCTACACATTGTTCGTTCTTCCATAGGCGTGTGTGTGTGTGTGTGTGTAATTAATATGTTATATTGAATTAAAACTATTTATGAATCGTTTATTATATAGTTTTCTCGTGAATTCAGTTACGGAATATTGATATTTAGCCCCTCATGCATATTGCTCGACAAAATTATGTCGCATTGCAAACTTACGCGCGACGTCACATCCGGTTGGTTTTACTCTAGGACAAGAGAAAAGAAGTTTCACTTCAAAAATTTGAAAATCGGCTACGCTTAACGATAGCCACTGCAAAGACGAACAAAACAAATTGAAAATCGGTTAATATTTGATCGAGTTATCGACGCGACCAGTTCGAAAAAAGTCGTTTCGAGAAAAACGCGTTTAAAGTTTTCAGCCCATAAAGTTTTCAATCTACTTACTATCACTAAAATGGCTGTAACTCAAGCAATTTTTGGAATTTTGATTTGAAATTTAGTACACATATTTTTAAATATATAAACTTTAATTTAAGATTTTTGACCCGTCACCGTGGCCTTCTCCCCTAAGACGTAAAGATTGTATTTTTTCTGCGGTTCTTGAAGACCCCATCCGAGAAATTCGATTTTTTTGTATGATATTGGGAAATGTGTCACTCGGAGGTGATTCTGTTGTTCAAGGACCCACCTTAATTTTCAACAAGGAATATTGTCTTCGAAGACAGTATGATAGTTTTCTGAACAGTTTTTTTCCTAAGGATATTGTATTGAGGAGCTGTCATTGTGCGGAACAACTTTGGTTAAGATGTAAAATTCATACCTATTAAGACAAGTATTTTTTCTTCGTCCTTGAAAACTCTAATTTCTGACTTCAGGGCAAGGATTGTGGTTAACGACCTGGAATTAGAGGGGCTTGAGGACGGAGGTCACTAAATAAAGTCTGTGACAATTTCACTAACGGGTCAGTCCATATTTAATCGTTGTGCTCCTTCGTCTAAAGTAGGGTAGCCATATTTTTGAACCGCAAAATCAGTACATTCGACGTTAGAAAACAGTGAAAATCCGTACAAATCAGTACAGTTTTTTTTTTGCTTTTATTACCTAGTAATTTTAATAGTGATAAACTTTAAACTTTTTCTCCGATTTTGTGTGTTTATTTTACATTTGTTTTCAGTAGACAATGTTGATTACGTATCAGTTTCCATATTTAGAGGATTGTGAGAGCTGAGGACAGTAATCAAATTCAATTAATAAGTAATTCCTTTCACTCATTTAAAAACTTACATTAACCGACTTTTTTTCAAGCGAATATTGCTTTTCTCCTCTCGATAGCAGTAACGCATATGCAATTTATTTTGTGAACAAACAGAAAAAGAAACAAACAGGATGAGACTGTCTGCAAAAACGATTTTAAGATCATTAAGGTTAAGTACAAAAATTCTTAAGATATTAATTTGAAAAAATCAGTACATTTTCGTACTGATTTCGAGATTTCAAAAAATCAGTATTTAAAAAAAAAAACAGGACATGTCCTGATCAAATCAGTACGTCTGGCTACCCTAGTCTTAAGACCACGAGGAGGCATCCCCTGGATAGTGAAATCCGTCAAAGAGCGAATAAATATGTGTGGCGGATTTCTTTTGACTTTCAATTAACGGTTGGGAACAAAATTTCAAACTTCAAACAAAGCATTGGTTACGAAATTAAATGTAGGGCAATGATGTAAGGATAAACATCTACATAAATTGCCCGAATAATTCAACATTTGCCATCTCTATCGAGTTGGCAAATGTTTTTCATAGATATACAGCTGATATCACCGCTATCTGTGGTATCTACTACGACTGCCATTATCTGAGACACGTATCTGATGTTAGAATTGTGGTTGGCAAGCGGCTGCGCCATCTTATCTCGGGGTTATATCGGTGTACGAGCGTCTAGTCACTCCTTGTGTTAAGGAAAAATTCGACGAGGCGACCAAAGACATTGGGAATAAAGTATGAGATAGTTTACAAATATCGACGAAAAAGCCTGTTATCTTAAATATCCTTGACAAAACTTATGATCATTTCCCACGCTACCAAATTAAAATCATACTAGAATGAGACTGATTGAATTTGCTAATAACATCAAATCCCAACTTTTCGATATATATAAATCTTCTTAGTCAAAACATACGAAATCAAATTGATCAATTGGAGGCAAGGACAATGAGTACGGAAATGAAACACAACAAAGTATTCGACAATCGATTTTCACTCCTCCTATTGCAGTTGACATGCATCTCCCGCTCTATGAGACGGTTGCCGAAGAGGTGTTAGACTACCACGGTCGACAGAGAAATTCGTGGTACGATGAACCAAAAAAAAACATAGTATACAAAGTCACCCCGCAGCCGGTTGCAGTGAGAGCTACCAGGGAGCTTTACAGACAAGTGAGAAGGAAGGAAAACCGTTTTTTCAGACGTAGGAAAATAGGGGCAGAATGACATAAGCACGATATGTTTGGTGGCAAGAATTAAATTTGAATATTCTCGTAAGAATAAAGATCCTGGCTTAGTATTTGAAGACCGAAGTCTCTTCCTGCAAGAAAGAAAACAAAAATCAGGTTAACAGTGGCTGAATGACGATGACGACAATAGCCCCGTTTTTAGGAAAACTGTTCCAGAAACCCCAATCACTAAGTCTTAAGCAAAGTTGTGCATCGAATGCAACAGAGAGGTGCTTTTGAAATGAGCTGATATGGCAACAAGCGTTTTTATTTGCCATAATTGCAATTCGAAATAATGTTTGGCCATCGTTTAAAAATCCGCACAGAGGACGTCTTAGTTTAATTTCAGATTTCCTTCCCCCACCATTTTTAAGTGTATTGCAGTCTTTTTCTTTCATTTGCAGTTTTTCCAATATTTTTTCTTCATACCTCGTTAATTTACTACGATATTCCGACCTAGACAACATTTTTTTTTTCAAATGCCCATAACTCCTAAACTACTAATCAAATCATTTTCTTATGTTCCAATTGTTTTTAAAAAGTTATTCAATTCAACATTTAATTTTGTAACTTATAAAATTTTCAAACTGCATTATAAAAGCAATCGAACATTCCGAATCTTCGAATGTAGGGTGCAAGAAATAATTTCTACTTTTTTTTCATCAGTTACAGTTACTTCCACAGCACAGTTAAATATTATATTTTTATAAACATTTCAGTTCAATTGAGATAATTTGTTCACCAATGAAAGAAGCAAAAAATATTTACATCCTCCCAACATAAAATAATTTATTTTTTTTTATTTTTATTGTAAACTCGGTATATCAATAATGGACTATATTCCTATAGTGGGGATTTCAGTTGTGGGAATTTTTCTGATTTATTTTCTTTACTATAAATATTTATGGAGACGGTATTTAGCTCACCTTGGTGACGATATGGAAAATCCAGAAAATCCACCTCCCGAAGAAATCGAATTGAATGGAGATTTAAGAAATCGACAAAATCGTCAAAACCGTCAAAGGTATTGAAAAAATAATCCAGTTTGATTTATCTGGATTTTTTTTTTGTTTGGTTTTCAACTTATTTTTTTACGATGAGAATTGAAAAAATATGTGGAATTTATTAAAATTATAAATAATAATTGTAGTAATTAATTGTAATTAAATATTATAACATTTTCATGGTTAATTTTGGTATCCAAAAAAATAGCAACAATATATGAAAATTTTTAAATAATTCTTTTTCATAATATTTTGAACTAATGGAACTTGACAACTTTACTTGACCAAAGGCTTTAATTTTGAGAGTAAAATTTATTAAATTGACATACACAGTTTCACTGTAATATTTAATTGTAATATTTAGTTTATTTAGTAGTCCACGTGTGGAAGCAGTCGAAATGAACGCAGATATAAATCGTGATTGACCTTGAATGGGCATAAAAAATCCAATCAAGATAACAATTGATCCAGTTTAATTTCTCTGGAACAATGTAGTTATTTATAGTTGGATTTAGTCTTGAATTGATAGATGATATCACTGTGAATCTAATAATTTTTATGAATTCATTTCTTACGATGAATTCAGTTAAAAAATATTTAGATTCTAAATTGTACATGCATAATAATTTAATTCTAAATTATATATAACTATTAATTTTAATTGTAATTAGTTAACTTTTTTCACGATTTTTAAGCTTAATTTTGCTGCTTACTTTTGGTATCTACAAAATAAACATATTTGAAATACTTTATAGAAAAAAATTCGAAACTTTTTCATAATATTTTGAACTATTAACTTGACAACTTTACTTGACCAAAGGCTTTAGTTTTGAGAGTAAAATTTATAAAATTGAATTGAATTGACTAAATTTTTACACTTTGAAAACTGTGATATTTAACTATGACATTTTTCAGAACCATTATGAAATTCTAATTTGTTAGTAGAGTGTTGTTTTTCGAATACTTATTCATAATTTTTTTTTTAAGCTATTATCTTGACAACTTTACTTGACCAAAGGCTTTAATTTTGATAATAAAATTTATGGAATTGAATTGACTGAATTTCGTACCGAAATAATGCAATATTTGATCCACTCAACTTTAGCTGACAATTTTTAATTTGTTTAACTATTTGTGTATATGTCTGTGGGTATACCCAAAGTGGATAAAGTGTTTTTTGATCCAAAATTATCCGAGGAATCCCAATTAGCGCAATAACGCCTTTTTGGTACCACTATCTCGATGGTTCCAAAGTGTTAGGTCTCCACAAATTATTTAGTCAAATCACAAAACTTCAACAGAATGCTGAGGTTTATTATTAGCCTCGAGAGCCTTAGGAGGTCGAGAAATCATTATGAGAAACACCCATTCTCGCTACATGCGAGGCAATCACCCAGTGTCCCGTATTAAGTGCCGTTATTCGTGCGATTTCCACCCTGGAAAAAGATAAGAGTTCTTTAGTTTTGGAGAGCTTATATTGAGGCCACATCGTTCTTGATGTAGTGCAAGTGGTTAAGTCTCTCCATTTGAAGTCGAATTGTTGAAAGAAGCACGTGAAAATGTCTCTCTTAACGAAATTTAAGGGATAGAACCTGTTCCAATGGAAAAATGTTCCGCAAAGAACCATGCTTGGCTAGCGCATCGGCGTTCTGATTTCCGCTAATGTTCCTTTGTCCAGGTACCCAAATGAGTGTTAAATTAATGTGCTGTCCAAATCTAACAAGTTCCCTCTTCCAGTCATCAATTAGTTTTGATTTGGAAACTCTTGAGCTCATCGGATTAGCTATCAGAAAGAATTGCTACATTTTTTCTTTTCAGTTCATGGTCTAAAATTGCCCAACTAGCTTGTAAAATAGCGAATACTTCCACCTGAAACACGATAAAAGAGTCTGGCAAACGGAAAAAAACTAGATAGGTCTAGAGCCTGAGAGAAGACACTGGCGCCCAACTCTACAGTCCATATTTGACCTGTCCGTGTAAAAAGTATAATCGTAATCGTTTACTAGTGATGGATTAGCCCAATTATGTTTCGTAGGAATTAAAATTTGCAAGTTTGAGTTGCCAAAACAAAGTTTTGGAATGGTATAGTTATTGTTGTTTGCTGTACCAGACGTACCGGTAGGACATTGATTGTATTACTGTGGCAATGTGATCAAGAGTTTCAGCATCCTGACTCTCTGAGTCTAACTGCTCTACCCGATAGAACCTGGTAGCAATTCAGATTTGATTTCTTCTTAGACTAAGCATATGCTTAGTTCTGTTTTGTCAGATCATTTGGTATGAATGATTTAGCTTGTTACCGGGATTTTCCCTAAAAAAAAAAAAAAAATGTTGGTCCACGCAAACTGCCAAATGACAACGATTTACGGTTACGATTCACGGAAAGTACCTCTATCCACCTAGTACTTAGATGTCCTCGAAAAATACCGAGCTGACATCACCGCTATAAAGAAATTGCGTTGGACGAGGCAGGGTTGCTCCAAAAGAGTTTCTGTGACCTCTGCTACAGCCATCATGATCTTCGACTTCTTCACGACTTCGGTGCATGACAATTAGTAGCAACAGATTCCAACAACTCTAAAAACATGAAACCAAGTGAACGTTGTGCTCGACGGAAGGCACGCATCAAGTATACTAGACGTACGTATGATACGTGGTGCAAACATCGACTTTGACCACTACTTGGTTGCAGTCAAAGTCGGCACACGTACGGATACGTATACAGAAAAAAGCTGGATGTCGAAAAGCACAACGGATAGCTGAATCCTTCGCTAGTAGACTCTCATTCCTCTTCACGCAAAACACTTGATGATATATGCGAGCAGGGGACACACATTTCCCGCTCTATACGTACAGTTAAAGTAATAAAGCACAGCCCAGAAGAATAAACGCCAATGAGACCTAGCCGTCTCCCGCGTTTATATGAAACAATGCTACAGACTGCTACGACATCACATCCGTTTCACCAGAATGAACGAAGCAGAAGGATAAAATTATTCTATTTCCTTAAGATCGAAACCAGATAAAAAACAGACGATTAAGCAGTTATGCTCCAGATGACCTCCCGACGAAATACTTAATGGTGGTTCCCGGAGGAGATTTCCGTCGAACGGGAGAAGATGTTTAGCTGCTGAAAGTCACGCACTAATTTCGGCTTTTAATGCTTTTACTCCTCGTTGAAAAACTGAAAAACATACACCTAAGGAAGATGTGCTAGACTACCATTGTCAACGGAGAAATATGTGGTACGATCAAGAGTGTCGCGAAGCTGCTGAAGAGAAAAACACAGTACATAGAGCTACCCTGCAGACAGTTTGAAAATTTTTCGAAAAAATAAGGCTACTGACTAACGGTTTGAAGGCCAGTGAATCTACCTGCAAGGGCGAAGACTGAAATCTGATTACAGATCTTTAGGGTATTATGAGGTTATGAAGGAAACACTTCCCACAGCTGTTTAATGGCGATGATGGCAACAATTTCACCATTAGATGGCTTCGCTGCTGAGCCACTGTTGACAAAATGATTGTACTTACTTGCGGAGTCGTCAAGGATTTGGTTTACTTAGGATTCAGCATCAAAAATAGCAATAACATCAGTCTTGAGATCAAGTGAAGATTAAATTTTGTCAACAAGTGTTACTACGGGTTTAGTAGAAAGTTAATAAGCGCTCTTTCGACGGAAAAAAATAACGTTTTATAAGTCTCTTATCCTTCCCATCCTAATATATGGCGCTGAGAGGTGGACTTTTGACCACCAATGATGAAAGGCTGTTAGGCGCGTCCGAGAGGAAGATACTTCGCAAGATCCAATATGTTTCCAATATGCGTGGACCGTGCCGAATAAGATGGAACCATGAGCTGTATGAGTTGTACGCCGACATTGACGTAGTCAAGCGGCTTCGCTGGCTAGTGCATGTTGAGCGAATTGAAGAAAACGATCCGGCTAGGAAGGTGTTCTATTTGAGCCACGGAGGTGGAACGCGCAGAGAAGGAGCGCGGAGAAGACCAGGTACAGGGGGACCTGACTACTAGTTGGCCTTACCAACTAGCGCCAGCGCTCGCATAACAGAGGTTCATTATTATCATAATCGTTTGTAGTGCCAACTAAAGTAAGTAAGATAAGTTAAGGATTGGGGTCTAGTGAATTCTTTGGATGTTCTTTCCCTTTCGTCTGCAAATTCAATGGTCCAATGATTTCCGATAGGAGAGCGTCAGGTTTTTGTGTGAGGTGTACCCTTTCACTTAGACTGAGGTACGTAAATATTTTATAAAATATGCAGTGTAAAATTTTTAGTTCTAAAACAAAAAGAACTCGTTAGTAATATTAGCTTGCTTATGCTTTACCAGATCAACTCAATTCATTAACTTAGTTTAAAAATTTGATCATTAACACAAAAAAAAAAAAAAAAAAAAACAAACAAAAAAAATGTAATCCGAACAAGTAAACAAAAGAATTGGAATTCTTACAATCCACTAAATGTCGCCGATTCGTTAGGAACTGGATTGTTCCGAAGATATATTATATCGTCTATATAACCTTTGATAACATATATAATTAAACCCACCATTATTATAACACAGCCTAGGATGTAATATTCTTCCCACCTTAATTCGGTATACCACTCGTCGGCCATGATTAGAACGAAAACGGATGTTTTATTGAAAACAGAATACAAAATCAAAGAAAACCAGAAAAATAATTTGCTTCTTTCATTTGTGATGGCAAATTATTAAATGAGCATGATAAAAATATTAAACCTATAAAATTATGTCTAACTGTGAACATTAACAGTAAAAATGAGATTTTCAAAGAAAAAAGAATAAATAAAAAAATTAACTATACACAGTTATATATAATTTTAATCTTGACATTTCTAATTATACATAACAAAATATAAATTCATTTAAACATTTTTTTTTTAAATAAATTTAAAAAGAAACACTCATATTCAAAACTTTTAATAAATTTTTTTATAATGGACTATATTACGTATTTTCTTATATTTGTTGGTTTTATATTCTGCCTGGCATGTGGTTATGCTTGTGCTCCATGTTTAATAGACTGCTTGAGGCACTGTACTGTACTCTGTAATTTTTATAACGATGGGTTCGAGAGAAGAACTCATCCTAGAGAAATGCAACCAGTGGGAGATTCTCCTGTGGGACCTCGTCGTGTGGCAGATTTTCTTATGGAGGAACGTTCTGCGGAAGTGATTTCTATGCGGAGTTTGCCTAATCCACCCGATGGTACATACGAGACTTCTCCTGATGGGAATCGTCCACAGGGAAGTATTCCAGAAGTGCTAGCAGGAACACCCAGGCGTTCAGTATAGTTGAATAATTAATTCATGGTTTGATTACGCTGGAAGAATGGAATTATGGGTTGTACTATATTCTAACTAGCTGTATGTATGTATAATACTAGATTCGAAATACAGCAGAGCCTCCAAAACTAGAAGTAATTTTTAAATCAGGAACTTTTAATTTCCTAAATTTTTTTAATTTTGAAGGCAACACTTTTCAAAATAATTTTACTTTAAAATCGTTTAAATATCGACACAATGAGAATCCTACTCAAATATATATATATATAATTTTAGAAGCTTCAAAACTATTATATACTTCTAATTTTTGTATGCTTCTATTTTATGAAGCTTCTAATTTTCGAGGTTCTACTCTACCTACAATGGAATTGGTTTATATATTTTTATAATTTTTACTCTCTAGAAAAATAAAAAAATCTTAAAATTTTTTTATTGAATTGTGTAGAAAATAAATGTAACTAGATAGTTATAAGCTCATTTTAAAATCATACCAATTGCTAACTTGACAGCTTTAATTGATTAAAGGGCAAAATATTGACGATAAAATTTAATGGAATTGATTTTAAGCTGACTATTTTTACACTTTCTCAAAACTAAACCATAAACTGGCTGTTCGAAGCAGTCGACATAAATGGAAGACATAAAAATGAAATTACCATAAAATATATCATGGCAACTCTATATTCTGTATAGAGCCATTGCTCATTGGTTTTGTTTTAACTAATCTAAAAAGCTTTCTAATAACTATGTTCTGTTTGAAATTCATTCTCCATTTTTTCTGCTTCTATAGTATCTTGACTATTGTTGAAGCAATTAGTCTTATTCATTTCCCTTAAATTGTAAAAACTAAATAATTAATAAAGTTAACCTTTTTTAAACCGTTCATATTCGATTCGTTTTTTCGTTGGAAACTACTGGTGGTAAAAACAACGTACCATTGACAAATCCTCTGGCATTAGCATTACAATTTTGAATGGTAATGAAAGTGAATTGACATTGGAATGAAAATTTGCAATACTAATGAAAAGGAACTAGCATTTCCATTAAAATTTTGAACAGTGCAACAAAATTTTAACTTTTGTCTTAAGATTTCATAATAATTTAGGTTCGCTGATCTCGGCTATGTACTCAGTTTTTCTCCATCACCTCTAGTTCCCTCCAATATGAATTTGAAGTCGGAAAAATGGGGTGTTCCAGGGCTATTAAGAAATTTGTTTATATTAACAGATGCGAATTTGATGTCTGAAGCAAAGTTGTTAAGCACAAAGAGGTGTACATTTTTTTGCGTACTCGTTTTTCCTCCATCTTCTATCATTCTTCTTGAAAGTAGGATTTTATAGCACTTTTTCCGATAAATTACCTATAAGATCAGATTACTGACCTAAAACTTGTGAAAAATTGTTGCTTGTAAAAAAATAAAAGGGGGTCCTAGAATATCAGAATGGATTACGAGGTACACATTTCGCAGAATAATGCAAAAACTAAGTTTTCGCATTGGAATCAAACCACTCACACTATGTAAGTAAATAATGGTACGTTTGTTGTTGCAATTACAGGGGGGTTTGAAGGGGGGGAGGGAAAACAAAACATCAAATACTTATACTACAGACGTGATTTCAGTATGTCATCGTATACGCCTGCGTTCATCGTCAGATGGTGGCACTTGCACAAAGCGACCAGTCCGCTGGCGTGCAGGGAAATGATCGTGGATCCGCACTGCTTCGTATCGCTTATTAGGAGTCATGGCTAAGAACGGCCGACATTTCTTTAATGTGTGGTACCTCAAGCACATTAGGCAGCGGAAGAGTTCGCTTTGTTGTTGAGATCTGTAAAAATAGGACAATTATTATTATCTTATAAAAGATCGTTTATTTAGAGACAATTCTTTAATTTGAAGATATTAATAAATGGTTATTAGGTACATAAATACAAGTCTTAAGGGATCAATATCAATTTAGAGAGAGATTTCTTGACCTTTTAACCTTGTTGTCAAGTCTGAAATTTTCATATACCGGTTCTCAGGAAAATCTTTTGAAAAAAAGGTTCAGAAAATTTATTGTCGGTAAGTCGGTGTTTTCTCCAATAAGTTCATATGTATTAGATGGAAAGAAACGTTTAGTAAAGTTGCATTTTTCGTTTATTTTGTTAGTACATACCAATGAAATAATTGATAAAAATCCTCACATCCGGATCTCAAGATCTCTGGTTTTTCGATTTTTGTTACTGAATTCCGGCTCTTCAGCTAATTTACCGGTATATTTCCGGTCACTTGCGAACTCTATAAAAATATGAAAAAAAAAAAAATCAGACGCTTGAAATGAGTTATTGGGACCAATTTTTTTGACGTGTCTGCAAAGTTGATTTTGGGTTAAAACTTGGTATGCCGTGTGTATTTTGATTCAATACAAGTAAATACTCGATACTTTTCATTCGATTCAAGTATTTTTTTTACTCGATGCTATATGTACAATAAGTTTACTTGGTATTGGAAAAAGGGTCAGTAGTAGCAGAATTATTCAATATGGATATTCAAAATATTTCAGTCCATATTGCAATATTCCAAGTTCTAGAAAATATTGCTGGCCATACATGTAGAACATAATGTTTATTGAAACCTTTTCATTAAAATAATATATTTTTAACACACTATAACCTGTAGATTAGTTTCAATTTAGTTTAAAGTATAAATTTTCTAGCGATTTGCATCTAAACATAATAAATATCATATACTGAAGTTAACGTCATTGTTATATGATTAAAGTGTTTCAAGAATATTTCAAAACCATGATGTATAGGCGAAAAACTCGTGTGGAGTAGTGTAAACTGTAGGTTCAACCATGTGGTATCACAATGGGCCTGAGTGTGTTCCTCGACAGTCACTTAAAAAAGTATAATTTCTCTTTTTAAACAAGTATTCGATACAAGTACATATTCGATACTTTTTTCCGATGTTTTCGGTAGCATCGATACTTTTATTCGATACAAGTAATAAGTAAAAGTATCGATACTATGTGCGTAATTGAATAACTCCAGTCAATACCAAATTTAAGTCAGTAATCTAATACATTATTCATGGTATGGGCTATGATTAGTTTTTCGCCTTGGCCACTGGAGAGAGCAAGGTGATCGGTCTTACCCCTTACTTACCCATTGATCACCAGGTTTTCTTGTATTACTCGAATGTTCGAAATTCTTCCTGCTGGGTTGTATCGAGCCGGTGCTCTCCGAACAGCGTTGCAGAAGATTTTTTCGCCTACGCGGACATCTGTTGGTGTGTGTTGTTGGCCAAGCAGGAGGTTGGTGAACTCACTAAAGCGATCGTATTTCGTTTTGTTGTATTTCATGAAGGTTCTGTCGTCAAATTTGAGCAGTCGCCTGTGACTCTGGAAGATCTTTGGGTAAGTTTGGTCTTGTGAATGGCGGCAATCTTGATGTCACTCCATGTCCGCTGTAATTTCTGCAGTCATTCCCAGAATGCAGTAGTTGTGCTCCGATCTTGATGAAATTTTGAGCAAATATGCTCCAAAGTGCATACATATTTTGAGAACATGCAATAAATTTTTTCAGCAATATTGTGACCCAGCAAAATGTATGTTACCCCTTAAAGTCATTGGTCTATGTAAATAAGTAACTAATTCTTATTAATCTGAAAGATAAAAAATCGAGAAAAGTAATGAAAGATACCATTAAAAAGGCTTAGGGCTTAACTTTGCATAAACTAAACTAGAGGCCAACAAACAATATCACTTTCAGTATTTAATAAACAAAATTCAAGGTCCAAGTAAAAATATTAAAACTGAAATCATAATTTTATAAGGTTATAACTAATAGCGTTTTCTTTTCTCGATAAAATGTTGCATTTTTTCTGCTCCGTGCGAGGGCTGTCAAATTTAGTGTTCTTTTCTGAAAAAGAGGCAGCCTTTTCAGAGAGTATTGTGTTCTTTTCTAAAAAATGTTTCCTTCTGAGCGGGGAAAAATGTAACACTTTTGCACTCAAATAAATGGCGGGGTAAGAATGTTGCCCTGCAAATTAGTTGATTCTGACAGGGTATAATTTTTATGTTGTTTTCTTGCACTAAAAATGCAATATTTTGGCAGGTTGAGGGCAACATTAAAAAATTGTTGACATAGCACGATGCAAAAAAAATGCAACATTTTGTTAAGAAAAGAAAACGCTATTACATTTGCGCCACCCTGTATAAGTAAATACATAATTTAACAGTTTATGATACTGTTCATTAATTTAAAGAAATACAGAAATATTAACAATATCTATATATTTTATAAATTAGTTTTTATATAAACTTCTAATGACAAGTATCACAACATCAAAATAGATAGGTACATAGAAATCATTTGATTTTAGTTTAACTAACATTGAGACAAAATATTCAAATAAAATATTCTTCTTTACAATGAATGACTTAGCTGTTATGGCTATATTTAGTTTTGTCATAATTTGTTTATTTTGCTATTATTTAATTTTCTGGAAGCGTGATGCTATAATAATTTACGAGAGAGAGCCATGGTCACCGCTTTCCCAAGTTAGAATTATTTGAATTATCTAATGTCAAATATTTTTATTAATTTTTTAATGTAACAAAAAAGTAGACAATTAGTTTTCTGTGTATTTACAATTCATTAAAATTAATTCAATGCCAAATACATTTTTTTTTCCTCTAAAATTTTTTTCTAATGTGACCAAAGATCAAAATGTATGACATTTTCATTTTCATTTCTCCTCAGATCAAATTGTATAAAAACATTATTTTAAAAGTTAATTTGAAGGTAGGGTGACCATCCGTTCGGTATAATGCAGAACAGCACTGTAGTTCAACATTTTTTTACCTTCAATTAAAATAATACAAATAAACAAAAACAAATACAGTCAACGATCGATAACGTGAACATCCACTAACGTAAACATTCACTAACGTGAACAAATTTTTTCTTCCATTGTTTTTTTCGACATAAAGTCGTAGAGAAGAGATATTTGTCTGAAATTTGAGACACATACTGCTGCTACCATATTCATTATAAAATACAAAAATGGGCAAAATCGGATAAGTTCCACGCCCACTTCCCACACTGCTAATCTCGAAATGCATATATTTTGTAAATTATCATATAGAAAACTTAAATTTGGTGAGTAGATATATTTACTTAATAAATTTAACTAAAGAGAAAACAGAGAAAATCGATCAACGTCCACGCTCACTCTTCATACATAGTAAATTTACATATAATTTAACCAGTTTAGATGTGTTTAGAGGATTAAACAAGGATTTAAGCGCAGCCTGACTGTCGCTAAATACACAGATGCTCCTTTCTCTCCAACCATTATCAATAACATGGTCCATTGCCTTGATGATTGCAAAAATTTCTGCTTGAAAAACAGAAGTATACAACCCAAGAGAGAAGTGAAGGTGCACTCCATCATTTTCAATGAAGACCCCAGAACTCGAACCGAATTCTGTTCTGGAGACGTCAGTGAAAAAACGCTTACAATCAACTCCCGGCTCAGGTCCCGGCAAAAACCAAGTTTGGGAATTCTGGAATTTGTATTGTATAGCGCTGTTTAAAAACTGGAATTGTTGGTATTGCATCGGATGGCATTGATAAAACTGTTAGGTCCATATCAGTATCTTCAATAATATCACCAATATCCCAGCAAGTGTCAAACCAATACTCATTGCGATTGAGCCTACAGATGGCTTTAACAGCCTCTCCTGTAACAAAAATATGAAGAGGTGGTAAGGATGGGCCAGGTGTTGTAGCAAAAGCTCTCGTACAACAAATGCAACACACCTTAAGTAATACTTTCCGTATTTACATTTTATCTCCGTTTTAAATTTTAAAGAAATATTTACGCTTAAAGGCAGTCAATGTTTTTTCCAAATTTTTGTCAAGTCAACTTGCTCCTCAATCAACTGACGTTAATCTCGTGCCAAAAATAAAGTGTTGTCCATAAAATTAAATTCAATATATGTTTTTCTATCTTGGGTATCCAGATTCAGAAAATCTATTCAGTTTTAAAATATAAAACCATAAAAAATTTGACTTTAGCCCAAAAAAATCGACTTTTGGGCCATAGTGTATTGACTATTCTAAAACGTGAACAAAGTCTGAAAGTTCTAAAACGTGAAACAAATTTCTTAGAAATTGTGTATCACGATTTTAGTAATTTTGGAATCTTTCGGTTATTTTTTTCAAACAATCGCAAACATGAAAAATCTCTTGAACGTGAACAACCTGAGTTTTTATTAGTCCACGGTTTCGAGCGTTGACTGTACTTTGTAAACGAGCCCTAAGCTATTGCACAAATTGAACGTATCCTCTCTGTTAAGATGTGGTTATATTGCGAGTATGCTCGGCGAACACCATGAAATTGTTGTTGCAGAGTCTGTACTCACTCTCACACCGAACACGATATGCTCGGTGTATTGTACACCGAGCACGCCGAGTATTCAGGGTGGCAATGATTTATTTTACAAAACAGTATCATTATATGAAATAGTATTAAACAACAACAATTTCATGGTGTTCCCAGAGCATACTCGCAATATAAGCCTCAATCAAAATGATTAAACTGGAATAATGTCAATGACTATTTAAATAAGACGATGCCCCACATCTGATAATAAGTTTTAGCTTTACCCTCTAGAAGGCCAATTTTTTTCAGCAATTGCTAATATTTTTCTCTCGAATTGTTCTATAAGAATAGGCCAAAACTCCAAAACATTACGAATCATGTTTTATACCAAAAATTAGTTGGGACCAAGGACATTCTGTTATCCTCATGAAGTCCTTGCAGAAGATTAGATCTCGATGATTCTGAAAACATTTAACTTAATTTATTGTCCCTTTAAAATTTTATTATTATTCATAACAAAAGATTAAAATGTATAAAATTTTCATTGCTGAGGGAGGCAAGTTAACCCTGAAAGCTTCTCCCCATCCCCTCATTGGATCTGTTAGTGCATCCCTACCATATTCAGTTTATCTACACTTAAAGTAAATTTTTTTCTTTATTTTTAGTAGAAAATAAAAATACTACATTAAAAATTAAAAAAAAAAAAAATATTTAGATAACTACAAAATGTAAAGCAGTGTTATCACAACACTGTGGCAACTCTAGTAATACAGTTAGTGAATTTGTTTTTTTTTTTTTTTTTAAGAAAAGAAGTAAAAAAAATTCACTGCAAATATTATTAAAAAATTTCCAGTTGTCTTATAAATCTCGAAGAATTCCGACATAGTCGTAAAAATATTTTATTTACTTACTTACATTTTGAAAACATTTGTTTTTTTTTTTTTAATATGGTAGGAGTATATATTTTGTTAAGTATTTTTGCAGTTATAATTTTGGTAATTGTCATGATTGCATTATTTAAACGATATCTTTTTCAAGAGCAACGACAAATCTTTCCCACATTTAGAGAGATTCAAACAAATGAAGTACATTTTCGAGTTTCTACTTAACAAATATTATTTTCCCAATTTAATTTTTTTGAAGTGGGAAACAAATGAATTAAAATTATTCAAGAACAAATCAAACATGTCAAAAATTAGGATTTCATGTACTTAAAAATTACTGAGAAATTATTTCTAAAATTGATTAAGTTTACGTCTTTTGAATTCAGCAAAATTTGCATTGGAATATGAATATTTTCAGTAAATTACTTGCTTTTTTTTGAGTGCCTAAACATTATAAATGTAGAGAAATGTAGAAAATTACGAAATTTTAATAAATTTTATCACAAAATTACAGCAATTCAAATAAAACAGTTAGTGAAAATATTTCATAGAACAAAAGAAAGTAAAATAAAAATCATTAATATTTTTTAGTTATCATATAAATCTCGAGAAACAACGACATAATGTTTTTTTAATTTTCTTAATAAATTTTAAAATGGAAATTGATTGGAATTTACTACCAACTATTATTATTTTTATTCTCATAATTATTATATTGTTAATATACAGACATTATCTTTTTAGAAATGTTCGAAAAGTTTTTCCTAGAACTAGAATGATTCGAAGGAATGAAGAACAGTTTCAAGAATTCGCTGTATAGGCTGCTGAAGTCAGTTTCGATGAGCGACAGAAACTTTTTGAGAACTAAAAGACTAAACCATTAAAATACATACAAATTTGACAATATGATTGATGTTTTCCAATAACGAATTCAGATAAATAATATAAAATAATAATATAAAAACAGAAAAATACAAAAAATATATGATTTAATGTATTAAAAAACATCAATAGATCATTGAGTTATTATAAAAGCAAATAAATCTTATAAAATTGATTAATCTTTAAATTTTCAGAATCAGAAACAATTGAAAAAGTCTTAAAAAGCTTATTTACATTTTCAGTAAATTTTTGTTTTATTTTAAGTAGAAAATGTAGAAAATATGTAAAAAATTACGAAATGCAATTGGAAATTGAAGCTAAATCAACATGATGATCTGAAGAAATTGTTAGCTTTAAAAAAAAAAGAGTGTGGAAAACTCTTTAATCCAGCCAAAAGATCAAACAAATTGTAATGGCATAAGGATGGCCTTTGAAATTTATTAGGAAAACTAAATGTACGATTTCCACAGGAGTTTTTAAAATGTACAAAATATCACGGAGAGTGACTAGCTATTTTTATAATTTTAGATGTAGTAAGTAAGGAATATTCGAGAAAGAGAGTTGAGTGTGTCGTCCTATGCGCCGGCGTTCATCATCAGATGGTGACACTGGCACAACCCGACCAATCCGCTGGGGCGCACGCGTGCAGGAGCGTATGATGTCCTAGACCGCAGGCATGACAGCTTTGCAACGACGTGCAGGCACCGGTGGTATGAGATTTTGCCAGGCAGTTTGCGCAGTATCGGTGACTCCGCACTGCGTCATATCGCTCGTCAGGGGTCATTGCGATGAACGACCGACAATATTTTAATAGATGATACCTGGCGCACACACGACAGCGGAAGAGATCGCTTTGTTGTTGAGATCTGTAAATATAAGACATTTATTATTATCTCGTAAAACAAAGCTGTCATGGTGAATTATTGAGATTGAGAAGAGTTGGGTGAAGAAGAAATCAGTGGGTAAAACGCAGACCTTTACATTAAGGCGTGTAAATACACCGGTCTGGGTTCGTTCGAGTGGAGGGAGAAAATCATCTTCAATGACGACGAGCTCGCCTTCACCATTGTCCTTTTGAAGATGCTTCCACTTATATCTCTTATGTAATTCTTTGAGCTTTTGCCAACTAGTAGAAGAACTGAGATGCTCGGCACTCGGTTCTGGATAAGCGAGGAGTGGGCCACCACGTAGCAAATGTCCAGGAGTGAGGGCAAGCAAATCAGGCGGATCCTGAGACATAAGTAATAGTGGTCGAGAGTTGAGCACTGTCTCTAATCGAGTAATGAGGGTGAGGAATTCCTCGAAAGTAAATAATCTATTTATTAAAGTGAGTCTTGAAACTCTTTTCTCCGGATTCCCAGAGGCCACCCATGTAAGGTGCATTTGGCGGGATAAATTGTCCTTCAAAACCTTGAGCGGTGTATTTAGCTGAAATATCTACCAAAACCTCTTTCAGAAATTAAATTAGGTCTTTATTGAGTGCACTTTGGGCTACGATGAATGTCTTTCCATTGTCGGACATCATTTTGCTCGGAAGACCTTGTCGAAAAAGTAAACCTAGCAAATGCTGCTCCAAATAATTCCGTCGTAAGATCTGAGCAAACTTCGTGGTATCGCCTTTGTGTAGAAACCGACGAAATCACAGATTTTAGAAATGGTGATGGCCGGAGAGGAGACGACTTCACTTAAAAGGGACCATCGAAGTTGATTCCGGTAATTGAAAATGGGAGAGAAAATATGCAACGCCCTAGAGATAGAGCTGCCATTATTTGGGATCGAACCCGTTGCTTGTATATAGTGCAAGTCTTGCATTGAAATATGCACTTTTTCACATTGAGTTTCAAGTGAACCATAAGCTGTTTCTCGACATGCAAGAGAACTTTGTGGAGAAAATCTAAGTGTAATGAGCAAAAATAAGAAGCATCAGGAATGATAATAAGATGGCGTTCATTATAACTTAATGCAGCCTTGAGTATCCAGGAATGGATTCACCGAGAGTAGCGAACTCTTCTTGCCAATCGGCTTTGAAGCCGAAAGCGCTAAATACTCAGTATTGAAATACTGAGATTGAGTGATAGTTATCAAGCGAATTTTGATAAACTGTACTTTTGACTGGGTTATGCTGCCGACCTCAAAAGTAGAAATGTTCTTGAGCTTATGGAAAAGCGAAATACAAGGCAAAGGATTCGTAATGCATGAGAGAAAAAAAAGAGAAACGCTTGAGGATGTCGGCGGAGATTTGATTGAGGAAGAGTGCTGTGGCCATTGAAGAGGAGATTTCTGTAGCCCTTCCAACATAGAGAATGTGTTGGTAGATCTTCTGATTTGCAGCCACGAGTACCTAAAGCGACTGGGTTATCTGCACTTGCAACATGACGCCAAGATGCATTACTCACATTTTTTAAAGATTTGAGATGAGCGATTTGCCACATATATTTTCCAAGTACATAGAGGCTTTTCTAGCCAAGTAAAATTGATCTCAGAGTCTGACCAAAGGAAGAGTTTCTAGTTCTCAAGGTTAGGATATGATGCAAAGGTGTTTTACTAATTTTGAGAGCAAAAGCGCTACACATAATTCTAGCCGCGCGCCATTTTGCCTTTTATAACTAAAAGATGAGAGGTAACGGAATTATCCTTTTCATGAGTGCAAATACAAAGGCAAGCATAATAAGCTTTTTCTGTTGCACTACAAAATCCAAGGAGTTGGATATGTTTGTTCGGCGAGAATTGTATCCATCGAAGGATTTTAATGTTGCCGATTGTAGAGAGATTTTCTACAAAATTGTTTCATTTATGGAGCGAATTCGGCTTATCCCAATTTATTATCCCAATTTTATCGCAATCCGTACCTTCCAACCAGAGTTGTTGGAGTAGAATTTTCGCTTGGACTATAACTGGCGATAGCCACTGAACAAAAATCGTGGTGAGAGATAATGCAATAATGTTAAAGGTATTTCTGAAGCCAATTGCCTGCGTAAATTTCTTAGCTTGAAGTCCAATAACTTAGGGTTTCGTCTTCCAACCGGAAGTCCATCAAAAAATATTTTTTACTATTTTTAATTTGGGAAGAATTTTATTACAAATTTCTTCCAAATTTGGCAGTTCTCAAAGTCTTCAGGTTCTTAAGCCTCTTGTCGATACTAACTTTTTCGTTTGTGAACTGGTTTCAATAGTCTCACCTGTAACATATCTTGCCTGCAGAATCCTTAAAAGCACGAAGATTCAATATAATGTTCTAATGACATCAGCTACTCCTTTAATAGCTGCTTACATCTAACATAAGTACCAATATCATGATCTCAGGTTTATTTTGTCTTCATACCTAAAAAAGAAAAGGCTTCTCATAGCAAGCCAAAGGGTTTCAGAACCACAGTTACATCGTGTTTTCATAACCACAGTTACATTCGTGTTTAGGAAGATTTCTGAGATTTAACTCCTCCATATTCAAGGCAATGATTTATAATACTTTTGAGTTTGGCGTAATTGAACCTAATAAATTTTCATGATATAGATGTAGAAGCTTTTAATAAAGTCTTGTTTTTGAGTTTCTCAATTTAGGAAGCTCATTTGAACGGAAGACTGTAGCAAGAGGTATACCTTTTCTCTCTTCCATTTTCTACCACAGGTTTAGATTTTCGTGCATTCCAGAGAAAATTATGAGTAACAATGGCACAACATTCGTTGGTGCTGAACGCGCCATTAGTAAAGACTTCTTCAAATTCCCCAAAAGAAGCCTCCACTGATATCTCCTAAAAATATATTCCTCAAGGCATAAATGGGCACTTTATTCCTACAAGTGCTCTCCACATGGATGGTTTATGGGAATCAGCAGTCAAGAATTTCAAAACGCATCTCAAAAAGACTGCTGGTAACCATTAATTTACATTTAAGAGTTTGTTACTCTACTCGCTAAAATAGAGGTCGTTCTCGATTCCCGGCGACTTCTCGCGCCTTGCGATGACCCCGAAACAGCGAGCGGAAGCGGCCAGGCTACACGGCTACTGCCTCAAATGCCTGGCTATCACCACTCAATGCACGTCGGGCAGCAGATGTAGAAAGTGTGCCTTAGAACACCACACACTCATCTAAACGGTGTCCAGGTTCTTTTAAAAAGAAGCACATTTTTTGTGAACACAAGAATCCTTCATTTAAGCTCCATACATTTTGGTAGCTTTTTAAGTACAGCTTAGAACAAGCAATATGGCTAACAGGCTAAGTAGTAGTATTAGAGTGTGTTAGCTTATCAAAAAGTATGGGGGGCCCCAGAGCACCAAAACACGCTCAAAGACCCTGGGACTAGTTTCAAAGAACTGATCGGTGTAAAACCCCAAGCGCTGTAAGAAGTTAATACCACTACAAAGTAGTTTAATAAGCAAAGTTGAGGCAGTAATAACTGGCCACTGCTTTAAAGGCTTCCACGCTACTAAATGACTTTGATCGACTTTTATATATAGGAGGTGTTAAGTTGAAGAATTTGAGGAAACTATCTCTCACTACTCTTACTTCTACCAAGCCTTGGTAAACTTTAAGGAAAACACCTCTACGACGACCTATCTGAATTTTAGTCTGTTGATTTAAGAAACCTGCTAAAATATAAAATTAGGTTTAAAAGCTTTTAATAGTCCCGTTTATTAAAAGGATAAGGGGAATAAATTGATCGTTAGGCATTATCACAATACAACGGGAACTCAAGCAACAACAACAGTTATTTCAATTTATTTTGATGAAGAAAATTAACAAACTGTAAATCGTTAAAATGTTTCAGTTCTCATAAAAATCTCAAGAAATTGTGACTTAAAATTATTAAATTTATTTAATATATTCGAAAATGGAATGGAATGGAATTTGGTTGACTATTGTAATTATTTGTATCGTAATTTTCATAATTATCCTGATCATGATATATACACGTTACTTTTTTAAAGAACATCAACAAATAACTCCTAGAACTAGACCGGTTTCCAGGAATGAAATCAATGTGGAACAACCTGTTAGAGTTAGGTTCTGAGAGTGTCATAGGTCATAGGTTAATTAAAATTTCGACTTTCATGCCCATTTTCAATTTCAGACAAAGGGGTTCTATGTGGGCAAATACAAATTTGTACATACTCAGTATTAAATCCTAGCTGGATTTGTTTTTGTGTTAGCGAAGTTTTAAATCGGGACTTAATTTATTTAAACAAATTTTAAAGCTGAAGAGATTATAAATATAGTGCTATTTACAACACCCATTGTTCAGTTGAAAGTTTATTGAAATATACATTAATATATATAATTTTTTGCCGCCAGCTGGCGGGTCTTTCGAGAAAGTTAGTAAGTTCTATACTACTATAAATTCAGTCTTATATTACCTATCAAATGGGATAATAATGATGTAAATCGCATAGCATTTGAAATATTTTTGTAAATAAATTAAAAATCCAAATTGGTAAATAAAATAAAGCTAAATTTTTAAATTATAGAATTTAATTAAATTATTTTCCAAACAATAATAAAAAAGGTAAAATGGCACCAAAAATGAGAATTGAGACAAATTTTATGTAATATATAGTAAATAAGGAACAGCAGGAACACATAAAATGCTTTTGTGATGCTCTAGAACAGCCTTGACGAGACTAGAAACTAGATCGGAAAACTAATTATAAACCCGACAAAAATTTGACCAACAAATCAAAATACTAAACCAAAACTCATCAGTTCAAAATCAGACGAAATGTAGACAAAAATTCTGATTAAAATACAGACTAGAAGCAGACCAGAATTCAGACCAAAATTCAGAAGAAAATTCAGTCAAAATACAGGGCAAAAATCAGACATAATTCAGACCAGGATTCAAAATCCAGCATCAAAAGCAATCCAAAATTAATACCAACTTCAGACCAAAACCATGATAAAAAATTCAGTTTAAAACTCAGACCGAAATTCACATTAAATTCAGACAATAATTAAAAAAAAAATTTGCACTAAAATCCAGAACTAAATCAAGACTAAACTTACAGACCATAAAATCAGATCTGAAAGTAGATCAAAAACGAGACTAAAATCAGTACAAAGCCCTTCCAAGAGTGAAACATTCCTAAGCTGACCCTGAAATTTCAGATTTAATATAATCGGAGTGACAAACATTTGAGATTTTAAAAGTTTGTGAGCCATCACATTTTAGGGTGGGGCTATCCCCATTGCTCTCTCTCTCTCTCTCTCTTTGGTTCTGCCACTGAAATTATAAGCCCACAAATATGATGTAATCTTGTGTTATTCGAGTGAGTTTTAGTGAAATGAAGATCGTGTAATTGTTCGTGAAGGGACAGGAGGAATTACAGTATCAAAACATATAACGATGAAATAAAGGTATAAAATGGAGAGGGACAAAAAAATGAGAGATGAAATACAAGGATCAGGTCGAACATCTAAGGTAGAGAATGTAATGCAGTTCTCGAAAGGTACCAATATTTTTCTAAGCAGAGAATTTTAATGCGTATTCAATTCAATTGACCAAACCTCAAAAAAAAAAAAAAAATACCAGCGTCACCTATTGGCTAGGTTAAAGGGAAGTGCTTAGAAAAACTAAGCTCCGAAAATTTGGTCCGTTGATACCCTATACATTTGGGATCCTCCACCTATGAAACCGATTTAAAAACCGATCCTGAAACCACTTAGTACTCCTAATGTATCTTACAAGGTCTGTTCGCGGTTACTCCGCCAGGTCCTACAGTCCTGTAAACAGTCTATCTCCTAGGAAACGGGGTCGATGGATTTGGAGATTGGGGTATTCACAGAGAAGGTCATGGATCGTCTCATTTTCTTCTTCATCGTCGCAGCTTATACAGTAGTTTGGTGCTGCGATTCCTATTCTGTAGGCCATTGCGTCTATAGCACAAAAGCCTGTGAGTATTCCAGCTAGAACTCAAGTTTGCTTTCTCTCTAAATAGAGAAAGTTTTGAGCTTTTTTCTTATCAGGAGAAGGCCATAAGCTCCGGACTATTTTACAGTCGCTCCAGGCTTGATAGGATTTTCTGTTTGTTTCCTCAGCTTTTTGGTCTAAAGTTGATTTGACGGTTTCTATTGGTATATTTAATGACACTAGTTCAAATTCTGAATCTAAAGTTCATCTGCTTTTTCAGTTCCTTCAATATTACTATATCCGGGAATCTAGCTGAGGTTGTATTGATGGGTGTTGCTTATTTCCTTAAGCGCGTTTAAGCAGTTTAATACTCCTTTAGTTCTTATGGTCATATTATCCAATGCTTTGATTGATACTTGGCTGTCCATAAAGTTGATTTGACGGTTTCTATTGGTATATTTAATGACACTAGTTCAAATTCTGAATCTAAAGTTCATCAGCTTTTTCATTTCCTTCAATATTACTATATCCGGGAACCTAGCTGAGGTTGTATTGATGGGTGTTGCTTATTTCCTTAAGCGCGTTTAAGCAGTTTAATACTCCTTTAGTTCTTATGGTCATATTATCCAATGCTTTGATTAATACTTGGCTGTCCATATAGATTGAGACCCGTGAGGACTCAAGGTTCATTGTGATGATGCCTTGCACAGTTTTATCGATAGTGAGAATCTCTGCTTGAAAGATACTACAGTAACCAGGGGGTTTTATAAGTCTCCATGATTTCTAGTAAATCGCGAAAAATTCCGGATCCAAAACCTTCTTTCATGTTAGCCCTATCAGTGTAGAACTGAAGAACGTCGCTAGTAATAACCGCGTTATCTTTCCATTTTAAAAATAAAATAGAACGACAGTTCCAAATTTTGTGTTCCTGAGCTTGGATAGCTTGAGGATTAATTTATCTGAGGATGATTTCCAAAAATTGTTTTTTTTTTCTTGCATAAAAATTAATAAATTTAAGTGCAACGTAGAAAAAAAATTATAAATAAAAGTTATTAATAATTATCTTCAGTTTTCTTGTATAATTTTAAGCCCTTCCATAAATTTCTGTAATGACGAAAGAGAGATTTTGACCTCGAAAGCTTAACTATAATAAACAGAGGAAAAATATTTAAATACATATTATGAAACAAACTATGAGAGGAGGACAAAGATACTCATTTTCTTTTTCCGAGTTGCTAGACGAAAGATCGATATAAATAAAACTGGAGTGTCGGTTAGTCCGGAATAGACTTCGAAATTAATTGGAGCGATTTTGTTCATATTTAATATAGGGATTACTCTCAGAACCATGTAAAACATAGGCTATATTTATCTTGTAAAATTCGCCGCTAGAGGGCACCTCCCATATGAATTAAGTAAAAGTTTCGCCATAACTCTGTAACCATTAAAAATATTACAATGCAATTTGCGGACAGGGATTTTTCTTAGCATATTCTAAAGCATAGAGTATATAAAAATTTAGAATGTTACCATAACTTTGAAGCCTTTGAGGATATTGTGTTGATATTTGGTTCAAAAATAGTCCTTGGAATATTATCAAACATGAGTTAAATTTTTTTTTTAAACATTTAGTAATTCTAGAGTTTGGATGTATATTTTAGGTAATCTCCGAAACAACTGTCACGATTTAAAATTCAGTAATGATGGTGCTCGAGACGTACTTAGCAGATAGCCATTTAATAGCAGATAGCTCAACATTAAGGTTTAAAATCTTTAAGGAACTATCCCCGTAGGTTACCTGCCCAGCATCTTACTCTGGAATATTTCAATTTGGTACCTGAGCTGATATAATTTTACCTATCTAAAAATTTAAATTTTCATAACTTGCGAAACATCTGAAACAACTTATACAAAATAATACAGTGGTCTAGTCTAAAGAAATGGAAATAAAAAACAATAATAAAAAAAGAAAAACATAATAATTTAAGTCACAAACGTAAAATTATAGGAAAATCTAGTTTTTATGTTTAACTATTCCCTTGCGAGAATTTCGTCTTGAGAAATAATAATAGCCAAAGTTTTGAATGCATAAAAACTAAAGCATACCAGAATTATAATAATTATAAGAGCTGCCGCCATATTTGGAGGCTCCATTTTATAAAATTTATTTATTGTTAGTTAAAGAAATCAGTACTTAATAATTAGAATAATTTATTTTTTTTTCAGACAAGCAAATTTGCATAGGTATTTAAAACTGTTCCTTAAATGCCAATATAATTACTAAACTATTCAATATAAGATTGTAAATAACAGTAACATTAACTGTTTAGCTTACGCAATGTTGTGCCAGTTTGTAATCTTTTAAGTTTTTTAATTCTTTACATATTTTCTACATTCATTTACGAATTTTCTATACATTTATGTAGATAATAGGTCAATATTGTTGGCATTGATACAATAAGTTATAATTAAAGCAATTAAAGTTTCAACTAGTTAAATATAATTCATAGTGTTAAAGTTGGAGCTTTTAACCCTCTAGTTCCTAAGCCCGCCCCTAGACGGCCTTCATCGAAAAGTGTGGAATTGCTTAAGCTTTTAAAAAAAAGCGTCGGTTTTGAGTTGTGATGCATATCATAGGCAGTAGAGGCAGTCAAAGTCAAAAGTTTGTGAAAAACAAAAAAATTACATATTTTGATTGAATTTGAGAATTATTTAAAAATATCAAAAAACTTTCGTCGTACTAGCCAGATAAATAAAACTAGCTGTGAGTAGCTATAAATAAAATTTGTATAAAATATAACTACAATATTTAATTACTTACAACAAATTTAAAAAAAACTCATTGAACAACAAATAATTTTACGCATTTAACCTTTCCCACCACATTAACTTTTGTTGAGTTTTGAGATCGCATTTTTGATTTTTACACCAATATTAATCAATTCCAATTTGTTTTAAGAGCCAAGAGGGTTAAATTTAATGTTTACTATTAATTTCAGATCTCAAAAAGAACGCAATCATTTGCGAGTTACAATTATTTTCGCGACCAGCTAGTGTTAATTTCCCCAAGGAAAGAAGTTAATTAATACTACGCAACGGTAGTTACCAGGTAATTCTGGAGGTCCAACAATGGTGATCGGAAGAGGGTCTTTGTGTAAATCCAAGCAAAATCACATTAGTAGCCTTTACAAGAAAACGGAAACTGATAGGTTTCCTCATCCTCAACTTTACGGCGAAATTATAGAACTATAGACAAGGAAATCAAAGATTGTGGAAAGTCCAAGCCTATACTGTCAACCTTGGTTACTGGCTTGCGAGGTTTAAAAGTGGCAATTCCAACTTTCGACATGGTCTTCATTCTGGAAGGCCTAAAGAGCCAGGTGATGAGCTTCTTAACTCGAGAGTTGATAGAAACAGCATAGTAGCGGAGGCAAATTTTATCCCAAAACTTTATGCACTCCATTCAATTATTCATTACCATTTTATAAATCTAAGCAAAAGTTATAAGAAGCATTTTTGTCTTTCTATTTTTAGAACGGATCGGAAATCTAAGGTGGAAATTGGATTCCATACAACAACATTAAGCGGCATCACCAATGGATTGGATGGTGAATCTAAGAGAGCGAAAGCGCTCTGTTATTATTGACACCACAAATGAATAGCTATCTTGCTCTTTCTTATGGAAAGTGTAATTAGAAGTAGTTTTGTAAGAGCAAGATAATAATGTTACCTGTGGTGTGGAACATCATCGTCTCAAAGTTACTGAAAAATCGTCTCAGTTTCTACTCATATACTCATTGATGTCAGTTGACATGATTTGCTTTGACGAAATTGCTCTCACACTGCGGCCGAATACAATTGTTCGTCAATAGTTCGCTACACGAAATAGCTTAAAGGTTTTTTTTTTTCAAGTCAGAGCATAGAGTAGAGTAGAGGACCAGCACATGAAACACGCTCTGATAATTCTGATTCGATTTTAAAACGCATGGAGTACGAATTGTCAGATAACAGCTGTTTATAACAAAGTTTTTTCAATCAATTAATTTTTTTCAATTTTTTTTGTTCAGAATGGATAAATTAATTATTCTGAGCCCTTGTCCGCCATTTAAAATTTTTGTGTGTTTTGTCAAAATATGTTTTTCAATCGTGCTCTGTCTACTCAGTCAATTTCTTCTGAGCATATAAAATAAACTCTCTGAGTGCGCTCTGAACACGAAAAGAAACACAACTATTTTTGTTCTGAGTGTTCAGAGCTAAAAAGAAACACAATTACGTTTTTTGACTACTCGTGGTCTGTTCAGAAACGCCATATAGTGTACGTGTCAATGTGAATTTATATAAAGTGGAATTACCACCAACTAATTTTTTTTCTTTTTTATGGCGCTATTTTTTCGGTGGTGAATAACGCTGGTTGTCGAAAGTTTGTTTATGTTTTGATTATTTGTTTACCTTTTTTTCTCCCGCCATAATGGCCGCAACAACAAAGATGTATTGTCATTGCTCTGTTGTACTACTGCTTCAGCTGATTTTGACATTCAGAGTGGTCTGCCATTCAAAGCCCTGTTGTTGTTGCCGTGATAAATTTCTTGTACTACTGCTATCACCTTCAACATAAGTTCACCTTGGTATGTGTGACAGCATTGCGTCGGCAGCGAATGTGAACTTATTTACATGTGAATAGGTAAATCAAAATTGCCCCACACTGGTCTAAACGAACAGATCAGAACCATAGCTGGTATTCAGCATTAAATAATGATGAAAGGGGCAACCTCATCGCCGTGCAAATCGATGATTCAGACTTCAGCTCGATTAACGAGCAACTTCCAACTCGAATCACAGCCAACTGTAGCAGCTCCCCAGACATCACTGGAGTGAGCAGGAACCTTCTCAATCTTAGGCCGAAACTGCCCTCAGTTCCGACCATGTCCCTCTTACAATAAGTGTGATTCGTAATGCCGACTTCATAACTGCTGAACGCCGCACGTTCACAAACTTTCGTAAGGCGGACTGAAGAAAAATTCGCTACACTTCACACTCCCTCTACCACCACCAAAGGAGAAATTCTATTTAGAAAGATTATCTTACAGGTTGCGAAACCGATGATACCGGCTAGCAGGATTCCCAAGCTTCGCCGTAATTTCCTAGCAGAAGTTAACTGATTAGCAGACAAACGTGATGCAATACGCAGACAAATTGCTGCTGATTCCCGGATACCTTTGCTCACGCGCAATATCAAAAATCTGGTCAATTAACACTGCCGTAACACCTGGATACAGCACTTGGAGGAATCGGACATTAGCACCCAAAAACTGTGGGGAACAAGCTCTCGGGCCTGACGGACTTGCAACCATCATGCTTAAAGATCTAGGCCCCCATGAAATAGCATATCCAACAAAGATATTCAATGGGAAAAATAATGCGAGATCACCTCACATAGATCGACTGGTCTTAAGTGTAAGCGGCCGCGTATGAGAACGGTGATGATTGCACTAGACCTTGCCAAAGCATTCGGCACAGTGAACTGTGCTATTCTCTTCTAGGATCTTGTTAAACAACATTGCCAAACATTGTTAAGAGATGGCTTTCAGGATACTTGACTGGTAGGCAGTCATATGTCGAGTTTGGAAATGCCAAAAGGAAACTCAGGAAGATCTAACAAGGGATACCGCAATGTGGTATCCTATTGCCCATCGACGCTGGCTTTTTTTCGAGTACCGAACCTTTAAGCTATCCACTAGTAAGTCCCACGCCATCATCTTCACTACTTGGATAAAAGAGGACAACCTTGGCATAGTATCAGTATCGGAAACACATCCGTATTTATGTGTAGTAACCCCAAAATCCTTGGGGTAAAGTTCGACCACACTTTTGTGTTCTCGAATCACGCCGAACTAACTTCACAGAAGGTACGTGGGCGAAACAGAGTCCTCAAGGCCCTCTCGGGTAACTCATGGGGGAAAGAAAAGGAGACCCTAGCCGTAACTTACAAAGTCATTGGACGAAGTGTACTAGACTATGCCTCGCCAGCATGGACACCCAACATCAGCGACACACAATGGCGTAACTTACAGACAGTACAAAATTCCGAACTAAGGACCGTAACAAGATGCCACCTAATCACCCCATGAAACGCAGATTATGCCTGCAAGAGACCGCTGCCAACTTCTCACATGGCAATTTTTCTAAACTGCCACAGGCCATCACACCCAAACCATCACCTGCTACACGAACCAACATCCTATCATGTAGTTAGGATGGATTTTCGGGTTCAACTGCCCAACGTGCAACAATTCGCTGATAGTTTACCGGTAAACCCCACCACAGAGTATTTAAAAACAATAAACACAGCATACATACATACAAGGTTGATGAGGTAATAAATAAATACCTAGACAATCTCGTCCCCAACTGCAGACCTCCGTCTATCCATGAGTCTGAACGCACGCTGCAGCGGGGCATCCGTGCAACCCTAGCACAGCTCAGATCAGGAATGTCCAAAATTATTGAACACTTACCTTTCCCTGATTAATCAGGATGTAGTAGATCAGTGTCCGCGTTGTGGAAACCAACCACACAACACCCAACATCTGTTTAGCTGCGCCGCGAATCCCACAGACCTTACACCAACCACACTATGGACGGATCCCATTCGGGCTTCCGCCTTCCTAGGGCTAGACTAAGGTTCTAATAACTTCTATCGACTCAAACTATACCCACTCCTTTCCTTTCTTCCTCCCCTATCCCGCATGCATCCCGTGTTTTCACTTTCAACCGCTACTACAACAACAACAACAGATCAGCTAATTACCGTAGAGGTGGATTTCAATTCCAAAATAAGTATTAACACCCTTCGATTTCCATTTCTTTGGAAGCTTATTTACCTTTAACCAAGACGGCGCTTCTATTAAAGCTATGACATCAGTCTTTAAAACACTACAGTGATCAAGGGGCCAATAAAAAAAAGCGAATTTTTGAATGTTCAGAAAAAACTTCACTCCAGCTTTGCCATCTAGTTTGAACTCATTCGTATAAATTTGGATTGACCCAGTTTGTGGAATATTGCCTACAGTACATCAAGTAATCAAGGTTTTGAAAAAAACTGAGCTGATTTCACTAAAGAAGAGTGCACTACTGTATATGGGTACCAGTTAGAGATTGCCTTCTGACTGCGAATTCACTTGTTTGCCGAATAAATCTGTACAAGTCAGGTTGAAAAGAATATCTTTGGCCCAGTTGGATTCGTTCTCAAAATACCACTAATACAAATCTCGGCAGATTTTTGTATTCTTTCTCAAAATTTCGCTTAGGTTGATTTGCTTAATAAATCCATTCTACCAAACTACTACTCACTATAGCATTGTAGGCTGAGTAAGCGTTACGTGTAACCAATGTATGATTCAAGGTTGCATTTCCCATATTTTTTTGCCTATTGCGTTTCTGCATGTGTAGAGAGCTGAATTGGCCTTTCCCTCACGCTTAGCGAGATTGACTTTCTAACTAAGTTCCTTATCTATAATAAGATCCATGTATCTATTTTTTCGGAGATATCAAGGAATACGGAGGTTCACTTAATGAATTTTTTATTTTCTACCTAATATAGAGTACCAACTCGGTAGTCAGCAAATCCCAAGGAAACAGTGAGAGTCCAAGTCATTGTGGGGTGTATCTCATTACGGCTATTAGAGCATTAACGAGAGCTTATGCTTGAAAAGCTCAACAAAGGATCTACTACTTCCATATTCTTAACTGTTTGGGTTATAGCTACGTGCTAGAGATTTGAGAAACTTTTCAATAACAGTTTCATTGTGTTTACTTCAGATATTTTTGATTTATTTACTTTTTTAATTATAAATTCTATAATACAGTTATGTCCGAACAGTTACATACATTTATTGATTTAACATATTGTGATTATTAAATATAATTTTTTAGTATTCTATTAAATGCCAATTGGTATGGATGAAGTTCATGAAATACATTAATATAATATCAACAAAAAAAATTTTCTAACAAAAAGACAATAAAAAATAATAAATATTAATAAAATAAGAAAAAATTATAATTCCACATATAAATAAAAATGAATGGTGATGAATTTGTGCCAGGCTACATATATATTATACTAGTTTCTTTTATCCTTGTAGTACAATATTATATAGTGGTTCTACACTTTAATTATAGTACGCCGTCAATTGTGTATATTCGGAGTGGTTCTAAATATAGATTGGAACTTAACAGAAATGATTATACTGGTTTTCCCATAATGTACACAAAAAGTACCTATGAATTTTCAACAAAATAACTCTAAACTAAAGTGTTCAACTCATTTCATGCTGAAAATTTCTTTTCATAGGAAGTAGGGTTGCATTGAATGTCAGGTTATGCGCATGAAAATGTATATTTTTTTTTTTTTAATTCCTAAATTTATTATTTCGTTTTAATTTATACTTAAAGCTAAAAGAGAAACCAACCAAAACAAATTTTTTAGTTTAATGACGACTTCCAATCTTGATTCAGATTATATATATTTAGCCAGTTAGTAAAGCAAAATGCAGTCAGACCCCCTGAACCTGGTCTTCTACGAGTTCCACTACCGTGGCCTCAATTCAATAACTTCTTAGCCGTAGCCTTTTCTTGTACGCGCTCAACATGGCCTAGCCATCGAAGCCGAATTTTTATGCGCTTTGCTATGTCAGTGTCAGCGTACAGTTCGTGGTTTTATCTTCAATAGACGTCGTTCACTCATATTGGACCATAAATTTTACGTAGTATCTTCCTCTCGACTGTTCCCAGCAACCTCTCATCATTGGTTGTCATCGTCCACGTCTTAGCTCCAAACAATGTTCTAAATTCGAATGCTATTTGAGCACACAGCTCCCGAAAGCTTATATGTCAAACTTTTTGCCAAGTCGAACAATCTAACTCAATTAGTGACTGAACCGAATAATGTTTAACCCGTCCCTAAAAAGGACAAGACTACGGAACATGCAAATTACTGGCCCATCGCAATTTGTTCTACACTATCCAAGTACATGGAAAATGTAGTAAAATATCACTTAGTCAAATATTTAAAGTAAAATGAATAGCTTAATGATCGCCAATACGGTTTCCGTCGTAATCGCTCAATGGGTAATCTCATACTGGTCTTCACCGAGAACTGGAATCATAGTATCGATGCCGTTGGTGGGAACAAAGCGACTGCTTTGGATATTTCCAAGGCGTTTGACCGAGTGTAGCATAAAGCACGAAACTGATTGCACATATGGTCGGTAATAACTTCACTCGATGGATCGCGAGTTTTCTAAGTGACCACTCTATCTGTGTTGTGCTAGAAGGTATTTTTTCGAAAGCTCATGCCATTAATATTGGCTTACGCAGGGGTCAGTCCTCTCCCCAACCATTTTCTTTGTCTTTATCAACGACATTCTGGATTAGGAATCTAATTTACTCCTTTACAGATGACAGCACCATTTGTCATTCATAACACCTTTTGCTAGAGATTGAGAAAAACGGCATACTATGAATGATTTAATCAGTAATGATCTGCAATCAATCTCCGAGTTGGGTCTTACAAATTCAACGCCCGTAAGACCCAATGTTGCCTGTTATCTCAAAAACGAGTTTTCCAACCCACTGATAACTCCCTGATTTCGGGTGCGGTGGTTATTTCCTGATTTTCTAGTCAGCGACTATTAATGCTTTCGACATGACAATCCAATGTGACGTTCGTTGGAAAAATCATAATTTTGACGTGTCGAAAGAAGCAGCCAAGTACTTAGGCTTTCCAAAGTGTTGTAAGAAATACTTTCCTCCTACTGCACTCCGCATGAACAACGCCACCTGTATCCGTCCGAAAATGGAATATAATTCGCATTTATGGGCGGAGTTTCACGAACGCAACTGGGGCTCCTGGATGGTATTCAATATCAAGCGATAAAGTTAGTAGGATACAGTAGGGTTTCCAGCTCTATTAACTCCTTGGAGCATTGCAGAAACGTGGCTTGCGTGAGTTGGTTTTACCGATATTTTCATGGTAGCTGTTTCGCTGAGATGATTTGATACCACTAGTTTATGTGTTCATCTGAAATACACGAACCGGATACAGAACTACACCAACCAATTACGGTATTCCAACTCACTACGCAATACAGAGATAGTTATTTTCTTTGCTGTTCAGTCCGTATATGGAATAAGCTCTCTGCAACCGTTTTCCTGGCTTTTACAGCCCTTTCAAATGCAAAGCAAATGCTCACTACAACTCTTACTCTTTCCTCCTAACACTTATCTATCTTCCTTCCTTAATCAAGGTAATCCTTTTCATTTATAGGAGCACCCTCCTGATTGTTGATTACTTAATTAAAAAAAATTAACTTAACTTAAAAAAAAAATACTTTACCACGTCGGTTTTCGGCTACCGGTGGTCAAGTGGCAACATGCGAGACTCTTGTCTAGACCCTGGTACCGGGCTGGATTCCCGGCTAGGATACGGTTTCTTATATACATATCTTTCTTCCTTTCATAATTTGGCGCTTTGGCACAAAAGATCTTATTGGTCGCTGTGCCTGACTTTTAGGTCGTCCCATTTTCTGATTTCAATTCATTAGGACCGGAAGGATGACAGACGACTAGAGAGTTATCTTCGTCAGCTGAGAAAGGGCTCTACTTTTCAATTGCATTATTCTCAATTGTAAATGTTATTCTTTGCTCGTGCGGGGAGGTTAGTTCTAATTTTCACTGCACTGGCAGTGTTGGTCAGGGCCGAGCTTTACAGGGATATCAAAACCGGACATTGCGGTGTGCAAATGGTTTCTTATGCGGTTTTATAATCGACGAATATATGGTGGGTTTCGATCTGCATTTTACGCAAATTTTTCAGGATTTGGAGTACCAATAATTATAATAACACTGTGCTACACGAAAAATATGCAGAAGTTCTGACACATTTAGTTGGCTTGGCCATAAAAAATAATGATTTTCTGCTTTTATCAAATTTTTCCATCATATCGATTTTTTCTTCTATCCCTATTGTTTTATTTTTCGGACTTTGCGTAACTCTAGTATAATTACACTTCTTCACTACACAAAAGTTGTGATCGAGATCGGAGTATGCTTCTAGAGTACTGTGGTTAACTCCGTTTCGGGCCTCATGGTTAAATTTTTATGTGAAATCTCTTATGGATCTTTTTCCCACCTTTTCAAGAGAAACCGCCTTTTCACACCATTAACAGTTTTCACAAAGGGTTAATAAGTTCTAGAAAAATGTTACCCATAAAATTTTATTATAGGGTACTGAACATCAGAACCGCGTAAATTAGTTTTTAAAATTACCACGACCTAAAGTTGAACCAGTGAGATGAGAAAGAAGTAAAACGTTAGTGCGAAAAATTCGATGAAAAATTAAACGCAAACAATTTTACAGTATGCATTTTTTTTTAATATTTCAGGTTTTCTAATTCTAATATTTTATAGTCAAAAGTAAAAGTTTATGGGTTACATTTTTCCAGAAAGTTTTAATCCTCTATGAATCCTTTTAATGGGATAAAAAGGCGATTTTTCTTGAAAAAGGCAAAAGACCCATTAAGGATAGAGATAATGAATTGCAATTTTCTACGTAAGAAAATTGCTGAATACATAAATGTTCTTGGATGTAAAAATAACCAAAAAGTTAAAGCAACATATTCAAAAATATGCAAACTTTGGGACCGAGTGAAAAAAATTTACGTTGGGGCCCAAAACGGGCTTAACCATAATGCTCTGGAACACTTTCACTATTTAACAACCACACTCTAATGCCGATAACTTTTGGTCGTCTTCAATTTGTCGCACAGTGTTATTTGACCATATTTTTCAGAGATACCGTTATTTCATTTACCTTCTCTAATTTAATATTACAGTTATAATGAAATTAAATAGTAGTAGGAATTTCAATTCTTTCAAAAACTTTAGTTTATAAGCAAACGTCCAACGACAAATATTGAAAATTTTTGTGCTTATGGAATTTAAAGAAAAATTAATTTTAAAAGCAAAATAAAAAAAAAAAAAATAATTTCATATACCATTTTTCATGCATTTAAAATGGATAGCTTAGTTGCACCAATTATTTGTTATTTTGTTGTTATTGTGATCTTTCTCATCATATTCTATACTGTTTGGTATGCTTCAACAGACATTGACGAGTTCGCCGCAGTGGAGGGGTAGAAGAGAAAAAGTAGAACTTTATGATTGACTTTTTAAATAAAATTTAATAGGTTAAGAAACAGAACAAAAACTATGGAGGTTTAATGTTTTTTCTAATTTTTAAGCTCAGATATGAATGACAATTTAAAAATTGACATTGAAATTTGATTGGCATTAAATGAAAGTAATGCCAATTCAAAGAAATTTAATTGGCATTGAACAAATTTAATTGAAGTTGTCTTTTAAATGAGTCTTTATAAAAATTTTAATTTCCATTAAACTAATTCAATGCCAATACATATTTTTTTAATTGACTTTCAAAGGATTAGATTTGTACAAAATGTTGACAATTAATTATTCAATTAAAGCGTTTTGAATTCGCATTGAATCTATCAAATTAGTTTGAATTGGTATTGTATCAATTCAATGCCGAAAATAATTTGCATTCGACTAACTTAATGTCAATTATATTTGTTTTGTGATATTTAACAAGGTCAATGAACGTTTTTTACGTTTCTCGTCAGTGTTTTGCTATTTCAATATCCTAAATAAGTTACTAATATTTGAAAATGTAATTTATTGTTAAAGATTTAACTTTGTGAATGGTGAAACAATTTCAAGTTTGTAGTCAACCATTTAAGAATTTAATTAATGATAAATAAAGGAAGCTTACGTGCAGAAGACATTTTCTTACATATATTTCAATTCGGTTTAATTAAGTGTAAGCTTAACTGGCCAGTAGATTTTGGTCATTTTGTAGTAAACTAAGTGTCATCAATTTTATGTATTAAAAGCATGAAATTATGTCATCAGAGTACATTAAAAGTTTGAAAGCCAAAATCAGTGCGAGATTTCCACCCGCTTAACATCTCCTCTCGTCCCACGGAAGGCTCCTCCCGGAACCACCGTTTAGTATTTCGTCGTGAGGCCGTGTAGAGTATTACTGCTCAATTGTCTTCTTTTTTTATGTCGGTCTGGTTCGTTACCGTCCACTGTGGGGTGGGGTCACTGATACCCTGATTTCTACGTTCCACCCGTAAAAACTACTACTTTCCAATCACCAACTTCGATTAACCGTGACAACCATTATTAGTCGGGAGCAGGTTTTTATAGGCAGGAGTGGTCTCATTCCAGGATGGAACACCGTTTCGTATAACCGCGGGAGACGTCTGGGTCTCCTTGGCGTTTATTCTTATTTTGGTCACGCTTCCTACGACAGGCATACCTTACCGCGGTAATATTCTAGCCCTCTTCCTGCAGGGGCAAAATAATAAAGGTTATCCGTCTTGGAGGCAGTCTGCATTGCTGTTGTTCAGACTTGCGTTGTTCAATCGGCTACGTTTCATATTACGAATACATTCAATGCGGTGAAGTGTAAACATTATTTTTGCTGTCGCTTTCCTGGACTGCGTGCCACTTGTGGAGTGTGTGGCACATGTGTGTGGTAATATTAGCTAATGTGGGAGCTTCCCTAAAGGCTTCCGTTATCTCGGCACGTTCAATATTGAAACGCGGGCAATATAATAGAATATGCCGCTCATCCTTCATATCTATCAGACAGTTGGGACAAAACGGTTCTTCTTCATACTTAAAGCAGTGAAGATACTGCTTAAATGCAACCATGTCCGTTGAGTAGATGCGTCATATGGAAATCAATTTCGTCGTGCTGGCGGGTTATCCAGTTCTCAATATCTGGAATGAGCTCAAATTTCCATCTTCCTTGTTCATTCGAAAAAGTAACATTGCAGCAAATTTTTTTTAGCAATAATGAGCAAACAATATTTCCACAGATTAGGTCATAGACAATCATGAGGGAACGAACAACTCTTCTACTCTCAAGAGATTTCAAACCTATGAATTAACTTCGATTGTAGTCTGAGGGGACGATAGGGTCAACTAAATGCAATGACTGTAGAGCAAAACGCAGAATTTTCTTTTGAATTCTTTCAACACGTGCAGAGTGCGTTTTATAGAAAGGGTTCCAAATGGAAGAAGCATATTCAAGCTTTGTGCCGACGTGTACTTAGAGTTGATTTTACGCATACATTCTGTCAAATAAGTACCCGGAAATTTGAAATAAAACACAAACAACTTATCAATCATCTAAATTTATTATATCCCCTTCAAAATAGGCCCCTTCTGAGGCAATACACTTCTTCCAACGAACAATCCAATCATCGAAACACTTTTTAAAGCTATATTCCGGGATGGCCTTCAGTTCTCGTTGCGAATTAGTTTTGATGTCTTCAATGCTCTCAAAACGGGTTCCACGAAGTGGTAATTTGAGTTTTGGAAACAGGAAAAAGTCACACGGGGCCATATCTGGAGAGCACGGTGGTTGTTCGATGATATTTGTTGAATTTTTGTTCAAAAACTCGTTCACAATGATCGCTTTGTGCGCTGGTGCATTATCGTGGTGCAAAATCCAACTGTTGTTCCGCCACAAATCTGGTCTTTTGCGACGAACATTCTCTCTCAAACGCCTCATAACGCCAAGATAATATTCTTTATTGACGGTTTGGCCCTCCAGTAAGAATTCCGAATGAACATATATGGATCTTTGAAATCCCTACCATAACGGCGAATAAAGGCTAAGAGCGAACAAGCTTTTGGAATCTAGTATCAAACAGGAGTCCCAAGTCCAGAAATTTCTCAATCGAGTTCAGTGCATTGTTAGAAATACTATAAGATGAAATGTACTGCTTAGACGATCTTACAAATCTCATATGAAAACATTTTTTATATGTTGAGAGTCAATTTGTTTAGGGGACACCAATCAGCTGGCGATTAATATAATATCCGATTGTAGTGGCAAAGTATTAGTAAAATTTTTGATTCTGCAAACAAATTTTTTTGTCATCATCGTAGAACAGATAATGCGAGTAGGAGAAATTTCCAATGTCTTTAATAAAACGCCAGATGAGGCATTGGATGGTCGAGATTTGACGTTTTCGATTTCAACATAACGTAATCCATTATGAAGATAGGACTTCAGCTACTTCAAGAATGTAGAGTGGATACCTAAACATGCAAGTTTTGTAAGATGTTATGAGAGATGGCTTTTGAAAAATCAGTATAAATGGTATCTATCTGATACCCATTACGAAAAGCCGACATATAAATTTCAGTGAAGACTGCTAGATTCGTAACAGTTCATCGCCCTGAGATAAATCCATGTTGATAAGGACTAATAATTCGCTTAACTTCAAACTTGACAACTTTTCCCAGTAGCTTTGAAATTGTTGAGAGCTTGGAGACTGGCCTATATTCGCTGAATAGCGACGCAGAAAATGAATCTTCCACAACTATTCCCTATAGTTTTTTTAAGCGGGGCTGTGAATTGAAAATTTTGCAATGGAAACGAGCTTTCATCACACTCAAACGAAGCTAATAAGAAACGAAGCTATGCAGTTAATTAGTATTTAGCGAACAAGGTCGTAAGTGGATAGGCTACATACAATCAAGAAGAGTGTCGATTTCGCGGAGTTTTATCGCATGTGCTTTAGTGTGAGAGCTTGATTCCACAAACTGAAATTTCCTCTCTTATGATTTATACATGTTCTACGACGTGTTTGTGCCGATAAGTGTAAAGAGTATCAACAGAAGAAAACTAACAACAAAAAGAGAGAAGAAAACTGTACAAATTTCAACAGAATATGTTATAAATGTTTTCTAATAATTTTTAAATAAACAACAAAGTTTCACTTCTATTGTGAGTACCTGCAGACGCATATTTTTTTTTTGTTGTTGTTGTGTTTCTCATTGCAACTGATCACTAGAACCGTTAGTTATGGATTGTCTAGTTATACTACATTAGAGTCAGCGTGTTTTTATTCCACTGGAAAATGTTTTTGTTGTCATTTCTCTGAATCGTGCCTTATTCTTTATTTTATGTTTAGAGATTATGAAAATGAACAACTTGGAAATTTAAGTTGAAATAGGGATGGGAACTCGATCGGTATTATCGACAATTGTAGCGCCTTAACGATAACACTGGAAAACAGTGAAAATATAACATGAATCTACTGAAACTATTTCAGCCCATGAACAAACCACTGTGCGACGCCCCCATCTCCAGCCAGTTTCGGCGGCAAAACAGCGTATCCGATCAGTCATCGTAGTGACGTCGGCTGGACGATCCTCATGATATCCGGCGCCGCGCCGCGCTCACCAAATCACGGAGCAATCCGTATAGCAAACCGATCGATATCCCTGTCGGCACGCCCAATCTTGAAGGGTTACGAAGACCCAGATACCACTCGCTCCTGACTTCAGTGGAGATTATGCTGTGGAATGTACAGAATAACTTGGACAGTGGATCCGTTCATCCGTGGCCCCACTTATAAAGGAAACAAACTCTAGTACTGAAAAGCGTTGCAGGCCAGAAGTACAGTTCCAACCGCTATATTTTAAAGGTTGAAGAGGTTTGAAATGGGCATGATCTAGAGGCGGAAATATACGCTTAGTTCAACCTCAAGCGGAACTATCGGAATCAAAACATTACGATTCTAACTGATAGTCAAGCGGCTATCAAGGCATTCGAATCTCATCAGGCAAATTCTAAACTGGTTAGGGATTGTCTTGAAAAACTTAATACGCTTGACTTGCAGAACAAGATCTGGATACTTTGAGTTCCCGACCATGTAGGAATAGAAGGTAATGAGAAGGTAGAAGAGCTTGTAAAAAAGGGGGCAGAACCCCCATTTGTCGAATAGAAAAAAGGTTTCTAATCATGATGTCAAAGAAAGAAGAAGATGGTAATTTACCAGGAAAGATTTAAGGAATGTATGAAAAAGAATCTGAGAACTATAATAGGTATTCTGAAATACTATTAGGGGAAAGACATGCAGGTTGAGACAATCCAATATTTTTGCATTTTTTTTTTCACTAACGGTACGAATGTTTCTGCTGTCACGTTGATATAACATCAGTAGTAAATTTTTCATTACAGAAAGACCTACTTGTTGCCATTCCTTACGTTACAAACAGAGTATCCAAACAATTTTTGTGAAAAAAGTGAATTTGAGAATTTTCCAAACGTAAAAAAAGTGTAGTTATTGAAGCCGTACAAAAAGATTAATAAAACATTCGTACCTCAGTTTGTGCTCTATTTTAATGTTCCGAAAGAATTTTGAACATATCTTGCATAGTGAAAAAAGTATTACATCATTTCAATATATTACCGATGCTTGTAGGTTGAGACACTATGTGCCGTTATATGTTTTGGAGGGAAAACGTCAGAGACCCCATTTTAATGCTTGTTTATATTCGGAATCGCTATTAAACTTTTATAATAAGCGAACACGGGCAGTCGAAAAAAAGAAAACATCGTCTTCAGATGAAGATGCTGATTTCTGATTATGTATGAAGAATTTATCAGCCAAACTAACTATCACAAATTCCGTGGAATGGAACAAGTGTCAACAACCGAACAGGTCCCACAGCGTAGTACTGTTCGGCATGTAGGCGCAGGATCACACGAGGCACAAACTTGTCATTGCCGCGCTGCAGGAAACTAAGCTCACAAACCGAAGCGCACTTTTGGCCTCGGTCAACTACAACATCATTAGGGCTGACCGTGATAGAAATGCGGGAGGTGGTCTGGCGTTCGTGATCTACCAGTCGGTGAATTACAGATCGCTAGACATAACCTCAGGTGATCCACAAATAGAGGACCAAGGCAAACCTCTCACGACAGGGGGTGTAGACATTGAAATTGTCAATGTATACATCCCTCCCGTGCCAGCTTGCTCTTCTGGATTCCGCCCGGATATTCAGGGCCTCCTTGAGGGTGAGCACCGCATCTTTCTCGGTGACCTAAATACGCACCATGAGAGCTGGTTTTCTGCGGTTGGCAATGAAAGTAGGGGAAATGCCATTGCAGAACAAATTGACGACATAAAAACAAAAAACCGTCTCAACCTGCAAGCCTTTCTCCTATTCTTTTCAAATATGGTCTATTCAGACCATATAATATAAATAAATTTTAAGTACACTCAAATTTTAATCGTGTTTTGAGCTTATCTTAACCTCGCGAAGCAAAACCGAATGGGTCGAAATGAACCACCATGGCCGCCACATTTATTGTGTGATGTATTCATTTAGTGACTTTTTTGTTGTTGTTATTTTTACCATTTTTCGAATATATTTTAGCTTAAAAAACCCCATTTTGGGGAACGGGCCGGCCCGCCCCAATTAAAATAAATAAAAAGTGCATACAAAAATTAAAAGGCAATTCTTATCAAAAGCGTTATTCTGAACATTTACCGAAAATTAGAAAATTAGACTATTTTAAATATAGCCACACTCGGCGACCCACCAAAAAGTTGATCCGGTTAGTAGATGGGTCTCCATTCCGGAACGACACGAGGCTTACAACTTGTGCATTACTCGATGTAATTCAAATCACAAGTACGACAAAATTTGATCCAATCGCAAAACACCACAGGTCTGAACAGAAGGAAACCATGCGACAGAACAGTACTGGTGACATTAGACCTATGGAAAGCCTTTGATACTGTCAGCCATGCAATACACAATATAAACGAATCAGCACTGCCTAACATCATAAAAAAAAAGTGGTAGGTACATGCGTGGAAACCAATTATTTGTGGAGTAAAAGAATTCCAAATCGAAATATCGGCGAGTAGAACAGGGAGTCCAACAAGGTGGAGTACTCTTCCAATTTTTAATAAGCAACATCCAAAAAAAAAAACTAAACATATATTTTGCAGCCATAGTCCCTTTCGGTAAAGACAGACACCTCTAGCGTTCAGCAAGAAAATCAACAGCGAAGTTTTCCAACTCTTCTATTAGGGAAGTGTGGTAACTAAGCCGCTACAACTTAAAAATGCCAATAATTATTAAATTTACAATTACAACCACTCCCGGGAACATATAAATGTGATGTGGCTTTAATAGTTGAAATTCAACTTAGGCAAATTAGTTTAATTTTAATGTGGATACAGTTATAAATACCGTTAACTGAATAAAGAAAATTATGTATTTAATTAAAGTACTTATGGCCCACCACGACCAAAACACAATTCAAAAATTCAATTATTTGGAGAAATGTAGGAAACTTCGCCAATAAACTTATTAGAGCATAACACTCGATTGGTTCATTATCAACAGAGTAAGGGGTAATTGAATGAAATTTTGTAAGAAAACCAACCAATCTCGCATTGAAGGTCAAGATTCCACATGCACTACTGGATTTCCAGTTTTTCTAAACCGAATTCAGAAAGAAAAGAAGGAGACAAGAAGGCTGTATAATATATTTGTAAAGTGATCTTTGGGCACCTTGTTTAACCATTTGGTTCATATGTAATCCTGGAACTTTAATTTTGGTGGTAGAATTTTTGTAAGAAAACCAACCAAACTCACATTGAAGGTCAAAATTCCACATGCACCACTGGATTTTCAGTTTTTCTAAACGGAAAGAAAAAGAAAATGTTAATTAATTCAAAATAATTAAAAATAAGTTTGTAAAGAAATGGACGTATGGACTAACCTATGGCCAAGGTTAAATGGGAAAAATACAAATGTCCTTTTAGGGCATAACAAACCTGCAGGAGTCATAACATAGGCATTGTGCTATTGCACCAATCCAAAGATGGCGTATTAGGCAACTTAGTTGCATCAATGCAACGTCGACTCCAAGCATCTATTCACGCTCACGAATTAATATTGAATGTGGCATAAAGTGTTATTGCATGTCCTTAAATAGACTGTATGAAGAGTTTTGTCATGTTAATTTTTAAATCGGCAAGCGATTTACCGTTATGTTGTTATTGAAGTAAATTTTTATTTATTTTTTATAGTCATCATTTCTAAAACTGTTAACCTAATTTGTTATTGATACTATGTTCACACTGAGCTGAAATTGCGTAGTTTCGATCATTTACATGGTTTCGGCTGAAACTGCGTTAAAATGCGCAATGTCGGCATATAAAAATATGCCAAACAAAACCGCATTCGAAACCGAGCAAAAATCGAATGCAACTTGAATGTGTTTACTGAAATAAATATTGAAATGCATTTAATCTGACATTTATATTTTTCATTGCGTACAACTTGATTAATATAGAGAAAAGAAAATATAAAAAGAAATTTGTGCAGTGCGTTGGAAAAGGAGCTCATAGTCGAGGTATGGGCAGAAATTTGCAACTTTTTTTAAAATCCTTGCAAATTTTGAGATTTTTTTTTCCAAAAATGTGATATCCACATGAAATTATACGAAAAATTCATTGCCTTTAACGAGATTTTTTACAAACTTTCTTCTATTTTCAAATTTGCCACACTGACTTACTGAAAATTATTTGGTCAATTAAAAGTTCATAAACGATAGATACTGAAAAATGCTGAACTGTTAAACGAAACCATAATTGAAATCAGCTTCACAATGTGAACGATTACAGTTTCGTTCGAAATCTTTTGCCGAAACTACGCAATTTCGGCTCAGTGGGAACATAGTATTTAATTCTTTAGTTAGTTCAATTTCAATTTAGGCAAATCATATTAATTTCAATGTAAAACAGTTACAAATACCGTTGGTTGAACAAATTAAATTTAGTATTTAAGTAAATGCATTCAGAGCAAGTAATACATATTTTAAAATTCTTTTCTGATTTTTGTTTCAGACATGGATGGTTTACTACTTTTTCTTATCATTATGATTGTTTTGTTTCTGTTATGGCTTATAATGTACATCTATGGTATTTGGAATCACCTTAATGCAAATCAAAATGATATTCATCTTGCAGTTGAATAAAAAACAGAAAATATAATTAAATAATAAAAATGTAGATGGAGTAAAAAGCTTAAAAAAAAAAAACGGTGAAGGAGTAGTTTGGGGGAGGGTACCCTAAAGCGATCATCTAAATTCTCTGTGGTTCAGATGGTCTCTCAGAACTGGTCAAATAATCACATACCGTTTTCTTACATTCTTCAACTTTAAGATGGTACCACAGTTTATAATAAATTTTAGCCAATGAATTATCTTCATACATACATAGTTTTCTGAAATTTTAGTTATAAATTCTGCATCCAATTATGTATGATATCTAACGCCACATTTACACGCTCCATACAGGGGCCGCTCCATATAAGTTAGAGCTCAAAATTCTGAAATCAATTTTTTTCGACCAAACTCATTTGAGTTATACTTTTTAAGGAACTTTTCGATGCTTTCATCGTTTCTTCCTATAAGTTAACCCATTGGTGATCAAAGAAACATAAATATAACACAATTTTACACTAAACTCATACTATACTATTTCAGTTCCTAATTGCTAATCAGCACCTGATTTGATTCCACTTACTTTTCTGCTGTACCTCTCTCTCTGTATTATAATAAACGGCAGTTTATTATAATGATAGTTTTCTAAAACTTTAGTTATTAATTTTGCATCCAATTATGTATGATATCTAACGCCGCATTTACACCGCTCCACACTGGGGCCGCTCCATATAAATAAGTGCTCAAAAATCAGTTTTTTCCCACTAAAGTCATTTGAGTTTTACTTTTGAAGTAAATTTTAGATGCTTTTATCATTTGTTTGCCATAAGTTAACCCATTGGTGACCAAATTAACATCAGTTTAACACGATTTTATAAATTTTGAAACTTTCTGCATAACTTGAAGGAAGCTTCCATAGTCAAACATTTGTGCCACATGCAGGTATGTAACCTTGGACACTAATGGGTTAAGGATTTTTTTTCTGGCTTGGTTTATGGTATGATGAAATTTTTTGTATAGCCTATTATGATTATACTCTGTTCTTCTTGTTTTTCTGCTGTTCCACTGCCTAAATTTTTTGAAATCCATCCAGTGCTTCTAGGCTAAGCTGTTGCCTATTGATAGTAGTGCATGTTTTATCATTTCACTCCTATGTGTAAGTGTGCAAGTATTTTATGTATAGTCGTTGGTATAGAATACCGACCTTCACGAAATTCGTCCTCCACTGAAAAATGTCCGGTCTGGAATCTCCGAAACCACTTCGAGACGGTCACAAGCGGTAGTGCAGTCTCTCCATATGCTATTTGTGCATTCATTTAATATTTCCACAGGCTTGAGCTAACGCCAAAATCCGTAAAGTATGGCCAACCGAATCTATTGCTGTGATGGTGGTAGAATTTCTACCGATTATTTCTCAATAGCTTTGCGTTTTCTTATTTCCATGTTGAGTGTTTGCAGTGAAACTTAAGTGAAATATCGCAATACCATACCAAATTATGTGACATTTCTTGATTTGTCAAAATTTTATTCAGTGTTGCCAACTAAACGAACTTTCGTTAGCCCCCTCGTAATCAGATGGAATCAATTCAGTCAATAAAATTAGTGTAAATGGATATAGTTCAATATATGTATATCTTTGCAGTTTCTAAGCAGTTATCTTTAAATTTTCTAATATAATAATAAAAAAAAAAAACTGACGAGCCATTATTTGTGTTACGAAAACCTTAACTTAAAAAACTTACTTTTTTTATTGGGAGTATGAATGTATAAACTCGTATTTTTTTCGTAATTTGGACATTTATTATGAAAAAGTGTTTATAAATTTATTCTTTAAAGTATTGTCCATCGTTAGCCACAACCTTTTCCCATCTTTCTGGTAGCATACGGATTCCGCGTCGAAAGAACTCATCTTTTGAGGCTATCCACTAATCGACCCATTTTTTGAGTTCTTCGAAAGAACGGAAGTGCTGTTCAGCCAGGCCATGTGTCATCGATCGGAACAAGTGGTAATCAGAAGGAGCAATGTCTGGAGAAAACGGCGGATGGGGTAGCACTTCCCATTTTAGCGTTTCCAAGTATGTTCAAACGCATCAATTGTAGTCGGTAGCGGTCGCCAGTGATCGTTTCATTCGGTTTCAACAGCTCATAATACACGACATCTTTCATATCCCACCAAATACACAGCATGAGCTTGGATCCATGGATGTTCGGCTTTGCCGTTGATGTTGATGCATGTCCGGGCGGTCCCCATGATTTTTTACGCTTTGGGTTATCGTAACGTATCCACTTTTCATCGCCAGTCGCAATACGATGCAGAAAACCCTTTCTTTTCTGTCGTTCAATCAGCAGTTCACATGTGAAAAATCGTCGTTCGACGTCTCTCAGCTTCAATTCGTACGGCACCCAATTTCCTTGCTTTTGAATCATTCCCAATGCTTTTAATCGTTTAGAAATGGTTGATTGATCAACTCCTAAAGATTCTGCAAGTTCTTGTTGCGTTTGGCATGAATCTTCTTAGAGTAATGCCTTCAATTCTTCATTTTCGAACTTTTTTGGGCCGCCTGAACGTTCCCTGTCTTCAACATCAAAATCACCACTTTTGAAACGGGTATACCACACCTGACAAATTCTAATGTCTATAGCACAGTCAGGATAAGCTTCAGTGAGTAAACGGTGTGCTTCAGTTGCGTTTTTCTTTAAATGGAAGAAGCAAATTAAAACTTCCCGCAAATGTTTTTTTGTTGGCACGAAATTCGACATTTTCAGCTATGGTAAAACACTTTTGTAAAATTATGAAAATTATTTGACAGATCAATTCTTATAGTATTTTTGGCGCTCTTCGAAATAGAATAGCTGTCAATGTCAAAAAAATGGCGCGTATGATAGATATGAAGTTAGTCACAATTACGAGTTTATACATTCATACTCCCAATATAAAAACTGAAAAAACTACTTTTAATTTATACTTATAATAATATCAAAATTTTTCTTTTTCGAAAATGGGAGACAAATTTTTCAAAACCATTTTATTTTCGAACTGGCAAATTGATTGGACTTTTCGCTTCAGATTCTATTTACAGAATGTTTGTGCAATATTGTGATATTAATATATCCCCAATCACTTTGCCCGTTAGAAGAAAAAAATTTATGTTAAAAATTTAGTTGAAAACAATTTTACATAAGTTCGAATTTTCGCAAATAAAAAGAATAAAAACAGTTTTTCAGATTTGATTTTGAGATAAGATTGATTTGGTTAATCATATTAAAAAAATGGAAAAAATTTTCAAGTTTGGTACATCATATCTCCCATACTATAAAAGGCAAAAAGTTGAATTTTCGTTCATCGAGGCACCAATTATTTATGAAAACGAACGAATGAGACAATCTTTATTTACGGTATTGTAAAAGCTTTAGAACAGCACCAGCACTACATCCTCCCAAAATACATACTCAACCCGGTCAGCGCCCAAAAAAAGATTCATTCGCTCGCTCGGGCGGTGTAAATGCAGCGTCAACCATATACAAATTCACTACAACAAATTGTACTTAAGTTAACAAAAAGAATTCCACCATATTGGATCCTTTATGTTTAATTTAAAATTTTTTACCTCATATACAAAATCAGAACCCTAAATACCTCAAAGAGCGTCTTCTTCATGTGAATCAATTGAGTTTTACATTTTCATGCCCACTAATTTTAGTTTTTTTTATTATTTATTTTTCGCCCAAATTCGAATTCAAAGTCTCAAAAACCTATAATTATATATATATTTCATGTGGATCCAATGCCCAGATCTTCATGCCCCTAATATTGGATCCTCCATTTCCAATTTAAAATTTTTGACTCCATATTCGAATTCAGAGCCCTAAATACCTCATAAATTATGTTTTTATTTTATGAATTCAATGAGTTTTTTATTTTCATATCCGCGATATTGGATCCACCATGTTAGATTTAAAATTTGTTATTCCATATTAAAAAAAAAGAAGAAGAATTCCAGTAGTTTGTTGGTTGGTTGGTTAGGGTGGTGACCGAATGCATAACACTACAGCCTCGGTCCAATTAGCACTTTAGTGCCATTTTGATACCACAAAACTCTGGTACACCGGATGTTTCATTTCGGATAGGCATTTACAAGCGGGATTAAATCCATTCCAGCAGTAATCGAATTCATTTTCAAATAAATAGGTCTCTATTTCTTTCCTTAAAGAACTTGAAAAATCTAAAAACCAGAAAATAAGTTTTTTGTTTTTCATAAAATCAATTTGTTTCCATGCAAGTTTATATAATTTTCCTTTCCATTTCAATATTTTAGTGTAATCAGCTGGCTTCAAAATTATTTCGAATTGTTATTTTGCGATCCCTTCGGCCAATATTTCACGTGAAAAGTAACATAAAATTCACCGCAGAAAAACTGTCAAATGAAATTCTAAATTTCAAAGTAATTTCAGCGAAATTCACTTAAAATGCCGAAAGTAACTCAGCAACCCTCTAAATACATGGTTGTAAAAAACAAAAAAAAAAAAAATAAAAGATCTATTAATTTTTTTTAGAAATTTTGTAATTTGTTTTCGTAACAGCTGCTCTTGTAATATTTTTTAGCAAAAGCAAGAGGGGAAATAATAAAATAATGGAGCCGGAGAACAACTCATTGCAATTCCTCCAATTATCCATAATTTCTATATAAATTCTTGCTATCCAAATCCAATTGAAAGGCCACATTTTTATTTATTTTTATTTTCACAAAACACACACAAAAATTAGAATTCTTCTTCAAATTTATAATCTGTCAAAAACGAAATTCGGTCCTCAATGAAATTACTTTTTTGTCGTGTGTCCATCTAAATTTGAAATTCAGAATTTCAACGAAATTCACTCTCGTGTGTCCGCTTTATTTAAAAAAAAAAAAAAAACAAAACAAACGTCAGCTGTTCAGCTCTCTAATTTTCCTATCTACAACTTTTTTTTTTTTGCTCAAGTAATAAACGAACATTTTTCTTAACCTTCTAGAAGGCAGGACCGTCCCCGGACGGGCAACCGCTTGATATAGTTTAAAATACGTTTAAAATTTTATAATTTTTTTTACACGTTGAGCAGCTTCAGTACTCAGTGCGTTGTTTTGTTTTGAATTATTTGCGATAATTTTAATTATTAATAAAAAATATTTAAAATTGTTTGTTGGAGTTGAAAAAGTATTAAGAAGTAGAGAATTGATTATATTTTACATTTATAAAATATGAATACAGAATAACTTTTTACTTTTCCATTTATCGGGACTACAAACTTTTAAATGGATCACATATTTTATCACCTGGAGCAAATATAATAACTCCAATTAGATTTTCGACTTCCTTCATTTCCGAGTTTTATATATCAAAATCAAATAATCCTCATAGTTTTTAATGCTGAAAAAATTTACCTACAAAGATCTTGAAATACGGAAATATGGTCGCTGAAGAAATATATAAATTTTATGCAAAGTACACTCAGAAATTTAAAACCCACCCAAATAGCTTGGGCCAGAAACTTATTGCAGCGCTAATACCGCAAGCGGCTAAAAGCCAAAGATGCTATAGATCTTGACATATTATATTTGACACATTTAGTCTGAGTCTACACTGAGCAGAAGGGGAGTGAGGAACCATATATTCAAAGTTATTTCCTCACTTTTCTTCTGTTTAGTGTGAATTCAGACTACTAATATATACGTGAGATCTTTTTACCCCTTACCATAACACCATGGAACCATGGAAACGTAATTTTTATCTAATTTATCTAATACTTATCTAGTTTTAAGATTTGAAATACTTATTGTTTCGAAACTTTAAGCTAAGTTTGTGGCGAAATCAAAACAGGTTAATTTTAAAACAGACTTCAGATTTGAATTTAGCGCAAATTTATTATATGCCGACGAGCCGTTAGAGCTGATTTAAGATAAAAATCTTACTAAACAATTGTAAAGCAAACAAATTTTGTAATAATTATGGAGTAAGTGTAATTTCAAAATTATGGAAGGAATGGAAGTATAAAGGTAAGACTAGTGTCTTTACTTTAAAGATAGCTTAAAACTAAATAGTCAATAGTTAAAATTACAAAATCCGATTAATTAGCAGGTTATTATTCTTGAGCTCAAATTGTGAAAATATTTTAATTCACCCAAAATATTCTTGTTTAACTTCAGAGCGGCAATTTTAAACCTAGCATACAATACTACACGTTTTTGAAATGCGTTCAGTAGCGTATCCAGGGGGAGGGCTATAGGGGCTTAAGTCCACCCCCTCCCCAGAATCCGACAATCTTATAGTAAACATTCATTTTTGAGAAATCAAAAATATTTAGATTTTTCCAAAAAAAAAAAGCCATCAGCAGTGAAAAGTATATACTTTCAACAAACGAAAAACTTTAAGATTTAAAATATTATTTTATATTACATTTTATTTTAATAATAATAATTTAATGTAAATATTAAAATGAGGTCGGATATTTGAATCAATTCTGATTAGCCGCCATGCTGGGCGTGCCATTAGAATGCACGTTACAGGGCAACTGGCGCCAACGCCAGCTTATAAATATCTTACATTTAGAAAGCTTGATAATGGTCAAGTTTTTGTATTGAATTTTGTACTGAATTTTAGTCTGATATTGGTTTAACTTTTCCGTTTTTGCCCGTTTTTGATCTAAATTCTGGTTTAATTGTAAGTCAGAATTTTGTTTTATTTTAGTTTGAATTTTAATCCAGCGTTTACAGACCAGCATTTGATCTGATTTCTGGTCTAAATTTTGGTTTGCTTTTAATTTGTATTTGGCATCTTTTTAGCCTCAGTTTTAACCTAACTCTTAGTTTGAGTTGTGGTTAATATTTTCGTCTAAATTGGCTTGATTTTGATACAATTTTGGTCTGAATTTCGGTCCGAAATTTAAAAACGTATTGGTTTTTTTTTGGTAAAATTATGATATATTTACATTTTTTCTTCAGTTGAAGAGGTCGAAGGCCGTCCTGAACGTGGCAAATCGTTCACTTCTTCTCGCCCCTCTTTGAACGATTTATACCAATCGTAAACTTGAGTTTTCGACATGGTTGAATCACCAAATGTTTTTTTCAACATTACCAACGTTTTGGCACAAGAAATTTCGTTTGAAACACAAAATTTCACACAAACTCTTTGTTCGATATTTTTATCCATAGTAAAAATCGCAACGCACACAAAAGGTTGACTTGTTCTTAATGACGCCGTAACCAAACTAAATGACACATAGCAATAAAAATTCACAAAATAGTGGTTGACAGTTGTGCCAACCTGGGAAAAAAAATTTTTGAAATATTCTCAGAGGGAAAATTTAAAATGAGAATTTCCGGGTACTTATTTGACAGAATGTATTTACATTTTAAGTAATGTGTAACAGACTTAAAGAACGTATTTAATTTTTCATAAAAATGAAGTGCTTGGTTATGAAGTTGAGAGATCGTAAACTCACCACCAGGCCGATATTAATAGTGATATCGATGCTAAGAGTGATATGAATATATATTTTAAAAATTCGTTTAAAGTACTATCCAAATCAACTGTTATCTTAATTTAATTTTTTTCGGGTTTTTGTTTCGACCACAAATGACCCAAAAAATAGAGATGTATCAAATTGTTTCATCAAAATTTTTTCTCAAAGGAAATTAAAATTTCCTTCAAATTGTTTTCTCAAAATATATCATTTAACAATATAAATCCATCAAAAAAGTCATAATCAAGATTTTGATCTGAATTTGGTCTCATTTTGATATATATTTTTGATCTAAATTGGGTTCTTTTCTTGGTTTGAACTTCGATCTGAAAAAAGTATTTGAATTTTAGTTTGCAATTTGGTCGAAATTTCCGCCTAAATTTCTATCCGATTTTAGTTTGAATTTTGGTCTCAGTTTTGTTCCAGTTATCTCTTGATTTTCAACCTGTATGTGATAAAATTTTTGTGCCAGTTTTTGGTCTAGGTCTGGGTTTTAGTCGATAGTGAGTCTGATATTTATCTTTTAATTTAGTAAAATTAGCCCCCCCCCCCCCAAAAGGATTTCTCAAATCCTAGAACCGCCACTAAACGCGTTCCCAAATAACATAAAACAAATCAGCAACGCAGTGACGTTTAAAAATATACGTTAATGTCAGCTCTCAACCTAGGACAATTAAATGTTTGATGTTTTGTACTTAAAATAAAACTATTATCATTATTACCCTGATGAAGTTTAATAATAAAGCGAAGCGTTGGGCAAAAAAGTGAAATAAAATTTATCGTTTTATTTGCATCAAAGAATATTTGGCCCAAAAAACTTTAAAAATTTAAATTAAGAATTGGTCAAAAATACCACTGACTTAGGAATTAATTTTTTCTGTGATTAATATAAATTTTGTGTTCTCTAGTTTTTTAAGTTATAATTAAATTTGTGTTTGAGATCGAATAATTTTCCTCCTTCGGGTCTGAAGTTCAGTAAGGTTACAGAAGGCGTGTGGTCTGTCTATAAGAATGGTAATTGTTAATCATGCAATTAGGAACAACACCTCAAAATTTCAGATTGATTGGTAAATTTTTTTCCGAGAAATCATGGTCACCTCAACGGCACCTCTCAAAAACTATAATTCCGAGATATCAGGTCGGAAACCGAGTCTTGCCTTCGAGAGGTAGCTCGCTATATAATTGAATTCTAGAGCTCTGATCTTAATGAAAGGAGATATTCTCAAAAGTATATAATTTGAGAATATGTTATGCATTTGGTTTTTTCGATTTTTTGACCCCTAAAGGTATAAAAAAAAACGTATAAATAATAAAATTTTAGGTGAACTAATATCACAAATATATTTTGGTTTACAAATCACATTTTTATTTATGAGGAAGAAATTCTTAGGGCCTCTGAATTTTACCAATATTATTTATAATATGGGATATAATGGCGGTGCATCGGTATTAATAAAATAACAACATATAATAAGAACAAGAGCAAAGAAAACAAAAAAGAGTATAACAGCCACAATGGCATCTTCCATTTTATTTTTAATACGAGAATTTATTAAAAACTTTTTACAGAAATTTGAATTAAATAAGCAGAAATATTTATAATATATTTTATATCAATAATTATGATTTGTCTTTTGATTTTTTTTGTCTTTTTCGATTCACGTCTCAAGTTACACTAAAAAATTATATGCCATTAAATGTTAGTAAGCAATAATTTTGTTATTGCTAATTTAATATTTGAACTGTACTTATTGTTAACCGTTCTTTAAATTGATATTAGTTTAATGCATCAGTGCGGGAGATATGTTTTTTTTTTATCTACATACCATTTACATTATCTACATTTTTTCCATATATAGGTGTAGAGAATATAGGTTTTTTGTAGATCATTTTGTGATTAACGTAACGTCTATCTATATAAGTTTATATTTGATTAAAATTATTGTGTACAAATTTTCTAATCAATTTTTGGGTTCTAATAAGTATAAAATGTTAAGATGTTATTATGTTTCTTATACACGCAAAGAAAAAATTCGTTTCTCAGAAACGAAATTTTCACTAAACGAACGATGAACGAACATTTATTTATCATAAACGACTGTATTCGGTTGCCATGAACGAAAATTTATTCATCATAAACGGTTCAATTCCTTCACAATAACCGAAAAACGTTTTCCACAAACGTTTCTATTCGTTTGCCATTAACTAACATTTATTCATCATAAACGATGAACTAAAAACTTTTGCAATAAAATGCAATATTCCCCTGAAAAATATAACAAAGAAAGCAAAAACAATTTTCATATACATATACATTGGCATTTTATTGTGGTTTTTGTTTAAATAAAATTTTCTGATTAAAAACTAGAAAAAGTGTATGAAATTTACATAAAATTGTATTATTACAATTTTTGTATTATTTATTATAAATCACACACTTTTATTAGTTTTTGATGTGTAAACATTTTAGCTGACGGTATGGGCAAAATTTCAAATGTGTAAAATGTAAGAATAACTGTATCGTAAGATGTAAGATAACTGTAACGTCCTGTTCCTCTCTCGCTCGCACTACTGCGCGGCATGACTGTGCTACTCTAACCAACAAAGAGAAGAGAAGATGAGAGGGAGAAATTAAAATACGAGCGTAGCAGTGATGGGACTTTTGCACAATTGTGTTAGATCTAACACATTTTTCCAAAAAATTTTATATCTAACACTTTTAGCACCGATGGTTCGGAATCTAGCACATTTACTTTTCTTTTAATCTTAAACGCTTAAATAAATTAACCTGTTTTATATTTATTTACATTGCGTCAATTTGCAATCTCTCAATTGCAAAAACAATTGTGAATGACTATTTTATTATGTTAAGTTGGTACCGTTTTTTGTCATTGTTTGTTATTGCATTAACCTCGTTAAACATTTTCAAAATTACAGGTTTGTAGATGAAGAATCTATACATTTATTAATGTAACTACAATTTTATTCTAGAAGATCCAGAAGTGCTACAATATCATATTAAAGAGCTTGACGAGTAGGTTAGCCAAAAATTATCAGATTTAAAATCGGTTTAGCCAATTCCAAAATATTAGCGTCGGAAGTTCTTTAAAATTCACTCATTGAACAAAGCATTGCATTCATCGTTGTAATAATCATTGCTTAAGCGGGAGTAAAAAACAAATGAGAGAGAGAGAAGACATGAGTAACGGCATTTCTCAGAATTAGCTAACGAATTATCTGCATACACAAATAACAAAACAAACACCAACGAGTATTTTGGTTTTCTTTTGATATTTGTTTTTTCATAAAGAGATTTCTTACCGACTAGTTTATATTAATTTCTTAACTTAAATGTAACTTAAATATTGTATCTCATTGAGATAAAACACAACATTCATATTCTTTAATGTGATATTTATTCTTTTTTATAAGAAACATTTTTCCAAATTGGAAATAACGCTTTTATAAACTTTGAACTAATTTATTTACTTATGTTGAGTCTCAAAGTATTCTTATAAATTAATGTGATTATTACTACTATTATTTTTGTTTTGGATTTTTACTATTACTCTATTTAGATTTATTGAATAAAATAATACATTAAAATTGATACCTATATTTTGTTTAATTTAAAAGTTAGCACATTTTTACACAATCTAGCACAATATTTCATCCAAATCTCGCACCGTCGAAAAAATTTTAGTCCCATCACTGGAGCGTAGTTTGTTTGTTTATGTTTCGATCAATTTACTCACACATACAAACGAAACATACGAAAACAAAATGTGTGTGTACATTTATTCGTGGCAGAATTATTTGTTGTTGTTAAACGTGTGGAGATCGACTACACCATACAAGCAGAGAAGTCGACGTAGCAAACACAGGCGTTTGATAGGTTTTGCATTCGGTTAGTTAGATTGCATTAAAATTAAATATTTTTTTAATTATAAAAACAATACAAAGTGATAAGTATTAAGGAATCTAGGTTTCAATAAATGTATAAACAAAATTTAGTGATAATAATAACAAACCACGGCATTATAAAAATTTTGCTTTGTGCATTAACCTTAGAAAGGCAACACTTTTTTATCTATGTAAATAGCAAATATGTTAAACAGAAAAAATCAAACTTATTTAGGTATTATAAAATGACTTATTGACTTCAATAAAAACACATTAGCCCTATTCACTCTTTGGAGTAAAGCGCTGAGTAACGGAGTAAAAAAGTAATGTTTTACTCTAGAGCGTGAACGCCTCTAAAACTAAAAAAGTACTCTCTGGAGTAAAAGTCAAAAAATATATTTTTCATTATTTGTTTACTTTTTTTCCATTGAAAAAGTTTGTAGTAAAAGTGCAAAAACATCCTTTAATGCTAGAAGCTGTTTGTAAATTTAAGTGTGAAGGTGAAAAGAAGATAAAATTGATTCGCAATAGTTTTCAAACGTTCTTATAAATAAAAACGAGTAGAAATTCAAAACTTTTTCATTTCATATTGTTGACAGCTTTTTTTTTATTTTCTCTGCGGTCAATGTTCCCAATTAAAAGCGCCAGGAACAAAACTTTTGTTTTTATTTTTTGTTGTCGTACAAATCGAAAAGTAGGCAACACTAATTTTCTCTCTTACTCAGAGTAACAGAGTAACAAATATTTTACTAAAGGGTCGAACTAGAGTAAAAGTGTAATGTGTGAGTAAAAGCAAATGTCGTATATTTTGTTTTTGTAGAGTAATTTTGCTTTACACTTTTACTCTGTTACTCCGTTAACCAGCACTTTACTCTAAAGAGTGAACAGGGCTATTGTTTCTTATTTTTTATTAAATGCAGTTAAGGTAAATCTCTTTGCGGTGCTTTTAAAAAGTAGTGGGGTGACTGGTCACCCCTGTTGCTTTTCTAAGATTAAATGCGGAAAGCACTTATCGTCGCCTGAGAATTGATTTGGCGTATGTGTGTACAAATTCATATACCTATACGACGTTATGTAAAATTTTCAAATCGACAGGAAGAAAAAAAACTTAAAGCTCGGAAAAAAAGATGCAATTGCAGTTGCGTATATGCGAGCATATCGTGCCCGATGCATTGAGTAAAAGAAAAATGATTCAACTACAACGTATCAGCCCTATTCAGGTTTTGGTGGAAATGCAAAATATTTCTGCTATCACAACAACAAATACATGCGATATGGAACAAAAATTTGCATTTGCATTGATGTAAGGCCATTTGCAATTTATAGTGAATTGTGCTATTACATATATATAAAAGATAATGATATCTAATAAATTTTTAAGTTTATAAAAGAATTCTTTTAATTTGAATTATTTACCTAAGCATATAGATTATACATCAAATCCCTATAAATGGCTATACATATGTGAGCTTATGTATATGGCATTCAGTTGGCTTAACTGTTTACACATCAAATATCTTGCGTGCCTTGCACGCATCCATTGTTTTTATAAACACCACGCACTTTTTTATAGACCAAAAGAAATGTGATGAAATAATTTCAATGCACAATTAAAATTCTTCAATAATGCGTTGACATAGATACTTCCCGTTATGTTGTGTTGATTTGTTGTTGTGTGGAATTTGAATGCAAGCGTCGCTGCTGCTTCTTTTTGCGACGGGAGCGAGATGAGAGGAAAACGAAAATAAAAAGAGAAGAGAGTTATGGACTTTCGTTTAACAGAAACGTTTTTTTCATTTGCCACAAAAGAAAATTGCCCTAATTTTATCCTGAACGAATTTTCTATTATCATAAAATTATTAATCTTCTGCAGAAAACGGTTTTGGTTTCTGCAAACACGGCAACGTTCCTCAGTTTTTGTTCAGCGTAAAAGTAATATATTCTCCACAAACGGGCGATAAACGTTTTTTTCTTTGCGTGTATACCTTTTTACTTGTGTTGCTTTTGTTTTTGCTTTATTTTGCTATTTTATTAACACTGATGGATTGAGATTATATCACATAGCCATAAATGCATTGATTAACATCCAGAGAGGTTCTTTAGCTTCATAAACTAAATTGTGTATTATACATTTATTTCGAATTTAGCTGAAAGTATGGAAAGTTTTCAAACTAGTAAAGGCATTAGTTCACCTAAAATCCAAAATAGGGTTTTTGATTAGATTAAATTTAGTTATTTGGATTTTAAAACAGCGATTTCGTGGTTCTATGAAAGGGAACAGAGAATGAGCATGAACCTCTTACAGTTCAAGATGTAGCGTATGCAGAGTTTTTTTTTTTACCATTAATGATTTTGTGTTCTACAAAGCTAAAATCTTGGTTTAACTTTTATTTTTGTGGGAAATTTGAAATGGCTAGACTTAATAGCTTTTTCATTTTTGTAATTCCTGTTTTAATTTCATTCAAATTAGTAATAGAACGAAATAAACTTGAATAAATAGTTTGCCTTATTACTGTATACCTGTATTCAGATTTTCTCTATCACATCTAGGATCCCCGGTATGGGGGCAAAAACCGATAATTTTAGTATACGTGGGACCAATATAAATTTCTTTTTTTTAGTTTACCTTGTACATGTTAGCTTAGAGAAAGTTTTTTATCATGGAAGAGAAGAAAAAATTACTTAGACAGCCACAATCCATGAACCCCCTTTTATTTAACACCCGTTGAAAACGAGGCCAGCTGGTTGTTACCAATTTTCTTGGGAACAATAAAATCCCTAGCTACGAGGCAATTATATTTCGTTTTATTCTTGTTCATTTAGAATTTTATTTATTTTTAACAGACATACTGAGACATTCTGAAAATCCATTTATTGCATTTGCATTTGATTTTAATTTCAGACAATCTTGGTGACGTAAGTGGCGAACATGTCAAGAGATTTCACCAATAAATTAAGAGAGTTTTGGGATGAAGCAATGTAAGAAGACTACGTATGGTTCCTCGCGAGAGTAATGAATCACAAAAGCAACCGAAGACAAAGCAGGACCCACAACTATATCTAACATATTCCAATAAGATGAAAGCATCACAAAAAAAAGAGAGAATATATTACAAGCGATGAAGGGGTTAGATACACTTGAGAGGCTGAGAGGAAAAGTGGTACAACTTCTACGTTCAGAAAAAAGTGGAATAATTTTACTTAAGAGCAAAAGCAAAACGAAATATGTTCAGAGCAAAAGTGAAAAGAAATATGTTCAGAGCGAAAACGAAATAAAAAACTATGCTGTTCTTGCTCTGAAAGAATTGCTATACCATTTTTGCGCTTACTTTTAAGGCATTTCATTTTCACTCTAAACCGTATTACTTATGCCATTCTTGCACTGACACTCTAAATTATTTCACTTTTGCTCTTATATAAATTTTAGCCCGCTTTTCCTCTCAGCCTGTCACTTGTTGTCGGAAAAAACATTTTTTTTTTTTTGCCAAAGCGATACATTTTTTTTTCAAAATAAGTCATCGTATACTTATTTATTGATGTTTCAAGATATTTCATGAATTTGTTCAACACAATATGTTGACAACTGGGGTGCGATACGGCCGTTGTGCCCAGACCCCGTTTTTCATCACCCCTCGCGGTGGGAACCATAACTAACCATTCTTTAGTTATGGTATTATCTGAAATGAAAAAAAAAAAAACAGAACATGTTTTATTAAAATTATTAGGCATTGAATGTTTTAGTTTTCATCGTCACGCTCTTAGAGAAGGAAGGATTTTGTGAAATTTACATTTAAAAAAAAATGGTGATAATTTTTTTAAAAGCGCGAAGGTGGCGCGCTGTTAACAGCTGTAATATTGGCTCTAGTGCTCACAACTCTATGGAAAATATTTTCTCAAGAGGATGTACTTTGAGAAGATGCAATAAAAAAATTTTCGATTTTGAATAACTTGTCAAAGAAATTAATATACTCAAAAAATGTGGGATTTGAATTTACTCACTCAATAGCTTATAACTTTGTTATTTTTCGGACGTTTTTCCCCTGGTGTAAGTCACAAAAATGAATAAATTGCAATAACTCAAAAACTGATCCTTAAAAAAATGTTGGCTTTGATTTTCGAATTCACTGGAAGAAAATCCATAAAAAAAAGCTACCTTTCATTAAATGTACATGAAAAAAATTTCATTTTATAAACTGGTGTAATTTTGAACTCATCTGTATTTGATCGTATAAAATCGACGTTACGTAACGCAGTTGAGTTTGGGAGGTTCGGTTTCGATTCCCGTCGTCGTCTGGTGGTTAATTCTCATAACTTTCCTATACTCACTATCAATATGAAGTGTATAAGAATTATAAGAAAGTGTGCAAGTACATATTATGGTTGGTAATGGCAAAACCACCAAGCTGATAAAAAATTGCCACACCGCCGTTCGGAATCGGCGGTAAACTGTATATCCAACAATGTGGTATCACAATGGGCCGCTGAGGCCAAGGTGTGTCTCTCAACAGCCACTCCAACCTAACCTATCCTATCCTAACCTAACCTAACCTTTTTTTTTTTTTTTTTTTTTTAACGAGGAGGAAAGCATAAAAAGCCACCCAGTCAGTGCGTGGCATTCTCACGCTAAAACCACCTCTCGTCCGTACGGATATTCCTCCCGGAACCACCGTTAGGTATTACGTCGGAAGGCCGTAATGAGCTTAGTGCTCAATCGTCAGTATTGGTTTCTGTCCAATTCTGTTCGGTTTTATCGTCGGTTGACGATATCTGGCTCCATATTTGTAGTATTTGCCGTGCGCTCGACTTTGCGCGCACGTTCTGCATCATACAGAGTGGTCATCATATCTGCAGCAACCTTGCATGCTGCATTCCATTTTTCCGCTGTGTTACACATCTGTGTCGTCAGATTCCTTTCTGTAGGGGGTTCTCCAAAGGCTTTCTCCAGCTCATCTCTGTTTTTGTTGAAACGTGGGCATATAAAAAGTATATGCTGCGCGTTCTCCCGTTCCTCTGGGCATCTTGGGCAAAACGGGTCTTCTTCTCCGGTGTTGATTTTGTGCAAGTACTGCTTGAAGCACCCATGGCCACTAAGCAGCTGCGTAATGTGGTAATTCAGTTCACCATGTCTGCGTGATATCCACTCTTCTATATCCGTAATGAGATTGTAGGTCCATCGACCCTTCTCGGATGACTCCCATCTTCGCTGCCATTCCATGATGGTACGCTGTCTTTCTTCTCTTCTTATGGCTTCGGTTGATTTTGTGTCACGGCCATATAACCGCTTCATCTCTTGTGCCTGTAAATCTATGGGCACCTTACTTGCTATGACACAAATAGCATCGTCCGATACTGTGCGATACGCGCTAGCAACCCTCAGGGCACTGAGCCTATATATCGCACGGATATCCTTCTGGTGTGATTTCTTGCTGTCCGCCCAGATAGGTGCTGCATACAAGATTACTGACGTAGTAACCGTTGAAAGCAGCCGGCGCCTGCCCTCACGCGGGCCTCCTATATTCGGCATGATGCGTGTTAATGCGCTGTTTATTCGTGCTGCTTTTCCACTAGCAGCTTTCAGGTGATCCTTGAACGTCATTCTAGAATCTATAAGTACTCCTAAGTACTTAATGTGTGGACACGAGGTGATGTTATGATCACCAACCGTGATGACCAGCTCTGCACGTGCTCTTCTGGTACTCAATACCACGACTTCCGTCTTCTGCTCCGCCAATTCCAGCTTCGAGTTATACAGCCATCTTCTCACTCTTGAGATGACATCGTTACATATAGCCTGTAGCGAGTCCAGGTTCTTGGCTACTGCCACTATCGCGATGTCGTCTGCATATCCTACGATTGTTGTATCCTCCGGGAGATCCAATTTGAGGATGCCGTCATACATTGCGTTCCATAGTGTTGGGCCGAGAACGGAGCCCTACGGAACGCCTCCTTTGACACGATACTGCTTCACGCCGTCATCAGTATCGTATATTAAAATTCTGTTGTCGAAGTAGTTTGCGATTATTTGCAACAGGTATTCCGGTACTTCGAATCCTCTCAGTGCACTCATAATCTGAGGCCAGTTCGCCGAATTGAAGGCATTTTTGATGTCCAACGTCACTACGGCGCAGTACTTCTTCTTGCCGTTTCCCCATTGGTTGCCGCTGGTGGCCTCGCGTGCAATATTCATCACCGTTTGTATTGCGTCGACCGTGGATCGTCCTCTTCTGAATCCAAACTGTCGTGCTGATAGCCCTCCTGGCTTTTCAAGCCACTCCTGGAGCCTGTCCCCTATAATGCGTTCGAGAACTTTGCCCAGTGTATCCAGCATGCATAACGGGCGGTAGGATGCCGGTTCATCCGGCGGCTTCTTTGGTTTTAGTAGGAGGACTAACCGCTGTCGCTTCCATGTGTCTGGAAAAACTCCTTCTGTCAAGCATGCACTGAAAAGCTTCGCGAACACCTCCGGTGTAGCTTTGATCGCCGCCTTGAGCGCAACGTTGGGGATGCCATCCAGTCCTGGGGCCTTGTTATCCGCAATCTTTCGTAGCGTTGCCAGCACCTCGCTGGCGGTGACTTCTAGTGCTTGCACGCACTTATGTTGTCGTGGAGCAAGTTCTTCCTGGGGGGGAAAGAGTGTGGTCACCACTTTTCGCATCAGTGTGGGGCAGGTGGGCTGTGGGGCCCTTAACCCTCTGGCCTTCCTCATAACCGTTGTATATGCCATCCCCCATGGATCGGTTTCTGCGCTGTCGCGTAACTGTTTAAAACAGATGTTTTTGCTGTCTCTGATGGCCTTCTTGAGCTCGATTCTACAAACTTTATAGTCGAGCTGCAGGGCTTCCCACGCGGGAAGAGAGCGAGCTCTCTGCGCTTTCCTGCGTGCTTGATGGCATTTCTTCCTGGCTGCCGCTATCTCCTCATTCTACCAGTACACTGGTCTTCTGATCAAGACTGCACGTCTTCGGGGCATCGCAGCATCGCACGCTCTGGAAAGTGCTGCGATGGTATGCACTGCCATGTCTGCAGCTGGTTTGGTCTGGAACATTGCATCTCTCCAAGCTATGTTGAACGTGTCCGCGTCGAACGCTTGCCTCTTCCATCCATTTTGCTGCGCCTTCTGTATCCGAACCGCGAGGGGTGCCACCTTGTTATCCACGTCGATGATGATGGCCTTGTGCCCATCGCTATGCGTGTACATGTTGCTAACGCTCCATTTGGCAGAGCGCGCAACTACGTTGTCCGCAAAGGTGAGGTCTATTATGGACTTACCTCTGCCGTTGTCGAAAGTGTATGCCCCGAACTCATTTAGTAGCTCCAGCTCTAAGGGAACCAGGCTCTCAAGGAGTATGTGGCCACGTCGGCACGTGCGGGCGCTACCCCATGTTGTGGACCATGCATTAAAGTCCCCGCCGATAAGAAGTGGATGCTTTCCGCGTGCTTCTTCCACTAATGCTGTCACCATGGTCTCAAAAGCTTCCTCGCTCATACTAGGTGGAGCGTAGCAGCTGAAAAAGTAGATTCCACCTACTTTGACCCACGTGAATCCTTCTTTGGCTGTTTTCATCTTGCCTTGCAATGAGGCGTTGCCTAGCGCCCAAATGGCAGCCTTATTCGCTGCGTCCGTCGCCCAGCCATGTCCATCTAGATTTGTATACTGCTCCGAAAGTAACGCTAAGTCGAAGCCATGTTCGGTCGTCAATTGCTGCAGGAGATCCTGCGCCGCCTGGCAGTGGTTGATATTGAGTTGCAATATCTTCATTGTCACCTCAAATTTTTTCGCGCCTTTTGGAACAGGGGGCATTTTGTGCTCCCTGCTGCATGTGCTCCTTTCTCCTTATTAGAGCAGACTGCCGCCAAGTGCCCTCTTTCTCCGCATTTCAGGCAGTGCTTCGTCCTGTCTACCTTCTCTGTGCAACGTTGCGCAATATGGCCGTAGCCCCAGCACTTGAAACAGTATCTGGGCGAATCCATCTCTCTTATCCTGCTCATCACCCATCCGATGCGTACTCGTTGCATCTATCACCTTCCTCGCGTCGTCTACGGGTAGGCAGATGAGAGCTGTTTGTGTGCCGTTGTACCTCTTTAACCTAACCTTATCTAACCTAACCTATCCGAACTTAATCTAACCTAAACTAACCCAACCTAACCTAACGCATTTGATAACTTCCTCCCCCATGTAGCACTTCGTAACAAATCGTTCAACTCCCGTTTGAAAAGGAGGAGTTGAAGCTGGAGTAGATTTTTAAAAGATAGACAAAAATATAACTGGACTGATCACGAATCTGTAATTAACATTTTCAAAAACAAAATGGCTGATCCAATATGGTGTATCAGAATCTGCTAGGCCCCAATTTCGCTTAAAATGTTAGTCAAGGCCTTTCTAAACTGAGGTAATGATATATTTTAGCTAAGTCATATTTGAGTTTCTTCAAAATATATATATATTTTATTTTCAATATTTAAGTATTTTGAAGATTTTTCCGCAAATTTGATATTAGTTGTAAGTTACATGGCCACCACTGTACATTCAAGCTTCAAATATGTTGACCGGAAATAAACGGATTATCATATGTTACTGTAATGTCCTTATGCTTTGTCATTCAAGTAGTAAATAAGGATATATGCAAATAAGTAGATTTACATTTTAAGTTCTGCTTTAGAAACAGCACAAAAGCAGAAAAAGGAATTTGTATTAAAAACTACTGCATATTTTTAGGGATGCTTAAAATATTTAAAATTTATTTTACAAGCAAAGCGAACCTAATTAATTTTTTTTTTGGTTTTCAAATAAAATTTTGTTTGTTAGAATGCCAAAAATAATAACAATTGGTTTACAAATTAATTTATTTGATATGCTCACAAAAAAAAAAAGAGAAGAGAAGAAAAACCGCAATTCATCATAGCACAGCGGCACTACATGAACCGGAACTTTAACATTTTACACAATCATTTAAACCGAATGGAAATTTTTCAAACTAAAATTTCATCTGTATTTGTGGTCATTGTTCAATAGAGCAATACAAAAATTGGTATTAACAAAAAAAATTTGGTTACACACAAAATACGGTTAGATATATTTGCATACATATTTGGCATTGTATATGTGCAGCCAGTTGTACGACTAAGTCCCAGTTAAATACGAACAGCTACCAGCTAAACAGGTACCTAACAAACTACATGCGCCCAATTATGTATGCATATTTCTCTCTTTGCTAGTGCGAGTGGCATGATGCTGGCAATTTCTACATGTTAAATAAAGTTTATAAGAGCCACAGTGAATTTGGTGGGGATGGGGGGAAATGCAATTATAGTGAAGCACTTGTTCATTCAAAAACCGAAACCTACTACCGCCAATACCACCAATAATACCTATTTGCCTCAGCATATTTTTAGGCGCACTGTGTGGAATGGTTTTTTAGTGTGAAATGGTTTCTGTGTGAAATGGTCTTTGTGTGGAATGGTATTGTATTGTGGTTTTTATAATGTTGCTGACTTTTTGGTTGGGAAAATTTTTGTATATTATTTCGTTGCTTCTAATTGTGGTTTTATGTCGAAATGTATGTTTGTATGTATGTAGCAACAGTTTTTAATGAAACGTTGAAGTGATGAGTAGGTAAGCCTTAAATTATGCTATAGAAATTTTCGCGCGCGTGAAATATTTTCTCTTTCTCTGTTATGTATGCTAGTAAATTGGAGTCATGAATGCTGCTTGAAGTGCCTGCAATTATTGATATTTTTTTTTTAAATGAGTTTATCGAAAAAAATTTGGATTCAAGTTAAATTAGTATTGATGGTAGTGATCTTATAGTATTTCCATCGAAATTGTAGCAATTCGTATAAGAAACACGCCTACCTCTAAGCGAAATCTCAGAAATGGAACCGCAAATGGAATGTTTATGAAATTAGTCAATTCTTAGTACACGTTTATCTGTACTAACTACAGCAAATTGGTTTTTTAAATTTTTAGAGTTCGGTCGTGCCTGGCCTTAGCTCTCTACCTAGTTCTTTTTGTTATTTAATATTATATATTTGCCTATAGATAATACCCAAACTGGAGGTACAACAGACCAAAATGGTTACAGTAAATTACATTCATTGTATCTATCTATCTATAGGTAATACCTACCCAGCAAAAAATTTATAATCAAAATTAAGGAACAGCGTCGAAATTCCTTTGCAATTAGTGAATACAGAAAATTTGTATTTAAATCTCTTTAATCCTAGGATAGATTTACTTTTTGTTTTTTTTTTTTTGGAAAAAATTGATTATGCGTAAACTATTTGCTTTTCATTGTAGAAATTTAATGATTTTATCTTTATTTTGAAAAGCATTTTCACACTTTTGACAAACATTCTCCCATATTTTGACAAGCATTTTCTCAATTTTTGACAAGCATTTTCCCTTTTTTGACAAACATTCCCCCACATTTTGACAAGCATTTTCTCAATTTTTGACAAGCATTTTTTAAATTTTTGACAAGTTTTTCTCACTTTTTGACAAGCATTTTCCCATTTTCGACAAGCATTTTCCCATTTTTGACAAGCATTTTCCCATTTTTGACAAGCATTTCCCCACCCAACTTTTTTTTAGTTATCAATTAAGTGGGGGACACCTAAAAAATATTTTGTTCCTAACCCTTAATTAAGATAAAAGTCACTCTACTTTTCTCTTTAAGTTAAAGGGGATTTGATTATATCGATCTATTAAAGTGGTTTATTGAAAATCCTCTACCATGCCGAGTCAGTGCTGAACATTTGCGTAAAATGGGAGTTCTCATCTCGTCATCTTTCACGCATACACGATACTCTTGTCTTGTTGGACAGACCTAACTTATTTAAGTGATATCTGAGCTCATAATACCTAGATATACATATAACCTACTATCAGTTTGAATTCTGTTGGAGGTGCAAGCGAAGAAACGATAAAGAGCGTTAAATCGACAAGCTCATCAGCTTATATTATTCCTGGAATAAGGTCCATTTATCGGAATTATTTTTTTGACCCACTCCTCAACGGTCGATTTTAAAGAGACTCAGGCGAGTCTGCAGAAAGGATCGACACCAATGTGCATAATCTATGTAAACCTTCCATCTTTGAAGGTTAATTTGTGAACAGATATAAATTGGGTGGAAAACACTGAACCCAATTAGATTGAAATTCTAGTTTCTTCCATCCATTTTTGACCAAATACAAATTATGAGCTAAGGACCGAAGTTAGGACATCGGTCAGTGTCAAGTGCTGTTTTGGACCACACCCTTAGATTAGATTAGATTGTTGAGGAGGTGGGCAAGACGATCCCATATCACTGCGGCCAACTTGAGCCCATTGTGATATCATCCGAGGAATTAATGTATTATATAGCTGGCGAATGGTGGTGACGAACAAATGGCAATAGTCGTTTCGAAACGCACTCTTTGATGTAAATATCAGACGTCATAGAAGACGATGTCACAAATGCTCTGGATTTGAGACCACAGCTGCAAATAGCCTGCCACACCATTGCTTTCTTTGCAAATTTATCCATTTTTATGTACTTGAATTTTGAGGGTACATTACCACGATTCGTTGCCATATAAAATTTTTGACCTGGAAGCTCTTTAAGATCAAATTTTACGTATGATTTATCATCCACAATAATGCATCCATTGAATTTGGTCAAAACATTATTATAAAGAAGACGAGCACGTTTTTTCGCCAGCAAATTCTGTTTGTCTGTTCTATTTGGATATTTTATAGCACGATAGCACTTTAGCCCAGCTTTTATGGGTATTCGTCTAGCAGTACTTTTGCTGGTATTGAATTTTTTGGCACTATCGCTATCCGATAGTCCGGGATTGCTTTTGATGGACCTCAAGATCTTTGCCTATAATTTTAGGTTGGTGGTTCCCGTTTTGTTCACAACTTTTTTAGCTCTTTCAACACTAAGAGTTTCTTTATATCGTTTTATAACTCTACATACCGTTCTTTTGGAGATATTTAACACTTTCGCAATCTTTGAACCAGACCACGACGGATTTTCAATAAATTTGTTCACAATCAATTTTCTATTTGCAGCTTCCATTGTGCACACAATCACCAACTTGCGATCAATTAGTATGAAAAATTTATCAACTAACGGTAACGGTATTGTAAACAAATCCCAGTAAAAAATTTGTGGTTCTTATGACTAGGGGCAACGTGGTGACCCCAACAAAGCGTGCCAATTTGGCGTGAACCGCGCTTTGAACCCAAGGTTGATAAGTGATTGTTGACCCTACAATGCCCTGTGTAGAACCCTGTGCCAATTCGAATCTGTTTTCTATCTTGATTAAGCAGTTGCTTAATTCTATTATGACACACAGACAGGGATGATTTAGCTTGTCTGTTATCGGGGATTTCTCTCTAGTATTGTAGCGAATTACTATCCAACAAATTTTTTATACTGAGTTTAACTGAACTGCATGGTAAGCCGCGGAATGGTCGTGGTCCAATGAATCCACTGGATGAGCTTTTTCTAGCAAGTTCATCCGTATGTCCCTTCTATTCTGGTGCCCAAATATTTGTACTCCGTTGTGAGATGCTAGGTTAATCAGTTGCTGAAGGCAGTCCAAAACTATTTTGGATGTGATTTCGAATGCGAAGTGTGCAAGAAGAACTGCTCTGCTGTCAGAGTGTATGTGAATGTTCTTGTTAACCACAAATCTGTTTTCATATTCCCTTAGGCAGAGCTCAATGGCATGCACCTCAGCTTTAAAAAGTCTTTAAAAGCTTTAAGTCTAACTATAGCAGCATATAGCCACATTGAGAGTTTTGGATTAAGTCTCCAGTTCTTGTCTATTAGACTTTTGCTGGTCCAACTGGCTTTCTTGGCTTTGTCTACCGTTCAATCTAGATGAGAATTCCATGATAATTTTTCATTTAAAATTACACCCAGATATTTTACTTCTTTTGAAAAGTTAATGGTTTCCCTAAAAATTGTAGGATCTTTTAAATTGTCCCTGATTCTTCATTTGGGAAACCCCTCTATGTTAGTTTCTTGCAACTAGATTCAACGCTCTCTGGAGGAGATATGAGACTGTGTTTTCATATTTTCCTCTGATTAGGATAACAATATCCACACCCTTACTCGTAACTTTAAGAAATTCTCAACAAATGCATTAAGTCTGCTCTTAGCTGAAAGAACTAGGTAATGGAAGACGAACTGGAGAAAGTCTCCTTCTCTTCTAAATTCTTGCAGTGAGTGCTTTTTTTTTTTGTTGGAACAGACAAAAGAAGTATTCAAGAATACCGCACTCAGACAAGTTTTACGTCCATTGTACTATATCCTGTGTTTCCTTTTCTCTAAATCTACCAGATTTATTAATAAATCTTAGCAGATCCTGCGGTATTACAGAGCTCAGGTGTTCGTTTCCCAACACTCCAGTACCAAATATGCTTACTCTGATCTGGCAGAAAGTAGAGCAGACACTAAGAAAGTGGTCCGCCGTCATTTCACATTCTTCCTCCAAACCACAGGAAGCACAGAAGGCACTAGCTCCCAGGCCAATCATATGCAAATGTTTGACCCAAGAGAAATGACCTGTATATAATCCCACCAGCTGCCTGCAGCTCTTTCTGTTAAGTGATAACAGAAAGTCTGTTAGACGCTTCGTGAAAACAGGTAACATGGTCTTTTTCTGTCCTCTCATTTACGATTGTGGGTCAAGTCGACCCACTCATTAATGGTGGTCTTGATGGCTGTAGACGACAAAGAGAGTACAGGTTCTGGGCCCAGGATACCAGTTTCCGAACCCTTTCTGGCTAGAAGGTCAGCCGATTCAATTCCTGAAATTCCTGAGTGTCCAGGAACCCATATCAACAGCAGGCTATTGTATTTTCCAACACAATCAAGCCTGGATTTACAATGCATAACCAGTTTAGACGTGGTTAGAGGATTAAGCAAGGACTTAAGCGCAGCCTGATTGTCACTAAATACACAGATACTCCTTTCTCTACAACCATTATCAATAACATGGTTCATTGGCTTGATGATTGCAAAAATTTCTGCTTGAATGTGCTTGAAAGTGAGTGCTACAATCAGGACGGGTGTTGTTCATTGGGGCCGTATTTTGCCATTTTGACTGTAGCTCAGATGGAAAGCTTTTTTCATCTGCTATTTGCCCCAATCCCTCTTTTTTCAATCAGAGAAATTGGTAATTTTGCACGCAAGTAATGTTTGAGTCTTGCCTCTCTAATTCATAGGATCTGTCATTTCGTTTAACCTTCCTATAACCTAGAACTTAGATTAAGCCAAATGTTTAAACTGAATTTGTTTTGAATCTTAGTATGAATTTCAATCTATTTTTGATTTAATTTGTGGTTTAAATTTCGGTTTGGTCAATGGAAGTTTTGAATTTAAGAAAAATTTTGGTCTGAATTTGGTGCGATTTTTAGTCTGAATTTAGTCTGGAATTTGATATGGGTTCAGTTTTTACATTTATATTGATTTATGGTTATTATGATTATAAATATTCGGCAATATTGAGGTATTTTAAGTAGACCCCGCAATAACCCACTAGTCCATTTTGAAACAGTGAGTTTTGAGTTTTATGTCGGAGAAAACACTTTGATTTTATCTTTATTTCTTCCCATCAGTCGGAATTTGCTGAATTTTCAATCCATATTTCTCTTCCAAGAAGGCTAAAGTCTGTATCGTTCGATTAACGTGTCGATTTTGGTAGTGCTGTTCTGATGGTGTCTGCCTATCGATATTCGTAATCGAGGTTTCACTGAATTAAAATATTCACCTTTTGGCACGATCTAGTGATTTCATGAGATTTTCTTTTAGTATAATTAGTAAAAAATGGGTGAGAACAGGTAACACTTGTGAAAATCTGGCAGAGCATTGAAAGATACTCACCGTTTTGTTCCGTTGATCCACACAGATTCTATTTCATCGGAAACCAGCTTGCTGCATGTTTATAGTAACTTAATGCATTACCTAATACTAAAATAAAATTTATGAAATTTGAATGAATTCTTTTGCTATATACTTAAAACAAATTTTTTGCTGGGTTTATTTCCATACAATTCCCACATTGGTCTCATAGTACATATTCGCATATTCGTAAATTTGATGGTTGTAATTTGTTTTTTTTGACCGTAATGACGATGATGTTAGTGATGCCTTCAACATTTGTAATGATGATGATGGAAACATCCATATACTATACATAGGCACATACCTACTTAATTATATTCGAATACACATATGCAGGTCTGCCAAAAAGTAATGTCGATTCTATTGTAATACACTCATGATTATGAGGGTATTTGGATGATTGAATGGTTTTGTTAATTATGACAAAAATGTATCATTTTGCTGGAAAATGATTGTGTAAAAATGTTGTTTATCCTTCTTAAATATTTTTCTGTAAAATATTTAAAATTCTCGAAGCACACACAGGAAATCTATGTATTTTATCATATTTTAAAGAATTTTCATTCTTTTGACCGAAACTGCATTCAGTGACTTTTTGCCAAGTGCAAGTTTCGAGTGATGTTACCAAGGTCTCAACAATAAGCAGGTTTAAGGAAAATATCAATAATTTAAGCACCAGAAGCAGTTAGACTAAACTAAATTCTGATGCCAGAGAGGAAGCAACTGATTAGTTTTAGAAAAAAAAGTCACCCGTATATAGGGTTGCCAGATTCTGTAAGCACTTTTAAACGCTAACATTAAAAAAGGTGTACATTTATGTAAAAAGAAGTACAATATTTTTTTTTTTGTTTCAATGCATTTTTATTTAAAAAAAACTTAAACAAAAAATTGTGTATTAACGAACACAAGGCAGAAGTGAAACTTCTTGTGACCTAAATGAAACATAAGCAAATAACAAGCAAATGAAATTTTTCAATCGCTAAATTTTTCATTTCATTGGCTTGTGTTTTTTAATTTCATTTGCTTGTGTTTCGTTTAGTTCACAAGAAGTTTCACTCCTGCCTTGTGTTCGTTAATACAAAACTAATTTTTTTTTTTGGATTAATGCTAGAACAAAAATTGCAACTCTGTACCGGTAATGTCGATGACAATTGTAGCGAACTCTTTTTGTGTGCGACATCTTCATGTAATTCCTTGGACATTTGCGTCATCTGTATGTGAAATGTATAACTGTCATAAACTTTAAGATGGCGACGCTACACATTGTTCTTTCTGCTATAGGCGTGTGTATGTGTGTGTAATTAATATGTTATATTGAATTAAAACTATTTATGAATCGTTTATACATAGTTTGCTCGTGAATTCAGTTACGGAATATTGATATTTAGCCCCTCATGCACATTGCTCGACAAAATTATGTCGCATTGCAAACTTACGCGCGACGTCACATCCGCTTGGTTTTACTCTAGGACAAGAGAAAAGAAGTTTCACTTCAAAAGTTAACAAAATATAATTTTATATGTTACTTATATTTAATTTTAATTTCCAAAAACTTAAACAAAAAAAAGTCAGTGCGTTCTGTATTTTTATTTATAAACGCAATGAGTGTCAACAAATTTGACAGTTTTAAAATGCGGCAATATGGAGCCAACTTGTCAAGTAATAATGGAAAAGTTTTCCCCTAATGGCTGTGGTAATTTCGTTTACTTCAAGATCAAATCCAAGAATTCGTTTTTGGAAGTATTTGTGATAAAAAGCAGCTTTCATTTTGATTTCCATAATTTGTTTTTTTTTTTCATTTTTATCACAAGTTCATAGATGTCTCCTCACATTTGAACTTTCAGCTGACTTCGTATGGGTGTCTATAAGGATCTGGGTAGTGGTAAAGGGGCGACTCAAAAACGTAGTTTCCCCCTGTGTTTTATTTTTGCCATTACATGTTTCCGTAATGTAAAAAACAAGCTGCCACTGTTCCTTTTTGGAAATATTTTTTCAAGTTGCATTTTGACGCAAATAAAAAAAAAACAAAATTTATGTATTTCTAAAAAATAAAAAATACTGAAAAGAAGTACGGAAGAAGTACAAATCTAAAAATGAAGTACATAATTGCACTTTTTTTAACGACTACAAAAATTAAAACGCAGCAGCCCTACCAATATTAATTATACACCGTTTGGTAGTTGAACCCGAGGCAGCTGGGACTCCAGTCTAGCACTCTACCATTAGGCCACCGAGGTGACCTAATAGAAGACCTCGATAGTCTAGTGTAGCGATGTGCACTTCGACACATATGGGCAATAAACACATATGAGCTGATGCTATACTCATAAGGGCTAGACGAGGGGTAAAGCTGTGCTAAGGGGAAGAGTAACTAGTATGAGAGAACAAATGTGATTTCTTTTGTGTATGTATATGTATATGAATTTATTGATTTCGTCCCTGTAGAGAGTGTGAACGTGAATGCATAAGAAAACTTTGTACTTAGCTATACTTTACTCATGCTTTTTGGATTGATTTCAAAAACTTAGTAATTGCGTTACCAGGAAAAGAAAGAATTTTTCAATTACCTTTGTATTGTGGAACTTTTTAATTATATTATTGAATGCATATGTAATTTTCCTGCTTGGTTGTTACTTTGAGAGATCGAAAAAAGAGAAGCAGCAAACGAACTGCTGCGTGCTGATCAGGGATGCCAACTTTATATTAATAATTAACACAAAAAGTAAATAATATTTTTGTTTATGATTACAACTACTTTTAACAAAAATCAAAGAATAATAAAAATAAAAAATTAATAAAAGGTTTTACACAAAAAATATATACTTTTCATATCTACAAATTGACAAAAAATTTAAATTTTCAGTCGCCCACTAAAACGATCTCACTCCCCAATTCCCTACAACTAACTAAAATTGAAGTCGATTTCCAGCAACTCGAGGAATTCCTTTTAAGTTGGCATTCCTACTGCCAATGCTCACATTTCTTCGGCGTTCTGGCAGTAGCCAGGGCGCTCTCAGTTATATTCACTCACTCTTCACATTAGTGTGGCCAAGTTAACAATTTATAGTCAATCGAGCTATTTTTGTTTTTTAATTGTTTTTTTTTCTATCTCACACGATATGTTTTATAAATTGAAAGCTGATTTACTTTTGGTAATGGTAATATAAATGTGTAAATCGGACATATTTTGGTCGCTAAATTTAAAAGAAGAATGCGGGTTATTTTAATATAACCTGGTCACTCTGCTTCACAATTGTGTAGGCCAGTGGCAGTTGCAAGGGGCTAAATGGGGCTATTTCCCACTCCCCCCGCCCCTCCCCCGAAAAATTTGCAAATACATAAAATAGTAATATCTGATATAAAAATTCTAAATATATGGAAAATTTTTAATGTTTCGCCATAAAATTTTTTTTTGTATCCGCCACTGGTGTACTCTCTTTCTTATGTTAGTTTTTTGCACATATACATGCACACTTTTGGCAAAACAACAACAATAATGTGTATGTGTGCACACAATAAAACCACCACCGCTCGTCTTTAATTTACACCCCGCTTCTAGCACCTTCTTGCACACGACGTCGGCAGAAGGCAACTGAAGTACACATCCTTAGTCTAGTGGATAGTGCACAAGACTTTCACCCAGAAGGTTGCGGGTTCGATTCCCGTCTTGGTCTTGTGGTTAATTCTCATAAACTTCTTATATTCACTATCGATATGAAGTGAATGAGAATTATAACAAAGTGTACAAGTGCATACCTTGGTTGGTAATGGCAAAACGACCGAGCTCATAAAAATTGCAACACAGCCGTTTGGAATCGGCGTTAAACTGTAGGTCCAACCATCACCACTTGGGTTTAGTGGCAGAGTGCCAGACTCTTGTCTTTAGACACCCGAGTTTGATTCTCGGCTTGGGTATGTTGCTTATCCATCTTTCTTTCTTTCTTTCATAACTTGGAGCTTTGGTACAATAGATCTTATAGGTCGCAGGGCCTGACTTTCGAGTCGTCCTTCCTTCAAATAATAACCCTACCAATATCTGAGTTCCCGAAGTCAATTGGTTTGAGTAAATTAACTTAATCAAACGCTATCCGTTCATCCGATGGGATTTATTAGCTATAAGACCGTCGATTGGAGAATTATACAATGCGTTTGATGATGCAGTGGAAGCTGTGTTCAATAGCGCTTGAATTAAGAGGAATCACTGCGTCACACAGTGGTTGACCTTCCTACAAAATGAGGACAAAAAATAGAAGGAATCATCGAAGAGTCACAAATTTTGGTACGAAAGATGCTTATGTCAATCCAACGTCTGGGTGCAAAAATTAAAAAAAAAACTCTCCAGACACGCTACCTCCCATACAATATGATAGTAGAAAAATGAAAATTTTCCTCTTTATCGCTGAGAATCTTTACAAAAGCTTATATTAATATATTAAGAAAGTCCTTCATCTCCCTCCTCTATATTTAATGCCCCTCACTCCTCATTTTCCGAAGGTTAGAACTCCTGAAAACAAAGATTTTTGTCCCCTTTGCAACTGCTATGTGTCACAGTTCGGTCGTTAGGGCAGCAAAACAAAGAGTCTGCTGATCGTTGATAGACCATCAATCAGTTTAGAGACTGGAATGATTGATCACGGGACACTGTGTTCTTAGAATTATACTTCACAAATGGCAACTAGAGTTCAACGAAATTCTTTGCCGAAGCTGCGGTTGTTAGAGAAAGTTAAATCAATCCAACATTTACTCTGTGGATGTCTTGCATTGTAAGAATTGAATTGTAAGTATATGCCAATATAAGACTCCTGAGGGCGAAATATCCGAGATTTGCTGAAATTTATGAAGAGTATCAACTGATTTTAGTTAAGTTCCTTGTGAATTTAGGTTCCTGGTAGTGCTCCAAAAACACAAAACGAAGAAATCGCTTCATCGGATCTTATATATTATACGGCACAAATCAACCAGAATCTTTCGGGAATATTTAACCCACGGGCTGATGCATATGCCCGATAGTTCATCGCCAATGTAATCTTAAAAAATTGTGCTCGCAGTTCAGCAGCCCCTGCCTGCAGCTTTCCTGATTTTTCAGTCTAACATATTCCTGACCTCGTCATAGTAGAGCAGCACCGTTTTGTCTCTTAATTTTTAATAAGGTTGTTCTTTTTTATTCATCGTATTATAGGAATCGAAAGCTAAAAGTTTCGCAATATGCCGGGATCATCATATTTTTCAAACATCGGTAAGAAATTAAACTTTTCAATCGAATTTTTTGCCATTTTTTCAAAACTTTGAAAATTCGAGCATCGCGTTTAATCTGAGATCTGAGGATTTTTTGTGATTACAGTTGCTGTATTTTCTAAGGGTGCATCCTCTCCACTCCCATTTTGGTTTTTTGATCCAAGTGTTCAAATGTTGATCTGAAATTGATAAATAATTGTAAAGAATAAATAAATTGCACTAAATTCGATGGTGTTTCTACTTAACCTGGGTGCTTTTAATGTTGTCAAAGATTCGTCACAACTTTTTTCAATCTACACCCAGAGAAATACTTACGTGGTTCGAAGAAAAACGGCTATAAAATTCAGGAAAAATGGGAATGATTTGGCGCCATTGAAACGGTTCCCTCATTTTGATATATAAAATTTCGTTGAATTGAGGAAATATTTTTCAAATATGAGAAATTGTATATAATTTAGGTAAAATTTTCCTCAGTTTGAGGAATAATTTTCCATAGATTAAAGTCAATTTACTTTTTGGAAAAGAAATCCTCAATTTATGGAATATTTTCTACTATGTTGCTTTAATTAAAAGGCATAGAAATCATGTTTTTTTTTTACTTGTATTCATTTATTATTTTATTGATGTGTAAACATTTTAGCTCACGGTATGGGCAAAATTTCAAATGTGTAAAATGTAACAATAACTGTATCGTAAGATGTAAGATAACTGTAACGTCCAGTTCCTCTCTCGCTCACACTACTGCGCGGGATGACTGTGCTACTCTAAACAACAAAGAGAAGAGAGAAGAGAAGAAGAGAGGGAGAAATTAAAATACGAGCGGAGTTTGTTTGTTTATGTTTCGATCAATTTACTTACACATATATGTACATACGAAAACAAAATGTGTGTGTACATTTATTCGTGGCAGAATTATTTGTTGGTGTTAAACGTGTGGAGATCGACCATACCATACAAGCAGAGAAGTCGACGTAGCAAACACAGGCGTTTGATAGGTTTTGCATTCGGTTAGTTAGATTGGATTAAAATTAAATATTTTTTTAAATCCCAATATGCATTGAAAATTTATTTCTTCAATGTTGGAGAAAAGCTGATTTCCAATGTATTTCTCAATTTAAGTTCAAACATTTTTGCTCCTTGTTGACTTTCTACTTGACATCAAGTTGAGAATCAACATTTTTTTCAATGTTTGAGAAATATTATAATTCTCAATTAAATATCAAACACTTTTCTCCACTTGAAACCAAACATTTTTTCCAACGCTTGATATCAACTTGAATACGATTCGAGTTAAATTTGAGATATTATTTACAATATTTTATAAGTATACTCGTATGGCAATACTGTTGATTTCTCACAGATTCTCACAGAAATTTAATTTGTGGAAAACATTTTCTGTAAATTCAATTCAATTTTGAAAAATAAATATAAAAAAACTGAGTGAAAGTGAAAAAAATTCGAAATAAAAGTGAGGTGAAAATGAATTAAAGGGAAATATATGCTTTCAATAATGTATATTTTGTACATAATTATAATTCAATTTGGGGGATGCGTAAGAGCAAAAAAGTGAAAAGTGAGGTTTGACAGGTTGGAGAAATTCCTTTCATATCAAGTTGGGAATCATAAATTTTTCAATTTGATAACTAAGAAAATCACCATATAAAAAATATGCCTTTTAAGTTAAGAAGACTATAATAGGACCATTGAGGTGCATTTGTGAATTAACGTTGGAGATTTGAGAAAGGTATTTGACCTCAAATCTACCTCAAGTTGATACCAAACAATAATGTATATTGGGATATAAAAACAATACCTACAAAATGATAAGTAATAAGTAATCTAGGTTTCAATAAATGTATAAACAAAATGTAGTGATAATGATAGCAAACCACGGCATTATAAAAATTTTGCTTTATAGATTAACCTTAGAAAGGTAACACTTTTTTTATCTATGTAAATAGCAAAATTGTTAAACAGAAAAAATCAAATTTATTTATTATAAAATCACTTATTTACTTCAATAAAAATACATTGTTTCTTTCTTTGCGGTGCTTTAAAAAAGTAGTGGGGTGACTGGTCACCCTTGGTTGCCTTTCTAAGGTTAAATGCGGAAAGAACTTATTGTCGCCTGAGAATTGATTTATGTGTGTATAAATTCATATACCTATACGCCAAATCAATTCTCAGGCGACGTTATGTAAAATTTTCTCAAATAATAAAATTTCAAATCGACAGGAAGAAAAACTTAAAGCGCGGAAAAAAAGATGCAATTACAGCTGCGTATATGCGAACATATCGCGCCCGATGCATTGAGTAAAAGAAAAATAATGCAACTACGATTTGGTGCAATTGCAAAATATTTTTGCTATCACAACAACAAATATATGCGATATGGAATAAAAATTTGCATTTGCAATTGCAATAGTGAATTGGGCAATTATATATAAAAGATAATGATATCTAATAAATTTTTAAGTTTATAAAAGAATTGTTTTAATTTGAATTATTTACCTAAGCATATAGATTATACATCAAATCCCTATAAATGGCTATACATATGTGAGCTTATGTATATGGCATTCAGTTGGCTTAACTGTTAACACATCAAATATCTTGCGTGCCTTGCACACACCATTGTTTTTTTTTAATAAGAATTAAGGTTTACATTAATACGTATTTTTACAAACACTACAGGCATCGTCGCCTTGAAATGATCAAAAGATCCTTATGGCCACCAAAAAATTATAAATTGAACTTTATTGAAATTTATATCTTTTGAATATATTTTATTTTTTTCACGATATATATATTTATTTTTTTTTTTTTCAAAAATTATATCAATAGCCACAAACCACTTCGCTTGAAATAGAGACGCCGACTTAAAAATTCAAAAGAAAAACAAAGCGTACGCGATTATCTGCTAAGGCCAAAAGAATAAAGCTAGTTTTTTGTATATACAAAAATTTTGTATGGAGAACATTTTTGGTATATTCGTCTCTTTCTTACATTTTCATTTTTTATGCAAAAATAGTATGTAAGTTTAATTACCTTATTTTATTTTAAATAAGGTAATTTGTTCTTTTATGGTATTTTGATACTTTTGTTTTGCAGCCAAATGGTGCTTGAATTTTTATATGCTGGTGCGACTAAATTTTGGAAAAAGTTTATGGAAACGTCCATTGTTCCATGCGCATTTATGTTAACAATAGACCAAGTATTTCATAACAGCTCTTGAGTTAAAATTTTATGCAGAGACGCGTTGTAAGGACTAAGTTTTAGAAAAAAATTATATTTGAAGATGACCATTTACCACAGTCATATTTTCTTGTGTTTTATTTACTTTTTTATCTTACTTTCCTTTAATTTTAGTTTTAACAATTTCATTGAAACTTGGGATTTGATTTCAATTGGTGGGCAGCAGCGCAATTAAATTTCCAAAAATGAAGAAAAAACTTAATTCAAATTGAACACCATGGTTGCATGAAAGGAGCACATATTTCTTCATTTTGAGAAAAATTTACATAAACGAGAGAAATTTTCGTAGATTTAAATTGAGGAAACTTTTTTTTTGTTCTAGAGATGGGTATTTTTCTGGGTGTAGTTACTAGTGTTATTGTGTTATTTAGTTTACTTTTCTGCGTTCTTTGTTTTTGTTTTTAATTTCCTATTCGGAAGTGGAAAATCAAATGAATTTACTATGCTTCAGAACAATTATCAAAAGACTTTGTTTTTCTGTATACGTTTTCATCCAAAAACTCAAGGATTTCAAATTGGAATCTTTAAATGAAAAGCGTACATATATGGTAAAAAAAAATTGTTTTTTTTTTATAAAGGACAAACAAATAGAAATACACACCTACTGCCTAATAAAAGCAAAGAGAAAATAACTACTAACCTAACTGATGACAGTTTTCTATAGACCAATGTAAACGGCCCAATTTTGCAGGATAGTTATGCACACACACACACACACACACAGAATATTGGACAATTGTTACTAGCGGAAATGGCTAGATTTGTTAAAAGGGAGAAATGAAAAACAAACCAAATCAAAAAAAAAAAAATGGAAACTAAAGAGCTACAGAAAAAATATTGAAGTAGGATAAAGCATGCACTTGAGCTCGTTGACCACAACGCATTCAGTAAAGTTTGTCATGTTGGATGTTAGAAACTACTATAGTTCTGTAGTCAGTCCTCAGTTCCCATTTATGTGTATTCGGACTTTCAACACTTGCATAAATAAAAAACTCACATACAAAGTTTATGTGCGACAACAAGAACAACAACAGCAACTTTTCGCTTCAGCAGCAGTAACATTTACAGTTACAACATTATAACACACTCAATGAAAAATATTATAATACTAAGTTAAAAAAAAAAACCTTTCACTGATCGAAATTCAGATCAAAATTTGGACCGATATTTTGACTAAAATTCAAAGCGAAACTCAGTTCAAATTGCATTAAAACTCTGACGAAAGAGAGATTAAATTAAGATTTAAAGTCAACCAAGAATCAGGCCAAAATTCAGTTAAAAAATCAAACCAAAAACTGATCAAAACTCAGACCAAGACTCTGACTAAAATGAGGTCAAAATCTTACTAAAAATGCATACTAAATTCAGATCAAAATTTATTCCAATTTCAGAAAAAAATTTAAAACAAAAATCAGAACAAAAATTAATTAAAATACTAATTGAAGTGAGGCTAAACTCAAAGCACAAATCATGCTTAAAATTAGACCAAAAATCTAACCAAAATTCCAACCAAAAATCGGATCTAAATTCCGATTAAATTCAAGCTTCAGTAAGTTCAACTAGCACAACTGAGAACAACAGTTCGCAGGTTATTCAACCAGTTGAAAAATCGGGAACTTAATACAGCGGCTTATAATAAAGAGACTAGGAAAGCTAACCGTGTTAGCTCTAGAAATTTCTGTGGAAATATGTAACAGATTACCTAAGAATCAAGAATTTATAAGGTGATGACCAGCGGTACCAGCACATCTTCTGCCTGCTTGAAAAAGAGCGATGGAATTTTCATTAAAAGTGAGGAAAAGAAGACTAGTCTTTTGTTAAATACTCCCAGGATCGTTCACAGCAACTAGAAAAAAGCATATATGGAAAACAACGAAAGATATATGCATAGAACCAAGGTTATGGTGAACCATACCAACCTCGGAAAAAGCAAGGAGTTCACGATATTTTCACGCATTTCATCATAGGGGTCTTAATATTCATCTAGATCACCTGTGGAAAATCATTGCAGGTATTATTGCACTAGATTTTAGGCTACGGATATGAGCGAAGGCAAAGGCGATTTTCATTTCGAAGGTGGGACATAAACATTCCCTTCACCCAAATATATTGGCCTAAATATCTAACTTCATTGATATTGAGAACTTTAAAAGGAAATAATAGAAAATTATGTAAAGACCACGGTCTTAAAGAATTCTCAGCATGCATATTAATTTTCAGTTCTAAACACTAGTAATGCAATAACGCAAATGAATAGGAGGATGCATTCAACTCATGATTAAGTGATACAGATATTCGTTCATGGGCAGGACGATCAGCAGAAATTATACTGTATCAACTATAGATATACTTAAGAAACGAAAAAAATAGCTCTCTGCGCATTTCTTGACATCGAAGGTGATTTCGACAATACTTCACATGAAGTTATAAGCAGAAATCTTATACATAGTGGGGTTGGCAACACCCTAATGCAATGAACGATGAATAAGCTAACTTAGGTGCTTCCTGAAAGCCCTGAACTAAAAATATATGGAGTAGTCCATGTCTAATCGGAATGTTCAAACTTCTTTCCCAAATAATACTCACTAATTTTAAATTATTGATTAAAGACCAAAGACACTACATTCAAAAACCAAGTTGATCTTTAAATCTACTTGATTCTCTACCAAAAGTCCCATATATCATGTTTAGTGAATTGGGCTCGTATTGCTATTTTTAATATTTTTAAAATGACAGCCTTATTAATCTGAATAATTTCTCAAACGCGGTTAATTTACACAATGTTTTGAAAGCTATTTTCGACGAATATTGATGCACTGATTACTAATTCGGAATTCAGAAAAATGGTTCATATTGTCCGAATCTGAATTTTTCGTAACATTTCATTTAAATTAAATTGAAAAGTAAAATTAAAAACCTCTTAACCCTTTTGTGACTATTGTGAACCAAAATATGTACGTTTTTTCGAAATATGTACGTTTGCACTGATTTTAATAAATTTATATTCGTTTGAAAGAAACACAATTTTCACAATTTTTAGCCAAATAACTACTTCAAATTATTTTTCATAGTTTAAGATTTTTGTTTACTTTCTTTGGAAACATGGATTAATGTAATGCAATGTAATGTAATGTAATGTAATGTAATGCAATGTAATGCAATGTAATGCAATGTAATGCAATGTAATGTAATGTAATGTAATGTAATGTAATGTAATGTAATTTAATGCAATGTAATGTAATGTAATTTAATGTAATGTAATGTAATGTAATGTAATGTAATGTAATGTAATGTAATTTAATGTAATTTAATGTGATGTAATGTAATTTAATGTAATTTAATATGATGTAATGTAATTTAATGTAATGTAATGTAACGCAAGGTAATGTAATCTAATCTAATGAGAAATGTATTTATAATACTTTTTCCACAAGTGTAATATTAGCAGTAGCAGAATTTAGAATGATCATTTAATACCGGGTATGGCATACAAAAACCGGAAATACGTATTCAAGTGAGCATTTATGTAGTACGACTAGCTATGTACATACATATGTATGAGAAGCTATAGCAAGGCAAAAAAATAAAAGTGAACTATGGGCTTTTTATAGCTATGCATATAGCCACAAGTGCATTTTATTGCAGTATTACAGGCAGCAGTAGGGTATGAGTTAATGGGTGAGTGGAATAACTAACTGCGGAAGAGGTTTACAGAAAGGGAGAAAGACAATGCGGTCGGGTACATGTAAAATGACTTGAAATGAAATGCTCACTGTTTGGCAATGTTGTTGTTGTAATTGCAATTGTTACCCCTGCATCTGCTGTTGTTTTTGTTACAATTGTTCTTGTTGTTATGTCTCTACAAAGATGACAATAAATATGTACAACGATATGAGCAGATAAAGTCAGTGTTTCGAATGAATGTGGAAGTTAGAAGTGGAAGCTTATTTTACGAGGATATGATAAAACCGGAAATGTAACAAAAATAAAAAAAATAAAAACAAATAATATTGTGAAACACTCACGCACGCCACACAACAATACAAACACACTTTAATATATGCATACTTATGTAGTACATTTGTGAAATGCCTAGTAAAGTTTGTTTGTTTGTTGTTGTGTAAAATTTGCTTAATTTTTGTATCCTTTTTTTTTTTTTTTTTTTTTTTGTTAAGCTGCATTATTTCTTTTATTTCTGTTTTTTTACCTACAACATCTCTAGTGATAATGGTTCGGAATAATGACAGTATAGAAAATTTTGGAATTTTGGAAAATTCGGATCGATGATCCGAATTATCAGCAAATGAGGTGTTTGCATAATTACAAAATTTTGAAAAACTATATAGTTTTAATTAATAAAAGTTTTTTAGTTGTGATTTACATATAATAGGTGATGTTTGGAGGGAATTCGGATAGACCCTTTGCTTAAAGACTTTTTGTAGAATTTGAGTTCAAAGTTTAGATAAACTTGAGAAATATTTTGAATTTTAGTCAAAAATTTTGCATTTTCAAATCAAAAAATATTTTTTTTATTGAAATATTAATTGAAATTAATAGCAGTTATACCAATTTTAAAACTAACTAGTAATTTTTAGTCAAATTCAATATGAAATATATTTTTAAAAACTAGTTTGCGTTAAATGATTAGTATTTTTTTTATTCCAAACTACATTCTAATTTTAGATTATGTCAATATACATACCAAGAAATTTTAATTCAGAAATTGCTTAGAATGATTCAAAGAAATAATTTCTCATATATTTCATTGTGCATCAGCTCATGGCCACGGACTATCGGATCCAGAGATTTACCTTAAGGGGGTTAACATTTGTTCATCCCCTTTAAATTTTTTTTTTATTTATGGCCAATGATCAAATACCATATATGAAATTCTTATCAGTAGAGGTTGAGGAAGGGGGAGGTTAGGGTGGTATTGGGGGGAGGTTAGAGGTGAGTTTGGGTCGAGGTCAAGGGCATTTAACCCCAAATCCTTTCCCCTTTCCTACGCCCCTTAGATCCGCTATTGCTCCGACGTAAGATTGCACAGTCCCATACTTTGGTTTTAATATATTCGCATCTATCGCTCAGCCACAGCCTCTTCACCTAATTTTGATACGCCCATGATTGAGAATTAGTTCGGTGTAGAACAAGTAAGTCTCCATATCAAATTTTAATAATTCAGCTCGATATGATTTTCGAAGATATTGGATTTTTGCGAAAATGCCATGCCCACTTTGAGATAAGGTCGAATTTTATAGCCCACAACTTGACATACACACAAATGCATCTCTACACCAAATTTCACTAAGATCGAACAAACGGTATATGATTACATAAGGAAAACACATAGATTTGGACAACAATTTGCATGTATGTGTGTGTATATATTTACGCATACATACAGAAATTTTTTTATATATATAGTTTCCTTAAATACCAAATTTATCTTTTGCATCTAAATAAAATTAAAGATAATTTATTATATTCCGCGTCGAAAGAACTCCTCATCTTTTGAGGCTATCCACGAATCGACCCATTTTTTGAGTTCTTCGAAAGAACGGAAGTGCTGTTCAGCCAGGCCATGTGTCATCGATCGGAACAAGTGGCAAATTTTGTTTTGTTGGCACGAAATTCGACATTTTCAGCTATAGTAAAACACTTTTGTAAAATTATGAAAATTATTTGGCAGATCAATTCTTATAGTATTTTTGGCGCTCTTCGAGATAGAATAGCTGTCAATGTCAAAAAAATGGCGCGTATGATAGATATGAAGTTAGTCACAATTACGAGTTTATACATTCATACTCCCAATACATTTTGCTGATCCGAATTACATACATCATCGATACGAATTACATGCACACTCAATTTTTCGATCCGAATTACATGCAATCCATTTTTTTTCGAAGTGATGTTACCTAAGTAACTATTAAGAAAAAAGTTATGTTTCCTTTTTTTCGGTAGTTAACAACTTTAAAAAAGGAAGAAATATGCTTTAATTTTGTATTAAAGTATTTTTTCATAAATCTGTAATCCTAATTTTTAGCGCTCAAAGTTTACTTTGCAAAATTCGATCCAAATTACCTTCACTTACGTTATGATGAGTAGGGACTACAAAAATATGCAAATGCATACAGTGTCACACAAAACTAAATTACGGATTTTTCCTTATTTGTATTTTGCTCAGTAATATTGTAAAACATACTTGGTCTGCAATTTTGTTTTTGAATGTAGTAAGAATATACACTCGTTGTAATAAAATATTAGAAATATAATATTATTTTTTAAAAAAAATAAAAATATTAACTCAAATGTATCAAAATGCATAAAACTGGCGCGACAAAACTAAAGCACGTATGGAATACATTAATGAAAAAGTTCAATTTCTCCACTATTTTGTAGCGTATCCATTATTTTTCTGAGCTGTTGCACATTTTCGTGGCATAGACTCAATAAAATTGCTCAAAACGTCTGCAGAAATGTTATTCCATGCAATCTCCGATTGGTAGAAAATGGAATCCTTGTTTTTATCCTTTATGCGCAGAATTTTTCGATCTACAATTTCCTATATATTTTTTGAGATTGGGTGAATGGGTGGTAAAAGGATCTTTTTTTATAATCCGAATGACGGCCTGATCCTCACGTTTGATTGTGCCCCGCGATCTGCCACCTAATACTAAATATGGGTATTAAAAAATGGGAAGCCCAAAAACGGCTTATTGCTCGGGAATTAAATGAATAGAGAATACGAATACTGATTCAGCTTTATTAAATTTACTCAGAATATTTTCTCTAAATTGTGCAGAATATTTATTTCGAGCCATTTTGGGAAGCGAAATTTTGAAATGCAAACGGTGACGGTGAATGATAACCAATAACTTATATACGCTTCCAATTTTTTTTAAAACCTGCGTTTTGTTATCCCAAAATAATGGTTTCTAATTTAAAGATGGTTGTTGTTGTTTATTTTTAACAATTGATTGTAATTGTAAGCGAAAAAGATTATGTGCTTTAGTTTCGTCGCGGCAGGTTTAGGCATATTACGCAATGATAGTAAAAAAAAGAAAAACATTAATCAGTTTTTAATGTTATTTTGTTTCAACAAGTGCATAATTATACTAAATTTATAAAACAAACAAAAAAATATGTGCATACATCCATATTTTTAAATTTTATTGAACTAAATGTTGACAAGAAAGAGTTCGTGCTTTAGTTTTGTCCGACACTGTATATGCAGAAGAGTGGGTCAAAAAAAAATATAGTTTTTCTTCGAGAGTTCGAGTTTTAATTCGTTCACTGCTGACTTCAGTCATATCCCGAGATATATATATATATACAGGGCGACAATCGTTATTTTCAGCAGTTATTTTCAAAAGGACGTACTTCCATTAAGTACAATTAAGTGTTAACATTGCTGAATATATAAGCATTCATTTGAACCCCACCTCATTCAATATAACCTCCTTTAGCCTGCACACATGCCTTCAATCGATCCGAAAATCGTAGGACTGTTCGCCGCAGGACTTCCTGATCAATTTCAGTCCAGGCTCTCTCTAATGAATTTGTCAGCGACTCCAGACTGTGGTGTTGAGATGCACAAGCCTTACTCTCTAAAATACTCCAAATAGAGTAGTCCATTGGATTCAAGTCTGGGGAGTATGGTGGCCATTCTTGAAATGTTATGAATCCAGAAAAATTGTCTTTTATCCATGTTTGCGTTAATTTTGCCATGTGGGAAGGTGCAGAATCTTGCTGGAAAGTCCAGTTTTCATTTCCAAATGTATCTTGGGCCCAGGGAAGAACATGTTCATTTAAAATGCTCCGATAAACCACCTGGTCAATTTTAACCCCCTCTTCAACGAATATTAGAGGGGTTCTGGCATGGGCGGAAACTCCAGCCCATACCATAACGGAAGCTGGCTTTTGAACTCAGCCAACAGTCCTATTTTGTTGCGATGATGATGTTAGCCACATTCGGTCATTTTGCGCATTGAAATGTTGTTCAATCGTGAAAGTTTTTTCATCTGTAAACAAGATATTTTTAACATTTTTTAACACGGAGGAGCGTAGCAATGCCTTGCATCTTTGCAGTCGCAAATCTTTCTTTTTTTGTGTCAGATCTTGAGCTTTTCGGAGCTTGTACGGCTTAAGATTAAGCTTTGATTTTGCAATGATTCGCACTGTTTCACGGTTTACTCCCACTTCCTTAGCGATTTTTCTCATTGAGCGCCTTGGATTTCGCTTGATTCGTTTACGAATTTTTTCTGTTAAACCAGTAGTGGCAACTGTTGAAAATTTTCCCCTGTGTCTATCTCCAAAACCCCCAGTTTCATTATATCGAATAATAGCTCGTTCTACCGTACGACTTGACAAATTTAAAGCCTTTGCAATTTGACGGCTACTATAATTTGCCAAATGAAATTTCATAATTTCACGACGAATATTTTCCTTGTCCATTTTTATGGAAATTTCAAAATGTAATAACAAAAATTCAAATGAAATTAAAAGCAAAGCCAATGATGAATGAATTTGCTTTTTAAATTAAAGTAACGGTAAATGACAAAGCTTGCTGCAGAGTATTAAACTTGCGTCACTTTACAATTGTCACCCTGTATATATAGATAGAAACAAAAATAGATTTTTCACCAACTTCGGATTAGGTTCTCAGCAAAACTTTATTATAGCAGTATTGAACATAATTTTGTCGTATTATGGACGCATCGAAAAACTTTCTGCTTTATGTACATATTTCACAAAACATTTTTTGAGTTTTGGGCTGTTGAGCTCTTTCAACTGTAAATCACACTTCGGCATCATTTTAGCAAGGTTACCCTTTCATTTATTTTGCGCCCAATATGAGAAGTTGCCATTAGCGCCGTCTTTTTTAGATCTACCATCCTAATATGTTTCTCTCTGTTTTCGGCCTGTTGCACATAAACATTATTTTTTTCGTGGCATACTTTGACAGGTCAAATGGAGCAAAACAAAATGTTTTCGTCTATGCTGAAGATTTCATTCCAAAAATATCAGCCATTAAAGTTATTAAAAAAGCACAATATGTAGAAAACCCCAAAAAATTTATATTTTACTTAGGACAAATACCAAAAATCTGGAAAAAGGTACTAACCAGTAAAAAAGCAAAATTTTTTTTTCAAATAACAAAAAATATAAATAAGACAAAATAAAATGTATATATTTGGAATCAGAGGGCTTGAAACGCGTGTATATTTTATCACCCGTTATGTAGGATTAAGCAGAAAAAAAGGAGAATTCCTTCAATAACACAGTGCAACAAATTTTCAACTTTGCTCTATGAAATATAGCCCCAGGAAAAATAGCCCCAAAATCAAAGGTGAAAGATCACCCCAAAAGTGGAGTCATTTTTCAATATGTAATATTACCCCAACCATATTATTAGCAAGTGAAGTGGAATGCAATTTAAAGACGAAAGAGGTAAAAATATTTATAAGTTTGCTCCAGAAAACAAAAGTCGCGAGGGATATTTAGGAAGAAATCGCGCGATTTTTTCCTAAAAATAAACTTTCCCTCGCAACTTTTTTTTTGTGAATAAAGTTTCTTTATTCATTATTATCTTTATAATTTTCTCATTTTTAATTCAAAAATATTCATAAGTAAATTATGAACAACAAATTCTTGCAGCCAAAAACAGTTTCCACAAAAAAAAGTCGCGAGGGAAAGTTTATTTAGGAGAAAATCGCGCGATTTCTTCCCAAATGAACTTTTACTCGCGACTTTTTTTTTTTGTGAATAAAGTTTCTTTATTCATTATTATCTTTATCATTTTCTCATTTTTAATTCAGAAATATTCATAAGGAAATTATGAACAAAAAATTCTTGCAGCCAAAAACAGTTTCCACAAAAAAAAGTCGCCAGGGAAAGTTTATTTAGGAAAAAATCGCGCGATTTCTTTCCAAATGAACTTTTCCTTGCGACTTTTTTTGTGAATAATTATCTTCATCATTTTTTCATTTTTAATTCACTTGGTAACGTTTGTTGATCGACACTTTTTAACGCACTGATTCACTGATGTTGCTTGTTTGAAACTCATTCAAAAATTCTTTGCTTTCTTACATTTGCAATGCATTACCGATAGCAAAAACAAAATTTCATTAGAAGCTATAAATACCGTGGGGACCGGTCACTACGCCCATGGGCTTTATGACCGCTGAAAATGGCCATTAATTTTTAATTTTGATATTTTTGGACTTTTGGGCCCTTTTTGCAAAATGAAAAATCACCCCAAGCAAAAAAAGGAATAATGGCCCCAAAACAATTGGAACTATGGCCCCAAATCTTCGTGTTGTTGTAAATAATAGAATATTTTGGAGTGATCTTTCACTTTTGGTTTTGGGGCTATTTTTTCTGGGGCCATATTTCATAGAGCCTTCAACTTTTGTCTTATGCGCGGGGTTTTTCAACGGCCAATAAAATTTAAAAAAAAATGTTTAATTGATTTCAAGAAAAAAAAATTTTGTTTGCTCCTCATGGGATTGAACCACAGGTCATACATTCTTTTTTTTTTAAATTCAATTAAATAATTTTCTTATTATTTTTTTGGCTCCACACGGAAGCCTAACCACAAACGATTCCATTATTTACTTATGTAGTGTGAGTGGCTCGATTCTAATGCAAAAATTTGGTTTTTACATTATTCTGGGAAATATGTACCTCGTAGGTCATTCCAATGTTCTAAGACCCACTATAATTTTTCACAAGGAATATTTTCTCCAAAGATAGTATAATAGTGTCCTCAACGGTTTTTGTTTTATCGGCCAAGGGGCTTAAAACTCAATTTTAAGAAGAAGAGTATGAGATGGAGGAAAAGTAAGTACACAAAAATTACTTATCTCTTTGTGCTAAATAACTTTGCTTCAGACATTAAATTCATATCTTTTGAAATAAAGAAATTTCTTAATAGCCTCCGAAGACCCAATTTTTTCGACTTCGGGTTCATATTGTTGGAGAGCTAGATGTGATGGACAAAAACTAAGTACGCAGTCGTGATCAGCGACCCTAAATTACTATGAAACCGTTCGAAAATCTCGCGCACTAAATTTTTGTTGCACTGTGTAATTGAGGCCTCTGCCGACGACCGAAGATATTTTTCGATTGGGCTGAAATTTTTTAGACTCTTTAGTGGTCGCAACTTTTCGCACTATTGCAGACCGATCATCTAAAAAGAACAATTTTCGACCCATACTAATATACAGACACTAAACCTTTTCAGTGATTTTATATATTTACTACGGCTCTGTATATTTGAGCATAATTTGCTATTAAATAATAAATCCTTATAAGCTTCTAGCTAACTAATTTAGAATCTCCTAATGAATATCTTAAAGGCCGGACTTTGGGATCAACATTGATTTAAAAAATATTCCAAAGGGGACTCTGGAGCAAAGCTTAGAAAAATAAGGTTATATATGAACATGCTGATTATGTTGAAATTTTACTCACCAGGGTTTTCGGTCCAGAAAACTAATTTGCAGCAAAAATTAGGGAAAATTGGAATTTTTCCTTGTACTGGAACGCCACCTACGGTCCTTTTGATTTTGTTGAAATTTTCAGCACCAGAGCCCAAGGCCATCGAAACTATTATTGGCTCCTATTTTGATCCAAAAAATATTCCAAAGCAAAAATTAGTAAGCATTTTATAAAACTAAAAATGCGGGACGGATAGTTTTGCATGTTGTAATTAGTCGCTGGATGTTTCGATGTTTCTAATATTAGTACCTTTCACCTCATGGCGAAGATTAAATTTAACCCAGGTTTCAGAGACGCCTGCTACCTGAACCATAACCCATTTTTGAATCAATCTGAATAACAAATTAATTGCAAAGGGACTTTAGTCACTTCACTTGAATCTGAATGAAAAGGTAATCTGGAATTTTTAATTTTGTGCTTGTTCTTTTGAAAAAAGTACGGCAACATAAGAAATAACAATTATTCATATTCTGTTTAACCACTTATAATAAAAATGATTTCAAATTTGATAACAAATTTAATAATTCTACAAATTGTTGATTACATACATACTTAGAAACACTTTTGTGTTGGCTTTTTTTATTATTTTAGATTTGATTGTTTCCCATGAAATTGATAAGCAGAAATTTTATAATTCTGCGAATACCCTATCTATATTTGTTTTGGTAAATATAATCAAATATATTTGAAAGCTATGAACACTGAATTGACATATTAATTTAAGATTTCTGAATCTTCTAATTAATAATGTTTATGTGCTTATGCGCTTATCATTGTTATGGCTGGCTACCATAATCACGAATGTACTAATTTTTAATCATTTTGAATTAAATATGTGGTGCAATTATCTAAACCTTTTTCAATTGGACTTCAGAAGAATTTATTTCAAAGTATTTCAGTTGATTTTTACTTTATACTTTGTATCAGAGCTGTAAAAGAATGCAAACAATTTAATTGCAATACCCCGAAGTCACAGTTAATAACCGACAATTCATGATAGCAGTTACTGAATAACATATTTGACTCCAGAATAAAAAATGCGGTTGGAAGTCTTTTTTGAAGTCGCCGATTGGTTATTCATTTAGAAAAGTCTTTTTTAGAGTCGAGGGAATGCAATCTTTTTTTGCAATCATGAGACTGCAAATCTTATGACTCCAAAATCATGACTGCTTTGAAGTCACTTGCAGTCACTTGAACTCACTTGGAGTCACTTGAATACCCTTGAACTCAAATGTAGTCATTTGGAGTCAATTGTAATTTGAAGTCATTTGAAAACACTTGAAGTCTTTTGGAGTCAATTGGAATTTTTAAGTCAATTGGAGTCAATTGAAGTCAATTGGGGATTTGAAGTCAATTGGAATTAAATGGAATGTGAAGTCAATTTTAATATATGTGTTATTTAATAATTCCATTCATTCATTTTATCAAAACCAATTGTCTAAACAAATTGTGATTTTTATTATTCGCAAGAACCCTAATTTATAAATAATATGATTTATGAACACATTTCTAACTACATACAAACCAATTGACTCCAATTGACTTCAAATCCCCAATTGATTTCAATTAACTCCAAGTGACTCCAATTGACTTCAAATTCCCAATTGACTCCAAATGACTTTAACTGACTCCTATTGACTTCAAAATTCCAATTGACTCCAAAAGACTTCAAGTGACTCCAATTGACTCCAAATGACTGCATTTGAGTTCAAGGGTATTCAAGTGACTTCAAAGCAGTCATGATTTCAAAAAAAAAGATTGCATTCCTTTGACTCTAAAAACACTTCTCTAAATGAATAACCAATCGGCGACTCCAAAAAAGACTTCCAACTGCATTTTTTATTCTGGAGTCAAATATGTTATTCAGTAAGTGCAATCAAAAATTATTGTTCATTTGTGACTTATATCCTCAATTGACTGCATTCTTTTACAGCTCTGCTTTCTATAACTAAATGTTCTTTAGAATATTTCAATTCGATCTAATTTTAAATTTAATAATCCAATAGTTTGAACTTCAGAAAATTAAATTTAATTTTAATTGGAACTTTCTGAATTATATTTGAAATTTCTTACTAATCTAAAATGCATTGAATTTTTTTAAAACCGAAAAAGAAATGTTATCAATATTTAGTCGATCCACCTTCTCCATTTTTTTTATTGACATCAAAATTTTTAAAATTGCAAATGCAATTCGTATTTTTTTTCATCAAAACATCCATTTTTACAAAAAAAAAAATTTTAAATTTTTTTTTATTTTTTAACTTTAAAAATTAAAAAAATTTTTTTTTTTTTATTTTTTAGTAATTTTTTTCATCCTCGTTAACGAGGATGAAGAAAATTAAACTTTTAATGAACTGTCAATGTCAAAAGGTTAGTTATAGTCAACATTTTCATCATGATTAAGTTCACGAACCAGCAACGTTTGGAAATTATTAAAAATTACTACCGAAATTCTGAGTCGGTGGTCGCCACTTTAAGAACGCTTACTCCAATTTTCGGTCATAATACCGTCATGTTACCGTAAATGGAGAGCGCTATCGTGTTATGTTGGAAGATTACACTATACAACAAAATGAAAAAAATGACAATACCCATCTCCGATGATTCCTAATGTCTTTTGGTACGCGGAATCCGAAACTGCCATCAGTTTTGTCGTAACAACTCAGGTTTTTGAGATATAGGCAATTTTTTTATTTCCCATACATGGGTCGACATTTTTATCAAAATTACCATTTTTTCGAAATAAAAAGGAAAGCATCTATATCTCTCCAAAAAGGCAATTAAATTATCTTTAATTTAAGAGTTTTTTTGATTCTCTATTCCATTTCAGTCAAAAGTTATAGAGATTCGAAGTTGAAATTCTGACCAAAAAAACCCTTTTTCGAATTTTCTATTTTTTGGTCTTTATTACGAGCTGAAAACGAAATATCCTATCGCTGAATTTTATATGAATCGATAGTGGGAACTCTTGCGCAAAGTTTATATCTAAAAAACCTGAGCAGATTCGGATTCAGCAAACCAAAAGACATTAAGTACCATCAAATTTGGAGATGGGTAAAAAACAGTGTTGTATAGTGTTATTGTGGCCAGAATTGGATGAACTTGACATCAACGATATGTGGTTTCAACAAGACGGTGCCACTAGCCACACAGCACGCGTCACAATCGATTTATTGAAAGGCAAATTCGGTGAACGTGTTATCGCGAGAAATGGTCCGGTGGAATGGCCGCCTCGTTCATGCGATCTAACGCCTTTGGATTTCTTTTTATGGGGCTATATCAAGTCACTGGTCTATGCCAACAAGCCAGCAACTTTAGACGAGCTCAAAGACAATATCAAACGCGAAATTTCCAACGTTCCGGTCGAAATGTGTGCGAAAGTGGTGGAAAATTGGGTCCAAAGAATCGATCGCTGTAAACGGGCTCGTGGTGGTCATATGACCGAAAACGAATTTCATTCATAAAATGTAATGCTTACACTACACCCACAATAAAATTGAACTCAATATTTCAAAAAAAAATTCAGTGTTTTATTAATAGATAAACTTGTTATGTCCTTAATGGAAAACCCTTTATAACTCACACAACATGAATGGATGAGAAAAGCTCGGCCTAGGCCCTCCAGGGGCTGTTGTGTCATTTTTGAAAAAATTTTGCAAAATATTTTGCAAATTTACAAATATACATAGACGGTTAGTTGTATTTTTATAACATTTCACATTTCAAAAGTGGCTGAACATTTGTCAAGTAGTTGTAAACATATTTTTCAATTTTAAATTAGTCATTTTAATAACTTATTACCACGCCGCAGTGACGTACGTAGAGGAGGGGAAAAGAGGAAAAATCTCCCCCTAAAATAATTCAATTAACACACAAAATTTGAAAATGTCCTAATATTTATTTTGAAAATAAATATTAAAAATTTGTTTTGTTTTAATTTTTAGACAATTGCTTAAAATTGATTCATGCTAACTGCTAGAGTTCTAAAAAATGGAAACAATTTAATTTCATTCATTGAAACCACAGTTAATGAATAATAATACTATGCGATCAATTTTAAGTCATTGTTGTTTCAGGCATGAATTATTCAAGCACCAATTGAAACTAGACACACAAAGTAGTCAAAAACCACATAGACCGGACCGGACGATCAGTTCAAAAGTTTGTTGAACTTTTGATATCCAGGGAATTTTTGTAATTTTTATCAATTTTTTATAATTTTTCTTTTTTTTTTCAAAAGCTGTTGAACAAAATGTTTTTGGTGCCACCGATGGGGATAGGGGAATGCAAATTTTATGGCTGAATCATGACTGCTTGAAGTCACTTGAAAACACTTGGTGTTTCATTTAAGCACAAATTATATTAAAAAATCACTAAATATTCATAATGTTTCTACCCATTGTAAGAAGAGTAGGTCCCAAAAGATTATTATTTGAGAGCGAATAGCAAATAAATTTAACCCCCACACCCTTCACCCTCCTTCTATAATCTCTGTATCCGCTAGTGGTCTCCATATCTTTCATCTGCAATACAATCAATAATGCCGTCATATTTGCTTCGAAGTCCCTCAATCAATCGCTATGATGATAAAATCGAACAGTAAAGTATTTGCTGTTCGTTCGTGAAGTTGAATTTCGCTGTATTTAATTTGAATAATTAATTTCGAAAAAAAAAGAAAATGGATTATGATGATGGGTATAAATTTTTTTTAAGTCCACGGTCATTGCAAGAATTTCAGAAACGACAAAATCTTGCTATTTACTGTACGGAACCACAGATTCTTGATATCATGGAAACCGATGATTTTGGAAATGTTTTAAAATCGAAAGTAAACTTGCATTACTTTAAGGAACCAAGGAAAACTTCATATCCACTGGATCTAAATAAAGGCTTCGAGAATTATAAATTTCGTACTTTACCATCCTCTTTAAGTAAACTGGAAAAATACCTAATGGAAAAGGATGAAAATGAAAGTGATACAAATGAAATGTGTAAAATATATGCAGAAAGATCGGCTTTATATTATATAATGCTTGTTCCATATCGTCAGAAATCCTCCGAATATAATGATTTAACCATTTACGCTACTAAACTTAATGATGGAATTTATTTAAAAAGGCGTGGTGTCGAAGTGACAGAACGTACATCTATATACGATAGTTATCATTTCAAATTCGAGCAATATTGTTTTTCTGGTAAGTTGCAAGGATCTCATAAATGAATTCAAAAAAAAAAAAAAAATATTAAATAAAAAAAAAATAAAACGAATTTCGTTTTTCTTTTCCAGATGAGTTTGCAAATGAACCTCGAACAGATCTTCCAATCGATGAGAATAAGCAAATATATTGTATTTATCGTACAAAATTGAAGGAATTTGATATGCATTATTCTGCAGAAATAAACGGAGTTATTTCCGATCATGAGATCAAAGACACGTAAGAAAATCCTGGTGAAAATTATTTTCCATTAGAAAGTAGGTAAAAATTATTATCGATAAAAAAGTATATAATTTATCATTGAATCAATGAATGACTCATTCCAAATGTGTTTAACTTTTTGCCTCAGACGCGAGTTCAAAGTAATAACTTTTAACAACCGATTCTAGTACCCGAAAAAAAATGATGACGTAGTCTATGTAGATTAAAGTGCATCGAACTCGATACAAAAAGAAAGACAAGATTTTGCACCCCTCCAAAAAAAATAAACTTCGATTTTTTTATGAAGATTCCCAAATAATTTCCAGCGATTACCGTACTGGATCGTTTAAAAAAAATGTTTAAAATCTACTTTTGAACGGGAAATTTTTCTGTTCAAATAAAAAATCAGAAATAACACTGTGCAACAATATATGGGGTCATGCTTGGATCCAGCGTAACGACTATGATAGCTGAAAACTACTTGACCTAACAAACCCGTTGAAGCCAGCCGGTTTTTTGGTGCTCATGAATTGGCGTTTTCTGCCGTTTTAGGATATAACCGTGCATTTCTCGATGCTTACGTCTGAGAATCTATCATGGGAAAAGATGTAAGGAAAGTTTTTGCCTAACACTGCAAAGTCACATCTCTTATTTTAATGGGTCTTTCTTTGATACAAATAGTAAATTTATTCATAAAAGCGCTAAAACTGGTATTTAAAGTAGAAATCGTATATGGAGGTGTGAGAAAAAAAATTGTATTTTTGAATATAAACTAGAGTCTTAGAACATGGCAAAGCCTTGTGAGCTTTTATTTAGCATAAAAGAAGACTACTGAAAAATGCCTCCAAACAAAACAGGATTTTTAGTAGTTTTTTTTCGAAACGATTCACCCCACAGTGGAGCCGAAATATTTTTGAAACCGTCATAAAATAAACCGAGGTTCGTTTTTAGCGGGGCACAACAACACCTATTTTTCATGAAGTATAATGGAGTAAGGACTGGATATTGTTTTAAACACCCAACTCTTTTTTTACACGATTTTGAAATAACACAGTTCACAAATACACTTTTTAAACGATTATTTTGTTCTAGAACGAATTCCAAAAAAAATTCTGTTTTTTAATTTTAATTTTTACAGTGCCTTATAGTGCGGACACACGAGAGTGCATTTCAGGCAAATTAAACATTTCGTTGAAATGCGTTTGAAATGCAGAATTTCTCCATAAAAAAAGTGTCAAATGAAAATCTGCATTTTTGACTCATTTCACTGAAATGCTTCTGAAATGAAGAAATTAATTAGCAACCCTCAAAAGCAAGGTTGTAAAAAGCAGGAAAAATTTAAGATCTATTACATTTTTCTAGACATTTTGGATTTTGTTTTCACAACTGCCGCTCTTGTAATATTTAATAAGCGAAAAAATAAAATAATGGAGTCGGAGAGTGACTCATTGAAATTCCTCCAATTTTCCTTAATTGTTATATAAATTCTTGGTGTCCAAATCCAATTGAAAGGCAACTTTTTTTATTTGCACAAAACACACACAAAAATTTTTCTTCTTCTCCAAACTTATAATCTGTCAGAAAACGAATTTGAAATTCGTTTTTTGTCGTGTGTCTGTCTAAATTTGAAATGCAGAATTTCAACGAAATTCATTCTCGTACCAATATACAATAGGGGGAATATCCGAATTTATTATCAGTTTTTATCTCGTTGTACCTCAATATTCAGTACTTATTTTGTGCTAAAGTGTTCAGTTCGTAGAATGCATTAAATAATTTCAATAAAGTTCTAAAAGTTGATGTCCAAATTAAAGTTTTTTTTTTCAATTCGATGAGGAAATTCTCAGTGTAATTTGTATTGATGATAATTGATGATACTATTAATATATTATTTTACTTTTTTTTTTTAAATAGCCTTATTAACCCAGATATGCCTAATTGCCTATATCTGGTACACTTCAAAAAGTTTTTATTTTGATTGAATATATTATCATTAAATCAAACATTTCTGAAGTGATCTACATATAAGACAATGGGCATATCTGGGTTAATAAAATTCATAAACAACAACTATATATTCCTAAAAGACAAATAATTTCGTTAGCAGTGTGGCCAACTCAGCGCTTTTCCCGCTGATTTAAGTACTTTTTGTAAATTAAAACGCGGAAAAGTGATTTAGCGCTCAGAACGTTTTTTCAATTTAAAATATCTTCGAAAAATCGAAGAAATTTTCATTGACTAGAAGTATCAGTGAAAAAGTTTAAATGTATTGAGTTTCCTCGCAATTTTATAAGGAAAAAAATTTAAAACTTTTTTTTATTCTTCATTTTAGAGGATTTTGAAAAACAAAAGTTGGCCACACTGTTCGTTAGAATCTTCGAATGATTTACAGTTTATGTCAATTGGATCAACCATTATCAAGATTTACACCAGTAACTAGGATTGCCAAGCGGTCTTGATTCGTCTTGATTATCCAGATTTTTAGTTTTGTGTCCAGAGTCCCGACTTTCAGAAATTTGTCCAGATAAAATTTTCAAATTTCTGAAGATAAAATTTTTACTGATTAGTTTGAGCATATTCATTAAACAATGGAAAAATATACCAGAAGTCTCAGGCGCCGCTGAAAATATTTATACATCACTCCGTAGTTTAAAGCTAAAATGGTGTAATACACTGATTACACTGGAATACAAAATTTCAAACTTAAAATTTCAAACTTAACATATAATTTTTTATATTGTTTTTTTTTTTTTTTTATGTCAAAAAATCTTTTTTCAATGAAAGCTGAAAACCGAGAAATCCCGATATTTTATCTTAATGCCCAGATGAAGCCCGAAAAAGAACCAAAAATCACGTGTTTTGGAAATTTCTAAAAAAAAAACGCTTTTTCGCAAAAATACATAAGTTTCTAAAAACCTATTTTTTCTTCTCGTCCATTTTTCGTGTAAACTAGTGTAATATGGAATTGAACTTTTTTGCACGGGCTTTTGGGAAAATATTTAAAGTTTTTTCATCTTACACGATTTTTCAAAGTATGTATTTTTTACACGAATTTTTTATTTTTTTGTTTTTATAAGGAATGTATCGTACACATCAAAACAAGCAAAGGCTAAAACCAAGCCGTAAATGAAAAAATTAGTACCGTCGAAAAGTTTCCGGACAGTCCTGAAAACTGGCTTTTTGAGTTAATAATTTATTTCAAACGCTGCTTTTCGTAAACAGCATAATATGCTCATTTACTAAAAGACTGTCATAACTCAAAAAACTCGATTTTGCAGAAAACGCGTTTAAAGTTTTCAATTGACTCCCACTTTGCAGAAAAAAGAAGCAATCTTGTAATTCTCACGCACAGAGTATACTAGATATTAATATGAAATTTTTATACAATATGAAGCGTGATATAATGAATAATTCTGCATCATTAACACAAAAATCGTGTTTTTTTTACTTATCCTCAATCCATTTATTTATTGTTCTAGTTCCCAACATACTGAACATACCACTTTAGTGAACGACTAACTACCGAAAGGAAAACTAAAAGTAGGCGAAAGAAGGGGTTCATCTCGGAGGAAAAAGCAAAGAAAGTGAAAAACTTGTTTCAAAGAAATCCAGGCCTTTCCATCAGAGATGTTGCTAAAAAAAAGACCATATGTCACCCGGATATGTTAAAAAAAAACGCAGTGTAAAAGGACTTGAGACGTATAAAGTTCCGCTAGCCCCGAACCGGAATGACAAAAAAAAATGCAACAGCAAAAACTCGCGCACGAAAGCTGTACGACAAAATTGTACATAATTTTGATTGCATGATCATGGACGACGAAACGTATGTCAAAGCAGACTTTAATCAGCTTCCTGGTCAACTATTTTACACTTCAAAAAAGAGAGGTGATGCTGCGCCTAAATTTAACCTAAAGAACTTAAGAGTTTTGCCACTATTGTGGAACAAAATTATGGTCATAAAATGCCAAACCTATTTTCCAATCTTGACAGTCATTATTTTCGAAAGTACTGACAATATCAACATTGATTGTATCAAATATTTTGATTTTGTATTTTTCGATACTATTTTGATACTGATTATATAGAAGGTGGGCGTATCCACATTGCCCGATTTGGGTGAGTTTGACAGAATTTTTAAATATCTGCCTTAAAAATGTGTTTTTCAAATTTCAGTGATCTTCGATTACTCCATCTAAATTTAGAAAACCGCCATATGGAGATACGAGACAGTGCCACGCCCACAAATATTTAAATCTAAAAAGCAAAAATAATAATTGTATAATTATAGTATATTAGATTCAAAAACCATTAACAAATAATTTTATACAGTTAATATGATCTAGACTAGGGATGTGCACTTCAGTTGCCCTCTGCCGACGTCGTGTGTATGAAGGTGCTAGAAGCGGGGTGCAAATTTAAAGACGAGCGGTGGTGGTTTTGTTGTGTGTAAACATACACATTATTGTTGTTGTTTTGCCAAAAGCACACATAAATGTGCATGTATATGTGCAAAAAACGAACATAACAGAAAAGAGTACACCAGTGGCGGATACAAAAAAAATTTCTGGGGGGATCATAAATATTAAAAACTTTCTACATATTTAGAATTTTTATATCAGATATAACTATTTCATGTATTTGAAAAATTTTCGGGAGAGGGGCGGAGGGAGTGAAAAATGGTCCCATCTATCCCCTTGCAACTGCCACTGGCCTACACAATTGTGAAGCAGAGTGACCAGATTATATTAAAATAGCCCGCATTCTTTTAAATTTACCGACCAAAATATGTCCGATTTACACATTTATATTACCTTTACCAAACGTAAATCAGCTTTCAATTTATAAAACATATCGTGTGAGATAGAAAAAAAAACAATTAAAAAACAAAAATAGCTCGATTGATTATAAATGGTTAACTTGGCCACACTAATGTGGAGAGTGAGTGAATATAACTGAGAGCGCCCTGGCTACTGTCAGAACGCTGTCAGAACGCCGAAGAAATGTGAGCATTGGCAGTAGGAATGCCAACTTATAAGGAATTCCTCGCATTGTTGGGAATCGACTTCAATTTTAGTTAGTTGTTGGAATTGGGGAGTGAGATCGTTTTAGTGGGCGACTGAAAATTTTAATTTTTTGTCAATTTGTAGATATGAAAAGTATATATTTTTTTGTGTAAAACCTTTTATTAATTTTTATTTTTATTATTCTTTAAATTTTGTTAAAAGTATTTGCATACATTACATATATGCATAAAAGTTGTAATCGTAAACAAAAATATTATTTACTTTTTTGTTAATTATTAATTGGATCTAAAATACAGAGTTGGCATCCCTGATCAGCACGAAGCAGTGCGTTTGCTGCTTCTCTTTTTTTCGATCTCTCAAAGTAACAACCAAGCAGGAAAATTACATATGCATTCAATAATATAATTAAAAAGTTCCACAATACAAAGGTAATTGAAAAATTCTTTCTTTACCTGGTAACGCAATTACTAGGTTTATGAAATCAATCCAAAAAGCATGAGTAAAGTATAGCTAAGTACGAAGTTTTCTTATGCATTCACGTTCACACTCTCTACAGGGACGAAATCAATAAGTTCATATATGTACATATACATACACAAAAGCGATCGAGGGTACCCGGTGGCTATACGGTAGCAAAGAGTATTGCCTTATAGCTACACTTGATGTAAAGAATGCGTTTAACACTGCAAACTGGGATAAAATTACCAATGCGTTGGTGCAGTTCCAAGTCCCTGGATATATCCGGAACATCATTGGAAGCTACTTTAGCGACAGAGTGCTCCTTTACAAAACGGATGATGGCACCAAAAAGTATAGAGTATCTGGTGGAGTCCCTCAAGGATCTGTACTGGGCCCAGTATTATGGAACATCATGTACGATGGAGTACTTCGACTCAACCTGCCAGAGGGGGCTAAAATTATTGGCTTTGCTGACGACATTGCTAATGTAGTGGTTGCAAAATTCCTTGGTGAAGCTGAATCTACCTGCAACCGAGCGGTCGAAAAAGTAAAAGAATGGCTATACTTAAGTGGACTTACGCTAGCGGGTCACAAAACAGAAGCGGTATTAATAAGTAGTAGAAAAAAGGTTGAAACTGCGAGAATACTAGTCGGTGGGCACGTAGTGGAGTCTAAACCATACATTAAGTACTTAGGCGTTACAATAGATCACAGGTTGAACTTCAAACAACATCTGATGTACGCAAATACTAACGCGAATCATGATGAACACAAGGGGTCCTAAGCAGAACCGAAGGAAATTGCTTGCCAGCGTGGTAACCTCGATGCTGATGTACGCAGCTCCAATATGGGTCGAAGCTATTAACTGTATCTCTTACACCAGAGGAATCAAATCGACGTATCGACTGAGTGCTCTCAGAATATGCTGCGCGTTCCGTACTGTGTCAGAGGACGCCACCCTGGTTATCGCTGGTATGCTACCAATAGCACTCCTCGTAGCTGAAGCTGCAAATATCAAAAATAATTTAGGTGGTGATGCGCCCCTAAATACCCGTAAGGTATTAAGAGAACGCAGTGTGCACACATGGCAAAACTTTTGGGATTCTTCCTTTAAAGGACGTTGGACGTACCGCCTAATCCCGAATATTCCGAGATGGCTAAAGCGAGGACATGGACAGGTGGACTACTACTTGACCCAAATACTGACAGGACACGGATGTTTTAAATCTTACTTACATAAATTTAAACATGACGACAATCCGTTTTGCACCCAGTGTGCACCGAACGTAATTGAAGACGCAGAACACGTTTTCTTTGTCTGTCCGCGATTTATGAATGAAAGAGAAGAGCTAAGCATAAGGGTTGGGAGTCCACTAATGGTTAGTAACCTGGTGGAAATAATGCTTGACTCAAATGAGAATTGGTCTGCTGTCTGCAACATGGCAACTACAATTATGAAAAAACTACGCTGCGCTGAGCAACAGCGCAGATCGTCATAAAGAGGCAATAGGCCGCTCCCCCTCCGTGAAGTAATGCCTAACGGTAATACCACGGAAGAAAGGAAACGGAGCTGGGGTGGGTTTTTGGTGCGGTGAGCTGAAAAGCAAGTCCCACACTTTTCGGCTTTCAACATTTGTTCTCTCATACTAGTTACTCTTCCCCTTAGCACAGCTTTACCCCTCGTCTAGCCCTTATGAGTATAGCATCAGCTCATATGTGTTTATTGCCCATATGTGTCGAAGTGCACATCGCTAATCTAAACGAACCACTGTGCGACAGTTCGTTTCCTGCTCCCTTACTCAGCTGAATGATTCATTATTTCGTAATGAAGCTGTGTACAGCTTATTAGCTTTTTTTCAAAGCATGTTCGATAGCTTTTACGGTTTAAGCTTTGTGATAAACTGATAAGTCTATGCACAGCTGATAGTATTTAATACAGCCGCAGAAATATAGAAATAATTTGACTTTTTTTTCTTATCACTCTTATCAATTAAGCAAGATTATTGCCAATAAGTCTATGCTGTTTTTATTGAAGTGAAAATATTTATCGTATTTAATTTTAATAATTTACTTAAGTAAATATGTAAAATTCAAAATATTCTCGATTGTCTTTAAAAACGAGTTTCTTAGTTTTATTATTTTAAAATTAATTACACACTTTTCTTCTATGTTACTATACTTATGTATATTTCTTTTATTTATTTATTAAAGGTCCAACATTGGAGAAATCAATAAATGTCGGTTTGCCGCAACGAAATTATTATGGTATAATCCAACGCGTGGACCTTTCAAACAACATCCAAAAGCGCTTAATTGGTGGGCACAATCTTATTTAGGCAAGCTAAATGATATTTATGTGGGTTTCAAAGAAAAAGACGGTCTCATATATCCACCCATTGAGCATGTACGGGTTCAAGATTTGCCACAGGTAAGACTTTCCACAAAAAAAATTTTAATAGGATACCATTTTAATATTGTTATTTTATATTTTCAGGATCAATACTGGAAACCGAATATTTGCAATGCTTTTTTATATCAATTTTTAACTATGATTCAAGATAAAATGTCTCATGTAAATTGTCCTTACACTGTCTATGAATTTCAATATAAGTCAACAACTCACAGAGGCATTAAATATAAAATTCATGAAGGAAAGAATGAACATTCATTTTTAAATGAAGAATTTGTACAACATATGCAAAATAAAAAATAATTTATTTAGCCGAAGGCTCTGGTAGCCAGTGCTCCTCTTAATTCAGTAATCTAATGATTTATCATTATTTTTCTTGTAATAAATAAATAAATAAATAAATAAATAAATAAATAAATAAATAAATAAATAAAAAATATTTAAGTAATGTTTTAAGCAATGCTTGTAGGCTTCATTAGTCGTTTAGGTTTTATTTATTTTATTTTATTTTATTTTTACAACATCCTAATACAGCAAGATTAAAAAATATCTTATAATTTATAGTATTAGTCAAAGTGTCTTAAAATGAATAGAACAATTATATAATTGATAAAACAGAGTATTTAAAAAAAAAAAAAAAGTTTGACTTAATTTAAAATTATTAAGAAAAGTGTTTTAAATTATTAAGAAAAATGTTTTAAAAGACCAATTTTGAATTGCGATGCGTTGCTTATTATTTGTAAATGACTAGGAAGGGAGTTCCAAAGCATAGTGTAAATAAAATATTGACGTTCAGATGTTAAGTTCGAGTGTTTAAATATAATTAAATTATTAGATCGCTGTGAGCGCGTAAAACAAAGTCTTTCATATTAATAATTAGGCTCCTTAGTGAAAATAATCTTATGCAAAAAAATTAGATTTTTGTACTTTAGAAAATTGTTAAGGTTAATAGAGAAAATCTGTTTACCATAGCGCGAGACGTGATATGTTCGTTTTAATCCATAGATGTACCTGGCAATATTATTGTAAAGGACATTCAATTTTCTATTACTCACAGCGTCACTATTAGCATATATTTCGCAACCGTACAACAAAGTTGTGACCAGATAAGTTTTCACAAGTAAAATTCGTATTTTCTTTGGAGTGAAATATTGTGTTATCCAAAGAGAACGAAGCATTCCATATACTTTTCCTATTGTACTACAAATGTGAGTATTCCATGTAAGGGTTTTATTAAATATGATTCCAAGGTTTTTTGCTGAATCTACATAGTCAATTTCAGTGCTATTCAATTTAACTTTTGGGATGTTAATGGTGTTTATCGGTTTCCTAGCAATTACTAGACATTTAGTTTTATTTGGGTTAAGGCACAGACCATTTAATGACGCCCAATCCTGTATACGCTTCAAGTCTTCGTTTAGATGGTTAACGCAAGTATTAATTTCCTCCAGTTTGCAGGATGTGTATAATTGCACATCATCTGCATATATGTGAGCCTTACAATTTTTCAAGATGAGTGGTAGATCATTCACGTACGTAACAAATAACAAAGGACCCAGAATGGAACCCTGTGGCACTCCCTTAGTAACGGGAAGAAGACTAGAAAGTTTGTTTTCAATGCATACTGCTTGGAATCTATCTTTGAGATAGGACTTGATTAATTTGGTAGCTGTAGAGGAAAAGTTGAATAAATGTGAAAGTTTTGAACATAAAATTGTGTGATCCACGGTATCAAAAGCCTTAGAGTGGTCGAGAAGGGCAAGAAAAGTTACCATTTTATTATCAATCTCTATACGGATATCTTCACATACATTGATGAGTGCGGTAACGCAACTTCTTTTTGAGCGAAAGCCTGATTGCCTATCTGTGATTAAAAAATTATCTAAAAGATATTTGTTCATTTGCTTATGCATTATGGATTCAAGAACTTTAGACAAAAATGGCAGGATAGCAATCGGACGGTATTCATTTGAAGATTTTGGAATGGGGATAATTTTAGAACGTTTCCAAGTTTGTGGAAAAACAGATGTCATTAAAACAGTGTTAGAATGTGTGTTATATGTGGTAATAGTTGAGGAAGTAATGATTTTAAGAACACCGGGTGTATTTTATCAAGACCTATAGCATTAGATTTTATAGTCAAGAAGGATTCGAGAACCTCAAATTGGGTAACACATGAAAAGCTAAATTCAGATTCCGTCATTGGTAAACTTTTTAAATCGTGACTAATATTTCCTTGCGACGTCGGTAGATTGAGAAACTTTTTGTTCATATCATTTACGTCAACATTCAGGTTAGCAGGGGTCTTGTTACAACCGATACCAATATTACGTATTTGTTTCCATGTTTGCTTACTACCTACAGCTTCTGTAAACCTTGTGTCATAAAAATTTTTTTTAGAGGTTTTAATTTCTTTTGTAACCAATTTTCTGAGTTGCCTATACTTTTCATGCAAGCTTGAAGTTTTGTTTTGATGCGAATAAAAGATTTTTATTTCATCTATTACCCAACGTTTCACTTAATTTTTAAACTTCTTCAGGGTTATCTGTTTTATTTAATAAAGAAAATTGTACATAGAATTTTTAGTTACATTACATATGCATATGAAAAGCATAAACATAAACAATTGGACTTACTAAGGAGATTTTAATATATCATATTGCACACAAATTGTTGTACATAGATATGTACTATCACAGTCTTGGTTCTTACCATCGTCAAGTTAGAATTGTTCAATTATTGTAAACATAAAGCATACGAAGCAGGGCCGTAGCCAGAAATTTTTTTCGAGGGGGGTTTTCATTCCAAGAAAATATTCATAAATAATTTTTATCAAACCGATTTTTAAATACAATAAATTAAATCGGTGATACTTTTGATGGGCCCTATAAAATTAAAATTTTAAGAAAAATTTTCCGATATTTTTTAATCTTAACCTCAAAAAAATGGCCAAAAGTGACAAAAAATTCACAGAATAATCAAATTAAATTTTTTCAAATAAATATTATTCAATGTGCATTCTAATGCATTTTGTTTATCGTGAGGTACATAATTTCATTAACTCATTGACTTCCCACTACTGATGATGTACCCAACCTCAAAAAAATTACCAAAAATAGTAGGGGCTCATTTTTTAAAATGATCACCATTGGTAATTTGAGCCATCAATGATAAGGAACCCGGATGAGGTTGGCTTATATACCCTAAATTCGTGAAGTCACAGCATTAAAAGACATCTTTCTAGTCATGATGCTCTGAGTCTTAATGGGTTAAAAACTAATTACATTTTAAAATTGTCTCTTAAAACTGCATGGGTTTTGCTAATAAGATGGAGTTTTTGCGAAAGAATTTTTCACGTTGAACACGAATCTGTGCTCAACAACTTCCCATCATGTCACGTTTTAGGAAAAAAAATGAGGTTCAAGCGAGTCTAATTTTACAAGAATCCGATTATTTTTTCTATATTTATTAATTTTTAAACTTTTCAAACTGATTCAGGACGAAACCTTAAATCAAAAACAGTTACTGACCTAGAAAAACTAGGTCGCAGTGCCTGCCTGGTTGGGCTCCTCTATTACTAATAATAATAAATAGAAAAACTATGAATGCAGGAGTGCTCAGTATCACCTTCTCTTTTTGAATCCGTAGTCAAACCTCATGTCGAAGAAAACAAATCGAATTTGATCGCATAGTGTAACCAAGATTTCAAATTTATTTTTTATATTTGACTTTTTAGAAAAAAAACCGATGGAAGTAAAAAATATCGTTAAAGAGATTTTATTTTGACTTTTTTTATATCCATTGGCAATCAATCTCAAAAATTAGAATAAAGTTTCCACATTTCGGGGGGGGGGGAGGGGGGGGAGGGGGGTCAGAACCCCCAAAACCTCCCCCTAAATACGGCCTTGATACGAAGCGCTTATGTCGTCTGTGTCTTCTTTCTTATTCATTCCCTGCCGGCAACTCAGCTAACTTTTAATTCACTTTAATCTAACTATTTCGCAACTAGAGGTGGTTGATACTTGGATTATTTTTAATGGAGCCAACTGACTATTTTAACTTTGCGATATCCTAGGCAGTAGTCAATTGTTCGACTCTGCATGACTTTTCAACTAACTTAAAGTTAATTGCTTAGAAGTTAGCTAAAAGTTAAAAGTTTAAACTTATTAAGTGTAGCTATAAATTAATTAGCTTATAGTATGCTTTATTAATTTCGATTTATAATAAAAATATATCTTAAAATTTTTGAAATTCAATGAAAAACATTACATTATATGAAATTAGTTTATTTTGCTTGCACCTCTCACATTATTTATTTATTTATATTAATATTTATATTTAATCATTTTCAATTTAGTTGCACACCTTAACCTCACTTAACTGCACACACGAAGTTGAGCACTGATTTTAATTTCACAATGCACAAATGGGGAAAAAATCAAGCAAGAAGAAATTTTTAAAAGTTGAACAAAAAACAATGGATGTGTGCACGGCACGCAAGATATTTGATGTGTAAACAGTTAAGCCAACTGAATGCCATATACATAAGCTCACATATGTATAGCCATATATAGGGATTTGATGTATAATCTATATGCTTAGGTAAATAATTCAAATTAAAACAATTCTTTTATAAACTTAAAAATTTATTAGATATCATTGTCTTTTATATATAATAGCCCAATTCACCATAAATTGCAAATGGTCTTGCATCATTGCAAATGCAAATTTTTATTCCATATCGCATATATTTGTTGTTGTGATAGCAAAAATATTTTGCAATTGGACCAAATCGTAGTTGCATTATTTTTCTTTTACTCAATGCATCGGGCGCGATATGTTCGCATATACGCAGCTGTAATTGCATCTTTTTTTCCGCGCTTTTTTCTTCCTGTCATTACATTACATACATTATTGTTTGATATCAACTTGAGTTAGATTTGAGGTCAAATACCTTTCTCAAATCTCCAACGTTAATTCTCAAATGCACCTCAATGGTCCTTTTATTAAAAGGCATATTTTTTATATGGTGATTTTCTTAGTTATCAAATTGAAAAATTTATGATTCCCAACTTGATATCAAAGGAATTTCTCCAACCTGTCAAACCTCACTTTTCACTTTTTTGCTCTTACGCATCCCCCAAATTGAATTATAATTATGTACAAAATATACATTATGTAAAGCATATATTTCCCTTTAATTCATTTTCACCTCACTTTTTTTTTCGAATTTTTTTCACTTTCACTCAGTTTTTTTATATTTATTTTTCAAAATTGAATTGAATTTACAGAAAATGTTTTCCACAAATTAAATTTCTGTGAGAAATCAACAGTATTGCCATACGGGTATACTTATAAAATATTGTAAATAATATCTCAAATTTAACTCAAATCGTATTCAAGTTGATTGGTTTCAAGTGGAGAAAAGTGTTTGATATCTAATTGAGAATTATAATATTTCTCAAACATTGAAAAAAATGTTGATTCTCAACTTGATGTCAAGTAGAAAGTCAACAAGGAGCAAAAATGTTTGAACTTAAATTGAGAAATACATACATTGGAAATCAATTTGAGAACTAAGCTTTTCTCCAACATTGAAGAAATAAATTTTCAATGCATATTGGGATTTAAAAAAATATTTAATTTTAATCCAATCTAACTAATCGAATGCAAAACCTATCAAACGCCTGTGTTTGCTACGGCGACTTCTCTACTTGTATGGTATAGTCGATCTCCATACGTTTAACACCAACAAATAATTCTGCCACGAATAAATGTACACACACACAGCGTTGCCAGAACGACGATTTTAACGTAATTTTGACGATTTTTTGACCCAATGACGATTTGACGATTTTTGTTGAAAATTGACGATTTTTTAGATCAACCACAACTACACAAAAACTTTTTTGTTTTAAAATCTCTTCTGCCATTTTTATACATATAGTATATCACAAAAATGTCTTTTAACACACCAATAATAGACAGGCTTAAATTTATTTTTACCTTATTAAAAAGCTGCATAGAAAGCTGTTGAAATATCAACTGCTTATATTATAAAGAAAGAAAATGTGATTCTGACTATTTTTTGAACTCAATACTACTAAGTGATAGTATGATGTGACAAAAGTAAGTTTCCAAAAACTTAAATTTTAACAATTTTAATGAATTGGTTTTCAATAGTGAAAATAAGATTTCTACACCGATCTAGACTAAATTTATTTACTAATCGTCTTTATTCCTCTATACTGTGGGAAGTGTGCACTAAAACAATTAACCTTAATCTGCTTTTGCATTACCATTTGATGGCAAGTCAAAGCTTGGTGATGATCATTAAAAAAAGCTTTCTTCACCATTATGAACATATTTCAATACACATTGCATCTGCTATAAGATAATGTAAACATTACCTATTAAGCTTTTCTCATCAGGAACTGGTACATGTTTTGAAGGAACAAAAACTAGATATATCAGTGTTTAACTTGATTTCCAGTGATACAATTTTGATTATTCTTTCCATGCACAAATATTTTAAGACCACAGTATTTAACTCATGATGTTAATAACATTGATTTCAGATACAAAGCAACATTTTTGAAAAGAAAATATATTTACGTTGGCATTTATGCTAAAGAAAAATTAAAAAGGGCCTTCATTAAAACGTGCAAAGCCTTGTAAACTTGTCAAAATTTATATGAAGTTTGACAGTGTGTTTCAAAAGAAGTCAATTCATTACAAAGTTTGATGTCACATCTTAAAAATCCAATTAGATGTTAAATTCAGGGAGCAACATCTGATGACGGTTTTTTTTGCTGAAAACTACGATTTTTTCTTACAATTTTGACGATTTTTGAAGTGAAGTTTCTGGCAACACTGCACACACATATTGTTTTCGTATGTACATATATGAGTAAGTAAATTGATCGAAACATAAACAAACAAACTCCGCTCGTATTTTAATTTCTCCCTCTCTTCTTCTCTTTCTTGTTTAGAGTAGCACAGTCATGCCGCGCAGTAGTGCGAGCGAGAAGGGAACTGGACGTTACAGTTATCTTACATCTTACGATACAGTTATTCTTACATTTTACACATTTTAAATTTTGCCCATACCGTGAGCTAAAATGTTTACACATCAAAAATTATTGTTCAGGAGCTAATGAACATTTCTGCGATTTTTAATCATTGAAATTTTCACATGATTTTTCGACTCATATTGTATACATAAATTTATGACTTTGCATTCATTCATATGTTTTCCAATTTACATTATTAGCTAATGTGGTTAACATACTTAATAGAGTGTAATCGAACCAAATTTTGTTCGATCCAACGCATTTTGCTCGATTTCTAATTGGATTCTTGAAAATGAACGGTAAAATGTTGCTGAGCGAATTGCAACCTCTTTAGAATATAATCTCTTTGTTTGCAGTGAGAGTTCAGATGATTTTCCCAATAGCCAATACATTTTTTGGAAACGTATGCTAAGCTCGCTTATTTTTTTCCTTTTCCATCTAAGCTTTGCATCGAGAGTAAATCGTAAAATATTTAGCTGTGTTTTTATAAAGAACTTTACTATTACCATTCATAATGATAGGAATTTTATCCATTTTATTTTTTGTGGTGAAGTTTATGCGAACCGATTTTGCTTCGTTAAGTTTAATACTCCATTTCTTGGTCCATTTTATGATGTCATCAGTAACGTTTTGTAATTTTTGTGTAGCTTCAGCTTTATTCTCTCCTGTGCATAATATTGCCGTATCATCTGCAAATGTTGCTATTTTTGTATTTACTGAAACTGGTATGTATGGTATAACTAACGCTCGTATCTATACAGTTTTTCGCGGTAGTATACAGTTTTTTCAACTACAAAACCGCATACCGCCTTTTTTACTAAAATACCGCGTTTATACTAAGAAAAAAATATCAAATTTTTGAACGCTAGGAAATTCAAATTTATCAATCGCAATGCAAAAAGCCTGAAAGAACAATGGCAACTCGTTGCGAGTATACTTTTGAAAGAAGTGGAAACATTGAAGGCGATTCTTATCGTCAAATGTAATTTGAAATATGCATGCGTTGATTTCTATAAATATCTCATAGGAAAGCCGGGATCGCTTTGTCAAATTCCTTCCAAGCAAAAATTCTATATAACTACAGAAAGAGATATGCAAATGGAGAACGAAGACGATATAGATGATGGATAAATTGCTTTCCTTGTTAATTTTCATTCGAAAAAATTCATACCGCGAAATATACAGTTTTTTTCAAATCGATTTACAGTTTTTTAAACATTTTTGGTAGAAATATACAGTTTTTGGTCCCAAAAAAGATACGAGCGTTAGGTATAACACAGGCCCTAGGACGTTACCCTGTGGTACGCCCGCTCGTATCTTCTTTAAGCTTGAATATTCACATTCGTGTTTCGCTCGAAAGTATCGTTCAGATATGTATGAATTTAAAACTTCTGAGTATTGGGTAGGTAGATCTCTTTGTCTTTTGTATTTCAATCCACTATGCCACATACGATCGAAAGTCTGAGCAACATCTATAAATAGACTGTAATAAATTTGCTTTTGTTAAAAAGCTTTTTCCATGATATCAGTGACCGTATGCACTTACTGCTCTGTCGGAGAGAGATAGGTCTGTAGGATTTAATGTCGTTTCTTGCCTTTCCAAGCTCAGGAATCATTATTACCTCGGCCACTTTCCATTGGCTTGGAACATATCTTAAGTGGTTGGTAAAAAAAAGCGAAACAATTTTGATATTTGATAACTTTTTTATATTACATAAAAAAAACTACTACAAATGACAGCCTTTTTTTTTTTTTTTGGTAAGTAGCCGACAACATTTTGGGCATGATTTCATGTTTTCTAGATCATTTCTAAGGGAATATTTCTGGCCTCTTCACCAATTGCTTTTTTAAGTTGTTTCAAAGCCAACAATTTTCGTTGTTGCATCTGAGATTTTAAGTATCCCCACAAAAAGTAATCACAGGGTGCTAAGTCTGAAGAATTTGGAAGCCCTTCAAAAGGTTTCATATAATGAATTTTATTTTTATGTTTTTTGTAGACAATGAATATTAAATCTAGTTATCTAAAGTCGTGACTACTGTTCCATGTTTTTAGTTAATTTAGGTAATGTATAACAGGCTTAAGGAACGTATATATGTAGTCATCACAACAACAGTTTATACAGAGACGGGCAAATCAGACGGCATAATTAAAACTATAATTAAGATCATTGATGAGGAATCGTGGAGGATTCCGAAACGACCGTCTGATTTACCCGTCTTTGTATACACTGTTGTTGTGTTGACTCCATATATACGTTCCTTAAGCCTGTTATACATTACCTAAATTTTATATTTGTCAAGAAACTCGAGAGTTCATTTGGATGTATGTGACAGAGCCGAGTCTTGAAACAAAATCCAATTTTTATCGGTGTAGAGTGATTCTACATTTTTGGATAATGGTGTGAAACAACAATCAAATAATACTTCGAATTAATTTTAGTACCAGTCTCGACAAAAATCGGTTTAGTTACGCCATTGTTTAATATTCCCATGAAAACCGTTAAACCCTTTGGATGAGACCTTTTGAAAATCGCTGCATGTTTGCCCGCGTGATATGTGCTGTATTCGACGTTGGCCATTAGCATTCAATCAGTCACACTCAGGAAGGAGTTTATATAAGCCCAAAGAGTATTTGTACCGTTTTTTAATGGATTGCTCAGACAAAAACTGGCGGAAAGGTTTTTTTAATGAACTTGCAACCAAGTTTTTGATTTATTGCCCTTCGTCGAACTGAGCGAGCATATCTTTTTCCCAAAAGCACCTGATTCTTTTCAGATTTTCATTGAATTTACTTATTTGTATCATGGTTGTTAAAATGTTTGTATTTAGTTAAGGTTATTTGGATTCCCGGAAAAATGAGACTTATTAATAATGCTAGAAAAGGAATTGAGAAGAGTACATATGACTTGTGAGTGTCACGTGGCTCCAGTTGCTCAATCCTGAATCTATTGAATATTGCCAAATATATTTTAGAAATCGAAAATTTAGCATAATTGTACTTTCTTGCACGCTGAAGCGAAAATTTTTGTCACGCCACCTCTTCAGAAGTCTTCACCACATTTTTCTTTTCCTTTGCCAAAACGCCCGAGCTTAACTATATACAGGGTGACAATCGTAAAGTGACGCAAGTTTAATACTCTGCAGCAAGCTTTGCCATTTACCGTTACTTTAATTTAAAAAGCAAATTCATTCATCATTGGCTTTGCTTTTAATTTCATTTGAATTTTTGTTATTACATTTTGAAATTTCCATAAAAATGGACAAGGAAAATATTCGTCGTGAAATTATGAAATTTCATTTGGCAAATTATAGTAGCCGTCAAATTGGAAAGGCTTTAAATTTGTCAAGTCGTACGGTAGACCGAGCTATTATTCGATATAATGAAACTGGGGGTTTTGGAGATAGAGACAGGGGAAAATTTTCAACAGTTGCCACTACTGGTTTAACAGAAAAAATTCGTAAACGAATCAAGCGAAATCCAAGGCGTTCAATGAGAAAAATCGCTAAGGAAGTGGGAGTAAACCGTGAAACAGTGCGAATCATTGCAAAATCAAAGCTTAATCTTAAGCCGTACAAGCTCCGAAAAGCTCAAGATCTGACACAAAAAAAGAAAGATTTGCGACTGCAAAGATGCAAGGCGTTGCTACGCTCTTCCGTGTTAAAAAATGTTGAAAATATCTTGTTTACAGATGAAAAAATTTTCACGGTTGAACAACATTTCAATGCGCAAAATGACCGAATGTGGCTAACATCATCATCGCAACAAAATAGGACTGTTGGCCGAGTTCAGAAGCCAGCTTCCGTTATGGTATGGGCTGGAGTTTCCGCCCATGCCAGAACCCCTCTAATATTCGTTGAAGAGGGTGTTAAAATTGACCAGGTGGTTTATCGAAGCATTTTAAATGAACATGTTCTTCCCTGGGCCCAAGATACATTTGGAAATGAAAACTGGACTTTCCAGCAAGATTCTGCACCTTCCCACATGGCAAAATTAACGCAAACATGGATAAAAGATAATTTTTCTGGATTCATAACATCTCAAGAATGGCCACCATACTCCCCAGACTTGAATCCAATGGGCTACTCTATTCGGAGTATTTTAGAGAGTAAGGCTTGTGCATCTCAACACCAAAGTCTGGAGTCGCTGACAAATTCATTAGAAAAAGCCTGGACTGAAATTGATCAGGAAGTCCTGCGGCGAACAGTCCTACGATTTCCGGATCGATTGAAGGCATGTGTGCAGGCTAAAGGAGGTTATATTGAATGAGGTGGGGTTCAAATGAATGCTTATATATTCAGCAATGTTAACACTTAATTGTACTTAATGGAAGTACGTCCTTTTGAAAATAACTGCTGAAATGTGTGCGTCACTTTACGATTGTCACCCTGTATATATGTAGGTATATGTAGTTCCCCTTGCAGGATAAAAATTCACAAACAAATTTTTGGACAAATTTCCATTGTTTTGACACAGATATTTTTGCTGTACTATATGGCAATTGAAGCATTTCGAGATTTGAAATTTTTTTAAAAATACAAAATAGTAAGGGAGTGTTCTCGGGTATGAGACGGGTTTTGTTTTTGAGCCACAAATTTTCATTGGTTGAACCAAATCGGATGTTTTATATACTGTCGGAAAGGTAATAAAAATACACAATTTTTATCCCAAAAATTCAGTGATTCCATAGGCAAGCAAAATATTATGACCGATTTTCTGAGGATGTGTATTTTTGCCAAAAAAAAAAAATTTTACCCGGGTATGAGCCACCTACAAAAATCCACTAAAAATTGGAAAATTTGAAGTAAAAACCCCATAACTATTTAAGAACATAAATTTATTTATTTTGTAGGCCTTCAGCGGCTAAGAGAAAAAGAGATGGTAGTTTTTATACATCATCTTTCTTTAAGTCATCCATCCAAATCGCTATCGCAATGTTTGCACACTTTAAATGAACAGGCCGCTTGCATGTGATTCATTTCATGGACGATTTCATTTTTTGGCGTTGACATGGCTAAAAATACAAAAAAAATTGGATCAAAACACTAGTTAAGTGGTGTCTCATACCCGGTGATATGCTGTGTCTCATACCCGGAAAATAATGCCATTTTGGGAATAACCAAAAAAAAAAAAAAAATGTTTCCAACCATATAATCCAAAATTGGATCGGAAAATAAATGAAAAACACTAAATGTTAATGCATTACAATCACGTTTTTCAATTCATTCACTAGAAAATATATCACTTTGAAAAAAAAAACCAAAAAAATTTTTGTGATAATTGCACGGTTAGGTTGAGTTAGGCCTGTAGATTACATTCTCTAAAGCTTTGGGTGAGTTTAGATCGTTCTCACACTGGAGCCAACGCAACCGCGATCCGAAACAATGAAAACCGTTGCGGTTGTTTAAAAGCGATTAGTATTGCCAGTCGCTGATTTGTGTAGGATTCGAGTTGCATTGCCACCAGTGGGAGAACGTCCTGAGAATTCAGAGTGTATTTATGTATACAAGAATGTATACGAGGGAAATTAGGAACTTTATTTATTGACAACCTTAAATGTTGTAATGAAGAAACTTAAAAATAAACAAAAAATCTTTCATCTCTTATAGCTCACAAACTTTTGCTTATCTACTCCCCCACCCCCCCCCCCCTCTCATTCCCCCCACCTTCCCTCCGTTGTATTGTCTCTAATCCCTGAATCACCCTGTATAAATAAATTTATAAGTTAACTTGCATTTTTTTTATTCCATTTTAATTGCTATGCCTGAAAGTATGCAATACATTTGTATAGTTTTTTACCAAATGCTTTTAATTTCCGGTAAGTTTTTTTTCATTCACATTTTATTCCAATCATGTGCTCTCTCCTTGTTTCCCCTTCTCTTTCTTCCACCTTATTTTTCTATATCTTTCTCTCTCTCTCTCTCTATCATTCATATGCATTCAATGTGTAGCTATTAAATAAAACTTGCATATAAAATTCTATTAACCCATTAAAATGCTATGGCAGCATTTCATTCAACAAATTTAAAAATGACAATTGCCATTTTAAAAATTTTGTCAACATCACATCACAGTAGTGGTAGAGTTACCAGCAATTTTTGGTTGGTCAGTTAAGCTTCATAAAAATTTATTTAATTTTTGGTACTTTTTTTATTGCTGTTATTTTTGCATTCTTTCTTCCATTTTTATTTTTATTTTTGGTTGGTAAAGGAATACATGCAAAATATATTTATTCAATGACAATTGAGTTGCTATCGATTTGTATTCAGTTTGCATCTTTGTTATATTGAACTGAGTATTCTTGTTGTTTTTGTTATTTTTCAATAATATTGCTATTGATATTGTGCACGTAGTTAAATGTATTTTTAAATAAAATTTTAGTATTTCAAGTGCATTTACGTACTGAATTTAGTTTCCGTTTGATTTTAAAAAGCGCTGGATAATATTTATTCATTAACACCTCAGTGGCCTAATGGTAGAGTGCTAGACTGAAAACCCAGCTGCCTCGGGTTCAACTCCCAAACGGTGTTACGACAATAGACCTTTGAAATTCGAAAAAGAGTACATAATTACAAATTTTTCAATTTAAAAATTGAGTAGGTTGGGTTAGGTTGAGTGGGTCATTCCCCTTAAGTGAGCAGAAAACCAAATAGCGCGATTGCCCCTTTTTGATACCACTATCCAGGCTGTTATAAGTAACAGATTTGAAGAAATAAGGAAAAGCTTCATTTTTGCTCTAATATAATAGATCACAAAACTATTTGCATCACAAAACTTTACCAGAGTATTTAATTTGATGTTAGAGGCCTCTCCTATTCTATTGAGAAATGGTTTGCCAAATATTTTGGGTCTATATCTTATTCATACAATTTCCACCTTTGAAAAATAAACAAGCTTTTTAAATTTAGAGAGGTTATTTTTGGAGCACATTATTCTGTATGTGGATCACTTAGCTAAACCGTCCACCTGATGGTGGTCTGTGGCAAAAAGTACTAGAAAATAGCACTCCAAATCAGATTTAGATAAACTAGAGCTTGTACTGACTTAGATGAGTCCAGCGAAGACCCCTAGCTGGGCAGGATATTTATATAAGGAGTGAGATCGAAAAAATCTTAACATATATAAAATTCAATAATTTTTAAACGGTTGATCTTAGAGTTTTAATTTTTTTTTTATTTAATTGATAATATTTTACAAATTACAGAAGAATATAACTTTTATAGTTCCAACCACTATTTATGAACTCCTGGACCTTTTTTGGTAAGCCTTCAATTAGAGACTTAATAGTTGTTTCAGACACCTTTTTGGAACAGTTTGCTCATCTCCTTTTAAAATCTTCGATATTTTGGGTTTTGGATGATCCAGAAAAAGGCAATTTGTACCCGCTTGAAAGGACAAATGGATCAAGAAGACTATGGAAGGCGAAAACGAGAGAAAATGGTAAATAGAAAACCATAAATTATCGATTCAAAAGTGCAGTAACAATAAGAACTGAGCTAAAGAGCTATTACAACGTGAATATAAATGTCGAAAACTTACGCAGAAAGAAACGAAAGTTCGGTTTGTATGGCAGACGATCAGCCAAAAAGTCGTTGTTGACGAAATGAATGGAAACAAATCGCCTGGCATGGACTAAAAACTACAGCAACTCTGGCAGACTCGAGAAAACTTATATGATCTGTCAAATTAAACTCAATTTTTTTTGTGCATTTAATCTTCGGTACGTGCGTCGCTCAGATATAGAGCAATACAAGGATAACTGTGTAGCGATAATAGTCAAATGCCCACAAAGTCATATATATGGCTTGAATGAATTTTTCCTACTATATCCGGGGTTCCATATGCCATATTAAAGGGGTTGTGAACGCCCAAAAATATGGCTAAAATTTTATAGAGCAATTGCTGTAAGCCAACTGTGGTGCGCTTTCGCGCATTAACGACGTTATTTTTCTGGACGACTTCTGCGGCATATTATTACGCCAAATTGGCAAGGTTTAGTTAGTAATTAATGCCTAATGTTTGATAACTTTAGAAATAGTAAAAAAGTTAGATTATTGATACTTATTTGTTTGCAGATTCAAAATGTTTTCCATGATGTTAGAATTTACTGGCTGGAATAATCAGTTAGCTCGCCGGATTTAAGTCCGATAGAGCACCTCTGTCATATAATGAAAGTGAAACTTGCTCAAAACATTGCCAAAGAATAAAAAAAAAACCCTTGTTGGAGTTTTGAAAAAAATTTGGTATTAAAAAAATAACGAATGATATCCTTAAAATGCTTGTCGACTCCATGCCATAATAAAAGCTAAGAGAGGGGCACCATGAAACTAAACTATTTTGCTTGTGACTTTAACATGAAGCAAATTTATCCTAGTTTGCACCTTCAAAAATTAATAAATATTTTTATTTTTACATACTTTTAATTAATACCCTCAAAAACGTGAAATTTTTTCCATATTTTTGTTGATTTTGTTCTCGAAAATGAAAAAAAAGTTACATTCACTAAAACAAAATCAGGTTTAGGTTCCATTTTAAACGATTTTCTTGAAATTGGTGGGTGGTGCGGTTTTTGTGACCGCCAGTGTAAGTAATATACTAGTATGTAATTTTAGTATTGAGTTGAGCTCTAAATTTGCCTTTTTTAGACAAAGTTTAAAGTTTAACTATTATTTTCTGATCTCAAGTCTGAATTTTCTTGTTTTTTTATCATATAAAAATATATGTGGTAGATGTTATTTTCTGTTTTTAGTTCTGTCCCGAATCGTTTTCTGATTTGAATTCTGAAATTATATTTTTTTTCAGCTAAAAAAGATTTAGTATATTTTTTGATTATACTCAATCCAGAAATATTTTCTGTTTTTGAATTTGAATTTGCTTTTTATGTTACCATGGAATTTAGCACCAAGTTTGATTATTTAGTTAAATTATTTTCTAATTTTAATTTTGATTTTAAGCCCGATTAATATTCTAATTTAATGAAGTTTGAATTCGTTTTTTATATTAGTAACAAATTAAAATCTTAGCTATTTTACAATTTAGCATTGAATTAAAGATGGGAAGCTTTGAACGATTTTTCGTCCAGTTCCTAAAAGTAAGACAAAGAAAAATGGTTGGCTACCTATAGCCAACTAAAGCTATAAGTAGGTTGCAGGTTAGGTTGGGTTAGGTTAGGTTAGTTACCGGCAAAAAAAAAAAAAAAATTTAGGCTAGGCTGTGGCTGTTAAGAGACACACTTAGGCCTGAACGGCCCATTGTGATACCACATAGTTGGACCTACAGTTTAACGCTGATTCCGAACGGCGGTGTGGCAATTTTTTATCGGCTTGGTGGTTTTGCCATTACCAACCAATGTGTGTACTTTATCTTATTGGAGTATGAATGTATAAACTCGTAATTGTGACTAAGTTCATATCTATCATACGCGCCATTTTTTGACATTGACAGCTATTCTATTTCGAAGAGCGCCAAAAATACTATAAGAATTGATCTGTCAAATAATTTTCATAATTTTACAAAAGTGTTTTACTATAGCTGAAAATGTCGAATTTCGTGCCAACAAAACAACATTTGCGGGAAGTTTTAATTTGCCTCTTCCATTTAAAGAAAAACGCAACTGAATCACATCGTTTACTCACTGAAGTTAATCCTGACTGTGCTATAGACGTTAGAATGTGTCAGGTGTGGTATGCCCGTTTCAAAAGTGGTGATTTTGATGTTGAAGACAGGGAACGTTCAGGCGGCCCGAAAAAGTTCGAAAATGAAGAATTGAAGACATTACTCGAAGAAGATTCATGTCAAACGCAACAAGAACTTGCAGAATCTTTAGGAGTTGATCAATCAACCATTTCTAAACGATTAAAAGCATTGGGAATGATTCAAAAGCAAGGAAATTGGGTGCCGTACGAATTGAAGTCGAACGACGATTTTTCACCTGTGAACTGTTGATTGAACGACAGAAAAGAAAAGGTTTTCTGCATCGTATTGTGACTGGCGATGCAAAGTGGATACGTTACGATAACCCAAAGCGTAAAAAATTATGGGAACCGCCCGGACATGCATCAACATCAACGGCAAAGCCGAACATCCATGGATCCAAGCTCATGCTGTGTATTTGGTGGGATATGAAAGGTGTCGTGTATTATGAGCTGTTGAAACCGAATGAAACGATCACTGGCGACCGCTACCGACTACAATTGATGCGTTTGAGTCGAGCAATAAAGGATAAGAGGCCAGAATATTAGAATAGACACGACGAAGTTATTCTTCAGCACAACAATGCTCGGCCGCATGTTGCAAGGCAAGTAAAAATATACTTGGAAACGCTAAAATAGGAAGTGCTACCTCACCCGCAGTATTCTCCAGACATTGCTCCCTCTGATTACCACTTGTTCCGATCGATGACACATGGCCTGGCTGAACAGCACTTCCGTTCCGTTCGAAGAACTCAAAAAATGGGTCGATTCGTGGATAGCCTCAAAAGATGAGGAGTTCTTTCGAAGAGGAATCCGTATGCTACCAGAAAGATGGGACAATACTTTAAATAATAAATTTATAATCACTTTTTCACAATATATGTCCAAATTACTAAAAAAATACGACTTTGTACATTCATACTCCCAATATAATTCTCATACACTTCATATTAATAGTGAATATAAGAACGTAATGAAAATTAACCATCAGACGAAGACGGGAATCGAACCCGAACCTCCTAGATGAAAGTCTAGTACACTATCCACTAGACTATCGAGGTCGTCTAAGTAGGTTGTAAGAAGTTTTACTATTAATTTGTTAAAATGTGCCCAGCTGTTTATAATGTTAAGGAAGAACATGGGTTAAACTTTTCTTATATTTAGTTTTTTTAAAAGCTTGCATACTTTCAGGATAAAGCGAAAATATTAAATATAAAAATCGATTAATTCACATCATTTTGAAACCTTCTAAGATTTCAAACTTTATATATACACAAGTTATAATTATAATTTTTAATAATACACACATACCTAACCTAAATGATTAAAATTATATTTGACATCTTCACACCACATCCGTATAACAAAATTAATAATTTAATTATAATTTATGCTAACATAAGTACATAAATACTGAAAGCTGTAAAAAAATATATTTTTAGTCAACCGTTTTGTTTTTTTTCTTTTTTGTTTTGTGGTAAATTTTATAAGCTTTGAATTTCTAATTAGATCTAATTATTTTTGTATGTTGTACCTTCTAATTAACTAAAATTTTATATAATATGAAAACCGCAACACATTTTGTGCACTGAATATTAATAACATTATTAATAATGTTGCCAACAACCACCAACACGACCACCACCATCAGCAACGCCACAACATAAAACTTCTTACAATTATTAATGTTACACACAAGAAAATTTAGACTTGTTTATACACAAACACACACAAACACACACAACAGTGGCGTATTCAGGGTTAAACCAAAAATGAAGGTTTACAATACAAAACAGATTTTTTTTTCTAAATCATTATTTGTAATTTCTCTTCTGAATGGGGAAAACTAAAGAAGAGAGAAGGGCCGAAAATTAAAACTTTCCTTTTGAAAACGTGCTTAAAGAATAGGCAAATATGATTACATACATATGTATATTCTCCATCACAAAATAGTTGAAGACATTGAAAGTCAAAACCACCTAAGTCCGACTTTGGCAAGAAATTAAGTTTTAGAATTAAATTCATAAGTAAAACTTTATTTAACAATCTTAAAGTTTTTCATTTACTATAGATGAAAAACAAATATTTGACAGATAACGGTGAATTGTTGATACGAGTAATAAAAAAAAAAAAAAAATAATAATATCCAAGAAAAGGTTGGATTATGGTGGTTTTGACCTTCAAAGACCCCTTAAGTGCATGAAAGCTGCATTGAGGGCTCAACGTTCCTTGTGATGATGCCTTACGCAGCTTTATAGATCACGAGAATCTCTGCTTGAAAGACACTACAGTACGTTATCTTTCCATTCCTGTCTGCTGGGTATGATGTTCTAGAAGTTTCTTTCTACTCTCACTTGTAGTGTGATATAGTCTGTAGTGGTTTCTGTTATGCTATACTTTTTTAGTATGGATGCTTGTCCAATAGCGTTGTGTTTCCAAAACTGAGGTATCCACCCAGGAGTGGAAAGTGAAGAATCATTTCCTACCCCGCTTGAGGCGCTTTGCTTCAAGCTCCTGTAACTCCTAAGCATGCTAATCTCTGAACTTTTACAAGTTGGTTGAGATAGCAAATCTTGTTTGCTGCATTCCACCATCCCAACGAAACATACGTAAGTACAGGATGACAGTATGACGGCCGTGTACATTCATTGGATGAGCCGGTGACGTACGCCCTACCGTTTACCAAAGGTTTTCTGGCATGCGTAGAAAGCGCATAATGCCTTCTTTTTCTTTGCTTCGACATTCTTCTTCCAGCTGAGCTTGCTATCAAGTATAATTCCAAGATGCTTTGCTTCGGATGAAAGTTCTAAAGTGATACCGTCAAGTTTCCGGGAGTTCGAAGCGCGGTATCATATATTTCTTTGTGAACAGAACATGTTTGGTTTTGGTTAGGGATTAACTCCTAAGCGGTTTGGTTCCGCGCACATTGAAAGCTTCTTAAGTGCAGAGGAGATGAGATCACTAATTGTCGACAAGAATTTTCCGCCTATCATGATTACGACGTTATCTGCATACGCAACAGCCTTTACTCTTTTTTGCTCAAATGCTGTAAGGATCCGGCAAGTAACCTCTTGTGGTACCCCTCGTGTGACCAGTTTCTTTTTTATACTAGTTGATATTTGGGCGTTAATTATTCTGCTACTTATCATTTCATCGATCCAAATAATCAACCACTCTTCTACTTTTGATCTAACTAGTGCTATTTTAATGGACACCGTCTTCACGTTGTTAAACGCTCCCTCGATGTCCAGAAAAGCCGCCAGTGTATAGTCTTTGTAGTGAAGGTTCCTCTCAGTAAAAGAGACAACTTCACGTTAGACTGACTCCACTGACTTAACTTTAAGATAAGCGTATTGGGTGCTACATAAGTTGTCATCATTTAATTAATTTCTAATATGCAGATCGATTATTCTTTTTAAAGTTTTCAATACTGCAGTTACAATATTGCAATGTTGTTTTTACTCTTGGAGGTTTGCCATTGCCAGCCAAGAGATGGTGCCGTACATTAAATTTGTTCATTCGGCGTAGCAGTCCAGCATGCCATTAGCTTAGGATGATCACTCAAACTCGATTACTTGTTTATTTTAATGCAAAATATAGTCATAGTTCTTCAAGTTTGTTTAGGTACATACAGTGCCGGTCATATCATTTACAACCAAAATCACTTGTACTTTAAATGACTTCTTAAGTTCTCTAAAATAATTTTTATCAAAAATCTTCTTTATTCAAAACAATTTGTTATATTATTGCCATTTATTATCAAAAATTAAAAGTACAAAATTATGTTGCAAATAAAAAAAGAAAGAAGTAATATTAAATTAAAGTCTGAATTGAAGAGGTCAAAATATTTGCAACAAGGAAAAGTTAATGTGAAAATTGAAGAAAAAAAACTTTGATGCATATCCATTACACTCTTCAACACCCAAAAAAATAACATGGTTCTAAAAGTGGATTCTGATAGAACTCGTGTTTCGGTGTTTTAAAAGTTTACGTCTAATTTTCTATTTACGCGGACCTAAAGTTTGCCCATTACTAACAGATTAAGTATAATAAATCATTAGAAAACTTGCTACTTTTGCATCAAAGCTTGGTTATATGTTCAGCAACTTATAATAGAATTTTTCGTAGAATATTTTTTTTCAACATATTAACCCTTTAGTGCCCACCGTTATGGATATTTTTTGCCCTTTTCAAAAAAAGTTACATTTTTGACCCATTACTAGGGTCGATAGAGGGTTAATGTGTTCATGAAATATGTTGCCCATGAAATTCTACTATACGTCACTGAACAACAAAAATCTGAAAACTTGATATTAGTAAAAATAAAACCAAATTCCAAAATTGTTTAAAATTTTCACGTTTTATACGCAGAGAACTGGTGTATCTTTAAAAGTATTTTCTAAACTAAAAATATATTTTATATTGCAAAATAATCATTAATTAATTAAATTATTCAATGGAGTATTAAAAATATGCAAGAAAATGCACATAGCTAATGGCTGATGATTTGATTCAAAAGCAAAAGAAAGCGAGTCCGAATGGATTAGACGAAATATTTAATAGAGCCAATGCCACGTAGACGAGCAACAGTGATCGCTAATAATAGATATGCGACAAAATTTAGAAAACTTTTTCGATTTTCCTTCAATTTTCACATTAACTTTTTCTAGTTGCAAATGTTTTGTCCTCTACAATTCAGACTTTAATTTAATATAACTTTTTTCTTTTTTTATTTGCAACATAATTTTTTGTACTATTAATTTTTTATAATAAATGGCAATAAATGCACTTTGTTTTGAATAAAAAAGATTTTTGATAAAAATTATTTTAGTGAACTTAAGGTGTCATTTAAAGTATAAGTGATTTTGGTTGCAAATGATATGACCGGCACTGTATATTCTGTATAACTGTTAGGCCTGAATTCACTTTGTGACCGGCCGTTTGTTTTATATGCTGCTGGGTAGATATTTTGAGTGGCTGCAATAGAGAGGGAGAGAGAATTTGCACCTGTCTGCTCATGCATGCGTATGTATATGTTTCCTAATTACGCATAATTTTATTTCCTTTTTTATTGATTTCATTTCATTTTCATAAGTTTAAGTTTATGTGAAAAAAAAGATTTGTGACACTTAGCATTGTATGAATTCAAGTAGGAAAAGCATAAAATTTCATATAGATTTCCTTAAAAGTTGCTAATCTCCAATAAATGGCAAGTTGAATATCTTCTTTTGGATTATGATTTACTCTATCAGTTCATTCCAGTTTGTTCGGTTTAGAACCTTAATATGTTCGCTGTAGCTTACTGGTATTGGAATTGTTTTAAAACCAAGAAATCCTGCAAATAAATACATATTTCCTTAGTTATACTATTTTATGATAAACTAACTGACCCGGCAGACTTTGTTCTGCCCTTTCTACGAAGAAGCGGGAAAATTGAAGTTTATTTCAATGAAGAAAAATTAAGTTTCTTGGTGTTTAAAATTTAACATTGGTAATGACAATTCAAGCTTATAGGACGTACATTGAATTTGGTAAAAATTCTAGATTTAAAAATAAGGCATAAAAATTGGCATTTTTAAAAGTATTTAATTTGTAGAAGAATATCAAAGACAGTTCTAGAAGTTATATCTAATTCCAAAAACTGTTTAAAAATAAGTACCCATTGCTATTTATTATAGAAATAAAATTTATTATAGAATTTGTTACACCTATCGGATTTTGACATAGCTAGGTAGGTTCTTGAGATATTTTATAAATTAGTAAAAATAATAGTAGAAAAAGGAATGGAGAAGTAGTAGAAAATAACAGGAAAATGTTGAAAAAAAAAAAATTAAAATAGAAGTAGAAAATAGAAGTAGAGCATGGTGCAACACCCACTAGTCCAACAAAATGAAAGAATTTTTTAAATCCGGTATTGACAAATAATACTTTCATACTAAGATATCCCGTAATGAAAATTCAGGGTATATGAAAGGTGCCACACCCCCTTTGTCAACCCACCCATATTTTTGTTGTAGCATGACATTGTTAATTCACGTTCTCGTACCAAATTGAGTTAGTTTTGGGAACACCGCTTTAAGATGGCAAAATGCGATGCCGTCTACATCCAATTTTTTTTTAGAAATTCTTTCATGTAGCCCAACTTTAGATGCAGTGGCGGTAGAATAACATCCTTAGCTTTAACTAATTGGACGTTTGAAACGTTTTTCTGGCCTATTTGATGCGACTCACGAGAAGGCCGTACTTTGCGATCACAGTGATTCGGTGCACGACTATCCCATTCACAAAGATGCGCTATGCGTTAATTTTCTTGGTAATCACGGTTGTTAATGAATTTTTAATTGCGTATGGTAAAATGGGCGGCAACATGGCTATAAAAATTCATTTTCTGCAGTCGCATTTGAACTTCTTCCCATATAACCTGGGCGAGTTCAACGATGAACAAGGCGAATATTTACGCCAAGAAATGGCTACAATTGAAAAGCGCTTGGAAGGAAAAAATAAAACAAAAATGATTTCAGAGCGAATTTAAAAAAAATCACGGTCAAGCAAACATTTTGGATGGAAAAAGTAGTAGAAAATAGCAGCAAAAAAGTAGAAGAAAATAAAATAGTAGTAGAAAAGGTAGTAGGAAAAAGAATAGAAAATAGTATTACAAATTGTTGTAAAGAAGTAGTAAAAAGGTAGCAGAAAAAGTAGTAGAAAAATAGTTAAACATAGTAGTACAAAAATAGTAAAAATGTGGTAGAAAGGGTGGTAGAAATAATAGTAAAAAATAGTAGTAAAGAAAACATGTATCAAAAAAAGTAGTTGAAAAAGTAGTAAAATAGTAGTAGAAAATATTGGTTGAAAAAGTAAATTGTAGAAAAAAGGAAGGCTAAAAGTATTAGAAAATAATAGTAGAATTAGTAGTAGAAAATAAAAAAGGAGTATGTTGCCACACCCACTAATTCAACAAACTGAAAGAATCTAAATTTTAGTAACGTACCATAAATGGCTCTCGTAATGACATTGATATGTATCTCGTAATAAAAATTTAGGTTATATGAAAGGTGCCACACCCCCTTTGTCAACCCACCCATATTTTTGTTGTAGCATGGTATTGTCAATTCTCGTTATTGTACCAAATTTCTGTACTGTGCTATAAATGGTTCTTGAGATATACCAAAAAAACTATTAGGATTGTATGGGAAGGGCCACGCCCACTTTCCTAAAACTCATTATGAATAGCTATGTTTCATCCTCCCGCCCAGGAAAATATATTCTGGAAATATGATTTCAATCGGTCTAGTCGTTCAGAAGTTACACGATGTTATATACACAAAACTGTACGATTATATATAAGTATAAAGATTTGTGTTTAAAACAGTGACAGCCCAAAGCTTGCTTTGGTGTAAAAATAGCTTTAAGTTCTTTAATCCGTAAACGGATAAAAAAAATTGAAAAAGGCTTCTTAGTTTTCGGTTTTTGCATCGCATTTGGCGATGGTATAGAATGGCCGTCACTGATTTAAAGTTAAAAATTTCGCACAATTCTGTTAATAATTTTAGTGCTGGTTTAGCAAAAAACAAAAAAAAAAAAAACAATTTAATTTCATTGCAAGTGCCTCAGATTAATTTCAGCAATAAAAAATTTCTGGAAGTAGAAGGATAGAAGAAATGCAAATTTTCTATATATAAATCACAGTGTCTGTTTTACTACTAAGTGGATTTAATTTATATGGCAGAAAGTGAAAGAAACTCGTCTTCTGTATTTTTTTTTTTATTTTTTATTTTGGTGCGAAACTCTTCATCTGCGTACTACTTAGAAATTTTGCTGTAATTAATTAAAAAAAAATCAAGGAGTAGAAAAGAAATTAAAAAATTTCAAGCATGGTTGCATTAGCTGCAACTAGAGATTTAATATAAAGAAAATTATCTAAATTCAGCATAAATTCCAAGTCCAAGCCAAATGCAAAAGCGCAGAAAAAGTATCAAGAAAGCAGTGTGCCAGAACTAGTGATAGATATATATATGCATTAAAATGCATCAAACCCTATACAAACAAAAATAGATTTTTATTATATTTTTAGTAAACTATGAAAATTAAATCTAAGCGTTAATTTTTCAAAGTCTTGACTACCTGTACTAATTTTGTAGTATTCCTCTGAAAATGAACCTCGGTTTTTTTGAACCTTTTTTTCACCAAAAGAAGCTTACAGAATACAGCTTTTCTATACAAAAGTCTTTTTTTTTTTTTTAAACTAGATCCGAAATTTTTTGTGAATCATCATAAAACAAACTAAGGTTAATTTTTAGATGGCTACTGCAATCAAATTTTTTTTCGTGAGTCACCTTAATGTACATTCTTCTCAGAATATGAAGTGTATAAATTACGCTTCATCATGAATTTATTACATACACACATATATCTATATATATATATGTGTGTGTGCATTTGCTGGTCAGTAAGGGTCGAATGCTTTAAGCGCATCACCGCTACTATCTTCTACTGTGGTTGCCAAATGTTTCACTTGCAATTGTGACTTACATTGTGGTCGTTTTTATTCTCCTACTTTATTCTATGCTGTACACCTTTGCGTGCAACAAACGCCATTGTTGCAACATGCATGCATCCGTTTCCTTTTCGTTCATGCTACGTCACAAATGTGCAAATTAAGCAAAAAACTTGCAAACAACAAGAATAAAAAAAAAAATTAGGTATAAAGCATTTTTGCTAGTAGTACTCATAGTCGTGGGCGTGAATGCGGGTATGAATGTGGGGGAGGAGGGGGCGTGATTGTGTGGGCATGACAGTTAGTTAATTCGTTAGTTAGTTATACAGTTCTGAATAGTAAATTCTTTTAATTTTCCCTAACAAACAATTGCAAATATTCTTTTTATTTTATTTACTTTTCACACAAATAAATTTATTCGGATTTTTTGTTTTCTTTTAGAAGAAAGAGAGAAATATTTTACGCATAATGTTAAATTTAAAGTGAGCGATTGAAAGTCACTATAGTCAATATGGAATGTTCTGGGCTTTACTCACGCGAATAGGTTAAGAATAGTCACAGGGTGGTGGGCAGTCACTCATCAAAATTGGAAAAAAAAATTATCTAAGTCTTTTGATGGACGGGCCAGAATGAATTCCAGACAGTAAGAGCATTGAAGGTAATGAAGAGCAGAATTAGCTAAACTTAAATAGATATTGCATAGCGCAACTAGTTCCACATCCACTGAAGAAGTTTAGAGTCCAGGATTTAGAAATTCGGTTTGGAGAGGGTTGATTTTACCAAATATAGGATAATTCTCAGACTAATAACTACACCAAAACTCAGGCAACAGCTAGACCAAAAATCAGATCAAAAACGCAGACTTCATGCCAAAACTCAGTTCACTAGTAAAGGGTGTTTTACCAAAAGTTTACAGGGTTTTATTTTTTAAATAAAACTCACAAATTTTACGAAAAAAAAAACATAAAATCTTTATTTTTCGGATAGTAGAAACTTGGGAAATTATACGTGGAATGACACATATACAGGGTGACAATTGTAAAGTGACGCAAGTTTAATACTCTGCAGCAAGCTTTGCCATTTACCGTTACTTTAATTTAAAAAGCAAATTCATTCATCATTGGCTTTGCTTTTAATTTCATTTGAATTTTTGTTATTACATTTTGAAATTTCCATAAAAATGGACAAGGAAAATATTCGTCGTGAAATTATGAAATTTCATTTGGCAAATTATAGTAGCCGTCAAATTGCAAAGGCTTTAAATTTGTCAAGTCGTACGGTAGACCGAGCTATTATTCGATATAATGAAACTGGGGGTTTTGGAGATAGAGACCGGGGAAAATTTTCAACAGTTGCCACTACTGGTTTAACAGAAAAAATCGTAAACGAATCAAGCGAAATCCAAGGCGCTCTATGAGAAAAATCACTAAGGAAGTGGGAGTAAACCGTGAAACAGTGCGAATCATTGCAAAATCAAAGCTTAATCTTAAGCCGTACAAGCTCCGAAAAGCTCAAAATCTGACACAAAAAAAGAAAGATTTGCGACTGCAAAGATGCAAGGCGTTGCTACGCTCCTCCGTGTTAAAAAATGTTGAAAATATCTTGTTTACAGATGAAAAAATTTTCACGGTTGAACAACATTTCAATGCGCAAAATGACCGAATGTGGCTAACATCATCATCGCAACAAAATAGGACTGTTGGCCGAGTTCAGAAGCCAGCTTCCGTTATGGTATGGGCTGGAGTTTCCGCTAATGCCAGAACCCCTCTAATATTCGTTGAAGAGGGTATTAAAATTGACCAGGTTGTTTATCGGAGCATTTTAAATGAACATGTTCTTCCCTGGGCCCAAGATACATTTGGAAATGAAAACTGGACTTTCCAGCAAGATTCTGCACCTTCCCACATGGCAAAATTAACGCAAACATGGATAAAAGACAATTTTTCTGGATTCATAATATCTCAAGAATGGCCACCATACTCCCCTGACTTGAATCCAATGGACTACTCTATTTGGAGTATTTTAGAGAGTAAGGCTTGTGCATCTCAACACCACAGTCTGGAGTCGCTGACAAATTCATTAGGGAAAGCCTGGACTGAAATTGATCAGGAAGTCCTGCGGCGAACAGTCCTACGATTTCCGGATCGATTGAAGGCATGTGTGCAGGCTAAAGGAGGTTATATTGAATGAGGTGGGGTTCAATTGAATGCTTATATATTCAGCAATGTTAACACTTAATTGTACTTAATGGAAGTACGTCCTTTTGAAAATAACTGCTGAAATGTGTGCGTCACTTTACGATTGTCACCCTGTAAATAGCCACCACGGCTTCTTTTTGGCATAAAGCCGGTTCTATTTTAGTTATGACAACACTGATATTGACTTTCAGGTTTCGAATCGTTTGGGGATCATTGACATAAACTTTACTTTTATCAAAACTCAATCGCATGATCTGTGTAGACAACTGGTGTCGCCAAAACGTGAAATTACACAGCCTGAAGATTTGGTACGCAATATGTTGAGAGATTCCCTTGAAGTATGGCTCGTTGCTTCATTCTGTTGAAAGTAAGCATCCTTCGTGTCAATATTAACTAATTCCGGAAAGAAAAAATCGTGCATTATGGTACGGTTTCACGATCCGTTGACAGCAACAGTCTCACGTCGTTTTCAAAGAAGAATGGCCCGATGACACCGCCCGACTGAAATGCTCACCAAACAGTGACTTTGAGAGGGTTCATTGAAAGCTCTTGAATATCGGGTCACCAAGATGAAAATGAGCCTCAGCTGAAAAAATGATTTCTTGGCAAAAATTGCGACTTACGGTGGTCATGTTGTCCAGCACCCAATCAGCAAACACTCGACACTGTGCGTGGTCTCCAGGTTTCAATTCTTAAGTCAATTGAATTTTATAAGGGTGCAAATGAAGATCCTTGGTCAAAATTCAATGCACAGTAGAAAGATGCAATTGCTTTGCACGGCACCGAATTGATTTTTTTAGGCTCTCCGCGACACTTTCACTGAGAGAAGTAATAATTTTTGCAGACAGTGCTTGACTTACATTCCTTTTACTTATCGTGTGATTCCGAGGAAAATTTGCACGCAAAATACATAAATTTTCGTAACAAATTTGAATCATTTGGATTCGATCTTTTACCATGCAGCGTTCCAGGTTAAATTTCCACGTTTATAGAGCACGTTTTCAAATTTGACGTTTATATAATGCCAGCTGTCAAAATTATAAAAGTTTCCAACACTGCAGCTTTTATACTCACAATTTACACCAAAATCTCAGACCAAAAACATATCATACCTCAGAACAAAACTCGGATCAAATTTCAGACAAAATTCATACCAAAAACCAAAAACACAGGCCAAATCCTGACCAAAAAGAGACTAAAAATATAATCCAAATTCAAACCAAAAGTCAAATTAAAATTCATATTAATATTCAGATCGAACTCAGAGAATTCAGAGAAAACTCGAACCAAACTAGACCGAAATAAGAAACGATTGCTACAAAGGTTCTGGACAAAGAGTATGTGAAATTTTATTCTGGCTTTTTCTGCGATCGCCATATAGAAATATTTCGAATCAATCACAATGCGAAACTATTGAAACTACTTGGTATATGCTGTGTAATTTGGCTAGGATTGATTCTTCTTGGGGTGCAAGAAACCGGTAGGTAGGTAAAACCGAATGAGTGATTTTTTGTGTGAAAACTCGGTTTTAACCGAGTACTTTTCCCAACTTCAATAAATCGGTGTACCGGTTTCCTTAAAACCGACTACAAATTTTGGTGTTTCGAAATATTTAAAAAGAAAAAAAAGGCGATTTTTCACCACCGCCGAAGGCCAACACGGACATAATTTCTCAGTATTTCTAGAAGGGAATACAGTTACTCCAAGCGATTTAACGTTATACCTTCGTCACAAGATTGTAGCGCAAAACACAAAACCAATAAAATATTGGACCGAGCAAAAACACTGCATTTCAAATTTTTCAGAAGTTCCACTCAAATTCTTAAAGATTACCAAAATTCAGATCAAAAACCAGTGAAAATATCTGAGACCAAAAGTAGACAAAACTGAACCAAAATTCAGATAAAAAATTAAAACAAAATTCAAACCGGTTTCGGACAGAAATTTAAACCAAAACTCGTGTCAAAATCAAGCAAATTCTGACAAAAATTTCGACCATAATTCAAATTAAGAGTTGCATTAAAACTGAGGCTAAAAGGACACCAAATACTAATTAAAATCAGACAGAAATTTAAACCAGAAATGAGATCAAACGCTAAGTAAACGGTGGCCTGAGCAAAATTTGGACCACAATTTAAACTAAAAGTTACACGAAAACTCTGACCGGAAGGATCTCAAATATAGACCGGAAGCAAATCAAAATTTAGCCAGAGCACGGATTAAAATCCTAACTAACTTCAGGCCTAAAATCTTCAGCTTCCTAAAGCCCCCTGGACCACTGTCAGTCAATCAGTCAGTCAATCACAACACCGAAAGAATTTTTCTCTGCCGTATCGATTAAAAGTTTTAAAATTTTGTTTGAGTAATTTTTGGTTTCTTTTTTGTGCAGTTTTTTTCTGGATGCTAAATCAATACTTAGAACAATACCTTGATTGTCGATGGTAATTCAATAGCGTGGTAAGGTTTTTAGAGCGAGTAAAGCTATTAACCTGATTATGAAACGACCGATCGCTACTCATATTTTTTAATCTGTATGTGAGGTGAACGTTGCACAAAATTCACAGGTTTCAATCTAGCCTGGCAATGAGCATTTATTTACTTGATAACTCTGGAACTTAATAAAACTTTGTGGTTTCAGTATTTTCAAAAACTCAAATTGCAAAAATTTTATAGCTAAATAGCAATTTATAAAACATATAAACTACTCTAGAAATTAGGAAAAAGAATATGTATGAACGAATATAAATAAAATAATTTGAAAAGCACATGTGGCAAATTAAAATTAAGACAATTAATTAAATTAGTTACATGTCATTAAGCACTTAGGGGATACGCTGACGATGTTACGAAACAGATGTGAACCTACGTATGTACATATGTACAACTTGCAATTGCAGCAGAAACAGTTTTACAGCAACAACTTCATGCAAATCTGCAGTGCAACACTTGCAATTAAATTTTGTATGTAAAATAATTAAAATTTAAACGACAACGGAAATTACACACCAATGAAGACACACGCACAGATATACTGAACCCAGTAAGGAAAAAAAATCTTTAAATCTGTCAGTACCAGGAATGGAATATGGTATGCTGAGGTCTGAGATTGTGAAAAAGTAGAAATAAATTTGGTACATTTTGAAATAAGATTGGAATATTCTGAGATCCGTTTGCAATATCCTGAAATTATTTGAACTATTGTGGGAGCGATTTGGAATATTTTGAAATAAATTTGCAATATTCTTTAATCAATGTGTAATATTTTGAAAGAGATTTTGGAATATACTATATCCGATTTGGTTTCGAAACTTTTCAAAATGATTTAGAATATTGTGCAATAAATTTGGAATATTCTGAAAATAATTTCTGAAACAAATTTTTGAATATTTTGAACTAATTTTGAAGATTCTGTAATAAATTGCCATATTTTAATCAGTACGGACTATCGACAAATAAATTTATAATACTTAGGATTATTCTGAAATCAATTTAAGAATTTCTGAAACAGATTTGAAATATTCTGGAATTAACAGATTTTAGCATATTCTGAAACCAATTTGGTGAATTCTGTAATTAACATAAAAATTTCTAGAATATTCTGAAAAATGTTCTGAATATTTTGAAATAAATTTCGAAATGAATTTTTAAGTGTTTTGAAATAAATTGTGAATATTTTGAAACAAATTTTAAAATGAATTTTGAATATTTTGAAATGAATGTTTAATATTTTGAAATAAAATTTGATTGTTTTGAAATAAATTCTAAATATTTTGAAATAATTTTGAATATCTTGAAATAAATTTTGAATATTTTGCAATAGATTTTAAATATATTGAAATAATTTTTAATATTTTGAAATAAATTTTGAAAATTAAAATGAAACAAATTTCGAATTTTTTCATACTGCTTGAAATTCCTTTTTGAAGCGTTTTTGATTTGGAGTAATCTGAATTATAGCGGCTTTCAGTATTCAGTAAGCAGTTAAAATCTATCACTAATATGGAGCATTCTGAAATTTTTTTCACCGTTTTGAAATAAATTTTGAATACTTTGCAATCAATTTAGAATGTTTAGAACTTATGATTTTCTCGGAATATTTTGAAATTAACAGATTTTGGAATATATTAAAACCAATTTGGAAAATTTTTTAATTAATATAGAAATTTCTGAAAATGATTGAATATTCTGAAATAAATTCTAAATATTCTGAAATAAATTTTAAATACTTTGGAGTGTTTCGAAATTAATTCGGAACATTCTGCATGTCAGTGTGGAAATTTCTGAAATTAATTTAAATATAATATATAATATTTCGAAATTAATTCGGAACATTCTGCATGTCAGTATGGAAATTTCTGAAATTAATTTAAATCATTCTGAAATAAATGTAGAATATTCTGAAACCAGTTGGAATGCTCTCAAACGAATTTAGAATATTTGTGATATTTTTTGAAATTAACTTAACATTTTATGAAATAGATTAGGAGTTATCTGAAATAAGTTTGGAATATTTTCAAGTGATTAGGTTTTGGTATATCTTAAAACTAATTTGGAATATTCTGCAATCAACATGGGAACTTCTGAAAATAATTTGGAATTTTCTGAAATTATTTTAAAATATTTTGAGCTGAATATTATGAAATAAATTTGTTATTATTCAGAAAAAAATTATGAATACTATGGAAAATTTTGTAATCAATACGGGAACTAAAATTTCAATTGTTCTGAAATAATATTGGAATATTCTGAAATCAATATTTCTAAATCAGATGAATATTAATGAAGCCATTCCAACTATTTATTTGTAAAACTAATATCAGGATTAGAATGACTTTTGATTTCATACTGGGATACCCACACACATACATTCCTATATATAAATGTACTTCTTTATGCACAAAATATTTGTTAATGCAATTGAATAAGTTAAGTGTGGGCGGTGGTGATGGTGTGTGTGTGTGGATGAAAATGAAGCTACTTGTTATTTTATTTCCATTTACAAGTTACGCTGAATATTGTAAATAAGTCAGCAATCATGGTTTCATAAGTGTCCATTCGATAAATGGACACTTTCTGTATTATGCAATTAAATTCAATTCAACATTTTTCGTTATATTTAAAGGACATTTTAATATTTAGGAAAATAATTAATTGCTAAATAAATATATAAGTGTAAGAACTAGGGGATCTAGGTTAGGTTAAAGGGAGGGAGAAGGGTTTTAATTCTTTCGTCCCTTCACAATTTTTCTGGACCAATGATCCAAATTTAAGTATGAGATTTCCACCGGTAAGGGAGGAGAAAGGGGTCGGGTTAACCCGAAAAACTCCACCACTTAAAAAAAAAATCAATTCATCTCACGTTCTGGGTACTGTGTATGGGATCAAGATGTTAAAATGATTACGGAAATAGCTTCAGAGTTTGAGCTTTCTTGTTCCTTTATCACTTTTCTAGTAAATTTTGGTATCACCATTACCCGAAGTATTAATCAGAATCTAGACCACTACAATTGCGTTTAAAGGGCGCCAGTAGCCTGGGTTTAATTGCTGCTTGCATCTCTTTTTGAAAAGGACACATGTTTTTTCACTTGCGTCTGTCGTAGGAGTCATAGGAGACCTTATCGGTACTGAAAATTCAGCTTCGCTTTAGTGTCCTCATGGTAATTTTGAATCATTGTGGCCAATGTGGTACTCTTGATGAAATTCCTAATTCGTTTATGGGGGATTTAATTGTGGGTGAGAAAATTTCACTTATATTATTACACAATGGCAGATATAGGATTTTGGTTTGGGGAGGGTTGATTTTTGCTAAGTTATAGTATAATTATCAGATAAGTAACTAGGTTAAAACCCAGATAAAAAATAGGAACGAATTGAAATCAAAATTCAGTCCCAGAAAAATAATTTCAAAAATCAAAGCAAAAGGAACCCAAACTCTTCAGGTCTGAGTTTGGTCTCCAGACTGAAATTCAGACCAAAATTAAAAAAAAAAAAATTCAAACTCAGACCTACAATATCGCAACTGAAATTCATTTTGTTTGCTGCCAAAATAGTTTTTTTCTTGATGCTTCTTTTTTTTTCGATGAATTCCAATGGAACCACTTACCTGTCCAGCCACACGATGGGCTTATCCGTAAAACAATTGGATCGGTGCCCGAAACAGGCACAGTCCAGACTGCTGTGTATAAGGCGACACATGATAGGGTGAAGTAAACTATTCAAGTGGGTTTTAAATAACAGATCACATCATCATCAGCTGGTTGATTCATTTAAAACCGTATTCCAAGATTGGCCTTACCACTGACTTAAAAAGTGTTTACGTTGCAGGATCATTAATTTTTTTGGCCTTTTTTTTATGAATACAAATATTCCCTGGTTTTATTTATACACATGTTAATATGTAAATTAAAATGCCCAAGTCAGTGAAAGTGTGCACTGATTCCAAGGTATAATCATTTATAAAGTAATCTGATGGGATTGGTTGTCTTCTCGAACCTTGTAAGGCATCGACATGCCTACCCGAAACTCTAATACAAATGTAAAATTTTCGATTGAAACTAACACACTTAAAACAAGTACTTTATTTTCTATATATAATAAGTGGAAGCGAGTAGTTTGAAAGTCTTCGTTAAACTATGTATGCGAGAAAGAGACCGCTGATGTGGAATATTTTAAAAAAATGACCAGTTTTGGTGGTGCCCAAAGTCGGTTTTAATACCACCTTAATCAAAAAGTTCCCGGAATAACCACCGTATGGCGCTCCCATCGTTCCGATTTGAGCTTTGTTAAGTTGATACATCTGTTGTTGATATTCCCTCTAAATCTTAGCGTCATAGCTTGACATTTGCAAAAGCTACGTAGCCAAGAGCACATCTATCTCTGTGTGTGTTGGCGATTTTTTACAATTTTAGAAATGGATTTCAATTTGCAACAACGAACTTGTATTAAATCCGATCTGAATCCGATCCCACATTCATCAAAAGGATCGTTACTGCAGACGAAACGTGGGTTTATGAGTACGACACGCCATTCAGATATCAGGCCAGTGAATGGCGTTCACCAAATGAGCCGAGACCAAAAAAAAAACATTTCGTTTTCAGTCAAAAAAGAAGGCAATGCTCACGCTTTTCATGGATTACAACAGTGTAGTCATCATGAATTTTTGCCAGAAGGCCAGACAGTAAACAAAGAGTATTATTTGGGCGTTATAAGACGTTTGCGTGAAGCAATTCGCCGAAAGAGACCAGAATTGTGGACAGAAAACTCGTGGATTTTCCACCATGATAACGTACCGTCGTACAGTGCCATCATTATTTGTAATTTTTTGACGAAAAGTGCAACAAATACCATCCAACAGCCACTGAATTCACCTGATTTGGCTCCCTGTGACTTCTTTCTGTTTAATCGATTAAAAAACCCATTACGGGGAACGCGTTTCAGCAGCCGAGAGGAAGTAATGGAAAAATCGCAGGAAGCACTGATGGACATACCCAAAACCGAATATAAAAAATGTTTCGAGGATTGGATCAAGCGCCGATGGGGATTACTTTGAAGGGGATAATATAGATTTAGATGAATAAACTTGTATTTTGAATTTTCTGAATAAATTCCGGGAACTTTTTGATCCAGGTGGTATGTATGCAATACAAAAATATATGAATAAAAAAAAACCCCAATTCGTGAATTTATTGATATTAAGAAAGTCAAGTATTTTTGCCCAAAAAGTTTAATTACAGCCAAAAAATTGATTGAATAATAAGTAATATACTCGAACGATTACTTTTTAGCGATTACTTTTTGTAGTAAGTCCTGCATCACTAGCAAAAATTATAATAACTGTGAAAACAGAAATTGAAAGTGGCTGAAAAAACAGACTGTGAGCAAATTGTGTTAAAATTTATAAGAATAAAACTAAGCAAATAAGTATATAATTAATAAAAAGTAACTGAGGGAATTATAGTGCAGGATGAAAAGAAGGCATTTTGTGAACTGCATGAGCAGAGAAAAAAGTGAATTCTTCCGACATCAAGAGGCGGCATGCTGCTACTCCCCAAAATTAGGGAATGGAATATTTTAATTTAGAAAATTGTTTTAATTGTAATGAAATGGAGGAGGAGATGTGTGACGACATGCCAGGTAACTCCAGTCAAGTTCCGGGTTAATCGAATCATAAATGTGGCGAGATAAAGAACTGGGCAATTAGGAATAACATTTCACAGCATGCGTTGGATGGCCTCTAGAAAATTAAAAAAAAATTTAATACAATCGTCTTACCCGAATGTGAAGGAACTTTGCTAGTCTTTAGTAGAAAGAGTGCTCCAGGTACACAATGTACCACTAGTCCAAATATTTGGACCACTAGTCCTTTTAAAATTGTTTTCTATTTATGACCAGCGATCAAAATGTATGAAGGGATTTGTCATTCCCAAAATCCTCAAGTGATTGGAACAATCATCGAAGTCTAGGTAATTGAATTAATTAACCTTCTCTATTAAGGACGTTTGCTAAAGAAAAACATTCTCACTTGAAAAGCTCTTTGAAGAAGATTTATAAAAATTTGGGCAATAACCACGCCTACCTCTCATACAAGTAAAATTTTATATAAGAAGCGAATTTAACTAATAAATAAATTATTTCATGCAAAAACTGTCGAAGCCGGTTAACAACCTTGTCCACTTAGCGTTGAATGCAAAGAGGTATTTTTTAACTAAGTGGTATTTAGAGTGGTTTAAGGTATTTAATGTTTCATCACACCCAAACTTAGCTTCATTTTGTTTATTTAAGTTTTGTTGTTATTCGTTTTTGACTGATTTTAATTTCTCCTGACATTAGTTGCCCACCTCGAAGAGTTTTATTGGAGAGAATGCAGATGTCATTGCAATAATGGAAATGGCTAAGACATACAAAAGGTATTGGGAGTATGAATGTACTTGTTCCGATCGATGACACATGGCCTGGCTGAACAGCACTTCTGTTCTTTCGAAGAACTCAAAAAATGGGTCGATTCATGGATAGCCTCAAAAGATGAGGAGTTCTTTCGACACGGAATCCATATGCTACCAAAAAGATGGGAAAAGGTTGTGGCTAACGATGGACAAAACTTTAAAGAATAGATTTATAAGCGCTTTTTTCAAAATAAATGTCCAAATTACGAAAAAAATACATTCATACTTTCATACTCCCAATATTATTTTCTTCCTTCGTAACCACTTAAAAAAGGATGAGTGATAATATATTCCTCTATCTAACGTCTCCGGAAGAAGCTAATAATAAACCAACCATTGTGAAGAAAAAAACGTTGAATAGTAACCTTGAAAATCAACAGTTTTTATGAATGTTTCTATCTGAACGTAATTTATTTGACTGCATTATTGTTAAGTTTTCTTGCCCCGGTTCAAACTGTTTTCTTGCCATTTACGTATTGCTGTGAAATTATTCCTGCTGCGTTTCACACCACCACTTTTTGTAAATCATATTGTATTTATACTATGTTCCCACTGAGCTGAAATTGCGTGGTTTCGGCAAATAGTTTCGAATGAAACTGCAATCGTTCACATGGTTTCGTTTGACAGTTCAATGTTTATTTCTTATTGTAAAATACTGGCGGCTAATGTAATTATTGCTATTATTTACTAAATTTGAATACGAAGAGAATCATAAATATAAACGGTTCCTTCAACCACAGTTGTGGTTGTGGTTTCACTTCAACCACAGTCACTATGCAGCCTTTCTTCCACAGCTCCTCCGCCATTTGTTCATATATATGGTCGTTTTCTTTTTTTACCCTATGCAGCTCCTCCACCTTTTCTGCCCATACCTCGGCTATAAGCTCCTTTTCCCGTGTACTCCACAAATTTGTTTTTTTACATTATCGTTTCTACAAGTTATCAAGTTGTAAGCAAAGCAAAATGAAAAGAAAATGTCAGAATAGAAATGCCAGGGCAAATTCATTTCAGTGAACGCATTCAGGCTTGCATTACATTTTTTGCTCCGTTTCAACGCGATTTCGTTGAAACAATCTCATTTCCGTGGTTTCATTTGGCATATTTTTATATACCGAAATTGAGCATTTCAAGGCAGTTTTAGCCGAAACCATTGAAATGATCGAAACTACGCAATATTGGTTCAGTGGGAATATAGTATTACGCTGCTTTGATAGTTTGTTTTCGTTTGCTGCAATGCTTGCATGTCAGCTGAAATATATTCAAATAGTTCACAATACATATACACAAATTATCCAATGAAATTTAATGAATTTAATTATACAACTAACAATCCCCATTGACAATTAAGTATTGTCATTACAAACCTACTTATGTACTTATACATTTAGGTATAAATATAAATAACTATTAAAATAATAAAAATATTAGATTAAAATAATATTTTATATAGACCAGAGTAGTCAATAGTTGGTACTGTACTGGATCAGACAGACAAACAGGCAGACCATGCAAACTTTTTCGCTGCCATATTTGCTTGGTGTTCTGCTATTAATAAAACATTTATTTGCTCAAAATTATAATATCAATTTTATTGAGCATGTTGTGCAGGAAACTCGACGATTTCACAATTTCTCAACAATACCAATATTTTTGGGCACAAGTGTAAATACAATGGAAAGAAAACAGTTGCATAAATTCATCAAAACAAATGCAATACCACAGTACATTTTTACACTCTATGCAAATGATAATTTTTGGAATTTGTTACGTAATCATATTAATGATGAAGACACTTTAAATATTGTGCTGTGTGAGAGCGCTGAAGATGAAATTTGGAATATTGTAAATAGAAGATTGCGTAAGTTAAGACAAAGCAAAATGATTGTTGCTATTCGAGAAGTTAGCAGTACGTCAAAATTTCCCAGTGTTAATAAAGAATTTGCCAAAGCGAAAGAAATTGTTACCGCTACAGAATTTTCTGCCGCTTCAGAATTTATTGCCGCTTCAGAACTTACTACCGCTTCAAAACTTTCTGCCGCTTTAAAACCTGCTGCCGCTTCAAAACTTACTGCCTCTTCAAAACTTACTGCCGCTTTAGAACTTACTGCCTTACAAATGGAACAGAAAATTGTAAAAATATTTCAAAAACTATGGCAACTACAATTTTTACAAGTGATACTATTAGTGAATACAACAATTTACACTTACACACCATATCCCAGTGTGCGAATATCACGTCGCAGTAATTTCAATGCTAAAGATTTCTTTCCGCCACTAAACTCAAATCTACATGGTTACACGTTAGCCATGTCGGTCGAGAATGATATACCGCGTATATTTTTCGTTCCCGAAAATTCAATTGGACGCTATGCCATTAAAGGATTTGCCTATCAAATTTTCACTCAATTCCTGAAACGTTTAAACATAACGTTAAGCATTACCAACCAAATCATTCAGTATTCTATATTCGACAACGTTAACATGAGTCGCATACAGCAGCAAATTGGCAAGCAACAGCTGGAAATTACAATGCATCCGTATACGGGCATACGTGAAGCATACGGCATCATGAGTTATCCCATCTTTAAAGCACGTAATTGTCTTATAATTCCAGTACGAAATGAACTGCCACGTTATATGTATCTATTGCGTCCGTTCACGCTCAACATTTGGTTGCTCATCTTGTTGGCAATGGTTTATGTGAGCTTGGTTTTAAGTTTCGTCAATCCGCAACTACTCGAAATACGGATCTTCCATCAGCGTATTGCGCGTAGTTTCCTCGAGAGTATTGCACAATTATTATTTTTATCTTCGTCTTTACCGTTAAATGCTCCGAAAGTACATTACTTTCTGATACAAGCACAATTGGCATTTGCTGGATTTCTCATCACCGCTTGCTATTGCAATTTACTGAGCAGTTTCTTTACAACAATTCTGGTTGGTCGGCAAGTGAATACGATTGAGGATTTAATCGTTGCCAATGTGCCCATTATGATGAAATATTATGAAACTGATATGCTATTGGAAATGATTCCATCGGATTTGGTTAAGAAAGTCGAGCGTCTGATCGTTCCGGTTAATGCCAGCGTACAAATGTCACATTTGCTTAGTTTTAATGCTTCGTTCTCGTATCCGGTCACTGAAGAATGTTGGATATTTTTGGATTTGCAACAGCAATATGCCAACAAGCCGATATATCGTTATTCGGAGATATGTTTTGGAACACCGTGTGTCGGTTATCCGATGCGTTTGGACTCGCATTTAGAACCGCATCTAAATCGTTTTATGCTCGACGTTCAGCTGGCCGGTTTGGATCATTATTGGTTGACCTCGGACTTCAAGTATGCTTTGAAGGCGGGTTATGTTCATTTGTTGGATAATACTTTGCCATTTAAGGCTTTGGATTTGAATAGTCTACGTTTGGCCTGGTATATTGTTGCTTGCGGATGGTTAATTGCTATTTTGGTGTTTATTTTTGAATATTTTTTTAATAAATAAAGGAAATATTTATTGTTTGTTTTCATATTTAAAAGTTGATGTTGATGTATGGCGACTAGCAGCAAAGCCAGTGCAGGGGTACCAGCGGTCAATGTATTATCACCGAGTTTAAGCAAGTGCGCGGTATTCTCATTTTTCAACCTGTTTCACTCATTTTGTCCGGGATCCATCAGTCAACTGAAGCTTTCTCAACCCATCTACAGATAATACTATTACAAAATCATTAGTGATTCTTGCTCTATGTGTTAATATAATTCTGACTGGGTGGCATGAACTCCCTTCCACCTATTCGATGAGCAGCCAAACTAACAACTGTGCAATCATTGCTTTCCCAAGATGAAATCGACCATGTGGAAAATACTCATAACTGTCTCACTCACTTTCCCGACATTGTGGAAATGGAGTCAACGCTACTGCTGACAAATTATTCGGAGCTGATTTCAACCATTGGCGTATCTAGAGGAGGACTTAAACTTTAACAATCTCTCTCCAGCGCTGGTGATTATCATATACTCCTCGGCTCTAATAAATCGGCAATTTCAGGGTCAGTTTATAGATGTTCTATTTTTGGGTTTTGTCTGGTATTTGATCTGTTTTAAGATTTTTGGTCCCCATTTTGGTCTCAATTTGATCTGATTTCTAAACTGAGTTCTGGCCTGATCCTTATTATGAGTTTAGGTGTGAATTTTGACCAGAATTTGGCAAGTTTGTGTTTAATTTTTCATCTGAGTTTAGGTTTGAGTTTAAGTGTCACTGGCCCATGTTTGGTTTGATTTTTGATTAGAGAGTAGATCCGAATTTTGGCCAGGAATTTGCCCGATTTTTGGTCTGAGTTTGTGTTTAATTTTTCGTTTAAGCTTAGTTCTATATTTTGGCCTGAATTTTAGTCTTAGAAGTACGTATTTTGGTCTTAATTTTTGTTTGATTTTTGATCCAATTATCGATCTGAATGCTGACTCGAATTTCGATCGATTTTTTGTCTGAGTCTTGGGTCTAATTTTTCTTTTGAGCTTTGGTCTGAACTTTAGTCTTAGAGGTCCGAATCTTGGTCTTAATTTTGGTTTGATTTTTAGTCTGATTACTGATCTGAATCTGGCTACAATTATGGACGATTTTTTGTCTCAGTCTGGGTTTTATCTTTCGTCTGAGTTTAGGTCTGAATTTCGGTCTAAACTTTAGTTTTAATTTTAGTCCAGTTTTTGGTTAGTATTTTTTGTCTTTATTTTGGTTACATTTTTGAAATTCGTCTTAATTTCGGTCTCAAGTTTGGTCTAATTTTCGGTCTGAATGTTAATCTGGATTGTGTTAAATGTTTTGTCTAAATTTGGTTTGAGTTTTGGTCTAAACGTTGGTTTAATTTTAAGTTTAAATTTTTGTTTCAAATTAGGTCTGAATCTGATCTGAGGTTTGGTATGTGTTGGATTTAAAAGTTGCTACGATTTGTGGTATAAATTGGTTCTGAATTTTGGTCTAGGTTTTGGTTAAAATTAGATCCGATTTGAATTTATGTCTGAAGTTTGGTCTGCTTTGGTCTGAGTATAGGACTAAAGTTTTGGTCCGAAATTAAGTTTAAACTTTGGCCGGAAATTTATTTGTTAGATTTGTGATTTGAGTTTGTGTTTGCAGTTTGGTCTCTTTAAGGTGTATTTTTTGGTCCGAGTTTTGCCCAAACTTTCGGTTTGACTTTTGGACTGAGTTTTGGTCAGAGTTTAAGATAAATTTTTGGTCTGAATTTTGGTTGGACTTTTGGTCAGAAATTTGTTTGACTTTTGGTTTAAAATTTGATCCTAGTTATGGTTTGATTTAAGTTAGGTTTAAATTTTGGTCAGAATTTCATTCTAGTTTTGATCTGAAATTTGGTACAATTTTCAGTCTGAGGTTTGATCTAAATTTGATATTATGGTCTAATTTTTCATCGGTTTTGTTTTGTCGGTATTATGTTTCACTTTTGGTCTAAATTTATGTATGAAATCAGGATTGAATTTTAGTCAGAAATTTAAAAGATTTCCAACTGTTTTTTTTTATCTGCATTTTAGTCAGAAATTTTAAAGTTTTTCGTCCGCTTTTTTTTTCTTTTCACTTTTAGTCTAAATTTTGGTATGAAATCAGGACTGAATTTTAGTCAGAAATATTAAAGATTTTTGTCCATTTTTTAATCTGTGTTTTGTTTTTTGGTCTAAGTTTTTGTATGAAATCAAAACTGAATTTTACTCAAAAATTTTTAAAGATTTTTAGTTTGAATTTTATACGATTTTTCAGGACAGCATTTTAGTCAGAAATTTTAAAGATTTCTAACAGTTGTTTTTGTCTTCATTTCGTTTCACTTTTAGTCTAAATTTTGGTATGAAATCAGGACAGAATTTTAGTCAGAAATATTAAAGATTTTCGTCCATTTTTTAATCTGTGTTTTGTTTTTTGGTCTAAGTTTTTGTATGAAATCAAAACTGAATTTTAGTCAGAAATTTTTAAAAATTTTTGGTTTGAATTTTATACCATTTTTCAGGACAGCATTTTAAAGAAATTTTAAAGATTTTCGTCCGTTTTTTTGTCTTTATTTCGTTTCACTTTTAGTCTAAATTTTGGGATAAAATCAGGACTGAATTTTAGTTAGAAATATTAAAATCTTTAAATCGTCCGTTTTTTTAATCTGTATTTTGTTTCATTTTTGGTCAAAATTTTTGTATGAAATCAAAACTGGAAATTTTTAAAGATTTTTAGTTTGAATTTTATACGATTTTTCAGGAAAGCATTTTAGTCAGAAATTTTAAAGATTTTTGTCCGTTTTTTTGTCTTTATTTCGTTTCAGTTTTAGTCTAAATTTTGGTTTGAAATCAAGACAGAATTTTAGTCAGAAAGATTTTCTTCCATTTTTTAATCTGTGTTTTGTTTCACTTTTGGTCTAAATTTTTATATGAAATCAAGACTGAATTTTAGTCAGAAATTTTAAAAAAATTTTTAGTCTGTGTTTTGTTTTACTTTTGGTCTAAATTTTTGTATGAAATCAAAACTGAATTTTAAACAGAAATTTTTAAAAATTTTTGGTTTGAATTTTATACGATTTTTCAGGACAGCATTTCAGTCAGAAATTTTAAAGATTTTCGTCCGTTTTTTTTTTTTGTCTTTATTTCGTTTCACTTTTAGTCTAAATTTTGGTATGAAATCAGGACTGAATTTTAGTCATAAATATTAAAGATTTTTGTCAATTTTTTTTAATCTGTATTTTGTTTCACTTTGGTCTACATTTTTGTATGAAATCAAAACTGAATTTTAGTCAGAAATTTTTAAAAATTTTTGGTTTGAATTTTATACGATTTTTCAGGACAGCATTTTAGTCAGAAATTTTCAAAGATTTTTAGTTTATACGATTTATAATCTGAGTTGTGATCTGAACATTAGTCTGATTTTTGATCTGACTTTTGGTTTGGGTTTCGTCTGATTTTTGGTCAGACTTGTGGGGTGATTCTTTGTAGCCATTGTTCCAGATAATTTGCATTGCTTCCGATATTAGCTGTTATAACCCCACAGGTTTGATTGAGGACATATAAAACTTCGTTTGGTAGACTACTTCATAGTAGTCTTGAAAGTGTTTTAAACTGTCGCAGCTTAAAATCATATATACACCTGGCAATGACTATCCAGAGGAAAAGTTTACTCAATTATATAAACAAAAAAACCAAATAAAATTCTCTAAAGGTCAGTTTACGTTTATCAAGTTTTTTAGCTATATCACGGAAAATGCGCACTTTGCGTGAGCATATGTGTATTCATGTTTATAGTAGCAAATATTTGTTAAATTTCTGTTGTTGTTATTGTGACATAACTAATGCGTTTGTTCAGCATTTTCTGCACGTTTGGACATCGGATTTCAATAAAACCATTTGATAATGGCAAACAAATGAACTCATAGACACACACATATGCAGTGTACATTGGCATACGTGCATATAATATGCATATGTCTAACATATTATGATGTCCTTGTGATATCACATAGATATCTACATATCAACAATGCAATCATAATAATTTTGCACCTGTCTAATGTTTTCATCCGAAAAAGTAACGTTTACCTGTGCCCATGCACACATACACCTAAAATTGGCAGTGCAGGAAAGCAGGAAAACTACACACACACACACTCTAACTCAAATCACTAAGTTGGGCGCGAAGGTGTAGAAGAAGAAGCATGTAGTAACAAATACTTTTATTTACGCCCACAATACTTAACCAAACCAAACCATCCATTCTACCTACTACTGATGACTTCAAGTTTTGGTTTATGTATTGCTCTCATTGTTAGTTGCTTGCCATTTTCCAGTTGATTTTCTACAGCCTTGAGACTTGAGGCGTTGTGATTGCATTTATTACACAAATACACACACACACACACACACACACACGTACAAACATATTTACACTTATACTTCTACATACCTACCTACTTATATTGTACATACAAAGCCACTCACAAAAATACATACAAATCCAATACAAACGAAATAAAGCGAAGCAATTGCATTCATACTGCATAAGATATGTATGTGTATAGTGCATAAGTTGCAAGCGAGTATCGTACATTGAAGCATATCTTAAGTGCATGCAGCCAGGCATAAGTGTATAGGTTTGTGTGTCTATACCCAGCGGGAAGAAAGAAAAACATGTGTTGACTTTGCATCATAGTGAACGTTTGGAACTTGAGATCTTACGTAGAACTGTGAAATTATGTGAAGGTATGAGTCACAAAAATATTTCAATGTTGATTGCTGCTAATATAGATTCAAAATTGTTTTTAATCAATAAATTTAGAGAAAACATTTATTGTTAAATATAAGTAGTTTGGAACATAAGCATTTTTTTTAGAATAATAGAAAAACTAACCGACAAATTGAGTCGATTTTCTTTCACGGTGAACTTCAAATATGTTTTGAAACGTTTGTTTTTACGCTTTATTGTTAAATAATGTGGTGTGAACAAAATGTTTTTCATAAAAGAGAATTGGTACTAGCTGATCCAGACATTTCTGAAGGGGTCTTTTATTTATTTTTGTTCTTATATATATATTTATTTTAATCATGAATAACAAATACTTGGAAGATTGTTAGGTGGGGTTTTATCCACAAGACTCCCCCACCTCGCACCCCCTTAGAATTCTTTAATGGATATTGCAAATAAATTTATTTAGGCTGAGTGCTGAAGTTCCGATTTCAGAATAGAGGGAATGTCGACTTTACAGCTTGACAGTGTCGACTTTAAAAGTGACGAAATACTGGCATATTGTATAACAACGACCGTCTTAGCACTTTCGGGGGCCTTGAGGCAAAATTTTTCCTGGGCCCTAAAATGTATCCAATAAAAGTTCAGCCTCAAAGTTAAAATAAATTAAGAAGTACAATGGGCGAAGAAAAATTCAATGCATTCGTATTTTTATCGATTGGAAATGAAATTTTGAATAATTTGAACTTCAATGAAATAATTGATGATTTTATCTACGTTAAAAATGGAGCCAGAGCTATTTCCACGACATCATTATCCGCGCATCATCTGTAAACAGCAAACACACCATAAAAATTTAAATAAATAGAATTATTCTATTGTTTTTTTGAATTTTTTTGTTTTGAAATTTTTCCCTTGCAGCTCGAGGCCCCCAGAGCCGCAGGAATCTGAGGCAGCTAGCTGCTTCACTCACCTCCAAACTGAGATGGCGCTTTTGTATAGTATACTTTACAAAGTGGCGCTTTAGAGGAAACCAACTGTGAAAAGCATAAAGAGATAGAGTGCCGACTCAAAAATTAGGGAAGCCATTGCTTCGAGGAGTCAGACTAATGCTCTGTTTAGAGAAAAAAATATTGCAGCACGTTTACTCTACGATAGCATAACTCTCTGAAATATTGGACGTAGAGATTCTAATCCAAGGTTCTTGAATGTAGAACGCAAGAGGAAAATGAACTGTAATAAATGTAGCTGTAAAGCCAAGTAAAAACTTTAACGTTTTTAACTCTGGACATCTTCAATTCAAAAAATCTGCGAGAAATCACTATTTGGTCTGGCTTAGAATTCTTTGGTTTCTTTAAACTTGAACTCACTGTTCGATGTGGGATAAAAATCACTTTCCTACCGAGCTAAAAATCACTGTTTTTAGTAAGTTTAAAATCTCTGTTTTTTCGAGATAAAAATTACTTTTTGCTTTTAGCTTGTGGTAATTGTTTGCTATGAGCTAAAGATTATTTATTGATATAGGTTAGAAATAACCGATTGCTATAATTTACAAAATACTGTTTGCTTTGAATTAAAAATGACTGGCTGCTTTGAGATTGAAATCGCAGTTTTCACCGAGCTAGAAGATGCCGAGGCATATCAGCATTTTAACTTCTACTGGAATGTGCTTGTTTGTAAGTAGGAGTAGCTCTATTTGGATATTGAAAAATTAAGAACTATCACTAAGATCACTGATGAGGAATTGTGGCGGATTCCGAAACGGCCGTCTGATTTACCCGTCTCTATATGCATTGTTGTTGTGATGACTGCATTGGTTCATTAACCTGTTAATATATAACTTCAAATAACGAAATTGAGATGAACTAAAGTCATGACTTTGAAAGTCAATCTAGAGGTTCTAGATTTAATTTTCATAGTCTCCTAAAAAACTATCATGAGCTCTATTTTTTCGACACCCAACTTTAAAACATGAGAGTCAAGCAACGTTTGCGTTTTCAGCATGGTTTAACTTTCGTCTTGCTACTTCCGTGTCCCAACCGGTGATGATAGTCGCGATGTCGTCTGCTTATTCGAACAGGTATGTGTCGTCCGGCATATCAATCTGCAATATCTAGTCATAGCTGATGTTTACAGAGGTCTGGGCCGAGAATAGATCCCTGTATAGCTCCTGACGTAATATTTTTCCTTACATAGCTACCAGTAGTCTCATTAAAGAATTCACGGTTGCTGAGACAGCTGCGCATGATTCCTCTCAGATATTGGGGTATTTGAAAACGGTTCTCCATGGCGTCGATCATGTTAGCCTATCTGGTACATCCATGCCTTGCCAAAAGAACTAAGCATTTGGAGTATTGATTTCTGCAATGGACAGGTTCTACACTCTACACAACTTCCTCGATGGCTCCTATTGTGCGCCTTCCCGGTCTAAATCCTATGAGCTAGAACTATGAAATAGAAATCACTGTTTGAACTATTGTATGAACTGGAAATAACTGATTTCTATCAGCTAGAAATAACTTTTTTCTGAGCTAAAAAAATAATATTTTGGTATGAGCTACTAAGCACTTTTTGATCTGAGCAACAAATCACTATTTGTTTTCAGTTAAAAATCACTGCGTGCTTTGAGCTAAAATCATTGTAACGATCACAGTATCAGCATCACTATTTACGTTCACTTCTGCTCCACTTCTTTCACCCACTGGGCAATACGAGTATAAATGTGTACAGGTAGCTTGTGTGTGCTTACAAATAAGTATCTTATGGATACCTAAGTATCTGTTATGAATATTTAATGTGACAAGTGAAATGTTACTCGAGCACCAGCACAACTTGCTAGCTCTATTGCTAGTCAGCATCTTTCTTTCTCTTTCTTCGTTCGTGGCTTCTTGACTCACTATCGCTACCTGCCTAGTGTGGGTATCATCGTCGTTGCTTTGTCGACTTTTGGTATTTTATAGAATTTCAAGTGAAAATTGCAACAAATTATTATTATTTTTTTTCTGTTTCACAATTTTATTTTAACTGTGATTTTTTATTTGGAAGTAGAGAAAATTAAAAAACTAATATAAAAAAAAATATAAATTTTTTTCGGCATTTTTGAAAGTTTGTACTTTTCAATTGTTATTCAAACTATGTAGTTATTGAACTAGTAATCCAACTAGTTATTTCTCTAGTTATCCAACTAGTTATTCAACGAGTTTTTTGTAAGCATATTCTTTTATATTAAAACATACTCCATTTCAATAAGCTTTTTTACATTCCCTATCTGCATAAATCCCTGCATCACTGATGCTTTTTTCCTCAAGATGGCAATTTCCTTTCTAGCAAAAAACGCAAAAAAAAAAAAATATCCATCCCGAGCTTCCTTTGTTTTCTTCTTTTTTTTTGTGATTCCTTTTTAACAAAGCAAGAAGCTAAATGCATATACTTAAAGCATTTTCCAGCATTCAAAACTATTGTGAATGCATGTATTTCAAAAGTTGGTCTTTGATGTTAAAAGATTTTAAAGAAAAAATCATATTAAATGGAAAGTGTAAAACACGTGACTAATATTCAAAAGGATAAAACGATTTCTTGCAAAGACAAGCAATTACTTAAATCTTTTGACAGCTGTACAGAGCATGCTAAGTTTATTAAGTTAATGGATATGTGATTACTAAAAAAATAGTGGGAATATTTGAACAATTGAGGTCGGCGACAATACCACCACTGGAGGAGTCGATCCAATAACCCTGAATCAATGACACGATAGCCATTGAGTCATCCGCGTGGTTGGAGTTAGCCAACCTGCGAAAATCAAAGACGAAGATTCTGAGTTTGCGATGTTTTTCAGTGTTTGCGATGGCGATAGCAAGTTGAGCCTGCTGTGCGTGCGCTGTCCCCAGTTGGTAAGGCTAAATGCAGTCAGATCTCCCTATACCTATTGTTTCCAGCGGAGATTTCGTCGTCCTCTTCTGAGTGTTCCACTACCGTAGCTCGAAGAATATAATACTTTCTTAGACGGAGCATTTTCTTCCATTCGCTCAACATGCCTTAGCCAACGAAGTCGTTGGATTTTTGAACGCTTGACTATGTCAGTATCGGCGTACGGCTCATAATGTCAGTTTCTTCGATACAGATCGTGAACGCGTATTACACTGTATATTCTTTGTACTGTATATTCATTGGTTGGGATAAGATCGGATAAGATCCAATCAGCTTGTGAACGGTGAGCTTCAGTCTTTCACACCTTATATGCCATATTGTGAAGGCCTATCTATCCCACGGTGGTTGGCGCAGATCGCGAGATCATCTTTCTTGTGGATTGGACAGAGTACGCTGAGGTTTAAATCACTGGGCATGTTTTCATCCGACCATATTCTGCATAAAATCTCGTGCATGCGTCTTGCGAGCTCTTCGCCTTCAGTCTTAAGCAAGTCAGCAGGCAGGTCATCTGCACTCGCAGCCATATTGTTTTTCAGCCGAGCGATGGCTATTAAGACTTCTTCATAGTTAGGCGGCAATATTTCAACAACGTCTGTAAATGAGGTTTCCGTAACAGCTTCTCCAATTAAGGGATTGCTGCCGCCATCGACATTAGGTAACTGTGTAAAATGTTTTCTCCATAATCTCATGGTACACTGAACATCTGTCACCAGATTTCCGTTTTCATGCTTCGTCGTTAGTCAGATGTGTTTTTTCGAAAGATTTTCGGTCCCCATTCCTGCCCCTAAACATCTCGATATTATCGAACACACGTCTTTCTGCCTCTCGTTTCCTACGCCTGAAAAGACGTTTCTCCTCAACTACCGACATCACTCCTTAGCAGCTCGCGTTGCAACTGACTGCAGTGCGGTTCTATATACTGCGTTTTTCGCTTCAGTAGCTTTGCGATACTCATGGCCGTACCAAATATTTCTTCGTTAATGGTCCTAGCACGTCTTCGGCAACCATGCGCATAGAGCATGTATATCCCTTGCGAGTGTGTTCAGCTCGATTGAAAAGCAATAAAATTCCAGGTGCTGATGTCCTACCTATTGCGACCAAAGGCTTGAAATTTGCGGTAGATTCACAAATTATTCTTTATGGAGACAATAGTTTTGAAATTACTGAGGATGTAATGACGCCAACCATACTGCCTGAGTTTATGGAGGATATGCTTTTTCAAGTTGTTGATAATAAATTAAAGACAAAAAAGTTGCAATTAAAAACCAACAAAAACGTGAAATTGAATGATGTGTTGAAACAAAAAACGAAGAGTTTATAACTGATGCTCAGAACATTCAGATGAAACAAACAGTTTTCCAATTTGCTGAAAAAGTGTTGACGACATCAATTTCACGGCTAGAAAAGTTGATTCAGAATCATCAATCACTAACAATATAAAGTTTCAGTCACATCCGACTATGATGAAGTCTTTTCAGGCTGAAAACTTCAGCATTGCCAAAAAAAAATAAAACTGCGGATTCTTTGGTCTGCCTACAGAGTTCTAGGATGAGAACCTATGGACTGATCCTGAGTACACTGAGTTGCTGAATGGAGTAATGCTCAATGTAACGACGGCAATTATTCTCAAGCTGATGAACTTGATGCAGAATTCTCAATAAATGCGACGAGTTCTTACAGTTCGGCTGGAAAATAATAAAGCTGCTAATGCTTTTTGATCTAACGGATAAAACTGAAGACGAGGAGAATATTCCCTGATACTCAGAGTATTCTGAGCTTATGTCGGGAATAACTAACAAAGTTTCTGAAGATAAGATGATGACCAAACGCCGCAACCACAAGAGATGTTGGTATTTAAGATGTACAACTTTGCTTTCGCCGTTTTCCGATAGATAACTGCATCGTTGAGGGCTGGTCAAAATACATAGGTAAAAATTGTCATAAAGTGCGTTTGGATATCTGTTAAGGTATCGACATCGCCGCATAAGTGAAAGTTGTTTACATTTTTAAATTATTTTCGATTCAAAATGTCTTTTTTCGAGTCAAGTTCTCGTCATTTGCTCGACCAGCTCGGTGTGATTTACTACGTGCTAGTGAAACCAAGTGAAACTGTAGCAGGAGATTGGTACCAAACGTTTGGACCGAACATTTAAAGAAAAACGCCTACAGTACCAAAAGAGACACGACAAAGTCATCCTACACATGTGGCAAAAAGGGTTAAGACATACTTGAAAACCTGAAATGGGAGGTCTTACCCCACCCTTAGTAGTCCCCAGACGTCGCTCCTTCCGATTGTCATCTGTTTCGTTCGATGACGCACGACCAATCCAATTATAGATCGCGTCGAAAGACGCCTCTTTTTGTCGAGATAGGATCCGAAAATTGCCGGAGATATGGGCAAAAATTGTCGCTAGCGACGGACAATACTTTGAATAATTCATCAGTAGGTACTTTTTGACAGTAAAGCTTTTAATTCTAGAAAAAAGTTGTACACCTAATAGAAACTTCAATCACTGGCAATCTAAACATTCAGTCGCCAACGGCTATGGTGAGTTCTTGTAGCTCGGTTGAAAAATAACAAGACTACGGATGCTTTTGATCTGCCTGCTGAGACTGAAGATGAGGAGGGGAAATATTGATCAATGTAATGATAGCAACTATACCGCAGGTGGGCAGGGTTGTTGATCTAGAAATTTTAATCACTATCACGAGTTCTAACAGCTCGTCCGAAGCACAACTACACTACGGATGCTTTCTCTGGCAAATAATGTTGAGTCTGAAGACGTGGAGCTTTCGTGCGACAGTTAAGTATTACGCAGGCAGCCACGGTTATAAGTAACAAAATTTCGAACGAATTTTACGCTATTGGATATCAATAGGAAAATATTGCTGCCGTAGGCGCAACCAGTGGTGATGAAGACCGTATCCATACGTCGCCATTCGCAGAAATTGGGATTGTGTTACTCGAGTACAAGGAAGAATTCACGCAAGAATTTTGGTCTAAGAGCATATGAAGAAAAACTCGTTCAAGAATTAAAGCCGGGTGACCTGCCACATTGTCGAATTTTTGATGAGTGGGCTTAAGAAAACTTGAGGAAACTTTTATCGAAAAATTGTGCTTCATATCTGTTTGAATGGGAATGTTTATAAGCAAAATTGTCGCATTTTGTCTGGTAAACAGCCAAAGGTAATACAAAATACAAGAGTTGCCAAAATGCATTGTTTGGTGCTGTTTATAAGCCGGCGGAATCATCGGTCCGTATTTCTTTAAAGATGACGATGGCCAGAACATTACCGTCCATGTCGCCCGCTATCCTTCGGTGATTTCGTGCTTTTTTCGCTCAAAATACACGAACTGAATCTGGTCGACATGAAGTTTCAACAAGACGGTGAAGCAATGGACCAATTGAAAGATGAGTTCGGTGAGCAATTTATCTCACGTTTCGGACCAGTCAGTTGGCTGCCAAGGTCGTACAATTTGACGTCTCTAGACCATTTTTTTTGGGATTACGTGAAGTCACTCATATACCGTTAAACTAGCGTCTCATGGAGCCGGCAGCTACACCCGAAAGAGTGGCTTAAAATTGAATTTCTCGCACGGATTACTTAAAATGTAGTCGTGGCCAATATTTAAAAAGTAAATGGAAAACATTGATTCATCGACTCAAATAAAAATTTCATACACTTTTGTACCTTCAGGGTACTTAACGAACACCTTTTATTTCTTATAATAGTTGTATGGATGAACTCTAACTTTAATGGGCTTTTGAATTTTCCTTAACTTCCATCGATGCCAGATCACTTCACATATAAAACATAATAAACCACAAATCATCATTAGGATATACAAGAAAATCGCTATGGTCAAATGCGCCATGTGCAAGGGAATCCAATGATCGGGTTCATCTTGAATTATTTCAATTAGTTTCATTTTTATAGCATGATGAAAACTTATTTCTTCCCATCTATTTAATAAACCGGTTTCCTGTACTTTCATCGAGAATTTTGTTAAGCTAGGATTAAACGGTGAATCCAATTGTAGAGGATATTTGTAAAAGTATTGAGCTGTGCACAATGATTTCGCAGCAATACGAAATAGAGGTTTCCATAGACGTTGTTGACGTATGTTGAGCAGTACCCATTTTTGTGCCGTGACCACATAAGCAAACGATGTATTCAATGTTTCACGATGTTTAGCTACTGTACTTATATTCGCGATACGTAAACGGCTGGCCAATTCGGACGGTAATAGTCCCGAATCGAAATACATACGCTTTTCATGTTCATCCAATAATATTTGTAAGTTTGATTGTAAAAAATCGTGTACATTTTCAATTTGATAACCAAGTACAGTTGTGCTGAGTAGCGACGTTAGTGATGCTCCATAAATACTACATAGAATCATGCATAAAGCGAGTAGGAATAAATGAAAAAATTTGTAACGTATATGCTGAAGTTGTTGAAACTCATTGGATGACAGCGGTTGAGCAACTATCGTACGAAATGTATATATTAAAGCCAAATCCAGGCTCAAACGATGAGGCCGAAATCTATTATAACTGAAAAGTAGTTGTAGAGTACAAATACCGATGAATGTGAATAATGTAAGTATCCAAATTGGGCTAGTATACGAAAGTAGTAAATATTCACGCTGATGTATCTCCGGCTTAAATGGCACTATAATACATGCATTTGTCTGACCAAGCGGATAACTGCCTTCGATGTGACTGGTCAAATCCATTAGACCCGAAAATGGTTGTATACCAATATGAATGAACTTATGTTCAACCATGGTCAGCGCACGTTCTTGATATTCATAGAAGCTCATATCTTTAAACTCTTGTACATGGAGTACACCATTGATTTTTTTTATATACTCAACGTAGAGTAGTCCAGCGGTGCCGGTGATGGCGAATTCGGTGCCATCGACATTCGTGAATTTCTCGAAACGTGTCTGAAAAGTAGAAGATATACTTGGGTGAAAATTATAAACCAAACACTTAACGAATCTCCTATTATATCAGATCTCATTAAAAAAATTTACAAGATTTAGCCTAGTGTCTGGAATGTAATCGCCGAAGTATCGTATTGTCGTTAATTTAAGCTTAACATTTTTGAGAATTATTCCAACGAGAAATTTCATTCGGTACAACCTTGGACGATTTATAGCACATTTTGTGCAGCTCTCATGACGAGGCGTGCCGTTTTGCTATAGTACTGAGAAAGTTTTAAAACATCTGCCGTTAGGCATCCTCAAGGTTAGGTTAGGTTAGGTTGGAGTGGCTGTCGAGAGACACACTTAGGCCTGAACGGCAAATTGTGATACCACATAGCTGGACCTACAGTTTAACGCCGATTCCGAACGGCGCTGTTGCAATTTTTTATCGGCTTGGTGGTTTTGCCATTACCAACCAATGTGTGTACTTGTACACTATCTTATAATTCTCATACACTTCATATTGATAGTGAATATAAGAAAGTTATGAAAATTAACCACCAGACGAAGACGGGAATCGAACCCGAACCTCCCAGATGAAAGTCTAGTGCACTATCCAATAGGCTATCGAGGTCGTCTAGGCATCCGCAAAGAAAAGACAACAAAGTGCGAAGCTGGAATGATGACAGCACAAAATCACGCCACCACGAAAGGACCAGTAGCAAGAAAGCAACAAAATAACAACATTATACCTTCCAGTCGCGACTGCGGCGACTTGGAAAAACAAAAAAAGAGAAAGATCTGCCCATAGGACAGAATTCTTTCTCTCATTGTGCCGATAGTTCTCGTTGCAACAATAACTCATTTTGTACGGGTAGCTGCTGAAGGAAAGGCGTGCGGATGAGTCATCAGTAGTGCACCAATAAAATTACAGACATAGCCCAGTAGTAAGCCCCAACCCAGTAGTGGACGTATGCTAGTGACCTAGTAACGAACGAAGTTAGGACTGAAAAAGCAGGCGTGGCAACTCCGGGTCTTACTTCCGTGCATAACATGTAGTAGTTTGCTAACTTATCGACGTGCTTCGTAGTAGGCCGACTTGGTCAACCGGACGGAAAACGATGGAGGTAACACTGCGACGCCAAGGCACGCACCTCAGCACAGTTATTTACTTTTCGCACAGCAGTGCTACAGTCAATGCCCTAGCATTGTCACCTGCATTATGTACAGCAGAACTATTAAATTCTAAAATACTGTGAATTGTGGTTAAGTTGTTTTTCTATAATGTAATTAAAGAATTGTAAATTAATAACATGTTGTATTTGTGCTAAAAATAGAAAGTGATCCCCTTCAAATTATAAATTTTGTAACGAAAGAACATCTGTAGGCCGCTGAAGCAACCCCAGCCTTAGACCGGGAAACGGTTCGTTACAGTAGGCTACTTCGGTCAACCATCTGTAATCGCATTGACATTTTTTTCGTTTGAAACTTTATTCTCTTCGCTATTGGAGTTAGCGGCTGTATTTTAATTGGAGATAGTGTCCGTCAAGTTGAACTTTCATGGGTCTAAAACAGACCTGAAAGACGAACGAACGAGTGAAATGGAAAAATCGAGCTTCTCCCGAGTTAGCTTTCAAAGTGAAGGCTCAAGGTTTGTGTTCTTTATGGTTCGAAACTGTAAGTTTCATTACTAATTCGTCTTTGTTTACGTTCAAGGTGAAAGTTCACTTTGGTGGTTCTTCAAATACGTAGGCTTTCTCTATTCGTTCCAATTCGTGTTTAATAAGGAAAGACGAGATTTATATAGGCTGTTATTCTCAAGAATTCACCGACGTCAGCGGCCAAACTGAAAGTTCAAAACTCAAGACGTTCTCAGATTCTCCAAAAAAGTTTTGCTCCAGTTTACGTTTAAAGTGAAAATTACAGTTTAATCTTGACGGTTCTCCGAAACAACGAGAGCCTGAACGCGAATGGTGAAAAGGATGTTGGCCCAAGTTTCTCGGCCAATAAAGATATTGCCATAGAAGAGAAGAAAGTTATTTATCCCGAAGAAATTCCGAAAGAATTCACAGAAGTTCACTCGAATTTACATTTAAATAGAATAGATCAGGTTCACGTCAGTCTCGCCCTAATACCGTGAATTCATCACGTACACTCATCTAACTTCACGTTTAAGTTGAAATTTCTGAGTACCGATTCTGCAAAATGAAGGCATCAAACCATATTCCATCACAAACCTGTCACATTCCAGTCACCGAGCCACAACCGTTTTGTGTTTGTGTTCCCCGGTGTTACACTTAAAATATACATATACATACCAAAAACACCGATGGTGGATCCATATATATAGGCGTCTTAAATATAAACCTTTTCACATCAGCAATTTTATCAAGTATAAATCCGCCATGAGTACTATAAACATGATCGGTTAAATTGTGAACGGTCATCTGTGGAAATAGTGTATAGCTAAAGAGATGATCTTGCAGCGTTATAGTATTTCTCGCCAACGTTTCATTCCATTGGAAATGCACCGTTTGATATGTTAAAGCAACATTCACAATATTATTACCCTGACACCATCTAAAAAATTCTTTAAGCTCTCTTGGCGTCGGTGGTAAATTATCCAAACGTTTAAAAAAGAATATCATTGATATATAATGTAAACCTTCCATTGTTTCTGTAACCGTATCCAGTATTGGATCGTTAGCGCTTGCAATATTAACAAATATTAAATTATTCAAACCGATATTATTGCGTAATCTTGCCGAACGTTCGGTTCCCCAAACAATAATCGGTGCACCAAAATCCTCTACAAGCGCTCGTTCTAGCGAACGAATAAGAATTAAATTATTTCGGTTTCTTTCACGATTCTCACAGAATGTCACAAAGCTATTATAACGATAAGTGTTATGTAAGTATTTGGTAACGTTATAAATGAATTTTGTATCGTAATCGCCAACATCGAAGACTGTTGGAATAGCAGCTTCACAGCTAATGGAATAACGTTGAAGTTGCAGTATAGAGATGAGTGTGGTTGTTGCTGCTGCAATGTAGAAAATTGCACTGAGTAACTTTAGGGTCGACGTCATTATTCAGGCCTGTCGGTTGATTATGCTTGTTTTGTATTGTGCTGCACACTGAAATAAACTAAACTCAAGAGACAAATCGATAGAATGTGATTGACTGACCTGCTGTAGCTTTTGTTTTTGATGATGGCGTGTTGCTTTTTAAGTTTAACGTTTTCAAACATTGACAAAACGTTGCCATTTTGTTTTTAATTGTCGTGTTTATTTATTTGCAATTAGTTCAACGTTATTCACATTTTGCATGCATTCTAATTTTTAAATATTTATTTAATGATAATTGCACTCATTTAGCGTTATTTATATACACTGCACAGTGTGGTCAAAGGATGAAGTTCATGTTACTTGTGAGTGTTCAGCGTTGCCCTTAACCGTGATTTTGAAATGAATGTACAAATATAAAAATATAAAATTTGCTTATAGAAATGCTACTCAATATTATTTTCAGCAGCACTTATTGATTACTCTGTAGAAAACAAGCAACGAAGAAATCCGAACCATCCACAAAACTGTGCCCCCTACAAAGTCGTATCTTAAGTAAAGAAAAATAAATCAGCCTGCACAGAATAACCGAGCAAAACAACTACCGAAGCAGATTACCCACTAGGGACAAATGTTGCCCTCCGACCCAAATCTGACTCAAATTCGTGAAAGTGTTGTCTGTCTCGTAATGGCAGCCGTGAATATTTTGATCAACAATTATTAAACATCAGTGGATTGTAAACGTTTTGTCTCGAAACTCGGTAGATTAGGCGAAATCTTAACTGTACATTTTGTTTTAGAAAAGTTCGCCACCCATTTTCTATCCGTAGAACTTCCAAAACTACCTTCACATTGGGAACCTGCAGACGCGAAACTTCTTTTTTCTAGCTCCAGTGATTTGGGATAGTGATGATATTGAAATCAGTGGATTGCATTTTTATGAACTTTTTTTATTTTTAAACCTTAATAAAAAACCAAGACCCATGATTTGGAAAATTAAATTTTCGTCATTTAATTGGAGTGAAACTGGATTCGTAAGTGGAGATGCATTCTATATAGCTTATTATTGTTAGCATTGGTATGTTTGAGACTACCCGAAAGTCAGTCACAGCGACCTAGAAGATTTTTTGTACCAGGTCCCAAATTAAGACCAAAGACTATGAGAGACTACGAGACACGACATTCACACAGAATATGGGATGTGCTCTTAGCGTCCTCCATGCATAGACGACACTCTGTCTCGACTTAATTTACTTGGATGATATCTGACCATATAGTGGCCGGAAAGCTTTCTAGTAATCTAAAATTCGCTGTGTTCTAAGTCAGAGATCGGGTGAGAGCGACAGGAGGCATATGTTCGTTGACATCTCTAAGGCCTGGAATAAGATTCTAATAAGATAGTCATTCCCCTCCCTTGCCTCTATGGTTGATTTAGAACTAGTCCAGTCGACCCTACAAAATTGGATCGGTGCCTGTGTATAGAACCATTGAAACCTGCCTAGCAAGTTTGCCTGCAGCTACATTACCTTCAACGCCACTGTGGCCTGGTACCCAGCAAAGCGCCACTTTGTTATAGCTAGACAACTGATGCAGACTATCAAAATACTCCTTAACCAATTTCGAAGGGAAGCTCCATGATGAAGGTCCTTTGAGAGCTGCTTGGCCATCAGAGCTAAGCCATAAAATCTAACACGGATTAAAGTATTGTTCTATATAGCTTAGAAAGAATGTAACTTTTCCTGATAGTCGTCGGTATGAAAAAGCTTCCAATGGATGAATTTTTTTTTTATGGTGAGTTTCAAACCCGATGCATTATCTTTGATTAAAACTATAGAGTACCTGCCGTATACAACAGTTCATTCACTAACAAGTGTGAGATCTGCGCCAACTACCCTTGGATTAGTGGTAAGATTTTTACGTTAAAAAAGTGAAAAGGTCACTAGGGACCTATGAGCAGTTGTATGGAAATTTCATATGACAATATTAATTTATGCTTATGTAAAGCATAATCTAATGCTGGAGAAAGTAATTCGAGCTGTGAACATCGACATCTCTGGCACAATGTTTTACAACAGCGTCATGTTGCTAGCAAACGCTGATGATATTGACATCATTATCACCAACGCTCGAGCAGACAGTGCAGCATTCTCCAACTTAGAAAGGGAGTCTCGGCAAGTGGGTCTAGTGGAGAACGAGGACAATACGAAATACCTTGTGTCAACAAACAAAGAGTCACGGCGTTTTGGACAAAATGTAACTATTGGCAATTACAAATGCGAAGTCGTCAAGGATTTCGTTTATCTCAGCCTTGAGACCAAGCAAAGAATAACTCTTGCCAACAGGTGTTACTACGGGCTCAGTAGTCGTTTGAGAAGCAGAGCCCTCTCTCAACGTACGAAACGCTCTTCAAGTCCCTCGTCCTTCCCGTCCTAATGTATGGCGCTGAGACGTGGACATTGACCACCAACGATGATAAACTGTTGGGAGCATTCCAGAGGAAGATACTCCGCAAGATCTATGGGCCAGTGCGCGTGGACGACGTCTATCGTATAAGATGGAACCATGAGCTGTACGTCAACATTGGCTTCGCTATCTGGGTCATGTTGAGCGAATGGAAGAAAGTGCTCTGGCAAGAAGGGTGTTTTATTTGATCCACGGAGGTAGAATGCGCAGAAGAGGACGACATAATCTCCATTGGAAATACAAGGTACAGGGGACTTGACTGTACTTGGCCTTACTAACTGGCACCGGCGCGCGCATTGTAGAAGCGACTGGCGAGGCTTTATAGAGGCGGCCAAAACAGATCTTAGGTTGTGAAGTCAACTAAGTTAGTCACGTGGAAAATTCGGAGTTTTATTCTTCTGGAAGCTTTCCAGCATTTCCATACTGGCTGCAAACGTCTGAATGTTGCAATATATTTATTGAATATATTGTTAACATTTTCATCAGCTCCACCGAACATGGTCATCAGATTGGCTAGGTAGCAAATTTAATTCTTAATTTTTTTTTTCCAATTTTCCAATCGGTTTTCTCAAAAAGTGTGACGACATCCAGCGGACTATGTAGAATTAATTCAGGGCTGAAGAATCTACTACCACAGGCTCACAGATTTTTTGCCTCATTGGAGTCTGCTGGGTCTGTGTAATACCAACACCGTTTTCAAAACTTTGACATTTTCAAAAATTGTACATTTCTTAATTTTAACTAAAAACTAAAAAACTGAGTTTGGTCGGCCATAAAAGTTTTTATATTTAAATTAGGTTTCTTCCACACTGCTGTTGCTAAAAATATACTTGGAGTCCCGCATACCCTCGATAAAAATTGCAAATTATTAAATTATACAGTCTGTTAATGCCAGCATCACTGGTAGATTTTCGGAGTTGAGCCATCAATTAGTATTACTTAGGTCTGACGAGTTAGATTCGGAAATGGAATTTGAGTTTTGAAATGGATGCTAAGTAGGCCTTAGAAAATCTCTCAAATTTCTTCTTTCACTTTCCAATTTTTAAATATTTTCCATTTCTATACTTTTTATATTCTGCCATAGTAAATGTCTACAGCAGGATTTTAAGCTAAAATCGGCTTTCCAAAATTATAGAAAAAATAGAAGTCAGGGTCACAATTTGACTAGCCTTGTAATTTCACAGATATGGTATTAATTATTTTACGTGTGTGAGTATTTTCTCTAAAACTTCTGGTTAAAAATGGATGTCATTTGCTGATCTTTTTGAATTTAATACGACTTTCTGTCAGGGCCATACATTACTCGTACTATTTACCTGGCAAAATCAAATCAACAAATGCGAATTTATTTTCTTTTTTCATTGTCATAGACCGATAGTTCGTGTTATTGCGTGTGTCGCTTTGTTTGATTTAGGGGAACGAGGGGCAAGCGAAAATTCCTTACAATAATTTATTGTTTGGCTGCAAATCTCTATTATTATGCGGGTATTTCGACTCTCTCGCACTTTTTCGCTCTATCTCTGGGTTTTGATTTGCCACTGTCACTGTCAAAGTCACCGTACAATGAATATGATTCAAAAGGACAACGAGCAAGTAGATAGGTGAGTTTTACTGTTATTAGGCGTGCTAAGCTAATGTTTTTTGTTGTTTTAGTCAACAATATTGTATACAATTCTTGCAATAGTTTGTTATAATGTTATACTCGTTGGAAAAAATACCTAATGATATGTTTTTTGTTATTTTTTCTTTTGTACATTGTATGCGCTGGAATCCTTTAGCTCCATTGTAAGAACTGATAGCTATTATTAATGGTATTACACATTCTTTCAGGAATTCTTTTTATACCTATATATATATATATACATTCATTACAATATGAGATTGTTTTTGTGTAATACAAAGACACATGCCGAAGGGATATCAGCATGTGCGGAGGGTCTACAAAAAGTATGTGCTATTATTATTTCTTATTATTAGATGATGAGGAAGAAGGATATTTTGTGCCCAACCCTAATTAGAACCAAAAACTCTATAGTAGCTTCATGAAGACTAGAAAATGCTTTGCAGATGATTGTCTAATTTCATTGACCGTTAAATTCGGTTCATTGTGCCGAACCAAGGCTGAAGAAGCACACAGAATTCGAATTGTCGTCTCGCCATTATTCATATACAGATGATTTTTTTTTTTTTTTTGTTGGAACAGACAAAAGAAGTATTCAAGAATACAGCACTCAGACAAGTTTTACGTCCATTGTACTATATCCTGTGTTCACTTATAAATCTTAGCAGATCCTGCGGTGTTAGAGAGCTCAGGTGTTCGTCTCCCAACACTCCAGTACCAAATATGCTTACTCTGATCTGGCAGAAAGCCAGATATCGCGGACCACTAAGAAAGTGGTCCGCCGTCTCTTCACATTCTTCTTCCAAATCACAGGAAGCACAGAAGGCACTAGCTCCTAGGCCAATCATATGCAAATGTTTCGCCCAAGAGAAATGACCTGTATATAATCTCACCAGCTGCCTACAACTCTTTCTGTTGAGTGATAACAGAAAGTCTGTTAGACGCTTCGAGATTGTGGGTCAAGTCGACCCACTCATTAATGGTGGTCTTGATGGCTGTAGACATCAAAGAGAAACCAGTTTCCGAACCCTTTCTGGCCAGAAGGTCAGCCGATTCATTTCCTGAAATTCCTGAGTGTCCAGGAACCCATATCAACAGCAAGCTATTGTGTTTTCCAACACAATCAAGCCTGGATTTACAAAGCATAACCAGTTTAGACGTGGTTAGAGGATTGAGCAAGGATTTAAGCGCAGCCTGACTGTCACTAAATACACAGATACTCCTTTCTCTCCAACCATTATCAATAACATGGTCCATTGCCTTGATGATTGCAAAAAACCAGAAGCATACAACCCAAGGGAGAAGTGAAGGTACACTCTATTTCAATAAACCCCAAAACCCGAACCGAATTCTGTTCTGGAGCCGTCAGTGAAAATACGCTTACAATCAAATCCCGGCCCAGGTCCCGGCAAAAACCAAGTTTGGGTCTCTGGAATTTGTGTATAGCGTTGTTTTAAAACTGGAATTGTTGGCATTGTATCGGATGGCATTGATATAACTGTTCGGTCCATATCAGTACCTTCAACAATGTCACCAATATCCCAGCAAGTGTCATACCAATACCCATTGCGTTTATGCCTACAGATGGCTTTGACAGCCTCTCCTTTAGCAAAAATATCAAGGGGTGGTAAGTTGAGCAATGCATCCAAGGATGGGCCAGGTGTTGTAGGAAAAGCTCCCGTACAGCAAATGGCCACAGTCCTTTGAAGTCTGGCAAGAGCTTTCCTAACGCTGTCAACATTAAGTCTGCTCCACCAGACTATGGATGCATAGGTGATGATAAGCCCTATGTTTTGCCAAAAATAGCCTTACATTGGCAAAAAGCTGCCAATGCCTTGGATACCTTTAGCTCAATACGAGAGCGCCAAAGTAGTTTGTTATCAAGAATGACTCCTAGATATTTCACTTCTTGGGATAGCTGAATAGTGAATTCAAGCCGTAGCAATAAAATTTCGCATAAATTTTTTGAGCTATTGGATATCTATGAGACGACCAGAGGGACTAGAAAAAAGCAGATTACGGCAGGTGCTGTGCAAGGATCCATCCTCGGACTAGACCTCTAGAATCCTACGGATGATATTCATATGACATCACTGCCGTTATTACTGCGCGAATCATTGAAGAAGCTCAGCGTAAACTTAACCAAGTGATGATAAGAACGCAGGCATGGCTTAACTCACACAGACTACCATTAGCCCCACACAAGACGGAATTACTTTTCCTGACAAGAGGACGAACGCATTCAGAACTGGAGATGCACGTTGGTAACGATGCAATTATCACTCAAAAAGCTGTAAGATACCTAAGACTTACGTTAAATGCAAAACTGACATATGGAGTACAATTGCAACATACAGCGACCAAAGCAGCCAAAGCTCAGTAGGCTTAGGGCAAACATCTGTGGCCCAATATCGAGTTACCGGAAGCTACTGATGACAGTTAATCATGCTATCCTCCTCTACGGGTGCGAGGTGTAGGTGTAGGCTGACACTCTAAAAGTAGAATGTAGGGCGAAACAGCTGATGTCGGTGCAAAGAACGGCAGCATTACGAATAGCATCTGCATACCGAACGGTTTTAGGGGCTGCTGTCATAGTGATAAGGGGAATAACCTTCATTAATCTCTTCGGTTACGAACGGAGGAAGCTATGGCTACCAAAAATGGCGGACTATCTTACGGCGGAGACTGCAGCCGAAATGCATGGGAGGAGGATAACGAAATTAATACCGAAACTTGTGGTACGGCCAAACAAACAGTTTGGAGAAATTAACCATCAAATTACACAGCTATTATTAAGACTTAAGAATAGAGTTGAAAATGGCCTGGACTAAATCAAACCATTAAGTCACAAAGACCGTTGTACTATACCCGATATAGAGCACGTAGAAGAAATTAGAAAGACAGGAATGAGACATGAATACTTTCGGAAGTACTTATATACAAAAATCGAACGATCCAATTGTCTATATGGTAATGATAATGTCGACGCCGAACATACGTTACTGAGATGCAAACGATAGGCAGATAAGCGAGAGGAACTAGAGATACAATTTTTCTCTCTGACCGTAGAAAATATCGTGACGAAAATGATCAATAAAAAAGACAACTGGTGGCTTATATCGAAATACGCCGAAGACGTGCATTAGTCTAAGAAAAAAACCTTGAAGTATATGAGAGAGCCCAGAAAGGGCAGCGGGACCTGGGCGCAGGTATAATGAAGAGAGTCCAGTAAGGACGGAACGAGGCTCCAGTACTGTGCAAAAGCGGTTTCAGGGTGGAACTAAGTCTCATGAGAATGAGGAGGATATTTTAGTGGGTGCAACCCACACACACCAAGCTGTGACGACACAGATTGATGATGTGTGAGACATTTTTACCTTCTCAACCGCATCATCGGTCTGTATTTCTTTAGACATAACGATGGCCACAACGTTACCCCCAATGGTGCCCTCTATCGTTCGGCAGTTTTGAGGATTAAGAAATTGGCGGAGATCTCGGTTATATTGTCTAGAAAAGGATAATGAAATGATTTTAGTCTGGTCCTAGTAAGAGCCGGGCAATGACAGAGAAAGCCTCTTTTTCTTCAAGGCTATTGCAGCTTCTGCGATGCATGTGAGATGTGGGATTTCCCAGTGTCACGTCAGTACTGTGGTCAGTCTGGCTACATCAAAACGGGTATGACAAAGTAGGTGCTGCTGGGTCTGCTGTGGTCGAATTTAGGTAATTTTTTTTTTTTTGGTTACATCGCATGTGGCAAAACTTTTCCGTCGGCTATCTGCAATTGAATGAATTAAGAGAGTATCAACCTTGAAGTTATTCAGGGGAATTGCTACAGATTGACTCTAAAATAAATCCTGAGCTAAACCTCGCCTCGCTTATTCACCAACCCTTTTGTTGCTTTCGCTGTTTCTGTAACCAGGAATCAAGATAAGACAACCTGTGGCTAAGGGTGGTGAGTAACTTCCCTGCATTGACTAAGCAATCCAGCAGATATTGTGTCTGAGCGTAGAGCCTTAATTGCCGCTTAGCTGTCTGTGAAGATAGCTATTTTAACCCTCCTTTGATTTTTGGTCAGTGCTTTGCAAGCTTCTCTGATCGCTTGAAGTTTGGCCTGGAAAACACTGGCTTCATTCGGGCGTCTAAGAGATTCAGAAATATTGAGGTGTTCTGAGTATACTCCCCCACTGACCCCGCAATCCATCTTGGACCCGTCTGTATAGACTCAAGCCCAGCTCTCATACGGTTTCTTCTCCATTCTGGTCTTGTTGGAAACAAAGTGTCGAAGCCCTTCTTGAATTTGGATATAATGTAGTCAGTGTAATGTTGGTTTGTTATATTCAGGACCTGCGATAAAATTTTGCTATTCCTGTAGTTTTTGGCAGCCCAGTTCTCTGAGTCTGAGCGTTGCCAAATTACCCATTTGTTTACAAAAGGTTGCAAATTTTTGCGGCTTTAACGGTTAAAGAAATGTATTTTATGTATGTAATTAAAATTATAAATGCCTTAAAGTATGCAATACTTAATGTTAGCCATGAACAATGAACTTATTTGGTACAGCGTTATCCATTTCAATATCAAATTACACCAACACTTATTAGTCTCCCCTGCAACGCACATATACATACAAAGTTATTGCATTCTCTCTCCATTTTCCATCCATCGCAAACGTTGTGAACATGTTTTAATAAAAAAGTTTGTCGAAAAATGCATAAATTTAATTTTTCAGTCAAACAGTCAGAATATGATGTTTCACACTCCACTCTATCTTTGTGCCATATACAAGTTCATTGAATATTGTACGTAAAACGTTTTGCCCCTTGTTCTTTGCTGCTCATTAAATTTACTTTTGCTACCAGTGTACATGCAGTAGCGTATCCAGGGGGAGGGCTATAGGGGCTGCAGTCCGCCCCACCAGAACCCGACAATCTTATAGTAAACAGTCATTTTTGAGAAATCAAAAATATTTAGATTTTTCCAAAAAAAAAAACCATCAGCAGTGAAAACTATATACTTTCAACAAACGAAAAACTTTAAGATTTAAAATATTAATTTATATTACATTTTATTTAAATAATAATAATTTAATGTAAATATTAAAATGAGGTCGGATATTTAGATCAATTCTGATTAGCAGCCATGCTGGGCGTTCCAATAGAATGCACGTTACAGGGCAACTGGCGCCAACGGCAGCTTATAAATATCTTACATTTAGAAAGCTTGATAATGGTTTAGTTTTTGGATTGAATTTTGTACTGAATTTTAGTCTGACATTGGTTCAAATTTTCCGTTTTTGCCTGTTTTTGATCTAAATTCTGGTTTGATAGTAAGTCAGAATTTTGTTTTATTTTAATTTTAATCGGAATTTGGTTTGAGTCTTAATCCATGTTTGGTCTAAATTTTGCTTTGCTTTCCAGCGTTTGCAGCGTTCGATCAGATTTCTGGTCTAAATTTTGGTTTGCTTTTAATTTGTATTTGGCGGCTTTTTAGCCTCAGTTTTAATCTAACTCTGAGTTTGGGTTGTGGTTAATATTTTCGTCTGAATTGGCTTGATTTTGATACTATTTCGGTCTGAATTTTGTTTTAAAACTTGTTCTGAATTCCTCGGGAATTTTGGTCTAGTTTTTATTTAATTTAATTTAAATTTTTTTATGTAAATATTTATCAGATATTCCTACTAGTTTTTGGTATGAATTTTGGGTTACTTTCGTTCGGTATTTGGTGTCCTTTTGGCCTAAAGTTTTGTCTAACTATTGGTTTGAGTTGTTGGGTTTTTAGTCTGAGTTTTGATCTGAATTTGATATCATTTTGGTCTATTTTTGTTGGAATTTCGACCCAATTCGTGGTCTGAACATTGTTTTTTTTTATCGATTACTGCCCGGCACCCGAAAGCGTGTACGGATCTCGTTTAAATTTAAAACGTATTGGTTTTTTGGTCAAATTAAGATATATTTAGAATTTAAGAAATGTATAACAGGCTTAAAGAACGTATTTAATTTTTCACAAAAATGAAGTGCTTGGTTATGAAGTTGTGAGATCGTAAACTCACCACCAGGCCGATATTAATAGTGATATCGGTGCTAAGAGTGATATGAATATATATTTTAAAAATTCGTATAAAGTACTATCCAAATCAACTGTTATCTATACATTTATTAGTGTAACTACAATTTTATTCCAGAAGATCCAGAAGTGCTACAATATCATATTATAGTAGTAGAGTAGGTTAGCCAAAAATTATCAGATTTAAAATCGGTTTAGCCAATTCCAAAATATAAGCATCGGAAGTTTTTTAAAATTCTCACATTGAACAAATCATTGCATTCATCGTTGTAATAACCATGGCTTAAACGGGAGTAAATAACAAATGAGAGAGAGATAGAAGACATGAGTAACGGCATTTCTCAGAATTATCTAGCGAATCATCTGCATACAAAAATAACAAAACAAACACCAACGTGTAGTTTGGTTCTCTTTTGATATTTGTTTTTTCATAAAGAGATTTCTTGAGCAAAAACAAAAACTAAATTGTGTATTAACGAACACAAGGCAGAAGTGAAACTTCTTGTGAACTAAATGAAATAAACTAAAGCAAATAACAAGCAAATGAAATTTTTCAATCGCTAAATTTTTTACTTCATTGGCTTGTGTTTTTTAATTTCATTTGCTTGTGTTTCGTTTAGTTCACAAGAAGTTTCACTTCGGCCATGTGTTCGTTAATTCACAACCAATTTTTTTTTGGGATTAATGCTAAAACAAAAATTGCAACTCTGTACTGGTAATGTCGATGACAATTGTAGACGAACTCTTTTTGTGTGCGACATCTTCATGTAATTCCTTGGACATTTGCGCCATCTGTATGTGAACTGTCATAAACTTTATGATGGCGACGCTACACTTTGTTCTTTCTGCCATTGAATTAAAACTATTTATGAATCGTTTATTACATAGTTTGCTCGTGAATTCAGTTACATTGCTCGACAAAATTATGTCGCATTGCAAACTTAAGCGCGACGTCACATCCGGTTGGTTTTACTCTAGGACAAGAGAAAAGAAGTTTCACTTAAAAAAAAATAGCCCCAGTTACTGGGGCCTTACCTACTAGTCTTAATTTAATTTTTTTTCGGGTTTTTGTTTCGACCACAAATGACCCAAAAAATAGAGATGTATCAAATTGTTTCATAAAAATTTTTTCTCAAAGGAAATTAAAATTTCCTTCAAATAGTTTTCTCAAAATAGATTATTTAACAATATAAATCCAACAAAAAAGTCATAATCAAGATTTTGATCTGAATTTGGTCTCATTTTGATCTAGATTTTTGATCTGAATTTGGTTCTTTTCTTGGTTTGAACTTCGATCTGAAAAAAGTATTTGAATTTTAGTTTGCAATTTGGTCGAAATTTCCGCCTAAATTTCTATCCGATTTTAGTTTGAATTTTGGTCTCAGTTTTGTTCCAGTTATCTTTTAATTTTTAACCTGTCTTTGATAACATTTTTGCACCAGTTTTTGGTCTAGGTCTGGGTTTTGGTCGATAGTGAGTCTGATATTTATCTTTTAATTGTAAAATCAGCCCTCCCCAAATTCTAGAACCGCCACTGTGTACATGTGTATATAAAAGTCATATCTTTGCCATAATGTTCATATGTGTAAACTACTTTGGGTTGTATATAGCATATAGCAAGCAAAACAAAAAAAAAACAAAAAAATAATAATAATAATAAAAAAATAGCAAGTCAACAACATCACAGCATTTATGGTGATAAAAATATTTCACCGAATACCATCACTCCACCAGCAGCTTTCACACTCTTCCTAAATATTTTCTACCAACCTCCGCTGACACTTTAGTATCACTGGAAATTCCCACGCTGTTTTTTTTTTTTTGTTGCCAGCGGATGGAGTTGCCACTTTTTGTTTTGGGGCGTTTAGAGTGCCTGCTGGGGTACTGTGAAAATAATAAATAATATTTATGTTGTCTGATAAAGAATTTAACATTTTGTTTTTTTTTTTTGTTTTCGTTGTTTGAAGTTATAACAAGAAAGCTCTTGTACTACATACATACAAACTTACATACAGACATTCGCACAGGAAACAGGAAAAAATGAAAAGGAAGTCGAATATAAAAGTTGGAAAAATGTGATAAAGAAGCGTACTTCCTTTATTTAAGTGGAGCTTAGAATTTGAAGTTTATGTTTTTTGAAAAGGTGCTGCAAGTTGAAATCATAACAGATAGAAACTTACTATAGCAAGAGTGAAGAAAGATAAAGAGTGAGAGAGAGAGAGAGAGGAGTTGAGCGGGAAGGGGAGGGCAGCTGATAGGACCTTGTCGAAAGAAATTTTCATGAAATTATCTTCATCATATAATTTATTTTATTTCGTTTCGTAAGTGTTTGGATTTATTGTATTAAGGAAAATGTGTAGCAATAAATGTAAGTATGTTTTGATAAATAAATTGTATAAATAAATATTTGAGTTAAAGATGGCGGTTTAAGTTAACCCAACCTAAAGGTAGTTGTCAAATGAGGGGTAGGAGAAAGAAGGTGGGCTTGATAAATCTTTAAGGGTAAAATATAGAGTGCTTTTGATTGTAAAATATTTTTTTTTGGTTTAAAGATCTATAAGTGTTTCTCGATACTTAATGCTGAAGGTTTGGATAATTTCATACACGGGTGTTATTTTTAAACCTCTTGGAATCGTTTCATTGGTGACGTATCATGGAGCATTTGCACACATGCGAAAGACTTTATATTGTATTGTATTAAAGGTTTTTGTCGTTGTACCGCGACCTATAAGATCTATTGTACGTCCCTCTTTTCTATCTAGTTTAATCTGCTTAGAGTACCTCATCCAGTACAGTCTCCCTCAAGAATTTGAGTATTGCGCCCGGATCTATGGATGCTAGTTCGGTACTGGGCACTTGGTGCATACCCAGACATTTCCTTCTTTTGTGGATCAGTGCTCCACATTGAGCTAAAATATGTTCTGATGATTCGTCTTCCTCATTACAAAACCTACAAATTGAGCTTTGCTCAACCCCTATCTTGCAAAGGTGTTCTCTGAGCCCGCAATGCCCAGTCAGAATACCAGCTAATATGCGCAAACTGTTTTTGTTGAGACCAATGCAGAATGCGTATCTACTCTTATTATAATTGCCTAAAAGCGCTTTGGATTGCCTCAGTCCCGTAAGATTGGTAAAGAGTTCTTGCCTCTCTTCCTCTTCCTCTCTTCTTGCCTGAGTAATTCCCTAATCACGCTATCTCCTATTCCACAGAAGGGTTCAGGTCCCACGAAAGTGGTTGCTGCCCTCTTTCTTGCAAGCTCGTCTGCCTGCTCATTACCCTCAATTCCTCCGTGTCCTGGGACCCAACATAGAGCGACTTTGTTGTTCTTGCCCAGTTGATTGAGCTTGCTCAAACAGTCCCACACCAACTTAGAGGTGATCTCAAAGGAACATAATGCTCGAATGGCTGCCTGGCTGTCCGACATGATAGCGATATCTTGCCGTTTGTACTTCCTGTCCAGGTTGAATTGCACACATATGTTAATTGCGTGAATTTCAGCTTGAAAGATGCTAGGATACTTCCCCATCGGCTCAGAGTGTTTGATTTTTGACCCAAATACCCCTGCCCCGGTTCCATCCTCGGTACGTGACCCATCTGTATACCACTTAATCGTGTGTTCTTTGAGTGTGTAGTTATAATCTACACCCTCCCATTCGTTTTTACTACTAAGTTTTGCAACGAAGTGTTTCTCAAAACTATACTGTTTGTCCATTCTGTCCTGGGGACAGTCCAAAAGATAGTTGTCTTTCGCAGGGTTATCTCGGTTTCCAAGCCCTATAGATCTCCTCGTCAACCTTGTATTTCTTGTTGCTCTTACGATTGCTGCCTTGGAGGCACCCTTTATCTCGAGGTGTAATGGAGTGAGCTCTAATAGTACCTCTAGTGCAGCAGTCGGACATGTTCTCATCGCTCCTGTTATACAGATACATGCCAACCTTTGAACTTTCCCTAATTTAGCTTTCGCTGTTTTTAGTTGAGTTCTCCTTGCCCACGCTAATGCTCCATATGTAATGATTGGTCTTACCATCATTGTGTACATCCAGCGCAGTACACTTGGTTTACATCCCCAAGTTTTCCCTGCTAGCCTTCTGCATACCATTAGAGCGCGAGTGGCTTTACTTGTCACTGCCTCAACATGCGATTTTCATGTGAGTTTACTATTTAATACTAAGCCCAGATACTTTACCTCTTGCTTTTGTTCAATAACCTCCCCAGCTAGTGATATCGGTTTCCAGCGCAGGAGTGATCTTTTCCTGGTAAATGGTACTATAGTGGTCTTTGCAGGGTTAATATTTAGCCCTACCGACCTGCACCATCTCCTAGTAATACCAAGCCCTCTTTGTATAATGTCACAAAGAGTTTTTTTCAAATTTTCCTCTGGCTATGAGGACGATATCGTCCGCATACCCTTGACAGTCTATGCCCGCCTCTGAGAGTTTCGAAAGACTTTAGAGTCTAAAGTTTAGACTGAAATCTCTGTAGAATATCAATATTCGTCTTCAATGCTGATTGGTTTAAGTACCACTTTGTACACTAGTACCTTATTTTTCAGATTTAAGGATGAGTTGTGCTCTAACAGCCTGTATAATGACCTCAGCTTGAGCCCCAGTTGCTTATATTTTGTAAATATTTATATGATGTTGCCAGGTAAAACGTCACTCAAAATGTACACCAAAGGTACTTTGCTTGATCTGCCTGCGGCACCTGCCAATTGTTCCGTGTTCAAATGTACACCAAAGGTACTTTGCTTGATCTGCCTGCGGCACCTGCCAATTGTTCCGTGTTCAAATGTACACCAAAGGTACTTTGCTTGATCTGCCTGCGGCACCTGCCAATTGTTCAGTGTTATAGGTGGACAATAGCCTTTACGCAGGGTAAAGTTAATTTGAAGTGATTTCGTTTCATTGGATTTAATACGCCAGCAGTTTAGCCAACTACTGACTTTGTTTAGATTGTTCTGCTGCAAAATTTGGGGCAACACTGGGATTGCTGTTACTCGCCATTACAATATTATTGCCTGCAAAAATCGCAGTGTAAGTTCTATCTTCTACAGGAAGATCAACGGTAAAAAGTATGTACAAACCCGGCCCTAGCAACTTCCTTGAGGAACTCCGGCTAAAAGTCATTTTGAAAGACCTATTCAAATACTTTTAATAGAATGGACACGAGACAGATTGGTCTGTAGGACGTTACAGAGTCATAAGGTTTGCCTGGTTTTGTTATCAGTATGATTTCTGCTACTTTTTATTAGGCGGAAAAATGGTCGCGTCGAGTGATTGCATTAAACAAATATGTTATGAAGTTGAATCCACTGGCTTACAAAATAAATTCAAAATTCATGTACACATATGTGTAGGAAAATCCTGAGAGAGTTAGTTATCGTCCTCACCGCAAGGGGTTATGAAAGAAAGTTATTTTGGTACAACGGCCGTAGCGTCCTCAGTTGTCAAGGTTTATTTTTGAAAAAAATACATGAAAAACCTGATTGATTTTAAGTGATTTAATGGATATTATTTCTTCACTTTTTTTCTTTAATTTTTAATTTACAAATATTTCATTGATTTCAACGCGCCGCTACACAGCCTTCCAACACCCCCGCGGATCGCCGCCCTAACAATATGAGTTTGTATTATATCGAGCAAAAAATAGTCATTGGACCTTTTCTAGTTGCAGATTTCGCCAGAGCCCGCGCCCTACACGTCCGACAACTTTCTTTGTAATGAGTATTGACATTGTGGCAATATGATTGTATACACCCAGAAAAATACCCATCTCCAGAACAAAGAAAAAGTTTCCTCAATTTAAATCCACGAAAATTTCTCTCGTTTATGTAAATTTTCCGAAAAATGAAGAAAAATGTGCTCCTTTCATGCAACCATGGTGTTGAATTTGAAATTTAATTGCGCTGCTGCCCACCAATTGAAATCAAATTCCAAGTTTCAATGAAATTGTCAAAACTAAAATTAAAGGAAAGTAAGATAAAAAAGTAAATAAAACACAAGAAAATATGACTGTGGTAAATGGTCATCTTCAAATATAATTTTTTCTAAAACTTAGTCCTTACAACGCGTCTCTGTATAAAATTTTAACTCAAGAGCTGTTATGAAATACTTGGTCTATTGTTAACATAAATGCGCATGGAACAATGGACGTTTCCATAAACTTGTTTTTTCCAAAATTTAGTCGCACCAGCTGGAAAACAAAAGTATCAAAATACCATAAAAGAACAAATTACCTTATTTAGAATAAAATAAGGTAATTAAACTTACACACTATTTTTGCATAAAAAATGAAAATGTAAGAAAGAGACGAATATACCAAAAATGTTCTGCATACAAAATTTTTGTATATACAAAAAACCTAGCTTTACTCTTTTGGCCTTAGCAGATAATCGCGTACGTTTTGTTTTTCTTTTGAATTTTTAAGTCGGCGTCTCTATTCCAAGCGAAGTGGTTTATGGCTATTGATATAATTTTTGAAAAAAAAAATAAAATATATTCAAAAGATATAAATTTCAATAAAGTTCAATTTATAATTTTTTGGTGGCCATAAATATCTTTTGATCATTTCAAGGCGACGATGCCTGTAGTATTTGTAAAAATACGTACTTAATTCTTTTTAAAAATAAAATAATAAATGAATACAAGTAAAAAAAAAACGTGATTTCTGCCTTTTAATTAAAACAACATTGTAGAAAATATTCCAAAAAATGAAGATTTCTTTTCCAAAAAGTAAATTAACTTTAACCTATGGAAAATTATTCCTCAAACTGTGGAAAATTTTACCTAACTTATATACAATTTCTCATATTTGAAAAATATTTTCTCAACTCAAAGAAATTTTATATATCTAAATGAAGAAACCGTTTCTATGGCGCCAAATCATTCCCATTTTTCCTCAATTTTATAGCCGTTTTTCTTCGAACCAAGTAAATATTTCTCTGAGTGTATGTATTATTAAGTAATGTAATTATATATCTGGCTCTTTTCCCTTTTCATAGTTTGTAAAGTTAACTGAATGTATATGTAAATAGCTAAGCACCCAGTATTCTTTCTCTTTCTTTCTTTCTTTTCTCTTTTCTAGTTCGTAAGTTAAATGAATGTAGATATATATATGTATATGTATATGTAGATCTATCTCTTTTTTTTTTGTAGGAGCATATTTTTGAATAAACGATACAAAGTCAGTTCTGGAGTGACCGCCGAAGCAATAAATTGTTTTGATTCGAGTGCGCGTATTACAATATTTTGACTCATTTTTGGAAACCCTAGTTAAAGATCGTCGAGAATGCTTAACCGAAATTAAGTGCTTCAAAGTTTTTTTGTGGAAATTCTATTGAGTAATACCTCTCTTTTTGCCATCGATGCAATTTTAGTTTTGGAATCTTTTTTGGGAGGATGAGGGGGGGGGGGGGGGGTAAATAGGTAACCACTAGGCTTTCAAAACCCAACCCGAGCATACCTATTTTTGAATCTAAATTCAAACCTGCACCAGGTTTATTGAAGGGTTCGGGCTCAAGTTTTTTTCAGAAGAATCTACAACGGCAAATCCCAGAGCACAATAGAAAAATTGGTAAGAACTGCCCCTGAAATAAAGAAGATGGTATAATATATCTGAACCAAGCGTCTTGTCCCTACCATATACCCAAAGTTATTATTGCAAAAATATTTTTGAGGAGGCTAGAAAAGTGTCAAATTTATATGAAACTGGCTAAGTTTTATGAAATTACTAATGGATCTGGAAGGGAATCAATTACTGTAAAGCACGATTCACGCCAAATTGGCACGCTTTGCTGTGGTCACCACGTCGCCCCTAGTCATAAGAACAACAAATTTTTTACTGGGATTTGTTTACAATACCGTTACCGTTAGTTGATAAATTTTTCATACTAATTGATCGCAAGTTGGTGATTGTGTGCACAATGGAAGCTGCAAATAGAAAATTGATTGTGAACAAATTTATTGAAAATCCGTCGTGGTCTGGTTCAAAGATTGCGAAAGTGTTAAATATCTCCAAAAGAACGGTGTGCAAAGTTATAAAACGATATACAGAAACTCTTAGTGTTGAAAGAGCTAAAAAAGTTGTGAACAAAACGGGAACCACCAACCTAAAATTAAATGCAAAGATCTTGAGGTCCATCAAAAGCAATTCCGGACTATCGGATAGCGATCGTGCCAAAAAATTCAATACCAGCAAAAGTACTGCTAGACGAATACGCATAAAAAAAAGCTGGGCTAAAGTGCTATCGTGCTATAAAATATCCAAATAGAACAGACAAACAGAATTTGCTGGCCAAAAAACGTGCTCGTCTTCTTTATAATAATGTTTTGACCAAATTCAATGGATGCATTATTGCGGATGACGAATCATACGTAAAATTTGATCTTAAAGAGCTTCCAGGTCAAAAATTGTATATGGCAACGAATCGTGGTAATGTACTCTCAAAATTCAAGTACTTAAAAATGGATAAATTTGCAAAGAAAGCAATGGTGTGGCAGGCTATTTGCAGCTGTGGTCTCAAAACCAGAGCATTTGTGACATCCTCTTCTATGACGTCTGATATTTACATCAAAGAGTGCCTTTCGAAACGATTATTGCCATTTGTTTGTCACCACCATTCGCCTGTGAAGTTTTGGCCTGATTTAGCCAGTTGCCATTACTCTAAGAAAACCATGGATTGGTATCAGACAAATAAAGTAGATGTAGTGCCCAAATATATGAATCCACCCAATTTCCCCCAGCTTCGACCGATCGAAAAATACTGGGCTATTACAAAATATAAGTTGAAGAAAAATGCAGGTATTGTCAAAAATGTGAATTCAATGTTACTAAAATGGAACCAAATAGCCGCAAAAGTATCCAGAGCGGATGTTCAAAGGTTGATGGGGTCCATTAAAAGGAATACCCGGAACTTTTTGCACAACAAAGAAATTTAAATCTTTTAATATAATAGTATTAAAACACAATATTAAACTTATCATTTAATGCATTATTTGTTATTCTGAGTGCTCTGGTTAAAAAGATACAGCAACTTTCCTGCGTGCCAATTTTGCGTGAACCGCGCTTTACTTACAGGGTTTTCTTTACCACCCATTCCATTTGCCCTTAAAAATTTATATCCCGCGCTATCATTAATCAAATGCCCGATAGTTGGGCGTTCTGATTTGGCACCCAGAACTGGTAGCCATTATTCCAGCAACATCACTGCGGATGTAATTTATTAGACCACCTTAGAAAGATGGTATGTCTTCTTTTAGTTTTAGTGAGATAATAATTATTTGAGGATTATGAATCCGCGCTAGATTCCTCATGGTTTATCAAACCGTCCTTACAAGCTGATTCGGCTTTTCGGACACATTTGAAGTAACCGAGTCGAGTAAGTTATCTACCTTTCACTACCTTCAGTGTAACTTTTAATGCTTCGAGTCTCTTAACAGCAGTGTTGCTATTGATGAAACTACCCACATCCTTTTACTGGAGTTAATTAGTTTCGAAACTTTCCTAATAAAAAAATACCATGTAAATCGTTGTTGATTCGCATTTAATGATAGATTTTTGAGTTTGTTTTCTCCTTTTTGGTCAACATTTCACTTGAATGCCTAGCAAAGGCATGAGTGGGTTAAGAATTTTTAAATTTTCCGGTTGAATTTTAAATTAATTGCCTGTTCATACCGTGTAGCTCACCGGCATACGCGATGGTTTGGCATTTTTCTGAACCTTACAGTTAATGGAATGAATTCAAATTGGTTTTTGCTGTTGAAACACACACATACACACAGCAACATACAATGACAAACTCGCATACTGCCCACGTATGAACATACACATAGACATATACACACACACACACATGAAGATATCCAACGATTGACCAATATTGGTAAGCTGGTAGCTCAGAATTTGTGCACTGACAATCCAAGGCCAATGAGGAAGATTGGCTGCTGCGGTCCTATTGTTGCATAGCAAATGTATGCAGCCTGCCCTAGCCTGGCGTTAGCTATTTGACAACCAACACAACGAATACGCATATGCAATGCATGTCAATAACAGTTAACATTTAACCCCTTTCGACAGCATCTCTGCCGCTATACGTCGCACCTTCCTTCTCGCTAACCCGCAACATATAAAAATACAATGTAATGCCAGCGCAATGTAAGCGCAACGCATCCAAAATGAAATGACTAACATTTTTTTTCATTTTTGCTCCATTAATTTGTTTGGGAATGAAAGTGCAACTGGAAGAATGCAAACAACAACAAAACAGCACAAAAACAAAAAAAAAAAAACCTGAAGGTGGAAAGTCGGGTTAAAAGCACATCATGAATTAAGCTTGCAGTGATTTGTATTGATGATGGACAAAACATTTTTTTTTTTTTTTTTTTTTTTTTTTCACTCTTTGTAGCTTAAATTTTAAAATTTTCAAGTTGAGGAAAAATGTTTAAAAATTTCATAAAATTTAAATTTGTTCAATGAGATTCAACATAATCTCAAAATATCATCTTCCTTACATTTATCTCAATTTAAGAATTTACTTTTTGTTGTTGGTGTTTTTGTTGTTTGCGTTTTTTGCCCAATCGCTATGAATAATAGCATGTAACATTTGCTTTTAATAACATTTTAACATTGCATACATTTTGGCGCAAAATGCAGGCGTTGTTCTTACTGAAGCACATACACACACAACCTTACACACAGCTACCTTATGTTGCATTTCTATATCTACTGTATGTATGTGTGTGTGTTTCTACGCAACACAAAAACAACAACAGGTTGTGCCAGCAATTTTTTGCCTTACCGTTCCTCCTCCTGCTCTTTCTCGATCTCTTGCCTCTTTCTATTTTCACAAGTGCTGTAATTATTATACTTCACCAACGCATGCCACTGCTGTGAAGTATGATGATGCTAAAGAAGTAGCAAAAAAAAAGTAGTAGAAGGAAAACGTAGCATACTTTTAGCTGGCTATTTTGTTTATTTGTTACACACACACACACACACACTTACTCTTACACTTTTAGTTGCACATAAACGCCTGCAGTTATGCAATAAATAAAATGCAATTGTTGCTCTTTTTTGCTGTGCGATTTTATTATCAGCAACAATATTTCTGCTGTATCAGCAACAAGAAACCAAGTCACAGCAGCAGTAGCAACAGTAGCAATTTTTTTTTCTTTTTTTTTTTTTGCAAACGTAACACAAGATGGCGTAGTGGATAGTTGGTATATAATGTTGCGTTATTGTTGCATTATTCATAAAGCGGCATATTTCTAATGGGCAGCAGATATTTTATTGTTGTAAGCCCAGCAATGAATTTCAAATTCAAAGATTTTTCATTGAATTTTGTTAGAAAATCTTTGCAATTCTTAGATGTTAGATATTTGTGCTTCGGACCTCAAGCTTAAAATCAAGCAGCTTACGAATCATGAGTTTTACTCTTACATTTGGAGGATATAATATAAGACTTGAATATTTTCAAGGCAAGTTATGCCTAAAAGCATGACTGAAAAAGCCACATTACTCTTTGAGTCATGCTGTAGAACGGTCAGGCTGTGTTCTTTGCATAAGTGCCCCGTCACAGGGAAGGTTGCAGTCGAAGTGGGCTCCTGGCTATCAGTAGCTACCTGGCCCTGGTAAAATGGTTTGGGAAAGAAAAATTCAAAGACGCTTAAGGTCTTAAGCCCAATGGAGTTTCAGTTTATTAAACACTGAACATAATACATTGGTCTATGTCACAGTTACCTTCATTCCAGTGAAACCAGTTTCTGGGTACTTTGAATATACGTCAACATTAATTTGGCGATCCCGAATCTGAGACAAAACTATCGCAGACCATTATCTTCATTAGGTTCTCTTTCTCTTCTTGAAGAAACTCACAAATAATTCCCTCGTCATGTGGTATGAACATGTGGCACAAAAGCCCGACACTTCAAAGTGCTGAAATATAATTAGGTGCGTCCTAAAGCTCGCAAAATTATACATTTTCTCATAATATCAATAACGAACTGTATGGATAAATATGGAAAAGATATAAGAGCGTTAAATCGCATGATCTTTGCCTCTTCTGGAAATAACGCGTTCTGGGAACTTTTCTTGAAACATCTCCAATGTGACGACCGCTGTGTGATACCTTAAGTCGTCTTGCTGAAACTACATCATCGCCTGAGAATTGATTTGGCGTAAAGGCATACAAACACTTATATACATACGCTAAATCAATTCTCAGACGACGACATGTTGTCCAGACCCATGTCATCCAATTGAGGCCTCAAAAAGTCAGATATCATGGGGCGATACCTTTCGCTAATTTTGCTTGTTCACGAAGCCATTCAACCAAAAATGTACTTCAAAACTGAAGATGATTTTTTCGCCAAAATTTTGATCCATTTCCAACTACTCCAGAGCCCAATCAGCGAACATACGACAACTTTGGAGGTCTTAGGTCTTCAGTTTCTGTGTCAATTGAATCTTATACGAATGCATGCCCAAGTTTTTTCGAAAAATTCGTAAAGTTGAGGTCACAGAAAGGCCAACCCCTTGCACACTACGAGTAATCGACAATTTTTGGTCTTCAGTCACACTTTCGGCATTGCACAGAGACTGCTCAATCGGCAACCGAACCGCTTTGCTCGAATTTTGCGATAATCCATTCAATTGATCGCTCTGTTGGATGATCATTTCGGCCGTAAATAAATGTATAAAAATAAATGTAGCTCGCGAAAAGTTTGGCGAACAGTACACGAATTTTTATAATAAATTTTCACAATTTCGACGCGTTTTGGAATGGTGTAGCGCTCCATGATAAAATGGTGACTATGTTTGAAGACAAACGTTGAAAAATGACAATGCTGCCACCTGAGACGTCAGAGCAATAAGCTGTTGAAGTGCGGGCATTACTATTGAAAACCCCTTTATTTCCTTAGTAAAAACTCAAATATGCATAATATGTTCCAAAATGGCAACAGAGCTCGCGAAACAAAAGCGATGAGCGAAATTTCGCATTGCAAACTGCAATTTACGACTAATTCTTGCGTCACATTAAGATAAGTAAGCTGAGTAGTAAAACCGGTCATCGAAATCCTTCCAAAACAGATATCTTCCCGCGATGAGACATATCGCGTTCTCCGATAAGGTTCGGAAAACACTGGACACCCTTAATGTGCTCAACCTGGGCACGACTAGCACCTTCTTGATTTTTTCGCACCCGCCCAAATAGGTGCTGCGTATAACACCACAGAGTTCTTCATCGGGTGCAAAAGCGTTATGTGAGTGAGTAAATGCGCCGTTTAATTTCATCTCTTTGCTGCTAATTCCAGATAGTCCTTGAAGCCCCATTTACAATGGAGCGAGAACGCGAGGCGATGCTCGAAAGCGTCACGTCGACAAATTTCCATTCAATGTGTTTCAATGTGCACATATACAATGAAGCGAAGCGAGCTCTCGTCTCGACAGTGAATTTCGAAAATTTGAAAAAACCTCGCGAGCGAGACGCGATGTTGATACATGTAGAGCTGCCAGATGTACTACATACTGTTGAAATGAAATAAAATATAAAGTATATCAGTAGAAAACTGAAAATAACTTGATTTTAAAATATATGTATACACAATTTTTGGCAATGAATGATGGTAACTCTTAATTAAGTAAACACACTTTAAACATCTGTTTCATATTAATCGCGCCTCGCTTAATTGTAAATTGAACAACGAGAATAGCGACGAGTGCTCTCGTTTCCGAAATCGACTTCGAAACACGCTTCGCGTCCTCGCTCCATTGTAAATGAGGCTTGAATAACATGCTGGTTGCGATGACCATTCTTAAGTAGCGGATGTGTGGCTGAAATATTATTGCGTGCTCTCCCACTCTCACCACCAGCTGTACTCTTTACTTCCATGTTCCTTGTTTGACTTCCGTCTTTTAATTAGCATGTTACAATTCCGTCGCGTTCAGCCATTGGCGAACTCTGGAGATTTCACCATTGCTGACTAGCTGTAAATATTCGCTCCGCATTGCCCCCGCTACCAACGCGATACCGTCTGCTTATCACACACCAACGGTTAGTCAGCAAAAAGATCTATTTTGAAGACACCGTCATACATTACGTTTCAGAGTGTTGGTTCCAGTACTACACTGAGGGAAAAAATGCTGTTATATCAAACAGAAAGGATATTAAACCAACAGATTTTGCTGTTAAATCCCATCCAAAAGTGAACTCTGTTATATTAACAGACAATGTGCTGTTGATTTGAAAAACAAAACTACAAAATAGTAGCTGCCAAAATTCTTCACGCTATTGCCTAGTTGTCTAGTGCGCAAGCAAGCACCCAGCCACTTGTGGCTAAAGTTCAAGTCCCACAAATTTCTTTTTACATTTTTTTTTTAAATATCAAAATCAAAAAAAAAATTTTTTTTTTTTAATTATTTTTTCTTTTTGTTTTTTGTTCAATTTATTTTTCTATTTATTATTATCGTTTTAAATTATTTTTTCTTGAATTACTTTTTCCCAGGCTCGAACCTGTGTCCGAAAAATATTCACATGATGACTGTCGAACAACGCGCTCACCAACTGTGCCACATAACCATATGAATTTCGTTTGCTTTACTCTTTCAATGTTTCGAGCAGTAATTACTGTTTTTTAACTCTTTGAGGTACACGATTTTAAAGAGTTTTATTTTGTTTTATATTGTAGCATTGACAACTGAATGAGAAACTGTAAATAAATTGTTAAACTATATGACTATAAGTAATTTCAACTTTTCGAAGTGGGTTAAAACATATCCCACCATCATAAAAAACTAAGCAAAAGTTGGGACAATTTATACCCTACCTAACCTTAAAGAGTTAACTATGCAAGGCTATCTTTGTTTATCATTATTTCTAAAAATAGACCGTATAAAACTTTGAAATTGTGTTAGCGAAAGCGAAAAATATTGTTACTGTATTGGAGTTTCCATTAGCCCTGTCTAGCAAAATAAAAAACTGTTGAATCAAACAAATTGCGTTCAATACAACAGATACTCTTAACAACAGCGATGAACTGTTAAAATCACAGTTTTTTTTTCTCGGTGTATATCATGTAGTTCTCCACCTGTTTCTATACACTCTTTGACCCTACCGTATCATACAGAAGCAATCTGCTGCTAAAGTAGCTGCCGATGATAAGACATAGTTATAGTGGCACTTCGTAGCTTTCCACTGCTCAAATGTTCTATTTCTAGCTCGCCGATTTGAACGCCTTTTTTAGATCGAGCGTTATGATTGATAAGTAGTTTTTGCACTCATTCTGTCACCGACTACCGCTTGTTTCTTCTCGTGACATCCAACTATGCTATGAATCGCATCCACCGTAAACCGCGCCTTGCGGAACCAGAACTGGGGTCAGAAATTTCACGCAGCCTCTGCAGAATCTCCTTCTGCCTGCCGCACATAATGTACTTCAATACTTTGCCAGCTGTGCTCAGCATGAGTAGCAGATGAAAGGATGATGGTTGCTCAGACGGTTTGGCTGGTTTCATGAGTAGTAACAATCGCTGTCGTATCCATAAATCAGGAATAAGTTCTCTCCTCGTGCTTGCTAAGGTTCACAAAGATATCCAGCCTCAAATTCAAAAGTTATATTTGACACCTTAACCAGGTAAGGCGTTTCGTTGTCATCGTGGATAAGGCTTCGATTGTATGGTGCCACCAGTACTGTAGCATCCCATATCGCTCATTTTTCGATGAGAAGGAAAGAGAGTTATCATAACTTGCTACATTACTACTGAACACTTAGACTAGAGAGTTCTTGGCTCTTTGAGCGTTCCTACCACCCCAGAGGTCTAGGTCCACGCTTTTCCTGAAGCAATAGTTTTTGCAGTGATTTATCGCTGCCTTGAGGGCTGCCCTATATAGCTTGTAATTCTTCAGTACCGATCGCTTGCTCCCATAGAACTGAATAAGTTAGTCGTGATGTAGTTAAAAACTTTTGTCGTCAGCTGATTTGACTAACTTTTGAATATTTAGAAACTTGCTTTTATTAGTTGAATTAAAAAAAAAATTATTTTACACGTTTACCAAAACATTCTCTGGGTAAAAGTTTATGCAATTACCAGTGGCGAAAAGTGCGAATATGCTAAAATTTATTTAGTAATAAAAAATAAAAAATGATAAACAATAAATTTGTGTCCCTGTGTGGGGCAATACCATTTTCTAATATGGTGCTCGCGTTTTGAAATAGAGTTAAGATTAAAAATATTACGTACTTTACTTTATGGGATGCTACAACCGGCTGTCAAATTTGATCCAATTAAGAAAATTATGGCAATTGGGTCTGTCTTCTGCAGCTTTTGATAATCATTTGAGAAATTGCTGGTAGTCAGTGCCGAGCAATGATAATTTGAAGCAATCGAAAATAGGTAGAAGTAATCAAATAGGTAAGTCAAATAGTAGTCAATGCCAATTAAACGTAGTCGGAAGCAGTCAGATTAGTCAAAGCCAGTTAGATGTAGTCAGAGGCAGTCTTAAGTAGTAGGATGCAAGTAAACGACTCCAGAGATACCTTGTGATAGTCGGAGGTAGTCGGAGACAATCAGCTGTTGTCGAATCCAGTTATAGATATTCGGAGGCAGATAGAGGTAGCCAAAGATAGCTGGGAAGACGGAGGTGGTCAGAGGTAGTCAGGCTCGGCCAAATGCAGTTGAACCAGACACAAGCCATGGTTGTTGGAGGCAGTCAGACGTGGACGGAGATAGTTGCAGGAAGTCAGAGGTACCCAGATGCTCTCTGAGTTAGGCAAAGAGGTAGTGGGGTAGTTAAAACAATCAATTTTAGTCGGAAATAGTTGGCGGCAGTCAGACGTAATCAAAGGTTAACGGAGGTAGACAGATGTAGTCAGTGATATTCAGAGATGGTCAAGGGGAATCTAAAGTGGTCAGAGATATTCAAATTTGGCCAGATATATCCGAGGCAGAGAGAGTCAGTGGTGGTTGGAGGCAATCAGAGAAAATCGAAGACAGTTAGAGGTAGTCGGAGATAGTTAGAAACAATTGTGGACATTCAAAGGAACTACCTGCAGTCAGTAAATGCAGTCAGAGGTAGGCAAACGGAAGTGAAACGGAAACAGAAACGGTCGAGGCTGAGACAGCCAGTTGTAGTCGGAAGCAATTAGATATAGACGGAAGTGATCAAATATAGTTGAAGGTAGCCAGAGGTAGTCGAAGGCAGTCAGAGGTGCCCGGAAATAGTCAAATGAAGTCAAACGCAGCTAGAGGTAATCAAAGGTTGTCGGAGCCAGTTAGAAATAGTCAGACACGTACAGATGCGACCGAGGCTGAGATAATTAGTTGTAGTCGAAAGTAATTAGAAATAGACAGATGAAACCAATTAAAGCCAGAAATAGTTGGCGGATGTCAGAGGTGAACAGAGATAGTCAGATTTGGGCAGACGTAGACGAGGCAGAGATAATTCGAAATAAATAAAGATATTTGGGGGCAGTCAGGTACAGTCAGAGGTGGCCAGAGGCTGGCAGATAGAAATAGACAGATGCAGCCAAAGATAGTCGTAGATAGTCCGAGGCAGTAGACCACAGTCAGAGGTAGTCGATATACTCGTGAGGAGTTAGAGATGGACGGATATAATCAGACTCGGAAAGGTACAGCCAAGTATAGTCCGAGGTAGTCAGACATAGTTAAAGGTAATTTAAAGCCAGTCGAAGAAACTCATAGGTAGTCCTGAGATCAGAAAATCCAGAAGAAGTTTAAGCTAGTTTGATACAGAAATACAGACAATTGAGGTGGACATTGCTAGAGGGAGTTAAAGAGAGTGAGAGCAGAGTTTTTAAATAACTTGAACCGACTATCGTAGCATTCTACAAATACCTTTGAACTAATTTAACTAAACTCGGGTAATTTAATACCAATTTTTGATCTAAATCAATGGATTCACATTATTTTAGGCTGAACAATATTCAAGTTGTTTTTCACCACCGCTACGTCTTTTCCAAACTACAGCTCTTTGTACTGCTAAAGTATTCTCCATAAGCTCAACATAGCAATAAATCAAAAAAAGCTGTTAAAATTTAATAAGCTTAACTGTATCAGCATTGATGTATACCGTGATTCATATGACTTTAATCAGCAACGTTTGCTCAGACTCAACCATGCCATGAACCTTAGCTGCGAAGAACATTGCTCTCGAAAGCTCCAAGGCAACGCTTTATCAGATTTCCCCAGATTAAACATAACAAGATTTAAAAATCAAATATGTAAATTGGCAAAAAACAGGCATCACAATTCAATTAAATATATGTAATAAACAAAACAAAATGTAATTGTGCACACTTAAACGCCTAAAAGTATGCTGCTTTAATATTTTAACATGCCAGCGAAAGCAGCAATGAACAACAGAAAAGAGAAAAATATGTATGGTAGGAATGAGGGAAATGTTTTGGGCTTACAACGAGGGCAAGTCAAAAATCCATTTTATAAAAATTATGTAACGAGTATGAAGATTTTTATTATTTTTATTGTTTTTTTTTTTTGCTTGTTTCATTTTGTTTTGTTCTGTTCTGTGAATTTTTTCTTTTGTTTTTGTCATTCTCATCAAACAATTTCCGTTTCCGGTAATTGCACACCCGCGAGTGTTGAATCTTTTGTTGCTGTATGGCTGTTATTGTATTTTCTTTTTGTTTTCGTATTGCTTCCTTTCGCGGCGTCCTTCATTCACATCACAGTAAATTATTCATCATCATCGATTAACTTTTCTTTTTCAGTGATGTGCATTTTATTGTTTCATTTGTGCTTAACGTTGGGCGAATAACAACCAGAAGATGGTGCAAAGAAGATGAGAAGGCAGCAGCAGAAGTTAATTTGAAACGTATGTACCCGGATTTTCTTCAAACTTGCTCTTCATTCCGGTCTGTTCATCTGTTAAAAACATTATGAAAACAATTGCTGACAGAGTCAGAAATGAAAGAAAGAATCTTTTAATGGCGATTTTACTTCTACAGACACATGCATACATACATACATCCACTAGGATACATTAAAAGACATATACATACACAGAAATGCTGAGAGTCTCACTTACATTTGCAGTGTACATAAAGGATATATGTAAATCTTGCCATTATCCTTAAAAATTTATGAAAATTGCTTTACTGTAGCTTTTATTCATTCATAGCTACTGCAGCTACTCTTCCTTGCTATTGTTTCTGTTACTGATTCTGTTTTACTTCTTCTTCTTTTTTTTTATTATTTGTGTAGAGAGTATCCTTCATATCCTCATTCGGAAGGATACTTGTTACACTTGTAAGTATTATATGATATTTTATTTTATTACATACGCAAAACCCAAAAGGGCGAAAACAGCATTCAGTTCATTCAACACTCAGACAAACAAAGAGAAATAATAAAGAAGATTTGGCATAGATTTCACTTTTTGAATTTTTGTCAGCTGTATAAGCTTTATTCATTTATATATGTATGTACATTGCTCTCTCAAGGATACGGATAGTCTCATTTAAAACAGGGCACAATTGTAGAAATTTTCAAAACTTTTTGTATGTGTGTGTTTTTTTTTCAAACTAATTCTGTTAACCTGTGATGGACTTGTAGGGTTTGGATTTACCCTTTTGCGATTTATTAGCTTTAAATGCTTAAAGGAAACTGAAACTTCATCTAAAAATATTTCTATTCGTTGGACTTGCTTTATTAAACAGAAGCACTGGGCAAAGATTGAAAAAGAAGGGTAAAACATCGATGAATCAAAATAAATCAGTAAGGAAAACGTTAACAACAATATACAGATACTTAAGGAATTTTGCTGCCAGTAGTCTAAGTCATATTCAACAGCCTCAGTCGACAGTTCTTCCTCATATAGTTTCCGCTATAGTTTCAATCCCGTTCGAGAATCTAACTTGTTGACCTGGTACACCAGTTAAGCATTCAAACCCCAAGTCACAAAAGTAACTTATTTTATAAAAACAATTCCAGTCTAGCACTCATCCACCAGCCCACCGAGGTTTTGCAAAGTTGCTTGTTTTTCATTGCCAGGTTGCTAACGGTTTAAACTTAATTTCTTCGCTTAGCATTTGCCAGCTTGTGTTATATATTTTTGTGGGTGTAGAAGAGATGATGCCTGACATTTCACATGATTCCTAAGTACGTGTATATCCGTTTGTCTACCCTCACTGTTTTGTACCTAACTACATTTATTATTATTTCATTTATTATTTTAATGTTTTTTGTGACATTTCTGTTATTATATAATTTAGTTAAAATACGAATAAATACATGAATTTATTCTCAACTGCAGACTTAATGGAAATGGTTTACATATGGGTAGCAATAATAAAAAAAAATATCACGGCTACTTTAAATTAACATTTACAGACTCTTACTAATATTTTAAAAGTAACAGTGTAAATATAAGAAATTGTTTATTTTTAAGGATATTTGTATTAAGAAATAGAAAGTAAATCATTGTGATCAAGGTAAATGTCATTAGTTATAAAGAAATTGTAATTATTAAAAATGAGAGCTAAAAAGTAGCAGACCAGTAGGTAGCATTTTCTTGTTTTAATCACTGTTACTTTTAAGAATCAGTGTATTGATAATTAGCAGCTTACTTTTATTTTATTACAGAATACAAAAGAAAAGCCGCCTGGATCACTTTTCTCTTGCTTGAGATGCAGAAATATCAGAGTATCGAAGTCAATGCTAGTCTGACAGATGTCACCCCTTCAGCGAGGTTTTTTATTTAAAATTCATACGGCTCGAAAATTGTTTTGGGATTGCCAGTTTTAACATATCGCTGATTTACTAAAAGACTGTCATAAGTCAAAAAACACGATTTTTGAGTTAATGACGCAGAATTATTCATTATGTCACGCTTCATATTGTGTAAACATTTCATATTAATATCTTGTATACTCTGCGCGTGAGAACTTTAAGATTTCTTATTTTTTCTGCAAAGTGGGAGACAACTGAGTTATGACAGTTTTTTTTAATTAAATGAGCGATATACAGATTTATTGGCTAAAATGAGGAATTGGAATTATAATCTCGACTTTATCCGGGCTTTAGAGCCCGATGTTCGTTAACACAGCCGCGACCATTACGCAATCTGTTCCTATAATTGTTACTGTTAAGGTATTTTCATTTTACTGGAAGTGAAAAAATTTCATGACCTCTGATCTTGTCATTTAATGCACTTTCTTAATTTTCTCTACCCTATCCAATGTCATGAATATAAAAAACTTTCACGTGGTTAAATTTCTGTAGCAAAACGAAACGTCTATAGATGGCCAGTACATTTCTGTCGAAATCATTGCCGGCGATATATTGGCAGCCCCCCTTTTAAGTGGAATCATGCCTCTGAAAATTGTTTTAAAAGCTCTGGAGGTCCACATGGCTCGGTTTTACACCCTCCCCCCTCTCCCACCCTTTCCCTTACCTTTGTGAATCATATTCTTGTTTTGAATGACCCCTTCAGCAATGATTTCTGAATTTCCTCAACAATCTTCGAGTGGAGCTGTTGAAATTTCACATTCCACGGTGACACGATGTCCTGAAAGATTACAGAGATAGAATTTTCCTTTCGCGTGAAATGTTTTGCTTTGACAGAACTAGAAATTGTGGAGATTCAGTTTGAGATTTTTCACTTTGGTAAAAATAGGGTAGACAGACGTACTGATTTAGTCAGTACATGTACTGATTTTCTTGGATTTTTTTTAAAGTACTGATTTTAAAATTCTGAAATCAGTAACTATATTTGGATTTTGCATTATTTTCTAATCTTAAGGCCTCTGTGACGGGTCAAAAATTATCTTAAATTAAAGTTTATGTATTCAAAAATATGTGTATGAATGTATAAACTCGTAATTTCGACTAAATTCATATCTATCATACGCGCCATTTTTTTGACATTGACAGCTATTCTATCTCGAAGAGCGTCAAAAATACTATAAGAATTGATCTGTCAAATAATTTTCATAATTTTACAAAAGTGTTTCACTATAGCTGAAAATGTCGAATTTCGTGCCAACAAAACAACATTTGCGGGAAGTTTTAATTTGCTTCTTCCATTTAAAGAAAAACGCAACTGAAGCACATCGTTTACTCACTGAAGCTTATCCTGACTGTGCTATAGACATTAGAATTTGTCAGGTGTGGTATGCCCGTTTCAAAAGTGGTGATTTTGATGTTGAAGACAGGGAACGTTCAGGCGGCCCGAAAAAGTTCGAAGATGAAGAATTGAAGGCATTACTCGAAGAAGATTCATGTCAAACGCAACAAGAACTTGCAGAATCTTTAGGAGTTGATCAATCAACCATTTTTAAACCATTGAAAGCATTGGGAATGACTCAAAAGCAAGGAAATTGGATGCCGTACGAATTGAAGCCGAGAGACTTCGAACGACGATTTTTCACATGTGAACTGCTGATTGAACGACAGAAATGACTGGCGATGAAAAGTGGATACGTTACGATAACCCAAAGCGTAAAAAATCATGGGGACCGCCCGGACATGCATCAACATCAACGGCAAAGCCGAACATCCATGGATCCAAGCTCATGCTGTGTATTTAGTGGGATATGAAAGATGTCGTGTATTATGAGCTGCTGAAACCGAATGAAACGATCACTGGTGACCACTATCGACTACAATTGATGCGTTTGAGCCGAGCATTAAAGGATAAGAGGCCAGAATATGAGAATAGACACGACGAAGTTATTCTTCAGCACGACAATGCTCGGCCGCATGTTGCAAGGCAAGTAAAAATGGACTGAAAACTTTAAACGCGTTCTTCTCGAAACGACTTTTTTCCAACTGGTAGAGTCGGTAACTCGATCAAATATTAACCGATTTTCAATTCGTTTTGTTCGTATATGCAGTAGCTACAGCTAGGCATAGCCGATTTTGAAATTTTTGATTTTTACTATTTTTTGAGCTCTATTGAAACAAAAACAAAAGGTTCAAAAATATGAAAAAATTTTCAATCAGTCGCCATTTTGTGGAAAATAAAAAAATAAAGCGCTACGTACGACGAGAATTAAAAATTTTTCAGAAATTTTTTTTTGGGCTCCACGGCAACGCCCATATCTTCAAAAATATTCAATATTTTTTAATGCAAATTTATGGAAATATTGATGGAAGTGCACTTAATAAAATGAATAAAAAACGATCCCCATATTCCTTATTTGACAGATCAAAAAAAATTCCCGGAAATCACTCATTTTTCCAGCCGTCACAATGGTTTTCCCCCTGAATAACATTTTGGTTTTTTTTATTAAATTTTTACTTACTTTAAATTCTTTTAATGAAAATGTGGATGTAGAAAACATAAGCTTTGAAAAATTTAATAAATGTTAAATGTGGAACATTTCCAACTGTAGAAAAATGTGAAATTTTTTCGATTCCACTGAAAGAACTTTCAGTTTATTGTTCACTTTTTAGAGGAAGGAAAGAAATAGACTTTCCCTAATGAGTTTATAAAGTAAGCTTATAGTCAAAAGTAAAAATCTATATATATCTCGGTAATGTACTGCTTGCTACTGATTTTTGTATTCAATTCAAGTACAATGTACTGATTTATTAGATAAAAAATCTGGCTACCCTAGGTAAAAGTCACATTCATATTTATGTAACAGTGATTAAAAACTAATAAGCTTTTCTCATAATTTCTTCTTCATATGTACATGTACGTGCCATAATGTTGACGTTTTACTGAGGCGAAAATTTCCCAAAAGAAACAAATTTTATGCTGTCACTTTGGCATATGTCACATGTTCTTTTTTTTTCTACTTCTTCATACACTTAACGATTTTATTCAATTTCCTTTTTCGCTTAATAGATTAAATTGATTTCATATATTGCATTTGAATTCATTAAAAAATCATTATGATTCGAAATGTAGATAAAGTAATTTTCTATATTAATGTTGAAATGCAGAATATCAAAAATTAATGTCTGGAGACATTAGATGAGGAGAAAGTGAATCAACCATTTTGGAGTGACATCATTTGTGACTTTTTTAATGTTATGTTTCTTTGAAATTTTCTCTTGAATTCACACATGTGCTCAAAGAGGGACTGCAAAGTTAAAATCGGAAGCTAAATTCTTTATTTTTGTATGATTAAGGTAAAGATTTTGATATCAAAGCTATTATCCACAATGGTTGTATCTCAAAAAATTTAGGAGTTATAACCAAATATCACAAATCGACAAAGATTTCCGACAGAAATTCTCAAAGAAAATTTTCTACTTCCGACGGAAAACTCTATTTCTTTGGTTTTGCTGATTGAGAGAGCCAATCAATGGGGAATTTCAAAAATTTCAGGTGAGGGTATTGAAAGTAGAAGAAAAAGTGGGATTGAGAGAGGTCTACGAACTAGCGAATTTAACTCTATACCTATTTAAGTGATATTAATGTCCTGACTTCATTCAATTTTACATAGTTAGCTAGATATATTTAATTAATTCGGTTTAAGCCATCTAATGGGGCTTCTATTAGTAGTTCTGTATCTGATCTTCAAATTACTGATCACTGCTTAACGTGTCTGTGTTTTCATAACACATCAAGTTGTAATTCTGAATCGAGAAAATTGAACCAGCCATGTTTCACCAAAATCGATTTTAATGCATTAAATAATAGGTTGAGATTCGATTTTTGGAACAAAGTTTACAATGAACCAGATGTGTCAAAAGCTTACGACATTTTCATAGAAAATTTGACTGTTCATGTAATTAAGTGCACCAAAACTATTAATAGAAAAGATTTCAGTATTAAAATGTTAAAACCATGGATGAATTTTGAATTGCTCAAAAAAATTGAACGTAAAAATAAATTTCATAAGATAACTTCACAGAATCCTAACAATGTTCAAATTAAAACCGAATATAAGTTACTGTGCAAGGAAATTTTGAAGGACACTACAATTTGTAAAAATAATTACTACATCAACGAGTTTAACAATATAAAGGGGGATGTTAAAAAAGAATGGAGAATGGTTAATAATATATTAAATAGAACTGTTAAAAGCGAAGATCCTCATAATTTATACGTGGATGATAAAATTCTGTTAGATCCGGTTGACAATGCAAATGCATTCAATACTTTTTTTGCGAATGTGGCTAATGAAATGATTCCTGAATATTTCCGAAATACGTCTGTATGTTCTTGTGTAAATGGCTTCAATTCTCAGGCTGCAAGTTTCTTTTTTGAACCAGTTTCCCCGTCCGAGATATACACAATAATTATGTCATTAAAAAATTCAAACGCTCATACTGAAAATAATTTTTCAAGCACATGCATAAAAAGGATAGTACACAACATTATTGATGTACTCTGCTATCTGATTAATAGAAGTGTAGAGGTAGGAATTTTTGCAGAGAGCTTGAAAAAGGCGGAAGTACTTCCTTTTTTTAAGAAAGGTGATAAAAAACTACTTAACAATTACAGGCCAATTTCTATTTTACCTGTGTTTTCCAAAGTGTTTGAAAAAGCATTAAAAATAAGAATTGTAAATTTTTTAAATAAAACCAATTACTTTAGTGGATGTCGATTCGGTTTTAGAATTGGATTATCTACTGAAGATGCCCTCTTATCTTTTTGCACTAATATTTATAATAATCTTAATAATAAAAAGCAATCTGCGGCACTTTTTGTTGATATAACCAAAGCTTTTGACACAGTCAACCACAAAATCTTGTTGGAAAAATTATTCAAGTGTGGTTTTAGAGGTTGTGTACATAAGTGGTTGATTTCATATTTGAATAATAGAATGCAAAGTGTAAAAATAAATGGCAAGTTTGGTTCAACTCTAGTAATAAACTCAGGCGTTCCTCAAGGGTCAGTACTAGGCCCTGTACTATTTTTAGTCTATATAAATAGTATTTTCTCTTTGAAATTCCCAAGCAAAACGGTAGCTTTTGCGGACGATATGGCTTATACGTACGCAGCTGGTTCAGTACTAGATCTCACAGCAAATATCCACCACGATTTAAATATCTTGAGACATTGGTTTGCAGTACATAAATTAGTCCCAAGTGACAAAACAAAAGTAATGTTTTTCAATATAGCTGGAAAAGATGTAAATTGTGATAATTTCGTTTTTCATCACGCAAACTGTGCTAGATTGGTGTATGGCAGCGATATATGTATCAACTCAATTCACGCGATTACTTACAATGAAACTACTGCCTGCTCCTCAAAGTGTTTTCAAATTGAGTGTGTTAAGTCATTTAAATATCTAGGTCTTATATTAGACTGGAAAATGAGCTGGTCGGAACATACTAATGCCCTAAAACGGTATGCTATGACAGTCACAAGACAAATGTACCTTCTCAAGAAATTTTGCTCGATTAAATTATTAACTTGTATTAATTACGGAATTTTCCACTCGAAATTAGAATATGGATTGGTTTGTTGAGGCGGTACGCACAACAACAAAATGTACCCACTGATATCTTCACAGAAGCACATTATTCGTCTTATCTGTAATAAAGGACGTCTAAGCCATAGTTTTGAGCTCTTCAAAAATCTTGAAATCCTTCCACTTAAACATTTCTATTTTTACAAAGTATTAAAAATATTTTTTAGCAATTGTGGTTACTCATTAAACAGGAATTCGAAAAATTATAACTTAAGAATAAGCGACCTTAACATAGCATTGGTACCACCTCACAATCTACAACACTTTTTGCATTTTTACTCCTATGTAGCTCCAAAATTATTTAATAATCTTCCTTATAATATTCGTTGTATTCGTAAAAAATATGTTTTTCTTAACAAGGTGAAATCATGGCTCTTCAAACTTAACTACCTTCAAATCGACTCACTGCTTCGTATAATTATATAAACATGTTGACTTAAGATAAGATCTCAAATTCTAAAAATATTAAATTGTAAACTGTTACTGACCCCACTTAAAAATTATTTCTATGCTCATAGTCTTAAGAAATCTGAATTCGACTCTAGTTCATTTTGAATTATAGAATGCAGATACATATTGTTAAACAATTTCCTTTTTATTCATCACGTTCCATGTTATTTTTATATTTAAGCACCAATGTATTGTCAATTGTTTAATAATATTAATAAAATCTAAATCTAATCTCTAATTTCAAATAACAAAAATAAAAAACCAAAATAGGTTGTGGTAGTCATTTAACTGAGTATATACTTTTAACTGATATGAGTATAAAATTCTTACAGTTTTATTAAAAGTTATTTATAGGCAAAACATTGAAATTATTAGAAGTAATTTGAGATAATACAGAATTCATTTTGTTCCGAATCCTTAAACCAATTGGTGTTGTCTTATATATGTGTTTTTTGGTTATCATTATGCCCTTGTTTCGTTTCCTAAATGAAATATTGGAAATATTCTTACATTCGATTAATTATTTTAAATAAACTTTTTACGGTTGTTAAACCAAACTTCAAACATCAGGCGATGTAGAGAATTTGACATTGTTTCATTGTATAAAAATATTGTTTTTTTTATATTATTAAAAAATAACCCTAAAAGTATGCACTGTTTTCAATATTTCGATATTTTGTAATAGGCATTAATAAAATGATTGAACTCAATAGTAAAAATGTTAGCTATGACTTTTCACCATGTTTTTGGCAATTTATGGACTCCATCCTAGAATTGCTTTTCATTTTTCAAGGCTAACTATCCATTAAGTCAATTTTTCACTTCTTCGTACGAATTGAAATGCTGTTCCGAAAGCCCGTGCTGCAGCGATCGAAAAAAGTAGTAGTCGGAGGGTTCCAAGTCGGGTAAATACAGCGAGCGAGGTAAAACGTCCCATTTGATGCCTTCCAAATAGTTTTTAACACAATGTTCAACATGGAGCTGAGAATTATCATGATGAAAAATGGCTTTATTATGTCTTTGGGCATATTCTGGTCGTTTTTCCTTAAATACTCGGTTCAATTTTATCAGTTGTTGTCGGTATCGTTCAGCAGTAATAGTTTTGTCAGGTTTTACACAGCTCCCATTTCCGAATTTCCGATGGTCTTCCATGGTCTTCGTTACTGATGTCAAAATCACCGCTTTTAAATTTTTTCATCATAGTTTTCGCGTGTCTTGACTTGGAGCATGCTCACCATAAGCCTCTACCAACAATCGATAACCTTCAGCAGCCATTTTCTTTTCCCTACAAAATTTCTTTTTCTTGTGCAAAATTCGACATTTTTGAAACGAAAAAAAAATGTTTTTTTTTGTATAATCGCAAACTATGACATACTGAATCTTATTGCAAAATGTCTACTCTCCAAAACGCCATATTATTTAATTAATCAAATAATTCATTAGCAAAAACCGCACTTCATATTTATACATCTATTATGTAATTATAGTAGCTATCAATCTATAAATACCTGAAATATAGAGATATAGTGCTGGTTAAACTTTCATATTACCCTGGGAAGTGTGGAGATTCGTATCCGAAAGTATGCTGTTTAAGAAGTGAGATCGAAAAAATCTTATCATATATAAAATTCAATAATTTTTAAACGGTTGATCTTAGAGTTTTGACTTTTTTTTGTTTAATTGATAATATTTTACAAATTACAGAAAAATATAACTTTTATAGTTCTAACCACTATTTATGAACTCGTGGACCGTTTTTGGTAAGCCTTCAATTAGAGACTTAATAGTTGTTTCAGACACCTTTTTGGAACAGTTTGAACATCTCCTTTTAAAATCTTCGATATTTTGGGACACCTTTTTTGTGTTCTTTAAGTTTCTTTTCACAAGAGCCCAATATCTCTTCACTGGTCTTAGCTCCGGACAATTTGGGGGACTGGCCTCTCTTGGTACAAAAACTATGTTATTACTTTGGTACCACTCCAGAGCTTTCTTGCCGTAGTGACATGATGCCAAATCAAGCCAAAAATATGTGGACACATTGTGCTCTCTTATGAAAGGAAGAAGTCTTTTTTTCAAACATTCTTTGATGTATATTTCGGTATTTATAGAGCCCACTGTAACAAATGACTTGCTTCTTTTGCCGCAACTGCATATAGCTTGCCATACCAGGAATTTTTTAGGAAATTTTGTCTGCTTTTGGATTCTAAATTATTCTTCGACATTTCCTCGAGCATCAGCAACATAAAAATTTCGACCCGGAAGCTGCGTAAAATCTGCCAGTCCATTATACAACATGAATATTTTTGTATGAAATTCGATTTTAATTTCCGAGCCCTACTTTTGGCGTCTAAATTTTTTGCAGCATTCCTGTCTGGAACTTTTTGGACTTTGTATGTGTATGTTTTCAAACTTGCATTGACTTTAACTTTTCGCACCAAATAGTCAGAGCACTGGGCTAACCGGGCAGCTTTTCTACCAGATGTGTGTGGAGATCTTTTCAATATGCTTTCTATTTTCTTGGCTTTCCCAATATCATGTGGTCCTTGTTTTCTTCTCGAACCAGGTTTCCTATCGATGGTCAAATTCTCCTGAAACTGTTTAATAACATTGGAAACGGAAACAGTTTGACGGCAGACCTTCAATTCTTTGGCCAATTTTTCGTAGAACCAATTTGGATTTTTTTGAAAATTTTTAATAATTTTAAGACGTACTTCTTTTTCTTCACTCATTTTGATCAAACTCACAATAAATCAACATTTTTGTCATTAAAAATAACAACTGACATATTTTTCAAAGATAACTAGATCAAAGGAATTTTTAAATTTTACACCCAAAAAAAATTATTAGGTAAAACGTGTGTTAAGATTTTTTCAATCTCACTCCTTATTAATTATTATATGTAAATAAAGGAGTAGAGAGTCGTAGTCAGGGAGACAGGGGTGTTAGTCATACTGATTTTTATTTCGATACGAATAAATAAAACATTTGGGCCTCCCGAATTTTTTTTTGCTATTTATATTAGAATAAATGAAATAACTTTTTTCTTTCTTTTTAAAGAATCCCCAAAATGTTTTTCTGGCTGTAGCACTGATTGCAATGACCTTGACCACACTTTAGTGCAGTGTGTTTTTATGGTTAAAATAGCAAACTTTTGGGCATGAGATAAAAAAATACAGCGAGATTTTAGGGATGGTATGAAATAATTTGTCACTTCACTCCCATCATTCTATTATCTATTAAAATATTACACAGTATGATATATACAATAAATAGCGTCATAATTGAGGAATAAGGTTGGTAGTTCAATTGAAGGGTCGCCTCAAACAACGTTATAAGCGAACATTGAATCAATGGAATGTCAAATGGCAATACTGAAACGTAGTTCGAAGGAAAATTGTAAGAGAAATAGACAACTTGTCTTGAAGAATTCTGCATTAAACCTTTTTGCAATCTTTGCATATACCGCACGATGTCTTATATATTTAGAATTCAACAAAATACACATTTCTACTTTAATAGTCAAATAAAAAGAACATAAATATGTAGATCAAATTGGCTCATTCCAATTGATACCATAATACCTTTATAAATTGCAATTGCTCAATTTCTCAACAATCTAAAATTACATTTCATTTCAATATTCCATATTTTACACAAAGAAGAGTATTTGTGAATATTTATCACTTGCTTTTAGAGTTTTTCCATTAAAAATCAATTTTTTCAGTTGATTAAACTCTATTACGACCTTTTGTTGGAATTCTCTTAACTTTGAATGCACATATTTATTACAATATGGTATCACAAACTATGAAGGAAATTGCACTTTGGCTTTACAGAAAACTGCAATCGAAAATTATTTTATCATAAGGACAATGTTCTATCAATTTTCAGATGAAAGTGTATGTGAATTTTTAAATCGAAAAAAATATGAGATTTTTTATATGTATACAGGGTGACAATTGTAAAGTGACGCAAGTTTAATACTCTGCAGCAAGCTTTGCCATTTACCGTTACTTTAATTTAAAAAGCAAATTCATTCATCATTGGCTTTGCTTTTAATTTCATTTGAATTTTTGTTATTACATTTGGAAATTTCCATAAAAATGGACAAGGAAAATATTCGTCGTGAAATTATGAAATTTCATTTGGCAAATTATTGTAGCCGTCAAATTGCAAAGGCTTTAAATTTGTCAAGTCGTACGGTAGACCGAGCTATTATTCGATATAATGCAACTGGGGGTTTTGGACATAGAGACCGAGGAAAATTTTCAACAGTTGCCACTACTGGTTTAACAGAAAAAATTCGTAAACGAATCAAGCGAAATCCAAGGCGCTCAATGAGAAAAATCGCTAAGGAAGTGGGAGTAAACCGTGAAACAGTGCGAATCGTTGCAAAATCAAAGCTTAATCTTAAGCAGTACAAGCTCCCAAAAACTCAAGATCTGACACAAAAAAAGAAAGATTTGCGACTGCAAAGATGCAAGGCGTTGCTACGCTCCTCCGTGTTAAAAAATGTTGAAAAAATCTTGTTTACAGATGAAAACGGTTGATCACAGTTGAACAACATTTCAATGCTCAAAATGACCGAATGTGGCTAACATCATCATCGCAACAAAATAGGACTATTGGCCGAGTTCAAAAGCCAGCTTCCGTTATGGTATGGGCTGGAGCTTCCGCCCATGCCAGAACTCCTCTAATATTCGTTGAAGAGGGTGTTAAAATTGACCAGGTTGTTTATCGGAGCATTTTAAATGAACATGTTCTTCCCTGGGCCCAAGATACATTTGGAAATGAAAACTGGACTTTCCAGCAAGATTCTGCACCTTCCCACATGGCAAAATTAACGCAAACATGGATAAAAGACAATTTTTCTGGATTCATAACATCTCAAGAATGGCCACCATACTACCCAGACTTGAATCCAATGGACTACTCTATTTGGAGTATTTTAGAGAGTAAGGCTTGTGCATCTCAACACCACAGTCTGGAGTCGCTGACAAATTCATTAGAGAAAGCCTGGACTGAAATTGATCAGGAAGTCCTGCGGCGAACAGTCCTAGGATTTCCGGATCGATTGAAGGCATGTGTGCAGGCTAAAGGAGGTTATATTGAATGAGGTGGGGTTCAAATGAATGCTTATATATTCAGCAATGTTAACACTTAATTGTACTTAATGGAAGTACGTCCTTTTGAAAATAACTGCTGAAATGTGTGCGTCACTTTACGATTGTCACCCTGTATACCTACAATTCAACTTTAGAGATAAATGGCAAATCCTAATATAAAAATTGAAAATATAATTTATTTGTGTGACATGTAGAATATAATCTCTGAAATTGATATTTTCTCAGTTCTCAACACCTATAATTTTAAAAAATTATAGTGATTTTTCAGATTGTCCTTCGCTGCTTTTCTGTATTAGACCAAGCCGATTAAGTTTTCACCACTGAAAAGTCATCGATGGGATCAAAAATTCAAACCCATTAAAACAGCCTTGCCAATAATCGCTAGGAAGATTCTACGTACACCACAAAAGTTATGCATTGATAACTCTGGGCTGGACAATCGAATAATCTCCTACATAGACTAGGAGCCAGATGGTTTGGTTAGAGCAAATGCGGGCGTCATTGCTCTACAAAAACAAATAAATTATATCAAGAGTTGTATAAATATGGGGGTTCTGGGGCAGGAGCAGGAGCAGTTCACACGGTTCCCAAGCCCTTATCTCATACGATTTGAGTGTGGGAACCGTGTGAACTGCTCCTTCTACTTGTCTTAGGTTAGTGTGAATGTTTGTTGTTGTATTTGTAGTGTGCTTAGTATGTGGTCAGTGTGTTAGATTGAAGTTGTTGTTGCTGTTGTATTGCCGTGTGCTTAGTATGCGGTCAGCGTGTTAGATTGCAGTTGTTGTTGTTGGGTAAAGTGACTGGGGGGCGGGGGGGGGGGGGGAGGGTAAGTGAGTTTAGAGCGGATCGGATCGGATTGGAGGGGGTTTTTGATTTTGGTTTTAGTTTGATTGTGATTGATAAATGTTATTTTTGTTTGACTGTGGTTTTGATATACAATTACACAGCATTTAAAAATAACTATATTTCACCATCTGACGTAATATACATATATCAAAACCACAATCAAACAAAAATTACATTTATCAATCACAATCAAACTAAAACCAAAATCAAAATCCCTCTCCAATCCGATCCGCTCTAAACTCACTTAGCCCACACAGTCACTTTACCCAACAACAACAACAAATCGTATGAGATAAGAGCGTGGGAACCGTGGGAGCTGCTCCTGCCCATATTTATACTACTATCAAGCTTTCGGTCACTAGGTTCATGGGCTACCAGTGCTTCACTGAAAAGTTTGTAAGAAAGCGTCTTTAAATTTTGCTTTAGAGATATCTACATCTATCTATATATGCTGTCGTATACTGTCGTATAGTTGTAAAGTCGTATAATTTTGTATGAAAAATGAGAGAATTTACAACAAATGAGAGTATATGATACCAAATAAGACACCTTGTGGATTGCCCAATCGAATTTATTGAGTTTCATATAAGCACAATGGTTCACCATCAATGACGTACAGGATTGAAGAAAGGACTTCCATTAATCTGGAATATTGGATTCCCCTATAGCTTTGAGATATGACACCACTGTTTGCATCACTTTGGTCAACCATAGCCACAGATCTTCTGAGTTGTAATCTGCCTGAACTTTACTGTGAAATAAGAGTGGAAGGATCTTAAAATTTTGCTTTATTATTATTTCGTATTTCTACCTTTTAACAAATTAATACCAAGAACCAATGTTGAATCATTTTAAAAAGTGGAAACATTAAATAATAAATATGTATGTACATTAAAACTGACTTTACATTCCATTTGACTCCAAGTGACTTTAAATGACTCAAATCCCAAATTGACTCCAAGTAATTCCAAGTGACTTTAGCTGACTCTAATTGACTTCATGTGACAACAATTAACTTCAAATTCCAACTGATTCCAAGTGACTTCAAGTGACTAAAATTGTCTTCAAATTCCAATTGACTCCAGGTGACTCCAAGTGACTTCAAGTGACTCCAAATGACATCAAGTGACTACAGTTGACTTCAAATTCCAATTGACTCCAAATTACTTCACGCCACTCCAAATTACTTAAAGTGACAGCAAGAGATTTCAATTAACTCCAAGCAACTTCAAGTGACTCCAATTGGCTTCAAACCCCAATTGACTCTAAGTGTATTCAAGTGACTCCCAGTGTATTCAAGTGACTTCAAGTATAATTATGTGAATCCAATTGACTTCAAATTCTAAAATGACTCCAATTGACTCCAAGTGACTCCAATCGCTTACAAATGCAAATTGACTCCAACTGGCTTCAACTGACTCCAATTAAATCCAAGTGAATTCAAGTGACTCCAAAAATATCCAAGTGGCTCCAATTGACTTCAAATTTCGAAATGATTTCAAGTTGCTCCAAATGACCTTAAGCGACTCCAAATTACTACAATTGACTGCAAATTACTCCAATTGACTCAATTGTTTTCAAATCCCAATTGACTTCAAGTGACTCCAATTGACTCAATTGTTTCCAAATCCCAATTGACTTCAACTGACTCCAATTGATTCTAGGTTACTCCAAGTGGCTCCAAGTGACTTCAAACGACTTCAAATGACTCCACTTGACTTCAAGTTCAAGTGACTCCAAATGACTTCAAGTGAATTCAAGTGGCTCCAAAAGTATTCAAGTGACTCCAATTGACTTCAAATTCCAAAATGATTCCAAGTGACTCCCTATGACTTCAAGTGACTCCCAATGACCTCAAGTGGCTCCAATTGACTTCAAATGACTGCAAATTACTCCAATTGACTCAATTGTTTTCAAATACCAATTGACGTCAAGCGACTCCAAATGACTTCAAATGACAGCAAGAGGCTTCAATTAACTCCAAGTAACTTCAAGTGACTATAATTGGCTTCAAATCCCAATTGACTCTAAGTGTATTCAAGTGACCATAATTGACTTCAAATTCCAAAATGATTCCAAGTGATTCCCAATGACTTCAAATGACTGCAATTGACTCCAAGTGACTCCAATTGCTTTCAAATCCAAATTGACTCCAAATAGCTTCAACTGATCCTAATTAAATCCAGGTGAAATTTAAGTGACTCCAAGTGTATTCAAGTGACTCCAATTGACTCTAAATGACCTCAAGTGACTCTTATTGACTTCAAATGACTGCAAATTACTCCAATGGACTCCAATTGCTTTAAAATCCCAATTAACTCCAAGCGAATTCAAGTGACTCCAATTGATTCAAGTTCAAATTGACTCCAAGTGTTTCGAATTGGCTTCAAATTCCAACTAATTGAAAGTTCCTCCAAGTGTATTCAAGTGACTCCAATTGTCTTTAAGTCCCAATTGAATTTATTCGACTTCAAGTGACTCAAATTGATTTCAAGCGACTCCAATTGACCCCAAATGAGTAACTCCAAATGATTTCAAATTCCAATTGGCTTTAAGTGATTTCAAATGACTTCAATGCAGTCATGATTTTGAAGTCATAAGATTCGCATTTCCATGGCTTCAAAAAAAGATTGCATTCCCCTGACTCCAAAAGAGACTTTTCTAAATGAATAACCAATCGGTGGCCCCACTGCATTTTTTATTCTAAGGTCAAATATACATATTATAATTAAATTCTTTTACAGCTCTGACGACTATGCTGTACTTTAGTGATTTTATAGAGATTGGCTCAAGGAACTGAATGTTACTTTAGGGCTCTCATGACTCGGAATCCAATCTTCCCCTAGCATTTAGATTTAATATCACGATTTGTATCCCTGTGGTCAACTATAGTCACAAATTATCAAGGTTACGACCTGGCAACATTTCGCTGTGAAAGTGTCTTGAAATTTTAATTGTTTTCTGATAAGCGTCAATTTTCTCCCTTTGAAATCCTATAACACTTGCTTTTACTTCTTCTTCTACTTATTTGTAATGTTAAAGAGAAAATTTTGTTTCATCGGCAGCATTTTCTTATGGCGCTACGTTTCGAGGGAGTTACCCGCCTATGTTTGGCCTTATAGGTGAAGCATGTTGCTTGGTTTATATAGACAGATAGATAAATATAATGGGTATATGTATAAACATTCAGATCGGTAAATCACACTGATAAATCTCAGCAAGGGTTTCAAGGGTTTGGTAATGATGTTTAAACAATCTGGCCAGTTGCGCCCATTCCCGTTTGGGAAATGCTTGAATTCTTCTCCAGAGGGTCAGAGTGTCTAGTTCTAGCCCATATGTCCTTCTTTCCGTTCCGTATTTTGTTTTTGAGTAATCTATTAGTTGACTTTGGTACTATTGCTTTTTAAACCCTGTGACTGGCCGAAATGCATGGGATTAGACTAACTCATAATTCACAGTCACAGGGACTGAAGGTTTAGTGAACTAGCAGTTTCAAGGGAGAGACGGTTTTGCAGATGAACTCTTTTTTTCTTTAAATAAATAACACTAGACATTATAATCGTTGCTTTTTGAAAGAGTAATAAAGATCTAAATACTCCTTTCATCAATTTTTTTGAGAGGGAGCGTCTAAATTCTTAAATTTTATTTATTATCTTTAGAACAGTTTTTCAGACATATGCTTTTCAATAACTGGCACGCCCATTTTACGCCTTTAAACCTGTAACTTTTTATTTAAGTAAACGACTTACACTATGAAATAAATATATACTATGTTCAGTCTGCATGATCGTTGAACTTCATATGCTGAATTATTTCAATCATATTAGCTATAGCAGACTTTTAGGGATCTATTAAAAATAACGATCACTTAGAAATTATATATTTATTCAATTTGATTTTTTCGTTTTCTATAAATTTCTTATAAAACGAAATACAGAAAATTTTTTTTTCTTAATTTATTTGATAAACACATAAACAATTGTAAATACAAACTATCGAAAACTAAAAGCATGTTTGAACCTTACTGTAAGAAAAATCATTGAACTTTAGCAATTGGCTAAAATTACTGCGAATTACTGCGAATTCGATAAGTTAGTCATCCTCAATAGATTTAATTTATTATTTGTTTCTATTTTTATTTACTTACAAAAGCAAAACAAATCTTTAGAATTTCAAAATATTTTTAGAGCAAATAATTTCAAATGAAAAACATCTCATTGCTAGGGTATCATCGGTATCTTTTTGTTACACAAAAGCATTTTGAGTATTTCAAAAATGCGTGCATACATCTACACGCACATGCATATATGCATTTCTAAGTATATATGTATGCAAGTGTGTTGTGCTGTATAAACATTTTCAAAGCACTTGAAAATCTTTGCTAAAGACTAAAACGAAAAGAAAAACAAAAAAAAGAAGTTGAAAATGAATTTTTATCTTTTAATTGAATTATTTGCGATAAAAAAGTGAATTTATTTGCATAGAGGAGAGTATTTAAAAGCAACGCAACAAATATTTATTTGCATTTATTCTGGCCATCATTGTCTTCTGCTTCTTAGTTTTCATTATATTCATCAACTGCTTTTGCTATTTTTATCACACGACAATGCATTCTTGTTGTATTTGCATTTGTATAAAATGATGGTATTTCTATAGCGAAAGTAAGATTAATTATTATCGCATGCGAGACAATTGCCCAAGAAATGCAATAGCACATAAATCTTTTTTACTTTGTTATACTATCAACAGCTTGTTGTTGTTGCTTTTTGTAGCTGTCAACTTTTGAGCAAATTAAATGCGTGTATTTTATTTTACTTTATTATATATATAAATATATATATATATATATATTTGAAATAAAATAAAATTAAATTAAATTAATGATATTAATAAAGCGTAAAATGAAATGGCATGACAGAATTTTTTTTACTACATAATTTTTTGTTTTTATTCAGTTTTATTATATTATAAATTTTAAATGCAAAATTTAATAGATTTAAGTTTACAAATGTTGTGCAAATTAGTAAAATTGTTTCAATTTAAATTTAAATGAAAAATTTCAAAATTTTTAATCTAGATTATTCCTTCAATTATGCTAAACAAGGTCGCTTCATATCAAGCTTATGACAATTTAAACCAAAAAACTGAAGTTTGCGTTCTGAAAATATCCATATCTACCTAAAGTTGTATGATCATTCAACGTATGATATAAAAACAGTAACTTCATCACTTGATTTCAGATTCAACATGAAAAATGTAAAATCAATGTGATAATCATGTAATATTAACATTGAACATAAACATCTTCAATGCTTTCAGCCACAGCAAATACAACTTCGCTAAGAAAAATAAAGTTGTATTCCAATTTTACTCAAACCAAGGCCTTTTTACTTTCAATTGTCTTTGCCAAGCTTGAGTTATAACAAAAACGTATTTCATAATTGATAAGTACTGCTAGCTTGCCTATTTACTGTTTAAAAATTAAATAATTAATAAGAACATTTTTAATGAATTTTTAAGAGTATAAATTAAAATTACAATGTAAAACGGATAACTATCAATTTGATAGTTTTAATGTAAATTCAACATGAAACATTTCAATGTAACATTGTTTACCATAAAATTAAAATTTTGTTTCTACATTAAAAATAGCAGTACAAAATATGATTTTACAGACAATCCCAAATTAAATTTTATTTTATTTCAAAAGCATTAGGCGTTAGTAATGCTGTTTTACTGACAAAATGGATAAATGGATGGTTCTAATCATGAAGCCACTGTCTAATTTCCGCTTAATCACAGATCTATTGTGTGAATTTTCACCTAGAAAAGTGATTTCTTTGGACCCCTAATAGTAAATAAGTGCCTACTTGATATTTCACCATAAACTTCAGCTTCAATTCCTTCTTCCGTTTTCTAACCATCTGTGTACCAGAGATGAGCATTGCTTTTCCCAGTTAACTCTTTTTGGGTATGTGATCCTGAAGTATTTGAAGAAGCTGTATTTGGGATAACAAACGTCACGTAAGGTTGGATTAATTGGGTAAATTTGGAATTGGTCCCTAAGTAGGGATTGCCAGAGAACCTTCTTCTTGATTAAAATAATTTTTGCTGCAAATTGTAGTACTTCTTTCTGAATGAATAAGTGAATTGGGGGTGGGTTTAAAAATACCTCTATGGTTGCAGTCGGAGCTCTGCAAATATAGCCTTAGAGTTGAGTATGAGTTGGAATAAACCAGAACTCAGTCTCAAGAATCATTGTACTGTACCCAAAATTAGAACCTGTATAAGGAAGTTTGAAGACTGAAAAGTATAATAGATGAGAAATACAAGAAACGGTGGATCATTCAACCCTGAACTTCTTAGTTTCGTTGATAAACCTAAGAAGCTCGTGAAGAGGGAGAGTAAAAACAATATTCATACTCAAGACATCACTACTCAATAGCCTTAATTTAGTTCTTGCAAAAACCGGACAGCAGCAGAGGTAATGCTCAATAGTGTCGACTTCCTCAAGACAGCATTGGCAGGTCGAATTGGTGATGACACTCATGGTGTTCCCCATGTATTATGCTCCGTGATTACACCAACCATTAATTTCAGGTCCTTTAGAAGAAATTCCGCTAATTTCCTGTCCGGATGCTTCACGAAGCACTTGGCTCCTAGGATCATCTTCTTCTGCGAATAGAACCCACGAAGTCGTTGATCCAACGCTCGATTACTACGGAGCTAATTCCAAGAAAAGCTCTCGGACCACATGTTGAAATTACAGAGCCTTCGTTGGCTAGTTTGTCGGTAAATTCATTCACTGTATTCCCGCAGTGACCTGGAACTCACATAAGATATAACTTGTTGTGTTTTGCATCATTATTTAGTTTTGCCTTACATTCGCTGACCAATTCCGAAAGAGCTGACAGGTTTGCAAGGGCTTTCAGTGTAGCCTGGCCAATTACTGAAGACGCCTATACATTTATCACACTATCGTTTCTCAATTATCCAGCGTGCCACATCCAGGATAGCGAAAATCTCTGTTAGAAAGATTGCTCAGTGGAAAAACAGTACTTAGTCTTTTCATCCAAATCAAGCCAATCCAGTATATACCTCTTGAGGTTTTGGATCCATCAATATTGAAGACTTGACGTAGGTCCCGGAGTACGACCACTGGACTTAGCCTTTGATTCTTCTTCCGAAGTGGTACTCGAGAACAGTGGGTACCGTATTTATAACTTGTGGTATATCTGAATGTGACTCGTATCGACTTCGCGAAGACAGACACCGTTTAACCTGAATTTGTAAGCCGCTTTCTTCGACTTTTCGAGGATTTGAAGATTCAAATGAAGCAACTCAAGTACGGCATTGAGAGCATCACCAGCTTTCCTAACTGTACCTAACTGTTAAAAATATTACAATCAAATTTGACAAATGGATTTTTGTTAGTGCATTTTAAATTAAAAGTCCCCATAAAATAAAAGATCCGCTATAGTTCTGTAACCAGTGTGGCCCACTTTTGTTTCTCAAAATCCGCTAAAATGAAGAATAAAGCGCGTCACTAATACACGCACCCATTTGCTACTCCTAGCCAATGAAAATGTTTTTGATTTTTCGAAGATAATACATACATCTCAACTTACAGTAGTTTACAAGAATATTTATGATGTAAAATGAAGTAAAAAATTGCAATATTTCAATTAAAATTTTGTTAGGATTATTCAGGAAATGGATTATTTAGTGGAGCATTTAGAGTCGTTTATATTGAAAAAAAATGCACTAAAAACCCCGTTGATCGCTAAACCACTTTTTTCTGCGTTTTAATTCTCAAAAAGCACTAAATTTAGCGGGAAAAGCGCTGAGTTGGCCACACTGTCTGTAACCATTGAAGATATTACAATGCAAGTTAGTACAGAGATTTTTCTTAGTAAGTTTCAAAATAGTATATGGAATTTAAAAAATTAAAATTTTACCGTTCAAGGGTAGCTCCTAGCGGGTCTATTGGAAGAATGCAGAGACCGCATAAACATAGACGTCGGAAATAAGATCAATTAGGTGAATTCGATTCGAATTCCTTCCTTGCAGGATAGGTGTATTCGGCTATTAATGTATCGTTATAAGTTAAGGGGGAAGGACATTGTGAACGCAGGAAAAATGTGGATTTCCGGGAATTTTTTTGATCTGTCAAATAAAGAAATATGGGGGTCGTTTCATATTCATTTTATGAATATTTTATTTAATTTTAATCCAATCTAACTAACCGAATGCAAAACCTATCAAACGCCTGTGTTTGCTACGGCGACTTCTCTGCTTGTACAGTCGATCTTCATACTTTTAATACCAACAAATAATTCTGCCACGAATAAATGTACACACACATTTTGTTTTCGTATGTCCATATATGTGTGAGTAAATTGATCGAAACATAAACAAACAAACTTCGCTCGTATTTTAATTTCTCTCTCTCTTCTCTTTGTTGTTTAGAGTAGCACAGTCATGCCGCGCAGTAGTGTGAGCAAGAGGGGAACTGGACGTTACAGTTATCCTACATCTTACGTTACAGTTATTCTTACATTTTACGCATTTGAAATTTTAGCCATACCGTGAGCTAAAATGTTTACACATCAATAAAAATGATAAGTAATAAAAAATCTAGGTTTCAATAAATTTATAAACAAAATGTAGTGATAATGATAGCAAACCACGGCATTATAAAAATTTTGCTTTATGCATTAACCTTAGAAAGGCAACACTTTTTTATCTATGTAAATAGCAATTATGTGCAACAGAAAAAATCAAACTTATTTTTTATAAAATCACTTATTTACTTCAAAGAAAATACATTGTTTCTTATTTTTAATAAATGCATTTAAGACAAATCTCTATGTGGTGCTTTTAAAAAGAAAGGTTAAATGCGGAAAGCACTTATCGTCGCCTGAGGATTGATTTGGCGTATGTGTGTACAAATTCATATACCTATACGCCAAATCAATTCTCAGACGACGTTATGTAAAATTTTCACATCTAATAAAATTTCAAATCGACAGGAAGTAAAACTTAAAGCACGGAAAAAATGATGCAAATGCAGCTGCGTATATGCGAGCATATAGTGTCCGATGCATTGAGTAAAGAAAAATAACGCAACTACAACATATCAGCTCTATTCACGATTTGGTGCAATTGCAAAATATTTCTGCTATCACAACAACAAATATATGTGATATGGAATAAAAATTTGCATTTGCAATGATGCAAGACCATTTGCAATTTATGGTGAATTGGGCTGTTATATATAAAAGATAATGATATCTGATAAATTTTTAAGTTTATAAAAGAATTGTTTTAATTTGAATTATTTACCAAGCATATAGATTATACATCAAATCACTATAAATGGCTATACATATGTGAGCTTATGTATATGTCATTCAGTTGGCTTAACTGTTTACACATTAAATATCTTGCGTGCCTTGCACGCATCCATTGTTTTATTAAAAAATATTGAATATTTTTGAAGATATGGGCGTTCCCGTGGAGACCGAAAAAAATTTCGCCCTCTATGGTCGCGTAGATTTTTCAAGAACGGATTATCTGGAAAAAAAAAATTTTAGGTTTTAATAATCTATATGAGTAAAATTCTCGTCGTAGGTTTTTTTTATTTTTTTCTACAAAATGGCGACTGATTGAAAATTTTTCATGTTTTTGACCCTTTTTTTTTGTTTCAAAAGAGCTTAAAAAATAGTAAAAATCAAAAATTAAAAAGTCGGCCACGCTTGAGGATAGCCACTGCAAAGAAGAACAAAACGAATAGAAATTAAAAATCGGTTAGTATTTGATCGAGTTACCGACGCGACCAGTTCGAAAAAAGTCGTTTCGAGAAAAACGCGTTTAAAGTTTTCAGTAAATTAAGTTTTCAGTCTACTTACTATCACTAAAATGGCTGTAAGTCAGGCATTTTTTTTACCGCCATTAGAAATTCGTAGAAACCATCAAGCAGTAGATGTCTTCGTGTATCTCACATGATTTTCTATTATTCGTGACACAGAAAGAGCATTGAAAACAAGTTTTTCAGATATCAGTTTTTGGGCCAACCTTGAATACTTGTTGATTTTAGCCTCCACCTTGTTTACATACTTATTTAATTTAAGATAAATCTTTTTGACCCTTCACAGTAGCCTTTCCCCTTAAAGAAACTGATGACAATAAACTAAAAAAACTCACTCAATAAATTTGAAGTCCTGCCAATCCCAGTATTACTTCCAACTGCTTTTAAAAAAAATTCGACCTTACACAGCCCTGACATTTATTCTTTTATTTATAAAAATACATTAAATATTTCCTGAAATATCTATCAATCAAATAACGAAAAGAAATTACATACTACTTGTTAGCGACCTTCTAAAAATAAAACTAAAATGAAATTCTTAAGTGCATTAAATATTATTTTTGAAATAATAAGTATCTAAAAATTAACAAAAAAAAAAAAAAAAAAACAAAATTCCTATGTCAAGTGAAATTTTTACAGTTCCCTCAATCAATGCTAATTCTATTTATTTACTATTTTCTCGAAATACCCTCGCATATCTAAGTATATACATATTTGCATACCTACAAATACATGTACATATCTGTCTGTCAGACCAAACCCATTTTCGTTGCATGAGATATCCAAAAAGAAAAAATTTAAAAAAAAAAAAAACAAAAATGAAAAACTAAAAATTTTTTATGTGTAGTTTCTGAGAATATTTCAGAAGATGTGCCACATTATTTCTATTTCACTCTACATCTAAATACATATTTATAAGTGAAATAAATAATAAGCAACTAAAACGAAGCACCGCCCATATGGACCAAACGATTCTTACATATTTATGTAGATTATATTATTTTTAAAAATAAATTACAAATTTAAAAATTTTAAATGCATAGAAATTCATATGAATTTCAGTTTGTTTTTTTTTTTATTTTTTGTAAACACATGTAATGTACAGTGGGACAAACGGTGAACATTTTATATATTATATATACAATTTTTGACTCACGCGCAAAAAAAATTATGAGTCAAACACTCATGATTGTGCTGGCCAATAATAGATATCATGCATTCTATAGTAAGCTTGTTATTGCTTTCAATCGACTCTAAAGATTACAGATAAGTAGAATATTTTTCTGTGGAATTCGGCCCTCGTGAAGACCGAGGAATGAAATTTTCGATCGACGATACATAAGTATGTAAACAAGGTGGAGGCTAAAATCAACAAGTATCCAAGGTTGACCCAAAAACTGGTATCTGAAAAACTTGTTTTCAACGCTTGTTTCTGTGTCACGCATAATAGAAAACCATGTGGGATACACGAAGACATCTACTGCTTGATGGTTTCTACGAATTTCTAATGGCGGTAAAAAAAAACAGGTATTCGTTTTGTCTAATATTTCTTAGAAAATTTGAAAACGAAGGGTTTAGTGTCTTTAATTTAATCGTAGCAAGTGATGAAGTTTAGTTCTATGAGTACAACCCGGAAACGAAACAGCAGTCCATAGTATGGAGCCCAAGAAGTGCAAATCTACCCGTTAAAGTAAGACAACAAACTTGCCAACGAAAGTGATGATGTCGATTTACTCCACCAGAGTAAAAATTGTAGTTGCTATTTCCTTGGAAACTGATCAGACGGTAACTGTTAAATCTTATACAGAAAATTGCTTGGTACTAGTCCCAAACAAATTTTTTGGAAACCCGAAACGACGTTGCTATTTTTTACACCTCAATAATAGCGTCAAGTTATTATTGCGCTTTTGGATATCGAAAAAATTCGCCAGGCACTGTATTTCCTGGATCTATCGACGTGTGATTTTCAATTATTTCCAAAAAATAAAGTTGAGGGGAAATGTTTTCAGTAGTAGTGCAAGAATAATTAATATCGAAATGGAAAAGTTCCAAAAAGGCGATTTGGAGGAGCGTTTTCGAAAGTGGATTTACCGACTTAAAAATATATATTTAAATTAATAAAAATTATGTAAAGAAAATAAAATATAATGAAAATTAAAGGAATCGCTTGTGTAAAATGTAAAGTGAATGGAAACCCTTGTCAAAAATGGGGAAAAGCTTGTCCAAAAACTGGAGAATGGTTGATAAAATGAGAAAATACTTGTCAAAAATGGGGAAATGCTTGTCAAAAACTGGAGAGTGCTAATTAAATAGAAAATAGATGCTTGTCAAAAATTAGAAAATATCATCAAAAATATGAAAATGCGTGTCAAAAACGGGGAAACACCTGTCAAAAATGGGGAAATACTTGTCAAAAATGGAGAAATGCTTGTCACAAACAGGAGAGTGCTTATTAAATAGAGAATAAATGCTTGTCAAAAATGAAAAAAGATCATCAAAATATGAAAATGCTTGTCGAAAACGGGGAAACCCTTGTCAAAAATGGAGAAAAGCTAGTCCAAAAACTGGAGAATGCTTGTCAAAAATGGGAAAATACTTGTCAAAAATGGAGAAATGCTTGTCAAAAACTGGAGAGTGCTTATTAAATAGAAAATAGATGCTTGTCAAAAAATAGAAAATATCATCAAAAATATGGAAATGCTTGTCGAAAATGGGGAAACCCTTGTCAAAAATGGGGAAAAGCTTGTCCAAAAACCGGAGAATGCTTGTGAAAATGGAAAAATACTTGTCGAAAATGGAGAAATGCTTGTAAAAAACTGGAGAATGCTTGTTAAATAGAGAGTAAACGCTTGTCAAAAATGAAAAAAAGATCATCAAAATATGAAAATGCTTGTCAAAAATGGGAAAACCCTTGTCAAAAATGGGGAAAAAGCTAGTCAAACTTGTTCTCATACATTTTTTCACTTTTCGACAATTTTGTTCGAATATTTTACTATATTTATTTATATAAATCCTATTTCATTGATTTTCATCGAGTTCAAGAGTTTCTCCATCAGGGACATTTCCATATAAACTCAGGCATTTGCAGGATTTACTAGCGGATCCAGTGATTTTCCCAGGGAGAGGCGGAGAGGAGTTTAATTTGTTTGTCCGTTTAAATTTTTTTATTCATGACCAACGATCAAATGTATGAGATTTTCATCGGTAAGGGAAAGAGATTAGTTAAACCCCGCCGTCTTCCCCCGCTCCCCTCCCTCTACCTCTCTTGACATTATCTCACTTTGAAATAGATATAATGCCATTTGACATTATAACCGTTGACATTTTAACAAGAGTTTTACTATTTTTGACAAGCTTTTTCCACGTTTAACAAACATTTCCCTTTTTTGACAATCTTTTTTCCAGTTTTGGTAGGCATTTTCCCAATTTTGACAAGCATTTGTCCTTATTTTGACAAGCATTTGTCCTTTTTTGACAAGCAATTTCCACTTTCGACAAAAATTTCCCAATTTTGACAAGCATTTTCCAGTTTTCGAGAAGCATTTTCTCTGTTTTGACCAACATTTTTCCATTTTTGACAAGCATTTCTCCATCACCCAAATTTAAAGATATGAAATTAAATTATTTTGCATGCCAAAAATTCTTGTCAAAAATGGGAAATCCATGTCAAAAGTTGAAAATCCATGTCAAAAATGGGGAAGTGCTTGACGAAATTAGTTTATTAGTTTGTCAAAATATTTCTGTATTTTTTACAACCAACTCAGCGGTTTTTTGTTAGTCTCTCTGTATACCAGAAACTGAGGTTTAAGTATGAAAATATCTTTAAAAAATTCCATTACGATCATTCACAAAGAGCAAAGCCAGCTGCATAAGGAGGGAACGCCTAAGGCTGCGCAATGGATATTTTTGGGGATACATAGAAAGAAAAAGCTAATAGCACAGAAACTCTATTCATGGAGGGACGTTAGGTCTCATTTTTAGTACCACCAAGGCACAATTATATGTATAATTTTCATTTCACTTCGAATTTTTCCCATTTTCGACCAGCATTTTTCCAATTTTGATATGCATTCCCCCATTTTGACCAGAGTTTTACTATTTTTGACAAAAATTTCCTAATTTTGACAATTTTTTCCCATTTTTGGTAACCATTTTCCCATTTTTGGTAACCATTTTCCCATTTTAGACAAGCATTTGTCCATTGCTTGACAAGAAATTTTCCACTTTTGATAAGCATTTGCCATTTTTGACCAGCACTTTCCCACCTTTGACCAATATTTTTAAATTTTTGAGAAGCATTTCCCCGTCGCGCAAATTTAAAGATATGAAATTAAATTATTTTGCATGCTAAAAATCCATGTCAAAAGTGTGAAATTCATGTCAAAAATGGGGAAGTGCTTGACAAAATTTGGTAAAAATTTTTAGTACTTCCGTATACTAGAAACTGAGATTTAGGTATGAAAATATTTTTGAGATTTTCATCGAGATCATTCACAAAGAGCAAAGCCAGCTGCATGAGGAGTGAGCGCTTAAGGCTCTGAAGCTGCGCAATGGACATTTTTGGGGATACATATCCTGACCTCATGTTCACCAACCGATCAATGCCCCACAAGTAAATACTAATAGCACAGAAACTTTCGGTTAATTGTGTTTTAGTAAAGATGAATTTTGGGTAAGCTAAACTAGCACAAGCTTCATGTTCTGTTTGCGAGTTTCATATAGTAAGAGAATATATTTACCCTAACCTTTTCCCAATTATCTTGGGTTAATACTTGTCAAGCTTAATCATCAACTTTTTCATTATTCTCAATTTTTCTATGACTTGAGATAAGTGATTATCCTGAAAGAAGAGTAAGACCGAACTCTTTCTAGAAAGGAGTTCCGGATGCCTCAGTTCCGATTTCCAGATGGAGAGACATTTATTAAAAAATTGGATTGGATTGTTCTAATAAAATAAGTCACTTCGATGACTTAGTGCTTAAATGCTTGACTGGAGTACCAGTTCAACGTGTTCATTTCTCAGGTAGAGAATTGAATCCACTTAAAAAAAAAACAATAAAAAAAGTTTATGTAATTGAATTTTATTTTAAGGGAGGAAACTGAAAATTATTATGGCTTAACCCTGACACTCATGAACTGCTAATACCCGGTACCTATATTACAACAATGCCGAACCTGAGATTTTGAATCCTGATAATAATTTGACTTTTTTACCCTGGTTTTAAGAAGATTATTTCGTGGCAATCGAAATACTTGCGAAATTTTTTTCTTAAACATTGAAGTTTACGTATTCATAATATCTGAATTAGGTTTAGATTTTTATTAAATTAAATTTTCAAAATTATTAAATAAAATTTTAAATGAATTTTAAATTAATTGAAAGGAATTTTATGTTTGCCTTAACGAAGGAAATATGCCAACACTTTACAACTTAATATTCGCGTAACGATTGCATTTGTTGACTGTCGTCATCTCTATCTGTCATTCAACAGCATTCTATTTTATAATTACTTATGCGTTAAACGAATGACCAAATGGCATTTTCATTTGTGTGAAATTTTCATCTCAAAATAGCACACATTTTCATTTTGTATTTAGATACTTGAAATTTATTTCTTCTACTGTACTAAGTTGAACTATTGTAATAAAGTGACTAGTTGATTAATGATGATGATGATGATGATGTTTAACTTCTGGTTATAGAATTTAGTTATCATTTCGTTAACACGTTAGTGAATTTGAAAAAAAAAAATTATCATCAATTTTCGGAATATTCATAACCATCAGCTTTTTAAGCTCTACTGGGATATAGAGCACTGAATATGCTTGCTCTGCAAAGAAGCAACGCTCTTTAGTGCATTTTTCTAGAATTTTTCTTCAAAGTTTAATCTTAGTTATGTAAGAGTACAATTTTCGAAATTCTAATTTTGTCATATGGCAAATCAAATGACAAATAATATGACTTTTTCTTATCATATGGCAAATCTGATGGCTTTTCTTGTCATCTGACAAATCATATGACTTTTTTTTGTCATATGACAAATCATATGACTTTGTCATATGCAAAAAATCTGTTTACATTTTTTTTTTTATATTCAAAAAATAACAAATGTACAACATAATTTTTCGATTATACATTTATTATATTTTCATGTACATATTAACAACATTTTCTAATCTAACGCATTCGAACATACACACACACACACACATAAAGTATTAGGTATCCTTGCTGCACAAAGGCATCCTGTGCAACAATTTCCTTCTTCGTACAGGCATTGCATGCATTATCCATGTTATTATTATTATTATTGTGATTACAGTTTTTCTTTTTTTCTCTCTTTTTATGTTTTGCTATTTTTCAGCTTACACAATGTGGTTACAGAATATACTAATAATACTAATCTATGAAATGAAAGGAAAATTCCGCAAGCGACAATATGTGAAAGATATGGTGAAGTGAAATGAAGGTTTTCGTAGTTTCGATGAGGAAGAATATCGATAATTTGGTGGATCTAAGGTGGAGGCTATTGAAGGCAATGGCAATTTAATGACTTTGGTTAGATGGTGGTAGGGGAATGTGAGAACTAAATTGGGCATTCTTTCGATTGCTATACGTACAGAATATGAAGTTTTTACCTTTCCTTGATCAAAATTTGCAGAATTTTTTAAATCACTCAGTGATTATTGATTGAAGTTTAATAACATCTTCCAGGTCGTTAGTTTTACGATCAAGCAAGAAATCATACTAGAAATATTTTTTCTCTGCATAATTGTTAATATCAAACCTTTTGAATCTCACTTACTGATAGTCAGACTGGCATACATATCAACGTCCCCTCCAAAATATTAGATTTCGGGGATTTCAACTCCGAAATCATGGAAAATAGCAGTCCATAGAAAAACTTAAAAAAAATTAAGGGATATAAATTATGGGGGAGAATAAAATAAATAATTTCTACTACTTATTCAACCAATATTTTCCACTACTATTTTACTACTTTTTTCCTACTAATTTTTAAATACATTTTTTCTACAACATTTTTTTATTTTGTACCACTACTTTCTACTATTTTTTTACTACTATTTTTTACTACTTTTTTTAAATTTTTTCTACTACTATTTTTTATTATTATTTCTACCACTCTTACTACTCCATTTTTACTATTTTTGTACTACTACGTTTAACTATTTTGCTACTACTTTTTCTGCTACTTTTTTATTACTTTTTTACAACAATTTTTAATATTATTTTCTATTCTTTTTCCTACTATGTTTTCATTCGACGAAAATATTCATATAAAATTTTTTATGAAACTGATGTTTAAATACAATAAATTAAATACGATGATGCATTTGATGGACCTTAACAGACTAGTGAGAAAAGTGGATAAATGCCTTAAAGCTTTAGGAAAAATTTTTCCGAATTTTCTTAATCTTAACCTAAAAAAAATGGCCGAAAATGACAAAAAAAATTCACAGAATAATCAATTTAAATTTTTTCAAATAAATATTATTCAATGTGGATTGCAATACATTTTTTATCGTGAAAGACATAATTTCGATAACTCATTGACTTGCCATTACTGATAATGAACCCAACCTTAAAAAAATGATCAAAAATGCCAAAAATAGTCAGAGACTAATTTTTTTCAAATGATTATCAGTGGGAATTTGGGCCATTATCAATGATGATTGGCATATATTCCCTAAATTTATGCTTTTACAGCATTGAAATCTTCCGAGTTGGTTGCTCTGAGCAATAATGGGTTAAAGGATTAATTATATTTTAAGATTAAGAACTTTGAAGCTGATTCAGTAACACAACGCAGCCCTGCATGGGTTTGGTGAACAATATTGTTCCTAGTGTTTGCGAATGAATTTTTCATGCTAAATACGAATCTGAGGTCAAAAACTTCCCATTACGTCACGTTTTAGAAAAATGGGGTTGAAACCCCTGAAAATACCGTTTTTGGCCATGTAGCACAACTTCGTACGATTTCAATTCAAATTAATTTTTAAAATTTTTTCTTTTATTTTACTTTTTAGAAAGAAACCGATTAAAAAATATTTAAAAATAGTTCAATAGATTTTATTTTGACTTTTTTTTCCATCCACTGGCAATCAATATCAAAAATTAGGAAAAAGTTCTCACATTTCGGGGGGGGGGCGGAGGGGGAGGGGGGTTGGCGTGAGGGGTCAGAACCCCCAAAACTCCCCTCCTAAATACGGCCTTGGTGTCAACAATGAGACACATTTTTAAATCTAAATTCATTTTTTTGAAATTCATTGGAAGCCTGAATTGTCATTACGAATGTTCAATTTTAAATATCATGTACTTCAACCTTTTTTAAATTTCGTTCTACCAACTTATTCCGATCGAAATAAACGTTTCTCTGTGCTCATTGGCGTAAGAACTCATGGAGTTCCAGATCGATTAATTAAGAAACAAAAAAGATATACGTGTTCAAACTCAAAATGGGCCTCATTAGACCCAGTTGCACATCCTAGGGTTACTTAAATGGATTTCAGCACATTTTTGACTTAAAAATTATGCAATTTTTAGTAGTTTTTTCTAAATTACAAAAAAATACCGAAAAAAATTATTGTTTGCGATATTAGTTAGTGAGTTATTAGTTGGGCTAAAAAACGTAAACAACGAAATTTGCAAAATCCACCATTTCTATTATTCTATTAAATATTGCAAATAATGGATTCGGATTGGGAGCATTTTAAACATGGAAACCCGGATATGCCATTTGTAAAAAAAATTTTCAAATTAAAAATATTAAAAAAAACCACTTTAAATTAATTTTAAAAAATATCTAACTCCTTGCTAGAAAATATTGTAAGAAATAATACTACGTTGCAATGAAAAATAAGATGAGACCTCTAAAAATCGGTTTTTTGGTCCTAAGCCGAGATATTGAGGGTATACTGAAAATTCTAAGTATATCAGGTTTTCTTTTAATTGACTAAGTTACTAGTTTGTTTTTTTAACGTAATGCAATTGAAAAAAATTGTTGAAAAAATCATGGAAAAATTTTATCATTAGAAAATAATTATGGAAAAAAATCATGAAGAAAACTGTTAGTGTTGTCTATATAAAATATATTTCGCTTTTCATAATTTTATACACCACTACACACTCGCATATTAAAAACTTCCGATCAACTTTTTCCTAGCGTTCTCTCCTCACAAATTTATGAAATATAAATTTTATGAACTTTGTTTCATGTAAAATGTACAGATTAAATTTAATACCTACATATTTAATGTAGTAAATATCACAGTTGCTATTTATCTATATTTTTTTTATGTTATTGATTTTGCACTTATGTGTATCAAAAATAAGCAAAAGCGTGTAACCAACTTGCAAAAAAAAAAAAAAAAACTTACAAACTTGGTAAGCGTAAAGTGGTACTCAGTCCTTCTCCTCCCACCCTTCTCCCTTCCCTTGTAACTTCCTCGCACTACAATATCAATGCTATTCTATTTTCTATTTTTCTACGTTGTTTATATATTTTTTTCAACATTTCTCTATCCCTCTCCCGAGTGACTACTTATCATTGGTACACATTACTCCCTGTTCTACCCGTTACTATCACAGATTCACCATTAAAGTATTTGAAGTATACGTGGTTTTTTTTTTGGTGGCAAAGTTCACATATTCAATAGATTATTGCAATCACTACACTTGCATACACATATGTGTACATGCATAAGTATGTGTACATTCAGATATGTGTGTGAACATCCTTTTCAATATCAATTTTTAATAAATATTTTTCCTTTTTTTTTTTTTTTTTTCACTTTTCAGTTTCTCGCTGAATGCTGCATTGAACTGTACACAACAAGAAATAAAGAAAATAAAGCTGAAAAGTGCTGCAACGCTTTTGAATGTGTCACATCTACTATTTTTGTAAGTATGTGTGCATGTACTCGATTCTCCGCTGTGGTACAAAATATATGCTTACTTTTAATCAGGATTAAGTCTTTGTTGTAGCAATAAGTGGGTGATCAAGTAGTGGAAAATATATAAGTACGTAGTGGTATCGCTTCTGTTGGAGTGCGAAATAAATAGAATTTGTTAGTTGGAGAAAGAATTTTTATTCAAAACTATGAAGTTGTTTCATAAAAATTTTCAATTAATATTATTTTTTTTTTTAAATTAATACCTAATATTTTTTTCAAAATATTGTTGGTTGAGGTGATGTCTGGGTGACAAAAACCCAGACTCAATTAGCGCCTAGGCGCCATTTTGGTACATCACTATTAGAACCACTGATCTCTGGTTTATTCAAACCATCTTGATTTGCTGATAAACCTGTTGATGTCCTCTATTTTTATTTTTGCAAAATCGCTTAGGCTGTTCATTACGAACTTTCCCATCGTTCTGTGTCTCAGTGCACCTAAACTTGGGCACTCACATAGGTAATGGAAAACCGTTTCTTTGGAACCATCCTGGTTGCAATTACGGCATCTGTCGTTGTGGGGCCATCCCATTTTCTCGGCGTGGTCCCCCATCGGCCAATGGCCTGTTACGGTTGAAGTAATTCTGAAGATGTGAGTCCTTGGCGTTTTCAACAACTCGTCGGTTCTTGATATGTCGTATCTGGGCCAAGTTTGTTTGGTTATTTTGAACTCTATTTGGTAATGCAAATAGAGTTCTCTCTTAAGGGCGCTGAGCCGGCTACCCACAGCTACCGTCTCGGATTCGCTGTGGGAAGCCTCTCTCCTTGCTAATGCGTCCGCTTTCTCGTTTCCTTCTATGTTCCTGTACCCAGGTACCCTGACGAGGCCGATCCGCATTATACACGCTAGTGAGTTCAACTCATCTTTACATTGTTTTATGATCTCAGAGTTGGTTGTTGGTGAGTTGATGGCTAAAAGGGCTGCTTGACTCTCGGAAAGTATATATGCCTTCGATTGTTTACGTGGATGTTTCCTGATTATTTTGCATGCCTCCCTTATCCCGAGGGCTTCTGCTTGGAAGATGCTAGCTGAGTTCCCTAACAAGAAGGATCTAGAAGCCTCCAGATCCTCTGAAAACACCCCCGCACCTACACCTTCATCCATCTTGGATCCATCGGTATAGATTTTGGCCGAGTTTTCCTCGATCACGAGACCTCTTGTCCATTGTAATCGTTGTACTAAAATTTTCTTGCGATCCCTAAAAGTATGCAAGCATTTATTTTTTTGTGAAAAATATACATTAACCCTTTAAATTTTTAAATTTAGGGTTTTTGGAATGAGAATTGATTTAATTTCAATTAATAAAATTTACAAGTATTTTTTTTTGGTGACATTCCACTACTGTATCAAAGCGAAAAAATTTTTTTTTGTTAATTTTCAATCGCACACAATTTTTACAAAATTTGTCCAAAAACCCCAAATTTTTAATATTTTAAAGTTTTTGTTTACTTTTTTTTGAAACACAAGTTTTGTTATGGGTCACCGGTGACCCTAGAATTTTCAATGGAAACATTTTATGAATTTTTTTACAATGAAAAGGTGGCCGAAAATGCGAATCTGGACTCGGTTTATTTCTGTCGGTTCTAGTTTCTTTACGGTCGGGAAAGGGTTAAGTGAAAAATTAATACTAAGTCACTTTGTCTATTTTTAAAAAAATATCTAATAAAAATATACAGAAAAAGATTGTCAAAAATTCCCATTGAGGGCCACTGGGTCACCGGTGACCCATGAAACTTCAAACCTTGAAATGTCTGTTTAGATAAAATATTGTAACAAGAAATTGGGGTTAGACGATATGAATCCGGATTCGGTTTTACGGTGCCGAAAGGGCTAATAACGAGCTCTAGAGTTGAAATGAATTTTTAATAAATTTGTAAAGAGATGAAAAAAATTATTTGAATGCAATTAAAATCAGCGCCTTCAATGTATATAGAAAGTATGTAAATAATGTCGAGTATAATCTTTCTGGACAATCGTTGTAGCATACATACTTTTTTGGAGATGTATTTAGATCAGTGAGGCCGATTATAACTTCAAAACTCAAAGCTTTTCAATCGCGATCATAGGAAACGTCATCTCTGCTTTATGTAAGTACAAAATTCATATTGCATCAATAAAATTTATTAGAGCAAGTGTGTGGGCCCAACCACACGGTACTTGTCGAGTTGACAACCTTTTTAAACTTCCTTATTTTTGGTCGGATCTTCTTCGATCAACGTAAAATGAAATTGAAGGTCGTGGCAGGCATAGAAAAGTGTATACAAAATTCTTGTAGTCGTTCTTTCTTCTTTATGAGCACCATCTTCTGAGTCGATTTCGCAATGTCAGTTCCCTCTGCCTGTTCTGAGAAATTGAAAAACTGAGCGTTTCAATTTTCAATTTAAAGTAAATTGTTTTTAGAAGACTAAAAACAAAATTGAATTGCGCTTTTTCGTTTTGTTTTGTTTTTTTTTTTTTGTATGTATCTAATTTTTGACATTTCATTTGTAATTTTACGCTGTGTCACTTATTTGCTGCCTACTCTACTTATGTATATAAACTAAAATTGTTCAATAAATGCCCAGCAAAAAAATTAAATTTTCAACGAGTACCTAATCAACATTATATCAAGTCAGGCAGTAGTTGTTTTCATTACGGAAAAACCCAATGCCTTGATAACGCCTTTTTGATACCACTGTCTCGGTTATAATATTATACAGAATCTAAATCGGTGTTCCAGTCCATCAAGTCTCAAAAACCTTTTAGTCAGATCATAGAATTTCAGCAGAGTATTGAGTTTTATGTTCGATATCTTTTTTATTCTATCGATCTATGATTTAAAAAAGATTTTGACTCTATATCTTGCTAGAGTCGGGCAGCTATATAGGAAGTGTTCATGAATTTCTTCTTCTACTTCGATGCCATAGCAGATGCGAAGAAAATCAATCGTCTAGTGTCCAGTATATAATTCTGTTATTTGCTATTCATATCAGCGGTAGATCCAGAGGGAAGCTAAGTAGTCTGCATCCCGTCTTAAAAAAAAAAAACGAGGATGACTATAACCTTCAAAAACCTTTCTCAGCAACTGTTTGTTATATTATTGACAATGATTTTTGATCAGCTTTTAGGCACGTTTTGTTAGTCTTGTTATTAGTTTTTGGTCCAATTTTAAGTCGAACTTTAGCCTGAGTTTTGATCAGTTTTAGTTAAGTCCGTTTTTTATTTATATTTCGGTTTGATTTTAAGTCTGGATTTCGCTTAAATTTTCGACAGAATTTCGGTTTGATTTAAGTCCGTTTTTTGATTTCAATTTCGGTTGGATTTTAAGTCTGGATTTCGCTTAAATTTTCGTCAGAATTTCGGTTTGATTTAAGTCCGTTTTTTGATTTCAATTTCGGTTGGATTTTAAGTCTAGATTTCGCTTTAATTTTGGTCAGAATTTCGGTTTGATTTTTGGTGTGAATTTAGTTTTGGGTTTTGATCAAATTTTTTGATAGATTTCGTGGTCTGCTAGTTTCAGTTTTGGTCTGAATTTTAGTTTCGTGTTTAGTGTGGATTTTGGTCTGAGAATTATCTTATAATTTTACACAATCAGTTCTCAACAAACTCAAATTCTAGTTCCGCCACTGTTCATACTAAAAAAAAATATTTATTGGTGGGAGAATATATAGAACCGAATTTTCCCTATAAGCACTTTAAGCGGTTGCTTAGAGATGCCATCGTTTTAGGGGCGTCACGAGATGTAAATTCTCCTAAAAAACTTTATCCCGAACCCTTCAAAAAACCTGGTGCAGGTTCAAAAAGAGGTAGGTTCGGATTGGGTTTAAAAGTCTGGTGGTTACCGATTTACTCTTCCCCCTCTTTCCTCTACCCAAAAAGTGCGCCATAACTAAAACTGCTTACGGCGTCAATACCTCTAAATTCGTCCCTAACCAATTTTAGGAGAGCTGAAAGTTCTTCCGACTAAGATCTGTCTAACGCTGAGTCGTGTACACCCAGGTAATTAGTATTTTCATTACTGTTTAAAAGCCTGTGACCAGGAACTCAGATAAATTCCTACATAAGCTAGATTGTTTGCGGTGTATGACAAAGTGTAGCTTGTACTCACCCACTAGTCTTTTAGTTGGTGATGTTTGAGGTCACAGCATTGATCGGGCGTGGCTATGAGAGAAATTTGGAGTATTTTGCTCCCAAGGCACATTGATATCTATTACCTGACTTGATTGCTATTGAGCGAAAATTTCAAAAGAAATATTTTATTATGCATTATTTTATTCCTCTTATTTTTCTATAGGTGCTAAGCGAACAGATTTACTCCGAGATGGGCCAAATTATTTCAAACTGCAGAAAACGGGATCAAATAAATGAACTATTTTATTATTCTTTTATAATCTATACATTTATTAGTGTGACTACAATTTTATTCCAGAAGATCCAGAAGTGGTACACTATCATATTATATATCAGAGCTTAAAGAGCTTGACGAGTAGGTTAGCCAAAAATTATCAGATTTAAAATCGATTTAGCCGATTACAAAATATTAGCGTCGGAAGTTCTTTAAAATTAACTCATTGAACAAAGCATTGCATTTATCGTTGTAAAAATCATTGCTTAAACGGGAGTAAATAACAAATGAGAGAGAGAGAGAGAAGACATTAGTAACGGCATTTCTTAGAATTATCTGCATCAGGGATGCCAATTTATTTTTTCTCTCTCCCCGATAACCCTCGAGAAATTCCCCGATTTTCGATCGAATTTCATATTATAACAGCGCTACACGCACTTTCAATATAAACATTTTACAAAAACGAAATTGACCTCAGCGACCCTAAACTTTTTCGGTCCAAAACTTAACAAATTTTTATGGGACTGGTAGATTAATAAAAACGTACTTTCTGACTCCGGAATTCTTAACATATAAGCTTCAGCCCACTTTTGGACATCAAAATTCTCAAAGGAGATGACATCGAATTTCTTTTGAATCAAATAAAAAAATGGCAAAAACTTTGTTTTGAGAAAAACGGGTTCAAAGTTTTGACTATCGGTTTTTAACATATAAAATATACTTCATCTTCTTTATGATGGCTGACCGTAATTTGTAAGTTTACAGATTAGTCAGCAATAATTAAGAGTTATTAATCAGGAGGCGCTGAACGAAGGCGTAGCTGAGCCTTTCTGAAGGGCCGAAAGGAAAGTCGAAGCGCCGCGCCACTATTTTGGTCTGACTGACACTTGGCGCTGTAATCGTCTATATCTATGAAAGCACTCTGCGTTCTCTGAAATTTTTACAAAATACTTTCGAAACATAATACTTTCAAATAACACATTTTTTTAAAAATCGATTTCTCCAAACTAATAAATTGCAGGGCCTGCTTAAGAAAAGATGAATATTTTAAGACCCAAAATATGAAATATTGCGTAAGTTAAACGTTTTACGTTACATAAAAGTTGACAAAAAATATTCTACAGACTTCAATTACTAAAAGCTAAACGACACCAAGTAAAATTACCCGCAAATCGGGGAATTCCCCGCAAATTGGCATCACTGATCTACATACACAAATAACAAAACAAACACCAACGAGTAGTTTGATTCTCTTTTGATATTTGTTTTTTCACAAAGAGATTTCTTGAACAAAAAAAAAAATAGCCCCAGTTACTGGGGCTTTATCGACTAGTTTAAATTTTATTCAAATTTATATACATTCTGTCAAATAAGTACCCGGAAATTTGAAATAAAACACAAACATCTTATCAATCATCTAAATTTATTATATCCCCTTCAAAATAGGCCCCTTCTGAGGCAATACACTTCTTCCAACGAACAATCCAATCATCGAAACACTTTTTAAAGCTATATTCCAGGATGGCCTTCAGTTCTCGTTGCGAATTAGTTTTGATGTCTTCAATGCTCTCAAAACGGGTTCCACGAAGTGGTAATTTGAGTTTTGGAAACAGGAAAAAGTCACACGGGGCCATATCTGGAGAGTACGGTGGTTGTTCGATGATATTTGTTGAATTTTTGTTCAAAAACTCGTTCACAATGATCGCTTTGTGCGCTGGTGCATTATCGTGGTGCAAAATCCAACTGTTGTTCCGCCACAAATATCCATAGTAAAAATCGCAACGCACACAAAAGGTTGACTTGTTCTTAATGACGCCGTAACCAAACTAAATGACACATAGCAATAAAAATTCACAGAATAGTGGTTGACAGTTGTGCCAACCTGGGAAAAATTTTTTTTTGAAATATTCTCAGAGGCAAAATTTAAAATGAGAATTTCCGGGTACTTATTTGACAGAATGTACAATTGTTTTTAAATTTCCAAAATTTCTCAAATTAAGAGAATTGTAAGAGTCCTAATGTATAGGGGAGACTGGGGTATTGTGGACCGTATTTTCGCTATTCTAGACATGGTGAGCTGGATAATTGAGAAAAGCTGGCATGGGAAGTGCATAGGTATCTGCAGTGATAGTCAAGCTGCACTGAAGGCCCTTGCTAACCCTGTCAGCTCCTCAAAATTGGTCAGCGAGTGTAAGGCATATAAACTAAATAGTATTGCAAAACACAACAAGTTCTGCCTTATTTGGGTTCCAGGACACTGTGATTTTGCAGGGAATAAACTAGCTGATAAACTAGCTAATGAAGGCTCTGCAATTAAACCATGGGGTCCGGAACCTTTTCTTAGCGTAAGTTCTGGGGAGATCATGCATTGGATCAACGATTTCGTGGGTCCTATCCATAGAGAAAGATGGTCTGAGCTTGACTCTTGCAGAACCGCAAAGTGCTTCGTGAGACAGCGTTACAGGAAATCAGCGGAATTTCTTCTCAAACTGAGAAGAAAGGACCTGAGATTACTGGTGGGTGTCATCACAGGGCACAACACATGTGGTCAGCGTATGACTAACATGGGCGTCATCATCGATCCAATGTGCCAATCTGCTTTGGTTAAGTCCAGCCCACCCACAACTCTAAACTCTAAGGTCCGATCTTAATGCACCAGCGACAACAACGTAATTATTCAAACTATAGCACCGCATTTGAGGATAAGTTCCATATAAATCCAGTGCCCTAGCTTTGGAGGAAATCCTTACTTTTTATTCTTTTTCTAAGTGGCTACAAACAAGTTTTTGCTGGGAATTTATAGTAGTATGTAAATAGGTAAATTCCTATTTGGAAAAAGGTGTGAGTTGCTATTTTTATTTTTTTGTTATTTTTTTTGGGAAATTTGTTTGTTTTTATTTTATTTGTTGTATAGCGAGAGAGTTTTGTGTGTGTGTTTCATTTTGTCAAGCCTAAAATCAGAGTTGCATGAAATAAAAATGCGCTTTTAGGCGCAACGACATACACACACACATACAACTCGCAATGGATAGAAATTTTTTATGCAAACAAGTAAATTGAAGCTAGAAAAAATAAAAGAAACAAAAAGAAAAAAAAAAAAAATTAAATGTCATGCTGCCGCTACTGCCTGACATGAGCTAACTGACAGTTGTTTATGTGTATTCGTCTGTATCTCTGCTTATTTGTCTGTCTGCTAATACATTAGCTATAGCTACAGCTGTATTTGACAGACTTCTGGTTCTTAGGATTTTAGGAATTTTTAGATGCATTCACACGTGTGAGACTAACTTAAATTTATATTGACAGTAAAAGCAAGGCAGGCAGGACAGACAAGAAAGGACAGACAAGCAGAGAAAAACAGGCAAGCAGGGAAGTGCAGGAAGGCAGAAAAGGGCAAGTAGGCAGGCTAGGCAGAAGAGGGCAGCCAGGCAGTGTAAGCAGGAGACGCAAACAGGCATGCACACAAATAGACAAACAAACAGACATACACATTTGCATATCAACGTAGTGTGCAATAATTTTCGTTTGCCCTTCTTTTTTCGGTTTTGTTTCTTGGTATACAAAGCTAAAAATTTTTTCCGTCTTTCATGGTTTCTATACAAAAAATGGGTCAAATACTTTCATGTTTATCTTCTGTGGCCTCTTGATTTTTTGTTTCGACAAATTCTAAGTATACTCTTTGCTTAGGTTTACTTTTCTTCTTTTACTAATATAGTTACAGTTACATATATATATATATATATATATATATGGGACATTCTCTGTCAATGGGAGACCCCCCCCCCACCTGTCCAAAATAAGTTAAAGTATGTTTGGGCTCAAATGAAAGCTTATTATCTCTAGTTTTAAATGCAACAAGGCCTTTTTTGATTTTGCATGATGGCGGACCAATATGGCGGCTGCAAGCCTACCACCTCACCATAAAATAATAGTTTTATCAAGCGTACGTTTACCCAAGTCATCATAAAAAAACAGAAAAATTTTTTTTTCGTATATTCTTTTTCGCTGAATATGAATCCAATATTATATTTCACGGGAAAAGTTATGTGTCGTCCCTAACCTCAAAAAAAGGTCCAAAAAGTCTGTTTTTCGGGTCTCACGCCTACCCAAGTCATCACAAAACGACGGAAAGATCCTATTTTTGTATAGTTTCAGCTGATGAATCTAATAATATTTTCCACGAAAAATGTTACATGTCGTCCCTAACCTCAAAAAATGAAAAATCTCAAAAAACTTTTTTTCGCGTCTCACGTGTCCCAAGTCATCAGAAAACTTCCCAAAAAACTTATTCTTCATTATTAATTTTGTTTTCACTCTAAAGCACCGCAAAAGAAACAGAGATTTACTAAGTTCACGTCGTTGTTTCTGGGTAACGCTAAAAGTATGTTACAGCCAAGTTAAGGAATGAAAATTGAAAAATAAGTCATTTGGGAAGTTTTCTGATGACTTGGGACACGTAAGACACGAAAAAAAGATTTTTGGGATTTTTAATTTTTTGAGGTTAGAGACGACATGTAACATTTTCCGTGAAAAATAATATTAGATTCATGTTTATCAGCTGAAACTACACAAAAATGGGTTTTTTTCCGTTTTTTTTTTATGATGACTTGGGTAAACGTACGCTTGATAAAACTATTATTTTATGGTGAGGTGGTAGACTTGGAGCCGCCCTATTGGTCCGCCATCATGCAAAATCAAAAAAGGCCTTGTTGCATTTGAAACTAGAGATAATAAGGTTTCATTTGAGCCCAAACATGCTCTAAAATACCTTGACCAATTTTGGACAGGAGGGAGGGGTCTACCATTAACAGAGAATGTCCCATATAAATTTTTTTTTGTGTAGCTTCATTTTAAAAGTATATCAATTTATTGTATTTTATTTACGAGGAGTTTTAAAACTGAAAAACTTTAAAGTATTTTCTTTAAGTGTAGAAAAAAAAAACCCCAAAATAATCACAGAAGTAGAAAAGAACTTTAGATTAAATAGAGCAGATTAAGTTTTCAAGTGCTTGACGTTATATAAACACATCCTTTGACATGAAAACCAACTCACACATACAAATACATACACCCATATGCACGCATACATGCATGCAAATGCAAATCTCCAAAGTTTTTTTTTTTTATTTCTTCTAAATATTTTTGTGTTTTATTCTTTGGTGCTTTTTTGCATTTTCTGTGGTTTAGTCAAATTGCTCGGAGCCAGTAAGTTTCTTGGGCTGCTTTGTAATGCATTATTGTCTTCCTCTCATACTCCGCTTCCCACACTTTCCAAAACAAAATGGTTTAAAGTTCAAAAGTAGTGTTAGAGTATCACAAAATAAGTTTATTCAATTTTAAATTTGTTTAATGTTTTTTACCCAAACGCCTAGTCGAATAAGAGACAGACGAAAGTTTAGTTTCAAAAGTTAGTTTGATATTTTGGCCGTCACTGATAGAAATGTAAAGTCAGCAGTTATATTTAAAACTTTTTTTTAAATTCAAAATACATAATAAATTCAAACATGAAATAGAAAACTTCTATACAATTCGAAAGAGAGTTTAAAGGCGTGTAGAAGGCGTGTAGAAGGCGTGACTTAATTTCTATTTGAAACTCGAATCCTTTGAACTGGTTTTCTAGTCACGCATTAGTAAGCACTTAAATCACTGAAGTGGCTAATTTTATTAGAACAATTATAGCATTTCATATCTAGTTTTCTCCCCTGGATCCTCCACTGATATTGGGACATAATTATCTGACAGGCCGAGAGGAAAAGCGGGCTAAAATTTATACTAGAGCAAAAATGAAATAATTGAGTATCTCAGTGCAAAAACGGTACAAATAATAGGAATTAGAGAGAAAATGAAACGACTTAAAAGTAAGAGCAAAAATGGTATAACAATTCTTTCAGAGCAAAAACAGCATAGTTATTTATTCCATTTTTGTTCTGAACATATTTCGTTTTACTTTTACTCTTAAGTAAAATTATTTCACTTTTTTCTGAACGTAAAAGTTATACCGCTTTTCCTCTCATGAAATATGGAGTAGATTCATGACGAAGGGGATTTAAAATTTAGTGACTAAAGTAAGGGGTCAGAGGATATTAAATCAGGATTAAAAACGGAAAAGGGAGGAATGGGAAGATTAGGAGAAAGAACAGATGTGCGCACAATTCAGAGAGGGAAGAAGAGAACGGATTAAGTTGAAAAGAAATAAAGAGGGAGTGAATGAGTGAGGCCTGAGAGAAATGAAAAGTGGAGTAAATAGATGGGGAAGAGGAGGAAAAAAACGGAAGGAAGAGAGGAAGGAATAGTATGAATAGTAAGAAGGATGAAATAAACGGAAAGCAAAGTGTATGGATAGCGAGAAGAGGGAAGAAAAAGGAGGGTTGAAGTGAGAGTAGGAATGAAGAAGAGATGTATGAACGAGAGAGGCACATAAGGATGGGAAAAAAAGATGGGAGGAAGAGAAAGTAAGGAATAAAAGAGAGGGGATTGAATGAAAGAAGGCAGAGGGAAAGAAAGTTAAAAGAGAGAATAAAGCAAAATATAACGAATGGAAGGAGGGAAAGAAGAGATAATAAGAGATGGAAGAGAATGAGAAAAAAAGTGAAGGCAAGAGAGAGAAATAGTGCAAGATGGAAGAGAGAAAGAGAGTGATAAAGGGGGTTGGATGTCCGAGGGGAGGAGGAGAGGGTCGGAAAAGAGGGTCGGGGGAAGAAGAAGAGACAGTATAAAAATAGGTGAGAGTGAGAAAAGCGTGTGGAGTAAGAAAGTGGTAGGAGAATAGAATGAGGAAAAGAGGGAAAGGGGAGAAAGAGAGAGGAAGAAGAACGAGAGGGAGAAGCGCGAGGGAAAGGAGAAAGATGAGATGAAGGAAAATAAAGGGAAAACAGAGGAGATGAGGGGAGATAGAGAAGAGGGTAGGAGAGAGAAGAAAGTGTGAGAGAATGAGAAGAAGGTAAGAAAAAGAGAAGAGGATGAGAGAGGGAAGTGGGTGGAAGAAAAAAAAAGTTGTTGTTGTAGTAGCAACTATAACTTTTGTCATCAATATCAAGATTCATTGTCCAATCGTCAAAAGTTTCTATCAAATTTAGTCCAAGGAATGCTACTTCTGTAGGGTGTGTCCAAAGATGTCTGGGTGTCAAGCTTGTGGGGTGCAAGGGGTATGTATTTGAATAAGTGTTGCGTGTCTTGTAGGCTTTAGTCGTAATCGAAGCATACGTCCTGAACAGTCTTGTTGATTCTTGAGAGGTAAGAATTGTGGAACCTACGGTATCCCGACCTAAGTTCGCCAGGGTACCCTTAGTTTTCCACCTTGCCTATAGGCAGTGGTCTTCCGTTAAGGTTTGCGTTTGGCTGGTAAGCACACGTTGCATCACTTACTGCTTCAGCATGAAGTTGTTTGATTACGGCATTGTACGCATTGTGGCCCAGCGAGTTATTGTTTCGTTAGACTGGTAATGTTCTCGTTGTATATGATCAAGTTGTCTCGGATGTTTTGAAGACGGGGCTGGAAGTGTGGTAAGTCAGTAGTTTGGATGTTCGTTGTTGTGGCAGGCCAGCCAAAATTGCGGCGTCAACAGATCATTGTGATTTTTGACCTTCAGCATCTTGGTTTTCTCGTATAGATGATCTTCGTTTGTCATCAGGTAACAGCCAGTAATTATGCGCAGAGCTGCACTCTGTGACTGTTATAGTTTGCGCCATTGTGAGCTACTAATAATAACGGGGCTTTGTACCGGGACAGCATAGTTGAGCACCGATCTACCAATGCGTTTGTATGTGGTCAGCATGAACTGCCAGCAACTGCCTTTAGCACATTGTTGCGTCTGTTGATGTTATTGCGCGAGGATGTGGCGTAAGTGGCGTAGAGAAAAGGGCTAGGGAGAGTGAAGAAGTAGTGAGAGAGACAAAATGGTGGATAAGAGAAAAGGGTGGAAAAGAGAAGAGGGTGCGAGAGAGAACGGGATGAAGGAGAAGGGCGTAGAAGAGAGAAGAGGTTGTGAGAGAGGAGGGGGTGGAAGAAAGAACGTAGTGAGAAAAAAGGAATGGTGAGAGATAATGGTTGCTTAGAACTAACAAATTGAAATGCAGGACAATGAGAGAGGGGAAAGAGAGAAAGGGAGTAGGTTTATAAATATAAAACACCCGTTTTTTTTATTGAAAATAAAATGTTTATTTAAAAATAATGATACATAAATATTTTATTCAAAGTATTTTCCATTGCTTCCTACACATTTTGACCACCTTCTTGGCCATTTGTAGATACCACGCCAAAAAAAAAAATTGTTCATCTTTAAATGAAAACAATTCAGAGACTCAATTTTCCAGTTCTTCAGATGTTCTGAAATGCTGTTCTTTAAGTGCATGCCCCATCGATGAAAAGAAATGATAATTGGGAGAAGTCTAGTCTGATGACCCGAGGAGGGGAGGTTACACATACTGGCTAACTAATTTTGATGTTTCTTGAACTGGTTTTGCTCAATGTGCTGAAGCATTATCATAAAGCAAAATAAATTTACCATATCTTCTTGCTCATTTTGGTAGGTTTTTCAATTAATGCATGATGCAAATTGATCATTTGTTGTCGATCGCGTTTTATCAGTTTCACCAGGTTTTAAGAGCTTATGGTACACCACACCTTTCTGTTCCAACTAAAGACAGAGAATCCTCTTCTCTACAAATCGATCCGATTTGTCTTTTTTGCTTTTCTAAAATTTAGTGACTGTATAATTTGTTACTAAACAAATAAAAAAATGTTCATTCTGATGAAAAGTTATTATTTTGTTTTTTTCATCTAAATTTTGACACAGTTGAGAAACCTTCATCCATCGGTAAAACTATATGTAAAACGTTGATTTTTTGGAAACTCCAATTTGTGAAAATTGCAACAATTAATACTCAATGCATTTACAGCACCATCACCAGCAACAACAACAACAAATTGATAATGCTATTTACCATATTAAAATCAGTGTTACAATCATCTGTACACATGCTACTCTATGAGTCCAATGAATTTATCATGCATCATGGTTTAGAATGTGAGAAAGCAAAAAGAAAAAAAAAGAAATCACCACAAAACGGAAGTTTGTGTAAAACGCTTATATTTTCCGCACAAAAAAAAAAAAGAAATAATAAATGGAAGAAGGAAAGATTAACATTTTGCGGGTGAGTTTAAGTTGAAGGCTGCAACGACAACGGCAGCAACGACAACGGCAGCAACGACAACAGGAATAGCAACAACAGCAGTAAAAGTAAAAACAATTTAAGTAGAACAGCTGAGCATCTATTTTATCATAAATACAGAAGTAAGTACGTAGCAAACATATGAAATATTAACGCAGAAATACAAAAAAGGAAAAGGAAGTGTAGATAACAGCTTTAGCGCTATGACGCTTATCATATCTAAGCGTTCTAACTTCATTTGCTCTTCTAAGATCCCCTTGCACCTTCATCTTAGTACTATTTGTAGGAACTTAAATGCATGTTAATGTAGGTATATTAAATGAAATATACCTAAATACATATATAGCAATGTTAAGTGTCTGTATGTATGTATGTATGTTGGTATATACTATATAAAGAAGCTGTGAACTTCCGCTCTTTCTTCTTCTATGGTGTTCTATGTGTGAATGCCTTTATCGCTTCTTCCGTTGCTGTATTGATAGTATGGGTTTACCCATTAAGTTTAAGAAAACGCTTAAGCAAAATTGAAATATGATGTTAATTAATTTAAGAAAATTTAAATTCCTGAAGAAAATAAATAAAACGTGCACGTTTTACCCACTGTAAAAATATTTACATCAAAATGGCGTTTTGGTAAAGAAAAAAAAAAAAAAAGAAATGTGTAATTTATTAATGTTAATAAATAATGATAATTTTTCGTTTGCTTACAAATCTGCACACAAGTGGACCCGATAATTTAAATTACCTTACACCATAGTGAGTTTGCTTGGTTTCAGTCTCGTTAATCTGAATAGGCAGTGAGTTACCCAAAGAAGGAGTCTATGGGGTCGACTTTGTGTTCTCAAGCCAGCCGATAAACAAATCACACATGATATAGGATTGTTTCAAAATTTTCCGAATCATTTGTATACCTCAGGCAAAATAATCTTGCATACTGTCACTGAATCGCCGCGGTAGAAGAGGGTTAAATCGGTAACCACCAGGCTTGGCTTTCAAACCCAACTGAAATCCGTCACTTTTTGAACTAGAGTTCATACCTGCATCAGGTTTGTTAAAGGGTTCGGGCTCAAGTTTGTGTTTAATTTGGTTGCGAAAATGATGAAGTTGTTTAGCCCTAAGAAACTGGCTAATTTTTATAAAATTACTAATAGATCTGAAAGTGAATCAATCATTGTACTCTGTACTTATGAACATTACAGATGGGTTTTCTTTACCATGGGTTTCGTTTATTTCCATTACAAGGCCAGAGGATCCATACTCAGCGCTTAAGTCCGAAAAGAGAGAAAATTAGTTGGTTAATTGAGTACGATGAGTGATCCATAGCAAACGACCAGATTTTACCCAAAAATTCTTTGCGTTTAACATAATCCGTACAACTATATTTCATTGAACATTCAATATTGAAGTACCATTCAGACTCTCTTCCAAAAAAAAAATAGCTCTATCGGGCCCACTAAGATAGTCTTATAGGAGAAAAAGAGGATCTCTGAATGGAATTTTGTAAAATTCGTGTTTGTCACAGTTTTTGGAACAATTTAGTTTGCGAGATATAGGATTATATAAGGAGTTTTATGGATTCAATTAGTCACTTCCATAACTTTAAAACAGCGTAAGCCAAAGAATAGCACGCGGCTCCAAAAGCATAAGAAGTCTCACACATTCCGGGATTATTTAAATAGAGAAAGACCTCAGTCGATCATTGTAGTAGGTGGCTATCGCTACTTTTGAATGGCCAACCGAACTATTCCTGAACGCGATTTGCGTAGATCTATAATCACTACTGTGCCCTATCAGCTTTACCGCGCGGTGTCAAATACGTCCCAGAAAACCCACTTGAGTTTGTGAGGCTTCACATCATAAATTCGAATTTAAAGGCAGTTTGAGTGAGATAAAGGTGCGAAGATCAGTCGGATTTTAGAAAGCCCAGACTTGCTGCTTTCTTGGTTGCTTCTTTCCACAACACATGGAGAAGCTCCATATTACAATACAAGGAGAAAACATCTACAACTGTTGCACTAAACATAGATAAATGACAATTGCTTGTTTTCTAGACCACAATTAGCCCCCCCCCCCCCCCTTCTGCTAGTTCTCTTGGGAGCTTAGGGCTTCTACTAAGTATTGCAATCTGACTTTGTTTTGTGCAGTCATTTTCACGTTTTGCCATGTTGTATTTTTATCTTTTTATCTGCTACTTTTGGAACTTCTCTATCGCCCATGACGTCTGCTTCCTTGTGGGTACCATTCAAGCGTCATTCTTGTTTTGCTGTCGGCTGGGTTTCTTAGTGGCTGTTCACACGAACGCAAGCATGAGTGCCTGCCTAAAAGAGAGTGGGCGAAAAAATAGGTAGTTAGGAAAAGACTGGCAAGTTTCTGTTTTTTATTACCTATTTGTTCTACCTCTCTCTTTCTGACAGACGTTCATTCTTGCGCCCGTGTAAATAGCCACTTATGGTATGTCTAATCCATCTCCACTTTCTTTTTTTTATCTGGGTTAATATTGATTCTTTGTTTGCAAGGATCCAAAAGTTCTCATTTCTTATTAGATTTGGCCAGAATATTTGTCATATGATGACATTATTTAATGAATACTTGTAGTTTCTGTGTGATGTTGTTTAAAAATAAACAGGTTTCACTTCCATATGTGAAGGTTAACTTTACACCTGCATTTAATATTCGAATTTTTGTTCCTCTAGAAATTTGCGAACTTCTCCATATTGGATGTAATCTTTCAAACGCAGCTCTGTCTTTGCTGAGTCTATTGTTATCATTTTCTATTGTTCCACTGTCTGTGGTCATCATGCTGCCATAGCAGAATTTGTCTACGTAGTCAACAGCAACCTTTGATTGTGATGTGCTCATTGCTGCCCCTTGCCTCTTTTTTCGGAGCACACGTTTGCCATAACTTCGTCTAGTAATATTGCAAAGAGAAAGGGTGAAAGTGGGCATCCTTGTTCTTCTTCTTCTTCTGCGTTTTCAGAAATAGAAATTACTGCCGTTATTTTCCGTTATTTAAACTGTAATTTAATAAAATATTTCCACAAAAGTTTCAAAATTTGAATTTTTCACACACAAACTTTTGCCTACAAAAAGTAATAAACTAAAAGCTTTTAAACTAAACAACAGGCAAAAAATAATAACTTAACGAAACTGTGCAAGCATAAAACTTTTAACGAAACTCAATGTATGAGAGCGAAGAAGCAAAAGAAAGAGTTCAGATACATACAGCCTACTATCAGAGACAATACGTGCAGAGCGGAGCAAAAGTATCTGTTAGTTTGTGTATCTGTGAAGTGAGTGAGAGCGAGTGCGTTTGGATAAAAAACATTAAAAAAAAAACAACTAACACTTTTTTAATACAATATTTATTTATTATTAACAAAAGAAAAAAACAATAGCAAAAATAAACAGCAAAAATTTAATAACAAATCCGATACATACATACATAAATTTTCCTACATTTTGGTAAGCACATATCTCTACATACATACAAACATTTTCAAATAACTTTAACTTTTAGTTTGGCATAAGCAAAAAAAGAAAAAATACAAAAAAAAAAAAAACTTGGAGCATTATTTATGTACAATTAAATCAATATTCACATAGAACACGCAGCAGCAATTTTGTTTATAATTTCGAGTTTTGTTATGCATAAACAAAATGAAAATTCAGCGAAAAGCTACACACACACACATCCATATAAATATTTCAACATTCGCCGCATTTGCGCGCTTCTTTCTTATCAATTCGACTAGCAATAATTTGCCGCTAATTCGCCGTGAAATTAAACATACACACACGCACGCCTATACAAAGTTTTTTGTTTGACAACAACACCTACGCAGACTACAACAACCACAAAAACAAAAACTTATCAAAATCAGTGCAACACGCTTTTGGCATGCACACACACACACTCACATACAATAAAGATAAATTCGCTCTCTTATTTCCACTCACTCAACCACCCCCCTTCCTCCCTCCCCCAAGGTTTCTTTTTGATCATTATAACAATTAAACACTCTCTCTCTCTCTCTCTCTCTCGCTCTATGTGTGGCTGTGCGTATAACTGTAAACCCTTTTCCATTTCATGCCTTCACGGCAAATTCCATTGCAACGAATTGACAAAAACAACAACCACATTGAAAACGATGACAACAAACACAGCAGCAACAACAACAAGAACAACCAACGCGAATGCAATTTGCACTTCGTTTTGCATACGCGCTCTGTCGTTTGAATTTTTTAAACTTTCGCTCTCACCTGCTACCACACTGGCGTTGTTGTTAACTGCAGTTGCTCTCATTTTCATTGCTGATTCAACAAGCAACAACAACAAAAATGCTTAAAACGCATTCAGTGTTAAAACGTGCGCATGCGATACAAATTCGCTTTGCACACACACTCTGCATTTGTCCGTCTGATTGGAGTGAGTAAGATTTTTTTTGTTTGTTTGGGTTTTTTCGTGTATTTGTTGTTGTTTTTATTGTTGCTGTTGAATTTTCTTATTTGATGGTCGTGGTTGGTGGTTGAAAGCCGAACGCAAAATTGCATTTATTCTCTTTTTACTCACACTCGCTCACTCACTCACATACACACATTCTCTCTCTCGTTCTCTTCTGCTATCACTTGGTTATAAATTTACCGTTTTGTTGTTGTCTCTCATTTGCATTAAGTAGATATTTTCGCTGTAAAAACATTTTTTATGACAAGTGAACGGTTTTTTTTTTTTTTTTGGAGCACAGTGAAAATATGAAAACATTTAGTGATCATTTTGTTTTTTTGTTTTGCTTTCTTGCATTTTTGAGATCTCTTGAGGTATTACAGAGATCGATTGTTTCTCTGTCATACTATTTGTCTATATATTTTTCCAGCAGTTGCGCCTTTAACTTTGGAGGAAAGTGTAAAATAAACTGGTGATTAAACCAACCTGTTATAAAGTCTCACTAACTGACCCTCCTAGTATGTGGTAACTAGTGTTGATTCGATACCCACATAGTATCGATACTTTTACTCATTACTTGTATCGAATAAAAGTATCGATGCTACCGAAAATATCGGGAAAAAGTATCGAATATGTACTTGTATCGAATACTCGTTTAAAGAGACAAATTACTCTTTTTTTAAGTGGTTGTCAAGGAAAACATTCAGGCCAGAACGGCCCATTGTGATACAACTTGGTTGAGCCTACAGTTTACACTACTCAACACGAGTTTTTCACCAATAAATCATGGTTTTGAGATATTTCCACTGGAAACACGCGAATCATATAGAAATGACGTTAATTTACTAATCAACAGATTAAAGCTTGTTAAAAATATTTTATTTTATTGAAAAGGTTTTAATAAACATGCATGGCCTGAAATATATTCTAGAACTTCAATACTGTACTGCAATATTGTCATACATTGAAATATTGCAATGTGGACTGAAATATTTTGAATAATTCTGCAGTAGTATTTTAAAATATTTTATTGATTGCTGTAAAATATTGTAAAATGATCCACAATTTTAAATATTGTATAGCCATATTTCAGTTTTTTAAATAAATATTTTCCAAAAGTATCGAGTATCTTATACCGACCCTTTTTCCGATACCAAGTAAAATACTTATGTTATAACACGAGTAAAATTGAATCGAATGAAAAGTATCGAGTTTTTACTTGTATTTACTTGTATCGAATCATCACTAGTGGTAACACGAAAATGGGAACTTGCGCTTTGAAATCACAAGAAACAGGCATTTTTAATCCTGCAGTTATACGAATTGCATTGGAACTTATTGAATATTTTCACAGAAAAAGTTTGAAGTCATAAAGAATCTTAGTCAGTTCATTAATTTCTTGCCTACTTTTTATTAGCCGCTCATTCTTTCATTATGAAAATGAAGTATTATAACATTCTTCTTGTGAGTCCAAAAAGTATTCAAAACTCAAGTCAAAATTTTTTTTCAAATTAAAATATCAAAAAAGAAGAACAAGGCCTGCTTCAGAATATAGGAAATTTTTTAAAAATTTTTTGTGGTAGTAGTTCCTTTCAATAATACTATTCAGTGAAAATTATTCTCTTGTAACTCTTATTAACTTTACAATATTTTCACTTATATAGCACTGGCTTAGAGCCGAAAAGTGGCAAGAACAAAATAAGTCTGGGTGGATAAATGGGACCTCAAGAACACAAAAACACCTCTCTTTTTTTTTCTATGGTAAGAATTTTTACCGAGCAATAATTTTGTATTTTTCGGGGTATGGTTCACTCAAATCCTTGTGGAGTCCTTGTGAATACCCTTTTCACTGATGTGCTGATTGTTTCAAAACAAATTGCTGAGTTATGGTCATTTTTAAAGATTTTTTTTTAAGATTGGATGAAAAATAATTTTTTTTTGCGAAGCAGGGCTGACAACGTGCGCATACAAATATACAAATTCAAATTTAAAAACTCGTTAAAACTGATAAACGGAAAAATTTAGTATGTAAGCAGTGAAATTGAAAATTTAGTTGTTTCACAAAAAAATTCATACAATTTTTTTCTCTCAATCTTGGTCAGCTTGGGCTTAAAATGTTCGTAATGGAATATACTACACTAAGGAAATGCCCCTGATTTTGGCTTTTAATTAAAAATAAATTGCATTTAAAATTGAAAATTTGAAAAAATCTTGAAAAAATGCCAAATTTTGGACTTTGAGGAGCCATACATAATTCAGTCATTTGTTATCCGATCAAAACAAAAATTATCCCCCTCTTGGTACTTTTTCTTACTTACTTTTTTAGTTTTCTTATACGCAATGTTAAATACCTTTATTTTGTATTGGACACCGCACTCGTCATTCGCATGCTTTCAACCGAACTTATTTTTTAAGGAAATCTTAAGGAAGTCGCCTGGTATAGAACGCCAAAAACGAAAAAACTTTTTCACCATAAAAAGTTTTAAAATTCACTATTTGAAAAAAAAAAATGTATTTTAGATATGAATTCTGCACATTTTTTTTGTTTATGACTTTTTTTAAATAATATTTTGAAGCGCTAAATTTAAGTAATTCAATTACCTTTAATTTAAAAAAGACTCATATTAATATCTCAAGAATTTTTTGAGTTTTGAGAGAAAAAAAACATGCGTTTGAAAGTTCAAGCATGCAAGATTGCTGTACCACTGTCTGCCAAGTTCTACATCCGTAACTTTCTATCAACTGTGAATTTCAAAAAAACAATTTTTTTTGACTCATCATACCAGGCAACCCCCTTAAACAACTAATCTGGTGTCCGTAGCAATAATTTTTTTTTTTGAAAATAGATCGTCTTAGTTGGGTTTAGTCATCAATGATTGCGATTACTGAATTAAGGTAGGAGTACAGTTACTCATGTGAAAAACGACAATTTTCAAGACTTCTTTTTAAGGTATTTTATTACATATTAAATTCGGGTCTTTTTTGTAATGTTTTTACAATTTTAATTTGAAATTTAAATGTAATTTATAAAGGGCACCACAGTCGAGTCTTTAAAAAAATTAGATTCTCATGGCCGACAAAACCAGCAAAAAAGTTGCAAGTTGTAGAAAAAAAATAAAAAATATAAGACACGCCCGTTTTTCGAATAATTTTCCTCTGGGAAGTTTTTTTTTGGATTTTTCGGAATAAATGTGGTTTATTTCTGTAGAAGGAAGCTTTATCTACAACATGCAATTTTTTCAGATTTACTTGGGTAATATTATTATTATATCGCAATTTTTCGTTTGCGAACTTTGTTATTCTTGTACTTTGCATTAAAATCTCGTTATTTTTCATTTCTTTTATTTTCTAATTATAGTGACAAAAAGCAAAAAATGTTATAAAGATCATTACAAAGAATTTTTGTATCAAAAATTGTGCATTTGGGGTTTCAGATAAATTTCTACTATGACACCATTTTTCTTTCCATTAGACCTGCAATCTACACTAGGACTCAAACAAAATAATTTTTCACAATCTAATTTTATTAGCTTATCAAACTTTTCCAACCACCTTAATATGTGCTTATCTCTGTGAATATTTAGTTCCGTAGTTATCATCAGCCCCCCTTCAGTAACTGACACGAGGTGATAAAAAGTTTTTATCTTAACAAAGCATGCAGCATATCCACTGTCACCCCACCACACTCATTACCAATTACAACGAACGACGGACGCGCCTCATTCATTTTGCCGCGCTACCAACAGCAACACCGCCAACAACCCACAAACCTGTTAAGGCGAATTCAAGTGCGCTCAGCTCAGATTGAAGTAGCAGCAACGCGAGCAAGTGAGTTTGCGCGCTATAGGAAAAAAGAGCGAGAGAGAGAGAGGGAAAGAGAGAGTAAAGAAAAAGTGAGAAAGAGCAAATATGCGAATGTTGTTGTTTGTTGAGAGAACGAGAGTTGGAGCAATAATATATTGCTTGAATGCTCCACAACAACAACATCTGAATGCTTGCGACGACTCGCATGTGTAATTTTTCTCTGGTTGTTTTTGTGTATATGTGTATTTTATAAGTATGTATTAGTTGTTGGTGTTTTTGTACGAGTACTTTGCTTTTTTTTTCTACTGCTGGTGCTGGCTGGTTGTCGTGTGTTTGTCGTTGTTGTTGCTATAAAGTACACATACAATTTCAGTACGTACTTGCACTAGCAACAAAACGAACGAATGAATTTTATACGAATGAATTGTATGGACACTTACATACATACATATGTATGTACAGAGTAAGCTTGTATATTTGTATGTATATCTGAATAGTATGGATATTTTCAATTTGAGTATGCATGTATGTATGTATATAGAAAAACATTCGCATTCACATTCGCGTTTATTTCATGAGACCAACACCACCAGCCAACAGCCAACGACAATTTTCTCTTTTTCACATTGAGTTCAATTTCAGTACGAATTGTACTTTGAAGTGAATCGGAGGTGTTTGAACGGGTCCTAATTGTAATAATTGTAATTGTATAAAATTGTATTGTAAAATCTGAATAAAAATAAATAAAAACACAGAGAGAACTGAAGAAAAATATCAAATATATACAACAACATACTCGTATCGTATATAGTTTAAACCGGATTAAAAGAAAATCTACGTTTTTTTTTCTGCGCGGCTAATAAGCAAAAAACAAAAGAAGAAAACTTTGTGTTTTTAGCGGATTACAAATTCAATTGGGAAAATAATAATAAACAAACAAAAATAACAAAGTGTGTGTTCTCAAGAGTTACACAAAACCTCCCCCCTAAAAAAAAAACAACCAACAATTGCTTTGAATATTTATCAATTAGCAAGCAAATTTAATTTGTTATATCTATCAACTGCACACAATTATATATGTAAACGTGTTTTAAACGTGAAAGAAAAACTTAAGGAAAATTTTTTTTGTGCTCTTAACGTTTATTTGTTTGTTGCTGCAAGTGCAAGCTTAGTGAAAGTGTAAAGCAAAGTAATTGAGAAAAGCAAAAACAAAACCAAAAAAAAAAAAATCAAACAAATCAAATGTGCAAAAATTTCGAATGGTAAATGAAAAAAAAATATTTTCAATGTTAATTAAAAAAAGAAGCAATTAATTTATATAAAATGGACATAAGTTTTTAACAATTTTTTTTTTTTTCTATATGATCTTGTATGCTTTTCTGAAAGGAAAACTTGTTTGATTTTGCACACACACATACAAACATACACTCATACATATGAATGTATGCATATTTTTAGCCAACAATTGTTGCCTAACCAGTAAGCGACTATGTACTACTGTCTGCTAAACACACACAACCTGACAGACAAATAGATAGGTAGATGAAATGGGCTGGTTGGTGGCTGTACTAAGAAGAAGAGATATGTGGTTTTTATATTTTATAATTTTTAATTCTTTAAAACAAATTGCAAGCATTGCAGTAGCCGAAAATAATAGTAAAATTTTCATTTCCATTAACTTTTTATTTACACACATTCACACACTCACTCCCAAAGAAATGCTAATAAAATCAAAATAGTAGCGAAATTTTACAGTCGTCTAAAAGCTTCTAATTTTGTTGTTTTATTTTGCCTACTGTGCTGTATTGTTGCTCTTCTCCTTAAATTTATATTCCAAAAAAAAATTACAACAACAAACAACCCCAAACCCAAAGAAAAAGAAAACTCATATAACAGTGGTTCAGTGGTTGCTGTGGCGACCGACGTCGACAAAAGCAGCAGGCCAAACGTAGCAGCAGCAGCAGTGGCAGGAGTAAAAGCAAGAGCTCTGCGACGTCAGCATCGACGTTGTTTAAGCGCTGCTTTTGCTTACATTTTTGACATTCGTTGTTGTTGTTGCATAGAGCAAGGAGCGCGAGTACGGTTACTAAAATACGAAAAAAACACCTCAAACAAAGAATTGAAATTGAAAGAAAATTACTTTGTACTTTTTAAGTTTTCAAAAAATTTATAAAATACTTGTACTCATTTCAAAAAACCCAGTAGGCTTTGAAAATTTTGTTAGAGATTTTTATTGTCAAACAAAAAATAGCAAAAAGAAAAGAAGGAAAGCAGCAACATTTCGTTTAAATTTTGTTAGTATTTTTGTGTAGTGATTAACAACGCCTTTTTTGTGTTTTGTGTGTTAAAATATATTCCAAAAAAACAAGAAAACCAAAACTTAATAGTTTAAAACGTGAGTGTTTAAAAGAAATGTGTGTTTTTTCTAAATAACGAAGTTTCCAAATCGTAATCGAAAATGTCTAAATTCTGCATAGAAAACGACGTGAAGCCAATTTGTGTGCGTGTGTGTGTGTGTTTGTGTGCTCTTCATGTCTTCTTTGCTCTCCCATACTCCCACTCTCACTTCATCAGAAAACTGGAGGAAGTCAACTCATTTTTCTACCAACAAATTTAAGGGTTGCTCTTGCTGCTGTCGCGCTGCCGTCGCTGCTTCTGCTGTTGCTGCTATTACGGCCGCTCTTCCGCCTACCATTTTACTTTTAACTTTATTTCGTGAAACGCATAGCAGTTCAATACAAGTTTTTTATTATTTTGGGTATTTTCCACAATTTTCCCTCAAATTAATTTGCTAGTAGCAGTAGCAGCAGTAAGCGTTTTCCCGATTTCATTTTCACCGTCGCTTTTTTTCATTTTTCTGTCTCTGTGTTTTTCCTTTACAATTTTCGCTTGTTTCTTTCTTTCTTTGTGTGTTTAAGCTTTTGACATTTTGTTATTTTTCCTCAATTCTTTTTCTGCTTCGCAATGATTGAGGGTTGTTTTCCTTTCTATTTTTTCCTTGTGCTTCTAACGAATTTTCATACTTTTCTCGAAATGCCGGTTTCAATTTTGTATCTCGTATGTGAATGAAAATGTTGTTTTTTTTTTGGTGGAGTGTTATAGAAAAGTTATTGAAAAATTGTTACAGTGTTACATTTATAGCAAAAAGTAAAGTTACGCTGTTTGCATATCAAAATCGTGGTAGTTATTTGTGTGTGTGTGTGTGCGTGTAGAGTTGCCAGCTTTTTGAGTGGAAATTTTTTAAATTTTTAGCTCGTAGAAATTACTAATTTTGTGCATTTTTTGTGCACCTAAAAGTGTTTTAAAAATGTTTGTTGTTTTCTTTATTTTCAAACTGTGAAATTGAAGAAATTTAGTGATTTTTATAGTACAAAGTTCGCGTTTGCAATCCATAATCTCTGCTTCCGAAACCTTCAGAATGAAGAATTTTCTGTGAAATTATTTCACATTTTTTAATTATTGCAATCATTTACAAATTCGTTGCATAAAATTGATATTCAACACCTAATGATTTCAACTTAGAGAAAAAATATCGCAAGTTCATAGCATGAAATTCGTGTTTCTCAAGAGTGCGAAAAAAGGCAATTTTTGTAAATTTTTTTAACGAGACCTATACGAATTGTCGAATTGATTTTTTTTTCTAAATGGAAACACTCACTTTTGAGAGTATATTTAATTTTTTTCTATTAAAAAATCTTCAATATTTGCCGAGTATTCGTGCCCTGTTTTCACTGCCGCAAAGTAAGGTCCTTCGCGATGACCACTCTTATTTCATCTGTAATCGTCAGAAACAAAGAAAGCAAAAAGATTATTTAAATTGACACTTTGATGTACTCTTTGTCGTAAGAGATTTTGAAAATATCTTTATTTGAAAAAATTGCTGGGGTTTAAACTTAACGTAGTGATTTTAAGGCAAAAATTTGTTATTATTTTGACGATAAAACAAAATCTAAAACACAAAAATCCTTCGACAAAGACTAGATAATTATGTGTATAATAACCACAAAAAAAATTTCAAGTCAATCGGTTGAGTGGCCGTCGAGATATTTTGCTCACCAATTTGAAAAACATGGTTTCGAGAAAAACGCGTTTTAAAGTTGAGCAATGACCTATTCTATCTGTCTGATCTGGCTGCTTGGTGGCTATGAATTTCTTCGAATTTTTTCTTTAAATTTTCAACAGACATTCTTAGGACTTTAAGCTTCAAGAAAATACAAAAATTGAAAAATCGATCGTTTTTTACCATTCTAGGTGTATATTCCCCTTTAAGACAGAACACTAAGAAATAGTTTTTCTAATTAGTTTAGCTAATTGAGTTGGAATCAGGGATTTTATATGAAATTTAACAACTTTTAATAGCAAAATTAGAAAAATTGTTTGAAAACTTATAGCTTAAAGCTGTCATTCAAAACCTTTCGACTTTAGTTCAAAATTTTATCAATTCTTTATTTAGAGCATCAATATTGGACACTTGTAACATTAAATTAAAGTCCAGAGCCACACGAATTCAAGCGGGGATAATCAATTGACTTTACATCACGAGTTATTGGTTTTTTTTTCTGAAGCAACTTCAAAACTTTTAATTTTAAGAAATGGTTTGAAAGTTCATAGCATTAAGATGACATTCAAAATCTCTTCACATTTTTCCAAAACTGATTTCGAGTACTGAATTAAGAGAATTTATTTCAAAGTTCGAAGTATGAAATTCGAATTTAAAATAACCAATTTCAGCAAACAAACTTATAGATGAGAGTTTAATATGAAACGATTTTAAAATTTCCAGTAATTCAAATAAGATTTAGAGTATTTATATAAGCCGGCAAAAAATTAGACTCTCCAAAAAGTTTGAAAATATAGTGAGTTTAACAGCCTTAAAAAGTTGTTGTCGAACTTTTTTTCGAGAACTGTTTTTGATGATATTTTGAGATCCATTTGAAAAGTGATGATGTCAAATTTTACCATTAATGTGAACATTTACTCTTCCTTTTTGGTCAAATACCAAGCAATTGTCGTTTAAACCATTTTGTCCTCCAAAATTAAGTTCGCATAGACATCCTATCGCAATTGTACCTCTTTCAACTGCTTTCAGCAATCTGTTCTGGATAGGTGGAAAGAAGCGACTCAAAAACCATTGCATCCTTTCCACAATATAAGATTGCCTCAAAACCTTTGTCGTTCTAATATATTATCTTTATAAAATTGAAACCAATAACATTTTCAAAAATAACATATTTTGAAAATGTTATTCTTATTCTTTCTCCTCTTTACCCCTCGAATTCTGTAGGGGTGCTGAAGTCAACTAAAAAAGATAGAATTATCTGAGGGCATTTATGCACTTGTGGTTTAAGCCAGAAAAAAAAAATTTACAGAAAGTTCAAATGAACGCTGATTTATACCATAATGCCTCATGAAACAAATGTTTAGTTTTTAATAAAAAGAAGAATAAATATTCGCATTAAGGAAAAACTTCCATATTATTACTTGACAATTATGTCTCAAAATTGCCACCAAAAACAGTTCTCAAGAAGAAGTTGAACCACATCTTTTCGAAATTGTTAAAACTTACCGAGTATACAAATAAAATTAGAGCAAATTTGTGCTTATTCTAATTTTATGGCGGCGTATGGTATAGAAGATTTCTCTCCTCTATCTAGCTTGTTTAGTCTGTCTAGAATACTACATCTAGACCCGTTTCTTGAGGGAGAATTTGCGAATTGTCAGTGCATTTCTACTCTTTGTGGATTAGTACCAAGTAATTCCATGTTATAGAAGTTAAATATTGTGCTTGACTCTATACTGGTTTTATAGGAGTATCAGCGAATATATCATCTTTTTTTTTGGACCAATTCAGAATGTATATCTTTTCTTATTATAGCTACCTAAAAACGTCTCGACTTGATTTGATCTCGGGGAAAAGCAAGAGAAAATAGTTCCTGCTTCTTTTTTATCTTGCCTGTCTTCTTCTACTTCTTGCCAGAGTACACAATTAACTAGGCTCTCACTTATTCCACAAAAGGAGTTAGGGCTGCTGAGCAAGCTCTTTTGCTTGTTCATTTCTTTCTATTCCGAAACCTCCGATAACTAAACTTGTTCAAACTATCTCACTCTAATTTAGGTAATCTCAAACAAGCAATTGTTTGCCAAACGATCAGTGATAATGGCAATATCTCGTCTTGACTTACTTTAGTCTTAGAATATTACCAAAGGGTTCTTGCCTCTTTGTTATCTCTCTTTCTGCCTAAGTATGGCACTAACTTGTTCTCACTTAAATCAGTCTCCACAAAAGAAGTCAGAGGAACATTAAGTTAGGCTTTTTTTTTTAGGTAATTGTTTGCTAGATGGTTCGTGATAATGGTAGTATCTCGTCTTTTGTACTTTTCTTCTAGATTATATTGTATTAATTTTTAAGAATCTCTGCTTGAAAAATTATAGAATATTACCCAAGGGATCAAAGTACTTTTTTTTTATTGTAACGACAAAAAGAAATGTTTAAGAATTCAGTAAAGTTAATGAACCTGAGTATATCCTGCTCAGGTCTTCGGCTCTCAACACTCTAGTGTGGAATAAGCTAACACTGGTTCGACAAAAAACAGAGCAGACACTAAGGAAGTGATTTCCCTCCGAACCACAAGCAGCACAGAAATCACTGGCTCTCAGTCAAATCATATGTAAAGGTTTGGCCTAAGAGAAGTGATTTAAGTACTTAGTTCTTGGTCTAAACACTCTTGTCCCAGCTATATCCTCAGCTTCCTGTCCCAGTTCTATCCTCAGCCGTGAAGAAATGTGTTGCTTCAAAGTTAAATCTACAGTTTTTTCACTCTGACTTGTGGACACTGCAAGAGATAATTGTCTTTCGCCGGACTATCTTGGTTTTCATGCTCTATAGATCAGCCCGTGTTTTCCTCTTGGCGTTCTTAATTAAAATCGTTGTGCACTGAATATTTTTGAATACTTCTATCATTTTAAGGGGCGACCTCGATAGTCTAGTGAATAGTGCACTAGGCTTTCATCCAGAAGGTTGCGGGTTCGATTCCTGTCTTGGTCTGGTGGTTAATTCTCATAAACTTCTTATATTCACTATCGAATTAAGCGGATGATAATTATAAGAATGTGTACAAGTACACACCTTGGTTGGTAATGGCAAAACCACCGAGCTGATAAAAAAATTGCCACATAGCCGTTCGGAATCGGCGTCAAACTGTAGGTCCTACCATCGCCACTGTGGTCTAGTGGCAGAGTGCCAGACATTTGTTTCTGGAGACCCGAGTCCGATTCTCGACTTGGGTATGTTTCTTATCTATCTTTCATTTTCTCTTCCTTTCTTTCTTGGGGCTTTGGTACAATAGATCTTATAGGTCGCAGTGCCTGACTTTCGAGTAGTCCTTCCTTCAAATAATAATCATTTTAAGGATTTCATTAGCATTTTAACTTTTAAAATTATAATAGATTTCTTATAAACTGGGAGAATTTAATATTCAAACATATTGAAACTTAGAGATAATTTCAATTTTGTTAAACGATTTTAGATATTTGTATAAAAAAATAAGTTCGACAGTTTGTATTGTAACTTAAAGTAAGGATTAGAATTACTAAATTTCAGATCTCCAAAAATGTGGGTTTATTTGTAATTGACACTGAGCTTTTCAATAAGGGGCCGTTCACATATTAAGTAACGCACTTTTTGACCCCTCCCTTCTGGTCGTAACACAGATGAAAGAAGGCACGCTTTATCATAATTCATCAAAAAACTTGATTATTGGAAAATTTGATGTACGGATTTCACCAAATTAAGGTAGCAAAATTCTGAAAACTGTCAAGGTTTAGTAGAAATATCAGTCAAATGATGTAGTACCATTGGCTTAGAGGGAGTTAGGCATATTTGTTTTACACACATACGAAGACTTAAGCAATTTGGAGAAAAATCTTCGATAATTATATACTTTTTCGATTTTATCCTGTATATTTATGTTTTTTTAACTTTTGTCTTCATATGAGAACAAAACCTCTTTGAGGTCTAAATGAAATCTTGGTAAACTCGTCGACAAATAAATATGAATGAATCATGGATTAATAAGCAAATTAATTAAAAAAGTTATCTACAAACAATAAACTGTCTATTATAAAAGTTTAATGAACATTGAAAGTAAAGTAATGAACGAACTGGGATGACTCCATTTTCATCTGGGATACTTGCTACGATTTACGTAAATTATTCCTTTGGATCGAATGGACTAAGCGTAACAAACTTGCATATAGAAATTTAGTAACGCTGATATGGGTGCCCTAGCTACGCAGGTTTCCTAGGTAACGAGGTACTGGACATGTTGGCTTAATAAGGATCCGCAATGATTTGTATTGACACATCAGCCTGATATTGAATACAGTTCCGTTCTCATTAAAAAAATGTAATGGAGTTTAGGTGGTTTATTGGCTCTCCTAGACAAGACAAATCTAAGCGAAGAGTGCCAGACTCTTGTCTCTGGATACCCGAGTTCGATTTTCCGCTTGGGTCCTTCTTACCAAAGATAGGTAAGAAGGACTACACTTCACCAAAATCTTTTAGGCCAATCAGTCTGAAATCCAATGGAGAAAGCGATTGACAGACACATAAGAGCGAACCCCTTGGAAATGAAGCCTTTACATACAAGTCAACAGCATACAGAGCAGACAGATCTAGGGAGACTGCTCTATATCAGTTGACTAACTTCAACCAAGGCGCTCCTGATAACAAAGAAACAGCAATATGCGTTTTCCTGGACATTGAAGGAGCCTTTGATAATACCTCCCATGAGGCTATCAAAAGGGCTCTAGAGATGAAAAGGGTAAAATCAACGCTGACTCGATGGATAAACTCAATGCTTAGGGCGAGAACAGCAGAAAAACAAGTGGGTTCAAGTCCTAAGCAGTAGAAACCTCGAAAGTATATCTGCTGACCTTCCCCCACTTCCCCACGCTACCTAGAGACGATATAAACAAGAAATACAACTTCGAAAAACATTTCAAAGTTGTACTTAGTAACAAAAGAGAATGGGACATACATACTTTCCATACCTCTCACAAAGAACACACACTCACATGGTACACAGACGGATCTAGAACGGACGAAGGAACTGATGCAGGGGTGTATGGTCCAAAAACCAAACACTTGGAGTCAATGGGAGTCAACCATCTTTCAAGCAGAGATTCTTATCATACGGCTCTGTGCACAGTTCAACCTCGAACGTGGGTACAAAAAGCAAAAAATAGTAATATACTTTGATAGTCAAGCTACTATCAGAGCACTAGATTCAGTTGAGATCACCTCAAAATTAGTGTGGGAATGCCAAGAGTTCCTAAATACATTAGGCAAGACTAATAAGGTAACTCTATTCTGGCTACCCGGACATACAGGTATTTACGGTAATGAAGTAGCCGACCGACCACCTGGCAAGGAACGCTGCGGCCAAGACCTTCATTGGTCTGGAACCGTTGTTAGGTATAGGAATTCAAGCCTTAAAAATCACACTACAAGAAAAGGAACAAAACACCTACTGGACACTCCTCCCAAAGCTAAGACAGTCAAAGCTGCTAATTGGGAAGTTTGTTCCCAGCAGAGCAGCTCTCTGTCTTAAGTTAAATAAAAGTCAACTGAGGCTAGTAATGGGCTTCCTTTTAGGGCATTGCAAACTGGGGGAGCATATGAAAAACCTAGTTTTAAGTCAGGACTGCACTTGTAGATTCTGTAAAGAAGACAAGGAAACATCTGAACACATCCTAATGCACTGCGAGGCACTCACTCGCAGGAGGAAGAGATCCGTGGGGTATTACCACCCAAGTAATGGGGATATCATAGCCTTAAAGCCACATCAGTTGCTGAGATTCCTCAGCCAGATTGGCTTGTCTGACAAACTTTAAACAGGTTACTATCGGGGGTTTTGGAGACATTTTTGAGATTTTACGGCGAATTTTGTGTGTAAGATACTTCCAAGATGAAAGACTAAACCATTACCAAATAATGACATTTCTCATTCCAATTTCGACAGCTTCCTAGAGCTCACTGATCATTGCTAGCCCTTGAACTTGCAAGTTGACAAATTTTGCCGGGTTCACATAATTAAATTTCCCTACTGACTTACATAGGTTAGAGGACAAGTTAACTGGTTAAATTAGATAGTGTAGAGACATGTGATTTCTTTTTGGCAGTAAACCTCCAAGCGGAAAATTTAATGGCAATTAATATATTAACAAGTAAACTTTACGAAAGCATACATTTTTTTTTTGCTTTGTTTTAATAAATATATATTTTCTTTTAAAATTAGCTATGGCAACTTTCCTCAATTTATTTCACCATTTCTAATCTATTTTTCTCTGGTTTTTCACATTTTCATTTCATATATATACAACAGCTGACTCAAGTGTACTAGACAAAAATACGGGAGTAAAAGCTAAAAGCAAAAAAACAAAAAAACAACAACACAAAATATATTAAAAAGGAAAATCACAGCAAATCTGAGAGGAAAGGAAAAGCTGAAAAGCAAGCCAACAACAACGAAGCAACTCTGCTCGTCATCAGCCGTCGTCATTATTTGAGAGTGTCATTTGAGAAATTAATAATTAAAAAATTAATTAAACAAAACAGAAAATAACCATAAAAATTATTTATTTAAATATAAATAAATAAACCTCAACTTAAGTGAAATAACAAATAGAAATCGTCGTGAACCACCGGAAATTGTGCTAGAGCGCTCACATTACAAATTGAAGAAGAAAAAGAAGTAAAAAAAAAAATAATAAATTCTGTCTTCAGTATTGTCTCGCGTGTGTGTCACTGTCGTTATCGTCGTCTCGTCTTCACAAAATTCATACGTAGTTAAAAGTGCCGCGGAATTGTCGTTGTCGCTCGTTTGCTTGTTCATTCGTACGGTACGCTCGCGTTAATTAAAATTTTTTGAAATTCAAGTCCACGGACACTACAAGTCTGTAGTGTATTAGTGTAGCATATTTTTAGGCATTCAAAAAGTCTAAACGCGCTCTATTACGTCCAGTTTTTCTCGCCCACGAGTTTTATTAAAAATCGTCAAAATAATTCATCAACAAACAGTAACCGACCTAAACTTCGCAACGGCGACCACAATGCCATATAACGGCGCTAGTAATGGCAGTGGCGGCGGCGGAGGTGGTGGCGGTGTAAGCGATGGGCCGCAAAATAAGAAAATACGCACTGGGGTACAGCAGCCAGGCGAAGGAGATGCGCACATGCATGTGAGGGTAAGTTCTTGAATAAAAGTTTACAATACAATTTTTTTTTACTTTGGTTTAGTTTTTTTATGCGTTACTATTTGTTATTTTCTCGTCAAGTTTATCTCTACGTAAACCAACAACGCGCCACTGTTTTATTCTGTGTGCATCACAGCTATATACATGGCATACAAGGGTTGGAAAAATCGATTTTCAGCCAAAAACAAAAACAGAAACACAAGAAAAACCCAAAAAGCTGCGCACATTGAATTCGGTTTTTTACTAAACAATAATAAATTGAGAAATTATAGACAAATGAATTTTTATATATTTTTTTAACTGAGTACTATAAGAAATTTTAGCATTTTTTCTAAATAAATTTATTAAGAATTCTTGGTTTCTATTTATAGTTCATAAAAAATTTCATATGGCAATACTGTTGCCATATATTTTTGCAGTATAATAAAATTTCTACTAGCAACAGAGCAGCAGCAGCAGAAACAGCAACAACAACAGCTGTAACAACATCACCAACCTTTGTGGCCATAAGAGTCAGGAGCTCGCTCTCGCAATAAACAAATAAAGAAAGAAAGAAAGACAGAAAAAAAAGCATTAGTATAACGCCAAAAAGTATGCACAAAATTATGCTCTTAAAACCGAAGCTACGTGTGGCTGTTGAGTTCGCTCTTGTTTCTTGCTCATTTGCTTTTAAAATTATTTTATGAATAAAATTAAAATTAATACAAAACAATTAAGTTTCTATTTATATATCAATTAGTTAAACGAATTTTTTTTCTCAGCATACTTTTAGGCTTATTAACACATTAAATGCTTCTACATACACATTTAAATGTTTGTAGCAGAGAAAACTGACAACAACAGTGCAAAAAAGAATAATATACAGCATTACATACTTCAACTCATGAGTATGAGTATTTTTAGATTGAAGAACGTGCTCTCAGTCAAACTCATGTATGCAGTTGCAGTATGAGTTGTGTGAGCTTGCTGCTCTTGATGTGTCACATTTTCCTCTTATTTTTATATATATATATTTTTTTTTTTTTACTTTTCCGCTTTTGTCTTGCATACTTGACTGCTGCTGCGGCTGCTTCTTGACTGCGTGCTACTGACTGTTGCATACATTTAGGTGTATACATATAAAAATACCAGACAACGTTATGCATTTCAAGACATACAAAGGCATAGGTGATGCTGCTGTTATGTTCACCTTTTCGTTTCGTTTCACAAAGCACAACAATCTAAGCGTCCAAGCATCATTCATTTTTCACTTGCATTTAGCACTGAAGTGCAATCATTTAGCTAGTGATGCTGTAGCTGCAGCTGCATTGCATACCTTTAGGCGTTGATGAACAGGAAGTAAGAAAAAAACATTGCTGGGTTGGATTTTTTTTTTTTATTTTTTTTAATGAATGTTACTGCTGCGTGTGTTGTCTTTATTTCGTTTTGTTCTTTTTTTGCTTTTTTATACAAATTTCTACTGTGATAATGTGAGAGTAATTTAGTATCTTGCCAAATGGTAAGCGTTTCTTTTTATGTGTTTAGGTGTGTGTGTGTGTGTGTTGTAATTACATATGTGAAATTTTAATTGTTTTCTGTGAAGGAACATGAAGTTTGAAGTTTAAATCTACTGAAAACTGAATCATTTAAGCTTTATCGTCGAAAAGTACTTACAGTATTATTCACAGTAGCTAGCGACAACTTTGACCCATCACTCCGGCAATTTTCGGAAAAAAGAGGCGTCTCTAGACGCGATCCATGGTTGGATCCATTTTTCGGCTTCGTCGTTCCAACGAAAATGCTAATCCGCTAGGTCGGATCGAAGCGACATCTGGGGAGTACGGCGAGTGGGGTAAGACCTCCCATTTCAGGGTTTTCATTTATGTCTTAATCAGTTTTGCGACATGTGACCGAGCATTGTCATGCTGGAGGATGACTTTGTCGCGTCTCTCTTGGAACTATGGTCGTTTTTCCTTTAATGCTAGACTCAAACGCATCAATTGCGTTCGGTACCGATCTTCTGTGATGGTTTCACATGGTTTCGGTAACGCGTAGTATAACATACCGAGCTGGTCCCACCGAATGCAGAGCATAACCTTGACAACGTGAATATTCGGTTTGGCGGTCGACGTGGAGACATGTCGAAGCATTCCTTATGACATTTCGGGCTTCAGATTATCGTAATGAATCCATTTTTAGTCGCCGGTTACGAGGCGATGCGGAAATCCCTTCCGATCGTGTCTTTGAAGCGGGTGTTTACATGTAAATAAACGCCGTTCAATATCTCTCGGTTTCAATTCGTACGGAACCCAATTTCCTTGTTTTTGAATCATGCCCATGGCCTTGAGGTTTTTTGAGATGGCTTGCTGAGTCACTCTTAGTAATTCAGCTAGTTCTTCTTGTGTTTTTGCACGAATCTTCATCGAGCAGTGCTTCCAATTCGTCGTTTTTGACATTTTTTTTTCTCTTCCACCACCATGCTTGTCCTCGACATTGAAATCACCACTTTTAAAACGTTGAAACCACTCATGAAACGTGCTTTCACTCAGAGCAGCCTCACCATAAGTAGTTGAAAGCATTCGATGAACTTCAGCTGCTGTTTTTTTTTTTTCAAATCGAAGCAGAAGATCAAAACTTCCCGCAAATGAATAAAATTTACCTTGAAAACAGACATTTTGAATCGTGAATAATTTAAAAAAGAAAACAACTTTCACTAATGCAGCGATGTCGATACGTTAACAGATGTCCAAACTCACTTTATGACAATTTTGATCTACGTATTTCGACCAGCCTTCACCGATGCTGCCATCTATCGGAAAACTAAGGAAGCAAAATTTTACACCAATTGTGAACATGTACTAAGCAGTTGAAGAAGCAAAGATTATATTTTTCGAAATAAATCAATGTCATCCCCAACTGAAACTCTTACAGACCTTTTAAATGTTGGTTCAAGGTTGTAAGCCTAGAGTTTTCTTAAAGTCCAAGAGGGTTACTCTGTAGTTCGATTCGAAAGACATTTCTATTCGAATGCCAAATTCGCTTCCGAAAGGTACTAAATTTGACAGGCTGAGAGGAAAAGCGGGCTAAAATTTATATAAGAGCAAAAGTGAAATAATTTAGAGTGTCAGTGCAAAAATGGCATAAGTAATACGGTTTAGAGTGAAAATGAAACGCCTTAAAAGTAAGAACAGAAATGGTATAGCAATTCTTTCAGAGCAAGAACAGCATAGTTTTTTATTCCGTTTTCGCTCTGAACATATTTCGTTTTACTTTTGCTCTGAACATATTTCGTTTTGCTTTTGCTCTTAAGTAAAATTATTCCAATTTTTTCTGAACGTAGAAGTTATACCACTTTTCTTCTCAGCCTCTCATTTAATCTCTGAACATCGAACAAATATTATTCGAAAATGTTTTCTAGAGTACCAATCGTTCGAAATCGAATACATTTTCTTTCGAATCGAACTACAGAGTAACCCCCCCAAAAATTCTATCTGTCATTCAATTTTGGCACATATTAATCTTTAATGTCTAACCTATTCAAAACCAGCAAAATGAAAATAGAAAATATTCAACTCAAATTTGAGAACCTCCAAATCAAAATGCCATAAATGACATAAATGAAATTGTACTTCTATTGCGTTTTTATCTGGATCTCCTCATTTCTTCAAAACTACAGGTTGATTGAAAAAAAAAACGCTTCAGCCCCCAACTCTCCTTAGAGTCCTGATTTCTGAAACCCTGAAAATGAACGCATCAATTCTCAATCGATATCAAATCCTCAAATTGATATTACTAAAAGTCACGTAATTTATTTGAATTCTTTTAAATTCATCGAAAATTTCTAAGTTTTATTAGAAAATGTCAAGTTAAAAAAATAACACAAAAGGTTATAGGTTAATTTTAATATAATAATTTTCCTTTTGCTACACTAAATATTTTCGAATTACATATCAGCACGAAAACAAGAAACAGAAAAAAAAAAAACTTTTCATCAATTTATAAAACTTTATAATAATATTATGCAAATTTGTTCTGCAATCTCAGAAAAAAAAAAAAACAAAAAACAGCAACAAAAATATCGAAAATGCATTTGAATTCAATTTTATAGCCAGCACCCCCCTTCCCCATGCCCCACACTTTCTTCACTCCCCTCTCCAACAAATCGCACTGAGCTTTACAAACTTTTGCACTCTATTTGTTACTGCTCAGCTCAAATAAAGCGCCAAAATGTCTGCCATGATGGCGGCGCTATTTTGCTACATCAATTTGTATAGTTGTACCAACAGCTACTCTCATTTACTACCTCTATGGTTATCAGACATTCACAGTGGACACACACACAATCCACTTACACATATATGCAATGATATATACACAGATGTCCACTTTTATCCATAATGTTAGTGCATCATCATCCAACGTGAGCATAGTAGATGTAATAAAATTAATAATTTGTTTTTTTTTGTGCATGGCACGAATGCGAATGCGTCACTATGTTATCCGTTTGGTGGAGTTGCTGCTGCTTCTGCTGCTACTGCTGCTGATGTTGTTGCTTGCTACTGCTACCGTTGTTGCTGTTGCTGCTACCGTTGTTGCCGTGTTTGGTACGTTGTGATACACACGCACTTTCCAGCAACCCCTTTTCATTTCGGATAATAATAGCAGATGACACTGTTCAACAAATTTCTAATTTATCTTTATCTAAATATGTATAGTTTTGATTAAATTCAATTTTTGAATTATACTGTTATCGTGGAATATCTTGTTTGTTGAAACTAGAGCTTCCAAATGTACGTGTATTTAAGAAAATTCACCGAAAGCACGAACCCGAACTATACTTGTCTTCTAAAGCGCAGAGTCACAAACTATAAACATAAGCGATTACGCAGGTGACGTTTTTATTATGACCGTTGTTGTTGTTGTGCTCTGAAAATGTTTTTTGCTAGTTTTCTCCGCTTTATATTGAGGTTCGTGCAGATACACGAACTTATAACTACACGTGTACTTATTGCAAACCAAATTACACGTGTTTAATACACAAGTGTAGTCCAGATTTATTTTTTAAAACGAAAATTATGCGGTATTCGAAGTTCGTGTACACGTGTATGTCCAAACACGTTCAAAAATGAAAGCTTCAGTAGAAACCTTCCCAACGTATAGCTGAAAAAACACCTTATCCTTTCAAAAAACTGAAATGCCCTCAAAACTATCTTCGGAATTTGATTTATTTCAAAGAAAAGCTTTCGCCCGAATTAGCATGGTTCGTGAAAAAGCATTTTTTGGTCAGCCGAGAAACTGAAATACCTTGCGGAATCTTTTTCTGGCTTCTTGTCCAATTCTCAATTCTCAGCTTTCATCCTTGCTTAGTTTTCACCCCTAAAAAGTTATTGAATTGGATTTGTGTTTTAAAATGTAATTTGGTCTTCAAAAAATCTATTAATTCGTTTGCTTTAAGGCCTTAAATTTTTGCTCTGTTTACTACTTAAAAAGTTGCCAGGTGATTTAATCTTGCTGCAGGTCCACCGGAATTTTGCCAATTCATCTCTCGATTAATATCTCTGAATCATTAATCATCTTTCGATATACACATATTATTCAGGTTCGTTTTTTTAAGAAGAATTTATGCGGTATTCGAAGTTCGTGTACACGTGTATGTCCAAATACGTTCAATACAATTTCTCAACGGGTAAGTACACAAATATATGTCTAAGTCTTGTACAACCAACAACTATTGGAAATTACCAGGTTCTGGTAATAGTATAACCTAGATTCTTTTGATTCTGCTGTCAGCAAGTGATAGAAGTAGATGATAGTACTTCTTATCGAATCTTATAACTAGTTTCTGTAATAGAAAGTCCAGATTTTAATTAGAAAAGTTTATTTTTATTGCATATAAATATCTGGAATCGTGATACCATGATTAAAATTAAAAAATCAAATAGTAAACTTAAATCAGACTTATGTCAGCATCGAGAAAATTTCGGGTGTCGGGAGCTTTTAATTTCCCAATAACTGGGCACATAACAAAATGAAGCTTTCTTTTTGTTACAGGAGGCAAACTTTTAAAATAGATCAAGGCACTTCTTGAGTTGGTCTAGAGTTTAAGGTATAGCTAATCAGCGCTTGGGTTAGAAAATTGTATGCCACAGAAAATTTAATAGGAAATGAATAACTCGAAACCTGCCGTCTTAATTTAGGTTTAACTATTAATTTGCTATCGGTTTTGATAAAAAAAAATAGCTTCAGCTTACCGGTATAATTTCTCAGAGGTTTGTATTAGACTACAGCAACCTTGGAAGTTCCGAAAATAACTGAACTGAGGTGTTTTTAATTCTGCAATGGCTCGGCACAATAAATAGCTTAAGGTTACTGGTATTCTCAGAGGTTTATATTAGACTAAAGCAAGGTTGCGGGGGATAACTGAATCTTTAATTCTGGAACGGCTCGGCACAGAATGAACTGTAGTTTCATTACAGAAGGTAAGAGCTTGAAGTAGATTAAGGCATTTTTTGAACTATTTTAAACTCGGGTTCTTCTATTCCGATGATCCACATGCAATTAGAAGCGCCTTTCAGTTGGGTGGGCGAGAAAAGAGCGAGGGACTCATATAAAAAGGACTCACTAAAGAATCCAGTCCCCTAAACTATAAAATGTCAGAACTTTCTAGGTTGGTCTGACTGACTACTTGAAAATAGTATAGATAAAGTATAAATACTGAGATTATTTTATTAATTTTAAATACCATAATTAGGTTGGCCGTCCGTACAGAAATGGCCAAGAACTTTCTGGTTTTGGAGGGACTATTTCCAGCTCTCCTGCTTAACATCTTAAATTTCTGCTTTTCAAATCAAAATTTGAATGTGAATGTGTTAAGAATTCGCGAATTTTTGCTACACATATTTTTGCTGCGTTTTATTTGCCACTCGCTAGTATAACTAGCAGCGATAATTGTATGGAAAAACCACAATAACTTAACGATAATTTTTTGCAAAAATAAAAACAATTTATTTATAACCATGTTTCGCTTTTTGTTACTCTATTAAAATTCCTGCTTTTAACAGAAAATTTCTGCTCTCCCCAACTGGGATTTTCTTGCTTCGAACAAATCTTCAGATGTATGAAAATTTAGCTCCAAGGAAATTTAATTAATTACTTATAAATATCTCGAAAAATTATATTTAGATTCTTCAAGACGAGCAAACCTTCTGAAATTTCCTATCCCTTCGGGAGTTTATAGAAATTTTCATTTCTAAAAAAAATGAAAACTATTTTGAAAAATTTTTTTTTTTTGGGTTTGAGTTCCAGAATTCAATTTCCTAAACTATAAATTGCCAGAACTTTCTAGGTTGGTTTGACTGACTACTTGAAAATAATATAGATAAAGTTTAAATACTGACAATATTTTTCAACATTTTAATATCGTAATTAGGTTGGCCGTTCGTACATAATTGTTCGCGATAATTGTATGGGGAAAACCACAATAACTTAACAATAATTTCTTGTAAAGAATAAAAATTTGTTTACAGTTATGTTTCGTTTTTTATTCCTTTATTAAAATTCCTGCTTTCAACACAAAATGCCTGCTCTCTCCGACTGGGATTTTCCTCCTTCGGATGTATTCTGTTGGCCAGTTTTAGTCATAATGAATGGTATAAATAAATGTATCTCGAAAACTTTTATTTAATTTCCTTTCCTTGCTTTCAGAGCGCTGCCTGCTTACTAAAAAAAGTATATATCTCGAAAACTTCTAACTTTATTTGGACGACATAAGCACATTCCTTGAAGTTCGAGAAATTGAAAGTCCGAGATTTGAGAACGGCCGCCTGTTTTTAGAAAATATTGTGAATAAATTTAAATTTTACCAATTTATAGAGACTTTAATTGCATATATCTCGAAAAATCTCGTCTAAATTTAAATTAAAAACTCAATTAGAAATCATATCTCGAAAACTTCTATATTGAATTAGGCTTAAAATTAATTTCTTGTAGGTTTTTAGAACTGAATATTAGTGCTTTGAAGGTATTGCCTTTTTACTGGAAAGATATACATATATCTCGAAAATTTCTACCTGGGCTTACATTAAAAAATTATGTTCCTAAGAGTTCAATAAACTGAGAGTCAGAGTTTTCAGGACGGCCAATAATTCGACTAAGAAATAAATTTCTTAGAGTTCAAGAAACCGAATATCAGAGTTTTAAGGACGGCCGCTTGTCTTTAGAAAACATTGTGAATTATTATGAATCTTAAGAATTTATGGAGATTTTATATTGTAGGTGTTTTTAGAAAATATTGTGAATAAATTTAAATTTTACCAATTTATAGAGACTTTAATTGCATACATCTCGAAAAATCCCGTCTAAATTTAAATTAAAAACTCAATTAGAAATCATATCTCGAAAACTTCTATATTGAATTAGGCTTAAAAAAAATTTCTTGTAGGTTTTTAGAACTGAATATTAGTGATTTGAAGGTATTGCCTTTTTACTGGAAAGATATTTCATATATCTCGAAAATTTCTACCTGGGCTTACATTGAAAAATTATGTTCCTAAGAGTTCAATAAACTGAGAGTCAGAGTTTTCAGAACGCCAATAATTCGACTAAGAAATAAATTTCTTAGAGTTCAAGAAATTGAATATCAGAGTTTTGAGGACGGCCGCTTGTCTTTAGAAAACATTGTGAATTATTATGAATCTTAAGAATTTATGGAGATTTTATATTGTAGGTGTATATCTCGAAAACATCTATCTTAAACTCGATTAAGAAATAAATTTCTTAGAGTTCAAGAAATTGAATATCAGAGTTTTGAGGACGGCCGCTTGTCTTTAGAAAACATTGTGAATTATTATGAATCTTAAGAATTTATGGAGATTTTATATTGTAGGTGTATATCTCGAAAACATCTATCTTAAACTCGATTAAGAAATAAATTTCTTAGAGTTCAAGAAATTGAATATCAGAGTTTTGAGGACGGCTACCTGACTAACGATATAAAATTGAACTAAGAAATCTAAATAATTTCTGAAATTTTTTACTTACCAAAGCACATATCTCGAAAACTATTATTTACATTAAACGTGAAAATAACAAGTTAAAATTAAAATTCATATTTTTCTTCACAGTGTAGTACGTACCACTCACACTGTATTAAATTGTAAAAATAAACCAAAGTGAACTTTTACTTTATTCATTATTCGTATCCAATTTGTATTTTGACCTACGCTGCCTGTTTCCCTTCCCCTCTGCCTCCTCCCGCTCCTTTTGTTCACCGACACTCACGTTAACTTCATTATTTCAATTTGTATACCTGACGTCACAATTGTGCATATATTTTCCACATACACATTTCTATGAGTGGTGAATGAATCTCTGTGGTAAAAAAAAAAAAAAATGTTTCTTTATGAGTTTGCTATTCTACTGGCCATTGGTGGTTGGGAACATGCAAGGATAAAATGCATTTATTTCTGAATCTAAATGTGAATAGCCAACGGCAAAATGCACATAAAATATAGTCATCGTTATAAGTGGGAGGATTACCCCTTTCCCCCTTGAACCAGCTATGTGCATATCGTCGACATTGTCGCCCTCATCATCAATGACTTTTGATATTAATTAGCGAAAGAGTAGAGTTGAGTGCAGCAGCGGTTGTGTGTGTGTGTGTGTGTGTGTGTGTGTGGTATTTGTAAAATATAATGTAGTAGCTACTTTTGTTTTAGCACTTGGAAAAATTGTTTGTAAAAAGTAATAATTAAAAAAATATCGCCTGCAATGTTATTGTACAATATTTTATTAATAATTTTCCAAAGTTTTCTATATACAATTTTAATTTCTTTATTTTATTTGGTGACTATTGTCTAAACTCTGCCTGTCTGACACCATTTGATATTAATAATTCCATGCCATTCAGATATATGCTCGCCATAATAATAATTACATTAACCATTTGCAAAAAGTAGGCAGGGAAGCGGTAGGCAAGCAGGCAGGCAGGCAAACAGGCCAGGAATCGGCAAGCACTCAGGCAGACATGAGGCTGGCATTTTTGAAAGCGTTCGAAAGTTCAGTTGCTTGCATGCATTTATTTTTTTCTGCTAATGCAATTTCGGGGTTTTTTTTTTTCTAAACCCCTCAAATTTGCAAAATGGACCAAAGAAAATGCAAAATAAAAGAAATTTGTTAGTGGACTGTAAATTTCAAATTTCCACCCTAAATTGCCCCATACAATTTAGTCATTCCATCTATCCATTCATTTACCTACTATACTATTGTATATTTGTTATGCCATAATAAATTACAAGTATTTCGTTTTAATGCTTGATTTCCCTCCTACAACCCCCGCCCTCCCTGATTTCACATATGCATACGGGGTTTCAAAGTACACAAAAGCACACATTAAAAATTACCATGATCTACTACCTTTAAGGGTGGATTAAAAGTTTATTTTTTTTTTCTGCATTTCAAATTATCGCTGCCAGTAACTTTCCTAACAACCCAGCGCTATTTTTAGAATTGCATAAATAAAAAGCTTTACAAAACACAAAATATTAATTGAAATTTTGAATTATGTATTTTTGCATTTCATAGCTTGTTAAACTCCCAGAGGTTTTTTTGTTTGCATTTTCTGTAATGCTTGAACTTAACACATTACTAAGGGCCGTTTTCTTAATGTCCGGCTAAGCACTAATCCGAACTTTAACCGACGGTTAGTAGTAGTACTTAGTTCTGATAAGTATTTAAGCGGACAATGAGAAAACAGCCTTAAGAGTGATAAAAAAGGCACATCCGTTAGTTCTGAATACGTCTTAGCAAATTCATACCACAAACTTTTTACAAATCCCCAAAAAATTAGTATTCTGGGAAGATATTCCGAGCTCTGAAAATTGTTAACGTTTTGTCTTCAATTCGACAGCACTAATTTCGATATCAGCTGAAAATTGCCAACGTTTTGTCTTCAATTCGACAGCACTAATTTCGATATCAGCTGAACACTTTATCTCGTGTAATAATAAAGTTTAAGACGAACGTTAGCATCATTCGGAAGTAGAAAACCGGTAGAAAAAAGTTTGTAGTGACCTCGACCAGAGAAACAAAGTGGTAACCATGGTGAAAAGAAATTCTAACCTGTCAGAAGGAAAAGCAGCTCGGTTAGCAAAATGCTCTGAGTCATTTGTATGAAAAGTGAAAACTGGAGCTAGACTGAAGACCTACAAAGTTCAGAAAGTATTTTTCTCAGGTTCCTAGCCAAAAGTTTTATAATGCTGACGATAGAGGAAATGTTCCGGAAAAATTTAGGATCCAAAAAAAAGAATAAAGTTTCCTAAAAAGCTGTGGCAAAAGAAGTCAAATTTTCTTGACCACCGACACAATTATCACCGAAATATACACTAAGGAATACTTGCAAAAGAGACTTCAATCATTTTTAAACCAAGATATCTTCCCCTTTTTGCTTGATCTCACTTCGTGCCACTACAGCAGAGCGGCTCTTGAGTGGTACCAGAAGAATAAAATCATTTTCGTGTCTAGAGAAGTGAATCCTCCTAACTGCTCGAAACTTTGCGCAAATAAAAAGATTTAAGGCATAAGACATTTAAGGACATTAGAGATATCCAACGCAAGTGGTGTGTCGCAAGCCAAAAAACTCCGGAAGCTACAGTTAAGGTTGTAATAGGAGGTGTCCCAAAAATATTAAAACTTTTTCGCTTCAAAATTAATATTTTGTTTTTGAAGTGAAACTCCTTCAGCGAGGGTGAATTGAAAACTTTGCAACGGAAATCGCGTTGTTGTTGCACTCATACGAAACTAATAAGAAACGAAGTTATGCTGTTGTTAGTGCTTAGCGAACCAAGTAATATGGGGATTGGCTACATACAATCAAGCAGAGAGTCGACTTCTCGTAGTTTTATCCCAGGTGCTTTAGTGACTGAGCCGGCGTCTCTGCTTTTTTTTTGCATATAACTGTATTTTCTTCTCATGTGTTATATACGTTTTTTTAATATTATCTTCTTAGTTTGACAAAAATTTACGTCAATATAACAGAAACTTTTTGAAAACTGAATCAATGATTACTGAGATATTTTTGCTTTTGAAACTGTTAGTATGACGGATGCGAGTGAAAAGCTCAGCTTAGGTCCTCCATATGGTTTTGTGCCGTATTAGTTTAAAAGTAGTTTAGTAGTACTATGACGGGTTAAAAACTAGGCTATGCTAATTTAGGTTAACTGCATATTTCTCTTCAAGCATGGAGAAACCAAATAAGTTTATAATGCCGTCTTTTTTGGTACCATTGTCTCGGTAAATGTGATGCTATAAAGAAAACTGTATTGATGTTCAAATGTATCGGGCCTCAAAATTATTTCCACAGATCATCAGGCTGGAGGTTGCAGCACCTTCCAAAAATAAAAATACTTCAAACTTTCAAAAATTTGTTTACAGTACAAATACTATACACATGATCTAAGTTAAATCTGAAATTTCCGGGTCAGTTTATAGATGCCCTTCTTCATCATGGTTTTTGGCCTATCTTAATCAGATTTTAGTACTGATTTTATTGTCTGGTTGTTTATCTTATTAGTTTTTGGGTTGAATTTTTGGACCGAATTTTAATCTGTGTTTTGGTCTGACTTTTTTTTCGAATATTTGTTTGAATTGCTGTCTGAGATTGAATTGATTTCTTTTCGGTGTGATTTTTTGTTCAACATTTGGTTTGGATTTCGTTTTGATTTTTGAGCCAAATTTCGATCTGAATTTTGGTTCAACTTTTGATCTGAATTTTAGTTTTATTTTCGATCTGTATTTCGGTTTGAGTTTTGGTCTGATTTTTCGTCTGATTTTTAGTCTGATTTTTGGTCTGATTTTTGGTTCAACTTTTAGTCCGAAAAATGAGCGCAATTCGACCTGTACCATTCGAAAGGATTCGTCGAGATAAGAAAAAAAATCCTAGCTCCGTTTTGCTATATTATCTCTGGTTTTAAAGTAACGCTCTTCTTTCTCTTTTCAATTAGTGCATTGTGAATACTTCCTGATTAAATGTAAACAAATTGCCTAAAAACTTCAACTATATGTTATTTCTAGGGTTGGGTACTTCTGAAACTCTTAGCTACAACTTTGCCCAAGACAGAGTTAAAATAGTTTGAATAGTTTTCGAGATATGGTCAAAAAACCGCATTGAATAATTAAAAAAAAAAAGTCCCACGGAGCAGGCAAACGTATCAGCATTACTTTGAAACCGGAACTAAAAACGTAAAACGGAGCTAGAAATTTTCTTATCTCGACGAATGCTTTCGAATGATATAGGCCAAATTTGTTGCACTGTGTTATTGGTCTAAATTTTGTCGGATTTTTGGTTTGAATTTTAGTCTGAATTTTTGTAAAATTTTTGGGGTGAATTCAGATTTATTTTAAATTTTGGTTTGATATGGACTAAATTTTGGTTTGCTTTTGATCAGAATTTTAGAGTAAATTCCAATTAGAGTTTTTGACTAATTTCTAATCTTTATTTTGGCACCGTTATTGGTCCGATTTTTGGTTTGAGTTTTGGTCAGATTTATTGTCAGATTCTTGGTCTGAAAGAATTTCGGTTTGAGTTTTGGTGTCAATTATAGTTTAGTGTAAATTTTGATTTGGCCTGAATTTCAGTATAGTTTTTGATCTGATCTGATTTGTCGCTTGATTTTCTGGTCTGAATCTGAATGGTCTGACATGCAATTTGATAGTTATCTTAATATTAAGTAGTTATAAATTATAATAATTTAATAAAATCAGCTTTAGTTAAACTCAAATCAAAGATTCGACACCGCCCATCCTTGAAAAAGATGAGAACAATTTAATTTTGAAGAAATTATATTGGGGTCATATCGCTCTTTGCTTGTGACATTATTCAGTCATCTGGAGTGTGTTCAAAAACTCAATGGGTGCGCTCGTGTAAAAGAGCCCACACTGATGTGAGAGAGAGGGCATTCAGGCATAGAGCAAAATGAAACTGCTGATCTTTTGGGTAAAAAACGTTCAACAGATGAATTTTGTAGACCAGAACCATGCATAGCCATTGGTGATGGATTGATGGAGGGACTGTTAAAACCGTGGATAAACTCTGAACATCGTAAAAGCTGGGAGAAGGCCAATGACTGCAGGCAGGCAAAGACGACCGTGAATTGGTCGTGCAGTGAGTCAGCCAAAGTCGTCGGACTAAACCGAATGACTGAGCTAACTAACAACGGGTCACCTCAAGAAGATGCAACTTGTTGAGGATGACACCTGTAGGTTGTGTCTGTAGCAGCTGGAAACATCGGCGCACTTACTGTGCCAATGCCCAGCGTTGGCAAGCAGAAGGTTGTCAATCTTGGGTTATCGATACGTTGATGGATCTGAGATTGGACACCTGGCCTATAAGGACATGCTTGCATAGACGTACGAAGCCAATACTTGGAGCATGCTCGTTGACGAGTGCTTAGAGTAAAGCTATGCGGCGGTAGGTGACGAAAAAGGATCAGTCTGGGTCGGGCTCAGCTAATCCCTGAACTAATAATAATTATAATAACCTTTGAAATGCAGTACAGCAAATTATGTTTATTTCCATTTTGGTTAAGAAGTCAGCTCTTAAATTTTTGGCTCGCCACAAAGCAGAGAAGGCATACTGAATGGAATATGTCATGCAAACCAAAGTTTCTTTTTGAGGAAAATTATTTTGATTTTATTAGAAAAAAATGACGACCTACAGCAAAAACTCAATTTTTAGTATATTCCAGCCGAAATCCCGGGAGTCCAGGAGCTGGTTTAATTACGCTAATCGAGATATTACTGTATATTAAATATAAAGCTTTAATTAGGGTTACCAGACGTATCGATTTCAGACATACTGAGGTGCTGATTTTTTGCAAAATTTATGGTTTTTTTGCATGGTCTGAAATAAAAAAAAAACACTAAAATGCATAACGAATTTTAAGAATAACTAAAACGAAATGGGAAACATCACATTATTATTTTTATTAATATTTAGTTTGAAAATATTATTGAAAGTGTTAATATGTTCTTCTTACTGGCCGTATTCAATATATTTTATTTCCTCACATTGGGTTTGTAATTTTTTTGAATTTTTATTTTTTACTAATTGTAAATGTAGATTTAAAAATTTTTTATTTCATTAAATTCTTTCGAAAGCTGATGATAATAGATGTGACCTTATAGAGGATTGTTCGAATCATCGCTCGGTCTGTATTTTCCAGCGAGAAGATTATTGCTTTGAGTTTTACTCATCCGAGTGTAAGATGAAAATCAGAGCATGTTTGGAAGAATGGCGTATGTTTTTCTTTTGTTTATTGTATTTTGTTAACTATTGTTATTATTTACATATATACGATTTATTTACAAATTTTAGTATATGATCCTTATCCGAAGCTTTTTTGTAATTTGGAAAATTTCCGATGTGATCCTCAAGACAAATTTTTACATAAAGCACATCGATTTCATTTCAATCCGTTTATTATTTATCAAAAAACCACCAGACAAACATTTTATAAAAAATAAATGAAAAAAAAAAATGTTTTAATGAGAAATTTTAATTTTTGTCATTTTTCTTTAAGAGTAAAATGTGAATTTTTTGTTTGTATTATTGATTGAAATTTTGAAGATATTTTGATTTTTAAAAACTCCTGTGCCTTAGATCAATAACAAAGTTGAACGGGTTTTGAGATTATCCATGTTTCCTATGACTGTAATTTTTTAAAAATATTTTTTTTTTCAATTTCTATCGTTTTAATTAATTCCTAGCCATCTTCACAGCCCGAAAATTCAAAATATTCGATTCGAAAACTGTTTAAGGCTGGATGCTCGGGATAGTGTCATCTCTTGTTCACAAGGCCGAAATATATTCTTTGTTAGTTTTTTCAATCTCATTAAGGAAACGTCATGCATTTTACTCAATTTCATGCGTTTCAATCTTTTCTAGTTTAAATTAAAAATATCATATTAAAATTCACAAAATTTCAATAAAAAATAAAAAGAATTGTGATATATATTTTTTATTCTAAAATATTTTAAAAATTTTGTTCGAGTCTCGGAGATTCGGTTTGATTGATTTTTTCTAAGTTTCTCAAATGATTTCCATTTTAATAAATTTATTGCTTGATTTCTTTGTTAGTTTTTAATTCATCAGTAGATTTCATAATTTTTACTCTGATGCAAGGTAAAGCTTTTCTCAATAATACTACTGTGCGCCAAAAGCAACTGCCATTTGTTCTGAACACTTTCATAACTGTTTGAAACTAAGTATTAAGTACATTGTAAAGTACTTAAGTATTTTCAAGTACGAACATCAATATTGATACTTCGTATTGGTACTCAGTTTTATGGTACTGGTACTAGTTTTTAAACAATACTTATTGAGAATTGCAATCAGAAATATTTGTTTTGGACATTTGAAGTACTTGAAATGCTTTAAAATACTTAAATGTAATTGAACTGAAATGTTACTTGGAACATCCTAAAATATTCTTGAAAAATGCTTAAAACACACTTAAGTTTAAAAATATTTAACAGATATAAAAGATTTCGCCTACATTGAGAAGTATTTATAATGAAAATTTTAAGTACCTGAAATACTTAAATATTTCAAATAAAAACTTAAAAATATTTATTTGAAAATGGTTGGAAAATACTTGAAAATATTTAGAAATACATAATTAAAAATATTTGAAAGTACTTGAAATTACTTAAAAATATTTGGAAAATACTTCGAAATACTAGGAAAATACTTGAAAGTACTTTCAAATATTTGAAATACTTAAAAATATTTACTTGAAAATGTTTGCAAAATACTTAAAAATACTTGGAAATTTTTAAAATACTTCAAAATATATGATACTTATTTACCTGATATACTTGAAAAAAAAACACTTGAAATCCTCGAAATAATTAAAAATACTTGAAAATGCTTTGAAAATACTGGAAAATATTTAAAAATACGTATTGAAAAATATTTGAAAGTACTTGAAATTGCTTGGAAAATATTTAGAAATACTTAGGAATACTTAAAAGTGCTTGAAAATACTTAAAAATACATAAAAACTAAATACTGAGTATGTATACTATAAGTATTTATTGTGAAAATTCGAAGTTCTTGTAAACCATAGAAATTGTCGCCTACATTCTGAAGTACTTGAAATACTTTAAACTTTTGAAGTACATAAAAATATATACTTGAAAATGTTTGGAAAATATTTTAAAATATTGTAACTTCTTGAAATACTTTAAAATATTTGAAAGTATGTTCGTGAACTTATTTACTTCATATACTTGAAAAAAAAAAATACTCGGAATAATTGAAAATACTAAAAAATGCTTGAGAAATACATGGAAATATTTGAAAATACGTGAAAGTATTTGGAAATAATTAACGAATTTTAAGTTACTTGAAAATAGTTGAAAAATACTTTGAAATACTTGAAAGTACTTCAAAACACTTAAAAATACCTGAAAAAGAAAAAAAATACCTGGAAATAGTGAAATAATTAAAAATGCTTGAAAAATATTTGAAAATACTTAAAAGTACTTGAAAATACTTGGAAAATAATTGCAAATACTTCAAAATACTTGAAAGTACTTGAAAATATTTAAAAATACCCAAAAACGAAATACTATAAAAGTTGTCTCCTACACTGAGAAGTATTTACTTTAGAAACTCGAACTACCTTAAATATATGAAATACTTGAAAACATGTACTTGAAAATGCTTGGAAAATACTTCAAAATACTGGACATTCTTGAAATTTCTCAAAATATTTGAAAATATGTCCTTAATACACTTGAAAAAAATTAAAAATACCTGAAAATTCTTAGAAAATATTTGGAAATACTTGAAAGTAATTGGAAATACTTAAAAAATTTAAATTACTTGAAGATACTTCAAAATACTTGAAAGTGCTTTGAAATACTTCAAAAAACTTGAAAGAACTTAAAAATACCAAAATACAAAATACTGAGTAAGTAGGGGAGTGCCGTCAGGGTTGGAGTATGTTTTGATTTTTCCTCATAACTTCCGTTGAATGCCGAGTTTTTATTGATATTGCATATCGTTGAAAAGATCTCACAAATTTCAATGTTTTTGCCGAACATTGAAATATAATTGGATTAACTGTTCAGGAGCTATGAACATTTACAAAAAAACAAAAATTGTAGACAGGGTCGAAACACTACTGTCAGGATCGGTGCACTGTAGAAAATCAATAAGAAATGAAGGAATATGATTGAAAACAACATGAAAATTAAAGAAAAAGGCAAAAATACACTTGAAAACAGGGAAAAGAGACCTGAACTTAAAATAAAAATCCCTCTGTTGGAATTTTAAGGAAAATTTGTTTTTTTTTATGCATACACGATACGATACGATAAAATAACATGAAAAACACGCACGGGTGGAAAAAAAAATGTATTTTTAGAGTCAAAACGTATCATTACAATAACATTTTCGGTGTTCCGACCCTGACCACACACGTCATTTATCGTCGCAACATTTACAGCATATTTGCGTGATGCAAACACCGTGAAATGCTACATATTTCCACTTCTTAAACGTTATCGAACAATTTAAGGTAACTGACTTTGATGGTTGCATGTTATTTTTTGACTTAATTCACTTTTTCTGGCACTGTTGACAAGTTGTTTTACTCTTCTTTTATCACTCGATCACCTATTATTATTATTATTATTATTATTTGAAGAAAGGACGACTCGAAAGTCAGGCACTGCGACCTATAAGATCTTTTGTACCAAAGCCCCAAGAAAGAAAGAAAGGAAGGGAGAAAGAAAGATAGATAAGAAACATACCCAAGCCGAGAATCGAACTCGGGTCTCCAGAAACAAGAGTCTGGCACTCTGCCACTAGACCACAGTGGTGATGGTAGGACCTACAGTTTAACGCCGATTCCGAACGGCTATGTGGCAATTTTTTATCAGCTCGGTGGTCTTGCCATTACCAACCAAGGTGTGTACTTGTACACATTCTTATAATTCTCATCCACTTCATATCGATAGTGAATATAAGAAGTTTATGAGAATTAACCACCAGACCAAGACGGGAATCGAACCCGCAACCTTCTGGATGAAAGTCTAGTGCACTATCCACTAGACTATCGAGGTCGTCCTCGATCACCTAACACTTGTATACATTTCACGCTCTCAACTCGAAATGATATGGAAAGTTTGTTTTTGTCATGATAAACAATATTGTATATTAACCTAACGGACACCAGTGAGATATAACGGAGAAAACTACACTGTTCCGATCCTGACAGCGCCGCGACCATGACGACACTCTCCTATTTGAAAAAAGAAAATACTTGAAATAATTAAAAATATTTGTCAATGCTTGGGAACTACTTGGAAATACTTTATTTGAAAGTAATTGAAAAAATTTAGAAAAAACTTAGAAATACTTCAAAAACTTAGAAGTACTTGAAAATATTTAAAAATACCTAAAAAGTTCCAAATATTAGATAAAAAGCAAAAAATGGAAAAAGCGTCGGGTAGGATATTATAGCATGCTTTTAAAATAATAAAGCTCGAAATAAACAAAAGTTCATACGATAAGCGAGCCAAAATATATAATTTGTTATAGCAATTTTTCCCTAACTGAAAAACGAACTTGAGGTAGCTGAGACCCAGTTTAGCACTCTTTCGACCAAATTAAGCTTTCCCACTCGATAATTTAGTTATGTATGTGGAAGTGTGGAAGAGGGAAAAAAGTTTTGAAAATTATACTGCGTTTGGTAATTTTAAATAGCAAAAAAAAAAGAAGAAGAACTTGACGTGCATTCATCATATTAAAATTTAATAAAGACAGGTGTAACTACAACAACAACTACTAGTAGAAAATAAGTAATAAATACAAAAAAAGCTTCAATTATTAAAACCAAAAAATGAAAGAAAAGGAAATCCTCTTAAAGAAAAGAAAAGGAAAATGTTTGACAAGGATTTCTGTTTTAGAAACTTAGAAGAAAAAAATGCTCCTTTTTCTACTACTTTACTATAACTTACCAACACTTAACTACACACTCCCCTACACATAGACCACAATGACAGCAGCGTTTTTCTGTTTTTCTTGTTAATTTATTATTTTTGAGTTATAAGACAAATTGCATGAAATTTCATGTTGCTTTTTTCCCACTTTTACTATTGTTGTTGTTGTGTTTAACTATTTTTGTTAACGTTCGCAGTTAAATAGTAAACCATTCAGTCAAGTCAGGCAACTAGCTAGCTACCTAGCGAGCTAGTATACCAGAATTTTGCTTGCCCCACCTGCTTGCTTTACTAATGGAACCATTGAGCGTTAAATGGATCGATAGCAAAATGAAAATTTTCTATTGCTGGCTGTTTCTGCTGATGTTTTTAGTTGATGTGCGCTTCCCTTTCCTTCTTTTCGTTCATTTAGCAGTCACCGTCTGTGTGTCTGACTGCCTGCCTTACTTTATTGTTTTACCGTGTGTTGTTGTAAGCTCAAGCATTTTTGGTTAAAGGCAAAAGGCGTTGGTGTTCATTTAACTGAAATTATGATTACCATGACGCGTACGTACATACTACATTGTTACAGTCCGTAGAGTGAAGGTTGTGCCATTCTCATTAAAACAAAAAAAACAAAAAAACAAAAAAATATTCTGGCACACTTTTATGGCAGAGTCATAGTCATAATCGTAGTCATTGCTATTCTTGTTGTTGCGGTTGTTGTTGTTGTTTTTGTTATAGGTAGAATTTGTAATAAATTCTGCCAAAAAGACATAAGAAGTGATATAACACAGTTACATACTTAGTAGAAATACAAAACTTCAACAAGAGAGTAGCCAGCAGCAGTAGAAAATAAAACATTTACGATTGTATGAAAATGATTGGAACGTGTAACCTACAACAACAACAAAAACAGCAACGACAACGTGTAACTATTAAGTAAATTTTGTATGTAAGTGAAATGCACTAGATACAGGGTAAGGTGAGAAGATAGTAAGGGTAAGAGGAAAGTAAGGATGAACTAAGGGTAAGGTAAAGTTTAGTTAAAGGTACGAGAGAGAGAGAGTTAAAGATGAGGTAAGGATAAAGAAATGGTAAGGTTCACACACTTCCCCAACTTTATCATTTACGAGTAATTTCAATTTGTTGGCATAGAAAATTTTGATGATGTATTTGTCAACATAAAGTTTTTATTTAATAATATTAAAATAATATTTTCAAAGCACTCAAAACTCTTCAGCACTTCAAATTCAATTCAAACGGATGAAAAAATAATTAAAATATTTGAACATATAAAAAAATGAAATTAGTTTAGTAATGTGTCAACATCATCAACGTCATCAGTTTCATATTATATTTTTTTTTTTTTATATATAATACAAAATTTTGTTACATATGCACTTATGCAATAACTGAACTGAAACACGAGTACAGCACCAAAAACAAAAATCGGAAAATAAAAAAAAAAAAAAAAAAAATGTTATTAACACAAGTCAACTGTCATGCATGACATTGACACTAAAGTGTCAAAACACAAAAAACAAAAAAAAAAACAAAAAATGCCATGACAGCTGAACAGAAAAAACCTACAGCTTTTGCTGCAACTTGCTGAATTTCCAAATGGCAACAAACTCTCACTGGAGATGTACAGAACATAAAACAAAAAAGAAAACATATTGACAAATTCATTATTTCTACCATATTGAGATATGTGCATGTGTATGGCTGTATGTGTGTGTGTGTGTATGTACACTAGAGCAGATCGATTTGTACCCAACGGGCCCGATTGTCAGCAGTTCGCCTGAGGAGTAAAAGGTCAGCAGTTGCGCTTTTTGTTTTGTTAACGAACACTCACCGCCGGAAAGCAATCGAACCAACTGCTGAAGCAAAGATCTCGTGAAAGGTATTTCGTGTCATACGGAGACAAGGCCGTATTTATGGGGGAGGTTTTGGGGGTTCTGACCCCCCTCCTCCCCCCCCCCCCCCCCGAAATGTGGAAACTTTATTCTATTTTTTGAGATTAATTGCCAATGGATGGAAAAAAAGTCAAAATAAAATCTATTTAACGATATTTTTTACTTCCATCGGCTTTTTTTTCTAAAAAGTCATATATAAAAAATAAATTTGAAATCTTAGTTACACTATGCGATCAAATCCGATTTGTTTTCTTCGACATGAGGTTTGACTACGAATTCAAAAAGAGAAGGTGATACTGAGCACTACTGCATTCATAGTTTTTCTAGGTCAGTAACTGTTTTAGATTTAAGGTTTCGTCCTGAATCAGTTTGAAAAGAAAATTAATAAAAATAGGAAAAAATATCGGATCCTTGTAAAATAAGATTTGCTTGAACCCCATTTTTTTCCTAAAACGTGACGTGATGGGAAGTTTTTGATCTGATTCATGTTCAACGTAAAAAATTCTCTCGCAAAAACTCCATCTTATTAGCAAAACCCATCTTATAATATAATTAATTTTTTAACGCATTATTGCTCAGGGCACCACGACTAGAAAGATCTCTTTCAATGCTGTGACTTCACGAATTTAGGGAATATAAGCCAACCTCATCCGTGTTCCTTATCATTGATAATGGCTCAAATTCCCAATGATGATCATTTGAAAAAAATGAGCCTCTACTATTTTTGGTACTTTTTTTGAGGCTGGGTACATCATCAGTAGTGGGAAGTCAATGAGTTAATGAAACTATGTCCCTCACGATAAAAAAAAATGCATTAGAATGCACATTGAATAATATTTATTTGAAAAAATTTAATTTGATTATTCTGGGAAGTTTTTGTCACTTTTGGCCATTTTTTTGAGGTTAAGATTAAAAAAAATCGGAAAATTTTTCCTAAAATTTTAATTTTATAGGGTCCATCAAATGTATCAACGATTCAATTTGTTGTATTTAAAAATCAGTTTGATAAAAACTATTTATGAATATTTTCTTCGAATGAAACCCCCCCCCCCCAAAAAAATTTCTGGCTACGGCCCTGTACGGAGAGGAAGCTCCTACAGCTGACTTGTCAACACTCCGAAAGCCTTTTGGAGTGCTTTTTCCCTCTTTTGGTATGGATGATTTTTAACCGCTGTATTCGTCATAAATTTTCTGAAAGATCGTGAAAAGAGATAAATTTTGGTATATACAGGGTACACCCAGAGAAATACTTATCTCGTTTGAAGAAAAACGGCTATCAAATTGAGGAAAAATGGGAATGATTTGGCGCCATAGAAACAGTTTCCTCATTTAGATATACAAAATTTCTTTGAATTGAGGAAATATTTTTTCTTTATTTTAGAAAACAGTTTCTTTGAAAGAAGAAAGTTTTCTATAAATTAAAGAAATATGTCTTCAATTTGTAGAAATTGCGTTTTTCAAATGAATAACATTTTATTTGAATATGAGAAATTGTATATAATTTAGGTAAAATTTTCCTCAGTTTGAGGAATAATTTTCCATAAATTAAAGCCAATTTACTTTTTGGAAAAGAAATCCTCAATTTATGGAATATTTTCTACAATGTTGTTTTAATTAAAAGGCATAGAAATCATGTTTTTTTTACTTGTATTCATTTATTATTTTGTTTTTAATAAGAATTAAGGCTTACATTCATACGTATTTTTACAAATACTACAGGCATCGTTGCCTTGAAATGATCAAAAGTTCCTTATAGCCATCAAAAAATTATAAATCGAAGTTTATTGAAATTTATTTCTTTCGAATATATTTTGTTTTTTTTTTTTTCACAAATTATATCAACAGCCACAAACACAACCGCTTCGCTTGAAATAGAGATGCCGACTAAAATATTCAAAAGAAAAACAAAGCGTACGCGATTGTCTGCTAAGGCCAAAAGAGTAAAGCTAGTTTTTTGTGTATGGAGTGTATTTACTGTTCCATAGTAAAAATTTCCTTCAATTGACGCTTCCAACGCTATATGTCATTATTTGACCTGACAGCGCTGTCAAAAGTTATAGGATTGCCAGATGCTTCCATTTTAAATGGCCTACCCTGTACGATAGAGAAAATGGCGTCGAAATGCCAACAGTTCTGCTGATCAGAAGCTCACAGCTACCCATTCAGAAGGTGCACTCGCCAGAGTTGCGCCTCGGTTGCGCAATGAATGTGATTAATAACAGATGAAGCCAAAATCTATTACTTTCATTTCAACAAAAGAGTTTGCTAAAAATGGATGAAATTCGAAAAATCATTGTGAACACTTTCCAACCAAATTCAAAATGGAATCACTTAAAAATTGCCAAAACTGTTAAAATGTCCCGACAAACTGTTAACTAAGTTTTGAAAAACTTTAATGATAATCTAAACATTGAAGGAAAGGTGTGATCAGGCAGAAAATGTGGGTCGGAAGACCTACACAGAGCTAAAAGTGTCAAGGAAATTAACAAAAAAAAAAAAAAATATTTCGGGCAGAAAAATAACTCACAAATGCAGTTGCTCAGAATAATTTGTCTGTAAAGTGAAAAAGGAAGCTGGCCCGTACAAAGTTCAGAAAGTCCCAGATAGGAATGCTACGAAAAATATTGATGCAAGAAATAGAACAAAAAAATTCCAGACAAACTTTGTAACAAAATTTCAGTGTTGCATCATGGATGACTTGGTGCAAAAGGTCTTTTAGGTCTCAGTGTTTGACTTTTCAGTCGTCCCCACCGCTTATTAATCATAGATAACGAAACATATATATTGGCGGACTTTTCGCAACTTCCAGGCAACGTTTTTAACATAGCGGATCAGCGGGAAAGTGTGCCAGAAAAGTACAGAACCCAAAAAAAAATCCAAGTTACCTAAGAAATATCTTGTGTGGCAGGCGGTAAAAGAAGTCAGCCGTATGTAATTTCTGGGTCAATCAACACGGATATTTATATTGCTGAAGAGGTTGAAACCGTTTGTGAAGCAGCATAAAGTATCCAACTTCTTTTGACCTCATCTGGCATCATGCCACTATAGGGGAAAAAGTGATAGAATGGTACACCAGCAATAATATCAATATTGTACTTAAAGAGCCTAATCCGCCAAACTATCCAGAGCTGAGCCCAGTAGAACGTTATTGGACTCTAATTAAGCGGAAACTGAAAGAGGTGAAAAGTGTGTCGAAAGACATACGGGAATTGGCAACTGCCAAAAACATTAAGGAAATCACCATAAAAGACTTGATATAGAGAATTCCTGAAACTTACTTAAATCTTTGTGATTTATAATTAATTTTTTGAAGTGAAACTTCTTTAGCGAGGGTAAATCGAAAATTTTGCAACGGAAATCGCGTTGTTGTTGCACTCATACGAAACTAATAATAAACGAAGTTATGCTGTTGTTAGTTTTTAGCGAACGAGGTCATGTGGGGATCGGCTACAAACAATCAAGCAGAGAGTCGACTTCTCGCAGTTTTATCTCATGTGCTTTATTGAGACAGTCGTCCAAGTTGCCTCTGGTTGATTACATAAAGCAGAACTTTCCTCTCTTGTGTTATATATGTATACTACGTAGTGTTTGTGCCGATAAGTGTAGAGAATATCAACAGAAGAAAAGCAACAACAAAATAGAGAGAAGAAGACTGCAAAAACTGCAAGGCAATTTCTTATAAATGTTTTTTAATAATTTTCAAATAAACAACAAAGTTTCACTTCTACTGTGAGCGCCTGCAGACTCATAGTTTTTTTTTTTTATAAAGAATTTCGCATAATTTGGAATCATTCACGGCTTACTTGATTTTTTGATGTTGCAATTTTTTCATGCGAACTTCTTAGGTTCACAGCAGAGCTGTAAAAGAATGCAAACAATTTAATTGCAATACCTTGAAGTCACAGTTAATAACCGACAATTCATGATTGCAGTTATTGAATAACATACATATATGACTCCAGAATAAAAAATGTAGTTGGAAGTATTTTTTAGAGTCGTCTATTGGTTATTCATTTAGAAAAGTCTTTTTTAGAGGCAACGGATTGCAATCTTTTTTTGAAATCATGAGACTGCAAATCTTATGACTCCAAAATTATGACTGCTTTGAAGTTACTTGGAGTCACTTAAATACCCTTGAACTCAAATGCAGTCATTTGGAGTCAATTGCAATTTGCAGTCAATTGGAGTCACTTGAAGTCATTTGGAGTCAATTGGGATTTTGAAGTCAATTAGAGTCAGTTGAAGTCAATCGGGAATCAATTGACTTCAAATCAAATCCTCAATTGACTCCAAATGACTCCAAGTGACTCCAAAATATGAAAATTTTAGACATAATTTTTTTCTAAAATTTCCTACTTTTAGAATCCCTACTTTTACACCGCCTACTTTGGAAGTTGGAACTCAACTGAAAACCGTTTTTCCGCCAATAAAAAAAAAAACGCATTACTGCAGCATTTGCAGAATCAAAAACCTTCAAAATGTACTGACTGCTGGTCAAGCATTAGCGGCATCGCTGCAACAGTCCCTTGCTGTCTAATGCGTGCTCAGCAGACAAATATTGGCGTTTTAAACGTTTTTGTTTTTGCAAATGTTGCAATACTGTATTGCCGAATATACCCTACGTGTCTATTAGATTTTCGTCCCTACAACATTTATGAAAATCTGAAAAATCGGTGCCGTACACCAGAGGACGTCCCCTTGTTGGTCAAAATTAATGATACAGTTATCTAAATTAATCATAATGCTGAATTTACATTATAGTATATTTTATTTATATGGGTAGGCTGCTATTTCCTTTTATTCGTTAACCGTTATATATAAGGCTCTTATGTTTTCGGTGACCCCCAGTGAAATTTTCTGGCAAATAATTTTGTGGAATATTTTAATCCTTAAATGCCGCTTTTGAAAGGACTTTTCAGATTCTCATCACAAAAGGGGTCATATTGTCCCATAAAAAGAGAAACTAAAGGGTTAAAATGTTCTACAGAAATGACCCTTGGAAAATTCTACAATAAAACTTTGCTAATAAGATTTGCCTCAGACATCAATTTATATAACTTTTTGTGATTTAAGTATTCAGCCAAAATAAGAAAAATTTGACCCACTGTAAAAAAAAAACTGAGACGTGCTGGACTATAAGTTTGTTTTACAAAAACGGTCTATAAAATATTCCCTTTCAGGATTATAGGCTGGCTATTCTGTTGCAGCCCAAAGTCATAATTTGTTGGGCTGTGTTATTATTCATTTGTGACTTACATTGTATTACTCAATTGATTGCATTCTTTTACTGATCTGGTACACAGATTAAATTTGGTATTAATGTTAGAAGAACTAGAAGCGTTTCTCGTGTTAGTTTTAATAATATAATTTTCAGCTTGTTATTTTTGTGATTATAATATATCAATGTTTTTTGAAAGCTATGGATTTTCCAATCACTTATTCTACTTATTTGGTTCCAGTTGTAACTCCTCGAATTTTGTTTTTTTTAATGTAAACTAAATAAAAATCATTTCAAGTTTCATTTCACACTTTCTATGTAAATTATATTTCATTTTATTGCGTCGTCAATAACTATTCCCCCACTTTCAGTATGTGTGCCTTCAATAATTACACACATACTTACATACTTAAATATCAACAAAAATTACTAAGTTTAGTTTTTATTTTTCTCAATTTCACCTGCAGCTATGACGAGACAGTTAAGAAAAACAGCTGCTTCATATAAACTGTTTCGTTGTACATAAATAAAACATATGACTCTGACATATTTCAAGTTAATTTCAAATATTCAAATAATTTCAAACATATACAGTTGAAATTCATTCAAGTGTACATTTCTTCATGTCTAAAATAAAAAAAAAAAAAAAAAATAAAAACAAACCTAAAGAATTGTCAAAAACTACAAGAAGCTACAAGAAATAATTGAACTCGTTCTTTGGAATATTTGGTGGGACAGAAAATATCACCAACGACTAGCAACAACAGAATAGAGTAATTGAGCTCTTGAAAAAAAAAATCATAGCAATACAATTCAATATTTTTGTATTTTTGTAATAGTATATGTTCATATACACAATACGAGCTGGCCGTTGTAGTTGTGTATAATAATGTAGTGTGCGTAATAAGGCGAAAATGTGATATGAAAAACGTGTTCAACATGAAAAGTGATTTTTGTATTATGTTCCGTCGTCAAGTAGTCAGGCATTAGGCATTAAGTAATTTTAATGTTAAAGAAAGCTAAAAAAAAAAAACTTAGACAACAATACAAATACAAGACATATCTATGTACAAGTACATACATATATGTATATAAACATATATGATAGCTATATATGTTTATAGTATATATTCATCTATATAGGTAAACATAATGAGACAAATTTGTGACAGCTTTAGTGAAATTAGTGAAGATGATGGAAAAACGAAAAAGAAAAAATAAATTAAAGTATGAAAAAGAAAAAGAAACACATAAATGTTGTCAAGATTATAAGGTCATAATTTGAGTGTTGAAACAAGATTTTCTTGTAAAACAGAGAAAAAACGAAAAACAACAACATAACATATTAAAAAAAAAAAATGTCAAAAATGTCATTACTTACTAAAAAAATTATTTGAAAATATAGTAACATCTTGGAGATAATTAACATTGACCTCAGTTACAAACAAACATACATATGTACTTACATATGTATGTATGTATATATACATCAAAAACACTCGCGTAATCGAGTGTTGAGATTAAGGTGGTAATACTTAACCTCGAACTATGTTAAAGAAAGGTGCAGAAAACTACGAGCTTTTTTGTAATTCATTTTGACAGGCTGAAATCAAATACGATCTAAAAAAATTGTAGCTAGCGAAAATGCATTAAAAAATATTTGAGTGCAAAAACGAAACAAAAATATGGTTTCGCGAAGTAGAACAAAGTTGGCTGAGTGCAAATTTTTGTTTCGTTTTTGCACTCAAACATTTTTAATACTACATTTTCGCAAGTTAAAATTTTTTTTACAAGTTTATTGGTTTATCTAACAGCCTCTGGTTTTATGACTGGTGAATTTTTATCGATTGGCCTTAAGCTCGATAAAAATTCATCATTTTTTTTTTACAAAAAAACACGCTCATAGAGTGTTTTTCATGTTTATGGGTTTTCATTGTTTCCGTTAGCGATTAAATGAACTAAATATCTGTGGCTGTTTGAATAAAAAGAAAAAATTCGATAGCGCGTCCAAAAATGCAATCGTAGTCCCGAAAAATTGTTGAACTATCGTATTTTTAACGCTTGCCAATGTATTTGAATACAGTGGTATAGATAACTCATAAAATAGGAAAATTTTTAAAACAATTCACGGCAAGTTATCGAATATACACGCAGGTAACGAAAAAATATCGAAAGTATACATTTAAATGCTAACGACCGCTTTTTTTTTTTTTGATTTATGACTTTTCATTATTTCTGCGAGCTTTTTTTGTTCACAGCTTTTCAGTGTTTCCGTGAGAGTTTAAAAATGTACTGAACATTGAGTGTAAAAATGAAATAAAACTTTGCACTCAGTGGGCTTTGTTCTACTTCGCCATCCCATATTTTTGTTTCGTTTTTGCACTGAAATATTTTTGAGTGCATTTACGCTAGCTACAATTTCTTACTTCGTATTTGATTTCAGCCTGTCAAATGAAAAGTCATAAAAAAAAACCTGACGCGAACAATTAAAAATATGCCATCGAGCTTTATTCATTTTCTAATGTATTTAATCGCTCATGAAAGCAATCAAAATATGAATAAAAAAAGAATTTCGTGAGCATTTAAAAATCAAATTTTTCGCCTGATCGTTTACATGCCGCGGAAAATCAGTTGATAGCGTTTAAAAATTCAAACTCTTTGTGGATTTAGTTCACGGAGTGCAAAATTTGATACGAGTTACTTCAATAATTTCATTTAACCATCTACTTTACAAGGTTCAAAACAATAAATTCGCGTGCAATTAAAATATGATATCTTCGTAATACTTCGATTTTACCCTGAAATGTTTTTGAGTTATATTCTTTTTTTTTTCTGTTAAGTCTTTTTAATCGCTCACGAACACAATATGGATATTCACGCGTTGAAGCAAAATGATCTTGCGAGTTTACTAAAGTGCCGACTGTGACAGTTTGACCTCTTTACAACAACAAACACATTGCCATAAACTCCATATTACTCCTCAAATAATGCACTACTTCAAGTCAATGCGTAATTGCGCCAGAATGTGATTGCGAATTGATAAACAGCTGATTGCCAATTCTGAAAATAAATGCAACCTGTACCGAATACATTAAATTCTTTTTACATTCGCAAAAAGATTTGAAAATATTTTCATTATTCTTTAAAAAGGCGTTAATATTTTGATAGTTAAACTATTTCGCATTCAGTCACACATTAGTGCAAAAGAAAAGTAGCACTTTTGCTTTTACGCAACAACGCCTGAATATCCATAATGAAATGTCTCCATCAACAAAAATGGAAGCGAGCGTTTTTCCATATTCGAGTTTTTTGCTTATACGTTTACAAGAAAAATTGTAATAAAAATAGTAATTTTTTATGCGTTCGTAAGCGATTACCATATATGAATATTATTTTCATTATTTTTAATTAATTTGTGAGCGTTCGTGAACATTCAAAAACTCAACCGTTCCGTTTACAATTTAACTATTGTAATCCAACAAAAACTCATGCTGACTATTCCGCAGCTAGAGTGAGCATTTTATGTAAGCCTGGGTTTTCTCAAACGGATCTGCATTCGGAATATCTGGACATAATATTGTATAGCAGGCAGGGCAAAATTCTAGCTGGATTATGAGTGAAAAATAATGATAAAAAAATCAATCATCAATAATTTAGTTATGTCTCGTTGACTAATGACTAAAAATTTAATTTGTAGTCATAACTAAAATGATGATTATGATTTGATTTGTTTTCAATTCGAAGTATCAGGGAAATAGTTGTTGGGTTTTGACACTAGAGTGAGGAATCCGAAATCACATTTTTAGTTTTGTTAATCGCAAATGTTTTCTATATCGAAATTGTCGAATTATGTATTTATAGAAAATGGTTAAACATTAAATCAAGTCTTATCAAAACATTACTTCTACTCATTCGTGTTTTTGGGATGCACCCATATCCGACGTTATGTAAAACAACACATAATGATTGAGTGATTAATGATTATGACTAATTCATTTAGAGATGATTAAGGCTTAGTGTGTGATGACTAAAATTTTAGTTGACTAATTAGTTAATTAACACAATTAGTTGATTATGCCTTACTTTATTAGTAGGTACATTTTACTTTTCATTCACTACAAAGTGGAGAATAAGTTCGAAACTGCAAAAAGATCCCACCTTTCCCCCTTTTCAGAATACATATATGAAATTGTAGCTGGTATTGCCATATTTATAATTTCACAAATCAAATGAAATATTTAATTAAAATAAATTCAACTCCAGCTGTTTGTTAAGTGCAGAGTGCTTACAAATTTTTTAAAGAAACTAATAAAATATATATTTATTATAATTTTGAGAAAAATTTCATTTCCCGGTAGTGTGTTATCTCGAATGCACGTACATAGTTACCATAAATATGAGAAATTACAAGTACCAAATATTACTTAGTATGAGTATTTATTATTAGATATTATTTTTTTTTTGTACACATTTGTTTCTGGTCTCTTTTTTTTTTAACTTGAGTTGTAGTGATTTTTGTTTTCTTTCTTGCCATGCATGGAACTAAAAAATAAAAATCATTCATACCCAATGGGGAAAAGATTTGAAACGATTGCCGAAGAAGCAGATAGGAAGCACTTACAAAAAAGTAGAGAAAGTGTTTCAGGAAGTGTTTGTCAAATAAGTTCAGGAAAGAAGCATTCAGGAAACGCTTTCTAAAAAAGCATTAAGGATGTACTTTCTAAAGTAGTATTCAGAAATCATTAGTTTTGTATGAGCTGAAAATTTTAAATAAATATTGAAGCGTTTCTTAAAATTGTACTTCCAAAAAAAAAGCTCTCAGGAGGCACTTTATTTTTATTCTGAAGAAGTTATTATCGAAAATTCAAGTGCGAAGCTTACTAAGGATGCACTTAGTAAGCGCTAACTTTATGTTCTTTTGATAGCTGAGAAAAAAAAATGTAAGCACTTTTCAAAAAATAATTGAGGAATTGTTTCCCAAAGTATCACCCAGGAAACGCTAAGAAATATTTTATTGATTTCAAAAGAAAAACTCAAGAAACGTTGTACCGATGAAATTTTGTAGGAAATATTAAAGCGCTTCACAAATAAGCACTAAAAAAATGATTCTCAAACTAACACTCTGAAAGTGCTTCCCCAAAGCAACACACAAGAAATGCTTTCGAAACACTCAGGAAGTAAATGAAGCACTAGGGAAGTGCAGCTTTTAGGTTTTCTGAGAGTTTACAGGAAAAGAAACGCTGGTGAATCGTTTCCCAACGAGGCAGTTAGGAAGCACTTTCCACAAAAGTGCTCAGAAAACGAAATTTTTATGTTTTCAGGAATTTTATAAGGAATACTAGCTGACCCGGCAGACGTTGTTCTGCCCTTTCTACGAAGAAGCGGGTAAATTTAAGTTTATTTCAATAAGGAATAATGAAGTTTCTGGGTGTTTAAAATTTAACATTGGTAATGACAATTCAAGCTTATAGGATGTAGATTGAATTTGGTAGAAATTCTAGATTTAAAAATGCGGCATCAAAAGTATTTAATTTGCAGAAGAATATCAAAGACCGTTTAAGAAGTTATATATAATTCCAAAAACTATTTAAAAATATGGACCCATTTTCTAGTTATTATAAAAATAAAATTTATTACAGCGCCACCCATCGGATTTTGACATAGCTAGGCAGATTCTTGAGATATTTCATAAATTAGTAAAAATAATATTAAAAAATAATAATAATAAAAAATAGAAGTAAAAAAACAGTGAAAAAGTAGTAGAAAATAACAATAAATTGTAGAAAAATGTAGTAAAAAATTGGTAAAGAGTATAAGTAGTAGTCAAGTATAAAAAGAGAAAATGTTGGAAAAAATAAATTAAAATTGTAGTAGAAAATAGAAGTAGAGCACCCACAAATCCAACAAACTGAGACAATTTTTTAAATCCGGTATTGGCAAATAACGTTTCCATACTGAGATATCCCGTAATGAAAATTCAGGGTATATGGAAGGTGTCACACCCCTTTTGTCAACCCACCCATATTTTTGTTGTAGCTTGGCATTGTTTATTCACGTTCTTATACCAAATTTCTATACTGTACTATAAATGATTTTTGAGATATATGGTTCAGTTGAATTATAGAAACAATATTTTAGGACGCTCTTTATTTATATCAAAGACCATTCTTTGAAATTATTTAAAAATTTTAACCAATTTCATATTTATTATAAACATAGAATTTGTTATAGCGCCACCTATTGGATTTTAATATAGCTAGGTAGGGTCTTAAGATATTTCATAAAGTAGTAAATAGTCATAATAGTAGAAAAAAATGGAAAAAGTAGTAGAAAATAGCAGCAAAAAAGTAGCAAAAAATAGTAGTAGAAATAGTAGTAGAAAAGGTAAAAAGAAAAAGAATAGAAAATAGTATTACAAATTGTTGTAAAGAAGCAGTAAAATGGTAGCGGAAAAAGAAGTAGAAAAATAGTTAAATATAGTAGAAATGGAGTAGAAATAGTGGTAGAAAAAATTGTAAAAAAAAGTAGTAGAAGAAAAAACTGTAAAAAATAGTAAAAAATAGTAGAAAGTAGTGGTAGAAAATAAGAAAAAATTTATTGAAAAAGTAGTAGAAAAAAAGTACTAAAATAGGAGTAGAAAATATTGTTTGAAAAAGTGGTATAAAATAAAAAAATTTGCGGAAAAAAGAAGTTTAAAAGTTGTAAAAAATAGTAGTAGAAATAGTAGTAGAAAAGGTAAAATGAAAAATAATAGAAAATAGTATTACAAATTGTGGTAAAGAAGCAGTAAAATGCTAGCAGAAAAAGAAGTAGAAAAATAGTTAAACATAGTAGAAATGGAGTAGAAATAGTGGTAAAAAAAGTAACAGGAGAAAAAACTGTAAACAAGTAGTAAAAAATGGTAGTGAAAAATAGTAGAAAGAAGTGGTAGAAAATAAGAAAAATTTATTTAAAAAGTAGTAGAAAAAAAGTACTAAAATAGTAGTAGAAAATATTGGTTGAAAAAGTAGTATAAAATAAAAAAAATTGCAGAAAAAAAAGTTTAAAAGTTGTAAAAAATAGTAGTAGAATTAGTAGTAGAAATAGTAGTAGAAAATAAAAGTTAAACATGGTGCCACAGCCTCTAATCCAACAAACTAAGAGAATTTAAATTTTAGTACCGTACCATAAATTCCTCCTAAGATATCTCATAATGGAAATTCAGGTTATACAGGTTATATGAAAGGTGCCACACCCCCTTTGTCAATCGCACCCATATTTTCGTTGTAGCATGGTCAATGTCAATTCTCGTTATTGTACCAAATTTCTGTACTGTGCTATAAAAGGTTCTTGAGATATACCCAAAAAACTATTAGGATTGTATGGGAGGTGCCACGCCCACTTTACTAAAAGCCATTATGAATAGCTATGATCCATCCTCCCGCCCAAGAAAATATATTCTGAAAATATGATTTCAATCTGCCACGTCGTTTAGAATTTACTCGCTTACATACACATAAAACTCTACGATTTTATATATAAAGATATAAGCGTTTCTGAAAGAAACACTCAAAAGCGTTAGATTTATGTATGTTCTCGGGAAATTTATAAGAAATATTTCGTAACCCGTCCAAAGAAGCAGCAAGGATCGCTTAAAAAATAAGCACTCAAGAATTGCTGCTGCAATTCTTTAAATATAAAGCTGTTACATCTTCCCGGGAGTAAGCGTTTTCCACAGATATGAAACTCATACCGAAGGTCTTCTGAAGCGCTTGTTGCTCTACTGGGTATAAGCATGCATACATAAAAATACATACATATTTATGTATAAGTATTTATATATTTATATACATAAATACATATTTATGCCTTTTGTTATTATTTGAAATTATTATTTTATGTATTTCTCTGTTACTTTTTCTGTTTCTTGGTAACAAAAAAAAATACAAAAAATTATGAGTTAGTTTTGTGTTTTTGCTTTACTGTTATGTAAGCGCATTTTGCCGGCAAGCCGCAGCGTATACCCACTACATGTGGACGAATTACTACTGTAAGCTAGTCATGTTGGGTTGACGGTTGGTCAGACGACTACAACGACGACCACGGTATGGTCAGGTTATTGAACTGAATTTACTTGGATTTTATTTATTTATTGTAATCATGTTGCTGTTGTTGCTGTTTTTGCTGTTTTTGCTATTACTGCCCTCTTAATCTTCAGTATTTTTTTTTTTTTTTTAGTTCATAAAATTGCAATTATAGTGAAAAAACAAAAAACTTTACAAAGCAATAGCGTTTTTGTCGATAAAATATTTATGATTGGTTTTTTTTTCTTCATGTGATATTTGCATTTGATTTCTAATTCGAATACATACATACAAACATACTTCAAATACATTGAAATACACCAAGTCACATTATTTAAGCAGCATATAGCGGTGGCTAAATAAAAAGCAATAAAGACGTCTACTTAACGGCAATTTTATTAACCAATAAAATAACAACAACAAAAAGCAAAGTAATCTGATTTAGCACATTGCCTCCGCACACACACACACACATACACTAGAGCACACTAGCGGATACCAATATTTCCTAACGGAGGGATTTTAATTTTCTCGTCTCATTAAAGTTTGCTTTTGATTTTGATCAACGATCAAAAGGTAAGGTGGTGTCTCCTCCCCTAGATGCCGCTAGTGCGCACACATTAACTTTCAAAGAATAAATATGTAACAATTAAAAACTGAAACTTGTCACTATGAAAATTGTCAAAACTGTAATAAAAAGTAAAATATCAAAGAAAATGAATTGAAATTTTTTTTTTTTAAATAAATGAACAAAATTCAAATGCTTGAAAATTTACCACGATTAATAGCAATTTTTTTCTCCGTTTATAGTAACCAAGCAGATTTATTTGTAATAAATTGAGTGAATCAAAAAAAAAAAATTACGGATAAAAAGAAATAATGGAAATTTAAAATAGATTTTGAATGCTCGCCAATTTTAAAGTTGAAAATTATGAATAAGTGGCAACGTTAAATAAAGAAATTAAGAGAAAATATTTGAGTGGAAAAGAAACACATCACATCAAATTTGAACTAGATCGGTCGAAAATTGTCGAGTTGGAGGTGCTAGAATTTTCTCATTTTGGATCTATGCAACTATTGCATTTAAAAAATTTTGTTCAACAGGTTTTCAACAACTTTTGAAAACAGGGGGAAAAAAAATAAAAAAAATCCAAAATTTTCCCATTTTTAAGAGGATTTTTTTTTGTTTTTTGGTTCAAAAGGTATTTTCTTTTAAGAATTTCGGGGTCCAAAACTGGGCTGAGACTTGTCTGTCTATAAAAAATTAACCTCGAGTAACTCGACACCCATGACTCTAGCTCATGAACGTTTTAGTGTCCCAGTTCTCATGATTCCCATTCTAAATAATGGTTTCTTCCAATAATCGTGCCAGTCCCAATGATCGTTATTGGTGTTGGTAAAAATTTTATTAACCAGAGCAGATAAAAATATGCACGAAAAAGATTTTTTATCTGAGTTTTGAGTTTTTTGATTTAAAATTTTTTTTTTTGCTGTCTTTAGCAAATACGGACTGAAACTATCGAATTTAAGGATGTTGTTTGGTGCTCGAGTTTAAAAAAACCGATTTTTTTTATTATATATTTCGAAAGTACAATGTATTGAGAGTATACTGTAAAAAATTAATCGAACAGCAACTTCAAAAATTTGTCAAAAATTTATTTACAAATGTTTTTTCAAAAAGTAATCATTGTTTAATACTCCTATATATCTTGACTTTAAAATTGCATTTAAATAATGTAAAAATATTGTATCTCACCTGACTTAAAGGCCAGGTGAACCGACATACTTTTTTGGAAGGTGCTTTTTCAAAATCAACAAAGAACAATAAAATTAATTATTTTGCAATTGAAATGAGAAATTCACTCAGATAAATAACAAACTTGATGTGGAAATTATAGCTTCACAGTTTCTCACAATATATTTTTAAGAGGCTACAGCTGTCCAAAATTTTGTAAAATAAATATATGGAGAAATTGATAAAATTCCACAAAAATTCGTATTTTCCATATTTCGCTGTTTTTCGCTTATTCTAAATTATTGTATTAAATACATTTGATAACAGGGAACACTTATTGCTTATGGCGTCGCGTAGAAGCGTTTTTATTTTTTTACACCTGGTCACCTTAATTTCTCGGGGTAAGCCAAAAACTATAACACACTCTAAAATTCAGAAAAAAATTATTTTATTTTTTTAAGCACTCAAATTTTTTTACACCTGGTCACCTTATTTTCTCTGGGAAAGCCAAAAACTTTAGAAAAAATTTATTTTATCTTTTTAAGTAATAAATTTTTTTTTACCTAGTCACCTTACTTTCTCAGGATAAACCAAAAACTACTACACCTTCTAAAACTCAGAAAAAAAAATTCCTTTATGTTTTTAAGTACTAAAATTTCTTACTGAAGACATTGTGTTCTTAAAATTTTCAAAAAGTCCAATCATTGCATCTAGTATGGGGCCGAAATGATTAGGGAAAAGTTTTAGATTAATTTTGGGTCGCTGAACACGGTTCTGAAAAATGCATTAATCAATGCTATATAATTTTTAATCAAACATATTGTAGACAAAATTATGAGTAGGAGTCAAATCCGAATCGTGACGGGGTCTACACAGGCCCCTGTAGTATCAATAAACGCCTATCAATCTTCGGTACAGTACAAGCCGATATGTCGTCGCCTGAGAATTGATTTGGCGTATAGGCATACGAATTCGTATACATATACGCCAAATCAATTCTCAGGCGACGATGCGTCGAACATGTGTAATGCATTCTTATGGCCCTATAAAGATCTGATGAGGACCGAACTTCGTTACTTATGAAATTCCATCCTAAAACCGCGATGACATAGCGGAAAGTTCTCCGAAAAAATATATATAAATGCAGATTAACTTCAGATTCCAAACCAGAAAGTTCTGTAGAGCAATCTCGCATTCAACATTCGAAAGGGTGTAAGTTTAAAGGGTCTAAACGCCAAATATTTTTTTTTGGAGAAGATAAATTTTTTCGCACATATTTATCAAGCCTAATATGATTGTAAAGAGTTTTATGTCTTATCTATTAAAAAAAAAAGAAAACAAAAATACGAGAATATTTACTTGGGGTCTAGAACCAATACTAATTACAGCCGCTTCATTCCTATTTTTGTTATATTCCCGTTCAATATTTTTGCTACTTAGACCGTTTAGATTTACATTCCTTCATTTTTTGGTTTGAAATTTTCATCTTGATTCTGAAATTTAAAAATTAATAAACACAGATATCATCTCTGAAGTGGAGAAAATGAAATAATGTTAAAAAGGGCGGAAGGAGGGGGATTTAATTTTCATTAAACAAATCTCCCTGATATTATGAATAAGACTACAAAATTATGCAGGATTATGTAGGGATAGAATTATCCATCCGATTTTAAATTGAATTTTTAAAATAGAAATGTAATGCTTTTTATAAGTTTATGCCAATTTATTTATTTTTCCAATAATGCCTTTTAACCCTATAAGCAATGAATGGGGAGACCTAGTACCATAGCGACCAGTACCATACCTAGCCGATACCTCATAGCATTAATGATCAGGCATTTGCTATGCAGATCAGAATTTTCGTCATAATGGTTTTTAAATTCTTTTTTCAAAAATCTTTACGATGTTGTATAATATTATCTTTCATCTCCGAAAGTAATAAAAATGAGATACCATTTCCAAGGTCGTACTTTTTATTCTTTGAAGGGCCTAGACCAAGGTCTTACTAACTGGTCAAAATAATAACAAATATTTCAACCACTTTTCACTTCCGAATTTTCTTTATAATTTTGCTGAAAAATTTATGCTTCATAATTATTTTTTATGAACTGTGCAAATGGTGAATGAATGCAGTGATTACCGAGACCTTACGTAGATTTGGCAATTCTAAATTCAATTAAAATAAGTATTTATATTTTCAGCCAGGAATTTTCCTTTTTTTGCTTCAAAAAAATTCGCCAAAATATTTTATAATTTTGTGTAAAAATTTCTTTGTTTTCTGCAAGTATTATAATATGTATAGGTATTACCGGGGCCTTACCTACTGCTCAAAATAATAATGAATATTTCAATCTACTGTTTATTTTTTTAGTACAGTAAACGGGTCACCCCCGTGGCCTGGTGAATGAGTGCTAGACTGGAGTTCCAGCTGCCTCAGGTTCGATTCCCAGATGGGGTTAAATTCTTTAAAAAAAAAAGTTCAAATAGATTGTTCTAATTAAATGAGTCACTTCCTAGACTTAGTTCTTAAATGCTCGAAGGACCAATTCTCAACGGTTTCGATTCTCAGATAGAGAATTGTTATTAACCAAAAAATAAATAAATTGTCTTTATAATTTTTGGTGAAAAAGTTATGCAACGTAAATCTTTTTTCACTGTGCAAGTAATCAATGGGTGTAGCCATTACCGAGAACTTACCTACACCTGAAAATAAAAATGAAATTGGTAAATACGGTTATGTTTTCAGCATAGAGTTATTTAATTCAGATTCCTTGAATCTTCTAAGTATTGTGCTTAATTCATTAATAAATTTTTCAAAAAAATGTTTACCTTTTTAATTTGAAATTTTCTTTATAATACTTTGAGTAAAACTCAATAAATCTTAATAAAAATTTAAGGCACATTGACACAATTTCTCAAAATTGTGACTTTAAAAAAAAAGTTACCAATATGTGACTACAAAAATACAAAATTACAATTAAATTCAAATTAAAAAAATGAAGTAAAATGTGGGTTTATTATCACTATTAGTAGAAAGGTGAGGAGGAAAGCGGTAGAAAAACAAAAAAGTAATTGTTCAAGTAACAATAAAAGTAACCTTGCTTATTGTCACCAACCATCAAGTTCTTTTACCACATACTATAATTTTTTCCTTTATTTCTTTTCATTTCTTTAGTACGGCAAGAAAGGCGTGACTTGAATATGAATTTTACTTTTCTTGTGTTTTTTATAAATTTTTTTTTTGTGCCTTTTATTTTTGAAATTTCTTCTTTTCATTTCATTTTATTTTAACTTCAATTCGCTACGCTACAATTAGTTTTCATTCTTTCTTTTTGCTATTAACTTTTCTTTACTCATTACAGTAATTTTCACTTTTGTACTTGTTGTATTTGTTTCTTGTTGCTGCTGCTGTTGTTGTAATTGTTTGCTATTGTTTTTTGTACATAGTTATATATATATATGGTACATTATAAAGTAAATAGTTATATATTTTTTTTTTTAAATTGGATTTCGTGAGTGAAATAAATACATACATGCAGACACGCATATTAGTACAAATATACATTCACACAGAAATTCTTGTATGTATGGGTATGTATTTATGGCTTAAATGCTATTTTTTATATATTTTGTTTTTTTATTTTTATTTTCTGTGTTAACACGGTGAAAAATTTTTGTATTTTTTTCTTATGTATGTACCTATATTATATTTTTTTCTGGTAGGTTACGGAGCCTCACATTTTGACTATATTAAAATTTTGTATTTTTTGACCTTTTTTTTTTTGCATAGAGGAAATGGTTTTACTGCGAGATACTGTTAAATATTCTGCACGTTTCTTTTATGGGAAACGAACCACTGACAAATTCTGAGTAACTAATATTATTCGTTTTTTGAGAATGATTTAATGGTTTAAGAAAGAAATGCTCTACTGTTTTTACTTTATATCTACACTAGGTGATTCATTTCGAAAGACTATAACATTAGAATAGTTGATTGAAATTAGAAAGCTTCATTTGAAAGTCAGAATAGTCAATTTAAAACCAAAAAGTTTTAATTTGAAATTTTTATTACAATACTTTGAGTAAAACTCAATAAATCTTAATAAAAAGCTTCATTTTAAAATCAGAATAATCATTTGAAAATCAAAAAGCTTCATTTTAAAATCAGAATAATCATTTGAAAATCAAAAAGCTTCATTATAAAATCAGAATAATCATTTGAAAATCCAAAAGCTTCAGTTTAAAATTAGAATAATCATTTGAAAATCAAAAAGCTTCATTTTAAAATTAGAATAATCATTTGAAATTCAAAAAGCTTCATTTTAAAATCAAAATAATCATTTGAAAATCCAAAAGCGTCAGTTTAAAATTAGAATAATTTATTGAAAATCAAAAAGCTTCTGTTTAAAATTAGAATAATCAATTGAAAATCAAAAAGCTTCATTATAAAATCAGAATAATCATTTGAAAATCCAAAAGCGTCAGTTTAAAATTAGAATAATTTATTGAAAATCAAAAAGCTTCAGTTTAAAATTAAAATAATCATTTGAAAATCAAAAAGCTTCAGTTTAAAATCAAAATAATCATTTGAAAATCCAAAAGCGTCAGTTTAAAATTAGAATAATTTATTGAAAATCAAAAAGCTTCATTTTAAAATCAGAATAATCATTTGAAAATCAAAATAATCATTTGAAAATCAAAAAGCTTCAGTTTAAAATTAAAATATTCATTTGAAAATCAAAAAGCTTCATTTTAAAATTAGAATAATCATTTGAAATTCAAAAAGCTTCATTTTAAAATCAAAATAATCATTTGAAAATCCAAAAGCGTCAGTTTAAAATTAGAATAATTTATTGAAAATCAAAAAGCTTCATTTTAAAATCAGAATAATCATTTGAAAATCAAAATAATCATTTGAAAATCAAAAAGCTTCAGTTTAAAATTAAAATATTCATTTGAAAATCAAAAAGCTTCATTTTAAAATCAGAATAATCATTTGAAACCCAAAAATCATGATTTTAAAATCCGAATAATTATTTGAAAATCAGAAAGCTTCATTTAAAATCAGAATATTCATTTGAAAATTAAAAAGCTTCATTTTAAAATTTGAAAAATCATTTGAAAATCAGAATATTCATTTGAAAATTAAAAAGCTTCATTTTAAAATTAGAAAAATCATTTGAAAATCAAAAAGCTTCATTTTATAATCAGAATAATCATTTGAAAATCAAAAAGCTTCATTATAAAATCAGAATAATCATTTGAAAATCCAAAAGCTTCAGTTTAAAATTAGAATAATCATTTGAAAATCAAAAAGCTTTTTTAAAATTAGAATAATCATTTGAAATTCAAAAAGCTTCATTTTAAAATCAAAATAATCATTTGAAAATCCAAAAGCGTCAGTTTAAAATTAGAATAATTTATTGAAAATCAAAAAGCTTCATTTTAAAATCAGAATAATCATTTGAAAATCAAAATAATCATTTGAAAATCAAAAAGCTTCAGTTTAAAATTAAAATATTCATTTGAAAATCAAAAAGCTTCATTTTAAAATCAGAATAATCATTTGAAACCCAAAAATCATGATTTTAAAATCCGAATAATTATTTGAAAATCAGAAAGCTTCATTTAAAATCAGAATATTCATTTGAAAATTAAAAAGCTTCATTTTAAAATTTGAAAAATCATTTGAAAATCAGAATATTCATTTGAAAATTAAAAAGCTTCATTTTAAAATTAGAAAAATCATTTGAAAATCAAAAAGCTTCATTTTATAATCAGAATAATCATTTGAAAATCAAAAAGCTTCATTATAAAATCAGAATAATCATTTGAAAATCCAAAAGCTTCAGTTTAAAATTAGAATAATCATTTGAAAATCAAAAAGCTTCATTTTAAAATTAGAATAATCATTTGAAATTCAAAAAGCTTCATTTTAAAATCAAAATAATCATTTGAAAATCCAAAAGCGTCAGTTTAAAATTAGAATAATTTATTGAAAATCAAAAAGCTTCATTTTAAAATCAGAATAATCATTTGAAAATCAAAATAATCATTTGAAAATCAAAAAGCTTCATTTTAAAATTAAAATAATCATTTGAAAATCAAAAAGCTTCAGTTTAAAATTAAAATATTCATTTGAAAATCAAAAAGCTTCATTTTAAAATCAGAATAATCATTTGAAACCCAAAAATCATGATTTTAAAATCCGAATAATTATTTGAAAATCAGAAAGCTTCATTTAAAATCAGAATATTCATTTGAAAATTAAAAAGCTTCATTTTAAAATTTGAAAAATCATTTGAAAATCAGAATATTCATTTGAAAATTAAAAAGCTTCATTTTAAAATTAGAAAAATCATTTGAAAATCAAAAAGCTTCATTTTATAATCAGAATAATCATTTGAAAATCAAAAAGCTTCATTTTAAAATCAGAATATTCATTTCAAAATCAATAAGCTTCATTTTAAAATCAATATTCATTTGAAAATCAAACAACTTTATAAAGTTTGATTTTAAAATTAGAATAGTTCATTAAAAATCATATTATAATTAGAAAATCTCATTTGAATCAGAAAATTTCAACTAATATTTTAAGTTAAATTTTCTGAGTTTAAATCAATTTTTTCTAATTAAAAAACAACGCTTTCTCATTGATTTCAAAATTACTTTTTCTGATTTCAAACTAGAAAAGTTTTCATTACAAATAAATTCTCTTTCATTTAAAAATGTTTGCTTGTCGATCTTCCATTTAAAAATTTTTGTTTCTCGATCTAGTTTTTATTTTAATATAATCTTGAGCTTCTGTTCCTTGTACTAGGATTCAATTAAAATATAAAAAAAGTTGCTAGATATTTTAATTATCTGGCTTCTTTCCTTGACTGTCCTTCGAAAGATAAATCGTTGTGAACATCTGTATATATTCATAATACGGATTAAAAAAAATGTTCATAGCTTTACCACAGGACTTAAACTTTTTTAATTTATTTTTTCCTTATTCCCTTTTTCCTAGAAAATCAAAATTCCTAAATTTTTTTTCCGATTGCAAAGATATTACTACAGCAAGAGGCTCACACTTTTATTAGTTCGTTTCAACTGAGTTGAGAACATTATACTCTCACCGAATGCAAACGAACGGCTGTGATTGGTTAATTGAAAGCAAGAGCAGAATATTTTCTCTCTTTTCCTTTTTAGTAAGTTATAGAAGGTTATTTGTATAAGAAAGTTTCAAAACGTTTGCTTTAGTACTTTCTCTTTTATATTCTATTTAAAAGGTTTTAATAATGATTCCTCACTATATTTTCATTAGTAATTATAGCATTTTAAGTGGGGGAGTTTGTATATCAAAAAAACGTCTTTAATAAAATATAATTAAAAATAAATACTTACCTATAAGTTGTACCTATAAACTATTTAGCAAATAGAAAATAATAAATCAAATATAAATATTTGCAGATATTTCATATTAGTTTTTTTTTATGCTATCTTTACACAAGTTCATTGTACGTTTAAGTTTATCAAGAAATAGTAAAACAAACTAAATATTTAAATAATTTCAAGAAAAAAATATATGTATATTTATGTATATTGCGTAAACGCAACACTTGAATACTAGATACTAAAATAAGTTAACACACATAACAAAAATGCAAAGAAAAAAAAGTGAATAAACAAAAAAAGAAAAAAAAAAAAACGAAAACAAAAACAAAATTCCGTTTAAAACTTATTGTAGCATAACAACAACAAAAGTTATTTGCAAAAATCGAAAACACCAAATAAATCGCAAAAAACAATGACGTATCTAAAGTAAATAGATCGAACTATTCAATTCCATAAGACAAAAAAAAAAAAAAACAGAAAAACAAAAGCACTAGAGAAACAAAAACTTGATGAAAAAATTTACTAAGTTAAAGTGGCTTCAGTTTGGGGCCAGAACGACTTAGTGGTGCTCTATAATTAGAGGATAGATAGCTTCAGCGTATGAGTGAGTATTTGCTGTAAACTTCTTCAAGTTAAACGATAGCTAGTTTTCAGGAAATAAAATCAACTCTAGATAGGGGGCCTCCCAGCTTCTTGCCTAGTTCCTAGGCAAGTTAATCTTTAGAAATTTCATTTTCATATTTCAGTTCCTGCTCAAGTTTTTCTGCATACAAAGTTTTCATTTAGGTATTTAAATTTTTATTTTTCTGCTTACTTAGACTTAATTTTAATACCTCAGCGTTTATTTAAGTTCTTCAGCATACAAAGATTTTATCATACAAACATTTTACTATCGATATCTCAGCTTTTAATTAAATTTTTCAACTATTAAAAATTTCTACTTGACTAGCTCCTCAAGTTTTTCTTCATGCAACGATTCCACCTCGATATCCCAACTCTTGCTTAAGTTCTTCTACATATTTATATGGGTTTTTTCTTGATATCTCCACTCCTGCTTAAGTTTTTCTATATATGCAAAGATTTTATCTCGCTATCTCAATTTTTTCTCAAAAAGATTTTATCTCAAGATCTCTTTTTCTTTTCAAACATTTTTACAAATATACAAAGATTTCAAATCTTACTCAAGCTTTTCCACATATATACAAAGTTTCAATTTCGAAATCTCAACTTCTCTGTAAATTTTTTTAATCTCGATATCTCAATTTTAACCCAAATTAATTAATATTCGAATTCATCTCCATATCTCAACTTCTCAGCAACTTTTTCTATGTACAAAAATTTCAAATCGTTAACTCAGTTTCTCTGGAAAATTTCCTACGTACAAAGATTTCATCACGATATCTCTTCTTCTACTTAAGTGTTTTTATAATTGTACAAAGATTTTATCTTAATTTCTAACCAAATTTTTCACGTCATCTCAACTTTTCTGTACATTTTTCCACACACAAAAATTTCATCTTGATATCTCAAATTCTACTTAAGTTGCTTTACATACTTTGCACAAAGATTTCATCTCGATATCTCTTCTTCTACTCAATTTTTTTCACAAACAAAGATTTCATCTCGATATCTCAATTTCTACCGGAATTTTTCTACGTGAAAAGATTTCATCTCGATATTTAAGTTTTTCTATGTACTAAGATTCCATTTCGATATCTGAGGTTCTCCTCAAATTTTTATACATTTATAAATTTCACCATGATATCTCAATATCTCCACAAAGTTTTTTACATACAAAGATTTCATTTTGATATCTCTACTTCTACTCAACTTTTTATATAATTTTTAAGAAGATTTCATCTCAATATATATCTCTTCTTCTACTCAAACATTTTTACAAATGTATAAAGTTTTCAAATCCTACTCAAGGTTTTCTACATATATAGAAAGTTTTAATTCCGAAATCTCAACTTCTTAATAAATTTTTCTACGTACAAAGATTTAATCCCGATATCTCAATTTCCACCCAAATAAGTCAGTATTCAAAGATTTCATCCCGATATCTCAACTTCTCAGCAAGCTTAACTACATACAAAGATTTAGTCTCGATAAATATTTCAGCTCCTTTTCAAGATTTCCTTCCTACATATCTTAAAGTATTTCATCTCGATATCTCAACTTCTTAGTAAATTTTTGTATGTACAAAAATTTCAAATCGATATCTCAGTTTCTCTGGAAATTTTTCTACGAACACAAAGATATCATCTTGATATATAAAATTCTATTCAAGCTGTTTCATATATTATGCAAAAAGACTTAATCTCGATACCTCTTTCTCTACTAAAGTTTTTTCACAAACATAAAAGGGTTTCATCTCGATAACTCAATTTCTACCGGAATTTTTCTACGCACAATGATTTGATTTCACCTCGATAATTAAGTTTTTTTATAGACAAAGATTTCATCTCGATGTCTCTTCTTCTACTCAAGTTTTTCTAGAAACATTAAATGATCACATCTCGATATCTCAGTTTCTCCGGAAATTTCATGATGATATCTCAACATTTCCTCAAATTTCTGTACATACAAAGATTTCATCTTGATATCTCAATTCCTACTCAAGTTTTTCTTCACAGAAAGATTTCATTTCATTTCAGTTCCTATTCAATATTTTTTCCATATCTCCACTTGAAAGCAAGATACAAAAATTTCATTTCGATAACTTAGTTTCTACTCAAATTTGCCTACACAATTTCAGCTTGATATCTCGACTTGTACTCAAACTCTTCTACTTACTAAGATTTTATTTTGATTTCTCAAGTTCTCAGATATTTCAGGTCAACTTTTCTCAACTTCTCCGATATTTTAGTCCAATTTGAACCCAAATTTTTCAATATTCAAACATCTCATCTCGATATCTCAACTTTTCGGTAAATTTTTTCACACAAAGATTTTATTTCGATAACTCTTCTTCTACTCAAGTTTTTCTACATACAAACATAAAAAGATTTTATATCGATATTTCAGTTTCTCCGGAAATTTCATCATGACATCTCAACATCTCCTCAGATTTCTTTACATACAAAGATTTCATCTTGATATCTCAATTCCTACTCAAGTTTTTCTTCACAGGAAGATTTCATCTTGATATCTCAGTTCCTATTCAATATTTTTTCAATATCTCCACTTGAAAGTAAGATACAAAATTTTAATTTCGATAACTTTGTTTCTACTCAAATTTGCCTACACAATTTCAACTTGATATCTCGACTTGTACTCAAACTATTCTACTTACTAAGATTTTATTTTGAATTCTCAACTTCTCCGATATTTCAGGTCAACTTTTCTCAACTTCTCCGATATTTCAAATCAAGTTTTCTCAACTTCTCCGATATTTTAGGCCAATTTTTCTACATATACAGATTTCATCTTGATATCTCAATTTCTAAGCAAATTTTTAGTTCGATATCTCAATTCCTTTTTAAGTTTCTCGATACAAAAATTTAATGTTGATTTCCAATTCCTCAGTCAATTCCTTTCAAATTCACTCCCACTTTCAATGCCGATAGTAGGATCCATACAAATTCAATTAACATAATTCTATGCATATCTGCCACGCCTCTTGAAACCAATACATACCGAATACTTGAGTTTATTGTAAATAGCAAAAATGCTACTACTTCAATTATCGATACATATCTACATAACTATCTAGGTTTACTTATATGATGAATAGTATCTACAGCTATAATTGTTGTTGTTGTTGATGTTGTCGTAAATGCCGGCATAACGACGCTTAAGAAGCTAGACAACAACAACAACAATAGCACCGCACCAGCAGCCGAACGAGAAGAAAAAAAGCAAGCAAGCAGAATATCAAAACACGTTTCATTACGCTTTGCAAAGCGGTATTCTACAAATAATAAAAGCTGGTTTCAGTTTTTGACTTTCAGCTTTCAGCTTCAGTTTCAATTTCATATAGTTAAATCGAATAGTTGCGGTTCGCGTGTCGTCAGCGTGTTCTATTTTTTTTTTCTATTCTAAGCTTTTGTTCTACTATTATTGCATTTTTTTTTTTCTAAATATATATTCTGTGCTCCACTCTTTTCTCTACGTTGTTTCATTATAAATAAGAGTAAAGTAGTAGGGGTGGGGAAAAAGCAACAAAGCTGTAATAAATAAATAAATAAATAAATAAAAGTAGAAAATTAATTACAAAACGTAACAAGTGTAAATAATGTAAAATAAATAAATATTAAATTGACACTTGTATGGTGATGTTTGTGGTGATGTGAAGTACGAGTGAGTACGACGAGAGTGAATAATCGTCAGCGTTAGTGTCAGTGTGTGTATGTATCAGTGTTGCCATATCACTCATTTTGAAAGTAAAGTGAAGAAACTTTGATTTTTCATTGATGTTTCGTTGCGCAAGAATTTAAAACTTTTTTATTTTGTTTTTGTTTTTTTGTTTCAGTCATTAATCTACATTAAAGTGTAGATAATGTAGTTATAGAAAATATTTGCAATATTATTAATGTTGTTTAGTTATTGTGTGTGTATCGAAACAAAGTAACGAAATTTCAGCAACGAAATGTTAAAATGTGCAGAGGTAAGTCGTGTGAAAAAATAAAAATGCTAAAAACTTTTATATATTTTATGAGCTGTAATCTATCAATGTTGAAAAAAGTTATTTCGAAAAATTTGGTGTAAAACTTTTGACATTAGTTGAGTTTTAAAATGTGTAATCTATAGGAAGTTTTCTAATTTATGTAGTTTAAACATTGGAACTCGACTTGGGTTTTACTGAGAAAGGATTTGACCAGCTATCTTCTCTACAGTGCATTATGCGGTATTTGACAGCAAAAGCTGGCCAAAATTATTTTTGTTTCCTGTATAAAATGGGTGAAATCGGTTCAAAACCACGCCCACCCACCAAACAAGTGAAATTTTCAAAGCGTGATATCAGCCAAAATACTGAAGTAAATTAAATGAAACTGAATAGACTTATTTATATTGACATATAAAACATTCAGTATAAAAATCAACTAAATCCCTCAGTAACCCTCAGTAACCACGCCCACCCACCATACAAGTGAAATTTTCAAAGCGTGATATCAGGCAAAATACTGAAGTAAATTAAATGAAACTGAATACACTTATTTATATTGACATATAAAACATTCAGTATAAAAATCAACTAAATCCCTCAGTAACCCTCAGTAACCACGCCCACCCACCATACAAGTGAAATTTTCAAAGCGTGATATCAGGCAAAATACTGAAGTAAATTAAATGAAACTGAATACACTTATTTATATTGACATATAAAACATTTGGTATAAAAATCAACTAAATCCCTTAGTAACCACGCCCACCCACCATACAAGTGAAATTTTCAAAGCGTGATATCAGGCAAAATACTGAAGTAAATTAAATGAAACTGAATACACTTATTTATATTGATATATCAAACATTTGGTATAAAAATCAACTAAATCCCTTAGTAACCACGCCCACCCACCATACAAGTGAAATTTTCAAAGCGTGATATCAGGCAAAATACTGAAGTAAATTAAATTAAACTGAATGCACTTATTTATATTGACATATAAAACATTTAGTATAAAAATCAACCAAATCCATCAGTAACCACGCCCACCCACCATACAAGTGAAATTTTCAAAGCGTGATATCTGCCAAAATACTGAAGTAAATTAAATTAAACTGAATGCACTTATTTATATTGACATATAAAACATTTAGTATAAAAATCAACCAAATCCATCAGTAACCACGCCCACCCACCATACAAGTGAAATTTTCAAAGCGTGATATCTGCCAAAATACTGAAGTAAATTAAATAAAACTGAATACACTTATTTATATTGACATATAAAACATTTAGTATAAAAATCAACTAAATCCCTCAGTAATCACGCCCACCCACCATACAAGTGAAATTTTCAAAGCGTGATATCAGGCAAAATACTGATGTAAATTAAATGAAACTGAATACACTTATTTATATTGACATATAAAACATTTAGTATAAAAATCAACTAAATCCCTTAGTAACCACGCCCACCCACCATACAAGTGAAATTTTCAAAGCGTGATATCTGCCAAAATACTGAAGTAAACTAAATGAAACTGAATACACTTATTTATATTGACATATAAAACATTTGGTATAAAAATCAACCAAATCCCTTAGTAACAACGCCCACCCACCATACAAGTGAAATTTTCAAAGCGTGATATCTGCCAAAATACTGAAGTAAATTAAATAAAACTGAATACACTTATTTATATTGACATATAAAACATTTAGTATAAAAATCAACCAAATCCATCAGTAACCACGCCCACCCACCATACAAGTGAAATTTTCAAAGCGTGATATCTGCCAAAATACTGAAGTAAATTAAATAAAACTGAATACACTTATTTATATTGACATATAAAACATTTAGTATAAAAATCAACCAAATCCATCAGTAACCACGCCCACCCACCATACAAGTGAAATTTTCAAAGCGTGATATCTGCCAAAATACTGAAGTAAATTAAATTAAACTGAATGCACTTATTTATATTGACATATAAAACATTTAGTATAAAAATCAACCAAATCCATCAGTAACCACGCCCACCCACCATACAAGTGAAATTTTCAAAGCGTGATATCAGGCAAAATACTGATGTAAATTAAATGAAACTGAATACACTTATTTATATTGACATATAAAACATTTAGTATAAAAATCAACTAAATCCCTTAGTAACCACGCCCACCCACCATACAAGTGAAATTTTCAAAGCGTGATATCTGCCAAAATACTGAAGTAAACTAAATGAAACTGAATACACTTATTTATATTGACATATAAAACATTTGGTATAAAAATCAACCAAATCCCTTAGTAACAACGCCCACCCACCATACAAGTGAAATTTTCAAAGCGTGATATCTGCCAAAATACTGAAGTAAATTAAATAAAACTGAATACACTTATTTATATTGACATATAAAACATTTAGTATAAAAATCAACCAAATCCATCAGTAACCACGCCCACCCACCATACAAGTGAAATTTTCAAAGCGTGATATCTGCCAAAATACTGAAGTAAATTAAATAAAACTGAATACACTTATTTATATTGACATATAAAACATTTAGTATAAAAATCAACCAAATCCATCAGTAACCACGCCCACCCACCATACAAGTGAAATTTTCAAAGCGTGATATCTGCCAAAATACTGAAGTAAATTAAATTAAACTGAATGCACTTATTTATATTGACATATAAAACATTTAGTATAAAAATCAACCAAATCCATCAGTAACCACGCCCACCCACCATACAAGTGAAATTTTCAAAGCGTGATATCAGCCAAAATACTGAAGTAAATTAAATGAAACTGAATACACTTATTTATATTGATATATAAAACATTTGGTATAAAAATCAACCAAATCCCTTAGTAACCACGCCCACCCACTATACAAGTGAAATTTTCAAAGCGTGAAATCAGGCAAAATACTGAAGTAAATTAAATGAAACTGAAACTGAAAATGAATAACCAATCGACGACTTCAAAAAAGACTTCCAACCGCATTTTTATTCTGGAGTCAAATATGTTATTCAGTAACTGCAATCATGAATTGTCGGTTATTAACTGTGACTTCAAGGTATTGCAACACTGTCGGCGTGCTAGCATTTTTTGTTTTCTTCACTTTTGCATTTTATTTATATCGTTATCGATTGTGAAAAGTTATAGCTGCTGCTATTGCTATTCATTGTTGCTGTTATTGTTGCTGCTGTTAGTATAATTGCTGTTGATCGTATGCACTGGTTTTGTGAAACAGATTTCAATTGTGTTATTGCTCGCTGGCTGGCATTGGATTTTCAATATTTTTATGTTTTTTTTTTTAATATTTTTTTATAATATTTTTTTAACAATATTTTTTTAACAATATTTTTCTTGTATTCATATTTAGTTAAAAAATCTAAAATTGCTGAAAAAAATAATTCCTTAGAAAAAAAAAATACTTTATTATTACTAATTGAAATATGTAGATATTGTTTTTGTTTTGAAAAGAGAAAAATATCTGTATGTATTTTTTTTTAGGAATATGTATTTTTTTTTAGGAATATGTATTTTTTTTTTTACTAAAAAACAATAATAATTTTTCTGGTTCCCTAAAACGCGGCAGCGCGTACTTTTGCAATCGTAAATGAAAATGTTTACTTATTTTCTCTGTATTTTAATTATTAAATATCTATGATGCGTGAGGGGCGTATATAGGCAAGTAAAATATATACGTAAAAAAAAAAAAAAAATAAATAAAATTTCTTAAACTTTTTTTTGTTTTGTTTCATTCCACTTGAAATAAACGCATTTATTTTTGATAGCAATTGTTAACATAAAAAAATTTGCTACCGCTTTGCTGATGATGTTGAAGTTATTGTTGCTGGCTGCTGTTGAGTAGTTTGTTGCTGAAGTTGTTGTTGTTGATGTAGCTACCTCATGCGTTATTGCTGCTGACGCCAGTTTTTAGTAGTTATTCCGCTCGTCTTTTTTTTCTTTTCGTATTTTTTCTTTTAGTTTTTTTTATCTTTATGAATTCATTGAATTTTTGTGGGAATGTAAAAGTAAACATTCATATACATATTAACATATATACATACATATGTTTGTCTGTATGTCTGTCTGTATACATAATATATGTATGTTTTAATACTTATACCCAACTAAATGGCCTATTATAAATTTTGGCTATCACATTAAAATAAAAGTAAAATGTAATTAAATTCACATAACTATTGAAATTTTAAATCTTCCACAATTTTATTTTTTTGCTGTTGTTGTTTTGTATTTTTGTTTGGTTTTCATTTTTTTAATTTTTTTTTTAAAATTTTTTTTTTTTTAAATATTTTTCTTTTTTTTTTTAATTTTTATTTTATTGAGGAAACCACAACAAGTGTGTGTTTACACAATAATTAAACAATTGCACAAGTGTATAATATTTTTATATAAACATATGTTTATATATCTATGATTTTTGTGCTTTTATGCATGATCATCATTTTATTTGTATCTAATCATAATATTAGTCAACAATTAGATATTTATTAGGTATATGCTTGAGCTAGAAAGAAAGTGAATTTTTCTTTTTGTAAAATCAATCATGCTTAAATAATTTACACGCCTCATTATTAATTGAATTCAGTCACGAAGTGATCAATTTTTTTTTTTTTTTTTTGTAAAATGCATTTAAAATATTCACGCACATTTAAATGTGATGAAAACTTTTTTATTCAAGCATTAGGGTGCATCATCATCATCATCATTGATGCAAGATGTATACATTGGCGATCGTTTCACTGTGGAATGTTGTCACATGATCATGTTGATCATGTTCTTTATTTTCAAAATTAGCAACCTGAAAGTTTTTCAATCATGTATTCTCATGTGTTTTCAAAATTAATGTAAAGTTATTTAGTTTTTGTAAAATTCTCATATTTTTCTTGAATGATTTTTACCCCAACTCTGTGACTTAGCTTTTCTCATGTAATTTATAAAGTACTTCACTGATCTTTGATTTGATAACACAAGCTTTAGATGACAACATACGAGTCTTGTACGATGAAGATCGTTTACAGCGACTCTCAGTTCCACTATTGAAATGATGTGACATGATCGTACTGATATTTTTCTATCTTCAGAAACTAAAAAAAATCTTACAAAAGAGTTAGAATTTTTCTATATACCATTTTCGCTTCTTCTTAGTATCATTATCGCTGGATACGGTAAACTTTGTCATTTGTAGAAAACATGTACCCAGTTGATGTTGTCATTTTTTCATAGTTCTTTTTTTTATCAGCTCTCATGATGCCCATGCCTTTTTGAATATAAAATGCACTGCGAAGTGATCTTATTTTAATGAAAAGTTGTCAATATTTCTTTAGTTCAGTGCCTCAATTCTAAATTTGAGTCTCTTTACCTTTTCACTATAGATCGTACAGTTGCCTCAAAGTATTTCCAATCAACTCTTTCGATTCACTAGATCCATGTATATTAGAATGTATTATTTTGAAAAATTTTTATATTTTTGTAAATTGTTCATATTTTTATTCAATTAATTTTTTCAATTCTGTGTCTCAATTTTTCACAAGCGATATTAAAACTACTTTACTGATCTCCGATCTAATCTGAAGGTTCTATATAATTCAAGATGCTTGCATAAAGTCGACTACTATGAAGATCATTTGCAGAGTCTCTCCTCCTTACTAATAACACAGTAAATTTCAAATAACGAATGGTTAACTTTTTAAAAGGTAATTCGGAGTCACTAATTTCGACTCTGCTCTTAGATTTTCCCTGAAGACGACCTCGATAGTCTAGTGGATAGTGCACTAGACTTTCATCCAGAAGGTTGCGGGTTCGATTTCCGTCTTGGTCTGGTGGTTAATTCTCATAAACTTCTTATATTCACTATCGATATGAAGTGGATGAGGCAAAACCACCGAGCTGATAAAAAAATTGCCACATAGCCGTTCGGAATCGGCGTTAAACTGTAGGTCCTACCTACCACTGTGGTCTAGTGGCAGAGTGCCAGACTCTTGTTTCTGGAGACCCGAGTTCGATTCTCGGCTTGGGTATGTTTCTTATCTATATTTCTTTCTCTCTTCCTTTCTTTCTTTCTTTCTAGGGGCTTTGGTACAATAGATCTTATAGGTCGCAGTGTTTGACTTTCGAGTCGTCCTTCCTTCAAATAATAATAATAGATTTTCCCTAACACGCTGGGATCTCTGCTGTAGGGGTCAAACCTCATAATTTTAATATACTGGGGAACAATACAGTTTTTTTTTTTATTTTACCTCATACATGTTTCATAGCTAAGAGAAAGTTTTTTATCATAGAAAGGAGGAACAAAATTTTTACAGCAACACTCCACCAACGGCCTTTACCCCCTTCTCCCTCCCTCATTGCCCGCCCGCCCTCTTTCCCCTCCCTCCCACTTCCCCTCCTTCCTCCCTTTTAGGTGTTATATGAATCCACTATTCGATATATAGCTATAACGGGTAAACAATCGCGAAATCTATTATAAAGTTTTGGTAAAAAATGTTCCCCATCGAAAAGTAGAGGAATCCAAATTGCATAGGTCCAAATTTTTTAAAAAATTAACCCTTGAAAATCCAATTGTTTTTTTTTAATAATCCCTTTATACTGAATCAATGGTTGGAAATTGTGTGAAAAAATAATAAACATTCTTTGGAGAATATTTTCTCCACAAAAAAGCAGTTCTTAGTTCCACCCTAGTCCAATTTTCTCCAGGCAATTAATCTTTGAAAGACATAAGTTTTTATATTTTTTTTTGCTATAATGCATTTATATTGTATTTACCGTTGAAAAAACAACAAACAATCTTTGAGGAAAATATTTCCAATCAAATAATAGTTGAGGTCATCGAAGATCTAAATTGCCTAGGTCCAACTTTTCTTAAGAAATTACGCCTTGAAATTCAAAACTTTTTTTTTTTTTTGATAATAATAACTTTATACTGAATAACGATTAATAAAAAGAATAAACAATCACTTTATACTGAATAACCATTAGTAAAAAGAATAAACAAAACAATAGAAAAATAGTAGGGGCCCTTGAAATTCAAAACCAGCTTAATCCAGTATTGCCTAGCGGTGCCATATGGCACCATGTCGCTGAGCCGTTCCTGAGCTAGATTCAAAAACAATTTTTTTCTCAACTTACTGTCTTCATCAAACTACTTTGGTTCTCGGTCGTCCTTAATGAGTTATTCCTACCTTATCTTATATAAGCCTTTAAATGACAAATTTAATTATAACCGAATGTCTTGAGCGCAAAAACGCACTAATGAAAAACTAGGGACATAAACGGAATAACAATATTTTAGCGCAAAAACAGAACAACGCGTATTTCATTTTTGCGCTTAATGTATTTTATTTCACTTTTGTACTCAACTGGCGTTGTTTCACTTTGCACCCTCAGTTATTCTTATTTCGTTTTTGCTCTCAAACATTTTTTATGTCAGTTTTACTAAAAATACAATTTTGTATATCGTATTTGTTTTCAGCCTGTAAATTGATCTCCTGATGTGAGATTATGGATACCGAAAGATATGTTCAGATGGTTAAAGTTTTCCAATCAAAGATCGGTCATATTTGCTGAGAATGATCACGTTTTTCCCAGGCAACTGCATCTGTTTCTAAAGCAATATAATAAATACTTTTCTTTGAATGATCCATGACATTATCTGATCTCTACTAAACGAAGTTTCAGTGATTGTGGTATAGTGAAATTGCCTTATAGCAACTCTTGATTCACCGTCATTCAATGTGATGATCTGAGCTGAGAAAGATCATATTTCTGATCTTCACTTGATTCAGATCGTGATATTTTGTATGAATTGCCATTAGTGAGCCACTCTCAGGGTTTTCACTGAGTGATCACATATTTCCTTTAGCCTAAAGATACAGTTTTTCTAAATCAATACACAAAATTATTCACTGATGGATATTTTTATATATGTTTTTAGGTTCAACGATCGTTTAGGGACTTTGATGAGTTATATTTGATTTTTATTAACTTTAACGCAGATCAAAGATCGTGAATCTTTTGATCTGCTCTCAGCGTAAAAACCAAAGTATTTGGAATCAAATGTTACATTTGGATTTAACCACTAGTAAGATCCCCGCCTTCCCTCTCCCCCTTCTTTCCACTTCTCCTCTTCTCCCTTCCCAGCTCCCTTCTCCTCCTTCTTCCCACCTCTCAACCCCTTTCCCCCATTATGGTTTTAGGAAAAATCTCTGAGAATAAAAATAATAATAAATTACAATGCGTGCGAATTTTAGAATGAATACTTTTAAATAAAAGAATAAAGGTGGACGGAAGCCTTTGAATTAAATGAATACAATTTACCAATGTCTAATTTAATTTTCCAAACAAAAATCACATACAAAATATGCATAGGCCTGCAAATTTTAGTTTTAGTTTTTTGATTTGTTTTTTTTTTTTTTCTCTTGATCATAAAATATAAATTTTTCGTTAATTAAGCAACAAAATAATTGCAAATGTTTGCAATAATTGTGGAAGCGTGTGTGCATAAAAATTTTAAACATAAATTCATGTGTGCCCAAAAATACCCAAAAGGAAACTGCATTTGGTAATGATTGGATGCGCTGCCATGAATTCATTGAATTGCGGCTAGACGGATTTTTTTTTTAAATTAAAAAAACGAATAATTTAGTTGGTTTTAGTAAACTATTGGTTCAGGGAATGCTAATTTTTATGATCTCTCCTCAAATGCAGAGGATGTGTGGTTTAGCGTGTTAATTTTTGTGGTTTTCCTAAGAAGGAACTCAAAATAAGAAATAGTTTGCCGCTGGGAATTTTGTGTTTTGTCAGATTGCTTTGTAGTTCCTTAAATTAAATCCAAATTTGGCAGTAGAGTATTTCAAGATGTTTGTTCTACCCTAAAAATTCACATTGTGTACAGTGTTGGTGGTCTATAAAAGTTAAAGCAAATTCACGTATTTCTATATGAAGAAAACATTTTGAAGTAAGAGAAAATGCAACCGTGGGTTTCATTAAAAAAAAAAAGAGCTCGCGTCTGAGACTGGCTCTCACTTATTCATTCCTCCATATAGCATACAACATTACAAACATATCTTTCTCTCTTTCTCTCTCTCTCTCTCTCTCTCTCCATATATTTCACCCAATAACTTTGTTGCTCACATTATTTTTCACTTTAATTTTCTCTTGGTTGCTTTCTGCACTCATCAAAAACATTTTCGTTTTTACATAGTTACTTGACATAAATATATTAATAATAGTGCGCCTCATTTCCTACTGGGTATATATGTATGTATATTTGTATGCATGTGTTGGTTGACATTTAATTTGTGTTGACATTTGCATAAAATGTGATTATTATTATTATTTATTTCTCTATTAATTATGATTTTGTAAGTTTATGCGCAAATATCGTATGCAGTTACAAATTCGATTTAAATATAAAATTAACAAACAAATTACAACGCCGTTCTAAAAAAATCAATGTACAAATATTGAAAAAACATAATCAGTTGTTAAATATTGAAGAAAATATAACCAAAAACTTTTTGTCGTCATCAGCAAAAAAGTGGGTCAAAGATTTTTTTTTTGTTCAAAAGAAGAAACAAAAAATTAATCAACAAACACAACAAAAATAAACACACGATCTTCAAGATCTCAAATATTGCAAGTTTTGCTTTATTTTTAACTCACTTTTCTTAGAGCTTTATTTTTTTTTTATGTATTTTTGTTTCCTGTTTTCATATAAATGTATGAGTGTGAGTCAGTCTTTGCTGACATGTAGAATAACAACAAATAACAAGAATCAAATACACAAAAAAAAAAAAAAAAACAAAACTCTCCCCCAAAAAAAAGTGCTTTGGTGCAAAACTCCGTTATTCGTTTGACGTTCGATCTCATGCATATTTATGCATACCAGGTATCCTGTTCTTGCTCTCCCTTTTCGATAGAATTTTTTTATTTTTTTTGTTGCATATTTGCTAAAGATGGTAAAAGCAGAGAATGCAAAAAAAGATTGTATTAAAAAGAAAAAAAAAAGGATTGAATTAAGAAAAAAATTTAATTCTTATATACCGACATATTTGGAGATGAACACAAACCCGTACACACACACATATGCATGTGCTATGAGAATGCAAGATGCAAAGGAGAGCGAATTTCCAATGCAGCTCCAAACTCTCATATTTACTCTCTCTCTATATCTCTCGTCATACTTATACAGTGGTGGTCAACAGCTTAGCACACAAACAAAACTTATTTATATTTTTATTATATCTATACACATTAGTTAAATTAATATGCTACATAAATTTTTTGCTATATCTAACCAACTACAGGGAAATTTGAATATTAAAAAAATTCATATAAAAGTTTTTAGCTCCTGTTTTGTTTGTCTTATTGACTGATTAAAAATATTATATCTAAAATAATATTCATCCACTTTTCCATAAATTTTCACTATTAGTCTAATGGTATGCATTGGAAACCATCCCATTCCTATCAAAATGAATAGATCTTTGAATTGTGGGTCTTCGATTATACTTCATGCATTAAAATAGCAAATATTGTTTAATCTGAAAGAAAAAATAAACATTGACTTACCATTTGAGACGAAAATCTGAAGTATTTACTTAGTGCTGGCTTTTTTTTTGCATTTTTGCTTCTTTTTTTTTTGCTCGTTTGTACTATATTTAAGCACGATCTGTCGAGCTTGTTTATTGAACACTTATTTTAGGATTTCGAAAGCTCTTTTTCCTTAAAGCTTAATTGACCACTTAGTTTATCAGGGAAACTTAAAATATTAGCTATGATCGCAAGAAGCCAAAACATTCATAAGTAAAAATTTGTTGCTCAGCGAAATTACAAAACTAAAATTTACTTCAACAATTTTCTAATATTTGGAAAAAATTGTTTTTTTTAAATTTCTTCCAAATTTGTTTGCTCATATTAAAGATTAATTATTTATTTAAAACAAGCTGACTCGGCGAACTCTGTACCGCCCCAAATCCGACTAATGGATATCGTTTTGCTTTTAATTTGTCTAAAATGAATCATCAGATGGCATTGATTTCAAGGCGGTTTTAAATAATTGGACCAATGCATTGTGCTCATGGAGAAATTCTTGAAGTTGCTGAATAATCTCACGCTTCATCGTGTTGAAAATGGCACAACTCTTATCACTGTTCATCACTGGAGTTGCCAATGAAATAAATTTGAAAAAATGTATGGTCTTGATTCGGTTTTGGCAGCAATGCTCCAGCACGGTGATGGATTTATTCTTAGATCTGAATGTTTGAAGGCAAATGCATGTGTGATAAGTTTAGTGTACCGAAATGCAAAAAATGCGAAGTTTGATCCGACGACATTACCTTGAAGGTAAGATTAAACTTATGTTCATCAATGACTTGAGCACCCAAAGATGTCATTTGAAAACATCCATTGTATTTTTCAATATTCTTGTGAAAATTGTTCGATTCTGGTATCTTGCCTCTAAGCAAAGTCTTCAAAGACTCTGGAGGCGATGTCAAAGTCGTTAGTTTCACTTTGCCTCTCGTACACCACTATCCAGACGTTTCCAATGCGAATTTTAAAGCTTGGCAATGGCCGCACACTACATTTAATGGGCCAATATCGAGGTATGGAAGGTCTTTGTATACGATTGTGGGATCATATTGAAAAGCAGTGCGTTACAACGCGACAGCTCCTCGCGCAGTACTTCGTGCAGCACACAATTTTGCCCTATTACCACGTATCCGTTCATTGTTTTCTGCACGTTCTTCAGGTGTTTGATTCGTACGAATATTTGCTACTCTTCGTGTATTGCGACTCCGTGGTGCAACCAATTAAATTTCTTACTGTAAGCATAGTTTTGAAAAGTTTGAAATCCACACTAAATAAATATTCACTGCTATACAAATTACCAAAAGATGTGATCGTAAAAGAAGAAGCGTATCAAAATCGTCAATAAAGTGAACTAATTCCACCGAAGGCAGAATATTTCCGCAAGCGGAATTGCCAAAACATGCACTGTCGATCAAAGAATACAAGAAATGCTATATGAAAGATTTTCGTGACATGAATACCTGCTGTTTACAATTTGCACTAAATTTTATTATCAGAAAATGCCTGATTAGTACTGAAAATCTAATTAAATTGCGTCACGTGTTCAATACACTGTCGGTCAGTAGAAAATAATAATTGGAAAGGGACGAACGACATGACAGTTTGCGCAATATCAAATCATCTGCTGGCAGATCGTGGCACGATCGCAAATAAACACTAAATTATGCACATTTTCATGAGGAACAAAAATGCAAAATTACCCAGTGAAAGTGTGCAATTTCGGTATTTCACGACTTTCAGAAAATTTCCAATTTTCGGTTTCGTAGTGTTTTCACCGCATTGGTTTTGTTTCATGTGGTGAAATCTCGTCGGAAAATACAATTATTGCTAATTATTTCAGTCTTAACCATTTGAACATGAGAAGAATGAAACCGATAAATGAAATATTTAGCAACGAAATAAAAGTGCCTGGACGAAGGAGTCAATGGTTATGTATCTTGTTTCACTTCAGCTCCAGTCACTATACAGCCTTGCTGCCGCAGCTCCTACGTTATTTGTTCCTTTATATGGCCGTTTTTTTTTTGGCCCTACGCAGCTCCTCCACCTTTCTGCCCATACCTCGGCTTTGAGTTCCTCTTCCCGCGCACTTGACAATTTTTTTTTTTTGTACTTTCGTTTCTCCATATCAGTCAAGTTGTAAGCAAAACAAAATACGTAGTTTCGTTGAAACCAACTCATTTCCGTGGTTTCGTTTGACATATTTTTATATGCCGAAATTGAGTATTTTAACGCAGCTTCAGCCGAAGCCACGAAAACGATTGAAACCACGCAATTTCGGTTCAGTGGGGACATAGTATAAGTGTGCTCAACTCATGTCCAGTTTGCGCGATTTAAGCAACGACCTGTAGCTGTGCTAAAAATATGACCACTACTGTATAGAAATTGAAGAGCAGCTTTCGGCTCTCACTGATTTTCTTTGTTGTGCACTGACACACACACACTCTCACACACGCATATCTTTCAATTATTCAAGTGCAATTTTTATATTTTTTTCTTTTTGCGCTCTGAAGCACGCATTCAACTCTCGCTCAATCTCTTTCTCTCTCTCTCTCACTCTCTCTTTGTGTACATATTCTTTGAACTTCGCTTGATCGCATCCACGTTTTTGTTGTTTAATGTTTGTGTGCGTGTGTCTGCAATTTTTTTTCTTCTGAAAATTCATATTATTGTACTTGGTGTTGTTGTTTTTTTGTTCATATTGTTGTTGGTTTTTTGAGTTGCATTAATGTTCCTGTTGTTGCTGGTATGATTTTTTTTCAGCTTATTTGTGCAAAGTTGTTTTCTTGCTGTGGTTTTTGTTGTTGTTGTTACTTATTATTATTATTGTTATTGTAAGCCAAGTTAGTAGGTCAGCGAAATTCACTTTGTGTATATGCACAAAAGTATAAAATGCATGCACATACACATAGATGCAGATATTCACACATATACACACACACACACACACACAAACACTTTTATGTCTGTACGTTTGTTTTAGCTCTGCTTTTCTGTGTTGTTCTGTTTGTTGTTGTTGTTGTTGCTGCTGCTGTCTTTATATTTTATTTTTTCTTTGAAGTTGGTGTGTTGTTGTTGTTTTGTTTTTTCTTTCTGTTTTCATTATTATTTTGCGGTGATCGTGCCCGTTAGCGAAAACTGCATTTGTTGAAAGCAGCAGCAACAATTACAACAAAAATGCAAAAGAAGTTTAAAACTTGATAAAAAAAACAAAAAAAAAAAAAAAAAACCCAACAACAACAGCATTACAAATCAAATGCATTAAATGCACAGTCGCCAACTGCAGTTGTTGTTGCTACATTGTGATGTTTGCTGCTGCCTGCATTTGCAGTTGCAGTCGCATTATTTTGTTGTTGAAGGTGAACAAGAACATCAAAATTTTTATATTTTCAATGTTTGCAATTTTATCGTGATTTTGTGATTTTTGTATTTTTTTGCAGTTAAACTGGTTTAATTTCTGAAGGATTTTTACATATTTTTTTTTTTCTTTTTGAGGTAAGGAGTGTATGTTTTTCTTCTTTTTTTCAATTTTACTTTAAAGTTTTAATTTCGAAGATTTTCAAGAATATTTATTGATAAATTATTTTTGTTTTTTTTTTTTTTTTTTTGCATTGATGACTGCAACAAATGTTGCAAAAATATAAAAAATCAGCGCTTTTTGAAAGTTTATATTGAAATTTAGTTATGTTGGCGATTTTAGAATAATAAAAAAAATATTTATTATGTATTCCTGAAGATCTGAGAAGCTCTATCAGATCTTTCTATTTCCCTATCCCTTTGATTTGTGTGTGTACTATATTCGGGATATCTGAGTTAAATACAAAATACATACAACATTTATAAAGGAAATATGAGACTTTTTAATCCAAACTGTTCCTTTCTGTATAAAATATGATGCTTTCTGAGTTCCATTTGATTCAATCTTAATTTGAATTCAATTTGTTCATTCTTAAATTGTTACTTCCTGAATTCAATTTGAAGTGTTTTGAGTTTAAATTGCCGCTTCTTTCGAACTCAATCTGATTTTTTTCTGAATTCAATTTGATTCATCTAAAATTCAAATTGAATCATCATAAATTGTTCGTTTATGAATTGAAATTAATTTTTTCTGATTTGAATTTATTTCGAATTCAATTTGACTTTACCGTAATTCTTGATTTCTGCTTTCAGTTTGAACTTTTCTAAGTTCAAATTTTTACGCTTTTCAGATTTAAGATTTAAATTGAAATTCACATTGCCCCTTTCTTAATTCGAATTGATTCATTTTGAGTTCAATTTGATTCTTCCTAAATTGTCCCTTATGGAATTCAATTTGGTGCTGCACGAATTTAAATTGTTCCCTTCTGAATTTAATTAGACACTTTCTGAATTCAGTTTGATTTTTTCTGTATTTAATTGGATTCTTTTTGAATGCAATTTCATTCTTTCTGGATTGTCCTTTTATGTGCTTAATTAATGCTCTTTAAATTAAAGATTCTTCATGTTTGAGTTCAATTTGGCGCTTTCTGAATTCACTTTGATTTTTTTTTAATTCACATTGTTCGTTTCTAAATTCAAATTGATTCTTTTTGAATTTAACTTAATTCTTCTTAAAGTGTTCCTTTATGATTTTAAGTTGAAGATTTCTAAATACAAATATGTAGTAACTTTCAGAATTCAGTTTTATTCTTCTTGAACTCATATTATCCCTTTCTAAATTGAATTGAGGTTTTTTTTAATTCAACCTGATTCATTCTGTATCCAAATTTTCTCTTTGCTGAATTCAATTTGATTCTTTCTGAATAAAATTTGATTCTTCTAAAATGGTTTAATTTTTCATTTAAATTTGAAGGTTTCTGAATTTAAATCGTTCCTTTCTGAATTCAATTTGAAGTTTTTTAAACTAAAATTGTCTCTTCTTAATTAAATTTGGTACTTCCAGAATTCAATTTGATTCTTTCCGAAATAAAATGTTCTCTTTCTGAATTCAATTTGCTTCTTATCATTTTCAGAATTCAAGTTGATTTTTTTAAATTCAATTTGATACTTTCTAAATTCAAATTGCCACTTTCAAAAAGTGGAAATTAATTTTGATACAATGCAAATTCACATTGTCTCAATTCTGAATTCAATTTAGTATGCTTTCTGAATTCAAATTATCCATTTCGAATTGCTTCTTTCTTAATTAAACTTGACTCTTTCTGAATTCATGTTGATTCTGTTTGAATTTAACCTAATTCTTCTTCAATTCTGAACTCAATTCAACGCATTAAATTCAATTTTATGGTTTGTGAATTCAATTTGGTTCTTTCTAAATTCACATTGTCCCTTTTTGAATTCAATTTGACGCTTTTCGAATTCATTTTGATTCGTTTTGAATTCACATTGTTCCTTTCTAAATTTAACTGAATTCTTTTTGAATTTAATTTAATTCTTCTTAAATTGTTTTTTTATGATTACAATTTGACGATTTCTGAATGCAAATGCTAACTTTCAGAATTCAGTTTCATACTTTTTGAACTCATATTATCGCATTCTGAATTCAATTGACGCTTTTTGAATTCCACCTAATGCGTTATGTATTCAAATTGTTCTCTGCTGAATTCAAGTCTTTTTGATTCCAATTTCATTCTTCCAAAATGTTTTCTTTTTTGACTTAAATTTAACGCTTTCTTAATTCTAATTGTTCCTTTTTTTGAATCAATTTGACATTTTCAGAATTTGATTATTCCCGGAACAAAATTTTCTCATTTTGAATTCAATTTGATTTTTTCTAAATTCCCATTATCATTTTCAGAATTCAGTTTGATTCTTCCTGAATTCAAATTTCCCCTTTTTGAATTACTTTTGATACAATGCAAATTCACATTGTCTCTGTCTGAACTCAAGTTTTTTTTTTTTTTTGAATTCAGTTTGATTCTTCCTGAATTCAAATTGGCCTTTTTCGAAATCACATTGTTCGTTTCTGTATTCAATTTGTTGCATTCAGAAGTTAAATTATCTATTTCTGAACTAAATTTGATTCTTTCTGAATTCAAATAGTTCTCTTTTTTCATTAAAGTTGATTTTTTCTGAATTCATGTTGATTCTTTTTGAAATAAACTTGATTCTTCTTCAATTCTTCGATTCTCCATTCTGAATTCAATTTGGTTCTTTCTGAATTCCTATTGTCTCTTTTTGAATTCAATTTGACGCTTTCTAAGTTCAAATTGTTCCCCTCTAAAATCAATTGGATTCTTTCCGTTTCTTTACCTTAATTCTTTTTGAACTCAGTTTGATTCTTTCTGAATTTAATTTAATTATTTTTGAATTTAATTTGATCATTTCTGAAGTCAACTTGATTCTTTTTGAATCCATTTTGATTCTTCCAAAATTATTTAATTTTTTACTTCAATCCTTCTTAATTTACATTACCATTTTCAGAATTTAAGTAAATTTTTTTCTGAATTATGTTTGATTCTTTCTGAATTCAAATTGTCCCTTTCTAATTTAAACTTGTTTTTTTTTTTATAATTTCAAGTGGATTCTTTTTGAATTCAACTTGATTTTTTATAAATTTTCTATCTTGAACTGAATTCAATGCTTTAAATTCAATTAAACGTTTTCTGAATTCAATTTGGCGCTTTCGGAGTCCAAATTGCTCCCCACTGAATTCAATTTGATTCTTTCTAAATTCAATTGAATTCTTTCTAAATTCAATTGAATTCTTTCTGAATTCAATTCGATACTTTCTGAATTTAATTAAATTCTTTTTGAATTTGATTTGACCCTTTCTGAATTCCCTTTCTTGATTCTTTTTGGATTCAATTTGATTCTATTTAAATTGTTCTTTTATGAATTCAATTGGATGCTTTCCGAATTCAAATTGTTCCTCTTTGAATTCACTGTTATCTATCCGAATTTCATTAAATTTAATTTTTCACCAATCTGAATTGGGTTTGAATCTTTCTGAATTCAATCTTTAAATGGTGTAGTGACTTGCCCTTGAACAACGTGATTTCCTACTACATACACTACATACTAACTCAACAACACGTACGTACACACACTGTGGCACAATCTATTTTTCCAAAAATTAAAAAACAAAAACTTGGCATCATCGAGAAAGAAGAAGAAAAAAGAAAAACAGTAGCCGCGAAAGCAAACAAAACGGGAAGAAATCAGGTGGCTACAGAGACTAAAGACGCCATAGTAGATAGAGTCAATAATGCCTGAGCAGGTATTACTCATTTGTGGTATTTACGAAATCGACGCCAATCCAATGTCTAGTAATATATACAAAATACATTTAGATGTTTAATTTTATTTCTTCATTTGCTATTTATGTGAAATTTTCAAGACATTTGTACATCGGTGATGATACCAAAATTAACAGTAGCAATTAAAAGAAGCTGATTTTGTTTTTTACACAATTATTTACAGGCAAACACTTGCAACATTTTCTATATTTATTTATATATTTTTTATTTTATTTGCATATGAAGGCATTTACCTTTGGAAATATTCTATCTATAGTACAATTATGTTTGTAGATGACAAAAGAAATTCGAAGGGTGGAAGGAAGCGGCGTGGTGCAATCGATGAGTTTGTGTGTTTTTGTTGAACCTCGAAACATCGAAACAACGCTTGAACCCACCCGCATGACACATTCAAAACGAAAATGAAAGTGGTATGTCAATACAGCTGTGAGACAAATTAGGAGTACTCGCTGGTTGGCTGAGTGTCTGGCTGGCTGGCGTACGCTTTGATAATTTTTCTCATTCAATTCCTTTTCAGTTTCCCCTCTCTACTATGTACATACATATTAATATCCAAAGTTATGTTACTCATCTGTGGGTGTAAAAATTATAAAAAGCTCTACTCATTTAGCGTTACTTTCTGGCTGCTGCTGGCCGCTCTTCTTTTCTTTAACCCTTTTGAATTTTTGCGCTTTTGATCTTATTTATTTTTTATTTTTATGTTTTTGTAAAATTTACTCACTTGTATTTATTTATTTTTGCTATCATGGTTGTATACTGATAACATTTTGTTGTTGTTGTTGTTGCTGTGAAAAAAAGCTGTTGCTGCAATTTTTTGTTATTTTTATTATATTTTTTTTTTATTTTTATTGTCACCACACTCACTATTGCTATATGCAAAAGTGTGAACGAACTGACACCATCCCAAGTGTTGTTAACATGAATTGAAAGACAACAACAACAACAACAATAACAATATTGACAGCAGCCACGAACAACAGTTGTTGGCTTTTTTGTTTTAATTTATTATCTTTCATTATGATTATGTTAATACTTTAATTCATTTAAAATTTTTAATCTTTTATTATTGCATATTAATTATTACCTACAAAAATGTTGAATGTGAAAAATTAAATAGATTTTTTCACGCTTTTAAACTATTTAACGCTATGTTTTTAATCTGCTTCATGCTTAAACCTTGATTTAAATACAATTTTCTATGGATAAATATAAAACATATGAATATAAAAGCCGAAATTAGATTAGATTTAGATTGAAGTGTTATGGACTGATATTCTGAATTTTTAATGAATTATCTTTAAGAATATCCCTTCTAAATTCAGTTTTCTTCGAAAATGCTATTAGTTAATCTATATTAGAAAATTTCTTGGTCTCTATGGTATATATTTTTAAGGTATCCGGAAATATTCTAAAGCCCCTTCGAGTTTCCATTCAATCCTTTTCCTTTTAATTCATGAAACGATCGACAATCTTTGTAATTCTTCGTTTTGAAAACTGAATATCTCAATTTGTTCAATTTCTATTCGCTTAACACTTTAGTTAACAAATTTTCGATTGATTTATAAAAAATTGGGATTGATAAATTTTGATGTATAAGTAACACTCTTTTCTTTTTTCGGACCAAAAACTGTATATTTCTACCAACAATTTTTAAAAAACTGTAAATTGATTTGAAAAAAACTGTATATTTCGCGGTATGATTTTTTTCAACGAAAATTAACAAGGAAAGCAATTTATCCATCATCTATATCGTCTTCGTTCTTCATTTTCATATCTCCTTTTGTTGCTGTATTGAATTTGTGCTTGGAAGAAATTTGACGAAGCGATTCCGGCTTTGCTATGAGGTATTTATAGAATCAACGCATGGATATTTCAAGTTACATTTGACGATAAGAATCGCCTTCACTATTTCCACTTCTTTCAAAAATATACGCGCAATGAGTTGCCATTTCAAAAATTTTATATTTTTTTTTTAGTATATTTGGTAAAAAAGGCGGTATGCGGTTTTGGAATTGAAAAAACTGTATACTACAGCGAAAAACTGTATAGATTAGAGCGTTATGTATAAGGCATAAATCTGATCTCTAAACCTCTTAAATTTAATACGCGTGGCTTTATGAAGCCGGAATGGTTGAATGCCTAAAAGTATTTGTTGCTGAATAAACTTTTCATCAATTTGTTTTTAAGTAATTAAATATATTGTATAAAAATTCAAATTCCTTGCTATTCGCAACTAGTTTTTTTATCTGGCTGGTATGACGGGAAGTATTTTATTTTTTTTTTTTTCTCAAACTCAAAATAATTAATTTTCCTGTTTTTCACAAATTTTTTACTTTCTCTGTCGCTAATGTCTGTAATACTCATTATAATTCATAACTGATGCATATCTTTAAACAATTGGGAAATTCCATAAACGATATGATAAAATGTAGGCTGTCTAGAGACAAGCTTGGGAGCTAGAGAGTTAAGGAGACATACCAGTTTAAAATTGGAAAAATTTACTTTTTGGGGAATTTTTTTTTGAGAAACTATGATATTTAAATTATTTAGAAATTTTATAAATATCTTATTAAAGGACAAAACAAAAAAGAACATTTTTTTTACCACTTTTAATCTAACATGGCGGTGGTATAAGGAGTGAGATCGAAAAAATCTTAACACACGTTTTACCTAATAATTTTTTTTTTGGGTGTAAAATTTAAAAATTTCTTTGATCTAGTTATCTTTGAAAAATATGTCAGTTGTTATTTTTAATGACAAAAATGTTGATTTATTATGAGTTTGATCAAAATGAGTGAAGAAAAAGAAGTACGTCTTAAAATTATTAAAAATTTTCAAAAAAATCCAAATTGGTCCTACAAAAAATTGACCAAAGAATTGAAGGTCTGCCGTCAAACTGTTTCCAATGTTATTAAACAGTTTCAGGAGAATTTGACCATCTACAGGAAACCTGGTTCGGGAAGAAAACAAGGACCACATGATATTGGGAAAGCCAAGAAAATAGAAAGCATATTGAAAAGATCTCCAACATCTGGTGGAAAAGCCGCCCGGTTAGCCCAGTGCTCTGACTATTTGGTGCGAAAAGTTAAAGCCAATGCAGGTTTGAAAACATACAAAGTCCTAAAAGTTCCAGACAGGAATGCTGCAAAAAATTTAGACGCCAAAAGTAGGGCTCGGAAATTAAAATCGAATTTCTTACAAAAATATTCATGTTGTATAATAGACGACGAAACGTATGTACTGGCAGATTTTACGCAGCTTCCGGGTCAAAATTTTTATGTTGCTGATGCTCGAAGAAATGTCGAAGAACAATTTAGAATCCAAAAGCAGACAAAATGTCCTAAAAAAATCCTGGTATGGCAAGCTATATGAAGTTGCGGCAAAAGAAGCAAGTCATTTGTTACAGTGGGCTCTATAAATACCGAAATATACATCAAAGAATGTTTGAAAAAAAAGGCTTCTTACTTTCATAAGAGAACATAATGTGTCCACATATCTTTGGCCCGATCTGGCCCGATCATGTCACTACGGCAAGAAAGCTCTGGAGTGGTACCAAAGTAATAACATAGTTTTTGTACCAAGAGAGGCCAATCCTCCAAATTGTCCGGAGCAAGGCCGTATTTAGGGGGGGGGGCGGTTTTGGGGGTTCTGACACCCCCCGCCCCCCCGAAATGTGGAAACTTTATTCTAATTTTTTAGATTAATTGCCAATGGATGGAAAAAAAGTCAAAATAAAATCTATTTAACGATATTTTTACCTCCATCGGTTTTTTTTATCTAAAAAGTGAAATATAAAAAATTTATTTGAAATCTTAGTTACACTAAGCGATCAAATCCAATTTGTTTCCTTCGACATGAGGTTTGACAACGGATTCGAAAAAAGAAGGTGATACTGAGCACTGCATTCATAGTTTTTTTTGGGTCAGTAACTGTTTTTGATTTAAGGTTTCGTCCTGAATCAGTTTGAAAAGTTTAAATATTAATAAAAATAGAAAAAATTATCAAATTCTTGTAAAATAAGACTTGCTTGAACCCCATTTTTTTCCTAAAACGTTACGTGGTGGGAAGTTTTTGACCTCAGATTCGTGTTCAACGTGAAAAATTCTTTCTCAAAAACTCCATCTTATTAGCAAAACCCATCTTAAAATTAATTTTATAACGCATTATTGCTCAGAGCACCACGACTAGAAAGATCTCTTTCAATGCTGTGACTTCACGAATTTAGGGAATATAAGCCAACCTCATCCGGGTTCCTTATCATATGATATGATAATGGCTCAAATTCCCAATGATGATCATTTGAAAAAAATGAGCCTCTACTATTTTTGGTAATTTTTTTGAGGTTGGGTACATCATCAGTAGTGGGAAGTCAATGAGTTAATGAAATTATGTCCCTCACGATAAAAAAAATGCACTAGAATGCACATTGAATAATATTTAATTTGATTATTCTGGTAATTTTTTGTCACTTTTGGCCATTTTTTTGAGGTTAAGATTAAAAAAAATTGGAAAATTTTTCCTAAAATTTTAATTTTATAGGGTCCATCAAATGTATCATTGATTTAATTTATTGTATTTAAAAATCAGTTTGATAAAAATTATTTATGAATATTTTTTTCGAATGAAAAAATCAAAACTCTAAGATCAAGCGTTTAAAAATTATTGAATTTTATATATGTTAAGATTTTTTCGATCTCACTTCTTATGTAGGGTAAAAGCTAATTTTTGGTGGTAGAGTGGATTTCAAACTTCATAATAAAGATAGAGTCATTTCTTTATGAGTGGAACCACAAAAAAGTGAAACTTTCTCCTGTCCCTTTTTTTTAGGATCCTTTTTGACAACAAAGCTCTGTGAAATGAGATCAGTTTGCAGAGATCAGTTCTAAAAAAAAAGTTCATATTCATGTATCCGAGCTATCCGAACTTTAAAATTCAGCTATTCTATACTATAAGAATTGATCTGTCAAATAATTTTCATAATTTTACAAAAGTGTTTTACTATAGCTGAAAATGTCGAGTTTCGTGCCAACAAAACAACATTTGCGGGAAGTTTTAATTTGCCTCTTCCATTTAAAGAAAAACGCAACTGAAGCACATCGTTTACTCACTGAAGCTTATCCTGACTGTGCTATAGACGTTAGAATGTGTCAGGTGTGATATGCCCGTTTCAAAAGTGGTGATTTTGATGTTGAAGACAAAGTTCGAAGATGAAGAATTGAAGGCATTACTCGAAGAAGATTCATGTCAAACGCAACATTGATGGCGATCTGACTTTACGAAGGGAGTGCAATATTTTGGATGTAACTGTAATGTCTTAATCGGGAGATTTCCTCTTGAGGTTTAATTTGGCTCTTTGCAGGCACAATTTCTATACAATTTTTATGCCTTTAAACCATTTTGGATGATTAAAAATTTAAAATTTGAAATGAGCTCAGTTTGGCATTCTAAACACAAATTAATTTAATATTTCCAATCGCTAAATAAAAAAGTACAAAATCAGCAAAAGTTTCTGCTGCTCAGCAGTTCTTTTTTTTTTTTCTCTTTTTTTTGAGTTATTACTTCTTCGAATCAATTTTTTTTCTTTGTATTCTTTTTACTTTGAGTTGGCAATATTTTCTGTAAACACTTTACAGATTTTTCTGTGATTGTTGTGATAAATATAAATATAAGAAGAACTGCCTGAAATGGAACCCGATTCCGCGCACCCAACTTCAAGTAGCTTCTTTCAACAAACGAAGTGGGTAAGCAAGTGAATGACAGAGTAAGAACAATACACAGACACGGAGAGAAGTAGAGTGAGTGAGAGGGAGACAGAGAGAGAGGGAGAGGAAGTGAGAACCAGATCGTAAGAATAGCAATAGCGCCAAATGTGCGCGAATGCATCAAGTGACAAGTTGTTGTTGTTTTTGTTGCCGCTGCTGCTATGCATTATTATAAATGACAATAGTTGCTCATTTGATTTTAGTTTCTTTTTTTTATTTATTATTTATTTATTTTTTTTTTTTTTTTAATTTACTATTATTGTCAAGTGTCTGCTTCTTCTTCTGTTTCTTCCACATTGTCGTCGTCTCTACATTTTCCTGCTATTGTGTGCTGATGTTGTTACTATTTTGAACAGATAAATTGTTTTTTGGCAAACGTCACTATACAACAACAGCAAAAACCACAACAAATAGTTGTTGTTGATGATGAGGATAAAGAAGAAGCATCGCAAATATGTCACCGCAATGTTTTTTCGGTTTTTCTATTTTTTTTTTTTTTTTTTTGCATTTGAAAAATGACACATGCACGCGCTGTATGAGTAAGAATTTTGGTTTTTCTTCAAATTTTGAGATTAATAAATAATGGCGTCGGATTTTCGCGTTTTATGTTTAGTTCTTTTTTTTTTTTTTTTGCTTTTGGGCATATTTTTTAATAGTATGTAATAATAATACAAAAAACAAAATTTGTAATTTATTTTACAAAAACATTTATGTATGTATACAAATATAAAATCTTTTAATTGGCGACAACACGCAATCAACAATAAGTACCCAGTAGGAAATTGAATGATTTGATGCATGAAGTATGCTTGGTTCGAAGAAAAACGGCTATAAAATTGAGGAAAAATGGGAATGATTTGGCGCCATAGAAACGGTTTCCTCATTTAGATATATAAAATTTCTTTGAGTTGAGAAAATATTTTTCAAATATGAGAAATTGTATATAATTTAGGTAAAATTTTCCACAGTTTGAGGAATAATTTTCCATAGGTTAAAGTTAATTTACTTTTTGGAAAAGAAATCTTCATTTTTTGGAATATTTTCTACAATGTTGTTTTAATTAAAAGGCATAGAAATCACTTTTTTTTTTACTTGTATTCATTTATTATTTTATTTTTAATAAAAATTAAGGTTTACATTCATACGTATTTTTACAAACACTACAGGCATCGTCGCCTTGAAATGATCAAAAGATATTTATGGCCACCAAAAAATTATAAATTGAACTTGATTGAAATTTGTATCTTTTGAATATGTTTTATTTTTTTTTCAAAAATTATATCAATAGCCACAAACCACTTTGCTTGAAATAGAGACGCCGACTTAAAAATTCAAAAGAAAAACAAAGCGTACGCGATTATCTGCTAAGGCCAAAAGAGTAAAGCTAGGTTCTTGGATATACAAAAATTTTGTATGGAGAACATTTTTGGTATATTCGTCTCTTTCTTACATTTTCATTTTTTATGCAAAAATAGTATGTAAGTTTAATTACCTTATTTTATTCTAAATAAGGTAATTTGTTCTTTTATGGTATTTTGTTACTTTTGTTTTGCAGCCAAATGGTGCTTGAATTTTTATATGCTGGTGCGACTAAATTTTGGAAAAAACAAGTTTATGGAAACTTCCATTGTTCCATGCGTATTTATGTTAATAATAGACCAAGTAATTCATAAAAGCTCTTGAGTTAAAATTTTATGCAGAGACGCGTTGTAAGGACTAAGTTTTAGAAAAAAATTATATTTGAAGATGCCCATTTACCACACCCATATTTTCTTGTGTTTTATTTACTTTTTATCTTACTTTTCTTTAATTTTAGTTTTAACAATTTCATTGAAACTTGGGATTTGATTTCAATTGGTGGGCAGCAGCGCAATTAAATTTCCAAAAATGAAGAAAAAACTTACTTCAAAAAACTTACTTCATTTTGAGGAAAATTTACATAAACGAGAGAAATTTTCGTGGATTTAAATTGAGGAAACTTTTTCTTTATTCTAGAGATGGGTATTTTTCTGGGTGTACATAATTTGTTTTAGGGAATTTTTCAAGCCAAAAACAAAATGGCAGAATTCTTCGAAACTGTCGCGTTTTTGTATAAAATCATTTAGATATAAAATCGTTCACTCGCTTTCTACTTAAATTGTCTACCTCTTCATTTTCAACCAAATTCTAATAAATAATATGACAGTGCGTCATCAGTGTTGCTACATAGGTATTTAAATAAACACAAAAGGTCTTAGAATATACTAAAGGATGTATGCTAAATGGTATCTTTTTACTTTTTATAGAGGATATAAATTCAAACACACCGATCTGGCTACTATCGGAGAATATTACAGAAATGAGCATATTTAGATTTTTTTTTTATCGATTTTAAGTCTTTCATTGAAACTGGGAAACCGAAGTGTTTTTTATGAAAGAGAAAGTGACGAAGTGTCACGCTTGAAAGTGAAGTGAAAAACTTCTATTGAAGTAACAGCGACAGCACTGGTCTAGGGACACACTTAGTTCTGAACGGTCCACTGTGATACTATAGTCTTGGGACCTATAGTTTAACGCTAGTTCTGAACGGCTTGTTCCTCTCCTTATTTCCTCAGGGTTCTTATCCAGGCTAAACATTGATATGTATGATAGAATTTATCAAAAATATCAGAGAAAAATTTCCGTGAAATCGTGTCGGCATATCCCAATTACCTTTTTAAGTGACTATCAATTCCCCTCCCCCCTTCCCCCCCCCCCCCCCCCGCCCCCCTCTTACCGATGATTTTCATATATTTTAGTCGGCCAAGAATGGGAAAAAAATTTTAAAGACAGAAAAATTAAAAATCCCCTTTCTTTATCAAATCATTCCTTGTACTCTTATTTTTACCTCTGTGGTTGGTTACCATGGGAACATGTCACTATATCACATACAAATTTCCATATAGCTCCTACTTACGTATTCAAGTACCTACTTAGCAAGCCCGAATATGAGAAAGCATAGCTAAATTTTTCATAAAACTTTCCATAAGATCGTGTTTATGTATTTTGTTTCCTTCAAGTTCTCTTCAAGTCTTTTCACTATAACAATTTTCAAGAAATCATTTTTGTTCGCATCATTACCTCGTTACGTTCTCATCCAACCTTGAAATGAGATACTTTCTCACTTTTTTCCCGAATTTTTCATACAAAATTCTCTCAAATCTTTCTCAGAACTCCTACTTACCTATTCAAGTACATTATTATATTTATTTCTATTCAAACCTTCTTGAAATTGTGTCTCGAAATTTTACTTATCTCTTTCATTCTACCATCTCAATTGTGTCTATAATTCACATTTACTTCTTCAAATACTTATTAGAATTTGAAATTGCTTCCTCCTGAATGTGGAGGAAGCTTGGGTAAATTTTTCATACAAATTTCTGGTATTTCTATTTTTTTACTTTAGTACTCAACAAGATGAGTTCTTTTCCTTAAATAATACAGTTCATTAAAATTATTCGCTCAAAAAACTTTGGAGAAATGAAATACCTCACCTGAACACCTACTTTACCGTTTTTTATTCAAATCACTACCTGGTTTTTGAATTTTTCTGTACCATGTTAGGGTTTGGAGATAAGAAAAGCGTCCAAACTTCGTAGATTTTTTCTAGACCATTTTAAAATTAACGAAAACACAAACATACAGAAAGTAAAATAGAAACAACTTAAGTTCTGTCCCCTAAAATAATTTGAAATATTAATATAAATTGGCGTAATTTATCGACATTTTCTTAAATATCTCCGCAGACGAAGTGAGCCAAAAATGATTTGAGGAAATATTTGGAACTTATGAAAATTAAAATCTTTCCCGAAATATTTTTCAAAATAATTTTGTTTACAAAATGTAACCTGTCGGAAAGTGCTTCTATAAACGAGTGAAAATTTTTATTCCTTCTTAACCCTCTCAGGATTTTCGTACACATATGTGTACATGAATTTGAACATTTTTACTGACTTTGATTTGTCTTTGTTGTTTTTTCGTCTATCGTTTGGAACAATCGAAACATTACCGTCGAAACTATTGTAACTTTTATGGGACAACCTTACTTTTTTCTTGTTTGTGTCGCCAATTTCAAAAAATTATTAAAAATACTAAATAATAAAAAGATGTGTAAGTCGGAGTATTTTAAAGCTCTGTAAACGTTGTTTTTGTAAAAATATGTGTACATCGCGTACGGCTAAACCTAGACATCTAAAAACTCGTGACTATATGGGGGGCTCCTAAACACGAAAATCAACATCTCGATTTTTTCCTACTACAGGAAGTACAAATTCTCCTGAGAGGGTTAGAGCTCAAACATGAGCCTGACAGTCTCAAAAAAATTTTTAATAGCTTTATATTTTTCTAGCTATTTTGAATACTTTTTTGAATTTAAACATTTTTTTTATACTTTTCCACAAGTTTTTCTTAGCTGAGGGATTTTCTTTCATTCTTAATTATATTATAGAGCAAAGTATATACCTAAATTAGCATTTGTAGATGAATCAGTAAATTTTCAACTAAATTTGTCTGGGTTGATATAGTTCCCTACAGGGTACTAAGTCTATTTGAGTTGATATAGTTTCCTACTGGGTACTTATACACACACATGATATAATTGGCACTGCTGGCTTGTACTTTGATTTATGTGCCTACTGAGTTTTGATTTGAAATACAATGAAGTAGTGAAGATTTAAATTTCGTGTGGTTTTAGTTTCATTAATTGTTTGAGAGTTACATTTCAAAATTTTTGTAGATTTTTAGAGAAAAACTGAATTTTTTTTTTATTTTGTTCTATCTTCTAGGTTGCAGAATATAGGTGGTCAGGACTCTACATTCAGTCAGGTGTCTCCATTCCGTCTGGTCTCTCCATTCCGTCAGGTGTCTCCATTCCTTCCATTTTATTCAGAAATAACGATCATTAGGTCTTATAAATTTATCAGAGAGAAAGCGTTTCATTCCCAAAATTGCTTCTTTGATGTCCAAGTAATTGTTTTTATTTTAAAATCACTTAAAGTTTTATGAAGTCTAGTATTGTTTTTGCTCCGTATAAAGGACGTCTCTATCTCTATTATCTACTGACAAAGGAATTCTATTGTTTAGAATATATATTTTTTTTTCTTATTTATCATAATCACAATTACTTACCTCTGAATTCTATATAATTTTATTAAGTGTTTCTTTCTGCTTAATACTATATTTTAGTCTACCTAGGTATATGTAACAAAAACAAAAAAAAAAACAAAAAAATTCATTAGCAAAATATTTTTGGGATTAGAGTTCGATTTTACTTCTTTACAGACTGAAATTCATTCTTTTTCTGGAAAACCACAATACAACGATAGTTTTATTGGAGTTTATGGTCAACCTCTTATACTGGCACCATCCATATTTAAGGGCACTGTATATCAGGTATGAGAAATCGTTTGACCATCTCTTTTTTATTGTTGTTGCTTTAATGTCAGTGATAAGTGAAAAAAATAAAATAAAAATATTATTAATAGATGTACTAGTTATATATTTTTTTGTACATGCTAAGTACATTTTTGATATGCCCAAAGTAAATTCCGAAAATTTTGTTTCCATTCTGACCCAAGAAACCCCCAAACCCTTTCTCCTGAATCAGTCTGGCTTACTATAGTTCCCTTTGATATGAAATATAATGGAGTAATGAAGTTTTCCATTTCGTGTGTCAATCTCAGTGATCGCTTAAAAAGTAGAAATACATAATTATTCCGATTGCCGGATATCTCAGAGATCACGGTTATTAGGAACCGCCATATAAATATATATTTGATAAAATTCTCATTGCAGTTCTGGTGCCGTAGAAACACTTTAAGGCACTCGCTTATCTCTAGAGATTGCGGGAAAGATTTTATTATTCTTTTAACTCTAATAGAGGCACATGGGTCTGGGCAGACCAATTTGATTTAAGAATGAGAAGAATGCAATAAAAAATATAACTAGTACCAGATCTTTTATGATTTCCTCAAGCAATATGTATCAAGAGAAGATTCAGTCATTTATTCTGAAATCGAAGTGGTGAGTCGTGTGTGAACCACATGCATACTATAACTTTGCACAAAGGTCCAGCCAGACCTTCATAGGACAGTCCGAGAGGAAAAGCGGTCTTAAATTTATGTAAGAGCAAAAGTGAAATAATTTAGTATCTCAGTGCAAGAGCGGAATAAGTAAAACGGTTTAAAGTGAAAATAAAACCACTTAAAAGGGCAAAAATGGTATAACAATTTTTTCAGAGCAAAAACAGCACAGTGATTTATCCCGTTTTTGCTCCGAACATATTTCGTTTCGCTTTTGCTCTGAAAATATTTCGTTTCACTTTTGCTCTGAAAATATTTCGTTTCACTTTTGCTCTGAAAATATTTCGTTTCACTTTTGCTCTGAAAATATTTCATTTCACTTTTGCTCTTAAGTAAAATTATTTCACTTTTTTCTGAACGTGAAAGTTATATCAATTTTCCTCTCAGTCTCTCAATATATAGTGAAGGTGAATTTTTGTCGTTACTTTTTAGTGATGAGTGTCAGCTGCGTTGATTGTAGAAAATTTATTTACCAATCCTATATGCCGAGCATCGTCGCCACCGTCGTCATAAACTTTGTTTTCAATTATTTTATTACGTTTTTCTACTATTCTTACCTTTTTTTACCTGAGTGAATAAAACACTGATTGTAGCAATCAATTTGAGACTTCAAGGCAAATGAGCTACAATCACTCACATGACTTTACTTTATACTTGAAGTCACAGTCATGACTTCAAATTGGTTTGAAGTCGCAGCCATGACTCCAAATTGGTTTGAAGTCGCAGTCTTCACTTCAAATTGGTTTGAAGTTGCAGTCATGACTTTAAATTGGTGCGGATGCGAAGTTTTGCAGTCAATTGAGACTTCACATCCATCTGAGTGAAGTCTGTTATTGAATGAAAAAAAATATACAGTATTCATAAGTAGTATAATTATTTAATTAAACATAAAAAGGCTGTTCTTTTTTAGTTTCATGTGCACTAGACTTTGTAATATAACGTATTGGTTTTGGGCGGATATTTGTAATAAGAAAAATAATTCGTAACAAGTGTGAACATAAAAAGGTGAAAAATTCTGAAAAAATAACTAAAATGACTTCCAAGTTGTTTCCATGAATTCACTTTTTTTCAAAGAAGTCAATTGACCTCGAATTATTTCAGTGAAGTCAATTGACATCAAATGACTTCAATTGACTTCAAATAACTTTAATTGGCTTTAAATGACTTCAAGTCAATTAATAATCAGGACTTCAAATGAGAGACTGGCCATTCATGATTTAAAAAAATGGCTTGAAAATAAAGGATAAGTCATTGACTTCATTGATATGACTTGTGACTTCACAGTCTTAATTCTGCATTCACAAAAAGATTGCAATCATTTTTTTAGAAATCAATTGACTTCAAACTTGAAAAGACTGCAATCTTTTACAGCTCTGATTCATAGAAATAGCTTATGATGATAACAATTTTATTTTAATATAATAAAATTACTACTACCAAAATATCGATTTATTTTGCAGTCATAATTTAAAATCACTTGAAAAAAGCGCGCATAAATATTAAAAATAATAGAAATATTTGTGAATGTGAAACATTGGTTTTTTGTCAAAATGTTTAAACAAAAGAGAGAAAAAAAAAATATAAAAAAATATGAAGAAAAAAAAAAATAATAAAAAAATTATTATAAAAATAGTTCTCAAAAAAAAAAAAAAAAAAAAAAACTCCCACTCAAAAGGAAAACAGTTTATCATTTTCTTGTTGAAAAAAATGAAACTAAATTTTATCTGCTGCTGCTGCTGCTGCCGCTTGTCAACGATATATTCATCGACTTCTAGCTACTGGATATTACTCAAACTAAAAATCCATAAAAAATAAAAGTTGTTGATTAAATTTCTTTTTAAATGATTGATTGATTGCAGGCATTTAATTTATGTGGCTGCAATTTCTTAAAAACTATACAAGAAAAGTGTAACCAAATTGAAAATGAAAAAGAAACCTAAACTTACATAAAACATTTTAAAACAAAAATAACTAAAAATAAGCAACAACAACAAAAAGAAAAACAATTTACATGTGCTCAAAATAGAAACAACAACAACAAGATCAACAGTTGCACTACCAGCAGCAGCAGCAGTTGCAACTACAAAAATTCCGCGCTGTATCACAAAAAAGTCGAACCGCAACGAAATGAAGATGAATTGCTTAAAAAATTTTTTGCTTTTACTTACACTGCCGCAGCAGACAAACAACATCGAAAGAAATCAGAATCAGAAATTGTAACAAAAAAAAAATAAAAAATAAAATAAAATTTTGTTCGATTTGAAGAAATTTGCGCTAAAAGTCAATTTGCACTACATATATGTATACATATGTTTGTTTGTATATATGTATGTACGTGTGTGTGTGTGTGTGTTAGTATGTGCACTCAAAGACCTGCAAACAATAAATTTCTTGCCAAGAAATTTTCTACACAGACACAACGCATCTCAACTCAACTCAACAGCGACGACGACGATACGCATAGATATGCAATAGCAACAACAACACCAATTGCAACTGTTGCTGCCCTTTTTCGTTAATGGCATCAGAAAGCAAACAGAAAAATCACAAAAAATTTATTTTGGTTTTCTTTCTTTTTTCTTTATTTATTTATTTTTTTATACATTTGAAATATTTTGCAAAACTAAATTTATTTTATTTTTTTTACTTGACTTTCCATATTGTGTTGACTGTTCATTAGTTGTTGTTGTTGTGATTGCTGTTGTTGGTGGTTTTTCTTTTTTGTTTTTTGCTGTTGCTATTTTGTTGCTACTGTTGTTATACGCAATTAGTTGCACTGTTTTCTACTTTTCCATTGCGCCAGCATTTCTTTATTTTCTTTTCTCATCGTTTTTTTTCTTTACTTTTTTGATTTATAAATTGTTGGCTCGATTTGTGCAATTTATTTTGCAATGCATTGCAATTTTCTGTTGCTGTTGTCTGTTGACTGTGTTGATAGCTGCTGCTGCTGTTGCTGTTGCTGCTGCTCCTCCTGTTCTTGTGATTTTATGTTGTGTTTTTGTAATTTGATGTTGTTGCTCGCATAGCAATTGACGAGTAGAAGGGATTGCTACCAGAAATTTCTTCATTTACGCACAGTGGATGGGGAAAATTATGGGCAGGAGATTATTTATGAGTTATTGGAAATCTTTTAAATTTCATACATCACTCGTACTCGAGTCTTGAAGCTGGCATCTGAACATAAACTCTTCACAGTAATGTTTTCTCTAAGTCTAACCCAAAGCGTGTTTTTTATACAAATTTGTCGCACCAATGGGGGGCAGAAGAGGGAGAGAGAAGGGTTTGATAATTACAATAATCTATAGCAGTTTGAAACCCAATTCGACTTTTGCCTCTTCCCTTTTTAAGACTTAGTTACTTCACTGCATTGCTATATTAGTATATGATCAATTATTTATGAATCGATCATAGACCAGAGATCATAGGCCAGAGAACGTAGACCAGAGTTTATGACGAGAGACCATAGACCAGAAATCATAGAGACCAGAGATCATAGGCTAGAGATCATGGACTAGAGATCAGGGACCAGAGATCGTAGATAAAAAATCAGTGATCAAATAAAATAGACCAGAGATCATAAACTAAAGATCATAGACCATAGGCCAGAGATCATAGGCCAGAGATTATAGGCCAGAGATCATGGACTAGAGATCATGGACTTGAGATCATAGACCAGAGATCGTAGATCAAAAATCAGTGATTAAATATGATAGACCAGAGATCATAGATCAGAGATCATAAACCAGAGATCATAGGCCAAAGATCATAGACCAGAGATCATAGGCCAGAAATCATAGGCCAGAGATTATAGGCCAGAGACCGCAGACCAGAGATCATAGATCAGAGATCATAGGCCAGAGATCATAGGCCAAAGATCATAGACCAGAGATCATAAACCAGAGATCATAGGCCAAAGATCATAGACCAGAGATCATAGATCAGAGATCATAAACCAGAGATCATATGCCAAAGATCATAGACCAGAGATCATAAACCAGAGATCATAGGCCAAAGATCATAGACCAGAGATCATAGATCAGAGATCATAGGCCAGAGATCATAGACCAGAGATCATGGACCAGAGATCATGGACTAGACATCATGGACTTGAGATCATAGACCAGAGATCGTAGATCAAAAATCAGTGATCAAATATGATAGAACAGAGATTATAGATCACAGACCAGAGATCATAGATCATAGACCATAGATCATAGACCAGAGATCATAGATCAAAGACCAGAGATCAAAGACCAGAGATCATAGGCCAGAGATCATAGACCAGGGATCATGGACTAAAAATCATGGACCAGAAATCGTAGATCAAAAATCAGTGATTAAATATCAGAATATAGACTAGAAAACATGGCCCAGAGATCGTAGAGCAAAAATCAGGGATCAAAGGTGATAGACCAGATATCATAGACTAGAGATCATTGTCCAGAGATCATAGGCCAGAGATCATTGGACAGAGATCATAGACCAGAGATCTTAGATCAAAAATTAGTGATCAAGTATGATAGACCAGAGATCATAGATCAGATATCATAGACTAGAGATCAAAGACTAGAGATCATTGCCCAGAGATCGTAGAGCAAAAATCAGCGATCAAAGGTAATAGACATAGACCAGTGATCATAGACTAGAGATCATAGACCAGAGATCATAGATCGGAGATCATATGCCAGAGATCATAAACTAGAGATCAAAATCTAGAGGTCATGGACCAGAGATCGCAGACCAAAAATCAGTGATCAAAGATGATAGACCAGAGATTATAGACCAGAAATCGAAGGCCAGTGATCATACATCAGAAATCATATACCAAAGTAAATATATCATAGATCACAAACCAAAGAGATTATAGACCAGAGATTATTAAAAAAAAAATAGATTATATGAGTTTTAATTAATAAATTTTCATATTGGTCAGTAGAGGGAAGTAGAGTACCTATAGGTAGATTGAAGCCCGAGTTGGTTCCATCTTTCACCTTCCTCTTCACATCCTCTTTTCATTTTTCAAGACTTCATTGCTTCAGAGTACTGCAAATTGTGTTTAATCATTTATAAAGATTGCCAGAGATGACGAAAAAAAATCATATGAAGTTCTTAATCATTAATAAATTCTTGATTTATATATTCACTTCTAGAACAGGGAATAGGAGGCATAGTGGGAAGGAAGATTAAAACATAACCCGGATCTAACCCCCCTTCTCCTCCCTTTGAAACGACCTTGTTTCTGTAATGTGATTGTGTTGAAAATGCTTTTTCAAAAACTAAATTCAAGGTTTGAATTTTCGTAATATGAAAACAATGGCCTAATCAGAATTAAGAAATCAGTTGATAAATATATTAATCTTGAGAAAAATCAATTTTAATCGATATGACTAGCATTAGTCACTCTCTTTGCAGAGAAAACAAGTCTAGGATCTAGATCTGATCCGTTTTCCTTTACTAGGGTTGTTTGCAAAAACCTTGAGCTTTCCTTGCTTGTTATAGAATTCAGTGGGGAAGAATTGCTGAGCAATCAGGGAAATCACTTTCATTAAATGATTTTACAATTACTTATGAAACCTTTTACAGCGAAGTTAGAAAATCTGAATAAAATTCGAATCATTTATGAAACTTCTCCAAGAGACTAGAGACACAGAGTTTTCAATTTAATCAGAAATCCTTGAAGAGAGATTGAAAGATATTTTAAACTTCAAGTCAAAACAGTTCCTTAGTTCTGATTCGATAACTGACGATCACTGAAAAAGTTTCGGTTCGTTAAAGACAAATTTTGAAGGTCTGACAAACTCAAAAGATTCAGTAAATGATCAGAGCAGATTAAATAGAAATAATTAATGAATGAGCATAAAGAATGAATAGTGATAGCTAGCAGGATAACAGGATAAGAGTCCCAATACTTATTTTTGTAAGTTTTGCAAAGAAAAACAGATTAAGCTATGACGAGCACTGACTAATCATGAATTGAGGTGATTTTTCAGAGTAATTGGTAGAATAAAACCTTATTATCGGGAACAATTATTTTAAACTGAGAAAGCGAACCTTAATGGAACAGAGTAAAAGAAAATTCCAGTATTTTTTAAACAAATTGCAATTATTTAAATTTGATGTTGACTTAAACTTATGAAATCTCAAACGAAAAAACTTTTAAATCACAAACCATTTATGGTTTAATACGAGGATGTTGTGGTCGCACAAAAAAAACATAATGACTCAATTTTAATTTCCTAAATAAATAAATACCACTGTAGCAACTTCATCATTATATAGTATTACACGAAGACGACAAATACAAATCACACTGCCTTGCCATCTTTCCACTTGCATTTTGCTGTCTCTAGCGCATAGAATTGCAATTTACAAAATATATTTGTATCTTGTATTCACTCTATAAAAACCAGAGGAGGCATTATAATTAATTTAACTATTGAAAAACAGCCAAACATAAAAATAAATTGAATGCGAACAAAACAAATGAAATAAAATAAAAATAAATATAAATTTTAAATAAAATAAAAAAAGGAAAAAGAAAACATCAAAATTTTTAGACGAGCAAGTGGCAGGAAAACATCAAAACTATTTACAATTTTCACATAAATATATTTAGAAAATAATTCACAAATTTTAAGAATTTAATGCAGCAGATACAAAATAGATTAGATTGCATAAAAATTTAAGATTCATGTACATATTATAAGATATGTTAAGCTATATTGAGAAGGGGTTGAAAGAGAGATAATTTTGAGAAAGTGAAATTAAAAAAATATGCATTTAATAAGTAATGTGTTGTTGGGTTTGTTTTTTTAATTATACGATACGTAGATTTGTGATGTAATTAGGTATGGAACCATTGTCGGTATGGAAAGTTCAGTGAAGTTTACTTAACTTAAGTTCTATTGCTTGATTGATAAGTTTTAAGAGATATTATCGTTTGTTATTAAAACTTATTTAAAACAAACTTTGCCTAATAGTTCTACAAAAACATTTTTCAACCTTGGGTTATTTTATTTTATTAGCTAAAAAATCAATTTAGTAGTTCCAAAACTGTTGCGTTATGCCCATTTTTTGATTTTTGTCTATTTTTAGCGTTTCATGAGTTTTGTCCCTTTCCTAAGTCTGGTCCATTTCATGAGTTGTGTCCATTTCTTGATTTTTGTTTATTTCAAGAGTTTTGTCCATTTCATGAGATTTCTTGATTTTTGTCCATTTCATGAGTTTTACTCATTTCATGAGTTTTGTCCATTTCTTGACTTTTGCATATTTCAAGAGTTTTGTCCATTTGATGAGTTTTACTGATTTCTTGATTTGTGTCAATTTCTTGACTTTTGTCCATTTCATGAATTTTACCCATTTCTTGATTTTGTCCATTTCTTTTATTTTTGTCCATTCCAAGAGTTTTGTCCATTTCATGAGTTTTGTTCATTTAATGATTTTGGCCATTTCATGAGTTTTGTCCATTTCTTGAGTTTTGTCCATTTCGTGAGTTTTGTTTATTTCAAGAATTTTGTATATTTCTCGACTTTTGTCCATTTCATGAGTTTTGTGCATTTCAAAAGATTGGTCCATTTCTTGAGTTTTTTCCATTTCATGAGTTTTGTCCATTTCTTGATTTTTGTGCATTTCTTGATTTTTGTCCATTTCATGAGTTTTACTCATTTCATGAGTTTTGTCCATTTCTTGACTTTTGTATATTTCAAGAGTTTTGTCCATTTGATGAGTTTTACTCATTTCTTGATTTGTGTCAATTTCTTGACTTTTGTCCATTTCATGAATTTTACCCATTTCTTGATTTTGTCCATTTCTTTTATTTTTGTCCATTCCAAGAGTTTTGTCCATTTCATGAGTTTTGTTCATTTAATGATTTTGGCCATTTCATGAGTTTTGTCCATTTCTTGAGTTTTGTCCATTTCGTGAGTTTTGTTTATTTCAAGAATTTTGTATATTTCTCGACTTTTGTCCATTTCATGAGTTTTGTGCGTTTCAAAAGATTGGTCCATTTCTTGAGTTTTGTCCATTTCGTGAGTTTTGTCCATTTCTTGATTTTTGTGCATTTCTTGATTTTTGTCCATTTCATGAGTTTTACTCATTTCATGAGTTTTGTCCATTTCTGCACTTTTGTATATTTCAAGAGTTTTGTCCATTTGATGAGTTTTACTCATTTCTAGATTTGTGTCCATTTCTTGACTTTTGTCCATTTCATGAATTTTGTCCATTTCTTTTATTTTTGTCCATTCCAAGAGTTTTGTCCATTTCATGAGTTTTGTTCATTTAATGATTTTGGCCATTTCATGAGTTTTGTCCATTTCTTGAGTTTTGTCCATCTTTTAACTTTGTTCTATTTCTTGACTTTTGTCCATTTCATGAGTTTTGTGCATTTCATGAGTTTTTTTTCATTTCTTGAGTTTTGCCCATTTCTTGATTTTTGTCCATCTTTTCACTTCGGTCCATTCCAAGATTACATTTCTTGACTTTTGTATATTTCATGAGTTTTGTTAATTTCTTGATTTGTGTCCATTTCATGAGTTTTATCCATTTTTTTATTTTTGTCCATTTTTTGACATTTGTCCATTTCAAGAGTTTTGTCCACTTCATGAATTTTTTTCATTTCATGAGTTTTGTTCATTTCTTGATTTTTGTCCATTTTTTGACATTTGTCCATTTCAAGAGTTTTGTCTATTTCATGTGTTTTGTCCTTTCCATGACTTTTGTTTATTCCAACAGTTTTGTCCATTTCAAGAGTTTTCATGACTTTTATCCATTTCTTGACTTATGTCCTTTCCATGACTTTTGCCTATTTCATGAGTTTTGTCAATTTCCTGAGTTTTATCGATTTATTTTTTGGCCTCTTCAGTTGAAACTACTTTTCTCTAAGGGATTTTTCTATATTCAGATCGAATATATTTTGTAAAAAAATATAAAAATTCAACTCTGAGATGTTTTCAATTCCCACTGGGCATTCAAAAATGTTTTAATAAATAAATGCATTAAAATTTGCGTTTTATATTATTTACATTGCAATTGTATGTGCAACGCCTCCTCAAATGCGTTTCCATCAACGACACCAACTTAAACAAATCCATAGTACACCTCAAGGTATAATCAAAAAGTGTTGATGACGGTGGTGATGGTGGTTGAAGTGGTAGTGATGATGATGCTGGTGATATCTACGTTGGAACTGCCACACGACGACATTCCCTTTTTGCAGTAAGCATAAACGTTTGCATGCATACAGGTATAAAATTGGCACATGTGCAGTGGTTCCCAAACCATTAACGCAACAGCATCTCCCTACGGCTGTTTAAGTTTAAGTGCAAATTAAAGTTGGAAATGCAAATGAAAATTTATGCTTTACTAATAAAAAAGAAAATAAAGAACCGAAAATTTTTCAATTTGCTAATTTTTTAAAATTGTTTGTTGTGAAATAAATTTTGCATTAAAAAATTTATAGAGTATTTAGCGCTGCTGGCCTCTACCGCTACCGCTATCTGAGTGGGTGGTTTTCTTTTCTTTTTTTTTTTTGCTTTTAGTGTTGCTGATTTTTTTTCTCTGTATGTATTTTGTTGCTTTTTGGAGGCAGGCGCATCTTCGTCTGTGCCTTCATTTATTTGTTTTTATTGATGTTTGTTGTTGTTGGTGAGATATTGTGTGTTTTTGTAGTTTTTAATACAACAAAGTGTAAATATTTTTATGAATTTTATGTTTATATGTATTCATTTGTGTGTTGTGTGCTTACCGAATATTTTATTTTAGTTTTCTTTTCGTTTTGTTTTGTTGATTTAAATTTGTCATCATTTGCGTCAGTTTTTGACATACGGTATGTTTATGTGCATTTATGCGGTTTTTCAGTTTTGTTGTGATCATTTATGACAGCGGTGCAAGCGTTGTGAGAACTCAATTATTGTGATTTATGAGATTTTTTCATGAAAATTTATAAATTTTTTATGGAAAATCTAATATCTCTATTAAGGAAATATAATGGTTATTTAAATAGTTGAACAAAAAGAATTTGAACTTCTTTCGTTAAAGAAATAATATATTTTGTTGAAAGAGAGTTGCGGTAATTTATGATATCGGCATGACAGTATTATTCTCAATAGTTTCGTTACTCGCATTATGTCTCTCTTATTATTGCATTTCTTTTGTTCTTTTCTCACCTGTAGCCCTTTAGAGTTGACGAGGCAATTTTGTTTTCTGCCAAGACTCTCTCTCTCTTTAGAAAGAGTATGAGAGAGGTATGCATCGTTCCAATTCAAAAATGACAGAATGCAAGAAAATGGCACACGCATCTCCGTTATTCGGCTTTCACAAAATTGAAAGAGAGAGAGCGAGAGAACAGCTGATGTGTCTGTGACGTTTATTCTAATTTTCTTTACTAGCATTCACATTTAAATAGTGCTTTGAAATATATGAAATATTTGTGTAAAAAAAATAAAAGTATTAAAAATTAAGTGTACCTTTTTGAGCAGTGGCAATTATAGTTAAAATAAATATTTAAAGTTAAGTTTTTTTCTTCCTCAAAAAGTTGTGTTTCAACTAGTAAATTTAGACACAAGTTTCAAGGAACCAATAGAGGTAAATTGCTTATTGTTAATAATTTTGTTAAGAAGTATATATAAAAAACAGTCTAATGAGAATCGTGACTTCATGGTAAAGAATTTATTCTTAATCCTAGCCAGAATATGGTTTACAATAATAAAGCTAAATAAAAAAATTCTGCAGAATTCGTGTAGAATTAAGTAACAGTTACATGCGTCAAGATCAATCGAGATACACTATCACAGTCGCAACATGCGTACTGCAAATGCAAATTGGTTGAAACGGTCCCGAATCCTCTAGTTTTCACTAATGAGCAGGCGCTTCACTTCAAGGAATACGCTTTGGTGGCTTTTCTCGACATTTTAATAATGTTCTTCCTGAAGCGATCATTCATGCTCTCGTGACCCTTGTGGTGGAGGCTCCTTTGAGGACCTAATACACTCATTGCCTACGAGAAGAGTTATCAAGTCGAAATTGGGGAGCTCTTCTATAACAAGGTATGCTTACTGGGGCACCCCGCAAGGGGGAGGGGATACCCTAGAAAGAACTGTCTGCAAAGGGTTTACGTATGCAAACGACTTGGCTATTGCTCTATCAGGTAAATTCCCGAAGCACACTAGGGGATCTTATGAAAACCATATGGACAGGTAAATATGGACTGACTGTCAATCTGGAGAAAACCGAACTTGTCCTCTTAACTAGAAGGTACAAAATACCACCTTTTAATCCACCTACACTACTAGGCTAGTTCTCCCAGAAGAAAGTAAATATTTATACCTCATTTGGAAGCATAATACTCGATCGCGGCTAGATAAAGCAATAGCAGCGCTCTACTCGTGCAAACGAGCAGTAGCAAACAAATATGGTATGCAGCCATACGTGGTTTACTAGCCATATACTTCTGTAGTCAGGCCCATTTTGATGTATAATGTTGGGGTCTTGTAGACGTCTTTGAGCAAGGCAATTCATATGAACATGCTTTTGAAAGTACAAAGAACTGTTTCTCTGTGCATTACTGGGGCACTGAGAAGCTCGGCTACAAAATTTTTGAATATCATACTTCACCTCTTTCATTTTGACATGATTTCATGATTCTAAATCGTTTTAGTATTTAACTCTTATTCCTGACAGACTGGAATAGGAGAATAAAGAACGGGTTCAAAAGGATACAATCCATTTCTACACAGATAGCTCTGAACTTGATGGCAGAGTTAGAGCATCTTTTGCGAAGAGCTTGGTGTAAATACATATATCCTTTAGGTTACCCGATCACTTCAGTATATTTCAGGCAGAGGTCATGACAATTAAGAAATTCATGTCCTGGCTGATATCAAAAAAGGCAGCTATAAAATCCATTGAATCAGTTTACCTTACTTCTAAAGTAGCCCTTGACTGTAGAGCGTCTCTTAACGAGATGCCCAATCAGCTCGATCTGCACTTAATTTGGTTGCCGGGCCACATAGATAAACCGGGGAACGAAATTGCTGACGGATTAGCCAGAAAAGAAACACTCTTGACATGGAGTGTATAGGCGTCCCTATGGCAACGTGCAAACTAAGTCTAACCTTGAATGCAATAAAACATATGAACGAAGTATGGCCACTAGAAATAGCTGGCAAAACTACGCGACTCATTTGGCCTAAGCTGGATAGTCGACGGACTAACGATCTGATACATACAACCAGACAATTCATCAGTACTGAGTCTTGGGTGGTTACTGGGCACTGCCCCATTGGAAAACATGCAGCAAGACTGGGTCTTCAATATAGAAATCACTGCAGGTGTTATGGCAACGAAGAAGAACAGGAATCAATAACTCATCTGCTATACGAATGCTCAGCTCTGATTCACGTACGAAAGAAACTTCTAGACGAATTTGTCTGTGAATGTCTTAAAGACTTGATTGCCATTCAGATTAGACATGTACTTTGCTTCTTGAAGTGTATTTAATGGTTCAAATGACCTGAATTAGAGGAGTAGGGGCTTAGCTTCTTTTACATGGTATCACTATGGGCCTTGTTGGACTAAGTGTGCTGGCGCTCGCAAGCAGCCATTTTAAACTAACCTACATTCAGACCTTTTCTAAATAATCCTGAAATTAAATTGTTTCTTTTTCGTTTTTTATAGAAATTCGGAGAAAAGAAAAAAATTTTCCCAGGGATTTCATATCGGAAATATTTAGAATAGGGTTAATTAAATTAAAATTACTTTGCCTTAGCCTTAAATGCGTTTTAAATGCGTTTAAAATTGATTCAGAAAATTAAAATTAGAAGCCTCAAAATGTGTTTTTATTATTTCATTCGTTGAATTTATATTACTGAAAATTGTGAAACAGTGAATATTTTAATTTATAATAAAGACCAATTAAACTAATAATATTTCATTTGGATTTTGTATTTTTAAATAACACCATTAAAACTAATAAATATCATTATTTTGAGCATTTTATACAAATGTTTAAATTGTTTATGTATAAAAAGTATACAGGCTCCACTTCTCTAACTGGAAAAATTTTGCATGCAGAGAGAGAGAGAGAGAGAAAAATTCGGTCAACTCATATGAACGAATTGAAATTGTATTCTTTCATTTTTTGCATTGACAGCAATTACTCTCCATAATGTCGTTGCTCCCATCAAGTCTCTCTTACAGTTCCCTCTCTCGACGAGGAACTTTTATTTTCAGCCAATACTCTTTGTTTTTGGAATGAGTGCGAGACAGACATATTCATATGTAGAGAATTATGTATAGTCCCAATCACAGCCATCTGCAATACCGCTCTTTTGGGTAACTAGATAGAGAATGAAATTTGTCAGAGAGAATAACAGCAAATACTATAGAATAGCGTTAGCCATCCTATAGGTACAATTACACACATTTTTCTTTCGTGTTTTTATATGCACACGACAATAGCTGTCGTGCTTTTACACCGACGCTAGCGGTCGTTCATAGCAAAAGCACTCAGTTGATGTGCAGATTTCAAGCAAAGAGGATCGCACTACGCTTTTTTGTGAATACACTGAGAGTATGTTAAATTTAAATTGGGAAGAAGAGTTTTTATTAATATCGCAGAGGAAACTAATTCAGTATACGCCAATCAGAGGATTCTTTCTCTTAGCGCTCACGTAGACTCAAAATTTGGTTGTGTATGTTTTGGCTAGCACTGCTATAGAACAAGAAGACCAGATGACCGTTTCGGAACTAGTCAAGATTCCTCAGCAGTTCTAAATAGTTTGTGGACTTATTTCCCCTACATTTTATATGCCTTTTACACCTGGACTTTAAAATAATTTCACGTAAACAAATCTACTTTGCCATAAAAGTATTGAATATAAATAAAAAACCCAACAAATTTTCGAAATTCTTCACAATTTGCTCACTTGTATGTAGGTTTTTCTACAAGATATCATTACTCCGTACACATGTTTCTATTGTATCTATATCTAAATATTGTATAGATCAATATCGTACATGTGTAACTCGTTGTATTGTGCTGCACTTGTTAGTTAATTTAATTTTACATGTATTTATCTCCGTTTTCACATGTAAATCAAATGCAATTAATATGCGGTCGGTCAAAAGACAAAATTGTTTATAATAGTTAAGACACATAGAATATAATTATATCTAAAACAAAAAAACGAGTGTATGTGTGACAGAGAGAGAGAGAGAAAAAGATAGACAGCTTAAAAGATATAGATAGAGAAGGGATAAAAAGTGGCAAAATGGCACGAATAAATACTTGCATACATACATACGGGTACGAAGACTGACAATGTACTGACAGTGGCAGTTGCGACATGAAAACATTATAACAGCAACAACAATCACAACAACAACAACCGCTTTGGGCCAAAAGCGATTGGCCGAGTTTCTACTTGTGGTTCATTCGTTCGTTTTGCGGCTACTATAGCAAAAGAATTTCAATGAATTTATTTTGGTTTTTTCTATTGTTTTTGTTGTTGTTTAATTTTTGCACTAATGAATTCTTTGTAATTTTCTCTTTTATGCAATTTAATAGTTGGCTTTTGTTTTAATTTGTTTCCATTTCGTTTTAGATTTATTCTTATTTTTTTTTATTTCTTTTACACTTAAATAAATACACAAATAGTTTAATTAAATGTAAAAATTATTTTTGTTCATAGATAATTGAATTTGATGGAGAGGGGAAAGGGGGTAAAAAACAAAGTACAAACCAATTTTTTTTTTTTTTTTTGGTTTGGTTTGGTTTGGTTCACGATGCTCCAGATATATTTTTCGTAAGCTTAAGTTTCGATGTTTAACTGTCTTAATCCTGTACTAAGGAGTGAGATTGAAAAAATCTTATCACACGTTTTACCTAATAATTGTTTTTGGGTGTAAAATTTAAAAATTTCTTTGATCTAGTTATCTTTGAAAAATATGTCAGTTGTTATATTTAATGACAAACATGTTGATTTATTGTGAGTTTGATCAAAATTAGTGAAGAAAAAGAAATACGTCTTAAAATTATTAAAAATTTTCAAAAAAATTTAAATTGGTTCTACAAAAAAATGGCCTAAGAATTGAAGGTCTGCCGTCAAACTGTTTCCAATGTTATTAAACAGTTTCAGGAGAATTTGACCATCGATAGGAAACCTGGTTCGGGAAGAAAACAAGGACCACAAGATATTGGGAAAGCCAAAAAAATAGAAAGCATATTGAAAAGATCTCCAAACACATCTGGTAGAAAAGCTGCCCGGTTAGCCCAGTGCTCTGACTATTTGGTGCGAAAAGTTAAAGCCAATGCAGGTTTGAAAACATACAAAGTCCAAAAAGTTCCAGACAGGAATGCTGCAAAAAATTTAGACGCCAAAAGTAGGGCTCGGAAATTAAAATCGAATTTCATACAAAAATATTCATGTTGTATAATGGACTGGCAGATTTTACGCAGCTTCCGGGTCAAAATTTGTATGTTTCTGATGCTTGAGGAAATGTCGAAGAACAATTTAGAATCCAAAACAAGACAAAATTTCCTAAAAAATTCCTTGTATGGCAAGCTACATGCGCCGAAAGAAGCAAGTCATTTGTTACAGTGAGCTCTATAAATACCGAAATATACATCAAAGAATGTTTGAAAAAAGACTTCTTCCTTTCATAAGAGAACACAATGTGTCCACATATTTTTGGCACGATTTGGCATCATGTCACTACGGCAAGAAAGCTTTAAAGTGGTACTAAAGTAGTAACATAGTTTTTGTACCAAGAGAGGCCAATCCCCCAAATTGTCTGGAGCTAAGATCAGTGGAGAGATATTGGGCTCTTGTGAAAAGAAACTTAAAGAGCACAAAAAAGGTGTCCCAAAATATCGAAGATTTTAAAAGGTAATGAGCAAACTGTTCCAAAAAAGTGTCTGAATCAACTATCAAATCTCTAATGGAAGGCTTACCAAAAAAGGTTCACGAGTTCATAAATAGTGGTTAGAACTATAAAAGTTAGCTTTTTCTGTAATTTGTAAATTATTATCAATTAAATAAAAAAAATCAAAACTCTAAGGTCAACCGTTTAAAAATTATTGAATTTTATATATGCTAAGATTTTTTCGATCTCACTTCTTAGTTCTTATGATATGTCCCAAGTTTGAAATTATCTGACAGTAAACCTATAAGTATAATTAGGCTGTTTTTACTTAGCTTAAGACATTGAATTGCTTATTTTGGTTTGAAGCCCCAATCAGAAGCTTCGAATTTGGTCCTGAGCCCAGTAGGATTCCCAACTATCATTTTCTTACCTCATTAACTTAATAGTTCGAGCTCCTATTCTTAGAAGGCGTTAGGTTGGTTGCATTTCTCGGTTGTCTTTTATATCAATTCTTTTGTGCCCAGGGACCCAGGATATGATGGCTTTATTACTCATGCTACATCTAGGCTTTTTTCTAACTAGATCGTTGCTTCAGTGTCTGGCTTTTTCACCTATCCTTTTGATTTTGAACACTATGCCCATTGTGTCATGGCAAAAATATTAGCTTGGGCGATGTTTGATGTTTTCTCCATTCGGCCCTTGGGTCATATACACTTGCAATTACTTGTGGGTATAGAGATTTCCTAAGGGAGCTTGGCTTAATTTGTTCGTCCTTTTTGAATTTTATTGTGATTCAAGACTATTAATAAAAATATGAGAGATTTAATCCCGAACCCCACTCCTCTCCTCCTCCTCATTTGTTTAGATCCGCTAGCGGCTGAAACAGTTCCTACTTCGATTAATTATCGATACGTTTACGTGAATTTGAAAAATTTTATTGAAAAACATTGATAAAATTTCCTTATCTAAAAATCTCAATGGGAGCTGAAACGAAATGCTAATTTTATTTAAAATTTCATTGTAATTGAAAATTCTAATGATAATGCGAAGTAGACCTCGCAATGACGAAGAGATTAATCTCATCATTATTGAAATTGTGAGCCAAATTCTATTTCAGTTTTATCATTATTACAAAATTTTAATTATACTACGAGTTGGATTTCATAAGCATTAAAAATTTAAATCTCAATGCTACTTCAATCTCATTAGCATTGTTAATTTGAATTCTAGTCAAATTGCATTATCGTGGCTCAATTTCATTTTCATAGAAAGTGTTAAAGGGAGAATCAACTCTTTATCATTGAAAATGCTAATGCGTATTCAATTTCATTGGCATTGCAAATTTTAATGCTTATTCTAGCTCAATTTCATTTTCATTTAAAAAAAAAAATTTAATGCCATTGGAAATATTAATGCTAATGTGTATTTAATTTCATTATTATTAAAATATTTGGTGCTAACGTTTAATTAATTTCACTAGCATTGAAAATTTGAATCCTAATGCTCATTAAATCTCATTAGCATTGCAGATTTTAATTCTAATGCGAGTTAAAATTCATTAGTATTACAAATTAAAAAGCTTTTTTTGTTAAGTTTAATTTTTACTGAAAATGTGGTTGCTAATTCGAGTTCAACTTTATTATAATTGAAAATATTAATGCTAAAGTGAGTTTAATTTCATTATCATTGAACATTTAATGCTAACGTTTGGAATTAAACTTCCATTAGCAATTCAGTTTCGTTATCATTGAAAATTTGAATACTAGCATTTAATTTATATCATTTGCATTGAAAATTTTAGTGCTGATGCGAATTGAATTTCATTAATATTACAAATTTTAATGCTAATACGTATTCAATTTCACTAGCATTATAAAATTTAATGCTAATGCGAATTAAGTTTCACTAGCATTATAAATTATATACCTAATGCGATTTCATTTTCACTAGCCGTGAAATTTGAATAACTGTGCAAATTCGATTTTATAAGTATTTAAATTTTTAATACTAATGCTATTTAAATTTTATTAGCATTGAAAATTTCAATTGAAATTTGGTGAGCAATTCTAATTTAATGAAAATTTCATAAAAAATTTTATTGTTTCTATTAAGCTCAATTTTATTTAAAGAAAATATTCTGAAAAATGCCGAGAAATTTTAAATTCCATTTGCTAAAGCTTATGAACTATGTATTTGAAATAAAAAAAAAAATTTACTCTTTTTTATTTTTCCAATCTATAATAAAATGAATCCATAAAAACGGAAAATTTTTATGAAATTGTTAATTGAAAAAGTGGTTTAAACTTTTCTAAAATTTTCATTGTAAATATCTCAAAAACCACACGTCATCCTGACTGGTGTAATTATGAGGAATTATTTAAACTAGTATAGAATACAAGCATCCCGGCGCCCGAACTCATCAGTGATTCATCGCAGGCAGTCGGTCGGTTCCACCGCACATGCTGTTGAAGAAAATCACATTTTCTCACCTTGTATGTTCTTTCCACCATCGTCACTTTTCTCTTCTTCTCTTCCTCAATATTTCTTCTTCCTAATATTCTTTTGTGTGTCTTGTGGTTATTCATAAATTTCAAAAATTCCAATAGCACAAAACTCACATTCTGTGGGAAAAAACATGTGTGCCATAATTTTGAATATTATTTTTGATTTTCCATGTCGAAAAATCACAAATATATCAGAAAATAAGTAGATTTGTCATAAGCTAAAAATTTTCAAACCGAAATACTTATTTATCTATCGTTTCGATGATGACGTCACACCGAAAAAACCAACACTAAAATTCTAAATGATTTTTTGGTTTTGCTATTGAATATTTTTGACTTATTCATCGGCAATTGTCAAGGAATTATGGTAGAGGTAGCTACTCATATGCATGTAGATGTATGAGTATATGGAAATCAACGTATGGATACGACGACGGCATGACTGACATAACCGCAAAAAGTGAGACACATTTATGAAAAAGAAAACAAAAATATTATAATTATAAATAAATAGACACAAATGAGATTTTTGTATAAAAAAATTATGCATACTTTCGACTAATGACATTTCCATTTCAATTTATATATTGTAGAAATGTGTGCGTGTATGTGACACACATACACTTATTCACTTATAATTGCAAATTGAAATTAACAGTTATTATTAATAATAACAAACATTATAATAATATTAGTAATATTTAATATAACTAAGTATGTTTGTAATTAACATTAATCAAATACGATAAATTCATTAAAATTTAATTTAAAATCTTTTTTTTTTTTTCTTTTTTGCTAAAATAAATATTCAAAATATAAAAAAAACAAATATGTAAACAAATATACAAACCTATTTCAACCGCCTCCAAAGTAAATTAGAAGACAAATACGTTGTTGTATAGAGTCGGACAGAGAACTGACAGATATAAACTCTTAAGCTTTTTATTTAATAAGAGATTATTCTTTCGTAATTAATGAAAAATTATAAAATAAATTTAACAATACATTTTTAATAGTCTATGATTTTTTTTTTTATAGTAAGCTAATATTTTTTTAATATTTAGCACCGTAATATTTATGCTTTTCTGTAGTAAGCAATTTTATATCTATAAGTTCCGCAGTACGAAACGTACTTGGTTCAAAACGAAACGTTTTCATTGGACCAAAAAAATATCATACCTAGATAAAAATTCCAATTTAAAAGATTTTCTTTTACTCATTATGTTAGAATTAAACTTAATTCATTATGAACTAAAGTTCCCAGATATCGCTTTCCAATAAAAGCAAAAAAAAAAGTTCAGGTCCACCTTTTATTTTTTGATAGAGTTCCGAGCACTTTAATTATGTGAGCTATTGAGAGCAAAAATTATGTAAGCCAATCAAATCAGATTTTAAGCAATGCAATTGGTTAAGCTTTTTATTGCCTGACATGCAAAATGGTGAAAATTCAAAATATGAATAAATTTGCCTGTTGTATTTTTGCTCTAATCGGCTTATGTACATATTTTTCACTTCAAAAAATCATAAGATTTTAATGAATAGTTATGCTATATTGTTATGAGTTGCCATTGGCAATCTTATGAGAACCTTTTGCTCTCCATATTGCTTGTTCTTGCTCTCATTATATTTATTGCTCTGTAGCAAAGTATTGACATTTTCTCTTTCATAGAACTAACCAACCAGCAACAAATTGTGATATGCTCTCAATACTAAGCTCTCTCCCTCTCTCTCTCTACGGTAACCGCTCTTCATACTTCTCTTTGCTTTTACTTCGAAATTAAAGTCTCTCCCAATGTATGTATTGAGCAGGGATGCCAACTTATTTTTTCTGTCTCCCCGATAGCCCTCGAGAAATTCCCCGATTTTCAATCAAATTCCCCGCACCGTTATAATTTTAAATTATAACAGCGAGACACGTTTAAAATTGATCAAGGTTAATGTTATTTTAATCTCAAAAAAATATTAGGGTTGTATGGAAAGTGACACGCCCACTTTCCTAAAAAATGAATGAAAAAAGTAATAGAAAATAGCAGCAAAAAAGTAGAAGAAAATAGTAGTAGAAAAGGTAGTAGGAAAAAGAATAGAAAATAATATTACAAATTGTTGTAAAGAGGTAGTAAAAAGGTAGCAAAAAAAGTAGTTGAAAAAGAGTTTAAACACAGTAGTACAAAAATAGTACAAATGGAGTAGAAAGAGTGGTAGAAATAATAGTAAAAAATAGAGTAGAAACAACTGTAAAAAAGTAGTAAAAAATAATAGTGAAAAATAATAGAAAGTAGTAGTGGAAAATAAGAAAAAATGTATTAAAAAAGTAGTAGCAAAAAAAGTACTAAAATAGTAGTAGAAAATATTGAGTGAAAAAGTAGTAGAAAATAAGAAAAATTTGTAGAAAATGAAAGTTCAAAAGTAGTTGAAAATAGTAGTAGAAATAGTAGTATAATTAGTAGTAGAAGTAGTAGTAGAAGTAGTAGTAGAAACTGAAGCATGGTGCCACACCCACTAATCCGACAAACTGAAAGAATTTAAATTTTAGTACCGTACCATAAATGGCTCCTATGATATGTATCTCATAATGGAAATTCAGGTTATATGGAAGGTGCCACACCCCCTTTGTCAATCCCACCCATATTTTTGTTGTAGCATGGCATTGTCAATTCTCGTTATTGTACCAAATTTCTGTAACGTGCTATAAATGATTCTTGAGATATACTCAAAAAACTATTACTATTGTATGGGAGGCGCCACGCCCACAAATTCTACGATTATATATATATATAGTCCCGTCAATATAAAGACTTACATCATAAAAATTCTAAACTGAGATTTTTCTTCAGTAATTGTTAGTGGGGGTTTGACAGATTCAAAAGCCACAAAAATCAGTCATGGGGTTGCAGAGCGACCTTCCAAAAAATCCACCCTCTTTCGGTGAAAAAAGCCTTTTTTACTAATAACTGGAGGATGCAAAGTACAACAACCTCCGCGATTTTCATTGACAACGGATGATTTTTTGTATACAAAAATAACAATCTTTGACCATTTTTTTTTAGGAAATCACTCCAGCTTTTTTTGTACAATATAAGTATTGGCCGTTGTCCTTTACGGCAATTTATCAGCTTTGGCTACTGATTGTGTGTCTAACAACTTCCGCTTCTGTATTCTGATTTGGAGTAATTTGTTCTGCGGAGTAACTTTTGTTGGATATCATATTAGGACGGAGAACAATTTGAAGACAGCGCCTCAAAAAGACCTTCGTCCATTGGTAGAAAATTTGGGACTTTACTCAAGTTTTTACAATTACAATTGAGAGGCTGAGAGGAAAAGTGGTATAACTTCTATGTTCAGAAAAAAGTGGAATAATTTTACTTAAGAGCAAAAGCGAAACGAAATATTTTCAGAGCAAAAGTGAAACGAACGTTTTTGCTCTGAATGAATTGTTATACCATTTTCGCTCTTAATTTTGAATCGTTTCAGCAGTCAATCGGTATTGCATCTCGCTGCTGGTTTCTACGTTTTTATGTTTCAAAATTCCAAAGAGCTAATTGCGACCTCTTTACAGTGTATACTCTTCGTTTATCACTAAACCATAAAAAAGAGGATGAGAGGAAGTACTTCTCAGTTTAGAAAAAATACCTAATACCTGTACACCAATTTGTCTTTCGTACGAAGCACACAACTATCGACCAGGTCCATAGGATAGTTCGCGTAATCGAAAATGCCTTTGAAGAGAAACAAAATTGCTCAGCTATCTTTCACGACGCTTCCAAAGCGTTCGACAAAGTATGCCATAGTGGCTTGCTCAACAAAATTAAGGCGCTCCTACCGAAATAACGCTTCTTCCGAATTAAACTGGAAGATTCGTACTCTGATCTCAAATAAATAAAATCTGGTGTAGTGTGCTAGGACCCATCCTCTACCTAATTTTTACGTGTGATTTACCTCATGGCGAGAATTGCGTCACAGCAACATTTCCAGACGATACTGCCATATTGTCTGTCGGAAAAACAGAAACTGAGTCAATTGTAAGACTGCAACGCATAGACTTCACGTACAATAATATCAGATATATGCCACTATACATTAACGGAGTACAAATTCCATACCAAAATACGGCATGACGCTGCACACGTCACAAAGAAAAGGGAGGAACTTGAAATCAAATTCAGAAAACTGTATTGGCTAATGGGTAAACGATCCGCCTTATCCACTTCTAACAAACTACTATTGTATAAGCAAGTACTGAAACCAGTTTGGACATATGGGATCCAATTATGGGGCTGCACACGTCCTAACAACATCTTACAAATACAGAGATTTCAAAATAAAGTCTTAAGATGCGCCGTGGTATATCCGCAATTGCGATCTTGAACGAGATCTCGGAATCGAGACAGTTGGCGCATCAATACGAAAATACGCCAAGTCACATATGGAAAGACTTTTACAACATGTGAGCTCCGAAGCCTCAGCTTCGTGCAAGATTCGAAACAAATTGTTCATTAGTTTTTTATGTAAACTAGTTACAATGTAAATACAAATAAAAAAAATAAAAAAAAAAAAGTTTGGAAAAAAGTGGAATAATTTTACTTAAGAGCTAAAAGCTGACACGAATATTGTCAGAGCAAAAGCGAAACGAATTATGTTCAGAGTAAAAGTGAAACGAAATATGTTCAGAGCAAAAACGAAATAAATCACTGTGCTGTTTTTGTTATGAAAGATTTGTCAAAAAATTTTTGCTCTTACTTTTAAGTCGTTTCATTGTCATTCTAAACCATATTACTTGTACCGTTCTTACACAGAGATACTAAATTATTTCGCTTATGCTCTTTTATAAATTTCAGCCCGCTTTTCCACTCCACCTGACAAATATCAGTCCAGAAGAAAAATTTCCTTTTGCATTTTTGAAAACACCACTAAAATAAGGTCCTTATCTAAAAAACTCTGTGAGGAGACTGAAGCACGTCCAGCTCTTCCCTTCTCTTCCCCCCTTTCTCTCCTCTCATACATCCGTCATTGCTTGCAGCTACCTTTTGATCGCTTGAGTTTTCTTTCAAATACAGCAATCATAAAGTATAGCACCGATAAAAATGATTTATTTATTTATTAAATAGCTTAACTCAGGCTGGTGCGCGTGATGTTGTTACGCCATATGTCATCCAACAAAACAAACGCCCCGCTGGTCTTCTTTGATTCGACTCGTAATGCTGTGTTCAGTTTCATCTGAAACCAATCGTCTGGGCACGACAGCCAAAGGTCGTCAATGATAAAACATTCCTTATCCGATGTCTCGTTAGCAATTAGTTTACTCATGAGATCAAGACTTCTTTCTTTCTTTCCATTCTTACCATAGGGCTGCCATCTTACATGTTTCAGGCACTCTGGTACTAGTGGACCATACTGGACTTAGAGCGTTGTCACTGTTGACCTATTCAAGGTTTATTTGTCACTATCTCCTTAGTCGAAATTTTAACATGATTCTGAGAACTTTAAACGATTTTAATCTCGAATATTTCAAAGCAGATGCGTGGAATCCATTGTTTGGATTCTTCTCCATCGGTTCCACCGTACCAAATTACTGAATTTCCAGGCTCCTTACGGAAAACTGGTATATAAATGGTTATATTTATAATAAAAACTTAAGTGCTAATTTTTTGTTGCTGGTCAAATTCAAATGAAAAGTTTCTGGTTCAATTCTGAGGTCAGACAAAATTTAATTTATTTTCCTAATTTTCACTTCGATAATTTTAAGCATCGCAAGTGTTAATCGCATGATTAGCTATTTAGTTTATTTCATATTTAGTTAGTTCAAAACTCTAAAATCAATTAACCTAAACTATTTTTGACATATTCAAAATATTGAACTGTTACTTTTGTTAGTGTAGCTGAACTTGACATAAGTTTTTTTTTTTATTAAACTTTTGATTTTGTAAAACTCTTGGGTACCAGTTTTTATATTGCTGTTGATATTTTTTGTTTTGCATGCACAAATTTTTTTGCATTAAATTGGAAAAATTAAGTACAAAATAAATGCTTTTTAATGCAGAAATATTTTTTATATTTTTTTGGCTATAAACATTTCCCTTCAACAACACATACGAGGAGTAACTACCATGCATTAAATTGCAACCTAATGACCAAAAAATCGACATGTTGCAAAAGAAAAGAAAAATAAAACAAGGCTGAAAAAATTCTAAAAAATAAGTTTACAAAAAAAAGAAGAAGAAGAAGAAATGCGCTCCAAAGAAAATAACCACAATAAGAACCTCAAAAGAAAAGTAAAGGCATTAAATCATAAAAAAAAGGATAGTATGGTAATAGGTACTTGGAAAATACGAAGCTAACTTCAGGAGTTGTTTTTGTTGTAAAAAAAGTATAATGGACACCATTAACATTATGCGCATTTTCTTTCGTAACTTTTTTTTTGTGAGTTTAAAGTTGGCAGCGGTTAATTTCATGATGAGAGAATAGCGCGTGTTAATTAGTTAATGATAGAAACAGAACAGAGCTAAGTCAAGAGAGACATAGAGGTACTTAGAGTAGTTAAAAAATAGATAGAGCGTGAGAGGATTAATAAAAGAGAGAGAGAGTGGGAAAGAGGAAGAAGAACATTAAGATGCAAATCTAAATGGGGATATATGAGTAGAGAATGCATAGAAAGAGAGTGTAGGGAGAAAAAAGCTGGACATGAGACCATTCAGTTGGTGTTTTCTTTTGCTGTCACTGGTTCAGCGCCAGTAATTTACTTGCAATATACACAAAGGGTCAACTACCACAAGCCTTGCATAATGCGATTAAAATGGCTTAAATACATCGTTACTTTCTTTTTTTTCTCTCTCACTTTTTGCCTCTCTCTCTCTCTCTCTCTGTTTCTACGTACTTCTACCTTCTTTCAACGACTTAATGACATTTGGCATATTAAGTAATGAACCAAACAAAGAAAGAACGGGGAAAAAAAATCGTAATAAAAATGAGACAATTAAAAGTAAAGTGTACGAGTATAAGAAGTAAAAAGAAAAACGACGGAAGTTCATCTAATTAACTTTATTTGTCATCTTCTCAAAGTTAATGTAGAAAAATAACCGCCACAAACAACAATAGAAAGAAAAAAATAAAGAAAAAAAAAACGAAAACGTTTTTCTTCTGCTTCATTTACGCATCTAGTTACGTATGAAAATATGTATTTATAAAAATTATGATTTATGACTTAAGCTCAAAATTATCACCTGTCAAATTTATTTTGACACTTAAGTTGCTTTTGCTTTTAGACAAAAACGAGGAAGCAAAAGACAGAGACGAAGTAGCAGAACACTAACAAACAGAAATATGTATGAAAGAGAGCACCTTTAACACGATAATTATTGCATTAATTTGTCAAAAAACAAACAAAAAATGTTGCTCTGTGATTCTCCTACTCTGAGAGCTTCGTATACTTTTCGGCTCAGCGACACCGGCATTATGTCACTGTTATGTTAGTGTGCGTTACAGCATAAAGCAACCCAGTTGCACAAATAATGTGTACTCTTTAAAAGAGCAATGATTTTATTACTGCAAGAGGAGCAATAAACAAGAAACTTTATTGCAGTAACAAAATTTTTGGATTTCACAAACATAATTTTATACGGGCTATTTTTAAACAAAAATAACATTATTGAGTGAGCCAGATTTGTATATCTTACTCTTTCTTTCGGGTTAGGCCATTAGGGTAAAAATTTCCCCAATTTTTGCTTAGTTTTTATGCAGTGTGGTATATATTTTAACCCACCTCGAAAAGTTTAAATTACTTATAGACATACAGTTTAATAAATATTTTATTTACAGTTTCTCATTCAGTTGGCAATGCTAAGGACTGTACTGAATAATATTTTCCGTTACATTTCTTTCCATACTGTTCTATTGAAAAACTCAAATTCAAAATTTTTTATGTTATATGCTTTGAAATAAATGTCAGAATATATTGTCATGTCGCTTATATTCAATAAAAATTTATTTAACGCAAAAATGGCAAGCGAATTGGAATTGCAAGAGGATGTTAATGAAATTTTTCAAAAGTAACTTTCAAAAAAAATTGTCAAAGAGGTTAGGGCTAACCCTAAAACCATTTCTGGCGTTATTAAACGCTTTAAGAAAGCAGAACTGCGTATTGCTATAAAAAAAAGGTTCTGGTTAAAAGAAAGGGGCACATGATCGTGAGAAGTCGAATAAAGTTGTGACCATTCCGAAGAAAAATCTAAGCATATCGGGAAGGAAATTGGCGAGGAAGGCTAATTGCTCCGAAACATTCGTGAGCAGGTATCAGAAGGAGCTGGGCTGAAGACGTGCAAGGTGCAAAAAATTCCGGATAGAAACGCCATCAAGAATAAAACCACAAAACAACGAACTCAAAAGCTGAAACAAGATTTTGTTAAGAAATTCGAGTGCTGCGTAATGGACGACGAGACCGTAACTCTCGCTGACTTTTTCCAGCTTCCTGGGCAGGAATCTTATACAGCCGATTCACGAACAAATTCAAAGCTAAAAAGATAAAAGAACTCCCCTTGTTTGGCAGAAAAATTGCAGTTGTGGCAAAAGGAGTAGCTCATTCGTGACATCGGGTGCAATTAACAGCGAAATATATGTCAAGGAATGAAGAAAGAGGTGAAGTATCCACTTTTTTTTTGGCCTGACCTCGTTTCATGTCACTACGGCAAAGTGGCCTTAGAGTGGCTCCAATAGAAAGGCAGATGTAGTTAACAAAAAAAGGTGTTAAAGACCTTCAAGACTTTAAAAGAAAGTGGTCTTCAGCAGCTGTTAGGGTGTCGGACACTACCATAAAAATATTAATGGACGAGATTCCTGAAACACTAAAGCTTTTGTTTTTTTAAATAATAATTCTTGGCATCTTATATTTTTTTTCAAATCTAAAAATAATTTACCAAAAAAAATACTTTAGATTTCATCTTTTTTATAGCGTACAATTTTATTCGGCGCAGTCCTTATAAACCATCAATTTATGTGCAATGGTTTTTAGTTTCTTTAAAATCATATAACTCTGGAAACATAGCAAGAGTAAAAGAATTGTTTTTTTCCACTGAAAGTAAATTTGCTTATGTGGCTTAGTTGCTAAGAGCGTTTTTTAATACTCACGATGCGGGTTTTCGGCCACAGGTTCGAGCCTGGCATTTTAGAGTTCTATGCCGGTACGAATTTGGGGAGCAACTATTTTGAAGTTTTATTTTTCTATGAGATGCAAGTGAGATTGTGCTTTCCTGTATTAAGTGAGGAACAGAATGTGAAGCTGAAGCGTGAAGTAACAATATGTTAAAAGTAAAATGTATACATTTTCAATCAGCGACGCGTTTCTAACACACTTTGAAAGCAGCTTCTTTTGATTTTGCACCCGGGAAACGCACCCATTGTGTTTGATTACAATGAAAATGTATACATTTTACTTTTAACAGATTGTTACTTCACGCTTCATCTTCACATTCTGTTCCTCACTTTACTTCTTTTTGAGGCTAAAACGAGTACTCCATGCTCTAGGGCAAGCAATGTTAAAGAGGAGTACAAAATACAAGAGCTGCGAAGCAATAGAGAGTAATCCATTTGTAGCTTTGTAGCGCTCGATCATCCTAAGTTCAACTGGGAAATACATTTTGCTAATTTACTACTTCGCCAGCGAGCAACTGAGGCCACGTCATCACTCTCTTTCTCGCTCTCTCTCTCTCTCTCTTAGCATAATTATTAAATATGTTTGCACCTTGATTTACTGTGCGTTGTTGTTGTTGTGGTTTTTGTTCTCTGAGAACATTGTTGTTTTCAAAATATATTTTTACCGTTAATTAACATGCATGCGCCTGTTTTAGTTGTTGTTATTTGTTATACTCTGCTCTTCTCATTATAGAAATGTCAAAATGTATGTCAGTTATAATGAGAATTATTGCAGAAAATGAATTGGTTTCAAATCTAATAAATAAAAATATTTATTGAAATAAGATTTGCAAAAAAAAAAAATAAAAATAAATAAATAAATAAAAAAAAAACAAGCATGACAAGCATAGAGGCACAAAAAACACCAAGGAGTCGTCGATATATGAAGAATGCAGGAATCGGTGTAAAAATAAACATAGAAGGTTTGTTTCTTTTTTTTTTTTCTTGAACATCATCAGGTGCGAGGCTAACATGTGTTCGTTTTTCTTGTTTTTTTTTCGTGATGATTGACAGCCGAACAGACAGTAGCAGCAGCAACATGCTGTTGCCTCGCCGGAAATATACATTGAATTTCACCTAGATTTTTTTATAAACATTTTTTGTTTTTTTTTTTTTTTTTTTTGTATTGTGTAATATTTTTAAAAAATATAGATGAAGAAATTGGGGGCTCTACTTATCATACTAAAAAATTGATAATTGAAATTTTACTGCTCCTACTACAGTACTACATAATAATTTTCAAATACACTAAAAACCAAAAAAAAACATTTCAATTTTTCTTTTACACTTATCCATTCAACATTATTCTCATCTATACTTTATATTGTATTATCTTATCTTACAGTCCACACAACAACAGAGTCAACAACAGGCACTATTGAACAAATCAAATGATGATCTACGAAGAAAACGCCCAGAAACTACACGGCCAAATCACATTCTACTCTTTACCATCATTAATCCGTTCTATCCCATCACAGTTGTAAGTACAAAATATACTCTATACCACTATATATCATATTTTAAAAGGAGTGTTTGTTTAACTACTCACTGCTCGCTTAGAGATATTTATTTTTTAAATTTGCTGGGGAATAAATCAGTTAAATAGATCGAAACTTGAATACATCTGAACAAAATTGCAGATAAGCGACTTTAATGGACAGAGGATCGCAAATCTTATATTATTAATTTACGAATTAGTAAGGTTAATATTATATGTATAAACAAATCAATAATTGCACCAATTGTTTTAAGAAAATTTATAAAAAATAGGAAATGAATAGATTGTTTTGTGCAATATGAACTAGTTAAAGATCTTGGGGTGAAAGTAGCCCAGCAAATATTATGCATACAAATGTTTAAATTTTTATAGGCTATCAAGTATAGCCCAAAACTTTAAAAGTAACTAGAACTAAAGAACAACAGAAAATATAAAAAAAAATGCTGCTATGAACCTATGGTTTGGCTATACATAAATTCTATTTTAACCCTCAGCTATTTTTTGTTCCAGTAGTACCCATCATAAGTTAAATTTACCCTGATGTTTTTAAGTAAAACAAATCATAAATGCATGAAATCTGGTTTAATATTAATAACTAACTTATTTTCAATAAATTCTGTGCAAAAAAAAGTAACATTTAGTAATCTTTAAAATATTATTAAACAAACCTTTGAGGCTTATCGTAAAAATTTAAACAAAATATCAGATGGCACATTTTGACTTTATTAATGAGATTCTTTAAACCTTTAAAGTGCTGGGGAATCAGGTATTTATTTTTTAGTTGAGGCTCAGTTAGGTTAGGTTGGAGTGGCAGTCTTCTGCTTGAAAGCACACTTAAGCACATTTAGGCTCATTGTGATACCACAGTACGGCGCGACTCCGGATTGGAGAACCATGAGGATTCCATAATGAAACTGGCTATGTCCTTAATATTTACGGATGATAGCTCGGACAGACTAGTGAAGAAAGGTGAGCCCAGCAGTTTTAGTCTCCTCCTGGTCAGGGATGGGCATTCGCACATGAAATTGAGGACTGTTTCTTCCTCCTCCTCAGAGCCGCAGCCCCGACAGAAGTCATTGAATGGCAGTCCTAGTCGTGCAGCATGTCTCCCCATTATGCAGTGTCCCGTGAGCACCGAAGTTGTAATGCTGATGGAGTTTCTGCTAAGGTTGAGTAGCTGTCTAGTTCTAGGCTCAGTTAACGAGACTCCGATTTTTTTTTTTTTTAATCACGTCTTGATATTTTATAAAGAGGATTAGTTAGTTTTTACACCAAGCCAACCAAGACTACTGAAAAAAACCTTCCTGGCTATCTAGAAGTAGTGCGAGGAGTAGTGTATACTTTGCATTTGTTGTGAAATAAGTCAGTACTATCAGCATGGTGCATTGTGAAGAGAATTATTGAGTTTTCTTTTCTTTTCCGTCCAAGGAGCTAGAGTTTTATTTTTGTTGAAGCCAATCATGGCCTTCGAAAATTCGTCCACTTTGATGAAACTTGACAATATCTTTTTATAGCCTTATTTTTTCGCAAAGTTCGCATTGTTAGTTTCAAAATTTGAGCTTTAAGAATCTGCTAATGGAGCTGACGCGAACCAATTACCTATAGTTATGTTTCGGTGGGTATGATGGATAGGTGTTGGCAAGTTCTTTACATAGTAGCTTGGCATTGCTTCAGTTGGTTCGACAGTTACCTTTGCGGTATATGGAGTCGCAGTAAGCATATATTCTGTTTTAGCGTCATTCATTGATATAATTTTAATGCCATACTTATCTGTTTTTTTGTTTGGTAAATAGCTCAAATAAATAAAAACTTTCCTTTAAAACTCAACCGCTTTTCATTTATTGTGCAATGTTCGTAAGGTATAATATACTTAACACCCTTTTCTAAATATTTGTCCCAAAGATCTCGTATGGCTGTAAATTTATCTGTTTGCTGTCGAGTTTGTCGAGTAGTTTTTTCGTCAAAGCGAATGTTTTCAGCAATGAAATCGAATCGATTTCTGGACATTGTTGCGCGATTAACACCGCTTTCAAAAGCAGGATTCCACAATTCCTTCACATCAACTTTGTTCTGTTTTAGAGTACCGATGAGAAGCAATCCAACAAACGTTTTTATTTCTTCTTCCTAAACTTCCTTCTGACTTAATCTTTACAACCAGGCAAGCCCTTAACAATACTAGCACTGGCATCCTTGTAAGCGTAGTGTTCATCGTCGCTTCTTTCATCTTTCAAATCTACTAATAAAGGATCGTATTTTTCATCTCCGTCGCTGTCAAATCCAAATTTGTCTTTCACCATATTCTCAAGTAATTCTTCATCCAAAACTAATTTCCTCATCTTTATATGTTTTTTTTTTGGCCATTTACACTGCTCCACATATGCGGGAAAATTTACCCGAAAAAAAATTAAGCTTACCTTTTCTTCCGCAAACGCAGCCGTCTGATCACGTCAAAGAACACACGCAAACTATGCCAAAGCGTGAATATTTTCATGTAATCAATTAGAACTTTTTTTTTTTAATTTTCATGGCTTGCTAAGCAATTCAAATTTAGCACGAGTGAATTTCACCTGTGATGAGGAGCTGACGGTTAAAAATAAAAAAAAATTAAATTTTTAAGTTTGTGAAACTATTATTTCATTAGTTTTCATGCGATCGATCTCTTAACAAAATTCGTCCTTTTTTTGTATTGACTTTGGAGTACTGCATTTTTTATTTTCACCACTGGAGGTCATTCATTCAATTTAGTATCAAGGTTTTCATTCATACAACGAAGCCTTTATTTAATACTAAGTATTTGTCATTTTTCCTCGCTATCCAAACGGTTGCTTATCACGGGGGGAGAAAACGAAGACAGTATCACGGTCGAGGTTGAGAAATGATGCCCCTAAAAGGGTGTACTCTCTCCTCTTCTATGGTGCTTCGTGGTGGACTCACTTCTTAATGATTTGCAGAATTTTGGAGTTCACATCCAAGCGTATGCTGACGATATGTGCGTACTAATCTTGGGACGGTCCTTACAGACGGTGTGCATCAAAATGCAAGAAGACCGAAGTTTGGTGCGATTTGCAGGGTATTTCAGTGAATCCTGGTAAAAGCACATTAGTGGTTTTCACCAAGAAACGCAAGAAAGATGGCCTGTTACTACCAAAAATGAAGGAAGTAACACTGCAGTTGTCTTCTGAAGTTAAATATTTAGGGGTAATCTTAGATTGCAAACTGTTATGGAAGACACACGTCGACCTGAAGGTCTCGGGTGCACTAAAGGTTTTCTGGCAGTGCAGGCGAGCTTTCGGCAAGACTTGGGGTCTGAATCTAGCTCTTGTATACTGGGTATACATTGCTCTTGTGAGACCTATTGTCACGTATGCCTCTGTAGTTTGGTAGAGGCGAATCTCTGACCAGCCTTTAGAGAAGTGTGTGCCTGGGTATCACTGGGGCAATGTGTACTGCACATCTGGTGATGCTCTTCATGCCTTGCATCCTATGGATCTTCAAATCCATAAAGAATGAGAAGATGAGAGTGGGCTACAAACTCCGGTTAAATGGAGTCTGGCATATCGAGGTGAATGTAGGGTACAGTATGATATATCACCAGTTGTCAGTATAGTGCCCACTTTTCTTGATGCCCGTGGATAATAATGTGTCTTGCATCCGCTTCGGAAGAAGATATGAAATCAGGTTCCCGAAACGTGATCAATGATTAAGTCCAGAGGACGTACTCCGGGGTCTTCGTCATGTCTTCTATACCGACGGATCCAAAACCTCAAACGGTACTGGACCCGCTTGGTACTTGGACGATGAGACCAAGTACTCTGTTTCCACTGGAAAGATGGCGTCAGTATTCCTAACGGAGGTTTTCACTATCCTAGACGTGGTGAGCTGGATAATTGAGAAAAGGTGGCATGGGATGTGCATAGGTATCTGCAGTAATAGTCAAGCTGCACTGAAGGCCCTTGCTAACCCTGTCAGCTCCTCAAAATTGGACAGTGAGTGTAAGGCCAAACTAAATATAAATTGCAGAACACAACATGTTATACCTTATATGGGTTCCAGGATTGCATAGAATGAACTAACTGATAAACTAGCTAATGAAGGCTCTGCAATTACACCATGGGGCCCGGAACCTTTTCTTGGCGTAAGTTTTGGGGAGATCATGCGTTGGATCAACGACTACGTGGGTTCTATTCATAGAGAAAGATGGTCCGAACTTGAGTCCTGCAGAACCGCAAAGTACTTCGTGAGACAATCTAACAGGAAATCTGCGGAATTTCTTCTGAAACTGAGAAGAAATAACCTGAGATTACTGGTGGGTGTCATCACAGAGCACAACAGATGTGGTCAGCATATGACTAACATGGGCGTCATCACCGATCCAATTTGCCAATCGTGTCTTTAGGACGACGATACTACGGAGCATTATCTTTGTAGCTGTCCGGCGTTCGCCAGAATCAGATTAAGGCTATTGTGTAGAGATGTCTTGAGTATGAATAGTATCCATACTCTCCCTCTTCCTGAGCTTCTAAAATTCATCAGTGAAACAAAGAAGTTCGAGGTTGAGAGACCCTATTTATCCCCACTTAACTTTCCTGTCTCTCTACTCTCTTCTACTGGTTCTATCTTTAGGTATAGCACAATGGTGCTCGTTGACTGAGTGCTTTGGTTTGTTTCAGCCCACCTAAAACTCTAAACTCTAAACCTACATTTGAACTCGCACTTTGAGAAATTCATCAAAAAACGATGGAGATGAGAAGGGTTTGAGTGTTTTCAAATAGGATGGGGAGGGCCGGTGTTAATCTTCATAGTTTTCATCCCTCATTTTGTGTAAAGTTTAACCAAATATTTCTGTTTCAAACTAAAGCAAAGCAATTTGTTTTTCTTCATTTTCTTTCTCTACCCACTGAGGAGTTTTAAGTATGCCCATCAGTTCTGATTTCAATTATCAATAGTTGAAACATTAGATTTGTATTTATATAAAGATAAATGTATAGAAATTTGAATCTAGGATTTGTTTGTTGGCTTCACATTTTTGTCCATCTTACGTCTGGAGTTTTGCCGAATGTCTTACTAGATTAAAAGATATTTTCTGAGTTTATAAAAGTATCAAAGATTCTGATATTTCAGACCGGCAAAAAATCTAGAATCATAATTTAAGGGATGAAAGTCTAAAAAGGTCTAATTGGTGAAAACTTTTTTTTTTAATTCCAAATATTTTTCGAATATATTTTTCAAGCATTGAAAAAAAAAAAAAATTTGGCATTCTGAAATTTTGACAGATTTGCTCAGGCACCTACTTGCATACAAAACATAAATAAATATAACGTTACACGATCAATTTAGTGTTTCCATTCAAATAATTTTTCTATTAAGCGTTGCCACTTTATCAGAATTTTAAAATTCTAAACTGAAAAGAAGCTGATATTGGTTTCAAATTTCTTTTTGTAATTATCTTAACACACCTTTTATAACACGCTTTTTATACAGTTTCATAGTTGAATTGAGTTGCATAACAAGGAAATGAAAAAAAAGTGCCTAATATCTCAGACAAGCTTTCCTTTAGGTGCTCTATGCATCACAATCTGTCGGATCAACGAGTTGTGCTGTCCAACCTGAACTTCTTTTAGGGGATAAAATTTACTTGTTTAGCTTTACTTTCATAAGTAATTTTTTTGTATAAAAAAATTATTAGAAAAGTTTAAAAAACTACAATAAAAAAAAAAGAAAAGAAACACAATAACTAAAGAGTGCAACATGAGAGGCATATTGTTAGATTGTTAAACGTGCAACAACCTTAGAACAGTAGTAGCAACATTACAACAACAATAGCAGCAACAGTAATAATATATTCAAAGCACAGTAGCAACAACTGCTGCTCTTGCTGCAAAATGCAAAAAAAAAAAAAAACAACTTAAGCACTTGTAACTTGAATACAAACATATATTAACACCAACGCACACACACACATTCACACATACATACAAACTCACTAACACATTTATTGTCTCAAATAAAGCAGAAAAAATGTGTGTTTTTTTTTCAAAAAACAAAAAGAATTTTACAAAAACAAACATAAACAAGAAGTGCGAAAATAACAACAAAACACAGAAAACTACTACCAGTAGAAAAATAGTAGCAACAAAAAAGGAAAAATAATATAAAATGTAGCAACACTTTTACGCCTGCAACACATAGCAATAATAACAAATAACAGAAGCAACAGCAGCCAGCAACCACCAGCAGCCAGCAACCACCAGCAGCAGCAATAGCAATAGCAAAAGGATTTTTTTTTTTTATTCTAGTTCTTTGTGAAGAGGAATTTGCAAGTGGCACCAAACATAATAAACGTTGTGTTAGTTGTACTTAGAAAAATAGAAAGAGAGAGAGAGAAAGAAAAAGAGAGAGAAAAGGAAAAAGACAAAGAGTGCCATAGAGAGTTAGAATGATATAGAAAATAACAACAAGCCAGACATTTCAATATGGATGTAAACTATAAACAAATATATGAATATTTATATGCAGTAGAATCACGATTATTCGGATCAGTTAAAACCAAGGGTACTCCGGACAACCGAAAATCCGAATAATCGATTTCATAGTCAAATCAGAGAAGAAGACTTCATTTGGGCAGCAAAGATGTATGCTCAGAAATTCAATGTAATTTAGATTTTTAGCTGGAAATAACTTGTTTTTTTTTTAACTTTGACGAATCACATTTTTTCATTGCAGCCAAGTCCCTGATCTGCTTTAGCTGTAAAAAACTGTATAACGTCCGATTCATCTTGTCTTTCGAATTCTAGGGCTTCCAAAGCTTCAGCATGAGATGGTACTCGAACTACATCCTTGGTTTCTTTTTCTTCTTCCTCTTCTCTCTCAAAACCTTTCAACTCATCAATGATTTCTTTATTAGTTAATATTTGGAAACTAGGGTCATTACTATCGCAGTTCAGTCACTCCTTGATATCCTCTTTTACTTTTGATATCCTCTTTTAAGGAGTGAGATCGAAAAAATCGTAACATATATAAAATTCAATAATTTTTAAACGGTTGATCTTAGAGTTTTGATTTTTTTTTTTAATTGATAATATTTTACAAATTACAGAAAAATATAACTTTTATATTTCTAACCACTATTTATGAACTTGTGGACCTTTTTTGGTAAGCCTTCCATTAGAGTTTTGATAGTTGTTTCAGACACCTTTTTGGAACACTTTGCCCATCTCCTTTTAAAATCTTCGATATTTTGGGACACCTTTTTTGTGCTCTTTAAGTTTCTTTTCACAAGAGCCCAATATCTCTCCACTGATCTTAGCTCCAGACAATTTGGGGGATTGGCCTCTCTTGGTACAAAAACTATGTTACTACTTTAGTACCACTTTAGAGCTTTCTTGCCGTAGTGACATGATGCCAAATCGTGCCAAAAATATGTGGACACATTGTGTTCTCTTATGAAAGGAAGAAGTCTTTTTTCAAACATTCTTTGATGTATATTTCGGTATTTATAGAGCTCACTGTAACAAATGACTTGCTTCTTTCGGCGCAACTGCATGTAGCTTGCCATACAAGGAATTTTTTTGGAAATTTTGTCTGCTTTTGGATTCTAAATTGTTCTTCGACATTTTCTCGAGCATCAGCAATATAAAAATTTTGACCCGGAAGCTGCGTAAAATCTGCCAGTACATACGTTTCGTCGTCCATTATACAACATGAATATTTTTGTATGAAATTCGATTTTAATTTCCGAGCTCTACTTTTAACGTCTAAATGTTTTGCAGCATTCCTGTCTGGAACTTTTTGGACTTTGTTTGTTTTCAAACCTGCATTGGCTTTAACTTTTCGCATCAAATAGTCAGAGCACTGGGCTAACCGGGCAGCTTTTCTACCAGATGTGTTTGGAGATCTTTTCAATATGCTTTCTATTTTCTTGGCTTTCCCAATATCATGTTGTCCTTGTTTTCTTCCCGAACCAGGTTTCCTATCGATGGTCAAATTCTCCTGAAACTGTTTAATAACATTGGAAACGGAAACAGTTTGACGGCAGACCTTCAATTCTTTGGCCAATTTTTTGTAGGACCAATTTGGATTTTTTTTGAAAATTTTTAATAATTTTAAGACGTACTTTTTTTTCTTCATTCATTTTGATCAAACTCACAATAAATCAACATGTTTGTCATTAAAAATAACAACTGACATATTTTTCAAAGATAACTAGATCAAAGAAATTTTTAAATTTTACACCCAAAAACAATTATTAGGTAAAACGTGTGTTAAGATTTTTTCAAGCTCACTCCTTATGTTGCAAATTCAAAATTTTGTAAAATAAGAAAATGTGGCTGAAGTCATCAACTGTTATGAGTCCGGATAATCAGTGTCAGAATAATCGGGTTTCTACTGTATGTATGCATATTTTTTATTTTTTTTGTATGTTTGTGTAGTTTTTTGCAGAAATTCGGGATTGTAAAAAAACAGGTCTAAATTTAAAATTGAAATAAATTTTTTTCTTTTTTTTTTCTCCCTATATATATTCGTTTTTTTTTACAGGAGAAACAAAAAAACATTATAAAATGTGGTAGGAAAAGCATTCGATCTCACTCGCAATATTCCATTTTTCCTCGAATCCTTAATTTTTTTTTTTTTGATTCGGAAAAATTTGGTAAAATGATAAAACACCGAAACCGCTCCATGCACTTATAGACAATGGTTCGAATTAAAGTTTAACACATTATATGAACTCAACTCGCAATGGCCTCCCGGGATTACCATAAGTTTAAATTTGAAAGAAGAGCGCTCCAGATTAGAATGTAGTTCTAGAACATAAGACTGCATTTATTTTGCGAAATAGAATCAATTATTATCGGCTCCAGAAATTTCGAAAAGGCTTTTGATTTCTGCGTCTCTTTAATTTTACATTTTTTTTTTTTTCTGAATCATTGAACCAACATTTTTTGGGAAACCGAAACCTTCCTTAAAACCCCTAGTAAAACCAATTAATATTTTCAACTCAAATGATTCAGATTTGTGGTTTGTGTGCTTGGTTTAATGACAAATAAACTTCCTAATAAAGGTGCATGTCTTTGCTAAGTTCTAGATATCAAACCTTCCATGCCATATAGGGGTTTAGATACCTTTATATATCGCTGGTATTGAACTTTACTAAACATTTGTACTCATCATAATCACTGATAAGAGGTGATAAATAATTCAAAGATATTCAGGAATTAGTAATATGGTATTGAAGGTAGGTTGTTGCCTACAAACCTGAAAACTTCAATCGCAATTCTCGGTAGAGTGTACTAAAATTTCATAAAATATTATAAAATTTCTTGGTGATGTATTCAAAATTTTATTAAATTTTGTATGCACACATAGTTCTTTGAAATTTTTGGTTGAATAAATCCCAAAAAGTGTTCAGATTTCTGGTTGAACTTTTTTTCTGCGAATTTTTTTCACAAATCTTTTCAAGTATGAAAAAACTTTATATTGTAGTTATGTAGTATTTTAAAGAAATGAAATCTTTTTTTTCTTTATAATATTATTATAATGCATTTTTATATAGAAATGCATATATATAAGTATGTATACACTTCAATAATCGTATATATTTATTATAAAGCAATTTCTAAGAGCTCAAGAAACTTTCAACAAAACACTTTTCAAAATACATTTTCCTTCAGGTTTTTTATTTATATTTTTATTTTTTTTTTTTTAAATATTGCACACACACACACACACAACTTTAAAAGTTGACAACAAACTTTAATGGGTGCATATTCAAATGTAAGTGAAATAACATGCAAAACAAAGCAATAAAAAGAAAAAAAGAAAAAAAAAACAAAACAAAACAACAAATAAATAATAAAATAAAAGAGCTCAAAAGAGGAAACGGAAGAAAGCATGAAATTAATCTTACAGGCAAACAAACTTCAGAAAAATAATAATAAAAGTATTAGCAGCAGGAAATGCATACATTCCTACATACTTAAATGAAGAGAAAAAAAAGAGAGCTATATTTTCATATAGAACATTATTGCAAATGCATAGTTTAGAGAAAGAGAGGGGCGAGGAGGGGTGTAGGTATCTAACCCACACACTACTACTTTAAAGCTCTGTTGGAAAAGTAGCCTTATTGATCAGGAATGGAATGTGTGCTGCCAAGAATGTGTGGAGATATCAATGTATGTGTAGTTATGTATGTATGTATGTGTGTGTGTGTGTGTGAATTTCCAATGGAATGCATAGAATTTGTCGTAAATATGTCACTGAATATATGCGGGTTAGCTAAAACGTTGCATATGTATATTGATTGGTTTAGAAAAAGCTATAAGAAAAAAAGGAAAAAGACACACGCATCGATAAAATAGCTAGTGGGGGGAGGGAGGAGGGGCGGAGGAAAGAACTTATATGCTTCATTCCTATATGCAACATAGTTACATACATTATCCGACAAGAGCGCAAACCAAATCGTTCATTCATTCCACTCAAATACATAAATGTTTGTAGAATTGTTGGTTTAGTTGATAACACTGTTCTACAAATGGAAACTTTTGAATTCGAGCAGAGACGGGACAACTGCACTTAGGGTAATGGGGGGTCGCTGAGTCCGAATCCGTGGTCCGTTTTGCTCTTCTTCGTCACAATTTTTTTTTTTTATTAACATCAATATTTTTAAAATTTGAAAAAAAAACAAAAAATTATAAATGCAGTTCATATTTTTTTTCATTAAAACATCCATTTTTACCAAAAAAAAATTTTCGATTTTTTTAATTTTTTAACTTTAAAAATTAAAAAAAAAAAATTTTTTTTTTAATTAATTTATTTTTTGGTAATTTTTTTCATCCTCGTTATCATCGTTCGCTTTTATCTTGTTGTTAGCTTAACCCAGTAATGCCTAGCGGTGCCATATGGCACCTTGTCGCTGAGCCGTTCCTGAACCAGGTTCCAAACATTTTTTTTCTCAAGTTACTTTCTTGATCTATCTACATTGGTTCCCGCTCGTCCTTAATGGATTTAAGCAATGATGGCAAAACACAAACTTAAGTGCAAAATGATCTTAAAACTCTAAACATATCGTATACGAATACGTATACACAAGGCCGTATTTAGAGGGAGGTTTTGGGGGTTCTGATCCCCAAAAATCAGATCAAATGTTAGACCAAAATTCAAACCAACAACCAGACCAAAACTTTGTTGTGATGTTAACTCAATACTGAACAAACAGAAAATTTTCCATAAAATATGAAAAATCAAAATATATTTTAGATAAAGTAAATATAAATATAAATCCACTTAAAAAAAATCTATTGTACATACCAAGGCCGTATTTAGGGGGAGGTTTTGGGGGTTCTGATTTCCGCCGAAACGTTGGGAAAAAAGTATGAAATAGTTAACTATTTGCGTATGAAAATTTCGACCAAAAAGCCTATCATTATAATCTTGTTAACAATACATAAATTGGTCTAATAGAAAATTAAAAATATAAAAAATAAATTTTAGTTACACTATGCGATCAAATCCGATTTGTTTTCTTCGACATGTGGTTTGACTACGGATTCAAAAAGAGAAGTTGATACTGAGCTCTCCTGCATTCAAAGTTTTTCTAGGTCAGTAACTGTTTTTAATTTAAGGTTTCGTCCTGAATCAGTTTGAAAAGTTTAAAAATTAATAAAAATAGAAAAAATTATCAAATTCTTGTAAAATAAGACTTGCTTGAACCCCATTTTTTTCCTAAAACGTTACGTGATGGGAAGTTTTTGACCTCAGATTCGTGTTCAACGTGAAAAATTATTTCGCAAAAACTCCATCTTACTAGCAAAACCAATCTCAAAATTAATTTTTTAACGCATTACTGCTCAGAGCATCACGACTAGAAAGATCTCTTTCAATGCTGTGACTTCACGAATTTAGGGAATATAAGCCAACCTCATCCGGGTTCCTTATCATTGATAATGGCTCAAATTCCCAATGATGATCATTTGAAAAAAATGATCCTATTTTGGTAATTTTTTTGAGGTTGGGTACATCATCAGAAGTGGGAAGTTAATGAGTTAATGCAATTATGTCCCTCACGATAAAAAAAAATGCATTAAACTGCAAATTGAATAATGTTTATTTGAAAAAATTTAATTTGATTATTCTGGGAATTTTTTGTCACTTTTGGCCATTTTTTTGAGGTTAAGATTAAAAAAAATCGGAAAATTTTTCCTAAAATTTTAATTTTATTGGGTCCATCAAATGTATCATCGATTTAATTTATTATATTTAAAAATCAGTACACATACGCCAAATCAATTCTCAGGCTACGATATGCGATTGGCGTACTTGAATAAGATGTTCAGTACATAGTAAGAGAAAGAAAGCAACAATAACCGCATAACTTGTACCGATTTTAGAATGTTAAAAGCCACTGCGTTAGCAAAACTACGTCTCCACAACCATGCCTTCGTCTTCGCTGAAAAATGCCGTTGCAATGTACAAAGGCAGAGCAGTATAAAAGTTTGACTTTAATTTAATGTGTTCTTGATCAATTAAATTTTGTTGTTAACTTTCGAAGCAAGCTTGGAGTAGGCTGTCACTAGTTTTAATTCTGTACAAACTATTTGTTTCACTATTAGTGTTTTGAGAATCGCGATGTGTGCAAAAATGGAATCCAACCTAAAATAAAATATCTTCGGACAAATTATGAATAAAATCTATAATTTAAAAATAAATTTTTCTCTTGTCAAAAATTATGTTCATAGGTACTTACGTTTTTTATTTTATATTATATATTTATCTACAATGTATTCAAAAATGAATACGTGAACGTGTCAAAAAGGAAACAGCAATATATAAATTTATTTATAGGTATACACAAAGAAATTCTTAGGGTTTAATTGTTCAAGAACACAAAGTAGTTAGATGAAGAAAGTAACTTGAGAAAAAAAAAAATTTTGAACCTGGCTCAGGAACGGCACAGCCATAAGGTGCCATATGGCACCGCTAGGCATTACTGGGTTAAGCTAACAACGAGATAAAAGTGAACAATAATAACAAGGATGAAAAAAATTACGAAAAAAATAAATTATTCTAAAAAATAAATTTTTTTTTTAATTTTTCAAGTTGAAAAATAAAAAATATGGAAAAAATTTTTTTCGTAAAAATGGATGTTTTAATGAAAAAAATATGAACTGCATTTTTAATTTTTTTTTTTTTTTCAATTTTAAAAATTTTGATGTCAATAAAAAAAAATTGTGACGTAGCAGAGCAAAACGGACCACGGATTCGGACTCAGCGACCCCCCATTACCCTAAGTGCATTTGTCCCGTTTCTGCTCATTTTTGGCTGTTGAACAGTGTAATGGAATGAAAAAATTCCTACAGGAAATCCTTATGAATACCTACATATATGCACTTATAACGGTATGTTCTCATATATGTACTTCGCTAGGTATTTACATACATAGATACCTCTTACACAGATACATAATTTTGTTTATTTAATATAAATTTGTTGCTATGGCAAATCATTTCATAGAAAAGTTATTTAAAATGAATTGTTCTTTTAAGAAATTTGTAGTTCTATTTTCTTCTAAAATTTCTTCATGTTTAAAATGTTGCGTGCTCTGAAGGAAAGTAATTCTAGACTCCCTCGTTCACTATCTAGAGAAGAGGTTCTCAACTGTGCTTATCCTACGCCCCCTTTTCGAATTCGTGGCAAACCCGCGCCTCCCCTACTTTGGTTTTCAGCCAATAGTTTTTTACCCTGGTTAAAAATATTTTGAGCAAAAATGAAAAAGACGAAAAACAAAATAAAGGGGTTTCCAATGGGGTCATAACAATTTTGTATTAAAATACAAACTCATCCTTAATTTTTTGTTTTTTAATCTGGCAATGCGTCATACGTCATTCAAAGTTAGGTTAGTCAGACGTACTGATATGATCAGGACATGTCCTGATTTTTTTTTTTAAAAATACTGATTTTTTCAAATCTAGAAATCAGTACGAAAATGTACGGATTTTTTTATTTTGTACTGAATTTTTCAAATTAATATCTTAAGAATTTTTGTGCTTATCTTTAATGGTCTTAAAATCGTTTTTGCAGACATTGTCAGCTTGTTTGTTTCTTATTCTAATTGTTCACAAAATAAAATACCTACGCGCTGTAGCTATCGAGAGGAAAAAAGCAATATTTTCTTTAAGAAAAGTTGATTAACGTTAGTTTTTAAATGAGTGAAAGAAATTTGTTATTATTTGAATTTGATTATTTTCCTCAGCTCTCACAATTCTCTAAATATGGAAACTGATACGTAATCAACATTGTCTACTGACGACGAAAAAATGTAAAATGAACACACAAAATCGGAGAAAAAGTTTCAGAACGTTTATATCATTATATTACATTGAAATTACTATGTGATAAAATCATAAAAACTGTACTGATTTGTACTGATTTTCACTCCATTTCAATGTCTAATGTACTGATTTCGCGGTTCAAAGATCTGGCTACCCTAATCAAAGTTAACATTTTCATCATGGTGAACTTCACGGACGCGTAACATTTGGAACTTATCAAAAATTACTACTAAAATTCTTAGTCGGTGATCGCTACTTTAAGAGCGCTTACTCCAATTTTCAACTTTCTAATTCGAAACGAATTCGTTGTGATGATAAAATGTTTCGAAAACGAATATCATTAACGATTCATTGACGAGTTCGTTTTCTTGGAGAATTGCCTCTTCATTAACGAATTCATTTTTGGGTTTGTTTATGAATTCATCTCAACCTCGAGAATCCCTTCGGAAACGAGCATCATAAGCGAATCGTTTCGAAACTGTTTTTTTTTTGTTTGTTTTTTTTAACGAGCTTATCTCGAATACCAAAAATTACGTTATTCCCAAGACATTAAAGTATCGTATTCATAATTTTTACAGCAGGAAGGAGGATTATTTTCTTCTTCTATCGAGTTGCTTGCAGTTAAATAAACCGGTATAAATTCATTTACTTTTGTTTTTTTTTTCTTGCTCATATCTTATTTTTTATCAAACAAATTTTTGACGGATAAATTTTTCTTTTGAATTCTGTTTTTCTACTTTTTCTATAACAAATTGTGAAATAACGACTACTCTTTCATTTTTCATACTCGTTGAGAAGTTACTACAACGAACACGTTTCGTATGCTTCTGTTCATCTGGATCTGATTATAACTCTTCAAAATCAGTCTAAGCCAGTGTTGCTTAAGATTTCATATGAAAAACTTGAAGCTTGTTGATAGAATTTCTAAGCTCGTGGATGAAAAGCTTTAAGCTTACTAGTGAGAATCAACATTGGTGGGTTAAAATAATGTCAAGGCGAAACTGTGCGCGAACTTTTGTAATTTTTTCTCTCGCCAAATTTTTGACACTGTCTTTTTACTAACCTAAATATGCTGGTTTATTAGAAACTACCTTTAATTTTAGTTTTGTACGGCTCAAGTGTGAGACTCACTATATGTTAGGTATTGCAGCATGCGTCTGCGTTAAATACAACAAAACAAATGAGTCAACCAACTAATTACTATAAACTACACTAACCTAAATATTTATACTAACATATGAAATTCTGTATTAATTAAGAAGCTACATTTGAAATCGCGAATTTAACTTTTTAATTGCAATTTAACCCTTTGAGCTCATTAAAAAAATAACTATGTACATATATGTATATATAAATTTTTGTTTTAAGTTTTAAGCAAAAATAAAAATGATAAACTTAAACAATTATGCGCTTCACTGAAGCAATAACAAAAAAAAAATACCAATTTATATAAAAATGTAGAGTCTCCTAACTTCATTCAAGCTTTAGCAGAACAACTCAATTTGTCATCAACAAAAATGACGTAAAAATAAAATAAAAACAAAAATGAAAAAAAAAAACGACAAAGCGACTTAAAGTTATACGATATGTCATATTGTTGTAGCTAACTAACAAAGAACATAGTTACCGCATATCATTGCCTTGCAGCAAAAAACAAAAAAATATACTTATATGTTTTTACTAGCTAATTTTCTTGCGGCCGCAAACAACAACGACGCAATTTTTGCAATAATTTTTCTATAACCGCGGTCGCGGTGGCGGCAAATATCGTTAAATGCAACTCAAATTACGCAAAGTAGATCAATTTTATTGTTCAATTTTTTTTTTTCAAATATTACAATGCAAGAAATACGTGAGTATGAGGTACTTAGAAGAAATAGACAGGAAATACACACAGAAATAGGTTGAGTGTGCAGGGAATTATTTTTGAAACGAGAAATTACAGTTTTCACTGTTTTTTGTGAGAAATATTGCAATTTCCTTACGATCCTAAAAAATTTTTTTTTTACACATTAAATGTGTATAAAAAAATTTATTGAATGAGAAGAAAATACAAATTAAATAGCTTAATTTCACTATCTATATGATATTTTCATGCTTACAATGTGTAATCTGTCCGTAAAAAATTTACACATTTAGTGTGTAAATTTTTTTTGTTTTGGAAAATAACACTTTTCAGTGTTTTTTCTTATATTTAAACTAATTTAGACTAAATTTTTACTGCTAAAAATTTTCTAAAATCGATAAAATTTTCTTGATACTAACACAATTTAAATTACTCGCTGGGTTCTAGTGCATAAATGGTAATTAGACATCCATAATTAATTGACACGATCACAATAAGATCGGCGTCAGCAATACTAATATAAAAAAATTAAAAGTAAAATAAAATGATGTCGACGACGACAACGAAGTCGCTGTGGTTTTAATGCGTTTTGCTATTCGATTTTTCAAGCGTTTTATGTTGATGAAGTGATTTATTTTAATTATGACTATTTTATTTATTCACAGTACCTACCTACCTACCTACATACATACATAGTTGCTGATCTTAACAATTTAGTTGTGGTTGTAAAATTAGCTACAAGTTGTTTGTGAAAAATCATATTACTATATACTTTTGACATTGACACGCTTGAACTAATAACCGAAACCGCGAAAAATAATACGCATACCTAGTACACACATGCGTTGGTTGTCCTATGGTTTGCGGTTAATGAGCTAAAGTTTTCATATTGCAAGGTGGTTTTAGTTGATAGGTTTAGTTGGGTGACAGCTGGTTTGGTTAGCTGTCAGGTTAATGGTATATCATCATTTGATTTGGTGTTGACATTAGAGCACGAGTAAACATATTTTCAATGTAGCATATCACTTGATAACTTTGTTAATTACCGCTCAAAAAAAAAAAAAAAAAAAATATTTAATATTTTTAAAATATCAATGGAAAAGCGGTTGTTTTCCTCATTTTTTATTCAGTTTATTTTCAAGTTTTATTCTTGAATTTATTATATTTTCTATACGTAACTAATTTGTCATATAAAATATAGTAATTTTCATATGTAAAATTATGTAAAATAACACATAAGAACAGTGAAATTGATACATTCAGTGTGTGAAAAGGATAACTCGAAAATGCGAAAAAATACACAATGTTCACTGAAATTTCTGGAAGATAATTAAGATATTTTCTTCCATTTAATAATTTTTGTTAACATTTTTTTTTTTTTTGCAAACATTCTAGAAGGAAATAAATATATTTCCTATTTGAAATGTGAAATTTATTGTCGCCATTGGAAGAAGAGCAATTTTTTTCAGACGAAAATTTCGGATAAAAAGAATTTTAGCGATTTTTCGCAATGATTTTTTTTTGAGTAAAAATTAAAAATTTTCATTTTTGAAAAGAAAACGTTCCAGTCAAAACTTTTTCAGCCTTTCAGAAAGATTAGACTGGAACATAGCTTCAATATTTCGGTCAGTATAGCTCGACAAATCACATCCCCCACACCACGGCAAGGTGCCTACCCGTGTGGGATACTTTTGCAATATCCAATTATTATTTCTGGGTCCAGACATCAACTCATCAAACTACATTTGTCAAAATACATTTGTCTATTTTGGCCATGAATTCAGCATTAATATAAAGGCTATAATTTTTCTTTTACTTTAAGCCCAAAAGTATGCAACACATAATTCCTATATCAAAAACGGTTGTGGAATGTACTTACATATCAATGGAATAGTGGAACATAATAAAAAAGTTTTTATTTATTGTATTGTTTTATTGAAGAGTTTATTTCAGTTTATAGTTTATTCTTTTCTAATTGAAATTGTAAAATAATATCAACATTAAGCAAGGTAGACGTTCGCAAAATAAAGACAGTGCATTGAAAAGAGTAAATGAAAATTTAAAAAACCCATGGTTGTAGTTTTTGGAACATAAAATACTAAAACTTTAGTAATGAAATAAACAACAATGCGTAAACTACCACCTTGATCAAAAAGTTCCCGGAATAACCACCGTGTGGCGCTCCCATCGTTCCGATTTGTGTTCTGCTTTTTTTTGTTACATCTGTTGTTGATATTCCCTCTAAATCTTAGCGTCATAGCTTGACATTTGCAAAAGTTACGTAGCCAAGACTACATCTATCTCTGTGTGTGTTGGCGATTTTTTACAATTTTAGAAATGGATTTAAATTTGCAACAACGAACTTGTATTAAATTTTGTGAAAAAAACGGATTTAATGGTGCGCGAACGTTGGAAATGTTGTAAAAATGTTTCGGCAACGATTTTCTAAAGAAAACGGTCGTTTACCAGTGGCACGAGCGGCTCAAAAGTGGTCGTGAGTCAATCCAAAAAGAAGATGAACGTAGTGGCAGACCATCGACATCGAAAACCGACGAAAACATTGATAAAGTAAAAGAAATTTTGGTCAATAACCGCAAATTAACCAACAGAGAGATAGCGGAGAACTTGAACATTGCCTATGGATCCGTCCAAGACATTTTGGTTAATGATTTGGGTTTCCGTCGTGTTGTAGCAAAGTTGGTGCCAAAAGACCTCAATTTCATGCAAAAAAAAGACCTTGTTGACGTCGCTAAAGACATGATTTGCGATGCTGAATCCGTTCCCACATTCATCAAAAGGATTAGCACTGGAGACGAGACGTGGGTTTATGAGTACGACACGCAATCCAGACATCAGGCAAGTGAATGGTGTTCACCAAATGAGTCGAGACCAAAAAAAACACGTCGTTTTCAGTGAAAAAAGGAGGCAATGCTCACGGTTTTCATGGATTACAATGGTGGATTGCACCGTGAATTTTTGCCAGAAGGCCAGACAGTAAACAAATAGTATTATTTGGGCGTTATGAGACATAAAACTCTTGGATTTTGCACCATGATAACGCGCCGTCGCACAGTGCCATCATTATTTGTAATTTTTTGACGAAAATGCAACAAATACCATCCAACAGCCACTGAATTCACTTCATTTCGGTCCCTGTGATTTCTTTCTGTTCAATCGAGTTAAAAAACCATTACTGGAAACGCGTTTCCAGTATGGTGATGGACATACCGAAAACCGAATATAATAAATGCTTCGAGGATTGGATTAAGCGCTGGCATAAGTGTGTTGCAGTCAATGGGGATAAAAAATCTTAACATATATAAAATTCAATAATTTTTAAACCGTTGATCTTAGAGTTTTGATTTTTTTTATTTAATTGATAATATTTTACAAATTACATAAAAATATAACTTTTATAGTTCTAACCACTATTTATAAACTCGTGGACCTTTTTTGGTAAGCCTTCCATTAGAGTTTTGATAGTTGTTTCTGACACCTTTTTGGAACAGTTTGCCCATCTCCTTTTAAAATCTTCGATATTTTGGGACACCTTTTTTGTGCTCTTTAAGTTTATTTTCACAAGATCCCAATATCTCTACACTGGTCTTAGCTCCGGACAATTTCGAGGACTGGCCTCTCTTGGTACAAAAACTATGTTATTACTTTGGTACCGCTCCAGAGCTTTCTTGCCGTAGTGACATTATACCAAATCGGGCCAAAAATATGTGGACACATTGTGTTCTCTTATGAAAGTAAGAAGCCTTTTTTTTCAAACATTCTTTGATGTATATTTCCGGTATTTATGGAGCCCACTGTAACAAATGACTTGCTTCTTTTGCCGCAACTGCATATACCAGGAATACCATACCAGGAATTTTTTAGGAAATTTTGTCTGCTTTTGGATTCTAAATTGTTCTTCGACATTTCCTCAAGCATCAGCAACATAAAAATTTTGACCCGGAAGCTGCGTAAAATCTGCCAGTCCATTATACAACATGAATATTTTTGTATGAAATTCGATTTTAATTTCCTAGCTCTACTTTTGGCGTCTAAATTTTTTGCAGCATTCCTGTCTGGAATTTTTTGGACTTTGTATGTGTATGCTTTCAAACCTGCATTGGCTTTAACTTTTCGCATCAAATAGTCAGAGCACTGGGCTAACCGGGCAGCTTTTCTACCAGATGTGTTTTGAGATCTTTTCAATATGCTTTCTATTTTCTTGGCTTTCCCATTATCATGTTGTCCTTGTTTTCTTCCCGAACCAGGTTTCCTATCGATGGTCAAATTCTCCTGAAACTGTTTAATAATATTGGAAACAGTTTGACGGCAGACCTTCAATTCTTTGACCAATTTTTTGTAGGACCAATTTGGATTTTTTTGAAAATTTTTAATAATTTTAAGACGTACTTCTTTCTCTTCACTCATTTTGATCAAACTCACAACAAATCAACATGTTTGTCATTAAAAATAACAACTGACATATTTTTCAAAGATAACTAGATCAAAGAAATTTAAAAAAAAAATTATTAGGTAAAACGTGTGTTAAGATTTTTTCAATCTCACTCCTTACTTTGAAGGGGACAATATAGATTTAGATGAATAAACTTGAAATTTTAATTTCCTGAATAAATTCCGGGAACTTTTTGATTTAGTATGTTATCACATCATGTGACGAGTGCAGAAGGCACCCAATTTAGTTTTTTCACACATCAAATATCAAAACATTTTTTAAATTCAGTAATTCTTCCATTTTCTATTTTTATTTATTTTTAAATTAATTTCCTTACAATTAAAAGTTAAAACCAGAACATTTTTCCAACTAAAATTAAAACCACAGGTCGGTTGGTCAAAATGGTTTTCTCAACCTTCAAAAATTCATTTTGTTGACTACGAATATAAAATAAAATAAACCTTTGACCTTTTACTTTCATACTGCCCACAATAATCTATAGTATTTGTAATTTCATCACTACTAAATGAATTGATAATTCCTTTGAGTATTGCTCTCCTACACACACACACACACTTTTGCTCTTTTCATCTTGCTCTTTCATCTCTTTCTATCTCGCCAGTATCTCTCTACCTCTGATGAGTAAATATTGAATTCAACATCATAAGTAATGTCAAAAATGCAAGACATTTGACACATGTTGAGGAGAGACATTATTACACTTGTGCCAAAGCAACTACAACACCAAATCCATAGAAAAGGCAAAAAAAAAAAAAAAACCACCCAAAGAAATGCTACAAAATATTACAACAATGTGACTAATGCTACAAATTTACCATAAAATATTTTGCTACACTCAAGTTGAAGGCATCCAGACATACATAATATGCATACATACATACATAGATGCATACACTCATGTTGCTGCTGTTCTATAGCTTGTGTTGTTGCTACTGCCTGCAACAAAGGATACGATGATACGACGCTTATATGTATGATGCACATATATGATGCAGATGATGATGATGATGATGATGATGGTGAGATGAAAATAGTTACTATCTACACATGACCAGGCACAGGCAATAGATAGATATGTGTAAAGAGTTAGTGATAAAAGAGCAATACCAGGCGGTAAAGGGAAGTTCAGTAAGACTGGGAAAAGTGTAGTAGGTAGTAGTAAATAGGTAGGTAGCAATGTAAGTATTACTGCAAACTGATATTGCTGTAATATTTATGTCGTTATGATGATGTGCATGCTCTTGATGATGATGTTGTTGATGTTCATATGCGCACAATATATAGTACACTAAAGATGTATATACCTCTAGGCATACGATATGATAACAATGATTTTTTTTCTCACTCCCTTCCCCTCCATTTCCCATTAGATTTCTACTTCACTCTTAACACCCACAACACTTTTTGTTGCCAATCTATGTATGTACTCGTAAGTATGTATATATGTATGTATGCACCTAAGGAGCTAATATATGTGTGTATGTACATATGTATATTTTATCTACTTTGCATAGCTTTTAGCTGCTGCTTGAGCCCACCTACCGCGTTTCCTGTACACTTCGATTGGATTAAATGCCTTGAAAGCGTAACGTTTTGTGAATGAGATTGTGAAAATAGCTAAGTAAAAAAGAAAAATGGCTATGAACAAAACAAAAAAACGAAAAAAAAAAGAAAAAAAAGCAACGAACGAAGGCTTTTTGGTATACGAGTTTATGTCCTTTTGGCAAAGTAGACTACTTCACTATTTTTCTTCTTCTCTTTCTCTGTTCGTTTCTTACACTTTTCATATTTTTTACTGGTACTTTATGCCGCTGTTGTTGTTGTTCTCGTTGTCGTCACCGCTGCTGTTATTTTCTAAGATTTTTAATAGTTTTTTTTTTTTTTTTTTATATTTTCCATATTCTAACGTCGCGAATATGAAAACACTCCATTCGTTTTCATATTCGCGACGGGCACATTTTAAAACTTTTATTATTCCCAATTTATATGTATGAGATATGTATTTTGGTATGGTCTATTGTCTATGCCATAGACTGTAGACGGTGGAACCAAAATATATAAACAAAAATTAAAAAAAAAAAATTTGATCAAATTCAACGGTTGAGCAAGTTTTAGAAAACTATTTTCAATAACGAATGATAAATGCTCATTTTTTTGTAGTTTTTGAGTTGTATATTATACAGGGTGACAATTGTAAAGTGACGCAAGTTTAACACTCTGCAGCAAGCTTTGCCATTTACCGTTACTTTAATTTAAAAAGCAAATTCATTCATCATTGGCTTTGCTTTTAATTTCATTTGAATTTTTGTTATTACATTTTGAAATTTCCATAAAAATGGACAAGGAAAATATTCGTCGTGAAATTATGAAATTTCATTTGGCAAATTATAGTAGCCGTCAAATTGCAAAGGCTTTAAATTTGTCAAGTCGTACGGTAGACCGAGCTATTATTCGATATAATGAAACTGGGGGTTTTGGAGATAGAGACAGGGGAAAATTTTCAACAGTTGCCACTACTGGTTTAACAGAAAAAATTCGTAAACGAATCAAGCGAAATCCAAGGCGTTCAATGAGAAAAATCGCTAAGGAAGTGGGAGTAAACCGTGAAACAGTGCGAATCATTGCAAAATCAAAGCTTAATCTTAAGCAGTACAAGCTCCCAAAAACTCAAGATCTGACACAAAAAAAGAAAGATTTGCGACTGCAAAGATGCAAGGCGTTGCTACGCTCCTCCGTGTTAAAAAATGTTGAAAATATCTTGTTTACAGATGAAAAAATTTTCACGGTTGAACAACATTTCAATGCGCAAAATTACCGAATGTGGCTAACATCATCATCGCAACAAAATAGGACTGTTGGCTGAGTTCAAAAGCCAGCTTTCGTTATGGTATGGGCTGGAGTTTCCGCTAATGCCAGAACCCCTCTAATATTCGTTGAAGAGGGTGTTAAAATTGACCAGCTTGTTTATCGGAGCATTTTAAATGAACATGTTCTTCCCTGGGCCCAAGATACATTTGGAAATGAAAACTGGACTTTCCAGCAAGATTCTGCACCTTCCCACATGGCAAAATTAACGCAAACATGGATAAAAGACAATTTTTCTGGATTCATAACATCTCAAGAATGGCCACCATACTCCCCAGACTTGAATCCAATGGACTACTCTATTTGGAGTATTTTAGAGAGTAAGGCTTGTGCATCTCAACACCACAGTCTGGAGTCGCTGACAAATTCATTAGAGAAAGCCTGGACTGAAATTGATCAGGAAGTCCTACGATTTCCGGATCGATTGAAGGCATGTGTGCAGGCTAAAGGGGGTTACATTGAATGAGGTGGGGTTCAAATGAATGCTTATATATTCAGCAATGTTAACACTTAATTGTACTTAATGGAAGTACGTCCTTTTGAAAATAACTGCTGAAATGTGTGCGTCACTTTACGATTGTCACCCTGTATATGAGAAAGAAAATTATAATATTTTCTTGCCCATTCCTATATTTTTTCTTCCCTTAGACCTATATATTCTTTTATCAAGTTTCCATCCTTTGAAGATATCAGGTATCATTGCCGAGTCTATGGATGGAAGCTAATATTCGCAGGTATTTCCTTCTTTTTTGCATCAATCCTTAGAAAGGTCTCAGAGAATTTCTTTGTAAAAGCAATGCTCAGTCAGAATACCTTGCTAACATAAAATACTTGTTTTTGTTTTGAGCAACACATGTTTGTTCCTTACAGTTACCCTGATACATTCTTGACTAAATACTTTAGTCCCGGAAGATTAGTAAAGAGATATCGGCTTTTTTTTTTATTTGATTTATTTTCTAATGACAATGGTTTCTTAATCCACAAAAAGGTTATAGCCTCATAAATAGTGCCATCTTTTCAATCAAGTTCTTGACCCTCTATTCTAAGGTATACTGAGATTAAAATTTAAAATTTTTTCCAGATAGTTCGGATTTTCGTATTCTTGTTCTGGTTACTATGGATTATTCAGATACTTTTTTCTGAAATACTTTTATATACTTTTTTTTGCCTGAATATTCCGAACAGCCCCCAGATATCCATATTTGTCTCAGATATCCAAATTGTTCTTGAATTTCTGGCGTTTTGTCTCAGATATCCAAATTGTTCTTGAATTTCTGGCGTTTTATCGAATATTTGGATCTATTTAGATTTTCCAAATTTGTCTCAGATATCGAAGTCTCTCCCGAATATCTGGTTTTTTTTCGAATATCCGGAGTTATCTTGATTATCGCAATCTATCTCAGATATTTCGAACTGTTTTGAATATCTGAATTTGTCTTAGATATCGAAATCTGTCTTGAATATCCTGAACTGTCTCGGATATTTGGATTTGGCTCAGATATCGAAATCTGTCTTGAATATCCTGAACTGTCTCGGATATTTCGATTTGTCTCAGGTTTCAGAATTTTTTCAGCTATCGGATCTGTCTCGGATATCCAGATTCTTCTCAGCTAAAGGATCTGTTTGGGATATCTAGCCCAATCTGATATATCCGAATCCGCCTGAAATAACTGTATCTCTATCGGATATCTGAATCTATCTTGATTATCCGAATCAGCCTCAGATATCCCGAACTGTTTTGGATATCCAGGCTTGTCTCAGAGATCCAAATCTATCTCGCATATCCCGAACCGTCTGGGACTTTTAGATTTTGAGGGTATCGGGACTTTTCTCTGTGTCAGGTATCCGAATCTGTCTCGAATTTTTAACTCTTCATCAGATATCCAGATCTATCTTGATTAACCGAATCTGTCGCAGATATCCCGAACTATCTTTAATATCTGGATTTGTTTCAGATATCGAAATCTGTCTTGGTTGTCCTGAACTATCTGGGATATTCAGATTTGTTTCAGGTTTCAGAATTTTTTCAGCTATCGGATCTGTCTCGGATATCCAAATCAGTCTCAGTCTCCGAATCTGCCGCGAAGATCTGAATCTTTATCATATATCCGGAGCTATCTTGATTATTTGAATCTGTCTCAGATATCCCGAACCGTCTCGGATTTTTCTGAGGTATCGGGATTTTCTCAGCAATCGTATCTGTCTCAGCTCGCTAGATCAGTCTCAGATATTCGAACCTGTCTCGAATATCTGAATCTTTATCGAATATCCAGAGCTATCCTGATTATCCGAATCTATCTCTGATATCCCGAACTGTCTTGAATATCTGTATTTGTCTCAGATATCGAAATCTGTCTTGGATATTCTGAACTGTCTCGGAACTTTTCACAACTATCGGATCTGTCTCGGATATCTAGATCAGTTTCAGATATCCGAATCTGCCTCGAATATCTGAATCTTTATCGCATATCCAGATCTACCTTGATTATCCGAATCTGTCTCAGATATCCCGAACTGTCTTGAATATCTAGGTTTGTCTCAGATATCCAGAACCGTCTCGGATTTTTCTGTCTCAGCTCTCTGGATCAGCCTCAGATATCCGAACCTGTCTCGAATATTTTAATCTATATCGCATATTCGGAGCTATCTCGATTATCCGAATCTATCTCAGATATCCCGCACTGTTTTAAATTAACTGGATTTGTCTCAGAAATCCAAATCTGTCTCGGATATCTCGAACTGTCTCGGATATTCGAATTTGTCTCAGGTATCGCGATTTTTTCTAGCTTTCGGATTTGTCTCGGCTATCTGGATCGGTCCCAGATATCCTGATCTGCTTCGAATATCCGGATCTATCTTGATTACTTGAATCTGTATCAGATACCCCGAAATATCTTGAATATCTGGATTTGTCTCAGAAATTCAAATCTGTCTCGGATGTCCCAAACTGTCTTGGATATTCCAATTTTTATCAGGTATCGGTATTTTTCTCAGCTATCAGACCTTTCTAGGATATCAGGATCTGCCTTGGCTATATGGATGAGTCTCAGATTTACGGATCTGCCTCGAAGTTCTGGATTTGTATTGAATGTACGGAGCTATCTTAATTATCCGAATCTGTCTCAGATATATCGAACAGTCTTGAATATCTGAATTTGTCTCAATTATCCAAATCTATCTCGGGTATATCGAACTGTCTCGAATATTCGGATTTGTCTCAGGTATTGGAATTTTTCTCAGCCTTCGGATCTGTCTCAGATTTCTGGATCTGCCTCGGCTATCTGGATCAGTCTCAGATACCCGATCATTATCGGTTATCCGGAGCTATCTTGATTATCCGAATCTGTCTCAGTTATGCCGAATTGTCTCGAATATTCGGATTTGTTTCGGGTATCGGGATTTTTTCTCAGCTACAGGATCTTTTTGGAATATTTGAATTAGTCCAGACTATCTAGATTAATCTGAGACATCCGGATCTGCCTTTAATATCTGGGGGGTTACTCTGTAGTTCAATTCGAAAGACAGTTCTATTCGAATGACAAAATTTAATCTGAATATCGAACAAATATTATTCGAAAATATTTTCTAGAGTACCAATCGTTCGAATTCGAGTAAATTTTCTTTCGAATCGAATTACAGAGTAACCCCCTGGATCTTTATCGAATATCCGGCACTATTTTGATTGCCTGCGCCTGTCGGATATCCGAACCTGTCTCGGGTATTTGAAGTTATAAAGGTCCGGATACTCTTTCTGCTGCTGCTCTCTTTATGACTATTAAATACTATTTTTTTCTCATTATTAATCATTTTATCACACTGTCCATTACATACATTTATAGCCTAGCGATGGTAGATAAGGTTTGTCCTTCATTTTGCCATTAAGCTAGGATTTTCTTTAAGCTCGTTTGAATGTGTTGGTCTATTGTGTTTCTTGTTCTTTCGTTCATTCATTCATTGGCTTTTTAGGCGATAGAGAGAAATTGCCAGTGAAAATTCATATTGCTGCTGCATACATTTGCATTTTTACATTGTTCTATAACTGTGTGTGTGTATGCGTCGGTAGTTATGCGATTATTTTGCCTTTTGGCTTAAGAAATGCTAAATTTTTGTTTTTTTTTTCGACAATTTCTCCTGTAAGTTTACATTTATGCATACCAATACATTTGTGTTCCAATGACGATGAAACTATGAATATATATTTCTTTGAGATTTAAAGGATATACAAGTTTTTTTTTTTATTTTGCTCAAGCTTCAAACGTTATTGATAGAGGTAAATGTATATGCCGTGTTCAATATGAAGCTAACCTGTTTTTTTTTTTTTTTGAAATTGGTAAAAATGACGATGTCAAAGTTTTTGCACTGATGAACTTTTTCTTATTCGTTTTGGTTGTAATAATCGAAAATTTGAATCTATTTGAATTTCAAAGTGCAGGAAAACGTTGAACTTTGCAATAGTTATTGGAGCAAAAAAGAAAACTGAAAAGCGCAAAGGTAAAGTAAGAAAAAAAAAAAGTTGGAAAGTTATTCTTTGAAGTGATGAGCAGCAAAGTTGAAGGTTTAACTTCCATTGTCTTTCCTTCACTTCACTGAGAACTAATAATTTTAAGCTTAAAAATAATAGTAAATATAAACCGATAATGTTGTATATCACTTTTGAGTACCTATTAAATTCATTTCACAGAAATTTAAAAATGTGTAATAAAATTTAAAAAAAGAAAATTCTATAATTTTTATATAACACATTATAAATTTTAATAGAACAAATTATCACAAAAGAAAATTTAGGTTTATTATTCTGAATTTTTTATGTAACTAAATCTTTAAAATTATTTTCAAAAAATTTCATAAAATCTAATATAATAATTTTTTGTAAACTTTGTAAAATTTGAAAAATTTACATAATTCTTATGAAATGTGTAAATTTTAAATTTTTTTTTTAATTGAATTATAGCTAAGGAAACTTAGTATTTCATATCATCAATCCCTTTGATTTAAATCTGAATACTAGATCTAATAAAAAAACTCTCTAAAATTAACTTAAAAATGTGTAAAAAGATGAGGATAAACGACATGATTTTTTTTTCTATATAAATTGCGTAAATTTCAATAATTTACAAATTATTGTAAAAGTAACTTAGACTTTCATATCAGTCATAAATCACTTAATTTTATTTTTAATACGTGATGTAATTAAACTGATTTTTTACAAAGAGAAAATGTGTAAAAATACACAACTCCTGCTTTAATTTTTACAGATATTGTAGCACATTTTTCTTTCATATTAAAATGTGTAAATTCCAATAAAAAAATTAGGTATTTTTCATCGAAAATGAAACTTGGATTTAGTTTTGGATGCTAGATATAACTAATCTTCTCTAAAATATAAGTTTACAAATCTCAATATCAAATAGCATTGTAATGTATTTTTCTCCTTATAAAATGTGTAAATTTTGTATGAAAAAAATTACAAATATTTGCCACAGAAAATTTATGTTTTTAATATTCATCAAGCACTTGATTTAGAAGAAACTAAAGTACACCTTAAAAATGCTAAAAAATATTTAATAATTTTTACAGACTTTATGTGTGAAATTCACTATTTTCTTTGTAAAAAATATGTGTATTCTTACATTGAATGTAATTATTTTTGCAATGTTTTACCACATGAAATGTGTGATTTTATATTTCAATTTGGAATATTTTCTTTCAAATTTGAATACTGGATGCAATTAAACTTACTTTTTTACAATGAGTAAATGTGTGAAAATGCGAATAAGCATCATAATTTGTATAGATATTGTATTTTATTTTTCTTTCATATAAAATGTGTAAATTCCAATTAAATTTATATTTCAATTTGGAATATTTTCTTTCAAATTTGAATACTAGATGCAATTAAACTTACTTTTTTACAATGAGTAAATGTGTGAAAATGCGAATAAGCATCATAATTTGTATAGCTATTGTATTTTATTTTTCTTTCATATAAAATGTGTAAATTCCAATTAAAAAATTTAATTAGTTATTTTTATCGAAAAGAAAACTAGTTCAGAAACTACTCTCTAAAGCTAGTGAAAACGGAAATGCCAAAATGACATTGTAATGCATTTTCCTCCACATAAAAGGTGTAAACTTTAAATGACGAAAAATGCAAATATTTGTCACAGAAAATTTATGTTTTTAATATTCATCATCCACTTGATTTAGAAGAAACTAAAGTACACCTTAAAAATGCTTAAAAATATTTAATAATTTTTACAGACTTTATGTGTGAAATTTACATTTTCCTTCGTAAAAAAATATGTGTATTTTTACATTGAATGCAATTATTTTTGCAATTTTTTACAACATGAAAATATGCAAATATTTGTCACAGAAAATTTATGTTTTTAATATTCATCATCCACTTGATTTAGAAGAAACTAAAGTACACCTTAAAAATGCTTAAAAATATTTAATAATTTTTACAGACTTTATGTGTGAAATTTACATTTTCCTTCGTAAAAAAATATGTGTATTTTTACATTGAATGCAATTATTTTTGCAATTTTTTACAACATGAAAATATGCAAATATTTGTCACAGAAAATTTATGTTTTTAATATTCATCATCCACTTGATTTAGAAGAAACTAAAGTACACCTTAAAAATGCTTAAAAATATTTAATAATTTTTACAGACTTTATGTGTGAAATTTACATTTTCCTTCGTAAAAAAATATGTGTATTTTTACATTGAATGCAATTATTTTTGCAATTTTTTACAACATGAAAATATGCAAATATTTGTCACAGAAAATTTATGTTTTTAATATTCATCATCCACTTGATTTAGAAGAAACTAAAGTACACCTTAAAAATGCTTAAAAATATTTAATAATTTTTACAGACTTTATGTGTGAAATTTACATTTTCCTTCGTAAAAAAATATGTGTATTTTTACATTGAATGCAATTATTTTTGCAATTTTTTACAACATGAAAATATGCAAATATTTGTCACAGAAAATTTATGTTTTTAATATTCATCATCCACTTGATTTAGAAGAAACTAAAGTACACCTTAAAAATGCTTAAAAATATTTAATAATTTTTACAGACTTTATGTGTGAAATTTACATTTTCCTTCGTAAAAAAATATGTGTATTTTTACATTGAATGCAATTATTTTTGCAATTTTTTACAACATGAAATGTGCAATTTTATATTTCAATTTGGAAGTTTTCTTTTGAAATTTCTTCCAAATTTGAATACTAGATGCAATTAAATTTACTTTTTTACAATGATAAGCACCAAAATTTGTACATATATTGTATTATATGTTTCTGTCATATAAAATGTGTAAATTCCAATAAAAAAAATTAAATAGTTATTATAGAAAAGAAACTAGTTCCGAATCTATTCTCTGAAATTAGTTTCAAAATGGCAATACCAAAGTGACATTGTAATGCATTTTCCTCCACATAAAAGGTGTAAATTTTAAATGACGAAAATTGCAAATATTTGCTACAGAAAATTTAGTTTTTCATATCCATCGTCTACTTGATTGAGATGAAATTAAATTACACCTTAAAAATATGTCAAAATATTTTTACAGACTTTATGTGTGAAATTTACTTTTTTCTTCGAAAATAATATGGGTATTTTTACATTAAATGTAATTAATGAAATGTGTAAACGAAACTTAAGTATTTAGTCCCATTGGAGGTTTTTCTGAATTCCAGTTGCCGAGATCTTACTCTAAAAAATAGTTTAAAAATGTGTAAAAAAACAACCGCAAATTTTGTAAGTTTGTTGTGTAAAAATTCATGAAGATGTGTAGCAAATTACTTTTTATGGTCTTACAAAAAAAACAAAAAAGTGTGTATTTATTAGATATGGTTTGGTAAATCTTTTTTAAGCCTTGTTGGGAACCCGCATTAAATTGTAGGTCGAACAATGTGGTATCGCAATGGGTTGTTCTGTTTTAAGTCTTCCCTAGACATCCATCTAACCTTACTACTTAGGTTGCCGACTAAAATTGAGTCACCCAGAGACCATGACGAGGCTTCGTGTTGGGTTAAATCAGAAGAACGCACGGGATCTCTCAACATCTCTTTTTCAAACGCTGTCTTTAAAAAAGCTTAGACCACAACCTATCTTTTAGTGGATTTCTCAGCACGAAATCATTCAAAGCTCAAAATCTTCAACAAAGGAATTGTTGAAGCAAAATCCTTCTAAATTCAAAAATCGAGTAATGATTTCCTTAAATGTGTGAGCCAAGCTTGCCCCCAGAAAAGAAAAATATCCGGAGAGAAGAAATAGCTTACCCAGAAATATTTCTACGTTATTTAAATTTAATTTTAAACCAATTTATATTTGAACTTTCTTCTAACAGCAAGTTATAAATGAATGACCGCTTACAGCTAGAGTTCGAAGCTCTTTCCTTTCAAATACATACATATTATTATTATGCAAAATTCTCCATATTAAATACAGCATAAGTAGATTTCTTTCAAATTTTCTTCTCTCATATTTATCCTTTTTCTTTTTGTGGTAAATCTTAAGAAAAAAAAAGAAGAAAAATACAAAATATTTAAATATTCTTTTTCTCGAAAATGCGAATTGAAATACTCATGGAAACTTTCAACTGCTCTTACTTGCTCCCTCAGCGTGGGTTACTTTCAGTTCAAGGCACACACAACCAGTTGTTGCAATATCCTTAAGAAATTTTTTATGCTAGCAAGCACTGATGAAAGAAATAAGTATTATATATATATATATATATATATATATATGTACGTTTTTCTTTTTTAAATTTACACACATAACTAATGCGCTTTCTTGAATATCCTTCTGCGCGCCATTTTCATCTTTTCGTCATGGACTTTTTTGTTTCGACTCTTTTTCCTCTCCTCTTTTCTCTCACCCGCAACAGTTTTCTTTGTTTGTTTGTTTGCTTTATTATGTGCTGTTTAATTTTTTTTCGGTTCGCATCTTCGTTGTATTTGTTTTTTTTTTTGGGTGTTTTTGTGTGTTGTCCTTAGGGCAGAAAATTTTCTTCTACTTCTTAAATTTTTTTTTTTTGTAGCTTTTTCATCTTGAAGACTTTATATACTCGTATCATTCCGATGTTATTTTTGTTATTGCATTAAGTGTAAATATATGTGTATTTGTGTATATTTACACATATATGTTTATATTTATATCTCCTTCTATTTTGCATGTAATGTCATTGCAATATTTTTATATATTCAACAAATGTGTAAAGTGTATATATTTATGAAGTCTGGTAATGCCATTACATTTATTTTTGCATATAAACTGTTGTTGTTATTGTTGTTTTTTTGTGAAATGTGTTGTCTTGGTTTTCATTGTTATGGCGCTTCATATTTTTGTGTGACAAAAATAAACATAAATATGGTAAATTTGGTGTACACTACAAAACATAATTCACATTCTTTAATTTGAAAGTTAATTTTTTCATATTAAAAACAGTAATTTCTATAAATTGTAAAAAAAATTACCCAAAAAAAAAAGAAAAAAATTACACATTTTCCGTATAATGAAAATCTAATTGATTTGTGAAAAAAAATACTCAGTCTAAAGTACAAAGTAATTAAATGCTATAACTTTCATAGGATAAACCAAAAAGTCATAACAATTATGAAATCTACACATTTTATATGAGAAGTTGTGTGAAAATACACTAACTTATCAAATTACACACTTAAATAAAAAACTGCATAATATTGTTTGGAGAGCTAACTAAAATTTATCGTAAGCTAAAGAACAATTTTACACTCTTATATCAATTTTGAACGACCCAGTATCTTTGATGAAAGTATTAGATCTGTTGATGAAATTTCCGCCAATTCCTTTAGTTCTCCGAAAAGACTGTCTCCTAAGAAACAGAATTGACAGATATTTCACCGAAGAGTGAATGCTTTCAATTGTTTCTTAGTTTTCAGTGCTTTTAAATACAGTAGTTAAGTGCTGTAGCTCTTATCCTTGAAGTAATTGCACTAATGGCATAAAATCCTGTGAGTATTCCTACTAAAATTCGAGTTTGTGTCTTTTCAAAAAAATAAATCTTTGTTTTATTTTTTTATCCAGAAACGGCCATAAACTTCGAGCTATTTTTCAATCATTCCTGCTTTCTCATGATCTGTTGATTGCTTCCTATTCCTTTTTGGTCTAGTGATTTATTTCACTGCTCTTATTGGTATCTTTATCGATACCAGCATTAATGGATCAAGAGGTGCGGAAAGTGGGGAGGGAAGTCACAAGCGCTATAGTATTTTCCAACATGGGTTTATCCTGAATATCTGGATGATTTTGGTATGAATTTTGGTCAAACTTTTAGGCTGAGTTTCGGTTTGAAATTTAGTCATGCCTTTGATCTGAGTATTGATTTGAATTCCGGCATAATTTTCGGTCTATGTTTTTTTTGTTTTTTATTGAAATTTCTGTCTAAATTTTGATTTGATTTTAGAACCGCTTTTCTTCCGAATTTTTTTCTGTATATCAGGTTAAAATTTTGGTCCGAATGTTGCCGTGATTTTTGATCTGATATTTAGTCTGCTTTTGTTCTGAGATTTGCAATGAATTTTGGTTTGGGGCTTGGTCAATATATAAGTAACTCTCAGATTCGGTATGAATTTCGATCCAAATTTTTGTCTACTGAATTTCAGTATAAATTTTATTTTTAATCTGACTTTTGGTCTGCTTTTGTTCTGAATTTTGGTCTGATTGTCGCCCTGATATTTGACCTAAATTTGGTCCGCCTTTGGTCTGAGATTTGAACTGTGCTTTGGTCTGGGGTACGGTCAGAATATAACTTTGAGATTTGATATGAATTTCGATCCAAATTTTTCTCTACTAAATTTCACTATAAATTTTATTTTTAATCTGACTTTTGGTGTGCTTTTGTTTTGAATTTTTGTCTGATTGTCGCTTTGATTTTTGGCCTGAAGTTGTTCCGCCTTTGGTCTGAGATTTGTCCTGTATTTTGGTTTAGGGTTAGGTCAGAATATAGCTCTGAGAGTTGAGATGAGTTTCGGTCTCAGTTTTGATCTGAGATCTGGTCTGAGTTATGATCTGAATTATAGTCTAAATTTTAGTCTGACATTTTGCCATAGATCTGGTCTGAATTTGGGCGTTGATTTTGGTCAGAATATAGGTCTGAAATTTGGGATGAATTTCTGCTTGAAATTTTGTAAGCTTTTACTCTAAGATTTGGTTGGAATTAAGGTAAGGAAATTTAGTCTATTTTTGGTCTGAATTTTGGTCTTAATTTTAATTTAATTTTAATTTAATTTCAGTCTAAACTTTGACCTGCTTTTGGTTTGAATTTTGGTCTGATTTTGGTCGAAATTTTGTTTAAAATTTTTGTCTGATCTTGGCCTACATTTTTTATTTGACTTTTTTTCTGCTTTTGTTTTGAATTTTTGTCTGATTTGTGGACGAAAATTTGCTCTGATTGTGGGCCTAGTTATTGGACTGAATTTTGGTTTGAGTTTTAGCTTGAATTTTATTGTGAATTTTGGTCCGACCTATTATCTGGATTTTGGTCAGATTTAAATCTACAAATTTGGATGAATTTAGATCTGAATTTTTCGCTGTTATTGTTGAGTTTAGACCAGAATTTTAGTTTATTATTGGTCTGAGATTTGATATGAAATTTGGTCTAAATTTTGGTCTAAAGTTTAACCTAATTTCAGTCTAAATTTTAATCGACTTTTGATTTGAATTATGGTGTGATTGTAATCGAAATTTCGTTCAAAATTTCGGTGTGGAGTTTGATGTAAATTTTGGTCTAATTTTTTGCCAGAAATTTTTGATCCAACTTTTGTACTACTTTTGTTTTGAATTTTTCTCTAATTTTTAGTCGAAAGTTTTCTCCAATTATTGGCCCGAATTTTGGTTTGAATTTCGGCTTAAATTTTGATGTGAATTTTGGTCTGAATATTTTATCTGGATTTTGGTCAGATTTAAATCTACAATTTAGTAAGAATATAGGTCTGGATATTTCGCTGCTGTTGCTCTGAGGCTTGCTCTGAATTTAGACCAGAATTTTAGTTTACTTCTGGTCTCAGATTAGGTCGAAATTTTTTTGTGCTTTTAGCTTGAATTTCTGTCTAATATTTAATCTAAGTTATTTGGGCCTAAATTATTTCGGTCTAAATTTTGATCTAAATCTCTGAAACTTGATCTAAATTTCTGTCTGAAGTTTGATCTGATTTTTAACCTAAATTTTAGTCTGACATGAGAATTGATTTCTGGTCAACACAGTGACTTTAATTTTCAATCATTCATTAAAATGCTTATATATACTAGACATTAAAGTATCTCACGAAATTTTTTTTTAATTTTTTTGGACTGAATTCCTTTTATTCCTTTACAATTTTTTTTAATTTTTTTGGACTGAATTGCTTTTATTCCTTTACAATTTACTTGCTATCGGTTTAATACAAACATAATGTGATTAAATTAGCTGAAAAATTAAAAATCTCCTATTTTCCATGCCAATTCACTTATGTAGTAGTTAAACCAGGCATTTATTTAATTTCGTTCCATAATTTATGCTAAATACAAAATGTGTATAACAATTTTATTATAAATAAATATGCATTAAATTCTGCATTTTTTTATTATCTTAATCCATAACAATACACATTCCAACATAACATAATTATCATATTTATATGAATATAAGTAGCACAAAAGTGCCATCAAGTAATTCAGTAAAGTGCAATTAAAAATAGATACTTAAATGTATGATTTTTTTTTTTTTTTTTGTGGTCATAATTAAGTTCATTTAATATTGTTTATACATATTTAAATTATATAAAACAATAGTAATTTAATTGCACAAATAGTGACTGTGTATTAGTTGTGATATACATAAACGTATTTGTATTTATGTATGTGAAGCCATTTGCATTTCTCTCGGTGTGCTGTTCATTTATCTACATTTAGTAGCTGCATACATAAATGATATTGTAGTTTTCAGTATTGTCATTTGATAGCAATATTTGGATATATAAGTAGGCACGTAATAATTATAAGCTGATTAGTCTATTAAAGTAAATAAGGGAATAAGGGGTTAATTTGTGCTGTAATTATTTACCTGTAGATATTTCTCACGTTGACTGTTAACTAGTTTTGTTTTTTTTCAAAAATTGAAAGTTATTATTATTCTTTGAAACTTGTTTGGCAAGATTTCTAGAGAATTACACTGTACAACAAAATGGACTTAAAAAAAAAATTATGAGTTTTCATGTTTTCTGGAGTTCATTTCGATGCTGATTACAAATATATAAACAGTTTTTTTCGGATCAGGTCGAACTTTTGTGATATCGATGATTTTTTGATTTAAAAAAAAAAAAGAAAGAAAAATTTTTTTTTAAATTTTTTTTTTGCTTTCTATTCGTTTTATAAGTTTTTGCAACGTTTTCAACAAGAAAAAATTATTAAAAAAAAAGTTTTTTTTTTCGACCTAAATTTTTCGGAAAATTCTTAAGGGGGGGGGGGGGTACATGGAAAAAAAAATTTTGTTCTCGATTTTTTATGTTTTCTACATGTTTTATGAGTTTTTACAACGTTTTTAACAAAAACTTTTTTCAAAACTTGACTCATTCGAGAGACTACTGCAATATAAAATAACAAAAAATACTTTAAAAAATAATATTATATTATTATTTAGAAAAAATATTCATTTCAATTGATTTATTCTTAATGCTTTTGCATTTCACAATATTCAATTGTTCAATTCCATGTCATACTCCCGTATTTATAACCAAGTAGTAAATTTAAAGGGCGTTAGCTTTTTATGTATGTACCACAGTAAGAGTATATTCACACACTCCCATACATATACAAATATATATCTAAATATGCACCTATAAATATGCCGAGTTTAAATGCATAATTACAATAAACAATTTAAATTATAATAAGTTTATGTTTTACGCTTCGTTGCTAAAAATAAAAACAAAGCACAAAACTAAAAAAAAAAAAAAAAAACAATTTTTTAAAACAAGTTTAATTACACTGAGTTAATAGTAAAACAGTAAATATACACGTACTTATAGAAATGCATGCACGAATGAGATATAAGTACCAACCATTTCGATATACACTAACAACGGATGCGGTAGTATTTTTCCAATAGAATGCAGCCGACGCCGCATTCCCAACTTGTGACGGTGATATGTGATATGAGCAAATGACAAATGGCACATTTGTACATACATACAGTGGATTAAGTTGAGCACAAAAAATTGTAAAAATTTTAATAATTTAACGGTCAGGGAAATTGTAAAAAAATTATGTTAGAAATAAGAAAAAGAAATCCTTATCGGAAGATTGGTAATCTGTCTGAAATTTTGCATATCTGTGATTTTGAAACTCTGTGACTCAGTTACTACTAGACTTTTTAAATTTCGTAACTTAAACTCATATTCAGTAGTTCTGTGACTCAGCAGCTCTTTTGTTCTATGAATCTATGGTTCTGTAGTTTTATAATTCTGTGATTTTATAACTCTGTAACTCTGCTAGTCTATAACTCAACGATTCAGTAACTTCACGACTCACTAAGTCTGTGAATCAGTATCACTATGACTCTATAGCTCAATAATTCAGTTATTCTGTGAGTCAGTAGCTCTGAGATTCTAAAACTTTGTAATTTTTCGAACCTCGTAGATCTGTTACTATCTATATGACTCAGTAACTCTGTGACTTTTTTAGTTCTGGAATTCTATAGCTCTGTGGTTCAGTAATTTTGTGACTCAGTAATCTTGTGAGTCAGTATCGATGTAGCATTATAGCTCTGTGATTTTTAAACCTATAACTCTGTGATTATGTAGCTATGTGACTATAAAGCTGTGTGGCTCAGTAACTCTATAGCTTAGTATGTCAATTACCCTGTGATACAGCAACTCTGTGAATCAGTAGCTCTGAGGATCTGACTGTCTAACTTTCCAACCCTGTAGATTTGTGACTCTGTAGCTTGTGACTCAGTAACTCTGTGAATCAATAGTTCTGTGACTCTATAGCTCTGTGATTTAGGAATTTTTTGTGATTCAGTAACTCTGTGACTCACTAACTCTGTGAATCAGTATCTCTGTGACTCTATAGCTCAGTAATTCAGTTACTCTGTGAATCAGTAGCTCTGAGATTCTATATCTTTGTAATTTTTCGACTCAGTAGTTTTGTGATTCTGTAGTTCTGTGACTAAACAACCCCATGACTTTTTAGTTCTGTGACTCTATAGCTATGCGGTTTAGTAATTTTGTGACTCTGTGAGTCAGTATCGCTGTAACTATATAGCTCTGTGATTCTATAAATCAGTAGCTCTTTGAATTTGTGATTATGTAGCTATGTGACTATATAGCTGTGTGACTCATTAAAAATGTTGTAAGATAAACTATAACTCCTGATACTTTGATTCTGTGACTCTATGAATCAGCAGCTCTATGATGTACCTCTGTGACTCTGTAGGTCTGTGACTTTACAGATCTGTAGCTCAGTATCTCTGTGGCTCTATAGCTTACTCTGCGGCACAGCAACTCTGTGAGTCAGCAGCTGTTTTGAGATTCAGTAACTATGTATGTAATTTTCTGATCCAGCAAATCTGTGATTCTGTATCTCTGTGACTCACTACTTTTGTAACTCAGTAATTTTACACAATAAATCTGTGACTGCGTAACTCTGTGAATTAGTACCACTGTGACTCAGTAACTCTGTGAATCAATATCTATGTGTCTCTATAGTTCAGTAATTTTGTAAATCTATAGGTCTGTGAGTTTGTAATTTTGTGATTCTGTAACTATGTGACCCTATAGCTGTGTGATTATGGGAAACAATAAGTAGTGACTCTCTCATTCTGTGACTTTATGAATTAGTAGATCTGTAACTCCATAGCTCAGTAATTAAGTAACACTGTGTACCAGTAGTTCCGTGATTCTGTGGGTATATATAGCTTTGCTACTTAGTAGCTATTTAGCTCTGTGATTCAGTAACTCTGTGAAACTATAACTCATGACTCAGTAAATTTGTGAATCAGTAGCTCAAATATACTTTAGCTGTTAGATTTGATAACTTTGTGACTCGGTAACTTTGTGAATCTATAACTCGGCAATTCTGTGAATCTATTGCTTGAAACTATTTTAGATGCTGTGTGACTCAGTAATAATGTGATCATGGGAAACTCTCATATAGCTCTATGACTCAGTAACTCTGTAGCTATGTGACTCAGTAACTCTGTGACTCAATAGCTGTGTGACTCAATAGCTGTGTAAATCTACGACTCTTTGAGCTTATAACTCTATAACTATAATTCTATGACTTAATAACTCCGTGACTCTGAAAAACTACAACTCGTAACTCTGTGATTCAGTAACACTGTAACTCTACACTTCTGTATCGTTCAAATTCTATTCATGATTTATCTAAAAAAAATCTTTGCTAGTATCTAAAACTTTATTCATTTTATTCACCGTACATAGAAACTATGTCAGTGGTTTAATATTGTTTTAAAATAATTTACTGGAAATAATTTTAATTACAGCGTTGTTAAACATTAATGTATTATGCATATATACACACACACATAAATACACTGTAAAAAAAACTTTTAAATTTAGTTTTGAATATTTTATTAAACTTATGCATATCATAATAAATCTTACATACAATTGCAATTGTAATAGTTTTTCAACAATTTTAGCTGCAATCATCGCAAGTTCATTAATAATGCACACACACACACACTCATACAAACACATTGAAGGATATAAAAACAAATACACATATTTATATTTGTTTTTGAAACTTATTATGTAGTAAATTTTACCACCATGTGGCATATACCGGTTTGGCATAATTCCGAAAATGTTATTATCTTCAAAACTAACCTGTGAACAGCATAGGTTTAATTAAAAGTATTAAATATTCAAAGCGCATAAATTATATTACATCCCACTAAAAAAAAATAATACAAAAAAAAAATATATGAAATAGCACTTTCGACTCGTGTGCAAATAAATAATAAAGTTAGGGGAAATTTTCCACTGGCTCATGCTCTGCCTGTTTAATCAAATTTGCACAAGTTTTAGGAATGAATCTTTATGAATTATGTCTAAATTTTTGGTTGTTCGTATGATTATATTATTTAGATGGCAAGGGCCGATCTCCTCTGAAATAATAAGATTAAACTCGAGCTTGCTATATGTCATATGTCGGATATGTCGTGCAATATCCCGATTTGCACTGTGCATGATACATTAGAAGTCACATTCTTTTGATTCGTAAAACATTTTTTTTCCTTCTGAACTGAAAATTTGTTATCTTGACAATTTTTTTGGGAGAGCGTTTTCCATTTTTTCGTATTGTTCGGGTTTATTAAGCCCACTTCCCTCACTAGAATTTTTTGACGAATTGGTGGGTAAAGCCACACCTACTTTTGACTAAAAATCGGAAGAATTACATTTCATAAGCCTATATTTTCTATTATCTTTAGGTTAGGTTAGATTAAGTGGCTATCCAGCGACACACTTAGGTCAGAATGGCTCATTGTGATACCACATGGTTGGGCCTACAGTTTAACGCCAGTTCCAAACGGCGGTGAAATATAGGCTTTAAATATATCCTACTTTGTGTTCTATTTTTGGTTCATTTTGTTCAGAAAATAATTTTTGTGCGGTCATTCGAATGCTGAAAATTTGCATTCATGACTATCTTGAACTCTTTTAGCTAGTCTATATTGTCCTGGTCACATCCACTATATCATCCAGAAGTTGAATAAAGAAGCCCAAGTTTTTACGTCTTTTTTCCTTTTTCAAAAGTTTGTAATTTAAAATAAACAATTATAATGCTTTTGATATTTACCGAGAAATACGGTTATAGATTTTAAAAATATGTAGAGGATGATGACCAGATTGGATCGTGTTCCAATACGGAACGTCGAAATTTGTCAATGTTGATGAGCGCGCTTTGCCGCCATGCTACACTGAAGCGCCTTCATAGCCTCTACTGCAACTGCGTGAAAGACTATGATCAAAACGAAAAAAATTAGGTTGGAACGATTTTCGTTTGAGTTTTTGTTCCGTTTCAGTTCGGTTTTTTTTCATAGGTTGAAATAAATTGTTTCTTTTGCAAGTTCTGCTATTTTAATTTTTCTCGTTTTTTCGATTTTTCGGTTTTTTTCTTCTTTGATATGTTTAATTTTTGTTTTTCAATATTTTTATGAAATCCTTTTTGATTATTGTAGGGAAATGTTTAATTTATGTATTTTTTGTCACACATCTTTACTTAATTCTCTCGCAATTGCCTCATAAAGTCGCTGTTCCGATTCAGTACACAGTTTTGCGATATGGACAAAAACGAAGGTTTCAGTATTTTACTCACTGCGTAGCGGCTATAAGTGCTAGATTCAAACGTAAACGGAGGTTATTAACATCAATTTATGACGTCATAAATGCAGCCGTTCCGAATTGGTACATCTTCCCCTAAAATTTCGTCTTTTTTATGTCTCTTCATTATTCAAGTGCATTCAGCTTTGTTTTGTTTCGGTTGTGTTTTAGATTTTTTCGGATTCTCAATAAGTCCTGTTTTACTAAAAATATATTTTCTATAATTTATATTAGTGTTAGTGGGTAGCTATCTTTATTTTCGGTGTTGAAACAAGACAGCTGTTTTAGAGTTCTTCAAAATACTTTACGCTTGGTTTCTTTATCTTTATATATTTGGTTAACACTTTTCTTTTTAGTCCCTGGATTTTCTCATTCTGTTTTATTTTCTGAAGAGAGTTTGTGATGAAGATTGGAAACTAGTTTGTAGAACATTTGCAATTATAATTATTATTATTCGAATTATTATATCGTATCAAATTTTTATCTTTTCTGGTCCAGGAACCAGAAATTTTCGATATTGCAAACTAAAACTGAGTTTTGTAGCGGCAAAACTCGCTTTCTTCTCACTATTGTCTTTTGACTGATAGTTCCATATTCTCTGGTTGGATCATTTCTGGATGCAAATTTTTTTTGTTTTGAAGGAAGTGAACAATCAATCAACAATCAAGAAGCCTAGTGGTTAGTGTCTTGGACTGCTACGCAGAGGTGCCCGGGTTCATATCTCGGCACGCTCAGAAATCAAAAATAGAAAAACAAAAATTTTCTACACGGCACCATCTCTTGGCTGGCAATGGCAAACCTCCAAGAGTAAAAAAATGCCAATGAAAAGCTTTTCACTTTGCCGTTCGAATTCGGCATAAAACTGTAGGTCCCAACAACATGAATGGATGCGAAAAGCTCGGCCTTGGCCCTCCATGGGCTGTTGCGCCATAATAGTAGTAGTAGTAGTAGAACAATCAACTCAGGGAGCCTTATGAGGAATGCTGGTTTTGATCTGTTTACCTCACTTTTATTTTGGTTCTCAACTTTACTCACGCATTTTACTATTCTTTTGGAGACCATAAAACTGCCGTGACTTCCACCTTGGTTTGGTAGAAAACAATCCCGAATTTCTGAAAATATTGATACTTCTGTTAATGACAGAAATTTTCCTGACTTTTCGTGTTGAAGTTTGCCTGCTTCTATTTCAAGTTCCCGTTTTTCTTTCAGAACTAAGAGCTGACTTTATTTCTTCATTTGTTCGACTGTTATCTGCTTCATTTTTATATCGAACACCTGCGATGGGCGCGTGAGTACTTTTTTCGCTTACGGATGCTCACGGCTTTAAAAATACTACTCACGCATGTTCACGGACGTTGGCATTTTTGGGAATTTTTTTATTTTTAAGTTTTTATTTATGTAAATGAAAAATAAATTGCTTATATCATGGATATACTATATGTTACATAGTGATACCATTTTTCTAAGATTCTTAGGTGAAGAAAAACACAGGGTTGAATTTTTAACCACAAAAATTAAGTATTTAAGACATTGTGAATTATAACGACGTCATTGGTCAAAAATAACTAATACTCACTCATTTTCATGTCGAAATTATGTCTAGCTCATGCACGTTCACGTAGAAATTATGGAAAAAAGTCACGCTCACGCATGCTCATGTGGAAATTGTGCGTGTTCACGCATGTCCCGTAAAATTCATGTCACGCGCTCATCGCTTTCGTTCACACTTTGTTCATAGATTATATTGTATTTAAATGAGTATTGGTTATAACGCCCATAAATAGGCGTTGAAGGTATATATATTTATATATATATAAAGCAGTGCAAAGCCGAGTTGATTTAGGAATTGTCATTAGTCAAGCAAAACTTGGGCAACCTCAGTCAAACTTGGTATAAGTACAGGGTTATGTTCTGAAATTGGAAAGTCGGTTAAGTAAGCGTGGTACTTTCCTTACAAATTAAATATTCCAAAAGTGATTTCAGGGCAAATGTTGATGAAAATTAAATCAACTATAGAGCAACTATTGGAAAAATTATCAACATCGGGCAATCACCATTCCTACTTCACAAATAAGTGGAACCAAATTTAAGCTATTTCAACTAAACTTGGAACAAAGATTTCTTTTATCCAGACACATTTGGATTTCTAAAATAGACAAAATCGGTCAAGTGGGCGTGGTACCTCCTATATAAGTGAAATTAAAAAAAGGGATATCAAGGTATATCAAATTCGGCTTACTTTGCTGAAATAATTTTAAAAAATAGCTGATTTCAAAATTATCAAAATCGAGAAATAGCCACGCCTATCTCCCGCACAAGTAAAATCTTTAAAGGACAGTATATAAAAAAAGAATGATCTGGATGAAATTCATTATAGTGTAGTGAATTATGCTAATAAATAAAATATTTTATACTAAAACCATACAATTTCAATAATATCCACGCCCACCTGCTGTTGACTATAAAGTGGTATTTTTTAAGAGGGTTTGTTGGGTATTTGAAGCTCAACTCCGTCCGATTTTCGCTTTTTACTTTATTTTATTTGGAACCTTTCAAGCTTCTCTATATCTGGGCTTTTCATTGATGTTTATGAGCCTTTATGAATGTATATAGAATTTTACACTATCCGATGACCTTCTGGGAAAACCATAAGTCAAACGAGTGGTCCAATGTCACTACCCAATATGGGAGGCATACCGAAAATAGTCGATTGCCAAAATTTCGGTCTGAGAGGCATGAGACCAACCCGGTTATTGAAATATGCCTTGTGTTAAAAGCTCTGCTGTTGCTATATTTTTTTCGCCACTCAATGCAAGATAAAATCATTTTGCTATAGTCAGTTTTAAGCCCCCTTGGGAGAAGGAGGGACTGAAGTTTATGAGTGCTGTTTTTTCCCCCAGAAAAGTTAAAACATAAACCAAAAATTTATTTTTCATATTTATACCCAGCTATTCCTCTTCGCGACTAAATTCTAATTTTACCCTTATGGATCAACAGCGCCGAAGGATATGAAACACGAAAAAAAAAAAAAAACTTTAAACAAGTGTATGAAATATTTTTATGCTGCCGCCATTTCATATCATATAAATTACACACTCTACTAAGCACACATTAAAAATTAATCTTTTAATTTGCAACACAGCAACAACAACAACAACAACATCAGCTCCTACACATAAAGTTTGCCCAGCCATATCAAAAGCACTAGTAAAAAAAAAAAAACAGCAGCAACAAGAAGAAGTACCAGAACAAACAATAAAGGACTCCTCCGATGTTATCACTAACGTAATAAAAATAAATCTGCCACCAAAACATTTAATTTGAAACTTATTTCAAGCGTCGGAAAAAGTAAAAAAAAAAAAAGCAAAACAAAAAGTAGTAGGTAGTAATGGTAACCACCAGAAATCAGAAAAGTAATGGCGGAAGAAGATAATAGAAAGAGAGAGGGATGATAGCAGCAGGGGGCGAAGTTAGCAGCAGGAGAGTGCAACTGCAGGAAAGAAGAGGGCAATGAAGGGTTGGGGAATGATAGAGGACAAAACTTTTAAAAGCCAAAGCGCATATAAGTTTACAAGCTTTCATTTATACCAAAAAAATAACTTTATTTTCTATATGTAGGAACCAAGCGAGAGCCACCCATCCAGTCATCCATTCTAACCACTTCATTCCACTTTGCCCTCCTTCATACATACACTTACAATAGCCATAATACTTATGAGCACTTGTGAGCAGCACTAACATACACACAGAGAGAAGAGAGGAACGTTAACGCACGCACACACACACCAATCACACACACACACACAACTACAACACACACTCAACAGGCTCAAATTTTATGGTTGCAGAACCAACGATGACGACGCGTACAATTTTGATTGTCTGGATATGTGTGTACGAGTATGAGTATATGTATATATATATGTGTGTGTGTGTGTGCTTTACTGTTAGGTTTAACTTTCGTTTTGGCTTTTTGGTTGATAACTTTTGGTTTTTTTTTTTTTTTTTTTTAATTTTCCTGTGTACACAAACACAAAAATATGAAAAACAAACAACAACCTCAACACTGCCCGCTTTCTGAGTTTTCTAACACCACTCATCTATATTTTTGCCCTACAATCCGCATATAACACCAACTTTAGAGCCAACCAACCCAAAAACAATTCATGCATAAGCATTTTTGTTTCCCCAAACCAAACAAACAACGACCGTCGATTGTTTGTGATTTAAAAACTTTACTCTTTTTTTTTTTAATTTTCTTTATTTTTTGTAAATTTTTTTCAGTGTAGTTTTCGAAGTTGTTTTGTTATTGTTTCAAAAATAAATTTTGTCTAGTTTTAGAAGAATATCATTTCTTTATATTGACCATAAGAAACTCGACGTCGACTGCATCGAGAAGGATGCCGACAAGGACAACAACAATGACAACGACGACTCACTCAATTTAATATTATTTTGTCGCACAAGATAAAAAACTTTACTCTTGTCGTTGTTGGCTCTCTCTCTCACACTCTCTCTCAATAACAATGTTAAAATTTATGGCATGCGAGAAAATTGTTTAGAAATCTCAATTTTATCTTTCTGCATATGTGTGTACTTTTCTGGTATGCGTGTGTTTTTTTTTTAGCGTGTGTTATATTTATCGTTGCATTGCACTTGTCAGGGACGTATCGAGGGATAACCCAAGAAGGTTTAATCTACGAACTGCTAATTCCGAAATTGATATCAGTTTTTAAAATTTCAAATTGGGTTTTCAGTTTTTATTCACCATTTTGAATTTTTGTATTCTGATATCAAATTTGAATTCAGGAACCTCAAATTCTTTCACTTTTCCCTCCATTTTTAACATAAAAAATTATTTTTCACCAAGTTTAGAAGGGGTGAACTATACCCTTGGTAAAACTAACAATATACCTAACTATAGGTTGATATGTGTAAATATTTTTGCTATGTAATACTATGTTCCCACTGAGCCGAAATTGCATAGTTTCGATCATTTCCATGATTTCAGTTGAAACTGCGTTGAAATGCTCAATTTCGGCATATAAAAATATGTCAAACGAAACCACGGAAATGAGGTGGTCTCAGCGAAATCGCGTCGAAACCAAGCGAATGCAACTCTGAATGCGTTCACTGAAATGAATATTCAAATGAATTTGCTCTAGCATTTTTATTCTGACATTTATATTTTGCTTTGCTAACTACTTGAGAAATTTGTAGAGTGCGCGAGTATAGGCAGAAAAGGTGAAAGAGTTGCGTAAGGCAAAAAAAAAACCGCCATACATATAAACAAATGGCGGAGGAGCTGCGGCTGCGGTTAAAGTAAAACAAGAAACATAACAATTCTCACTTTCTCCTATACACTTTTATTTCGTTGCCAAATATTTCGTTTATCATTTTGATTCTCTTCGTATTCAAATGGTTAAGACCGAAATCTTTAACAATAATTATATTAGCAGCCGGTATTTTATAACAAGAAATTAACAATGAACTGTCAAGCGAAACCATAATCGAAACCAGCTTCACAGTGTGAACGATTGCAGTTTCGTTCGAAACCATTTGCCGAAACTACGCAATTTCGGCTCAGTGGAAACATAGTATAAGTATAAGTATAAGTATAAGCATAGATGCTGTTTTTCACAAAGTTCACAAAGTTGTTGTTATTATCAAAAAGTTTTGTTTGTTGCTGCTGTTACATACTCTTTAAATTTCTGTTGAGGGGTTAGTTATTTTTTTGTTTGTATTTATTAAAAAATCAAAAGGAAAGCCCAAAAATTTAATGAAGTCTCGACCTGAATAATTCGTTGATTAACTTAAAGTTATTTAGTTGAAGTCAATTTGAAATCAATTGAAATCATTGAAGTCACTGAAGTCAGTTGGAGTCAATATGCACTTAGCGTAATGTTATTTTTGTTCTTGCAAACATCTATCAAAACCTAATGCGCAATATTACGAAAAACCAACATGAAAAGAGAAGGGTATGGGTTCTGTTTTTACTCATTGCTCCATTAACGTTGAAACCTTCACTGCATTTTCGACTTTAAATTTTAAGGAGGGGAATACGTGGAACCTACCTATTCTGTTTTTTGTGCACTAGTATTCTTCAACAAATGACTGCAGTCTATAAAAGTAAAGTCTCAATCGACTTCAAGATTTCAACAAAATTTGAAGTAAAAAATGTGACTTCAATTATAATGTGAAGTCATCGCGATATTGTGACTTATTTATAGTGAAGCCACAGTTGATTGTTCAAAATGAATAGAACAGTCATTGACATCAGGAAGATTTCGTGACTTCATTTTTAAAGTTAGAAAATTGATTTCCTTCGTTCCAAATGAATGGTAAAGTCTTAGACGTCGAGAAGACTTTGTGACTTCATTTTTGAAGTCATAAGTCTCAAATAGAATGGAAGACTGCTGTCAGAAAATTGAATTCATTTGCAATGACTTCAATGACTGCAAATTTTTACAGCTCTGAAGTGGGTAGCCCCAAAATTTTGGGATTAAGATCATTATCTTATTTAAGCTTTCCTCCCCCCTACCCCCCAAAATTGTTCTAATGATTTCTTTTCCCGAAAAACTCTTATTGCTTTTCTCAACCACTTGTTTCGTGGGGTCATGTTCAAATAATGCTTATGAAAAAATCCTGAAATCAGGATAAAAGGAAATGACCCCATTAGGAAGATAGTATAGGCACCGGTCTACTTCTTGCAAAATTTTAAAAAATCGAATGTGCCTTCTCAGTAGTTCAGTCTAACTTCTAACCGAACCAACTTCTACAACTTTAGAAAGTTTACTGTGACTTTCCGACTCCAACTTCTGTAAATGACTGTGACTTTTAGATATTAAAAAAGCCGGCTTAGGCATTTCGAAATTTAGTTGTGACTTCTAGAACTTAAGAGAGCGGCACCTCAACTCTTTCGTTAACTGAGTACAACTTTTAAAATCTTAGAAAGTCACGACTGCCTAAAATAATAATTAGAGCTTTACAAAGTTGACTTTGATTAAATTTTTGAATTTTTTAAGCTATTGATCTAATTTATTGATATAGGCTCTTCTTAGACCTAAGAAAGCTGCCTCTGACTGATTTATAGAGACTGTAAACTGTAGAGCACTGAATCGCAGTTTTTTATTTTTTGCGGATTTTTGATATTTGCGAATTTGCCTAATTTTTGCCTCCAATCAGCTTTCTAACTTTGTAAACTTTAAAAAGTTGACTCTGACTTTTCGAACTTTAGAAATCTAGCTTTGAGTCATCTTTGCCGACCTAGGGCCGATTGAATTTCAGTGAGTTGATAGTGGTTTCTATAATTTGGACCACAAAACTTTAACTTTTGCCCACTGATTTTGACTTTTAGCATTATAGAAAGCTAATCGTGGTTTCGATGGATATCTACTACCGCCAAACAAATATTGGATAGTTGATTAAGCTGATTACACTATACAACATGAAAAAAATTTTTGAGTTCTCATATGTTTTTTCTCGAGTTGTTTTCGATGCTGATCACGAATCTACAAAAAATTTTTCGGATCAGATCGAACTTTTGTGATATCGATTATTTTATTTAAAAAAAAAATGGTAAGGTAGAGAGAGGTACGTGAAAAAAATATTTTTTTTTTTTTAGAGATTTTGTGTTTTTTACACGTTTTATAAGTTTTTACAACGTTTGCAATAAAAAAAAAATTTAAAAAAATTAGTTTGTTAAATTTTTCAAAAAAAAATTTTGGAAATTTTTGAAAAAAAATTTTTTTTTTTTCGACAAGTACGTGAAAAATATATATTTCTTTTTTTTTAGAGATTTTGTGTTTTTTACACGTTTTATGAGTTTTTACAACGTTTGCAACAAAAAAAAAATTTTAAAAAATTAATTTGTTAAATTTTCAAAAAAAATTTTGGAAATTTTTGAAAACAAATTTTATTTTGTTCGACCTAAAGATTCATAAAAAATGTTTTTTTTTCGATGTTTTGTGTTTTCTACACGTTTTATGAGGTTTTACAAAAAAAAAATTTACAAAATATTTAAAAAAAAAAAATTTTTTTCAACCTAAATTTTTCAAAAGATTCATTTTTTTTTTAATTTTTTGTAGTTTCTACACGTTTTACGAGTTTTTACAAAGTTTTCAACAAAAAAATTCAAATGAATTTTTCAAAAAAACATCCAACGAGACGAGCGGGAACCAAAGTAGATAGATCAAGAAAGTAACTTGAGAAAAATATTGTTTTGAACCTGGCTCAGGAACGGCTCAGCGACACGCTAGGCATTACTAGGTTAATTCCTGTCTATCAACATCGGCCTCATAACTTTATATACTTAGCTGGTTTTAATTTCCATAACTTGAGCAAACAGTTTTCATTTTCTTCAAATCGATTTCAGCTTCTAATGGTTTAAAAGTCTATCACGGTTTCTAAAACTTAAGGAATATGACTACGACCCTTGTATAATGAATTTTGCATGTTGGCTTGAAAAATCTGACTTCAGCTTCTGCTTACCGAATATGTCTTTTTAAAAATTTTAGAAAACTGATCCATTATTAAAACTTGAAAGAGCTGCCATTATTATAATTCTTAAAAGTCGACAAATTTTGACTTCAAAACCTTGGTAAAGTGGTGATTCAATTTTCTAGATTACTATTACTGTGATGTTAATGGGTAATCTTTAATGTAGTAGTTCCCATCTCAACAGGATCGGCTTTGAGATACCGCTCACTCCTTACAACTTTTATTTCACAGTCTTCGAAAATACATTCTGGTCCCACTTACATCATACCTCTTTCATTTCTTACTTTAAACAAAGAGGTTCAGTTTTATTAGAAAAAAACCCCAGTCTCTTTTGAATATGTTTGTCAAAATTGCGTTTCCCAGCACACAAAATTTGAAGCTTACTTTTTTTCAAGTAATTTATTTCTTTTTAGCATATTCTTCTTTTCATTCTTGTCGCGCTTTTTCAACTTTATAATCTTTCACCAAATTTTCATATAATATATAATAATAAAAAATTATTGGCTATGAAATATTTTCACAGCACATTTGATATTTCTCTCGAGTTGCTTACAAAAAGTTGGTCAATTCAAACTTTTCTGTCTAAGCTGCAAAAATTTCTTGGCTGTTTGTTTTTTTTTTTGTTTTTTGTTTTTTTTTTACTAACTACCATGGCATATAACTTTGTCAGTTTTTACGCTATCATTTTCAGTCCCTTTTGTATAGCCCTTCAGCATTCTACAGCAGCACTATTCTGTAATAAAGAAATCAAAAAAAAAAAAAAAAAAAGGAAGAAAATGTTAAAAAAAAATCGACATTTTCGCATGCCTCAAAACTTTTCTCATAAAATTTTAGCTATATGAGATATTATGTAACTTATGTATAGATATTTTGTTTTTATTTTATTTTGGAAAGCGCAACGTAAAAAAAACTTTTCCAATGCGCTGCTACTCGTCATAAGTTGCATTAAAGCCTAAAGTTTTTGGTAGTAGAAAATTCATTTTTTGTCGCATGAATTTGTATTTTTTTTATTCTTTTTTTTTTGTCATTTAATTTCGCTCTTAAATTTATAAAGTTTTCTGCGACTTTGTCGTTGTGGCTGGTATGTATGGAATGATGGTATGACATGAGCCAGATGATGGTGATGATAATGATGACGAAGATAACGCATCAGTCAGTCATTCAGTCTCATTCGGTCACGTGCTCATAAGCACCAAAAGCGTTGAAGTTGAAAATTAGCTTAGTACTTACCACATAGCACATACTATGTATGAAATGAAGCCTTCAATGTTATGTTAGTTGAACCAAATACAAAAATAAAAAAAAATTAAAAAACTTACAGAAGACCGAACGCTTCATTCACTTTTTTAACTAATTTTAATATGAATTTTTAATTTTAATCTTAACCGCATATCTTTTTATTTTGACTAAAAGTTTAAATACCGTAGCAAATTACTTGACAGACACACATTATATATGGAAATATCCCAATGGGAATGAAAATGATTTAAAAATTATTTGCAGGCACTTCAGAAAACCATCATTATTTATAAGTTTTGTAAACCTTCTACAAATCTGAAGCGAATTTGCCTTAACCTATTTGAAAAGCCTTTGTAGCAGATTTATAATATTATAAAGTATTTTAGTAAACCTTCTGCAAGTATTTAGGTAGCCTTCAGGAATAATTCCAGAAGCTTTCTGTAGTACTTAGCTAAGCCTTCTAGAGAGGTTCAAACAGCTTTTTGTTCCCATTTAGTAAAAATTTTAGAGCACTTCATTATACTTTAGTAAGATTTTTACATTTTTGGAGTACTATACTAAAATTTTACAGGATTGCAGTATACTTTCTAGAATACTTAAGATAGATCTTTGAAACACTTCCGTATGTCTCCTGGGGTACCTTAGTAAGTCGTTCGAAAAATTTCACAATGATTTTTGAGCACCTATAGAAGCCGTTTGGATCCTCCTCGAACACTTCAGTAAGCTTTCTGAAGCATTGTAGTAAGCTTCCTTGAACACTTTCCTAAAACTTCTGGAGTACTTCAGTATGACTTAAAGTATATTTCAGTAAGCCTTTGGAGCCATCTAAATCATTTTATTTTGACGTCTAGGATACTTCAGTAAGTTTTTCGGAATACTTCAAATAATTTTTAGAGCACTTCAACAAGCTTTCTAGACCACTTTTAAAATCCTTCTGGGTACTATTGCAGAATATGTTCAAAAGGAAACTAAGATTTCCAAAGTATTTAGGTAAAATTTTAAAACACTTCAGCAAGTTAATAGAAACACTGTAGTATGGCTTCCGAAATAGTCCCGTATGCCTTCTGGAACACTCTCGTATGCCTTCTGGAACACTCAAGTATGCCTTCTAAAACACTCCCGAGTGCCTCAGTAAGTCTTTCGGAGTATATTTGAAAGATTTTGGGGTTTTCAATTTGTCTTTTAGAGAGCTTCACGGAAACTTGTGAAGCAAATTCTTCTAAATCGTTTCAGTAAGCCTTGCGGTGTATTTCATAAAATCTCCTAAAATAATTTATTAAGTGATCTGTAGTACTGTAGTAAGTGCACTTGAGTACTTCAGAAGTCCATCTAGAGCACTGTATTAAACCTTCTAGACCAATTCACGAATCACTTCGGAAAGAATTTTGAAAGACTTCATTAAGATTTTTGAAGCACTTCAGTAAGACTTTTGAATGACTTCAGTAAGAATTTTCTGAAAGACTTCAGTAAGTGTTTTAAAAGATTTGTGGCTTTCCAGTAAGACTTCCGAAAGACTTCAGTAAGACTTCAGTCAGACTTCCGGAGGACTTCAGTAGGACTTCTGAAAGACTTTACTAAGACTTCTGAAGCACTTCAGTAAGACTTCTGAAGCACTTTAGTAAGACTTCTAAAGCATTTCAGTAAGACTTTTGAAAGATTTTACTAAGATTTCTGAAGCACTTCATTAAGGCTTTTGAAATACTTCAGTAAGACTTCTGAAGCACTTCATTAAGACTTCTGAAGCACTTCGGTAAGAGTTGTGAAACACTTCAGTAAGACTTCTGAAGCACTTCAGTAAGACTTCTGAAGAACTTCAGTAAGACTTCAGTAAAAGTTCTGAAAGACTTTACTAAGACTTCTGAAGCACTTCAGTAAGACTTCTGAAAGATTTCAGTAAGACTTCTGAAGCACTTCACTAAAACTTCTGAAGCACTTCATTAAGGCTTCTGAAAGACTTCAATAAGACTTCTGAAGCACTTCATTAAGACTTCTGAAAGACTTCAGTAAGACTTTTGAAAGATTTGTGGCTTTCCAGTAAGAATTCTGAAGCACTTCATCAAGACTTCCGAAAGACTTCAGTAAGGCTTCAGTCAGGCTTCCGGAGGACTTCTGAAAGACTTTACTACGACGTCTGAAGCACTTTAGTAAGACCTCTGAAGCACTTCAGTAAGACTTCAGAAGGACTTCAGTAAGACTTCTGAAGCAGACTTGTAGCTTTCCAGTAAGTCTATTCCAAAACTTCAAGAAGTTGTCTATAGCATTTCAGGAAGATGTCTAATAAAATAGCAAAACATTTGAACAAGCATTTTGCAGTGACATAGTAAAACTTTTTACTCAGCGCTTGCTTGTCGAAAAGCTTCAAGTTATCTTATTATATCCTACTTTCCTTAATTTTCCTACTGGGTCGCTTTAATAAAGTGCGTCTATGAGTATGAGTAAGATATGTTATCCCCTTCTCTTCCCCTTTCTATTTCAATTTCTATTCAACAAAAAAAAAAAAAAAACATTCAAATGAAAATATGCCAAAAATGATGAATTAACTTAAAAATTTCATTTCACTAGTACTCTATATAAAATGTGAGTGCTCTAAATTTAAGGTTTCAAATAAGTATGCAGCTAAATGAAGGGAAGGGGAAAGAGCAAAACTAAAAGGGGGAATGGCGTGTGCTGGTGAATGTATGCATATTCATAGTAGGTGGGAGGTAAAGTTCTTGATGATGAGAAACGAAGTGAAAAGAAATTCATTAAGTTGTCAAATGCAAGTCAACATTAAATTTTTGACATAAACATGACAATGCCAAGACTCAAGTAAGCCACACTGAAGAAAACAAAAAAACCAGTAAAACAAAAAAATAAAAATAAAAAAAAATAAAATAAAATAGAAGAAAAAAACAAATCATGAAGAAAAAATATAATTGAAAGAAAAGAATGAGTAGAATAAAAATAAAATAAAAGATTTTTTTTATTTTTTTTTTAGAAATTCTGCGTGAAAGGGGGAAACAAATTATAAAATAGAATTGTATAATATATAGATGAGAGTGGTAGAAAGAAATTAGAGCAAGTGTAATATGTATGTAGTACGTGAATCTGTGCTAACAATTGAAATGTCAAAAAAATAATGATAATTTTTTCATATTTTTGCTTTGAGTGATTAGTGAAGTATGAAAATAAATGTTCAATATAATGTAGAGAGCGATCGTCGTCGTTGTCACGGCACATATATATATACATACATGTGCATACATAACATAAGTTGTGCAACGATGATTTCATTAATTGACTCATTTAGTTAGTTTTATTTATAATGTATAGCATTCTATAGACTATAGAATGATTCTAGAGAAAACTATGCGAAATTGCATAAAAGCAGAAATGTTCCGAACTACTTGCACTTGACTTAAGGATTTCTTAAAACAGCAGTGATTTGACCCTGAATTCTTTGATAACATGGATGTGGTACAACTGTTTTCAATTTTCAGAATTTTATTTACTACATAGCATTTTTTTGATTTCAAAAATACTGCATGAAAATAAAGTCGTTAAAGGGTTAACCAGTTACTTAATATTTTTCTTCTTCAATCGAATGAAAAAATTTGCTTAATTACATTATCCCTAACTACACTTGAGGCAGGCATTTAATCATTTGACTGGATGACTGCAGGTCCTTGTTAATTGCTGCCGAGTTGTAATCCACATTTTCTATCATAACACGATATCCATTGAAGAGTTGCTTTATAGTACGTGGAGATATGGAGTCCCTAGATATCCGGATCAGAGAACAGAAGTGGATTTGGATAGTGCCGTACCATCCACAGAGCCGTTTGGGAACCAACATTTTTGAATTCATAAAAATCCTATCTATTTCAGAACAAAGACTTCTAATGTTGATATAAAAAACTGATTTTCTTAGGAACCGAAACTTCTAGTGCAAAGGAAAATTATATATGTATAGTTGGGAACCAAAACTTAAGTTGCGCTTAAAAATTCTATATATTTGAGAATGAAAACTTCTAGTGCAGATAAAAATTCTATCCATTTTGGAACCATAACTTCTAGAGTGGTTAAAAACTCTACCCATTTAAGATCTAAAACTTCTAATGCGCATAAAATTTAGTTGGGAACCAAAACTTTTGGTGTGAATAAAAATTCCATCTATTTGAGAACCAAAACTTCGAGTGCAGATCAAAATTCTATCCATTTTGGAACCATAACTTCTAGAGTGGATAAAAATTGTACCCATTTAAGAACCAAAACTTTTACTGAGCATAAAAATTATATCTAGTTGGGAACCAAAACTTTTGGTGTGAATAAAAATTCTATCTTTTCAGGAGCCACAATTTCTCAACACTGAAGTAGATAAAAAATCGATAATTTTTAGAGCTGATAAAAATTCTATCCATTTCAGAACGAAAACTTCTAGTGTTGATATAAAAAATTTATTTACTTAAGAACAAAAACTTCTAGTGCAGATAAAAATTACATCTATTTGGGAATCAGAACTTCTAGTGGTGATAAATATAACTTCTAGTATGGATAAAATTTCTGTTCAATCTATTTAAGAACCAAACTTCAAATGTTGATAAAAGGGAACCAAAACTTCTTAAGTGGATAAAAACTCGAATTGTATGTAAGTTAGACCAATTCGTATTTATTTAAGTATCTTTTACAATATCAATTCGGGCTTTTTTATGAATTCGAATTATTTGAGAATCAAAACTCTTTACAGTTTATAAAATTTGTATCTATGTTAAAACCAAAACTTCTAATGTGAATAAAAAACTTATATATTTAGGAACCAAAACCTCTTGTGTGTATAAAAAAATCAATCGATTTTAGAACCAAAATTCCATTTAGGAAACTGAATTTCTAAAGTTGATTAAAAATGTAGTAAGTTGGGAACTGAAATTAATGAAATATTATATCTATTTACAAACCACAGCTTCTACAGTTGTTAAAATTCCATCCAACCTTCATAACAAAGTATATATCAATACCTCAGAGCAAAAGCTTAAAAAAAGCTTACCAAAATTTAAATTTTCAGGTTTTTTGGCTCACCTAGAATTAAATATCTATTTATTGGTCTACTATGTAAGACAATTGGACTTAAGTCCACTGCGTTTCTGGATGGAAAAAATTATATTTTACGTGTTCCCATCAAATTTTAATTTTGTGACTTAATACGCTTTTGATCTGGCAGGCTGAACACAAAAACGATGTAAAAAATTGTATTTAGTGCAACTGTTATAAAAATGTTTGAGAGCAAAAACGGAATAACAATAATTGAGAGTGAAATGAAACAACGCCAGTTGTGAGGGCAAAATTGAAATAAAATACATTCAGCACCAAAACGAAATACGCGGTGTTCTGTTTTTGCTCTGAAGTATTGATATTCCGTTTTTGCCCCCAAATTTTTCATTACTGCGTTTTTGCAATCAACTGGCGTTGTTTCAGTTCGCTCTCAGTTATTGTTATTTCGTTTTTGCTCTCATACATTTTTATGTCAGATATATGTTTTTTGTTTTTGGTCATCAGTAAAATAGAGCGAAATTATTTCACGTACCAAATGAAATGATCAATTAAGATACAAATTCATAGGTCTATGAGTAAGAACGTTAATTGATACGCAGTCAGCACTCTTTTTAGTTTCTCACTCTTTCTTCTCTTCCTTCTCCACTAACTTTCCATCTTAAACTACGTACTTGAATAATACATTTTGTTTTTGGTTGATTTGAAATAATAATGACGTACGTAAGTAACGAAACTTTGTGATTTTCTTTTTATTTCCGGTAGAAAAATCGGAAAATTTTCAACGCTTAACTTCCGTTTCCTGGTTGACATTTGAAATTGAAGCAATTTTTATACGTTCCTATGCTTTTTTTGCTCCGTTCCTTTATGGTTACTAAAATTGCAATGAATTCAACACTAATTCGATTTTTATTGTTAGCTTTAGAGGGAGAAAAGTTTTACAGAAAGAGAAAGGTATATGAGTGAGTGGTATATGAAAGAGGCTGATTGTGGGACAAAGAAAGAAAAGTGAGTCAGGAGATTCTTTGTTTTTTTGCTAAGGTATAGCCAAATTTGCATTGTTAACACGATTTGTGTGCACACAGTAGCATTTTTTTTTTTTTTTTTGCTTTTTATTTCTCTTGGTATACAATAAAAATAGTTTGCTTGATAGGTAGGAGGTATAGTGTGCTTTGAGAAGATGATTCGATAGTGGATGTGTGGAAAGAGATGTGGATACCTCAATGAATGTGCGGTTGCAGAAAAAAAACAAAATGGAAGGAAAACTAAAAATAAAAGTCAGCGTAATTTCATTTTAAAAACCACTTGAAATTCTTGAGTAAAATGGTTTGCAAATTGCAAGATTTACGAGCATTTGCTGATAGGTAGGTAAAGCTAAATATGTAATAGGAATATGTAAATAGTAGAAATACATGCTTTCGGCGGCTATAGCCAAACAAAAAGGAAATTCATTTAAAATTCCATTGTGTTGGTTTACTTACATACATACAACCGGAAATGAATGCTTTCTGAAATGCTGCAATTAAGTATGAAACTTGCAGCACCAAAAACAAAAAAATAAATTCGAATTTAATTGCTAGTAGAAATATCGAATAATGGGGGGTTTAGGGTTTGATGGGTGGTACATAAATGGATTTTTCTTATTTTTTTTTTTTGGATACACTTAGACTATTTTTGAATCACTACATTTAAATCACTGTGATTTAGGCTCCAAGCAAACATGTATCGAAAATAAAGAAATATTTCTGAAATATATTTTTTGTGAATATTTAAAAAAAAAAAAAACGGTGAAACTGCTACTTTTACATCACCGTGACTGAAATCAGAGAAATCTAAATCTCATAACAAATATTTTCTTCGATGTAATTGAAATGAATTTGTCATATTTTTCTTGAAACATTTAAAAAAAATGGAGTGCAATTGCTACTTTAAAATAACAGTGGGTTTCAGTTCATAACGAATATTATTTCTTTTAAAATTTCCCTGTGAATTGCTCAAAGTTGAAAATTGTATATTTAAATCATTGTAACTAAATTCGCAGTGATTTTTTTTTTTAGCTTATAGCAAATAATTTTTTCAGTGGTAATATTACTAATTTTTTTTTTGCTACATTTCTGATTTTGAATCAATTTAAAAAAATCACTGTGACTGAAATCACTGTGATTTCGATTTAATAGTATTAAATTTTCTCTGCGAACTTTTCTCTGTCACTTCATCTGTCGAAAACTGATTGAAGCCATTTTTTTTTGAAATCACTGTGAAAAATCACAGTTATTTTCATTTCATAGAAAATTTATGTTTTCTTAAATTTTATTTGTGCAATGCTTAAATCTAGGTGAAAATGATATTTTTAAATCACTGTGACTAAAATCACAGTGATTTGTAGCTCAGCGAATATTCGTTTTCAATGCAATTTAAATGAAAAACAAATATTATTTCTTTGCCATTTTCTGAGCACAAAATGAAACTCTGACAAATCACTGTCTTGAAGTAATAGTGATTTTTAACTATTAAAATTTTGTTAGTGATAATTTCTCTGTTAACTGCTGAAAACTGAGTGAAACTGCTATCTTTAAATTATTGCAAACGAATCACTGTTATTTGTAAGCAATAGAAAATATTCGTTTCAAATGAAATGAATAATAAATGTTTTTTTTTTTTTGCACTGTTCTTTGGTGTAAACTGATCAAAAGTGCTACTTTTAAATCAGTGCGAAAAAATAACATTGAAATTTTCGTTTCAAATAGAAATTGGTAAATATTTTATTCTTCTGCTCTTAAAAAAAAATGTTCCAACCAATACCTTAAAATCAATGTAAAAAATCACTGTGACTGAAATCACAATTTTAAATTTTTTTTAAAATTGTTTTTGAACAATTAATTGGGAATGAAAAATCTCAGTCTTTTCACCTCATTGCAAATACTTGTCGAAAATGAAATGAGAGGCGAACTTCTCCATTTCTTAAACAGCTTTCAAAATCACAGTGTATATATTCTATATTGTACTCCTTTATACCAAAGAATGCTTTTTAAAAAGCGCAACAGCTGCTAAGTCCTGCCCAGGCCATAAACACTAAATACTTTTATTGCATTCCTCGCTTAGGTTCCAACTTGAATCTAAATTTCACTAACTATGTACTCACCTGTGGTATTACTAGGCTAACATGGACCAGTATGGACAAGACAGCTACTCAACCTTAGCAGAAACTCCATCAGCATTAGGACACTGCATAATGGGGAGACATGCTGCAAGACTAGAACTGCCATTCAATGACTTCTGTCGGGGCTGCGACTCTGAGGAGGAGGAAGAAACAGTTCTCCATTTCATGTGCGAATGCCCATCCCTGGCCAGGAGGAGACTAAAACTCCTGAGCTCACCTTTCTTCACTAGTCTGTCCGAGCTATCATCCATAAATATTAAGGACATAGCCAGATTCACTATGGAATCCTCATGGTTCTCCAATCCGGAGTCGCGCCGTACTGTGGTATCACAATTAGCCTAAATGTGCTTAAGTGTGCTTTCAAGCAGAAGGCTGCCACTCCACTCCAACCTAACCGTACTATATACTCTTGAATCTTGAATTTACACACCTCCATCTAGGTTTTGATGTACATAAGCCCGCCTTTGGGCGCATGAGTCTGGCCAGACCTTTTTCAATTTTAATTTTAATTCAATTATATTTCTAATTGAGCTAATGATTTGATATTTCGCATACCTTGCTCAAATTTTATTAGCTGTAGAACATTTTTTTAAAAATATTTTTACCATGCGAAAATCCCTGAAAATAAGAAAACAAAAATGAGTCCCTTCGGCACTCGTCACATGATGTGTTAATATACTTTAACTATTGTTGTTTACTTTATTATAAAAGTTTTCGCTTTTATATTCCAAAAAGGGCAAAGTTAAAGAGTTTTTTTTTTTAATTTTTCATATTCTATTTTCAACGCACTTTCTTCGCTTTTTGGCCGTCTACATCGCCTCATGTTGGCATTATTTTTCAATTTCAATTAGGAAAACTCAATCTGTTTATACTATTAATAAGACAGCATACTTTCGGGGTGCAATTCACCACTCTTCAGCGAGCGGTACTAAAGTTTAACTTGGCAACCACAAAACTTACTTATGTTACTAAATAAGGAGTGAGATCGAAAAAATCTTAACATATATAAAATTCAGCAATTTTTAATCGGTTGATCTTAGAGTTTTGATTTTTTTTTATTAAATTGATAATATTTTACAAATTATAGAAAAATATAACTTTCATAGTTCTAACCACTATTTATGAACTCGTGGACCTTTTTTGGCAAGGCTTCCATTAAAGATTTGATAGTTGTTTCAGACACCCAGTTAGCCCATCTCCTTTCAAAATCTTCGATATTTTGGGACACCTTTTTTGTGCTCTTTAAGTTTCTTTTCACAAGAGCCCAATATCTCTCCACTGGTCTTAGCTCCGGACAATTTGGAGGATTGGCCTCTCTTGGTACAAAAACTATGTTATTACTTTGGTACCACTCCAGAGCTTTCTTGCCGTAGTGACATGATCGGGCCAAAAATATGTGAACACATTGTGCTCTCTTATGAAAGGCAGAAGTCTTTTTTTCAAACATTCTTTGATGTATATTTCGGTATTTATAGAGCCCACTGTAACAAATGACTTGCTTCTTTTGCCGCAACTGCATATTGCTTGGCATACCAGGAATTTTTTAGGAAATTTTGTCTGCTTTTGGATTCTAAATTGTTCTTCGACATTTCCTCGAGCTCGAACATCAGCAACATAAAAATTTTGACCCGGAAGCTGCGTAAAATCTGCCTTTTGGCATCTAAATTTTTTGCAGCATTCCTGTCTGGAACTTTTTGGACTTTGTATGTTTTCAAACCTGCATTGGCTTTAACTTTTCGCTTTCGCACCAAATAGTCAGAGCACTGGGCTAACCGGGCAGCTTTTCTACCAGATGTGTTTGGAGATCTTTTCAATATGCTTTCTATTTTCTTGGCTTTCCCAATATTATGTGGTCCTTGTTTTCTTCCTGAACCAGGTTTCCTATCGATGGTCAAATTCTCCTGAAACTGTTTAATAACATTGGAAACAGTTTGACGGCAGACCTTCAATTCTTTGGCCAATTTTTTGTAGGACCAATTTGGATTTTTTTTGAAAATTTTTAATAATTTTAAGACGTACTTCTCTTTCTTCACTCATTTTGATCAAACTCACAATAAATCAACATGTTTGTCATTAAAAATAACAACTGACATATTTTTCAAAGAAATTTTTAAATTTTACACCCAAAAAAAATTATTTGGTAAAACGTATGTTAAGAGTTTTTCAATCTTACTCCTTAATAAAATTGTGGTATACTTTTTGAATAATGTTTTAATATTGCAAATTCATCTTTTTAATCTGCTTGTACTAATTATAAGATAGCATACTTTCGGGTGCGATTCATCACCCTCCACCTAGCGGTAAGAAAACTTAACATAACCGCCCACTATATTTATATACAAAATAATAAAAGTGTAGTATACTTTCAGGGTTCTCTTTTTAATATTAAAAATTCATCTTTCTTAATATGTTTATACTAATGATAAGACAGCATACTTTCGGGGTGCGATCCACCACCCTCCACCTAGCGCTACGAAGGCTTAACCTAGCTGGCACTGTATTCCCAGACAAAATAAAAAGGTGTGTTATATTATGAGGGTCCTATTTTTAATACTAAAAATTCACTTTTCTCAATCTGTTTATACTAATAATAAGACAGCATACTTTCGGGGTGTGAATTACCTCCACTTACCGGTATGAAAACTTAACATAACCACCACTATATTTATATATAAAATAATAAAAGTGTGGTATACTTTGAGGATCCTTTTTTTAATATTAAAAATGCACTTATCTAAATCAGTTCATTCAAATAACAAGATTGCATACTTTGGGGATGCAATTCACCACTGTTAACCTGACGGTATGAAAGTTTAACATAACCGCTACTACATTTATTTATTTATTATTTATTTATACACATGCTTATAAACTCACACATACTATGAAACCTCACATGACACCGACGTGACATTTGATTTTAATTTCTATCAATTCCCTCCACTATAAATTTTCCTTCAGCCCCAAGTAAAGATGTTATCACATCAAAAATAAAACATATAACTATACCTTTATGTTTATAAATGTAAATACGTTTCAATACACCACCAAAAACTAATTATTTACATATAAATGCATTAAAATATATATTTGGTCTGGCCTGACTCATGAGATACTACTATTTAGACTATCCGAAACATTGCGCCCAACGAAGGGTAAAATATAAATTTTTTGTCTTTATTCTTTTAACTTTTTTACTTTATTTAAACTTTGGTTTTGCTCAAAAAGTTTTACTCTCGAAAGTTTCATTCAAAGTTTACATTTAAGTGATTTGCATTTCTATTATACTCACTAACTTGATATCCATCTGTGTAGGTAATATGTGTATCCAGCTTTATTTACATAGGTACATTTCTTTTTTGCTCATTGTGCCACCCACCAACATCCATTATTTTGTAATTTCTTGTACCTATGCATGTTTTTATAGTATACAGGTATAAGATTTATATTCATATATTCCTACAGTACAAGAGATTCACCATTAACTTTCATTCTACCTTTGTAGGTATTCGGTCTTCTGTTCTGGCTACTGTAAATTTTTTTTGGAATATTTTTTTTTTTGTTCACTGCTGTTGGCTGCTTCACTTTCATTATAAAATTTGCATAGATTTGTTAATATTTTTTTTTATTTTTTGCAATAAAAAAATGTAATCCTTTTTTTTACAAACTCATAAAATTTCATCAGTTGCACTCTGTCGTTCTTTAAAGTGCAAAAAAAAAAAAAAAAAATATTACTAAAAAGATCTTCAAATCAAAAACAGGGCAAAATTTTAAATTCTGACAGACTCACCAACTAAATTTTCCATAGAATGTGAATTTGATTCAGACCAAATCTAATCTAATTTAAAGGCACATTTCATGCAATTGCAATTATAGATTTCGGCTAGTATTTCGTTTCGAAAATTTCATGGAAAGTGAGTACTTTGGTTCTGATTTTAAATTCAACCTTCAGCACTTGTTGTCTATCTTCATGTATTCCTTTGAACCTTTTACTAGTTACCCTTGTTCTGTTTATGATGTACTGTTTCATTCCTATGACTTTTAATGGAAATCTTTATCTTTTTTCCTTAAGGTTGTAGCATGCATCAACATCACAGACATTGTTAGTCAATGTTGTCATCATGCAGAGATTATGATTGGTCATTTGCCAACTCGTTTGTCATTCATAGGAGTGCATAAACACACACTCAAATCGATACCTTTAGCTGCAGATAGATCAATCGATAGATATAGCTAGTTGAAGTTGATTGATAAGACATGAATTGCATAGACATTATTATATAATTGAAGTAGAATAAGTGTATGCATGCGTGAGTGACTTCCTATAGCGCATAGTCAAATACTCCCAGTTGGAAATGTTTTTGAAGCTTGTCAACATCAGCTAAATGCTTTTCTGACTCCCGCATACTGTCACTCAGTTTGAAATTAATGGAAAAGTTATGCTTTTGTTGTGCAAGTGAGTTTTCTAATCACTATGTCATTGTGTGAGTCAACAATATTGCTACCATTGTCATGAGTTATTCCAATGATTTGCGAAAAAGTTTAATGATTTAGGCTGGCAACATGGTAGAGCGGCGAGAAAACCGAAAAAATAAAACTCTTTCAAGAAAATGTATTTTTTATTGTTTTGCCTTTCACCGAAAGGTTTTCTTTCCTTTGCTCTTATGCTATGTTTCCAATCTTAGTCTTAGAGAGTCTCGGGAATATTACCGAAATACTCTACAGATTCAGTTCTTGAAGAAAATTACCACTTTATACAAAATTTTATAACCAAAAAAGCTTTTCAGATTAGAAATTTTTTAAAAAAAGTTCATATCTGAATAATTTATTTAAAAAAAATAAAATATTTTTCCTACACACTCTTTTAATCATGAAATCACTAGCAAGTCCAGAGATTTTCTGGGTGGGTGCTTTTAATTTTGTTCTCCATTCAAATTTTTTTCTTCTCCGGACCAACGATTAAAATATACGCAATTTTTATTGGTAAAGGAAGTTTTTTCCTGAACTTGAATCTGCTAGTGGATGAAGTCATGGGCTTTTTTTTTCTATAAATGAGTCTTACTTATATAAAATTAATAGGATTTAAATGAACAATAGAATGCCAGAAGAATATCAAAAAGTTAAAGAACTAACAGCAGATCAAACGATCGTTTCGGAACCTGCTACGATTCCTCATCAGTGATCTTTACGAGGGCAGTTTGCTAGGTCAGTGACTTTTTAAATAAAAAATATTTTTTTTCGTCAAAAAGGCGTTGTATATCTGAACATAGTTTCCTTTTAGCTCGATACATTTAGTCCAGCGTTTTTCCAATTTTTTCGTTCCTTCCAAATAATAAGTTTTCTCAAGGTCCTCAAAGCAAGCGTTTGTTTCAGTGTTGATCTCTTTAGTCCACCCAATTTTCCTACCGCAAAGCCATTCCTTCAGGTTTGGAAATAAGAAATAGTCGCATGGGCCTAGATCTAGAGAATATACTGAATAGGGTAGCAGTTCGTAGCCCAATTTATAGGTTTTTGCCATGGCGACTACACATGTGTGCTCTAGCGCGTTGTCAAGTGAAAGAGCATTTTTTTCTTCACCAAATACAGTCGTTTTTGCTTCAAATCAATCCAACAGCTTGGAATAGTATTCGCCGGTGATAGTTTTACCCTTTTTCCAGGTAATCGATATGAATTACATCTCGTGCATCCTTGTTGGCCGACTACCCCACTTTGACCTTCTTTGATGGACGTTTACCCAGAGAAATCGATTGCTTTGACTGTTCTTTGGCGTCTGGTGTATTGTGATGGACCCATGTTTAACCCACAATTACAAAGAGCGCAAAAACTGGTTCGGATTCAGGTTGAATATCCCCAAACACTCCTTTGAAGTGGTCACACGGTTGCACTTATAGTCGAGTGTGAGCTATAGTGGCACGCATTGCGCGAATAGTTTTTTAAAGTCCAAATATTCATCTAAAATGTGATGTACTCACTCATTTGAGATGCTTACAGCCTCTGCCACCTCACGCACTTTCATTTTCCGTTCCGCCAATATCATTTCATGTATTTTATCGGCGATTTCTGGCATGACTACCTCTTTAGGGACATCTGAACTTTCGGCGTCACTTATGCTGGTACGTCTACAACGAAATTCAGTAAACTACTTCTTAACCATTGAGGTTGATGATGCAGAGTCTCCATAGTATTTATCAAGCCTTTTTTTGGTTTCGGTGATGGTTTTTTAACGCAAAAAAAGTGTTTGATGAATGAGCACACGAAAAATTGTTTTTTTCCATTTTTTGTCGAAATTCAGGAAGTTGTCTGCTTTCAATGGCTGTCAAACATAAATTAAATGATGCAGCTTGCTCAAAATTTGACAATTGTCTATTAATAGATGGTAGTTGACAAAAACAGTGTTGCATTTAAATTAATTACGGGAGAAATTCAAAAAGTCCCAGATTTCTCAAACTGCCTTCGTATCTTAAGCTTTCTTCCTGACTAATTTTTATTTGAGAAAATATTGTTGAAAAACATTGAAAAAAGCCTTGACTTTTATAAAAAAAAAAAAATTAAAAAAATTTTTGCTAGTGTCTTGATCAAAAACAATCTGGTTAACGTTTATATAGTCGCGTTTTTTTTATAGAAAAGCAATCGATTTGTCATATAGTATATAAGCTCCCTATTCTCTCCCTCCCTCTCTCTTTTCCCCCCTCTCTCTCCAACCCCCTCTCTCTCTCCCCCTCTCTCTCTCTCCTCCTCTCTCTCCTCCTCTCTCTCCTCCTCTCTCTCCCAATCTCTCCCTCTCTCCTCCTCTCTCCCCCTCTCTCTCTTCCCCTCTCTCTCTCCCCTGCCTCTCTTCCCCTCTCTCTCTAACCCCCCTCTCTCTCTAACCCCCCTCTCTCTCCTTCTCTCTATCTCTCCACCTCTTTCTCTCACTCTCTCTACCTCTTTCTCTCACTCTCTCTACCTCTTTCTCTCCCACCCTCTCTCTCTCTCTCCCCCTCTCTCCCTCCCTCTCTCTCTCTCTCTCTCCCTCTCTCTCTCTCTCTCCCCTCTCTCTCTCCCTCTCTCTCTCCCTCTCTCTCTCCCTCTCTCTCTCTCTCCCCCTCTCTCTCCCCCACTCTCTCTCTTTTCCCACTCTCTCTCTTTCCCCCTCTCTCTCTTTCTTTCCAGCCTCTCTCTCCCGCTCTCTCTCTCTCTTTCCTTCTCTCTCTCTCTCCCTCTCTCTCTTTCCTTCTCTCTCTCTCCCTCTCTCACTCTCTCTTTCCTTCTCTCTCTCTCTCTCCCTCTCTCCCTCTCTTTCCTTCTCTCTCTCTTTCCTTCTCTCTCTCTCCCTCTCTTTCTCTCTCCCTCTTCCTCTGTCTCTTCCTCTCTTTCTCTCCCTCTCTCTATGTCTCCCTTTTTCTATTTCTCCCTCTCTCCATCTCTCCCTCTCTCTATTTCTCATTTTCTCTATCTCTCCCTCCCTTTCTTTCTCTCTCCCTCCCTCCCTCCCCCTCCCTCCCTCTCTCTTTCTCTCTCCCTCTCTCCCTCTCTCTCTCTCCCTCTCTCTTTCCTTCTCTCTCTCTCTCTCCCCCTCTCTTTATAGTTTATTTTTCAATTAAGCATTTTGAAAAAGCACATACCATATCTATCTACATATACGTATGTAACCCTTAAACCTATACACATATATCTACAAGAATTTATTATTTTTTCCTTCACTCCCTTCTCTCTTCATTTTCCTTCGTAAGTCTTCACTCGACAGCTAGCTCCCATAAAAATTAAGAAGATTAATTGTATTGGGAAGCCTAACTCTTCTCCTACTTGTCTGCTTGTGTAATTTAAGCATAAAATATGAGAATTTATTATAACAATTTTAATTTTTCTTTTCCTTCTTTTCCTTTCTCTTTTGTATGAAGAAAAGGCGTTAAGGTGGAAGAGGTAGGCGAGCATAGTATTTTATGCATATCCTTTGTAAAATATTGTGCTCATTTACTTTAATATTTCTTTTCTTTGTTTTTTTTTCGGTTTTCTCGAATATTCGTGTCTTAGTTTTTAGCATTTTTTGTTTCTGTCTGTGTCTGTAATTATATTTAGTAATCTATGTGAAAGTTGAAATTATATTCTTTTAGCATGCTCTAAAACTCGTATTCTAAAATGAGTTGTTGGAAAAAAAACCTTTCCTTTTTATTTTGTTACTACAAATGGAAAAGGTACAGAATTTATGGCAGTACTTAGAAAATATAAATAAATGGGTTTTATCTGCTAGTAAGCTCAGAATTTCTTAAGAAAACTGGTCAATATTCAAAAATTTCATTGAAGTGCGGATATACTTTATAGCTGCCTGTTTTGGACTTGACCCTAGTTCATCTTCCACTATGTTCAATACCTATTTGAATGTGTCGCTGTTTAGCCTGAAATTCTTTACAAATTTTAGTGCAATAAATAAAATTTATGCTTAAAATAAAATATTGGGTTTACAGATTACAGAACACAAGAACAGAACGGAACACTAAATTTGACAAATCTCAGCTACAGAAAGTTGAGGCGGAAAAATGTAAACAACAAGTAAATGTTAAAGAGGCCGAAAAAAAGAAAGGCAAATTACAAAAAACAAAACCAACAACATTTTTAGAAACAAAGACCATGGCCAATAACAATAAAGAATAAAAATTCAGCAATTTTCGGGCAAAAAATAAGAGAAAAAATAAACACGTACCAAAACAAAACAAAAAAACGCCATAGCAGTGATGAAAAAAAACTAGACGAGGAGCTAAGCTAAAAAATAAGAAACAAATAAAAAGAAAAAGAGAAAAAAATAAGCATAGAATTGCGCACAAAGTTAGAATGCTAACAAATAAAACAAACAGGTAAGTAGGTGACTACCAATGACTGTTGTAATTACGAACGTGAGTTTGTAAAACTTCCAAATGAAATTTACAGCAAGAAACAAAACCAAAAAAAAACATCACATTCAAGAACTCAATGGGTGAAACGTTACTACACTAAACAAAAGAAAAAGTACCTACCTAAAAATAAAAACATGAACTGAAAAAAAAATGTACAGAATAGTAAAAATGAAAGAAAGTAGCAGTGGAAATTTGTGTGTCTGCTGCAGTAGCGCAAATTTAATGCAACAACACGAACAAATGAAATAAATAAAACTAAAGTATCTACTGGTTGTAGAATGTTTAATTCTTTTTTTTTGTTTTCTATGCATGTATTTTGTGTACAATTTGTGTAGGTGAATACTACTTGAATAATTCACAGGAAGTTAATTACGGGAGAGAGAGAGAGAGAGAGAGACAGAGAGACTAAAGTGAAATAAAAGAAAATTCCTGGTAAAAAATTGCAAGTAATTACACACAAAAAGTTAAAGTTATGTAAAGAACAGACAAAGACAGCAAAAAGAGTTGCATAATTGAGAAGGATACCAACCGAACACTTGATATAGTTGGCTTTTTAGATATTTTTTTTTCACCTTTTGCAGCTTTAAATGTATGAGAATGATGACTGTGGGGTTGTAAATTGTTATTAAAGAACAATAACTTTGCAATTAGTGTCAACTATATACATTTTTAACAAAAATTCCTGACGAGGAAGATTGTAAATTAACTTTATTACTTTACTTTGGAATGATGTAAGGGATAAGCTTACTCTAAAAGAAGGTAAAAGAAGGTTGTTATTGCCTGCTTGGCAAGAGATATTTGTTTAGGTCGGAGTTAGACCGATTTTTATACCTGATATTTTGTATTTTGATGTAGGTTCAAGTCTCCAGATAAAAAAAGTTTTGGAAAATTGGATCGACCACCAAATGCTTTGATATCTATATTGGATCATAAATATAAATTCTCCAAATATTTTCTATATGTATAACCAACGAGTGGAGAAGGAGGGGAGAGGGATGGATTTCGGGGAAACTAACGAACAAAAAACAAAACGATGGAAAAAATAGAAGACAATGAATACACTAGAAACAAACCTATTGATAAAATATAAACCAGTAAACAAATCAGAAGCCAATAAAAAACTTAGACCAATGTTTTAAAAGGAGATTAGTTTTCAAGATCGAAACCACTGGCCAAAATAAGGAGTGAGATTGAAAAAATGTACCTAATAATTTTTTTTGAGTGTAAAATTTCTTTGATCTAGTTATCTTTGAAAAATATGTCAGTTGTTATTTTTAATGACAAACATGTTGATTTATTGTGAGTTTGATCAAAATGAGTGAAGAAAAAGAAGTACGTCTTAAAATTATTAAAAATTTTCAATAAAATCCAAATTGGTCCTACAAAAAATTGGCCAAAGAATTGAAGGTCTGCCGTCAAACTGTTTCCAATGTTATTAAAGAGTTTCAGAAGAATTTGACCATCGATAGGAAACCTGGTTCGGGAAGAAAACAAGGACCACATGATGTTGGGAAAGCCAAGAAAATAGAAAGCATATTGAAAAGATCTCCAAACACATCTGGTAGAAAAGCTGCCCGGTTAGCCCAGTGCTCTGACTATTTGGTGCGAAAAGTTAAAGCCAATGCAGGTTTGAAAACATACAAAGTCCAAAAAGTTCCAGACAGGAATGCTGCAAAAAATTTAGACGCCAAAAGTAGGGCTCGGAAATTAAAATCGAATTTCATACAAAAATATTCATGTTGTATAATGGACGACGAAACGTAGGTACTGACAGATTTTACGCAGCTTCCGGGTCAAAATTTTTATATTGCTAATGCTCGAAAAAATGTCGAAGAACAATTTAGAATCCAAAAGCAGACAAAATTTCCTAAAAAAAATCCTGGTATGCCAAGCTATATGCAGTTGCGGCAAAAGAAGCAAGTCATTTGTTACAGTGGGCTCTATAAATACCGAAGTATACATCAAAGAATGTTTGAAAAAAAAGGCTTCTTACTTTTATAAGAGAACACAATGTGTCCACATATTTTTGGCCCGATTTGGCCCGATCATGTCACTACGGCAAGAAAGCTCTGGAGTGGTACTAAAGTAATAACATATTTTTTGTATTAAGAGAGGCCAATCCTCCAAATTGTCCGGAGCTAAGACCAGTGAAGAGATATTGGACTCTTGTGAAAATAAACTTAAAGAGCACAAAAAAGGTGTCCCAAAATATCGAAGATTTTAAAAGGAGATGGGCAAACTGTTCCAAAAAGGTGTCTGAAACAACTATCAAATCTCTAATGGAAGGCTTTCCCAAAAAGGTCCACGAGTTCATAAATAGTGGTTAGAACTATAAAAGTTATATTTTTCTGTAATTTGTAAAATATTATCAATTAAATAAAAAAAAATCAAAACTCTAAGACCAACCGTTTAAAAATTATTGAACTTTATATCTGTTAAGATTTTTTCGATCTCACTCCTTACACTAGAAACTTATAGATGAAATATAAACCAATAAACAAATCAGAACCAATCAAAAAATTTAGACCAATGCTTTAAAAGGAGATCAGTTTCCAAGTTCGAAACCATTGGACAAAATAAAAACCTTTCAGTAAAATAGAAACCAATGGAGAAAATTGAAGTCAGTGAAAAACAAGAAACCAATTGACCCAAAAGAAAGCAATGGACGAAATTAGAAACATTAAACCCAACAGAAACCAGTAGAAGAAATAGAAACCAATGAGGGCAATAGAAACCAACGGATAAAGTAAAAACCAATGGAAACATGGAAAACAATGTATAAAAAAGAAACCTTTGTGGAAAACCAAAACCAATGAAGGTAATACAAAGTAATGGGCAAAACAGAAAGTAATGAGACAAATAGAAACTAACAGACAAAATAAAAACCATTAGACCCAATAGAAACTTATGATCAAAGTAGAAATCAAATCACAAGATAAAAACCAATCAACAAAACAAACCAATGGACAAAATGGAAACCAATAGATAAACTGGAAATGAATGGATCAAATAGAAATCGAAATAGGAAAAAGAGAGCAATCTATATATTTAAAGGGAAAAAGCTTAGTGCATATAATTAGTATCAAATGCAAAAGGTCATCACCTATAGGCCTAACAGAAACTCATCGGAGGAAACCGTCATAGATTTATCGTACTTAAACCACTATTTTTGTAATCCAATATAGCGTGACGTGGCTATAACCACTAAGATCATTAACCCTCAATGGTACCATAGAGACAACGATGTAACAAGATTAATTTTTGCGATTTTTTAAAAACTATACAATTAATTTTTATAAATTTAGGATTTCTAGAAAGAGTGTTGATGTTTGTTTGGTAACGGTACTGTAGCGGATCAAGTTGAAAAAATTGTGTTTTGTTTTTGTTGATTTTTAATCGCTCACAGTTTTTATAAAATTTATTCAAATACGATAAATTTTTTTTATGTTGTGGAAAAAATTATTTACTCAAACATGATTTCCAATATTTTTAATTTTGTTTTTTTTTTTTACTTTTGTTTTGTTATGTGTCGCTGGTGACCTTTAGATATTCATTGGAATCTTTTTAAGAACTTTTTTTTTACAATGTCAAAGAAATGGAATCTCAACTCGTTTTTGCTCTATCATTTCTAGTTTCCTTACGGTGAAGGAAGGGTTAAGTGATAGATTAGTACTAAGTTACATTATCTATTATTAAAAAAATATTTATTAAAAAAGTTCATGTAAAAATCCCATTGAGGGCCACAGGGTCACCGGTGACCCATGAAATTTCAGGCTTTCAGCGGCACTAAATGTCTGTTTTGATCGAAAAATTATAACAACAACAACAATTGGGTTTGGACAATACGAATCCGGATTCAGTTTTGCGCTATCTCCTCTGGTTTTTCACGCAAGTCTGTTCCAATGTACGGAATCGTCTGAAGGTCTGTTCAATTCGTTTAGAAAGTTAATACTGGTTTTTAAAGTATAAGAACCAGAGCTGTATAAGAATGCATTCAATTTAACTCATTAAGTTCTAATGATGCGTGCACGCACAACAAAGGAGTATATTTTAATGTAGATAAAAAAAGTTACCGAAACACGTAATCGCTATCATAGTTATTCTAACGCGAAGAGAGAAACTTTTAAAAATATTCGATAATACTATTTGTTGTCTGAATTCGTGACGATAAAGACGTGTGATTGCAGATTTTTTGGTTTTTAATCGGTTTGCTCTCGGAGTTAATGGGTTAATTGCAATACCTTGAAGTCACAGTTAACAACCGACAATTCGTAATTGCAGTTATAGAATAACATATTTAACTCCTGAATAAAAAATTCAGTTAGAAGTCTTTTTTTTTTGGAGTCGTCGATTGGTTATTCATTTAAAAAAATCTTTTTTTGAGGCAAGGGAATGCAATCTTTTTTTGAAATCATGGGAATGCTAATCTTATGATTCCAAAATCATGACTGCGTTGAAGTCACTTGGAGCCAATTGGAGTCACTTGAAGTCACTTGAATACCCTTAGAATCACTTGAATTCACATCCAGTTACTTGAAGTCAATTGGGATTTGAAGTCAGTTGGAGTCACTTGAAGTCTTTTGGAATCAATTGAGATTTTGAAGTCAATTGGAGTGACTTGAAATCAATTAGGATTGGAAGTAATTAACTTTTTAATTAGTAATTATCTCGAGTTATTCAGTAGATTTGTGAAAAATTTAATGCATGCTACTTATTTTTGAAGAATTCATACTATTTATAACATTATACTTGACCAATAGTAACCTGACGATTTCTAAAGTTTTTACGATTCAAAGGAGTTCACATCAGTTTATCGTTCGGCCCGTAATATTTAAAGTAATTTTCATGAAATAAATCAAGGTTCATGAAGTACTATGATCAGTAAGAGCTTGTGCTTACTGCATTAGAAATGCTGCATGATTTTATTTAAATATAAAGAAAACAATGGACTGTCGTATATAGATCTGCTTTATACACTCCTCTTTCATAATCTTAACTTAATCAACTAAATTTAACATAAGCAACATTTCGTTAATTACTGAATACAGTGTAAATGAAATGAAAATTAATCGCTGTCAAGAGAAACTGCAAAACACATCCGTTCTATATAATATTTATCTGCAATGAAATCTTCCATTTAAGGTGCCGCAATAGAAAAGCGAATTTACCATACGAAATTTCATGTATTTATTTATGTACTACAAGCTGCCGTTGCTGCTGTTGCTGCTACTGCGGCTATTATGCATTACTAAAGTGTTAAAAAATACCCAGAACTACTGACTTAATTGAGTACATAAAAAAGTTGTTATTATACAGAATAAGAAGAAGAAAACTTTTCATAGACAATATGTTGCTGCTGAGTTGGAAAACTATGTGGAAAAAACTGAAACAAAAATTGTTACAACTTTGTTTACTTTTAAAAATTTCTCATGTACCAAGCAACCAACCAACAATGAACCAACTGTCAACATTTTCTCTACTACAATATGCAACTGATGCAATTGCAATTGTTGCTGCTGCTGTTGATGATGCTGACGCTGATAATGTTGTAGCTCCTCACTCTACTAAGTGCGTCGTCAAGCAGTAGTAATAAACTGAATATTTATTATTAACAATTTTATGTTGTTTGTGTCTTGTATTTTTGTTTTTGTTTTCGTTTTTTTTTTTTCATTTGGTTGCTTGCAGAAAAATGAAAAACAATTGAAGCAATTTGCAAACAAACATTTTCGGTAAAAAGAAAAACAACAACATAAAATTACTACAACATTGTTGTATTTATATTCCATAAAATGAGCGACAAAACACTAACCACAATTTCACATACAACACTCACACATACATGCAAAGCAAAGAAGTCAATGTATAGCTTGAGCGGTGGCGCTTATTGCAAATATTATGAAGTTGCTGGGTCTTTCGTCCTCACATTTATAAAATGAAAATCGTATTCTGTATTCTTCATAGTGACAGTGACTGTATGGGGAGTGATTGTCCCAGTTGGTAATCAGGTCGAGCGGTATCAAATGATTAGTATTATTTTTATAAGAAAGGAGCCAAGCCGTCATTTAGCTTTTCATTGAAGAAAAATCTGACTTGGTCCTGCTTACTAGAAGTTTCAATGGTGGAAAAAGGGCGGTTTGGGGATGAAACCATATTTTAGGCATTGTAATCGTTGGATTAGAAATGAAAAAATTTTTGAAAGAAAGAATGGATTCCAAAATGTTTTGATCAGACTCACCTCCCCTTGAATAGCACCAAAATTTAAAAAATAATGAAAATGAACGGGCAAAATTGGAACTAATAAACCAAATAGAAATCAATGTACAAAATAAAAACTAATGGATAAATTTTAAACTATTGGGGTAAAAAGAAACAAATGGAGAAAGGAGAAGCATAAGTATAGACAAAATAAAAACCATTAGGCAATATAAAAATCATTAGATAAAATAGAAACCATTGGACAAAATAAAAATTATTGGACAAAATACAAACCATTGGACAATACAAAAATCATTGAAAAAAAGAAACCAAAGGACAAAAGAGAAACCAATGGACCAAATAGAAACCATTGGACAAAATAAAAATCATTGGGCAAAATAGAAACCGAAGAATACAATAGAAAGCATTGGACAATATAAAAATCTTTAGACAAAATGGAAACCAAAAAACAAAATAGAAAGCATTGGACAATATAAAAATCATTGGACCAAATAGAAACCATTGGACAATATAAAAATCATTGGGCAAAATAGAAGTCGAAGAACAGAATAGAAAGCATTGGACAATATAAAAATCTTTAAACAAAATTGAAACCACTGGGCAATATAAAAATCATTGAGTAAAATAGAAACCATTGGGCAATGCAAAAATCATTGGATAAAATAAAAGCCATCGGACAGTATGAAAATCATTGGACAAAATAGAAATTATTGGACAGTATAAAAATCATTGGTTGAAGTAGAAACCAAAGGACAATATGAAAAACATTGGACAAAATAGAAACCAACAGACAAAATAGAAATTATTGGACCACATAATAATTTTTGGACAAAATAGAAACCATCGGACAATATAAAAATCATTGGGCAAAATAGAAACCAAAGAACAAAATAGAAAGCATTGGACAATATAAAAATCATGGGACAAAATATAAACCATTGGATAGTATACAAATCATTGGACAAAATAGAAACCAGCAGACAAAATAGAAATTATTGGACCATATAAAAATCATTGGACAAAATAGAAACCAAAGAAAAAAATATAAACCATTGAACAATATTAAAATCATTGGGCAAAATAGAAACTAAAAAACAAAATAGAAAGCATTGGACAATATAAAAATCATTAGGCAAAATAGAAACCATTGGGCAATACAAAAATCATTGGATAAAATAGAAACCATTGGACAATATACAAATTATTGGGCAATAGAAAAATCATTGGACAAAATAGAAACCAAAGAAAAAAATATAAACCATTGAACAATATAATATTATAATATTGGGCAAAATAGAGACTAAAAAACAAAATAGAAAGCATTGGACAATATAAAAATCATTAGGCAAAATAGAAACCATTGGGCAATACAAAAATCATTGGATAAAATAGAAACCATTGGACAATATAAAAATTGTTGGACAAAATAGAAACCAAAGAACAAAATAGAATGCAATGGACAATATAAAAATCATTAGACAAAATACAAACCATTGGGCAGTATAAAAATCATTGGACAAAATAGAAACCAGCAGACAAAATAGAAACTATTGGACCATATAAAAATCATTGGACAAAATAGAAACCATCGGACAATAATGAAACCATTGGGCAAAATTTAAACCAGTGGATAATATTAAAATCATTGGACATAAAATATTGGGCAATATAAAAATCATTTGACAAAATAGAAACCATTGGACAATACAAAATCATTGGACAAAATAGCAACCATTGGGCAATACAAAAATCATCCGGAAAAATAGAAACCAGCAGACAAAATAGAAATTATTGAACCATATAAAACTATTGGATAAAATAGAAGCCAATGGACAATATAACAATCATTGGGCAAAATAGAAACCAAAGGAGAAAATAGAAACCAGCAGACAAAATAAAAATTATTAGACCATATAAAAATCACTGGATGAATTGGAAACCAGTGGACAATATAAAAATCATTGGACAAAATAGAAACCAATATACAAAAGATAAATCAATATACAAAACAGAAACCAATGCACAAACTAAAAATCAAAGGGAAAATAGAAACCAGTGGGAAAAATGAAAATCAATGAACCAAATATGTAGAAACAAATTAACAAAATTAAAACAAGTGAACCAAAAAAAAAAATATCATTGGGCAGAATGAAAGCCAAAGAACAAACTACAAATCAAAAGATAAAATAGAAAGCATTGGACAAAATTAAAACCAATGGATAAATTTTTTTTTTTTTCTATAGGATTAAAATTTAATTTACATTAATTTGATACATATTTCGATGTCGATGATAGGGTCTGAGCATTTTCGAAACTTTGGTTTTACTTTTTTCGGGGCAAATAAGGACTTTTAAAAATTCAGAAAGTATTCTTGAAATTTTCGAATTAGAGAGTTTTACATTAAAAACAAATTTTATGTAGTGAAATGTATTTAAATGGATATCACAATCGTGTTTTTTTTTTATAGACCCTCTAAGGGTTTGGAGATGTTCAAGAAAAGTCCATAAGACTGAAAAACATTGGACTGGACAATAAAAAGTTTCTTATAATTCTCATGCACTTCATATTGATAGTGAATATAAGAAAGTAATGAAAATTAATCACCTGACGAAGACGGGAATCGAACCCGAGCCTCCCGCATGAAAGTCTAGTGCACTACCCATCAGACTATCGAGGTCGTCCAGGGCTGCGAAATAAAATTTATAATATAAGGATATGCAATTTAGTAGCTTTGACACTTCAGAAACTGGCATAAGTTAATGATTTTCACGAAATTCATAAAAGTCCCAATATCACAAAAACTAAGAAGTTTTTACTAAGATCATATATTAATATTTTAGTCAGTCATGGGCTATCCTAACAGCGTTCTAAAGGATGACGATATTTTTTGGGACACCCTGTATGTACACGTCAGAAATGAACTAAATAAATAATTTTTTAGTTTCTAGGTTACGTTAGGTTGGAGTGACTGTCGAGAGAAACACTTAGGCCTGAACGGTCCATTGTGATGCCAGGAAAGTTTCTAACGTAGGTATATTTTTTCTTTTCGACCGAAGTTAATAGATTGTTTGAAGTGAGTTACATAATTGGTCATAGAAGACATTTCCAACTGGGGACGTGTGATTGTGTATGTGTGCGTGTTAGTAATAGTGATGGCGCATCTGAACGATGCAAATTTTAACGATACCATGTTTACGTAATAATATTTTTTTGGGCTAAAATTGCAGGAAAAAAAGAATAAAAATAAAACAAAATAAAAATGCATAAAACTGAAATGCAAAATAATCTCAAAAAAAAAAAAGCAGCAGCAAGAAAAAAGAAAATAACAGCAACAATTGCTGTAGCAAAACGAAGCAAAGCAACGGCATTAAAAATGTTGCAACGACAACACAACAACAACAAAATAAGAAAAACAAGAAAAAGAAGCATTAACAACTGTTTAAGCCAAGAATATAAATCAGACTAACACAACAACAACAACAACAAACAGCAAACAAATACAACTTCATGGGAAAATCTTTCTTCTTTTTTTTTTGAATTTATTTTCTTACCATAATGAGGGTACTAGGGAATGACAGAAGTACAAAAAAGTAGGGAATAAAAAATTGCAACAATACAGAAAAAAAAACAGCACTAAATTGCAAAAGAATGTTGCAACTGTGTAGCCAACAATAACAACAACAACAACAGCAGCATGTACTACAGAGATTTAGTAAAGCAAAAAGTATTCAAAGTTTGGTTTTAAACAAAAGCCATAAGCAAAAACTTTGTCTTTGTCGGACTTGGCTCACACTTACTAACTTATTTTAAAACTCGTATACGCTTGAATGGTGGGCAAGAATTAAAGAACATAGGGAAGAAGGGAAGAAGATATTAAAGAGTGGTAATTGCTACCGGTGTTATTATTGTTCTTGTTATTATTGTTGTTGTTTTTGTTGCTATAACTGCTGTTTCTTTTTTTTGCTGTTACTTAATTTGTAGCAGTCAGTAGCAATGCAAATTAGCTGCACCAAAGTTAAAAAAAAAACACACAAAAAATAAAGCAAAGATTACTTGAAAATATAAGAAAAAAAAAAAAACGAAACTGTGCCAATATATATATTTTCTCTGTGTATTGCAACAAACTGCCGATTTGAACATTTGCACATTTGTGTCCCCTTGAGGTTTTCAGCTTTTTCTTCTTCCTTTTCTATTCTTCTCCAACTTTTCGATAACAAAAACTTTTGACATATTATGATTCGAAGAAAGTTTGAACTTTTGAGTGACACACACAATTTAAATTGCACAATTTAGATATGATTTTCTTTAGTTTAGTTTAATTTCTTTCAGTGCATGCATGGATAATTGACACTTTGTCTTAATTTGCGTGTCTGTGTGTGTGCAAACACTTACTAAGCAATTACTGTTTGCATTACTTAATTACTGTGGCATTTGTTGTTTACCATATTTAAAAGTGGCAAAGGAAATTGTTTGCTAAAGTTAATGAAATTCTACTTTGTTTTCTCTTCTCAAGTTCAAAGTTTTTTTTTTTTTTAATTCGTTGCCTTGATCTAAATAAACATTTAATTTATAGTTTTCTGTAGAAATTAAATATTGAAGTTTGCTTTATAAAATTCTAAGCTCATATAAAATCACTTATAAAACTGATCTCCGATTTCTTGAGATATCTTAAAGGTCTTGGTTGTTATATCCATAACACTTTATATTGGATTACTAGAATAGTAGTTTACTTAAGTTAAACCTGTGATGATTGCCTGAAAAAAAACACGTGCTTAGGTCTATAGGTTTTGACCCTTTTTACCTAGTGCTGATTATATGTGCTAAAGATTTTGCCTCTATATAACTAAAATCGTTCAGATAGAAGCAATGACGTTGACCCCAGAGCTACTTTTTGATTTGAAATATTTTCCTCAAAGTTGCTTTTTTCAACGGTAAATCCTATAAAGGGTTTTCCATTAAGGACACAACAATTTTATCTATTAATAAAACACAGAATTTTTTGAGATATTGAGTTCAAATTTATTGTGGGTGTAGTGCAAGCATTACAATTTATGAATGAAATTCGCTTTCGGTCATACGACCACCACGAGTCCGTTTACAGCGATCGATTCTTTGGACCCAATTTTCCACCACTCTCGCACCCATTTCAACCGGAACGTTGGCAATTTCGCGTTTGATATTGTCTTTGTTGGCTTGTTGGCATAAACCAGTGGCTTGATATAGCCCCATAAAAAGAAATCCAAAGGCGTTAGATCGCATGAACGAGGCGGCCATTCCACCGGACCATTTCTCGCGATAACACGTTCACCGAATTTGCCTTTCAATAAATCGATTGTGACGCGTTCTGTTTGGCTAGTGGCACCGTCTTGTTGAAACCACATATCGTTGATGTCAAATTCATCCAATTCTGGCCACAAATAATCTTCCAACATAACACTCTCCATTGACGGTAACATGACGGTCGTTTTCATCCACAAAAAAAATAAGGCCCAATCCCACCTGCGGCATGAAAACCGCACCAAACTTTTTGTGGATGCAACGGTGTCTCAAGAAGCACATGTGGGTTTGTTGGTGACCAATAACGCATATTTTGCTTATAAACAAACCCATTGAGCCAGAAATGAGCTTCATCGCTGAAGATGATTTTTCGATGAAATTCTTCATTTTCTTCAAGCTTTGCCAGAGCCCAATTGGTGAAATTTCGGCTTTTCAAATGATCAAGTGGCTTTAGTTCTTGAGTCAATTTCATCCTGTAAGCATGTGTGCCAAGATCTTTTTGCAAAATACGCCACAGTGTCGTTTGAGCGCTGCCCAATTATTGACAACGACGTGGAATTGACTGATTTGGGTCATTTTGAATCGATACACTTACGGCTGCGATATTTTCTTCGCTTTAAGCGGTACGACGTCTTTCTGGTACCGGAACATCCAATAGTGAAAATGTGGATTCAAATTTATCCACTATAGCACGCACAGCCTGTTGGGTGGGACAATTATTACCACCGAAAATTGGAGTAAGTGCTCTTAAAGTGGCGACTACCGACTCAGAATTTCGGTTGTAATTTTTAATAATTTCCAAACGTTCGTGAACTAACCATGATGAAAATGTTGATTTTAACTAACCTTTTGACATTGACAGTTCATTAAAAATGCTTAAAGGTGCGTTCATATAAAGATACGAAATTGGTTTTTCCCCAATTGAAAACCCTTTATAAAGGCATTATAAAAAAAAAATCAAAAAAAGATTTTAGTTTGTCAAAGAATAATTTCTGAGAAAAACTTGGACCTAGATGGTTTTGACCTTCAATAAGTTCAACCATTTTTTGATGGAGAATATTTTCTCTAAAGAATATTTGTTATTTTTTCTAACCATTTATCCAGTATAAATGGATTGAAAAAAAAAAAACAAATTTTTGCAAGGGTTAATTACTTAAAAAAAGTTGGACGTAGGTAATTTTGACCTTCGCTGACCTCAACTACTTTTCGATGGGGAACATTTTTCAATCAGAACTTAGTAATAGGTTTCCGGTTTGCTTACCCGGTGTAGTCATATTCCAAATAGTGGCTTCAAAAGAAAGAAAAAGTTTCCTCAATTTGAACCCACGAAAATTTCTCTCGTTTAAGTAAATTTTCCTCAAAATGAAGTAAAATGTGCTCCTTTCATGCAACCATGGTGTTCAATTTGAAGTAAGTTTTTTCTTCATTTTTACAAATTTAGTTGCATAGAAAATGTAAGAAAGAGACGAATATACCAAAAATGTTCTCCATACAAAATTTTGGTATACACAAAAACCTTGTTTTACGCTTTTGGCCTTAGCAGACAATCGCGTACGCTTTGATTTTCTTTTGAATTTTTAGTCGGTGTCTCTATTTCAAGCGAAGCGGCTGTTGTTTGTGGCTGTTGATATAATTTGTGAAAAAAAAATTAAATATATTCGAAAGAAATAAATTTCAATAAACTTCAATTTATAATTTTTTGTTGGCTATAAGGATCTTTTGATAATTTCAAGGCGACGCCTGAATACAAGTAAAAAAACATGATTTCTATGCCTTTTAATTAAAACAACATTGCAGAAAATATTCCATAAATTTAGGATTTTTTTTTCAATTTATGGAAAATTATTCCTCAGACTGAGGAAAATTTTACCTAAATTATATACAATTTCTCATATTGAAATAAAATATTATTCATTTGAAAAACGCAATTTCTACAAATTGAAGACATATTTCTTTAATTTATAGAAAACTTCCTTCTTTCAAAGAAATTTTTCTCTAAAATAAAGAAAAAATATTTCCTCAATTCAAAGAAATTTTGTATATCTCAATGAGGAAACCGTTTCTATGGCGCCAAATCATTCCCATCTTTCCTCAATTTGATAGCCGTTTTTCTTCAAAAGAGGTAAGTATTTAAATAATTTTTTTTTTTCTTCTCATTTTCATTCAGCTGTGAAACATGTATGTACAAGGTATAATAAAAAAATTTTATATTGGTCCCTCGAATACCAAAATTATGGGTTTTAGCCCCCATAGCGGGGGCATCCCAGACGTGATAAAGAAAATCTGAGTACAGGGTCGGAATCAGCGACTCCAAATTACTCTTAAAAAGTTATCCATTCGAAATTTGATTTTGTAAAACATCAAATTGTTGCACAGTATTATAGGGAGGTACGCCCCACAAATGAACAATATTAGTATACAGGGAACGCTAGTGCTTTATTGAATACGATTGCACAAAAATTGCAAACACTAATTGATCTAGTATGTTTAGTAAGAGCATGTGTCGAGAACACTCTGGAGCACTTTAGTTCTTTGAAGCCAGTACTAAGCTTTCAAACAAATTGGACAGACCTTCAGGAAATTCGGGACATTGGAACTGACTTGCGTGAATTATACTATAAAACTCATTACTTTCTATATTTCTTAAATTAATTAACTAATTTCTAGTTGAAATTGAAATGGATTTTATATAGTTTACTGAGTAAGCTTTTAGTGAGCATAATAGATGCGATGCACTTTGACATTTGATACTCATTTATGAACTAAATATGTAACTGAAATTTAAAGCGTGACGGCATAGAGAGAAGGTCATGAACATTTATTATTATTATTATTTTTGTGTTACAAAAATATTTTTCTTGTTGTTTTTTTTTTTTTTTTTTTTTTTGCAATTATTTGCAATACACTGCTGTTATGCGTTTCAATATCAATTTATTTTCTCACTTTCATGCGAATGAAATGAAAACAAATGTTTTATGTTGTTTTTAATCTTCCATATTCTTTATTTTTTTTACATATTTTTTTATACATATTTTTTTATTTGTTTTCATTTGTATAATGCCATGAAATTTCACTCTAATTGCAATATTTACAGTAATTGCAACAATGATACTTTCAACAGCAGCAAATATTTTTCTTCCTTCTGGTGTTGTACTACTACAACAGAAATTGCTTAAATTACATTAGTTGTAAGTGAAAATAATGAAAATAGCAGCAATTGCTAGGAGTCAGCATATTTTATGAAATTATAAAAGCACTGAAAGTAGTAAGTATATACCTAGAAATAGCAATATTAGGTACTTACTTACAATGGCAACTCTATTCATAATAAGTATAAAGTCCAGCGGCAAAAGCACAAAAACAAAAAAACAAAAAATTACAGCAAATCGTATGAAGTGCAAACATACAAGAAAAAAAAAAAAATCTAATTATAAATTTAAGTGTTATGAAATGAACAAAAAATGGTTGTAATGAAGCAGAGCGGAAGTGTTCAGCAATGAGTTGAAGAGGTCCAAAGAGTGTATGCGTGTGCGTATGTGTGTGTGTGTGTGAGAGAGAAAGAAATTATATGCTGCGCCTGCATGTGATAGGAAGTGAGAAATGAGTAAACTTCATGAGAAGAGAGAACTCATATTATTTCTAGTTAAAAATTATAAATTATTGCAAGAAAAACGTGCATAGTACGGAAAGGAAGTTGTAGTAGTGAAACGAGGAGTGAAAAGTAGCACTTAATTGTTGAATTATGACAGCTGTTCGTTCATGTACACACACACATATAGAAACACATGCACGCATGACTAGAACCCAACGGGAAGGAATGTGTTTATTACCCCATCATATGCGGGGGTATCCATCGTTGGATCGTTGGGGTTTTTTTAATGAAACTTTCAGAGTTTTGATTTTAAGACAATTTAATCAAAAAAAAAAAAAAAAATTCTGATTTTTCCCGATATCTTATTTACGCCTAAATTAGGTGTAAACATCGCCTGCTTCGTAAATGGGCCATTAAAATTCAGTTTTTGACACATTGTGGTATCCAGTGAATGCCAAAACTTGTAAGAAATCAGCTGTCTAAATTGCTTACCTTAATAGTTCAAAATGAACAAGCAAAGGGAATAGAAACGTTTTATGTTTTAGTTTGATCTTTGCTCTTACTAGCCCAATTTTTTTTTGTTTCTGATTTTATTAAAAATTAGCTCCGCTGTCCGGTTCGCTGACAAAGTTCAAATAATGCGTAATTTTTTTACATGCACTTCTTACTTCATAACAAATAAATAGAAAATAGCAGTAAAAAAGAAAAGTAGTAAAAAAAAATATTACAAAAAAGTAAAGGGAGGGAGGTGCCACACTCAATACACTCAAATCTTTTCCGTCGTTGTAAGAAATTTCAGAGTACTATATTGTATATGGTTCAAGAGATATTCTCAAATAAGCATATGATTTGTATGGGAGGTACCATGCCCACTTTTCCAGGCACATCCTAATTTTTCCTACTGAATGCTGCGAACAAATCCTACTTTCGTTCCAAATCTTAGTACCATACTACAAACAGTTCCTGAGATGAAAATTCAGGTTTCTATGGGAGGTACAACGCCCACTTCTCCAAACCTGGTTTAGGCTTCATAATACATACATTGTGTAAGTTTCAGCGCAATCGGATGGCCGTCAAATGAACAGCTCTCTTTATATATATAAAAATTTATTGTAATAATTTAAACTAAAAATGAAGCAAATAAGAATTTTTAGAATTTTTTAACCCCTATCTCCAGTGACTCCAAGTGACTTCAAATGATTTCAAAGCAGTAATAACTTTGTAGTCATACGATTTGCATTCCCATGATTTCAAAAAAAGATTGCATTCCCTTGATTCCAGAAAAGACTTTTCTAAATAAATAACAAATCGTCGACTCCAAAAAAGACTTGCAACTGCATTTTTTATTCTAGAGTCAAATATATCATTCAATAACTGCAATCGAAAATTATTATTCATTTGTGACTTATACCCCCAACTGATTGCATTCTTTTACAACTCTGCCAAAAGCTCAAACTATATTATTTATTTAAAAAAAAAAATTATATTTAGAAATAAAATTATTTTTATGAAATAAAATTGATGTCAAAATTGCTGGTTCAAAAAAGAACCAGGTGCTTCGACAGTAATTTACCTTGAAACAATTAACTGAACGGTGTAGCTGTGACGGTCAGTAGAGTGGGAGAAAAGAGATTCCCAAACTTTTGCTACTTTTTCTAATGAAAAGTTCTCAACGAAAAGAAATGTGCTTTTTTTTTAAGAAACGCTGAGTAACTGAAAATTTAAAACCAATTTAAACAATGATTTTTTTGAAGCAATTCGCTCTATACTGTGTGGTTCACCCAGAGGTGAGAAGATGGGAAAAGAGATTTCATCCTGTGTCTAGTTATTATTTTTTTAGACAGAGAATTTTATTCGTAGAGAGTGACTTCCTGAAAACTTAAAACCGATTTAAACAACGATTTGTTTTGAAACAATTTAGCGAAATGTATAGGTGAGGAGCGAGATAAACTGAGAGGAAAGGAGGATTTCGACAATCTTTTTCTGAAATGTGAAATACCCAACAGGAAGAAACGTATTTTTAAAGGAGCTCTGATTTTCTGGAAACTCAGTCCTAATTTCAACAGTAATTTACTTTCTTTTATTTTTCTCTATCTAAGAGTAGAACCTATTGTACTAGCAATCCAGTCAAGTATTTAAACATTAATCCACCAAAATGATTTATTTTATTAGAACAATCCGTACAAACTTTAATTAAATCAGCTACTTACTACCCATCAGGGAAGCGAAACTAAGGCAGTTGGGTTTCCTATCTGGCACTCATTCACTAGACCACCAAGATGGTCTAGAACCAATAGAGCCATTTCGACAGTAATTTACCTTAAAGGAATTTAGTGAGTGTTGTGGGTCTGAAGGTTAGAAGAGAAGGGGGAAAACATATGTGAAGGAAGGAAAAGACTGATATCAACCTATTTCCCGTTTTTTTTTAGTAGAACTCACGGAAAATCCTTGATTGCCTGAAAAATAACTTAGATCTAATTTAGATAGTGATTTGTAGAGTAGATGAAAATATGTACGAAAAACTTTTTTATCTGAAGTTAGCATTGACTTTTTTGAATTTTTAAATTTTTTAGATCTTTCTGTCATTTTCTTTCACACAGACAGAAATTATAAAATTCAAATTTCAAATTTGAAAATCAAATCTTACTACAGATAAAAAAGTTTTTCGCTAGTAAATTGTTTTGAAACATTTTGTCAAAATGTGTGAATAAGAGAGCAAGAGGTTTTTCAGCATTTTCCCACTTCTTTAGAAATGAATAGTACCCAAAGGGAAGGAATGCATTTCTTAAGGTGAACAGTGCTTTCTTAAGAACTTAGTCCTAGTTTCTATAGTAATTTATTTTCTAGTTTTTTCTCTATCTGAGAATCGAACCCGTTGAACTGATACTACAGTGAATTGTTTGAATCGAAAGTGAGGAAGCTATCAGACACTCATTCATCACCGTGTTCTCTTAAATACAAATAAAGCGAACTTTGTGGGGTCAGAAAATATTTGATAAGAGTTTTCAGCTTCTTGCTAATTTATCTAACACAAACAAAATTTAAAAAAAAATTAAGGAAGTGTTGTGTCTGGGTTTCGAAGAAGTTATAAGTGCTCTAAGAAAGTGCATTATCAATTCTTTGAGGGAGTATTTGATTACTCTCTCAGCCCTTAGAGGAAGCTTTCTGTCTCTGCTTCGACGAAGTTTTCTATGTGTCTTATGAAGAATTGCTTAATAAATGCTCTGACGAAGTTTTCTATCAGTAATTTGTGGAGGTGTTCTAATACTTTTATCGATGCTTTCAGAAAGTGCTCTATCAGTTTCTCAAAAAAAAAAGCTTTATATATAAGAGGCTGAGAGTGGTAGAAAACAGTTAAAAAATTTTGCAATGCTATGTTTAGTTATAGTCTTATATCAAAGAATATATGAGAGGCTGAGAGGAAAAGTGGTATAATTTCTATGTTCAGAAAAAAGTGGAATAATTTTACTTAAGAGCAAAAGCAAACCGAAATATGTTCAGAGCAAAAGTGAAATGAAATATGGTCAGAGCAAAAACGGAATAAATCACTATGCTGTTTTTGCTCTGAAAGAATTGTTATACCATTTTTGCTCTTACTTTTAAGTTGTTTCAGCAGTCGATCGGTATTGCATCTCGCTGTTGGTTTCTACGTTTTTATGTTTCAAAATTCCAAAGAACCAATTGCGACCTCTTTACAATCTATACTCTTTGTTTATCACGAAACCATAAAAAAAGGATGAGAGGAAAAGTGGTAGTACTTCTCATTTTACAAAAAAGTGGAATAATTTTACTTAAGAGCTAAGAGCTGACACGAATATTGTCAGAGCAAAAGCGAAACGAAATATGTTCAGAGCAAAAGTGATACGAAATATGTTCAGAGCAAAAGTAAAACGATATATGTTCAGACCAAAAACAGAGTAAATAACTATGCCGTTTTTGCTCTGAAAAAATTTTTATACCATTTTTGCTTTTACTTTTAGGTCGTTTCATTATCAATCTAAACCGTACTACTTGTACCGTTCTTGCACTGAGTTACTAAATTATTTCACTATTCCTTTTATATAAATTTTAGCCTGCTTTTCCTCTCGTCGTGTCATATGTTTCGACGAAGTATTCTATTAGTGTTATGAAGAAGAGCTGGATCTGTGTTTCGTAAAAGTGTTTTACCCATGCTCAATAAAAGTATTGCATATTTTAGGAAGTTCTAACTCACAGTTTCAAACTTCTGAAGAAGTAAGTATTCTAACAGTGTTTCAATGGATTGCTCTATCAGTTCTTGAGGAAGAGCTGTACTTATTTCGAAGAAATGCTCTATCAGTTCTTTGAAGAAGTACTTTGATGGGCTTAATACTCTTATTAGGTCATCGAGAAAATGTTATATGTAGGTTTTGCGAAAGTTTCGAGGAAAGGCTCGGTTAAGGCATCGAGTGCTCTATTGGTTTTTCGAGAAATCATTCTATTAATACACCTAGGAAGTACAATACTTTATCAGCGCTGTAGAAAAATTCTTTATCAGTACTCCAAGAAAGTGCTTCGTAGATGTACTCTCTCAGTTTTCTTAGAGGTTTCTAGGAAAACCTCCATTATCGCTTCAAGCAATTACTCTCTCAGTGCAAATTTTCCGCTGTGCTTCAAAAAATCAGTTGAAACGCTTTTATACCCATTGGGTATACAAACATAAACGAAAGCAATACATTACTTATTATGTGGCACAAATTGCACAATTGTGAAAAATTTATTGCTGAAGGTTATAAAATGTGAAAATTAGTTGCAACGTACTCTACTTTCTTCGCATTTCTTGATTAGTTTCTTCATAAATTATAGTTTGGACAAATGCAACACACACACAAACACATACACTTGCATATATAAATGTGCAAATGAATGAATGAAAGAGAGAATGAATGAAAATATTGCAATCACTATAAAAAAAAAAAACTAAATGAATGTGTGCGCACAAAAAACAAAAAAAAAAAAGTGAAAACTAATTTCAGTTTTTTTTTTCCTATTTTTTTTTAACAATAAAATTTAATCTAAATTTTGCAAGTAAGAGTAAAAAAGTGCATGAAAAATAAAATGGGTGTGGCAGTTAAGATATTAAAAATGCATAAATTTATTCTAGTACATAAAAAGAAAAGAAAATACAATCTAACGCGCCTATTTTTTTTTTTTTTTTTTTTCAACAACAAAAAAAATTACTTTTGTTTATATGTATGCCAAAAACTTTATAAAATTTCATGTTTTTTTTGTCCATTTTTTGTTTGTATATATAAAGCGCGGTTCATGCAAAATTGGCACGCAGGAAAGTTGTAACAAATAATGCATTAAATGATAAGTTTAATATTGTGTTTTGATACTATAATATTAAAAGATTTAAATTTCTTTGTTGTGCAAAAAGTTCCGGGTATTCCTTTTAATGGACCCCATCAACCTTTGAACATCCGCTCTGGATACTTTTGCGGCTATTTGGTTTCATTTTAGTAACATTGAATTCACATTTTTGACAATACCTGCATTTTTCTTCAACTTATATTTTGTAATAGCCCAGTATTTTTCGATCGGTCGAAGCTAGGGGCAATTGAGTGGATTCATATATTTGGGCACTACATCTACTTTATTTGTCTGATACCAATCCATGGTTTTCTTAGAGTAGTGGCAACTGGCTAAATCAGGCCAAAACTTCACTGGCGAATGCTGGTGACGAACAAATAGTCGTTTCGAAAGGCACTCTTTGATGTAAATATGAGACATCATAGAAGAGGAAGTCACAAATGCCCTGGATTTGAGACCACAGCTGCAAATAGCCTGCCACACCATTGCTTTCTTTGCAAATTTATCTATTTTTATGTACTTGAATTTTGAGGGGACATTACCACGATTCGTTGCCATATTAAATTTTTGACCTGGAAGCTCTTTAAGATCAAATTTTACGTATGATTTATCATCCACAATAATGCATCCATTGAATTTGCTCAAAACATTATTATAAAGAAGACGAGCACGTTTTTTGGCCAGCAAATTCTGTTTGTCTGTTCTATTTGGATATTTTATAGCACGATAGCACTTTAGCCCAGCTTTTATGGGTATTCGTCTAGCAGTACTTTTGCTGGTATTGAATTTTTTGGCACGATCGCTATCCGATAGTCCGGAATTGCTTTTGATGGACCTCAAGATCTTTGCCTTTAATTTTAGGTTGGTGGTTCCCGTTTTGTTCACAACTTTTTTAGCTCTTTCAACACTAAGAGTTTCTTTATATCGTTTTATAACTCTACATACCGTTCTTTTGGAGATATTTAACACTTTCGCAATCTTTGAACCAGATCACGACGGATTTTCAATAAATTTGTTCACAATCAATTTTCTATTTGCAGCTTCCATTGTGCACACAATCACCAATTTGCGTTCAATTAATATGAAAAATTTATCAACTAACGGTAACGGTATTGTAAACAAATCCCAGTAAAAAATTTGTTGTTCTTATGACTAGGGGCGACGTGGTGACCACAACAAAGCGTGCCAATTTAGCGTGAACCGCGCTTTATGTGTGTTTTGTCTATTTTCCCTTCCAATCGCTATCTCTTTCACTCACACATGTTCCTGCTGTTGATAATGCATAATTAAAGGCGCATTCTGCTTGGTTTTTTTTCATTTTTTTTTTGTTCATTTTGTCCCACAAAGTTCCACTGTATGTTCATTCAATTTTAATGCATTATCAAGCAAGCTGCGCAAATTTGTACTATATATCATACTATATCTATAAAATATGTATATAGTAGTATATAGTTTTTTATGAGCATCATCAAAAGCGCATTAAATTTTCCACTAAAATACCGAGGCAGGCTGGCTGGCAGGCCTTTAGAATGGCGCGAGCGGTGTTTTTGTTGTGATGTGCAAAAATTTAATAATTTCTGGCAGCTTTTTTTTTTTTTTTTTGGTTTCTTTGTTGTCCACCAGCAAGCAGTCGGAGCTAACGAATGATGGGTGGGTGTGGTGGTTGATTGGGTGGTCGATGAGTTGGTTGTATTTGGTTGATTGGGCGGTTAGTGCTGGTAAGTCAGTATAAAAAGCAGGAAATAGCAGCAGTCGCAACATCATCATCAGCAATGAAAGAGCTTCATTCATTCCCACAGTGACAGTTTATTTTGAAGAATTTATGAGTTTATTCTGTTTATTTGCCAAATTTTTTTTTTTATTTTATTTTAATGTTTTTTTTTTTTTGGTATACAGTTAGATAGTGCTGTGACAAAGGGGGGAGAGACGATAGCGAACGGGTTTAGGTAGGGATGTAAAAAGTAATGTGTTGTTTGTTTAGAAGTAATAGAATATTTTAGTAATGTAGTATTTTAAGCTTAAAGCAAACTTTATGGGGAACTGAAATATAGAATTTAGCAGGGTGCATTAGTGAAGTCATAGCACCGAGGTGGCCTAAAACAAAAAAAACAAAAAAATTAAAAAAAATATATGTGTTCCGAGTTATATGGGTATAATTGGTTCACTGTAATCAGAAGTTCGTTTGAAGTGTCTACGTTATAACCGAAAACTACTGTATAACTTTGTTGTGTACAATGATTGTGTATATTAATCTATATACATATCTATTTCCTACACGTGTATAAAATTTCTCTTCGGTTGTCGGATATCTCAATGTAAAATTTCATCTTTACAAACCTTCTCTCCTATATTCTCATCTAATCATCATATAATCATTAATAAAATATTTCGAAAAAGTTAAGGATTGTTGCCTGCAAACTTAAAATTATTACAACTACGAAAAACAACAACAAAATTTGTATGTTTGAAAAATTTCTCACATTTAAGAAGGTCAAACTAAATTTAATCTAAAAGAAAGTTGGGTAAGGCATAAGGATATAGTTTCTCTCTTAGAAAAAAAAAAATCCAATTTAGACCACTGTGGTATCGGGAGAAGAATGTTGAAAATATTTACCTGCATTAACCTAAAAGTTAGGCTAATTATCTTTTCTTTTTTTTTTTAGAAAATTTTTGCCTTCTACATCCCTTTGAAGAATTTCGTATTAACAAAATTATAGCAAACTAAAATTTTATTTGGTTTGAAATTTAATTAAATTGCTTTCACTTTTATTTTGATTGCAATAAATATTTATTTCAAAAATGAAAGGTAGTTGATTTTAATATTTCTTCTTTATGGATGCCCATTTAAAGTTTTCCAATTTTAATTGAAATATTTTTGAATATAACTCATTCGAAAATCGAAACCATTAACGAAAATAGTTGAATTAAGAAAGAGGCAACTTGTTGATTTCACATTAGGTTACAAAAGTGGAGAAGGTATTTCTTCTATTGTAGGTGCTTGGATTAATCTCTTGATGACCCCTTGCGAAGGACTTTAGACCAATAAGCCTCACACCCTTTCTATAAAAGGTGCTTGAAAGACTACACTCAGAAAAAAATCACATGGAATCAATATGAAAATCGTACTACTTCAATAGGATTTGGTCAATGGTATTTTCCTATAATTTTAATAGTTTTTAGACTATCATTTTTGATATAATTTAGCTATATTATGGTATTGTCTTCATGCTGTAACACTATTAGTTTAATGATATAAAAAGTAATGAGACGTTTTCCGTGATTAATGGGATGTTTTTTTCTGAGTGTAGCTATTACATATATCAGAATGAAACTGACAGTCTCTCAACATGCTTATGTGAAGGACAGATCTGTTGAGACAGTGGTACATGAACTAGTGCAACTGCTTGAGAAATCTCTGCACTACACTACACTACGCTTTTGCGACCTTTCTACTTAGATATAGAAAGCGCATTCAATAATATCCTCCCAATAGCTATTACTATAGTATTGATAAATCTCGAAGAGGATGACTCTATTGCAGCTTTTGCCTTTACTTCTTTGAAGAACAGGATCATAACGCAAAGCTGGGTTCCTCTTCCATTAGAAGGTTTATCGTCGGGGGCACTCCGCAAAGAGGAGCACTCTCTCCGCTGCTCTGGAACCTTGTTGTAAATGATCTCTCATCGAAAGTAAAAAAAAGAGGATGCAAGGTGATTGCCTATGCGAATGATGTTGTCATTTCCGCTTCAAGGAAATTTCTTTGTACACTTGTGAATCTATTGCAACAAAAACTAAAACTAGCTAACTGCTGTCATCCTGGTGCAATAACCGACGACTATCGGTTAATGTATCTAAGACAGAGTTGGTTCTATTCACTCGAAAGCACTCTATACGAAATTTTGATCCACCAATTCTAAATGGCAGATCACTTATCATCTCGGAACAAACTAAATTCTTTGGCCTAATTCCAGACAGGAAAATCAACTGGCGTCCCAACATGTCAGAGAGAGTGCGTAAAGCCTCAATAGCTTTCTAAGCGTGCAGGTCAGCTATAGCCAAGAAATGAGGATTACAACCTAAGGTAATCATGTGGTTCTATACCAGTGTTATACGTCCTATTCTTTTCCACGGCGTAATAGTTTGGTGGACAGACATCTCAAAGAGCACCTACCACTTATCTTGGATTTTCTTTCTATAGATTTATTCGAAAAGACCTCAAAAGTCTCCTCGGCTGTGAGACTGAATGTGATCCGCAAGTGGCCCTTCACAAATTAACAAATTAACTGGCATCCTCTGAAATCATTGAAAGCACAAAATGATTTAATTAGGAGAGATCAAGGGGTTATTACTCGTTCCATAGAGTATCACAATGGACGAACTGGTCTCCGTGTGTTCTTTCAACACCCTCAACAACCTAATCTAACCCCTTTTGGAGTATACTTCTATTCCATTCTATCTGCTCCAAGGTGCATTAATGGAAGCACTAATTTATACAATACTGTTGCCCTTCTGACTGTTGTTGTTCTTTCAACTATAAGTGAGATTTGCGGACGCTTTTCGAATGCTTTTAAAATGTCAGTTTTGCAAAGTTATCTTTTTGTTTCCCCGATGTATGTTCTATCCACCGTTATTTTCGTTTTCAAACTTCTTTTAATGTTTGATTCTTTATTTGCCATAGCTCATGATACGATATATTTTTCCTCAGTATCTACTGTAGGCAGCGACTCACGTACTTACATCTGTTGCTTACACCAGATACCTGGAATGAATACATGAATACGAAATCGAAATTTTTTTATCATGCCAGATTTCAGGAAGCTTCAAAAAGACAAAAGTCTAAATAAGTTTGCATTTTGGAAAAATCTTCAAAAATAGCTTATTCGAGTTAGCAGTAGATAAAAATGTAAGACTGGGATAAGAAGATTTTAACAAAAACCACTTCTCTCCCTACCCTCCCCCCCCAAATTGTCAAAATGTTAAACCACTTCTCGACCTCCTTCTTACTCCCCCGCCTTCTCCCCTCCCCTTCTCCCCAGCCTTTTCTCCTCTTCTTCTCCCCCTCCTTTCCCCCTCCTTTTGTTATCCCTCCTTTCCCCCTCTTTATCCCCCCTCCATCTCCCCCTCCTTCTCCCCGTCCTTCTCCTCCTCCTTTCCCCCTCCTTCTCCTCAGCCTTCTTCCCCCCCTTCTCCCCAGCCTTTTCCCCTCTTCTTCTGCCCCTCCTTTGTTACCCCTCCTTTTCCCCCTCCCTCTCCCCCTCCATCTTCCCCCTATTTATCCTCCTCCTTCTCCTCAGCCTTCTTCCCCCCTTCTCCCCAGCCTTTTCCCGCTTCTTCTCCCCCTCTTTTGTTACCCCTCCCTCTTCCCCTCCATCACGCCCTCCATCTCCCCCCTCTTAATCCTCCTCCGTCTCCTCCTCCTTCTCCTCCTCTTTCTCCTCCTCCTCCTCCCCTCCTTCTCCCCCCCTTCCCAGATTATCAAAATGTTAAATCTCAATTTTAAAAATTTGTTTTATTTCGTACTTATTGCAAAATACTTGACCTCACTTCTCCGAGCTCAAAACCTCTCTCTTTTCCCTTATACATATCTCAGTCATCATGTTGGTTGCTTCAGACTTTTTGGAAAAAACGATAAGACCTAAAACTTTCCCTAGCTCCCCTTCTGTAACTTCCATTTTACTAGTGGTCACAGTAATTTTTTTTTATTATGTGTGACGATTTGACAATCTCCACCTGGGGTTCAAATTAACTGATTATTTATCTCTCTCTTTCCTTCTCTTTCATTTGACATCAATTATTTCATCCACTTTTCAAAGATACTCAATACTACTAGCGGATCCAAAGATTTCCCAAGGAGGGAAGGGGGTAGTTTTAATTTTTTTACCTCTTTATGACCACATTTCATCCATAAAAAGGGGCAGGGGGAAATGGAGGGCTTAACCCCAAACCCAAGCTGAATAGTCATAAATTCATCGCGTACTTTCATGATAGTTAGTGAGAAAGAATCTTTTGCTTGTTTTTTATATATTAAGATGGTTATATGAAACCTTCACTTTTGATCAGAAAAAATGTTGATTTTTTATTGCTATTTCGAATATGCATATCGTTTTTTTTTTACATGAGAAGCAAAAAACTTTCTAAAATGCAAAAACGTATTGTTCTAAATATTTTTTAAATTAAGTTTAACCCTAAATCCCTCAACTTAAAATGCAAGAAATTTTCTCATTTGAATGAACTTCTGAAAAGTAGCAAAGATTTTTAAATTCAAAACCAAAAATGTCAATAACGTTAAATTTCATTCTTTGCTTGATTATAAACAGCTAGAAAAATATTAAAAAAGTGGACATAAGTTTAATGAATCGTTAAAATATAAGCACTATGATAAAACTTGCGATGAAAATCTCTGCTCTAGAAAGCATACATAATCTTTTTCTACACCATCGAAGTCATTGTCGACATGAAAATGTAGATAATTCAAAAAATTCAAAAAATTTTTCATTTTCGTATAAACTTTCGATAAAAATCAATTCAAAAGTAGTGAAAAACTAAATACCAGTATTCATATGTCGAAAAACACCGATTTTCGTGTTAAAATCACCACCCTGGATCTGCTAGTGCTTACGTGCCTAAAGCACACAACTTAAAATGCAAGAAATTCTCTCATTTGAGGAAACTTCTGTAAAGTATCAAAGATTTTTAAATTCGAAACAAAAAATGTCAATAATATTAAATTTCATTCTTTGCTTGATTTTAAATAGCTAGAAAAATATTAAAAAAGTGGACATAAGTTTATTGGACGTGATAGTATAAATGTTATAATAAAACCTGCAATGAAAATCGCTCCACTAGAAAGCAAATATAACCTTTCTCTACATCATCGAAGTCATTGTCTACATGAAAATGTAGAAAATTCAAAATTTTTTCTTTTTCGTATAAACTTTCGATAAAAATCAATTCAGAAGAAATGAAAAACTAAATACCAGAATTCATATGTCGAAAAACACCGGCTTTTATGTGAAAATACCCACCCTGGATCTGCTAGGAAAAGCGTTCGATTGACCATGCCTCGCTTAAAGTCGATTATTTTCAAATTTGTAGCGGAATATTCTTTTTAATTAAAGCAAAACTCAATTGTTTTTTTGCAACGCCTCTAGTGTATAATAAAAATAAAAAGTATTGCTTGCACCAAATATGAATTTAATATATTTATTTGTTTATATATAAAAATAAAAGGAATATGGTTACGGAAATACGAAAAAAAAATTGAAATGAATTTATTTATTAATTTGGGGAAAACAGTAAAATGCACTTTCCTCACACGTATCTACATACTTATATGTAAATGCGAATAATAAATTTTTTAAAAAGATTTCTCTGCAATATTCAATAAATCACACATCCATAATACGTTTTGAAATTTTCTTTTTATATATATATAATGGGATAAAAACTTATTCAAAGAATGTTACAAATGGTTGTAAATAAAACACTTTTTTATTTTTATTTACTGCAGTTATAATTTACTTCATAGTTGCATACTTAAATACACTTGCAGATTCCACTCCATTTCATTTTACTATACAATTCAACTGCACTTAATTTACTATGGAGTAAGTACTTACTAAAATTACTGTTTAAACATTTTTCACCTCATTATTAGAATAGAGAGTGATTTTTTTTTGTTTGTTTTGGTAAATACATACATACATAAAACTACAAAATGAATGGAGTGTGTAAGTGAGTTGTGGTGATGTATGCTAAGATGTAATGAGGTGACGTGCGGTTCGGTGCGGTATCGTGCTGTGTGCTGGTATCATAGTGATTTGGCAATTTGACAAATTGCCAAATTATTGTCATATACATACATAGAGAGAGAAATTTCTATAGTCATGCATATATACATATAAACCGCACACAATGCTTAAAGATATATACCAGACAGATTGCACTAGTACAGATTTAGTAACTAGTGCCCAGTTGAGTTTTGTTTCAGTTTGTGTCTAATATTTTGTTTTTTTTTTTGCCAGCTTTTTGTTTGTTTGTGTTTACTTTCATTGTCCTCTTTTCTTTTTCCTTTCCGTTACTAGTTTTGGCCTAAACGTTTTTATTTTTGTGCAACAGTTGCACTATATTTTTGCTTCATAACTTAAGTGTTTGCTTCAATTGAGCTGAAATTGGTTACTTTAGTTTATCGTCATCAAAAAAACAAAAAAAAAAAAATTTTTTTTGTTCATTTTCCTAGCCAATTTGTAGCATTTATATTTTATAATAGAACTCAATTTTTTGTTGCTTTTAAAACACGTTTTTATAAATGTTTTTAAGTGCACTATATTTTTCTGAAACATTTTTATTGATTATTTGTATAATAGAAGCTTCATTCATTTGCGTAAAATAGTTAGTCATAAATTATTTATTATAGCAAAAAAAAAAAAAAATTATTGTTGCTTTATGGGACATTAAGTAAGTACGTACAAGTATCTGGCTTGCTAGCTGTTTACTTCAAATAATGATTTAAGTATTTACCTAGTTGCACCCAAATTGGCATATTAAATAAAGTAATGAACTATTAATCAAGATTTTTACAAAAGTTTTGAGGCTAAAAGCTTTTTTGTGATTTGTAACTAAACAGACTAATTAGGGGTTAGTGCTTTGAGCAGCCAGGTTTGATTCTCTAAATCAGATAAAAAACATTAAAAATAATTAACTTAAACCTAACATTATTTTTTTTTTTTAAATCATGATGAACGCATCTAAAATTGTAATCGATAACGTTGTGCCAAATAGGTTTAAACACGCACAGCATCTAGTACTGCATACTTTTAGGTGTAGCTTTTATTATATATATTCAATTATTGTTTAGTTCTTTTTTTTTTTTTTGAGGCAAACAGTAATCAAGATTTTGAAACAAAAATTAAAAATCTAAACTTTAAATTTGTTTTGAGTTTTGTCAATGAAGTTGATACCATATAGTATAGTATACTTTTAGGAATACTTTTTAATGCAGATTAATCTTCATGAAAGATTTATTTTGCTACAGATCTCAGTTGCGTATATTTCGACCTAGGAATACCGATGATCTAATGACCATAGGGGTTGATATACTTACTTGTGGGTCCAAATTATTCTACAGCCTGAACCAGAATCCGTCTGAACCAGCTGTTTATGTATTAATTGGGAGCGAAGGTCTAAAGTAAGGCCTTGGGTAAACTAACCAAAAAAGTACAATATTGAAATACAGTATTCCAATCAAAGTATGGATTATGGATCCCCTCTCTAGCTTATCCAAGGAGGGGGGGGCGGGAGGGGAGAGCGGCGGGAGTACCCAGGGTTAACCTCCGCCTCTCTCCTCCCCGCTTTACCAATTAAAATGAATGAAAAAAAGTTTTAAATTGACCCCCGCCCCCCCTCCTTAGGAAATCTTACGATTACTTAACCATATAACCCAACACGCTACATCATAAAAACTTAGGTAATATACTATGAATATACAAATGACACCACTTCAAAATTTTACTGTTAGCTTATAATATTGCATACTTTTAGGAATAAATATCGTCTGTTTGTTTCGTTAGTGTTTAATATTTCTGACAGACAGTTTTAATTTCCAGAATAAAACAAACAAATAAAACAAAACATACCAAAAATAAAAAACTTAAACCTATCATGACATTTGTCAATGAAGCTTATGTCATATAGTATTGCATACTTTTAGGAATATTTTAAATCGATTTATTTAATTAGTGGTTAGTGTTTTGCGTTGACAGTTTTGATTCTCAGTATACTACACATAACTAAAAATAGAAAATCTAAATCTAAGTGGCTGTTCAGACGGAAAGCCTGAAAAGCATGAAAAGCCTGGGCAGACGTGTCGTGTTCACATGAATGCAACCATGACGGACTTTTTCTAATCAAAAAGGAACGGTGGAATTGGAATTTTGTCACTTTTTCTTGTGCTCATTAAGATAGGTTCTTTTGTTTGCAAAAAAATGCTAAAGAAATATCAATTATGTGCTTTAAATCTGTACTAAAAATTAAATAAAAAATAAAAGCAACAATCTCTCTTAAGAAATTAAAATAAGTTTATAAAAAAAATAGTAACAAACTGAAGACTGTGTGTGCCGTAGATGCGCATTGTTTGTTGCCTAATCAACTTCAAAAAAATTATGAGGGAAAGTGGCAAAATCGGAACAATATGAACATGGAATATTCATCAATGCGTCGATTTTTATTTTATTTTTGGATTTTCAGTGAAATTCTGCTATCTCTTTCTCGCTACCTATTTCTTCTACCTTTCTCTTTCAGACATGTTTCATGCCTGCACTCGTCTGAACAGCCACTAAAGTGTCTATAAAACTTATAGCATATAATAATTATTGCATACTTTTAGGAATATTTTAATCTATTTATTCAATCATTTTTGACATTTTTGTTTCTCAGTAAAAAATAAAAAGTATATAAGACTAATCTCATTCATAGAAAATGTTATTGCATACTTTTAGGAAAATTTTATAATAAGGTTATTAAAATTTTCAGCAGAAGTCTTATATATGAATTTACAAATGATTATAATGAAATATGAAATGAAATGAAGGGATAGTCTACGCAATTTGCTTGCTTTTGAATCATTTCCAATGCTTTTAATCGTTTAGAAATGGTTGATTGATCAACTTCTAAAGATTCTGCAAGTTCTTGTTGCATTTGACATGAATCTTCTTCGAGTAATGCCTTAAATTCTTCATCTTCGAACTTTTTCAGGCCGCCTGAACGTTCCCTGTCTTCAACATCAAAATCACCACTTTTGAAACCACACCTGAAACATTCTAACGTCTATAGCACAGTCAGGATAAGCTTCAGTGAGTAAACGATGTGCTTCAGTTGCGTTTTTCTTTAAATGGAAGAAGCAAATTAAAACTTCTCGCAGATGTTGTTTTGTTGGCACGAAATTCGACATTTTCAGCTATGGTAAAACACTTTTGTAAAATTATGAAAATTATTTGACAGATCAATTCTTATAGTATTTTTGGCACTCTTCAATATAGAATAGCTGTCAATGTTAAAAAAATGGCGCGTATGATAGATATGAAGTTAGTCACAATTACGAGTTTATACATTCATACTCCCAATATTCAACCAGTTGGTAGACACTTTTGAAAGACAGTTTCACTTTTCAATATAGGACAGAAAACTAGAACTGAAAACCCTAAACAAAATCGTTGAATGACAATGAAAACTTTATGCATTTGGTTTAGTACCCATAACTAATTGCACTCGACAACACTTTATCATTTAATTGGAAGCTCATATCATAATAGTATTGCATATTTTTAGGAATATTTTAAATTCATTTTTCATTCATAATATTTCCATTCACATATACAGGATGAAACTACGAACTAAAATTAAAAAGTTTGAACTTATTTTGATACTGTTTATTGATAGTAAAAAAAAAACGGTATACCAAAAAAGTTTGATATAATTGCTTAATTTTAGGGGTACTTTTGAAATAATTTATTCAATCAGTAGTTTTTTTTTCAACAAGCAGATAAAAAATAAAAGCTAATCTGTCATGAAATGTTTTGAATGATAATGAAAAACCAAAACCAAATGTTATCGATAAAACTGTACCACATAAGTTTATAGCATATAATATTGCATACTTTTAGGATTATTTTTATTGCATTTATTAAAGTTTTCAACCAAAATGTTCGCTAACATTTATATGAAATAAATAAAAAAAAAGGAAAAATCTTTTAATTATTAAAATCATGCTATAAGCTAACAAAAAAATATTACCAAACCCCATTAAAGGAAAGTAACTACATACATATATTTAAGTAAAATTCTCCAAATTCCTCTATACAAATCTCTAATAAACTTAAATTAACATAATTGACATTTTGCATATTTTTCGGAGCATATTTACAATTATATTGCATACATACACATACACAAAAATATTTTTGATAATTTTCCCCAAAAATATACAAAAATTTATGTTAAAACAATAATGCATAAATTTGGCTTAAAATTACTAAATATCGTAATAATAGAGTGTCATTGTAGTAGAGTAAATAGTAGTAGTCATATAGTAGTTAGTAATGTAATAATAGGAGGGTATAGCCAGCCGTAAAGTATGCTTCTAAAAATGTTTTGCTGTGTTTTTTTTATCGTTTGCTTGCTATGTTTTGTGTCATTAAACTTTCATAATTTATCGTAAAATTGTCAATTATTGTTTTGTTTTTGTAATTATAATTATTACCTACTGTTTTTCGGTTGTTATTATTATTATTATTATTAGTCGTAGTAGCAGTTATTGTTTTAGCTTTCCGTTTTATTGTTGTTTATGTTTTATTAATGTATAAAACTGTAGCATAGAAAATAAATGAATATTAACATGAAAATTATTTTCTAAATTGCCACACACACAATTATTAAAAGTTGGAGCGAGGGACGTGTTTTGGTATTCGAATGTAATTAAGTTTTGTAGTTAAATGAACGAAATAATAAAAGGGAAGCTTAAGGGATGAAATAAAGTATAAACTTCTTCCATATTAAAAGAACAGTGACTCGACTTTTTAAACGAGCATAGAGTAAAATGAAGAATCATTTCGTTTGAAAATCTTAGCACTAAGTATAATGTGGCACAAAATGATTTTATGTGAATCAGTAGTCAAGTCTGTAGTAGTAGTATATCTTACATATAATCTCTCAAAATATCATTTCAGCAGAGTAAATCTTTCAACAAAGTTGATATTGCAACAGAGTTGATATTTCTACTGAGGAGAGGTTTTTACGCTCGCTCAAATGGAAAGCAATGACTGTGATTGGTCAGTTGAAAATTCAGCGTAAGATATTTTCCCTTTTCCTCTCTCTCTCTCTCCTTTCACCTGTTTTAAAATATCAACTTTTTTGAAATGAAAAATAATATTTATAGTATTACAAATCCCAGGCAAGAATTTTCCTAACACATTAAACTCACAAGAAAATTCTTTCAAACCTCCTGAAGGCATTTAAAATTATTTTTTTGTCGAATCGAATAGTGTGATTGTTATATACTTTAAAACTTCCTGGACTTATCAAGATAAGAAATTATTCATTAATTTGTTATTACCCCTTGATAAAAAAGTAGTGATACTGTTGTATATAACCATATAAATCAACATTTGAAATTTTAGTTTTTTTATGATTTTTTCATATTTTCGTTAAAGTAAAATAGAAATTTAATAGCTTTAAGTTTTTGATTACATAATGTGATATTGTAATTATTTTATAATTGAGTATAAAGAGATTTGAGTTACTAAATAGTAAAAACATTTTTAGTATTGAATTTCATGTAAAATTATCAGATGCGGATACAAACATATTTCTAAAAATAAATAATTAACCGTTTTGTAATCATTAGAACTTGAATTGAATAGGTAAAATTATACAGAGAAGTAGAATACTCTAATTTAAAAGAAAATACACAAATCATCAAATATTCTTTAACCAATTAATATTTAATTAACGAAAATTTAAAGGAATAAGAAAAAACTAAAATGAGCCCTTTCTGCACTGGTCACATAATGTAAAAACATATTTTCCGCATTGTTGTTTACTTCAATATAAAAGTGTTCGTTTTTATGTTTCAAAAAGTGCATCAGGGATTTTTAAAATTTTTCATTTTATTTTTTCAATACACTTTCTTCGATTTTTGCACGTCTACATCTCTTAATGTTGATATTATTTAACAATTTCAATAAGGACAGATTAAACTATAAACAAAAATAAACTATGCATTAAATAAAAACAATTTTTGATATGTTCCACAATTCCATTAATATGTAACTATATTCCACAACCGTTTTTAATAAATAAATTAAGTGTTGCATACTTTTAGGCTTAAAGTAAAATATTTATATAATAAACTCATGTAAACTATGAAACCTCACACGATACCTTATGTCAATTCACTCCACTATAAATTTTCCTTCAGCCCCGAGTAAAGAAGTTATCAGATCAAAAATTATTAAATATAGGCGCTCTACCAGAAAAAATCTGAAGAATACAACTTCTAAAGAATTTGAAGACGAATGAGACTATGAAGTCTTGCTTTTCCAAATTTAATAGAAATCCTCTTAAGGGGAGGTTCTTTCAGATTTCGTCGAAAATGAGGCAAAGTTTGAGAATTCTGTGTGGCATAATGAAAAGACATACGAACTTCCGGTTTTGATTGTTAAATTTGTTTATTATTTTACAATACGTTACAAAGTTCAAAATGGCGGCTCTTGTATGTCTTTGCACTTTAGACATTGTCCACGAAATTCAAGTCTCCTGCCTCTTGTAGTGCACTGAAATATGTAATAATTTTTATTTATTAAAGTTATGAAATTCTCTATGGCTTTAACCTATTTAAGATGAATTTTGACAAAAAATTATCTAAATTTTGGACATTTAAAAAAAAAAAATTTGTTTCCACTTTTTTTTTACTTGGTCCTCGTTTAAAAATTATAATTTTACAATTTTTCATGCTCATTTTAGGTTGAAGCCATACAAAAAAGTATCTTCTTCTGAATAGGTTTTAAATGAAGGGTATCGGAAACATAGATCAAGACATGTGCTTGAAATTCTGATGAAAGACGCGTTTAAAGTTTCAAGATCTGTGCTAGAAATTCTGAAGAAAAACGCGTTTAAAGTTTTTAGAAGGTTTTCCGTGGGATAATTTTCTTGTTTGATCAGTTATCACGACAAGTATGACTTTTTATAAGGTTATTTGGTCGGTGATTACGAATGTGAAGTCAAATTGACAAAATTCAAGATGGCGGATCAAAAAAAAATTTTATCTACCAATTTAGACCAAAATGTCTATATAAAGATTTTCGTGGTCGTCGAATGTGAATTTTGAGACTCTTTAATTCGATAAATATGTATCGTATTGAACACACATTCCACAAATATGTAGCTTTCATTTTTTGTAAAAAAAAAATCTATTTTTTTGAAAAAATTTAAAAGAATCTCCCCTTAAGTAATCTGTTTTTTTTTTTTTTTTTGTAGAACAAACATTTAAAATGTACTTTATTTTGATAATTTGATAAGGATTAACTAAACATAATTGACATTAGAACTAAATTTAGCAATGCTTATAAAACTAAATTAGCATTGGCATTAAAATTTGCAATGCCAATGAAATTTAAATTGAATTAGCATTAGACTTTTAATGGCAATGAAATTGAATTCAAATTTTCAATGAAAATGAAACTGAAATAGTATTGGCATTCTTTTAATACCTAACAGGGCATAAGGCCTTAACGACGCTTACGTGTGCGATTCCTAGCAGTGACTTTTCGCTCCCACCAGATCTTGTCAATTAGATTGCCCGTCTCTATGTACACTGTTGTTGTGAAGAGTACATACATTCATTTAGCTTGTTGTACATTACTTGGGATTATTTTCGCGTTTTTTAAGTAGTCTGCCTTTTTATGCTTTATTTTTTAAAAGCATGAATTAAAATGTATATTAAATTTTGAATATTTGATAAGGATTAATGACATTGCATTAGAATTAATGAATAAAGGTTCAATGCCAATGAAATTGAATTGGCATTAGTATTCAATTTTTTTTCACTGAAATTGTTATTCAAATTTTGAATGAACCTGAGTTAGCATTGGTATTACAATTTTCAATGCTAATGAAACTGAATTAGTATTGGCATTAAAATTATTAATGCTAATGAAATTAAAATGAGATTATCATTAGAACTTTCATTGTTAACAAGACTGAATTGGCATAGGCATTTAAATTTTTAGTGCTGAGTTTTCGATGAAAATGGAACTGAGTTGGTATTGGCATTCAAATTCTTAATGCCAATGAGAGTGAATTAGCATTATATTTTTAATGCAAATGAAATTAAACTGGAATTGGTAATTGAATCTTCAATAAAAATTAAATGGCACTACTATTAAAAGTTTAAATGCCAATAAAACGAAATTTGCATTGGCATTCAAATTTTCATGGCCAAAAATATTGAATTAGTGTAGAATTGAACTAGTATTGTTTTTTTTTTTTATGATGAAATTTAATTAAAGTTAATGGAAATGAACTTGCATTAGCATTAACTTTTTTTATGGTAATCGAACTGAGTTTGCTTTAGCATTGCAATTTTAAATATTTGTACACGGGAAGAAGTGCATTAGAGGTGATCTTTCTTTCATTTTCGTAAGTTCTATAGCAGTTAAGAGTTGCGATTTCAATCCTCGAGACTTTTGTACCAATGACACAAATCCATCATACAATCCTTTGATTGCTACTTGGCTAACCAAAAAGATTATAATCCTTGAAGGATCAAGAATGAAACTTACTTTTCATTATTTAAAACTAATAAAAATAACTCTGAAAATAATGCATTATTCATAACACTTATGAATAACTACTAAAAGTTCAGATTGAATTAAAACTCAATTACTTTCCATTAAAATTCCATATTCATTCACTTACTTAGTCAAATATCTCATTTATGTGCATCTAAGTCAAACGAAAATCGATACATTTTAACTTTCACATTTGTATTGTATCAGATCAATTACAAAATTTCTCAAAAATTCACTTAAAACCCTTAAAATTTTCTAGTTTATTTTCAGAGACAGAATTCGATTGTATTTACCCTATAACATACATGCATGTGAAAACATTTCCAAACATTTCTATTCGAATAGATGAAAAGAGTGTATTTGTGCAATGTGTATATGTATGTGTATTTTGGCATTGGCTTTGGCTTTGCCAAAAAATTTTATCGTATCATCTATTGAAAAAGAAAATGCTAGAGGGTAGAAGCTTGAGAATAAACAGACCAACAAAAAAAAAAAAAAAATTACAGAATGCCAGCTACCGAACTCTGGAAATTCAACGTGTGATTGATGCTGTGCATATTTTTAGGCGTACAACACAGCCAAGATATAAAATAAGAGACACATGCATACATTCATACATATAGTAACAGTATAGCAGCATTGCTTGCATACTTTGAATATGCGGGTCTCGGGTCCATTAATTTTAGTTAGTGTGCATGAATGTGAATAAGTGTGTATTTTGTATCTGTGCGCTAGCGTATCAGAAGGGGGGATTTTTGCATAAAAATATAAACTCCCTCTTACCGATGAAAATCTAATACAGTTTGATTATTGATTCCCTTTTGGAAATGTCTAGACCCGCTAGTGTATCTATGCATATCTCTATTTTCGTTTGTTCATTTTGATGTACATAGGTATGTGGTATTATTTGTTTTTTGGTTGAAATTTTGTGGCTAAAATGAAAATTTTCCAATGCCAATTAAAATGAAGCTTTATTGATGGCGCTGGTATTGTAGATTGTTCTTGTTGTCGTGGTTTCTTTTATTATTGTTGCATGAATCTATGAATATATAGTACATTTAGGTATAGGTTTGAGTGTCTATTTGTTGTTTTAGCGCGAAATTCAAAAATGCAAATGTATTGTATTTGCTGTTCATTTGAAAACTAAAAAGATAGTATGCATGCATGCATGAACGAATGAAAACATACATTTCCAATCACCAAATAGTAGGAAGGAAATTATTCAGGCTTCTGTTTTACTATAGCTGAAATAAAAAGTTAGCAAATAATAATGACCATAATTTTATTGCGCAATATTATTATTTATAATAAATTTTTTATTGTGCAATAATATTGATAACAAGTTTTTTATTGTGCATTAATATTGATAATAATTTTTTTTACTCCTATTAATTAAAAATTTTATTGCGCAATAATATTGACAATAACTTTTTTATTGTGCAATATTATTGATAATTAACTTTTATTGTGCAATAATATTGATATTAATTATTTCCACTTACTAATCAAATTATTTTTTTTTTCTCTTTTTTTCAGGATGTTTTGCACAAAATCTGTCATCCACATGGACAAGTACTGCGTATTGTTATATTTAAAAAGAATGGCGTTCAGGCTATGGTTGAATTTGAAAATTTAGATGCTGCCACTAGAGCACGCGAAAATTTAAATGGTGCTGATATTTATTCGGGTTGCTGCACTTTAAAAATTGACTTCGCTAAGGTGAGTAGACGTAGAAAATTGGAAAAAAAAATGAACTAGATCAAGATCAATATCATTTAGCAGTTTAAGGACCACAAATCTAAAAAGACTTTTTTTGCAGGTTTTAATTAAGTTTGGAATAAAAAACTTTATAACTAAAAATTGCTAATTTAGTTTGTTGATCTCTCATCTCATCAACACATCGCGATTGCGACCTGACACATTTATCAATTTTTATAAATACTGATCTGTTTTAAATCTCCATTTGATAATCATAAATTATTTGAATAGATATCTTTAGAGAATTTAGAATTCATATTTTAATAACAATAATTTTAAGATCAAAAGAAGCTCTCTCTTATAACAAAGGAAAAAGGAAGGCACGATGGGAGTCTTGATGACTTTTCTGCAGCCTTTGACGCTTCCACATTTCAAAAAATTATGTCTTGAGAAGTTCTACAATCATCTGTCTCATTAAACTGGCGACGGATAAAGAACCTCTGGTAGTAGAGGTAGAGGAAGATCTCGAAAGGGGATGTACTCTGGCGCTGTCCGAAACTGCCATGTCAATCTCTGAAAAATCTAGAAAATTCAATTCCACTTTAGAAGATATCTTATAATTCGTTTATTGGGGGCAAAATTGGTTCTCTCTACTAGGAAACATAAAATTTTTACAGATCTTTAGAAATTTGTCTTAATGGTGCTTTAAGAACGACTCTCACTGCTGCACTAAATATCCTTCTCAACCTGAATCCTATAGATTTATTAGGCAAACAACTGTATGTGATGCTGAAAGTAATCTCTTAATGTTGTTCATATAATGTAGAACATTTTACTATACTGAAACAGTTTATATTATTAGAAGAATCACTAGATTACTATTCCACGCCCAGCTATTCTTCTGAAAATATTTAAAAATCTTTAAGAAGAAATGAACCACAGGCAATATGCCATAAATTCTGTCAATTTTTTTTTGTTTTCCTCAATAGTGCTTAGAATTTTTAAAGATTATGATCTGAAGTAGAAAGCAATGATGATTTTCTATTTTGATTTTTGATAATGATCGATCATTAAAAAACAGATTTTCTATTGTGATCTCCAGTAGGTAAAAATGATCAAACTATCTTTTATACTGATCCATTGGCTTTTTCTTCTAGCTCATTGAGTATTCAACGCCGGTTTTGATCTGGTTTTAAACACAATTTCTTACGAATTTACAAGATCACATGTAAATGTATTTCTAATCGTTAACATTTTCATCAGTATTTCAATTAGATTTTCAAGTAGACAGCGATCACTAGAACAGTATTTCCTTAGACTTTTATTTATTGATGAATGATCTTGCTTCTGATCACTTCAGAACATATTCTTTATTTATGATGAACTGTAAAATGATCTTGTATACTGATCAATAAGTCAAGTTGGTTGAATATTTATTATCGATTTGATCCAAGAAAATTTTCTTATATTTATATACCATTTACTTCTCATCATGCAACGATCACTAGAACAATCTTAGATAATGATTTAAAGTAGGGACCATAATCATTATAAGCAATAATAAAAAGCCGAAATTTAATTATTATTTTGTGAATTAAATTTTTTTCAATCAACATTAACAATTATTGCCTGATTTTTATTTCTTCGATCTGGTGTTTTTGATCAACCGAAAAATCAAATTATGATTTTTATTTTTTTTGATTAACCGAAAAAATCAAATATCGAGAATAAAAATTATTATTTGAGTTTAATTTTTTTGCTCAGATATAAAAATTATTTTTTGAGTTTTTTTCTTTGTTCGGGTATAAAAATTAATTAGTATTTTAAGTAAAAAAATTAAACTCGAAAAATAGTTAAATAATTATTTTGTGATTTAAATTTTTTTCAGTCAATGATAATAATTATTGCCTGATTTTTATTTCTTCGATCTGGTACAAGAAATTTTTATTTGAGTTTTATGTTTTTGATCAACCGAAAAAATCAAATTATGATTTTTTTTTTTTTTATCATCCGAAAAAATCAAATCTTCTCGAGAACAAAAATTATTGTTTGAGCTTAATTTTTTTGCTCAGAAATAAAAATTATTTTTTGAGTTTTTTTTTGCTTGCTCAGGAATAAAAATTAATTAGTATTTTGAGCAAAAAAATTAAGCTCGAAAAATAATTTAATAATAATTAATTAATTAGTATTTTGAGCAAAAAGTTAAACTCAAAAAATAATTCTTAAGAAAAAACATAAAAATCGAAAAATAATACTCGAAAATTTTTTTTGTCAAGCAAAAGCAAAAAAATTATAATTGATTTTTATTCCAGAGCAGGAAAATAAAACTCAAAAAATTATTTTTATTCTTAAGAAAAAAACATAAAAGTCGAAAAATAATATATTTGGATGAGCAAAAAAATAAAAATAATAATTAAGTTTTATTCCCAAGCAGAAAAATAATTTTTATTCTTGAGCTAAAAAAATAAAACTAAAAAAAAAAAAATTTCTTAAAAAAATAAAAATTGTAAAATATTTGTTTTGGTTGAGCAAAAACCTAAAAGTCAAACAAAGATTTTTATTTCAGATCAAAAAAATAAAAATTTATAAATAATAATTATAATTAGATTTAATTTTTAGGGGTAACGCTCACAAAATAAATAGGTCTTAGATTTTTACTGGCTTCAGTAAAGCATGGAACATGTATCATTTCATTTAATGGAAAACGTCAAGTTTTTCCATTAAATTTTGCAAAATAATCATTATTTTCGGTCTCTGTTTTAAAGAATATTTCTTTCACGTAAATTTTCATTTTATATGAGTAAAAATTACTAGATCGATTTTGAGAATGATCGAATATTTGCAATTTACTTTTTTATTGTGATCTTCTAAAAAAAATCAAATGATCTTGTATATTGAATTATAAACCACCTTTTCATTTTGTTTTTCTTGTAACCTTTTCTTTTAGTTCATGAAATATTGAATTATAATGTCTATTTTGATGTGGTCTTAAGTATATTTTTTTGTGATCATGCGATCTTGTAAATTTTTTTATGAGATTTTCTTTTGGTTTCTAGCATTTCTTTGATGATCTTGCTAGAAAAAAAATTGCTTATTGATTTAAAGAAATTTTAGTTCCATGGACTTTATTAGTATGCACTGGTCATATTTTAATTCCTTGACATGTTTGCTTTTAATCAAAACGGATTTTCCATTAGGATCTCTAGTAGGCGAAAAATTCCAGAATGGTCTTGAGAAATGATCGATAGAATAGAGTATGTTTTTTTTTTTGGTTACAGGTTATTGATCAAAATTGAATTGTTTCGAATATTTTTAATCAAATTACTAATCTGTATATTATTTATTTGTTTTGTTTTATTTTTTTATTTACATATGCATTTTTTAAATTTTCTTTTTGCAGCCAGAGAAATTGAATGTTTACAAAAATGAGCCAGATACTAGCTGGGATTATACATTGGTAACCACAGGTAAGATTGAGAATTAGTTACTTTACATTATTCTAGTTAGAGTGCACTTATAAACTATTAAAATATTATATATATATAAATATACTCGTACGCTAAATGCCAAATAAAATCATTTACACTCACACATACACATTTACACACACATACACTTACACTCACATACGCTCATACGATACACCAATACTATCAATTAAATCTCATTACATCACCAAAAAACACATACATACAAACATACCTCAGTTTCAGTTTTCAATTCGATTATGTTGCAATTTGAAGAAAAAAAAAGCAAAAAAAAAAAACACACACACACAAATAAAAATATCTAAATAAACACATACATACATATTTCTATATATAGAAAAATAAAAATAAATATAAACACATTAAAAACTCTTACAACTTTTGTAGGTGTTTAATATTTACAAAAACATAAACATTTTTTTTGTTTTTGGTTTAGTTATTTTGTAATTTCCTTTTTATTTAAGGCTTCTTAAATCACTTTATCATAAACATACATAAATATATCTATATAGGTACTTACATATATATCTATATACATATTTGTAAATCGCATTCTTTGCACATAAAAATCATTTACATAATACAGCAACAACAAACATCTACCTCAAAAACCAACACTTTGGAACTGCTCTTTCTATAAAAATATATATATATTAAACTCAATTCAACTCAATACAAAAAGACGAAATCTAAACGAGTCCCACGTGTATACCTTGGAAAAAAACAGCTCCAGTTAAACTACTACTCCATTGATAAATCTTGATTTTTGTTAAAAAAAAAATATATATATATAAAACTATATATTAAAATATTTAACTAAATGCACACAGACAAACAACAAATTTTCAATTCTTTCAGTCCTTCGGCAAAATTCTTTGTATAAATACGATATATTCTTATTTTTCAAATGTATTCTTAAACACATTTCACTTACATATACATAGGTAACTATTTGAATTATAAAATATACATATAAAACTTTACACACACACACACATACGCGCACACGATTACACTTTAAAAATACATATTTTTTTAATTTTCTGAAACATTTACATGTAGGGCAGATTAATTTTTCAAAGTTGAAAATAATTTAGAAATCTTTTTCAAGTTGAGCTTAAGTTAAAGGCATTTTTTTGTATTTCGTTGATATGACAACTGCCATCTAGTGGTACATTGTTGAAATAGAAGTATTTCTCTTGTATAGGGATGCCCTCTAGTGGTGATTTTTTAAGCTCTTATAGCCAACAAAGCGAAGAAATTGCAAAAATAAGAAAAATATGAAAAAAATTCTTAACCTTTTGGTACCATGGTGACACCGGTGTCACAAGATTAATTTTTGGGACTTTCTAAATTTTTATAAATTCAGGGTTTTTGGAAAAAGAATTGATGGTTCTTTAATTTTAATTAAAAAAATGTACAAATATTTTTTTGATAACGGTACTGTAGCAGATCAAAGTGAAAAAATTTGGTTTTTATTTTGCTACTTTTCAATCGCTCACAATTTTTACAAAACTTGTCCAAATATTAATATTTATAGGAATAACTATTTACTCAAACATGATTTCTCATATTTGTTAATTTTTGTTTACTTCTTTGGGAATATAAGTTTTGCTATATGCCACCGGTGATCCAAAGAACTTCAAAGAAAACTTTTTAACAACTTTTTTACAATGAAATGGGGGTCGAAGTATGCGAATCTGGACTCAGTTTTTGCTTTATCAGTTCTAGTTTCTTTACGGTCAACAAAGGGTTAAGTGAAAATTAACACAAAGTTACTTTGTCTATCTTTAAAAAAACATCTAATAAAAATTTACAGAAAATTTCGTTAAAAAAATCCCATTGAAAGCTATAGGGTCACGGGTGGCCCATGAAAGTTCAGGCCTTCGGAGTCAAAAAATTTCTATTTTGATCAATAATTTAAAACAGAAATTGGGGTCAGACAATACGAATCCGGATTCGGTTTTGCGCTATCCCCTCTGGTTTCCTTAAAGAGTTAAGTGGAATAATTCTACCAGTGGGTAATTTGAGTTCCGGGACACAGAGATTTATCTGGAAATAAAACTACAGTTGAGTTAGCTAGAGAAAGCATACTCACTTTTGAAAAGAGGAGGAGCTTCAAGAGCACAACTCGAGTTTCTTAACCGTATTCAACATCGGGCAATAAAATAGAGTTACCAGTTCTAATGTACTAAAATATAGGTGCCGAAATTTTAAAACAAAAAATAGCTAGTATCGAAATTTGATACAATTCAAAAAAGAAATTGACTACGAAATTTCATTAAGGCTGTTACATATTACTCAAATAAAAATCTAGACAAGAACTGAAGTTATAACTTTGAAAAATTAACACTTAATTTTCAGAGCCTCCTAAAAAATCGGAAATTTATTCAATTCAATTGCAAAAAACTTTTTTTTTACGTATTCGATGACATGGTAAATTTTTATCATGGGACATTCCATGCTTGTAAGTTGGATCTCTTAACAAACGGTGAAAATTTATTTTTAGTTACTTTTAAGTTGTGAAATTATGTGAAAATAGTTTTTGTTTCTGAAGACGATGGTCGTTGGACGATGGTCCAACTTATATGCATATGCCCTAAATTAAACGCATTATGAGATCGCATTTTTTTTTTTTTTCAAAATTGAGTTTTCACAGCTCAGAGCTGTAAAAGATTGCAGTCATTTCGAGCTGCATTCATTGAAGTCACTGGCAATGAATTACGTTTTCTGCTTACAGTCTTTCATTTCATTTGAGACTTATGACTTCAAAAAATTAAGTCACCAGTCTTTTTGAAGTCAATGACGGCTCATTAATTATAGCAATCAAGGCAAATAAATTAGATACAAGTATAATTAAAAAATTTGTCTACTGACGAAGAAAAAAATGTGAAAGGAATATGCAAAATCGGAGAAAAAGTTCAGGACATTTATATCACTATATTACATTGAAATCACTAGGTAATAAAAGCATTAAAAACTGTACGGATTTTCACTGATTTTCAACGCCTAATATGCGGTTCAAAAATCTGGATACCCTAGTTTGGGCGGATATTTGTAATAAGAGAAATAATTCGCAATAAGTGTGAACATGAAAATATGTAAAATTCTGAAAAAATAACTTAAATGACTTCCAAGTTGTTTCCATGAATTCAATTTATTTCGGTGACATTTATTGACTTCATTGAAACAAATTGAAGTCAATTGACTTCAAATGACTGCAATCGACTTCAAATGAGTTCAATTGACTTTAAATGACTTCAAAATTAATGACTTCAAGTCAATTAGAGTAGAGATCAGGACTGCAATTAAGAGACTGATCATTCATGACTTCAAAAAAATTACTTTAAAAATGAAAGATCAGTCATTGACTGCAGTATGACTTGTGACTTCACAGTCTTAATTCTGCATTCACAAAAAGACTGGAATATTGGAATAATTTTTTTTAGAAGTCATTTGACTTCATACTTAAAAATACTGCAATCTTTCACAGCTCTGCTCAGATGAATTTAAAAGTATACGATATGTTCGGCAAAAATTAACCTCTCGGCGAGATGTTTTGGAATCAATCGTTAAATTAATTGCTTTAGTAGTTTCTCTACTTTCTCTACTTTACCAATTTTTTTAAGGTCAGACAAAACTATGTTCAATTTACACACACTTCCCCTATTGACATTGTACTTACTACTACTATTATGACACAACAACCCGTGGATAATCTAGGCCGAGCTTATCACATTCATTTATGTTGTATGAGTTATATTTGTACATAAATGGAGGGATCTACGCCGAATGCGAACGGTGAGGTTAAAAGCTTTCAGAATTTTAAAATCAGTAGGGACTTAAAAACAAAATCCAAGAAAATCAGTACATGTACTGACCAAATCTGCACTTCTGGCTACCCTATTTCGGCATCTCTTCCTTAACCCTTTCAATACTTAATTATGTTGCTCTGGAAAATTAACTTTTTTTTTTTTGCTAGTTTCTTACATTAAGAGACCAAACTAAGTAAAATGTAATTTCAAAATTTATTTACTGGTCTCAGGTAGAAACATTATGGGACGTCTTTTTAAAGGGAGGTAGTAGATGATATGATTGAACGATAATTCGTGCAGAAACCATATGCTTTTTTCCATGGAATATGAAAAAAAGACTTTTTTAGAGCTAAAATTTTTAGATTTACGTATAGATATGATAAGTTAAACTTTATCACGAGGAGAAATTTATTCATCTTTTGAGATAAAGTTCAGGACTCAATTGTTTTTTGATGAGTTCTTAAGTTATTTTTGCATTTTTTGCTTAGTTAATATTTTGATTAATAATTCTGGGTTGAATTTATTAACATTCATGCGTTCAAAGTTGAGTCCCTTATAAGGGACGAAGAGTAGTGAAAGGGTTAGAGGAGTGGAATGAAACAAAAATACTCGTATTGATTTCAAACGTTTCGTTCCAATTAGAAAAGGAACTTTTTACATTCTGTTCCTTCAGAAAAGAAACCATTAAGATTTTTTTTTAAATTATCTTTTTTTTTTTCGTTTAATGCCGCACTCGACAAATATTTTCTCAAAAAATATTTTAGTTTAGAAAATCAACGGAATAATTAAAAATTTTTTTTTCATTTCTCCTGGCATTTTTCTTTCAACACGTTTTTGACTCATTCCTTTAAATATTTTGACATTGACATATTCCATTTGAACACTTTATTTGTATATACGCAAAAGAAACTTCCGAGTTTCAGGTGTCAACTTTTCATATACAAGAAATTAATAAACAAAAAACAGAATAACATGAGGAATACCAATTTTATTGACAAAGCTGAAAATAGAATAAACTTAAAATTTGAAAAAGGAAAAATTTGAAAAACAACAATGTGTGTGTTTCCCTTTTTTTTTAGTTGCTATTGTATTTATGTGGTACATGGAACTGTGTGTGTGTGTGTGTGTGAGTGTGGCATCCCTTTTTCTACTTCATTAATTTTTTATGATTTTTTTTATACATACCTAGCAACACTTAGTAATGTAAGAAAAACAAAATGGAATAACCTAACCTTAAAAAGGTAAGCGAACATGATTGTTTGCTTGTTGTTTTTACTACAGCACAGTACCGAGTACCGAAGAAGGCAAAAAAGAAGCTTAAAACAGGAGCATTTTAATGGAATTAATTTTTGAAAGGAATTTTTTTTTTTTTTTCATTTTTTGATTTTTAGGTTATGGTGAAAATTTTAACTTTTATTTAACTTTTGGGCACAGGTTTTTTTTTTCTCGTTTGGTTTATGCTAAATTGAACTTGAATTGTATTGAAAACTTTTCATGTCGTACATATCGAATATAGTTTAAAAAGCCACAAATTCAAATGATCTCTATATAATCCAGCAAATTGACAACCAACAAATCCGCTAAACATAAACATTTTAATTTATGAATACCAAACAACAACAACAACTACTAAAGCAGGAAAATCAGCTAACCACCTGCACACACACACACACACACACACTCACACACTCTAAACACGCGGAAATTTATCGCATTCAAAATCATTAAATTTAATAAAGCGACAAAGTTTTAAAATTTTGCTGACAGCCGCAACGAGAGAAGAAGAAAAAAAAAACCGAAACAAACTGAAAACGAAACGTCATCATCTTGATTTTTTGCGCCGTTACTCGTTGAGGCCGTGTATATGTGTATGTGTGTGTGTGTGTGTGGCAATGGCGGTGGGTGTGTGAATGAATACCGCGGTGGCCGCCGCACATTTAAATGAGAGAAGTGTTGAATGAAATGGAAATGAAACGCCCACACACATACATACATACATGCAATTATTTAATAGTAAACATAATGAGCTTGAGATGAACGAATGAATGAGAGAGCGAGACAGAGAATATTGAATGAAAATGCATTTTTCAGTGACTGTTAGTTTGTTGTTGTTGCTGTTTATTTTCCACATGCAAATGCGTTGCAAAATATTTTGCAAAGTTTTGACATTTTGTCTTTACGTTTTGTCAGCATGTCGTTGACAAGCGACAAATTAGTGATGAAAAAAAAGAAGCAATAACAACAATAATAATAATGAGAGTATAAAATTAACAAGCATATTGTGTGGTTTTTTAGCTTTTATGTTGTTGTTGCTTTTGTGTTGGACATTTAATTTCACTGGAATTAAATTAATATTATTATGGTGTGTATGTGTGTGTGTGTGTGTATTTAACACAAAGTAGCGTCGCGTAGACATGCTGTCTGCCACAAAAATTATTCTTGCAACACAATGCGCTGCGTGCCGCTTCTACCACCCACACAAATAGCACACACAAGCAGACAGACAGACGTTGGTTTTTTTTTTTTGCTGCTGTTAAGTTCGTAATAGTTTACGATAGGCGCGGTAGTTTTTTGTGTTTTGTTTGAGTCTCTCTGAATGTGTCTGTCTCTTTGTTGTATTTTGTCTGACTGAGGTCGATTTTTTGTTTTTTTTTTCACGTGGATATATTCAAGTTGACAGTGTTGTTGCTAACAACAACAACGAGTGCACTATATCAAATAGCGGCATTTTCTCCATATTCCATATACATAACTCACTTGCTCTTTTTTTCCCATTTCATCTCAGTTACTAGTGTCTGCTTGCTCTCTTCTTTTCTCTTCTCAATGGATATTTTTGACTTGAAAGGATAAAATAAAAAATCTAAATTTTTTTTCTTCTAAAATGTAACGCCTACAGGCGTCAAATGCCACAAACAAATCATTTGAAACTTGTGTCACCATTGCAGGGTGGACAGACAGACATTGACTGTGTTAGGACTGTGTTTTTTTTTTTTTTTTGCTGTTGATTTGCTATTTCTCCATCGCTTGTTTGTTTGCCAGCTAGTTAGTCACCCTCGCCACCTCTTCCCCTTAGCATTGACAGAGCTACTCTAAACCTCTAACGTTGACTGACAAAAGCTTAAGCCGCAAACGTCGCCGCCACAGTCACAGCCACCGCCTTTAGTTTACTGAGGTCGTTATACATTTTACTTTGGAATTTTTTTAAATTTTTTTTTTGTTGCTTGTCTCGTTTTTGACAGTGTTGTCTACTTTGATTTGTGTACCACACAAAATTTTCTTGAGTGTTTATTTTATAGTTTATGTTGTATCAATGCATGTGGTTTCGGTGGTCAATGAACGACGGTGGTTGTAATTGTTTCGTTGTTAAAGCTTTAAAAATATTCGCTGAATATTTTTGGGTTTATTTAACTACATTTGATTATGTCTAAATAAATAAATAACAACATAGGTTAGGTTAGGTTAAGTGGCTATCCATCAGTATACACTTAGGTCAAATACGGCCCGTTACTTTACCAAGTGGGTGTTCCATCCACCCCCTTCAGCACAGAACCTGAGTTTAGTCGAACCAATTAGACTTTGTTATATGTATATTTAAGCTGGTCTCCTAGATCAGTTGACTATAAGTCAAGCCAAGACCTGGGCTGGACAGAATCATAAGTAGTGAGAAATGGATTTCTTCTTTTCTTCACCCTTACAACTTCTGCAATAGTCGTTTGAGGCCGCACATAATCTAAAGGGGCGCACGCCTATAAGACTGTGACCAAATATTACTGCCACTGCTTTATATATTTGCCTTCTACGAAAAAAAATAGCTTTCTAGAGTGTTCGAGGTTATACTCTTGCCATTACCCGCTTGATGGTTTTGTATGTGTGCTCAATCAGCCATCTCACTTTCGTTTGGTTCAAGAGCTCCATTTGAACAATAAGCTTGCAGGTTGAAAGTGGAACCCCGGGGTAGTTATTAATTTGTGAAAGCGGCATTTTTGCACCCACTCTAGCTAACTTATCAGCTTTATTATTTCCAAATATATCACTGTGACCTAGGACCCACACAAGGTTACGTTGAGTTCATCGGCTATCTCATTAAGTAGATGCCTACTATCAAAATTCACCTTGGAGGTCAGTGATATACTGACTAGGACTTGATAGCATGTTGGCTGTCGCTGAAAATGAAAATATCATGGACTGATGCTTTATTACATTTCAGCCAATTCACCGCTACCTGTATGGCCATGACCTCAGCTTAGAAGACGCTGCAGTGGCTAGGCAGATGAAAGTATAAGTTTAAATCCTAGTTGCTTAGAGAATACCCCTCCCCCTTCCTTTCCATTCAGTTTGAATCCATCGGTGTAAAAACACTCTACATTCTTCAACTGGGATCAACTCTAAATCATATCCTCTCTCGAAGGAATGAAAGTGATAAAGTGGTTGTCGAAGGAGTTTATGGGGAGGATGTAGTCAATGTTTTTTGAAAAAGCGGTGAACTCCGAAAGTATTTTGGAATGACCTACAAATGGTTTAGACCAGAGACTGACTGAATTTAGCCGGGCAGCTGAGTTGGCCGCATTCTGTTTCCCAAAGAGGTCAGCACGAGTTAGGTAGAGAATGGTATTCATGGCTATAATCAAAAATGATGCCGTTCCTTGAATTTTGCCTGGGCTTCTTTGACGACCTCGATAGTCTAGTGGATAGTGCACTAGACTTTCATCCAGAAGGTTGCGGGCTCGATTCCCGTCTTGGTCTGGTGGTTAATTCTCATAAACTTCTTATATTCACTATCAATATGAGGTGGATGAGAATTATAAGAATGTGTACAAGTACACACACCTTGGTTGGTAATGGCAAAAACACCGAGCTGATAAAAAATTGCCACATAGCCGTTCGGAATCGGCGTTAAACTGTAGGTCCTACCATTGCCACTGTGGTCTAGTGACAGAGTGGCAGACTCTTCTTTCTGGAGACCCGAGTTCGATTCTCGGCTTGGGTATGTTTCTTATCTATCTTTCTTTCTCTCTTCCTTTCTTTCTTTCTTTCTTGGGGCTTTGGTATAATAGATCTTATAGGTCGCAGTGCCTGACTTTCGAGTCGTCCTTCCTTCAAATAATAATAATAAAATGGGCTTCTTTTTGAAGAGCTGTCCACTAAACCATTACACCATAAAATAGAATTGGTCTGGTGACTGCTCAATAAAGCCCATGCACGATTCGAGGGTCCATACTTTTCTACATGAAAAAAGGGATTTCTGGACCCTAAAAATGGTATTAGTTTTCCAGCTAAATTTTGTAGCTAGGATGAGTCCCAGATATTTTGCCTGTTCTACTACTACCTTAGAGAGACTCCATTAAGAATCGGAGTATTAAAGGCGGAAGATTTATATTTATTTGCAAATAGAACCAGTTCGGTCAGAGAGGATACTTAGAAATTTTTTTGAAACTGCCAAGACCACATCATCTGCATACGCAACAACAATGCACTCGCACTCATCTAGAACTACTAATGGATCATTTGCCACTAGGTTCCATAACAATGACGAGAGTACCCTTCCCTGAGGATTACCTCTCGCTACCATTCCACTTACAGCTGAGCTAATCCACATTGTTGAACTAATCACCCTTTTCGTAAGCAGGGTCTCAACAATGTTCAGTAAAGCTTTGTCTGTACCAAGCTGACCTAAGGATGCCGTAATAGTACTAGGCAGCAGTACATTGTTGAAAGCTCCTTCTATATCTAAGAAAGCGACAAAAGTAAGCTTTTATCGATTTAAAGATCTTTCGGTACTAGATACCAGGGAGTGAAGGGTAGTTTCTACTGACTTTCCTTTGGTTTTCACATGCTAAGGCTTAGATATCATTCTGGGATTCGAATCTTGTCTAATGAATATATCGACCAGTCGTTAAAGAGTCTTCAAAAGACTTGAGGTTAAACTGATCGGTCGAAAGTCATTTGCTTTGCTATGAGAAGTTTTCCAACCTTTGAGTATAAAGACTACTTTAATTTCCATCCAAGATTTTCGAAAAAAAGATTAGTTGTAAGCAACTTTAAAAAAATAGCTTTTAACCAAGGAAGCTGACTGTAGCTCTGCTGGAATAATTCCACCCAGTCCAGATGCCTTAAATGGTTTAAAACTGTTTATGAGCCATTTTATTTTTTCCCTACTAATGACTTTAGGGGCGAGTGAGTTGTTTGGATATGTTATCGCCGATTCACTGATTCCCGTTTGTGAGCATCCGGGAAAATGTGTGTCGATGAGGAGTTCAAGAGTCCATTAGGCTTTAGGCTACCAAGAGTGCCGTTTGGCTTTCCTAATTAGTTTCTTGAAACTTTAAGGGGCTTTCTTTATACGGAAGCCATTCATTGATTCTTTTTGCCTAATAGTCTTCTACGTTCTTTTCTCAGTTGAATAAACTCGTCAGACCACCAAGGTGGTTTGACTTTACCCCCTTATTTTTCGTACATTGGCAGGTGGAAATCTTGCATAGATACCGTAGAATTCTAGTTATACGATTATGTCAAATTCCTACCGACTAAAACCACCTACTTCTCACCACTTTCCCCGCGGGACTATCTCTAATTAATTAGGAACAAAAATCGGATACAAAAATCGGACCCAAATTAAACGTAAAATCGAAAAAAAATTCGGAAATATTTCAAATTAAAATTCAGGCCCAAAATCAGACCGAAATTCAGTCTATAATCCAAACCAAAATTGACACTAAATTCAGAAAAGTTAGACCAAACCAGCGTTAAAAACTAAGACCAATTTCTGACAATTAAAATTCAGATTCAAAATTCAAGGTGTGGTCTAAAATTAAACGAAAAATCAGACCCAAAATCAGAGCCAATATTCAGGACCAAAATCAGACCAAAAATTAGACCATAATTCAGACCAAAACTTCTATCAAATTGAGATAGAAAATTAAACGAAAATTCAGAAACAAAATATGACACACACAGATAAAAATTTGGAAAAAATCAGACCAAAATTCAGGCTCATAATTAGACCAAAATTCAGGCCCAAAATTAGACCAAAATTCACTTCATAATTGAACCAAACCAAAACTTAGACCAAATACAGATAAAAAATTCAACAAAAATTCAGAACAAAAATAACAGCAAATTCAGGCCTAAAATCGGATCGAAACTGAGACCAAAATAAGACTAAATTGAGGCATAAAATCAAATGAAAAAACAGGCCACACCTAAGACCAAACTCAAACCAAAAATTTAACACGAATTCAGACCAATCCTTAGACCAAATTTATGCCGAAACCAAACGAAAAATTAGATCAAACATGAAAACAGAACTTAGACATATTCAAATTAAAAATCTAATCAAAACTCAAACTCCGATTCAGAATTCAAGGTCAGCTCTAAAACCGAAAGAAAAATCAGACCAAAAATCAAACTAAAGTTCAGAACAGAAATCAGACGAAAAAAAAATGAAGTGGGCTTTAATTATGCAGTTGCAGTTGTTCAGCGGACATGATAATAATTAATAAATATTAATTATTTATTTAATTTACGGGGGAGGATTAGCGTTAAGTTTCATTTTTCGTTATAGTAGTGCTCTACTGTCGCCTTTTGCATTCGCGGCGATGTTTATTATGCTATTGGCTTAACGCGCGTTCTGCGTTTACTGATTATGTTAGCAGCAACCATGGCTGCTATTCTCTGTTTCTCTATGCTGTTGCACATTTGTGTGGTTAGGTTAGTCATCATTGGGGGTTCTCTAAACACTCCAGGTCCTCTCTTTCACTTTTGAAACGTGGACAGTGAAAAAGGATGTGCTTGAGGTTTCAAGCTCGTCTGAGCAGCTCGGAAAATACGGGTCTATTTCAAATTTGAAACGGTGTAGATACAGCTTGAAGCATCCATGTCCGCTGAGCAACTGCAACTGCGTAATTAAAGTCCATTTCTTCGTGATTGCGCTGGGACCACTTTTTTATGTTCGGGATTTGGCCAAAGGTGCAGTTATCAGACTGCTCCCATCTTTTTTGTCGCTCTATTATAGTGCGGTGCCTCTCTTCTCTTTTTTGCGCATTCGATGGTCTTTCGCCCCTAGGGCTGCCTTAATTTCGCACGCCAGCAAGTCAATTGGAAGCTTGTTGACAATAACGTATATGGCATCACCTGAAACTGTATGATATACGCTAGCTACTCTTATGGCACTAAGCCTGTACGTTGCGCTAATGCATTTTAGATGCGTCTTCTTAGCATCCGACCATATGGGTGCTAAATATAGCACCACAGAACTGATTACTCCAGACAGCAGTTGCCGCCTGCCTTCTCGTGGGCCACCGATATTCCGCATAATACGTGTTAATGTTCCGTTTATTCTGCCTGCTTTATTACTGACGGCTAGCAGCTGTTCGTGAAAAAAGTCATCCTAGAGTCTACAAGTTTTCCTAGGTACTTAATGTGTGGCTGCTAGGTGACTTGGGATTTCCGACGGTGATAGTTATTTCTTAGCGCACTTTCCTAGTGCAACACGCAGTCAGTCTTCTGATTAGCCAGCTCCAGTTTTGCATCATTTAGCCATCCCCTCACCCTCGCAATTGCTTCGTTGCACGTCGCCTGCAAGGACTCTAGGTGTTTGCCGACAAGCGTCGGGTTTTTAGGAAGATCCAGTTTCAAGATGTCGTCGTCCATTGCGTTCCATAGTGTTGGGCCGAACACTGAGCCTTTTCACCATTGTCCGTATCATATAGAAGTATTCTGTTTTTGAAATAGTCGGCAGTTATTTTCAGTACGTACTCCGGTACTTCGAAACGGTACTTTTTCGCCTAGGGGACACCATTGAAAATAACAAAAAATTACGGTGGTGATTGAGCCGAACTTAACTATCATCTATAAATGCCAATTAGTAGCTAAATGGCGATATATTTTCTATAATTATATGGAAAAACAAATGTAAAAAAATTTGAAAAGCTTTTTATATACCATACATACCCATGCATAAATTTGAATACTTATGTCCCATGGTTACGTTGTTGTTGTCATATTAAAAAAAGGTAATAAATCTTTGAAGTTTGTTATTTTAGTAGGTGGGTACGTAAGTATATACTTTGTATTTTGTTACTAGCTGTAGTTGAAATTAAATACCAAAATATTTCCATTTACCTACTTAGTTACATATATGCATGCACATACATATTTATTATGACTGTGGCTCTTTCATTCAATGCCACTCAATCAACTTCAATTAAAAAAGAATCATAAAAAATATAGGTACTTTACTTTCACGTTCATTTATGATTATCTTTTTCATTCATTTAATTATAACAACAGCTAAAAACAAAAAAAAAAACAAAAAAAAAAAAAACAGCAACAACATTTGATTAAGTGTAGGTAGATAATATATAAGTATACTCTACATAGATACACATGCACTCATATACGCATATACGTTGGTGTATGTGTGTGTGTCACACTTCGTATCGCCACGGTTATTCTCAATTTATTGCATTTTCAAATACTCAAATATAAATGCGCTGCACTTTAAGAAATCATATCACAAGCGAATAAACGTATAAACAGTTTGAGCTCTTTACTTTTATAAGTTGTTACCTAATACCTTTCTACTAATGTTTTTGTATAGTTTACCCTCAGCCCCTTCTCATTTTCCATAAGAAAAACTATTTTGTTATATCATGCTAAACTTTGCTTTAAACAAAACAAAAAACGAATAATCGTTAAGTGCAACGTAAATTGGCTAAAGGAGAGAAAGAAGTTAAGAAAGCAAAGCCCTTTTTACCTATGCGCTTCTCTCTCACTCTTATCTCGCAGAACAACAACCTTCTTTCGAATGTCATTCCACTTACAATAACAACAACCACAAGAAAAACACATGCACTTTTTGTTGTTCTTATTATTTACTTTTTACTACTTTATTTTTTTCCATACATTTTCCCTTGCCCTTTTGCTCGCAATCAGTGGCGGATCTAGAAGAGCACTATGGGGGTTGCAACCCTTCCCAAAAATGTAAATGCTTATAACCTTTTAAAATCTTTCGAAAATACATATAATATCGGGGTCAGTTCAGTTGTTCTGTTTTCAGATGTGATTTTATAGTTCCCTTTTTAGTTTTATTTTATGTGTGATTTTTGTTCTAGATTTCGGTTAGAGTTTTGATCTGAGTTTGGTCTAAGTTTTGCTCTGAGTTATGTCTGAATTTTAGTTCAACTTCTGGACTGATTTATAGTTTGAATTTTAGGCTGATTTTGGCCATGAATTTTGATCTGATTTTTCTCGAATTTTAATCTAAATTTGGGTTTAATTTTGGGTTTAATTTTGGGGCTGAATTTAAGGCTGATTTTTTTTCTGAACTTTCGCTTAATTTTTTATTTAAATGTGGTCAAAGTTTTGTTCTGGTTTTGGGCCTGAATATTTGTCCTGATTTTTAGACTGATTTTGGGTGTAATTTTTGTACTGAACTTCGGTTTAATTTTTAGTTTGATTTTAGACTAGACCTTGAATTTTGAATCTGAGTCTGTTTTTTTGTCTAAAATTGGACTAAGTTTTGACCTCTGGTTTGGTCTAATTTTTATCTGAATTTAGTCTAAATTTTTAGTTCGAATTATGATCTGAATTTTGTTCTGATTTTGGTCCAATTTTGTGCCTGAATTTATGTCTGATTTTTTCGGAATTTTAATTTGATTTTGAGTTTAATTTGGGGGCTGAGTTTAGGTCTGATTTTTCTTCTGAACTTTTGCTTAATTTTTTATCTAAATTTGATAAAAGGTTTGATCTGAATTATGGTAATTTTTTTCGCCTGATTTTTGGTCTGATTTTTCTTTCGGTTTTAGAGCTGACCTTGAATTCTGAATCGGAGTTTGAGTTTTGATTAGATTTTTAATTTGAATATGTCTAAGTTCTGTTTTCATGTTTGATCTAATTTTTCGTTTGGTTTCGCCAAAATTTGGTCTAAGGATTGGTCTGAATTTGTGTTAAATTTTTGGTTTGAGTTTGGTCTTAGGTGTGGCCTGTTTTTTCATTTGATTTTATGCCTCAATTTAGTCTTATTTTGGTCTCAGTTTCGATCCGATTTTAGGCCTGAGTTTGCTGTTATTTTTGTTCTGAATTTTTGTCCAATTTTTTATCTGTATTAGGCCTAAGTTTTGGTTTGAATTATGGACTGAATTTGGGTTTAATTTTGGGCCAGCATTTTAGTCTCATTTTTTTCCGAATTTTTATCTATGTGTGTCATATTTTGCTTCTGAATTTTCGTTTAATTTTTTATCTTAATTTGATAGAAGTTTTGGTCTGAATTATGGTCTAATCTTTGGTCTGATTTTGCGCCTGAATATTGGCTCTGATTTTGGATCAGATTTTGGGTCTGATTTTTCGTTTAAATTTAGACCACACCTTAAATTTTGAATCTGAATTTTAATTGTCTGAAACTGGTCTAACTTTTTAACGCTGGTTTGGCCTAACTTTTCTGAACTTGGTTCAATTTTGGTTTGGATTATAGTCTGAATTTCGGTCTGATTGTGGGCCTGAATTTTAATCTGAAACTTTTCCGAATTTTTATTTGATCTTGCATTTAATTTGGGACCGATTTTTGTATCCGATTTTTGTTCCAAATTTTCGTTTAATTTTTTTTATCTAAGTTTGATCTAAGTTTTGGTCTAAACTTTGTCTGGCCTTATGTCTGAATTTTGGTCCTGATTTGATTTTTGTTCCGAATTTTGTTTTAATTTTTCGTTTGATTTTAGACCTGACCTTAAATTTTGAATCAGAGTCTGAATTAAGTCTAAGTTTTGATCGCAAGTTTCGTTTAATTTATCATTTGATTTCAACCTAATTTTGGTCTACGTTTTGGTCTGAATTTCGGTCAGATTTTTGGTCTGAGTTTGGTCTCAGGTTTAGTCTTAGATTGATCTGTTGATCAAAGACCTCAATTTAGTCCTATTTTTGGCCTGAATTTGCTCTGATTTTTGTTCTTATTTTTTATGTAATTTTGATCTAATTTCTGTTCTTAATTTATGTTTTGATTTTTGGTCTAATTTTTAGAAAGAATTTCGGTCTGAGTTTTGTTCTGATGTTGGACTGAATTTTAGTCAGAATTTTAATCTGATTTAAGGTCTGAATTTAGTTTATGTTTTGGCCTGAGTTTTGGTCTGATTTTTGGTTTTATTTTTTGTTTAAATTTTGAAATGACTTTGGTCTGACTTTTGGTTAGATTTTGGTCTAAAACTTTTTCGGAAATTTTCTTGAATGATGAGTGTATGAATTTTTTATCAGATTTTTGGACTGATCTGAATTTGGCGTAGTCCTGGATTTCAGATTAGTTTTCGATATGATTTTTGCTTTAGAGTTTAGAGTCTAGTTATTTAAGCGATATTCTTTCTCTAATCAAAAATCTAGATCCGCCCCTGTTCTTAACGCTATAATTCTGTGCTATTTCTACGCTTCATTTCATTTTTAGTTACTACCATTTTCGTTGTTGTTATTGTCTTAAAGAAAACTTTAAATGTTTCTTTTTGCTTGTCTTCAGTTTTCAAAATTGTGTTGTGGTTCGGAGTCGCTCCATTTTTTTTTATTGCATATTTGTATATTTTTTTCCATACCCGCCCACTTTTTTTTCTGTTGTTTTTGTTTTTTTCTTTTTAGTTATATACTTTGTTTACGTATGCATTTTACAGTTTATCTTCTTAAAGCTTATTTTCAACTACATACTTATTTACTACTTTTTTTTTTTACTACCACTACTTTTCTGCTACTGCTACTATTCTCGTTACTTAGTACGATGAGTAGTTTGTATAAGTTTCTTTTGGGTAAACCTCATCAGCGATTCAATTTCATGTTGTCACGCGATGCGTTGTTGTTGTTGATATATTTTTTGATATCACTTCAAGGACGTTCGATTTTCGTGGGTTTGTTAAATATATTCACAGTGTAAATATCAGTTGTCTTTGCCTTTACTCTTCTTCTCTTCTCCACTCATCTTTTCCGTTTCCGTTTTTCTTTTTCAGGTTTTGTTGGCTTGGGATTTGTTTTTTCGCTTTTGATCTATTTTTACTTTGAATGACATTTTGTCTGAAAGTAGCAAAAAACGAGAAAAAGTAGTTAGTATTATAGAGTATAAATATTTTTGTATGGTAGTGTAAGAAACCGAGTGTAAATTTCATGTTTATATGTAGATATTTTTCATTCTTAACTTCACAAATGTGGCAATTTTTATTTTCGGTTTTCCGCTTTTTAGTATCTTGCGAAAATAAATCAAAATGTTTGGGTTTTTTTCTTGCGTTCTTACTTAAAGTAGAATGCTCAGAGACGAGTGCAGAAGAGAGAGGCGTCGAAAATGAAAAATGTCATTGTTGAAATTTGCTTTTTATCTATTTTTAAGTAATTTAGATTGAATTAGTTAATTAATTAGAAGTGAAATGTATGCAAATTAAATTAGAAATCATCATTGAGATATGAAGTCATTGAGGCTTAAATAAATTATAAAATTTGCATTTACACAGCTGATTTCAAATTCATCGTAATTAAGGTTAGGTTAGACTGATTGTCCTATCTTTGAATTAAGGCTTACTAAAGACAGTGAAGCTTATTGCTTTTTGCCACAATTTCACTGTTCCCCTAATCTTTTTCAAATCATCTAAGTCGGCTAAATTGCTGAATAAGAGTTGGTCTAAAGAAATGGTGAAAAAAGTTTGTTTCTTTCTCCTTTTCCACATCGTGACAGGTCACGCTTGTCCTATTCTAATGTCATATCTATCAAAATACAAAAAGTGTCCATCTTTTATTAAGTTTTTTGTTCTTATTTGTATGGCCAGAAGTAATAGCGTATTACGGATTTGACCTTTAAGTTCGGAGTAAAAAATTGAGATATAAATATTTTACTATATTTTTTGATTATTCTAGAAAGTTCTAGTTACTGCAGCGACTATAGCGTTCTTCTTTTCTGAAGACCCTTAGACCATTCGATTCTTATACATTTTGGACGTTTTCTCAAAGTTTTCCCCCACCTTGTCTCAAGATATTTTTATGAGCACATATTTCATTTGAAACTTCAAGCGAATTCATGATTTCTTTTATTAAGTTCTGGAAATTCGCAGGCCGTCTTTTATGTAAAATCCGCCACTGCCCCAAAATTAACACCTCTTTGAACTTTTTTCGTCTGTATGCTCAACATAAACCAGACAGTTGAACCTTGAAATGATAACCCGCTTAACCATGGACGCGAAAAAATACATTCGTAATCTGTTTAAAATAGCTGGTTTTCGTGAGGGGTATGACGTCAGAGGTTAGAGGTAATCAGCAGCAGTCAGATGAAGTTAGTGGCGTTAGTAGTTAGTTTAAGGGAATCAGCAGCAGCAGCTTGAGACAGTCTGAGACAATCAAAAACTGTTAAAGGTAGTTAAAAGCAGTCAAATATTCAGAAACAATGCCAGCCAGAGTCAGTGAGATAGTCCGGAACAGTCCGGCAGCTTAAAGACAATGACAATGAGGCAGTTGGAGGCAATCAGATATAGTCAACCTCAGTTTGATGAAGTCAGAGGCATTTAAATAGTCATACTGTCCCCAGGCAGTCAAGGCACTGAGAGACCGACAAGAATAGCCAAAAGAAGCCAGTGAGAGATTGATGGAGGCAGAGAAGCAATCAGTTACAATCTGAGATAGTCAGTCATAAGCTGAGGTCGTTACAGACAGCTAGGTAGTCATATGCGGTAATAGTTTATGGCAGTAGGGCAGTCACGGACTATATAAAGTAGTTACTGGCAGTCAGAGGCAGTTAATGAAAGTTTAAAATAGACTGAGGCATTTAGGGATAGTTTTAAACAATCAGAGACAATCTAAGGTAATGAGACAAAAATAGTCAGATGAAGTCAGAGGCAGCTTAATAAAGTCTGAGGCAGTCGTGAGGAATCAGTGATATTTTGAGGCAGTCTATGGCAATAAAAAGACTTCAGAATTAGCCTAAGACAATTGAAGGCAATGAAAGGCAATTAGTTGCAGTCAGGATTTCGAAAGTGTTAAAGCCAAAAAGAGTCCGTGGTAGCCTTGAGGAATCCAAAGCATCTAGAAGCGGTTACTTTCAATCTAATGCAGCCAGTGACAGTTTGAAACAGCCTGATGCTGTGCTAGTGCTAGTCTGAGACAATCAATTCAATCACTGCCTGAAGCAGTCACAAAACAGTCGGAGGTAGTCACAATTAGTCAGAGGCAGGCAATCAAAAGCAGCCAGTGATAGTTTAAAGTAATTCCAAGAAAACGAAAACAGCCTGTGGGATCCAGAAAAAGCAGTCACAAGCAGTCAGACAATAACAGTATATGATTCCGTCAGAGGCAGTTGAAAACAGTACGTATAACTTAAAAATTGTTTGTAGTAGTCAAAGATCGGCAGAAGCATTCATAGGCAGCTCGAGGCAGACAGAGGATAATCAAAGGCAGACAAAATGAGGTAGTTATATAGTAGAAGGGCAATCAGAGGTAGTCAGAGGCAGAGCTGCTAAAGAACGCAATCATTTGTGATTAAAAATCACTTGATTTGTTTAAGCAAATGATTTTAGTGAAATAATTTGAATGCAATATTTTGAGTGTAGTCTTTGAATAAAATCAGTTGATGCCATTTGAAATCACTTGTATTCATATTAATAAGATATAAACCTGAATGAATGAAATTTGTAAGTCAAATTTGATTTCAAATTAATTTTAATTAATGAAATTCGCAGATGATTGCATTCTTTTACAATTTGGTACAGTAAAAACCAATTAAAAGCAATCAGTTCATCAATCATAGTATGAGGCAGTCCGAAGTACTCTGATACAATAAAAGTTGTCTAAATCTGAAGTAATTCAAGTCAGTTTTTGAGGCCATCAGAGATCATCAAAGAAAATCAGAGTTTCAGGAAATTTTTCTCAATATTTCCAAAGTTTAAGTTGATTCAAAAAAGTAAAAACTCGGTATGGATTATTATAAAAATGTGCTTCAAAGAATGGACATCTTACCCGTATCTTTCTTAGTACAAAATTATATATTATTGAATACTTATCTTCAAAATTTGTCTTTGAGAAATTGGGAAAATTCAATAAAAATGCATATTTTCCACATTTCGCTGTCTTTAACTTATAATAATCTTTAAAATACTGTGTTAAATACATTTGATCCCAGGGAATACTAATTGCTCTATAATGTGATGTAGAAATATTTTTCATTTTTTCTTTTACACCTGGTCACTTTTTTTCTCGGGGTAAGCCAAAAACTTCTACACCCTCTAAAATTCAGAAACAAATTTTTTTTATTTTGTTAAGTACCAACATTTTTTTTTACACCTGGTCACCTTATTTTCATGTGGTAAGCCAAAAACTACTGCACCCTTCAAAAGTCAGAAACAAAAAACAAATTTATTTTATCTTTTTAAGTAATTAATTTTTTTACCTGGTCACCTTATTGAGGTAAGCCAAAAACTGCTACACCCTCCAAAATTCAGAAACAAATTTTTTTTATATGGTTAAGTACTAAAATTTTTTTTTACACATGGTCACCTTATTTCCTTGAGGTAAGCCAAAAACTACTACACCCGCCAAAATTCCAGAAACAAATTTTTTTTATCTTTTTAAGTAATACATTTTTTTTTACCTGGTCACCTCATTTTCTCTGGGTAAGCCAAAAACTACTACACCCTCCAAAACTCAGAAACAAATTTTTTTTTTTTTTAAGTACTAAAATTTCTTTTTGAAGGTATATGGGAATTGAATTTTCAAAATTTTTAAAATTGGATCATGGCATCTAGTAGCGGGGCAAAATGAGTTAAATACACTCTGCAAAAAAATTTTAAAGCTTATGTAGAAAAGATACAAAACAAAAAGTTTATTTATTTTTGATGATTTTACTTCACTTAGTTGTTTGTGTACAACAGACAAAAATGGGTTAAGAGAGAGAAACTCAAACAAATTTATTTCTCAAAAATTTATTGAGCGAATGTATGCCATAATTGTCAAATATCAGAAGACGACAGAATATTTCAGAATACTTTCTGCTATCTTTGGCATATTGTGTACTGAAAAAAAAAATGTATTCAGTTGAAACGAAATATACAAATACATAATTCATTCCATGTCATGCATTTTTTTGAATCTTATTATCTTTTACGGTATTTCACTTGTGGTCCATGACTATAACCACTGATAAATACTAAATTACTATTTATTTATATATTTTTTATTAAATATTAACATCAAGTTTAAGTACCATGAAACATCTGTTCAATATTCAATAAACAGTCTTAAGCTTTAAATCATTTAAGACTACATAACAATATACTTGAATTTAAACACTACTGCTTTAGAGTACATACAACAACAACAAAAAATCTATAAATTATTATAGTCGATTATTTTATAGGATTTAAAACTTTTTCACATAAACCTAAAACATAAAATCATAATACTCTACTATTTAAGACAAATACACACACACTCACACATACATTCACAGAGTGGAAAAAAAAGGTACAAACATAAATTTGACAGTAAAATAAATACAACGGATGTGGGTGCCATTTCAACAAAGTTTTGGTCTGTTAGTATTAGGTACACGCTTTATTTTTTATTACTTTACATAGTCAACACCGCAATGAATCCAAAAGAGAATAAAAAAAAACAAAAATAATGAAAATTTTAACAAACGATAATCTCTCAAACATTATCATCATCAACATCATTTACCAGCAAAAAAAGAAGAGGAAGAAGAAAAGCAAATCAAATAAAAAAGGACGAAGCATTATTAGGATATGACTAGAGGATGTTAAGTGTGCGGGAGACGCAAGGGGAACGAAAGAAAAGGGAAATGCTTGAAAGGAAATGAAAATGGGCGAGAAAAACAAATGTTGATTTTGTAATATCTATAAAGAAAAAAAATAAAATAATAATAGAAGTAGAATAAAAGATAAAATGTAGTAAACTTCTTCGTTGTCGCACAAGAATCTAACAAAATTTAGTTTAATGTAGAAAAGTAGCCACAGGCGTATTAGGGTTACTAGCGCTCAACTCAACTGTGAGGATTAAAAACAGAAAGAGAGAGAGAGAGAGATAGAGGGAGTGGGAGTTTTAGTGAAGAGTGAGAAGATTGAAAAAAGTATCTACGTTGTTTGCATAAGAAACTTAAGAATGTCGAATAAAGATAAAAATGTTTTTCTCAAAATTCAAATGCAACAATTGTACGAAATACAATTTCAACAATTTCATTTTCATATTATAAGCAGTAGCATTAAATGTCCCTTAGGTGTTCAAAATACAGACACACACACACATACACACATATACTCAATTGTATACCTATTTATATATCCAATCATGTACATATGCGACATTTCTTTTCGTTGCTTCTGTCAAGTGTTTTGCCTAAGCAATCACATACTTATGAGCATAAACTTATATAACCAAATAATAAAATAACAACAACTATCTATCTACTAGTATTTGTATTCTTCTTATTTTTCCTACCAAATAGTAGTTGGAAAATAGAAATTGTATTGTTGCACGAGTGCTGAAATGAAATAATTCGTATGAATTATTTATTTTCATTTAATTTGATGGAATTATACTATATGCATACAAACATGCGTACATATGTACATGTGAGGATATATTTATTTATTTATGCCCAGCAGGGATAAAGAAGCAGTTTGGAAAGCCTTTTGGAAGCGCTACAATAATGCACTCGGGATTGCATTTGTTAAAAAGTATTACTTTCATTCAAGTAAGATGATTAATTTTACTTTTATAAGACAAGCAAAAAAGAAGTTCGTTGAAAGAAAACAATAGAATGAATTTCAAGTAAAAAGAAAGCAAGTGAAAGGGGTTAAGAAAAAAGAAAGCCAAAAAAAAAAAAAATTAATTCTTCTCTAAAAAACAGTCAGTGAAAAGTACTACGTAGGAGAAAAACGAGTTAAAGCGCTCCATTTGAATATAGAAAGATAAAAAGCTGAAGAAAAGGGAAGCAGAAGCGCTTCGTTGCCTTCCTCTTTCGATGGCGAAACTTTTCGTTGGAGGAGAGTAAAGCGAAATTAAGATAAAACTCTACATATGGAAGAATGAAAGGGGAGATTCGCTTAAGGGGTTATATACTGCATTTGTGTTGGCCGAAAAAAAACGAAATTTATTTATTTCATTTTCTCAAAGTACTATTACTATTATGGCACAACAGCCCATGGAGTGCTAAGGCGAAGCTTTTCGCATCCATTCATGTTGTGTGAGTTATATTTATACACGAATGGAAGGGACCTACAGTTTTATGCCGAATCCGAACGGCAAAGTGAAAAGCTTTTCATAGGCATTTTTTTACTCTTGGAGGTTTGCCATTGCCAGCCGAGAGATGGTGCCGTGTAGAAAAATTTTTATTTTCTATTTTTGATTTTTTAGCGTGCCGAGTTATGAACCCGGGCACCTCTGCGTAGCAGTCCAACACACTAACCACTAGGCTACAGTGACCACTATTTCTCAAAGTATATTCTCTTGAAAAAATATTCTCGAGAATTCATAGAAATCTGAGTATTAGAACCAAAGTTACAGCTGCCAACAACGGAAAGTTTAGACGCGATTATCTCGAAACTTTTTTTTTTCTTTCAAAAAGTGAGGTTGCGGTGAGCACAGATTCTTAAGAACCGTTAACCCGATCAGTCTGAATTTCGGCAGGCTTATTCATAACAATAATAGCCTCTGAGTAAACGAAGGATTTTTAATTTCAAGCAAAACTTTTTTTTCTTACTACAAAAACCAAAAGCTCTGAACATCGGAAAATAAAATTTTTTAGAAAAACGATTACTATTTTTGTAAAAAAGTTAATTTTGCAAAGAGATGTCGCGAAAACTGTGTTTTGGCATAATGGCTTCCAGTTATCAATATTTTCTTTTGAAAAAATTCATGAAAGACTTTATGACATGTATAAATAAATAGACGTTTAGTTTAAAAAAAAAAAATTGTGTTGTTTTTCAAAAAAAAAAAATCGTAAAAATGCCCTTTTTTTCTCGAGCACAAGTGTATGTTGATCAAAATTTCCCGGAATTTATTCAGAAAATTAAAAATACAGTCTATATTTTCCCTTCAAAGTAATCCCCATGCAACACACTTATGCCAGCGCTTGATCCAATCCTCGAGACATTTTTTATATTCGGTTTTCGGTATGTCCATCAGTGCTTCCTGCGATTTTTCCATTACTTCATCTCGGCTGCTGAAACGCGTTCCCCGTAATGGGTTTTTAAATCGATTAAACAGAAAGAAGTCACAGGGAGCCAAATCAGGTGAATTCGGTGGCTGTTGGATGGTATTTGTTGCATTTTTCGTCAAAAAATTACGAATAATGATGGCACTGTGCGACGTTGCGTTATCATGGTGCAAAATCCACGAGTTTTCTGTCCACAATTCTGGTCTCTTTCGGCGAATTGCTTCACGCAATCGTCTTATAAATCGCAAATAATACTCTTTGTTTACTGTCTAGTCTTCTGGCAAAAATTCATGATGCACTACACCGTTGTAATCCATGAAAACCGTGAGCATTGCCTTTCTTTTTTAATGAAAACGACGTGTTTTTTTTTGGTCTCGTTTTTTTCATTTGCCTGATTGCGTGTCTGGATTGCGTGTCGTACTCAGAAACCCACTTCTCGTCTCCAGTAATGACCCTTTTGATGAATGTGGGATCGGATTAAGCCTCGCAAATCATGTCTTTTGCGACGTCAACACGGTCTTTTTTTGCATTAAATTGAGGTCTTTTGGCACCAACTTTGCTGCTACATGACGGAAATATAAACCATTGATCAAAATGCCTTGGACGGATCCATAGGCAATGTTCAAGTCCTCTATGGTTTATTTGCGGTTATTGACCAAAATTTCTTTTACTTTATCAATGTTTTCGTCGGTTTTCGATGTCGATGGTCTGCCACTGCGTTCATCATCTTCGATTGACTCACGATCAATTTTGAACCGCTCGTGCCACTGGTAAATGACCGTTTTCTTTAGAGAATCGTTGCCGAAACACTTTTCCAACATTTCCAACGTTCGCGCACCATTAAATCCGTTTTTTTCACAAAATTTAATACAAGTTCGTTATTGCAAATTTAAATCCATTTCTAAAATTGTAAAAAATCGCCAACACACACAGAGATAGATGTATTCTTGGCTACGTAAGTTTGGCAAATGTCAAGCTATGACGCTAAGATTTAGAGGGAATATCAACAACAGATGAATAAACTTAACAAAAAAAAAAAAAAAACAGAACTCAAATCGGAACGATTGAGGTGCCACACGGTGGTTATTCCGAGAACTTTTTGTTCAAGGTGGTATATAACCCCTTAAGATAACTATTTGTAGGTGGAAATAAAATAGAAGAACTTAGTAATAGGGAAGCAAAAAAGAGACCCTCATTGAATGAAAACAAAAAGAAGATTTTCATGGAAAGAATAAGGGTGAAATTTATTAGCGGGATGAAGAAAAAAGACAGGACAAAACTTTTTCTCAGAAGAAGGCAAGACTGTCTTCTTTCTAAGACGAAGGTGTAACGAAGCTCTTCCTAGAAGAAAAGCAATACGAAGCTCTTCATTATACGAAAGCAAGCCTAAGATTTTCACCGCAGGAAGGAAAGACGAAGCTTTTCATAAAAGGGAAACAAAATGAAGATCTTCATAGTAGAAAAGTAGGATGAAACTCTTCCTTGAAGAAAAGCAAGACGAAGTTTTTTTTTATACAAAAGCAAGCCGAAGTTTTTTGTCGTAGGAAGGTAAGATGAAACTCTTCATAAAAGATAAGCAAAATGAAGATATTCGTAGTAGAAAAGCAAAAGAAAATTGTTTCTAGAAAATCGAAAAGACGCCAACTTTCGTTGTAGAAAGACAAGAGAACAAAAAGAATCTCGTCCTAGAAGGAAAAAAGGAAAGACCTTCTCAGCAGGAAGGAGAAAGGCAAGACAAAGTTTTTGCTAGAAGAAAGGAAAGATGAAAATCTTCATAGTAGGAAAAAAAGACGAAAATCTGCGTAATTGAAAAATAAACCAAAGTTTGTCGTAGAAAAATGAAAAGACGAAGATCTTTTAGGATGGAAGGAAAGACTAAGCTCTATGGAATCAAAGGAAGATGAAGCCCTTTTTTGTCGAAAGGCAAAACAAGCTTTTCCTAGAAGAACAAAAATATGAAAATCGTCGAAGTAGGAAGGCAAGACAAAGAACTTTGCAGTAGAAAAGCAAGACAAAGCACGTCCTAGAAGGAAGAAAAGACGAAGATCTACTTGACAGGAAGGCAATACTAAGCTCTTCATAGAAATGTTTTTGGGGTCACTGAATCAGAATCCGAGGTCCAAACAATCCGAGCACGTCAGGATTCTGACATAACCTCAAAAAACGTCATGGTGATGAAACCATGTTTGCTATCTGTTTTTGGAGTCGCTGAATCCGAATCCGAGGTCCAAAAAACTCAAGCACGTCAGGGTTCGGACATAACCTTAAAAATCCTCATGCATTTTTTTCGAACCCGGGGGCCAGACCATGTTACTATATGTTTTTGGAGTCGCTGAATCCGAATCCGAGGTCCGAAAAACCCAAGTACGTCAGGGTTCGGACATAACCTCAAAAATCCTCATGCATTTTTTTTCGAACCCGGGGGCCAAACCATGTTACTATATGTTTTTGGGGTCGCTGAATCCGAATCCGAGGTCCGAAAAACCCAAGTACGTCAGGGTTCGGACATAACCTCAAAAATACTCAGGCATTTTTTTTTCGAACCCGGGGGCCAAACCATGTTACTATATGTTTTTGGGGTCGCTGAATCCGAATTCAATGTCCGAAAATTCCCAGTATGTCAGGTTTTCGACTTAACTTAGATAACGAGCTAATTTGCAGGTTATGTCGAAAACCTGATATGTTCTGAACCCCGAGCTCGACAAAAAATTTTATGAGGCGATCCATAGTTAAGTGTATAAGCTTCCCAGATAGACGATAATAAGCACAGTAAATTGAGCGAAGCGCTTTATAAGTTTCGCACACAGACCGCGATTTTTGAAAGTAAATTTCCACGAATTTTAAACGTTGTTCGAGAGTAAGTCTTTGCATTTGCCAAAGAATACTGAACAAAAATGTCAAAAAAATTATACCCAGTCTGACAACTAGTGTGCTCCGACTATTTTTCTCGGGTCAAGTCAATCTTCAGGGGTATACATAAAAAAAAGTTAAAAAATTATGGATAAAGGAAATACCTTTCTAAAGCATATTTCTGGATTTACTATTCCGAATCAGATACTACTGTCTCTTCTATCCTCCCACTTACCTATCCAAAGTATATAAATTGCATTCATGCAGATATCCTTTCAGTCTATAAAAAAAAAACTATAAAAAAATCAGAGAAAAAATATATTAACACACCTTTTCTTTTGATGTCTAAACCCAAGATGAAAATGAGTTCAAGCTCCCTTACTACCCTCAATAAAGTATTGAATAAAGATCTAAACTTTTATTTCAACAGCCCCACTAAAAGCTGAAAGCAAAACAAAACTAGTTACTTTTATTTACCGATGCAAAAAATGTTAATTGGGGCTAAAAAAGGTTAAAAGTACCAGAATATTTCAACCAATTTACACCAAATCCCTCTCAATAAGCAAAAAAATAAATCAAATTAATTTGTGTATCACAAAACAAACACGTTCTAGCTTTTTGGTTGCTCTCTATCCTTTTAGTTGATCGCTTTGTTAACTTCTCCTTGGAGATTTTTGACGCTTAGCCGCTTCTTAACTTTTCCACTGGGAATATACTTTCATATACTAGTAAATAGGTAGATATACAATATGTTTGTATATTTATTAAGTAAATTACTTTTTCCGCTTTTTTTTTTTTTTTGTGATTGCTTTTGTTTCTTCACTCTATATTTTTCTTCTTCTCTTTCCCACATATCTTAGCTGCTTCTTTTTATTTTTGTATTTGTTTGACTATTTACGACGACCTTTTATTGTATTTTTTACAATGACCTCTGACATACGCAATTTTATATTTGAATCCTTGAATTTATTTGATTTTGTATATAGGTTTGTATGTAATATAAATATACAAGCTTCAAAAAATAAAAAGGACACACTTTATTGTTAACAACATAAGTCGGAAATAGTTAAATAGAAAATAAAATATATTACCACTATAACTACTTTCTTTCTTCCTTTCAAAATATATATCCATAAACCTGTATAAACCTGTATATAAATTAGATTAAACTATGCTGGATTAGTTATGGTAACTTGGAATAAAGACCTATGCCACATGAATGTAGTTATATCATGGTCATTTATTTTCCAGCCGGTAGTTTGATTATACGAAATGATTAATTGACACTTTCGTATGTTTAGAAAAATCTCTTTTGTGGCATTTTCACATTTTCTAAATAATGAATTTGTGGCGGCTGCTAATGAACTTCATCGTACTTTTGTTCTTTTACGAATATACATAAGGTTATATCAGTTACATAGTATTTGCTGAAATTGTCCTTTTGGTTATATAAAAAATAAATAAAATCAAATAAAACGGGATCTAAAGATTGGGTTTTCGATATTTATCACGAAGGATGATTTTATTCCCTCCACCTTGGATCCACCGGTGATTTCAGCATAATTTAGAAACTTTGAAACTTTCTATCCTCTTATTTCGCGTTTGTGTTCGTCTAACAAAGAGTATAAACATCAGTTTTAATACTCATATTTTTATATGGAATGAATAGGTAACTTTCACATTGTCATAGTTGATGGGAGAAACTGTTTTTTGACAACTCAGAAGTGGATTTGTCTACTAAGGTTTTACTGAAGTATTAACCATCGGTTTGAAAATAATAGCGAAAAATAAAGAAAAACTGACAGATAAAATGTATATAGGTCCTCAAAAATGTTACGAAACGAGATCATCACAGACTTATTTTCAAAAATTAATGAACCTTATTCATTTCTTTCACAACACTATATTTCGGAAAGGGGGCAGGAAAAGCTCAAGTTCCGAGGCTCGGGCAGATAGCCACTAATATTCCAAATGTTCCATCGACTTTATAGCAATATCTTTGAAGAAACTACTTAAAATAAAAGCCGCTATTGAAAAACAGTTATGCATAACATTTTTGACGTTCATTCCAAAGTCAACTATATACAATTTTTAAATTTGAGTGACTTTCAAAAAAGTTGCAGTAAAAAATGTAGTAGGAAGTTTCTTTTTTTAACGCAGCTCTCAATATTTCAAAAAACACTTCTCAGAGAGGGCATAGGACTAGTGCTTTTAAGATTGTAGTTTCGATTATCAGAAACTTTTGTAGACCCTGGAAGTATTTTCCTACTTTTGACAAGCATTCTCTCACTTTCCACAACTATTTCCCAATTTTTGACAAGAATTACCCCATTTTTTAAAAGTATTTTCCAATTTTTGATGAAAATTTTCCCAAGTTTTTATCCAGATTTTCTTTTTCACAAGTATTTCGTAATTTCTGACAAACATTTTCTAATTTTTGACAACATTTTCCCACTTTTTGGCAAACATTTCTTTTTAATAAGCTCTTGCTTATTTTAGACAAGCAATTTCCCATTTTTGACATGTGTTTCTTAATTTTTGACAAAAACTACTCTATTTTTGAGAAGTATTTCTCGATTTTTGACGAGAATTCCCCTTTTTCTCCATTTTTAACAAACATTTACCCATTTTTGACAAGCATTTTCCCATTTTTTACAGAAAGTTTTCGCACTTTTTGTCAAGAATTTCCTTTTAACAAACCTTTCCTTTTTTTTGACAAGTTATTTTCCACTTTTGGCAAGTACTTCCCAATTTTTGACAAAAATTACTCCATTTTTGACAAAAATTATCTCATTTTTGATGAGTATTTATTTTTTAACTAGTATTTTCTCATTTTCGACAAATATTTCCTAATTTTTGACAAGCATTACCCAATTTTTGTCAAACATTTCCCCATTTTTGACCAGAATTTCCACCACTTTTTGACAAGAATATCTTTTTTGACAAGCATTTTTTTATGTTTAAGTAGCATTTTCCGTTTTCTGACAAACATTTCCCCATTTTCGACATGAATTTTACCACTTTTTGACAACTATTTTTTGACAAGCATTTTTCCATTTTTGACAAGCATTTCTTAAATTTTTGAAAAGCTACTTTGTGACAAATATTTTACAATTTTTGACAAGAGTTGTCCTATTTTCATCAATAAATTTTTTCGGGTGTTCTGTATTCGGCGCTTGTATTCTCTCGGTCGATGATTTACATGATATCTACACTCCTGAGTGTTCCTGGTCTCGAAATGTTTTACATTTTCAGCATGAAAATTTGAAAAATCTAACATTAGGAAACTCTGATTGATTTTATCAAACCCCATAGATCTTTACGTTACACAGCTGCACTAACACTAACATACAAAATAAAATCTTTCCACTTATTAAGTAAAGTGTAGTTTTAGCATTTAAATTTTTTAGATTATTTCTACAAATTTTTACATGAAATTTATATGATAAATTTTAAAATTTTCATAAATATTATGCATAAATACACAGTAAAAAATTTATGTACATATGTGATTTCTTTGGAAAAAAAAATTAAATCTATATTGAATTGAAAAAATTCTTTAAAAGAACGAAAAAGCGTAGTGAAATCAGCAGCTCTCCATCTCTCTACAACAACTACAATAACAACAACACGATCTTCAACAACACAACCATTAGAAACAACACTTTTCAAACTATTTAACTTTAAATTAAAAACAAAAAACCAAAAAAAAAAATGACCTAAAAGAATATAACTACCAAAAACTACTATCAAAAAAATTACTACCAAAAACTAGTATCAGAAAGTATTATCAAAAAACTACTACCAAAAAACTACTACCAAAAAACTACTATCAAAAAACTTCTATCAAAAAACTATTATCAAAAAATTACTATAAAAAAACTACTACCAAAAAACTACTACCAAAAAACTACTACCAAAAAATAACTATCACAAACTACTACTTAAAATTACTACTTTCAAAAGAAAAACCATTACTTTTGTCATTTAAACACAAGTGTAAACACAAAATATGCAAGCTAAATTCAATAAGTAAACAGCAACAACAATAAGCAACAAGAACAACATCAACAACAACCACAGCAACATCTACAACAACAGCAACAACAACAACATCAGCAAACGGCAACCAAACCAATGCAAAAATTAAATGCAGCTTTTTTTAAATAACTCAAATAAAAAATAAAGTAGTAAATTCACTAACCACCACCACCAACTACTCGTACTACTAGCAGCAAATATATGTATGTAACTATTCAAAAACTAAACACAACAAATAAAATTTATGTGTGTCCAGATATAATGTGCAATGTCCTCGTATGTAATATAAAATATTCCAAAAATTAATAAAAAAAAACATTCCATTCAATTTCACAATTACTAACAGTCTCTTTAAAATAACTATTACTTTGCTAGCACCACTACTATTAGTTTTGCTTAAGTATGGAAATTACTGTAAAAAAAAAACAACTACTATTTATTAGAAAACTGCTATCAAAAATTTACAATCCAAAATTTACTACCCAAAATAACTACCAAAAATTACTACTCAAAATAACTACCAAAAATTACTACCCAAAATAACTACCCAAAATAACTACCAAAAATTACTACCCAAAATAACTACAAAAAATTACTACCCAAAATAACTACCAAAAATTACTACCCAAAATAACTACCAAAACTACTACTACTACAAAAATTTACTACTACAAAATGCAACTAAATCTTTATTCAATATTTATATTAAAAAAAAAAACAAAAACGTACAACAAAACGATATTTGCACAAAAAAAAAGAAAAAGTATTCAAAAATATTCAAAAAACTATTCAAAAATATCCAAAAAATTCAAAAACCAAAGCAAAATGCAAATTTTTTTTTTATTTTCAAAATTCTCACTCATGTCAAAGAAAAACTCTCTACTTACAACAAAATAAAATATTCCAAAAAAAATTCAAGGAAATTCAATTACAAAAAAAAAAAAATAAAAAATTTCCAAAAAGATACAAAAAAATTTTGAAATTCAAAAAATCCAATTCTCGCTTGTTTGTCTGTGTGCAGGGTTAACGGTGACCGACACCACCACCATCAGTACTACCAACAGCAGCAGCATCACCATCAACTGCAGCAGTACAAATGCCAGTACCGGAAGCAACAGCAGTCAGTGCCACGTGCAGTACCGATTAGTGCCAGAAGCAGTGCCTCCTCTACCTCTTCCACTGCCAACTTGACTATGCTGCATAGCTCATTAGTGAGTGTTTGGAAATGATGTTGCAGAAAAAAATGATTGATGCTGGTGAATTTGAGATCGATGTTGATGATATTGATGATGATGATCGAGAGAAAAAGTGGAAACTGCTTAAGATCTCATGACTGAGCAAAGAGTTCAAACGTTTTTAGTTCTGTACCGAAAAAAAAGAACTACTTCTTCTAGTGCTACTACTACTACTACCCCTATTAGAGTTACTACTACTTGAATTATTTCTACTACCACTACTGCTCTATTTACTGCTACTACTACCCCAAATTTTAGTATAAAAACAAAAAGTAAATGGCGTGCGTGTTGAATTTTTGTTTTTTATTTTTCGTTTTGAATCATCAAAAAAAAAAAAAAAAAAACTTAATTCAAAATATTGAACAGATCAAAATCGAATCGAATCGAATTTCTTGAGAAAAACAAACCAAAATTCAAACAAAAATTTTACCAACAAAATGGTGCATTGGAAAACGCCCACTTTTACAGTTATGTTGTATGTAAAAGCATGAAAAAGAAAAGCATGTTTTTGAATTTTTTGAATAGACCGAAAAAAAAGAACGTAAATTGGAAGTAACGAAGCTTACAGAAAAGCAAATTGCAAATAAATAATCTCAACTCTACAGATAAAGAGAGAAAGAAAAACAGAGAGATAAAAAGAAGATAAAAAGTGTTGCCAATATTTGTTGGTTGGTTGTTGAAGATGATGTTCTCGTTCGTTCATATTGTGTATTACTACTACCATCACCACCACCACCACTACTACTACTACTACTACTATTACTACCTACCTATGTACCTACTATAGAACAAACGAATTTTATTTGCGAGCGTGTTAAATGTGTTGGTTGAGCTCAGAGATTAAGAGAGAGAGAGAAAGAGAGAGAGAGAGAGAGAGATGACAGGCAGAATAATGGGCTTGGTTTCATAAAATTCAGGCTCGTTCTCATACATGTGACGTGTTTTTTAAACTTTGAACTTAAGTTTTATATACATAAAAAATATAATATCGAATATTTGAAAGCTTAAATTCTTTAAAAAACAAAAAAATAAATGATCTGTTCATGAAATGAAACAAAACAAAAAAAAAACAAAATTAAAATAAAAACTAAAACTCTTTGGGGTAGTTAGTATGTAAGTTTCGCTCAGTCAAAACTATGGACTAACTCACTATATAGCTCGTGATTGCTCATCAAAATGGACTCCACAGCTACGCCTCACTCTACGCTACGCTTTATTATGAAAAAGGTATTACTTGTGCACTCGTAAAACATTCGTCTTTTTGTGGTGAGTTTTGAAAAAAAAAATAAAAAAAAATTTAAATTAAAATAAATAACATGTTCTGTTTTTTATAGTAATAAGTTTATATAAAGAAGTTTATTAAAAATTATTATTATTATTATATTTGACATATATTTTTAGAAATTAATTAATGAATGCGTTATACTTAAATTTATATAAAATTTAATTATATTTGTGCAATTGAATTGATTTAATGAGCCAGAAGACAAAATTCAAAAAAAAAAAAACTAAAAAATAAAATAGTAATTGCCAATTTCATAATATTTTTGCTAAATACCCATAATTGGTTTGATAAATTACATTTGAAATGCATTAAATTAAATCGATTCACTTGTCGTTGTAAACATTTTCCCATACAGCAATCTCGATTTGAAACAGGTTCGACTGCTTTTGTTGATCTTAAACGACTTATTATTGCGCTACAATATAGTTACTTGAATGCAATCACGTAACCCGATAATTATAGTTTCATTTTGCACTTCTATAGAATCTTGCTTGGTTACCTAATTTGGAAAAAAATGATAATGATTATAAAAGTGTTATCAAAATTTCGTTATTTTGATTTATCGAAACCCATAAATCATATGTATTTCAAATTACATAGAACTCCCTCCAGTTTGTAATTTTTGCTTTAAATATTTTAACCCTTCTTGGGACTTTATTATCATATGAAGATAACCGCTTAAAAATTCGAAAACTCGACAAAAATCAACTTTGCATCGTATTTAGGTTAAAAGCTTTTCGATTCAAGGCTCCAATAGTTTTTCTATCATAGTCTCAAAAAGTAAATTTTTCCCCCGCTTTTTTTAAGAACAATTATTGCGGATTATTTGTACAGGTGAAAATTATAACAAAAATACTCTTCTTTTACTTAAAAACAATTTTATCAGAAATATTACTTAAAGATATTTAAAGCTGGGATGAGTTATAAGTTGCTCTGAAAAGGTTAATATAATACGAGTATACCTAAAATTTATTACGATATAGTTATGACAACGCTTATATCTATGGCACCTCTCCTATTTTTTCATCAAAAAGATTCTCTCCCCGATTGCAATAATTTGAATGCTTAGTCAAAATTGCTCTTCTCTCCCTCCCTCTCTCTCTCAGTGGTGTAGAAAAATTGGTGATTTAAGTATTAAAACTGATTTTCAGCGCTTTATGCGGTTTATGCAGTCATTAGTGATCAAACGATTTTAGCCCCCTTCCCTCCGCCTCCTTGGATCTGCTAGTATCAGGACCTTCTAGCGGATCCGAAGGTTTTTTAAAGTGTGAAGAAGTTATTTTTTGTTCTCTTTATTCGACTTATATTCATGAAACTTTATTATAAAAAGTTAAAGAACTCACAGAATTTTTCTATTAAAATATTTGAATAATCTCTGAAAATCAAAGTTAACATTTTTTAGTCCAATATCTCAATATCTCAGTTAGAACACCGATATTTCTATATGACATATATTCTGTAATATATTTTTTGGGTTTTTTTTTGCATGCGATTTCTCCTCAGTTTCCCGTTCTAAGATTTTTACGAAATTGTCAGCTTAATATCTGACATATATTTTTTTCGAATTTCTTTATTCATTTTTTAGGTTCTAAGGCCAGTTAGAAGGATTTTTGTTTTAAAAATTTGCCTTACTCAAGTATTTCAGAATTTTAAAAACGAATATACTATCACCATATCTGAGTTAGAATAGTTTTTTTTTTTTTAAGTATTCTTCTTAAAAGTATCAGGTACAGTTACCCATACCTAAATTTTTTGGAAAAATATCTAGTCAATATCTTTTTATTAGTTTTTTTTTTTTTTGCTTTAAAATGTTAAAGATCTCACCGATTTTTTCTTTTAAAATATTTTGACAATCCCTGAAAAACAACAGGAAAATATTTCAGTTCAATATCTCAATTAGAGCACTGATTTTGATTTGTCTTGGTTATATGAAATTCAATATATTGATATACCTTTTATAAAACATTTTTCTTTAAGTTTATTTGCATGAGATTTTGACACTCCCAGTTTACCCGCTAAGTTTTTTGAAATACCTACCCAATTATAAGTATATGCTATATGATTCTACTTAATTATTCGTAGCATGCTCCCTCTCCGCAAATTTATCTCATTAAAGTATCTTGAGAATATCGCATAAACCCGTAGTAAAATTTCAGTTCGATATCTCAATTAAAGTACAGTTTTTCATTATTTCATTTGGTTCGTTTTTCAAGGGAGTTGAGCTTTGATATATGTTCATCTGAACAGGCTTGAGAAAATCTAAATGTTGTTAGCTAAGCTTTAATCAAATATGAGCATAATATCTTAAGATATCCCCAATTAAGTTATTTAGATAATTGCTTATTAAATCCTTTATAAATTTTCACCAGTATATCTTTGAAATAATTTATTTTTATTTCATATTTCTTAAAATATTTTAAATACTTCATTTAATTTTTATGTGAAGTAGGCAAAATAAAAATTTAAGCCCATTCAGTTTTACATGCAAATATCTTAGGTACTTCTTTCTGTTAGTTATGTTAATACAATTATAGATCAGTAGCTCGAAAACTATTCATTACGTTTTTTTTTTTTTTTTGAGTTGTCTAATGTTTGCACTTTAGTACACTTAGGAGTATTAAGAGATACGCAGATATTTGTTAGTCAATATCTTTTAAATTTTATATACCTACAAGGTCTTTCACAGAAAATGTGAGGTTCCAAAAAAATTTACGATTTTAAAAATTTAGGTTAATAAAAGAGGCCTCTGGTAAAAAAAAAATGATGCCCTTAAGATAGAAAGAATCCACAATTTTCCTTTTTCCCCCATAACCATTCATTATTATTTATTATTTCGGTTTTTTTTATGTGCTGTTGAGCTACCCAGATATTTTTTAGTCAAAATTCAGCTCAATAACTGTTGTAATTATAGCTTTTCCTTCAAAGAAAATGGGTGACTCGTTTTTTTACATATTTTGCACAATTTTTATTACTTGTTTTGTATATTTTTGTTTCATATTTTCCATAATTTTTCTTGTATATTTTGCATAATTTTTATAAATATTTTGCATAATTTGTACTGCATAATTTGCATAATTTGTATTGCATATTTTGCATATTTTTTAGTGTATATTTTACACCATTTTTGTTGCATATTTTATATATTTTTTTTTGATTTCACAGCATATTTTTCAGATTTTTTTTTTGCCTATTTTACATGATTTTTTGTTGCATATTTTGCATAATTTTTTACTGCATATTTTTCAAAATTTTCATTGCATATTTTGCATAATTTTTATGCATATTTTGCATAATTTTTATGCATATTTTGCATAATTTTTTATTGCATATTTTTCAAAATTTTCATTGTATATTTTGCATAATTATCAAGGCATATTTTGCATAATTTTTATGCATATTTTGCATAATTTTTGTTGCATATTTTATATAATTTTCATCGCAGACTTCTCATAATTATTGTTGCATATTTTTCAAAATTTTCATTACATATTTTTTATAGCATATTTTGCATAATTTTTATGCATATTTTACATAATTTTTATTTCATATTTTATATAAATTTTATTGCAAATTTTTCATAATTTTTATTGCATATTTTTAAAAATTTGTATTGCATATTTTGCATAATTTTCATCGCATATTTTGCATAATTTTCATCGCATTTTTTGCAAAATTTTATGCATATTTTGCATAATTTTTGTTGCATATTTTATATAATTTTCATTGCATATGTTACATATGTTCTCTTTGTTAACAAAATTTTGAGACCCCCAAATCGTAAGACCAACTGCCACAGGCTCCAAACTTCCTTGAGGGATCGTCAGATGCCTTTATCCATTCTCCTTTTCTCAATCTCCCTTAAAGTTACCATCACAAAGTAGACTTAAGTCGAATAATGATTACGGAAATTGTTCTGAAGTTATGGAATTAATATAAAATTAAAAAGAGGATTTAACATTTTAATAATAGGCATAGACCAATCATATTAAATCTACCAGAGAAGCAACTCAGTTACTATTGATTTATTTCTATACCTTATTTTGGCTTACTAGTTTAGATTCCAATCAAGCTGAGTATACATGCTGGATGTTGTGTACAGCATACAAATTTTCGCAGACACCAAATGCAATTGTGGTTTTCGTCTTTTTTTTCGTTTTTGCAATTAGGACACTGTAAGCCAACAACAAGTTAGCAGCAATAACTAACTATATTTTCATTTAAAGCTTACAGAGTTTACTTACATAATAATAATAATAATGCAACAAAAAATCGTATAGCCTTAGTTATATTTTTTTCGAATTATGTTTTAAATTGGCCTTACGACCTTGACTTGGTTTTTCGTACATTTTTATTTGTTTTGCAAATGTTGAAATGCTGAAATTCTGACTTGTTTTAAAATAAGCAACTGGTAGTCTCACTGTCTATCCGTCCGTCTATAACTAGCTCTATATCTGAACTACAAAGTACAGTGTGTTTGGATTTGTATTGGTGTGTGTATCTATGTGTTGAGGGGTATAAAAATTTAATTTTTTTTTTTTTCGTTTTTGAAATAAGAGCTACACTACTTTTCATATTTTCAATTAAATTTAATTTTTATTTATATACACATATTTTTTTTTATTACTTTATTTAAAGTTCACTACTGCTTTAAATAAAAAATATAAACATTTTATTAGTGTATGATGATAATTTAGAGAAGCCATAAAAAAGATTTTAGTAAGCCACCATTTTTATTAAAACCCTGCTCCTCTAGATTTTAAATAATTAAAAAAATATAAATAAAAATATTGTATGCTCCCTGCATTTTTTTTTTACATTTTCGGAAAGGTATTATTAAAAAAAAACTGTTTTTTTTTTTACTTTTTGCCCAACATTTAAAATCATATTTTTTTTCTTCTATTTACATTCTAATTTTGTTTTCTTTTTTTTTTTTTTTTGCAAATATTTGATACAGTATTTTCTAAAAGTTTGACACCCACTTTCTTTTTTTAGGTGTTATCACTGTGAAGCCATGGGAGAAATCAGGAATGGGTATGTTATTCATATATTCAGTGTCACCTACTATTATTCTTCTGCTATCTTATTATTCTGCTAAAAACAAAAAACAAAACAAAATAAAAATATTTTAAAATAAAAATTCTAATAATTATTCTATGATGGCCATAAATAAAAATAGTTTAGAAATAAAGCTTCTAGTATAGACCCTGGCTATGTTTTTGTATATAATTTAGAGTAATTAAAACTTCAAAAATTTTTTATAAAGTTTATGAAATAAAAATATATAGGGGAGCATGGGGTATTTTTATATATTTTTTATACTAAATGTGAATTTTTTAAATTTTTGGCCAAAAAAATTATTTTTTTTATAAATTTATAAATGACGATGCTCTTAAAACTTTTCTAAAAGAGAACTCTTTGCATCCTTCACAGGAAAAAATAATGCACTTCAAACTTCATGCATAAAAAAAAACCCTTGGCAATTTTTCATCCCTTTAAAGAAAAGAACTATGCGTTTCAAACTTCTCTCAGTAAAAATTCACTGCCTTTTTAAATTGTTCTAGAACCTAGTACAGTTCACGTTTCTCAATAAACCACAGTGTCTCTAAAACTTTTTCATTCCCCTCCAAAGTGCATTTTTAATCACAGAAATGTTAACACTTAACAACTTAGGGGTTAATATATCCCAGAATTTCTTTAAAATTTCCTAAAGATTCCTTCCATGGATGAGCCCATAGACTTCCTGGCATTTTTTTTTTCTTACAAGCATATTTAAATTTATACACATCTTTTAAACAATTTATTTATTTGTACGTCGCTTTATTGTTAATTTTTATTTTTTTAAATTTTTTTCTTCTAATATTTAGTTTGATTTCAGTGGTGGCAAAAATTCCCAATTACCCCTAATTATAATCGTTTTGATAACTTAGCAAATAACATTTAAATACTAACAGAAGCAGAAGCAAGCAAAATTGCCTCTATTCTAATCCAGAATATTCCTTTTAGATTATAGAATAATTGCTTTCCTGGGTGGTGGGTTAGTTACAAAAGAACAGGTAGATGAATCCTTCGCCATATATATTCATATTTACGTAGATTTATTTAAGTTTTAATAATTTATTTCATACACTTATAAAGAATGCATATTTAGCATTTTTTAGATTTCAAATACGGCAGACCGAGTTTCCTCTTCTAGAACTAATTATTGAAAATTTTCCATCTATTAAATTTCATGCTTTCCTAAGACGGTTAATTGGAACTTATTCTAAGTTTTCTTTTCCCATATTTTTCTTAAAATTTTTGTTTGTGCAAATTAAACCTTTACTGGAAATTGAAATAATAATATTACTTTGAACCATTCTTTGAGGGACACACTTAGGCCAGAACGGCCCATTGCGATACCACATGGTTGGACCTACAGTTTAATGTCAATTCCGGACCCCGAAAATACTCGTGTTCTTAGTGTTTGTAATAATTGAAAAACTCTGTTGAGTAAAAAACTTTTGGAAGAAATGGTGGTCGGTTTCAAAGAAGAATTTAGGGTAAAAAATTAGAGACAGTGGCCCGCATTTTTTTCTTAGAGATATATGCCAGAATCTACTATGGCAAATGCCTAGTGACTCAGCCCTAATATATCAATAATTTTGATATGTTAAGTTTAAGTCATTTAGCAATTTCTGGTAAGGGTGCATAATTTTTCAGTTTTTGGAAACACACCCGAGTCTTTTTTATTCCTCTTCACTGCTGAAACTTTTCCTTTGTTTCTATAGATATGTTATGTATATTAATTCATTTCTCTAATTCTTGAAAGTGTAGGAATTGAAAAATCGAACCTGAGACAGCTGGGACTCCAGCCAAGCAATCATAGTTTTATGCCTGTCCCTCCACTCCCCCCTGCACTGTCCTCCCCCATCTCAACAAAAAAAAAAAATTTCCCAAATTGATTTTAGAATAATTCGAATTTAACTTCAGCGGAAATCGAAATAGATTTGAGAAGGATTCGAATTTGACTTCAGCGGGAATTGAAATTGATTTCATCGAGGATTGAAAAAGATTTCAGAAGGATTCGAAATTTATTTCAAAAATAATCGGAATTGATTTCAAAAGGAATCAAAATTTCGGAATATTCCCAATTGATTTCAAAACATTTATTGTTAAGCGAATGATTACAAATTAATTTCAGAATGAATTCAAATTGATTTCAAAATATTCCTAATCGATTTCGGTATAAATTAAATTCGTTTCAGAGTGCTTCAAACTTGATTTTTAACATTTTCAACAAAAAAAAAAAATGTAAGAATATCTATTTCCAATCGATTTCAAAACATTTATGGATTATCGAATAATTCGAAAATAATTTCAATTTGAATTCAAATAGATTTCTAAACATTACAAATTCATTTCTGAATAAATTCAGTTGCTTTAAAAATATTACAAATTGATTTCAAAATATTCCTTGATGATTTGCGAATGATTCGAAATTAAATTTAGAATGAATCGAAACTGATTTCAGAAATTATTTCTGAATATTTTGAATTTTTTTTAGAATTTTTCAAATTATTTTTCAGAAGTTTGCTAGTTGATTTCAGAATAATTTTAAATTTATTGAAGAATGAATAGAAATTAAGTTCAGAAAAAAAATTAATTTTTGAATATTTTCAATTGATTTCCCAATATAAATCCCAATCGATTTCCGAGTATCCTTAATTGATTTCAGAATATTCCAAGTTGATTTCAGATTAATACCAAATTCTAATTTTTTTAAAAATATTTCAAAGGAATTTGATTTCAGATTATTATTCAGATTTCAGATATAAATTCACTTCTGTGGGGATCGAAATAGATTTTAGGAGTATTCGAAACTGATTTTAGCGGGAATTGAAATTGATTTCAGAGAGAATTAAAATGGATATCAGAAAGATTCGAAATTTATTTCAAAAAGAATCAAAATTGATTTCAAAAGGAATCAAAATTTCTAAATATTCCCAATTGATTTCAAAATATTTATTGTTGAGCGAATAAATCTAAATTAATTTCAAAATATTCCTAATTGATTTCGAAATAAATTAAATGGATTTCAGAGTGATTTGAATTTGATTTTAAAAAATTTCAACTAAACAAAGATGTATGAATATCTATTTCCAATTGATTTCAAAACATTTCAGAATATTTTCAAATAATTTAGAAATATTCTAAATTGATTGTAAAATATTCAAAGATGATTTCAGAATGATTTGAAATTGATTTCAGCGGGAATTGAAATAGATTTCAGCAGTAGTTGAAATTGATTTCAGCGGCAATTGAAATTGATTTCAGCGGGAATCGAAATATATTTCAGCGGGAATCAAAATAGATTTCATTAAAAAAAAAATTATTTCTCAATATTCCGAATTGGTTTCAGAATTTTTTCAATTATTAGTCAAAAGTTTGCAAGTTAATTTCAGAATAATTTTAAATTAATTGAAGAATAAATTGAAATCGAAATCAGAATAATTTAAAATTGATTGAAGAATGAATCGAAAGTTCAGAATAAAAAATTAATTTCTGAATATTTTCAATTGATTTTGGAATAATACCAATCAATTTCCAAGTATCCTTTATTGATTTCAGAATAGGTATTTCCAAATTCGTATTTATATTAAAATATTTCAAAGTAATTTGGTTTCAGAGTATTCTTAATTGATTTCAAAATATCCTAAGTATATTTCAGAAAAATTCGAAATTGACTTCAGTGGATATCGAAATTGATTTCAGAAGGATTCGAAAATGATTGCAGCAGTAATTGAAATTGATTTCAGCGGGAATCGAAATAGATTTCAGAAGGATTCGCAATTGGTTTCAGCGGGAATTGAAATTGATTTCAGCGGGAATCGAAATAGATTTTGGCTGGAATTGAAATAGACTTCAGCGGGAATTGAAATTGATTTCATACGGAATCGAAATAGATTTCAGCGGAAATTGAAATTGATTTCAGCAGGAATTGAAATCGATTTCAGCAGGAATCGAAATCGATTTCAGCAGGATTTGAAAATGATTTCAAGAGAGATTTCCAAATATTCCCATGTTTTTTTTTTTAGGCTGTTCCAAAATGATTTGAGACTATTCCCAAATGATTTCAGACTATACTCAAATGATTTTACAATATTCCAAGTTGATTCCATATTAATTATAAACTGATTTCAGAATCAATATAAAATTTTCGGAACATTATAAATTAGTATCTGAACGTCAGCAGAAAACTGCTTTCTGAATAATTACGATTGATTTCAGAATATTTCTTGTTGATTTCTGATTACGTCAAGTTGATTATTGAATAAAAAGTGAGATCGAAAATATCTTACCATAAATAAAATTCAATAATTTTTAAACGGTTGATCTTAGAGTTTTGATTTTTTTTTATTTAATTGATAATATTTTACAAATAACAGAAAAATATTTATAACTTTTATAGTTCTAACCACTATTTATGAACTCGTGTAACTTTTTTGGAAAGCCTTCCATTAGAGATTTGATAGTTGTTTCAGACACCACCCATTTCCTTTTAAAATCTTCGATATTTTGTGACATTATTTTTGTGCTCTTTAAGTCTCTTTTCACAAAAGCCCAATATCTCTCCACTGGCCTTAGCTCCGGACAATTCGGAGGTTTGGCCTCTCTTGGTACAAAAACTATGTTATTACTTTGGTACCACTCCAGAGTTTTTTTGCCGTAGTGATATGATGCCAAATCGGGCCAAAAATATGTGGACACATTGTGCTCTCTTATGAAAGGAAGATGTCTTTTTCTCAAACATTCTTTGATGTATATTTCGGTATTTATAGAGCCCACTGTAACAAATGACTTGCTTCTTTTGCCACAAATGCATATAGCTTGCCATACCAGGAATTTTTTAGGAAATTTTGTCTGCTTTTGGATTCTAAATTGTTCTTCGACATTTCCTCGAGCTCTAGCATCAGCAACATAAAAATTTTGACCCGGAAGCTGCATAAAATCTGCCACTACATACGTTTCGTCGTCCATTATACAACATGAATATTTTTGTATGAAATTCGATTTTAATTTCCGAGCCCTACTTTTGCCGTCTAAATTTTTAGCAGCATTCCTGTCTAGAACTTTTTGGATTTTGTATGTGTATGTTTTCAAACCTGCATTGGCTTTAACTTTTCGCACCAAATAGTCAGAGCACTGGGCTAACCGGGCAGCTTTTCTACCAGATGTGTTTGGAGATCTTTTCAATATGCTTTCTATTTTCTTGGCTTTCCCAATATTATGTGGTCCTTGTTTTCTTCCCGAACCAGGTTTCCTATCGATGGTCAAATTCTCCTGAAACTGTTTAATAATATTAGAAACAGTTTGACTGCAGACCTTCAATTCTTTGGCCAATTTTTTTTAGGACCAACTTGGATTTTTTTTGAAAATGTTTAATAATTTTAAGACGTACTTCTTTTTCTTCACTAATTTTGATCAAACTCACAATAAATCAACATGTTTGTCATTAAAAATAACAACTGACATATTTTTCAAAGATAACTAGATCAAAGAAATTTTTTAAATTTTACACCCAACAAAAATGTGTGTTAAGATTTTTTCAATCTCACTCTTTATTCGAAATTAATTTCAAAATTTCTAAAAATTTCGAAATATGTATTTGGTACTTCAGTGTCATCACTGGTATTTCTAATTATTATCAGTATCTTCCAATTTCATATCAAAAAATCACCACAAAATTTAAAAATATGTCATAATTTATTTTCGATGCAAACTAAAATATTTTTGAAATTCTAAGGAGAACTTTTCATTTTCAGCTAATGATAATAATAAATAATGAGAGCTAGGTACATATTTTTATGCTCCTCGAAAACAAGTTCACTTTTATTTTAATTATTATGATTGATAAAATTAAAGAAAATCCATTACCATAACACATTAAAAACGCTTTCATAATTCGCTACGTACATAAATTTAAATTATTTCCATTTACAAATAAAATCTTTTTTCCTACAAATAAAATCTTCTAAATATGCACAAACAATAATTTAAAACAAAAATAATCTCTTAATTTCATATGCAAATTAAAACATTAAGAAATATTTATTAACAATTAAAATTTTTGTTGTTTTCTTCTATTTTTTTTGTTTTGTTCACACCATTTGTTTGAAGAATATTTATTCGATTTTGTGTAGTACTACGATGAGTATGAGCCAAAAATAGCAGACAACACGTTTCTACAATTTATTGGATTTTTTCTTTGAAACAAAATAAAAATGTGCGATAACGCATTGTACCTCTCTCTCTCTCTCTCTCTCGTTCAACGCTGTTTCGCAACACATGTTTTTCGCACAAGCAATTGTACGCTCGCTTGTGACGTTGTGCATATTAGTTGGCAATTTATGCCTTGTCACTTTATATCCCATATGGTCTAGTGGCTAGGATATCTGGCTTTCACCCAGAAGGCCCGGGTTCGATTCCCGGTATGGGAAGTAAATTTTTTTTTTTTTCTAATTCCATTTTTAGTTTCTTTTTTATTTATTTTTTTTATGCGTGTTGTATGAATGTGTATGTATGTATGTTAGATATTAGTAATAAATTAAGCGCATAACTATTTCCCGTGTTTCTATATTTTCTTGTTTTTTTTTTTAACCATACCATACCAAACAAACTTTCCTGCAAAATTTTTTTCTATTTTTTTTATTTAATTACAGTTAAAGAAATTGGAAATGGTCGATCACCGTTATTGCAGGAGCCGCTCTATGGAACACGCCCACAGCAATACAGTGAGTAAAAAAGTTTTTACCGTTTTCGTTTAGGATTTTTCTTTTCTTTTTGCTTATTTGAAATTAAATTTGAGATTTTATTCTCTCTTATATGATGAGAAAGTTTAAATTAAATTTTTGTCTAAAGTATATGTTGTTGATACTCTTGACACACATTTTCTATTAAATTTTTATTCCGTCCGCTTCTCCCCTAACCCCGACAAGCAGCAAACCGTAATTCCTTTTCTGGCAACATTTGTTTTGATTTCTATATATATATATATATATATATATATATTTGTTGTTGCTGCTGCTGTTGCCTGCCTGCTGTTGTCATCTTCAAATATTTCTTGTATGCCCAGATGACTGTCACGTTTTAATGTTGTATGTTTGTAAATTCCTGACCCGCCTCAAAATTTACACATGTGCTAAAATTTCATCTTAAGATTATGATATGTACTTCTTTTTCTCTCTTTTTATTTTTCTTTCCTTCCTTTCTTCCTTTTATTCCATTTTCCCCCAAATGCATACAAAATGCATTATGTATCAAGTTTGATTGAGTTGAATGTGTTTGTGCGTAATTCTGAGACTGAGACTACTCTTAATATTTTTCACACGTACTAGTGTGCTTTACATTTGTATTTATATTTATGCATACATTTTGGTGTATGTATTTTGCTATAAGAGAACCCGGTAGGAAACGCCTCGCATAATGTCACTTACTAGTGGATTCAAAAAAGCCTTTGGAATCAAGAGTAGTGATCATATCACGCAAAATAGAAAGAGTTATCTCTGAACGCCTCATCCCTTGGAACCGCTACTAAGGTAGGAAATCTTTCAGTGAAGTGCAACAATGTGGAACTGCCTTAAACAACCGTATTTTTTTTTGGCTCGATATCAATTTCAAGAGCATATCAGTGGGGAAGGGGGGAGAAGAGAGGTTGATTTATTGTGCCTTACAATCTTAGAGACCTTGATTTTCATATATCACACTTTTTTTCTATATATTTTTCTTGAGAGTTCCCTCTGAGACCTTAGTCCGTTCTAATAAATTTTCAAATACAATTAATTAAAACCGAATTAACCGAAACTTGCCCCAAAAAACCACTGCCATTTCAGTTCTGTGTCTATGAAATTTTTTAAACCTTCATTTTTTAACTCTTTTCCTGATCAGTACTCTATTGTTTTCTGGAACCTAGTTTTCGGAGATTATCTAGCAAGTCCTACTACTACATTAGGTAAAAAAATCTAGGGAAAAATTATGATCTTTAGTTGACTCTAAAAGGCATGAAAAATTTACCTACTATAAACAGAGCTGGATAAATTCAATTAAATTACAATACCAATTCCAATTCCAGGGAATTTGTAACTGGTAATTCTTGTTTTCAATTCCTTAGTAATGTAATTGATAAAAGTTTCAATGCCATTACAAAGAATTGTAATCGGTAATTAGAATTTTTAAATTCCTAGGTAATGGAATTGAAAAAATTTTCGATTCCATTACAGGGAATTGTATTTTGTAAATAAAAATATATCAATTCCTTAAAGGAATTGAAAATGTAATTGAATAGAAAGGAATTTAATATTTAAGTGTAATCAATTACTTTCTTGGAATTAAATTCCAATATATTTGGAATGATTCCTCGAAAGTAATTGATTCTTTATTAGTTCAATTCCAAAAAAGCAAAAAAAAAAAAAAAATGCTTCTAATAAGCCGTTACGAGAGAGGTGACCCGCACTTTATACTGGTTCGCTCGTAACGGCTTATTGGAAGAATTTTACAATATTTTCCGATTTTTGTTTTTTTTGGGGAGCTTTTTTAGAATTGAACTAAAAGAGAATCAATTACTTTCACGGAATTATTTCAACTAAAAGGGAATCAATTACTTTCGCGGAATCATTTCAACTAAATTGGAATTTAATTCCAAGAAAATAATTGATTACGCTTAAACAATAAATTCCTTTCTATTTAATTACATTTTCAATTCCGTTCAGGAATTGATATATTTTTAATTACAAAATACAGTTCCCTGTAATGAAATCGAAAATTTTTTCCATTCCATTAAATTAAATCCTAGAAATTTAAAAATTTTAATTACCGATTACAATTCCTTCTAATGGAATTGAAACTTTTATCAAATTTAAAGCACCAATTACAATTCCTTGTAATTGGAATGAAGATGGAATTTAACTCCTAATGTAATCATTACTACCATACTCTGACTATAAATCGATTGTACCTACATCAAAAGTTTAACCATCTGCTTGCATTCTATAATTTATTAGATACTTGTGAGCTTGCTTCAAAAACATAGAAGGTACCTGTACTGCAGTTTTTCGACTAAATCTCAAGGTACTAAAAACTCTAATTCCAAGCATTTATATGAAATTATAAATTCCTCTACCAAGTCTTTTACTAAGTAGTGCCAATTCATTCCAAACATTAATATGAAACATTTTACAAGCTTTCAATTAAACCAATCAATCTCAATCATGTATGAATAATTTTGTATCTCCAAATTAAAATTATATGATTAATCAATTAACTTTGATTAATTGGAATAAAATTATTCGAACAAAATAATCAAACAATTTCTTTGTATTTCAATTTTTTTTAGATTTTTTCAGTACTTATCTATGCGCTTTATACGCAACCATTAATCGAGTTAATCATTAATCAAGAATTTTCCTTAATCTGAATTATTGATTAAACGATCAATCGCAAGGCCCTACTTACAACCAAACTAATCAACCTCAATCAGATTTCAATCAAATTAATTAATCAAGTAATCATTCTTAGTTATTTGTATAAAAGTTTTTGAAATTTCCTATCAAACTTTAAGGATTTTGCAATTTTCTCAATCTAATCAAAATAAACTTCATGGTTCATCATTCCTAGTCTTTGATATAAAAAATATTAGAATTTTCAATTACAATCAATCATCACACCTCAGAATTTTTATATTGTATATGCATGAAGAGATTGCAATTTATTAATAAAATCTCAAAAATTTAAATTTAAAAACATATTATTATCTACTATTATTTATATAAAGAAAATTGGATTTTAATATTTTAATCGAAACTTTCTATTAATATTAATCATTTATGTAAAGGAACTTGTTAACACTTAATCGAATATTTCAATCAAACTAATAAATCTCAATCATTTATACTAAAAAGATTGCAATAAAATATTTGGATCTTTAAACCAAACTAATCAACCAAATAAACATTTTTAGTCTTTGATATAAAATTGATTTCGATTTTCCAATCAAATATCAAGAAAGAACAAAATGCTAATCTCAAAAGCTTTCGAATATAGAAATATTGCAATCTGTCAATCTGATTTTAAAAAGAATTGGGATTCTACTATCAATTATAAAAAAAAAATTGGCATGCTTTTATTAAACCACAATAATTGGGAAGTATTGAAGAACGGTTTGAATCATTTATTGGAAAACGATTAAAATTTGAGATTAAATTAAAAACCCCAAGAACAAAAGAAGAAAGATTTCTCCCACGTATTTAGACTTGATAAATTCGAAGCCAAAGTTCGATTTAGCTCATCATGTCAAATTTTCAATAGTTTTTTGAGGTTAGAAAAAAAATTCTGATGTAGTGATCGAAATCAGGATGCTTCCGATGCTTCCGAGACAGAATTCCATCTTTTTGTGGTCTGTCTAAGCAATTAGCTTAAAAATCTATAAATATTGAGAATGCAGAAAATATGAAAGCAGTAAAAATATTTCAAAATTTGAAAGTATTAATTGATGGTTTAATTTAGGTAAAAAAAATATTTTTGAATAGCTGTTAACTATAGAAAGCAGCCATTACTAAAGACAGATATTTTGGTTTTGCGATCATTCAAAAATCATCCTCCAAGCTCTTGGATGCACTAATGGCGCTCATAAATGATTTTCTATTGTACATATTTACCAATGTAGAAACATCGTTTGCAAATTTTCCAACTGGGCACCTATATGGGAGTATGAAAATTTGAAATTTCAAAGCAAATGTGATGATGATGTGGTGATGCAAGCGTGCGCTTTGAATGTGATTCGCTAAAAGTGAAATGTGTGTAGCTCTTATTTCTAGCTTTTGCTTTTTTTTTTACTTTCTTCAATATCAACATCATTCATCTCTCCTTTTTTTGTTTTTGCATTTCTAACAAATTAGTGATTTTTCACTTGATTTATGCATGAAGTATGCAAGTAGTATGTTCTAAATGTACGTCATAATGGTTTTTGTCAAGCAGATGTCAAATGTCACTTTCCATTGAAAATTCCGTTTTGAAAATTCTCATAAAACTGAAGTAGTTTCCATTTCATATTTTCAGAATTTCATTTATGAACTGGGTCGATAAAGTTGCACGGAAATAGATTTTCCACTAATTAATATTTGAATATGAGAGTTTGTGTGTGTGTGTATGTGTGTGTGTGTGAAAAGTTAATAAGTTTTTTTTTTTTTGCTGATTTACATAAAAGTGAGGTTATAGTATATCAAGTGCATGAGGTTATTGAACATAAAAGTGAGGTTAGAGTGCCGACTATGAGTGCATGAATGAACGTTCTGATATATTGCAAAATAGTTTTATTAGATTAATAAGTTTTCAATGATTTTCTCATTTTCTATGTAGTTGTAATTAATTTTTAATTGACTTTAAAAAGAAAAATCAAAAGTTTTATCTTTAGAGAAGATACATCATGATTTGTTTTCTATAAAAATTATTATTATTAGATTAAAAAAATCTGCAGGCACTAACAAAATGAATGAATTAATAGCAAAACTTCTTTAATTCTCTATAAACTGAAATGATTGCAGCTCAAAAGGAATACTTCACCTTCTTATCCTTAGTATCTTTACGAACTTTCTTTAAAATAATTGGAAATTTTTTAAAACGAAATTAAACCAAAAATGGTAAACTCGTAAACTTTGAAATAATTTTTGCCAAAATGCAATTAAAAATTTTTCACTTAATCTTTTGCAACAATCATTTCCGCAAGGATTTCACAATTTCTACTGCTTCTCTGTATTCTGTAGTATCACAAGAAAATAAAACTAAATAATAAAAGTAGGAAAAACCAAAAACAAACATAAATTAAATATGTGGAATATTCGTATTTGCGTATAATATTACAGATATGTATCTGTGACTATACATACTCATGCTTCTCATACTTCAAATTAAATAGTGTTAAAGAATAAAATAGTTTTCATGTAGATAATGTTTAGTTTACTTATATAATTATGTAGATAATAGATATAGAAAATTTTATATAAATATTCAAAACTAATGCATTCTTTTGAATTAAACGAACGAGCTTTTTCTATCAATCCGTTTTTAATAAATCTAATTTTAAAACAAACTTCCATTCACAATCACAATAAACAAAGAGAAAATAGAATGCATTCTTTTTCATATCAAATCTCAGTTAATGGGAATTCTAATTTATAAAAGTCCCATTCTTTGCTTACATTGTTGTTGATTTGTAATTTAGAAGGTCTAAACTCAAAAAGAATGCATTCTTTAATACTTTTTCTGTGAAGAAACTCATTCATATGCAAGTGAAATGACAGAGAGACTTTGAATTTCATTAGAGTAGATTGCACTTGTTAAAATATAAAAAAAAAAGATTACGAAGACCTTACCATCCAACTCAAACCATTGGCAATCTTTTCTTTAAATGTCTGTCTATTCAGGAATAAATTTTCCGACTGCATTTTTGAAAAATTTCAGTAAATAGCAATAAAATTACAAGATAGAAGGAAAGCCGATAAAATGCTCAGTTTAGTTAAGTTTTAATTACTTTTGATTTGCACCTCTGGCTTTTTTGATTTTATATTGAAAACATAAGTTTTTCCTTGATTTTTTCTCCAACGCTTTGCAGATTTATTTTCAGCTTCTTCCAGCATATATTTACTTTTTGAATTTACATTTAAGTAAACAATCAGGTATGATCAGCCATTCAACTTCATTTAATATTTACAGCTCCATGACTAATTATAAAACAGAAAAAATAGCCATTACCTTTGCATTACCAACCTTTGTTTTTAAAGTTTACAGTTTTAAATTTTGTTATTTTTCTTTTTTGGATTGAAAGCTTTAAATTAGACAAGTTTTTACATTTTTTTAGACTAAAATATATGAGATTAACATCGAATATTGCATCCTTACCAACGGCTATTCTGATTCTTCTGATCAGTAACTGTTTGTCTTTATAAATAAATTTGCCATTCAAATATCAATTTCTTCTTCAAATTCCGATTTTTCCAGCTACTTTTCTAAAAAAGTTCAACCAATACCAAAGTCTGTTGAACTTCCTAAACCTTATCCAAATTTGAAGAAATAAATCTAAGAACGTTATATGGAAGTATCTTATTAACTTGAAAGATTTCAGATTGGAGTTTGCATTCAATAACCATTACTGATGCATTACCGACCGAATTTAGTTATTTTCCCATCTAAACTTTCTATTCGATAGTTAAGTTTTAAATTTTTTTTTGGGAATTTTTACTAAGGTGTTGCCTAAATGGATTTAATAACCATTATCATGGCCTTACCGACAACAGTTTTGGATTTTTTCTGTTCTAAATGTTTTTCTTCCGCTTCTAAAAATTCAAACAAATAATTCTGAATTAAAAAATTGTTTAACTTTTAAGCTGGAAAGTTACCTAAATTGATTTAACTGCCATTACCGATAGATTACCTTATGTTGCTTTCCTAATTTTTTGTGTTGACTTTATTTATTTCTTTTATAAAGATTTCAGCCGACGATTTAGGTTATAAATTCGATTGATTTTTATACTGAAAGCTGACTACAATTTTGAGCCATACCGACAACTGTTTTCAATTTATGCAGTTAAAAATTTCGTTATTCTCTTTTCCAAAGGATTTTAATAATCAAATCAAGCTAACTACAATTCGTTAAATTTTTCTAAAGATTATTCTCGATTGACTATATTGATTTTACAGCCATTACCGATACATTACCGACCACTGTTTTCAAGCTTTTCTGCTCTAAAGTTTTTATTTCTTTTCTAAAATCTTGAATCCATGAAATTAGTCTAAAAATTTTTCAATTTTCAGTTTAGAAACCTAGATTGACTTAAAAGTCATTACCGATGCATTACCGACCATTGTTTTTAATCTTTTCAGTTCAAAATGTTTGCACTGCTCTTCTAGAGACTTCAATCCATAATCAAGGTTTCAAATTTGTTCAACATAGTAGCGATTACTGATGCTTTACCTACAAGGGTTTCTATTTTTTTCAGTTTTACATTTTTTCCTTATTCTGCTTTTAAAGATTTCACTCAATGATGCTTAAAATTTTTTAAACTGTTAGATAGAGAAGTTATCTACATTGCTGTAACAGCCATTACCGATACATTACCGAACGTTTTTCAACTTATTTTTAATCTTTTAAGCTCAAAAATTTGTTATTCCTGTTTTATAGATTACAATCCATGATACGGTTTCAAATTTGTTCAACATAGTAGCAATTACTGAGGCCTTACCGATCACTGTTTTTCCAATTTCACGTTTTTTCTTCCTTCTGCTTTAAAAGATTTCAGCTAATATTGTTAAAAATAGTTTTAATTGCTAAATTGAGAATTTATCTACATTGTTGTAATAGCCATTACCGATGCATTAACAAACGTTTTTCAACTTAACAATGTTGAATATGTTTATTTTTTTTTTTTTTAATTTTTGAACAAAAACACTGACTGCATTGATTTTTCTATTTTTCAGCCATTACCAATGCATTACCAAGCACTCTTTTCAAGCTTTTCAGTTCTAAATTTCATGAATGTCCTCTTAAAGATTTTAATCAACGCTTTAAACATATAATTTATTACATTTTTTAAAGAAGCATTGATTAAATTGATTTTACAGCTATTACCGATACATTACCAACCACGAATTTCAAGTTTTTCAACTTCAAATTTTTTCATTCCTCTTAAAAATTCTAATACATCAATTAGGCATAAAATTAGTTCCAGTTCTAACCGAGAAGTTATTTACATTGATCCAAAAGCCATTACCGTTACCTTACCGATCGTTCCTTTGAATTTTTTCAGTTCAACATTTTTTTATTTGTCTTCTAAAGATTTAAATCTATGTTATTGCATTGAGATTTGTTGTATTTATAAACAACGAATTTATCTACATCCAATTTGACATAAAAAAACATTCAATTGTCTACATGTAAAATAACAATCAACTAATTTAACTACATTGCACTGCAATGCAAACCAACTGCCAAGTATTTGAATGAGTGGCAGTTTTTCCCTGCAGTGTGAATCTTTTCCCAAGTGAGTTCATATTCAAAATTTTACTAAATAAAATTGAGCAAGAAATCCAAAAAAAGAAGGAAGTAAAGTTTCAGTAGAAATGCAACAAACAATGAAGTAGTTTAAAAACACAAAGTGAAAAACTGAAATATTATGGAAATAATAACAATAATGATTTTTTTCACACACAAAAAAAAAAGAAGAAGCAATTGTGAATTGAAATCAAAAACTGTCGAAATTGTACACATTATAAAAATTGCTGCCGCTACCACAATTTCGTAGTCCTTTTTTCCTTTGCCTTCTTTCCTTGACTTCATTTCGGTCGGTTGATTGTGTGTTTTTCTTACTTAGTAGTTACTCTGGTTTATTTAACTTTCCATTTTCATATTATTACTTATGGGAATTATGGTTATATCCTTTCTAATAAGTATCCTTGGGGAAATTATTTCATTTCATGTTCCATTTTCTTGTTTCTTGCTTGTTTTTTTTTTTTGTTTGTTTTTTTTTTTTTCATATAGAATTCAATTTCGCGTTTAATTTGCAGTGAATTTTTCATGATTGTTTCAAGTTGTTATTTGTTTTTGCATTTTGAAAAAACTTAAACTACTTACTTACCATTACCATTATAAAAAGTTACAACTGTTTGTGTGGTTTCAGTTTTGCTTTGAAATATAGTATATAAAAGTAGTTAACAAAATTTTGTGTTAGTACTTACCTAAATATTGTATAGTAGCCACAAAAGTGTTATTTGCCACAAAAGTCCAAAAGTAACTACTTGTATATCTTCATAATTAACCACAATGAATGTTTCTCATTAAAATTTTGTAAAACGAATTAAAAAAAAAAATAAATAAATAGAAACCAACGAAAAACCAAGCAAGCCAAAATTTAACCAGCAACAACATAGCCACAATTGTTTTTGGCTATGGAAAAGAATCTAAAACAAACCCAAAAAAAAAAAAAAAATATTTAACTCAACCGCAGCATAATTCAAGAAGAAATGCAATTCAATTAAGATTGCTAAAAAATTGTTGATGTTGAAAATAAAATAATAAAAAGTTGTTAAAAAAAAAGAATAGAAAAATACAATATACGCTAGAGGCAAATGGTTTTGTAAACCCTTGACGTAATTTTTAATCTGGCATAATTTTAATTACGTAATATTATTAGCTGCTCAACCTCAAGCATTTTTTTTTCGTGTTGAGTTGTTCTGTTCGATACCTCTTGAAATTTGTTTTTTTTTTTTTTTTGTTTGTTTTGTTTTTCTGTTCAATTAGTCATTTCTATTTAATTTCTAAAAATTAGCATGACCAAAGAAATTTCTACTGAAATTTAAATAAATCGAAATCTGAAATGCTTGAACAATTTTGCTATAGAAATTTCCGCCAGAGTAGATTTGGAAAATGATACTTCGGAAACTGTATTTGCGTTTTCTGAAACCAATTTAAAGTTTAGAAAGGGTTCCTAATGCTCGAATTCTCCTTTCTTACAAACTCTAGTTCCGCTAATTGCATAAGCATAGCCATTACAGAGGCATTACTAACACTTTTAAATTTCAATTGGTCTTTTATGAAAACATACGCTCGCCAGTGAAGTCCCATTTTACTCTTTGTAAAAATTTGTATTATTAATTCGGCTTTAAAGGCATTACCGAGGGCTTACCTATTCCTATTATGTTTCACTTCATAAAATAATGTTGAAATAGTTGTGCAGAAGAGTGTTAAATTTCTATTCGTGTACTAGCATGAATCAGGTTAACAGTAAATTATAGCAATAATCACAACTAGAAAGGTATTTACATAAACAGTACAGGAATAACCATTACCGAGGCCTAACCGATGTCGGCGGTTCTTTTATAAAAGTGTGGGCTACCTTATATAGAAAGTGAAATATTCTTAATTTTAATTCAGTAATAGCAACTGAAAAGTTATTTAATTATATTGTAATACTGGGCTAGCCATTACCGAGGCCTTACCGACTCTGCTACATGTCGTTGGACCTTTTTTAAAAGTGTGTGCTACCTTAGCATTAAATTTTCTACATATTCTATTGAAAAAAAAGGAGTTATTTATTCAATCTGACAGACTTTACCTTAGACCCATTAAGTTTTACTCTACAAAATAATGTGGAAATAGTTGTACAGAAAGTGAAATATTTTCCATTTTATAAACTGAGAAGCTTCATGTTATCAATATAAAACAGTCAATAATCACAACTGAACACTTATTTAGTTATTTAATACTGGAATAGCCGAGACATTACCGACTCTGCTACATATCGATGGGTCTTTTATAAAAGTGTGTGCTAACTTTGCATTAAATTTTCTACATATTCTTTTGAAAAAAAAAAAACTTAGGTATTGATTCAATCTGAAAGGCTTTGCCTTGGGCTTACCTATACCCATTAAGTAGGATGTAGGATTAGTTGTATAGAAAGCAAAGTATTTTTTATTTTATAGACTGAAAAGCTTCAGGTTATCAATGTACCATACTCAATAATTGCAATTGGAAAGTTATTTCGATACAAAAAATTGGGATAGCTATTACCAAAACCTTACCAGCGGCTCAGAATATAACTGAGTCTTTAAGAAAGGTCCATGCATTTGAAGATATGAGTTTTTTTCATTCTTCTGAAAATTTTTAGCAATCACTCAGTCTGATAGGTATTACCAAGGGCTCACCTAAGTTTAAAAAACAAAAATTAGTTTTTCATCCTAGTTTCGTGTTCTTTAGCATTGAATTCTCTACAGTCGATAGTAGCAGCTTCAAAATCTATTGTGGAATAAAAAAAGGAGTCATTACCGAGTCTTTACCGACCCTTCAAGCCGATTGTTCTTTAATAAAAGTGCATGCCTTTTTAGCTTGAAGTTTAGATTCAGCTTTTTGAACTAATCTTGAAATACTAATCATTTAGTCTGATGCGCTTACCGAATCCTAAAAACAATAACCCTAGTAAAATAATTGCAATCATTAAAAAGAATAAAAGGCTGCCCATTACTGAGACCTTGCCGACTTCTCAACATATCATTGGGTTTATAATAAATGTGTATGATTTATCTGCATTAAAATTTTCTATTTATTTTATTCCGAAATTTTACCAATTATTTAGTTTAGAAGGTGATGATCGATGATTTGCTATTCACACAAAGTTTCAGTTTGTTCACGTATTAATTTCATACAGTCAATAACAGCAGCTTAAAAATAAATCATAAAAATTATAACTAGCCATTACCGAGACCTTACCAACTTCTCACCATATCGTTGGCCCTTTAATAAATGTGTATAACTTTTCTACATTGACAATTTCTTTTTAATTTGTTGCGAGATCTCACCAATTACTTAGTTTTGAAGGCATTACCAAGGGCTTACCTACAGATGGCTTAAACCGATGAGTATGCATTAACACTAGTTTCATTATTTTAGCTATTCATTTCAATAACAGCAGCTTATAAATAAATTGTACATTATGTGGCTAGCCATTACCAAGATATTACCCACTTCTCACCATATCGCTGGGCTTCAAATAAATGTGTTTGACTTTTCTGAGTTAACATTTCTCTTTATTTTAACCCAAAATTTTACTAGTTAATCAGTTTGGAAGGCATGACCAAGAGCTTACATAGAGATTACTTAAACCGATGATTAGGTATTCATACAAGTTTCAGCTTTTTCAGCTTTCTTATTTGAATTTCTTACCGTTAATGACAGCAGCTTAAAAATAAATTGTACTATTTGAGGCTAGCCATTACCGAGACCTTACCGACTTCTTACCATATCTTTGGGTTTTTAATAAACGTATTTGACTTTCCAGAGTAACATTTCTCTTCATTTTACTCCGAAATTTTACCAGTTATTCAGTTTAGAAGGCATTACCAAGAGCTTACCTACAGATTACTTAAGCCGATGATTAGGTATTCATACAAGTTTCAGATTTTTCAGCTATGAGCTTTCTCCAGTCAATAAAGCAGCTTGAAAATAAATGATAACTAGCCATTACCATGACCTTACCGACTTCTAAACATATCGTTGGGTTTTTAATAAATGTGTATGACTTTTCAGCGTTAACATTTCTTCTTATGTTATTGTGAAATTTTACCAATTGTGGCTAGCCATTAGGTAGACCTTATCGACTATTTGGCATATCGCTGAATCTTCATTAAAAGTTTTTAACTTTGCAGCGTTAAACTTTCTCTTTATTCTACTAAAAAGCCTTACCAATCCATTAGTCTAGCGGGGATTACCAAGTGCTTACTATGTTTAAAAGCAATTACGAAGTTTTTCGGCACTTGTTTGTCTCTTAAGACATTGGATTTCTTATTATCTTTATGAAAAACTTAGACCATAATTTAGTTCTCGGGTAAGGGTAAATAAAGTGATGATTCTGAGTGTAAACTTCAAATGATTTCCAAGACCTTTGCAACTCCTGAAAACCTTCATGAAGTTTTCAATGGAGTTTTTCAGTTTTCATTAGGCTTCAGTTTCAAAAAGGACATAAAGTGCCTAACTTAAACAATATTCAGTTTTTATTTTTAAATTATTTCATTCCTGTGTTTGAAAGTTGTTAAAAAAAATTATATAAATAAAAGTCAATTTAAATCCAACTAAGTACCTGTAAATTGCAATATTTTTGTATACTGCAAAATGTCAAACTGTGATTGATTCATTTTCCAAACATAAAATATCAAAACAATTTATTTTGAACGTCATTCAGAAAAACTTGACTTATCGTTAAAATTGTTATGAAAACTGCAAATAAAAAAAATAAAAAAACAAACAAATACATAAATGCCAATGAACGTATTCATAGATTAGAACAAAATATATACAGCGAACATATCTCAGTACGTCATTTGATATGTCATTTGACACAATGTCATACGTCAAACTTGACTTAATTTTAAAGTGTGCGATTAAAGTGCAACAAAAAACAAACAACAAAAAATTGCTTTAAAAAATCAAGAATAATGTGCACAAAAAAAAAAGATCACAAAAAAAATAAAAAATAAATAAATTCCAAAACCAAACAAAACACAAACGAAGCAAATAAAGTTCAAGTGGTTTTCTTAAGCAGAGCGGAGTGGGGAGCTAGAGAGAAGGCAGCTAGCATATAAAATGTATACGCTGCTATGTCTCTGTAGTATTATTAACTTTTAGAGTTTGTGTAGCAATGTGGGAATATATGTATGTGTTTGTTTCTCTATCGCTGTCGCTGTCGCTCTCTGTGTGATTTTGTGTGTGTGTGACAGCACGCTTAAAGTATCGAATGAAAATTTTAAGTAAATCCCTAAAGTACAAAAATTTTCAAGTGCAATAAAATTAAACTTTTTAAGCTTTTCGCTAACGTTACATTTTGTATGTTATTTTTATAGCTATACACATACAGTCACAAACACATGGCATGACACACACATGCGAGTAAATTTCATTTTATTCTTTTATTTACGCTCCACACATTGACAATAAAACAGTTAATACACTATACTCACACTTCCTAGTTAGTTTTTTTTTCTTCTTCTGGTTATTGTGTTGTCCTTTTTACGTTTCCGCCTCGAGTAACCGAAAAGCGTATCCTTTTTCTTTCTTTCCTTTTTTTCAGATATCCTTTCTTTTTGATATACTTTTCTATTTTTTTTTTTTTTTATTAATTTTTTTTTATAGCTAAAGTCATCGTGAAAAAATGTCGGAAATATTTGCAAAGAAAAATATAAAATTTTTGGGGTGAATAAAAAATTTCATACAAAAATATTGCACCATTGCAATTTTTGCAGTTGAGTAAATTTTCTTCGTTGCTTTTTGTGCATTCAAGTATCATCGCCGTCCTTCTTACCCCTCCCATCATCAACCATAATATTATTACTAAGAAAAAAAAAACAGAAAAAAAAAATATAAATTAAAGATAGAAAATTTAATTCTGCTTTCTGGTTGATTTTCCTGCATTTATTTTTTGTTTATGTCGATCAAAAACTTGATGAATAAGAACCTCCATTACTTCAGTGTTGGATGAGGAAGTGGTTTTAAAACGGCCCCACAATAGGGTTCTCTGTATCGGCCAGTGTAAACGATCAACCAGTAATGCGAGTCTAAGTTTGAAGTCACTATTTTTATGGAATATTCTTCTTTTTTTATGGGATCATATGCCATAAATAGAAATGAACTAAGGTACAGTTTCTGAACAGTAAAGTGAAAAGTTTTTTATTTTTGTGTGCCGATGATTGAACCCGGACACCGTACATAGGAGTCTAACAATACCAGTCATTACGCCACGGTGACCACACTATAGTTTTTAACAGATTACGTTAGGTTAGGTTAGGTAAGGCTAGGTTAGGTTAGATTAAGTTAGGTTAAGTTAAGTTAGGTTAAGTTAGTTTAGGTTAGGTTTCCCAATGTCCCGTATAAATTGCTGTTATTCGTACGGTTCTTTAGCTTTGGAGAGCTTATATTGCGGCTACATCGTTCTAGATGTGACACAAGTTGTTACGCCTCTCCATTTAAAGTCGGATTGTTGAAAGAAAAATGTAAAAGTATCTCTTTTAATGAAATTTAAGGCAGATAGAACCTGTTCTGACTGAGAAATGATCAGCGAGAACCATTTCTAGCCAGAGCATCGGCATTCTCATTTCTGCTAATGTTCCTCTGTCCAAGCACCCAAATGAGAGTTAAATTAATGTGCAGTCCAAGTCTGACAAGTTCTCTCTTGCACTCATCAACTAGTTTGGATTTGGAAATTCTTGAGATCATTTTTTTCTTTTGGTACATCGTTTTAAATTACCCTACTAGCTTCTAAAATAGAAAATGCTTCCGCAAGGAACACGCTAGAAAAGTCTGGCACCCACTCCACAGTCCATTTTTGACCCGATCAGCTCAATCGTGTCTCGTAGAAATTAAAATTTTAAAGTTTAAGTTATCAAAACAAAGTTTTGAAATGTTTTTGGTACCAGGCTTACCGGTAGGACATTGATTATATTACTGTGGACATGTGATCCAGAGGCCCAGCATCCTGACTTTTTGAATCTAACTGCTCTATTAGTCACGTATAAATCTAAGTGCCAAAAACGTTAAGTGCGTCAGTGAGGCACAGAAGTAGTTTCGAGAGAGATGTTTATTTTTCATAGAGAAGAGGATCAACTCTGTGTCCTAGACCATTCCTTTCCGTCCAACTAGTAAGCGTGGCCAAATTAGAGTGCAAAATACCTATAAGTGTGCTCGGATATTTGCCTCTAATCGCAATGTCCATGTCATCCGCGTAAGCAGTGACGTGGCAACCACAAGAGTTTCTGCAAGTTTCCCGAAAATAATTTTCTCCAAATCATTAAAACTGATGCTTGAGTTTATCACAATAACACAATGGATCGTCATACATTACCAACTATTGATATCAGCAAAAGAAAATCTATTTTTAAAATCCGTTGGCTTGGAATGCCCCTCCCCCCTGCATCACTATGATATATAACTTCAAATGAAATTGCAAAATTTCATATAGCAAAAAAATAATTTAAAAACTTTTCTTCGATTGCACTTTTGGCGTGTGTTTTCTGCTGATAATAATAAAAATTGACACAAAATTTAACAAAAAAAAAGTAGCAAAATAATAAATAAAAGAAAAACTCATAAATTGTATTATAGTGTGCGTGTGCTTGCAACAATGTTTGTAAAAATTATATATATATGAATGTGATTGTCATTTTAAAATCTTTTCATGTCATTTCAAATCTTTTTGCAAGTACTAAGAAAAAATACAAAAATAATAATAAGTCGAAAATATAAAAATATACAAGTACAAAAGTACAATATACAAAACTTTTCACTTCCGTTTCCTTTCATTTCTTCTTGCTTCTTCTTCCTACTTATTCTCATGCGCGCGCAAAAAACATTTGCGCCACAATTTGCAATTTATCAGCAAAATATTCTTTTTTTTTTTTTTTTTTTTATTTTTTTACTGATTTATTTATTTTTTTTTTTCTTCATTCATGTTTCTTTAACAAATGTGATGTGATTTCGGTGTTTTTTTTTTCATCAGTTGTTTGCTAAATATTTTATAAGAAATCACGCACACACAAACAAATATTCGTGACATCGTCGTCGTCGAAGAAGAAAAAGTAGTAGAAAAAATTCTAATAGTTGATAAAGTTAAAGTGAAATAAAAATTGAGATATTGTTGAAAAGCGTTTGGAAATATCTATTCTCTTGTACTATTTCCGTTTTCTTGTGATATTTCCTGCCATCTTTTATTTTTACATTGTTCTTTTTTATATCTCTACTATATGAAGTAAAGCAGTGGCGTGTTTAGAAATTACAGCTTCTTTATAATTTTCAGATATCGATAATTGTTGATTCTCTGGTTTATTTTACGAGTGCTGGACTAAATTTCTTGTGACTGAGATTCACAAGAGCGCAACCTATTACTTTCTGGCCTAACTATAAAATTGTTTAAATTTTCAAATTATAGTTTCATTATTTCTAGTAGCAATATTTTTTCATAAATTGCGCCTCTTTATTTCACCCTGAAACACCCCTGTTCAATATCTACGCATGCTGCTCGCAAGTTCTATTCTTTCGTTGTCTTCACTCGTTTATTTCAATATTGCAACACTGATTGCAATCAATGTATCAGTGTTTATTTCTTGCTGTTGTTATGCACAAAACACGAAAATCTCATTTTCTTACGAATATTGTTTAAACTAATACTAAAATATTTCAGATTTTTTTTTTTCATTTTTGGATTTTAACGTTTATGGAGAAAACGTGTTTTTTAGAATATTTTGCAAACTAAAATAAAGCTTGATAGTTTTAAGCTATAAAAATGCAAACTAAAGACAAAAGTTACCATATGTTGAATCATGGAGACATGTTTCATACAAGGATTTAGAAATAAGTAGATGAAATACAAAATTTTAGATAGATTTGAAACAATTTTCAAAAATAGAAAATAAAATTTAATCAAGAGAGAAGAAAACAATAAAAAAAACATCCTTGATTAAAAAGAAAACAATGAGCAAACTGGATACCAGTAGACAAAATAGAAACCAGTAAATAAAATAGGAATAAATAGGCAAAATATAAACCAGCGGAGAAAATAGAAACCAAGGAACAAACTTGAAGCCCATGGACAAAATAGAAACGAATGCATCAAAGAGGATCCGATGAATGAAATACAAGACAAGAGATAAATTATTAACCATTTGTCAAAATAGAAACCAATGGACAAAATAGGAATCAATGGATAAAATAGAAACCAATACACAAAATAGAAACCAATGGACAAAATAATAACCAATGGCCAGGAAAGGAACTACTAGGCAAAATAGAAACGATGGCTTGAATAGAGACCAATGGATAGAATAGAGACCAATAAAAAGAATAAAAACTGCTGGGCATAATAGAAAACGATAAACGATTTGTATTTCTTAGCTTAGATGACAAAGTATTTTGCAGGTTATGTCGAAAACCTGACATGCTGGGGTTTTTTAGACCTCGGGTTCGGATTCACCGATTTCAGAAACGTATAGTAAATATAGTCTGACCTCCAGACCTAAAACAAACTCTTTTTTTTTTTGAGTGGCTGTGTTTTCAGTCTAAGGTTTGGATTAATTTTTAATCAAATTTTTACCCTGTTTTCTGGTTTGAATTTGGAGCTTAAATTTCGTCCACTTTTTTTTAAGTTTTCTCCTTTTTTGGACTGCGTTTTAGTCTGAATTTTGGTCAAATACTTAATTAACATTTGGTCTGAAGTTTAGTCTGATTTTTGGCTTGCTTTTGGTTTAAATATTGGTCTGAATTATAGTTCCATTTTTGATCAGAATTTCGGTTTAATGTTAGTTTGAATTTTGGTTTGAATTTCAGGCTGAATTTATATCCGGGCTTTGTTCTGAGTTTCGGGCTTGTTTTTGATCTGAACTTTGGTCGGATTGTTACTCCGATTTTGAGATGTGAGTTGTGGATAAAATTTGTTAACAATTTTTCCTCTGACTTAGTGGTTTGGATATGGGACGAAAATTTGTTTGTTGTTATTTTTTGGTTTAAGTTTTGTTTTAATTTTTTACCTGAATTTCGGTTTGAATTCCTGTTGGATTTTTTGCTTGAATTTTAACTAATTTCTGGTCTGAATTTTGATCCGATTTTTTCTCTGGTTTTAGTTTGAATTTTGGTCTAGTTTTAATTTTTTTTTTTTTGGTCTGAGTTTTGGTTTACTTTTGGTCTGAATATTATTCTGAGTTTTAGACTAAATTATGGTTTGAGTCTTGATCACAATAAAGGTTGATTGAATTTTTGGTATATTTTTGGTCTGAGTTTCGGACTGATTTTTGGCCTGAACTTTGATCTGAGTTTCGGACTGATTTTTGGCCTGAACTTTGCTCGGTTTGTTACTCCGTTTTTTAGACTTTGAATTTTGATCTAATTTTAATCTTTTTGGGTTCGAGTTGCTCTTAATTTTGGTCTGAATTTTAATCTAAACTATGTTTCGAGTATTGATCAGAATTTTAGTGTAAGGTTAGGGTGAATTTTGAACTGATTTTTGGCCTATTTTTGGTCTGACTTTTGGTCTGAATTTTAGACTGATTTTTGGTCTAAGATTTGTTCAGAGTTTCCGACTGATTTTTGGCTTCAATTTCGGTTGGTTTGTTACTCGATTTTTTGCATTAAATTTATGTATTTTTGGTTTCCTTTTCGATCTAAGTTATGGTTTGATTTTTGACCTGAATTTCAGTTGAATTTTGCTTTAGTTTTCGGTTCAAATTTTGAAATGATTTCCGGTTTGAGTTTTAATCTAGAAACCAGTGGACAAAATTGAAACTGATGGACAAAGTAAAGGGGTTTTCAGTAAGGACATAACAATTTGGTATTTAAATAAAACATAGAATAATTGAGGTTTCGGGTTCGATATCGGATTGGATTCGATGTCGTGCCGCATATGACCACCTCGAGTCAATTTTTCACCACTCTTCCACACATATTGGCCGGAACGTTGTCAATTTCACATTCGATATTGTTCCTGAGCTCCTCTAATCCCATAAAAAGAAATTCAACGGCGTTAAATCGCATGAGCACCTCCCTCGGTCATTCGACGGAAGAAAAAATATGCTCTAACCACACCTCTGAATGAAATTCACACCACACACGATCCCTTTTTGTGGATGCCATGCTCTTGAAGCGTGTATGAGAGGCTGAGAGGAAAAGTGGTATAACTTCTACTTTCAGAAAAAATAGAATAATTTTACTTAAAAGCAAAAGCGAAAAGAAATATGTTCAGAGCCAAAATGAAACGAAATATATTCAGAGCAAAAACCGAATAAATGACTATGCTGTTTTTGCTCTGAAAAAATTGTTATACCACTTTACCATAAAAAGGAGGATGAGAGGAAAAGTGGTAGTGGTTCTCAGTTCAGAAAAAAGTGGAATAATTTTACTGAAGAGCTAAAACGAAACGAAATATCGCACATTTACTAAAATACTGTCATAAGTCAAAAAACACGATTTTTGAATTATTCATTAAGTCACGCTTCATATTGTGTAAAAATTTCATAATAATATCTTGTATACTTCTGCAAAGTGGGAGTCAATTGAAAACTTTAAACGCGTTTTCTACAAAATCGAGTTTTTTGAGTTATGACAGTCTTTTAGTAAATGAGCGATATGTTCAAAACAAAAGTGAAACGAAATATGTTCAGAGCAAAAACGGAATAAATCACTGTACTGTTTTTGCTTTGAAAGAATTGTTATACCATTTTTGCTCTTACTTTTAAGTCGTTTTATTATCACTCTAAACCGTATTAAAGCTGACTGTCTTGGAGAATTTGCTAGCATTTTTATAAAAAATATTTTTAGAGATTAAAAGTATCCAACTGCATAGATCTAAAAGTTGGAAACTTGCTCTTGGTTTTGGAGGAAGACTAGAAACTGCCAATGGTTGGGATTTATATTCATAGTAATGTACAATATATAAATAAGTACACGCAGTAAAGCTTTTACTTTGTTTCTTTGGTTTAAACTACTATACTACTTTTTCAACTTAATATAATAATTTTTTTGTGAAGAAAAGTACCATATTATGTAATACATTAACTGACAATAGCAGCGAGTAAATCTAATGTAACGTAAAAAATTCAAAACTACTATGTAATTGCTCCAAAAAAAAAGGCGCCATCATCATAAGCATTTTCAGATTTTAGATTTCAACTAAAAATCGACAATATCAACTGCAACTACAAAAAAAAAAAGAAGTGAAATTGCAACTAGAAACAGAAGTTGAACGCTGAAACAAACAAAAAATGTGTAGCAAGCAAACACTGGCAGCAGTAACGATATGTTGCTGCTGCTGCTGATGATGATGATGTTGATGGCGCACTTAATGACAGCGTGCGCACATATTCGGTGCAACTTGCAATTGCTGTTATACTTCTGCTTCAGATGCCATATCAACAGACAGACAAAGAGACTGACTCTGTCAGTTAGAAGATATAGACGGATTATTGCTAACAACTTGTTTTAAGGGGGAAAAATCAAAGCAGCAGCAATAGCAGCGCAGAAACAAAATGCAATTTTGTATGAAAATGTTGCTAGTTTTTTGCTTTCGATTTTGCGTATTATTTTTTTTTTTCTTTTTTGCTCCATATGTGTGGAGTAAAAAAATTAAGAGCAGCAAAAAAATTGAACTAACAGTCATCATGTTTTTTGTCGCTCAAAAAAAAAAAAAAAAAAAAAAAAAAATATGTTAAAAAATAAAACTTTAAATGATGTAAAGGGAAAAAGAGAAAAATTAATTTTCATTCAGTACATAGATGCAGGGAGAAAAAAATATAAATAAACTAGAAATCTACATTTAAACGAAGAGCTTCAAGCTATGTACTCAAACACACACACACGCACTACACAGCAGCTCCGTATAAATTTCAAATAAATGCTGCAATTTATGTAGCTGAAATATCCATAGCGCATAGCTGCTATGTACCTTAAAAGCAACAACAATAACAAATGTTTTTCATCGTTGACAAGCGTACAGTAAACAGCATCCTCATCGGTAATAGTAATAGTGACGTAACAGAAATAGTCACAACAAATGAACAATTTACGTGCAGCAACATTTTATTTGACAGTTACATATTGGCAGCCAGTAACAACAAAAACAGTTCAACATTTACGTTTGACAATTTAAGCAGGTAAAATTGGAAACGTTAATGAAAACGGAGGGAAATTATTTACACAGACTATACATACAAATAAGCGCAGAGGGACTTTCATTCACAATCAGGTATTTTTGGTTATTTCCTCAGCTTTTTGATGGTACTTTTTTTTTTTATTATCCGTCAGTATTTGGTTATTTTGCTTTTGATATGAATTTCGGTTTAGAGTTTTAGTCTCAATTTCGATTTAAATTTGTTCATTTTTTGATCTAAATTTTGGTTTATTTTTTGGAGTGATAATTTGTCTGAATTATGACACAAAATTTTTATTAAAAATTTCGATCACAATTCTGAATTTTTTTACTGATTTTCAGTCGAAGTTTTGGCATAATTTTTTATCAGATTTTTACTCTGTTTTCAGGTTTGAATTTGGGGCTAAATTTTTGTTTCTTTTTGGTTTAAGTTTTCTCTTTTTTTGACTGAATTTTTATGTGAATTGTGGTCTTAGTTTTGGTGTAAATTCTGGTCTAAATTTTGTTCTAATTTTTAATCTTCTTTTGGTTTAAGGTTTGCTTAAAATTTTTAACTGATTTTTTCTCTGTTTTCTGGTTTGAATTTGGGAAATCCCAATTTTTGTCTTTTTTTAGTTTAAGTTTTGGTCTCATTTTTTAATGGTTTGAATTTTGGCCTAATTTTTAATCTTATTTTTGTCCGAATTTTGGTTTACTTTTGGTCTGAATATTGGTCTGAATCTTGGTCTCAGTTTTAATTTGAACTATGATTTGAGTATTGACCTGAATTTACATAAGTATAAGGTTAGAGTGAATTTCAAATTGATTTTGGCCTATTTTTGGTCGAAATTTTTGATTGCCTTTTTGGTCTAAGATTTGTTCTGAATTCTGGACAGATTTTTGATCTGAACTTTGCTCGATTTATTAATTCGGTTATTGGAAGTAAATTTATGTCAATTTTGGTTAAATTTTTTATTTATTTTGATTGTTTTTTTATCTAAACGTTAGTTTGATTTTTTCTTAAATTATGGTTGAATTTTGATCTAATTTTTGGTAAGAATTTTAAATTAATTTCTCGCTTTGAATTTCGATCTAATTTTTGCTCTACTTCTGATCTGATTTTCGGTCTGAATTTCGATTGAACTTTGGTCTAATTTTTGGTAGGAGTTTTTAACTAATTTCCGGCTTAGGTTTTGATCTAGTTTTTGCTCTAATTTTTAGTAGGAATTTTGAATTGATTTTCGGCTTGAAGTTTTGATCTAGTCTTTGATCTGCTTCTGATCTGATTTTCGGTAAAAATTTTGGTCTGAATTTGGGTTGAGTTTTGGTCTAATTTTTGTTAGGAATTTTGAAATGATTTCTGGCTTGAGTTTTGATCTAGTTATTTTTCTGCTTCTGATCTGGTTTTCGGTCAAAATTTTGGTTTGAATTTTGGTTGAATTTTGATCTAATTTTTATAGGAATTTTGAACTGATTTCCGGCTTGAGTTTTCATCTAGCTTTTGCTCTGCTTCCGATTTAATTTTTGGTCCGAATTTCGGTCTAATTTTTTATAGGAATTTTGAACTGATTTCCGGCTTAAGTTTTGATCTAGTTTTTGCTCTGCTTCTGATCTGATTTTCCGTCAAAATTTTGGTCTGAATTTCGGTTGAATTTTCGTCTAATTTTTGATAAGAATTTCCAACTGATTTTTGGGTCGAATTTTGATATAGCTTTTGTTCTGCTTCAGATCTGATTTTTGGTTTGAATTTTGGCTGAATTTTGGTTGAATTTTGGTCTAATTTTGTTAAGAATTTGGAACTGATTTCCGGCCTGAGTTTTGATCTTGTCTTTGCCCTGCTTCTGATATGATTTTCAATTCAAATTTTGGTCTGAATTTCGGCTGATTTTGGGTCCAATTTTTAATAGGAATTTCGAACTGATTTCTGGCTCGAATTTTGATCTAGTTTTTGTTCTTCTTCTGATATGATTTTTGTTTCGAATTTTGGTCTAATTTTTGGTAAGAATTTTAAACTGATTTCCGACTTAGGTTTTGATATAGTTTTTGGTCTGCTTCTGATCTGATTTTTGCCCTGAATTTCTGTTGAATTTTGGTCTAATTTATTGTATGAATTTTGAGCTGATTTTCGGCTTGAGTTTTGATCTAGTTTTTGCTCTGCTTTTGATCTAATTTTTGGTCTAAATTTCGTTTGAGTTTTGGTCCAATTCTTGGTAGGAATTTCGAACTGACATCTGGCTTGAGTTTTGAACTTGTTTTAACTCTGCTTCTGATCTCATTTTCGGTCTGAATTTTGGTCTAAATTTTAATCTACTCTTAGTCTGAATTTTTATCCAATTTCAGGTTTTCTTTTGGTCTGAGTCTTTGGCTGAATTATGGTTTGTGTTTTAGTCAAAATTTTGGTCCGATGTTAGTTTGAATTTTTACTTATGGTCTAAATTTTTGACTGATTTTTGGTCAGAGTTTCCGGCTGATTTTTAGCCTGAACTTTAGTCGGATTGTAATTCCGTTTTTGATAAAATTTTTGACTGATTTTGGGACTAAACTTTCGTCTTATTTTTGTTTAACTTTTGGTTTCGTTTTTGATCAAAGTTTTGGTTTTATTTTTAGTTTTTTTAAAATTGGTCTGAATTTTTTACCAGAATTTCGGTCTGATTTTTGGTCCAAATTTTGGTTTCAGTTTTTACTTGAATTTTTGTACTGAGGTTAATTTTTTTGTCTGAATTTTTGTCAGAGCTTTAGTCCAAATTTTTATCTACGTTTTTACTTGAATTTTTGTACTGAGATTAATTTTTTTGTTTGAATTTTTTTTGAGCTTTAGTCCGAATTTTTATCTACGTTTGATCTAAGCTTTAAGTTGATGTTTTGATCTGGTTTAAAATTCGATATTTGGTCTGGCTTTCGGTTTGTGCCTAGTTTGTTTTAATCTGCTCTAGACCATCTTCCCAACATATTTCCTATACAGTTTTTCTAAATTCTTATTCTATTTTGCCCAATAGTTTCTATTTCACTCATTGCTCATTTTTTTGTATCGCTATTTTGTTCTCTACTTTCTTGCTTTTGTTTTAAATTGAAAACTTGTCATTAAGAGCTTGCAATTTCTATTCGCATATTATATTATTATACGAAAACTTAAAACTCTGTAAAAATACTTTGAAAAGCACTTGAGAAGCCCTAAATATTTAAAGTTTTCCCTAAAAAAAAGGCGCCAAAACTTTTAACGTTTCTATAAACTAATTTTGTGCTCTTTTTAATTTTTTTCTTGCTATATTGTTTATTTAAAAACTTTTCTAACATTTTCATTTCGCTCACTATAAAGTAGTTAAAATAAACTTTGCTATGAAGAAAAAAATGTAAGCTTTTAAAGGAAACAAATTAATTACGTTATTTAGTTTACTTACAACCTCCTACCAACATTTTCCCATTACTTTTTCTATTCCTATCACTGCATAACATTCTTTTGCAACTCACATTTCTCAATTTACTATAATCTTTAACCTATGTACTAGTTATAAAGGAAAAAAGCAATAACTTAATTGCATATACACAGCGTGACTTATATATATATAGTTTACTTCCTGTCCCTCAACTCTAAAAAAACAAAAAAAAAAAAAAAAAAAAATTGGTAGGGAAGAAGGGGGTGAAAGAAAAATAACCAAACAAAACTTATTCAATTAAACTTTTACTCAAGTAATACCACTATTTCTACATATACATACTAAATTCTCTAATGGAACTCATTTCATTGCTTACGCAATCATATCCCCACTTTCCCCTACCACCTCATATATACATACAACTTGCATACATACTCGCTCATACATACATCTATAAATTAGTTTCATAGAGCTACTATCTATGTATGTATGTAGAACGGCATTGGTGGCAGTTAGTGTGTCTATAAAATTCCCATGAATGCACAATCCTTTCTTTACTTACTACACATCAGCTATAGAAGCACTAGTGGCAACAGCAATCGGTAGCATCTGCTGCCATATAGTTGCAAACAAAAATATTATAAATTTTTGTTATTTCTTTTATATGTATTTTGGTTTAAATTAAATTGCATTTAAAATAATATTTGCGAAAATGGTTGTTGTTGCTTTTGTGCTGCTGCTGCTACTGCTACTTTCACATTTTGTATGGTACTTATTTTCTCGTCATCCATAGCGTCATCGTTGTCGTCATCGTTATGCAAATTTATATAAAATTATTACATTCAATTCAAGTACCACACATATGCTGTATTTAAAGTATACTATATTTTCTTTAGATATTTACATTTGTATAGTTAGTTTCATGGTATATTCTTCATATGTAAGTATATTGCATGCTTCTCCATGCTATACTCAAATGTTGCCTTTTCATTTTCAAATTTTCCCTTAAAATCTAACTGCATTCAATTCTCGTCACATATTTACTCAATTACCTTTATCCTTGTTGTTGCTTGTCATATCAAAGTTTCATTTATGGTAATCCTACAAATGCTGTAAATTTGTATTTTCCTTCACAAAATATTTGATCTCTTTTTCTTTGCTCATTTAATGATTTTCTTATGTAAACTTATTTTAAATCTCTGTGTATGCGTTCGTGCATGTTTCAAGCTCCTTCAAATGTTTTAGGAAATGTATTTTTCATTTGACATTTGCATTGAAAATACACATTTTACATGAATAAATAATGTGTGGTGCTTTTAAAATCATTTTGTTTTAGATAATCATGTTTTAAACTTGTTTACACATTTGTGCGTGAATGTGAAGGAAATTTTCGTGAATCAACAAGCTGATGTTGCATGCTTTTTAGCATATTAATTATATGCTTTAATTTAGGTTATAGTCAGATGCCACGGCTATAAGAAAATTAAAACGTAATTAAAACACGAGTGTTGAATTTGAACCTACTATGGTCAATTTTTTTAAAATAAATTGTTTGGGAACTTCTGGAAATTCTTATTGTTTTTCCGATAGTGAAAATCATTATTAACGAGAAATTAAACCTGTTTAAGTAACTCGATAATTGGGAACGTCAAAATTAAGCCAAAGTATAAAAGGATCAGTTTTGGATCTTAAGTGTGAAATTGAAAAATGTACGATATTTTTACGATAGATCTCTGTCAAACTCTTTTAACCAATTGGCCACTCTAGGTAGGCGGCTCTTAAAATACTTTTGTTGGTGAATTTTCGGCCAAAACTTGTGAGTAAGGACATCTTAATAATACAGCTGATGAACTAACTGGAAGAGGTTCTTCGGAAAACCACTGGTTGGTTTCGATTCCTTGTACGGACTTGACTTGAACCTCTTCGAAATCGATCGCAGAAAAGTGAGAGAGGAAAAAGGCTAACATATTTTGAGCTTATTCCCGGCTTTAGAAAAGTAGACAAGCCAAAGAGATTGTCGTTTTCTTGATAAACAAACAATACATCGCTTGCACCAAAGCGATCCTCAGATTACTAGTATTGGATTATAAACAGTATGTAACAAAATTGAGCAAATAAGGGGCATTTTTGGGAAAAGAAAAATAGCCGAAAAGTGGCGTTAAGTTAAAAAGTAACAGCATAGTATAGTTTCTTCAGATCCAGATGAACAAAAGTTGAAATATATTTTGGAAATCAGATAACTCTTTCCGCTTCCAAAAGGGTCTTGAAAATACCGAAATTTCGACAATAAATTGTGATTTTTCCAAATTTTTTGGCAAAAGAATTTTTAAAATCTCACAACTCCGTTATTTTTCCCAGAGTGTACAAAGATAATGCAAGAAGAATTTTTGAAATCGGATAATAGTTTTTATTTTATCGGGCGATTTCTATTTTATTGGGCGGTTTCTATTTTGTCTAGTAGTAGATTCAAAGATTTTTTTTAGCAAAGTTTAGATTTGTTCGTCCGCTAATATTTTTTTTTTTTTCCATTTATGACCAACGTTCAAAATGTATGAAATTTTTATTGTTAAAGAGAGCAAAGGAGTTTAACTCCAACCGTTCTTCCCCTCCCATGCATTCATTAGTGATTATGTCCATTATTTTCTATTTTCTTCATTGTTTCAATTATTAAAAGTATTAGGCTTTGAATGAACAATGATGCCAGAAAAATATCAAAAAGTTCATAGAACTAGCAGATCAGATGATCGTTTCGGAACCAGCTGAGGTTCCTCATCAGTGACATCTGTGATAGTTCCCTAATTTCAACAATCTATTTAAGTGAAAATACTGTAAAGTAAATGAGAATTACAAAGACAGTTATTTTCACTGAATAGTATTACTGAAAGGAACTACCGTTGTATGTACTTTTTGCCATTCGTCTTTGACACTTGTATTGCATATTGGTCAGATTTTCTGACATCTAATTGTTTTTTGTTTTGTCCATTGGTTTCTATTTTATCCATTGTCTTCTATTTTGTCCAATGATCATTTGGCAGGCCGATAGGAATAGCGGACTAAAATTTATATAAGAGCAAAAGTTAAATAATTTAGTATTTCAATGCAAGAACGGTGCAAGTAATACATTTTTGAGTGAAAATGAAACGACTTAAAAGTAAGAGCAAAAATGGTTTAACAATTCTTTCAGAGCAAAAACAGAATTGTGATTTATTTCGTTTTTGCTCTAAATATATTTCGTTTCATTTTAGCTCTGAACATATTTCGTTTCGCTTTTGCTCTGACAATATTCGTATCGCTTTTTCCCTTAAGAAAAATTATTCCCCTTTTTTCTGAACTGAGAAGTACCACCATTTTCCTGCTTTTTTATGGTTTTTGTGATAAACAAAGAGTATACATTGTAAAGAGGTCGCAATTCGCTCTTTGGAATTTTGAAACACAAAAACGTAGAAACCAGCAGTGAGATGCAATACCGATCGAAACGCCTTAAAGGTAAGAGTAAAAATGGTATAACAATTATTTCAGAGCAAAACTAGCATAATCATTTATTCCGTTTTTGCTCTGAATATATTTCGTTTCACTTTTGCTCTGAACATATTTCGTTTCTCTTTTGCCCTTAAGTTAAATTATTCCACTTTTTTCTGGATGTAGAAGTTATACCACTTTTCCCCTCAGCCTCTCATTTGGGCCATTGGTTTCTGTTTCCTTTATTGGTTTTTATTTTCTCCTTTAGTTTTTTTATTGCCCCTTGATTTCCATTTTGTCCATTGGTTTCCGTTTTCTTTATTGGTTTCTATTTTGTCCATTGATTTTTGTTTTGTCCATTGGTTTCTACTAGCTTCACTGGCTTCTAATTTGTCCATTTGTTTCTATTTGGTCTGTTGGTTTCAATTTGTTGCATTGGTTTCAATTTTGACCAATGTTTTCTATTTTGTCCAATTGTTTCTATTTGGTTTATTGCTTTCTACTTTATCTATTGGTTTCTATTTTGTCTATTGGCTTCATATTTGTCTACTGGTTTCAGTTTTTTCATTGGTTACTATTGTTTATCTAGTGGTTTCTATTTTAATCATTGACTCCTTTTTTTTCTTAAGTGGTTCCATTTTGTCTATTGGCTTCAATATTATCTATTGATTTCCATTTTGTTCATTGGTTTTTATTTTTTCTTTTGATTTTTATTTTGTTCTTTGGTCTCTATTCTATCGATTTGGTCAATTAATTTCTATTTTGTTCATTTATTTTGTTTTTGTTCATCGGCTTCATTTTTGTTCATTTGGTTTCCAGTTTGGTCATCATTTTCATATTGTCAAGTGGTTTTTATTTTGGTCTTTGGTTTGTGTTCTTTCCACTATTTTTTAATTTGCCCATTATTTGGATTTTCTTTTTATGGTGGACATTTTGCCCTTTACTTTTAATTTAGTCCATCGATTTCTATTTTGCCCATTGCTCTTCAATATGATCAATGGATTCTCTCAAAACCAAAAGACTCGATTTTAACAATTGGTTTAATGCTTACCTACAAAATTCTATTTGAAGCATTGATTTTAATTTCGTCCATCGGTTTCTATTTTTTCATTAACTTATGGGACGAGAATTTAACTCTATATTTAGTGTTGGATCAAATTAGTAATTTTTCAAGAAATTTTTATTTATATTTTAGCCTGAATAGAATCCAGCGAAACGTCGAACAAAAATAAGAGAATAATATTTGGTTCTCTTTTACATTGCATTAAATTATATTGAAGTTTGCATATACAAGTTTTCTCTGTTATTGACATTTTTAATATACCTAATATAGTTTTTTTAATGATATATTGCGACTAGAGGCATGCATGTTGCATTATTGCATTCTTCTTTCTGCTAGATTGTAAAATTTCCCATATAAATTTTCTATATTTTCTTGCAAATCATTTTAAAAATCTGTTGAGGGATTACATGGCTTCAGAGAACAGAAATTTATTTCATACAAATTGTGGCCTTTGATTTCTTTTATGCTATCTATAAATACCAGCAGAAGAAAAAGCAAAAAATCTTTAGAGAAGGAAAAATATTATTATTATAGATTCTTTTATTGCAAAATACTCAATAAATTTCAGCACTTATGTACAATTACAGAAATCTCACTACATGAGTCATAAACATTGAATAAAACATGCAGTAGACACTTAAAATATCATAAAATAATTCATACCTATATATACACAGGCAGAGAGAGAGAGAGAGAGGGAGAGAGAAAGAAGTAGAGAGAGAAAGAGAGAGAGAGAGAGCGAAATAAAACTCTACTGAAAGTCCACATGTGCACATTTATAGTAGATGAGAAGATGATGAGACATTGGAACCAAGAGGAAAAAGAACAAGCAGACAGACAGACAGACAGACACAAACACACGGAGCAATTTTTACTGCCAATGAAAATTGCTTAATTTTTGCCCACATTTGTTCAAAAATATAAAGAAGCAAAATAAAATAAATGAAAATTATAGCAAAATAAAAGCAGCAACAAAATACTGCTCTGCAGCAGCAAGAGACCGAATAAATTGGCCGGGGGATAGAGAGAGCAGGAAAGAAGGGGTGTGTGTGTCATTTCATGTGTAATATGAAAACAAAAAGAAAACTAAAAAGCAGGAAATTAAATTTTCGAACAAGTAGTTGCAAAATGTTCAACATGAAAAAACCTGAAAGAAAAATGAAAGAAAATTAAAATTTGAGAAAATATTTTGAACAGCTCAAGGGGAAGAGAGAGGAAGAAAAGGAGTGTATGAGTAAGAGCTCATACAAAAAAAAAAAAAAAAGAAGAAAATTATTAAAGAAACAAAAAATGAAAGAAAGGAAAGAAAATCCATATGAAATGATATTTTCTTTTCAAGCTTTTAAAATATTAATTTGTGTGTAGAAGAACAAGAAATCTGTTGCTGCTGCTGGCGGATTCAATAAGAGAAGATGCCAAGAAGGGAAGAGGAGGAGTAGGACTTAAGATATTTAAGGTAGTGGCGACAGTCAACAGCAGTTGTGGGCTGCATTTTTGTGAGCTGTCTGCCTATGTAATTTGTTGTTGGTTTTTGTTGCTGCTTTTTGCTGCTGCTACCTTTGCTGCAATGGATTGGCAATGAATCAGTTATGACGTGCAAATTAATGCAAAAATATTCCTTTCTATAATAATTTTAATGTTATATTTATTTATTTTTTTTTTTTTCTTTTTTTCTTCACCATTCGAAAGGAAATTACAAAAATATCTTTTGTGCAAAATTATTTATTATGAAATTAAAAATGTAATGCTTTTGCACTATTATGCTATGTAAATATAGTTACAACAACAAATACATACATATAAATAAAACGAAAATATTTATAAATATTTTTATTATTACGATATATACGAATCATTGAAAATAACAAAAAAAAAAAATAGATTTATCGTTTCATTTTTTTTTGCTTCTTCTTGGTTTATGTTTCAAATAAATTTTTCATTTTATTTATATATGTGCACTTGAGTGTTTTTGCTTCACTTGAATCTCTATTCGAAATATTGCATTCTCAACTCTATCTCAGTTTTGTCTATAGAAAGTTTTTATTTGGACTTTAGTTTTATGTACTCCATACGAAAAGTAGCAGACAGCAATTCCATTTGTCTTGGTAGGCATCATAAATGTTGTTATGCTCTCGTATGCATGCCATTCAGTCATCATAAAACAATCACATACTGCTGGCATTCTTGTGATGAGTTACTAAGAAACAAGAGTAGAAAATACTACTTCAATGTTGATTGATATAAATACATATTTATGTATATACACTTTACATTCCAATTGATGCTCAAGTTAGAATAATTTTATATTATTTTTCAATATCACTTTAAGTACTGAAATTTTTTGTAATAGATATTTTCTTTGAAAATTTCTTGAAATTCACATTTAAATTGTATACTCTAAACCTCATAAAACGTATTCAACTAAGTACATATTGCAATCAAATTTTGTTACTTGTTTAATGAGTTTAAAATTGCCAATAGATGTCACTGTGTGCACAGTTTTAGAAGCATTGCACAATTCCATCTTTCTTCAGATTGAATTACTTAAGCGCAGTAAAGTTAAGCTTGCTTCTCTCCTCCCCCTGTCCCCTCAATTGCTCGCAGCATTCGTCAATTTTTTGTTCCCATTTTGATTCAAAGCTTTTGAAGTAATAACTCTAATAGAAACAGCTCTGTTAAAAAACGGAGAAATTTAATATCATAATTTTTAGATATCGAAGTGAATTAAAAAAGAGATTATTAAAGACAAGAAAATCGGGTATTTTTGACATACAAAATTTTCAAAAATTTCACACAGCATGAATGAATGCTTAAACTCCGGTCTAGACCCTCCATGGTCTTTTGTGCTATAATAGTATAGCAGTAGCATAAAAACTTAGAATTATTGGAGTGATTTTTTGAATTATTTTCTTCCAACTCTAAACGTTTCTTCTTTATCTTTAAGAAATAATGTCAACATAAACCAAATATCTATTCAAAATTATGCCTTAGGCTTCTTTTTTTAAATTATATAAAACATTATATATAAAATGATTAAAATACCATCTTAAAATTAAAGTACATAAAAAAAAAAAAACAAAAACATTTCAAATGAAGAAATTATAAAAAAATGTACATTTCACTTCCTTGTTGCTGTCGCTGCACAATTTCTGCTGTTTCCCTTTTATCACGTAAAATGAAGATATTAAAAAAAAAACAAGAACAGAAACAAGTGGAACAATATGTTACTAATGTAAATACATAATGTTCTTAAGCCCTATATAATTGTATGTATCCATGTATGTACAGAGCTATGAATAAGGTAGGTAGGCACACATAGGCACTGGGGGCATCCAGAGATTTCTAAAGGGGTTTTTTAATTTTTCGTCACTTCGAAATTTTTAATTTTTATTTTTTTTGCCTCATGGACAATAATTAAAAATGTATGAGATTTTTATCGATAAGGGGAGCAGGAGGGGAAGAAGGTTTAACCGCAAAAACCCCCTTGGATCCGTTAGTGCACATATGCCTACATACATTAAAAAATTATATGAGTTACTGTGCAGTTTTACCTTCACACACATATACACACAAAGACGGACGGACAGGCAGGCATGTGTACATATAAGTATATGCAAAGTAATACACATTAACCAAGCACACACAGCTTTATACTAATGACACCTCATATGCAAACAACACACGCGAGTTTTGTATCCTTTTTACTGATTTCGTAGTATTTTTCCTGTATAATATCCTGCAGGAATTTCAATAGTGCCAGCAACAACAAGATTCTTCACGAGGCACATACTTGCATAAATTTATATACATACTCTATGTGTACATTACAGTGGAGTGAAATATTTTTTTCTTCTCAATATGGCCTGAGAAAGTTAATATTTAATATCATATCGTTCAACTTTTAAGGTTGGGATTATCAAGTGGAAGTTGACAACGTGGGAGAAAACTTTTTTATTTTACCACTGGGAAAACGGACTATAATTTTGGAAAACATCATCAGTATTCAGAAAACCCCTTCTGTATAAAATTTTGCATGATTTGACCAACGCTAAAATTTGACCGAATCGAAAAAGCAAATTTACCGGGTCGTCCTAAGAAAAAAGAATAGTTTCACTCTACCCATGTACATTTTAAATCGGAAAGAATGCTATCAGAGCTCATAAGTAGAGTAGAGTTTGAGTAGAGTATGAGTTGAGTATGAGTAGAGTATGAGTAGAGTATGAGTAGAGTATGAGTAGAGTATGAGTAAATTATGAGTAGAGTATGAGTAGAGTATGAGTAGAGTATGAGTAGAGTATGAGTAGAGTATGAGTAGAGTATGAGTTGAGTATGAGTTGAGTATGAGTAGAGTATGAGTAGAGTATGAATAGAGTATGAGTAGAGTATGAATAGAGTATGAGTAGAGTATGAGTAGAGTATGAGTAGAGTATGAGTAGAGTATGAGTAGAGAATGAGTAGAGTATGAGTAGAGTATGAGTAGAGTATGAGTAGAGTATGGGTAGAGTATGAGTAGATTATGAGTAGAGTATGAGTAGAGTATGAGTAGAGTATGAGTAGAGTATGAGTAGAGAATGAGTAGAGTATGAGTAGAGTATGAGTAGAGTATGAGTAGAGTATGAGTAGAGTATGAGTAGAGTATGAGTAGAGTATGAGTAGAGTATGAGTAGAGTATGAGTAGTGTATGAGTAGAGTATGAGTAGAGTATGAGTAGAGTATGAGTAGAGTATGAGTAGAGTATGAGTAGAGTATGGGTAGAGTATGAGTAGAGTATGAGTAGAGTATGAGTAGAGTATGAGTAGAGTATGAGTAGAGTATGAGTAGAGTATGAGTAGAGTATGAGTAGAGTATAAGTAGAGTATGAGTAGACTATGAGGGTTTCGCGGAATACGAGTATTTAAATATTGTAAACTACTTAAAAAAAATAATAAAATTGAATTGCATCAAGCTTTTGATATCTGAGCTAACTATAAAATATAAATAAAAAGCTAAACAAAGAAAAGGCGCTTGCCGTTTTAATGAAAGCGCTCAAGAAAGCCTGTTCAAGTGTTTTTGCCCTCTTGGGTATAAACTGCATTATTTATTTTTATGCGAATCTTGTAAATATATTTGTTCGGCTATAAGCTTTTGAGCGTACGGCGTGGAAGACAGACACACTAAATATTTTCTGCGTATTTTAAATATTACTGGAAATTAAATACTTTGTTGTAATACACCTGCAGTAGATAACTGTCTTCTTGTATGTCTGAATGTATTTCATTGAATTTCTTTCCATTTGTATTTAGCAGCTCATTCGGTTGCTATTTTTCCAAGTAGCTGAGTTTAATTTTCATTGTATTTTATGGAACATAATTCATTAAATTTCCTTAGAAATAAATTTCTCAATTATTTAAGGAAAAACTGTTCTGATTAATTCCACCAAATTGTTTGAAGCTAAATAAACAAACAAATACCGCCAATTGTCAATTTGTTGATTAGTGTAATAATTAAATACAGCCAATTAAAATTTAGTGCACTCAATTTATTATAAAATCTTTAAGGTATTCAGATACAGTATTTTTGTTGTTATGTAAAGGTATATAAATTATGTACTTCGCATACTCGACAACGACAGCGACGACGATGACATTGGCTGGCAAACAACCTAAACCTGACGATGAAAAAAAATATAATCTAAGTGCCAAACAAAAAATTTCTGATAAATAACAAACCTTGACAGTGAACAACAAATTTTACAATTAATCACTGACATTTTCATTTGTGGGTGTGGAAAAAAAAGTCACAAAACAAAATTTTGTAAGTTGCATTGCTCTGACACTCTGACTTACTGACGTTTTTCGTTTTCGCCTTCTCGTGGTCACATTTGTGGCTTGTTGTATACAACAAATTTATATGTACCTTTAATATTTTTTTACACTATATTTCTCGATCTTTAATTGAGCAATTCGATTCTTTTGCTGTGTACTTTTATTCATTTTAATTATAAATTTAATTATAGGTTTTTTGGTTTTTTTGCTCTTTTTTTTTGGGAAATCTTCAGTCAATTTAATTTCTTCACACATACGTGATTTTAAATTTCTTCAGATAGTTTTTCATTCTATGCTTCTTTTTCTTTTTGCTTGCTTTTCCCTAGACAAAATTTCTTCAAGATTAATCATAATTTATTTTTGTTGCATAAATATAAATTAAATGTTTTCTAATTACGAGCTGACGAACAAAATTGAATAAAAAAAAAAGAAACAAGTTTGTGTGATTTTGTACACTTTATGTACACTTTCGACTATAATCCTTGGTTTACACCATGTCAAATTTATTCAAATTTGCCAATATATTGGTAAATTTCATATAGAAAATTATCTTTCTATCTTTTTGACAGGGAATATGACATAGTGGAAACTAAGCATCAGTTATAATCTTTGTGGTTTGGGGCTTGTAATGCTTGCACTATAACGGTACTCTATTCTACTCGTACTCTATTCTACTCGTACTCTATTCTACTCGTACTCTATTCGTACCCTAGTTGTAATGTACTCGTACTTTATTTGTACTCTATTCGTACTGTACTTGTACTCTATTCGTACTTTATTCGTATTTTACTAGTTCACTACTCATACTCAAACTCATACCCTACTCATACTCTACTCATACTCTACTCATACTCTACTCATACTCTACTCATACTCTACTCATACTCTACTCATACTCTACTCATACTCTACTCATACTCTACTCATACTCTACTCATACTCTACTCATACTCTACTCATACTCTACTCATACTCTACTCATACTCTACTCATACTCTACTCATACTCTACTCATACTCTACTCATACTCTACTCATACTCTACTCATACTCTACTCATACTCTACTCATACTCTACTCATACTTTACTCATACTCTACTCATACTCTACTCATACTCTACTCATACTCTACTCATACTCTACTCATACTCTACTCATACTCTACTCATACTCTACTCATACTCTACTCATACTCTACTCATACTCTACTCATACTCTACTCATACTCTACTCATACTCTACTCATACTCTACTCATACTCTACTCATACTCTACTCATACTCTACTCATACTCTACTCATACTCTACTCATACTCTACTCATACTCTACTCATACTCTACTCATACTCTACTCATACTCTACTCATACTCTACTCATACTCTACTCATACTCTACTCATACTCTACTCATACTCTACTCATACTCTACTCATACTCTACTCATACTCTACTCATACTCTACTCATACTCTACTCATACTCTACTCATACTCTACTCATACTCTACTCATACTCTACTCATACTCTACTCATACTCTACTCATACTCTACTCATACTCTACTCATACTCTACTCATACTCTACTCATACTCTACTCATACTCTACTCATACTCTACTTATACTCTGCTCATACTCTACCCATACTCTACTCATACTCTACTCATACTCTACTCATACTCTACTCATACTCTACTCATACTCTACTCATACTCTACTCATGCTCTACTCATGCTCTACTCATACTCTAATAATATTCTAATCATACTCTATTCATACTTTACTTATTCTTTTGAATTATAGACTTCAGATTGATATTTTCAATATAAGAAGTTTTTGAGCAATGAAGATTTGGGAGACTTTCTTTTTTCTTCGCCCTCCTGAAGTTTTCTTCTCGTACGCTATTTCATTTATTTACATCATAAACCTTAAAAATTGTCAACATATATAAACTAAATATCCCTTCCAATGTGTAGGATATAAAAACCTACATTAATGTATGTTTACCATTTGCCAATATATTTTGAATATATTTTGTTTATATTTTGTTTATATTTTGTTTATATTTATTTTGAATAATTAAGAAACAATTTCAGGTATTTTTTTCACATTTCAATAAATTCTTCATCTACAAAGTTTAAATAAAAAATGAAAGATAACAAAACGAAACAAGATGTCATTGAAATAAAATATAAATTTATTTACATAGTATGTTGTAGTTATGCTGCTACCTTGCTACTTGCTACATACTCAATTACCAAATTGCAACAAGATAAACTTAAACACATACACATGTACTTACCACATCAAATATAGTAGTAGCAACATCATTGGCAACGCCTTTACTCCGTTTTGCTTAAGAAAACTTTCAGCAATAACTACTGAAAAACTGAGGAAGGGAAAAACGTAAGGTTAAAATGAAATGCAATTAATTGCTACAGGTTCAAGCACATGCAACTTTGCAACTGTATTCTATGTTGTTGTGGTGCTGCTGCTGTGTTGTATAAGAACAATTTTGCTAATAAACTTACCATATTCTTTTGACAAGCGGCAACGTTGCTTTTGATGCTGTGTTACTGCTGTTGCTATTTCATTTGCTTTCGTTATTTCGTTACTGTTTGTTGCTGCTTTTTTTTTTTTTGGTTGCCATCATTAGTCGTTATCGTCACCGTTAACTGATGTTGTTGTTGCTGTTGCTGTTTCATCGTATTGCAAAATTTTCATAACATTGCTGCTAAATTAATCAAAAATGTTCATAAACGTTTTCAACTCAACTCAATTGCAATTTTACTTTTTATATCTTTGCAGCAATATTTTTTCATATGTTAGTTTCTTCGTTGAACTACAAATACACAGACATATAATTTTCAATGATACATTTTCATTTTGTGTTTCTAGTTTATGTTGTTGTTGCTGATGTTCTTGTTTGTCTAATCTTTCCCTGTCTCTCTTTAGTTAATATACGATATTTATTCAACAGCATATACTGCAGTTTTGTATAATATTTTCATGTTGCAATTAAAAGTTTCAAGCAACTGACATATAAAGTCAGTTCTTAAAAATTTCTTAGTAACAATTTCATTTACATGCACGAGTTTTTATATAGATATCTATGCATATTATTTAAAGTATGTGAAAAAGTAAATATTGTATAAAGTTAGTTTGAAATTTATAACTATCGCTTTTATTTGAGTTTTTTTTTCTTTTTTCATATATAACTTAATATAAGTTTGAAAGTTTTGGCTGTTTAATTTGTTTGGAATTTTATTCATAAGAAATTTGTTATTTCAAATTGTAAAATCTAGCAGCTAATTGCCCATAGATGTCGTTAAGCATACAGTTTTAAAAGCATTGCATAATAGATTTCTTTTGATTTGTGTACTGTCCGTGAACTGAATTCATGTCTGATTTTTGAAATTTTAAATAGAAGCCGTTGAGTTTGGATTCTTTGAATTTGATGAAAAATTTTGATTTCGACTGACGTTCAGTGTCGGGTCCAAGGGAAGGAAAAGGGGATATTGGGGTTAAAGCCCTCCTCCCCCTCTCCCCCACAACCCGACAATCTCGATTTACCCAATATATACGAAGAGCAGTATATTTGTAATAAACAGCGATTTTTGAAAACGATCAAAAATATGCCAACAGGATGCACGTTATAGTGCAACTGGTTATTAAATGAATTTCGGTCCGAAACCGGTCTGAATTTTGTTTTAAGTTTTGGTCTGAATTCGGCTTGAATTTTGGTCCAGTTTTTGTTTAATTTGTTGTCTGAATTCGGTCTAAAATTTTTTCGACTTTGGTCTGTATTTGAATTAAATTTTTTTGTGTGAATATTTATGGTATGATATTTCCTCTGGTTTTGGGTCTGAGTTTTGGTTTGCTTTTTAGTCAAAGGTTAGGTTAGGTTGGAGTGGCTGTCGAGAGACACTCTTAGGCCTGAACGACCCATTGTGATACCACATAGTTGGACCTACAGTTTAACGCCGATTCCGAACGGCGGTGTGGCAATTTTTTATCGGCTTGGTGGTTTTGCCATTACCAACCAATGTGTGTACTTGTACACTATCTTATAATTCTCATACACTTCATATTGATAGTGAATATAAGGAAGTAGTGAAAATTAACCACCAGACGAAGACGGGAACCGAACCCGAACTTCCCAGATGAAAGTCTAGTGCACTATCCACTAGGCTATCGAGGTCGTCTTTTTAGTCAAAGGTTTGATCTAAATATTAGCCTGAGTTGTGGTCTAAATTTTTTTCTTGGTTTGAATTTTGAACTGATTTTGGTTTGGATACGATTGTTGAATTTTGGGTTTTTAATCTGAGTTTTTGGTTTGAATTTGACCTCATTTTGATTGATTTTTGTTGGTCCGATTCTTGGTCTGAAGGTTTTGGCCTGAGTTTGATTCCATTTTGATCTTTATTTTTTATCTGAATTTTGTCCATTTCTTGGTTTGAAACTTTAATCTGAAAAAAAGTTTTTCAATTATAGTTTGAAATTTGTGTCGAAATTTTCTGCTAAATTCTAAATTTCTAACCGATTTTAGTTTGAATTTTGGTCTAAATTTCTAACCGATTTTAGTTTGAATTTTGTTCTCAGTTTTGTTCTAGTTTTCTTTTAATATTTCTATTTATTTATTTTTTTATTTTTTTTGGTTTGAACATTGATAAATTTTTTGCACTAGGTTTTGGTCTCTGTCTGGCTTTTAGTCGATATTGAGTCTGATATTTATCCTTCAATTTCTTTGGTATTAAGGGAAGAAAATTAAGTTTATTTTCTTGTTAGCTGATTTTAATAGCTTTCAGTAGAAATATTAAAGAAACTATAGCACAGCTTCAAAAGATTCTATGTTCAGATGAAAAACCATTCTAGGAACTATAAAAATGATTTAAAAATTCGCATTAATTTAATATTTATAATCGAAAATATATGATAAAATATTTTTGATCTTAAGTTAAGTTAGGCTGTTTTTAATTTTTGGTAAAAATCAACTCTCCCAAACCCAAATCTTTGAACCGCCACTGCTGATGTTCTTATTGGTCGGACAGTTTTGGAGTCATTGATTTTGATTTTGCAAAAATTTGAGAATCGTGCTAGATAGTAGCATCATTGCTCTATCTTTTTATTCTATAATACTCTTCCGAAATAAAATATTCGACATGCTGAAATCAAATACGAAGTAAAAAATTTTAGCTAGCAAAAGTGCTATTAAAATTTTTTGAGTGCAAAAACGAAACAAAAATAAGGGATGACAAAGTAGACTAAGGCAGGCTGAGTGTAAATTTTTGTTTCGCTTTTGCACTCAAACATTTTTAATGCACTTTCGCTAGCTACAATATTTTAATTCGTATTTGCTTTCTGCCTGTCATTTAATTCTGATTTTTATACTTGATTGTTGAATATAAATAATTAGTATTTTTTAATAATTTTTAATTGCAAACAATTTTCAATGATTTGCTAACTTATGACCTTAATTAGACAAATATACAAATGAAACAAAAATTGCAATAACACATAATTGCAAACTAAAATGTTTTCCCTTATTTATATTGTTAATTATCTAATTCTGTAGCTACATATGTATGAATTAGACTTTCCACGCCCACTTCACACTGTGTGCTTCACATATGTTACGACGGACGGACGGAAGTAGCAAACAGTTGCGCTTCTATGCTCCGGGGAAGATTTTCCAAATAACTGCTTCAAGGTATACACATACACACATTTACATACAGATATGTGTGTATGTGTGTATTATATATGAATGTTTTTCAATTACCAACCAAAAATTGTTGCTGCTGTTCATTGCTGGTGCTACAATTGCTCATTGCCATCATTTATAATTTAAAATTTGCCATTTGTGTAATTATTTTTTGAAGCAGTTTTGTTTTTTTCATTCATTGTTTGCTCAAGTGGAAATTTTACAGATAAAAAAACAAAGAAAACAAAAAACTTATGTACATGTGTGTGCAACAGGCGCAAAATACATAAACTTTTAGGACTGTGTGGTATAAAATAAATAACATGTGAACATGTGAAAATAACAATAAAAGTAAAAAAAAAAAATATTGCTAAGGGTAAAAATTTTCCCTTCTGCGAGCCAGTGATGTGCACAAAAAAAAAATAAATAAATAAATAAATAAAAAAACAAATGTGACAATCGAAGACGACGCGACATACACTGGCAGTTTCGTTATTTATTCTTTCCTCAACATCAATTTCCCAACACAAATACATACATAAATTCAGACATACACATGTATGTATGTATGTACATATACTCATAGCAATATATTAGTCAAATAGAGAATTTTTTTATACCTATACCCCGAAAAAGTGTTAAAAAATTCATTCAAAAAAAATTCATAAAAAAAAAACAAAAAAAAAATCTGCTTCAAATTTATCCTGCAGCAGCATTACTGTCACATTTGTTGTTGTTTACTGCACTTTTTTTCCTGTTTGGTTGAGTGCTCTCTCTCTCCTCAATTTATGTTATAGATTCATATCCTTATGGCAGTGCCCCAGCACTACATCAATGCTGCTGTCTACCATTTCCACCTCTCTATCACTCGCTACAACATATGCGCATACATGTGTGTGTGTGAGTGTGTGTGAGAGCAGAAACACCCAATCTATTTGCTGCCTTTGCTAAATGGTGCATGCAGCAGATTTACCTTTTTTTTCTCGTTCACTTGCTCTCTTTTTCATTTATTTCTCTCGTTTGCCAACAAACTGAGCACACTGCTGATTTATGTACATTGCGATATATTGCAATTTCACATATTCGATATGCATTTTTTTCCTCGGTGTTCGTTCTTTTTATGACAAAATATTTAAATGGCGTAAAAAAGTCATATTTGACAGTTATGCATTTTGGTTTTTATCGAAATATTGTTTAACAATTCTTTAAATGCAGGAGGTGGAAGTTAGTGATTTTAAAACTATTACTGTATTCGTTATAAAGTAATGAGTTTGATTGTGTGACTAAAAGGTGTGTAAGAGAGAGAGAGAGAGAGAGCGAGCGATAGAAGTTGTATAGGAATGTGAGTATACGGAAGGAATGCGGAAAACTTGTGTTGATTAAAGGAAGCATTTATGACAGAAATGAAAAATGTTATTACGGAAAAACCATTTATATATTTTATATGCATATTCAGTATTCATTTTATTGCGTGTATAACTTGAAAATGAGGGATTTTTTTTATAAAAATATAGCTTTATTTCAATAACAAATTAAATGAATAAATTATTCAAAGTAGTTGCTATCCTTGCCAAAAAAAAAAAACCGTCCATCTCTTGAGGCTATGAACGAATCATTCCAATTTTTGATACTTTCAACTGAAGTAAAACGTATTCCAGTAAGCGCATCAATTGAATTAAATGATAGTCAGGCGAGGCAAGATTTGGTTAATACGGCGGGTGAAGCAAAACTTCTCATCCACTATTTTCCACATAATTATTAACCGGTCTAGTAACATGAAGCCGCGCGTTGTCATGTCGAGAAATTGCGGCCTCGTGCCTGGTCGCATATACTGGACGTTTTTCGGTCACTGCTCTCTTTAAACGAATCAATACAGCTCTCCTGTAATAGTTTCACCAGATTTTAGCATCTCGTAATAGATGGCACGATGGCACCCTTTTGATCACAAACAATAAAGAGTATTACCTTGGGGCCATGAATATTCTGCTTCAAAACGGATGTTCCTGATTGGCTAGGTTTCACATAAGACTTCTTACGCTTCGGGTTGTCTTAATTAAACCATTTTTCGAGATTATAATGACAGGCTTTTTGGTCGAAATTTTCATACGCAAATAGTTAACTATTTCATACTTTTTTCCCAACGTTTCGGCGCAAATTTTAGGCCTTCTTCAGGGGATTTTTATTTATTTATCTGTTTTTTGAAAAAATTTACATATTTTTAAAAAACTATAATTATTACAAAGATATCATAACATTTTAACACTTACAGTAAATACTATTTGTAAAACATTCAGTCAAGTAATTAAATTAGATAAAATAAAATATAGTCCTTAACTAACAAAAGACAGTCGCCAGTAGTAACACAGTGCCACAAAATTAAGTTTTTTCGATCAGACTGGCGATTTGACATATAGCCTTGAGTAATTTGGGGCCGCTGAGCTTGAATCTGAAGATCATTTTGCTCCATCACTTGAGGTTATGACTTTGTGAGGTTATTTTTCCAAGAATAAGTGGGTGGAGGGGGTTTTGATGTTCTAAGACCCTCAATAATTTTTGATAAGCAAACTTTTTCCTAAACACACTATAACACTTTTATCATTAATTTAGCTTTGTTCTAAGCTGTATTTAAAAAACTCCCAAAATTTAGTGTATGGAGCTTAGATAGAGCATTCTTATGTTCACAAAAAATGTGCTTCTTTTTCTACTAAACAACTTTTTTATAGACACCAAAAACAATAAAACATAAATTATGAATGTCCAGGTACAGTTTTAATAAAGCCTTATTCATGATTTTATGTACCTTAAACCTTATGTACGTGATTCGAGCTCACCGGCTCCAAATTACTCTAAACCACTTGTCAAACCGCCAGTCCAATTTTGGCTGTTATACAGTGTGATTCGATGCAAAACCGACTTACAGTATGTAACAAAATTGAAAAAATGAAGGCACATTTTTGGGACATGAAAAAAAGCCAAAAATGGCGTCAAATTAAAAAGTATCACCAGTATCCACGAAAGTGGAAACACGTTTTTTAAATCAGATAGCTCCTTCCGGTTCCAAAAGGGTCTTGAAAATACCGAAATTCCGACAATAAATTATCATATTCGAAATTTTTTGACCAAAAGATTTTTCAAATTTCACAGCTCTTTTATTTCTCCTTGAGTGTACAAATATAGTGCAAAAAGATTTTTAGAAATCGGATAATGCTTATTGATGTAGCACTTTTTAATTTGACGCCATTTTTGGCCTATTTATCATGTCCCAAAAATGTCCCTTCATTTGCTCAATTTTGTTACATACTGTATATTTATAGCACTGAAGCAGCATCTCAGACATGCAACATCGCCTTTCGACGTCTTTCGGTTTTAAGTCGTATGGTTGTACCCAGTTTTCTTCCATTTAAATGAATCCCAATGATTTCAGGCGCTTGAAAATTGCGGTTTGAGTAACTCCCATTGTTATTGCAGATTCTTCTTGGATTTAGCGCGAATTTTCATCGAGTAACATCTCCAATTCTTCATCTTTGAACACTGTTGTTTGTTTGCATGTGACGAGTGCAGAAGGAACTCATTTTAGTTTTTATTTATTTTTCTTTAATTTTCGATTTTAATTCAGCAATAGTATCCCGGGCATAAATATAATTTCAGTTCTTAACTAAAATCTTGGGAAATGAATACGTAAAATTTATTTTTAACTATTTTTTCGAATTTTTTCATTTACATTTTCCATAAACATTCATAGTCATAGATGAACATATCTTCTTTTGAGAAACAAAACTCACTAGCTACACGTTTCAAATATTGAAATTTTTGTAAAAATCAAATTTTATATATTTTCTCACCCTTTTATTTCTCAATTATTTTATGCTAAAATTTATTTATCGTTCGTGAGTTTTGCTTAACAATCAGCGATCTATTTCCACAATCCATAATTTACTTGTTTGTAATTAAATTGTTATTTAAACAATTATATAAGATCACTAGGATGTAATTGACAATTAACATTTAGTTCGTTTAGGGTCTTAGTATCCCGGTATCTCCGAGTAGCTCAATATCAATTGTACTCAAGTATTTCTGAAGCACTCCGTATCCTTGAGAGTGCTGATGTACCTGCTTTGTCGGTCATTCTTGAGTGGCTCGGTATCTCAGAGTGGCCTGGTATTTTAAAAGAGCCTGGTATGTCAGAGTGTCTCCTCATATTACTGAATAGGCTAAGTAGCCTTTAGTGGCTGGATATTTTTGAGTGGCCTAATATTCCAAAGAATCCCAGTATGATAGAGTGGCCTGTAGTCCCTGAGGGGCAAGGTATCCATGATTGACCGGATATCTTACTGTGGCCTCACATCTCTGAGAGACCCGGGCATCTCTCAGTCGCTGGGAACCTCTGAACCACTTAGTATCGCTAAATGGACAAAGCACCTCTGAATGGAGCGGTATCTCTGAGTGCTACAGTATTCCTGAGTTCCCTGGTATCCGTGGGTAACCCCCTATCTCCCCCCGTAGCTCAGTACCAAACAATGATCTAGTATTTCAGAGCGATTCGGTATCCTTGAGATTCCCAGTATGCCTGATTTGTGGAGCGTCCATGATTGGCCCTGGTATCTCAGAGTGTCCCCGCATCTCTGAGTAGCCAGGTACCCCTGAACGGCTGGATTTTTCTGAATCACCCTGATTGGCATAGAATTCCTGTGTGGTCTGAAATCTTTGACATGGTAGCGATCCCTGAGTGGCCCAGTATTCCCAAATGACGCGGCATGCCTGAATAATCCCGAAAAGACCCGGCGTCCCATAGTTGCTCGATATCGATTAATGGTCCAGTTTATCTCAATGACTCGGTAATCTTGAGTGATTCCGTATCGCTAAGTTGCTCATTCTCACTTAGTGATTAGGTATCCCTGAAAAACCTGGTATCCCTGAGGGGTCCTGTGGCTCTAACTGGTTCAGTGTTCCTGGGTAGCTCGGTATCCTTGTGCGGCTGGGCATAAGAGTATAAGCAAATTTGTACTCATTGCCTTTCCTCTTTCTCCCACGAAGACAGACGACTTTCTGGCGGGGAGCCGTTTTTTGTGTAAATAAGAAGCTAAACGTTCTATACCCGAAGGCACTAGAAAATCAGCAGGTTAGGCAGCTATGCACTTACTCTCACACTTTTCTGCAACACTATAGCTCTCCCTCTCTATCTCTCTCTCTCTTTATATTTTTAGTACCGCAATCAGCAGGTTACGCAATTTTCATACTCTCATACTCTTTTCTAACACACTCTCTCTCTCTCTTTAATATCATAATCGAACTCGCTCCTTTATAACGAGTAGATTAAAAAAAATCTTGAAGCATCTAAAATTCTACAATTTCTTGCATTTAACCCATTAAAAATTCATAAAATAAAAAAGATTTTGGCATAAAAATTATAAATTCAAATAATTTCATTTATTTTTTACGACCTGAGTACTCTAAAATTTAAAAATTTTTTAAAATAATCAAATCCAATAATTTCACTCTATGGCATTTTAACTTCTAACCTTGAATTGTCAAGCTTCTATTCAACCCAAAAAAAAAAAAAAAATTATCCACATTTATTTCCTGATTTTCTTTCATATTACTTAACTAGGAAATTACCATTCACATTTTCTTTCAATTAAATTTATTATGCCAAATTAATTGATAATTTCACTCAACACTTAAACATATTCAAGTTCTTAAAAAAAAAAAAAATTATTTAATTTGCGCAACTCAATTTCTTTTCTATTCAATAAATATATACTAATTTTTATTTTTCATATTTTCCGGCATTTTTATAAAAATTTCATCGATAAAAGAATATCGCATGGTATGATTCACAAATTATATTTGACATTTCAAAATACATTCCTACATATGTGTAAACAAAACAGAAAGTTTAAATATAAATAATAAAAACAAATTTCTGTCCGTCTCTCTGTCAATTTTGTTGAACAACATTATTCAGAAAAACAATTCAAATCTTCTTTGTTTGTCATTTTTTTCACTTGGTTGCTGTTGTTTGATTTAAATGAGTTGAAAAAAAAACTAAAATTTATTACTACCACACATAAAATCCTAGCGCCGTTAGAGGGTATGTCTGCAAAACCTAGCAACCAAAAAAAAAAAAAAGAAAAAAAAAAAAATAATAAACCAAACTCCACTCTACATATGGCAAACACTCACTCACTCAAGATATGCGTACCACAACCGCCACCGCGCACCACATACTAGCTCAAAAAATAATAGCAAATACATTGAAACTAACATTGAAATAAACACATTCTTTTAAATTTTATATGCAGTGTATGTGTATTGCACAGTGTAGAAGCACAACAAAGGATCGAAACCAAAGCTACCTGAGTTTGTTATTAAAACTCTGTAAAAATACAAACAAAAATTAAAAAAGAAAATTCTTCTAATGTTTATTCTGTTTTTCGTTTAATTAAATTTAGCTTCTTGTGCTTTTCTAAATTTTTCTTTTTGGATTCTCACTAAAGGTCAATGCCAGCGTGCAAAAATTTATGTGTGTTTGTTTTCATTTCAAACTGTGAAATTCAAATTGTGCTGGATGTGAATGGGAAATATTTACATTTTCTATGCTAAAAAAAAGCTAAAATGCATACTCTATTAATTTTTAGTTATTTATTTAACAATTTTTGTATTGCTCTTTAAAAAAAAAAATTACTTAATATTTGCTTAATCTAAGTACCAGAATCTATAACGTCATCTAGCTACAAAATAGTAATCAAATTCTTTGAAGTAAAGTTATCTAGGCGGAGAGGTCTTGAGATAGACTCGAGGCTAGATTAAAGATAGAATCGAGACTAGACTAGAAACAAACTCGAGACTACACTAGAGATAGACTCGAGACTAGACTAGAGATACACTCGAGACTAGACCAGAGATTCTCGAGTCTATCTCTAGACTAGAAATAGACTTGAGGCTAGACTAGAAATGAACTCGAGACTAGACTAGAGATAGACTCGAGACTAGACTAGAAATAGACTCGAGACTAGACTAGAGATAGACTCGAGACTTGACTGGAAATAGACTCGATACTAGACTAGAGATAGACTTGAGACTAGACTAGAGATAGACTCGAGACTTGACTAGAAATAGACTCGATACTAGACTAGAGATAGACTCGAGACTAGACTAGAAATAGACTCGAGGCTAGACTAGAAATAGACTCGTGACTAGACTAGAAATAGACTCGAGACTAGACTAGACATAGACTCGAGACTAGACTAGAGATAGACTCGAGACTAGACTAGAAATAGACTCGATACTAGACTAGAAATAGACTCGAGACTAGACTAGAAATAGACTCGAGACTAGACTAGAAATAGACTCGAGACTAGACTAGAGATAGACTCGAGACTAGACTAGAAATAGACTCGAGACTAGACTAGAAATAGACTCGAGACTAGACTAGAAATAGACTCGAGACTAGACTAGAAATAGACTCGAGACTAGACTAGACTAGAGATGGACTCGTGATTAGACTAGAGATAGACTCGAGACTAGACTAGAGATAGACTGGAGACTAGACTAGAAATAGACTCGAGACTTGACTCGAAATAGACTAGAGATAGACTCGCGACTAGACTAGAAATAGACTCGAGACTTAACTGGAAATAGACTCGAGACTAGACTAGAGATAGACTCGAGACTAGACTAAAGAATTTCCAGAATCATTAGTTTTTTTTTGAAGAGCCCATTTCCATGTAGTCTTAGACCCCGGTCTTATAAACAAAATGAAAACGATAGAACTATTGATACGCCTATCTCTCATAAAAATACAGTTTTGAAAATGATGTAACTTGCTAATCAATATCAATTCCATTTATTTATGTTCTTTCTTTATTAACAATCTCATATTCATCCAGCAACGTGTTAGACTCTTGTCTCTGGTAACCCGAGTTCGATTTCCGTTTAGGGTATGGTTTCTTAACTATTTTTCTTCCTTTCTTTCTTTCATAATCAGAGTGAAGTAATCATATGGTTTGAGGAATCATCTAAGTTGATTTAGAAATAAACGTCAATAAATATGCCAGTCGTTACAAACTTTTCATTTGAAATAAAAGACTTTGAGGGCATGTAAATACCAAATTCCAAACCCTTCCCACCTTTTGAATTCTGCATATTTGTTAGTTTATTTAAAAATAAAATTCGGAGGATCTGGCAAGCCAATACACTACTTGACAAAAAGTTTCATCTCAGACCATTTTGTTACTACTCGAGATTTAGCATTAGTAAAGTACAGTATAAGTTCTTAAACGGAGTACCTTAGATTATCCAATTGAATGTATAGTCACGTAAGTAACAAACATTGTCGCACATAATGACAAAGCTATTAAGTTCCAGTTCACTGAATTCAAATTGCCCCTCTTTCTGAATTCCAAATCATTCTTTCTGAATGCCCAATCAATAATTCTGAATTCAACATGATGCTTTCTGAATTCAAGTTCAATTTTCTGAATTCTAAATCATACCACTGAATTTGAAGCGGCAGCTTCAAGGACTGTACTGCAAGAAATATTGCCACAAACATTCATCACAAGTCATCAAGTTTAAATAGACTTTTCTGAATTCAAATTGCCCATTTGTCTTGCATTAAAATCATTCTTTCTGAATTCCAAATCATTCTTTTTAAATTCCTATTAATTTTAAATATGAGATTTTCTCTTTTGAATTCAAACTCGTTTATTCTGAATTCAAATTCAAATTTTTTTGAATTCATTTGACTCTTTCTGCACTTCAAATCGCTTTCTGAATTCCAAATGACGCTTTATGTAATGTTTTGAATTTAAAATGACGCCTTCTGAATTCAAGTTCAATTTTCTGAGTTTAAAATGACGTCTCTTTAATTTGAATATTATGAATTCAAATTGACGCATTCAGAATAAAAAATTTCACTTCTAAGTTCAAACTCATTCTTTCTGAATTCAAAATGAATGAAGCTTTTCGCTTTTCTAATTTTAGATTGCCGTTAATAGAATTTAAATTATTTTTGTTAAGTTCCAAATAAAGTTTTATAGAACATTCCAAAGTCAAATTCAAGCGGATTCCGAAACGGCTGTCTGATTTGCCCGTCTCTGTCTACACTGTTGTTGTGATGACTACACATATACGTTCTTTAAGCCTGTTACACACTAGTTATGTGCAATCAATTTAGTGTTTTTAAAATCAGCTTGACTACTTTGAATTCAAATTATCCTTTTTGAATTAAAATTCACTCTCTTTGAATTGAATTTCAATTTGGAGTTTTTTTTAAAACATTTTTGAATTCAAATTGACTCACTTTTAATTTCAGTTGAACTGAATTCAATTTGATGCTTTCTGAATTCAAATTCCTTTTTCCTGAATTAAAGACTACGCATTCTGAAATAAACTTGACGTATTCATTCTAAATTCAAATTCAAAAAGGAATTAAAATTCACTCTTTCTGAATTCAAAATGACGCCTTTTGGATATTTTGAATTCAAATTGGCTTTTTCTGAAGTTATTAATGCCATTATCTGAAATCAATTTGGCATTATTTGAAATCATCTTGATTCTTCTGAATTCAAAGTATTTTCTTCTGAATTCTGAATATGCTTTCTGAATTCAAATTGTTTTCGTCTGAATTCAGTTTGATGATTTCTGAGATAAAATTCACTATGCCTGAATTCAAAATTGAATATTTTGAAATAAATTTGAAGCATTTCTATTATTCCTTTTGAAATAAATTTCACTTTTTCGGAATTCAAAACGATGCTTCTTAAAATCAATTTGGATATACTGAATTCAAATTGACTCCCTCTGAATTCAAATCCCTCTTTCTAAATCAATCCTTTTGAATTCAAAATGCCGCATATTCTGACATGATTTTACTAATCCAAATTTAGCGTCAATTAATGTTTTCGGAATTCAAAATAAAATAAATTCTTTTAAATTTAAAAAAATCGCTTCGAGTTTTTAAATTTGTTTTTCTACCTGCCTACAAGGCCAATAGATTTTAATTCCCTTTTATATATCTTTGTTTTTTGTTTTACATTTTTTCTTTTTTTTTTACAAAAAAACAACTCGTTTTTAATTAACAAAAGTTTACGTTTCAATGCGTTTTTATTTTTCAATTTTTCATTTTCCGCGTTTGCTCCAATTTTACATACCTTTTTCATGTTTTTCCTCTCCAACTATTTACACAACTACAATCGAACGCAACTTTCCCCACAATAATGTTGTCTCTCATTTTGTTGTTGTATTTTTACGCTTTTACTGCCATTGTGCTTTGTAAACAACTTTGTATTAACAAACAGCACTGAAAATTTTCCTTGTTTTTAAATTTTTTCTACTATTTTGTTTTTTGTCCGTATTCCACAAATGATACAAAAAAGGAAATAGTATACGGAACTTATGCAATCAAAAGGAGTTCATTGACATATGCCTCACACTCGCACGTTGGCAGGCAAGCACGCAGGCATGCTCTGGCTGGGATGCTAGCGGGCAGCATGAATGCTTTTACTTTGATTTCGAAAAAAGATTTTGCTTTATTTTCTATAGAAAAAATAAAACAAGTTACCAAAACAATTTATTGTATATGATATCGAAAACAAAATAGCAGCATTTGATTTAATTTTTTTTTTTACTTCTGCTTGACAATTTCCTCCGGAAAAATACATGAGAAATTAAATTAATGTTTATTGGTGGCAAAAGAAATAAGGAGCTTGGACAACATCAGGAAAGCCAAAACAAGTTTTTTTTCTTATATGCACATAATCCAGCTATTAGCTAAAGTTTATGGTTTGCTCTATTAAGGAGGGAGGGGAGGATAGCTGCTTCTCCAACTATGAGAAAAAAACACGCATAATTTTCTTCGTATTTGAGGCTGCATATGCTGAAGTTTTACCTACATTTTTATTGCGTACGAGTGCAGTAAAGTTGCCAAGTAACTTTCACGCATTGCATTTTTTTTTCTTTTTTTCTTGCGTTTTATATATGTCCAAAATTGAAAGTGGTTTTTCAGATTTAAACATGATATTGTTAGATTAATACCAAGAAAATAGCAACAACTGGCATAACATAAGTGAATTGTTAGATCTATAAAAGCTAACGCACGCAGCGGCCAATGGGAAAACCTGAGGAGCTGCAGCTAGTCTGGCTTCATGGTCTGATTTGCAGTCTTATTTTAGGTCTGGTTGTTGGTCTGAATTTTTTATTTAATTTGGCCTAAGTTTTGGTCTTTATTTTGGTCTAAGTTTTAGTGTGATTTTTTGGTTGAATTTTTGGTCTGGTTTAGTTCGGATTTTTAGCCGCCTTTTAATCAGAATTTTGGACTGAATTTGGCCTGAGTTTAAGTCAAAATTTGGTCTGATTTTCAACCTTCATTTTGTTCTGATTTTTGGTACGCATTTTGATCTGAATTTGATTTAAGTTTTGTTCTGAATTTTTGTTGAAGGTTGGGTCAAAGTTTTGGTTTGAATTTCGTTCTGAATTTGATCAAAGGTTTGTTCTGAAGAATTGTAGTCCTCGTTTGAGTCTGATTTTTTATATAAGTTTGGTTTTGAATTTGATCAGAGGTTTGTTCTGAATTTGATCAGAGGTTTATTCTGAATTTGATCAGAGTTTTGTTCCGAAGAATTGTAGTCTTCGTTTATGTCAGAATTTTTATCTAAGTTTGGTTCGCATTTCTGTCTGAGTTTTAGTGTGATTTTTTGTTTGAACTTGGTCCAATTTTTTATCTAATTTTCGGGCTGTATTTTAGTCTGCATTTTTGTCTGAATGTTTGTGGGAATTTCGGTCTTAATATTTTTGGGAATATCGGTCTGAGGTTAGGTCTGAATATGGGGCTAAATTTGATCTGAGTTCTGATTTTGGGTTAGAATTTAGTTTTCAATTTTGGTTTAAATTTAGTTAGGTGTTTGGTCCGATTTTCAGCATATATTTTTCGTCTGAAATTCGGTCTGATGTTTGATTTGAATTCCGGTGAGAAATTCGTTCTGAATTTTGGCGGGAAATTTGGTCTGAGTTTGGGTTTGGATTTAGTCTGAGTTTTGATCTAAAATTGACCTGAATTTGGGACTGACATTTGGTCAGAGTTTTGGTCCGAATTTTGGTTTAAATTTGGTCTGAAGTTTAAACAGATTTTCGATCCGCATTTTAGTCTGAATTTTAGTTTGATGTGTTTAAATTTTTCGGCTGAATTTTCTTTTCAATTTTGATCTAAGTTTCGATTTTTGTTTAAAGTTTTGGTTTGAACTTTGTCCTAAATTTGATTTGTGTTATAGTCAGAATTTGGTATAATTTTGGGCCCACATTTTGGTTTGAATTTCGGACTGCATTTATGTCTGAGTTTTAGTCTGAGTTATGGTCAGGTGTCTATTTTGGTTTGAATTTGGCCCAATAATTAATTTGATTTTCAGACTGGGTTTTGGTGTGCAGTTTTGTCTGAATATATATGAAAATTTCCGTCAGAATTTGGATCTAAATTTGGTCTGAGTTTTGGTCAAAATTTAGATAGAAGTTTAGGTTAGAATTTTGTCCGATGCTTGATCTTATTTTCGGCCTGCATTTTGCTCTGAAATTCAGTCTGATGGTGGTCTGAATTTCTGTGAGAATTTTGCTCTGAATTTCTGTAAGAATTTTGGTCTGAATTTTGGTGGAAAATTTTGGCCTGAATTTTGGTGGAAAACTTGGTTTAAGTTTGAGTCTGAGTTTTGATTGAAATTCGGTTAGAATTTAGATCTGATATTTGGTCTTGGGTCTTTGAAGTTTGGATCCGGATTTTATTTTAAATTTGATCTGAAGTTTGGACAGATTTTCGTTCCGCATTTTGATGTGAGTTTTGGTCCTAATTTAGTCTGAATTTTTGCTCTAATTTTGGTTTAATTTTAAATTTGATGTTTTTAGTCAGAATTTCTTCCTTAAATTTGATCTAAATTTCGGAACGATTTTTGGCTGAAGTTTTGGTTTGAATTTTTTGTATTGAGAATTCGGTTTGCATATTAATTTGGATTTGGTCTGAGGTTAGATCTGAATTAGGGTCTGAATTCGATTTTAATTTAATTGGAGTTTGGGTCAGAATTTAGATTTAAATTTGGGTTTTAATTTGATCCGGTGTTTGGGCTGCATTTTGCTATGAATTTCTGTGAGAATTTTGGTCCGAATTTTGGTCCGAATTTTGGTGTAAACTTTCGTTTAATTTTGGGGCTGAGTTTTGATTTGATTTTGATTCGAATTTTGGTCTGAATTTCTGTAAAAGTTTTGGTCTGAATTTCTGTAAGAATTAAATTTGATTTTAAATTTTGGCCTGAATTTTAGTGGAAAATTTGGTCTAAGTTTGGGTCTGAGTTTCGATTAAAATTCGGTTAGAATTTAGGTTTGGTATTTGGTCTGAGTTTGAGCCCGAATTTAAGTTTAAATTTAGTCTAAAGTTTGGACAGGTTTTCGTTACAAATTTTTTTTACCAAGAAATTTAATTTATTTTATAATATCCTTATTTTTATTTTCAATGTTAATACAAATGCTTATGCACCCAGATTAAAGAAAAAAGTACTCTCAAATGAAAACTACAAAAGGAATAAGTTTCCCAAGGTAAAATCCTTTTGAATTTATTAATGTAAATTCCAAATGAAATCTTACCAAATATATGAACACAAAAAGCAATAAGATTTTTTATATTGACTTTATTTTAGATAATAATATAGCTTTGAAGAAATAAAAATGAAATGAAAGGAAGAGAACAATGGCAAGAAAGAAAATTTTGTAGTTAATGAAAATGCTTTTGAAAAGCAGTGGATAGATACAGTGGGATAAAGCAAAGATTTTAGTATTAATTAATAGGCACTTTTAATTAAAATGCATAAACAAATTTTTTTTTTTTTTTTTAATTAATTTTTTTTTTTTTTAAATTGTCTCAATTTATTTATTATTTTAAGTTTGTAAAAGTTTTTTGTGTGAAAAATAATTTCTTTTTACATTTTCAACACTATACAAAATTTGATCAAAAGGTTAAAACAACAAATCTGAAAAGAAAATACAAAAAGATTTACATGTCATTTACAATGACACAAATGCGCAGTCACTGATGAGTGAAAACAATTGTTGAAATTGTAACTTATAAACACACACACACACACACAAATATACATTCTTCAAAAATAATTTATTGCATTTTATTTTATAAGACAAAAAAAAAAAAAAAAAAAATTCCTCAATTCTTCAGTGTATTGTATATACTTTGTGTGTGAAAGAAATATGTTGTTGGTGCTATAATTTTCTTAAAAATTTCATTAGAAATTAAACCTAAAAACACTTAAAGTGCGATGCTAAATTTATGAAATATTCTCAGTCAAATATTTTAAGTGTGTCATTTATTTTAAAAATGAATTTTCAGAATTTCTGTTAATTTGAGAAAAGTTTGATAATCGTCAAAGTAAATTGACAAATAGAATCTTTAGGTGATTTATGCATACATACAAAGGAGCACATATGTATGTATGTGTGTGTTGTCTATTCTAGGTTCTTGATATATTTATAAACAAATTATTAAGCAACATAAATTAAATGATAGAGAAAATGCACCTTCATTATGAAAATGCATTGAAAATTTACTTGAATTTCTATTTAAAATTTAATGAACTTGTAATGTCATCTTGATCTTGCACATTATTGCAGATATTTTGTTAGTTTTTTTTTTTTTTTTTTTTTTTTTTTTTTTGAACAACAGACAGATTGATAGACTGACAACAGCAACCACCAGAGTGTTGTAATAAATAATGAGCACACAACAAAAGAAATTGACTTGAAATTTGACATGCTTTTTTGCAAATGATCCAAAAAAAAAAAAAACAAAAAACAAACAAACAAAAACAAAACCAAAAAATAATCAAAACATAAATTTATCATTTTCATTGTGTGTTGTAAATTTTAAATATGTGAATATAAAAATAAATTTAATTAGAAAATTTACACACACATCACAAACATTAGACATGTGTAGAAATTTTGTTATTCTATTTGCCACATAGACATATTTGTCAGGCAGACATTGGAAGTATGTGGCAGCAACAAAAGTAAATGACAAGTAACAGAAAGGCACATTTGTTGTCAGTTGACGCGAAGCAAGTTTTCTGCTTATTTTTGTTATTGTACTGGGGGAAAGTAATAAGGAAGAAATGCATATGCATTAGAGTGTATCAATTTTGTATGGATGATTCTTTTTTGTAATGTATTCTGATAGAAAAATTCTGTATTCGATCCTGATCAACTATGACGAAGAAAGTCTGGCAAAAAATTGGAGCCAAAACTCCTCTCCTTCCCTCTCCACTCCCATTTCTAAATGAGTATAAAAATAACTATTTCACATTCTGGGATTTTGCAAACTCTACGAATTTTACGGAGGGTAGGATGAATTTTTTTTTGCCATACCTTTTTCGGAAAAGTTGATCTGAAACTAATTTTTATTTTTTTTGTTTTGTAAATATTTATTTATTTTAACCATATGAATTCAATGTGATTTATATGAAGCAATTTTTCGCCACAATAACCTAAATATATATTTTATTTAATAAAAAGTTTTGGTCATATATTTGCATAAAATTAAGTTTAAGCTGCACAATTTTTAAGCCACAGAATGCAACCAAAAACGCAACTCTCTAAAAAAATAATTGAAATGTTTTTATGCAAAAAAAAAAGAAAAACAAAACAAAAATTGTATGGTGAAAATATACAAAGCTCGCTCAACTGTTTCTAAGCCAATATAATGAACAAAATACGCTTTCATTTCAAATAAAGTTTAGTTAAAATTTCAAACTTTTATATTTATTGTTTTTTTTTTTTTAGTTGTTGAAGCTGTTATTTTGATTGTGGTTACCTACAGTAAAATAAAAAAAGTTTTATTTAGAAATAATTATCTATGGATAGATAAATAAATAAATAACTAAACCGTGAAATGGGAAGGCATAAAATAAGGGGTAAATTTTCAACAATTTTACAGACCAAAAAGCAGTCAGAAATTGAGACCAAAAATGAAGAACTGCTTGGATCACATTACAACCAAAACTTAAACCAAAAATTATCCCGAAATTTAGATTAAAATTGAAACGAAAATTCAGATCTAAATTAAAAAAAAAAACAAAAAACTCAAATCAAAATTGAAACAAAAATCCAATTCAAATTCGGACCGAAACTCACACCACGATTCAAATTAAAATGCAGGCCGAAAATCTGTTCAAACTTTAGACTAAATTTAAAAAGGAACTCGCACGCAAACTCAGACCAAATATCAGACCTAAACTCAAATCAAATTTAAATCAAAACTCAGACCCAAACTTAAACTAAATTTCCCATCAAAATTCAGACCAAAGTTCCCATAGAAATTCATAGTAAAATGCAGCCCAAACCCAAATTTAAATCAAAATTCTGACCCAAACTCCAATTAAATTTAAATCGAATTCAGACCCTAATTCAGATCTAACCTCAGACCAAATCCAAAGTAATCTGCAAACCGAATTCTCAATACAACTCAAATCAAATTTTGGTCAAAAATTCAAACCAAAACTTTAGCCAAAAATCGTTCCGAAATTTAGATCAAATTTAAGGAAGAAATTCTGACTAAAAACATCAAATTAAAAATTAAACCAAAATTAGAGCAAAAATTCAGACTAAATTCGGACCAAAACTCACACCAAAATGCGAAACGAAAATCTGTCCAAACTTTAGATCAAATTTAAACTAAAACTCGAACCCAAACTCAAACCGAATTTCAGACCTAAACTCAAACCGAATTTCAATTAAAACTTAGACTAAATTTTCCATCAAAATTCAGACCAAAATTTTTCCAGAAATTCAGATCAAAATTTTTCCAGAAATTCAGACCAAAATTCTCACAGAAATTCAAACCATCATCAGAAAGAATTTCAGAAAAAAAAATGCAGGCCCAAAATAAAACCAAACACCGAACCAAATTCTAATCACAATTTAGATCAAAATTTCGACCAAAACTCAGACCAAATTTAGATCGAATTTAGACACAAATTCAGACCGAAATTTTCATATACCATATATTGAGACAAAACTTAAAACCAAAACCCAGTCTGAAAATCAAATTAATCATTGGACCAACTTCCATCCAAAACTCATACCAAACATCTGACCATAACTCAGATCAAAACTAAGACATAAATGTAGTCCGAAATTCAAACTAAAATGTTGGCCCAAAATTTAATCAAATTCTGAATATAATTCAAATCAAATTTAAGACAAAATTCAAACCAAAACTTCAAAAAAAAAATTGACCTGAAATTATAATAAAAATTGAAACGAAAATTCAGATGAAAAATCTAAAAACATCAAACTAAAATTCAGACTAAAACTAGAACAAAAACTCAGACCAAAATGTGGACCGGAAATTTTGTCAAACTTCAGGCCAAATTTAAACCAAACATCAAACTAAAATTCAAACTAAAATTAGAACAAAAACTCAGGCCAAAATGTGGACCGGAAATTTTGTCAAACTTCAGGCCAAATTTAAACCAAAATTCGGACCCAGACTCTGACCAAATATCAGACTCAAATTTGGATGAAAACTCAGACCCAAACTCAGATCAAAGTTCTATCCAAAATTCACACCAAAACTCTCACCTAAATTCAGAGCAAACATCAAATCGAATTTCAGACCAAAATGCAAAATTAGACCCAAATTCAGACCTAAACTCAGACCTATATTCCCCCCAATATTTAAACCGAAATTGCTACATACACTCAAGCCAGATATGTAAACCAAAATACAGTCTAAAAAATCTGATCAAACATTGGACCAAACTCAAACAAAAAATCAAACCAATACTTTGACCAAAATGCCCACCAAATGGAAACTATGAGTGGGTGTAATCGACTTGTTAAGATAGCAGAAATAGCAATGATGCAAGATCATTTGCACTATATCGTGAATAGAGCTAATATTTTCAGCAGACCGTGCAGGACGCACACAGGTTGATTGCTTCACGTCTTATACGGACCCGGTCGCCTCGTATTTCTGCAATATATACCGCACATTTCTTTCACATGGCGCGTGATTCAGGGGAAAATCTGTACATATTTTACGTATTCGAGCAAGAATCAATGATAATTCTCACTAGCGTTTCCTAGGAGTCTATTGAGGTTAAAGCCCCTCTCTCCTCATATCGATGAAAAACATATACATGTTGATTGTTGGTCATAAACCACAAAAAAAATTTGAAGGGAAGAAAAAGTTGAAACAACTCAACCACTCTATCATTCTCCACCCAGCTATAAAAGGTTTTTTTTTACTCCATTTGTGTGAGTTATATTTGTACTAGAGAGGGGCGCGTGACATAAATATTACGTGACACGCATGAACACGCACGCACGCATGACATAATTTCCACGTGAGCATGCGTGAGAGTGATTGGATTTCCATAATTCCTACGTGAACATGCTTGATCTTGGCATAATTTCGACGTGATAATGCGTGCGTATAAGTTACTTTTGACTATGACGTCGTTATAATTCACAATTTCTTAAACACTTAATTTTGGTGGTTAAAAAATCAACCTTGCGTGAATAGTATTTTCAAAACCGTGAGCATGCATGAGCGTGACTCAAAAAGTACTCACGTACCCATCTCTAATTTGTATATGAATGAAAAGGACTTACAGTTTTATGCCAAATCCGAACTGCTAAGTGAAAAACTTTTCAATGGAGATTTTTAATCTTGATTATATTAATTTATATTTTTAATGTTTGCCCATTGCGAGTATTGAACCTCAGGCTTCCCGCATACTAATTACAGTTTTTAATTATATTTCCAAATTGAGTGTTAGATTAATAAGAACTAAAGCCATTCACTATTTAGTGTATGTGTGATGCTTTAAAAGAACAACGCACACAAACATAAAACTAATAAAAAACACTTGTTTTCTTGAGAATATCTCACAAAACACAATTTTCTACCCAATTCAATTTGTTAAAAATGCCAATGTATGTAAATATACCTACACATATGCATAAGAATACATATCCTCTTTATATACCTATGTATGCACATTTAACCTTTATGTGTGTGTTTTTTTGTGAATGTGTATGTAAAACAAAGATATGTTCAAAATTTTCAAACTTTAATCCCTGAAATGTCATGTTAAACATTTTCTTAATTAACAAACTAACCTCACAAAATTCGTATAATTTTCGCAAAGAAACAAAATGAAGCAGAACCTAAAAGAAACAAAAACTTTTGAATTTCTTTTTTGACATATAACAAATGTAACTTTTTGCATTTACTAATTTGCTATTTGCCACTTACTACTTGCCATTTGCTGCCTAACTTTACTTCCTTTATAGGTAGACTTCATTTGTTTTTTTTTTTTTTTTTTTTGCACTGCAACTTGTTGTTTTGGCACATTTTGTTTCACTATGTGACTGCAACCGTAAAATGAGTTTAGAAATTTCTACAATGTTTCTATTTCAGAAATTCAAACAAATGTCGGCGAAATGAAGCATACAAATCAACAAACAATGCTAACATCTGAATAAAACAAAACGGCGCTTTTTCGTTCCGTTGAACGTGTGTGAAATTTCTCACACGTGTTTCTGAACAATAGAAAATATAATAGAAATCTTTGTAAAATTTGAATAATTTCATAAAGTGTGAATGGTTGCGGAAATTTTTATTTTAAATAAATATTGAACTTTTTTTCAAGCTGTGTGTTCATATAGAATAAATTAAGTACCTTTTTGATTTTTGCTCTGAACGTGATGATTTAAATTTTAAATAAGTTCCAGTAGTTACATCTTCCAAATCATTGTTTTAGTTAGAACAATTTAGTCTGCTACTTTTCAACTGCTAGTTTCAGATCCTACAAAAAAAATAGTGCTATATAAAGAACAGTCTACTACTTTGTTTTCGAATTTTGTTACTTTTTTTTTGTTCATTCTGACAATTTCCTTCATCCTTTTGGTTTTCTTTACACTGCTACTTTTCCATCTTTCAGTTATATTTTCTTCACTCAATTACTTTTGCTTCACTATTTTACTTTTTCTTAATCTTGTTACTTTTTCTTAATCTTATTAGTTTTTCTTCACTCTGAAACTTTTCCTTCACTTTGCTACTTTTTTTATTCTACTACTTTTTTCTAAAATCAGTTACTCTTCTTCACTCTGCTACTTTATTTCTTTACTCTACTACTTTTTGTTCACTTTGTGACTTTTTCTTCATTACGTGATCTTTTTCTTCATTACGTGATCTTTTTCTTCACTCTGCTACTTTTTTTTTAATCTGCTACTTTTTTCATTCTGATACTTTTTGCTGCTGCTCCTTTTTTCACACTGATACTTTATTTCTTCACTCTGCTAGCTTTTTTTTTCAATCTGCCATTTTTTTTACCTTGATACTGCTACTTTTTGTCACTGCTTCATTTTGACACTGCTACTTTTTATCACCACTATTTTTTTTTTGTCACTGCTACTTTTTGTCACACCTACTTTCTGTCATTGCTACATTTTCCACAATCATACTTAATTTCTTAACTCTGCTATTTTTTTCACACTGATATTTTATTTCTTCACTCTGCTATCTTTTCACTCTGCTACTGCTACTTTTTGCCACTGCTACATTTTGTCAGTGCTAGTTTTTGTCGCAGATTCTGTTCGTCTCTGCTACTTTTTCACACTCATACTTTATTTCTTCACTCTGCTATTATTCACGCTGATACTGATACTTTTTGCCACTGCTACTTTTTGCCACTGCTACTTTTTGTCACTGCTATATTTTGCCACTGCTACTTTTTGTTACAGCTACTGTTTATCTCTGCTACTTTTTCACACTCATACTTTATTTTTTCACACTTCTACTTGTTTTCATACTGATATTTTATTTCTTCACTCTGCTATTTTTCACGCTGATACTGCAACTTTTTGTCACTGCTACATTTTGTTACTGTTATTCTTTGTCACTGCTACTTTTTGTCACTGCTATTTTTTTCACACTAATACTTTATTTCTTCAGTTTGCTACTTTTTCTTTACTATGCCATTTTTTCTTCTTCCTGTTACTTTTTCTTCACTCTGCTATTTTTCCATTACTCTGCTAATTTTTTTTCACTCTGCTGCATTATGTCTTCAACCTGTCACTTTATCGCAACTCTGCTACTTAATTTCTTTATTCTGCTATTTATTTCTTCCCTCAGTTACTTTTTCTTCACATTGCTAGTTTCCTCCATTCTGTTACTTTTTCTTTCCTAGGTTACTCTTTCTTCACTATGCTACTTTTCTCACTGTTACTTTAGCCACTTCTCTAGTTTTTCTTTCCTGCATTACTCTTACTCACTCTATTACGAGTCGGTACTACTTCAAAATCACAGTGATTTATAAAGAACATACTTTTATTTTTCACCTAATTTTATACTCTGTTTCTAGTATCTGTTACTAGCAGGTGTTACTAGTAGCTGTTATTCCAAAAACACAGTATTGGGAAAAATTTCTTCATTATATTTTTCACTCTGCTCAGTAAAAATCACAGTCACCCATTCACCTACCCTATTACTCAAAATGCGCTGCTTTTTCACTCTGGACCTGTCACCTTTTCTAGTTGAAAGCGTTAAGTAAATACGAAACGGGGAGAACTCCTAGATTATGTTGCATATATTACTTTGAATTGAGTGAGCACGCTTAAAATATGCTTCAATTTTTTAATAAAAACAAAAAAATATCGACTTAAGTTAAGTGACAAACTAGTAGTAGCAAAAAATTGGTAGATAGTGAAAAAAAAGTGGGGAAAACACTTAAGTACAGAATGGCAGTTTAAAGCTCCCTCTTTTTCTTTTTTGCGTTGACACACACATTTATGGCTGGAGAGGAGGAAAGTGTTAGAATAACAACAAAAAAAAACCCAAAGAAAAGAAACACAATCTCAAAATGCATTAACGTTAAATAAGTGGAGAAGGTGGAAGCGAGAAAAAAAATGCGGAAAACAAGGATAATCCTTGTTTGCTAAATAAAGTGCTTAACATGTCAGTATGTAAGAGTATGACAAAATGATAGAAAAGTAGAAGAGTGTGCGTGAAGAGAAAGAAAGAGTGAAAATATTGGGTGTGAAAATAAGAGAACGGAAAAAGAAAAGGGAAGAGGAAAAGGATACGAAAGCGTTTTAGAATACATGCATATAAAAATACAAGAATGGTATATGAAGCTATCCATTTTCTATCATACATACGTCATCCATCTATAAGTTTATTTGCGGCTTGAATATATTCACATGTATATATGTGGGTTGAGAGGTATGTGTGTGTATGTGTCACTTGTTTTTGTGTTTATGCGCTGGTATATTTGTCACACTACCACATTAATGCAATCGTGTTGCATATAGCAAACAGCAAACATTATTGCTTCCACCACACTTTTTCGAATAAATAAATTTATTAAAAAGTTCACATCTATGTGCATGCATATGTATAGATATATTTACATATTTATGTGATCCTTGAGTAGATATGTGTGTGTGTGTGTACACTCACAGAAAATGGTGTGTAAAAATAAAACGAATGGACAGAAATTTCTTCATTGGCTGCTTCTTCAACTTTAGAATGAAGGAGCTTAGTCTCACATTAAGAACTCCATGAAACATAGTGTAGTCCACTTGCACTGAAAACAAATCCATGGAGCTCAGAAGAACTGCATATAACCTCACAATATCTATTACATCCATTGAACTTAGAAATCTGTGGGGAACTCTATAGTATTTAGAGAACTCCAAAGTATTAAAAAGCTCTTTAAAATTATGGAAAATTACATATAATATAAAAGAACTCACGATAGCTTTAATGCTGCTATTTTGGTTAAAAACAATTAAAGAACTCTGTAGAACATTGTAAACTTCATACCACTGAGATTAACTCTGTAGAGCTCCAGAGGTGAAGTTCAGTAGAACTCCACATAAGTTCATAGCATCTGTTTTCAATACTGCATCAGTAGTATATAAGACATCAATGGAACTCTATAGAACTTAGAACACTCCATACGACTGAGAAAAACTTTATCAGCGCTCAGGAGGAGTTAATAGAATTCAGAGGATTTTCACATAACTTCCACAGATCCTATATCGGTTCTATTGGAGCTTGAAGACTGGTAGAGAACGTCATAGCATTGAGAAAAATTCAACAAAACTCAATAGAAAGTTTTGGGATTCGGTGGATCTTCATATTACGTCACTTTGTCTATTATTTGTATTACATAACTCGAGCTTAAAGATATTTAAAGAACAACATAGAACTTGGAAAACTTCATATCATTGAGAAGTACTTCATAATGTTTGGAAGTATTACATGGAATTTAAAAGTATTTCATATAACTTCACTTCATTTATGGTCTATATTCCATCTTCATTCAGGGCATTTAGTGACCTCCATACAACTTAGACAACTGCATAGCATTGAGAAAAATTTTTTAGAGCTCAAGAAAATGTTATAGAGTTCAAAAGAAAATCGATTTAACTTTACTAAATCTAAAGCCTATATTACTTCTATGAAGCTTAGGGATATTTAAAGTATTTCATAGAACTTTCAAAACTTCATTGCACTGTGAAAAACTCTATACAGCTCAGAAGTAATGTATGAAGTTCAGAAAAGCTCCACAGAACTTCAGTGCATAATTACAATTGGGAATAGTAATTGTAGTGATGCTAAGGGATCTTTTTGGAACTCCATACAACCTAGAAGAATACCTAAGAGCTGATGAGCTCAATCGAATTACTTAAAACCTGGAGCAAAGTGCCTCGAATATTTTGCTGGAGCAGAATCGAATAAAATATGAACTTTCGCTGTATGGCATATGTCTGTTATCATTAAGCTTAAACATATTTGGCTTAACCCTTTCGAGACCATAATGAAACCTGAGAAGGTTGATCAGAGCCGAGTATGATGATCAGAAACTGTTTGACCTACTAACCACATTTTGTTAAGAAATTTTCTCTCCATACATTTTCATTACATATATTTTCAATATAAGAATTTAATATTAACTCTTCACTTAACCCTTTGGGCATTGTGGGGAAAAGCAGAATCGATAGCGTTAAGTCGATTTTGGATTTGTATTCTCTGCAATTTCATTTCATTGTAAAAAATTCTTAGAAATTTTCCATTGCATACCGGTGAGCAGTTACTCCTTGAAAGGGTTAACCCTTTTGGGACTATTGGTCACTGATGACCCAAAATAAATTTATTCGGTTTATTTAAAAACTATTCCACTGATTTTAATAAATTTATATTTAAGGAAATTTTTAGAATTGTTACCTAATTAATGGCATTAGAGTGACCTAAATTAAAAAAAATCGTTTTTTTTACCTATCTTCAATCGCTCACAATTTTTACAAAATTTTTGCAAAACACAAAGTTTTTAATACATTGTAGGAAAAACTATTTGTTCAAACATGATATCCCATATTTTTAAATTTTTGTTTACTTTTTTGGTATTACAAGTTTTTCTAAGGGTTACCGGTGAATCTAAGATTTTCAATGAAAACTTTAAGAACTTTTTCACAATGAAATGGAAGTAAAAAAATTACCACCTAGATTCGGTTTTGCTCTATTGTTTCTAGTTTTCTCATGGTCAAGAAAGGGTTAAGTGATAAAAATTTATGCTAAGTAACTTTGTCTATTTTTATAAAAATATCTAATAAAAATGTTCAGAAAAAGTTCGTAAAAAAATCCTATCGATGACCCCAGAGTTACCAGTGACCCATTAAAGTTCAGGCGCTCAGAGGCACAAAATGTGTGTTTTGATAAAAAAAAATTGTAATAAGAAATGTGGGTCAGAGAGTATGAATCTTGTTTCGGTTTTACGGTATCTCCTCCGATTTCCCAACGGTCCCTAAAGGGTTAAGCCCATTTCACATATTGTTACTATTTCATTCTCTTGCTTTAGTCACTGAACTAAAACCATCATATTTTGCATTGTTACAGAAATTTTGAGGTATCACTCTTCATGGTTCAGTTTTTCGGGTTAGAACCCTGTTGTGGCATAGATTAGTTCTTGTTAAGCATAGGGAAGCATAACCAACTGAAAAGTTATTGATAAAGTCTACCACATCAAATGAAATGGCTGGTCAGATATTTTCAACACATACTCAAGTAAACCGTGAATTTATAATATAAAGTGGAGAATATCATTCAAGTAGCAGGTTTCTGATCGAATCGAGACTAACTTTTCTGAAAGACTTTCTAACACCGGGAAATATTTAACGGTAAAGCCTATGAACTAGAGTAAAAATTCAAATATTTGTAACCACTAGCGGTTTGGAAGGGTGTGAGGAGAAAGGGGGGAGAACACAGACGACGGTTAACAAAAACTCATGAACGGTTCTTTTGAAATGAAAAAATCAAAAAGATACTGCTAGTATATGACAATAAGCAGCGATCGAAACAATTTCGATTAAACAAGAAAAATGTCGGAACTACTTTTATATTTTTTTTAACTTTTCGTTTTTGTCGGAACAATGGTTTTTATTTTGAGGCATGAAGAAATAGTACTCCAATTTTTATGAAATAGTTTCTTATAGAGATAGTCTTCAGATTATGAACTTTGAGAAAATGCAAAAAAATTAAAGCTTTCGACCAAATTTTTAGGTATCACTCTTTGTCCCAACGTTCGATTAAACGATTGCAGCTTTAAAAATTCGTCAAAAATGCATTTATGCATTTTTTCCAATAGTAATCATTGTTTAACAATTCTATATATATTGACTTTAAAATTGCTTTTAAATTATTAAAAAATATTGTATTTGACCTGACTTAAAAGCCCGGACATACATACAGACATACTTTTTTTTGGAAGGTGGTTTTGAAAATCAACCAAAAATAGTAAAATGAATTATTTTGCATTTGCAATGAGAAATTCACCTAGATAAATTTAAAAACTTGATGCAGAAATTATAACTTCAGAGGTCCTTATATATTTTTAAGACGCTACAGCTGACCAAACTTTTGTAAAAAACACATATGGAGAAATAGTCAAAATTCAGCAAAAATTCATATTTTCTGTTTTTAACTTATAATAACTTTTAAAATATTGTGTTAAACACATATATTGCTCATGATGTGACGTAGAAATATTTTTAATTTTTTTACACCTGGTCACCTTATCTTCAAAGTGTAAGCCAAAAACTACTACACTCTCTAAAATTCAGAAACAATTTTTTTTTTAATTTTTTTAAGTAATACATTTTTTTGATTGAAGACTTATGGAAATTGTGGGTTGAAAATTTTTAAAATGGGATTATGGCATCTAGTAGAGTTACCACTCGTTTGAACACAATTCATTAAAAAAAAAAAACTGGTCCAGTTAGACATGCGAAAACAGCGGGGTCTTGAGCTAACTGCCAACTTCCAGATCGTATTCATATTTTTAGAGCCGATTCACATTTGTTGGTATATTTTGTTTTTTTATTTTTTTATTTTTTGTTTTCTACGATTTCTAGTTAAGAACATGTGTGATGAACATGAATTTTTATTTTTCATTTGAGTGTATGTGCATTTAATTGTACCGTGTCGCCCAGTGTTAGCGCCGTATTCGCACTTATAGATCTTTGCATGAGTGCAAATAAACACTTGACAAAGCGCAAACTCTTTGGTTGCACCTTGGTTTGAGGATTATGCCTCGTTAAAACGATTTTTTTTTTTTAACGAAATTTTGCTGGTGCTGCAGCCTATTGCTGCTGTTGTTTACAGCTACCTAATGCAGCTGCTATATACTGTCATCTATTGCTGATATTTATGCTGCTGCTGCTGCTGCAACTACTACCAGCAATTAGGTCAAGAGTGTGTATAGGTGTATGTGTGTGTGTGTTTTGGCACACGTTTGCTGCTGCTGCTGCTGCTCACGTTGTGTGTTATTTGAATGAATGCATTGAAGTGACAAATGAAGTAAAATCATTAAGAAGATATTAGGAAATTTTTTTCAAGTATCTATTCACTTTTTTTTATATTTAGTAAGTAAGCAACCATGTCTTAGTTTGTCGAAGCATACCAGAAAGTGATGAAGGATTTTCATTCTGCTGCTGCTATTTTTTTCTTTACAATTTTTAATTTTTTCGTTTTAGAATTTTTTCTCTTCACAATTTTTATTTTTTTTTTTTTCTAACTACTCATACTTATATAAAAATTTGATTAAATGCTAATATTTCACTATTTTCTTTGTATCTTTTCAGGTAAGTTCCTGTTCATAATTTATATATTGCATTAAACACAAAAAATTTAGAGTAAAATTTTTTCGTAAGTACCTACCATATTTAAAATAAATATAGAAAAGTGCATATTGAAAGTTATTTTTAAAATATTAAAATATTATTTTGTTTTCAATGAAAATGCTTTTTTTTTTATTTATATTTACTATTTATATGATTTAATGCATGCCGATTTATATTACAAAAATATACAGAAATATATAAATTTAACAATTTTTTTTTAAATTTTTTTTTGATTTCTCAAAAATTAAAAATTACATCTGCAATTAATCATCATTGTATATATATCCGTATATTCGTATCTATCTCTATAAAATGTTTTCAAGTTCAATTAAAAAGAAAATCTAAAACAACTTTAGCAAAAGCAGCATTAGAAATTTTGTAATAACAACAACAACAACAACATGTTGTTATTGTGCTTATTGCTGTTATTCTAAAAGTAAAAACAGCAATTGCAGACAACTATGCACATTGAAAAAAGAAAAAACAAAATGGAAAAAACATCAAAGCGCGCACAAATATTCAAAAAAAAAAAAGAAAAAAATGTTTATTTCAATATTTTGAAAATCATTTAAATGAATTATTTGGTATTGCAATAGCCGCCACAGACAGTAACATCAACCTGCAATCATTCTCCCCTTCCTTGTGTGTGAATACCTCATGTGTGTGTATGCAAGCATTGCATTCAAGATGTCTACCCAGCGAGAAAGTAAATCAAACAAATTGAATATGAGTGTTTTCATATCAAATTTGAAATGAAAGTGCAATTACAAAAAAAATGTAATTCTTTTTATTTTCATAGCCAAAATAATGGGGGTGTGAATTTTTTAAGTGCTCCTCAAACTTTGGATGATATGACGTCACCGAGTCGAAATCAAGAAAGTTTTAATTGCTTACAATTCAAAAATTTTCAAAGTTATTTGTTAACCCTTTCGGGACCGTAAGGAAAGCAGAGGAGATAACGTAAATCCGAATCCGGATTCGTATTCTCTGACCCCAATGTTTTGTTACAGTTTTTGATCGGTTTTTGAACTTTGGTGGGCCACCGGTGACCCTGTGACCTTCAATGGGATTTTTTTACGAACTTTTTCTAAACATTTTTATAAAATTTTTTTTTTTCAAGATAAACAAAGTAATATAATATTGATTTTTCATTTAACCCTTTCTTGACCGTAAGGAAACTCTAAATGATAGAGCAAAACCTTGTTCAGATTCGCATTTTTCGACCCCCATTTCATTGTAAAAAAATTCTTAAAAAGTTTCCATTGAAGATGACAACCTCGATTGTCTAGTGGATAGTGCACTAGACTTTCATTCAGAAGGTTGCGGGTTCGATTTCCGTCTTGGTCTGGTGGTTAATTCTCATAAGCTTCTTACATTCACTATCGATATGAAGCGGATGAGAATTATAAGAATGTGAACAAGTACACACACCTTGGTTGGTAATGGCAAAAACACCGAGCTGATAAAAAATTGCCACACAGCCGTTCGGAATCGGCGTTAAACTGTAGGTCCTACCATCGTCACTGTGGTCTAGTGGCAGAGTGCCAGACTCTTGTTTCTGGAGACCCGAGTTCGATTCTCGGCTTGGGTATGTTTCTTATCTATCTTTTTTTCTCTATTCCTTTCTTTCTTTTTTGGGGCTTTGGTACAATAGATCTTATAGGTCGCAGTGCCTGACTTTCGAGTCGTCCTCTTTCAAATAATAATAATTCCATTGAAGATCTAAGGGTCACCGGTGACCCATAGCAAAACTTGTTTTTCCAAAAAAGTAAATAAAATTTAAAAATATGAGAAATTATGTTTGAGTAAATAGTTTTTCCTACAACGTATTAAAAATTTGGTGTATTTAGATAAATTTTGTAAAAATTGTGAGCGATTGAAAATTAACAAAAAAAAAAATTAAAATTTTTTCACTTTGATCACTACAGTACTGTAAAAAAATATTTGTAAATTTTTTTAATTGTAATTAAAGAACAATCAATTCTCTTTCCAAAAACCTTAAATTTATAAGAACTGATTAGATAACTTGAAAAAAATCGCAAAAACTAGTCTTGTGGCATCGGTGTCATCATGGTATTGAAAGGGTTAAGCTTAAAAATTACAAATTTTTTCTCTTTAAAAAAAATGTTGTAACCTTGATAGTTTCTGGCTAGGGAGCAGTTGAAATTTGCCTGGTTTTAACTTTATAATGCATATAATCCACAATTTGAGAGGCATATGAAAAAGCATTAGCTGAAGAGCAATAAATTCTGTTCGATTTCTCATTAATTAGCAGGGCAGAAAATGGAATCAAAATGCTGTTCTTTCCAGACAATGAATCATTTCCATAGATCATGAACACACTAGCGCAAGCAGAAACGTCATGGGCAGGATTGTCGTGCTCACACTAGCGCAACCATGGCGGATTTTTTGCAGTAAAAAGAAACGGTGGAACTGAAATTTTGACATTTTTTCATCACTTTCTCTTATGCTCGCGAAGACAGGTTCTCCTTCCTACAAAAAATACAAAAAAAAATTAATTATGTGCTTTGAATGTTTGCTTAAAATTGCATAAAACTAAAATGAGTCCCTTCTGCACTCGTCACTTAATGTGATAACATACTTTACGTATTGTTGTTTACTTCATTTTAAAAGCTTTCGTTTTTATGTACCAAAAAGTGCAACCAAGGGGTTTTTTAAATTTTTAATTTTCTCTTTTAAATGCACTTTCTTCGCTTTTTGCACGTCTACATTGCCGAATGTTGATATTATTTAACAATTTCAATTCGGAGAGAATAAACTATAAACTAAAATAAATTATGCAATAAAATAATAAAATAAATAAAAATAATGTTTGATTTGTTACATTATTCCATTAATATGTAACTATATTCCACAACCGTTTGTGATAAAGAAATTATGTGTTGCATACTTTTGGGCTTAAAGTAAAATATTTATATAATTAACTCATATATACTATGAAACCTCACACGACAACGATGCGACATTTAATTTTAATTTCTATCAATTTACTCTACTATAAATTTTCCTTCATGCTTATGCTTGAGTGTTCAAAAGACTTATATATTTTGTAGTATAGTTCAAAGTACCGAAATTCTGGATTTTTTTCGTTTTCTAAAAAGCAACACCGAACACTTTCTCACTGGGTATTATTCATGTAAGTTTGTTTGTACATGTATGACGTTCAATGTAAACACCCACGTCAAATAGTCATTAGATTTTTATTAATTTACCGTACACACACACACCCACACATACATATGTGTGTAAGTACACATAATTTTCGCCACAGTATTTTATATTATTTAAAGTAGTTTATTTTAGTTTTAATTCAAATTTTTCCTTTCATAAATAATATTTCACATAAAAATTTCTGATACTTGAAATGTTTGAATTTTTTTCTTCTCTTAATTGCACTTTTCGGAAAATATTTGTGATGCATAAATTGAGGTAGTGCACATACACATATAAATACTATATAGAATTCCTTGGAAGTTTTTGATACTTCTTTACACTTCATTGCATGTTTAGTGAGCAAAGGAATTCTACTAAATAGCTACTCAATTTCAAGCCAAATTTACCAAAATTCGATGGAGATAGTTATAAAATTCAATAGAAAGAGCAACAAAATTCCATGGAATCCTCTGGATCTTCTTTGTCATTCATTTAGTAATTATTGATGCATAAAATAGCTCAAAAAACAACAAGTTTCCATTTGATTTCTTTGTACTCTATTAATTGACAAAATTGTTTCAGAATTCGATGGAAATTCACGAAATTCTTGTGATTTATTTATTCACTCATTATTATTAATTTTGATTACCTAGTAAGTACAACTAGTTACATAAATTTAAAAAACAAAATATTAAAAATTCATCTAACAACCACAGAAATACTTGAAATTCTATAGAATTCCTTGACACTTCATTGAATTGAAAAATATTTATAGAACTTCTCAAAATTTCTTTTTCATTCCATTGAATGTATTATATTGAAAAAATATCAACAGAATTTCATGTAGGACAATAAAGTTGTATGAAACTTCTTGGAATCTTTTGAAATTCATTAAAAAACTATTAAAGTTGAAAATAGCTACTGATATGATTGCAAAAATTGCAAAGTTTCATCGAAATTGATGGAATATTATGGATGGATATAATAGGTGCAATGAAAATAACTGCAGAATTCTATGAAACTCCTTCCATTTGTTTTGAACTCAATTGAAAATATTCAAAAATTTCATAGAACAGTTACAGATTTTCATGAAACTTTCATTGATTTGCTTTGTGTTCCTTTGAATATATATTGAGCTAGAAAATTACTACAGATATTTATTGGAAAACGAAAAAGTTTTATGCAATTTTCAAAAGCTTCATGGAATACTATATATGTATATGTAAATAACTAAAGAGTTTCATTGAAATATCTACAAAATTTTATTTAAGCTCCTACGAATTTTTTTCCATTTTTCTGAATATAATTACACCATACAACACGAACAAAAATTTATAAATTCTCATATGGTTTTTCTGGAGTTGTTTTCAATGTTGATCTACAAACATTTTTTTTGGATCTGGTCGTACTTTTGTGATATCGATGATTTTATGATTTAAAAAAATGGTAAGGAAAAATTTTTTTTTTTCGATTTTGATTTCTTGCGTTTTCTACTCGTTTTATGAGTTTTTACTCTGTTTTGAACAAAAAACAAATTTTCGAAAATTGTTTTTTCGATTTTTGAAAAAAAAAAAATTTTCGAAATTTTTTTTTTCGATTTTAGAAAAAAATTTTTTTGAATTTTTATGTTTTCTACACGTTTTATGAGTTTTTACAACATATTAAACAAAAAAAAAATATTTTGAAAAAAAACGATTTTTTCGACCCAAAATTTTCACAAATTTTTTTTACAATTTTTTATATTTTCTACAAGTTTTATGAGTTTATAGAACATTTTAAACAAAAAAAAAAAAAAAATTTTTTTCACAAATTTTTTTTCGATTTTTCTTTCTAAAATTTTTTTTTCTACCTAAATTTTTCAAATTTTATTTTCTATTTTTTATGTTTTCTATACGTTTTATTATATTTTTTTTTGGAATTTTTTTTTGCTGAAAACGTTGTAAAAACTCATAAAACTGATAGAAACATAAAAAATCGGAAACAAATTTTTTTTCTATGTGTTAGTCGGCGCAAATTTTAGGCCTTCTTCAGGGGATTTTTATTTATTTATCTGTTTTTTGAGAAAATTTACATATTTTTAAAAAACTATAATTATTACAAAGATATCATAACATTTTAACACTTACAGTAAATACTATTTGTAAAACATTCAGTCAAGTAATTAAATTAAATAAAATATAGTCCTTAATTAACAAACTATACTAACTATATATATTTTCTTCACCCAAATATCTCCGCCAACCCTAATATACATAGGTACATTTATTGATGTAGAATTTCGCGGAATAGCTGTATAGTTTCCTTAAACTCGTTGAATATCATTTGATTTTCTTTTAAATAAATATTGAATTGAAAAATAGCAACAAAATATTATAAAAGTACAAGAGAATTCCATAGAACTGCAGGATTTTATTGTATATGAAATTCTTTGAATTCCTTTTTTACTTCATTGAATATATTCCGTTGAAGTTAGATACTGAATTAAATGATACTCATTCTATTTCCTTTAGCTTTTATTGTATTCATATTGAACCAGAAACTAGAATATAATTCTTACGAACTAGAAAGTAATTGGTTCTGGCAAAAGGAAAATCATTGTAAAGCTATGAAATGCAAAGAAAACGTTTCGAAGAATCGATTAAACAGTTCAAAGAACGGATTCCTTCATTCAAGAAATGGTATAGAATTCTATGAAACTCTGTTCATATTTTTCAACTTCATTGAATAAATTTTAAAGTAGAAAACTGTGGAAATCGTAACAGAGTATCCTCGAAATCTATTGTAATAAAACATTTTTGTAGTCCATTGAATATACTTACATATATTGAGCTAGGAAACTTATGGAGAACTCTCCTTAGCATCTATATAATCTACTGAGCTAGAGACTTGTAGAGAGTTCTATGGCATATATTTAATTTATTGGCCATCAAGTTACATTGCTTTTTATAGGAGTTGCCCTCCTAGGGCAACTCCCTGGTACTGGTTTTTAATAATTTTCCTATGTAATATTTCTGATAAATTGGGATCAAAGTAAAATAAAAATATTTTCATTACAATTTGCTCCTGCACTACTTTTTTAATTGAGGGGAGGATAATTATACATTTTAGACATCAAAACTAATAAAAAATTATATTAACCCATTAATGACCTTCTGACCCATTATGACTTCTGCGAGCCAGAAGTGATAGAAACATAAAAATTTAAGACGTATGTCCTGTTGGACATATAAACTTAAAACGAATAATACAAAAAAAAAAAAAATGTGCTGCTTGACCGGGGACGGACTGGGGCACCTATTACACAAATGTAACAGTGGGCCATTTTTGGAACTTATTTCTTATTTTGTTTGATTTTTGTTTTCGAAAAAAAAGCTATATGTCTATCTACCTGACAGAAACGTAATTAGGCATTACATTTATTGAAAAATAAAGCTAGAAAAAGGTAATACAAAAAATAATAAATCGGCGACAAATTTCGTTGATAGCAATATTTAAGGTTTAGTTGATCACAATACACCATCATATCAAAAAATATCACCGAATTGCTACCTTTAGGTCCCACAAAAATACTCAGATATTCAAATATTCATCTTCTAAAAACTATATCTCAAATTTTTCTACTAATGGCATCCATTTTTGATCATAACCATGATTTAACTTGAGTACGAATTGCTTAAGACGCTGTTCAACAGCTGATGTGAATGTATAAGATGCTCCTGATGATGATCAGTATGGTGTAGTAGGTGATGAAGTTTTTAATCTTATAGAGGCTGCTCACACGTATTCAAGCATGAACGTCATGGGCAGGACTTTCATGCTCTCATAAGAGAAATCATGACGAACTTTTCTAATTAAAAAATGAACCGAGGAATTCGAATTTTGTGATTTTTTCTTGTGCTCGTGGAGATAGGTTTTTTTGTACCTTTTCTACCTCTCTCTTTCAGACAGGCGTTCATGCTTGCGCCCGTGTGCACAATCACATACAATTTATGATCATTTTATGCGCAGTCCTCATTATTTTCAGGTTGCTTTGTAGAATTCACTGCAATTTTTTGTTATTTCAGCTCTTAGGAAGTTTACTACTTTACCATTGTCAACTTTTTTTTCACCAGGATTTTCATTCCAATTAATATTTTGATCACAAGGAGCTTAATATTTTTTACCGCCCAAAAGCTCTTGGATAATTTTTACCGAGAATGGAACAAAAGTGCTGACTCTTAATCTTTTTTGTGATATTTGTATAGATTTCAATCCAGAGAAAATTACTAATTGTGGATTTTTTTCTATAGAAATCAAATATTTTAAGACCACAATTTCACTTAGTTAACCGTTTCATTCCGGATGCTGATTATAAATGTTGCTTAACCCTTTCAACTCTTTTTTTAATTGAGGTCGATAGATTTTTTTTAAGTGAAGTTCATGATTACTTAAGACTTCTACAACTAACCTAAACAAGTTTCAAGCCTCTACATATCCTTGTTTGACCTCTATTAAAAGTTGAACAATTGAAGGTTGAAGCTATAGACAAAAATCCGTTAACGCTTTTTCTTAAATTTTTGCATTTTTTATTCTTTTATTTTTTATGAACATACTTGGAAAGTAATATTTCCACTTAGCAAAGAATTATCAATTTTTTTATTAAAATAATGCAATCAGTTTTGATGATAAATTTTTGCAGATTGCATTTTTGACTTGACTTCAAAGAAAAAAGCTCTCAAAAAATAGCATAAGCTCTAATGATCGGTAATCCAAAAACATTAAAGTACTTAATAGTAGGTTATGTAATTTAAAAACTATTTACTTGCTGTCAAAGTTTGTCCTCTGTTTAATGAATGGAATAAAATCAATTGTCCAATATATTGTACAAAATCAACGAAAAAACTTCAAATTAAATGTAAAAATTTTTCGTAAAATCTCTTTTGCATTATTTTTTTGAACAAAAAAGCTTTAAGTTATTTTAAGTGTATATTTTTTTACAAATGTGGTTATAAATCATAAGAGAATATGAAAATCTCAATACTGAAAAAAAAACGGTTTAACCAATGGTTCACTACAACTCATTTTTGTTTAACCTTTCATCGTTATTGTTCATGTCATCATAATGAAAGTTCTAAGTAACCATGATTTCAGCACAAAAGTTTTCTATCAAGCCCTATTTAAATTTTGGAATGATAAGGTTAAAAAAAAAATCGACTTCCCTTATGAATTCAAAATGTTGCCGAAAACCATAGATGACGTTCAAAATGGATGAACGTATGGGATACAAAAGAAAAATTCTGAAGCCTTCTATTCAATCGGATTTAATTCAATTCACATACGCTGGCAGATTTTTAAACTATGGTTAAAGGACATATAGAGAAATTTAAGATATCTCATTTAAAGAACTTTTTTTTTTATTTTTTTGTTTTTGTTCCAGAAAAAGTAGTAGAATTTTATTTTAATTTTTCTTTTATAGTTTTTTTTACAAATATATTTTTATAATTTTTTTTGTTTTTGTTATATTTTTTAAATTTTTTTTATTTCCTTATGTTTTTTTTATAGTTTTTGTCACCAATTTTTTTTTTTTTATTTTTTAAATTTTTTTTGTTTTTTTTTTCAATGCTTTTTTTCATTGAATTTTTTAATTTTTTTTAATTGTTTTTTTATTTGTTTTTATTGTTATTGTTATTTTTTTCTACTTTTTCTATTTTTTACTATTTTTCTGAATTTTATTTTAGTTTTTCTTTTATAGTTTTTTTTACAAATATATTTTTGTAATTTTTTTTTTTTTTGTTATTTTTCTTATTTTTTCAATTTTTTTTATTTCTTAAAATTTTTTTTTTATAGTTTTTGTCACAAATAGTTTTTTTTTTATTTTTTTTAAATTTGTTTTGTTTTTTTTTCAATGCTTTTTTTAACTTTTTTTTTCATTGATTTTTTGAATTTTTTTTAATTGTTTTTTTATTTTTTTTTATTGTCATTGTTATTTTTTTTCTACTTTTTACTATTTTTCTTAATTTTTTCTTATGTGGTTTTCATATTGATTTTTAATTTATTTTTTTTTCTTTTACATTTTTTTTAAATTTTTAAAAAATTTTTTTTTTCATTATTTTTTTCTTTTGTGGTTTTCATACTGATTTTCAGTTTATTTTTTTTTTCTTTTAAAATTTTTTTAAATTTAAAAAAATTTTTTTTTTTAATTTGTCACATTGGTATATGGAACTACAAAACTCTATAGCTCAATAGAACTTTATTTTGTTAAAGACAAGTACATGGAATATACTGGACAAAGAGGTAGAATTTATTGTATATACTCAGATAATACTACAACATTTTAGAGCTTCCTGAAACTCTATGCAGTACTGTAACGAACCTTCCTGGTTCCTTTTCTTTTGGTCAGGGTATACTCAGCGAGTAACCAGGGTGCGTAAATAATAACTCACGATAGTTCGTTTCGATTTTCTTAGTTCACTTGTTTCTTTATTTCCTTCACGATTGGTTTCAAATACACTTGATTAATTTTTATTCTTGCTATCTCGTACAGTCTTTGTTTGTTCCTTGTAGCCCCACAATCGTCCTTCTCGGACGTTCGTTTGCCTTCCTTGGCGCTCGGTTTGCGTTCGTATGTTTCCTTTGTATGTGTTCGTGATACGATGGTTAGGTCATTGTCGTTTGTTGTATGGTCCGTGGCAACTACGTGTGTTCACTACACCAGGGTACGTGGATATGACCCCCTGATGCCGATTAATACCTCAGTGGAAACTTAATCTTGACGTAAGGACTTACGCCAAGATCCAATTAATACCTCACGAATGAATATTGTCTTATGAAGAACCTAGCATGCGGACGCTCTGCTGATATAAACTAACGACTCTTTTGTACTAGCCCACCGTGCGGACGCATCGGTTGGTTTATTACATATAATCTAGCGAATAGAGGACAATAGAACCACCAAATTACTACCTTAGACCACGATCTAAGTCTGAGTGTCTTCTTCTGTGCGATGCATGTCCTTTTATATCAATTTCTTCTTGTTGTACCGTATTATTTCCGTTCTGTGAAATATATATATTATAATTAATTAAATATAAATGTTAATATATATTTTAACGGCATATATGTGCTAGTGGTGTAGGGTTGTGCGATTAAAATTACTGATAATTTTATGTCGTCACAGTACTTTATTTAATTGCAATCCCATTACAATCATTCCATCTATTGAGCAAGAGAACATACATTTGCAATGAATTTATTTTAAATCAAATCGTATTAGTTAAATCATCTAATTTTCAAAATTTTAAACAATCTAAATTTTCTATAAATTTTAAAAATACTTCCATGTGTTGAAATAAAATGCTTCCTTATTTGTTTTTACGTCGCAAAAAATTTATTATTTCATTATGTGTTTATTTTTACTATGTGTAACAACAAACAAACTCCTCTTCATAATTTATAATTTAATTTTTATTTTGCTTTATTTTTTACTCTTTTGTTTTTATTTTTTGTTTTTTTTTTTTTTTATTATTAACTTTTGCTATAATTTACATTTTCCAGATTTTCATTTTTAAAATTTTAATGAGCATTTTTGTTTCTGCATCAATGGGATTTGTATTGCAATTGAATAATAATTTTGTAAAAATTTTGCGAAATGCATTTTAATTATTTATTTCACTTTTACATGTGTGCGTGTGTGGGTATTTTTTGTTTGTTTCTATTTGTATTAATTTAAATCATTGAAAACTTTTAGTTAAAATCAATAATTTTATGCATTATGTATCTGATATAAGTAGCTAAATTTATGAAAAATTTATTATTACATTTTATTGCGAGGTATTCAATATGTTGATTATTTAAATATAGAAATTAAAAATAAGTGGAATTGAATTTTGAATTAATGAATGATTTTTCATATGAATTAAAATTAAATGTAGATATAAATTTTTTTGAATGAATTTTAGTGAATTTCTTTTTTCATTACAGTAATCTAGTAAGGGAATAGGAAACTTTATGTAATTTTAATTGAATTGAACATTGTTTCGATTGCTTTGCTTTAAGCTTTTAGATAGATGTGGAGCTCCTTAGAGGTTTATTTAATTTTTTGTATCTAGAGAGTAAGCAGAGTTAGGAATCCTATAGCAAACTCTAGGAAACTTCATTCCAAATCCATTTGAAGTTTTGAAATCAACAATTTTTTTTTTGTAATTTTTATTTATTTAAATTGAATAGTGAAAAAATCTTCCTCAAATGAAAACTATCAAATATTATTAAAATGTCATGCTTCGATGTTTTGCAGAATTTTGATGTATTTTTAAGTGTTTAAATACTTTTTTATTTTTTTGTTTGTTTTATAAACCTACACAAATTCGAAGAGCGAAAATTTTGCAAAATAAATATACCTGCAACATTATGAAGTCAAGCATAACTACATATATACGCATCCCTTTACCCAGTAGGAAATAGATGAACATTGATATAAGCAAATATAATGTAAACGAAATTTCAAATTATAAAATAGTGATTGGTGCTGCAAGAGGTTGACTCTTTTTAGATATTTAGTTGAATATTTACAATTTACACTAATTTTGTAAAAACAAACTGGAAATTTGAACTATTTTGGGCATCAGTTAATATTTTTCGATTTTACAATATTTTTTAGGAAATTACCATTTGTTTTTCAGTCTCTTTCTAGATTGATTCTATTGAACTCTTAATCAAAATTTACATTCAAGTTAAGTTCTGAAATCAGTTTTCGAACTTATAACAATCCGAAAAGAACCAGAATCAAATAAGTCGCTTTTGTTCGTCACTACATCTGTCATACTTCTAGGCACTAAAATATCCAAGAAGGGGGTTTGGGGGGGAGGGGTAATTTGGGAATAAAACTCCTCATTACCTATGAAAATTTCACACATTTCAACCGTTGGTCAAGAATCAACAAAAAATTGTAAAGACATAAAAATATTAAAGCGCCCCTACAGGAAATTTCCGGATCCGTTAGCGCTTCTTGAAGCATGACTTCTTCTTCTTCTTCTTAATTTGTTTCGCTAGTATCTCAGTCATCTTAGCGAATAGCTTTAAAGTTAATCTGTAATTTTTAAGTTTCCTGATTTTAGAATAAATTAGGAATTGCCAATTTTGAGCTTATGACTTAACCTAGCTTAAGTAGTCTCCATTGGTTAAAAGAGTCTGGCCAGACCTTTGGCGACACCTTACACCACCCCTACTTTCGATATCGCAGCCTCATACAGGCTCCACCGCTCTTTCATCCTCGTAAGCTTTAATTTGGTTCTGGCCTTGATACCAGCCTGCATTTTCGCAGTTCGGTGAAGGATCAGGATAGCTTTTTATGACCTGCTTGAATACTCTTGCTAGAGCGGCTTGTACCCATTTCCATTGAGCCTGCGAAATTTTTTCTTCGCGGTTTTCCCTCATCAAGTACGCCTATGATTATGTGGATTTTACGACATCCACGATTGATGGTTTTGGATTGACACCTTGCTTTTTCATCTCTTTGACCGTCGACTTGACTTTGTTTCGTCGAAGAATAGTTGCTTTTTTGAAGTCGGAACGTGCACATGGTCGATTTGGAAGACGAGCAAGGCTACCTATGCCCATTTAATTGACTTTTTCAATTCTTTTGCAAGTTCTTCGTCAGTTGTCTCATTTACATGTACTTTTTTCAGAAGCCTAGCGGTAGTACACCTTTCATGATGACCCGCTTTAGCTGGGTCGGTTATGGTTTCCTAACATAAGCACTGGCCGCAGTGTTCTCTTTGGCCTGACCCTCGCAAGCTCTTGTCTCAACCACTGGTTGCTGACTGACGACATCTTTTTTGCTCGTTCCTTTTGCTTCTAAGGGCACCACTGTGCTAGAGATAGCCATAACCTTACCTCCAGCACCAGCGCTGGTTGTAGTAGTACTCGGACCAGGCTTTGCCAATGTCCTTGTAGAGGCCAAATTTGAGCTCGGTGGCGCTGTTGTTCTACTCTACGTACGGGATGAATTGTCCCTCCCGGTCTGTTTGACAGAGGAAGGGTTTTTTTTTTTTTTTTTGGAGGAGAATTTATATTTGGACCCACGAGTGTCGGAGAAACTAAGTCCGCCTGCGTATAGCTCCGAAGAACGCAAGTACGGCTAATTACGGAGGACGGCATATATCTGTAAGCTCGTGTTACAGACTGTGCTTCTTTATTTTTTTTTTTTGTGAAGTAGGGCCCCAGCCAGGCAGATCATCGACACGGGTCGCATAACACTGTGATCCAACCCTTTACCCCCGATAATAATAAGAGTGCAATTTCAATTCTTATACTACCTGAAGAGTAACAAACACCTGACCTTACATCCTTATCTTAGGTAGACACCTCCTGACAATGTACAGGACCTTACTGTGGTATCTTAAACCTGCACCCTCAAGGAAGATTCAATGGAGGGTTTTGCCGGCCTTGCAATGTACTTATTTATATAAATTCGTTTCAATGCATCACCAAAAATTCAATATTTACATACAAATACATAAAAATATGGTGGGGTCTGGCCAGACTCATTGGTTACGAATGAGACTATCGAAAAATCTGCTTAACGAAGGATTAAATTCAGGCGCCTAAATCTATCCTGTTCCTGTTTATCCCACTTAAAATTACTGGTAATATTATATGCAATATGATTGTGAAATATCCATAACCAAAACTTATTGCAGACCTTTTTTTAATTGTAAAACAGAAAATTGGCAAGTTAGCGCGAATTACAAAGAATATCATTACCTAAGGTGTATGCATAATTTTCAATGCGATCAAGAATATATTTTTCTCAATCATTTCATTTTCATTCTTAGTTAAAATATTTCTGCTTCCATTATCCACAAAATTTCCTACTGGGATCCTTTGTTTATGCGTGAACGCGTATGTGCGTGTGTGGGCAACTTTGTATATGTGTGTGTGTGCCACCACAACCCACAGCCGTCACATAATAGCGTATAATTTACTGACAATTTTTTTATTTCTTTTTATTTGACGCCTTCGAATGTTTCGATATCCTACGATATTTAAAAATAGAACGACGCATAATTTTTCATCATCATTGCATTTTGTGGTATTATTTTTTTTTAATTTAAATTTTTTAATTTTTTTTTTTTGTCAGCAATTAAATATAATTTATTTAGCAATTATCGACCACTAAGAATATTAATTTAATTATTGCACATTTTTTTCCGCAAAATTAATTATATATATCTTGAATAGCTTTTATGATTTGTTTGTTTTTACTACTTCTCATTTAAAATTCTTTGCTTTGAATACCCACAATTTTAACATTATGAATTTATTATGATTCTATAAATACATATAATTTTATTCTTGTAATTTTCGTACTTTTTTTTATTTTCATACTTAATTAAATATTTGCAGAACAGTAAACTAAATTTTGCATTACAAACGCAGACGAAAATAAACATTTTTAATTATGCTGTAAAGTAATAAATGTTATTGAAATAGTTGTGGTAAAATAATATTAAAATTATTTTTGTTTAGAATGAAATTATGAGTTTGGTTGAAATTGTGGGTTTTTATTTTTATTGTATTATTTTGAAGATTAAAGTATTAGGATTAAAAAAAAAGTGCGAGATTTTATATTTAACAATTTAATTTTCTTAGTATAACTGTAAGCCACAGTGAAATGTGTAGAGTTTTAGTTTATGTAGTCACTTTTTAGTCACCGTGACTTGTTTGTATCAGTTGCTAAAATAAGTTCCGGGAAATTCAGATATTTTTCATTCACATTTTCAAATTATTATTGAAAGTAACAGTGATTTATACAAAAACATGGTGTTAGTTTTCTTTTATGATACAAGTTGCTAATATTGAAAATCACTGTATTCTTAGAGCTATAGTATTTGCTCATGGCTATTCCAAATCACAGTGATTTATATAAATAAATAAATAAAAAACTATTTCTACTTTTTCATGGTGATTCTGTGATTGTAGCCTGAATAAGATTTTATCCAGTATCAGTTACAATTTCTCATTTTGAGTTTCAAGAAATTCAGATATTTCACATTTTCTCATTAGTACTGAAAGTCACAGTGACTTATGAAAATTCAACCTGCTACTTTTTCTTTATGATACTACTTGGTGATATTAAAATCCTTGTGCGTGTTTAAAAAAACCAAGAATTTTTTTACTGCTGCTTCAAATCACAGTGATTTATGTATTTGTATAAGAAACCCCTACTTTTTTATTACTCATTTTAACCCTTTTGAAACCGTAGAAAACCCAGAGGAGATATAACGCAACCCCGAATTCGTTTTTCCTGACCCCCATTTTTTGTTACAATTTTGGATTAAAACAGACATTTGGTGCCTCTAAAGGCTTGAACTTTCATGGGTCACCGGTGACCCATGGCCCTCAATAGGAGTTTTGATAGATATTTTTTTTAAATTAGATATTTTTTTTAAAGATAGAGAAGTAATTTAATATTAATTTTTCACTTAACCCTTTCTTGACCGTAAGGAAACTAGAACCGATAGAGCAAAACCGAGTCTAGATTCGAATTTTTCGACGCCCATTTTATTGTAAAAAAGTTCTTAAAAAGTTTCCATTGAAGATTTTAGGGTCTTCGGTGACCCATTGCAAAACTTGTATTTGAAAAAAAATAAAAAAAATTTTGTAAATCTGGAAAATTATGTTTGAGTAAATAATTTTTCGCAAAATGCATTAAAAAAATTTTGGTTTATTTGGACAAATTTTGCAAAAATTTTAAGCGATTGAAAATTAACAAAAAACAAAATAAAAAAAAAATTACTTTTTCACTTTGATCTACTACAGTACCGTTACCAAAAAGATATTTAACATTTCTTTTAATTGAAATTAAAGAACCATCAATTTCACTATGCAACAAATTCAAAGTCATGGAATCCGGACAGAGATCTGTTGGCATAGATTGAAAGTATGCGTATACAGCAACAAAACTCTTATAGGGTTTTGCAAAGTTAGCTCGAGTTTTGATTTTATGAAGGCCTAAAGTTTGCCCATTTCTAACAGTTTAACTATAATAAACCATAACAGAACTTATTAAGTTTGTATCTGAGAGTGTTTTTGTGTTCAGCTAATTATAAGCTTTTTTTTTTTGGAAAAAGTTACTTTTTTGATCCATTAAGAGGGTTGATAGAGGGTTAATATGCTCTAAAAATATATAGCCCATAAAATTCTACTATAGATTACTGAACAACAACAATCTGTAAACTTGATTTTAGAAAAAATAATCACTAAACTAAAAATGCTTCAAATTTTCACCTCAGATACTCAATGAACAAATGTGTCTTTAATAGTATTTTCTAAACTAAATATATATTTCACATCGCAAAATAAACATTAGAAGGTTAATTAAACTAAGCACTTATATCTTAAATGCTGCATTAACCCTTTAGCTCCTCCCTTATGGATAAAATATTATAAAAGAATTATTTTTCCCAGGTTATTCGGTTTAACTTGTAACACATTTGAATAAGTTCGTTGGTAGGGTATAATCAGTAATTGTTGATAGAAGATCAGGGCTTTATTTCTACTCAAAGCCAGCCTGTTACTTTTTCATAATGATATTAGTTACTAAATCACTGTGCTTGATTAAAAATAGTATTTGTTCACTACTTTTCTAAATCGAAGTGATTTTTATGAGAAATCTACTGCTATTGCTATTTTTGTTTGAAAAATAGAAGAAAAGTAGAACTTAAAAATTTTCATCGAGGCTTCCCAGAGTCCTCCCAGATTTTGCCGAAATGCGAAGATGTTGGAGCTATAAATTTCCAATCAATGCCATCACTGAGACATTGTTGTTCCACAGAAAGATCGTTTCTAGCTCCAACATAATTCATGGCATTGCCCGACCAAATTGTTTTGGGTCTTCCTCCAGTGCATATAAAACGCAGCAGTGCGGTTAAAAATGATTTCGTAGATAAGTCTTTTACCAGCTCCAAATGCACAGCCTTGGTCGAAAAACAAATACAAAGGCATATGTGAAATCTAGTTAAAACTTTCGATTTATAAAAAAATGGTTAACAGAAATCTTACCAGTTACAAAAAAAAGGACTGTTTGATCGAACTTTCTCCTGTGATAAAATCTCCATAGTATGTTCGACTAGTTTGGGTATAGCATGCAAAAACCTGACGCACTTGGTTATAATGCTAAAGACAAAAAGAAGGAAGGAAAGATTAAGCTCCGTCATACAACAATTTTCTATGAAAGAAATCGATAATAGAGTTAGAAATTGGATGTCCTTTAAGCAAAATGATTGAGTGTTACGATTTAAATTCCGGCAATGATTTCTACAGCCATCCACCAATGCGAATAAGTTCAAAAGTGTCCAGAAATTGTGTAAGGGAATAAAGTATAAAGTTCTTTATATTCAACTACAAATGATACACGTTGAACCATGCGAAGTAGAAGATGTGTGGATATCTTTGGTTGAAAGTGAACCACGTTGCTTGGCACCTCTTGATATATGCAAAAATTTTAAATTTGCAATCAATGGAAAGATCTATAAGTTTTGTTGATGAAATGAAAACAATTTTACTCCTTTCAGGAAGATTTTTTGTATTTTTTGGAGGATTAGACCATTTATCCTGATTGTCTTGTAGAAATGAAGGATCATACGTTCATAAGTCAAAATATTTGAGAACATTAGGAGTGGTGCCTTTCGACAGCACATCAGCAAGACTCATTTTAAATGGTACGTAAAGCCAAGATAAGTTAGCAGACCGGCCGACCAACAATGAAAGTCAGGAGAACTTGTGTGTATCTAATAAATATTCATTCTGCTATTCAAAAGTAGCAGTGACCAGTGCTAACAGAGTGCTACTACCTTATAAAAATTATTCTTTCTTTTACTATTTGGTAGCTCGTTATTATTAGCTGTGCTTTATTCGCCAGCTAGTTTAACATGTGCGAATAAAACGACCAAGTCTATTCTTCGTTATATTGTTATTAACAATGAAACTGCTCAGCAGCTAGAGGTGAAACATTTTAATGGATCCCAATCATTGCTGTTAATCGTGGGCATTGTTTTTAGTTTTTACCCTTAATAAGAATATTTAACGATGATTTTAACTTATTTCCACCTGGCAGCCATTTCTAATCTTTTCCTTTTTTTTATTTTTTTGCAAACTGTCACGCTTCTTCTTTCATTATTGACAGTTCAGAATAGAATTTGATGTAGTTAAACTACTTGTTAAGTATACATAACAGCTAGAATTATACGTGTTATCTCTGCCTCTTTGTTCTTGCTTTCCCATACAATTATCGCTGCTAGTAATACATAACTAGAAGCAAGTGGCGAATAAAACGCAGCTATTGTTACTTTCAACAAACAGTTTTACTTTGTTATTTTTCTAGCAGATTGAGATTACTATTAACAGCGACTTTTACTTTACATATTATGCTTTAATTAAATATTTACTTAAAACGATCTGCTAATTAAATTGTCCTGCGAAATTTTTTATCCACCATCAGCCACTGTTCTTTCAGTCGCTGTTACTTACCTACCAATTTGCAACTGTTACTTTCAACCAATAATAAATAAGAAAAGCTAGCTCAAAATTTTAAAAACAATATGTTTATTTCAATATGTGCTTCCACATGTTTATATGCAGATTATATTTTTTTATTATAAATCTCACTGAAAATCACACAGAAATATAAGTAGCAGGCGTTACTTTTATATGTTAACAAAAAAGTGTTTTTTTATCATGCATTTTTTAATAATAATAAAATGTTCATATGCCTCAAATTGGTTTAATTTTTTCACCCTCCCAACTTGAAATTCGCCCTCTTCGTTTTTTTTACTTTTTTATTTTTTTTTGTTTTTTCTTTGTTTTGTATAACTACGTCATATACGAACTTGAATTGTTTGTCACACATATGGCACGCAACATACTCCCCCTATCACTAAAAGAAAAAGCAAAACAAAATACATAATAATGAAAAGAAAATAAAAACAAAAATAAATATGTGTAATCACAGTTTAGTCACACACATTCACAGTCACATATATTAAAGTTAAAATGAAATACAAACAAACGAAATATATGTGAATAAATAAAGTTATTTAGTTAGTTAGGCAAATGGGTATCCTTAACCCCCGCCATCTCCTCTGGCACGCTATGTAGATATGTTGTTCTGTGCTATATTATTTTATTCTATATGAATGTATGTTTATCTTTCGCACTTGAAACAGCTGTGGCTGAAAGTAATTTCAACTTTGGTTACTTAATTTTTGTGATTTTTTGTGGTTGTTGTTTTTCTTTCTATTTTTTTTCATATATATGAATTAATTTAGTGAATTAATGGAAATTGTGATTTTCTTTATATTTTTTTCTATTTGCTACTTTATGGTTTATCTTTATACCAAGTAAACACAAATTCATTCATTTACTGCGAGTAGAGTTACCAGAGTGCTGCGCAAACTCTTCATGCATACATTTGCAGTAGCATATGTTAAGTATGTTGAAGGAGGAGGAATGAGTATATGAGTGATTAAGTTGTATATTAATTAAATGCATTAAATTAATACAGTAGTAAAACGTGCATAATAAATGTTTAATCTAAATATTTATATATTTATATGCATACAAATAAACAGTGTTGTATATACGACATACATAAATAATGCAGTATTATTTATTGACCATTATCCGAAGTAAAAGCATAGAGTTATATTCGGTATTTATTCGTCCGCTAATATTTTTCTTTTTGGACCGAATTTGATTCATTAAGAGTTACATTAAAAACAGACTGTAAAACTAGTTTCATTTTTGAAACAATATCACTGATTAATTTGTTGGGAAAAAATCGGTCCACAGAGTTTTATCCGAGGCATATGCAGTTCTCTTGATATCCTTTTGGAATTAAAATCAGTGAAGCTTGTGTTATCCTGAAGTACATGCGACACTAATTGCTTTGTTTTTGGAACAAAATCCGTTCACAAAATTTTATCCGAAGTGCAGACGTTGTAAAAAGTTAAATTCAAAGCTCATATGTCACTAATTGTTTCAGTCTTAAGCCAAAATTGAAACATATGACTTTATTTATATCGTTTTTGGTTTACAGAATGTGCATACGATACTTTTGGTTTAACTTCAATGAAAACTGAGGCACAGAATGTTATCCGAGTCACTCAAATCCGTAATTATGACTCTGAAAATTTTTTTTTTGTATTAAAATAACTACACAGAATTTTATTTGAGGTTCATAGTGTTATCCGAAGTTCATATGGCATTACTTATAGCTCTTTTGAACCCCTATCAGTTCACAGAGTTTTGTTTATGGTGCATTTATTACCTTTATTTGAAAATTTGTACCAAAACGAATGCAAAGAGTTTTATTGGAAATACATACGACATTACTAATTGCGCTTTATGTCTACAATTACTTTATAGTTTATAATCCATGACTCATACGATACTTCTAGTTAAATTATATAGACTAAATGCACAGAGAATTATCCGAGGGTCTCAAAGTTTTATCCAAAGTCACAATAATTTACTTAATGAAAAAAAAAAAAATCAGTGAGCAGAGCAATAATCGACAAGAACACAGAGTCTTTCCCGCTGCTAGTTTCCGTTTGAGACCACAACTGATAAACTGTGTATTAACCAAAGTGGATGCAAATTCACTGGTTTACTTATTAAGACAAAAACAGTACACAGTATATAGAGCAAGAAGCATATCAAGCAAAAAGTTTTATCCGAAATATATATAGACTTACTAGTTCCACTACTAGGAAACTATCCTTCGAGACGAGTGTAATTTTAACAATTTTCAAAAATCGCTACATTTTGAATATTATCCATGGCATAGATATGTATATGCTTCTCTCAGTAAAATTGTTGACACAATATCGATACTTAAAGTGTTATCCGAGGATCTCAGAGTTTTATACGAGGTACATACGACATAAATTATTTCCATTTTGGTTCAAATTAGTGAATAGAATATTATCCGAGGTACGTAAAGCATCACTCACTTCCTTTTTATACTAAATTTGGATGAAAAATGTTATCCGTGATACATACAACTACACTAGTTTCTTCTTTAGAGCAAATTCGGTGTATAAAAAGTCACCTGAGGTATAGACGGAACTATAACTTTAAACTTTTGAACTAAAAGTGTCAAGAAAACTGTTATCCGAGGTACGTGAGGCACTACACTCTTCGGTTTTTTACTAAATTTGGAACGACAAAATATTATACAAGGTGTATATTTCTTCAATAGTTTCTTTTTTGGGCCAAAATTGGTTCTAAAATGTTATCCGAGGCACAGATGGAACTATAACTCTAAACTTTTAAGCCAAAGGTGGCATAAAAACTGTTATCCGAGGTACGTAAGGCACTACCCTCTTCTTTTTTATACTAAAATTGGAACGAGAAATGTTATCTGAGGCGTATACGGTTACTCCAGTTCTTTTTTTGGACCAAAATCGGTAAATAAAATGTTACCCGAGGTACAGACAGGACTATAACTTTAAATTTTTAACCAAAGGTGGTATAAAAACTGTTATCCGAGGTACGTAAATCACTAAACTCTTCCTTTTTATACTAAATTTAGACGAGAAATGTTATCCGTAGTACATACTTCTACACTAGTTTCTTTTTTTGGATCAAATTTGGTGCTTAAATGTAATCCGAGGTACAAGCGGAACTGTAACTTTAAAGTTTCCAGCCAAATATGTCATTAAAACTATTATCCGAAGTACGTAAAGTTTTAGTGCTTTCTTTTTTATACTTAATTTGACAAAAAATGTTATCCGTGGTACAGAAGGCTACAATAGTTTCTCTTTTGGAGCAAATTCGTTGCATAAAATATTATCCGAGCCACAAACGGAACTATAGCTTTAAACTTTTGAACCAAAGATGTAAAAGGCTCTTATCCGAGGTACGAAAACTTCGTCTTTATACTAAATTTGTACGAGAAATGTTATCTGAGGTGCATACAGCAACACTAGTTTCTTTTTTCGACCAAATGCGGTGAACAAAATGTTATCCGAGGTACAGATGGAACAATGACTTCAAACTTTTGAGCCAAAAGTGTCATAAAAACTCTTATCCGAGGTGCGCAAAGCACTATTCTCTCCCTTTTTAATGCTGAATTTGGAATGAGAAATGTTATCCGTGACAAATACAACTATAGTAGTTTCTTTTTTGAAGCAAATCCGGCGAATAAAATGTTATCCAAGGTACAGATGAAACTATAGCTTTAAACTTTTAAGCCATAAGTGTCATAAAACTCTTATCTGAGGCACGTAAGACACTACGCTCTTCCTCTTTATAATAAAGTTGAGCAAAAAATCTTATCTGTAGTGCATACGATATACATTAGTATCTCTTTTGGACTAAATTTAGTGCCAAAATGTTATCCGAGGTAAAGATGGAACTATTACTTCGAACTTTTGAACCATTGGTGTCAAAAGACGATTATCCGAGGTACGTAAACCACTATTCACTTCCTTTTTACACTAAATTTTATATTATCCGTGGTTTCTTTTTTGGACCAAACACGGTGCATGCACCTATAACTTTAAATTTTTGAACCAAAAATGTCATAAAAACTATTATTCCAGATACGTAAACAACAAATCCCTCTTTTTTATACTAAATTTTGGACGAAAAATGTTATCCGATGTACAGACGTAGTTATAATTTTTAGTTTTGAACTAAAAATGTCATAAAGACTGTTTCATTTCTAGAAAAAAAAAACAGATACAAGTTTTTTTTTAATTTTGTTTTGTTTTCCTCCACTTGGTTTCCCATTTTTTCATTTGTTAAGTTTTCGACTTATTCAATTTTTATTCAATTTAACTTAAAATTTTCCACAAATATCATCATATCAAATACTGTCCTACTGTTTTTTTACAACACTGTATTATTTGTTTTTTACAAATTTAAATAAATATCTCGTTTTTTGGCTTTAAATATCATTTATCAAATAACATAAAATTCAATTGAATTCAATGAAAAGCAAAGAAGATGAAAGAGATTCTAGCATTACGGATTTCCACAAAGAAAAAAAAAAAAAAGAAAAAATACAACTACTTAAATAGATGGATGCTGCTACTGCTTCTTCTTCTAGTACTGTCTGTCTGTCTGCCTAGCAGTCAGTCGATTTATTTAAATCAAAATTCAAACACACATTTACCAAAGAGTAAAAATATTTTCCCAATTCGAACAAAAAAAAAAAAAAAATACCGAAATTCAATAATATGAAAATCCATATCATGTTGCGCACGTTTGAGTCCTATACAACTTCCATCCCCTTCCCCTATGCTGCCAATGTGAAAATTCCAATGCTTGTCATTTTGGGTTATTCATTCGTATGTCTGTCTGTATGCCCGCCCATCTGGCTGTGTCTCTCTCTGTTTGTCTTGCTATGCATACTACATAATCAAAGTTCGGTGCTTTTTTTCCCTGCTTCAGCACAGCATAAATATATTGATAAAATGCCGAGTTCATCTCTCGCTGCAATTGACAATTGAATGAATAAATGAATTCAAAAGCATTTTTTTACATGCCAGTTTATTTTATCATTCAATTTTTGGCGCTTTTTTTTTATTTTTTTTTTTTTGTGAGTCCATAAGGTGCACGGTTTGTGTGTATGCGTGCGTTTTCTGATAAATATGATGTGATTTTTTTCCATCGGCAAAATATTACAACTATTGAATTTACTTTTTTCTTACTTTTATTTCACCGCGTATTTATATTGAATGAGTTTTTTTCGTCAAAAGTGAAATACAAAATCATTTCGATTTTCTCTCTCTCTTATTCATTTTTTGTTTTTTTTTTTTAATTCTTTGGAAAAATATTTGAATTTTTTTTTTTTGGTCTAGTTCTATATTCCATTTCAATTATTTTGAAGAATATTGTTTATTATTTTTAAATTGTTTTGTGTATTTAGATTATTGAACTTTTTGTTTTCGATTTTTTTTTCTAAATAGATTTTTCATATTGGCTAAAGGAATGTTGTTTTTGTTTGTTTGTTTATCTAAATGTAGCTAAAATCATTTCCATATATTGATAAAATATTTATAGAAAATCTGAAAATATATGAACAAATCTCTTTAAAAAATTTTTAATTTTAATTAATTTTTGACTTGTTCTTTTTTATAAAATTACTAGTGCTTCTTAGTTTAAATTTCACTAAGTTTGAATATTTTTATAAGACTAATGAAAGTGGGTAATCGAATGGTAATGCCTTGTTCAAGATTAATTATGATGAGCTGATTCCACTTTAGATTTTTTAGCAATACAAAATAGCTTCAAAACCGCCCAAATAATTTATGGCTTATAATGCAAGAAGAAATTAAAACTCATTATGGAGAGAAAATGCGTTTTCCAAGAAAGAAGCGCTGAACAAGTTCTGCTAAAGTGCTTCTGCTGCTATTGAAATTTGGAATCCACTATTTAAGAACACTAGAAGATATTTCCGAAGGGAGAGGGGCTTAATTTTTTTCGTTCCCATAAAATTTTGTTGGATTCCCGAACAACGATATACATGAATATAATAATACATCAGATGTTCATCAGTAAGAATGGAAATGTGACCCCACCCCCCTCACCCCTCTCTTCCTCCCTTGCGATTCGCTAGTGTATAATAATTCATATTAATTATGCTACTTGCTTTATCTTCTTTGTATCAATTCGAGCTCTTAGGTATATTGAGTTTGAGTTCTCCTGTAATCTTAATAAAAGGAGGTAATCGCAGGGTAATAACTTTTCCAAAATAATTTAAATTTTTTTATCAAATATTCGTGGAAAGGAATAAAAAAAAATCTTAAAATTCTCATATTTGACTAACCAATCAAAAAAAATTCAAAAAATTCTTTTACGATTTTTTTTATTCAATTTTAACCTAATCGGTTAAATTTTTTTTTATAAAAATACTAATACCTTGTAGTTTAAGATTTACCAAGATTGAATACTCTAGTTAGCTTAATAAAAGCGGGTAATCAATTAGTAATGTCTTGTTGATGTTTTATTATGGTAACTGGTTCTTCCATAGATTTTTTAGTGATCCACAGTAGATTCAGAAAAGGTCAAATTATCTATGGTTTACAAAGCTATAAAAAATTGCAACTATTTATAAAGAGAAAGTGAAATTTTCGACAAAAAAGCAATGCACAAGCCCTGCTGAAGCGCTTCTGTTATCATTGAAATCTCAAAACTTTATAAATATAAGAGTATTCAAGCTCATTAGTAGGTCTCTTGAAACGCTTCTTAATTTTTGCTACTTTTTATAATGATAACCTATCAACTTCAAATTTCTTCTAAGCCCAATTCAAATTGTTAAAATGAATTGATTAAGCTAATAAAATTTTCAAAACTCTTACAGAGATTGTTGTAATTTCCAATTAAAATATCAATAAAAACTTAAAGCAAAGTAATTTTTATTAATAAAAAGTATTTGAAAGCATGCGAAAAAGTTTCTATTCTCTATAAATAAGTTAAAAGAAAAGTTTCTCTCCGTTTTTTTTTTCCTAATTTTTAGATAATTGAATTGTCTGCATAGCTATTCCAATAAAGAAAAAAGATCCTAATTTGAGTTACTGCCAAACTAAAGCAAAGTCATTCATAATTCATTGCGCGTTGCGCGTACGCATAAAATATTCATACTTTATCATAATTTTTACTATGTCGATGAAAATTTTTAATTAGATTCAAGCGTAAATTCATGTCCAAATAAATTACTCATCTTTTTACTATTGCTTAGTAGTTTTTTTTTTTTTTTTTTTTTTTGCTTTGGGGGGAAAATAAATTCCAGAAACGGAGAAGCGCATAAGTTATGAGCTTCATAATTGAATTGTTTGCTATTTGTGTTTGTGCAATCAACAAACAAAGTAGCAACAGTTTCAGTGATTTTCACATGGTCAAAAACCTATTAGCTTATTGTAGAACACAGTCAGTGTAGTAGTTGAACGAAAAGTTCCATGCTGGAGTGGGTGTAGACAAGAAACACGCGTACTGTGAATGCTACACACGTCCACATTTGTCTGTCTGTTTAAGAGTCCGCACATTTGTTCGACATACGTTTCTCTTTTTTCTTCTACTATTCTTTTTTTTTCATATATTAATATATTTTTCTAGTTTTATTGTGCAAATAAATTAATATATATATATATATCCAAACATATTTATTTTATAGTATGTAGTACTTATAAATTATGTCCGCATAAAATTTTGTTGTATTCTCAATTAGGCAGCAGCGGCTGTTGCGGCATATGAACGACCCTGCCAGCCCGCCATTACCGTATTTATTATTTACCCCACAAACTGCTGCGACTGCCATTACCGCCGCTGCCAAGAAGTGTAATTGGCCATATGTAGCAATTATGTTCGAGTGCGTGTTTGTATGCTCTCATTGATAGGGTACTATGATCAAATTTTAGTCTATGCTTCAATTTCTATCCTTCTATTTTTCTATTATCTTTCTTCTTTTGAATACATCGTCGTTCTTCTTTAAATATGGATTCAAAACTTTTTACCCTCCGTTGGAAACATTTGTACTCAATGAGTCTGGCCAGACCCCATATTCATTTTTATACATATATCTGTACATAAATATTGAGCTTTTGGAGGTGAATTTAAATTTATATACCATACAAATAAATATTTTGCACTTTTTTGTCTTTTCAGAAATTTTCGCATGTGTTTTATTACATGAAAATTTTAATAAACTATACGAAATTTCAGCTCTCTAGCTCAACTAAAAATATATTTAAGTCACTTTTTTAAATCGTAAAAGGTTTGACCAGACTTTATGCCCAATGCAGGATTAATAAAGTTACCAGAAATGGTGAATTTAAAGGGTAGGGAAGGGAAAGTAGACTTCAGCCCATCCCCCCATTGATATTTCAAAAAAAAAGGTAAAGGTTTAATGCCTTTTTTTAAAGATTTACTTCAAAATTTTTCTACTGGGTTGTTATCTTGTAATCCTAATCGAAAAGCTGAAGAAGAGAACAACTGATCTTATACACAATTAAAAAAAACAGGAGTAAATTGTTGGATCTCAAACCCCCCTCCTCCCCCCCTCCTCCCCCCATTGATGATCTTTCAGTCCATTAAGTTTGGAGCGTTGCGAAAAGTCAACGTTTAGGGTTTTGGCTTTACTATAATTGATTGTTCTATTGTAATGTATTTTATGCCTATTTTTAAATCTTAATATTAATATTTTGATTTTTTGAAAAACCGCCTTAATTCTGTTGACAATAACTAAATACACATTAAGTAATAGAAAAATTTCAATGAATTTTATATTAGATCCAAATTCTTTCGAAAAATTAAAAAACTAAAATAAAGAAATTAGGAAAAATTGGGAAAATAAAAAAAAACTAAAATGAGTTCCTTCTGCACTCGTCACATGATGTGATAACATACTTTACGCATTGTTGTTTACTTCATTATAAGAGTTTTCGTTTTTATGTTCCAAAAAGTTTTTAAAATTTTTCACTTTCTCTTTTCAATAAACTATCTTCGCTTTTACACGTCTACATCTCCCAATATTGATATTATTTAACAATTAGGAAAGAATAAACTATAAACTAAAATAAACTATGCATTAAAATAAAAATATAAAAAAACAGAACAATTTTTGATATGTTCCACTATTCCACAATCGTTTTTGATATAAAAATTATGTATTGCATACTTTTGGGCTTAAAGTAAAATATATAATAACACACACTTACAAACTCACACATACTATGAAACCTCACACGTCACAGACTTAACATTTAATTTTAATTTCTATTATCAATTCACTCCACTATAAATTTTCCTTCAGTCCCGAGTAAAGATGTTCTCACACCAACAAAAAAACAAAAATAGAAAAACGTATTATTTTCCTGCTTTTTTTTCGATTAGACCAAATGATAAATCTGTGTAAAATTTTATCGATTTTACTTTAGCTCTTCTAGGGTCCGAACTTAATGAGTTAATCCATTATTGGTTACCAGCAATTTCCTTCTACTAATACCGGGGCAGTGTAATTCTACCATCCATCTACTTCAATTAAAGTCACTTTAATTTTCTATTAGACCAATTTATGTATTGTTAATGAGATTATAATGACAGGCTTTTTGGTCGAAATTTTCATATGCCTCCTTCAGGGGATTTTTATTTATTTATCTGTTTTTTGAGAAAATTTACATATTTTTAAAAAACTATAATTATTACAAAGATATCACAACATTTTAACACAGTAAATACTATTTGTAAAACATTCAGTCAAGTAATTAAATTAAAAGAAAATATAGTCCTTAATTAACAAAAGACAAAAAAACACGAAAAAAACTTTACAATACACGTAACATTTTTTAACGCCGAATATTATGGATTGCCGCATTGTAGGGGTAAAGTCACTTTACCCCACCGGCATTTCTACTGCTGTCACTCTGAAAAAAATTTCCACTATCGTTTACTAAATCGCTTCAACTACCGTCTATTATATATAAATATAAAAAGGACCGTTAAAAAAAAAATTTCACACCATTGGAACTTCTACTACCGTATCTCCATTTTTACTACATCCTCGGTACTCTTACTACCGCCCATCTACTTCTACCGCCCTCTAATTATACTACCATCCCTGTAATTCTACTACATCCTCGGTACTTCTACTACCGTTCTTCAATTTCTACTATTGTTCCTTTATTTCTATTATCGTCCCTCTTTCTAATTCCGATACTCTCAATTTACTATTTTTATCTCACAAAAGGGTCACCCTTCTATTGAAAACTCTCTTCTTTTGCTACCATCATTCTATTGCTCCGATGTTTATACTACCGTCACTCTCCCGCGTCGATCCTTCTTCTACATGCATCTATTATCGCCTCTCTATTTCTACTATATCTCCTTGACACTTTTACTACCATCCCTCTAATTCCACTGCTGTTTTTCTACTTCTGATACCGTCAATCTACTATGATTATTGTATCACTGCCTCTCCGGATCATCAATTTATACTATCGCTCCTCTACCATCTCTATACATCAATTATCTTTCTTTATACTCTGCTATTATCTCTTCACTATGATTATTGTTCTTCTGTCTTTTCTGCCATCTCTCAGTTAATACTTCCGTCTCTCTATTTGTACTTTCCCATCTGATTTCACTACCGTCCCTCTATTTTTACAACCATCCGCCAACTTTGATTACCGTTCCTCTACATTTATCAATGCCTTGGTACTTCTAATACCATCGTTCGACCATTTTTCTATTTTCAGTCCAGCTCTCGACTTCTACTACTGTTTTTGAACTCTCCTTACGCTTCTTCGATTTATTTAAGTAAGGAAACCTGCAAAAATTTGATTGCCTCAAATTTCTATGTCTTTGGAAGTTCATAAGACCGAAATTTGGCTATTATACTCTATTATGATTTTGTTGATATTCGTAAATATTTTAATTTTGTTTCTAATTTATTTTTGATTACTTTACTAATGATTTTCTCTTTCAAATAATTCAAAATAGTATTATTTTTCAATAAAAAAAATATATTTTTAAACCATATTTCTCTGGCTTACTATAAAAATGTTTCACATGTCTATGAGAACTAATACATGTAGGCTTGCGGTTAGATCCCAGTGAAATAAACCGCACCGCAGGCTTTCCGTTGCACCTCTTTGTGGAAAGGTAACATATTCTCCTTATAAGATATAATATGCTAGTGGTGGTAGGTCAACGCTTTTTAAAAGAACTGTTAGTGAATATTTCTCTCGATTACTGTAAAAATGTTATACTTACTCGTTTATATTATTTTTTAGTAGGGAAGCGCTTCAGCAGGTCTTCTGTTACGATTCATTATCAGTAGTTAGTACTTTTTCTTCAGAATTACTTCTTTATTTTAATTTTCTACGCCTTGCAAGTTATTTCCAACTATTTCAAAAAGTTGAGGAATCGTCAGAAGTATGGCATGCCTTCAAAATTCTTAAGTAAGCTATTACCAACCGATTACTTCCTTCATTCCTTCATTCCCGAGCATTAAAATTAGGTTTGCATTAATCTGTAGAACTCTAACGTACGAATAAAAATACAAAACTCTTGAACAATATGAGTCCCAGACAACACATGCCTCATCAATTACCGCATTTTGGGAAAATTACTATAGAATTTAGATTTCATTTAGGCAATGATTTTGCAATGAGTTTTTAATATCATAAATAAAAAGAAAGGACTGCAAACACCCATCATAAATATTTTTTTTTTTTATTCAAAGTATTAGTAAATATTTTGATTCATTCAATGCTGTTAGCATAACTGATACATTTTTTGTAGTTTTAACTTAAATTTAAAGTACAAAAATTTGCCTTAAATAATATTCATCTTTTGGATATGTTCATGGATCCTCATTGAACTCATTGTGCACCTCATACGCAGGTGTCCAATTCTTTGGGCGTATTAACATACGCGCTTTCTTCAAAGAATAATCATCATGCCATTGTTCCCAAACGATACCAATATAATTGTGACCTTCTGGCTCATGATGATAAACACCATTTAAATTAGCTTCAGAACAACTTAAAAACAACACCAAAAAATGAAATCAATTAAAATTAAAAATCATACTTCAAGCTTGAATAACTTTTACATACTTATTAAACCACCAACCGCTCGCATATCCGATTGCACATGGGCAACACGCATCCACAGTACGATCATTACGACGATTGTATGTACTAAAATCCATTTCATTGTGATAATGCATAGAATCAGGCACTGAACCACGATAACCACCAATTAGTAAATTATAATTATAACGTTCACTATCCAAACGAAATATTGAATATTCTATCCATTGTTGTTGATTATCGAAATCTTCCAGCTCGATACGTAGCTCATAATCATCATGATATACTATTTGATGTATAAATTCATTGCCAAACCAAAAATCTTTATCCAGACGTCCAAAACCCATACGATAATCATCCCAAGAACGATTGAAATTTTCTTGTACTTCATATGGCCCACGATTTTGTATAACTGTCCACGCAATGCCATCTGTTGCGTATGCACAGAAACGTTCATTAAAATCCCGGCCCTCTGCATTAAGTGCGGGTTTTGAGAATTTGTAAATGCCATCGGTACGAGGGTGTTCCAATTCGTGGCAACCAAGTTTCGTTGGTTGAATGAATTCTGGGGAGAATGGTGAAAAATGATATGAATTTTAAATAAAGATGATATAATTTAAATGAGAGTTAATCCAGTGCCTGTTAGTGAATATAAATGATGATCAGTTGTAAAGATCGGTTCATATTCGAACCAAAAAATCGCAAAAGACTCAGATTTGCTATATCTAGAACACATTAGTGATCATTAGTACCCATTTTCACTTTCCACTCCATCTTTTCTCAATTATCCAGCACGCCGCAACCAACCGGTTGGTTGGTTCAAATACCAACCAACCAACCGGATTCAGTACCGCTTGAGGTTTTGGATCCATCAGTATAGAAGACATGACATAGACCTCGGAGCACGATCTTTGGACTTAACCATTAATCTCGTTCCGGGAACCTGACATCATATGGCAGACTGAAATCAAATACGAACTAAAAAATTACAGCCAGCAAAAATACTTCAAAATTTTTCCGAAGTAGACCAACGCCGGCTGAGTGCAAATTTTTGTTTCGTTTTTGCACTCAAATATTTTTAATTCATTTTTGCTAGCTACAATTTTTTACGTCATATTAGCTTTCAGGCTGTCATAACTTCTTCCTAAGCGGATAAAAGCCGCGGGCATTAATATTGTGCACGGGCATTGAGAACAATGGAAACTGTACTGACAACTGGTGGTATATCTGGCTGTGTCCCGTATCCACTTTATCATGCTAGACTCCGTTTAACCTGAGTCGCTGTAAGTCGCTTTATTACGGACTTGAAAATTTCAAGGAAGCAAATGAAGTACGGCATTGAAAGCATCACCAGATGTTGTACATCTGTACCCAAACACACTCTTCTCTGAAGCCTGGTCAAAGAGGTCGCTTTGGACTAAATCAAAGTTCTTCTCCACCATATTAAGGAGGCATACGTGATAGTTATAATTTTTTATAAATCCTATAGTCAAGGTCAGACATTTGCTGTATCAATTTTTCCAGATTCTGTAGTATCTCTGAGAAAATTAACAGATCAATTAATGATCATCGTCCAGCTGAACATTGACATATCTAATTCACATTTATTGGGAATTATTATTTATGATATCAGTAATTTAATATGATCTTATATATTCCAGATCAGGCTATGGCTATATCAAATACCAGTAAGTAGTATATAAAATACCAGAAAATAATATACAATAATTCGGATTTAGATCCATGAAAAAAGAATGTCCATCAAAATTCTTAAAACAGTTTAAATTAGAACTTCAGAGTTGAGACCAAAGATCGGTTCAATTTCTTGATCGTCAACGATCTGCCCATGAATGATGTATGAATTATCATAAAATTGGCCGAAGATCGTCTGTCTTTGAATCGGGTTAAACTCGAATTTCGATTAGATATTAATCCCATATGTTTATAGATTAATGATATGTGAGAGATCAGTTGAACGTCGGTGATCTAAATGCCGAAATTTTTCATTTATTTATTTGTTGATCAAGCCATAAGAAAGTTTACTTGTATAAGTTCATAAGATATAAATCATTTCTTTGGGGTTTAGTTTTAAAATCACATTGGGACATTTAGATCTGATCATGATCTTTACATGATCATTGATCTTAAATTTGCTTCTAAGTGATCTAAGTAAATTAAACTGTAATTTAAATGTTTTGATTTTAAGCCATGGTTAGCATTGACTCATTCATTCACTAGAGTTTAATATTAAAAGTCTCAACAAAAGAAAAAGCAGCAAAGTTTAACTTACCGACTTCAATGAGTTCTACGTCTTCCACAGTATTATCGACACTTTCTATTTCTGAGTCAGTTTCAGCAGTTGAATGATGTTCTTCTTGCTTTTGCTCCTCCCCCTCCTCCTCTTCCTCCTTATGCTGATTGTCATTATTGTCATCATCAGAATCATCATCAGTATTTATATCTTGATCGTGTTCTTTAGACGTACGCTGGTCCTCTTCGTTCTCCCCTCTCCCGCTAACGGTAGCACACTCTTGATGTTCGTTTACTTTCTCATTAACATTATGCACCATTAACTCAATACGTTTTAGCAATAAATCTGAACTTTCGGTAAATGTAGTTAGCTCACCCGCTAACAATTGACATTGACGTAACATTTTGCTACCATCTCCTTGCCACTGCAACATACTTTGATCGGTAGTGCGTACAAAATTTAAAATGCTCTCCAAACTTTTAGCATTTTTTTTATGCAACGAATTCATTTGCTTCAAATCTTTCAGTGGTAAATTATTCGAGGCAAGTGAATTTAACTTTTGTTCTAACGCCTTCAACGATTGTTCTACATTGTAATTATAACGTTGGGTAACATTGCAGCCACCTATTGGACCCACTAACTTGGCTAACTTGTTAGAATTGCCTGTTGAATTAGAAGACGTCGTCGTACGTCTACAATTATCGGTTTCAATATTCTGTACATGACGTAATATATTACTGAGGCGTGTAGATATTTCATTTTTCAATTTCTTATCACCATGCAGCGAATGATGTAGTTCTTTGAGTAAGTCTTCATTAGCATGTGGATGATTTGTGGTTGAAGCTGCTGCTGAACTTATATGCGTATTGCAGCTATCACTCAAATATACCACCTTGCTCAATATATGATTCAATGTAAATTCCAAACTGGTCAATTTATTTCCATATGCCTGTTGTTCATCTTGTGTACGCTTCACCAAATCTAGCTTGTGTTCCAACGTTTTCATTTGCTCATTCCATGAATCAATGTGATGACGAAAAATTGCCCATGTATGTGCTTTCTCTTCTAAACTCTTCAGAGTAGCATCAATTTGATTTAATGATCCGCTCATGGCATCAAATTTATGCTGTAATGCATTCAAATTGAAGGCAGTGGCGGCAGTAGCGGCATTTTTTTGATCTTCAATGGCAGTGGCATTATTGCTATTATCCTCTTGTACCACTCCAGCATTAATTGCAGTTAAGGAATATAAAGTTGGTATCAAAATAGCTAGAAAAATTGCTGATATCTATTGTAAAAATATAAGAGAAAATTTATTTAAATTCACAAATAAATTTTAATTTCCAAATTATTACCATCATTTTTGCTTCCTATGTTTCTCACATCAAATCTCCACCGCACAAACGCTTTAATACAACTGAAGTAATATATTTTTGAAGAAACTAAAATGATGCCACCATCTTCATAACCATCACTAGTTTCTTCGCCACAGCATGAATTGTCACACCATTTGGAATGGGGGAGCGCGCAAAATTCTTTAAAATTTTTACCATATGTTGACAATATTTTTTTTAAATTTTGTATTTTCTTTTTCGTTTTCTCAGAATTTTTAGTGTTTTTTTTTTTCTACATATAAAATATGCAAATATTCTGTGGCTATTAGTGAGTTTTATGTATTCAAATATAACGTAAACTAAAAATAATTTTTGAACATTACACTTGAACTTCTTACAATAATATCGGCAGCTATTCACTTGATGCCCCTGCAGGAAATATTATCATTGATGACATCATGGAATTTTTTTGAGATTAATTAGAAAGAGAGATTTTTATGCTGAATTGTAGGAATTGGATCTTTTATGAATAGCAAAAAAGGGGCGGGGGTGGGGGGGGAGGGGAATATTACAGAAGAGTCAGAATTGTACGAATCTGAATAGAATTGTGTAGCCTGAATCATAGTGTCAGAGAGCTGTAGACTCAAAACTATAAGAGTTTTGTGAGTCCGAATCGTGTGAGTCAAAATCGTAAGATTCAAAACCGAAAGAGTTGGAAATTGAAAGATTTCAAATGTTACGATTTGAAATTGTAAGAGTCAGAAACGAAAGAGTCAAATTCATGTGATAAAAAATCGTGAAGTCAAATATATTAGAGTTTTGTCAGTCAAAACTGTAAGTGTGAGAACCACAAAAGTTCTAACCTATAGAGTCTTGATTATAAGAGTCAGAATCGTATGAGTCACTATGGGGAGATTCAGAATCGTAAGGGAAAAAACGGTCTGATTCGTAAAAGTATGAACCGTAAGAGTCACAATCGGCAGACAGAATCGTATTATTCTGAATCGCAAGTTTCACAACCGTAAGAGCCAAAATTGTATGATTCAGAACCGTATGTGTCAGAATCGTAAAGTCAAAAGCATATGAGTCAGAATGGTATGAGTCAAAATCGTATGAGTCAGAATCGGACGAGTCAGAATTACATGATTCAAAATCTTATGAATCAAAATCGTATGATTCAGAATCGTATGATTCAGAGCCGTATGATGCAGAACCGTATGACGCACAACCGTAGGGTTCAGAATCGTATGATTCAGACCAGTAAGAGTCAGAATTGCTTAAAGTAAGAATCACTAGCGGATCTAGATTCGTAAAAGTCAGAACTGTAAGAGTCAGAACCGTAAGAGTCACAATCGGCAGTCAGAATCGTAAGACTCAACATCGTATTATTTTTAATCGGAAGTGTCAGGACCGTAAATGAGTCAGAATCGTATGAGTCGGAATCGTATAAGTCAAAATCGTATGACTCAGAATCATATGATTCAGAATCGTGTGATTTAGAGCCGTAAGTGTCAAAACCATAACAATCAGAATCAGCAGAGTAAGAATCACTAGCAGATCCAGAAATTTCTTAAGTTCTTCTTTAGTTTTTCCACCCCTTTACTTTTTTTTAGATTTATGGTCAACGATATGAGATTTTATAAGAGGAGGAAGAGGGCTTCAATCCAGTCAGAATAGTAGAGACAGAGTCGTGGAAGTACAATTGTAAAATCAGAGTTATAAGACTTTTACGAGTCAGAACAGTCAGAGTCAGAATCGTATGAGCCAGACTCTATACAGAGAGAAGTAAATATTTGAGTTGATGATTCTGAAGCATAGAGTTAGAATTTTTGAGCCAAAAATGTAGAATCACAATCGAAAACTTTGATTCGTTAATTCAGAATCGTTAGAGTCGGAGTCATAAGTTTAAAATTTTAGAGGCAGAATCAAAGTGACAAAATTGTTGATTCACATAAGTGATTAAGTCTATGATTCAGAATCGTAGAATAAGAATCATAGAACCCAAACTGAAAAGTCAGAATTATTGAGCCAAATCACAATATCCAGAATTGTTGAACCAGAATCGTAAGAGTTAGAAACAAAGAGTAGAGTATTGAAGTTAGAATTATAAAGCCAAAATTGTAAAGCTCACATTGTGGAGTTATTATTGTAGAGTTATGACTAAGAATCACAAAAAATAAAATTCCTCATTGCTTATGAAATAGAGATTGCATTCAATCAAATGTCAATCAAACTAATTCCATAAAATTAGGAATTAAAAGTATTAGTATGAATATCTTGTAAGCAATCCATAACATACCTACTTTCAATAAAATCACAATGAATGGAAATGGTAGAAAGAAATAAAAGCTGTATTTTTTAATATCTTAATGCATTCATTTTATTATTCCTGAATAATAATAATTAAATATTTTCTGCGTAACTATATTTACTTGTGAGTTTTTACACATTCGAAATCAAGTCTTTCTCTCTCTCTCACTCACAGCTTGAGCGAAGACATCTACATTGAAATTTCCTATTGGGTATCAATTTGTTCAACCATTTTAGTAAAATCATTTACGCATATGTTTCTATACAGATGAATTGATTTATATGCAGTCTTCAAAATAAATAAGTGACATTCATTTAATAATTTTATGTTACTGAATTGAACAATTTTTAAAGTAGGCACATAAAATCATTTTAATAGCTAAAACTATTGATGTCATTAAGTGTTCTAATAATACCATTCTACTCTATGGAGAAATAAAAACAGCAACAACTGAATTGCGATATGCTTATCCTGGTACTTTATTCTGTTGTTGCTGACCTAAGGACAGAGTGATTTAAATAATTTTTTCAATTCGTTGCTGCTGCTTTTTTATAGTTCATAGGTCAAATTTTTGTTAATCATGATTGGCTGAAAATTATTTTAATGGAAATTAAAAATAAATTCAACGTATTTTTATATCTTTTATAAAATCCTGAATTACAATATAATTTAATCAATTAATTGAAAATATTTGGCTCAATTATTAATAAACACACTGTTACTGATTTCTTTTAACTCCACTCTACACTCTGCTGTCCCTAATTTTTTCCCCCCTTCCCTTACGAAATCACATACAATATTTTCGTAAAAGTAAAACTAAATCGATCAATCACTTTACGTTAATTTAACGTTAATCATCTTTTAGCACGTTCGATTTCCAAGGGAGACATATTATTTCCAACTACTTGATGTAAAGACAAACATAATTGAGGGATTCACAATTCACTGTCTGCGTAAACTATACTAGTTAACGAAACTTCACACTTGTTTTCTTATGTCTTTACGTTAGTGAAGTTTCTTGCTTAAACTTTGCTATTGTAAAGTGAATCTCTTTAATATTTTTATTTCAAGTAGAACAAATTTTTACTCAGCTAAAGTTTTGTTGTGTGCGTGAATTTGTTTGCTCTGGTAAAATGGAACGTATTTTTTTTTTTTTTTTTTTTTTTGGCCATTTACACACGAAACTTATTGATGTGACATTTGCACGTCTCAGTGTCGTCGTCATTTACCTACAATTATTACAATATTATGGATAAGGCTATCGTTCTCGAACGAAAGATGTCTCCAGCAATATTGTGAATGTTAAAATGACATTGTATTTAAATTGATTGATCGATTGATGGATTGTTATTGTTTGTTTGTATGTTTGTGTAAATGTATGAAAATGGGAAATGAAAGTTTCGCAATTTAAGTGATGAGAAGTAGCATGGATGAGTTGTGTTTAAAAGCATTTGTATTTTCATCTTAATTTTGTGTTGTTATAAATTAATTGAATTTTCATAACTCATCGTTTATAGTTTTTCCCGACAGTTAACAGATGCTGTGGTGTTGAATTTATATTTATAAATTTTATTTTAAAAAAAATTGTTCACTACAGGAGAATATCAAACTGTCTTTTATTTTAAAAAAAAAAATCACATAGTTTTATATAAAAATTTAATAATTTAGGTATTAATCTTATTGTGCTTTTTTAACCCTTAGTCTAAACCCGAACCCGGAATCTTATTCTTTCACACTCATTTCTTCTTACAATTTTTCATCGAAACAGAAGTTTTACGCCTCAAAAGGCCTCAACTTTCGTGGTTCACCGACGATTGTGTGGGCCTCAATGGGATTTTTTTTACAAACTTTTCCAGTACGTTTTTATTAGACATTTTTTTTTAAGATTGACAAAATCTTTTACTATTAATTTTTCACTTAACCTTTTCTTGATCGTATGGGAACTAAAAGCGATAGAGCAAAATCGATTCATTCCCCATTTCATTGTAAAAAGGTTTAAAAAGATTATTGTAAACAAAAATTTACAAAATAGAAAATAATTTGTGAGCTAATTGTATTTCCCTTAACATATTGAAAAATAGACAAAAATTGTTAAAAAGTTAAAGAATTTTTTTTTTAAATTTATATCCTTTAGTGCCACCAGTTAGGGAACAACTTCAAAATTTTTTTTAATAATAACTAAAGCGCAAGTAATTCTCTTTTAATGAACATAAGTTTTCTTAAATCTGTGCAATTTTTTTTTAAAAAGATTAAAAAAAATAAATTTTGGGTCACAGCTAACTAACGGCCTCGAAAGGGTGAAAGGCTCATTAATATCCATCAATTGAATTGCCTATGTGCAAAGATTTGGTATAGAAATTTCTTAATTAAGTTCACCGTGATCTGCTCTAAAAATATTTCTCGTAATTTAATTCACGCAAAAATACATAAGGGAAGTGAGTGTAAGTTGGATATAGCTTAGTCTGTCTTAAAAAATCAGTTTCTTTCCACTAAGGCTATCAATTTAGCAAATTGATTCTAAAAGATTAAACCGAGAACTATATTTTTGTCGAAGATATTTGATATCTTTGACTTCATCTCCACGGCTTAATTTTCAGAAAACCATTGTCTTAAAATGCGTGTAAATTGGGCCCTCGATTAAAATCACAAGTTTCTCGTTTTTTTTTCTATTTTTTAGAATCAGCAGGTTATTAAATTTCAAGAGCAAGATTGAAAATCTAATTTATCACTTTTTTTTCTAATAAAAGGAAAGAAAAAACCAATATCAAACAAATGAAAATTTAATTAAAGGTTGCGAAAAAAACGCAAAAACTGAACAAAAACGGAAAACGAAATAATTTCAATGAATGCCAGCGAATTAAAGTGAAAGAAATTGAGTTGATCTATAATAAAACCAACCGAAATGCTATTGAAGTCAGTGGGGTATTCTTTCAAAATTCTTTCATAATAGCTGTGATTGTTATGTTGATTACATTTGTTCATTAAGCCTGTTTATATATAACTTCAAATAACGAAATTAACATGAACTTAAGTCATGACTTTGAAAATTAACCTTTAGATTTTATTTTCATAGTCTCCTAAAAACTATCATGAGCATTGAAAACTAGCTTTTGAAATTCTATAAGCTTCGTTTTTCACAGAAAATATTTTTGACGGCTTTGAGCAATGCATCGAGATCCACATTGTCTCCAGCTGAAAAGCGAAAATTTCCCAACTTGTTAGTGGCAAAAAAAAAAAACAAAAACACAACCTTAACATAATTTACATCAACATACATACTTTGCTATGCAAAAGTAACGACTCACGCAATGTACCTGTGAGTCAAAAATGTCAAGCAATTTGTTCACTTTATTACTCTATTGCTGATTAAGTTACCAGCCACAATGATCGTAGTAAGAACAAACTGTTACCATATGTGCTATTAGTTTATCCATAAATCACAGTGATTCATGACACTATATGAGTATGAATCATTTTGTTTAGAGAAACTTAATGTAGCTCAAAAGGCGAATCTAAAAATCTGTGGCTGATAATTTAAGTCACGATGATCTTGTAAGAACAATCTGCTACTTTATGTTCTTGACTCGAATTTTTTTTTTTATATATGTCATAGTGATTCATATCAAATGAGTCCGTCGTCTTCAATTTATACCATAATATTTTTATAAAAGCAATTTACTTGAGTAAAGTTTACTTTTCGATCAATCACAGTGACCTATATTGAAAAAATTTCTGTAGAATGGCAATCACTTTCTGCTACAAAGAAATTTACTATGACTCAAGAGGTTATCTATTAATTTTCATTGGTGGTGGAGACTGTTTTGCATTCTACTACACTGTTGTCCCCAATTCTAATCATATTAAATTGTAGTGCATTATATATATCAAGAGTAAAGTGAGGCTTTCTGTTACTTTGAAATTTTCTGCTTATCTATTTATATTTGCAAATTTAAAGTCTGAAGTTTTTACAAGAGCAAACTGCTCGCTAATGTACTGAACTTCGATATTGGTTTTCGATCATTTATTATGACTCATATCAACTTAAGTTCTATGCACATATATTTACACTCTGTTATCGATAAATTCATTATTAAACGTGGTTGGCGCTTAACAGTACCTGCTATTTTTAATTTTTTTTTTTTAAGTTTTTACGCTATTATCAAACGAAAATATTGAAAAAAAAAATCTATTCATTTTTTGCGCTGTTATGAGTCACTAACAAAATTTTCAAATAAATAATCCCAGTGACTAGTGCCTGCTATTTGAAATTGCTTGCTATTTGTTTTTCACGGTGCTATCAGTCACCAACATTTTTAATATTTACGCGTAGAAAATCACAGTAACTTGTGTTTAAATTTTCAGCCACTTTTACACGCGGCCCCTAATCACTAATCATAGTGACTCATTGCTACTTTTTGGATTTATCTTCTATTTTGTTACCTTTTTACACTTATACCAGCCAATATTATTTTATATGGTTCTCTAAAGAAAATCACAGAGATTCGTGTTTGCTATTTTAAACTTTATAGTACTTTTTTATTCTGTTATCAAAAGTAATGAAAAAAAAAAAACAAAATCATTTCCTTTTTGCGCTGCTATGAGTCAGTAACATTTGAAAAACTTCCAAATAGATAATCACACTGACTAGTGCCTATCAGTCACCAACATTTTAAATATTTACGCGTAAAAAATCACAGTGATTTGTGTCTAAATTTTCAGCCACTTTTTTATGCTGCTACTAGCCACTATTTATAGTGACTCATTGCTACTTTTTGGGATTATCTTCTATTTTTTACGCTGCTATGTCTTAATCATTTCAAATATATTTTCATTGAAAATCACAGTCAGACTAGTGTCTGCCATTTGAGATTTTCTTCTACTTTTCTATGCTGCTATCATGTGCTATCACCAAAAATACTCCTTCACAGAAAATCACGGTGACTCGAACCTGACATTTGAGATTTTTTGCTACTTTTTTACGCTTACGCCAGTCACTATCATTTAATATGCTTCTTTTGTAGAAAAACGCAGTGACTTGAGTCTGCTATTTTAAATTACTGTTACTGTTACTTTTTTACGCTATTATCAATTAAATTTTAAGTATTTTTTGGCAGAAAATCCCAGTGACTCATTCGTGCTATTTGGCATTTCTTGCAACTTTTTTCACTTCTGTCAATCTTTACCATTTAAATTAATTTTCAAAAAGAAAATCACAGTGACTCTGACTCATCAGTAATAATACCTATGAACTATAAATAATTTTCTAAAAATCTTATTACTTTAAATAAAATCGTTGCTTCCAAAATACCAGATCCTCATATATATTCAAAATTAAATACTATATAAAATTGTAAAATATTATTTAAGTAATTAATTAAAATGCATATCTAAATTTATTGAAAATTGACAGTGCGCATGTTAAAGTGTCAAATGCAAATGTGTTTCTATTATATTTACATAAATGTAAATATTAAATGTAAATGTAGCTGTCAATTAAATCAAAACGACAGGCCTGAGGAGAGAAGGAGAAGGTCAAATGGGAAGAAGAGTTGCTCTTAAATGAAACTATTTTACACTTTCATACACACACACACATTCACTGAATATTATCAGAATAGAATTGCCAGGGGAATCAAATAAATTTCATAATATTAATAATAACGAAAACAAAACAAAACAAAACTTTTTATCGAGAAACATTTGTGAAGTTAATTTTATAAGTTTTTTTGTTACACACATTCGTATACATATTTGTTTGTATGTATTTCTATTCATTACACCAATTTACTTTGTTTTTGTATATAATTGTATTTCCTTTCGTAATTATATATGTATGTGTATGCGTAACCGGAAGAAATTTGTGTTCATTTGTATGCGTATGTGTTTGTGTGGTGAAAGACTTGATTAAATTGATGCATAATTCTCGTGAGCTTAATTATATTTATTACGGTTTTGTATATGTGTGATTGTGTTCACTCACACACACACACACACACACTCTCACGCACTTGCACCCATTTAAACCAATGCAAATTCAAATGGCCTTTTAACAACAATCTGTAACAAAAAAAAAAAGAAAAACTACAGTAACAACAAAAACATTTACAGCCCAAGCAGAGCACAATGGCATAATTAAGAACTTAAAATGGCGAATAACAAATGTGTTTTATATGCATGTGTGTGTGTGTGTGTGGTTGTTTGTAATGCATTGTTAAAAAAGTATATACGCATGTATGTGCTTGTTTCAAAATGGCGCTTAAGTTGCGCTCCTTAGAGGCGTGGTACTGTTCATGTATGTATGTATGTAAGTATGTACAACCAGCAGTGGTAGTAGTAGTAACAACATTGACACAGGCAATTGTTATTACGAAATCACAAGATTGTTCTTTTGTGTGGCGTTTGCTTCTTTTTTTTTTCTCAACACATATACAATTGTAATTATGCACCCATCCACACACTCACACACATCTACACAAGTACTTTATATAATATTATGCAAAATACATTTAAACCATTCAAATGTGTGTTTCGGTTTTGGTTTTTATATAAAACACTCACGTATGTATAAAATTAAATTGCAATATAAAAAAATACAAAAACAAAATGTGTGCGGTTTTAATATTACGTTTTTAATGTATGTATTTGTATAGAAATAGACCTACATTTGTTTATATGTCAGGCGTATGTGTTAAGTAATTTAATTGTATGTCACACTAGAGAGTTTTGTAATGACCAAATCATTTTCATATCATTGAGATTTGTTTTTTTCGTCCTTTTCTTAGCTTTCTAAATAAATTGTTATTACTAGGTATAGAATTTTCTTGTAATTGATCAATTTTGTGTAGGTACCTAAGTTTTATCGACTATTGAACTTTTAATGTAGTATAAGTTAGTGTTAATTTGTTTAGTTCTTTGAGTTTTCTATAGATTTGGTGCCACGTGAAATCGATTAACCATGATTAATTTGATCCAGTTTGCTGTTTTGATTAGTTATTTAGTTGAAACAGCGCAGGTAATTCTTACGTAAGCTTCAAAGGATGCTCACCAATAGGTTCATTCAATGTAACATATGCTCCACAATAAGGAGTGAGATCAAAAAAATCTTAACATATATAAAATTCAATAATTTTTAAACGGTTGATCTTAGAGTTTTGATGTTTTTTTTATTTAATTGATAATATGTTACAAATTATAGAAAAATATAATTTTTATAACCAAACACACAACATAACCTTGTTTGCCATCAATCCGTTTGTGGAGGGTCACCGGTCTTTGACCATGATTTTTTTCGTTTAATATTCTCGGAATTAATCCATTTTTTATTGCCCGTAATTATTTGTTTCAAAAATGGTTCGATTTCGTTGCGTTTCAACAGCATTTCACTAATGGTAACTCGGTTAATCAAATTTCTTTGTTGTTGATTCAGTTGACACCCAAACATCGAGCTTCTTTGAGTAGACAGCCTTTTTTAAATGATTCCAAACTGTTATGTGGTTGATGTTTAGTGCATCTGCTATCTCCTGCAAAACCGGCACGCAAGGTTTTGCTCCACTAGTTGCAAAATTTCATTGGCTTTTTCAGTGACTGGCCAGCCAGAGCGAGGTGCATCTTTGACATCGAAATTTCCAGAACGGAATCGAGCAAACCGAAAGTGGACAGTATTTGATTTAATTGATAATATTTTACAAACTACAAAAAAAAATATTTATAACTTTTATAGTTCTAACCTCTATTTATGAACTCGGGGACCTTTTTTGGTAAGCCTTCCATTAGAGATTTGATATTTGTTTCAGACACGTTTCTGGAACAGTTTGCCCATCTCCTTTGAAAATCTTCGATGATTCTTTTCACAAGAGCACAATACCTCTCCACTGGTCTTAGCTCCGGACAATTGGGAGGATTCGCCTCTCTTGGTACAAAAACTATGTTATTATATTGGTACCACTCCAGAGCTTTCTTGCCATAGTGACATGATGCCAAATCGGGCCAAAAATATGTGGACACATTGTGCTCTCTTATGAAAGGAAGAAGTCTTTTTTTCAAACATTCTTTGATGTATATTTCGGTATTTATAGAGCCCACTGTAACAAATAACTTGCTTCTTTTGCCGCAACTGCATATAGCTTGCCATACCAAGATTTTTTTTAGGAAATTTTGTCTGCTTTTGGATTCTAAATTGTTCTTCGACATTTCCTCAAGCATCAGCAACATAAAAATTTTGACCCGGAAGCTGCGTAAAATCTGCCAGTACATACGTTTCGTCGTTCATTATACAACATGAATTTCATTAAATTAAGAAAAGAGTTTGATTGTCTACATCATTTTTTATTTATGCAATACATGCTCAATGTCGAATCGAAATTACAATCGAATCCTTCCTCTTTCTGGCATTATATTAATTCCAAAAGAAAAACTAATGGCTTCCCCACTAGATTGGAATATGATGGTGCTATAGCCGAAAATACGCTTGATTCCTGCAATTTGTTTTGAAGTTTTTTTCAGAAAGTTTATGAGAAGTATGATGGTTCGTTAAATACAAATCATAGTACTTCTTCTATAGATACGATTTCTTGCTTTGTTATTACTACTGAAGACATAGCGTTAGCTATTTCGAATTTAAAGTCGGACTCGAGTCCCGACACAGAGGGGTTCGCTCCAATATTTTTTAAAATGTTTTCTAATGCAATAGTGAATCCAATTACGTTGCTTTTCCAAACTTGCATAACAAAAGGCATTTTTCTTGATTCCTGGAAGTTATGTTCTATAACTCCTATATTCAAGTCTGGTGATCGCAACAGCATCTGCAATTACAGACCTATCGTTAAACAAACTACGATGGCGAAGTTATTTGACCATATAATTAATGCTAAATTATTTGATCACATAAATAAAAAAATTTCTGAAAACCAGCATGGATTTTTCCCTGGAAGATCGGCATGCACAAGCTTATCTTTAATTACAAATCAAACAACAAGCTCAGATTCATTCATTCGATTCTCCTACATAAATTATCTAGATACGGTATTTATGGTAAGCTTTTAGACTTTTTCTACAGCTTTTTAAGTGGCCGTAAACTCTTTATTAGAATTGATATAGATTGAAAACAGAAAACATGATAAATGAAAATCTTAAAACAAAATTTTGATACTAGCGGGGTCTTGTTGAATGATAGAAATTACAGTAGTAAAAAGGAATAACTTTTAAGTATATTTTTTTGTTGAACAATTTTATTAGCTTTCAGTTGAATTATAAAAACTATATGATATTAAAGACCATTCTAGAAATTATATCTAATACCAAAAATTATTTAAAAAATTAGACCAATTTACTACTTATTATAAAAAACTTTTACTGTAACAAATAACAGCGCCACCTATCGGATTTAAGCATAACTTAGCAGGTACTTAAGACATTTCATAAAGTAATAGAAATAATAGTAGAAAAAGGAATGGAAAAAGTAGTAGAAGATAGTAATGAAAATAGCAATGGAAAAGAAGTAGAAATTAGTAGTAGAAATAGTAGAGGAAAAGGTAGTAGTAAAAAAAAATAGAAAATATTGTAGTATCAGAAATTGTTGTAATAAAGTAGTAGAAACGGAAGTAAAAAAAGTAGCAGAAAAAGTAGTAGAAAAATAGTAAAGTATTATAATAAAAAAATATTAAAAAAGAGTAGAAAATAGTTATTGAAATAATAGTAAAAAATAGTGGCAGAAAAAACAGTAAAAAGTAGTAAAAAATAGTAGTAGAAAAAATAGTAAAAAAGTAATAGAAAATAAAAAAAAAAATTGGAAAAAGTGTAGTAAACAATTTGTAGAAAACACAGTAAAAAAAAGTAGTGGAAAACAGTAGTAAAAGTAGTAGTAGTAGAAAACAGTAGTAGAAAAGGTAGAAGAAAATAAGAAGAAGTGGTAGAAAATGCAGTTTTTTACTGCACAGAAAAAATTATAAAAACAATAGCAGAAAAAGTACTAGAAAATAAGAAGAAATTGTAGAAAAAAAGAAGTTAAAAAATAGCAGTAGAAATTGTAGTAGAAAATATATGTAGTAGAGCATGGTGCCACACTCACTAATCCAACAAACTGAAAGAATTTTTTAAATCCGGTTTTGACATTGTTAATTCACGTTTCTTGTACCAAATTTCGGTACTGTTCTATAATTGATTCTTGAGATGTACCCAAAAAAGTATTAGGTTTGTATGAGAAGTGCCATGCCCACTTTCCTAAAAGTATTTATGAATAGCTATGTTACATCCTCTCGTCAAATCAAATATATATTCTGAATATATGACTTCAATCAGTCAAGTCGTTTAGAAGTTACACAATTACAAACATACGAATAAAACTCTACGATTATATCAGTGGCCACAAACCATATGACCTAACTCGAGTTAAGACAAAATTGAGCTTTAATGTTTAACGTGTTCTGCTAGCCGAAATCTATTTGCTATCAACTTTTCATGTTTATATCTTTTTTAAGACGGCCATCAAGATAGCTAAGCAACAAAAATGATTTAAAACTTTAAACTGCTTCTCTGAAAAAAATTGGAAGCAGACTTATGCAGTTATGACTTGTGACCACAGATATATATAAAGGTTATGGAGATAAAAACAAATTCCACTCGATATGTAGTCATTGTCACGAAAGCACCACTAAATAATATTGTTTAAAACTTTCCTTTCACATAACTCTCAATTTATAAAGATCCAATTATGTTTTCTAGTTTTTTTATAGCAACTTTCGAAATTTTTAAACTCAATCTCAAAGTTAAAACCCATTTAAACACATTATGTATTAAAAAAACTGAAATGAGTCCCTTCCGCACTCATCACATGATGTAATAACATAATTTACGCATTGTTGTTTACTTCATTATAAAAGTTTTTGTTTTTATGTTCCGAAATATGCAACCATGGGTTTTTTAAATCTTTATTTAAATGACTCCAAGTGACTCCAATTGACTTGAAATCCCCAATTGACTCCAAAAGACTTCAAGAGACTCCAATTGACTTTTAATTCCGAATTGACTCCAAAAGACTTCAACTGACTCCAATTGACTCCAATTGACTCCAAAAGACTCCAAGTGACTCCAATTGGCTGCAAATTGCATTTGACTCCAAATGACTGCATTTAAGTTCAAGGTTACTCAAGCGACTTCAAGTGACTCCAAGTGACTTCAAAGCAGTCATGATTTTGTAGTCATAAGATTTGCAGTCTCATGATTTCAAAAAAGACTGCACTCCCTTAACTCTAAATAAGACTTTTTTAAATGAATAACCAATCGGCGACTCCAAAAAGACTTCTAATTGCATTTTTTATTCTGGAGTCAAATACGTTATTCAGTAACTACAATCATGAATTGGCGGTTATTAACTGTGACTTCAAGGTATTGCAATTAAATTGATTGCATTCTTTTACAGCTCTGGTAGTAAAGCCATTTTGATTAGATTTTGCTTAAACGCAGACACCTGGTTAAGTACATCTATTGTGTTAAATTCGGGGCTTAGTTCAGGTACAAAGTAGCATTGTATGAGAATGTCTATACTATGTCCTTATTGCAGGCTTCAAGAGCAATCTCGTATTTGTGTCAAACCAATAATACATGTGAGATATAATGTTTATTAATATTTATTAATTAATGGAATTAAAAATTACACGTTTTTGTGTTTATGAAAATATGTAAATAACAAGGAATTTGAATTACACTTGCGCACCACTCTGTGCGACTTAACTAAACGACTAACTTAACTGACGCTACACGAATGAAAACTTGTCTGTTTGTATTCGTCTAGTCCGGATTGCCTTTCTAGCAGGATTTTAGTACATTCGTCCAGTACGGATTGCCTTTCGAGCAGAGTCGCTATACTTTCTTCCCACATATATATTTCTCTATTGAATTTGTCACACAAAAGCAAATGGGATTGCACTTTGTTGGATAATACGTTTACATCATTCTTTATTCAATGCCCCATAATTTAGTATAATGTTAAACTAAATTAAACACACTTCATTCAAATAGCATCGAGAATAATTATTGTGAAAGTTTTCTATGTATATCGGGCAATATTCACGCCTACCTGATAATTCCCAGTCCAGATTTACATCTAGATTTTTCATTGAAATTTTGAATATGTGTAAAATTTACTATGAATCAAGTGCATAAAACAAAGCTTGAATTGATTCAAAACTATTTAACTCTTTTTTGAACTAATCTTAACTTATATCCTAGTATTCAGATTGCTTATAATTATTTTCTCCGGTACCGCAAAGCGATTTTTTTCCCACAGAGATATTGTATAATAGCCGCTTTAGCGCCACTCTTTAGGTGGGTAGTTTTATTTAAAAACAAAACTGAAGAATCATTTTTCATCTCCATACAAATTAATAAAGACTTTATTTAAGATAGCAGCATTTGAAATGAAAAATGTTTGACACTTTAAATACATAATAAATGCCTAAAATTATTTAAACTTAATTAATAGTTATTTTTGAGAAATTAATGAAGCAAAAATGTTCAGATTTTTGAAAAATGAAAGCGAAAATATTTAAAAATAAAAAAATATTCTGAAGGAAAATATTTCAAATCAACTATTTAGCTTAAATGGAAGAATTAAGATTTATGTTCTAGGTCTCTGTAAAAAATGTGTAAACTTGAAAAAAAAAAAATTTAGTTGTAGTGAATTAGTAAATTATGAAATATGCTCGACAGAGAGGCTAAAACACTTATTGCTCTCATTTAATACATTTTAACGCTAAGTGTTTTTGTATATATGTATGTATATAATTTGTATGTAAGCTTATTTTTTCTCTTACAATAACAATAACGGAAAGCTCCATTAACAACACACAAAAGCAACAAGAAAATTACAACAACAAAAATAAACTAAAATAATGCATATTATACAAATCTAAGTGTTTTGTTTCCACTAAAAGTATCATATTTATTTACAACAAAATAATAAAAAAAAATATAAATAAAATAAAACAAAAAAAACAAAACAGCTATCTACACACATTTGGCTAAAATACTTACATAAATGTAAAGTGTGATGATGCAGAGAGGCAGGCAACTTTATGCCACTTACATATAAAATAAAAATACAATAGATATATTCCGAAAATACATTTAGAATGCTCTCTATTCATGTTTTTATATATGTATGTGTGCACTACTTATGAATGAATGTGGGTGTAAACTGTAGATATGTATATATGTGTCCCTTCTAGTGATATTTTTATTTGTGTTTATTTTTCAGATCAAATTGCTTTCAATTGTATGCATGAGTATGTATGTATGTACAATATGTGTATTTATGGTCTTTCACATCGATTTGTGTGTGTGTGTGTGTGTGTGCACATACTGGAACATATTTGTATGATAGAAAAAAGAAGGTGTAATGCCTCTAATACTAATAGCAATATTTGTATTGTATCTTCAAGTCAATGATGACGATAATGATGATGGTAGGGATGATGTTGATGACACTCAAATGTCCGTATGCTTTTCGAAAGTATATTTGTGTTTATTCAAGCTCTTTTTGCATAACATACAAATGGAATTCGAGAGACTCGTACGAGTATAAGAACTATTAGAACTAAAACAAATGAGAAAGCACTTCAATTTATGTTTGTTGATTAATCATACTTTATATTATACAAAACCTAATGACATTTTCAATTTTCGTGACGATATACTGTGCATGTCTAAAACCCTCAACGGGCTTATATTCTAAATATGAATATGTAATAATCGCGTAGAGGCACAGGAAACTGTGTTTCCTTTACATCTTTCGGCAACAGTTTCAGCACATATATTCCATCGTAAGAGTGAAGTGCGGATAATGTGATATGCTCTGTTGCCATCGAAGTGTATACTGATGGATGAAAATTGGATGGTAAGGTGAGGGTAGAGTTCACAGCTGAGCGTTTGAATATCTCAACGTACCTTCGCTTTCCTGATCAACACTGCAGCATCTTCCAAGCAAAGCTGCTTGCAATCACTGAAGTTGCAAATCTGTTAAGAAGTTAGGCGATATTCCATAGCGATATCTCTAATTTCACTGATAGTCAAGCGAGGCTATAAAATCTCTTCAATGCCATGCTAATAACTCTATAGTTGAAATCAATGCAGATTTGCGATTTGCACCTCATACGGGTGCCTCGGCATAGCGACTTTGAGGGGAACTGTAAGGCTGATGATCTCGCCAAATTTGGTACAACCCTCAGCAATTCACACATCACTGGCAATGTAAGTATACCACTCGCCACGTGTAAACTTTTATGCCTGGCTTTCATTATGTCAAGAAAGAGGAAAAGAGAATTTGCCTTATGAAATTGCCAACATGTTGGCAAATTTGATTGAATTTCACTTAGTAAAAACCAGGCATTAGTTAATGAATACTATTCCAATATTGCAGAACTCAGATGAAGAATAGAATCAACTTACGTTGCTGCTAGAAGGTGTTGGCATATGCCTAACTAATAACTTCTAAACCTGTATTGAATCAAAATAAATAAGGTAGTTTCTATTCTCACCAGGTTTTGTCTAATTGGCAATCACGTTCACAGACTAGACCTTCCCTACAATGATTTCTGCAGAAGCTGTAGGAACGAAGAGGATTGAAAACAATTCTCCACTTTACATATGACAGGCCAAGTGGAAAAGCGGGCTTAAATTTATATAAGAGCAAAAGTGAAATAACCTAGTATCTTTGTGCAAGAATGGCACAAGTAATACGGCTTAGAGTGATAATGAAACGATTTAAAATTAAGAGCAAAAATGATATAAACATTTTTTTAGAGCAAAAACAGCATAGTTATTTATTCCGTTTTTGCTCTAAACATATTTCGATTCACTTTTGCCCTGAACATTTTTCGTTTCACTTTTGCTCTGAACATATTTCGTTTCGCTTTCGCTCTTAAGTAAAATTATTCCACTTTTTTCTGAACATAAAAGTTATACTACTTTTCTTCTCAGCTTTTCATTTTATACTACTATTTTCTACTACTTTTTCTGTTGCTTTTTTACTGAATTTTCACATTAAAATATTAAAGGCATGACAGCGTCTACCGGGCCAGTTAGTAATATAATAAAACCTGACCGAATTCAAATGGAAGCTCTTAGGATTATTCTAATTTATAAGTGCTTTATAGACAGATTTTCCTTTTCATAATGATGAATTCTATTTGAACTTGAATGAAGATCTGTAGGATTTACTTGAACCCTAGCATGTTTTCTAGACTAAACTTCATGCGATTAATAAAATATTATGGAAAATTTTGTCTGAACTTGAATGAAAGTCTGGAGTACTTCTTATTCTCGTAGGTGCTTTAGAGCCTTAGCATAATTTTTTTTTGAAAATAAAACTGTATTGATGTCTGTCTGAGTTTGAATCGAAGTCTATGGAATACTTTTCATTCCAAAGATGTTTTTTAGAATGAGCTTCATTTACATACATAACAAAATACTGTGATGAACTTTGCGTAAACTTAAATGCAAGTTTTTAGAATTTGTGATTCCCATGTGTACTTCACAGACTGAACTTCATTTCTATAATAAAATACTTAGTAGATTGATATCTGTCTGAATTTAAATAGAAATCTTTTTCTTTTTTTTTTAATCTAAAACTGTTTTGTGAACCATAAGTTTAATTTCAATAATAAAAAAGGTATGATGAGTTTAGTCTGTTGGATTTGTTTCATTGCTTGGATACTTTATAAACTGAACCTGAACTGACCTAGAATTAAACCTAATTGCATTCATTTGAATCAGAGCTGTAAAAGAATGCAATCAATTGAGGGTATAAGTCACAAATGAATAATAACTTTTGATTGCAGTTATGGAATAACCTATTTGACTCCAGAATAAAAAATGCAGTTGGAAGTTTTTTTGGAGTCGCCGATTGGTTATTCATTTAGAAAATTATTTTTTGGAGTCAAGGGAATGCAGCCTTTTTTTTGAAATCATGGCTCTTATGACTTCAAAATCAAAATGACTGCTTTGAAGTCACTTGGAGCCAATTAAAGTCATTTGGAGCCACTTAAAGTCATTTAGAGCCACTTGAATACCCTTGGAGTCAATTGGGGTTTGAAGTCAGTGGGAGTCAATTGAAATCATTTGGAGTCAATTGTGGATTTGAAGCCACTTGGAATGTGAAGTCAATTTTAATATATGTGTTATCTAATACTTCATCCAAAAGTCGTAAATTAATGAGCTCTAATTCTTAATCTCAATTTTGATGCATTTATTGACTTCGAACCATAATTGACTCCAAGTGACTTCAATTGATTTCAAATGACTTTAAGTGACTCCAATTGACCTCAAGTGACTTCAATTGACTTCAAATTCCAATTGACTCCAAGTGACTTCAATTGACTCCAATTGACTTCAAGTCCCCAATTGACTCCAAATGACTTCAAGTGACTCCAACTGACCCCAAGTGACTCCAATTAACCTCAAGTGACTCCAAATGACTTCAAGTGACTCCAATTAACTTCAAGTCCCAATTGACCCTAAGTGACTTCAATTGACTTCAAATTCCAATTGACTCCAAGTGACTTCAATTGACTCCAATTGACTTTAAGTCTCCAATTGACTCCAAATGACTTTAAGTGACTCCAATTGACCCCAAGTGACTCCAATTGACCCCATGTGACTCCAAAAGACTTAACTCCAAGTGATTGCATGTGACTTCAAATGACTCTAACGGTATTTAAGTGACTCCAAGTGACTTCAAAGCAGTCATGATTTTGATTACATAAGACGTGATTAAAAAAACTGCATTCCCTTGACTCCAAAAAGACTTCTAACTGCATTTTTTATTCTAGAGTCAAATACGTTATACAATAACGGCAGTCATGAATTGTTCTGTTATTAATTGTGACTTCAAGGTATTGCAATTAAATTGAATGCATTCTTTTACAGCTCTGACTTGAACCCATAGCTATTTCATAGACTGAACTTCATTTCTATAATAAATTAGTATATTGAAATCTATCTGAGTTTAAATATAAATTTTTTTTCTGCCTTGTGGAGTTGAATAAAAATAAAAAAAAAATTGTTGATTTTCTGGAAGCTTTGCCCAACTCCAAATCATTTCAATTACTCTTGAAATTAAAGCTTGAAAACTCATTTGCTGCTAACAATATTTCATTTAATCTATCAATTTAAAGAAAATATTTCAAAAAATTTGCAAAACCCACAAACACTTCGAAATATCACGCCAGCCAACAAATCAAAAGACAACCATCTTAAAAAAAATACAACCAAAATATTCTCATTTATTTTAATAGCCACAAAAAAAAAAAGAAAAAGTATCAGAAATAGGCAAACAATTTTACATTTAGTGTAAATAAAAAAAAAAAAACTGCATACTTTATTTTCAAATAAATTGAACTCGTTTATTTAAAGAGAAACGAAAATGCCGCCGCTTAATTTTTCATCATGTTTTTCTATTTGTGCCTACGTTATTTTTTTCTTTTTTAAGAAAATAATTTTCAATTTAAGACACAAATTTGTTTCTTATTTTTTTTTTTGCTTATTTTATCAATACTTTATACCTAAGAAATTTATATGGCATATGTAAAGCAAAAGTTCAAGACTTGAGTGTTTTTTTTTCTAACAGCAAACTTCTTCATTGCAAAAAAAAAAAAAGGAAAACTTAAAAATGTTCATGTGTATATATATGTGTGTGTGTGTGTGTGAGTTTTATTTTGCATACACAAGTATCGAATTTTTTGCTCGTTTCTTCATCTTCTTTTTTTTTTGAACTTTATTGAAACGAATTCTCGTATCTTTTTCTGCACACTTTTCTAAGTAGGTATGCTTGCCTGGTTTGAAATGGAGCGTATACAAACACATCAACAAGGCTATATAGATTTACTCACACACACACACACACACTCATATGCAAGCCTGTATGTTTGCATATGCATTTGAAAGATGCTGCTGATATCTGATATTGATGGCAATATTCTGTTTTTTAGCATTTTCATCTTCTGTTTGCTTTTTTGTTTTTTGTTTTTATTTCTCTAAATAATGTATTTAATTTTAAAGTATATAAAGATTTTTTATTTTTATAAAAACAAATTTCAAGTATGCAGAATAGTTTTTGTTTGACTTTTGACTGCTAGAAAAATGTTGATAAATTTTTTTTTTTTAGTTTTTTGTAATTTTTATTGAAATTGCACAAAAAATTTTTGTCAAGTGTTTGGAAAGTTTTTTGAAGAAATATTTTTGCAGAAAAGTAGTTTAGTTATTTTTTAATTAATTTTTTGTAGAATAGTGCACGAAAATTTTACAATTTGCAAAATCAAATTAGAAAAAAGGGTTAAAATGTTCTAGAGAAATGACCCTTGTAAAATTCTACTATACAACTTTGCCAATAAAATTTTCCTCAGACATCAATTTATAACAATTTCTGCATTTAGTATTCAGCTCCCTTCGACCAAACTAAGAAAACTTTGACTCACTGTAAAAAAAACACTGAGACATTTTGGACTATAAGTTTGTTCTACAAAAATGATCTGTACAATATATCCTTTCAGGATTATAGGGTGACTATTCTGTTGGTTGCAAAAATGCTCTTGGACTGTGTTATTATTATCTACTGTAACTTATATGAAGAAAATTGGATTCTTTTCTCTTAAAATCCTAATTAAATTTAATTTTCAATGATATTTGATTTGAAAATATCTTAAAGTTTAATTCATACCCAAATTTCTTTAGTTAATATTATGAATTCTATTTATTTAACATCTGTATACAAGAACAAGAAGAAGAACATATGGGAATGTCATTTGTAAGAAATTTTGTTATGTATTAAATTGTTACTCATACGTCTAGTAAACCCACGTATATAAACACACATAGGTAGGCAACAAAATTATAAGCTGCTATGGTGACACATGAAACATGATGATAAATAAAAGTAAACAGTAATACACATACAAACATACATACATAGATACATAATACCTATACATATCTATTTATATTGCTACTAAGTAGCAGTTACAGTAACAACCAACAGCAAAAGGTTTTCATCATCATCAGTATCAAAAACAACAGCAACAGTAAATACCAATTTGACAGAAATAAATGAAGAAAAAGTGCTGCTGTTTCTTCCCACTGAATGTTAAATGAATGAAATACAACAGGGAAATTTAACACCTGCAAATATAACAATACATATAAAGTATAAAGCATTAATTTCAATGCTGAAACGTTTAAATTAGCTATACACATAAGTAAAAAAAACAAAAATTTAATATTTGCTATAGTAGAAAAAAATATATGTATTTTTTTAAACAATTTTTTGAAAGGAAAATGCGTAAATTTGCTATATTTATGCATATACTAGTACTTGTCAAAAATTCATGCACAGCTGCTGCTTTAGCTTCTGAAAAAAAAGAAACAAAATTAATTTTGCTTAGCTTTATAATGATTGTGGTTAGCGTTAGTTATGTGTTGGTGCCGATGCAGGCGCTGGTGTTGGTGCTAGTGAATGTGAAGAGAAAAATTCCGCTGCTGCTGCTGTTAGTTTTTTGATGATGGCATTACTGCTTAATATCTTGGCAAAAAAGTTCAACGAATGCATGCTTATATACATGCATTAAAACATATACAAACAGAGACATGTATGTGTGCAAGAGTATGCGTAAAAAATGTATGTACTCACACGTGCATACACAGTGGTGTCATTGTATATATAAAAGCAAAACTTTTTTTTTTTTTTGTGTTTAGGTAGAGAGAGATAGCAACTGTATGAATGTGAGTGTAACTGCGACTGTGTGACTGTTCTGCATAATTTTCGCACTTAATTTACACGTTACAGTTTTGTGTGTGTTTTGTAAATATGAACAAAAAACAAAAATGGCTGCCATATAGAGCTTTTCCGCTTCCGTATAAAATACAAACGCGCACATATAGAATAGTTTTTACTACTTGCTGCAGCATATTTAACTTTTCATTTACACTTGTGTTTAAAAAGTTTTTTTTTTTTTTTTTTTGTAGCATTTCTATTTGGCAGCTATTTTGTTGTTGCAGTTTTTTTTTCATTATTTGACACATTGCTGCAGCATGCGCTACAGCAAGCAGGCAAGCAACGAAGCATTTTCTTCATAACAAACATGTCGTACATAGTAGCAATAATAACAGCAACAATAACAGCAACAACAACAACAAGAACACCACTAACATTTGAGTCAGCAATGCCAGCAGTTGCAGTCACTTTGGTTTTAAAATGTTTGTGGCATTCATTTTTTTTTTTTTTGCATTTCTTTTTTTTTTGTTTATTTTTCCTTTGCTTATATTTTATGGCTAAAGAAAGGCGCAAAAGAAAGAAATTTGTTGCAGTCGCTTTAAAAATATCTGCAATTTGTTGTAGCTGTTGTCGTTGCAAGTGCTTTGATGTTTCTGTTGCTGCTGCTGCTGCTGCTGCACATACTATTATTTATGCATGTAATTAAAACTTTAAACATTTTTTTGATACTTTGATATAAACATTAATTAAATTTTTTTCCTTTTTTTTTTTTTGTCCTATAGCAAATTTTTGAGATTTTTCATTTCAAATTAATTCAATTATGTTGTTTCTTAGTTTGTTGTAAATTAGTTCGCTAAATGAGTTTTGAAAATGATGGATGCTGCTATAAATAGCAAGTCATTACTTTAGTTTTGAGGCATAGAAGCATTAATTTATAAAAATAGATTATACGCAAAGAAATAATTTATGTATTTCTAAAATAAATATTATGATTATCAAACCTCGATTTTTTGGATTTATGTACACTTTCGTTAATATAAAAATCAAAGTATAGGTCAATCTACTATTTTCAATCTAGTATATAAGTATTATAATCAATGAGTTCTCTTATTTTTTTAACTAACTGGTGCAAAAGATGTGGCCTAAATATTTAAAAGAACAAAACGGAATTAGTCCTTTTTACAAGAAAACACAAAATTCTTCTCTTTGATATACCTACATTGAAGGGGGTCCCATTAGAACAACCCAAATATCTAGGCCTTATACTAGATGGAAAATTAAGCTGGAAGTTAAGCATTCAAGACAGGGTTAAAAAGGCTTCAATTGCGCTTCACTCCTCTAAAAGAGCCATTGGAAGGAAATCGGGCTCACAACCGAAGGTAGTTCACTGGCTTTACACAGCTGCAGTCAGGCCTATACTACTATACGGTGTAATGGTTTCATTGAGATCTCTTGAAAGAGACGTCCATTGCAGGGAATAGGCTAAGGTGCAGAGAATGGCGTGTCTGCTGGTAACTGGGGCACTTAGAACTACACCAGCCAAAGCCCTGGAAACCATGCTTCATTTATTTCCCATAGATCTTGCGGTAAAACAAGTAGCAAAAACTGCAGCCATAAGTTTAAATACTGTCTCACCATGGGCACACTCTAGCTACGGACAGTCTAGTACTTTGCTGGTTAGAAGTTGATTACTACTCAACGATATCGACTACACTCTAGCAAAACCAAAAAAAAAAACTTCCGGACTACTTCGTGTATAAATATAACTCACACAACATGAATTGATGCGAAAAGCTCGGCCTTGGCCCTCGATGGGCTGTTGTGCCATAATTGTAGTAGTAGTGCATCTTCTACCTCGAGGGTCGTGTCTTTAACTGCCGTTTATCTCTATACTGGGCATCCGATCATAGCAACATTCTGGGTAATTGCAAAGCCAATGAGCTACCTAGGCTAGACATAATTCACTGCAGCACTCACAATCCTCATGATCAAGGTATGGTCCTGGCTACCTGCAAATCAATTATATTTAGCGAAATGTTGAACATAGCTGGCGAGAAACGCACACGTGCTCCCACACTAAACTTATATGGCCCTCCTACATCTCCAGGCGCTCAACGTCTCTCACTTCTTTAAATGGATCTTCTATCAGCATCGTAGTAGCAATAATTTCTGATCGTTGCCGCATTGGTAGGCATGCCAGTAGATTAACGCAACCCGCAAATGACTTCTGTAGAAGTTGTCTCGATATTGAGAAGGAAGAAACTACTTTCTACCTGCTCTGCAACTGCCCAGTTCTTACCAAGCGTAGACTGGCATCTCTAGGCCAACTATTTTTTCAGCAACCTTGCTGACCTCGAAACTTCTGTTATCAGTGATTTGAATAATTTTGTTAAAGCAACAAAATGGTTCAACCCTTCTTCAGCAACATAGTTGACCCTATGTTTTTCTGTTATCAGAAATTCAACAGACTTGGAAATAAAGGGTTAGGAGACTGTGAAAATAGTCCATGTGTTAACACAACGGGCCTCACTGACCTAAGTGTGTCTTATTACAGGGCAGGCATTCTAACCTTACCCATTTCTGTAGGGTTTTTTCTGTTAACAATAGGGGGTTTACTAAACTGTTAAATGTATTTAAAATATTGCTAGTTAGACTCTTTATATTAAAGCTTCGTACACAACATTTACCCCGAAGAATAGGTTAGGTTAGGTTGGAGTGGCAGCCTTCTACTTGAAAGCACACTTAAGCACATAATTTGGCTCATTGTGATACCACAGTTCGGCGCGACTCCCCCATTTACGGAGTGGAGAACCATGAAGATTCCATAATGAATCTGGTTATGTCCTTAATATTTATGGATGATAGCTCGGATAGACTAGTGAAGAAAGGTGAGCCCAGGAGTTTTAATCTCCTCCTGGCCAGAGATGGGCATTCGCACAACAAATGGAGGACTGTTTCTTCTTCTTCCTCAGAGCCGCAGCCCCGACAGAAGTCATTGAAAGGCAGTCCTAGTCTTACAGCATGTCTCCCCATTATGCAGTGTCCCGTGAGCACTGAAGTCGTAATGCTGATGGAGTTTCTGCTAAGGTTGAGTAGCTGTCTAGTCCGTCTATTGTCCCCGAAGAATAATAAGCAACTATACCTCTTGAACCAAAACAAGACCTAAAACTAAGAATTAAAACAAACACTGCACTATGGGGCCTATGAAAAATTTAGTTGGCCAAAATTCGAAAAATCGACTCTCTGTTTGGATCCAAAAGTGTATGGTATTACTCTTCCTCATTATAATCCACGCACATGATATTCTAATTAGGCGAAGGATCTGGCTGTGCGACCGTCGAAAGTTGCAGTATCCTGTCGGTGATTTTAATATGGTTGAAAATGTTTTTTACATAAAGTGCCATAACTTAGCGAATATAAAAGCCAGCCATTAATTTTTGGTCTCACATTAACCAAAAAACTTTACACTATTAATGGATATGATAAAAAATGGGTTTACCATTTTCTTATACCCAAAAATGTTATGGAAAAATAATAATTTTCTTTTTACATTTTATTTTTTTAATGAATGAGAAAAAAAAATGCTCCGACTTGCTCCGAGCTCAAATAAGAACCATCATATTATGTGAAGCATCTACTTTAGAATAAGGCATGAATGTTTTGGAACTTTTTGCCACAGCTTGAATAACAAGCAAAAATATTATGTCATGTTGCATTTAATTAATCATAGTAGCTATTTAAGGTGTTATATATAATCTATTTTAAATGGTAATCAGACGATAATTACGTATGCGAAATCTGTCTTAAGCCTCATTAACTCTGTAGGAAAAACTTTTTAATCAGGCAACTGCAACGCTTATCACCAATATAAATATATGTTAAATTTTAAACATGCAATAACTTTGAACCCATTCCAGATATAATCATTAAATTACATGTGCTAATATACATTGTCTTGGACATAAGCCATGTTAAAAATTAGAACTATCGGACCATACGTTTCATATGAATATAATAACAAAATACTGATACAAATGAAGTAATTTTTATTTTTTTTTATTATGTATTCTTAAAGTCTCACATGTATGAGAAGTAGGCGCAAAAAAACTCCAATCGTGATACCTGGATACATAAATATATAATTGTGTACCAGCATATGCAATTCCACCACTATATCTGCAATGAGTTCCAAGTTATAGAGTTTTAAAAATTTCACATATATGGAAGGTAGGCGTGGTAATAATCCGATTCTTATAATTTTCCACCCAGTGATTGCTAACGACCCCGTGAGAAAGTGAACCGAATTCCAGAATTTTGGTCAGCTAAATATGGATTTGGCCCCATAGTGCACTGTTGCCAAGCAAGCAAGAACAATATCTTAAATTAGTATATAAAGTATTCTGAGTATTCTGAACTTCCAGGTTACTTTCCCTGACGCGAATAACTGGTAAAAAGTAAGTCGCAAAATTTTGTTTATAGATGAATTTAAGAGAAACGAAAAAATTGGTCCAGTTTTTTATTGGAATAAACTAAGAAAATCGGTGGTATTAGTAAAATTTAATGCTAGACATGATTCACGTGCTTTGATTGTAAAAGATTTATATGTCAATCTTTGCATTGTCTAAGAAGCTTCGTCGCTACTATCGTTATAAATCCTGATTCCTTTAGTTAAGTACTTTTTTCTACTATTTCAACGTTTTTTTTTTTTAGATATATAAACTGGCGATCATAACTGCACCACGTATCAGTTTCAAGAAAATAATTTATAATGCAAGCTAAACTTGATTTTGTTTTAGTGAATGTATTTTTTTTCTTATTTTTGCAAATAAAATGAACAAAAGTGCGAAAGAAACACTCTACTTACATACAGATTTCATTACCAGGCCTATCATGAATTCCGAACGGGCTCGCGCTGTGAATCAAATGCCTAAAAATAACGAACATGTCGTGACATTCCGTGACTTTAAAAATATTAATTACATTGACTTAAATTTGGAACTTGAACGTATCGCCTGGTCGGATATTTATTATATGACCTCAGTAGATGACCAATTGCCATTTATTCAGAGTAGCATTCTCTACCTTTACAACAAATTTATTCTAATTAAAATTAAGCGCAGTAAACCAAATCAACCCCATTGTTTTACAAATGAACCTAATATTAAAGCATACAATAGGTGGAAATGTTATAGGAGCCCTGAAGCTTCTAAAGTTTTTATGCGCGCTTTGGTTATATCTAAAGCTGCTTACCTTTATTTCTTTGTTGATCAACACAATCTTTAATATTCTCACAGGAGGCATATTGATTGCCTTGAAAGAATATGAAACAAAAAATTATACTTTTATTGTGGCAACGTGACGTATGAGTAACATTTAATAGATATAACTTTTAATTGAATGACACTCATACGTACTGGAGTACCAAAAAAAAAAAAAACACAATAAAATATTTCGTTTTGAAATTTCACACAAAATTCAACTTAAATTTCAATCTGACTTCAAAAGAATTTCCACATCACTACTTTTGAACCAATCCCCCCCCCCCCCCCCCACCTCCTTGCCATCTTCCATAAACCCTGTCTAATCAATAAGTTATAAAGCATTATTTTCAGAGATTTTTAACTTAAATCTGAGCATAGTTTCTAAGGTTACCAACAGTTGAAACACTGCGAATGATAAATTTAATCTTAAATTTAAAGCAAATTATTAGAACATTTTGATGATATGTGCACTTCTCAAATCAGCTTCCGTTTTCCATTACTTTTTGTTTTATTTTTATAAATTCAACTGTAGCACCTGAGCATTACCCCCACCTACAGTTTTATAGTCTTTTATCAAAAACTTATCATTTGTACTATGTGGCGTATGAGTAACATGCAATACAAATAATTGACACTACAAGTCACTCATACGCCTCGTTAAACCAATATTAAAAATTTTGTTTTATAAACCTTCCAGATGTATTGTAAAGTTACTTAATTGAAATATCCAGCTCACTATCACACAATTTCCGTTCAATCTAAACTAACTGCGTGCTCAACTGTTAAATAACCGCAGGTCAAAAACAAAAAAAGTCACTACATGATGAACCAAAAAACGAAAAAAAAAATTCGTTTTTTACATTTTTTATACTGCAACACTAGAATTCATTAAATAAATGAAAATATTTTAACGCCTGCTGGCATTAAAAGTTTAGTACACACAATTTAAAACCGAAACCACCACAGTTAGCAGTTTAGGCAACTTAAATAAATTACGCTGTTGTTATTCAATTAATATTGTATATAAAAATATACAAAAAATATATAAAAAAAAAAAAATAGATTGTTAAAATGTTCATTATTTTGCCTACAGCTGTAGCTCTTTTTCAAAAAAAAAACAAAAAAACATTTTCAAGTTTTTAACACAAACAAAATCGTGAAAAACTTTAAAACTTAATGGACTGCTTCTTCTTGCTTGACTGAAAAGACGTTAAACAGCAATTTACTGCTTTTTATATACTTCCTGCAGCTTTCTTCTTATCAGTTTTGATAATAACATGGCAAGGTTAAGCTGATGCACGATTAGCATTACCCCCATGAACATTAGACACGTTCAGGCAAAAAAAAAAATAGAAAAAGTTTTTTTTTTTTTTGGCTATTATTTTATTTTCTTGGTTTTGTTGTTTGCTTGCTGTGGTAACTTGAATTTTCTTTATTTTATTATATTTTTCTTTTCCTTTTTTTTTTTTTTTTTTTTTTGAACTCTGTTTTAACAAGAAATTAGTTTTGTTCATTATTATTTTCTTGAACTTTTTATCATTCAAGTAGAACGTACGTGTAAAAATGCTGAAAAAGTTTCTCCTTAAAAATATATTAAAGGAATTTAAGTGCTTTTAAAGTATCTAAAATACTCAAACTTCTTAGCCAGAAAAAGTCAATTGAAAATGCTTGCTTGTGGCTTTCTTTAAAATTGATTAACGAATCTCAAGAGATAATTCAACAAAAGAGAACAATACATTTTAATTAAAGTGCTTCTGATAGTTAAAGAAACTTTTTTTTATATACCATATGTAAAACTAAAGCTAATTACATTTTCACAGGAAGAAGTGGCAATTTTATAAATGCTGTTAAGAACTTTCCTTCTGTTTTCATGGAAGATTTTATCTTTTGCAATACAGATTCATGAAGAATTGCATATAAAACATTTATTCCCTATAAAAATAAATTCCAAACAAAAGAAAAATAAAGACCTGATAGTTAAAATCTTTTTTAAATAAACAAATTCGAGGAAAGATAGAAGCAAAAGTAAGAAAACTTAATTTAAAAATTAATCTGTTTACAAATTTCTACCTTAAAAAACAAAAACGAAATAAATTAAATGCTGAATAAATATTAGAGTTCAAGGAAAAATCAACAAGATGTAAAAAGCAAAATGATTTATAATATTATCGTTACTAAAATCAGATTGAAACTTGCTATACCTATAAAAATTTATAGCTTTGTGTATATGTGCAAATTTCTTTATCACAAAAATTTTTTTTCTTTGCATACTTTTCAGCTGTTTCTATTCCCTTAATTCCAAAAATGTGTTACCATTTTTTATATATTTTTTTAAATTCGCGAGTGTGAGAAAACTGAATTTATATCGCGATTAGCTTGAATTGTCTGGAGATCATGTGATCTGGGTATAAAGATTAAATTTATTTTTAATTTCATCAGGAACAAAACTATAAAGTTTAATAATTATTTCTTAGCTACAAAGGAAACTTTGTATTCCCAAACTTTCAGAAATATTTTAGTGTATAAGTTTTTTCTAACAATAAAGAAAAGAAATTGGTCAAAATTAATCTGGCATCAGGCTAGGAATTATGCAATATTATGAGAATTTGATATGAAAAACTATTCTTTCTTATTATTGATTAGGAACAAGTAAATTTCGTTATTGTTTCCTAAAGTCAAGGAGTAGATGAGAGGCAAATATAATAGTTTAGCTTGAAAACTATGGCCTTTTATTATGTCTAGCTAAAGATCATGATATTTATTGTGTACACGCAAAGAAAAAAAAACGTTTATCGCCCGTTTGTGGAGAATATATTACTTTTACGCTGAACAAAAACGTTTCTGAGGAACGTTGCAGTGTTTGCAGAAACCAAAACCGTTTTCTGCAAAATATTAACAATTTTATGATGAACGAAAATTCGTTCACGATAAAATTAAGGCAATTTTCTTCTCTGGCAAATAAAAAAAAAAACGTTTCGGCTAAACGAGAGTCCACAACTCTCTTCTCTTTTTAATTTCATTTTCCTCTCATCTCGCTCTCGTCGCAAAAAGTAGCAGCAGCGACGCTTACATTCAAATTCCACACAACAACAAATCAACACAACATAACGGGAAGTATCATTTGTCAACGCATTATTGAAGAATTTTAATTGTGCATTGAAATTATTTCATCACATTTCTTTTTGTCTATAAAAAAGTGCGTGGTGTTTATAAAAAAAAAACAAATAAAAGTGTGTGATTTATAATAAATAATACAAAAATTGTAATAATATAATTCTATGTAAATTTCATACACTTTCTCTAGTTTTTAATCAGAAAATTTTATTTAAACAAAAACCACAATAAAATGCCAATGTACATATGAAAATTGTTTTTGCTTTCTTTTTCATATTTTTCAGGGAAATATTGTATTTTATTGCAAACGTTTTTAGTTCATCGTAAACGAATTGAACCGTTTATGATGAATAAATTTTCGTTCATGGCAACCGAATACAGTCGTTTATGATAAATAAATGTTCGTTCATCATGAAAACATTCCATGAACGAAGTTCGTTTAGTGAAAATTTAGTTTCTGAGGAACGAATTTTTTCTTTGCGTGTACAGGGTGACAATCGTAAAGTGACGCACACATTTCAGCAGTTATTTTCAAAAGGACGTGCTTCCATTAAGTACAATTAAGTGTTAACATTGCTGAATATATAAGCATTCATTTGAACCCCACCTCATTCAATATAAATTCCTTTAGCCTGCACACATGCCTTCAATCGATCCGGAAATCGTTGGACTGTTCGCCGCAGAACTTCCTGATCAATTTCAGTCCAGGCTTTCTCTAATGAATTTGTCAGCGACTCCAGACTGTGGTGTTGAAATGCACAAGCCTTACTCTCTAAAATACTCCAAATAGAGTAGTCCATTGGATTCAAGTCTGGGGAGTATGGTGGCCATTCTTGAGATGTTATGAATCCAGAAAAATTGTCTTTTATCCATGTTTGCGTTAATTTTGCCATGTGGGAAGGTGCAGAATCTTGCTGGAAAGTCCAGTTTTCATTTCCAAATGTATCTTGGGCCCAGGGAAGAACATGTTCATTTAAAATGCTCCGATAAACAACCTGGTCAATTTTAACACCCTCTTCAACGAATATTAGAGGGGTTCTGGCATTAGCGGAAACTCCAGCCCATACCATAACGGAAGCTGGCTTTTGAACTCGGCCAACAGTCCTATTTTGTTGCGATGATGATGTTAGCCACATTCGGTCATTTTGCGCATTGAAATGTTGTTCAACCGTGAAAATTTTTTCATCTGTAAACAAGATATTTTCAACATTTTTTAACACGGAGGAGCGTAGCAACGCCTTGCATCTTTGCAGTCGCAAATCTTTCTTTTTTTGTGTCAGATCTTGAGCTTTTCGGAGCTTGTACGGCTTAAGATTAAGCTTTGATTTTGCAATGATTCGCACTGTTTCACGGTTTACTCCCACTTCCTTAGCGATTTTTCTCATTGAGCGCCTTGGATTTCGCTTGATTCGTTTACGAATTTTTTCTTTTAAACTAGTAGTGGCAACTGTTGAAAATTTTCCCCGGTCTCTATCTCCAAAACCCCCGGTTTCATTATATCGAATAATAGCTCGGTCTACCGTACGACTTGACAAATTTAAAGCCTTTCCAATTTGACGGCTACTATAATTTGCCAAATGAAATTTCATAATTTCACGACGAATATTTTCCTTGTCCATTTTTATGGAAATTTCAAAATGTAATAACAAAAATTCAAATGAAATTAAAAGCAAAGCCAATGATGAATGAATTTGCTTTTTCAATTAAAGTAACGGTAAATGGCAAAGCTTGCTGCAGAGTATTAAACTTGCGTCACTTTACAATTGTCACCCTGTATATTGTAAACTTTAAAGAATTTTTCCATGAATCATTTCAGATTTTGATCTTTTTTATAAAAAGTCGAAATTTGTTAACGAATAAATTCATCATCCTATATACATAGTTTCCTTTTATTCGACTTAGATCAACACACTTGAGATGATTAACCTGACTAAAAATAAATGTTGAGTAAATTTAATTTTAAAATGATATTGACCTACGTTAAAATTTATTACATTGTGTTTGCTCACGATCAGGAAAAAATTTATGTGGGAAAGTTACAACGGACGACAAGAAGTGGACAAAACTACTAACGAATGCGTCTCTGCATGGACAAAGACTGGACGATGAACTACAGATGAATGCATCCCTGCATAGACAAAACTGGACGAAGACGATGGACGAACTTTTAAAATAACGGACGAAGAGAGAGTTGATCGCGAGACGCCGAGGAGAAAAGAAAAACAATCGACCGAAGACAATTTAAATTAAAATAATCGTTTATGTACAATTTTGAATGAGTTTAAAATGAAATAATTACTTTTTATGATTTAAATATATTATTATAATAAAACTGATTGAAATTAACTTGAAGTGGAGTAGTTTTGTGGTGAAAAAAAGGGCAAATCCTACATTTATACTGATCTCGATGTTATTTGATTTTTATTTTTTTATTTAGAGAATTATGTGTGATCTTGTTTCTTTTCTTATCTCAAATGATAAAAACAAATCTAATTTATATCCCAATTTATCTATGTTGACCAGCATATGAACATGATTTGTTGGAAACACCAAGCTTAGATGAGATGATCTTGCGTGATCTAGTTTTACTTATATTACTTAGATTAATGATCGGATTTATTCTGATCTGATTTTGAACTAGTATAAAATTTTGCTAATTTCACGATACTGGTTTCGATGCTTTTAATATTAAATTGCAGGAGAGTATGTATGATCTGGATTTATTTATTTTTTTTCATATATATATTTTTTCTATGATCTGATTCTGAATCAAATTTAAGCACGCTCACAATATATACGTTGAAGCCATTAATAGAATATAAATGTAATGTTGGACATATCAAATATGGTGATTATTCTGATCTGCTTAAACTAAAATAAAGATATTTTTAATCATCTTAATGATTATGATATCGCAGTTGATCTTAGATCTCATTTTCAATTGATCTCACATACTAAATTGATCTTAAATCTCACTCAATTGATTTTAGATCTTCCTCAATTGTTCTTGAGTACATACTTCTCAATTTAACAAATATTTACCTAAATTTATTATAGTCTTTCATATACATAGTTTCATATATAAAATTATTAATATAAATATTTAAAATCTGTAAATTCATTATTATTGTTAAAAAATTTGAATGCTATTACATATGTGTTTTCCTTATGCTCTCATTTTTTATTTTTACTTTCTTCTTTTCTTTTATTTTTATGTTAAATTAATTGACGAAATATTATTGCATTGCGCGTCCTGTATCCTGTTGTCCTGTTTTTAAAATCAACAAACAAAAAAATTGCATGAATATCCAAACAAAACAAAAAAAACAAAAATTGTATTAAAATCAACCAACTAACAAATAAACAAACTGAAAATGCACGCAAACTTCTTCTTCTTCTTCTTCAACAAAATAACATTTAATGCTCGTTTTTATAATAAAAAACAAACACCACATATATATAAAAATAAATATATAAAATAAAAATAAAAAAAAATGCAGTTGGCCTCATATCAACACCAACCAATTTTTGTCAATTTAAAGAGCCACCGCTATTGGGACCAGGTGCCGCCTTTCCACCATTTGGTGCACCAGAATTTCATCCCACCACACCAGAAAATTGGAAGGGAGCAACCATACATCCGACTGGGCTAATGAAGGAGCCAGCAGTGGTGCCGGGACGTAATGCACAAGTTGCATTTGCTGCACAGGGACAAGGACAGGTGAGTTTCACTTTTTGTGTTTTTTTTTTGTTTGTGAAGAAATTAAATTGACTTTACTTGAATATATGCACACATGCTTGAGTTTAAAATTAAGTGCTTGAGTGAAGGCAAACAATAATTGTATTTTTTTTTTTCGTTTTTATTATTTTTTATTAAATTTGAATTTACTTAAATTGTTTTACGTACAATTTTCGTTTGAGACTGTTGCTTATAGCTTGTGTGTGTGTGTATGTACTATATAATTTTATACACATGCCCATACTCAAAATGTTACGTATACGTGACGTTGTTCATCCTTCTCATTTTTATCCTTTAGCAACTTTTTTTTTCCTTTTGTTTTGTTTACTTTTATCTCATAATAAAATTTCATTGTTTCAACAGTTTTTGTATTGTTTTTCTTTAGTGTGTTTGTGTGTGTGTATGTATGTAATTGTGTAAATATTAAATTAACTTTGATCTTATAGAATATTTATAATATTATTTTGGTTTCCCTAGGGTGCTGTTATGATGGTTTATGGCTTGGACCACGACACATCGAATACAGATAAATTATTCAATTTGGTGTGCTTGTATGGAAATGTTGCAAGGGTAAGTGTTGTTCATATTAGATGTCATTTATTGTGTTTAAACTGTGAAAAAAAAACTGAAAGAAAACCTTCCTTCCATATATTGCACGTGACGTATGAGTAATATTTAATATTTTTATTGATGGAAAGCCACGCCCAAAAATCTGGTCATATAATGGCTTAGTACGTCATTAATTTTATATCTATAATATTTATTTTAATACATATATAGTATAATCATTGATATTTTGAAAGCAAAATTCATTTTTAAGGTGTTTGAGTTGAAGAAAAAAACTGGCGAAACTGACCCAGGATCTTTATAGAATCGTAATATTTTTAAGGGGATTTAGGAGTGAAATCTAGTGTTGAATAAGATCTTTTATTCACAGTACTAAATTAATGGAGAATAATTTATATGGGCTGGTTGTGAAAAAAAAAAAATACAAAAATATCAGAAAAATATGTAAAAAAAAGACATAGAAAAATATATAGAAAAAGATAGAGAAAAAGTTATAGAAGAAAATTTAAAAGAATACCTTAAATGAGATCTAGAAGAAAATATAGAAAAAGATAAGCTTGGAAAATTTGGGGAGCATGATTTAAAACAAAAAAGTAGATGAAGGCCCTGAGGAGAATCAAAAAAAACAAAAAGAAATCAAAAAGAACTTCTAGAAGAAAATTGCGAAGAGGAATTTGAAGAAAAAATATTATTGGGAGTATGAATGTATAAACTCGTAATTGTGACTAACTTCATATCTATCATACGCTCCATTTTTTTTTTGACATTGACAGCTATTCTATCTCGAAGAGCGCCAAAAATACTATAAGAATTGATCTGTCAAATAATTTTCATAATTTTACAAAAGTGTTTCACTATAGCTGAAAATATCGAATTTCGTGCCAACAGAACAACATTTGCGGGAAGTTTTAATTTGCTTCTTCCATTTAAAGAAAAACGCAACTGAAACACATCGTTTACTCACTGAAGCTTATCCTGACTGTGCTATAGACGTTAGAATGTGTTAGGTGTGCTGATTGAACGACAGAAAAGAAAGGGGTTTCTGCATCGTATTGTGACTGGCGATGAAAAGTGGATACGTTACGATAACCCAAAGCGTAAAAAATCAACGGCAAAGCCGAACATCCATGGATCCAAGCTCATGCTGTGTATTTGGTGGGATATGAAAGGTGTCGTGTATTATGAGCTGTTGAAACCGAATGAAACGATCACTGGCGACCGCTACCGACTACAATTGATGCGTTTGAGCCGAGCATTAAAGGATAAGAGGCCAGAATATGAGAATAGACACGACGAAGTTATTCTTCAGCACGACAATGCTCGGCCGCATGTTGCAAGGCAAGTAAAAACATACTTGGAAACGCTGAAATGGGAATTGCTACCCCACCCGCCGTATTCTCCAGACATTGCTCCTTCTGATTATCACTTGTTTCGATCGATGACACATGGCCTGGCTGAACAGCACTTCCGTTCTTCCGAAGAACTCAAAAAATGGGTCGATTCGTGGATAGCCTCAAAAGATGAGGAGTTCTTTCGACGGGGAATCCGTATGCTACCAGAAAGATGGGAAAAGGTTGTGGCTAACAATGGACAATACTTTAAAGAATAAATTTATAATCACTTTTTCACAATAAATGTCCAAATTACGAAAAAAAATACGAGTTTATACATTCATACTCCAATAAAAATTGTAAATTTAAAAACTGGTTCAGAAATACAGTTTGAATAAATATGAAGAAGAAATAGAGTAAAAATTAAAAAAAATTGAGAAAGATGTGACTGAATATAATAAAAGTTTACTGAACGATCTCTAAGGGGTTAGAACACAATTTAAGAAAAATATACAGAAGAATTTCTAGGAGATTTAGAACACGAACAAATACACAAAAGGCACAAAAATTTTAGAAAAATTAAATTTTGAAAAATTATAACAAAATTTAGGAGAATATTTAGAAAAGAAGACCTTGAAAAAAATGTTGAAGAAAATTTTGAAAAAAAAAAAAACATCAGAAAAGAGAATGAAAAGAAAGATAAGAACATCCAAGGAAATATCTAAAAATCTAGAAAAAAAAAAAACTATCAGAAGACCATCAAAATTGCTTAGAAATAAAGTTTGAATATATATCAATAAGACATCTAGTAAAAATTAAAGAATATCTGAAGATCAGAAAATAATTTAAAAACACATACAAGATTATGTTAAAAAGTTTTTGAAAAAAATTTGGAAAAATATCGCGAAAATATAGAAGAATATATTTGCATTCAGAAAAATAAGTGAATAAAAAATACAAATCGTCGCCTGAGAATTGATTTGGCGTATACGCATATGAATTTGTACACACTTACGCCAAATCAATTCTCAGGCGACGAAATTAACTTCTAGAAAAAGATAAATAGATGCAATAGAATCTCTAGAGGAGCATCTGGAAAAGATAAATGGATTAAGTTCTAGAGAAACGTTTAGAAAAAAATCGAAGAATTCGATATTGCAAAAGGCCTAGAAGAATATATTGGGTCATATAAAAAGTATTTTCGGTTTTTTTTTTTTTTTGTCAATGTTTGAACAAAAATTTTCTTTATTAAAAATCAATTTTAATCAAGTACATATTAGCCATTATTATCTATAATCTTTTGCCATTTTTCCTGCGGCTTCATAATGCCAACGGTGTAAAACTTCTATCGTTTATCGGCGAAAAACTTGGCCAAGTGATTTTCGGCGGCTCTTCTGTCGGCCAATTTTTTCCCCATTAAAAGAGTAATGCAGAGACCGAAACAAATGATAGTCAGACGGTGCAATGTCCGGGCTATACGGTGGGTGCATCAAAACTTCCCAGCCAAGCGCAGTAAATTTTTGGCGGGTCATCAAAGATGTGTGTGGCCTGGCATTATCATGATAGAACACCAATTCTGGTCGCTCTTTCTTGATTGCTGCGTTCAAACGGTCGAGTTGTGAGCAGTAGAGAACAAAATTGACTGTTTGGCTAAGTTTCAGCAGCTTATAATAGACAATTTCCTTCTAATCCCACCAAACACACAACATAACCTCTTGTTTCTCAATCCAGGCTTTGAAGTCGTTTGTAGAGGGTCACCGGCCTTTGACCATGATTTTTTTCGTTTAATATTCTCGGAATTAATCCATTTTTCATTGCCCGTAAGGATTTGTTTCAAAAATGGTTCGATTTCGTTGCGTTTCAGCAGAGCATTTCACTAATGGTAATTCGGTCATTCAAATTTCTTTGTTGTTGACACCCAAACATCGCGCTTCTTTGAGTAGCCAGCCTTTTTTAAATGATTCCAAACTGTCATGTGGTTGATGTTCAGTGCATCCGCTATCTCCTGCAAAACCGGCACGCAAGGTTTTGCTCCACTAGTCGCAAAATTTCATCGGCTTTTTCAGTGACTGGCCAGCCAGAGCGAGGTGCATCTTTGACATCGAAATTTCCAGAATGGAATCGAGCAAACCGAAAGTGGACAGTATTTGATTTAATTGATAATATTTTACACATTACAGAAAAGTATAACTTTTATAGTTCTAACCACTATTTATGAACTCGTGGAGCTTTTTTGGTAAGCCTTCCATTAGAGATTTGATATTTGTTTCAGACACCTTTTTGGAACAGTTTGCCCATCTCCTTTTGAAATCTTCGATGTTTTGGGACATCTTTTTTGTGCTCTTTAAGTTTTTTTTCACAAGAGCCCAATATTTCTCCACTGGTTTTAGCTCCGGACAATTTGGAGGATTGGCCTCTCTTGGTACAAAAACTATGTTATTCCTTTGGTACGACTCCAGAGCTTTCTTGCCGTAGTGACATGATGCCAAATCGGGCCAAAAATATGTGGACACATTGTGCTCTCTTATGAAATGAAGAAGTGTTTTTTTTCAAACATTCTTTGATGTATATTTCCGGTATTATGGAGCCCACTGTAACAAATGACTTGCTTCTTTTGTCGCAACTTTTTTAGGAAATTTTGTCTGCTTTTGGATTCTAAATTGTTCTTCGACATTTCCTCGAGCATCAGCAACATAAAAATTTTGACCTGGAAGCTGCGTAAAATCTGCCAGTACATACATTTCATCGTCCATTATAAAACATTAATATTTTTGTATGAAATTCGATTTTAATTTCCGAGCCCTACTCTTGGCATCTAAATTTTTTGCAGCATTCCTATCTGGAACTTTTTGGACTTTGTATGTTTTGAAACCTGCATTGGCTTTAACTTTTCGCACCAAATAGTCAGAGCACTGGGCTAACCGGGCAGCTTTTCTACCAGATGTGTTTGGAGATCTTTTCAATATGCTTTCTATTTTCTTGGCATTCCTAATATCATGTGGTCCTTGTTTTCTTCCCGAACCAGGTTTCCTATCGATGGTCAAATTCTCCTGAAACTGTTTAATAACATTGGAAACAGTTTGACGGCAGACCTTCAATTCTTTGGCCAATTTTTTGTAGGACCAATTTTGATTTTTTTGAAAATTTTTAATAATTTATTTATTTATTTATTTATTTCATTCAGTCTACAGTTAAAAAATTACTTACAGACTAGTTATACGAAAGAAGGTTAAAGATTAATTAAAATTTTTTAATAAATCTAGCTTAAATCTATACTCGTTAACATTGAAATCAATCACATGGGAAAAATTGTTACATGATCTAATGCATCTTGATATTGGTTCGTCGAATGCATAATTAGTGCGGTGTGAGGAATCGACAAACAAATGATTTTGACGTAATTCGCGAAGCGGTACATGAAAGCGAAATAAATTACTTAATTCCTCGGAATTGATTTTGCCATTGACTAGTATGAATGCGAACAGTAAAGACAAATAGATCCTTCTATCTTTTAAAGACTGCAGATCGAGAAGTTTGCGTCTACCAAGATAGGAAGGAATACCATCAGGCCAATGCATCTTGTATAAAGCGTACTTAGTGAATATTTTTTGAACTTTTTCGATTTTGTTGAGTATCGTAATACGGGTCCCAAACCATTGAACAGTAGTCTAAGTGACTTCTCACTAGGGAGGTATACAAAGCTTTTAATGTTATGGGATCTTTGAAGTCCGTAGTATGTCTTTTGATGAAGCCAATCATTGAAAATGCTTTTGAGACAATATAGTCGATATGAGAATTAAAGGTCAGTTTAGAGTCAAATATGACACCTAAATCTTTCGTATCAGTCTTGCGATCTGTATTAATACCGTTTATTTGATAATGAAAGAGCAATAGCTTAGCATTTGTTAATATTTAAATATAAGTGATTATCGAAACACCATCTTTGGAAAGCGTTAATATCCATGCAATCTGACAATTGAGAGATTTTAAAATATAACTTCACATCATCTGCAAACATTAAACAATTAACAAATCTGAAATGTTGTGGTGAGTCAATGATGAATAGCAAAAAAATAAAGGGCCACTATGGGTACCTTGTGGTACACCAGACCACGCGTTTACCATTAAAGTCGATTTAGTGGAACCAATTTTAACGAAAAGTTTCCTGAAATTTAAAAAACGTTTGAAAAAGTTGAGAAGCGCATCATTATTAATGCCGTACAATTTCAGCTTGTGTAAGAGAATTGAGTGATCAACTTTATCGAAGGCTTTGGAAAAATCTGTATATATTATATCTAGTTGTTGTCGTTGCTCCATAGCACTAACAATTTGGTTAGTAATCATCATCAAATTAGTACTTGTAAATCTACCAGGAAAAAACTTTAAGACGTACTTCTTTTTCTTCACTCATTTTGATAAAACTCACAATAAATCAACATGTTTGTCATTAAAAATAACAACTGACATATTTTTCAAAGATAACTAGATCAAAGAAATTCTTAAATTTTACACCCAAAAAAAATTATTAGGTAAAACGTGTGTTAAGATTTTTTCAATCTCACTCCTTAATTGGCACGAACTTAACAAATGCTTTATTGATGACCTCGATGAATGATTTATAATTAAGAAGCAGGTTATTAGTAGTTGTCAAACATCCTCACAACCAGTGCGCGGAAACGTGGTTTTGTAGTGCCACGGCATCCACAAATACAAAGAAAAATGTTAATATTTTTAATATGGAAAATACGAAACTTGAGCTAGCAAAAAGCAATTTTAAAATCTTTTTCAGTACAAAAAAAAAAAGAAGCTATATCATTATACAAAGTTACATAAGAAGTAATGAAAGTAATCAATTCAACAACTGACACCAATGAAATTGATTAAAAAAATGAGAGTAGAAAGTTGCCATATTGAAAAAATAGCAAATGATTAATTGGCATTTGTTGACAAAATAAACGATATTTGAAAAAAAAAAAAATAGCAAAAAAGAAAATACAAAAATGGAAAAAATATCTTCAAACAATTTATAAAAAAAAGTATCAATATTATAAAAAAAAAAACAAAATAACAACAGGGATGCCAGCTAGCACGCTAGTTTATTTCATATTGTTAAAGTGTTGCCATAACAAAATAAAATATACACAAAATAAATCAAAAGAAATTCAAGTTATCATGGTGAGCTCTTATTTTTCTACTTTTTTTGTTGGGACAAAACGGAAATTGATTGCTAAGCAATTTTCCACTATCAAAGAATGCACTACTCCCCCTACCTTCAACCTCCTCCACTCCCTCAATTCCCTGTTTACTCCTCCCACCATAAAAAGAAACTATGTGGGTGCTTTAAAAAAGTAGCTTGCAAGAAAAGAAGCCAAAATGTGTGAGTGTGTATAAACACATATCCTTAAACACAAATATCTTTGCACACAAAATATAGAAATGTAGCTATGTATTTTATGTAGCAAGTAATAGAAAAAGTAGTAGGAAAAAAAGAAGATTATGTTCATTTGTAGCTGAAAGAAAAACCACAAAAAACTTCAAAACCATTTGTAACAAAGTTGCCCAACTAACTCTCACGCAAGCTAGAAAAATAAAAAGGAGTAAAAAGAAAGAAAACAAAATATATATAAAAAAAGATATAGCCCAGATATAAAAAAATAATGCTTCTATGATAAACCGAAATCAGTGAGAATGTCTGCAAAAATAATTGATTTCATTTATATTTTAAGCTTTTCTTCGTTTTCGTTTTCATCTTCTTCCACTTCTTTTATTTATTCTTTTCTTTTGTATTATTATAACGAGATGTTTCTTTATGCCTTTAGGGGTAAACTTAAACTTTTCGTACACTTTTTTTTTTTTTGTTTTTTTTTGTACATGTGTGTGTGGGAGCTGTCTTTCTAAGGTATATTTATTTAATCTAAGGTTACCTAAGCTAAAGCAGACGGATTATGTGCTTTTTGTTTAACAAAATAAATTTAAAAAAAAAAAAAAACAAAAAGTAAATGCCATTTATGTGAAGTATTATAAATATTTTATAATAAAGAGTAAAAAACATATACTTATAAATGTCAATTTCAAACCTACTCACAAAAATTATTTTACTAAAAGTTTTTTGATTAACAAGCAGGGTAAAACTTAAGTTATGTCAAAGAAATTTTTATTTTTCTTTAATTTTACATGCTCAAAAGTTTACAGTTCAAAAGTTCAAAGTTAATTTCACAAGTAATACTAGGAAATAAGTAGTTACAAGTGAGTTTACTCAAATTTCAAACCTTATAAATACTTAAATATTTAGTAAATACTATAGTAATTTAAAGAATTATCAAATTTGCTTGATTTCGCTAGCAGAATTCATCGTTTTAAGTTTTCATTGGAAGTTTTAGAATACGATTTTCATTTGTTTACCTATTTTTCAATTTGTATTGATGACAGTTTGTTCAAGTTTCTTCACATTTCCTAAAAGTTTTAAATTTCTGTTTTGCAAATGTATAGAATAATTGTGAAAAAATCATAAAAAATAAGTATTAAGAAAAATTTCATGGGAGCATATACTAAATTTAAAGGCATTCCAGGTCTCTAAAGAAAAATTGCAAATTTTAAGAAATGTTATAAGAAATATTGTGGATATTTTACCACGTTTATATCAACTCGCTTTCAATGGTGTCTGTCTGTCAGTCTGTTCGGTACAAATTTTGCAATCGATTTTAAACTAACTTCCCGATGAGCTAGAGACTTGAAATTTTAAATATAGTTCAGAACTGGAAGACAATGCAATATGAAGTATCTAAAATATATATAAATATAATAATATTTAAAATATTAGCATCGGAAGTTTTTCCATTTTTTTCATTGATCCAAAGCATTGAATCCAAAGTTGTTGAAATCATTGCTTTAGCGGGAGTAGAACATATGTATATGTGTATACATACACAAATTCAAAGACAAATGAGAGAGAGAACAAAAACAAACAATAACGAACTTTTCTTTTCGTTTTGTTCCGCTTACAAAGAGTATAGATTGTAAAGAGATCGCAATTTGCTCTTGCTGGAATCGAAACAAAAAATCGTGGAAACAGCAGCGAGGTTCAATACCGATGGTGTGACAGCGACGGTTGTCAACACATACAGCAGACAAAAATGTATGAATGGATGAGTTTGACGTGTTTGATGAAATAAATATTTAACATTTCTTTTAGCAAATAACTTTCAACATTTACAGTATTTATATATTCTTTATATACAAATATGTAAACGTTTTGTTTTGATTTTATGAATTTTATATAAGCACTTTTAAATCTTTTTCTGCTGATTTCATGAAATCAAAATGCGAAGAAATATTATCACTATTTTCAACATTGTACCTAAATATATGTATGTAAATAAGTATATTTAGCTAAAGTGTTAGAACTTTTCATATTTTAATATATAAATAAATTATTCTTCTTGTACATTTTTACATCCATAACAACAAATCTTCTTCTTACTATGTATTTGGCAAATGTCTTTATTTCATTTCTGTTTCAAAATGTAGAATCACAACGAGGTGCAATGTGTAACTGTAAATTTTAGTAGGACGAAAATACTTGCATGATTTAAAACGAAAAACGTGGGACGCATATGGATAGAGACAAAATTGCTAGCCATTTAGGTGAACTATTCATCGATCAATTTCCTAGTGCATGCGAACCACGTTTGTTGTTTTAAATCATACAAGTATTTTCGTCCTACTAAAGTTCACAGTTACAAATTTTCAAGACAATCTGTATGGGATAAGGCATCAATATGTGGTTGTGAATCTCTATGGGGTTAGGAGAAATTCTTTTATACTTTTTAGTCCATTTTAATAACGTGGTATATTAAAAATATTTTTTATTTAAATTATTATTTAAGATAAGTTCATTTAAGCTTACTAAAAAAATTTGGAAAGATTTTCGGAAATAAACCTTCTATTTCCACTAAAATTCTTACATTTTATCAGTGTGGCCAACTCAGCGCTTTTCCCGCTGATTTTAGTGTTTTTTGAAAATTAAAACGCGGAAAAAAATGGATTTGGCACTCAGTACGTTTTTTCAATTTAAAATATCTTCGAAAAATCGAAGAAATTTTCATTGACTAGAAGTATCAGATGTGTGCCTGTACTAGTGAAAAAGTTTAAGGGGGTATTCTACCCGAGATGGTCCGAAAAATCTATTTTTTTTATTTAATAATTTTGATGTAGACAACGAGTTTTATGAGGAAGAAGAGGGGGCAGTGTATGGCCCTAGAATCGCTGATTAACCGTAAGTTACATCATTTGTAAGTACCATGTTTGTAAATCTTTAAACTCGTTTTTCTCGGGACGGTGGACACGATTCACAAAAAACCGCTTGTCCAATTGACTTGAAATTTTACAAGGCTACTAAGTAAATGTAAAGGTATGGCCTTATCTAGGATTATGGCGAAAGTATGTGTTTAACTAATGTTTTTAATGCAAAATATAAACAAAAACAGGGCAAAAAATCGTCATTTTTTTTTTAAACGTCTGATTTAAATTGAAGAAAAATTTTGTTTTCTTATTCCCTAGATGAGGCGATAGCAGGAAGTCTCACGATTACAAAATGGGTTACATTTTGTGTTTCAGAATATTTAAACTGGAGATATCATGTCCACCATGGACCAACTATTTTCGGCAGGCTCAAGTTCGAGGCGTCGAATAAACCATTATTAACAAAAATATTTTTAACATTAAAAACGAAAATTATTGTTCAAAACCTTGCAAAAAACCTTGAATAAGAATATTGAAAAGCTTTTCATTTACAACGATTTGAAAACATCGATATTTTGCACCATCTCGGGTAGAATACCCCCTTAAATGTATTGAGTTTTCTCGCACTTTTAAAAAGAAAAAAATTTAACGCTTTTTTAAAGAAAATACGCGTTTTAATCTTCATTTTAGCGGATTTTGAAAAACATTTTAGCGAATTTTGAGGTTTCCTTGTGAGATTTAAGTGCCGTAATAGCCGCTTGACTATCGGTTAGGATCGTAATGTTTTGGTTCCGGTAGTTACACTTGAGATTAAAGTATGCACTCCTATCAATTGGGCATATTTCCGCTTGAAAGATACTGGTGTATCTACCCATAGGCTCAGACTATTTTAACCTCGGCCCAGATACTCCTGCACCGGTTCCTTCTTCAGTGAGAGAACCGTCTGTGTACCATGCTATCATATGCTGGTCTATCTTATATGTTTTAGATATACCTTCCTATTTCTTTTTGTTACTAAGTTCTGTTTTGAATCGTTTTTCAAAACTAAACTGCATGGTTGCATGTTGCCTCTCTCGAATGTCAAACTTCTTTTGATTAAGCCATCCATTTGCCCCGATATCTTCACCACGCATCCTTAGGATAGCCCTCTTCATCTGGGATTGAATGTGAATATGAAGAGGTGTAAGTTCTAATAGGACTTCCGTGAATGCTGTCAGCCAAGTTGGCATGACGTCAGTTACGCACACACAAGCCAATCTCTACAGCTTATTAAACACGTCAATGACTGTCTGCTGCCTTGTTATTTTCGCGTACAAACTTTATATATAATCGTAGAGTTTTGTGTGTATGTCATCGTGTAACTTCTGAACGACTGAACCAATTGAAGTCATATTTCCAAAATATATTTTCTTAGGGAGGAGGATGGTCCATAGCTATTCATAATGGCTATTAGTAAAGTAGGCGTGGCACCTCCCATACAATCCTAATAGTTTTTTGGGTATATCTCAAGAACCATTTATAGCACGCTACAGAAATTTGGTACAATAACGAGAATTGACAATGCCATGGTACAAGCAATTTGGTTGGGACTGATAAAAAGGGTGTGGCATCTTCCATATAACCTGAATTTCCATTATGAGATATCTTAGGAGGCATTTATGGTACGGTACTAAAATTTAAATTCTTTCAGTTTGTTGGATTAGTGGGTGTGACACCATGCTTCACTTTTATTTTCTACTACCAATTCAACTACTATTTCTACTACTATTTTCAACTACTTTTAAACTTCTTTTTTTTCTGCAAATTTTTCTTATTTGCTACTATTTTTTCAACCAATATTTTCTACTACTATTTTAGTACTTTTTTTTACTACTTTTTTAATACAAGTTTTCTTATTTTCTATGACTACTTTCCACTATTTTTCACTACTATTTTTACTACTTTTTTTTCTACTACTATTTTTTACTATTATTTCTACCACTCTTTCTACTCCATTTTTACTATTTTTGTACTACTATGTTTAACTATTTTTCTACTACTTTTTCTGCTACCTTTTTACTACTTCTTTACAACAATTTTTAATACTATTTTCTATTCTTTTTCCTACTATCATTACTACTACCAATTTCATCGACTTTTTTGCTGCTATTTTCTATTACTTATTCCATTCCTTTTTCTACTATTATTTCTACTACTTTATGAATGGTCTTTGATATGAATATAGAGCGTCCTGAAAGATTGTTTCTATAATTCAACTAAACCATAATAAAATTGTACAAAAACAAAACACTTAAAAGTTATTCCTTTTTACTAAAAAATGCTGTAATTTCTAGCTTACTTGGGTTAATAGTCATCCGCATCATATCTTTGTATACATAATCGAAGAGTTTTGTGTATTTGTTTGTAATCGTGTAACTTCTGAACTACTTGACCGACAAGAGGATGAAACATAGCTTTTAGGAAAATGGTCGTGTCAGCTTCCATACAATCCTAATATTTTTTTTGGGTATATTTCAAGAATTACTTATAGCACAGTACAGATATTTGGTACAAGAACGTGAATTAACAATGCCATGCTACAAACTTCCATATACCCTGAATTTTCATAACGTTATATCTTAGTGTGGAAGTATTATTTGTCAATATCGGATTCTCTCAGTTTTTTGAATTAGTGAGTGTTGCACCGTGGTCTACTTCTATTTTCTACTACTATTTTAATTTATTTTCCAACATTTTCGTCTTATATTCGACTACTTTTTTACTATTTTATCTGCTTATACTTTTTGCCACTTTTTTACTACATTTTTCTACAATTTATTGTTATTTTTTACTATTATTTCTACTAATTTATGAAATATCTCAAGAACCTGCCTAGCAATGTCAAAATCCGATAGGTGGCGCTGTAATAAGTTCTATAATAAGTTCTATTTTTATAATAAATAGCAAATGGGTCCATATTTTTAAATAGTTTTTGGAATTAGATATAACTTCTAGAACGGTCATTGACAAGAAACTTAATTTTTCTTCATTGAAATAAACTTCAAATTATATACATATATTTTCCCGCTTCTTCGTAGAAAGGGCAGAACAACGTCTGCCGGGTCAGCTAGTCATTGTATATATTCATCGTAGTATTTTAGGATTATAACCCCAACTTTTTCTAGCGATCGATCTATAGGTCATAAATGATCTAGTAGCTTTTTTTGATATTTCACTAACATGTATTTTCCAAAGTAGTTTTTGGTCCCCAAAAATTTTACTTCCCAATGGAATCCTATTTCCTATTATTGTTTAGTCAACTCGTGCTTTCCACTTCTTGTTGGAGATGAGTAATTTGTTGGCTTTTCGACCTCCATGCATCTCATAACCGATGAAGAGCAGTTCTTATAGAGAGATTTAACTCATTTTAAAAGCTCCCTCAAAATATTTCCGAAAGTATATGCAAGATTGTTATAATCATATTTTCCGTATTTTCCCTATCTTTTCAAAAGCAAAACTATGCGTGTTTTATGATAAAACAAAAACATTTTCGGGAGTTTATATTTCTTACAAAATTTTGCATCAATATCAACAATAAATAATATGTGAGATCTCCTTATTTTATACAATATTAGCTTGACTGCATAACTTTTAAATGTTATGAAGTAAAAGGATATAAGTAATATGGTTTAATTCTTATTTATAATTTTTTTTTCCAGTACTTTTTTTAGATCTTCTCCTTGATGCTTTTTTCTACCAGCCTTTTTCTATTCTCTTGTTAGAATTTTACATTTTATTCTAAATTTTGCTCTTGCTATTTTTTTTAGTTACTTTTAACTTTTCTAGATATTTTTTCCCAATGTTGTTTCAATCTTCTTTTCCTTTAGATTTCCCTGGCTAAAATTTTTAGACCTAATCCCAAAATTTCGTCTATATGTATTCTTAAATCTTTTTCTTTATTTATTTCGAAGAAAAGATTCATTTTTTCAAAATATTATTCAATACCTTTTTCCAAAATCCTTTTCTTGAGTTCTCTACAAAATCTGCATCTACATCTTTCTCTAAAATTTAGTTTAAATGATTTTAGAGTTCATTTCTTCACTTATATACCAATGTGTAATATCTTTACTGCATTCCTCTTAAATTTTATTTATAATTTTTTACTTTTCTTATTTACTTTACGTGAATAAAAGCATCTGTTAGCCATTTAATTGTTAAGAAAAGGACATTAAAAGTGCGATTATTATTGACATACAAAAAATTGTCATTAAATAAGATTGAGCTGTAAAGACATTCATGTCATAGTTACATACTATAAACCAGTAATGCAACACAAGCATAAATATCATAACCAGTGTGGGAGTGAAGTTGAAAGATTTGAATGAGGGTGAATTTCAGTACAGAGGTGGAAGTGCATGAATATACAGACAAATTTTTGAAAGAATATGATGATAAATGATGACATGCATGGAATTTATGCGGATTTTCTTTTTTTCACAAATGAAATTACAAGAATTTATTAAATTATACAAAAGGGAAGAAATTTATTCAACAAAGTTTCCTATACGCCTATAAATATACTATAAAAATATTTTGTTAAATATTTGTGTTAAAAAATTTTATTTTACTCAAGTGTGTAATGTTTACATATTTTTATATTTCATTGTAAAAGCAAATGATTTTTTTTTTTTTCTTTTGCTACTTTTTTGAAATTTGTCCTTGCAAATTGTACCCTAGTGACTGACTGACTGACTGAATGCCTTGACGCCATTGTCATTATTATTGCATATTCTTTTGAGCACACTTTTCTTCTTTTTTGTTTTTATTCTACTACTTATTTTCAAAATTGTTCAAAGGCACAGAAAAAGAAAACGTAACAAAAAAAAAAGAAAAGGAATCACAATAGAATTAAACAATAGCGGTGAAATTGTCAAATAATAAAAGAGTAAAATTTTTGTTTAAACTAAAACTAAACTACAAAATAAAAAAAAAGCTTTAAAAAAATTTTGCTATCATTTTTCAGAACACTTTCTCTTCTAGTAGCTTAACTTGGCACTAAATTGTTACTAAGCTGCAATTTTTTTCAACGATTTTTTTCTACAATTTTTCTTTTTTTTTTAATTTTTTATCGCATTTATCTTTCTCTCTCATTTTTTTTTTGTAAACTTATTTTTACTGCATTTCTTGCATACAATTTTTCTATTCTACATACTGCATTCATTATTCACTTTTTTTTATCGCGCCAACAAGCGGAAACTATTCATTAGGTACTAATAATGATTATACGCAACGAACATTATTCAAGGATAAAATAACAAACACTTCTACTTACAAGAGTAGCCGCAACTGCTATATAACAACAACTGCTATAAGAACAACAACAACAACAACAGCAAATAAAATAGTACCCACAGTAAAGCTACAACAAGAAAAACTTAACAGTAGCTTGAAAACAAAACAAAAAAAAAAATCTAACTAAATTTTTATCTGTATTTATTTATGTGTGCGCGCATACTTTAGTTCATACATTTACTTGTATGTGTGTTTATATAATACTGCTACTGTTGCAACGCCTTCAGATATGCAATGAAATATAAAAGAAAAATATAGTATACTGATATCTACATACAGAAGTATATATATTCATATTTTTCTATGAACACAAAAGACTCGTTTATTACAATTTTGTGCCATGGATGGCTGCGTATTTTATATCAGCACATGTAGGTGTAGATTTATTATATGTGTGTGTGTATTTTTATATCCTTGTCAGAAGTGTCCAATGACAACTAAATTCCTGATATTTGAGAAACAAAAAGAAATATTGTGTGCTCAAGTGTCTGCACGAGCAATTACCTAAATCTAAGCTTCAAATATAATTTTATAAAAAATTTTTTTATTATATTTTCAATTATATTTTCAAAGATATTCACTTTAAAGTTGTGAACACAAAAAGAAGTTAGAAAGTTTTACTCATACTTCGGTTTAAAACAAAATAATTTTTTAGTTAAAATTAAATCTGTCAAAGACCAAACGAAGATGAAACTTTCGAATGTAGTATTGAAAAAACTAGTGCTACTCTTCCTTGCTTCAATTGGCAACTGATAATCGGTCTTGACTGCTTCAATAAAGCTTCCCATGCTGGCACAATTTGGAAAGGTCGAATGCACTCTGGTTCACCTGTATCTGATCTTTGAAATCAAGATTAGGCTGTTCTCTTCTACGCTTTCCACAACAGTGATTCGTATACCACATTTTCCTAGACGAAGCGTTTTCTTCTATTCGTTTTACATGACCTAGGCAGCGAAGCCACTGAAGTTTTATTCAGTTGATCATCTATATCAGTGCCTGCGTACACTTCATTCAGCTCATGGTTTCATCTTCTTCAAATCACCTTGTCCATGGAAATATTTGCATTTCCAATGCTTCCAATATCATGTCATTAATTAAACGCTTTCAAAGAGTAACTCTAGAAGGCTGTATGTTGATTTGGAACAAACAAATGAGAAGTTTATAGTCTTTAGTGTTATTATATTGGAAATGGCACTACTCAGTTCAAATCCCTTGCAATGAATTTGTAATTAATCAATAAAAGTAACTCAGCATAGCCATTTGCATTGATTAATGGAGATGGTAATGGAAAAATTTCATTGCTTGTAATTGTAATAAGTGTGCAAGTTTTCAAATATGTCAAGCAACAATTGTTGGAAAAGTTATGAATCGAAGCAGCGGAGCGGTTAAATTTTCATTGCTCCAGCTCTAGCTCCGGTCAAAACAGTGTGCTCTACAGCTCCTTGCTCCAGCTCGGCGCTCCGCACCAAAGCCCTGGTCCTAGATAAGAACCACCTTAAGCAAAATTTTGTATATGATTTTCCTCATTGTTTGAGGAATTACTGAGGTCAAATACTATCGTTTGAGATTGGTTTGGTTTTGTCCCGAAAATATGTGTTGCACTGTGTTATCATAGAGTTGATCTTATATGTATATCAGTCCTCAGTAGGGTTGCCAGACAGCCTTGATTCGTCTTGATTGTTCAGATTTTTAGTTCCGACTTTCAGGAATTTGTCCAGATATATTTTGAGATAAAATTTTTACCAATAAATTTAGGCAAATACATTACATAATTTTAAAATATACCGGAAATCTCAGGCGTTAAAAATATTTATGCAGTGGCTCCATAATTTAAAGTTTTAATTGTGTGCTACGCTGAATACACAGTGCAACAAAAATTGTATGCGCGAGATTTTCCAACGGTTTCATAGTAATTTGGGGTCAGTGATGACGACTGCGTACTCAGTTTTTCCCCATCACATCTAATTCTCCCACAGTACGAGCCTGAAGTTGGAAAAATTTAGTCTTCAGGAGCTATTAAGAAATTTGTTTATTTGAACAGATATGAATTTGATGTCGCAGACAAAGTTGTTAAGCACAAAGAGTTCAATCATTTTTGTGCATACAATTTTCCTCCATCTCCTATCCGAACGGTAATCGATAGAGCTGAAATATATTGAGAATTATCATAAAATAGACCGAGGTTCATTTTCTGAGATGTACAACAAGACTGATTATTTTTGGTATGGGGCTCGAGGCACTTTAATATATATATATATGCATAAGTATGTAAGCATATGGGCCGAAATTTGTAAATCGAAACCAATGAAAAAAATTTTTTTTTCAAATTCCACGCAATTGTTCTTATTTTTAGTTAATATATATCTTATGGTAACGAGCAATATGAATATCAGCACAAAAATGTACTCTAAACTTTGACAATTGAGCCTATAAAGTTGTTGCCTCTTGTGAAGTGGAAATGAGGTAAAAACACAGAGCACAACTAAAAGGTAAGTTATACCCAATCTTTGATGTTTTTTTAATATCCATTCGCTATTGAGGATAGAACATAATAAATTGTAGCTAATTCAACCAAAATATTAAAAGAAAACTATTTGGTAATCAAATTTGATGGCTTTGAAATGAGTCGCATTTTTTATTGTAACGTAACAGTCTAAAATACTAAAAAGTTTTTTTGCGCAAAGTCCAACAAGTTAAGAAATTTTTAAAACTACTTTTTTTCGAGTATTTTAAGTCTATTTTTCGGATCGAAAAAAAGTCGACAATTTTCGTCCTTCATATCTGTGTAGAAAGCGGTGAAAAAATGTGTAACGTAACAGTCTTTTTTTGTTCCAATAAAATGATTGCTACTAGTTTATCATCGACGGCGCTATTCATTCTTAGAAACCGCACATAAAAGAAACCATCATCATTCTTTTCATGTGGAAGTTTCTTACCGGAATGCAAAAATCGCTGAAGGTTTTGAAAATTTGGAACGATGGATCATCATAGCAATTCAAAAATAAATTCTCAGCAATGATTTCTGGTTTCGAAGCCGAATTTGGAATAAAAATGTATTCAAACTATTTAGCAAAATCCCATAGAAAAGGATGTGCTGTTGATATTGCTGCAACTACAAAAATAGTCGTGCGAAAGCAGGTTCTAGCTCGTAACTGCCTTGTAATTTATACATTAGATTTCATTGCTGCATTTCATTCGGTACGAATCAAAATTCGTCATCGAAGAAGTTGTTGAGGGTAACTTCACTGCTGTAAATAGTATGTTAAATGCAGCTGAAATTTTTGCTGATGTAAAAAATATTCGCGACATAGCATTGACCCACCAGATCAAAGTCATTGAAGGAAAAATAGTGGCTTTCATTACTTTCAAACAAGGATAAAATTAATTATCTCTATAATTTTTGAATTATGTAAATTTAAATCTGATATTTAAATTGTGCATTAATTTGCAATGTTATAAAATATAAAAGAAGTAATATTTACCATAAACTGAATTTAAACTTATCTAATAAGCAAAGAACCAATAAATATACGTTTTGACTCACTTAATATGCTTTATTGCATTAATTTCGCTTCAATTGTAAACAAAAATCGATAAGTAACGTAACAGTCTTTTTTGTGTAACGTAACAGTCCGCACATGTATGCTCTTAAAAAGTTCAAAAACATTATTTTTCAATAAATTAATAATTTCAGGCGTTTCTTTGCTCTTTAAGCTTGCAAACAATGCATTCAGATATAAAACGGATCCACTAAATTCGCTGACTTTTGCTTACATATAAGGCAACCTCCGAAATCACTTCCAAAAAATGTAACGTAACAGTCCGCCTTAAAAGGTGTATAACTCAAAAACAACAGGGAATGGACTTTAAGGTCATAAAGGTGGAATTTTAGTCTTGAGGCCTATTTTCATATGCAATCATAAAAGAGTGTGATTTCATACGGTATTGATGAGATATATGTCAAAAAGTGCGTTCGATTGTAACGTAACAGTCTAAATTTCGGCCCATATACATAAGTATATATAGAAATATATAGGTTTTTTTATCATGGTTATATACTTGATACTTTTCCCATAGAATCACCACTGGCCGCCTACTACATTCCCCAACTTTCTTGTTATTCCCATCAGTATATCTTATAATAGAATTCCTCCTTTTCTTCTATTTATCTTTCTAAATAGCATACAAATTGTATTTATATAATTTCTAAAAAAATACATGGTTGATTTCAAACAGAGATACAAATAAAACCATAAACATTTCCTCGAAATTTTTCTATTTTTTTTATAGAAATTACATGAATGAAATGTCATAGTGAAAGAATAAAATGTGAGGAAAATCTAATAAAATTTATACACTCTAAAAATTATTTACTATAATTAATAGCAAAGTACTAAATTCATTTTTCTATAAAGAATGGATAATTTCTTGAAAAAAAGACTCTGTCGTAATGAGTTGTTCCCAAGACACTTATAGAATGCTATATAACAATTTTTTTTACGGAGAATTCAAGGTCATGACAGAATGCGAATGGGAAATGGTGGTTAAATTTTTGATTTTTAACTCACGGTATGGTCAAAGTTCAAAATTTTAGCAGAAAATGCAAGATATGGATTCAATTTCTTCTTAAATGATAAAAATATGTAATGAAAAACTTAAATAGTTAGGAAAAAATTTCGACTCATGTTCATGTCTAAATATACCACAAAGTGGCAATTTTGACTTAAACTGATAAAACATTTGGATTTCCAGAATTTCCCTATAGATCAGGTGTTCAATATTTCTACAAATTTTAATATTCAGGCATTTAATTTAATTTTTTATGTAGAGCATTTTTTCAAAGGAAGTATGGCATTATTCTCGGCCATTTACTCTACACACAGAGACGAGGAAGTTAGGTACACAGTATACAGTATACAGTATGCCAGATAGCAGAAAGTAATCTGAAATATTCTCAGGTCTTCTGAGATTTGACAATTATGACAAGTATTCGCTCAATAAGTTTTGACAAATAATTTTGTTTATGAGAAAAAACTCTCTTAACCCATTTTCATCAGCTGTACATAAATAAATAAATGAAATAAAAATATCAAAAACCAATAAACCTTTCGTTTGTTGATTTTTTTTCTGAAATAAAAGCTCTCAAAATATTTTGTAGAGTGGGGTTCTATAAAGTATTTAAATAAACAAAATACAATACTTATAAAATGATCGTCTTCAAAAATGACCTCTTTATATTCTAAATAATTTTACCGATTTCAAAAGAATTTTATTTAAATTTCGGAGAGGCAGATTTCTTACTTGAATGGCATACATAACAAAAAAAACTTTAAGTTTTGGGTTAAATCCTTGGTGCATATTATGCACATGGTTGTTACAAACGCTTTCGAAGATCTCATTTATCAATATCTAAAAATTTTTCTGGCTTTTCAAATTTTTCTATTTTATATATATATTTTGCTGGTACCAATGGGTTAATACTTTTTTATATTTACTTCTGAAATATCAAATGTTTTGGGAGAAGAGAATAATTTTCAAATTTGCCAGACGTCAGTGAACAGAAAAGAGGGCGTCACTTCTATTTATTTCACTTTATTAATTTCACTATGGTTAGGTATAGGTATAGGTATAGAAAAAACTAAAATGAGTTCCTTCTGCACTCGTCACATGATGTGATAGATAACATACTTTATGCATTGTTGTTTACTTTATTGTAAAAGTTTTCGTTGTTATGTTCAAAAAAGTGGAACCATGGGGTTTGCTAAATTTTTAATTTTCTCTTTTCAATGCGCGTTATTCGCCTTTTTGCACCTAATATTGATATTATTTTACAATTTCAATTAGGAAGAAATAAACTATAAACTAAAATAAACTATGCAATAAAATAATACAATAAGTAAAAATAATTTTTGATTTGTTCCACTTTTCCATTGATATGTAACTATATTCCGCAACCGTTTTTGATATAGAAATTATTTGTTGCATACTTTTGGGCTTAAAGTAAAATATTTTTGTAATAAACTCATATATACTATGAAACCTCACACGATACCGACGTGACATTTCATTTGATCTTCTGTCAATTTACTCCTCTATAAATTTTTTTTCTTCTTCCCCGAGTAAAGATGTTATCACATCAGATTTTTCTTACTAAAATTTGATCAACACAGCTTAAATAAAATTTTTTTTTAAAAAATTCTTAACTTTTCATAAGGAGCAGCTATGATCCAGACCTTCAAAATAAAAAACGTACTCGTACCGTTTACAATAAGCTCATTATCTTGACCTTGTATGCCCCATTAAAAAATGTTGACAAAACATTCTACATATACCTATATATTTTGGGACTAGTGATCAGGATAGTATCCTTCATCTCTCAAAAAACATTCATTCTTCGCCTCAGACATAAAAAAACAAACACATCTGATTAGTTTTCGTATGTAATTAATTAAGAAAAAATTTGTACTTTGACGTAAATGAGATCCTAATGGGACAATCAGGCTTCTCTTTGTATTTACTTTCTATCGAATCTAAGAGGTGGTAAAATCTTCTCGATAATATCTAAATCTCTCACCCCTCCTCTTCGCAAACCCTGAAATAAAGGGCCGCAACGAATCGTCTTCATTAGAAATTATCTCACGCCAGTTTGTTGATTTCACTCCAGCTTAGATTTATTTCGATTACTAAGAGTCGCTTTCAGATATTCACCGGTTTTTCCCTCTCTTCCTCGACTTTCTAGAGAATAGCAGTTAGTAACTGCTTGTGAAATGATATCACGTTGTCTGCATGGCTTACCAACTTTACTCCCTCTTCTTCCTTCGTGTCTCTAATGCCACCTGCGTTCCATGTTTTGCAACCGTAAAATGAGGTTGGCTCCTTACACAATTAAATGTATTTTTTAGAGTGTACTTTATTTACAATAAAAACAAAACACAAAGAAATAATACAGACAAAAAAAATCTGTTTTTAATACCAAATTGTTGTTGTTGTGATGAAAATATTTGTGGATATCTCTATATAAATGCCAAATATATGTACATTGAATATTGATGGCTCTGCTCAATCAAGGTATACTTGAATATTTATATGTATTAGTGTATTGTGATGACTGCAATGCAATAAATTTACATATACTCGTATAAACTTTTTGCTTAAAAAAAAGTCAAGGATACACTTATTTAAGTTGAAAATAATATGCCAAAGTATAAACATTAGTATGTGCATATAAATAAATAAAAAAAAAAAAACTTAAGATACTAAATTTAAATTTACATTTATTACAAGTACAGGGTGACAATCGTAAAGTGACGCACTCACTTCAGCAGTTATTTTCAAAAGGACGTACTTTCATTAAGTACAATTAAGTGTTAACATTGCTGAATATATAAGCATTCATTTGAACCCCACCTCATTCAATATAACCTCCTTTAGCCTGCACACATGCCTTCAATCGATCCGGAAATCGTAGGACTGTTCGCCGCAGGACTTCCTGATCAATTTCAGTCCAGGCTTTCTCTAATGAATTTGTCAGCGACTCCAGACTGTGGTGTTGAGATGCACAAGCCTTACTCTCTAAAATACTCCAAATAGAGTAGTCCATTGGATTCAAGTCTGGGGAGTATGGTGGCCATTCTTGAGATGTTATGAATCCAGGAAAATTGTCTTTTATCCATGTTTGCGTTAATTTTGGCATGTGGGAAGGTGCAGAATCTTGCTGGAAAGTCCAGTTTTCATTTCCAAATGTATCTTGGGCCCAGGGAAGAACATGTTCATTTAAAATGCTACGATAAAAAACCTGGTCAATTTTAACACCCTCTTCAACGAATATTAGAGGGGTTCTGGCATTAGCGGAAACTCCAGCCCATACCATAACGGAAGCTGGCTTTTGAACTCGGCCAACAGTCCTATTTTGTTGCGATGATGATGTTAGCCACATTCGGTCATTTTGCGCATTGAAATGTTGTTCAACCGTGAAAATTTTTTTATCTGTAAACAAGATATTTTCAACATTTTTTAACACGGAGGAGCGTAGCAACGCCTTGCATCTTTGCAGTCGCAAATCTTTCTTTTTTTGTGTCAGATCTTGAGCTTTTCGGAGCTTGTACGGCTTAAGATTAAGCTTTGATTTTGCAATGATTCGCACTGTTTCACGATTTACTCCCACTTCCTTAGCGATTTTTCTCATTGAGCGCCTTGGATTTCGCTTGATTCGTTTACGAATTTTTTCTTTTAAACTAGTAGTGGCAACTGTTGAAAATTTTCCCCGGTTTCTATCTCCAAAACCCCCAGTTTCATTATATCGGGTAATAGCTCGGTCTACCGTACGACTTGACAAATTTAAAGCCTTTGCAATTTGACGGCTACTATAATTTGCCAAATGAAATTTCAAAATTTCACGACGAATATTTTCCTTGTTCATTTTTATGGAAATTTCAAAATGTAATAACAAAAATTCAAATGAAATTAAAAGCAAAGCCAATGATGAATGAATTTGCTTTTTAAATTAAAGTAACGGTAAATGGCAAAGCTTGCTGCTGAGTATTAAACTTGCGTCACTTTACAATTGTCACCCTGTACACACTATGTTCATATATGCCACACAACACTCAAGGGTTTACTTTTCTTCTCTGTCTTCGCTCTCTCTCTCTCTCTCTTATTTACAATTTTACATGAGTTACAGTCAGTCTGACTCATTTTACTCATTTTACATCTAATCTGATAATAATAACTTTGAAATATCAAATAAACGTAAATCAATTTGACTTGGTTCACTTGAAAGCTGCTGATACTTGTAAATGCTGCTGCTTCCTCTGACTTTTAACTAAATTTAAGCATTATATCCCTTTTCATATTAACATCATCACTCGTAAAGACACACTTATGTATATGATACAACATACGTAACCATATGTTTGCAAGTTTGTGTGCGTGTGTATGTGTGCGTGTGTTGTGCATGTGAGCGCATTTCTAATATTGCCCATAAGTATAATTTCCGGTTTATCATTGCGTGTCTTGTGTGTGTTTATGTATGTGTATTTTATACAAATGTATTCCACATGCCTTTATATTATCAAAATTTAATGTTTGCTGCTTTTCTGCTAAGTATCTAGAAAATGTGCTTCTCGTTAGTAAATTCCAATCCCTTAGTTACTTACAGTCATTTAGTTATTGTTGTTGTGTGGTTTTGTTCTCGATAATCTTTAATGTGATTTAATGCAAATACATGTTCGTAGATGGGTTGATGATATAAGATGAAATCTCCACTCAGTTGGCAATATTTCATTGTGACATTTTCAATTTTACTTGGTACAGAAATAGCATGTAATTTTTGAGCATATAATTGAAGGAAAGAAATACAAAACAACTAATGAGATTTAGATAATGTAACAGATAGCTGATAGCTTTTTATAAGATAGGAAATATACTTATTATTCAATCCGTGAGGGATTACTTAGGTCAGATTGTAAGTTTTCAAATAAAACAATTTTTTTGTTCTTATCTCTCCTTATTCCTTCTGATACTTTTGGACTTAATTAATTTCCTGTGGTCTATGCTTTTAAGTTCCTTCAACGATTTTGTAAATTTATTTACTTTCCAACGTTCTCTTCTATATAACTTTAGGTAACCTTTAGGTCTTCTGCTGCCTTGGAGGTTTAATGTTAACGTCTGACGACATATTTCATACTTTTGTTGTACGTAGTGTAATGTAGTGCCATTTACGCAGCTTAATCCGTTTGGCAACTAGAATCTAGCGGGATGTAAGTAAAATTTTGTGCAACAAGATTTTCTGGTCCGAGAAACTCTTTTTTGGTCCCTATTTTGATCTAAAAAATATTCGAAAGGTGGCTCTAGAACAAAAGTTAGAATAATCAGGGGAAGTTAAATTTTGTAGTGGGGCACTATCTATGAACCGGACGATTTTATTGAAATTTTTTGAACTATTGGTTTCTGAACCATTGGTTTTTGAACTTAGAAACCTATTTTTGGTCACTATTTGAATCTAAACAGTATTCCAAAGGTTCCTGAGCAAAAGTTTTTACAAGTTTTATAAAACTCAAAATGTATTAACCTCCTATTCTCAAAAAGTGCTTTGATGATGAAGGTTGCGAAATTCCCTTGAATTGGAGTTTTGGTATAATTTTTGGTTCAGTTTTTGAGCTGCTTTTGCTCTGTTTTTTTTACCTGTCTTTGGTTCAAATTTTGGTCTGAATTTTGTTCCAATTTCTGTTTTGAATTTTATTCTTATTTTTGTCTAAATTTTGTTTAGATAATTCATCTGAATTTTGTCTCTTTTGCATGATGGGTTTTGGCCTAGATTTTGGTCAGATTTTTGTTTCAAATTTCGGTCTGATTTTGCATCGGAATTTTTTTTTCTGGTTTCTGATCTGAATTTCGCCCTAAATTTTGGGCTGACTTTTGGCATAAGTTTTGGGCGTATTTAAATTGGTTTAAATTGGGACTCCTTTTGCTTTGAGTTTTGGGTTGATTTTTTGCCATAAAATTTCGCCCAATTTTTGTGCAATTTCTTGAAATTTTGTGCAACAAGGTTTTGTGGTCCAAAGAACTCATTTTTGACCTCTATTTTGATCTAAAAAATATTCCAAAGTGGCTCTACTACATAAATTAGAATAAGCAAGGGAAAGTTAAATTTTTTAATGGATCACCATATATGAATCGGCTAATTTTATTGAAATTTTGTGAACCACGGGTTTTAGACCTATTTTTGGCTTCTATACCCCATAGGGAGCCTTTAAATAAAACTTACTATAAGTTTTATAAAACTTACAATTCAACCCCCTATTCTCGAAAAATTTTGAAGGTTACAAAAGCCCCCTGCATACCGATCCACTCTAATGAATATTGGAGTGGAATTTGCCTTCATTTTGGTCTAATTTTTGGTTCAGCTTTCGCTCTGATTTTTATCTATTTTTGGTCCAAATTTTAATCTGAGTTTTGCTTTTATTTTTATTCTGAATTTTATTCTTATTTTTGTCTGAACTTCGTACAGATAATTCATCTGAATTTGGTCTCTTTTGGGGATTTGGCTCAGATATTTAGTTTGAATTTCGGCATGAACTTCAGTCTGATTTTCGGTCTAAATTTCTTTCTAGTTTTTCGTCAGATTTTTGTTATGAATTTTGGTCTAAATTTATTTCGGGTTTTTTGTCAGATTTGCTTTGAATTTTGGTATGAATTTGGTCTGATTTTTGGTCTAAATTTCTTTCTGGGTTTTGGTCTGAATTTTGAGCTAATTTTTGATATACACTTGTTCTGATTTTTAGTCTAAGTTCTTGCTTGAATTTTGGTATAATTGTTATGCTAATTTTTGATTTAGATTTGGTCCAAATTTCTATCTAAATTTGATGTTGCTCTTGTGCTCTAAGGTTTTGGTTGATTTTGTTGTGAGTTTTGGTCTAGTTTTTAGTTTTAATCATGGCATGAAACTTGTACAGATTTTTGGTCTAAACTTGGTCCGGTTTTTGGTCTATATTTTGGACGAATTTTTGTCTTATTTTGTGTTTATTCTCAACAAAATTTAGTAGGTTACAAAAGCCCTCTGTATGTTGATCAACTCTAATGTTGGACTTCAATTTACTTTCCTTTTGGTCTAGTTTTTGGTTGAGCTTTTGCTCTGATTTTTTATTTATATTTGGTCCAAATTTTATTCTGAATTTTGCTATTATTTTTATTGTAAATTTTATTCTTATTTTTGTCTAAATCTTGTTCAGATAATTCATCTCAATTTAGTATATTTTGGGTGATTACGTTGGCCTGGATTTTGATCAGATATTTGGTTTGAATTTTTTTTTTATAAATTTTGAACTGACTTTTGGTTTAAATTTCTTTCTGGTTTTTGGTCTAAGTTGTGGTCAGATTTTTTATTTCAATTTTGGCTTAAACTTCGGTCTGATTTTTGGTATAGATTTTTTTCTGGTTTTTGGTCTGAGTTTTGGTCAGATTTTTGGTTTGAATTTGGTATAATTTTTGGTCTAAATTTCTTACCGGTTTTCTATCAGAATTTTGGTTCGAATTTTGGCATGAATTTTGGTCGGATTTTTGGTCAAAATTTCTTTCTAGTCCGAACTTTGGGCTGATATAAATATAATATTTTCTGATTCTTGATCGGAGTTTTGGGCAGATTTTTCGTTTGAATTTTGGCATGTATAAATTTCTTTCTGGTTTTTAGTCTGAGTTTTGGTCAGATTTTTCGTTTGAATTTTGAGATGAAATTTGGTCTAATTTTTGGTCAAAAATTTTTTTTTATGGTTTCTAGTCTAAGTTGTGGGCTGATTTTTGATATAAGCTTGGTCTAATTTTTAGTCTAAATTCTTGGCTAATTTCTGGCATAATTTTTGATATAAGCTTGGTCTGATTTTTAGTCTAAATTCTTGGCTAATTTCTGGCATAATTTTTATGCTAATTTTTAGTTTAGATTTGGTCCAAATTTGAATGTTAATTTAGTCTCGCTCTTGTGCTCTGAGGTTTGGGTTGATTTTTTCATGAATTTTGTATGAATTGTGATATGGTTTTTAGTTTGAATTATTGCATAAAGTTGGGACAGATCTTTTGGTCTAAACTTAGTTTTGTTGTTGATCTATATTTTGGATGAATTTTTGATATGAATTGAACTAATTTTTTTCTATTTTTGGGCTGGCTGTACTCTAATTTTTGTCTTGAACTTGATCCGAATTTCGATCTGAGTTTGAACTTCTCTTGATTTGTTTTTTTGGTATGAATTTTAATTTGAATTCTTGTATGAAGGTTGGTCTGAATTTGATCCGGTTCTGGGTTCAAATTTTTAATTGATTTTTTGTTATAAGTTTTGAACTTTTTTTATATAAGTTTTGAACTGATTTCTTGTTTCGAACCTTGTTTTTTTTTTTTGAGCTAATTTTGCTTTAACTTTTAGCCTTTATGTGGTCCGAATTTCGATTTCATTTTGTAATTTTTTTATCTAAATTGTTAGCATAAATTTTGGTCTTTTTGTGAAGCCCATTGAATTCCTCTACTTATGTAGTTTTCCTAATAAGTTTTGGGCATTGGCAAAACCTAGTAGCAATAAGAAAATCACGAAACAGAAAAACAAGAAACAACCCCAATGAAAATATCTTGAATAAAATCAATTTAAAATGATTTAATTCAAGATGCCAATTCAATCGACTTCATTCGGAAATTGAATGGTTAATTATCTAAATTTATTTTGAATTGAATTTATATTATATTAATTTCAATAAATTTATTTGCCATTAAATTAATAATTTTTAATTAACATCGGTTTATTGAAATATAAAGTAAGTAGCTGACAAAATTCTATATATCATCCTCCTTGATCCCAAATTGATTTTTAATGCATAAAAAGTTAATTAATCAAGTATTTCAGTATTATTTTTGTATGAATAAATTTAAATAACAATACCAAAAAAAAAAAAAAAAAAAAAAAACAATAAAATTCTTTCGTTTACGTGAGTTAAATGCAAACAGTTGTTGATACATTTCCGTGTGCTTTCTTCCAGAATTGTGAACTCATCTTGTCATTGTCATTATTTACATTAACTACTTACTTACTCCCCATATATACAAACAAACAAAGAACAACGACGAGTATTTGTTTTAAATGTCATGACTTCTTTATAATCATCTTAAATTTTTACCCATTTGATTTACGATTGTACTTTTTATGTGCCGCCCACTCATATTTTTTGTTTGTTTCGTTCTTCAATGTATTAAATCACTACAGCTGTATCCTCAGGCAAATACACTATACAACTGAAATGATTCCTTAAAGGAAACAAAATATTAAACACAAAAAAAAAACAAAAAAAAAAGAAAGGAAAACAAAGGAAAGAAAAGAAAAAGTTATAAATATTTGTATAAATATGAGGACATAAAAATAGAGAAAATAAAATCTAAATCAAAACAACACCACCGACACCAAACAGATAAGCCAAGTTAATGGATTTCATGGTTAACGGAAAAACAAAACAAAAACTGAATACACCAGTGAATCGTTATAAACCTTGGAAATAAAGTGCCACAATCACTCAACCAGAAAGTCCAGAGATATTCGTATTTATGTATCAAATTTATTTATATATAGATGCATAAGCAACAACAAAACCATTAAATAGGTTGGCAGAGTAGGGGTGGATACCTAACAAATCTCCATTTTCGAAAAGCTTTTTATTTTTATTTTTTTTTTTTTTTTGATTAGTGATAAAAATTTTATTTCCTTTATAGAGATTCACTCTGCATATTCATACACTTTTCATGTCATTGAATTTTGGTTGTTTATTTTGTATTGTTTTAAGTAAATTTAATTGAAATAACGAAATGAAGTAAACCAAATGATACAATCGAACGAAACCGACTTAAAACAAGTGGCAGGGCTGTAAAATAAACTAAATCACAAACCAAACTTCGCAATGCGGAAAATCAAAACTTATAGGTGTTGGAGAAGTCCTTTCAAATTACAATGTGATATCTAAAATTTCTGTTTCTCTAAAGTTGTTGTTTGTAATTGGAAATACTTTTTTAATTTTGTTATTCAGAATTCTCTATAGTGTGATAAATTTCATCCCGATGTCTTGAATTCTAAAAAATTAAAAACAAAATTTATGAGTCAAAACTTCTTCACATAATTTCGACCTATTCCGACAGTTCGAATATTTTATCATCATTTCTTGCCCATCCTTCAAAATGTTCTATTTTTTCCTTGCAAATTTATTTCTGAATTGATTTTTTTTTTTAATTTTTCTCTTGCAGCTTATAGCCTCCAGAGCTGTGAGGCGAATTTGCGACAAATTCATACCGAAAATCAGAGCACATTTCAGACTAAAATCAAAACCAAAAATTAGAATAAAAGTCAGACCTAAATGTCATGCCAAAACTCTGATCTAAAGTAAACCAAATTTAGACCAAAATTTAAACAGAAATTCAAACTAAAAATAAAAACTAAACTCAGGCCAAATTTCAGATCAAAATTCAGACCAGAATTTAAGCCAAATTCATACCGAAAATCAGAGCAAAATTCAGACCAAAATCCAAACTAAAAATTAGAATAAAAGTCAGCCCTAAATGCCAGGCCAAAACCCTGACCTAAAGTAAACCAAATTTAGACCAAAGTTTAAACAGAAATACAAACTAAAAATAAAACTTAAGCTCAGGCCAAATTTCTGATCAAAACTCAGACCAGAGTTTAAGCCAAATTCATACCGAAAATCAGAGCAAAATTCAGACCAAAATCCAAACTAAAAATTAGAATAAAAGTCAGACCTAAATGCCAGGCCAAAACTCTGACCTAAAGTAAACCAAATTTAGACCAAAGTTTAAACAGAAATTCAAACTAAAAAAAAAATTAAATTCAGGCCAAATTTCAAATCAAAATTCAGACCAGAATTTAAGCCAAATTCATACCGAAAATCAGAGCAAAATTCAGACCAAAATCCAAACTAAAAATTAGAATAAAAGTCAGCCGTAAATGCCAGGTCAAAATTCTGGCCTAAAGTAAACCAAATTTAGACCAAAATTTAAACAGAAATTTAAACTAAAAATAAAAATTAAATTCAGGCCAAATTTCATATCAAAATTCAGACCAGAATTTAAGCCAAATTCATACCGAAAATCAGAGCAGAATTCAGACCAAAATCCAAACTAAAAATTAGAATAAAAGTCAGCCCTAAATGCCAGGTCAAAATTCTGACCTAAAGTAAACCAAATTTAGCCCAAATTTAAACAGAAATTCAAACCGAAAGTTAAAATCACTAAATTTCATATGACAATTCAAAATACAAATCAAATTTGAATCAAATTCAGATAAAAAATCTCACTAAAAGTCAGAACGAATTGGAGTCCAAAACTTTCAATACAAAACTTTTTTTCATATCATATACTTTCATTCATTTTAACTTTTGGTTCAAAATTTTCCAAACCAAACGTCATGTCGATATGCTTGAATTCTCAGAGCCAACTAACGAGATCTCTCAATTTACACATATGAAATATGTGTGAACTTACGCTCAGCATTTGCTGGCGGGCAGTGTTTTGGAAATGGCTGGTCTAAAGATTTATTACATTTTCCCCCTAATATTTTACAGTTAAGAGCATTTTTGCCTTATGATAGAGAGTGGGTATCAGCAAAAAGCTGAAACCTTGCACAAATGTATATAAAATGAGCAGGAAAATTAGTTCCTCACTCACACATCCATTTCTATACCAGAGAACACACATTCATAGTGCCAAATGAACTATTATTTTTTCAAAGTTGATTACATTAAAACTTTGTTTTTAAAACTCATTACTACTATAACAAACAAACTACCAAACCAAATCTACCCCACCACCAAAATATACCGAGAATCAGAAAACGACAAAAAAAAAAAACAACAACATCGCTGGCAACACTTTTAATGTCAACTTTCAGTTTGAGTGCGCCAAAGTGTCAAATGTCGTTGTGAAATTATGTACGCCTGCTTTTCTGTATCTGCTACTCTAGATCCCTAATGTCCTCAAAATGCCACCATTACAATCGTCACCTCCAACACCGTCAATGGTGCGTAGCTAATGAGCTGTATGCAAGCACAGCATTGCCTGCTGTGCGAGCGAGTTTGTATATATAGATTTGTGTGTACTAACAAGGGTTAAATGAGAGACTTATTGTTTTCATTTGATGTGTAATTAAATCCGAAGCAGGTTAAATCGTGCGAAAATATCAGCAGCAGCAACAACAACAACAACAACAACAACAGAAAATCCTGCAAAAAGAAACGAGAGCGCAATGAGATTTAATTACCCTTACCAAATTGTTGTCAGATTGTTAAAAAAAAATAAAAGCAAATAAGGAAAAAAGAAACAAAAGTGTAAATGTTATTTTAATGTATTGTTAATTGAAAAAGAAAATTTATAACGCTGAGATGTTCTGCCTCATACCGGAATTACAGTTAACTTCATTTATTCTACTGTCACGCTTTTTTTTCTTTTTTTTATGTCTTTTTTGTGATAATTTAAGATTGGCCAATGATCCATTTGCAGCTGTTACATTGTTATTATTATTTATCATTATTATTATTACAATATTGTCCTACTTACCATGCCATTTAACATACACAATACATATCATAAATGGCATTATTAATGGTTGAACAAATAAATGTTTCTTTGAATTTTGATTAATATTATTTGAATTGTAACATTTTAATTATAAAGAGTAATGAACAAGTAGAAATTGCTTATTACTAACTGAGGAGTAATGAAGTCTAGGCTATTTAAAATAATAATTTTGAATAGTATCTGATTGAGGCTGAAATTCTAAGATGAAAAGAAATGGGTTTTGTCTTGCAATTCATTCAATCCCAGTCATTTCAGATTTTTATCTCAATTTGATCTCCTTTTAGTTTAATTTTTGTATAAAATTTGGTTAGATTTGTTGCAGGAATTTACTTTTCTTATGTGATTTTTGTTTTGAAATAATTTAAAATTTTTGTCGGTCTGAATTTTAATGACTGAATTTTGCCTCTTTCTTAGGCAAATTTTTTATCCCAATTTGGGGTATTTTTGGTCTGAATTTTTTCCGGTATTTGCTCTCCTTTTGATTTGATTTTTGTTTTGAAATTAGTCAATTTTTTTTTGGTCTAAATTTAGGTTTGAATTTTTGTCTAATTTTTTATTGCCTTTTGGTCTAATTTTTAGTCTGGTTTTGGTGTGAAATTTAGGAACTGAATTTAGCTTCCTTGTTATCTGTTTTTTTTTTTTTCAGAATTATTTACAAATTTTTCACCCCAATTTAGGATATTTTTGGTCTGAATCTGCGATCGATTTTTTTCCGGAATTTTCTCTTTTTCTTATCTGATTTTTGTTTTGAATTTAGTCTAAATTTTTTTCGTCTAAATTTCGGTCTGAATTTTGGTTGCTTTTGGTCTAATTTGTAGTCTGATTTTGGTGTGAATTTTAGGAACTGAATTTGGCTTCCTTGCTATCTGTTTTTTTTTTTTCAGAATTGTTTACAAATTTTTTTATCCCAATTTAGGGTATTTTTGGTCTGAATCTGCGAGAGATTTTTTCTCCGGAATTTTCTCTTCTTCTGATCTGATTTTTGTTTTGAATTTGGTTTAAATTTCGATCCGAATTTTTGTTGCCTTTTGATCTAATTTGTAGTCTGATTTTGGTGTGAATTTTAGGGACTGAGTTTTGCCTCCTGTTAACTGATTTTTTTCTGAATTATTGACAAAATTTTTATCTCAATTTCGGGCATTTTTTGTGTTAATCTGCGATTGATTTTTTTTCCGGAATTAACTCTCCTTCTGATCTAATTTTTATTGGGAATTTAATCCAATTTTTTTGGGTCTAAATTTCGGTCAGAATTTTTTTGTTATTTTTTTTTTGCTCTTTGGTCTAATTTTTAGTCTGGTTTTGGTTTGAATTACAGAGACTCAATTTGGTTTCCTAGTTATCTAAATTTTTTCTGAATTATAGACAAATTTTTTATATCAATTTGAGGTATTTCTGGTCTGAATCTGCTATAGATTTTTCCGGAATTTGCTCTTTTTTTAAATTGATTTTCATTTTGAATTTAGTCCAAATTTTTTTGGTCTAAATTTCGGCCTGAATTTTTATTTAATTTTTTGTTGCCTTTTGGTCTAATTTTTAGTTTGGTTTTGGTGTGAAATTTAGGTACTAAATTTGCCCTCCTTGTTTTCTGAATTTTTTTTTCCGAATTATGAAAAAATTTTTTATCTCAATTTGGTCTAAATCTGCCATAAATTTTTGTTCAGAATTTGCTCTCCTGACCTGAATTTCGTTTTGAGTTTAGTCTACATTTATTTGGTCTAAATTTTGTTCAATTTTTTTTTAGCTTTTGGTGTGAATGTCCTTGTCCTGAATTTGGTTTCCTTATTATCTGAATTTTTTTTCAGAATCATTGACAAATTTTTATCCCAATTTTGATCTGATTTTCTTCCAGAATTTGTTCTTCCCATTTTTGTCAAAATTTAGTTCCCTTTTGGTTTGACTTTTTGTTCTGAAATTATTCTGAATTTGGGTTTGATTGTTGGTAACCTTTTGTTTTTAGTTCTGGCCTGAATTTCTTTTTAGTTTGAACTTTGTTCTGAATTTTGGTCTGAATTTTGATTTGAATGATGATTCTATTTTATCCTGAATTTGATCTGAATTACAATGTAGATTGTAATTTTTTATCTGAATTTGGTCTTCTTTTGCTGTGAATTTTCGTCCAAATTATGATCAGAATTTGGTTTGAATTTTAAACTGATCGCGGTTTAATTTTTGGTCTTAATATAGTATAAGTTTTAATCTAAAATCTGAAGTACATTTTGAAAAAAAAAAAATTTGTCGTTTGAGTTTTGATCTGATTTTTGTCTGAATTTGGTCTTAATTTTGCTGTAAAGTTTGATTGAATTTGAAAGTCCTCTTTGCTTTGAATTTTTGTCTGCATTTTGTTCTAATTTTTTATTTGAATTTTAGTTCAGTTATTTCTCTAGTTATTGGTCTGATAATTTTCATATAATTTAGCAAAAAAAAAAAAGTCCCCAAACGAAAATCGTATTTCAGACGCCGATTTCATTGACATAGTTCAAAGTTTAGAACTACTGCTAGTTCAAATTCATTATGACTGCAAATTGTAGTTTAATTCCAGTATCACTAAAAAATAGAGAGCGAATTCAAGCTTAATTTTATTAAGATTGAGAACATTAATACCAATACAAGTTTCATTTCATTATCTGACAAAAATCCGAAACTAATGGAAGCTCCATTATTTTGGCATTAAAAGCCTTAAAGCTGATACTAGTTCTGTTTGATTAAAGCTTCACTTTCTTGGCATTTAATTCTTTAATTGTGACGTCAGCACTGTTTTCTGACAATTGAATATTAATGCCAACTTAATTGGAGATTCACTTCGTCACTTCAATTTCATTATAATGCTAATTAAAACTCCACTACATTGGCATTGAAAACTTTAGTGCTTATGATAGTTGAATTTCTTTAAGGTTTAATCCCACTTTAATTATAAATGAAACTTTTTAATAATAATGCCTATATAAATTGAAAATTAAAATTAATTTTCAGCATTCTTTTGAAACTCCCATTAATTTTATCAAAACCAATTTGGGTGTAAACCAAACCCAAAATTAAAACCAAAAAAATTACAGATTTTATTAACAATAGCATTTAATCAATAAATAATCAAAAACTGCTATAATTCACAAATATGTTCAAGTGAATAAAAAATTTTAACCAAAAAAGAAAAAAAAAAAAAAAATAAACGCATTTCAATTCATGCTAGCCACAAAATATGTTAAATTAATGAATGCGAAAATGCATTAATTATCCAAAAATAGTCGAAAAACTCATAGTAAGTAGCGCAAAATACAAAACGAAAAAAATTCACACTAAAAATATACGAATATGTCAAAAATATTGAAAATTTATTAATTTTATATTTTTGGTTAACATTTATTGATGTTGTTGATGCTATTATTTTGCGTTTATAAAGTAGAAACATACACAAGGCTACATATTTGCTTCATTTATGGATCACTGCACTTCTCAATGCACTATTTTGTGTTGTTGTTTTTTTTTTTGGTTTTTTTTTCTATTGATCGATCTCTCATCATATCATATATAGTATGGTTGTATATTTTTGTTAATATTTTATGGAAAAATAATAATAATAAATTATATTTTCACACACTTTTCTCATTCATATTAATTTATTCACTAAGTGAAATCAACAGAATTCATTTTATATTTTGAAATTTTGGTTTCAATTTATGGCGATGAAATAAAATTCAAGCAGCGCGCATACCTTTTATAGTTAGTCGAAATGAAAACAAAAAACAAAAAAAAAACAAAAACAGGTGAAGGTGAATTTTTGCGTAACTTCAAATGAAGAATACCTCAGTGAGTTTGTAATTAGTTTCAAAAGAAGAACATGGGGCCGGTCACATATCTTTTTTATGCGGAAACCTGGGAGTTAAATTATATATTTCTAGACCTTAAAATACAATGGATTAGGCCAATATTTTCGGAAACAAAATTTAATGAAGTGACATCTGTCGGCAAAAATTGCTTTTTAGTTGCTCTCATTTACCACTAAACACAGAGAAAATACGTATGCTTCCTTGCCTAAATTGACTTGGGTAGATTCGTTTATATGAAGTTGAAAAATTTTCCCAAAAACACCTAAGTTTATTGGAAAATTGTCAAAGTTAATTTAATGCTTAAAAAACCTTAGATAGTTTATATAAGTTTTAAGGCAATCCAAAGTCTAACAAAGTATTTTTCTGTGTTTTTTTTTCGTATACATTCATTCCGTAATATTATGAAAGAATAAATAATATTATGAATGAAATATGTTCCACTTAGCAATGAGCTTAAATAAAAAACAAAAATTCTTTAAGCAATTTACTGTGGACCTATGATAAAAAGTAATTTATAAAGTTTTTACAATTCGCATAAAATAAATTATTTTCCAAAATACTTTCTTAAGTGAAACAAACAATTTTTTTTATAACTTTCCTAGCTCAATTAAATGCAGTTTTACCTAAGTTTTCCATGGCAAAAAACTTGGGTGAAACAATATTACCCAAATTTTAAGAAAATTATACTCGATTTCACTTCGTGACTGCATGCATATATTGGGTTTCAATTACTAGGCATGTTCTCACTCAACCATATTCTGCATAGTTAACCCTCTAGCTCTTAAGCCCGCATCTAGATGGCTTTATCAAAAAGGTTGGAATTGCCATTATAGCAGTTTTCTGTTTATTCATTTTATCACATCGTTTAGGGAATTTCTCAAACTTTAAAAAAAAAATCTATCGGTTATGCGCTGTGATGAATATCACCGACGTTAGCGGTAGTCACTTAAAAAATTTGCGAAAAACAGAAAAATTAATTTAATTAAATTTGATTTCGGGAACAACTTCCCCAATAAGGAGTGAGATCGAAAAAATCTTAACATATATAAAATTCAATAATTTTTAAACGATTGATCTTAGAGTTTTGATTTTTTTTGTATTTAATTGATAATATTTTACAAATTACAGAAAAATATTTATAACTTTTATAGTTCTAACCACCATTTATGAACTCGTGGACCTTTTTTGGTAAGCCTTCCATTAGAGATTTGATAGTTGTTTCAGATACCTTTTTGGAACAGTTTGCCCATCTCCTTTTGAAATCTTCGATATTTTGAGACACCTTTTTGGTGTTCTTTAAGTTTCTTTTTACAAGAGCCCAATATTTCTCCACTGGTTTTAGCTCCGGACAATTTGGAGGATTGGCTCCTTTTGGTACAAAAACTATGTTATTACTTTGGTACCAATCCAACGCTTTCTTGCCGTAGTGACATGATGCCAAATCGAGCCAAAAATATGTTGACACATTGTGCTCTCTTATGAAAGGAAGAAGTCTTTTTTTTCAAACATTCTTTGATATATATTTCGGTATTTATAGAGCCCACTGTAACAAATTACATGCTTCTTTTGCCGCAACTGCATATAGCTTGCCAGCTTGCCATACCAGGAATTTTTTAGGAAATTTTGTCTGCTTTTGGATTCTAAATTGTTCTTCGACATTTCCTCGAGCATCAGCAACATAAAAATTTTGACCCGGAAGCTGCGTAAAATCTGCGTCGTCCATTATACAACATGAATATTTTTTTATGAAATTCGATTTTAATTTCCGAGCCCTACTCTTGGCATCTAAATTTTTTGCAGCATTCCTATCTGGAACTTTTTGGACTTTGTATGTTTTGAAACCTGCATTGGCTTTAACTTTTCGCACCAAATAGTCAGAGCACTGGGCTAACCGGGCAGCTTTTCTACCAGATGTGTTTGGAGTTCTTTTCATTATGCTTTCTATTTTCTTGGCTTTCCCAATATCATGTGGTCCTTGTTTTCTTCCCGAACCAGGTTTCCTATCGATGGTTTATAGGACCAATTTGGATTTTTTTTGAAAATTTTTAATAATTTTAAGACGTACTTCTCTTACAATAAATCAACATGTTTGTCATTAAAAATAACAACTGACATATTTTTCAAAGATAACTAGATCAAAGAAATTTTTAAATTTTACACCCAAAAAAAATTATTAAGTAAAACGTGTGTTAAGATTTTATCAATCTCATTCCTTAGCGGCATTATTGTCATCATCGCCATTAGTTATTGTCCGTGAAATACTTTTTTCTGTCATCAAACTATTAATCAGACTTACTATTCTTTCGAAGAATTTTCGGGACCCATTATTGTCCCCAAAACCTCGTAATGTAATCGTACTTACGTGTTTCTACTTCCCTTCCCTAAAAAAATTGCTTCTCCTCACTCCTCATTGCTCCTTAGCACGTCCAATTGCAGCAGCGTTCAGAGCGGAAAATGTGTGTCCAAATGTATTCATAGGATAAGAGATTCTAGATTGAAAAATGCTTTGCCTGTCTGTTGTTTTTGTATCTTTTTGACATTCATCTTTTTCTATATAAATATGATGCGGCTGGGATGAAATCGATCAGTCTCATACCGTTTTTGGTTGCTTCATCGTAGTGACTGAATTTGTTGTTGGTTTTAATGTTTAGCTGTTTATAAAGCTAGGAGAAGCCATATATGGCCGCTTCATCATTCTCATATATCGGGGCATGAACTGATCAGACTGATGTTCAAGAATGTTGCCTTGATGCGAATTAAATCGAATTGAAATCGGAAAATGGGTCGACCCGAAAGTCAGGCTCTGCGAACTATGAAATATTTTGTTCCAAATAATGAAAAAAGTAGAAAGATAGATAAGAATTACCCTGGAATTTCTTATGCTAGTAAATATTTGGTCGCTAAACTCAAATCACCACAAATTAAGCTTATAGTTACAATTTTCGTCATATTTGTTTTTAAAGAAATTTATTTTATTTAGTTATGTTGATACAGGCCTTTGCAGAAAGTTAAACAATTTTGATTGGAATCTTTTAAAGTTGGAATAAAAGTTATATTAATGAATGTCTCTTTTGACTTTTTACACTTTTATTCATTTTTCAGCACGATTGCATACTTTTAGGGTTAAAAAAATGTTATTTCCAATTTTTGTCGAACAATACATGTTCAGACCAATTTTCAAATTGAATTACTTTTATAGAGTGGAAGTTGGCGGACCATGTTTTTGCATATTCCGATAAAGAAAGGTTATTTCTTAAATTGAGAGAAAATTTGAGAATATAATTTCACATAATAATAATTCTAGTCAATTTTAATTTTTCGTATTTTCAAAAATACTTAACTTTAGAAACAATGCAGATTTTTTTAGTTAATAAAATCTTTATTAAAAAATAACTCTAAAAATCTCCATGATAAACTGCGAAAACAAAGCTGGAACTTTCGGCAAGACATCATTATTAACTTATTTTTCAGATAGGTTTTACCCAACAGACTATAAAACTAAAATCTAACGATCCAACATTTTTGTGAAAGATTGTCGACTTGGAGCTGCTCTTGCACCCACACTAATTACTATTCCGTCAAGAATTTAGGGTTTTTATTAGTTGGAGTATTACCTTTAAAATGACATCAAATTTGTATGTTTTTGACATTTTGAATTTTTTGGACCTACAGTTTAACGCCGGTTCCGAAATGCGATGTGCGAATTCGTTTTCATTTGATGGTTTTACCATTGCCTACCAAGAAATGTACTTGTACACTTTCTTATAATTCTCAGTCACTTCATATCGATAGTGAATATAAGAAGCTTATGAGTAGACCAAGACGGAAATCGAACCCGAACCTCTCTAGTACACTAGACTAGACTATCCAAATGAATAGTGCGGATAGTGGCTCCGCGATCGTTCACTGGCGTGAGCTTTAAATCCAGATCGTGCATTGCTTTGATGACCATAAATCCAACACCCAACTTCCATCTCAAATCATGAGAATATGCTCTTTCGAACAACAATGTCAGCTCGATAGTTATCGAGGACATCTGCCAGCTGGTTAGAACTGCCTTTCCTGTAAAAGGTTCGAATATTCTAGGTGTATGTGCTTAAATCATTATACTTTAAACAACTAAAGTTTGATATCAAGTTTAATAGATTGTTTTATAAAGTGGCGTACAACTTTTGATTCAAACTCAAGACAAAGCTTGTTGCATACTTTGCTTCGCTTTCTGAAAGATGCTAAATCACTCTCTAGGGAGCAGCAAGCGGTAGCTAAGTGTGATGGCTTGAGGTGAAGGAACGAATGTCGAATCTCCTTGTGAGACTGTCACAAATTTTTTCATGTGTCCTACATCCCCTAGACGACCTCGATAGCCTAGTGGATAGTGCATTAGACTTTCATCTGGGAGGTTCGGGTTCGATTCCCGTCTTCGTCTGGTGGTTAATTTTCATTACTTTCTTATATTCACTATCAATATGAAGTGTATGAGAATTATAAGATAGTGTACAAGTACACACATTGGTCGGTAATGGCAAAACCACCAAGCCGATAAAAAATTGCCACACCGCCGTTCGGAATCAGCGTTAAACTGTAGGTCCAACTATGTGGTATCACAATGGGCCGTTCAGGCCTAAGTGTGTCTCTCGACAGCCACTCCAACCTAACCTAACCTACATCCCCTCCCTCCTAGCTTTCTTAACTTGATTTTACATGTTAAACATTTATTTTTTATTTATTGAATCTATTCATAAGAATATTCACAATAAGTATACAAATCTTAAATTCTAAATTTCATTAAATGTACACCTTAGCCAGTGCTAGCAGTACTACTTTTTGTAGTATGTTGTTTATTTTAATAATTATTAGCTTTTATATACAATTTATTGCTGATCAAGAATTAAATATATGCTTTATCTTATTCGATTGTTATTTTGAAGTATTAGCAAGTCTCTAGCATATTGATTTAGGTGTTGTTGCAGTTTGACTTTATGTTTTACAGCGTAGTTTTTTATTTCGTCTGCTATCGTTGGAATTTCCAGATCACGATGGATGTTGTCATTTTTTACATACCAAGGCGCTCCGGTCGCTTCACGAAGGATTTTATTTTGAACGACTTGGATTTAGTGGATGTTTGAAGGACTGGCTGTACCCCATAACTGGATGCCATAGGTCCAGATGGGCTTTATGATGCATTTGTAGATGAGTATTTTGTTTTCCAGGCTGACTTTAGAGTGTTTATTGATGAGCCATGATAAGCTGCACCGAGCCAGCTTTATCTGAGTTTTTTTTTTTGCATCGACGTGCTTTTTCCATGTTAATCGCCTGTCTAGGTGCAGGCCTAAGTATTTGACTTCGGTAACTTGTGGTACAGTAATACCATTTAGTTTAACTGGAGGGCATGTTCCTTTATTTAGTGTGAATGTTATGTGAGAGCTTTTTGTTTCATTTATTTTCATACGCTACTTTGCTAGCCAGTCATCAAGATTTTTGAGGTACGTAGAGAGACAGATTGAAGCGGAGATACGATTAGTGTGGGTACTAAGGATGGCTGTAACGTCAGCAAATGTTGATATTGTCACATTACTGTTGGTTGGAAGATCAGATGTGTATATTAGGTTTAGAAGGGGACCTAGAACACTTCCTTGTGGAACACCAGCTTTAATTTCGTAGTCACGTGAAATAAAACTTTTATATTTTAGTCTGAACTTTCTATTGGTTAGATATGACTCTAAAATTTTATGACAGCTTGCTGGCAGTAGTTTTTTGATTTTGAAAATAATGCCACACTTTGTCGAACGCCTGTGCGACGTCAAGGAAGATAGCTGAGCAATATTTTTTGCTTTCGTAGGCACTTGTTACCTCGGCAACAATTCTGCGGACCTGTTCGATTGTGCCGTGCTTTTCTCTGAAGCCGAATTGATGGTTTGGGATGACCTTTTTGATAACTAAGTGTGGCAAGAATTTCGCGAGCAGTAATTTTTCGAACAGCTTCGAAGTAATCGGCAATAAGCTAATCGGCCTATATGAAGTGATTTGAGTAGGATCCTTCCCTTGCTTATGTATCATGGTGATTTGGGATGTTTTCCAATTATTTGGGAAGTAACCGATTTTGAGGATGTTGTTGAAGAGTTGAGTAAAGACATCCGAATGGTTGGTAATCCTACTCTGGACAAAAGTAGTATGGATTTGGCTTATAGCAAGCAATTCAAGAAACTTACGTAATAAATATTTTATAAATTTCCCACTCACAACTTTTGTATTTTTCTAAACTCCTCAGGATCATCATCAGATTTACAAATGGAAATGTAAAATACAAAACGAATCATGTTTAAAGCTTTTTTTCTTTTTACACTTTTTTTTTTTTTTTCTTCATATACTCATATGACATACTAGCCCGTAAACATGATAAAAATGCACTTTGGAGTGTACATGCAAACATTGGCAAAAAAAAAAATAAAAGAAAAAAGATTTCAGAGTACACTAAATGGAAAGATAAAGAACTTTAAATGCTTTTCCAAATGCGACAAACTGAAATGCAATACACTTTACTGATGCTTTTAAACTTATGCTACACCTATGTACCATACATGCAGATTTATATATGTATGTGGGTATGTGTGAATATATGTATGTAAAATAGGCTTTTTACCCAGAAGCATAATCACACACATACACACACACCCGTATACATGTTTCTATAAGCTGCATCATTGCATCTGTTGTGTGATCTTTTTTTTTTTTTTTTTTAAATGAGCAAAGAGTAGTTCCTCCCAACATTAGTATTTTGCTTTGTTTCAAAGTATGCATATGTGTGTGTCTACTGTTCCAACACTTCCTGCTCTCAAAGAGGAAAATGACACAACACATATGCCCAGCAAAAAGAGTGAGAGCAATTGTTGAATATAGAGCATATATAAACGCACACATGCTTGCTTACACTCCGGTACATAAAAGTATATTCACTTGTGTGCACTTATGCGTAATGCACTTCCAACTTTCTCTCTTCACCAACATCTCCATCAACATCATCATCAACATCATCATCATCGTCATCATCAGCAGCACCATCAATTCATGATGAGGCATAGAATCCATATGAAGAGGCTCTGGAAAATACTCTAGAAATAACTATGAGTAGAAAAGAAGAACATCATAATGAGATAAACTTTTATGCAAGCAATTAATTTCAAACCAAAAACTCTTGAGTAAAACTAACAACAGCAACAACTACACGATAAACTAATGAGCAAAAATTTCATTAAAATTAAATGCAAAAACATAAGCGACAATCAAACAAACCAAAGTAAAACAAAAACTATTATCAACTATAAACTTTCGTGTTGTGTTGTTGTTGTGCGCTTCTGTTTGTTAAGGAAATTTGTGAATTTTTAACATTGCATAGCTATAGGCGTTTCAAAAGTGTGTGTTGTTCCTTCTTAGTCTTCGCACTAGCACTAGTCTCTTGCTTTGTCACACACACACTCTCGGTGACATATTATTATTAAGAACAGACATATTTTAACCATTTACCCAGAAGAAGCAGAAGAACCAACAGAAAACACAAAAAAAAAAAACAAACAAAAAAAAAAAACAGAAGAAAACAATCAAAAGACAACAACAACTTCACTTCACTTTAGCTGTGTTAAAAAATAATTGCATTCACTTATAATTTGAACTGCTAACGCACACATCCACACAATTACACACAATAAATATAAACGAGGAGAAAAGTGTCAAGCAATTTTACCAACACCACCACAACATCGCCGTAAAAAAAAAAAAAAAAAAAAAAAAAAAAAAAAAAAAAAAACACACACAATGGAAAACGTCAAGAAATATACTTAGTAGAAAAAGAAAAATTGTTGAACTCTTCACGCTTGCGAATATTGTGCGATATTCATTCCCCTGAAAGTAGACTACATCTACTTCTATACATACTACATACATAAACCAGTTAAGCATAGTTAGGAAAAGTTGTACGTTTTGAAAGCGTAGAGCAAGTAGCGTAGAGTAAAAGAAGAGCATAACAAATTTTTTTCTAAACGGTCAAACAATTTGTTCAAGTACCTACTACTACTACAAATACAATGCAATACAATAAAATACGAATCCCATTATACCCAAGTCGAATTTAAAATGGTATCGTTGGTTTTTACTTCGACATGACACTGACTGTGTCGGTCTTATTAATATACGATGAGGAAACCAGCTGTTCAAAGCGTTAAAAATAACACGAGTGCAATGGCAAAAACCAATTTTGAACATTCGAAGAATTTTGCTTTTTTTTGATGTAATTATGTAAATGTTTTTAATAGAGACAATTTTAAATGCTGTCAAAAAAAAAAAAAAAACAAATGAATTTTAATAAGTACTTCAATTAATTTTTACACTACGCAAGAGAATTTGACTTTCAGATAAAGTTCGTGAAATGGTTTTGAAAAGTTGGTTACTTTTTTCGAGTCAATTCAAGAAAATATTTTTTTGTTAGTTTTTAACACTGTTCAACAGCCCTAAATGAGCAGAGATAAGACAAATGCACTTAGGGTAATGGGGAGTCGCTGAGTCCGAATCCATGGTCCGTTTTGCTCTGCCACGTCACAATTTTTTTTAATTGACATCAAAATTTTAAAATTGAAAAAAAAAAAAAAAATTAAAAATGCAGTTTACATTTTTTTTCATCGAAACATTCATTTTTACAAAAAAAAAATTTTAGATATTTTTTTATTTTTTAACTTTAAAAATTAAAAAAAAATTTTTTTTTTTTTTTTAATTAATTTATTTTTTCGTAATTTTTTTTATCCTTATTATCAGCGTTCACTTTTATCTCGTTGTTAGCTTAACCCGGTAATGCCTAGCGGTGCCATATGGCACCTTGTCGCTGAGCCGTTTCTGAGCCTGATTAAAAAAAAAAAATTTTTCTCAACTTACTTTCTTGATCTATCTACTTTGTGTAATTGTGACGTCGCAGAGCAAAACGGACCACGGATTCTGACTCAACGACCACCCTAAGTGAATTTGTCCCGTCTCTGCTCGTTTTCAAAAGTTTCCATTTGTAGAACAGTGTAATGATTGCTTAGAAAGAGGTACCGATTTTGTGAGCTAAACCTTTTCCTTACATATATGGTATATTAAACAATTGAGAGGTTTTAATGAAACAAAAGAGTGTGGTCAAAATCTTGACTCAAATTCATAAATATTTAATGATAACTTAACGTATGGATGTAATTAAGATATTTCTGAGGAAAGTCGATTTTTCGATTTTTCGTTAGTTTTGAATCTAATCTTTGTCAAAACTCTGTCAAAAGAAACGAAAACCTTTGCTAGTCCAAGTGAAATATTTTTCTAATAAAACTTAATTTTAACCATTTATTATTATTATTATTTTATTTCGAGATGTGCACTGCATCCTAAATAACCACTTCAGGATTATAGTATTCATATATGTTAGGTTGGAGTGGCTGTCGAGAGACACACTTAGGCCTGAACGGCCCATTGTGATACCACATAGTTGGACCTACAGTTTAACGCCGATTCCGAACGGCGGTGTGGCAATTTTTTATCGACTTGGTGGTTTTGCCATTACCAACCAATGTGTGTACTTGTACACTATCTTATAATTCTCATACACTTCATATTGATAGTGAATATAAGGAAGTAGTGAAAATTAACCACCAGACGAAGACGGGAATCGAACCCGAACCTCTCAGATGAAAGTCTAGTGCACTATCCACTAGGCTATCGAGGTCGTCTAGTATTCATATAAGTCCTATAACACTTAAAAAAGTATTTCTATAAGTCCTGTAATCGTTATAAATTTTAGTATGAAGCGTATTTCCAAGTGTTTCAATATGCCAGGGCTGTAGCCAGAAATTTTTTTCGGGGGGGTTTTCATTCGAAGAAAATATTCATAAATAATTTTTATCAAACTGATTTTTAAATACAATAAATTAAATCAATGATACATTTGATGGACCCTATAAAATTAAAATTTTAGGAAAAATTTTCCGATTTTTTTTTATTCTTAACCTCAAAAAAAGGCAAAAAATTAACAAAAAATTCACAGAATAATCAAATTAAATTTTTTCAAATAAATAATCAATGTGCATTCTAATGCATTTTTTATCGGAAGGGACATAATTTCATTAACTCATTGACTTCCCACTACTGATGATGTAGCCAACCTCAAAAAAATTACCAAAAATAGTAGAGGCTCATTTTTTTCAAATGATCATCATTGGGAATTTGAGCCATTATCAATGATAAGGAACCCGAATGAGGCTCTGACCAATAATGCATTAAAAAATTAATTATATTTTAAGATTGCCCCCTAAACTGCATGGGTTTTGCTAATAAGATGTAGTTTTTGCGAAAGAATTTTTCACGTTGAACACGAATCTGGGGTCCAAAAACTTCCCATCACGTCACGTTTTAGGACGTTCAAGCAAGTTTAATTTTACAAGGATCCGATAATTTTTTCTATTTTTATTATTTTTTAAACTTTTCAAACTGATTCAGGACGAAACCTTAAATCTAAAACAGTTACTGACCTAGAAAAACTATGAATGCAGTAGTGCTCAGTATCACCTTCTCTTTTTGAATTCGTAGTCAAACCTCATGTCGAAGAAAACAAATTGGATTTGATCGCATAGTGTAACTAAGATTTCAAATTTATTTTTTTTATATATGGCTTTTTAGAAAAAAAAACCGATGGAAGTAAAAAATATCGTTAAATAGATTTTATTTTGACTTTTTTTCCATCCATTGGCAATTAATCTCAAAAATTAGAATAAAGTTTCCAGATTTCGGAAAAAACTATGCTGTTCTTGCTCTGAAAGAATTGTTATACCATTTTTGCTCTTACTTTTAAGGCGTTTCATTTTCACTCTAAACCGTATTACTTATGCCATTCTTGCACTGACACTCTAAATTATTTCACTTTTGCTCTTATATAAATTTTAGCCCGCTTTTCCTCTCAGCCTGTCAAATGCTCCTCAAATAGCGAAAATGTTCAGTGCGCATCTATGTGGCGCTGTGATGAACAACTAATTAAGTCTGTATCAAAAATAAAGATAAAGGAGGGCCCACTTAAGAAAAGACGAGGATTTTAAGACCCAAAATATGAAATTTTGCGTAAATTAAACGTTTTGCATTACATAAAATTGACAAAAAATATTCTACAGACTTTTATGACTAAAAGCTGAACGACTTCAAATTCCCCGCAAAAAACAGCTCATTCTCCGATTCCCCTCACCAAGTAAAATTCCCCGCAAATTGGGGAATTCCCCGCAAGTTGGCATCGCTGTTCATAACTAAACAGTATAATAACACTGTGTGACAAAAAAAAACTGCATGCACTTCTATGGAGACCTAGCACAAATTGTAGGTCTAGTAATGCTAAGAAAAATGGTATGGCGGAAATTTCCCATACACCCCCAAAATCTCGTTTTATGGTCAAAAAACCGTTTTTGGGTAGGTTCATGTAAACAATCACTCATAACTTTGCTTTGCCGATTTACAACTTTTGTCTAGTTTGAAAAGGGAAAAATTCTTTCCGACCATATATTGTTTATTTTCATGAATTGAAAATTGACGAGACTGCAGTTGAAAGTATTTGCGATTTTTCGATTTCTTAATCATTTTTTCGGCTTGGACGATGATTTTACGATATTATCCTATCTTGGAGATTTTTTGCGACAAAACACTTTCAAAGTAAATTTAATGCCGTATCGAATGACTTTTTTTTTTAATGAAATTGAATGAAAATTGACGGAGTTGTGCGAAGTTTACGAATTTATTATATATTATCACAGTGCACTATGGGGTCAAATCCGTTTTTAGCCGTCCGAAATTCTGAAATTTGGTTTGTTGGCTCATGAGGTTATTAACAATCACTGTGTGAAAAATTATAACGATCGGACTATTACCACGCCTACCTCCCATACAAATAAAACCGCGAAAAGGGTATAACTTGGTATATATTAGAGATATGATCATGAAATTTGGTATACTAATAAACATTATTATTGCCATATACCACTACAAAAATGGGATAGATTGGATTATTACCACGCCCACCTCTCATATATGAGAAATTTTTAAAACTCCATATTTTGAACCCATTGTATATATAGTGACGAAATTACATATTCTAGTAAATAATAGCATATCGCAATTTTAAACTGAGCACTGAAACTTTGAATAATGAAGCAGGTCGGGAAACAACGGGAAACAACCTACTTTTTGTTAGTAAAGGTTCAGAACACCGCCATTAGGTGAATGACTTCGCCAGAAAATAGGAATCATTGAAAAACGTTTCCAAGACAAGAGCTCCATCAACATGCTTGCTGATTACTGCTAGTCGTTGAAATAAAAGAGGCAAACATTTTTGAATCAAAAAGCACTCTGCACTGTGCACTGTACTGACTGATTATAAATAATAAATAAAATAAAATGTTCTTAAAATCTTAAAATTCACACAAATCCGTAAATTTTAACCCAATTTCATTCAAAAAATTATTCGATACTGCATTAAATTTACTTTGAAAGTGTTTTATAGCAAAAATCTTCAAGATCGGATAATATCGTAAGAACATAGTCCAAGCCGAAAAAATGATTAAAAAATCGACAAATCGCAACTACTTTCAACTGCAGTCTCGTCAATTTTCAATTCATGAAAATAAACAATACATGGTCGGAAAGAATTTTTCCCTTTTCAAACTAGACAAAAGTTGTAAATCGGCAAAGCAAAGTTATGAGTGATTGTTTACATGAACCTACCCAAAAACGGTTTTTTGACCATAAAACGAGATTTTGGGGGTGTATGGGAAATTTCCGCCATACCATTTTTCTTAGCATTACTAGACCTACAATTTGTGCTAGGTCTCCATAAAAGTGCAAGATCACTGTCACACAGTGTAATATATCACTAAAAATATTGTCTGCTAATTAATTGACCGGAGCTGAATGTGATATTCAACTGGATTGATGTTTCTCTGATCTGTAATGAATGAAAAAAAGTTGAGAAAATTTGAAATGAAAGAGATTGAATTGATTCACTATTCAGTATTAATTCAAGGATGCAAATTCTTAACTTACTCCTTTGTTATCAAGTCATTATTCATTATTTTACTGTAGACCTTAGTCATTGAAAGTTATAGGAAGAGATTAACAAATGTAATCGGATAAATGCTTGAAGTGGTTTTGATAGATTTATTAAAATTAAATGAAATTTAACTTCAAAGCTTAACTCTCTTCGGCATAGACATACACAAAAATATTTGTTTTTAATAGTACACTATACTTTAACTGCCATGTAACTTATAATTTTTTTTAAAGAATAAGTTCATTAGACTACAAAATTTTATAGACGTGAGTGAATAGTTAACAACACTATTTTCACTGAAAACTTCAAACATCAAATTACTATTTGAAATCGCTGAAAATCAAAATGCATTACAAGCAAATAACAATCTAAAAGCACAGCATATGTACTTCGGATGTAATAACAACAAAAAGCATACATACATACACACATACATACAGAAATATATACCACTCGCATAGTGGTAAGTGAAAGTGAAATGCCGCACATACAACAACAACAACAACAACAACCACATCATGGCCACAAATCAAATTTCTTACAGCGCAATTGCAATGCAGCACAATGAACCTGACTGATAGCTAGCTGACTGGCTGGCTGACTGGCTAGCTAGATAAACTAGCACTGGCTGGAAATGCTACTAGCCAAGTCAGCTTGCTGAATGACTCGCTTGAAGTACACACACACACCTACATACAAACAAACTTGAATATAACTGCCGAGCATGAATGCTTTCAGCTAAATATAATTTACGATTTACAATTTGTGCTAAAGCATAAAAAACTGGATTGAAATGCGCACTATACTCAATGAATGAATCAACTCAACAACCAAACCGATAACAACAGCAAAACGATCAAATAAACAAATAGCAAAAATGCAATTTTCTATGCATGCATATATGTATGTGTGTATATTACACCAGTAACCCAACAACAACAACATCAGCCACTGCAATAACAGCAAACAACTATTTTAACGTTTGCGTGCAAATATCTTAGACACTTGCTCACATACTCGTGCTACTAGTACTCGTATTTTAATCTCTATGTGTGTGTCTGTTTGTATGTGTGCTACTTGTCTTAGACTGACATAAACATTTATTGTGTTTTTTGTGTTTTCTATTCAATAATTTAACTTAAAATTTTATTTTTATAAATACTCGTTTAAGTTTACATATTTTTCTTTTTTTTCTTTTTATTTACACCTTTTATGGTCAATTACGATTTGATGCGAATTATTGTTTTTGTTGGAAAATACAATATGAAATGTGAATTTATCTGGTGGGAAAATATTCACCGGATAAATATAGATGTGAATATGTTTTATGTATACATACAAATATATGTAAGAAATGCATAAAAGTTTATTGAATGTCATAATTGAAACTGTGAAGTTTTTTGTAGTATAAAAACTATATAATTTTTCCCCTTCAAAAGCATTTATACCACACATTTGTTTGGGTTTAGGGATCGCTACTTTTGTTTTATTATTTAGTCTTAGGTTTAGTATTAACCTATAAAGTGAATTTGAAAACTAAGTCACTAGATTTTTTCTTTTTTATACGAATATTATTATTATTATTATTATCTATTTAGAGAATATTTGCATCTAAGGCAAGATATTTTACATGCGCAAATTTTTACAATATAACAACATTGTTAATAAATTACTTAATTATAAAGTAAATGACAAATAAAATTATGAATTCAACAACAAATTAAGATTAAAATTAAATAGGGTTAAAAATGGTCAAAAAAAAGGAAACAAATGTAGAAATAAAGTAATTAAAACTAAGAAAGATGAGAGAAAGAGACTAAGAAAAATATTGAAGAACTAAATGCTTAAAGTTTTTGAAATTAGGAGCAGTCTTACCTCTTTATTATGTAAAACGCCGATCGTTGTGACGCTCTGCGTTTGCGCAACGACGATTTCCGTTTTAGGTTATAAGGGGGTTAATGTTGGATGGCAATGAATTCCATATAGCGTTAACCAAAAATAACCTACTTGAATTTCTAAAGTTATGATTAGGGATCAGAAGGTTTTTACATCTGCTTGATTTGCAGAATTGAAGTTTTTCATACAAATAATTGGGACTTTGTGTGTAAATGAGCCTATGCAAAAACATACAATTCCTGGCATCAAGATATCCGAAGAGATCAATACCAAGAGTTTCTTACTGTAAACCGAGATAGGTTCAGACTTTTTTACACCATATACATATGTAGCGAGCAGCATTATTAAGTGTAATAAACAGAGCTGTAAAAAATGCAATCAATTGAGGATATAAGTCACAAATGAATAATAATTTTTGATTTCAGTTATTGAATAACATATTTGATTCCAGAATAAAAAATGCAGTTGGAAGTCTTTTTTGGAGTCGCCGATTGGTTATTCAATTAGAAAAGTCTTTGTTAGAGTCAAAGGAATGCAATCTCTTTTGAAATCATGAGACCTCAAATCTTATGACTCCAAAATCATGACTAAAATCATGACTACTTTGAAGTCACTTGGAGTCACTTGAGTAATCTTGAACTCAAATGCAGTCATTTGGAGTCAATTGCAATTTGAAGTCAAATGGAGTCACTTGGAGTCTTTTGGAGTCAATTGGGATTTTGAAGTCAATTGGAGTTAGTTGAAGTCTTTTGAAGTCAATTGGGAATTTGAAGTTAATTGGAGTAGCTTGGAGTCAATTGGGGATTTGAAGTCAATTGGAGTCACTTGGAGTCTTTTGGAGTCAATTGGGAATTTGAAGTCAATTGGAGTCAATGGGGGATTGATTTGAAGTCAATTAGATCCACTTGGCGTCAATTGGAATCAAATGGAATGTGAAGTCAATTTTAATGTATGTGTAATTTAATAATTCCATTCATTCATTTTATCAAAACAAATTGCCATTTTTATTATTCGCAACAACCCTAATATATAAATATTCAATGTTATTCAAGTTTTGATAATTGACTCCAAGTGACTCCAATTGACTTCAAATTCCCAAATGACTTCAACTGACTCCAATTGACTTCAAAATCCCAATTAACTCCAATTGACTTCAAGTGACTTTAAAGCAGTCATGATTTTGGAGTCATAAAATTTACAGTCTCATGATTTCAAAGAAAGATTGCATTCCCTTGATTCTAACAAAGACTTTTCTAAATGAATAACCAATCGGCGACTCCAAAAAAGACTTCGTACTGCATTTTTTATTCTGGAGTCAAATTTGTCATTCAGTAACTGTTATCATCAATTGTCGGTTATTAACTGTGACTTCAAGGTATTGCAATTAAATTGATTGCATTCTTTTACAGCTCTGGTAACTTGAAGTTTGTGTAAAGACCTTGAGTCAAGTTTACTATAAACAACTTCAGAGTAGATAATTATAGGCACTAGTAGTTGGAAAAATAAATGAAGCAGCCACTCTAAGATTTCGCAGGACCACCACAAAGTTAATTTGATTATCACGTGAAAGGTACGATTTAAAAATAAATCCAAGGTTCCTGAACTTATTAACGAACTCCAGCTCGTTATCACAGAAAACAATGGGGCGGATGTCAGTGTGAAAGTAAGATACTTGCGAAATAGGCAGATCAAATGATTTTATAGGATTTAATTTGAGCTCACTTGCTAATTGTACGTAAATTTTCACTTACTCTTGAGCATAGATCCTCAACAAGACCTATAGATCTAGATAAGTTTGACTGGAGGTCATCAGCATAAGCATGCATGGAAACATGACGAACTATAAACAGCAAAAATATCATTTAAAAACATAGTAAATAGAAGCGAACCAAAAACAGAGCCTTCAGGCACAACTCTACTTACTGTGTTGTACCTACATCAAGTAAGCATTACGAGTAATTTTTACTCTTTGAGATCTACCTTCTAAATAGCTTTCCTACTCCCGTACCGCAGTGTCTGCGGAACCAAAACATTGTTTTAGCTTTCTGCAAAGCAGAGAGTGAGTAACGCTTTCAAATGCTGCTTTATCATATGGTGTTCTAATATCGTCCGGAATTTTTACAACAGCAGTGGAACTGTGCACAGAGCGGAAACTCGACTGGAGAGGTGATAAAAGGTCAGACTCACTAAAGTGACAAGAAATCAGACTCACAGACTTTGGATAGAGATGACAATATACGAATAGGACGGAACTAAGCTTGTAATGAAGACATTAATATTTTTGCTATTGAAATAATTGGGGGATTTTCCAAATTTCGGGAAAAGAGAGCTAGTGATACAGTGATTAATGATGTGCGTCAGAGAGCTGAGAATATAGCATTACCATCTTTTCCGAAAGCATTCGATTCAATTGATTGATGGATTGGTTTTTTAAATTTTCAGTTTTAAAATGGACCCACGCTTTTTCGTAGCAACAACAGTCAACAATTTTGGCTAATTTGATTGCACAACTTCTACATAGTTTGAGTACCAAAGCATTACTGATAAAAAAAATTTGATAATTATTTTAGAGTGGAATATATTTATTTCACCTTCAACAAAACTTAAATAAATATATGCAAATTAAACTTATTGAATTTACATTTGTATTCAATCCAAAATAAAAAGCAAAAAATTCAACGAAAAAAAAAACACCACATCGATTTTATCAAACCACTTGAATTTCACACCAACGAACTAACAAACGCTCAACGTGGTCGAACTAAATATAATAAAAAAATCTCAAGCAAAACAAAAAAAAAATTTTTTACATGCAGCAAAAAGAATTCTAAAGTGCGCTTTGGACGCAGCGCTTCTTTTCCAGCATATACTCCCAATCGCTTTTCCCCGGTAAATTCCTCATGCTGCTGATGCTGCTGCTATTGCTCGCGACTGCCACAAGGGAAACTCAGTCAATAGCTATAGCAGCTACTCCTTTTACTTTGCTTCGTACATTTACTACAACGATGCTAAATGTCAATGTGACAAATGCAGCCTGTAATACAACAAGAACAAAAATAATAAAGGCAGCAGCAGTAACAACAACCAGCATCAATGAACATTTTTCAAATGGCAAATGGAAACGGAAATACTCACTCACTTCAACTTACTTCGGCGACGAGAGTTGATACTGCATATATATGTGTGAATGTGTGACTGTGCATGCTATTGCCTGATGTGCACCACGCCTAGCTTACAACACACACACACACATACACACACAAATACAATTCTCAGTTCTCAGTTCAGTGTTCTGCCGCCCCTAGTGTTAAATGTGAGAAATGAGGTGTCAAAACTTTACACCAAATATTTGCTTTAAGCAAACTATGTAACCATGCAAAAAGTTACCTACGTATGTACAATAAAAACTAGAAAAAAGAACTCAGACAAATGTAACACTTTAAATGCACTGTAACAAAAACAAAGAGGGAAGTGAATATGTACCTATGTATGTAAGTAAAGTATGTATTTGTAAAAGAGTAGCATCTAAAACAAAGTGTTTAGTTACTTACTGTACGTGTAGTAAAAAGCTAATGTGTAAAAAACTCAATTTAAAAACATAAAATTTCAAATAAATTAAATTATTATACTTTATATGTGTGTGTGTGTGTAAGTTGCTGTCAGTGCCATATACACACGTGCATCCCAGTAGGCATTTGAGGGTGTGATTTTAATGCATTAGTGTGTACTTGTACCCGTATATTGTATGATTGTCCTTTTCATTTACGAAAGTATATATTTTTTAAAATTTTTGCATAGATAGAAATTAAGCAGTTTTAAGCATTAAATGGAAGTCAAGGAACTTGATTTTTGTTATAAATTTAGATGTGAATTATGCCATTGAGTCTAATGTGTTAAAGGAATAGACTAAAAATTAATAATCTTCCTCATCTTCAACTATATGATCCAAATAATAGAGCATGTGAGTATTTATTATAATAATAATGAAAGACGAGAATATCTATAAAGCCTGAAAACCGAGATATCTCAGCAAAACCCAATTATCTGTTAGACTGACATTTTGGTTTGAAAAACTGAGTAGTAAAAATTAATAGGATAATTGAGAATATAACCACACATTCGTAGAGCACACGATTCTATAATATACAAATACGATACGATCATATGAGAGGCTGAGAAGAAAAGTGGTATAACTTCTACGTTCAGAAAAAAATGGAATAATTTTACTTCAAAGCAAAAGCAAAACGAAATATGTTCAGAGCAAAAATGAAACGAAATATATTCAGAGCAAAAACCGACTAAATGACTATGCTGTTCTTGCTTTGAAAGAATTGTTATACCATTTTTGTTCTTACTTTTATGGCGTTTCATTTTCACTCTAAACCGTATTACTTATGCCATTCTTGCACTGACATTAAATTATTTCACTTTTGCTCTTATATAAATTTTTGCCCGCTTTTCCTCTCAGCCTGTCATATAACATATACAGGGTGACAATTGTAAAGTGACGCAAGTTTAATACTCTGCAGCAAGCTTTGCCATTTACCGTTACTTTAATTTAAAAAGCAAATTCATTCATCATTGGCTTTGCTTTTAATTTCATTTGAATTTTTGTTATTACATTTTGAAATTTCCATAAAAATGGACAAGGAAAATATTCGTCGTGAAATTATAAAATTTCATTTGGCAAATTATAGTAGCCGTCAAATTGCAAAGGCTTTAAATTTGTCAAGTCGTACGGTAGACCGAGCTATTATTCGATATAATGAAACTGAGGTTTTTGGAGATAGAGACCGGGGAAAATTTTCAACAGTTGCTACTACTGGTTTAACAGAAAAAATTCATAAACGAATCAAGCGAAATCCAAGGCGCTCAATGAGAAAAATCGCTAAGGAAGTGGGAGTAAACCGTGAAACAGTGCGAATCATTGCAAAATCAAAGCTTAATCTTAAGCCGTACAAGCTCCGTAAAGCTCAAGATCTGACACAAAAAAAGAAAGATTTGCGATTGCAAAGATGCAAGGCGTTGCTACGCTCCTCCGTGTTAAAAAATGTTGAAAATATCTTGTTTACAGATGAAAAAATTTTCACGGTTGAACAACATTTCAATGCGCAAAATGACCGAATGTGGCTAACATCATCATCGCAACAAAATAGGACTGTTGGCCGAGTTCAAAAGCCAGCTTCCGTTATGGTATGGGCTGGAGTTTCCGCTAATGCCAGAACCCCTCTAATATTCGTTGAAGAGGGTGTTAAAATTGACCAGGTTGTTTATCGGAGCATTTTAAATGAACATGTTCTTCCCTGGGCCCAAGATACATTTGGAAATGAAAACTGGACTTTCCAGCAAGATTCTGCACCTTCCCACATGGCAAAATTAACGCAAACATGGATAAAAGACAATTTTACTGGATTCATAACATCTCAAGAATGGCCACCATACTCCCCAGACTTGAATCCAATGGACTACTCTATTTGGAGTATTTTAGAGAGTAAGGCTTGTGCATCTCAACACCACAGACTGGAGTCGCTGACAAATTCATTAGAGAAAGCCTGGACTGAAATTGATCAGGAAGTCCTGCGGCGAACAGTCCTACGATTTCCGGATCGATTGAAGGCATGTGGAGGTTATATTGAATGAGGTGGTTATATTGAATGAGGTGGGGTTCAAATGAATGCTTATATATTCAGCAATGTTAACACTTAATTGTACTTAATGGAAGTACGTCCTTTTAAAAATATCTGCTGAAATGTGTGCGTCACTTTACGATTGTCATCCTGTAGACAAGTCCTTATCGTCAGCTATCTGCATATGTTATATCTAGGCTCAAAAAGTGAGCCACATTCATTGGGTGTGTCCACAGTGATGTCGTCATCAGTGGCAGTACGTCCATATAAGCCCAAAAGCGCGCGCTTGCCTAAGAATTGGTAACTGAAAATTTGTATATGTACTTACAAAATTACTACCTTTATTTCAACTGAAAGAATAATTTTCTTTTCAAATTTTTTATTTGTATTACCCTGTTTTTCAATAGCTCGTATATGTACTAATAAAAAATTAAATGTAGATTATATAGAATACACACAAGCATTCACGCTATCGCAGTTTATCAAGTTCGCTTTTACGTGGCTTTTAAAATTTAAAAATGTATGTTTTCATAACATGCTATCTCGCTTATTCTAATTGGAAGTTCAATAGCTTTTTCAGTATGTGCAGTTCCAAAAAAAGTAGCAGCATACCAATTTTCTACTACTATGTATGATTTTATATAAAACTTAAAAGCTGGCTTTCAGTTTTTGTTTGCCATTTGGAAAGTATTTGCTCCACTTTCTTTTACTCCTATATTTTTGCGCCATTAGATTTTAGCAGATTTTCGAACCGGTTGAATTTGGGTTCGTGTTCAGATTCAGGTTTAAGCAAAAAAAAAACGTGTGTTCCGGTTCAGGTTCAAATAAAAATGAAGCAAACCAAGGTTTTTCAAATAATAGTTTTACTTATTTACATACATACATCAATACATTTAGTTGCTTTGCAATTTGCATTTTTTCATTCCGTTGACATTTTTCTTATATTTGATAATTTGCATTTGTATTAAGAGAAATTATCGTTTAGTTTAAAAAAATAGTATATCTCTCAACGATTTTAGTCCAAAAATTTCCTTTCTACGTTCACCTCCTGAATTTATATGCTCATTTTGTATTTTTAATGTTAATATTTTAGCACGTCGAAAAACGTTGGTAAAGCCCAGACAGAGCTTCCATTTTCCTTCTTCAATGCTACAATCGGGATCTAGAACATTCCATCCTTATTGCCAATTTTAGCCTTTTTGGTTTGGTAGAAAAAAATTCACTGGGCTTGCCTCATCAGTAAATGCTAGGCACGTCACTGGTTATCATGTCAGTAGGGTTTTGTGGGCGGCTAAAGAGGTGCGTCGTGTCATGTGAACTTAGACCATATAATGGGCATACATTTACGAATACCTTGTCAATCAGATAGCAGTTCCAGCCAGTTGTCATTGCATTAGAGTACATTTTGTGTTACTTGAACGCTGCTTCTCTTCTTTTACTATCGGCGGCGGCTTACCATTTAGAACACGATTAGGCTGACGATTGTGTGTCGCTGATGAAACCGATTCATAGTGAAAATTCTTAAAAGCGGCAACGTAGGCCTGTCGCTAAAACGAGGTTGGACCCGTGAATCTTTTTAAGTCTTCGCTGTGTGTTATAAATGGTTCTGTGAAGAGTTGGTGTATCTGTCAATGATCGGTGCCCATTCTGGTAGCATGCCGAATGGAACTGTTTTTTGAGCAGAAGGTTGTGCTCATTCACCTTAAGCAGTAGTGTTTTATCGTGAAGATGATCTTCGTGAGTCATAAGATGACATCCCGTCACAATGAGATTGAGTCACGATTATGAGTGGGGATCCTACTGGGGCAACATAATGTATAATTCAGTGCCCTACCGCCTTTTAAGTAGTCAGAAGGGTCTCTTTTTCTTTGCCCCAAATTCTTGCCACCAAAGATTTTATTACTTTATTTCTCTAGGCAGTTTCAGACGTTGGTGGCGTGTGCCGAGAAAGTGAGAAGATTGATGAAGCTGACACCCATAATTTTTGGAAATTTCACCGTAGGAATCTGTCTAACTTCTATATAAACTCGTATTTTTTTTTTTGTAATTTGGACATTTATTGTGAAAAAGTGTTTATAAATTTATTCTTTAAAGTATTGTCCATCGTTAGCCACAACCTTTTCCCATCTTTCTGGTAGCATACTGATTCCGTGTCGAAAGAACTCCTCATCTTTTGAGGATATCCTCGATTCGACCCATTTTTTGAGTTCTTCGAAAGAACGGAAGTACTGTTCAGCCAGGCCATGTGTCATCGATCGGAACAAGTGGTAATCAGAGGGAGCAATGTCTGGAGAATACGGCGGGTGGGGTAGCACTTCCCATTTCAGCGTTTCCAAGTATGTTTTTACGTGCCTTGCAACATGCGCCGAGCATTGTCGTGCTGAAGAATAACTTCGTCGTGCCTATTCTCATATTCTGGCCTCTTATCCTTTAATGCTCGGCTCAAACGCATCAATTGTAGTCGGTAGCGGTCGCCAGTGATCGTTTCATTCGGTTTCAACAGCTCATAATACACGACACTTTTCATATCCCACCAAATACACAGCATGAGTTTGGATCCATGAATGTTCGGCTTTGCCATTGATGTTGATGCATGTCCGGGCGGTCCCCATGATTTTTTACGCTTTGGGTTATCGTAACGTATCTAATTTGCATCGCCAGTCACAATACGATGCAGAAAACCCTTTCTTTTCTGTCGTTCAATCAGCAGTTCACATGTGAAAAATCGTCGTTCGACGTCTCTCGGCTTCAATTCATACGGTACCCAATTTCCTTGCTTTTGAATCATTCCCAATGCTTTTAATCGTTTAGAAATGGTTGATTGATCAACTCCTAAAGATTCTGCAAGTTCTTGTTGCGTTTGACATGAATCTTCTTCGAGTAATGCCTTCAATTCTTCATCTTCGAACTTTTTCGGGCCGCCTGAACGTTCCCTGTCTTCAACATTAAAATCACCACTTTTGAAACGGGCATACCACACCTGACACATTCTGACGTCTATAGCACAGTCAGGATAAGCTACAGTGAGTAAACGATGTGCTTCAGTTGCGTTTTTCTTTAAATGGAAGAAGCAAATTAAAACTTCCCGCAAATGTTGTTTTGTTGGCACAAAATTCGACATTTTCAGCTATAGTAAAACACTTTTGAAAAATTATGAAAATTATTTGACAGATCAATTCCTATAGTTTTTTTGGCACTCTTCAATATAGAATAGATATAGAATAGCTGCCAATGTTAAAAAAATGGCGCGTATGATAGATATGAAGTTAGTCACAATTACGAGTTTATACATTCATACTCCCAATACTCTATAGCTGGATCATCTAATTGCTTTAGAGTGGCCATTATTATGCCACCTTTGCATTTTTAATGGCTGTAGACATCATTTGTGATGCGAAAGTGGTTATCATTTATTATTGCTGGAGTGCCGCAGGGCTCGGTCCTCTCCCCAACCCTTTTCCTTATCTTTATCAATGACTTTCTGTCATTGACTAGGAATTCCATTCACTCCTTTGCAGATGACAGCACCATTTGTCATTCATACACCTGCTCAAAACGCCCTAACTCTTTGGAGATTGAGAGTAAACGGTATGCTATGAATGGCTCACTCAATAATGATCTCCAATCAATCTGTGAGTGGAGTCTCACGAACAGAGTTGAATTCAACGCGCGTAAGGCCCAATGTTGTTTGTTATCTCACAAACGAGTGGCCCAATCCTCTGTTAACCACCTGGTTATGGGTGGGGTGATTATTGCGGAGTCAGAAACTTTTGATGTCCTGGGCATGTCCATCCAATGTGACGTTCGTTGGAATAATCATATTTTTGATGTGTCGAAAGAAGCAGCCAAATGCCTCGGCTTTCTAAAGCGGTGTTAGAAATACTTCACTCTGTCTGATCTGATCAAAATTTATATTCCATTTTCGCACCTATGGGCAGGAGCTTCACGAACGCAACTAGAGTTCCTGGATCGTATTCAACATCGGGCGATAAAGCTAATAGGAGACAGTAGGGTTTCCAGCTCTATTGACTCCTTGGAACACCGTAGAAACGTGGCTTGTGTGACTCTGTTCTACCGGTATTTTCATGGTAAATGCTCCGCGCTGAGATACGGAATTTGATTCCACCAGTTCATGTGTTCACCAGAACTACTCGTGGATATGGTACCCCAACGCACTACCAATTACAGAGATAGTTCTTTTCTCTGCCGTACCGCGCGTATCTGGAATAAGCTTCCTGCAACCGTTTTTCCTGACTTTTACGACATTTCCAAATTTAAAACAAACGTTCACAACTTTTTCTCCCTCTTTCCTCCTACCACTAATCTATCTTCATTCCTCAATCAACGCAATGCTTTGCATTCATAGGGGTACCCCCTGAATGTTGATTGCTTAAATAAAAAAAAAATAAAAAAATCACGTGACTATCATCGCAGACGCAGCTCCATTTATGGGAACTAATCACGTTTTTCTAGTAGAAGACATCGAAATTTGACGAGTACTCAAACAAGAAGATATAATCAAGAAACAAGATTTCTTTTGCAATCACAAGCCAAAACTATAACCAGAAAATGTATACATTCTGTATTGGCCTAAAAAAACAGTTTGTTTGTATTGCCTGATGTTCTGGCTGGACACTGTGGGCTTAGAGAATACCTTCAAGTATACAGTACTGAACTAACTTCCATCTGAAATTCTTAAATTTTTGAGGGAGGTGGAGTGGAATGAAGTGCTCTAGGCAGACTAGGCCAGATAGAGAAAACGGGCGAGCAATCGATTTTATAATTATCACTTGTATTACTCTAGAAATCTTAACTGTTCTCTAAGACATGTACACTGTCTGAAATTTAAATTTTTCAAACTAAAAATACTCTTAGGAAAACTTTGAATTAAAGCTGTAAAGGTAAAATTTCTATGAAAAATCGGTAAATTTTTCAAAAATATTCAGTAATCAAAAGATAAGGAAAAAAAACTGTAAGGTTCTTGGCAACAACCTTTTTTAAAAAAAGATACGCCAATAGCATTTCTTAAAAATTTTGCTATTCAAAGCTGAAAAAACGAACTGTTGTGCCTAAAATGCATGCATACAGTTGTGGGCTGAAAATCGGTATGGTTTTTTTGACTTATTTTTTAAAAGATGAAGAGCAAAAAATCCGTTAAGAGAACTTTCAGCTTAGAGTAACTTACTTAAAAAACTCATCAATCTATCCTGTCATTTCTACTTAGGAGTCGTTCACATATTACCTAACGCAATTTTTGACCCATATTGACCCCTCCCCCTCCTGGTCGTAACTTATCGTAACAAATTCAAGCTTTTCGCCGATAAACCACAAAAGTTTTACACCGATGGAATTATGAAGCTACCGGAAAAATGGCAAAAGATCATAGATAATAAAAGTCAATATGTAATTGATTAAAATTGATTCTTAATAAAGAATATTTTCGTTCAAACATTGAAAAACAAAAACCAAAAATTCTTTTTATATGACTCAATATTTAAAATACAATATTTTTCTGATATCCTTACATATTTTAATAATCAAGAATAATGATTTTATTTACAAATGAAATAAAAATTACTCATACGTCACGTATTCCTAGCATACACCTCTGTTTAAGTTTAAAATATTTAATATACAACCTGAAGATAAAAATTGGAATTTTTTATTGAATTCACTTTATTTTTATATGCAAGTTAAACTTTTTTTATAACAAAATATTTTATAAGTATTTTTTTTTTTTTGGTTTTGCTCAGCCACACAGTCGAAAGAGATACTTACAATAAAACTGCATAACAACAAAGTTAAAAAATGTTATTTCAAAAGTTAACGAACAAAACAAAAGAAAAAATTATAAAATAAAAAATCACCTCTTCTCTTTTCTACATGCATTTTAAAACTTTATACTCTTAAATTTATAGTTTCTATTTTATAGCACTTTTCAAAGTGTAAATAAATATAAGGAATATAAAAGAAAGAGAAAAAAAGTTAAAACTTTATTTAATCCAAAATATATATGAATGATACAGAAAATACTTTTTGCCCGTCTCTATATACATTGTTGTTGTGATGACTACATTTGTTCATTAAGCCTGTTTATATATAACTTCAAATAACGAAATTGACATGAACTTAAGTCATGACTTTGAAAATTAACCTCTAGATTTAATTTTCATAGTCTCCTAAAAAACTATCATGAACTGATCGAATGGGGACCGTTCAGAAAAAATGACACCTAGAATCATTTTCTCACAAACACACACACTCTCCCATGTACTAGACTTTCAAATAACGAACTGTTATGCAGACTAGCTACAATGGGAAAAAAACAACAACATAAGTGTATAGAACGGTAGTGGTAGTTTCTTTCAATATCTCTATTCAGTGAAGATATTTGGAATCAAATCCGTAATTCTGGGTTATGATTTCAAATATTAGTAGCTTATATAGGATATTGAAAGATTAAGAACTATCACTAAGATCACTGATGAAGAATTGTGGCGGATTCCGAAACGGCCGTCTGATTTGCCCGTCTCTATATACATTGTTGTTGTGATGACTACATTTGTTCATTAAGCCTGTTTATATATAACTTCAAATAACGAAATTGACATGAACTTAAGTCATGACTTTGAAAATTAACCTCTAGATTTAATTTTCATAGTCTCCTAAAAAACTATCATGAACTGATCGAATGGGGACCGTTCAGAAAAAATGACACCTAGAATCATTTTCTCACAAACACACACACTCTCCCATGTACTAGACTTTCAAATAACGAACTGTTATGCAGACTAGCTACAATGGGAAAAAAACAACAACATAAGTGTATAGAACGGTAGTGGTAGTTTCTTTCAATATCTCTATTCAGTGAAGATATTTGGAATCAAATCCGTAATTCTGGGTTATGATTTCAAATATTAGTAGCTTATATAGGATATTGAAAGATTAAGAACTATCACTAAGATCACTGATGAAGAATTGTGGCGGATTCCGAAACGGCCGTCTGATTTGCCCGTCTCTATATACATTGTTGTTGTGATGACTACATTTGTTCATTAAGCCTGTTTATATATAACTTCAAATAACGAAATTGACATGAACTTAAGTCATGACTTTGAAAATTAACCTCTAGATTTAATTTTCATAGTCTCCTAAAAAACTATCAATACTTTTTATTTTAATATTAAATATTACTTTTTGTTTCTTTTTTTTATAGATTAAATTTTTGAAAACCAAAGAAGGCACCGCTATGGTACAAATGGGTGATTCCGTTGCTGTTGAACGTTGTGTACAACATTTGAATAACATTTCCATTGGTACAATTGGAAAGATACAAATTGCATTCTCCAAACAAAATTTTCTCTCCGAAGTTATAAATCCATTTTTACTTCCCGATCATACACCCAGTTTTAAAGAGTATACAGGCTCTAAAAATAATCGTTTTCTATCACCAGCACAGGCTAGCAAAAATCGCATACAACCACCGAGCAAGGTTTGTTTAATAATTCTTTTCTATTTTCTATTACTATTAATTTATATTTCTTTTTTGTTTTTCTATTATTTAATATTTAGATTCTACACTTCTTTAATACACCACCTGGTCTAACTGAAGATCAATTGATAGGCATTTTTAATATTAAAGAAGTGCCCGCAACATCTGTGCGATTATTCCCATTAAAAACGGAACGTTCCTCATCGGGTCTAATTGAATTCCCGAATATATCACAAGCTGTATTGGCCATTATGAAATGCAATCATCTTCCGATTGAGGGTAAAGGTAGGTTTTATGTTGTATTATATATATATAGTTTTGAAAAAATCCCCCCAAAAATTTATAAAACGAAATTGTTTTATGATTTTTTCAAAGCTACAAGTTAAGGCATGCAATTTGCACGGTTTTTTTGTATTATGTAAATATATATAATTAGTTTGTGAATATTCGAATATGCTTCGGTGGTTTATTTTAAAATTGAAGGTTAAAGCAATCCAGGCGATTTAAGGAATTGAAGGAATAAAACTAATTTATTAATTAGCCCAAAAGTATGCTATACTAACTTTAATTTAACTTATTTACATGAAATAATCAGAGTTATATCGATAACCGTTTTGATTCCAAGTAGCAAGGATTGAGCTATAATTGTAATTGTTTGTAATTTTAAATTATCCAGCCTAATATTTTCTACTAATTTTCACATAATTTTTTAATCAAACTCAAAACTAAATGTTTCGTGGGTACATGGTAAAAGTGAAACTATGTAGAGTAATGTATTTTGGTAGTATTTTCTTTTTAATTTTAATAGCAGCGCTAGATAAATTTATATTAGACGTAAATTCGCTTTGAATTATTTCAAATTAAAAACAAAATATACTAAATTTGAATTCGTACATATAATCAAAAATTTAAGATATCGATGTTCAAAATTTGAGTTTTGGATAGCAAAGAAATTGATTTACGATAGCTAAAATATGAAATAAATACTTTTGATTCAATTTTCTGTAGATGTCTGGTAAATACCGTATCTTTTGTTGTTCCACATTTGGCTGCCGCTTCTCTCGGTTTGACTCTTATGAAATTATTTTAGCTTCTTTAAAATATGGAAGAGAAACAGAGACCAAAGAGTGCATGAACAGATTCCGAGAGCCGATATTGTGATCAGGCTTTTTTCATATGAATAAAGTTTTTTAAAGAGAATCGTGCCCATTTATTACAAACAGAGACGTCAGCTCTCTCTCAATCTCATCTAAAACGAGAGAATGATTTACTTTAGAGGAATTTACAGTTATTGTTACTCGTGTTAGGTTAGGTTATGGCGGCGGCATTAATGCCTCATATAGACTTAAAAGTTCATAGTACTACCGCATGCGTCTGACTCTATTTTGTCATTTCTAGACTTAAGTCCATTGTTACTGCATTAACCCTTTCTTCTCCACTTTTTTATTGGGGGGTAAAAAAAATTTTTGTTGTTTTATATTCGAAGATTTGGTCTTTGTTAAGAATAAAAACCAAAAAAATAATGAAAGAGGTTTTTGGAAAAGGCTGTAGAGCTTTTGGAATTTTGTACATTATAAAGACCAAAATGAAGAAAGGAGTAAAAATTCGAGAAAAAATTTTAATTTTTTAATTTTTTTTATATAAAAAGCAAGGTTTATTTGCAATGCAAAATAAACTTTGGGTTTAGAAAATACTTTTAAAAACACACTTGTTCACTAAGTATAAAAGGTGAAAATTTGAAACATTTTTGGAATTTGGGTTTATTTTTACTAAAGTCAAGTATACAGATTTTTGTTGTTCAGTGGCCTATAGTAAAATTTCATAGGCAGCATATTTCTTGAACATATTAACCCTCTATCAACCCTCGTAATGGGTCAAAAAGGAAACTTTTTCGAAAAAGGCAAAAAAAGACCCATAATGGTGGGTGCCAAAGGGTTAACACGTGGGAAGAAAATATTCTACGGAAAATTCTACTATAAGTTGCTGAACATATAAATAAGCTCTAATGCAAAACTAACAAGTTACCTTATGGTTTATTCTACTTAATCTGTTAGAAATGGGCAAACTTTGGGCCCACCTAAACAAAAAATTAGACGTATACTTTTAAAACGCCGAGACCCGTATAATTTTTTTTCTCGAGTTCTATCAGCATCCACTTTCAAAACCTTGTTTTTTTTTCGTTTGTTGACCAAAAAACAAATCAACACAATTTTTTTAACACCCGCAGAAAATAATTCCAAAATCATAAACCTTTCATGTCTTTTGTACACTATAATAACCAAATTACTCATTGTACATTAGAGTTGCGTGAATTTGTACACTATAATGTAAAATTTTTTTAAGCATGTAAAACAATTTTTTTTAACAACTTTTTTTTTTAAGTTATTATTTTTGTATTGTGGAATGGAGCTTTAGCTTTCGTTTTAAACTATTATAATTAAAAAAAAAGTTTATATACTTGCTCAAAATTTTAATCTTTGTACCTTCACTTCGTAAATTCCCACACATGTAATTTGGACTGTTTTTCAAAATCAAATAAAAAAAAAACTGTATTCCCGTTTTTGCTCAAACTTAAATTATAAAGAGAAAAAACATGCATGATTTAAAAAATAATTTTTTATTTTTAAAATTCCCGGTAGGTTTGAAAAGAGAAGTAGTGAAATATGAAAATTTTTTTCTACAATATATTAGCCAAAAAACAACGAAAGGGTTAAGGAAGTTTCTCCTAATTGGTATAAAGAACTAAACTAAAGGCGCTGCCAAAAATTTTCAACCTGCATCTGGCAAAGGCCGGGCAGTGACACATGACGTTTGCTAAGGTTTCCTCCTGATCGGTTTCCATGCAGTGTTTACAGGTGTTTAACTCAACTAGCCCCAGTCTGTAGGCATGCCTGCCTATTAGACAGTGACCTGTTGTTAGAACTATTAGCATATTAGTGTACACCTCTGAGAGAGAAGTAAATAGTTGGTTTCATTTGTAGGGCCAAAAGATCTAACTAATCCTACATGCACCTACTACAGAAGTTTGTTGTCTATTTCTCTGCTGCACCATTTAACTGGGCAGCATAAAAGAGGAGTTGGTTCCTCCTCTAAAAGTGCTCTCATTCTAGCCAGGTGATCTACTGTCTCGTTCCCCAAAATTCCATAATCTGCAAGAACCCAAGTGAGACTGACTTTTTTTAATTGTCATAGCGAAACTAGTGTTTCTTAGCACTCTTTTGCTGTACGCTAATTCCGCGACGATTCTTTTAAAGTTTTAAGAGCTGACTGTCAACAAAGCTATCTATGTTGAAATTTTCAGCCAAACCTTTTAAAATTTCAGCCGCATGCTGTATTGCTTTAAGCTCAGCTTGAAAAACTAAATAATTTGCCGGTAGTTTTAAGTATTTTTAGATATCGAAATGTGGTATATAGATGCCTGAGCCTACATTTCCTTTAAATTTCGATCCGTCGGTAAAAACCTTGACACTGTGTTGTCCATTAATCATTGGAAGACCAACGCTCCCTTGATGGGAACCTTACTTTAAAGTTCCTGTCGAACCTAAGCTGTAGTCGGTTTTCAGCATATAGATTCCCATGTCCGTAAGGTCTAACTCTAAAAACAGCTAGATTATTTTAACCTAAGTGCTGACTTTAAAACACTTTTTGCGAAAAGGTCTATGGTTAGTTGATGCTGTGATACATTTAGTACAGTACTTGGAATCAAATCCGTAATTCTGGGTTATGATTTCAAATATTAGTAGCTTATATAGGATATTGAAAGATTAAGAACTATCACTAAGATCACTGATGAGGAATCGTTGCGAATTCCGTAACGGCCAACTGATTTGCCCGTCACTCTATATACACTGTTGTTGTGATGACTACATATGCACGTTCTGTAAGCTTGTTTTACATTACTTAAAATGAGCACTTCGTGTGCTTTAAAAGCCTCGATAATGCCTATAGCCATAAGACGTTGGACTTTTACCAATTTCTTCAAAAAAGATTTGGTTTCGAGAGAAGTCCACCAAACTAAAATTCCATACAGTAGTATGAGTGTCACTATTGAAATGAAAATCCAGTAAGTGATTTTGGGTTTCAGACTCCATAGATTTGGCATTCAGTTTATATTAGCTCTTAATTTAGTGTAGTCTAAGGTGGCACTGTCTTTTTCACCTCTTGAAATACAATGCGTCATCAAAAGTTTTGGAGTTTTGTTTATGACTGTCTTGACGGTTCCATTCGAGTACGATTTTTGTATCTAAAACCATTTCTTCAGTTTGTTTTTCATTCGCGTACCTCCACAATGGTGTTTTACTAATTTTATTACATATACCAGAATACTACAAAATTATTCTGACACCTGAATACCTAAAGCGTGTACCCGATAGAGTTTAATAGTAGACAATGTTGCACTGCCGTATAAAAGAATGGATTTGATGCACTCATTGAATACTAGTATATCTATTAGGTTGCTAGTTTTTTCTATATGGAATAAAAACTAACAAGTATTGATCTTGCTTTACCAGTTAGTTTTCTATATCTTCTACTAGAGGTCAGACCATACTTACTATATGTTTTTGGGGTCGCTAAACCCGAATTCGAGGTCTAAAAAACCCCAGCATGTCAGGTTTTCGACATAACCTGCAAAATACCTCGTTATCTAAGCTAAGTGGAAAATCTGACATACTGGGATTTTTTGGGCCCCGGATTCGGATTCAGCGACCCTATAAACATATAATAACATGGTCTGGTTCTCGGGCTCGAAAAAAAATTGAGTGAGGTTTTTTGAGGTTATGTCCGGCTGACGTGCCGGCGTTTTTTGGACCTCGAATTCGGATTCAGTGACCCCAAAAACATATAGTAAACATGGTCTGATCTCCAGATCCGAAAAAAATAAACATTTTTTATGAGATTTTTTGAGGTTATGTCAGAACCCTGACATTTTATACTGAACACGGAGATCATTCTATTTTGAAATGATTTCAGACAGTTTTATAATACTGTAGAAGCAAGGCCGGGGGGGGGGGGGGGCGGATTTGTATGCAAAATATTTATTTATTTCTCATAAAATTCTTTGAATTATTTTAAACATTCCAGAAAATTCTTTTCCTTTGTCTCTTTAATTATTACATTTCCAAATCAGATTAAATTATTTATAATTATCTATAAGTTTCTTTGGGGTTTGCATTGCTGACGAATTTATTGTTTACAATTTACATGAATAACTGTAACCAACAACAACAACAACAAAAGAGCGAATTAAAATGAAAAACAATAAAATACTTGCACACACATAATCAACACATACATACGCATATGCATTTAATATGTAAGCATAGCATACTTTAGTGAGTATGTAACTCACTCAAGTGCTCATGTGTTGATAATCCATCCATCCGCCATCGTCTGTCTGTCTGTCTTTTTCTTTGTTTTAACTTTGTTATTGTAGTTATGTAATGGTGCAACTGTGTCGTTGTCCTTGTTAAATTTGTCATGTATGTATATGCATATTTATAGGTAGATATGTGTGTATGAGTGTTTGTGTGTGTGTGTGTAAGAGTGCATTACCTTTTGCAGAAGAAAAACAAAATGGGAAAATCTGAAAAACACAAAAAGAGAAAAATAAAAAAGAAGACCGACGAAGAACGTGATGACGAGCAAACGAACATATATTTGAGTTGAAAACATGCATTAAAACATCATGCTACACAAGTTTGCGCAGAGTTGTTGTTAAAAGTTACATGCATACTATGGATGCACACATTAGCAGATTCTAGAAGGGATGGGGGTTTTGGGGATAAACCCCTTTTTGTACTAATGGAAATCTCATGCACTTTAATCGTTGGCCATAAATCAAAAAACAAAGTTTTTATGTGACCAAAAAATTAAAGATCCCCCTTCTAAAGTATCTGAATCCGCTAGTGGATACATTCATACATCTTATTTCATGCTCGCATTTATGTATGTAATATTGAATGCATACAAAAATATACTCATTTTTCCTATATCCCTTTGATCCCTTTGTATAAAGTTTGCTACATACTAATATATAAGTTTAATTAGTTGATTTTTAAAATGAAAGGATAATAAAGATGAACTTTGTCTCTCTGGGAAACTATTAATAATTTAATGAAAATCATTTTAATTGTTAAATGTTTCTAAGCGAGTATATATTTATGAAGATCTCATTCATTTTGGTGGGAGAAAAAAATTAAAACCCCTTCCTTCGCTTAAGAAATGTTTAGATCCGCTAGTAACTGCGACCATTCCTGATTTTTTGTTCAGCCTTTGCTTTTGACACAAATTTAAATGAAGACTACTGATTAATCCCAGAAATCGGTCAAGTTTTATCTTGGAAGGTCTCAGAAGTCCATTTCCGCTGTAAAGCTTTTGCAGCTTTTTGATTTGATCGCATATAGCGACGGAACAAAATTGGTAGGAGCGCTCTGATTTCGATGAAATTTCGTAAGGTTGTCAGTCAGATTCATTTCCGTTTTTTAGGAGACTATGAAAATTAAATCTAGAGGTTAATTTTCAAAGTCATGACTTAAGTTCATGTCAATTTCGTTATTTGAAGTTATATATAAACAGGCTTAATGAACAAATGTAGTCATCACAACAACAATGTATATAGAGACGGGCAAATCAGACGGCCGTTTCGGAATCCGCCACAATTCCTCATCAGTGATCTTAGTGATAGTTCTTAATCTTTCAATATCCTATATAAGCTACTAATATTTGAAATCATAACCCAGAATTACAGATTTGATTCCAAATATCTTCACTGAATAGAGATATTGAAAGAAACTACCATCTAAACATAATAAATATCATGTATTGAAGTTAACGTCACATCTCTCTGATTCACGTGTTTCCAGTAGAAATATCTCAAAACCATAATGTATAGGTGAAAAACTCGTACTGAATAGTGTAAACTGTATGTTCAAGCATGTCGTATCACAATGGGCCGTTCTGTCCTAAATGTGTTTCTCGACAGCCACTTAAAAATAAGTATAATTTGACTCTTTAAATGAGTATTCGATACAATTACATATTCGATACTTTTTCCCGATATTTTCGGTAGCATCGATACTTTTTTTCGATACATATAATGAGTAAAACTATCGATACTAAAGGCTGAAAACACAAAGAGCTTTAAATTTTTTTTGTTTATATTTATTTAATTGTATTCATATTATTTGCACGAGCTCTTTACTTACTTTTCTGGAGGCCAACGACCACTTGGAACGAAACTCTTCTACGGTTATAACTGTCTCGCCTGTCTTTTTTTTAAATGCCATTTACAATTGACCAATATTCCTCTATTGGCCTAAGTTCTGGGCTTTTTGGTGCATTGTGGTTTCTTGGAACAAAATCAATATCATTTCTTTCATAATATTCCAAGGTAGAATTTCGAATAATGGCAACTTGCTAGGTCGGGCCAGAACAAAGGTTTAACATAGTGGGATCTCAAAAAAGGCATGAGGCGTTTTGCCAAACATTCTTTTTGATAAATTTCAGCATTTATGGTACCGTTCGTTATAAAAGTTTTTGATTTCAGACCGCAGGTACGAATAGCTTGCCAAACCAGGAATTTTTGGGGGAATTTTCGATTTTCTTTTCTTTTTATGTTCATCTGGAGCTGCTTGGCGACTAATTGAAGTAAAAAAATCTTGTCCAGGAATGTATTTAAAATTTTTGTAGCTGTATGTGTCGTCGTCCATTACCACACAATCATATTTTGTGAGCATTTTTTCATAAAGGTGAACGGCGACTGTTTTGCGTCTCGATCTGGGCACACCTGAGCTTTAAAGCTTCTTAACCCATTTCGTTTTTTAACTTTTTGAACAAACGATTGCGATTTTTTAATTTTTTTTTTTGCGACCGTGCGGCAAGAAATCTTCGGATCTTCTTTATAAAGTAATAGTACTTTTTGCGCTGCTTTTTTATCGCTTTAGCCATGCTCACTACCACTTCCACTTTTCCTTTCAATACATAAACGTTCACTAAAATTTTTTAGCACTTTTCCCACAGAGGAAATCGGTAATTTAACAATTTTAGCAAGTTGACGAATAGTTACGTTACTATTTTTTGTTTATTAGTGCAGAATTAATTTTCTGCAATCGCGCTCGGTCTCCATTATTTTGTGCACTGCTTCGAATTTCCAAAACATTTAAATAACGCTTTATAGTGTTTATCATGGCCTACTTATATTTAAAATTTTATATTTTTTGGTCAATAACTTAGCTAAATATTTGAAGTGAAAGTTGTGCCGATTTTGGTGGGTTCACCCTTTATGTGGGTTTCGAATCAACACTACTTGTTAGTAGAGCATAATAGTATAAGGTCTATAATTATTTTGAGTACAAAAACGCACCGCTTAAAGGGTTAATTCCCATCCAATTCTTCATGATCCGAGATCAAAGCCACTCTAACTTCATTCTTGTTGTATAAGGTTGAAAGGAGTTTAAAACACACTAAAAAATTTTGGATTTTATGGTGCCTGAGTTCAAAGCGGTTAGAGCTGCTTGACTGTCCAAGAGGATGCAAATCTGGACATAGTTTCTCATCTACGTATACATTCTTGGACTCAGATCTCTATAGCATGGGCCTCTCCTATAAATATGGAGAGCATTTTCCCATTGCTTTCGAAACCTTTATCTGTAGACTCTAGCTCCAGCACCACCATCTTGTACTTTAAACCAACTAGTGTATCAAACTTGTGCACCGAGATTGATTGTAAAGATTGTATTAAGATTGTTCAACTTTCATACCGCCAAGTGAGGGTGGTAAATCGCACCCCTAAAGTATGCTGTCTTATTATTAGTATAAACAGATTAAGAGAGGTGCATTTTAATATTAAAAATAGGACCCTGGAAGTATACCACACTTTTATTATTTAGTATTTAAAGATCGTGGTTGCCAAGTTAAACTTTACCGCCCGGTGAAGGATGGTGAATTGCACCCCGAAAGTATGCTGTCTTATTATTAGTATAAACAGATTGAGAAATGTGAATTTTTGATATGAAAAATAGGACACAACAAGCTACAAAAGTATGGAAATATAATTTCAATGGAATTTTTGGAATATATAAAAAATTGTTTTTATTTGTTACATTTTTTATTGTATAGTTTATTTTACTTTATAAACAACAATACGTAAGGTACCATATGTTATCACATCATGTGACGACTGCAGAAGATATTTATTTTGTTTTTTTTTTAAGGGTATAGCCGTAATCCTTTCTCCAACCACCCCTCTTCTTACTTCTCCCTCAGTATTTTCTGAGTACGAAATGAAGTCCAAGCTCAGTCAATTTTCCTCTAGATAAAATTAACATTTTGAGGAGATTTTCTAAGAAATATTTAGAAATATTGTAAAGATTGTATTAATTCCATGTTTGATGTTCACTTACAACCATTTAAAAATTTCTGGAGAATATGAGTATTTTACTCATAGAGTCAGTGATTTTCAAGCAAGGTTTCTGCTGAAATACATTTTTAATGCTTAATCAATATATAAAGAATAATCCTATTGATCCAACACATTAACTCAACAAGTCCGCACAATGATTATGAAAGAAAGAAAGGAGGAAAGGTTTTACATTAAGAATAATTGAATAATTAAAATGGAATTGTGTGAGATATGACGGAAACCTTTATTGCAAGTTAAAGTAAATATATTCAATAACATTATTTTTAAATGGCCTCCGAGGCTCCGTTTACAGGACTTCATCCGAGAGATCAAATTTCGTATGACTGTAGTATATCATAAGTTGGGCTGGATCTCACCAATGGTTTGAATGATTTTATTCTCCAGTTGGTCATTTGTTATTGGTTTCTTGGCATAAACCAGTGTGCTAATGTAGCCTCTAAGAAAAAAGTTGAAGGGCGTTAAATAGCACGATCTCGGAAGCCATTTCACATCGCCTCTTCGGGAAATAACCCATTCTGGGAACTTTTCTTGCAACAACTCCAATGTTATGCCCGCTGTGTGACACGTTGTGCCAACTCGTTGGAACTACATGTTGTACAGAACAATGTCATGCAATTGAGGTCACAAAAAGTCAGATATCGTGGCCAACTCCTTGTGCATGCAGGAGGAGGAATAGAGAGATTTGGGTCTTCAGCCTGCCACACTTTCAGCAACAGCAGCAATATTCTCGCTTGACCGCACGTTTCGGCGTGATACAGGGACAGATCGATCGGCAACCAAACCGCTTTGCTTGAATATCGCGTTAATTCGTTCAATTGATCGCTCAATTGGACAATCATTTCTTCCGCAAATATTTCGTAGCTCGCCAAGAGTTTGGCGAACAGAACACGAATTTTTGTAATAAATTTTAACAATTTCGAAAGGTTGTTGAATGGTGTAGTGCTCCATGGTAAAATAAAGCGCTGCGACCTTAGACATCAAAAAAATTAAGCTGTCTAAGTTCATACATAGCTACTAAAAAAAAACTCTTTAGATAAAAAACCATACCCAAGCTGGAAATCGAAACCCGGGACCACATAGGCAAGAGTCTAGCACGCTGCCATCAAACCACGGAGACATTCTGGGCGATAATGTTGGTTGAACTCAGATTATGCCTTCCCTTGCTGTATTTCTCGTCACCAGAGATTAAACTATTACTGAATAAGTAAATATGGGTTTGATGATAACTAAATTATTTTACAGAGTGACAATCGTAAAGTGACGCACACATTTCAGCAGTTATTTTCAAAAGGACGTACTTCCATTAAGTACAATTAAGTGTTAACATTGCTGAATATATAAGCATTCATTTGAACCCCACCTCATTCAATATAATCTCCTTTAGCCTGCACACATGCCTTCAATCGATCCGGAAATCGTAGGACTGTTCGCCGCAGGACTTCCTGATCAATTTCAGTCCAGGCTTTCTCTAATGAATTTGTCAGCGACTCCAGACTGTGTTGTTGAGATGCACAAGCCTTACTCTCTAAAATACTCCAAATAGAGTAGTCCATTGGATTCAAGTCAGGGGAGTATGGTGGCCATTCTTGAGATATTATGAATCCAGAAAAATTGTCTTTTATCCATGTTTGCGTTAATTTTGCCATGTGGGAAGGTGCAGAATCTTGCTGGAAAGTCCAGTTTTCATTTCCAAATGTATCTTGGGCCCAGGGAAGAACATGTTCATTTAAAATGCTCCGATAAACAAGCTGGTCAATTTTAACACCCTCTTCAACGAATATTAGAGGGGTTCTGGCATTAGCGGAAACTCCAGCCCATTCCATAACGGAAGCTGGCTTTTGAACTCGGCCAACAGTTCTATTTTGTTGCGATGATGATGTTAGCCACATTCGGTCATTTTGCGCATTGAAATGTTGTTCAACCGTGAAAATTTTTTCATCTGTAAACAAGATATTTTCAACATTTTTTAACACGGAGGAGCGTAGCAACGCCTTGCATCTTTGCAGTCGCAAATCTTTCTTTTTTTGTGTCAGATTTTGAGCTTTTCGGAGATTGTACTGCTTAAGATTAAGCTTTGATTTTGCAATGATTCGCACTGTTTCACGGTTTACTCCCAATTCCTTAGCGATTTTTCTCATTGAGCGCCTTGGATTTCGCTTGATTCGTTTACGAATTTTTTCTGTTAAACCAGTATTGGCAACTGTTGTAAATTTTCCCCTGTCTCTATCTCCAAAACCCCCAGTTTCATTATATCGAATAATAGCTCGGTCTACCGTACGACTTGACAAATTTAAAGCCTTTGCAATTTGACGGCTACTATAATTTGCCAAATGAAATTTCATAATTTCACGACGAATATTTTCCTTGTCCATTTTTATGGAAATTTCAAAATGTAATAACAAAAATTCAAATAAAATCAAAAGCAAAGCCTATGAAGAATGAATTTGATTTTCAAATTAAAGTAACGGTAAATGGCAAAGCTTGCTGCAGAGTATTAAACTTGCGTCACTTTACAATTGTCACCCTGTAAGTACGCGTTGACAGCCATGAAATGCCCTTGCCGTGTTTTTAGCTGTGTTATTCAGGACTTATTCTATTCTGTCTGATGTAGCGGTGCTATTGGTTTTAGGTTTTTTCTTTTTGCATTCACTCACCACTACAAAAAAGGTGGTTTTGTAAAAAAGTGAATACGTCATAAAACAAAAATTTTCAACATAAACTAATGAGCTAATTTTGGTGCTTTGCCAATCTTTTTGAACTACTCAAGAGAGCTCTATAATTTTGATTAACAACAATCTATAGTATACATTTCATTCATTTGTCAGTCATTTGTAGCACGCTTTTGAATCGACATACAGAGACATTCTAAAATTTTATCTCCATTATTCGACATTTTCTATCTCCTATCAATATGTCTTCTAATATCATTCAGTCATTTGATAGTTATGCCTAAAACTATACTATAGAAATCTATTATACTGCAGAAGTATATTGCCAGTAATAAATTAGATGCGAACAATTTTTTAAGTCAATAGCCACGTCAAGAATTTATATATACACTTAATGCAATAATTTATTTACTTCCGATATATTTTCGTCACAAAGATTGTGCTTACTCAATCTGGGCTTCTATGTTAGTTAAGATGAACGTAAAATGAAATTTTTTCTACATACGTAATGAAATTGGTCTTTTTTAATAATGCTTTTTTATAAGTGTTCTGTATAAATATAAGTACAAATATTACGATTTAAAAACAATAATACTCAAACAAGTACTTAAATACATTCATTAATCGCAATTAATCAAAAACTTTATCGGTCTATATTGGTTTTAAATACAAAATTCGTAACCCTCAATTTATTAAAATTTTCAACTGAAATTCATGCAAAACAAGAAAAAACAATTTAAAAAATACTTGCACCAAACAGAAAATTAATAACTTTAGACCACAAAACCAAAAATAAAATATAAAAATAACAAAATATTAATTACAAAACTTTTAAAAGCTTTATAATATGCGCATACCTACATACATAGAGAAAGCTATATCATAAATTTTAGAAATATTTCTTCTTTTTTATCTTAATTACCAATTTAAAATTTTCAACACCAGAGAAATTTTCCGCATGAAATCACAATCAAATGAAAAACTTTTCAAATATTGTTAACCTAAAATTACATCAGTAAAACAAAAACAACCAGTAACCATAACATGAACCGAACAACATTTGCTCGTAATGGCGAAAAAATTTTTTGTATGCGCACCGATACGCACAAAATTACCGATGCTATTGCGAAGCTGCGCCTGAAAGTATGCTTTAGTATACCGAATGCGTACTATAGTATAGAGCTTGTTGTAGTAGTGTCGTTAAAATTGTGTTAATGACAGTATGGTTGGATGAACTGGCAGTCAACAGCAGCAGCAGTAGCAGCGCAATTTTTCCGCCCAAATATGGCGCAAAAATATTTTTGGAATATTTGCAAATGAAGCAAACGCAAAACAATTAAGTTGAAAAGGTGATTTTACAAAATTGAACAACAACCAAAATAAAAAAAAAAAACCAAAAAAAAAATATCAGAAACACGCAAACAACATGGCCGACAACAAACTCAATATGGCAACGACAATGAAATTTGCACAAAGTGTTATTGTGTGTGTGTATGTGTGTGTGTTGGTTTTTTCATGTACTTTGTGTAAATTTGAGTATATTCGGCTGTGACGTCATTTTACTTTCAATTACTTTGAATTTATGATATTGCATGTTTTTTTTCTCTCTCTCTCTCTCTCGTTTTGTATTTTTTTTGGTTCAGCTTAATTTAAGTTTTTGAAATAATGAATGAAAGCTTGTGATGGCATAATAGGTTTTATATTAGAAATTTTAGTGCTTAGTTCCACGGTTGATTGGTTGATTGTTCTCAGTGGTGGTTGTGTTGCTTGTTGTTTTGGGCCCAATTAGCGCAGATTGTGCTTGTTCTTATGATATCACAGTGTAGATAGTTGTGAATGCTCTTATGTTGTAAAATATTTTAGTTTCACTTGTGTGTTTGACTTAAGAGGGATTAGAATTTTTTGTGTTAGTCATGAATATTTCGTTTGAAATCAATAAGAAAATAATGTTTACCCAGTTTATTAGCATATCTGATAAGTTTGGTCGGGCTCTTACAGTTCTTGTATTGGGAAGAAATGCGAAAGAAATGGAAAGAAAAGATGGGGGATTAGGAAAGGGATTTTTGGAAGGTTTTTCATATCTTACCTTAGCCAGATTATCTAAGTGTTCGTAAAGGCAGTCATTTCCGATCAACATTAATTAAATGATTTCAGAGAACAGCCTTTTAGTCTAAATCTAAAGGGATTATTAACAAACAACCCAAATTTTTTATTTTAAAGGGGTACTTGCTTCAGAAAAGTTGGACACAAGTAAATTTGAACTACTTTTCGATGGAAAACATTTTTCGCCAAAGATTTCGCAATCGCTTACCCGGTAATAGTCATATATCGAGTAGTAGCTTCATATAACACCCAAAAGGTTGTGCCATGATAAACAACTTTCTCTTAGCTATGAATCATGTACAACATAAAACAAACAAAAAATGAATATTGGTGTCGCGCATACCAAAATTACTGGTTTTGGCCCCTATACCGGGGATCCCAGACGTGAGAAACAAAATCTGAGTACAGGGTCGGAATCATCGACCCCGAATTACCCTTGCTCCCTCACATTGTACCCATACTTTTGGGGATTCACGATCCGTAAAAGAAATACATCCAAACCATCTGATTTTGTGAAAACTTTATTATTTTCGCTACACAGTTGACCTTGTGTCGCTCCACATCTGAGCGACGTACATGCCAAAGACTATCTGCGCATAGCAAATTGAATTTAATTTACCCGATCATATAAGTTTTCTCCAATCTTTCTGAGTCCAATTACTGTAGTTTTTTAGTCCATGCTAGACGATTTGTTTCCATCCATTTCATCAATAAATTTTGGCTGATCGTCTTCTGTACAGACCGAACTATCGTTGCCTACTATTTAAGATCTCGATACTTTAAACTCACGTTCGCACTTTCGAACCGATCCTTTAGGCTTATCCTTCGGGTTAAGCCATAGTCTTCTAAATTTTTTTGTCCTTTCAAACGGGTTCGTATTGCATTTTCTCTGGATCAGTCTAACAGTAGTTAGATGCAATCATCAGATTTCTTCAGGTATTTGACTTTATGACACTCGTTGATCCATAAGAACAAAAATTATATCCGTATACTGGCTTTTTCTCATTTTTTTTTTTTGTCTTTTTCTTGAAAATTCATAAATAAATGAATTAAATGTAGTGGCGGGTATGTTCAACTTATATACCGCCAGTGATGGTGAATCGCACCCCGAAAGTATGCTGTCTTATTATTAATATAAACAGATTAAGGGAGGTGGATTTTTGATATTAAAAATAGGATCCTAGAAGTATACCACACTTTTATTATTTTTTATGTGAATATAGTGATGGTTATTTTAAACCTTCGTACGGCCAGGTGAAGGGTGGTGCACTGCACTCCGAAAGTATACTGTCTTGTTATTAGTACAGATTAAGAAAGTTGGATTTTTTAATATTAAAAAAGGACTCTGAAAGTATAACACACTTTTATTATTTAGTATTTAAAGATCGTGGTTGCCAAGTTAAACTTTACCGCCCGGTGAAGGATGGTGAATTGCACCCCGAAAGTATGCTGTCTTATTATTAGTATAAACAGATTGAGAAAGGTGAATTTTTAATATGAAAAATAGGGCACAACAAGCTACAAAAGTATGGATTTAATGGAATTTTTGGAATATATAAAAAATTGTTTTTATTTGTTATATTTTTTATTGTATAGTTTATTTTACTTTATAAACAACAATACGTAAGGTACCATATGTTATCACATCATGTGACGACTGCAGAAGATACTCATTTTGTTTTTTTTTTTTTTTTTAAAGTATAGCCTTAATTCTTTCTCCAACCACCCCTCTCCTTACTTCTCCCTCAGTATTTTCTAACTACGAAATGAAGTCCAAGCTCAGTCAATTTTCCTCTAGATAAAATTAACATTTTGAGGAGATTTTCTAAGAAATTTTTAGATATGATGCGGTAACTTAACGATTCTTGCATGCAACTGCAAAGCTCCCCAACTTCATAATTTATAGACTTTCAAATTACAGTTTTTCACTGTAATTTTTGGAAATAAAACCAAATTGTTTTTTGAATTAGCTACACCCTTGCAATTGTAAATAATAAATAAATAATATGAAATTCGCAACAAATCGCAATTGAATTGAATTAAGATACAAATGTCAACATAAAGGCTTTGAAATATCACATAAATTACTGCTGCTATGTGTTTAGTAAATTAAATATAACGATTTGTTTGAATTTCACTGTAGTGCCCCAAAGCAATAGTAATAAATTTCAAACATTATTATTTTTTAATTAGAACTAAACACCTGAAAGCACTTTCAAATATTTCATTATAACAATACAGAACCACACATAAATATGATATGATATTTATATGTAAATATAATCAAAAATACAAAAATAATTTACAATAAATCAATTTAAACTGATGCGATTGTGTGGTTTTGATTCTGGCAAGATAAATTCTGAAAAGATAAATTTTGTAAATCTCATTCGTTTTTATTTTATTTTATCATTTTCGTACACACATTGTATGATAGTTATATAAAAATTTTCCACACATTTTTTTTTTTTAATAATTTCTATGACATTTACCAATTTCTGTTTGTTTTTTTTTTTTTTTTTTTTGTTTATTTTGTTTTCTCTTACACAAATAAAAATATATGAAAATTTTAAATTTATATTTTTTGATGAAAATACACAAAAATTTAATTGGCATCATTTCATTTTGTTTTTGAATATTTCCGATTTTTATCATCATCGCATTTCAATAAAACTCAGAAAGAAATCCAGCCCTCTTCAGTTATTTTTCGTTTTTTTTTATTAACATTTCGTTAGACATTGTATGTATTTTTATTTTTTGTTATTGGTTGTTTTGCGAATTTGTGTCGCAAAGTGTGAAAATGTTTTTGTTAACCACATTTTTATACTAAATAAATGAAAATAAATATTGCAGCCAGCAGTTCTCCTGTTTTTTTTTTTTTTTTTTTTTTGTATCTATACTTATGCGAGTATGTATTGCATACTTTCGGGGATTTTGTTATCAATAATACTTATTTGTGTGCACTCGCATTTGTGTATATATATATGAGTGAAGGAATGTGTATTTGTGATTGTTTGCATATAATCTTATTGATATTGATACTAAAATGTATTGGATAGGGATAAACATATGCATATTTTTGAACTTATTTTTATATCGATGTATAAGTGTATGTATCAAATTTGTTCATTGAAAAGCACTCTTCATTTTAGTAAAATTGGCAAGGCCGATTAATAGGCCTGCATTTTTTGGATCCAAATTCAATTAAATTTTTTGCCTGTATTAGATTATCTTCGTAATTTTGAGAAGTGATAGGGAGATAGGGATTCAGCGGTGATTATTTCATAGGAAATGTAATGGAACAACAAAAAATGTTGTATATCCACAAATATTGTTAACTAAAACATGTCAGAAACGTGTGCATTCTCTTTTATTTTCTAGCTAGCTAGCTAATAAATTAAAATAACTAATAATAATACAATTTTTCTTTTTTTTTTAACACAATAAAGCGCAAAATAATTACAGTTAAAATACAGTTTGTATCTTCAGTTTTCGAACAGTGTAAAATATCCTACATATATCAAAACAAAAAATTAACTATTAATCATTTCTTTCTCCTCTCTCTCTCTCCTCTCTCTTTTCTCATTCTCACCTCGCTTTTCTCTCAGAGAGAGGAGAGAAGAAGACTAGAGTGGGAAGAGAGAGAACGAAAGGGAAGATGGAGAAGGAAGAGAGAGAAGAAAGGGAAAAGAGGGAAGAGAGCAGATAGGGAAGAGAGAGAAGAGAGCCAGGAGAGGGAAAAGAGAGAAGAGAGTCAGGAGAGGGAAGAGAGAGATGAAAGGGAAGAGAGAGATGAGAGGGAAGAGAGAGATGAGAGGGAAGAGAGAGAAGAGAGGGAAGAGAGGGAAGAGAGGGAAGAGAGTCAGCAGAGGAAAGAGAGAGAAGAGAGGGAAGAGAGAGAAGAGAGGAAAGAGAGAGAAGAGAGGAAAGAGAGAGAAGAGAGGAAAGAGAGTCAGGAGAGGAAAGAGAGAGAAGAGAGAGAAGAGAGAGAAGAGAGGGAAGAGAGAGAAGAGAGGGAAGAGAGAGAAGAGAAAGAAGAGAGGGAAGAGAGAGAAGAGAGGAAAGAGAGAGAAGAGAGGAAAGAGAGTCAGGAGAGGAAAGAGAGAGAAGAGAGAGAAGAGAGAGAAGAGAGAGAAGAGAGGAAAGAGAGAGAAGAGAGGAAAGAGAGAGAAGAGAGGAAAGAGAGAGAAGAGAGGAAAGAGAGAGAAGAGAGGAAAGAGAGAGAAGAGAGGAAAGAGAGAGAAGAGAGGAAAGAGAGAGAAGAGAGGAAAAAGAGAGAAGAGAGGAAAGAGAGATAAGAGAGGAAAGAGAGAGAAGAGAGTCAGGAGAGGGAAGAGAGAGAAGAGAAAGAAGAAAGGGAAGAGAGAGAAGAGAGGGAAGAGAGAGAAGAGAGAGAAGAGAGTCAGGAGAGGAAAGAGAGAGAAGAGAGTCAGGAGTGGAAGGAGAGGGAAGAGAGAGAAGAGAGAGAAGAGAGAGAAGAGAGGAAAGAGAAAGAAGAGAGGAAAGAGAGAGAAGAGAGGAAAGAGAGAGAAGAGAGGAAAGAGAGAGAAGAGAGTCAGGAGAATAAAGAGAGAGAAGATAGGGAAGAGAGAGAAGAGAAAGAAGAGAGGGAAGAGAGAGAAGAGAGGGAAGAGAGAGAAGAGAAAGAAGAGAGGGAAGAGAGAGAAGAGAGTCAGGAGAGGAAAGAGAGAGAAGAGAGAGAAGAGAGGAAAGAGAGGGAAGAGAGGGAAGAGAGAGAAGAGAGAGAAGAGAGAGAAGAGAGAGAAGAGAAAGAAGAGAGGGAAGAGAGAGAAGAGAGTCAGGAGAGGAAAGAGAGAGAAGAGAGTCAGGAGTAGAAAGAGAGGAAAGAGCGGAAAGAGAGAGAAGAGAGGAAAAAGAGAGAAGAGAGGAAAGAGAGAAAAGAGAGGAAAGAGAGAAAAGAGAGGAAAGAGAGAGAAGAGAGTCAGGAGAGGGAAGAGACAGGAGATAGAAAGAGAGCTCTCTCTTCTTTCTCTCTCTCTCCTCTCTATCCCTCTCTTTCTTTCTCTTCTCTCTTCCCTCTCTTCCCTCTCTTCCCTCTCTTCTCTCTCTCTGCTCTGTCTCTCTTTCCTCTCTCTCTCTCTCCTCTGTCTCTCTCCTCTGTCTCTCTCCTCTCTCTCCCTATTCCGTTTACCGTGGTTGTACCCGGATATCCGGGGGTTTCGTGTATTACCAGGGTAGCCGGAAGTTCTCGGGTACCCGTTGCTAGTAGATTGATTGAAAAAATTTATAAAATTAGGGGACTACAAAATCTACAACATATAAATATATTTGTTGTACGAAATAAACGCCCGAGCGGAATCAGAAAAAAGTAGTAAATAGTTATAGACAAAGTATTAGTAATAGTTCACGGACACAATTCCAAAGTACATATGGTAGTGCCTTATTTCAATTAGTTCATTTACCAAGCATATGTAAAAAAGAACTTTATGTAGAAGCCAAGCAATTTTCGGGTACCCGAATTCAGGTATTACCCGCAAATTTTCGGCTACCCGTTGACCGAAGTGCCCGGGTACCCGTGAGATCGGGTAATGCCCGCATTTTGGGGTACCCGGGCATTAATGTGTGTGGGTATTACCCGACGGGTATCAAAAGCACTACTTGAAATAATATACCAAACGAACCATTGCAAGAATATGATGAAGGTTTTCTTATATACAATCATTTGCGGTTTCTAACTTTCAATTACAATTACAATGGTCGTTTGTAAAATATTGTATGTTAATACAAAAACTTTGGAAAAATATACAATGAACTTAAGCAAAAATATCGTAAAAACTATGACAAATTGCATACGGTCTGGCCAGACTGAGGTGGTACCAATACGACTAAAAATTTTTAAATCACCAAAATCTCACCCGTCCCATTTATACCTCAGAACTCAAATTTTTTACAAATCTATTTAAAAATAGCGTATCAAAAAATATTAAAAAAGTTGAAAAAGCTCTGGCCAGACCGTGGTGCCAACATGAGGGTTAAAACTTTTACCAATTTGGTTCTTCTTATTCTTCATTGCAATACCTTTTTTTTGCTAATTTTGTTATAAAACTTGCATAATTTCAGGCTGAGTTTTAAACATAAGTATTCATAAATTTGTAGCATATTTTCGTGATAGTTTGTGAGGAGAAACACGTTTGTCTTTTATATACATATTAAAATGAGACGTCATTTCGCTATAATAATGAATTGATTAATTATAAGTGGATATAGTTTCGAGCTGTTATCTAAATTATGTAAACATTTTGTCACCATAAAGTTATTAATCGCCTGAATGTCTTCTAGTATTAATTTTAAAACCACAGCGCTGAAGGCGCTTTGAATATTCACAAGCTAATATATTCATATTTACATATATACACGTATTTAGTTATGCATTGTTTACTACAAACTCACAATATTTAAATGCATGTGCTTTATTTTATTTAACTTTATAAATATAAATGAAAAACTTTTTAACTACTATTTACTTATAACTAAGTGTATGTAATTACCCGGATGAAGTTTTGCACGTATACTATTGTAAATGTTTTTATAATGCCACACCTTTTTGCACTCTTAATGTTTATACATGTTTGTCATATATATGTGTGTGTAAATAGTTCAACAACAAAAACAACAACAGCATTTATGAACAGTAATTAATTTAAAACTTTGTTTCTCTTTTTCTTTTACTCCTTTTTTAATTTTATTTTTGTTTTCGGTTTTCTGTTTCTTCTCTTCTTTACAACAGGAACAAAATTCCCATTCATTATGAAGCTTTGCTTCTCATCGTCGAAAAGCATGAATGGCGCCTGGAATAATGCAGCAAATGAGGGTATGATTGAGAAAGAGAACGAAGGTGAAGGCAAAGCGGAAGCATACAATTGAGATTTAATACATATTGTTTAAATGAAACAGCAAAAAACACACATAAACATTAAAATAAAACAAAACACAATACAATACAACAAAAAACAAAATTAATATATATATAAAATAATATAACATAAACAAATGAAGGAAAGAAGAAGCACAGGAAATGCAGAAAGAAGAAGCAGAAACGCAAGTAAGACTCTTAGCGCAAAGGAAGAAAAATTAGAGGAGAATAAAACGAATCCGAAAAAAAGAGTATGTTAAACAAAAAGGATAATAAATTAAAGGACCCAACGTTTTTTTTTTTTTTTTTTTTTTTGCTTTTCTTGCATGCAAAGAAAAGAAGCAGAGAAAAAATTTATTAAAAAGAAAATGAGAAAGAAAATGTATGACACAGAAAAGAAACGCAGAAATTGTTAAAAAAGAAAAAAAAAACAAAAATCTTAGCATAATTTCATTTGTTAGTTTTTATAATGAATTAATTAATTTTTACGTTTTTTATTTTAATGAATTAATTTTTGTTTGTTAAAGAATTTTTTCGCTCATAATTAATTTAGTTGTTAAAAAACGTAAGTTGTTTTTCTTAAAAAATATATGACATAATTAAATAATTTTCAATATGCGTTTAATGATGACGTTGATGATGAATTTATATATATTATATTTTAAACTTAAACTGAATTTTTAGATAAAGCAGTTATAAAAAAAAAATAAAAAATATAGACAAAAAACAAATAACAAGAAAAAATTGCGCGTAAATTTGTGTTAAGTTATTTTGTTTTAAATTATTATTATAATTATTATTTCTTTTTTTGTGTGTGTAATTTTATTAAACATTAAATATACTTGTTAAATATTTAAATAAATTTATGTTTTTTCTTTTCTCTTGCTGTATTATTTAAAAAATTACCTACTTGTGTTAAATATTTAAATATTTTCAAAATTTAGTATTTAAAAGAAAATGTATAAAAAAAAACAAAACCTAAAAAAAAAAAAAAACAATATTTAATTTTGACAATATTGAGGAAATATATGCTAGAAATTCCAGAAAAAAAAATAAAATTATGGAAACAAGGGAAATTTTATAAAGTAAAAAAAAAAACAAAGAAAAAAAAAAGTAATTAAAAAACTGATAACTGAAAAAATTTCCAATAAATTAAAAGTTGAAAATTTTACCAAAAATGAGAAGAAAAAAAAACACAAAAATATTTAAAACTCCAAAGCGAGTTTTAAATGCAAATGGGAAATGCAAAGAGAAATAAGTAAAACAAAAACGAAGAAGTAAAAGAAAAACTATTGGGTTGACTTAAGTAGTATTATTATGAAAAAAGAAGAAGAAAAAAAAACAAATATATAAATAAAATATATATTTAAAACAAAACTATTTTAATTAACAACTATGTGCAATTCTTATTCAAAAACAAACAAAAAAATAAAAATAAATAAATTCAGTTTGAAAATATTAATGTAAAATGAAATAAAAGAAAGAAAAAAACTTTTGCACAAGCAAAAAACAAAACAATTTACAAACAAACAAAAAGACATTATTTTGTGCTTATTTTTAAATATATATAATTTTATATTTAATTAACACTTGAAAACTTAACAAAACAAACAAAAAATAACTAAAAAAAACACACAGTAAATAATAAAAACAATAGAGAGGAGAATTTAAAACATAAAGTAAAAAACTTTATTTAAAAAAAAAAATACATAAAAATAAAAGAAATAAGCTAAAGCAGAAACAAACAAACAAAAAATAAATAAATAGATAAAGCTCGATATTAATTTTAAGTTAAAAACAAACAAAAGAAAAAACAAAACCCAACACAAAGCAACATTTTTTTCTGTTTTCTTTTTTTGTTTTTTGTGAAATAAAATATTTTTGAAGATTTTTTATTAAATATTTCAAAGTAATCTATCTCTAAATGTAGTTACAAAAACAAGCAAGAGAATCAATATAAGTTAAAAGAAAAAAAAAAGATAAAACATTTAAGCAAAAGAGAATGCGAAAAACAAAAATCTCTAACTATAATTTAAATAATTTAAAACAAAGCAAATTGAAATTTAAATTAAATAGCGTTGAAAGCGAAATTAGAAAACAACAAAAAGATATCAGCAATAAAGGCAACAACCATATCAAAAAAAAAAAAGAAAGAAAAAAATGGCGTATTCAAAAACAAAACAAAAGGGAAAAATATTTTTGAAATTAAAAAAAAAAAATTTTGCAGCACACACACACATACATACATACATTTTTTTTAACTTAAGCTTAAAAACTAAACACAGGGAGAGCAAAAATTGAGAAAAAAAAACCAAACAAATTATAAAATTTTTATTAAGCTAAATTTTAAAAGTAAAAAATATAAAACTAGTATGCAAAATTTCAGGAAATCAACGAAATTATTGTTTAATTGTAAACTAATTTTTTTGTTTTTGTTTTTTTTTTTTTATACATGTGCAAGTTTTCGTTGAACTTTCGTGGAAATTTTAAAGAATTTATAATAAATTGTTAAGTTTGAAATTATTAAAAAGCTATGTTAGAAACTTAAATTGCAATAGACAATGGAGTTAATAATTGTTAATATGCCCAATGGCCTATTTCTAGTACACTTCAAAAAGTTTTGTTTTCGATTGAATATATTCTCATTAAATGAAAGTCGAAACATTTCTGAAGTGACCTGCATATGGGTCAATGGGCATATCTGGGTTGAATTCAATGAATAAGGCATTGGTTTTAAATGAAATCAGTGCAAGTGGCATTGAATAAAGTCATTGCTAATTAAAAACCATTTAAATGGCACTGAACTTATCGAATGACATCTATAAAACAATTTAATGTCAATTTGAATGCCACTTTAATTGATAATTGAGTAATTAATAGCCAAAATTTCTTTAGAACTAAATTGTGTTAATTCCAATTGAAAGAAAGTTCAATGCCAATAAAAAATGTTTCAATTGGAATTGTGAAACTTCAAAGAGATTTCAATCTTTTGAATTGGCTTTACTTTCATATATAACTAATTCCAAAGTTTCATGTATGATTTACATAAATGCACCATCAGTTTTCGAGATATGCGCAGTGAAGCAGTGATGAATGAAATGCGTTCAAATTTTAGTTTTTAACAAATTATTGCACTGCGAAGAAAAGAAAATACGCGAATGAGAAGGAGAGCGACCAGCAAGAGAAGCAAAGAGAGAATGTTAACAGTTTTACTGAAGAGAGAGAGAGAGAGAAAGAGAATATTACTAAATTGATAGAAGAGTGTGTGATTGGAAAGAAAAATGAAAAGCCAAATGCCTCGAACAGATGTCGTTACTCGAGTTATATACAGAAGTTTCTATGCACCAAACTGCAAAAAACACTTTCGAGAATGTGCTTGCACTCTTTATATTTCTCTCTTTCTCTCACGATGCTCATATCTTATACTTTGACACTGATGAAAATGCACAACAAAACAGCTAGTAAATACCCGCACTTGCATTTCATTACTCTTTCTGCAGCTAGAAATGATTACCCTCTCACTTTCTTCATTGCGGGCAGTGTAAAATGAGTGGACTCCCGAGAGTAAAGAGAGTAATTCACAGAGCATTTTTGAGCGTGCAATTTTTATTCTATGAATGAATAATTCTGCCAACTAGAATATCACGAAGCTTGTAAGCTTCGTTGCTAGCGCACTTCGGCTTAGCTATGTTAAAAGCTTTATGACAACATCTATGTAAGTGACTGCTTTCACTTATGCGTCTCTTACACGGTCAATCATTTGACGTCAAGCATGTATACGTGTGGATAGATGCTAGCCCTTAAGCATATCAATCAATTACGTCAAATTTTTATTGTTTTGAAATTTTTGTGGTATATGGACATGCGACATAATTCTAAAATTTGTTCTCAGTGTATTGACTTTTGTCTTTTCTGCTTTTGGATTTTTTACTCTGTATTTTTCCAGCAGAATCTATAATTCTGGCGCTTTTTTATTTCTATCACTATGGTCTTTTGATTTTACGTCCCACAGAGTAGATAAAGTCCGCTGTGTTTCAATAAATTGCGACAAATTCCCGCTTCGCTATTTGCATCTAGCATCTTTACGGCACAACAAAAATAAACAAACTGCCGAAAACATGTCAATCAAGCTCTTTCATGGCTCCATCGGCTTGTCCAGCATCGTGAAATATTTACATAAATCATTTTGATTTTGGTCAAGCAAGTCAACGTCATCTGTGCGTCGCATACACTCACATTTTCACTAATACATGCAAATGATTGATCGTGTAAGGGCATCACAATATTTGAATTTAAATCACCGTTCCTCAGAGCTCAAAGTTCATTCACTACATTTTCAATATTCCCTTGGGTCTTTCTCCTGCTTTATTATAAAGCCTCTTGAGCTGTGTCGCGTGTATGTCTATGGACAGCTTTCCCGCGAAGACACATTTTTTTTTTTTGGAACAGACAAAAGAAGTATTCAAGAATACAGCACTCAGACAAGTTTTACGTCCATTGCACTATATCCTGTGTTCCCTGTGTGTTTATTAATAAATCTGTGCAGATCCTGCGGTGTTAGAAAGCTCAGGTGTTCGTCTCCCAACACTCCAGTACCAAATATGCTTACTCTGATCTGACAGAAGCAGACACTAAGAAAGTGGTCCGCCGCCTCTTCACATTCTTCCTCCAATCCACAGGAAGCACAGAAGGCACTAGCTCCTAGGCCAATCATATGCAAATGTTTGGCCCAATAGAAATGACCTGTATAAAATCCTTTCTGTTAAGTGATAACAGAAAGTCTGTTAGATGCTTCGAGATAACAGGTGGCATGATCTGTCTGTCTAAAGACCCTCAAGGCCTTCCCATTTACGATTGTGGGTCAAGTCGACCCACTCATTAATGGTGGTCTTGATGGCTGTAGACGACAAAGAGAGTACAGGTTCTGGGCCCAGGAAACCAGTTTCCGAACCCTTTCTGGCCTGAAGGTCAGCCGATTCATTTCCTGAAATTCCTGAGTGTCCAGGAACCCATATCAATAGCAGGCTTTTGTGTTTTCCAACATACATCGTCTTGCGGTACAGTTCAGAAAGCACTGGACACCCTCAATGCGTTTAGCCTTTGAACGACTAGAACATCCTTAATTTTGTGCGACTTTTTTGCACCTGCCTCAATGGGTGCTGAGTATAACACCACAGAGTGGACTCCTACACTCACCTCCAGCTGTTCTCTTTTCTTTCTTGTGCTCAAAAGCACGATTTCCATATTTTGGGCTGCCAATTTCAATTTTGCCCCGCGTTTTACCATCGCCACACTCTAGAGATTGCAGCATTGCAGACTAAATGCAAATCTTCCAGTCTCTTTGATACTGCCACCAACGTTATCTTAAACCTATTACCTTATACTCTTTGACCCCATCATCTGTGTCATATTAGAGTCACCTGTTGCTTAAGTAGCAACCGATAATACGCCGTAGGTATAATGGCACATCATAGCTCTCCAGTGCCCGCATGATCTGCTTCCAGTTCGCAGAGTTGAAAGCGTTTTTAACATCCAGCGTTACAATTGTGCAATATTTTTTCTGTCACCGATTGGCGCTCGTTGCTTATATATCCATAATAGCGGGGATCGCCCCTTGCGAAAACCAAACTGGCAGTCAGATATATCTACTGGCCTCTCCAGATACTCCTGCAATCTGTCGCATATAATGTGCACCAATATTTTGCTAGCTATGTCCAGCATACATAGCTAGCAAACGGTATGATAATAGTTGCTCTGGCGGTTTTCCCGGTTTTGGGAGCAGCACCAATCTTTCCTTTTTGCACAAATCGGAAAAAACTCCTTCTTTCAAGTAGACATTGTATAGCTCCACAAAAACATCTAGTCTGTATTTCACTGCCGCCTTGAGAGCTACATTTGAACTTCCATCTAGACAGCCCTGGCGCTTTGTTGTCGTGGATTCGTTGCAGAATCGATAAGACTTCACGTCTCGTTACGCATGGCAGTCTCAAGTCTGTAGTTCTCTATGTGTTTATAACATAAATCAGCGGTGCCCAAAAGAGCATACTCGCTCGTAGAAAAGCTTTTGAGCTTTCACATATGCACAAAGTTTATTCACACAACAGAAAATCAGTCGATCATCAACATTCATGCTAGCAGGTTGATGCTGACACTTTTTAACTATGCAGAGAAAAAAATTTGCGAAACATTTAACGGTGAACCCGAAACTTAATACGTCAATGTACAGTAGCACGTGTAAGAAAATTTTATGTAGAGAAGTATTATCGCACTTGTCAAGCAAATTACGATAAGAGGAATTTGTTATTGCGTTGAAGCCGAAAGTTCTTGAAAAAATTATTCTTAAATAAAGTAATTCACTGGAATTAAAAAATGATGACATTGATTTTAAATTTGTATAACGAAAAGTTTCTTTTTTATAATTCGTATGATTTTTTATGAAAAATGAGAGAATTATAGACAAATAAGAGTATACGATACCGAATAATGGTACATACACATTGAAGACAGCAGCTACACAAACACATGACTACGAAATTCTGTCGGCTACAACTGTCGCCGTGCAGTCAGCTACTAAACATAATGGAAGCGGCACCACCTGCAGCAAACACAGCCAAAACAACAAAAGTAAACTCTCTTCTCTGTCTGTCGCTTGTCAAATTTGAACTGAATTTAAAATTGGCTACAGCCACAATTGTGGTCGCTGGTCATGTTGTCGTGTCATCGCCAAAATAATCGTGTCCTTTAGAACATGTTGTTATTATAATTGTAGTTGCCGTCGTCAATGTGTATGGTCAAATATATAGTCGACAGTTTCTGGTAGTGGAAGCTTTACCACCACTAATTTAAATTAATGCTCAAGAGCTGTTTAAATTTAAAGAGCCTTAAAAACTTGCCGTACAGTAACGTTCCATGCATAAACAAAATGCGCTGACGCTGTGGAATGAGTCTAAAGACAGGTGCTTATTTTTTTTGATGGAACAATCGGAATATTAATGTTCTGAATTTCACTTTCGAGTGAAATTGATATCGAAACAGTGCAATTCGTATTGTTGTAATAGTGTGTTCACATGGAAGTTGAAAATAGATTTTCGTTACCCAAAATTCGATTTTCAGAAAAGTCGTTTAGACCGCATTTGATTTTTCATCTGTCAATTTTTATTCCCATTTTTTTGAGATCAGTTACTTTTCTCACACTTTTTACAAATAACTAATGTCATCATGTTTGGCATATACCAAAAAAAAAAGTACTAAATATTGTAATAGATGGAATATTGTAGTAGCATTCTCTGAACTCTCTCAGAAACACAGAGTTGCATAGCGAAAAATCATGGCCAAAAAACGTTTTTCGTTGAAAATCGGCTGAAAATCAGATTTTCATTTGACAATTGTTCTATGACGAAAATTAAATTTTCAAGGGATTTTCAGCCAAAATCGATTTTGAGCACCAAAATCAAATTTTCAGTCGCCATGTGAACATACTATAATTTCAATTCAATTTCACAAGTGAAATTCAGAATATTGCTGATTTATATTTCGATCAAGGTCACAAATTCGGCAACAAGTCGTCATCAAAATTTTACCTATCCCAATTCGTATTTGAAACTCGAAATTTTCACTATTTACTCTTACTTCAGTTGAATGATACAAGAAAAACTTATTGCTGTTTTGAAATTGGAAGACTTCATTATCCAAATGTCTTGAGGAAAATCAAAATTCTTATAAGCATCGCACAGTCGATGAATTTCTTTGGGGGCGTCTAGATAACTTAATTGTCATAGAAAGTTGAAGAAAATTATTGTTTTTTGAACTGTTTACTACAACTGAGCACTAACTTGAGAAATTAAAGTTTATTGTTGTGGGTAAGTAGAACAATAATTCACTTCAGAGCTGCTACTCATCGATCTCTCTGAGACTGACAGGCACTTTGTTCATTTGAAAAGTTTTTCAACACTTTATTTTTGTTGTAACATTGCAAAGGAAAAACTTTTTGGTTCAGCATTGATACTCGGTCTTTATGAAAATTAATTGTTAAAGCTCTTCCTATTAATTACAGCTTTTTTGTGATACCGGAGATATATCGATTCAGAATTTTCAGAGTTCATTCAAGCTTAATATATCTCGAAAAAATTATGACAAATTGTAATAATGATAACTAAAATCTGTTATTTCCGATTCATCGAAAACTATGCAAAGCCAAATTTTAAACTTAATAGTTAATTTTAATTTTTTTTACAATTTAGAAAAGTTTCTGGGGAAGTTACCAAGTTATTTTTTAAATAAAAAATAACCAAACTTGCTTAAATAATTTCCAAATTATAAATAAATATCTCAAATTCAAGGATTAACGCAATTACAGCTCTTTTTGCACATTTTATAAAATTAAAAAAAAAAAAAAAAAACAACAATAAAAAAACATTAAACAATATTTGTTTGAAATGAAAATTTTGTATACTTTTTAAACGAATTTACTACATTTTATTATTTTAAAAAACTCTCTTTCCTCTTTATTTATTTTTTTAAAAATTTAAATGAGTTTTAGTTAAAAAAAAAAAACAAAAACAAAGCAAACTTTTGTAAAATATAGTTAATTTTTAAGTATTATTGTACTTAATTATAATTAAAATAATTAGAAAGAAATAAAACTTTAATTTATGCTTAAAACAAACACAAGCAAACAATAAGAACTAACAAAAAAATTTAAAAAATAGCAAGAACAAAGAACAAATTTCGTTAAAATTAGAAAGCAACAAGAAGTGAATATACAAAAAAATTAAAAAAAAAAAACTAAGCAAAATAGAAAAAGTGAACATCGATCTGAAGCTCCTATAATTAGCAACTAAAGAGAACAATTAATTTTTAAATTAAATTTAAAAAATATTTAACTAATTATTAAATTAAATAATTTAAAGCAAAAAAAAAAAAAAATAATAACTAAAAAGTAAAACAGAAGATAAAAATCGAATGGTAGCTATAAAAAAAAAAAAACATAAAACAACAACCAACATATAAATAAAATCAGTTATATTTACTTAATTTTTGTTATTTTATTTTATCATATTTTATTTCTACTATATTATTATTATATTATTTTTTAGTATTTAATTTGCTGCATCATTTGTTATATTTGAAATAATTTTATTTATTTCATCATTCTTCACTTTTTAAAAGGTACTTAATTAAATATAATTTAATATTATCATAAATAATTAAAATATTTTTTAAAAGATAATTTTGTTTAATTCTTTATTTTTAAATCTTAATTGTTGAATATTTTATTTTAGTTTTCTTAATAATTTTAATATACATATATATATAATTTTTTTTTTAATTTCTAAGCAAAACATATGAATGTATTTTTATTATTTTTTAATAAAATGACAAGTTTTTTTCTGCTGAAATATAATTTTGTTTTATTTTTTTCGCTGTAGGTTTTTTGAGAATTTCTTTTTTTCTATTTTTAATTTATTTCTTTAGTTTAAAGAGGAATTGAAATGTGACAAATAATTATTATTTTTTTTTAAAGCAAAACTTAAACCAAATAATACAAATTTGGAATAAACTAAATAAAAATATTTTTCTTGTTTTTAGGTATTCAGTTTTTTCTTTAAATATTTTCAATAAAACTCGCAAAAAAAAAAACAAAACAAAAATCTCCCTGCAAAAAAAAACAAAAACAAAAATCTCCCTGCAAAAGAAAATCACAAAAAACTAGACAAATTTTTTTTTATTTTTCATAAGTCCAAAAAACAACAAAATTCATTACTCAAAAACAATAAAACAAAATATGCCAAAAATATGAAGAAATAAAAAGCAGAAATCCTGAATTTTTAACATATCGAAATTTTTATGCATATTTAAAACTTAAAGTAAACCAAAAAAGAAACAAAATTTAAATAAAGCTTAAGTTTAAAAAATGTAAAAGATAAAAAAAAAAAAATTATATATACATACATATATAATTTATTATTAATAAAAACTTAGCGTTAAAAAAACAGAAGCAAATCAAGAAGAAGAAAACAAAAAAAAATGTCCCAACTGCAATGCAAACAAAACATAATCTTAAACTTAAATAAAAAGGAAAAAAAAAGTCATTTGAGAACAAGAAAAAAAAAAACTTAAATAAATAAAAAATGTTAACTTTAAGCCAAAAGAAATGAAAATTAAAAACAAATTGCAAGAAAGTAAAGGAAAAGAAAACAAAAAAAAAAAAAAATGAACATAATTTATAAAAGCATTTTAGTATAGCAAAATTATTTTCCGTTTTTAAATACAATAATTTTAACTTAAAATTTTTTCCTACTTTTTAAATTTAGTTTTGAAAATTTGATAACAAAAAATTAACTACGCATTTGCGCATTTATTTAGCAAAATTTTTTAGCCAAAAATTATGTTGTTTTAGTTAAAGCAAAAATGTTTTAAAATTATAATAATAGTTAAAATTTCGTTAGTTTATTGTAAATTTATATGAAATAACAACAACAAAGTTTATTAAAAATTTTTATCATTTAACATTTTCTTTTTTTTTTTTCTGTTGTTCCGAAAATTGTTAAAGGCTGTCAATTTACTTGCTCTCTCTCCCTCACACACAAACTTTTGTTGTGTTCTCGTTTGTTCAGATACAATACTGTTCGCTCTGAAGCTTTGGATGACGAGCAGTGGTTGTTAGTTTACAGTTTGGAAATCTTTACATTAACTTTGTCGGTTTTTACATTTGACAATTTTTTAAAGCAATTGTTTTTTTTTTATGCACGATAGATCGTAGAAGAGAGAGGACTAGTATCCTTTTTCCACTCTTTCGCCAGAAAACTCAAAGAATGCAACTTCAAGAATTACGCAATGTGAAAACACACTACACTCTCAGTTGTTCGTTCGCTCTTTCTCTACTTTTTTCAGACTTTACAGTTTTAAAGTTTGTGTTTAACGTTATTAGATTGTGTTAATATTTGAACAACACTGGAATTATATGCTGCTCTCAACAAATGAAAGTAAACCGCACGTTTCACGAATTCACGTTCTCTCAATGAGCTCATGAGCATGCACTAAACAGAAATCAAAAGTGTATTCATTTTTTTGGTGCTTAATTCATTTGTGTTCCGTTCGTTTGAATGAGCGGAACAAAATGAAAAGGAACGGTTTGTTATTGCTTGTTTTTGTTCTCTGGCTGCTCTTGTTAATTTGTATTGCTTTTTTGGTCTTATGTGAAATTGATTTATTTCTAAGTTTTTGGTTATTTTAATATTTTCAGTAAAATTTTATATAGTTTCTTAAGTAGATACAATTTACTTACCTTATATTTGCAAGAATATATTTTTATTCATTTTCAATACATGCGTTTAATTGAATTTCTCGAATCGCAATGTGGTAAAAGTAAACAAAAATCTATAGATCAAATTATATGTAACGGAAACTATTTAGAAATTCGTTGAATTAAAGAAGCATAAAATTTATTTTAAAAATCATTAAATTCACTTATTTTTCAATTTCATTCGCTCCCTCTCCCTCTGTCTCTCTTTTAAGTTTGAAATTCTAATGTCACCATTAAGTTTGCTCAACAATGCTACTTCGCAGGCTTGACTAAAGTTTGGTTAGGTTGAAATGGTTGCCCCATCACTGGGACAGATTTAGAAGAATGTGGGCACTTGAACCTCATCCGATATTTTTTGCAATTACCAAAGCTATGAAGTCAATCAATGAAATAAGAATACTTAAGTTAGAGTGCTCATCAAAACTACTTAGTCATATCCACATTCACTTATAAAATTAAATTTTGCAATTTCAAGTACTCAATTATTCTTTAGGTACTGCGACAAAATGATTTTTTATTAAACTCAAACACTTTCGCACAAAATAATTCTGAAAACTATTCGATTTTTCACTTTCAAAATTAAATATGCAGTGAAACAAAAAACAGTTAAATTTATCCAAGTAAAATTGCGTGCCTCCGCCGCACGACAGCCAATTCTTGAAGCGTAGTATTTAGAAGATATTTTTGTTGAAATTAATTTACATAGGTATTTTCCAACACTGCGAATAAAATCAATAACTAATACATTAAGTTTTTCTGACAGAACTTCTTCGAATACAACTTTATTGCCCGAATAAAATTAACACTTTTGTTAGATTTATTTTTCGCAAAATGATAGCGGTTCTACGTTTCTTTTCGTTATATTTTTTGGTTAGAATAAAATCTATAGCATGCTTTTAGGCCGTTATTGGAATTGAAACACCAAAGCATTTATTGATATGAAGCTGCTTGCTCTGAAAACCTTATTACCGGATGCGTTGCCAACACTTTGCAATGTTCTTTAAATAATTTTGTTTGTTGATTAAAAGCCACGTACTTCCTAAACGATTTGTATATCTTTGGCAGCGTATGCCGTTTATAACTATGAGGGTTGAACAAAGGACCACCCCCACCAACATGGCTACCCAGGAAGTTAAAATGATTATCTCTTGAGTTTGGGTACTTTAGTTTTAACCGTTTGTTACAGGTACTACAACGGGATTTCTGAAATAATTAAATGTTTAATGCAATAATAATTGCTCTGGTAAAAGCAGAAGGTTACTTTCTACCATATGGGAGATTTTTAATATCCTTTGCTGTTTATATAGAACAAAATACATTGGATTTCTTGTTTCAACCGAGATTTTTAAGATGCTGCACATAATGACATTTGAGTGTATGTATGTCGTTTGACTTCACAAAAAGTGGTGAGGGAATAACCAAACCTTAACAACATGGCTACTCTCGAAGCTATCTAGATCATCCTTTTAATATGTGGGATTAAATTTTTACCAGAGCTCTGCATTCAAAAATGTTCTATAGGTGGAACAATTCTATAGTAAGTGGAGGGTTAATTCTTTTCACAACAGCGAGATTTATCGAAGCTTACATAATGAATTCTGATACTACCATATTTTACACAGTTTATTCTTTTGTGGCTGCTGGGTGCATGATCTTTATCAAGCTCTACACGTAATATTAAATATATAGTTGAAGTTATCAGCTGAAGTTTTTAAATCTGTTGCTGAAATTTCAAAAGGACCACTTAATGGGTAGTGCACTACCTCAACGCACTTTATTTATACCATAATATTAAAAATAGCGCTTAAAGATTCACACAAGAATAGGTGATTTTGATGTCCTTAAAGCGTAAGCCGTTTATAACCAGTAAGAGGTGAGGAAATTACCACTTCTATCAACATGGCTACCTGCGAGGATATCTTGACCATCTTTCAACCGATTGAAAAGATAAAGTTTCTTAACGTTATTTTCGAAACAATTTCAAGTTAAGTGCGGAGTTAATTCTAACAACACTGAGGTTTAAGGGAGTTTTCTACATAATACCGGAACTTTGAAGTTTTGATCTCATTTTATTAAGTTACTATTAAAGTCCATGATCTCATTCATATAAAGCTTACACGTAGACCACTTTCTAAACTATGATACCTAGTACTGATAATATAGTTAATTACTTTCTAAATGATTTTAATATTCTTTCGAGCGTACGCCGTATTCAGCATACAGAAGTGATCTAATAATCACCCAACCACCATGGATATCCGAAAGAATATCATCTTCATCATAAATATGTATTTTTTTTTTTCAATAACTCTAACTAAGAGTTTATAGAGTTGATTCAATGATTTGGATATTTTTTCAAGCGTACGCCGTTAATATGTACTTACTAGAGATGAGCAAATAGCCATCTCTAACCCCATGGCTATCTGAAAAAGTATCTAGATCTAGATATTTCAAATCAACAGCACTCAACCTATAAGTTTATACTATATATGAAACGGGTTAGTTCTAATAAAAGGAAAAATTCATTTTTTAGTCTTTTCCAGCCTGACAATAGCAGTCATTCAAAAACAAGGCTTCGTCCTTTGCATCTTATACGCAATACTCAAAATTCGAACACAGTACCTTCAAAAAAAAGAGCTTTACCTAGGAGCTACCCTATGTAGTAATCTTCAAGTTTCTCTTTTTTAAGTTTAACTGTTACTACGATTTTGATATTTTTCGTCGTATATTACAAAGATGAGCAAACCATCAAGGCTACCCGTGAAATGTCGTAATCAACTCTCAACTATTTGTAGGCAAATTTTTACCTGCGCCATGAATACAAAAAAAAAACATTTCCATAAAATTAGCATAGTTATGCTACCTTTCAAAGGTTAATAGGTTATTAGTATTTTTAATTTGGAACAAATTTTTGCAAATTTCCTCCAAATTTGGCAGTTCACACTTCAAATAAATTAGTAAAAAATTCTTGCAGTAGCATCATTGTTCATTTAAAGCCTAATAATTGAATTTAATTCAATTTTTACTAGTTAACTTTTTATGTTTTAATTACTTTTTAAACGATTTTAATATCTTTGCTAGTGTATGCCGTTAAATGCATGAGAGGTGATCTATGACCACCTTCACCAACATGGCTACCCAACAAGATATCGTGGTCATCTTTGAATTTAGTTATTTGAATTTTTCAGCACATAAAAGTTCAAATAAAAATTGCCTGAATGTAATGTATGATACCTAATTTTGCTTAAGTTCAAGGTTGATGCTTATGACAACAGCAAAGGGAGATTCTTCATAAAATCTTATACTTTGCCCTTTACACTAGGGTTGTATTTAGAGGGGAGTTTTGAGGGCTTTGAACCCCCGAAATGTGTGGAAACTATCACCTAATTTTAAATATTAATTGCCAGTGCAAAGAAAAAAAGTATGAAATAAAATTTATAATCTAATGATTTTTTTGTTTGTTTTCTTTCTTAAAAGTCAGAAATATAAGGATGTAATTTTAGTTACACTATGCGACGAAATTTGATTTGTTTTTAACATGGGGCTTGACTTCGGATTCAAAAAGAGGAGGTGATACTGAGCAATTCTGCATTCATAGTTTTTCTAGGTTAGCAACTGTTTTTGATGTAAAGTTTTCGCCTTAAAGCTGAGTTTAAAAAGCTTAAAAATTAATTAAAAATAGAAAAAATTATCAGATCCTTATAAATTTAGACTTATTTGAAAGGTAATAAAAAATAATATTTTATTATATAGGATATTTGGAGTTTTCCCACCTATAAATGGTTTGTTAGAAGCAATTAAATATATGAAAATAGAAAAAAATGGAGATTATGATGGACTGGAGAAATAGAGAGGCATGTGAAATTCTTAAAAAATTTCCATAATATTGTTAATAACACTCCAAGATTGAGTCTTAACAAGAATATATTTTCGATTTTAAATTATATTTAAAAAATAGAAAAGGAAAATTCATACCCCCTTTTCCCCCTCTCCATCACTATCTCGTTTTTTACTGTCGTCGCATTACCTTGATGCGGCAAATTTTTCAAATAATATTTCCAAAAAAAAATATACCACTTTATTTCCTTTTCAATAAGTATAAAATAACAATGAATTAACAATTCTTTCAAATTTTTTATTAATTTTTAAACTTTTTAAATTCAGTCCTAGGACAAAAATTTCAAAAAAAAAAAACGTAGAAAAACTGTGAATACGGGATTGCTCAGCAGAACTTCCTATTTTAGAATCCGAAGTAAAAGCTTATGTCAAAAAAATATGTCACACAGTGTTATTGAAGAACTTTTACAATAAAATGGTTGGACAAAATTGTTTCATGTTAGAGTTATAAAAATTCCGGTTCCTATTTTCATGGAGTTTTCAGAAAAAAACTTGAAGAAGGAACAAAGTTTAGTCAATAAAATAATAAATCTGACGGGAAAAACAATTTTCGCCAGATATATTGGAATTAAATTGAATTTACAAATGAAACCTTCTCCTTGGATCCGCTAGTGTTTATATTTAATTTCTTGTATTAAACAAAAATTTCATAAAATTTTATTTTGGATATTTCCTTGTAATGAAAACTCCCCGAACAGCCGAACTTTACACAGAGCTCAATTCACGTGGTTGCTGCTTTGATGCATGATATTGTTCAAACGATCAGAAACGATTTTGATATCTTTACGAGAGTAAGCCGTATAAAAAAAGAGGTTGACAAATAAAAACCCCTACCAACAGTGGCTACCCGCGAAGATATCGTCTGAACATCTATGAAGTTTGTGCAACAAGTTTTTAGAAGTTTTTTTTATGGTAGAATTTAGAATCAGGTCTAGAGTTAGTTATTTCTTTTTTTCTTCTTTTTTTTTTTTTGGTATTTTATTACAACAGACGTAGGTACTGTTAAAAAATAATTATTTTCTCTGGAATACTTGATGCCGGAAGATGCACATAATTTCACTTGAAAATTCAAACAAATATTACTTGCATACATGTTGTAAAGAATAGGTAAAATTTCAGTTTTTATATATTGAAATAGTAATTACATATATTTGACTTAATTTGTAGAAGATTGTGATATCTTTTTACGAGCATATCATCGCCTGAGGATTGATTTGGAGTATAGGTATATGAATTTGTACACACATAAGCTAAATCAGTTCTCATGCGACGATATGCCGTAGGAGTAGGAGTTCGACCGGCAAATGACCACCTCTAATAACATGGCTAAACAATGGGATATCATTTTCATTTTTCGAATAAGCAGAAAATACGTTTTTGATATCTTTATGAGTGTATGCCGTATATTAATGTAAAAGAGGTGAGCAAATGACCACCTCAACCATTATGGTTATCCCAGTGGATATATTTTAGTTATAATTTAAGTTTGACCTTTTATATATTTTAAAACGTTACACAAGTTATAAGTTTCCAAATGATATTTCTAAAAAAAAATTAAAAATTCAAAGTAAAGTGCAGAGTTGAATCTTCGAACAGCATCGAAAACCTTTGTTACTTCCTCCTACTGTCGTGATTTTATATGCAGGTAGGTTAGGTTAGGTTGGAGTGGCTGTCGAGAGACACACTTAGGCCTGAACGGCCCATTGTGATACCACATAGTTGGACCTACAGTTTAACGCCGATTCCGAACGGCGGTGTGGCAATTTTTTATCGGCTTGGTGGTTTTGCCATTACCAACCAATGTATGTACTTGTACACTATCTTATAATTCTTATACACTTTATATTGATAGTGAATATAAGAAAGTAATGAAAATTAACCACCAGACGAAGACGGGAATCGAATCCGAACCTCCCAGATGAAAGTCTATTGCACTATCCACTAGGCTATCGAGGTCGTCAATCAACAGGTAGATAATTCGAAAAATATTTATATGTTACAATTCTAAGGATTAATTATATACTTGTATTATTTGCTTTATATATTATTTCGATATCTTTCCGAGAGTATGCCGTTCGATGATAAGGGTGCAGGGACTATTATCAGAATTATTTTAAAAAATTGCCCAAATCTTTAAATATTTGTTAAAAATATCCATTACAAAATAGAAAATATTTTTAGGCTGCCCATAACAATTACCACCAAAATATTTTTTTCTTTTTGTTACCTGTAACCAATATCATAGTCAAAAATGTTATTTTGGTTACCTATAACCAAACTCGTAACAAAATATTTTATTTTGGTTACCAATACACAGTGACGCGAAGATTACCTAGTTATAAAAATGAAAGTAGTTGATTCTCATACATTTTTTTGATGCTGAAAACAAATGTGGTTCGTCAGAACTTTGTGTAATTTAAGATCAAATTGTAAAAAATATTTTTTTATGCTAATAGATAACTAAAAACAACTGTTTAGTTTAAAAAATGGTTGCAATAGCGATTCGAAATAAAATTTTAGCTTCGGTAATTCTTATGGGCATCAAAAAAAATAAAAAACACTACTAACGATTTGTGACAAAAAAGAAAAAATCTAATTATTTTGTAGGAGACATAGTGCAAGTTGTAGGTCTAGCCGGACATTAAATAACTGCATACTCGAAATTTTGAATATACCCTCAAAATCTGAACTAAAGGCAAAAACCCCATTTTTGGGAGGTCCAGGTATATGCTTGGTCATAACTCCATTTGTTTTTTGAAATAATAATTCTTAACCCTCTCAAGAGAATGTGTATTTCCCGTGGTAGGAAAAATCGAGATGTAGATTTTCTTGTTTAGGAGCCCCCAAATAGTAAAAAAAAAACTACTCCGACTTTCACAAAATGTAATGATAATGTAACGAGGAGGAAGAAACAGCAGAACATATTTTATGCAACTGTGAAGGTCTAATGAGGACCCGACTTCGTTACTTGGGAAATTCTATCCTACAACCGCAAGACATTGCGGATTGTTCTCCTAAAGAGATATTAAATTTCCTCAAAGGAAATAAACTCATAGGAGAACTAAAAAGACAATAAATCTTTGAGGTATATCACAATAGGTCCTACATGGCCGCAGTGATCTGGGAAATTATTGCCCACCTCCGTATTAATCTAATCTATACAAAATGTGTCTCTATCGACAGAGGAAGGTTCTATCTACATAAGAATTTACTTTTTACACAACTTTTTATTATTTATTTTTTTTAATAATTTTTTGAAATTGACAACACAAAAAAAAAAAAAAAAGAGAGCGCAAAAAAAAGTGAGGTTGCCCATAAAAATCACAATAATTTCGACGGTAACGCTTCAATTGTAACAAAATAAATTTCAAACGATAGAGGAAAAACAACAAAAACGTCAATACCAAAATTGTTTGGTTGGCATTTAAATCGAAGTCAGGAAAAATGTTCAAATTCATGTACACATAAGTGTACGAAATCCTGAGAGGGTTAAAATATTCTATAAAACCACAATTAAAAATTAAAAATATGAGAGTTCTCATTTTGAGTTACAGCTTTGGAGTTTTAACTTAACTTACAACTAAAAATCGGTTTTTTGGCCCAAGTCCAGATTTTGAGGGTGCATTTGAAATTTTCAATATGTAGTTATTTTTAATTCATCTAGGCCTACAACATGTACTAGGCCTCGATCAAAGTGATTTTTCACTGTACCATGATTAGTGACATTTTTTTTTTTTTTTTGAAATCATAAATTTTTAATGATTTTTTTGTCTTAAAAAAAATTTCTATTTTAGATCCCTGAACCAGTGATCAAACGATCACCACCACAAGGCTACCCGGGAGGATATCTTTATTATTGTTAAAGTTTTTGAGTGTAAGTTCTTGTTAGCGAGCTTAGAGGTTCTCCTAGCAGTCATACCTAAATTAGAGCGTCAGCGTCGCCAAAACTCTCATTTTCCCATACTAAAATAAACGATTTTAACATATAAGCAACGCAATGCTTCAATTTAGGTATGACTGTAAGATATTTCCAGAATAATTTGATATTAAGTTGGAAGGGAATTATGTTAGCAGAGAAGTTCTTATCTGCCTTCTACTTCCTTTAAAGATAACTAAATTAAAGCTGTGGAATGTTATAAACTTCGGGATATGATTCTTATTTTCATTACCTATATTTTATTTACTTTTAATGCGATTTTTAAATGTTTACAAGCGTATGCTATATTGACCATACAGGTGATTAAATGCTTACCCCTGCCAACATGGCTATCCGAGAAGATTTCTTAATTATCATTCAAACTCATAGACTTCAATTTCAACACTGCTATTAATACGAGTACTAAGTTTCTGAAAGGTATTTCTGGGAACAATTCAAGTATAGAAATAATTCTTTGAACAACAGCGATTCTTGCCTAGTACAGAAACTTTTTAATGACATTTGATGCTTTGATCTCTACACTAAGCTAATTCTGTTTGGTTGGTGCAAAATATTTCTCAAATGTCATACATATTGATTTTTTAAAGTTCTAACAAGAATTTTTTGTATGTGAAATATACATAGTCTATGATTTTATGGTGATTTAGACATATTTCCGAGTGTATGCCGCATTTTCATTATAAGGGGTGAGTAAATGACTACCCGTAATGACTTCTCGATCGTCTTTCAAAAATTTTTCCATACCAAGTTCCAGCAGTTTATGATATTTCTGAAATAAAATTCAAACTTAAGTCTAGAGATAATTCTGTAGGAACAGAAAGACTTCCTACTATCAGGCTTAATCTCATTTGCTATTGTGCTCTTTACCTAAACTCGATTTCGTTCCGTTACTACTAGGTACTTGATATTAAACAACTTGATTTTGTAAAATTTATTCTTGTCATGATTTTAATTTTAATTCAACAGTGTAAAAAATTATGAGAACATTTCCCTACATCTATTCCTCCAATAATTTCGGAGACACAAACATCGAAGAATGCACTGTTATGTTCTAAAACGTGCAGAACTCGCCAATTCATGGGCACCTAAAGCCAACCAGCTTCAACGGGGTGTATTGAGCGCCTTTTGACGTAATTGTAAATAGGGTTTCTGTTGTTAGACTAAATACTTTTCAGGTATTATATTCGTTAGACTGGATCCGAAATCGTATTGCACAGTATTATTTTTTACTTACTTTTTAGACGATTTAGATATAAGATATTAGATATTTCTACCAATGTTCATGTAGTTTTCCTACATTTGGTATATATAGGTAAATTTTGGTAAAGTTTGAGTTTCTTTAAACGCTACACATAATAGCTCTTGAAAGTTTAAACAAAAATTGTATACATATAAAGTATATGTAAAATTTAAGATTGCTATGATTTCAAGAGTTAATCACCTATATTTTATTTACTTTTTAGATGATTATTATATTTTTGTGAGTGTACGCCGTTAATATTTTCAAAGAAGTGATCTATTGAGCATTTCTACCAACATGGCTATCCGCAATGATATCTTGATCATCTTTCAAGTTTTTGTAGGTGAATTGTTGCCAATGTTACGCGAGCACAAGTTTTCAGGGACAAGTGTACCTCATCTACTGTTTTTTTTTATTTGATGCTGTGCTCTAGGTAAAGATATAAAGATATTATTTAAAAGCTGCTAATAATTAACTAGCAACTTACATTCTAAGTATAGCTTTTTTAGCAGATTACAATTCTAAACAATTTTCATTATATTTTTCTTACTTTTAAGATGATTTTTATATCCTTTAGAGTGTACGCCGTCGAGATGCAACCAGAAGTGATCAAATGACCACCTCTACCAACAAGGCTATCCGGGAGGATATCTTGGTCATCTTTCAAGTTTGTACGTGAACATTTTTAACTATAAATTTCTATACAATATTTGTAGAATAATTTAGAGTTAAATGTTCATTTAATATAATTAGTTCTTCTGACAACTCAAGGTTTCCTCCGATTCTCTGAACTGATTTGGTACTTTACATCACTAAATGTTGACTGGTTTGAAAGGGTTTTTTATACTTACCCGGTCTTTTCAATGGAGATTCGGTCATCCTCTTTTGCGGATTCCACCACCATAGCTCGAATAGAACGCCTTCCTATGTTTTTTCAGCCGAGCAATGGCTGTTAAGACCCCATCATTGTCGGGCGACGGTACTTCAACGTTGTCAGTGTTTGGGGTTTCTACTCACATCTTTCGGCCTCTCCTTTCTTGCACTTAAGAAGACGTTTCTCTACCCACCTCAACTATTTTTTGCTTCAGTAGCTTCGCAATACTCTTGATCGTACCACATATTTTTCGGTCGACGGTGGTAACCTAGTACCTTCTCGGCAGCCGCACATATAGAACAGGAAATGTGTTTCTACTGCACGCGTATATCAGCTCGTTGAAGGGTGTTTTGTTTTAGAAGGAATGAAAGTCGATCAGTTTCATACCGTTGCCGGTGACTTCGTTGTGAAGACTGAATTTTTCGATCGTCGGACCAAAGAGACTCTCCTTGCCCACCTTGGTATTAAAGGTGCCTAACGCGATTTTAATCTCGTAGAGAAGGCAACACTTATAGACTTTGTAGAGGAGCTCGTGCATTGGCGTGAACTTCGAGACAAGATGACGCAGTCTCTTGCCAATCCCCAATCCGGTACCAAATTCGTGTCTCAGATCGTAACAGAAGTAGTAGATGTCACAGAATGCCCTTTTTGAGTAACTCTGTCCCATCCAACACATTTCCTGGATAGCAAATGATATTAGTGAAAGACATGGTTACCCACTATTATTTGGATTATTTTTTTTTTAAAAGCTTTTAAAATGGTGTTTATATCCTTGAGAGTGTACGCCGTGGGAATAGTACTGGAGGTGATCGAATGACCACCCCTATCAACAAGGCTACCCGAGAGGATATTCCGGTCATCTTTCAAGTTTGCGCGTAAACATTTTTAACAATCTCAACAGTTCTTTGAATCATTTAGTCCTGGACTCTAGGTTAAGAGAAGAAATATCTTGATACATGATATCTTTCAAACGCTCTGCATAATGAACTAACAACTTAAATCCTAAGTATAGTTTTTTAAGCAGATTATGATTCCAAATATAAAAGTTTAATTATAATTTTTTTACTTTTAAGATGGTTTTATATCCTTGAGAGTGTACGCCGTCGAAAAACAACTAGAGGTGATCAAATGACCACCTCTATCCACAAGGCTACCCGAGAAGATATCTTGGTCATCTTTCAAGTTTGTAAGTGAACATTTTTAACAACAAATTTCTATATAATATTTCTAGAACAACTTGGAGTTAAATGTTCATTTAATATAATAAGTTCTCTTAGCACCTCAAGGTTTCCTCCGATTCTCTGGACTGTTTATGTTTTTGATATCAGTAAATTTTGACAGGTTTGCAAAGGGTTTGTTATAGTTATTTGGTTTTTCTTACGAAGATTCAGTAGTCTTCTTCTGGGCGTTCCAACACTGTGGCTCGAATGGAACAACTTCATAGACAGAGTGTTTTCTTCCATTTGCTCAACATAGCCTAGCCAGCGAAGTCGAGGGAGCTCATATGCTCTTGAATACTTCAATCTCGGCATACAGCTCATAATGCTCACGGTTCTATCTTGTTCGGCCCACACATATTGTACCTAACGGAATATCTTCTCGAACGTACATAACAGCCTCTCATCATTGGCGGCCAATGTCCACGTCTCAGCGCAGTGCATTAGGACGGGAAAGATGAGTGATTTATAGAGTGTTATTTTTGTCCGTCGAGAGAGTGCCCTGCTTCTCAATTGCGTACCATCTGTATCGCTTCTTAGCAGCTCGAATCAGGTCAGTGTACGTATCCGTACGCGATTTGCTACACAAAGGCGTGTACGGATCTTGACTGCAACCAAGTAATGGTCAGAGTTGATGTTTGCACCACGTATCGTGCGTATAGTTTATTTGAGGCGTGCCTTCCGTCGATCACAAAGTGATCAATTACGTTTCGTGTTTTTTAATCAGAGTTGGAAGTTCTTATGAATATCGAAATGTTAGAATCTTGTGGTAGTGACTGTCATGTTCCGTGCCGCAGCGAAGTTGATCAGTCTCATATTGTTGCCGGTGGATTTGTCGTGAAGATTGAATTTTTCGATCGCCGAACTTAAAAGACTCTCCTTGCCATCTTGGCATTAAAGGCGATTAACACGGCTTTAATGTCGTGGCTCGCAGAAATAATTGTTGGTCGCTTCTTTCTTCTCATGCTTCTCATGGACATAAATTAGGCAGTTTTTGCAGCTTTTTAACTTGATGCGGATAGTGTCTTGGCGTTCGTGTACTGGTGTGAACCTCACGATAAAATGACGCAGTCTTTTGCCAACCACAAATCCAACACCAAATTCGTATCTCGGATCATGACAGCCGTAGTAGCTGCCACAGGATGCTCTTTTGGAGCAACCCTGCCTCGTCCATCACATTTCCTGGATAGCAAATGATGTCAGTGAAAGACATGGTTGCCCACTACTATTTGGATTATTTTCCATTTACTTTTAAGATGGTTTTTATATTCTTGAGAGTGTATGCCGTAGAAATAGAACTAGGGGTGATCAATAGAGCACCCCTACCAACAAGGCTACCCAAGAGGATATTTTGGTCATCTTTCAAGTTTGTGCGTGCAACCTCTAAAGTTTTTTTTTATATCATTTGATTCTGTGCTCTTGGTAAAGATCACAGGTATCTTAATACATAATAATACAGAATAATATTCTAACATTATATATATTATATTTTTCTTACTTCTAAGATGGTTTTTATATCCTTGAGAGTGTACGCCGTCGGTAAAGAAGCAGAGGTGATCAAATGATTACCTCTATCAACAAGGCTACCCGAGAAGATATCTTGGTCATCTTTCAAGTTTGTACGTGAACATTTTTAACAACAAATTTCTATACAATATTTTTAGAACAATTTGGAGTTAAATGTTCATTTAATATAATAAGTTCTCTTAGCACCTCAAGGTTTCCTCCGATTCTCTGGACTGTTTATGTTCTTAATATCAGTAAATGTTGACAGGTTTGCAAAGGGTTTGTTATATTTACTTGGTCTTTCCAACGAAGATTCAGTAGTCCTCTTCTGGGCGTTCCACCACCGTGGCTCAAATAGAAACCTTCATAGCCGGAGCGTTTTCTTTTATTCGTTCAAAATGGCCAGCAAAGTCGCCGGAGCTCATATGCTCTTGACTACGTCAATCTCAGCGTACAGCTCATACTGTTCACGGTTCAATCTTATTCGGTCCATGCATATTCTACCATAGATCTAACGGAATATAATAGGACATAAATTAGGCTGTTTTTGCAGTTTTTTTACTTGATGCGGATAGTGACTTGACGCTCGTGTACTGGGGTGAACCTCAAGATAAGATGACGCAGTCTTTTGCCAACCACAAATCCAACACCAAATTCGTATCTGGGATCATGACAGCCGTAGTAGCTGCCACAGGATGCTCTTTTGGAGCAACCCTGTTCTGTCCATCACATTTCCTGGATAGCAAATGATGTCACTGAAAGACATGGTAGCCCACTACTATTTGGATTATTTTTTACATCCTTTTAATATGGTTTTTATATCCTTGAGAATGTACGCCGTGGGAATAGTACTGGAAGTGGTCAAATGACCACCCCTACCAACAAGGCTACCCGAAAGGATATCTTGGTCATCTTTCAAGTTTGTACGTGAACATTTTTAACAACCTCAACAAAGAGCTCTAGATTAAGAGCACAAATATCTTGATACATGATATTATTCAAACGCTCTGCAAAATGAACTAACAACTTACATTCTAAGTATAGCTTAGGATTCTAAATATAAAAGTTTAATTATAATTTTCTTACTTTTAAGATGGTTTTTATATCCTTGCGAGTGTACGCCGTCGAGATGTAACTAGAGGTGACCAAATGATCACCCCTACCCCCATGGCTATCCGGAAGGATATTTTAATCATTTTTCAAGTTTAAGAAAAACAAAATAAAACAAACCAAATAGATAAATAAATGTTGCTTATTATTTCGGCCTGGGTCAACATGGTGTATTATGTGTTGGTCGGTTTTGGTCTCTTTATGAGCGTATGCCGTATTCTGTATTTATAAGAGGTGTTCAAATGGCCACCCCTACCAACATGGCTACCTGCAAAGATTTCTTCTTGATCATTTTTCAATTTCATGGATGTAAATTGATTCAGCAACAAGCTTCTAAATGATATTTCTGAAAAAATACAAACGATATAATAATAGTGAAAGGCATGATTGCCTCCTACTATTTGAACTTACTTTTAAGCTGGTTTTTATATCGTCACGAGTGTACGCCGTCGGAATATAACTAGAGGTGATCAAACGACCACCCCTACCAACAAGGCTACCCAAGAGGATATCTTAGCAATTTTTCAAGTTTGTGCGTGAATATTTTTAATAACATCTACGGTTTTTTATATCATTTAAGGCTGTGCTATAGGTAGGGAAATGGTATCGGAGGGAAAGTATCGATACTATACTCATTTGAAGTATTGGCTGAAAAATATCGGGTACTCAAAAGTATCAACATAAATGTACTCGATACCTAAGTATCGGGTTTCGATACCTGATGTAAAAAAAATCATAAAATGCGTTTAAAAAATTTGCGAATTATGTATAAATTTTTGGTTTTTATTAAGTTTTTGGAATATATATGTACATAAGTCGATATATAAATAATGAACACATATACCTATATATATATATAAAATATATAAAAAATGTAGATATTTTTTGAATATAGATTCATATCGCACCCTAACTACAAAACTGGCACAACCTCTGTTCAACCAACCCATCCTCTGTTCAACAATTTCGCTACCTCTATTCTTCAAGCACATATCTCTAAAAGTACCATTTCGCAGAAAACAGAGCAAACTAAAGGTTTGAAAAGCAACTTTAGTGTTTAAGTGGAAATACTATGTTTTTTTATTCATAAAAACTCGCTGAGAACTTATTTCTATCTAGATTCATAGGTGATTTTATACAATGTAAACAAAAAAAACCCTTAAACTTGAAATACTTGGTTGAAGAATAGAGGTAGCAATTTGTAGTATGTATTTTTAAATATAAATTAGCATCATCAGAATGCATATATTCAAAAAAGTACAAGTCGTACTGTTTAATTTTGATTGCATTTGCATTTTAATTTTTTGATACTAACTTTTGTACTGGAAATTTTGAAAAGTATCGAATTTCGATACCAGCATCAATGTACTCAATGAGTACAAGTACTCATAAGTAATAAAAGTATCGAGTAAAAAAGTAACGGGCATCGGGCTGAAAGTATCGAGTACTCCAAGTATCGAGTACCGATACCATTTCCCTAGCTATAGGTAAAGAACACACGTGATATTATTCGAACATTATATATATAATATTTACCTAACTTTTAAGATAGTTTTTATATCCTTCTGAGTGTATGCCGTTGAGAAATATAATTAGAGGTGATCAAATGATTATCTCTCCCCACATGGCTATCCGGGAGGATATTTTAATCATCTTTTAAGTTTTTGTATGAATTTCAAGAACAATCTGGAGTTAAATGCAATTATTTTAAATATTCCCGAAATAAAATCCTCCGTATTCCTATAGAAAAGAAAGGAAAAAGAAACAAGTTTTCCCGAATGTTTCATTCGAAAATATTTAGAATAGGACTGAATAAGCTCTTCTGACAACTTAAGGCTTCTTCCGGTTCTCTGAATTGTTTTTGATATCATTAAATGTTCACTAATTTTCAAAGAGTTTGTTATACTTCTAGCGTTAACTACCCACATTTTACTTCTGTTTTACTTGCTTTTGATATCTTTACGAGCGTAAGCCGTATGCGTTCTATAAGAGGTGATCAAATGACACCTCTATCAACATGGTTACCCGCGAAGATATCGTTATCATGTTTTTTTGTATACCTTATATAATTTGAAACGATATTTCTGGAACAATTCGTAGTTGCAAACAAAGTGCAGACAAAAACGAATCTCATGATTGCTCTTAATGTGGAAAGAGTTTTTCATAAAATTTGATGCTTTACCTTTTATATAGAACAATTTTCTTTTAGTTACTGTTTAATGCATGATATTGGTCAAATGCTTTCATTAAATTTACCTAATCATATTATAATTTTAGATTTAATTATTAGACGATTTGAAGATATCTTTACGAGAGTACGCCGTAAGGGCAAAAGTGAACATACTTGTATGATCACCTCCACAGTGGCTACCCGCTCTGATATTTTCAACAGCTATACCATAAATATTTTCCAGCCCTACATACATTGGAAATCAAACCTTTTTTACAATTTGCTACATTACTTTATTTTGGCATTCAAATTTTTATGATAACCATATAGAAAATCGGAAGTTTGAAACATTAAAAATACCAGCACAAACTTTTCTAAGCTTATGGGTGCTTCCTACTATCGCACATTGGATGCAGTGATCTTAACTTAATTTTTATGATTTTAAGATTAATTATATTTTACTACCGTTTTAGACGATTTTTATATCTTTACGATTGTACGCCATTCAAAATCTTACTTAGAAGTGATCAAACGATCACCTCTACTCACATGGCTACGTAAATTTTAAATTTTCGTCCAAACAATTTTTGTAATGGTAAAAGAAACGCACATCCATGCTTAAGTATTTTATAAACAAGACTTTGCGATACTGTCGTTTCTATTCCGTTACTATTCAAAATACAAAAGCGAAAGTTTTTATTCCAATTGTTACAAAATTCCTTTGCTACTGTCATTCTTCTTCCTATTCACCTACATTTACATTCACAATAAGTAAAATGGTCTCAATTGGTACAAATAAATAGGGGAATGTCGTCAAGGTTGAGGTACGTTTTGAAGTGTGCCCATAACTTCCTCGTAAGGTGGAATTTTTGAATCAATGCATACCAGTGGGAAGGTTTTGGAAGAAGCAAAATTTCTATGAAAATAAAGATGAAATAAATAAAAATGTGGCATTCAAAATACAATTTGGAGATATCTTTACGAGAGTACGCCGTTATTAAGGCAAAAGTGAACATACTCGTATGATCACCTCCACAGTGGCTACCCGCTGAGATATTTTCAACATTTGAGTTAAATTGGAATTCAAATTTTTTTATTAATATACAATACAAAGGTTGAAACAACCAGCACAAAACTATTCTATTCAAATGCAAATTTCTAAAATTAAACTTGAGTTATATTTTACTTTCGTTTTAGACGATTTTGATATCTTTACGAGTGTACGCCGTTGCAAATCGGACTTAGAAGTGAACAAACGACCACCTCTATTCACATGGCTACCCGCGATTATGGCTTATTCGTCTTACAAATATGCTTACATACAGTCTGTTCAACAAGAGCGTGTACGGCCTAAGTCCTTCAAAAATGCCCCAATCAAAAAAAAATATCCCACATTATTTTTAAAATTTTTTTTTGTCCAATACGCTGACATATTAATGTAGTGTCCAGTTACATAATTTTGAGTAATTTCATGGTAACGCGAGGTCATACCATTAACTAGCTTTTTGTCGCATGATTACGGCTGTCGTTTGATTTGAGCAATGCTCTTAACATTTTTTCTGCTCATCTTAAGCTTAATAATTGCTCAAAAATTTTCAATGTGGTTAGCATCTGGAGATTGAGAGGCACAGTCCAAAATTGCTATCCAATTTTTATCTTTTCACTTACAGCACAAGCAACTTTGATGTTTAGGGTCCTGCCCTCTTAAAGCACTCAATTTCAATTTCCTTCCCCAAACCAGTTATTGCCAGAAGATAAGAGTCTTTGCTGGTATAAATGGATTATGTACTGGATATCTGAATTTCTTGTAAACATAATTATTCTGTCGAAACTCTGTTTTGTAAAGTATCCCCAAACATGAGCTTTTCTAGGATGCTTAACAAATCGCAGAACCATCCTACTGACCTTAATAGACAAGGCACGTTTTATGCTGCCTACCGTCCATAAAAAATATGCGTCTGTAAAGCTACATCTCTCCAATCATTATCCATATGTTCGACAGCCCACAGGGTTAGATTATGGTAGCTCAGAATTCAACTTGGAATTCATTTAAGCGACTTTATATCCCTTTTGTATTAAGGAATATATTATTGACCTTCAGCTCCAGTTTTTGTTGGGCTGCTTCAGGTGTAATGGTAGAATTGGCGTCAGAAACTGCCCTAGGAGCACAATGATTTGGTAAGTCGTAAATATTCTGGAGCGTTAAAAAAAGCGGCATCCATTTCTTTACGAATGCTTTCAACTTTTTAAGGTATTTGCAGCACCTCCCTAGAACATTTTACATTCCTTTGGATGTGAGCATGTGAGCAAAGAATGACAGCTTAAAAACCTTTTGCATACACGGAGCTCGATTTAAAAAATTGCGTATTCAACGAAATTTTAATTGCGATTCTTTGAAAAGTTAGACAGTGCAATTTGCAATGAATTGTTGAATGTTGAAAATAAAGTCCAACTTGATACTTAGATTTGTTCGTACAATTAAGCCGAACACGCTCTTGTTGAAAAGACTGTAAATTTTGACAGTGTCATGAATGCCACAAGTTTCTAAACAATTTCTGTGTTTCTTTTGTAGCGGATATAGGATATTCAATGCAATGATAAAGGAAACGCGCATTCCTGTTTAAATATTTTATAAACAAAACTTTGCAATGCTATCATAATAAAAATATATTAGTTCTTATTTGCAATGGAAATAATTAAAAATAGCATAAAATACAAAAACGAAAGTTTTAGAAGCAATTATTAAAAGATTATATTCCATTGGCAGCACAAATGCCATTGTTTGTATTTGCTACTGTCCAGGGCCGTAGCCAGAAATTTTTATTATTCAAATAAATATTATTCAATGAGCATTCTAGTGCATTCTTTTTTTATCGTGAGGGACATAATTTCATTAACTCATTGACTTTCCACTTCTGATGATGTACCCAACCTCAAAAAAATTACCAAAAATAGTAGAGGCTCATTTTTTTCAAATGATCATCATTGGAAATTTGAGCCATTATCAATGATAAGGAACCCGGATGAGGTTGGCTTATATTCCCTAAATTCGTGAAGTCACAGCATTGAAAGAGATCTTTCTAGTCGTGGTGCTCTGAGCAATAATGCGTTAAAAAATTAATTATACTTTAAGATTGCCTCCTAAAACTGCATGGTCTGAGGTCAAAAACTTCCCATCACGTCACGTTTTAGGAAAAAAATGGGGTTCCAGCAAGTCTTATTTTACAAGGATCCGATAATTTTTTCTATTTTTATTAATTTTTAAACTTTTCAAACTGATTCAGGACGAAACCTTAAATCAAAAACAGTTACTGACCCAGAAAATCTATGAATGCAGGAGTGCTCAGTATCACCTTCTCTTTTTGAATCCGTAGTCAAACCTCATGTCGAAGAAAACAAATCGGATTTGATCGGTTAGTGTAATGGCAATTAATCTAAAAAATTAGAATAAAGCTTCCACATTTCGGGGGGGAGGGGGTCAGAACGCACAAACCCCCTCCTACCCTCCCCCCCTAAATACGTCCTTGCTACTGTCATTCTTCTTTTTATTCGCCTACTTTAACACTCACAACAAGTAAAATGGTCTCATTTAGTACAAATAAATGCACCGCTGATTTTAAATTAAATTAAAAATTAATTTCTTAATTTCATAGCAGGAATAGATATCCACCGCGATTTTTATCATATATAGGATTAATTCCTCGTACAAACAATTTTCAAATGGAGTATGCAACACAAAAGAAACGTAACTAATATTTCCTGAAAGGAAGCGTTAGGCACGATATCATTCAAATGTTACACAAAGTGCTAATTGAAAGTCTCAACGGAGTTTACTTACATGTATACAAACGCTTTTACGAAACTTGTATGAATTAAATTTAAGTTTTCTGACATTTTGAATATCTTAACGTGAGTACGCCGTACAAATAATCAGTCTTGCCCCAATGGTTACCCGCAAAAGATATCTTCAACATCTGTCAAGTTTGTGATCGTAAATATTTACCAGCTCTATAAATACTACAAGTATTTAAAATTAACCTTTTCATAACTTATGAATTTGGAAGTTTTAAATAGCCAGGATTCTTACATAAAACTTGTCTATCAAGTCCAATTATAATACGATAATGAAAGAGTTAAGCTTAATTTCTATATTGTTATACAATATATTTTGGGCTTATTGGTCATAGGTATGTTAAAATGTAAACATAAATAATTATTCCTTATTTTTGCATCTTTATCTAATTTTAGAATTTAAATTATATTTTTTTTCAACGATATAATTTTCATGCGAATATGTTGACGTTAATACAAGTAAAAAGTGAGAAAACTGTTTTTTTCTCAGTGTATTAATATTTAGATTTGAATATATTTTCTTGTTACCCGAAATTACTATACATACTTTATGTTTCTAGACAGTACATCCGGAACAATTCGTATTAAAATTTTAATTTATTTACGCTAATAACAGCAAAGGTTATGGATGATTGAAACTACAGGGCATTTGAAACTGTATCTTTTACAGGGAGGTCATTTAAGTACAAGCTTCTGATTTGAATCTACAGCCAATTATACTTTACTTTTTTAATGATTAAGGATATCTTTAAGAGTGTACGCCGTATACAAATTTGACCAAGAGGTGTTCAAACGATCATCTTTACCCACATGGCTACCCGCAAGGATATTTTTATAATCTTATTTTACTTAATTTTTGTATGACTTTAAAATCGTACGATAGTGTATGCTATTTTTCATAAGAGGTCAGCAAATTACTACCTGCGTGGATATTATGATCATATATACAAATTTTTCTACATCAACTGTGAGCAGCTTAATGTACACAAAAATGATATTTCTGCAAAAAATTTTGTATTCTTTCAAGATACTTTTATTTTGAATATTTTTCATAGACATAAGCAAACCGTATTTCGTTGCTAGGCTAATCACAGTTATAGAACACTAACAGTTGTAGGAGCAACAGATCAGGTCAAGATCTGTATAGCCAAGAGTATATATCAACTGCTACAACTGTCGAGACCTGTATGAGAAACTAATTATCGTTTATATTTAATGTAGATGTGCAGCTCTAGCTAGTGCTAGGATTTCGAATTTTGGATACACTTTTTTTGAATAAGCTCGATTAGGTATTAAAGATTGAACTATGAGAAATGGATTGATAACTAAGTTTTAAATAAAAATACAGTGAGCGTAATACTCAAGAAGAATATTGGGGTGAATAATTTTGCTAAAGACATTTTTTTTAGTTCAGCACGTTTTGGTTTTTTGACCTGAATTTCATGGTCTGAAGAAATATGCCACCGCAATCAATTGATAAAAATATAAACAACAAGACCTAAGGGTTTGATGTTTGAGAAAAACTTGTTTCTTATGATTTTATAAGTATTTTTGGAAAGGGTGTGGCTTAATCCTCTAATCTCCAACTTTGGAATTTTTAGTAAAGTTAATAAAACAAATTTTGCAAACCATATAAAGTATTTAAATTTTTTTTACCACCTTGATCAAAAAATTCCCGGAATAACCACCGCGTGGCGCTCCAATCGTTCCGATATGAGCTCTGTTTTTTTTTTGTTAAGCTGGTACATCTGTTGTTGATATTCCCTCTAAATCTTAACGTCATAGGTTGACATTTGCAAAAGTTACATAGCAAATAGTATATCTATCTCTATGTGTGTTAGCGATTTTTTACAATTTTATTAAACTGTATAGTATTAAATTTTGCGTAAAAAACAGATTTAATGGTGCGCGAACATTGGAAATGTTGTAAAAGTGTTTCGGCAACGATTCTCTAAAGAAAACGGTTGTTTACCAGTGGCACGAACGGTTCAAAAGTGGTCGTGTGTCAATCGAAGATGATGAACTCAGTGGCAGACCATCGACATCGAAAACCGACGAAAACGTTGATAAAGTAAAAGAAATTTTGGTCAATAACCGCAAATTAACTACCAGAGAGTATTATTTGAGCGTTATGAGGCGTTTGCGTGAAGCAATTCACCGAACGAGACCAGAATTGTGGACAGAAAACTCGTGGATTTTGCACCATGATAACGCAACGTCGCACAGTGCCATCATTATTTGTAATTTTTTGACGAAAAATGCAACAAATACCATCCAACAGTCACCGAATTCACCTGATTTGGCTCCCTGTGACTTCTTTCTGTTCAATTGAGTTAAAAAAAACAATTACGGGGAACGCGTTTCAGCAGCCGAGAGAAAGTAATGGAAAAATCGAAGGAAGCACTGATGGTCATACCGAAAACCGAATATAAAAATTGTTTTGAGGATTGGATCAAGCGCTGGCATAAGTGGGTTGCAGTAGATGGGGATTACTTTGAAGGGGACAATATAGATTTAGATGATTTAACTTGTATTTTTAATTTTCTGAATAAATTCCGGGAACTTTTTGATCAAGGTGGTATATGTATAAAATTTACGAAAAATCCTTAAAAATTGAAGTTAGGAAATGGTTGGATGACTGATCTAAAAGAAAGAACTAAAATGAGTCCCTTCTGCACTAGCTTTAACATACTTCACGCACTACACACTTTGTACTTTTCGCGTTATTTATGAGCAAAAGTACTAACAAATGCAACAGTGTGCACGGTTTTTTCAATATTACAAAAATATTCCTCAATCATTTTTGATATACTTATTCCACAATTTGATACTTTTTCATACATAAGTATATTCCACACCAATTTTTGGTTTTGCGTTGCATACTTTTAGGCTTAAAGGGATAATTGAAAATTAATTTGTTTGTAAAGATGAAAACGAAAAGTGTGACCTGGAACGTATTACATGTAAATGTGACTCGGAAATTTGTGAAATACCTTCAATTATAAAAAGTTATCACATTGGGTGCATTTCCCCAGTGCAATATCAAAAAAGCTGCTTTCCAAGTGTGTTAGAAACGCGTCACTGAGTGCTTCTGATTAGCAAAGCGTACGGTATATTTGTAATCATATTATTTTTCTGATTTTTCAGGTCATCATGATTTCTCAAAACTTTGACACTTGACAAACTCTACACAAGTTCGAAATCATCCAAAAATTATATGAATATATTTTTAGAAAAGAATTAAAACATTTCGCAAATTAGAATTTAATGATTTTCAAACATTTTACAACTAATGCATTATGCTGTTTCTCCGTTTCTAAGACGCAAACTCTGATTACTGAGTTTTGATTAATCACTTCGAAATGATTTGTACCCTTTAACTTCTCATCAGAAGCAAGTTCGTCTCAAGCGTCAACTTCTGACTTGTGAAATCTAAAAACTTATTCAATGATTACAATGACATTGCTCTTCAGACCTTGAAATGTAGATAGAAAAGAATTATGATGTGCGGGACTATAAATTTATTAATCAAAAATATTCAAAACAATATCCATTTGCAGTATTGCACCACTGTTTCTCCGTTGCAGCAAATATCTCTCATTCATTCAACTCTGAGATTAGACTACCTATTAAAGGCTTAACACATAATTTTTACAATCCTTAAAACATATTTCGATGGTGTTTTTTCAGAATGTTTTTGCATAAGTATTTAATATACACTTTTTTATAGCTTAGGTGATTCTAAATATTATAGATCAGAATTCAACATATCAAAATTATTGAAGAATGCCTACAATTTAAGCAAATATATGAGAAAGAGATTGGACTCAAGTCATTAGAGTAATAGAATCATTTTGTAATCTTTATATTTTTGGATTAATCAATGGCATGAAACTAATATTTACATATTATTTATGGACACTTATTGCTTTTATGAACTACTTACAATCATGGTGAAATCAACAACACATTGGTAAAAACAATGATTTTGATAGCCAAAAGTATTGACGACAAGGAAAGAAGAAAAATGAGTTGCTGGTAACTTCACCTTATATAAAGTCAACTTGATGTCAATGTATGACCATCGATAAGAAAAGTGAAAAGTATAACAACAACGAAATTTAAATTAGTTAAATATTATAGAAGAACGAAAGAGAAAGAACTTAGATTTTGTGAGACACGAAAAGAAAGGGGAAGTTGCAAGCAAAAGAGAAAGTCTTGTTTGAAAACCAGAGATCAAGAAAGCAAGAAAGCCAAAGAGCATTTTTTTAACGCGACCTGAGTCGCATAACGAATGAAGATTCTTTCGCGTAGATATTGCAGTAAATAAATTTTCATTTGCGTAATCATTAACACTGTCCGAACAAACATCAGAAACCAGCAGACTCTCTCACTTGGTCTAGATGTCACAACAACAGCAATACTGCATTCACACTAAAAATCGAACTTAGTCCGATCAGCTCCAACGAAGATTTTCATTCGCTCGACTCAATTGCGTTTTTACGTAAACGATTATGATTCTTTTTTCATAACTTTTGTTTAAAAAAAACATAGGAATTCGGTTGTTTTATGTACGTGAGCAGTAAAACGAAGAACATGATACTATTTATAACTCACATCTTTCTAAACAAGACATAAGCGATTGTTGTAAGCCGATATGTAGGGCACTATATCATTTTAGAGCGTAGTTTGTAAAAACTCATTGAGTAAGAATAATATATTTATGTAATTTTTAGCAATTTTTGTAGAAATTTTGACTCCACAAGCTTTTGCTATTTCCATTTGCTATCTACATATCCTTATGAAAATGCGCGTATAAGAAATTAAAGCATTTTCAGTCCAATATTTTCCAAAAAGAAATTCGATACAGCAGCGTCAACTGATAAATTTCAAATTTTTTGTCGTTGCATATTTTTAGGCATAACTTTTTTAATTCAACCGCAATACATTTCAACAAACAACGAACAAACAAAAAATTTCATTATTTATTATTATTATTCACTATTTTTTTTTTTGTAATTTATACCTAAAGTTTTGATTTTTTTGTATAAACTTTTTTTTCATTAAATCTTGTTTTGTTAATAAATTGTTGAACAACATGCTCTGTTTTCACAAACTTTAGTTATTTTTAACAACATTAAACAAAAAACATTATAAATATAAAAACAAACAAAAAACTTTAACCAATACTAACCAAGCAAACAACTTTGTACACCGATCGAATACATAGGTATGCATATGCAAAAAAAAAAAAAACAAAATAGATTTAACTTATAATAATAATAATAATATATTTTACACAGTAAAGAAAACTAATTTAACTAAAATGATAATTTAAAAATATTAATAAAACAAAAAAACATTAGCTATAGTTAAACAAGGAAAAAGAAAGACGGAAAATGAGTGTCAATTTCATATATATGAAAACATACACTTACATAATTCACAACAACAAGAAAAACATAACAAAAAAACATGCTTTGAATACTAAAACATTAAAAAAAAATTAAAACAATACATGCATACAAATTGAGAAAGTATTAAAAACAAAATCAAATAAACAAAAATACATACCCACAATTTTAATACTTTTCAAATTTTTTTGCAGCAGAAAATGTTTTCTTTTTTCAGTTTTCAATTAAAACTTTTACTGGTACCTAGAAAAATTGGCTCAAACCGACGTTTTTTCTTTTGTACGAAAGTTCGTTTCTTTACCAAAGTGGCTAAATTTAAGTATTATAACGAATAAGTCGATATTTGTTATGGCATTTATTTCCTGTCTAAGAAATGAACGTGATGCAGCTGGAACATAATATAATCAGGTTTTGAAAAGTTTTAGAAATAGTTGCTCTTTTCAGGCAGATAAAAGTTAGACGGGAAGACTAGAGATCGTTTGAAGTCCTAATGATGCCACGAAGGTCTATAAATGTATTTGCTCAAAGAAGAATAAAACAAGGTAAATGCTCCAGCTGAGTCTGTGATCTAAAGAACTTTAATTTTTGGTCAAAAGATCTATGATCTGAACAACTATGATATAATCTGAAGACCTGTAATTTGAAGATATATGATATGAAGATCTATGATCTGAGGAAGATCTGTGCTTTAAAAATCTGTAATCAGAAGATCTATGATCTGAAGATTTGTGGTCTAAAAATTTGTGATCTAAAAATCTTTGATCTAAAAATCTATGATCTACAAGTCCATGATTTGAAGATATATGATTTCAAGATTTGTAATCTGAAGATCTATAATCTGAGGATTAATCATCTGAAGATTTTTAATTTAAAGACCTATTCTTTGAAGATCTGTGATCTGAAGATCTATGATCTAAAAATCTGTGATCTAACGATTTATGATCTGAAGATCTAGGATCTGAAGATCTAGGATCTGAAAATCTAGGATCTGAAGATCTATGATATGAAGTTCTAGGATTCGAAAATGTATGATCTGAAGATCTATGAACTGAAGATCTGCGATCTGAAGATTTAGGATCTGAAGATCTATGACCTAAAGACCTGTGATCTAAAGACTTGTGATCTGAAGATCTATGATCCTAAGATTTTGGATTTAAAGAAATATTCTTTATAAATTTATGATCTAAAAATCTGTGATCTAAAGATCTATGATCTAAAGACTCGTAATCTAAAGATCTATGATCTGAAGACTCGTAATCTAAAGATCTATGATCTGAAGATTTTGGGTTTAAAGATCTATGCTTATAAGATCTATGATCTGAAGATCTATGATTTGAAAATCTCTGATCTAAAGATCAATGATTTGAAGATCTATGATCTGAAATTCTAGGATTTGAAAATTTATGATCTGAAGAACTATGATCTGAAGATCTGCGTTCTGAAGATTTAGGATTTGAAGATTTATGATCTAAAGATCTATAATTTGAAAATCTAGGATTTAAAGATGTAATATCGGAATGATTTTATATCTGAAGATCTATGACCTAAAGACCTATGACTTAAAGACCTGTGATCTAAAGACCTGTGATCTGAAGATCTATGATCTGATGTCCTGGGAAACGAAAATGTATGAACTGAAAACCTATGATCTGAAGTTATATCATCTGAAGATTCGTAATCTGAAGATCTATGATCTGAAGATTAATTATCTGAAGATTTTGGATTTAAAGATCTATGCTTTAAGATCTATGATCTGAAGATCTGAAATTCTAGGAATTGAAAATGTATGATCTGGAGATTTATGACCTGAAGATCTACGATCTGAAGATTAAGGATTAGAAGATCTATAATTTGAAGATCTAGGATTTGAAGATGTAATATCTGAAGATTTGGGACTTGAAGATCTATGACCTGAAGATCTGTGATCTGAAGATATATGATCTGAAATTGTAGAATTTGGAAATGTATGATCTGGCGATTTATGATCTGAAGATTTACGATCTGAAGATTTAGGATTTTAAGATCTATGATCTGAAGATCTATGATTTTAAGATATATGATTTGAAGATTTAGGATTTAAAAGTCTTTGATCCAAAGAGCTACGATCTAAAGCTCTGTGATCTAAAATAAATGATTTAGCGAACTATGATCTAAAGATCTGTGATACAAGAGGTAGTATTATCTTGTGTACATCCTTGATGACTTGATCATGAGCTTGGTGATTTTAGGCTGCAATATTTCTATATTAATGTTACCCAAATATTTTCTAAAAATGTTAAAAACAATTTTCATCATTTTCTGCTGCTTAAAAAAAATACAAGCAATTACACCGACATTACAACAGCAAACATTCACACATACACAAACACAACAACAACAGCAGCTGCATTGTGTAGTCGTAATTAACTCTGGTGATAATTTTGAAAAAAATAAATAAAAATAAAATAATGAAATATTTCGCGAAACAGAAAATTTGAAATTTCCATTAAAAAAAAAAGAAAACAAAAGTCTTCAACAAAAAGTAAAAACTAAATAAATAAATGTATTTACTATAAAACAAAACCAAAAATAAAACAATACAAAAAACATTAAAACGAAATTTCAAGAAACGAATTACAAATTAATGAATATTTTTCTGTGTGTATTTAGTGAAATCTTAGTATTAAATGTTTTAGTTTAGAAATTTCGCATAAAACTAAATGAATACATAATAACAAAACATTAAGCAAATGAAAAAAAAAATAAAAATAAAGAAAATGGTCAGACGTAAAAAAAGTATTAGTGCAATAGGTGAAAGGGGAAAGTGTAAAGTGTAAAGAAAAGCCTCATGAGAGCTAGAGCTTTGGAAAATGTAGGCGCGGTTGTATGTATCAGCTTTAAATTTAAGTTAAATAAATTCGTTTTTGTATTGGTTTATTCGTTTAATAAAATCTTTTTGAGTTTTAGTTTAATTTGTTAAATAAATACATACCATATATGGATTATTTTATTTTCTGCATGCAGCTCATAGTTGAATTTTCAGAGGTTAGTATTTTTGTTTGTTTTTTACCAATAATTTTATATACTAATTAAATAGGTTTATGCTTTAATGATTAAGTATTTTTATGTGCTAACTACAATATTTAATAAGAGTTTATTTAAAAAAAAAAAAAAAATTGTGTTCTAATAGTTTTTTGAAGAAAACAGAAAGTGGCTTTGGAGCATTATGTTTGTTTTCAATGTAAATTAAGGCCAACATTCCTATTCAGTTTTTGACAAAAAAGCGCAATATAGAAAATGCTATTTTTGCATCTTTCAAGGGCAGAATAGTTACAGGTTTATAGTAAAGTCTGTTGAGCTATAGAAAATGTTTATAAAAATCACTACAAATTTCTGTTTTGATGTTCGCAGATGCAACCTTGGGCTAATGCATAAACTAGTTTTGACAGTTCTTTCGGTAAATATTGTAATCTGGGAAATAAAAACATAAATTAGGAGTATTTCACAAAACGTTTTGAATCAGTTTTCATAGTTTGCCAACAACGTGGTCCAAAATTTTGCTTTTCTTAAGTAGTGAGAAAGTCAAAGGCATTTGCTAAGCTAGACAAAATGTTGAGGCTCGTCTAAACATCAAGTTGTTTTTTTATTGTGTCTAAACGCTCAATATGTATGTAGACGTAATATAAACACATCACATGTTTCCATATGAAAAAAAAAATTGCTGGAGCGACAATTTAAACATTGTTCTACTCTTTCAAAAACCATTAATGATGAATATTCCCATCGAAAAACGTATGGGTTAGGAAACTGACAATTTACACTGATGAATCACCGTTTTTCTTTCGAATATACATATTGATTGGTACCTGGTGTAAAACTGCAAACAGAACGGTTGTCCACATGGTTAAATATCTACAGGAGCTTCATGTTTAAGAAGCTTTTTGTGAACATGATTTTTGTATTTTAGTTATCTTTACTGGCACACGAATGCAACCCGTTCGAAAACGAATGAAGGCAGAGCTCAGTGGTAAAACATTTAGAAATTTGAAGCAGCTCGGTGAATTCATTACACGGCAACGTAGACATGGTAAAAAGTTAGTATGGAATTGTTTTTCCGGTTAGTTACAAGTTAAAAAATGAGAATTCGAGATTCGCAAGTTAATTATTAATCATTTTATTTAATCACCAGGCAAGAAAGAAGAAAGGTTGCCTCAGGGCATCTATGCCGGTTAAGGTAAAAAAAACAAATTTGGGCAAACTTTAGTTTTTCCACAGTCACTAATTATTTATAATGAAAGTACACAACTTTAAAATCTCACCAATAAAATATTCAATGAAATCGGCTGATTGAAAAATTGTTTATTTGGTACGATTAAATTTTTTTGCACGCGCAATAACTTTTTCTCTTCACACACTGACTTCTCACACAAAAATTACGATACAACTGAAACAAGACAATGACCCAAATGCCAATAAAAGCATCATTGTTTGCGGAATGGTTGTACATTTAAAGATAGCTGCCTCAGGGCAGCCTTACCAGTTAGAGGATTAATGTAGTTTTGCATTGGCCAAGGAATCAATGAAACCATTTATAATATAAAATTAATCAAACACTCTTTAACATTGAGTCTAATGACACTTTCACCTTAGTAATCGAAAATGAAAATGGCATCCATCTCATATCCCATGCATTTTGTTCGTTAACATTTCGATGTAATTAAGTTCCAAATGAAGTTGGAATGTGTTCCGTAGTTTGAGAGTCACTGCACGCTCAACACTAAATTGTTTGACATAACAAAAATCTAATTTTTCGAATAGTGGAAAAATTTCATAAAATAAAAAATTATGTGTCTGCAAGCACTCACAGTAGAAGTGAAACTATGTTGTTTATTAGGAAATTTTTTCAGTCCTCTTCTCTCTATTTTGTTGTTGCTTTTCCTCTGTCAATACTCTTTACACTTATCGACACAAACACGACTTAGTACACGTATATAACACATGAAAGGAAAGTTCAGTTATATTCAATCAAGCCGAGACTTCTATATCGACTCTCTCACTAAAACACATGCGATAAAACTGTGAGAAGTCTTCTCTCTGCTTGATTGTATGAAGCCGAATAACAATTGCATAACTTCGTGTCTTACTGGTTTTGTTAGACTGCAACAAAATCGCGATTTTTCAGGTGACCGTTATTGTTAAAGCTTTTGCATTCTTCCTCTTTCTATTTTCTAAAGCTTTTTTTTTTTGATACTCTACATTTATCGGCACAAACATGACGTAGCACATGTATATAACACATGAAAGAAAAATTCAGCTATATCGAATCCAGCTCTCTCACTAAAGCAAATGAGATAAAACTGCAAGAATTCGAATATCTACATAATTGTATGCAGCCGATCTCCATATGACTTCGTTCGCTAAACACTAACAACAGCACACTTCGTTTCTTATTAGTTTCGTAAGAGGGCAACAACAACACGACTTCCATTGCAAAATTTTCGATTTACCCTCGCTAAAGAAGTTTCACTTCAAAAAGAGAATAGAGAAGATTTGTCGTAAACTGTGACGTATGAATACAACGTTGTAAACTTAACCTAGCCTCAAACGAGAAATAAAAAGAAGACAAAAAATAATATAATTTATAGTTTAAATTAAACTTTAAATATTTTTTGCAAACGAAATGGATAAAGTTTAATAATAACTTTTCTTTTTTTTTTTCTTAAATTGGTTCAGCAAGAAGATCGATTCAAAACTCCAAAAGTTTTTTGAGAAAGAGCAAAAGCGTATTAAGTCACAAAATGTAAATTTTGCAGGAAAGCTTAAAATTGGGGGTATGCTGAATCAGAAAATAAAAAAAAAAGCATTTAGAAAGGAAAAAAGAATAGAACCCATTCAACTTCAAGATATAGTTTTGCACATATTTAAAGTATATACAATTTTTTTTTGACAGTGAATTAATAAATTACAGTAGATTTACTAGTTTATTTCATGAGAGTTCTTGCCGCTGCAGTTTTCAATCGACGGGAAAGATCCAGCTCGTAATTCATGACTGAAAAAGAAAGCTAACTAAAACTAAAAAGCAGAAAAAAACGTGAAATTAAAAAAAGAAAATGGTTGAAAAAAAAACTCTAAGGAGCTATAACAATTATTTAAATAAACTTTTTGACTAACTTTTTTAGTTCACTTACAAAAGAATTTAATACTGAAAAAAATTCAATAGGTCCATTTAGTTTTTTAGCTATCGCTCCCACAATTTAGAAAATTCGTAAAAAAAAAAACTGGAGAAAACGCACTTCAAAGTTGTGTACGCGTCAAAAATCTGAGCAAAAGTATTCGTTGATGTTTCGTATTTTTGAGAATATTTATAATTGGCCGCTGCAACTTTCTAAATATATTGTTGACCTTCAAAGTTCAGGACACTCCGTTAATATTTTATAATATGCTATTGTCGTCATTTTAAGTCTGACCGCCTTATGTCGTAGACCACTTAATAGAGCGCGATGTTTAAATCTAGGTAAGCAAAAAAACCTGAAAATTTAATTATTTGACTTAATTCGCTTTTGCTCTGAGGTACGGAAATAAAGTCTTCTGTAAATAGGAATTCACTGATTACTGATTTAACAACAGCTTTTCTGTAGTTATCTGATGCTGCAGAAATTTGCTAAATTTTGGGTAAATTGTTAATCAGCCATCAGGTTCACTAAGCCATCGAGTACTATATGGCAGTTGCGATTTAGTTCCACCATCAATAGTTAAATTCTCTGAGGACTTTATGTATATTAGCAAGCATTGAAACAACTTCAGGAATTTCATCACTCTCAGTCATAAATATTTTGTTAGAAAATTGGCAAGATTGAAAACTAGTCGATCGTCTTCGACTGGCCAGGGTTGCAATTCTATCAATACTTTAGGCGCCAGTGACATGTTTCTTAATTATATCTTTCGGAAGTAAGTTTCCAGTGTTCGCATTGCACGTTGTATATATTAAACCAACATTTCGGCATCTGCAAACCATGTTAAGAGCATTGTTAGTAACAAGGAAAAAATAGACAATCGCAAACCCAAAAAACGAGGGTGTGGACTATCTCTAATAGCGAAGTGAAGATTTTTTCCAAATAATAGCTGGGTGTGTCGTCATTTCACGAAAAGAACACTTCATTTCTTCAACTTTAACATTGTTCATTTATTTGTCAACATTTGTCAGATACAAGAGTCATCGGATTTATTAAAATTGGTGGGTATCAACTGCAGAAGATAAATGGCTTGAGAACCTTTTCTAAGTAATTTTTGCCCCACATTCCCACTTCGTTTTTGACAAAGGAAGGAAAGCTCGCAATTTTTAATGGAGCTGAATTTGTCAGAATTTATGCCTCAGAAGACCTGTTTCCCTTCCGTAAGGTATTCACTTCTTTTCTTATTTGCTTACTTGCATAGCATTACAAGATTAAAAATGAAGTCTTTTGTTTAGCAAAAAAGTTACCCACTGTTTGCTTCGAATACTAGCAGGAGGAAATTTACAGTGGTTTATTAAATCATGACCGCTAGTGGTGATATCTGGGGTTGGCTAATTTTCGTTTATAAATTTTTAATATTTTAAGCCTTTATATTGATTTTTGTGAAATTTACAATTTGTTTTTTCTACAATTACAACAGCGAATTGCAAGTAAAGAACAACAACAACAAATGCAATATCAGCTGCAAAAAGGAAAGGATAAGAATTATATTAAATAGTATTAGTAATACATATATTAAATACATACATATGTACTAGTAGTGGTAGGCAAAACAAAAAAAAACAAAAACAAAAAAAGAATAAACACTTTAGACAAAACAAGAAAAAAACACACAAAACTCTACAATTTTAAATATTAGAAAATAAAGAAGAAGAATGAGAAGCAAAAATATCACTAAAATTACACACACTTAAAAAATAAACAAAGCAAAAAAAAAAAAAAAAAAAGAAAATTTCAAATTTTAAATGTTTTAGAAATAATTATGATAATAATTTTAAATAAATAATATTAATTATAATTACACACATACATATACACTTAAATACACATAATTACTTGCATACATGCTAACACTTATTACATACATTCAAACATACATATGTATTTATATATACATACATATATATATATTTACATAAACATACTTACATAAACACACATACTTACATACACACATAATCCTCTCTCTTTGTGTATTTCGTAATTGAATTAAACATTTTTTCCTAAATCATAAGAAACAAACAAGAAACAAAAGAATATTTATGTCAACATGTCCGACATTCATTTACTATATACATACCAAAATATCATGTAATACATACAAAATATATACATTTATATATATATATATATATATATATACAACAACATCAACAACAACAAAAAAAAAACGTACATATTTATATCAAAGATGAATTCATTCAAATGTGAACCGAAAAATATATCATTGTTTAGTGTAAAAACAACAACAAAAAGCATTTTTTGAAATACATACATACACACATACATTTTTAAAAACACACACACACACACATAAATATCGAAAACCATGCAAAAAAACAACTTAACACTATTTAACCTTAACAAAAACCAACAACACAAAAACTTAAAAAACGCTATTTATTAAATGTTATTAGCATTGGAAAACACTCAGAACAAAAATACAAAAATCAAAAAAAAAAAAAAAAAAAAATTAACAATAAAAAACCCAAAATACAAATACAAGTAAAACTGCAAAAACAAAACAAAAAAATAATTATTTAAAAAAACTTCAAAAACCTAAAAATACAATATTATATTTGAAAGCGCAGAGTAAAAATGAACTACACTAAATTAAGTGAATGAATGTGAAGAAGAAAAATGAAATTTGCCAGTACGAAATACTTAACTTAACATAAACATGTCCCATTTACCCTGAGTATCCATTCTTCCCTCCCCGCCCATTTGTTTTCTTCTTCCCTAAACAATCCAGTTTTCAATGCAAAAATCATTTCAAAAGAAATACGCAGCAATACATAAAATTACTTATATTTGCAAAACAAAAAAAAAAAAAAAACCAAAAATAATAAATAATTTTTGATCAATAAAACTTAAAACTAAAAACTTATACACCATAAAAAGACAAAAACAAAAAAAAAAAACTTTGTTTTATTTCATATCAACAAATTTTACTGTATTTTAGTTTCAACAGTCAACATTTTACAGTGGTGTTAAAGAATGCATTCATTTGTTGGAGAGTTGCAATCGTTGTTTTTAGTTTTACATGACTAATGCATTCAATTCAATAAACTTACAGAAAACTATTTAAGAATTCATGAATTTCCATTCTTTAGGAATTAGGGAGATTAAAGAATGCATTCATTTTCCATTTTAGACTAAGTTATTTGAATTTACGAATGAATTTAATAAAATTTAATTGCCATTAAAATCAATATGAAGTAAAGAAGATTTCATTACTTGAATTTGCTCTTTACAAAACTTATAAATTCATGACTGAATTCAACAGAATTTTCTTGCAATCACAACCTCATTTAAATTAAAGTATGCATTTAACTCCCGTTTAAGAAACAGATTCTATCGCTTTAATCCAGTTTTTGTGCAATTTTCTTTATTCACAAATAATTAGGTACAACAAATTTTGTTTGCAATCAAAAGTAAATTTCGCATAAATTGAAGAATGAATTAATATCTCATTTTAAAATAAATTGCGATGTTTGAATGAAATTTTAATAAATTGAAATAGTTCAACAAAAGTTGCAGAATGAATTCAATGAAAGAATGAAATATCGTTGATTTGTTCAAAAATATCATTGAAAAGAAGTAGAATTCATTAGTTATATTAACCTTAAAATGAATTCAATTAATTTGGTAACGAATTCAAGTTCAAATTTTAGGACGAATTTAAGCATTCATTGATTGATTCCTCAGGGAATGCATTAAACTCTTAAGTATTAAATACTTTAGTGTAAACAAACCATGATTTTTAATTTTTTTTATACATTTTTGAAATGAATTCATTTTACATTCTTTGAATTTTTTACACATTCTGTCAATTTGTCAAAATGAAATGGTTTCAAGCTTACTTTGTCCATTAAATTCATTGAACAGAATAAAGAAAAATTCAATGAATTACTCAAAATTAAATGAAATTCAATGAATTTTTAAAATGACTGAAAATTCAATGAATTATTAAAATGACGGAAAATTCAATGAATTTTTAAAATGACGGAAAATTCAACGAATTTTTAAAATGACAGAAAATTCATTGAATTTTATGTTATGATTGTAATTGAATTATTTAAAATTTTTAATAAGTTCAATGTAATTTATTAAATTGATGTCCTCAATAAAATCTTTCTTTTAAGAATCCATAGATTTTAGATACAAATTAAACATTAATTGATAATTTTAAATCAATTGAAAGTTTTTTTTTAATTCAAAATAAGAATTTTTTGCTACTAATTGAAAATTCTATTAATTGGCCTCGCGTAAGAGTTCAGTAAAAATATTTTAAAATAAAAAACCACAATCGAAAGAAATTAAGGATTTCTTAAACAGAGAACTTCTTGGATAAGCTTGAGGTAGAAAAAAATATAAATAGTAAATTCTAAAAGAAGCACCAATATAGGGTTAACCTAATCCTATATTAAGTGCTTACATGAATTCATTGAATTCGATAAAAATTAATTGAATTCGATAAAAAATTAATTGAGTTCGTTAAAAAGTACAAGAATTTGATTACTCAATCAAGGTCTTGGTGAATAAAATGAGAGTTTTTTTTTTCAGAATTCGTTAAATTTTTAAATGAACTCAAAATTTGTAGAGTACAAATTTTCTAATAAAAAATTCAATGCTTGTTGCGAATTCAAATTCTTCTCCTGATTTCAAAAAAACTGAATTCACTCATCAAAATAAATTACCAATCAAAAGGAACTCAAAGAAAATAATAAAATTATTTGATTCTTCAAATATTAGTGATAGGAACAATCGAGTGATTCAAACTATCGATAGTTAGTAACTGAATGATTTGGACTATCGAACGATTTTTTTTTCATTCACTCATTTATTCGAACTAGTTAGTAGTGATAAAAACTATCGAGTGATTTCAACTATTGAAAGGCTGAATGAATGATTTTAACGATCGAACGATTTGTTCAGTAGAATTCATTTATTCGCACACTTCGCTTACAGAAAATAATCGTAGGCATATTTCACTACTAGCAAAAAATCGTTCAATTATTCAAAAAAATTATTTTTCACAACTATGGAATGAATGGAGATTTTTTAACTTTCGAATTGTTCAATATTTTTTACTAGACTTTGAATTGATCTCTACTGAACTTTAATTTTCTTTTATTTGAAATTCGTTGGAATTAAGAAATGTTTAAATGGGACAATCATTTATAAAATTAGAGTTTTAATTCATTTAAGAATTCACGGAATTCAGTAACGCATCCATTGAGACTTTCGAAGAATTCATAGATTTGTTTAGAACTTATTTCTCTTAGGAAATTATTGAATTTTGATAAATGAATTCAGCAATGATTATTTTTAAATGGTTGCATTAGATTCTTTATTTAATTCTTTCTAATTTCTAAGAAATCATTAAATTTTAACAAATGACTTTACTAATTGTATACTTGTTAAAGCAGAATCCGTTGAATTCTTAAATGATTGCATTGAATTCTTTAATGGATTCTTATTTCATTATCATTGATTTTGTGAATTCATTTGCAAATGCATTTTTTTTATAAAGCGATATATTATCTAAAAAAAAATGTAAGGAATGGAAATTTTAAATATGAATTCACCACCACCGTTTGCCATTTTTGTTCAAGAGCATTCTTTAACACCACTCAACATTTTTTAACTACAGTTACAAGCACAACAACAACAACAGCAACAAGAAAAAACAACAACAACATCATCAACATGTACAACAACAACAGCCACCACCAAAAATAGTAAAAGTTAATAGTAGTAGAATTGTACATATTAAAGTTGGTTAGTATTAAAAAAAAAAAAAAAATTCATCACAACAATAACAGCCAAAACAAAAATACAACAACAAAAACAACATTAAGGGTTAATGTGCATACTATTTATATAGAGGGACTTATTTGATACAGTGACAGTGTTTACAGTCTTCTGAAAACATCTGAACAAACATTTATTGTGAAAGACAAATGATATTCTCCCTCTCTCTCTCTCTCTTTCTTTCTGTGCATGTTCACAAATTTCGATTTCGATTTAGAGGTGGACTGGAAGGACATAGACCCAAATAGAGAAAAAGGAGAAGAAAAGAGGAAAAGCAAAGAAGAATTTTACGCCCCACCAAATTTCTTGGTTTATTTAATAACCAGCAGAAGGCATTCCTAGGACATTGCTACTCATTAGGCGTCTTTTTCTTCTTGTGAAGGCGGGGCAATAACAGAGAAAATGCTTTGTAGTGTTCCTTTCCTTCTTTATGAAGGATACACATGCCGAATCGGCAATGACATCCATGTTACCCATATGTTGACCGCATGTATCAAACCCACCAGGATATGCAGATTCTTTCTCCTCAGATGGAGAAGAAAGTCAGCTGTTCTCTTGTTAGTTTCTTTCACAAAGAATTTTGTTATTTTTCAGTGAGCATAACTCATGAATTCGTTGATCCAATGCAGGGCCGTAGCCAGACATTTTTTTCGGGGGGGTTTTCATTCCAAGAAAATATTCATAAATAATTTTTATCAAACCGATTTTTAAATACAATAAATTAAATCGGTGATACTTTTGATGGACCCTATAAAATTAAAATTTTAGGAAAAATTTTCCGATATTTTTTAATCTTAACCTCAAAAAAATGGCCAAAAGTGACAAAAAATTCACAGATTAATTAAATTTTTTTAAATAAATGTTATTCAATGTGCATTCTAATGCATTTTTTTTTATCGTGAGGGACATAATTTCATTAACTCATTGACTTCCCACTACTGATGATGTACCCAACCTCAAAAAAATTACCAAAAATAGTAGAGGCTCATTTTTTCAAATGATCACCATTGGTAATTTGAGCCATCAAAAATAAGGAACCCGGATGAGGTTGGCTTATATTCCCTAAATTCGTGAAGTCACAGCATTGAAAGAGATCTTTCTAGTCATGATGCTCTGAGCAATAATGGGTCAAAAACTAATTACATTTTAAAATTGTCTCCTAAAACTGCATGGGAGAATTTTTCACGTTGAAAACGAATCTGAGGTCAAAAACTTCCCATCACGTAACGTTTTAGGAAAAAAATGGGGTTCAAGCAAGTCTAATTTTACAAGGATCCGATAATTTTTTCTATTTTTATTAATTTTTAAACTTTTCAAACTGATTCAGGACGAAACTTTAAATCAAAAAGAGTTACTGACCTAGAAAATCTATGAATGCAGGAGTGCTCAGTATCACCTTCTCTTTTTGAATCCGTAGTCAAACCTCATGTCGAAGAAAACAAATCGGATTTGATCGCATAGTGTAACTAAGATTTCAAATTTATTTTGTATATTTGATGGAAGTAAAAAATATCGTTAAATAGATTTTATATTGACTTTTTTCCATCCATTGGCAATTAATCTCAAAAATTAGAATAAAGTTTCCACATTTCGGGGGTCAGAACCCCCAAAACCTCCCCCTAAATTCGGCCTTGATCCAATGCATAGTTCCTGCCAAACCGACGCCGATGATTGGTTCTAGGCCTATTGCACTTGCCTCAGAGCAGCGTTTGGCCAATTCGTCAGTCATTTCGATACCAGGCACGCCGAAATCTCCAGGCATCCATATAAAGCATAACTTCTTTAGTTTCGTGGGCTTTTAGTGCTACCTGCCTGTCACTGAAAACTCCAATCCATTTTCCTTGCAAACCGTTTTCGATTATCAAGCAAGCTATATTCAAAATAGCAACCGGATTCAACTGTTGCCATCAGTATAGAAAATACATGTGAAACACCTGAGGGTGATCTCTGGGCACAAGACTAACGACCGGCATCGAAAACAATGGGCATTTCTCCCATAGCTGGTGGTAAATCCATCTGGGCCTCAACTCAATTCCATCATGCCTGATTGCACTTGATTTGAGTCGACAATAAATCAAGGTGAATCAAATCCCGCAAAACATTTAGAGCATCACTTGGAGTGGTTCTCATAGCACCAGTGTTGCTGAGACACACACTCCTCTGCAGCCTGTTTTGCCGAAGGTTCTGCGTTACTATTTGTTCACAAATTTTTACTTATTTGAAACGAACTGTCACTGTAATAAATCTGTTCTGTTTTTCTTTAGTATGCGCTTCCATCCCTGATTGTCCATTTATTAAAATAATATAAATTTTATTATATGTTTCGTTTCGTAGATTATTTACTTCCAAAATTGGCTACTTCTTAGTTTTGTTGAGAGTTGTGTTGCTTGTGATAAAATTTGAGTCAGAAAATCTAAGTCGTTAATAATAGAATTAATTTCCACATGCTCATTTTTCGTATGCATTAATTACTTTCAAAAGTGAAGTGAAAAAGTATGAGGTGAATTCTTTTATTAACGGTGTTTTTTTTTTTTTTTTGTATTTTTATTTAAAGTTAATTTTCCCAATTTAGTAAAATTTGTACATACAAATTTAAAGTTTTGGCTTTACATACATTTGGTGCATGCATGGTAAGTATTTAGAAAAATTTATATAGAATTATTGTTATATTCTGCAGAAATCCTAGTTAAGGGGTTATACCCAATTACAAGGCAGAGAATTTTTTCTGAAAAAGCATTTTAATGCATCAAAATAAAATTTTACATACATTTCGTTTAATTTTTCAACTTTATTAAAATTTTTATTTTTTTTTTTTTTAATGATTTTTAAAGCTCCTGTAGATGATTTCCGAGAGGTCCTTAAAAAAAAAGACTTCTTGTGGTGAGCACGATATCGGATCATCCAAAATGAAAAAAAAAAGTATTATCTAGTAATTGATCGAAGGAATAATCAAAATATCCATTTTTAAGAAAATGGCAGCTTTAAAAAAATTAAAAAAAAAAATAATTTGTGGATTAAAATTTTGGTCTTAAATTTTTACAAAATGATAAATATTTATCGGAAAAATAAATTCATCTATCAATTACTAAAAAAAAAATTTTATACCCTTATTATGACTGCTTTCGACGTTCGATCTTCGCTGGTTATCGAAGATCGAATATCGAATGTAAAATTCGTATTATGAGCAATGCAACCCTGTTGAAATTTTCGTTGCGCATCAAATATTCTGTTGAACGCAATTTTGCTTTCGACAGAGCATGCTGAGTAATAATTGTTAAAAATTTAAGTATTTTGCTATTTTTTTTGGCTTTTTGAGGACTTAAAACTAATTTTGAAGAGTTTTTGTACATTTTTTTACAGGTTTAAAGTGGTGAGCAACACATTGCAGTTATAGAAGCTTGTGTCATTGTTGGAAAGCAAATCCTCTGATTGCAAAGGGTATTACCTCAAAAGTTCTGGCGACGAAGAAAGAACTAAATGATTTAGGACCAACCAATAATTCCGCTTTTATTGGCAAAATATACTTTTGTTTGTATAATTGGATTTTATTCATCTTTGGCAAATACAATTTTCCAAGACATCTAAAGCCTCTGATAACACCACAGACACCAATGGCTGTTCAAGTGCAAGAGTTTTCTCATTCCCAATGCTTAGTTGGTGTGATCTCTGAGCACAAAATTGTAGAACTGTTGCCAATTTTAATATGTTTGGAATTGATCTAGCTCATGTGTATTGCTTGAGCAGTTCATCGGTAGTAGTCATAAAGTCCACAAACGCCTCCTTGGACAGTCGAAAGTTCTGTAGAAATCTGTACACGAATTTTGTAGTTGCCAAAACTTTTTCGAAACGCTGCACTTAATCGTTTTCTACTTCTGGCCGGTCAAAAAAATCAAGCTCTCATCCTCTTCCGATGAATCGTTGAACCATTATTTCGTTGTAGTCATAACTATTTTGTCCTTATTTTTTCTACTCCATTTTTAAACAAATCGTATTTATTTTTCAAAATGACGATCAGCTGATAGAAATATACTATCGTGAACAAGCCAAAATGAGCAAAATTCACAATAATGCTATTCTCTGTCGAAAACACGTCATAATACCAAACTCAAATTCGTTCGATCGGGGCATTCAGACCTGACAGTCGAAGATCGAACGCAGTTCATAATAAGGGCTTTAAAGCTTGTGTAAAAATTTGAGACGGATCGGTTGAACTATTTTTAAGAAATCTTGCTTACCGACTTTGAAAATACAGTTGTGAGAAAAACACGTTCAAAGTTTTAAAAGCGGAACTTGGACCCTTGCGTTGATAGTTTTAGAATACCGACTACAGAGTTAAAAATATTATCTGACAACAGATAAGTATGATCCAGAAAAAGTTAAGTTGAATACTTTGTTGGTAAAAAAAAACAGCAGTTCATTCAATATTCCTCAATCTAATAGTTTTGGATTATGTTTCATTACTCAGATAAACGTACAGCTACAGTCAAAGTTATAGTAGTGGCATAAGAAAAGGGTTTCATATCACGCAAACAATATTTTTTAGATGAAAATTTATGTTATGTCAAAATTCAAAAAGCAGCTGGAAGTCCTCAGTTTCTAATGCTTAAAATCTTTTTATATTAAAAGTACTTAAAAAAATATAAAAAATGAAAAAAAAACTAGTAGTGCTTGATGTGGAAATAAGTATAGAAACTATTTTTGCCAGAGCGTTCATATTTCTATTAAGGAATCTCAAAGCTTATTAGTATATTTATTTTTAGCTAAAACATCAACACATTGCCGGGACTTATAGTTAACTACAACTCCGCATCTCCTTGCAGGTATCGTCTGCCATTTTGTCATCACTGCAGTTAACAGTTCCTGCAAAATGGTTGATATATTTCTGAAAATGAATGGAATTTTCTATGGCATCCAATATGTTTTCAAAAATTTTGCTACTGAGTGGGACACTTTAGAGCACCGATTTTGTTGAGGGAATGAATTTTTGTAGATTTAATTCTAAGCGATTTGTAGGGCTTATACTAATCAGTGTTTGATAACATGACTGTAATGGGCTTATGTGGGCATACATTTTTATATCCATATGGATATTGATCAAAATTTACTGACTTTAATTTGTTTTGAAAGCATCTGAAAATTGTAATATATTCTAGTGAATATTTGGAGGGCTAATTGTGGAGTTTTTGTGAGCAGATGAATTAAAGAAGATATTTTTGAGTTCATATCATTTCAGATAATATATTCAAAGACCAAAAAATTTGCTGAACATAATCCCCAATTTGTTCATCAGTTCAAAAATATGCATTTATCTGGGCTTTGGAGCAGACAAATTTTGGGATTGCTTCGCTCCAGCTCCGCTCCAACCTCTTAAGTATAGCTTCTGCTCCGCTCCTTGCTCCGCTCCTTGCTCCGCTCAAACTACATATAATTTTCCTAATTAAAATATTTTTTTTTTTATCGCTACCTTAATTTGCCCTAACAACCATTTTTCAAATTTGGAGATGATGATTACTCTTACCATAACCATTACTGGCAATGTAATATTTCAATTACCATTTGTAATACTTCAATGGAAATGACAATAAAGAGTTCAAAAACAATGAATTGTAAACGAACAATAGGTAATTGGAAAAATTATTCATCGGAGCAGCGAAGAGGTTAAATTTTGATTGCTCCAGCTCTACCTCCGGTCAAAATAGTGTGCTTCACAGCTCCTTGCTCCAGCTCTGCGCTCCGCTCCATAGCCCTGGCATTTATAACATCAGTTCTTACAACAATATTGGCTCTATTCTTTGGATCTCGGGAGACATGGTTACTAAGAAGTATTTGGGCGTCAAGGTTACAGTCTTATAAGTGGTATATGCTCCTTAAAAGATATCTGACTACAATAACGATGCTCAAAGTAAAAGATAAAATGGAAAAAACTACTTTCTCATAATAAAAGCGGTGTCCTGAAGTTGACTGTTCAATCTGCTAATCTGAACTTAATTGAAAGCATTAAGAATTGTTTACACAATCATGTGTACAATTTTTAAGAGTCTGCAAGCTCCAATGATGAAAAAATAGCAAACAAGTCCTTTAAGTAGATTCTAAGGCTTACTTGACCAATACTCCGTTGATACATCGGTGGTGCAGCCAAGTAGCGCTATTTTAATATGTTTTAAGATTACTTAATCGAAATATTAAAGCTTTTTCCCAAAATAATGTTCATTTCCTTATTTTTTTAACAAGCACTGCTATTTTTGTTGACCGTCCAAGCGGTGGTTTGTGAGAGTCTTTTATTTTCTATATTTTTTAATTTAACTTTATGATAAAATTTATTAAATCTATAGATACTCAAGGCTTCTAGGTATTATACAAATTTAAATATTTTATGAATAAAAAATATTATTTGCGTAATATAATATTCTTTCTTATGTCACTACTATTATTTTGACCGTAACTGTATGTAGGTTTGTATCTAGTCTTACAAAATATATCGCCAGATATCCTGACAAAGCCTTCCAAAGGTAATCAACAAACTATAAATCTGCAGGCTTCGTACTCTTTTCTTTCATTTGACCCCTTAACTACATACTAAAAAAAACTGACCCCAAGAGAATTCTGAACTATTTCATTCCATTTAATTATATTTAATCCAGAAAATATGAGAAACTCACATTAAATCAGAAAACATGAAATTATTAAAAAAAAAAAAATAATAATAACTTATTCGTAAATATATTAAAGCGAAGTTATTCAACCCATGAAAACTTAAAACATTAAAATCATCAATAATTTTCAGTTGCAATCATGTATGCGTGTGTGTGTGTGTGTGCAAAATATATTAAATTGTGCATATGACGTCAAATTGGATATGTAGTGATTTTAATTTATTTCAATTAATTGATAAACAATAAATGATTAAAAAAAAAAAAATCCAACGAAATAAAAATTAAAATGTGAAAAATAAAAAGCAAAATAATTCACTTCAATTGTAATTTCATTATAGTTATAAAGAATAACAACAATGAGCAATGAAAGTGTAAAAAGTACAGGGTATGGATTATTAACTGATTTATTAATACCAAAGCAGATGACGATAGAGTGTGTCAAAAATGAATACAAATTATTTTTTAAGCTGCATAAAAATATTTTTAGTTTCAGTTAAGCTTAATGCAATTATGGAGCACCCTGTATGTATATGTATGTAATAAAATTGCAAAAACAAGATTGTAATATCATTCTGACAGCCAACAACGATTCTACTATAGACAGAAAAACACTCGGGGTCATTAACATTCAATACATACTTGGACTACGTTTTTATACAATACAATAAAAATATGCACACTAGCTACTATAAAATTATAACATAATTTTTATAATGGAATCATCCTGCATTATTATATTGAATTTCCCTAGTGTTGTAATCTAATTAAACTGTACCATTAAACTGCAATTTCATTCATTCAGATATACATTCATATAAATCATGCCCACAAGTGTGAATATTTACAACAGTGAAAATAACATAAATGAAAATAATAAGTATTAATATCACAAGCTGTATGCTTTCTGAAATGAAACCGTTTTCAATTCAGATATAATTAATATAGTTTTAGGTTTTACCTTAGATCCCGAAAATAGATGTTTCAGTAGTCAAATCTAGTCAGAGAATGCTCCCCCTAGTGGGTCATGTTTTGTTCTTTGGGCATCAGTTTTCACCATGAAAATATTTTTCAAAACCTTATGTACAATTCAAAAGGCTATGTTTTTGCTTCTGACAGTTAAAGGGGCAAATAGGGTTAAATTTTCATAAATTTATTTATAGTATAAAAAATGAATATAATTTATTGAAACTTTGAAAATATCTTATACATACCATATATTTAAGTATATACTATAAAATTTTAGAAGAATTTCCTTGAAAAACACCCTTATTGCAGGTCACAATCAGACTTAGCATTTTGCGCACATTCTGGAAGCCGCAATTTTCATCTGAAATCAAACCAGGTTGGAATCTACTTTTATTATAAGTATGTCTCTCTTCTATATGAACCTAAATGCTACCAAAAAAAAAAGAGAATTGAATTTTTTACAGGGGTCAAAACAAAAAAGCATGATTTTTTGCCATTTTTAAAAATTTGTTTTGCAAAAAAAAAATTATTTTAAATAATGATAATATTCCGATTTCAGGTTCATATAGAGCGTAATACTATGAAGAAAGTAACTGCCTATTTTCAAAACGGTTGGTTGAAAACTTTTTAAACTAGCGTGTATACAAGTTCAAAAAAAGTCGTTTTGAGAAAAACGCGTTTGACAAAACGTGGCGCGCTCGGGGATTGAAGGAGAGCTACTCACTTTCATGGCTTATAACAATAGGGCGAGCCAGAATTTTCATTTAAAATTTTGGGAACATATTTCTCAATAGTTTTACTAACAATTTATGAAATATGCGTTTCGGTGCACAGAGGCGTGTGCGGACCTTGGCTGCAAGAAGTGGTATGGGTCGATGTTAGCTCAACTTATTGTGCGTATGTCCAATATACTGGAAGCGTGCCTTCCGTCGATCACAACGTGATCAATTTGGTTTCTTGTATTTTGATCAGAGGACAGCCAGGTGGCCTTATGGATATCTCGATGCAGGAATCTGGTGCTACTAACTGTCATGTTTGTTGCCGCGGCGAAGTCGATTAGTCTCATACCGTTGTTTGTAGTTTCGTCATGGAGACTGAATTTTTCGATCGTCGGACCAAAGAGACCCTCCCTGCCCACCTTTTCATTAAAGTCGCCTAGCACGATTTTAATATCGTGCTCATAGGTTTTGTCGAGGAGCTCGTAGAAATCATCTTTGGTCGCTTCGTCCTTCTCATCCGTCGGGGCATGGACACAAATCAGGCTGATGTTGAAGAATTTTGCCTTGATGCGGATAGTGGCTAGGCACTCGTTCACGCGCGTGAACCTCAAGACAAGATGGCGTAGTCTCTTCCCAACCACAAACCCGACACCAAATTCGTGTCGTGAATCATGACAGCTGTAGTAGATGTCACAGGATGCTCTTTTGGAGCAACCCTGTCCCGTCCATCGCATTTCCTGTATAGCGGTGATGTCAGCTCGATATCGTCCGAGGACATCTACCAGCTGTATAGAGGCACCTTCCCTGTAAAGGGTCCGGACATTCCAGGTGCATATCCGTAAATCGTAGTCCTTTGGGCGTTTGCGGGGGTCGTCAACATTAGGGGAGTCCGTTATCCGAGGCTTCTTTATTGGATTCATTGGGGACTGTTTTTGACGTGGTGGGTTCCAAGCCCGACGCACAACCGTTCATTCAAGAGAAACCCGCCGCACGCATTAGTTAGCTCACTGACGGTTGTCAGATAGCTATCCAGGGGGCGCCGCGAGGAGGCTGTGTGTCGACTTAAGACGGAGAAGCGCAAGGATCGAATGTGGACTCTCCTGAGCCGGTCACAGACTTTACCTTGTGTTCTCCGCCCCCAAAACCCCAAACTACAAAACTGTCTTCGTAATTTAGCTTAAAATGTCACCTTTCAAACGCGTGTTTGTTTGACAGAATCGGATAAGTGGTGCCAGATGTATGGCCATTAACCCAATCTTGTGACAAAACCGAAAATAATTTTTATCTGACCCAATACAAACTCGCTCGCACAGCAGACTATGAAAATATCCACATGTGTTGGCATTCAAAAGTACATCTGGCATCATTATGTTTGAGAGAAAGCTTAAAAATAAAATTATTTGATTGAGCATTTATTTTTTTAATTTAGAAATAAATTGTTTGAGTTAGTTATTCCTTTATCCTTTTTACGTTTCAATGAATTAATACTTTCTCCATAAAAACTCTAAGGGTGTCATCCTCCTCCTCAACTATTTCAGCAGCTTCATTGGCTATGTCATTATTTGCCTGTATACATATCCACATATAGCTTATAATTGTCTACAAGAAATATGGATTACAAATGAGTTATGAATATGCAGCATTTCACTGGAATCGAACTACCAATAAATGTGCATTTTATTTATAGATTCAAGTAATTTCGTTTCTTGTTCCATTTACTATTAAATTATTCATATACATTACCAAATTCTCAGTTTGTACAATATTGAACTTACAAATTTTATCCTCTATATGTATGTATCTGCATATGTACCCACATAAGTAAAAATCACTAAATATATCTGTAAGATTAAAAAAATTGCATACAAGACAAGAATTTACCATAACATGATGCACCTGCATTAAGTAAATCTTTCTTGTATTTTTTATGGCATTGTATGTAGAATTTTAAATGAATAAACTAAATTTGCAAAAACAAAAATTCAATTTGCAAACGAAAAATTTTCATTTGAAATCTTGCCTGCTCTCTTCGATGAAGTATACAAACATCCCATTTCACTATATATTGCCGCCACCCACACATGCATATCCATATAATCTCCTTGCACAAAATGGGTCAATCATGAGTTATCGAAATGGTATACACAAATGTTCCTTCTGTATGTGCGTACATTTGTTCTTTACTTAATCTTTTGTTTGCATATCTATGATGCTATACAAATACATACATACATACATATGTACATACATGGATAAATACACAGTTACTGTCTCTGTATGCATTATGAATATATGTGAATACATACATAGTATGTTCATCTATTTGTTACTTGCAACTTTTGTTCAATTTCCTGCCCTACTATGTTGGTTGGTAGCATCTTAAAATGAAATCCTATGTAGTAAAGTTTTCAATTTTATGAGATAAAACAAAATCCTAAAGTGATTTAAATTATTTACCTGTAGTTGAGATTTTATGTAAGTTTTAGAAATGCATAATCTATGCATGTGTTTCCCTACCTGGCACAAATACCGTTTTTTTATGCTGTTTGTAACAAACAAAACTTTCAACTCGTTAGCGTTTTTCTTCTTCTTATATGCAAAGTTTTTCAGAAAATGAGGGGTTAACTATTAGGCACCTATAATGTATAACTTCCGCCAAGCTTCACATTTCTCTTAACCTAAATTCTGTTGTAAATTTTTTTAACTCATTTTGTCTAATTCATATTACTTGCTTTTAATACATTGACCAAGCGCAGTGAAGTAACAAAATTATCTGTTGTCATATTGTGCATACTATTTCTTCATGATTCCTCCAATTGAACAATAATATTTTCTTCCGAATTTTTACCTGGACGGGCTGGCTTGTTGAGCCAATTAGATTATACCATATAATGGATAGCTGGTTTCCACATCGCACACTCTGTATTCGATGGGTTATGTTGGCAAAACGATACTCGACCACGAAACGGAAAAAGTTGTTCCACAATTGTTGAGTTATATTCATATTTTCGGAACATAGAGTTATATAGAGATGGAATGAGAGAGCGAGAGTATTTCTTATCAATTACTCAGAGACCACAAAAAAATAAGTTCTGAATCGGTAACATGAAGTATCATATTTCACGTATTTTGACTCACAGAATTCGATTTCGACATCCGATGTAGTCCAACGAGACAGAATTTTGTCCTAACCTCGAAAAACTACACAGCCACACAAAAAAAAAGTTTTTTTCGGGTCTGGAGGTCAGACCATGTTTACTAAAAGTTTTTGGCGTCGCTGAATCTGAATTCGAGGTCCAAAAACCCCCAGCACGTCAGGGTTCTGACATGTTTATTATATGTTTTTGGGATCGCTGAATCCGAATTCGAGGTCTAAAAACCCCAGCGAAGCAGCTTTTCGACATAACCTCCAAAATACCACGCTATCTAAACTAAGTCGGGGGTTTGGCCCCGGAGTGAAAAAAAACATTTTTTTTGTGTGGCTGTGCTGTCTGTAGACTTTCAAGGAGTTGCAATTATAATGTGTGTTTGTATTGTGTGTGTGTGTGTGCATGTGGTGCAAGAATTTGGTCGATTTCATTCCGATATTAAGGTGAAAGCGGATCCAGATCCTTTGGCTTCCTGTTCCAATGTAGGAAAAGCGTCTGCCAAAAAAGTGATGAGTGAAAAAATATCTCCGAAACTTACATTTTTTTTTGCGCCCTTCTGCCAAAAAAAAGTGATGAGTAAAAAAAAAACAACAAAACTCTCTCGACCCCTCTCTTCCCTTGCATCCTAATCGTTGAAATTTTGATCGTTAGCCATGAATGAAAAAAAATTTAGGAAACGAAAAAATGAAACATCCCTTAAGAGGTCTTTGACTCGTCTGCCGTACTACAATTAAAGTTTCTGTATAGATGCATTTTCCTTATTTCTGTACTACATACTCGAAGGTTTTATCCATTTATCCTAGGAGGCGGCAATTCGTTGTAAGATAGATCAGAACCAAATATGCTACAGGATCCAAAACAAATGAGAAATAGAGCTGAAACATAAGTCAATAATCACAAATTCTCAGAGAATCCACGGGTGCAGAAAATTCGTATCCATCCATCTGGAACCACCCAGTTTTTTTATAAACCTTACTAGATCTATTGGCGGAATCTGGGACAATTTCTCTAGTTATCTAGTCTTTCTACAGTTAATCTTCTAAGAAATAAAGCCAAGGAAGCTAAAGATTGAGGAACTCAAAGGTGAGATTGAAGGTGGTCTCGATTTCTGCCTCACTTCCGCAGCTTTTAAAATAACTAGTAGCAGTAACTCCTCAACTCCTCAACTCCTCCCCTCTCCCCGAGATCATTGTATCACTGCGTCAAAAATCTGTGAGTACTTCAGTTACAATTCGAACATATTTCTTCCCAAGAAGAAGAAGGCCCTGTGTATTTCTCTTATAAACTTCATACTATGACAGATATTCTTGCTTTGCGAAGATTTATTGATTGTTTTCCTTGCTTTCTGGTTCTAACTTTATTTCACTGCTCCTATAGGAATTTTTAACTCGATACCAGTTAATTTTTAGGACCAAATAATGAAAGTACAGAATAAAAACTAATAGTTGCTAAAGCAATCTCCATAATGCCTGATCAAAAGTTAAAGCAATTTATTACTTGAAAGAAACAGTAGATAGAGGCCAGCCAATCGCATCAGCCAAGTAGAGGCACAACAGTTAAAAGATATCCAAGTCATGGAGTAAAGTAGACCACGGTTTCAGCTCAAAAATCCATTTTTTGAAGAGAAAACAGTTGTTTATGTCACTGTGACAGTCATGTCTCATTAATAGACCGTTGATGTTGATTTTGGATAGCTCACCGAGGTTGTTCAAGAGTGGTTTACCCAGGGTGTTTAGCCTGCCATTCCATAAGGCTGGGCATTCGCAGAAAAATTGAGCAACCGTTTATTTTTCCTCTTGTTATTTGCAACTGCGACGTAAGGTATTGTAAGGGATGAACATTCTGGCTGCATGCACTCCAATGTGCTAGAAGACCGTGATAACTGCCGTAAGTTTTGATGCATCTCAACGGTTTTTTTGCTAAGTTATTCCGTTTTTCTTCAATCATAGTGCGGCTATAAAGCTCTGCTGATAATGCATTCCATTAGCCGATTCACTCTACAGTTGGCCCTAATAAGTATAGAACAAGGATTCCTTAATCTCGTTTCCCATCATTAACCAGTAAGTTTATTTTATATAAATTACCTTAACACAGACTGAAATGCCATACAGAACTATCATATTCATAAAATAGATGTGTCTTCCTCTTTCTAGTGAGCTCAACTAAGCATGATTATGATTTTCTTAAAATTCAACCTGCACTAGAATTCGCTAGGATGTTTGTGATAATTTCAGTTGACTATATAAATTTGTCAAGTTTTCTGGATTCCCTGTATCCCAATAATTTTCTTTGCCACACTTCATCATCAATTTATCTCATGGACCAATTCTCTACATGGAATTTGTCTTCTTCTTTTATGCCACAATAGCTCATGGAAGTCCTAAACCGAGATTTTCTCAATAAATGAATGTTGTGTGAGTTATATTTGACAGGCTGAGAAGAAAAGCGGGCTAATATTTATATAAGAGCAAAAGTGAAATAATTTAGAGTGTCAGTGCAAGAATGGCATAAGTAATACGGTTTAGAGTAAAAATGAAACGTCTTAGGTTAGGTTAGGTTGGAGTGGCTGTCGAGAGACACACTTAGACCTGAACGGCCCATTGTGATACCACATAGTTGCACCTACAGTTTAACGCCGATTCCGAATGGCGGTGTGGCAATTTTTTATCGGCTTGGTGGTTTTGCCTTTACCAACCAATGTGTGTACTTGTACACTATCTTATAATTCTCATACACTTCATATTGATAGTGAATATAAGAAAGTAATGAAAATTAACCACCAGACGAAGACGGGAATCGAACCCGAACCTCCCACATGAAAGTCTAGTGCACTATCCACTAGGCTATCGAGGTCGTCAAAAAACGCCTTAAAAGTAAGAGCAAAAATGTTATAAAAATTCTTTCAGAGCAAGAACAGCATAGTTTTTTATTCCGTTTTCGCTCTGAACATATTTCGTTTCACTTTTGCTCTGAACATATTTCGTTTTGCTTTTGCTCTTAAGTAAAATTATTCTACTTTTTTCAGAACGTAGAAGTTATGCCACTTTTCCACTCAGCCTCTCATTTTTTCTCAAATGGAAGGAGCCTAAAGTTTAATGCCAAATTCGAAAAGCTTTTTATAGACAATTTTAATTGTGGAGTATTGTTATTGCCAGCCAAGAGGTGGTGCTGTATAGAAATATTTGTATTTCCCACTTTTGATTTTTGACCTTGCCGATCATTGAGCCCGGGCGCCCTGCGTAGCAGTCCAGCACACTAACTACTACGACAGGGCGACCACAAGAAATGTAACACCATTCTCAAGTAGAACATGTGGCATCTAGCTGCCACAAATTTGATACTCAACTCGGCCACACTGTTAGATGAATGTCGAAACTAGTTGGTCATCGGCTAGCTAATGGGTTTCCTCAAAAAAAAAGTTACTATTTATTTTTAAGGTGCGAATTTTGATTGTGATATTTTATGAGAGCAGTCGTTTAAACGCAGCTATGAATTGCTACCAAGGTAGCATATTTTTTCCACGAATTCCATGCATATTAATTCGCTTTAACCCTTTCCCCAGACTATAAATCTGTATTCAATTGAGAATGCTTTTTACCAAGAAATTTAATTTATCAATATTCCATAAATTTTCATATGCATACAACCACCCATAATTTAAATTGCACATTTCGCATATAATATTTTATTATCAATTTTTTTTTTTTTCAGCTTAAGCTTTGCATATCATTTATTTAATAATAAAATTCATATGAAATTTTGAAAAACTCCCACACAATTAAAATATTTACTTGTAAATTACACACACACACATGCAGTTAGCAAGAATGTTAAGTAATACAGGATTTAAGTACACACACACGCACAGACACACACACACACATATACTATATTTTACTTAATTCTATCACCACATAAACATGCAACATAAATTTTCCATTTGAAAATTTATTTCGCATGAAAATTTCACATGTTTCATGTATGTCTATGTATGTGTTTATTTTTGTTTTTCTTCATTTTCTGCCTCAGTTTCTTCTTTTTTTACTTCAGACTCGTATGTAATTTTTAGCAGAAAATTTTGTTTGTGTTTTTTTTCTTTTTTTTGGTTGTGATAATAAAATAGGAATCCAATCAGTGCGTTGCATGTTTGTATATATATATGTTGCATGTTGGTGTGTGTGTGTGTATGTGTAACATAACCACAAAAATGTACTTACATCATAGATATAAAAAATAAAAGAATAATACAAACATTTCGTTTTATTTGAAAAAGTGAAAACACACACACACACAAACATATATGAAAAAGTATAATCAAATACTACGCAATTCGTTAAAATGCATACAAAACAAAGAAGGAAGATGAAATATGTGATTTATTTTTGCAAATTGCACTTTTGTGTCAAAAATGGTTTACAGATTTTTTGTTGCCACAAAAATATTGTCCAATTTTATACATTCTAACCATGGATTTAAAATCAAAGAGCAGAAATTCCAAAAATGGAATTGTTGTACCATCTACGTATGTTCACAGATTAGATTAACCCAAACATGCCCAATGCCATATAGTATGTGATACATTTCAGAAAGTTTTGATTATGATTGAATGTAGCTTCATTTAATCAAAATCTAACATTTCTCAGGCGTACTTACTACATGTAATACATTGGGCATATCAAGGTTAAGAGTCTAACAATAACCAAAGTGAGGTTAAGGATGTAGTCTGGTGCTCTGGCCTATTTTTCAATGTTTTTTTCGGGAATTTTTTATTACAACAAAATAAAATACAATCATTTCAATTTTTTAAAATGTTATTCTTGACATATTGAAGTGTAAACTGTCTTGAAAAAAAATGTTTGAGGTTTATTTTATGATATTTTGTTAGTGGTTTTTACACCCAAAGTGGACACCTAAAAAAAGGTGTGTGGCTGGCCCAGGTGATTGCGACACTTGAAGTCATCTGAGACAAAAAAATTAAATAGAATATCGTTCTGTGGACTTGTCATCCTGTCAGGTAGTAGATTTAAACATTTTTGTTAAACAATAACAAAATGGCGGAAAAAAATTTATAAAAATCGCGCTTTTTTTGTTGAAAATCGGAATAAAAAATAGGAAATAATTATTAGAAATAAACAATTCTACTAAGTGCGAGAGCCATTGGCGTATGTATATATATGTATAAGCCCGCACTTCCACTCGGAGACTTAATTGTCCATTGTGATTGCTCTCATTTAATTGCCCGTATGCGGCACGTCTCTAACCACGGTTTCCGTCAGCAGTCCAGGTAATGTCTTTATTGAACCATTTGGTTCTCCGGATGAAGGTAGTTCCACTTTCGTTATCTCCGTTAGACTATTGAAAAAGTGCGACCCCAAACATTGGAGTCTGCTCATCTGCAGCCTGGACATTGACATAGAAAGTGGAGAATCGATTCTGTCTCTTCTTCATCATGACAAATTCTGCACAGTCCGCTCGTTGGAATGCGCCACCGTTGAAGCATTGGTGCAATAGCACAATGTCCATTTATGACTCCTGTGAGCAGACGTACTGCAGATTTGTTGTGCCTTAAAAGGACATTTGTCCTCTTTCTATCTAACCTTGGCCACAAGGCCCGTGAAACTATACAGTCATCTAGATTAGTCCAAGCGTCATTTGACACCGCTATGGTGTACTCGTCTATTTTCCTAAATAGTTCACACATCGGAGATTGTATAGAGGTATCCGCCTCGTTAATGTCTATTTCAGAGCCCCTACTGGCCATTTCATCTGCTATTACGTTCCCTTCAATATTGCTATGTCCAGGAACCCAGCAGAGAGTGACCTTGTGGTGGCCATCAGTGAAGCACGACATTTCTTTACAATCTCCGATTTAACTATTTTTGGATTCTATTGCCTTCATTGCAGCCTGAGTGTCAGTAAAGATAGTGATATTCGAAATCGGAATCGTACTGTCTTGTAGAAGTCGAGCTGCTTTCTCAATAACAAAAATCTCTTACTGAAAAACGCTGCAGCTGTCAGGAAGACGATACGACCGCCTTAGTTGCAGGTCTTCGGAGTAGAGACCAGCTCCAGTTCCATTCTCCATCTTTGAGCCATCGGTAAAGATGGTAATACCAGCATTACCTGTTACCGAACCCGACTCCCAGTCTTCCCTGGTTGGATAAAGAGTTGGAATTCTAGTAATAAAATCTAAATTTGAAGTCATATAATCCGTGGCTACATCTAATCATCAGCTTTGATTGCATTTTGACCCCTCCGCTTTATCTCACTAAAAATTGTAGAGTGTCCATAGTTTGCTGATCCCCACACGTTGGATTCTCTTAGTCTAAGAACTCCTTTTGCGGCACAGCCTTGAACAAACACCCGTAACAGTAAGAGATGAAATATCATATTCAGACCTTCCTGAGGTGCACTACTTACAGTCCCTGATATCCCCAGGCTTGCAAGTCTCTGTATTTTTTCCATGCGAGCTTGGTTGCTCTTCTTACTCAACGTCTGCCACCAGACGGGAGACCCATAGGTGATGATGGGTCGAATGATTGTGATGTACATTCCATGAATAACGTACGGCGACAATCCCCATCTTTTCCCAAAGGTCCTTTTACAGGTATAGTAAAATATAGCAGCCAGTCCCTTCTTCGTTCTCTCTTCGATATTCCTTCTCCAATTAAGTTTTGAATCCAGAATGGTACCGAGATACCTTGCTTCCGAAGAGAGATTCAGTGTCACATTGGCGTGTAAAATAACGTATTAAAATTTCAGCCCAATCGGCTTTATAGAATTTCTTCAAACCCCTGGGCCGATCAAAAAAACGTTGTTTCGAGAAAAACGCTTTTAAAGTTTTAACAACACACACAGTTTAACCAGCAGGCGCTCTCGACTATGTGCTATAACTTCGTTAATATTATGAATTTTGGTATGAAGTTTTTAGAGTATATTTTCAATATATTGTACTAAAAATTGTAAAAAAAATTGTTTTTTTGAAACTCGAATACCAGCCAGACTACATTCTTAAATTGAATTTTATAGTCGAATTTTGGCGCATATTGGATATTGAGTACGAGTTATCTTCTTTGAGAATCGCATTTGCCTATAATTTTTTATCCATAACAATTCAAGAAATAGTGAATTGATTGCAGGATACTTCTTCAGAATTCGCAAATATTAGTTATTAGTGGCAATCTGGTACAATGATATACTGCGCGGTGATCACCCTCGACGTTAAGGACGTTGAGTTAAACAGCCAACTGGGCGCACATCGCGATGACAATACGTGAATTTTTGAGTTCCAGCCTACCTAAGTTGTAAGATCCGCAGCTATTTAGATAACTGAAATCTAACATAGAAGATGGTCCAAAACAGTACGTAGTGGCTGATGGAGTTCCACAAGGCTCCGTACTGGGATCCACCATTTTTAATGCCATGTACGACGGTTTTCGAGAACACAAAAAACAGCAGCGATTAATGGAGCTCTCAACCGAATACTTCCGAACATTGGCGGTGCACAGGGCACTAGGCGGATGCTTCTGTCGATGGTGATAGTCTCCGTCTTGCGAGACGACGCACGTCGAAGCAGTGCGACGCGTGTATCGTCATAGCACACTTCGTGTGTCTTGGGCATATAGAACAGTGTCAAATGAGACAGCAAGCATACTAGCTGCAAAAATGCCAATTGACCAAGGAGTTGCAGTGCTTGCACACAGCACAGGTAGTAAAACCAATAGCTAAGCGCTAAGCGGAAGAAAGAGCCATGTACGTGCACAAATAGCAGAAGAGATAGAAGCTGTCCTGGAAAGGACATTGGACACTCGCTCTCATCCCTACGACAGAAATATGGCTGAAGCGCAATCACGGCGACCCAGATCTCTACCCCGCACAGCTAGTCAGCGGGGACGGTTGCTTTCGGTATTACCTCCATCGGTTTAAACTGCTAGATACCACCTTCTGCCCGAAGTGCCCTGACGAAGATGAAACGGCAAAACACGTTTTATGCTCCTCCATGAGACTTAACACTGAAAGAGATGTACTTAAGGAGGCCCTTGGTAGAGCTCCGACAACGGCCAGTCTGCTATCACAAATGGGTGAATTGAAAGAGAAATGGCAAGCCGTATACCAGTATCGAGGGAGTACAGGCTGAATCAACAACATCAGCAACTAGCTAACACGCATTACAAAACGGCCAACTCGTTGCATAATCCCGAGGGCGAGCCTGGAGTAAACCCCATATCGGTGATAAATGTCGGGTCAGAGACAGGAAGACCTTTTAATAGAATGACAATTGACTGACGCTTGAGCGACAATGCTCACGACAGCCTCCTGACGTAATATCAGTAGGTGTCCCAGGGGGATTACACCATTCGGCCATCGAGGTGATTTAGTGTGTTAAAGTAAGTCTTATATCACCAGTGGCTTCCTCGTCGTATAAAAAAAAATAAATAAAGCCTGCCTAAGTAATTTAATTTTCCTAAAAAATGGCGATCTCATGGCGGTCTTCACTGAGAAATGGAACTATAGTGTCCATGTCTTAGGTGAGAGCAAACCGGTTGCTCTGGATATATCCCAGGCATTTGACCAAGTGTAGCACAAAACTCTGATGTCGAAACTGATTGCGCATAGGGTCGGTAATAACTACCCTCGATGGACTACAAGTTTCCTAAGTGGCCGTTTTATTCGTGTTGTTTTAAACGGTATTGCTTCGGAGGATCATTCTATTAATGCTAGAGTTCCGCAGACTTTGGTTCTCTCTCCAATTCTTTTCCTTGTCTTCATCAATGATCTTCTGTCAACGATAAAAAAAAAACCCCATCTACTCGTTGGCGGACCACCATTAGCGCATTCATACACCTTTTGAAAACGTTAGCTCTATGGAGATTGCGAGAATAAAGAATGTGATGAATTGCTCACTAAATCATGATCTCAATTTAATACCTTAGTAGATTTCCGTCATAGCCTAGTGGTTAACGTGTTGGACTGCTGCGCAGAAGTGCCAGGGTTCAAACTTCTACATCTTCAAAAATCAAAAGTAAAAATTACAAATTTTTTTACACTGCTCCACCTGTTGTCTGGCAAACCCCCAAGAGTTAAAAAAATTCCTATAAAAAGCTTTTCACTTCGCCTTTCAGATTCGGAATAAAACTCTAGGCCGCTCTCAATTCGTGTATAAATATAACTCACATAGCATGAATGGACTCTACATGAGCTGTTATGTATCTCTCAATTGCAATAGAGTTTAATTAGTTGCTTGCTATTCAATTAATCCTCTGATTATGGATGAGGTTGACATTATGAAGTCAGCGACTCTGGATGTTCTAAGAATTTCGATTTACATATTTGAAGTATCAAAAGAGCCAACCAAGTGCCACGGGCTTCTAAGGCGGTGTAGAAAATATTTCAATGTCTTCAAATACAGTTTAATTCTCACGAACTCAACTAGAAGTCCTGGACCGTATTCAACATCGGCCTATAAAACTTATAGGATATAATAGGGATTCCAGCTGTATTAACTCCATGCAGCATCGCAGAAACGTGGCTTGAAACTAAAAAAGCTTAAATCAATATTGCTTTCCGCAATACATACTGGCTTCTAAACATAAAATCAAAACTCAGCCTCGAGTACACAGTCTTATTATGTAAGGTGTTTAAAAAGACCATATGGACATATGGTCTTCCACTACGGGGCACCGCGTCTCCCTTAAACAATGAAAAAATTCAATGACTTCAATCTAAAGTTTTTCAAACAATCTCTGGAGCCCTCTAGTATATTAATAATGATTGTATCCATTCGGGCCTCAAATTTTATCTAATGTCTCTGCCTCTGTCTTTAGTAAAAAATATCTCAATAAATTGCGAAACCATTCATGGAATTTGCCATATCATATTATAAATACTGCACACATATTTTTAAGACTCACTTTTATCTGCGTTAAGATCAACATATGCGGGTATATGGTTAGAAAGGTAATGCGCTCCGTATATGTTGCCGTTAACGCAAGTAAAAACAGGTAAGAACATATACTCAAACACAACATTAATATACTTGGAAATTCAGATTCAGTGCATACATCATACTAAAAATGACAGCCAAAAAATACTTTATGATTCCAAATGCAACAAAAGTATGGATACAAATACATGCATTGAAAGCACACCTTTTGTTTAAGTTTTATTAGTTTCTTTTTCGCCAAGTGACGACTTCTAGGTTTACTTTTATACAGTCACAATCTCATTTTCAATTTTGCCGACCACTGGCGTACATTGATATGGAGTTCGTACATGCGGAAAGAATTGAATAAAATAATTAAAAAACAGCGTTCTGTGCATGCCGCTCATGTATTTACACCCTAATGTACACTTACTCTATCTCTCTCTCTCTCTCTCTCTTTTACCCACTGATCGTTTTAACGTTTCACGTATCTATGTACTCTCTCTCTTTCTTTCTATTCAACATGTTGTCGTTGTTATTTTTCGAAAAAAAATCTGGATAATAAATAAAGTACAAAAATAACGAAATTGATCGATTTTCGACCACTTAGGAGTTCAGTGACGGTTTTGAGGGTGCGTAGGTTATATAAAGTTCGGCTATACCCTAACTTTACATTCCCTACTGGACAGCGTTTCGGTCTGAATATGCGTCAAATTTTTAGTCATGAATTTAAATTGAGTTTTGGTTTGTACTCGGTTAGTAAAGAATGAATTCCACTTTTAATCAGAATCAATAATAAATATTTGTCCATCAAATTTATTCAGATTGCGGTATGTGATTAAAATAAATTTCAATAAGGCACTTGTCTTCCAATCAATATAAACTCGATCTCATAAAAACATCTACAAAAATTTCACTCAATCACATATGACGAAAATAACAAAATTGATCGATTTTCGACCACTTAGGAGTTCAGTGACGGTTTTGAGGGTGCGTAGGATATATAAAGTTCGGCTATACCCTAACTTTACATTCCCTACTGGACAGCGTTTCGGTCTGAATATGCGTCAAATTTTTAGTCATGAATTTAAATTGAGTTTTGGTTTGTACTCGGTTAGTAAAGAATGAATTCCACTTTTAATCAGAATCAATAATAAATATTTGTCCATCAAATTTATTCAGATTGCGGTATGTGATTAAAATAAATTTCAATAAGGCACTTGTCTTCCAATCAATATAAACTCGATCTCATAAAAACATCTACAAAAATTTCACTCAATCACATATGACAATATTTTCTCACATTCGCAGATCGAATGCAAAAAGAATACAAGACTCTGACTTCGACTTTCTATCGCTCATTAATGATTAATTTCCGAGCCTAAGAACAAATATAAAAATAAGTCGCTCATGTATTTATCTATTTGATAATCTATCTGATTTTTTGCTGGATATCGGTCAAACTTTTAGTTTTATTTTATTCTGAGTTTTGGTTTGTACTCGGTTTTAATTTTTTCCAGATTCGGTTTAGAATTCAGTCTGAGCTTTAGTCAAAGTTCAATTTGAATTCTTATCTGAGTTTTTGCTTGAATTTGGCCTGAGTTTTGTTTGGGTTTTTGTCTGAAATTTTATCGTAAACTAAATTTTTTAAATTTGACTTTTTTTTTTTTGTTCTGACTATTCCTCTGAACTTGATTGGAAGTTTCATCTGAATTTTGGACTGAATTTTAATCTAATATTAAATTTAATATTAAAAAGAAAATGTTTTGACAATAATTTCTGCGAAACTGACATTCGAGTATTATAAATGAAATAACAAGGTGTATTACCCTAAAAATGTATTAACAAAATCTAAGCTATAACTCGTAAAAACAGTGACTCCAATTGACTTCAAATCCCCAATTGACTCCAAAAGACTCCAAGTGACTCCAATTGACTTCAAATCCCCAATTGACTTCAAATGCCCAATTGACTCCAAAAGACTCCAAGTGACTTCAATTGACTTTAAATTTCCAATTGACTCCAAAAGACTTCAACTGACTCCAATTGACTGCAAATTGCAATTGACTCCAAATGACTGCATTTGCGTTCAAGGTTACTCAAGTGACTCCAAGTGACTCCAAGTGACTTCAAAACAGTCATGATTTTGGAGTCATAACATTTGCAGTCTCATGATTTCAAAAAAAGACTGCGCTCCCTTGACTCAAAAGAGATTGCATTCCTTTGACTCTAACAAAGACTTTTCTAAATGAATAACCAATCGGCGACTCCAAAAAAGACTTCCAACTGCATTTTTTATTCTGGAGTCAAATATATTATTCAATAGCTGCAATCAAAAATTATTATTCATTTGTGACTTATATCCTCAATTGATTGCACTCTTTTACAGCTCTGCAAATTACTAATTTAATTTGAAAGAAAAGTACTATAAATATTTTTTTTTTTTTTTTACTAAATTCATTCGCGAATAAAATATAAAAATTGCATATATTTTTCTAATTTCCCTTCACGCAAAGTAAATATGTTATGGGACCAATAATATAATAATATTTATTTTAGTATGCTGCTAAGTAAATTGACAACTTTTTACAATATATAAATTATTTTTTAAATATCTAAATAATAGTTAAATAAGCATGGGGTCGTACACTTCTTGATATTTATTCTGACAGAAATTGATAGAGTAAGTGTCAAAGTCAATACAAAATATTGGATGAGTGGCACTTATGCCCAGGGACACATAAAAAACTGCTCATACTTGCTTAATAAAAAGGTTGGGAGGCACTGTCGTAGAGCGTTTTTTGTTTGTTTTGAAGTTCGCTTTTACTTTCTATCAGTTTTATAACTAGAAATGTAAAAATCTGTGTATTTGCATTAGAATTTGTTGATAATCTTTTATGCTGATAAATATTTTTTTTTTTTTTATAAATAATAAAATATTTATCTACTTTTTGTAAAATAAAATTTTAAATAAACAAATACAAAAACAACAACAGTACTTGCATGCATTTAATAGAAAAAATTTTCATATGCTTCTAGGCAAATATTGTTATTAAAAAAAGAAAATATTATAAAAAATGCATACCAAAAAAAAAAAAAAAAACAAAAAATAAAAGGTAATACAAAATTTTAATGAAATTTTAGGGAAATTTTAAATTTAAGAATAAATTGAAATAAACGGAAAAAAATAACATTTGCAATTATACTATAAAGAAAGTAAGTAATTGGAATTTTAAAAATATGCATATTTAAAAAAAAAAAAAAAAACGTATTGATTTATAGGCTTAAAAAATCATAATAATAAATATAGAAAAAATTTTTGTAGTAGCTAATTTTTAGTTTTTATTTCACAATAGTTGAAAATCGCACACAAAAATTTCTTTCTTTTATAAATATAAATAATAATTATTATAATTAATTTTTTCTGTTTCTCGTCATGACAAAAAAAAAACTGAACATAAAATTGAATTTTTATGTCATGTTTGAAGAAAACTAACGATCCTAATGTCAATTTTGAAGTAAAACTTATCAAAAACAAAAACCAAATATAGTAAAAACGTGTAGTTTTAAAATGTATGTAATATTGAAATATAAAATTAGTAACCAGAAACAAAAAAAAAAAGGTATTGTTGAAACAAAAGTTACTTTAAATTAAGTACATAGTATACAGTAAATAAAATAATTAAGAAAAATAAACAAAAACTAAAAGAATAATGTTAAAAAGTTATAAAACTAAATGAATAACAAATTTTAAAAAACCTAAATTAAGTATTAAAAATTTTTTAGGTGAATGTTAGAAAAAACAAAAATAAAAATAATTTAGTTTCAATTTTTAATGCGATTTATGGTTTGACTTTTTGTTTTTGCACAGGGTGATTTATTATATGTAGTTAAGTTATTCAGTTTTTTTTAGATAATCATAATTATACAGACAATTTAGATTTGTTATCTAAATAAATAATTCGATTTAGAACCTTGTTTGAGAGAATATAGTGCTTTGGCTAAGTATCATTTTCTGCCTATATTTCTGAGCATTTGAGATAAAGTTAGGTGTGCTGGCGAACATTATATGTAGTGTTATCACTACTCTCTACAAGTAATGAAAGCCACTAGTTTGAGTGAACCCGTAATTGATTCAAAGCATTTTAAATGCGCCAAATTGTTACTCGTTCGGCCTTTAAGAGGGTTCTAGACGGTACTACCCCCGAAATCGGTTTTTTATAATTCACTTTTTTTTTGCTTATTTATTTTTAATCAAAAATACTTTTAATTTATTTTAACTTTTTTTTGCTGATGTCCGTGGCTTTGAGTTTGGGGCTTCCGTGAAAAAGCCCTTCAACGGTGCCCGCGATTGCTGATCGTAGAATGATCTGAAATAAAAAAAAAAAACTAAAATATTCTTAATCTGTGTAAATGTTGTGAACCCCAAAACAGGTTTTTGCTCCAAAAATTGGTGGAATGGCACAATCTGGATCCAAGAAAACTAGTTTCTACTGAATTTCATGGCAGTTTTTGGGCTTCTAAAATAAAAAAATTTTTAAAATACAGATTTGAGCAAGGTCCATTGCATATGGTATCATGTCTTCAATATCTGGGATAAATTTTAGATCGATCGTTTGAATAGTTTAATTTTTATCATGCCCGCCAATCGCCAATAGTGCAAATCGAGAATAACGCATTTAAAGTTTTTATATAAAATGTACATTTTTGAACTTACTACATTTCCTGCTGCATATATAATCCTTCCGGATAACTCGAATTTTTCTTAGGCAGCTGCTTTGTCATTCCTTAAATTTCAAAATCTCTAGACGGAGTTACCCCCTTAATAAAAAACAACAAATGCCCTCCCAAACGTTTTCATCCTAGTCCTAGTAAATTCTGGACAGAATATCAACCAATGATTTCTATTTTCTTAACAGATTTATTGCATTTCTTGGCGTTTGGCATTTTATAGTCTAAGCAGAAAATCTTCTTCTTCTAAAATCCTACCGGCCGTCCCTTAGAGAACATAGGGCCTCCATTAAATAGCTCCATATATCACAATTTTTCGGTATTATTTTTACTTCCTTGAAAGACTTCCCAATAGATTGGATTTCCTTCTCGTTCGTTTTTTACATGTGAATCCTTGTTTTCTGCTACCTTGCGGGTTTTGTTCAAGAGCCTGTTTGCAAATCTCATTGAATTCTTTACGTAATCGGGAGTCGATGATATGGGTAATTTTTTCGTTTGATTTCAATCTAGCCACAGTTCTGCATTTGGTTATAATTCTGGGCCACCATATTTGCATTAAGGTTCGGGGTCGGATATCCCACATCTGAGAACGGGAACTAAAAGTTTTGGTGATGCTTAAGAAGTTAGACGAACCTGACGTGCGTTTTAAATACGTACTTTCACACGTCAATCATCCTGAAGAAAACCAATTAAAAGGTCAAATCGTACCGCCAGATATCCGTCCTATCTCCAGTGACCAAAACTCTAGAGGCACTGCTTTTACCAACACTCTCGCAAAAACTAGAACTAGCCGATTGGCAACTCGGCTTGAGGAAAAGTATAGTACTACCACCGATCTAAACCTTATTTAAGCGCAAAAGAACAGAGCCATGAATCAGACCAAGCCCAGTTGCCCTTGATCTTTCCAATACTTTCGACAGTGTTAACCACATGAACAGCATGAAGAAGTCGCTGACAAACTATCTGAACAGTAGACAGGCTCACATTGGGGGGAATGCCAATTAAAATATCGATCGTAGAATTTTTCTCATGTAAAGTACCCAAAAATACTAGGCGTGGGGTTCGATAGCCTGCTCACCTTCTCAACACACGCGTTTTAAACCAAAAGTCGGTTGCGAGAGCGTAATAATATTTTAAAAGCGCTGGCGGGAAGCACGTAAGGGAAAGGAAACGCTTCTAAACACCTTCAACGACATTGGTCGATCGGTGACAAATTAAGCGCCTCCAATTTGGTCGCCTTACATTAGAAACTCAAAATGGAAGAACCTACCTGCAGACGTGCCAAAAGGTGGGCTTAAGTACAGTGAATACCGTCTACATGAGGAAGCAAATTTCATCAAGATCAAGAACCACAACGAATTCCTGGCGAAACATTTCCTCCTGGATTGCCACCCAGTCGACCATCCGAATAAAAGACTGATGGAATCTGCGCCCCCACAGAGCAACATTAGCAGAGATATGTACCAGTTTGGCGAGGCATCGACCCTAGGTCACCTTGGCAAACCTACCTACAACACGGCACTTAACCAACTACACAAAGAAGCTGTAGAGACGGCGTTGGATGAGTGCACGTCAAACATAGTCCAACCATTTAGCCCACCATTAATCGCAGCTGTAGAAAGAACGCTACCACGATGTTCCAGATGTATACTAACCCAGTTAAGGTCAGACTAGAGTCGAATTTTCCGCTGCTACATGGTGAGGATATCTGATGAGTTCGTCGACGAATATGGCCTGTTCCCTCACAACACAATACAACTCTTTAACTGCCCGAAATGAGCATCCACACCCTTTGGCCTCTTACTCAAGAAAGACGACGACACATAACAAACACAACAAAACAAATCTTAATACATATGAACAATGAATATTGCTACAGCAATAACATCAACTAAAAATTTTGCTAGTTAATACGAAAAATACGAACAATAATAAAAATTTTGACTTGCCTCCCCTGGGCGCGATCTTGTGTACGAATAAAGAAAAATCTATTCCAAAGAAAAATCTGAACCAAATAATGGTGGTCGAAGAAGGTAGTCCAGCCAAGAGACTCTGAACTATACATGTGTAAAATACACGTGTAGTTCAGGTTCTTGTTTTTAAAAGAAAACCACACGTGATTCAAACACTTTAGTACACGTTCAAAAACGAAACGTCTTCTTTATACTGACTTCGAAAAAAATCTATTTTGGCAAAATTATTTCGATTACAATTTAACTAGTTGAGTTATTAGTCAACTTTTCAGCTGACAAACTTTTCTGCGCTCATTATATTATACTTTTTTGATTTAAGTCAGAGGGCATGTCAGCTGAAAAAGTCAGCTAACGTAAGGCACTTTAACCCACTTAGGGCTTTAATTCTCATATGACGACAATAATTTAAAAGTTCACCAAAAATCTACTTTACATTTTATGTGAATTAAAAGCTTTTGGATTCCAAGCTGAAAATATTTTTTTCCCTGTTACACAGAATTTCATTCATTTTGGACATCTTTTGTTAATATTGTGAATACAATCTTAAGGTTTAAAGTTCTGGATGAAGTGAAAAAATGTGTGTTTTGTTAGCTTTAGAAAATCCAGAGTATTGTAATTTTTTTGGAAACAAAATTGATTGTGTTATTTGTACTTATATACAAAGAATATGAACATTTGTTTCTTTATCGATTTTAAAGAATGAGAAGGTAAAAATATTGAAGACCGATATTAAAGAATTGCTTTGAAAGGGTTAACCCATTATGAACGAATCATCGAAATCGTTGAGATAACTTCATGATTTTTTATGTGGCGACTATCGAGATTACACTGATCACTTTTAGCCAATTGAGAAAATTTTTGAAAGTCTTGGTTATCAAGGGCAGCCTGTTGCGAAAAAGCAACGACCGTTACACCTGGAATATTTCAAACGGTAAAATCAATCAGATAGTCTTTTGTATTGCATTTGGTATTTTAGTAGGTTAGGGGTTAGGTTGGAGTGGTTGTCGAGAGACACACTTAGGCCTGAACGGCCCATTGTGATACCACATAGTTAGACCTACAGTTTAACGCCGATTCCGAATGGCGGTGTGGCAATTTTTTTTATCGGCTTTGTAGTTTTGCCATTACCAACCAATGTGTGTACTTGTACACTATCTTATAATTCTCATACACTTCATATTGATAGTGAATATAAGAAAGTAATGAAAATTAACCACCAGACGAAGACGGGAATCGAACCCGAACCTCCCAGATGAAAGTTTAGTGCACTATCCACTAGGCTATCGAGGTCGTCTGGTATTTTAGTAACACGAATATGATTGTTAAAAAAATAAAAAAATATTTTAATAACTCTACGAGCCAGTTTAGAAAATGATTTTTTTTTTTAGACCCTAGGTATTGAGATTAATCTGTTATATGGAAGATCAGAACGAGATTTAACGAAAGTAAAAATATCATAAATAAAATTTCACTCATATACAGAAAATCGTAATATTTTCGCTAAGTGCTAGAACAAAAATATTCAGTACGTAAAAGCTAATGACTTTGAATCCAGGACCATGCTCCCAAAAATAAATATAATCCCTATTCCAGCAAATGTAGCTTTAATAAATCAATTTGAAAATCAAGGTCAACATCATGCTTTGTTAGGTTGTTAATAAATTACCCTGTGTTTTGCTTTCTTATACATATGTATAAATATTTGTCATTAATATTAGGTATGTATTTATTTATGTAGTAATAATTACGATTATTAATTATTTTAAATATTAATTTAAAATTTATATAGTTTTTTAATTATTACAAGCAATTTTTGAAGGTGATGTTAATGGAAAATGAATTGTGATTTTGCAAACAAAAAAAAAAAATTAAAATAAAAAAAAAAACAAAATATTTATAAAATAAAATTTTAAAAATGCAACAATAAAAACAAAAAAAGTATTACTTAATTAAGATTTAAATTTAAAAAGAAAACCAAACAAAAATAGCAAATTAATTAAATTAAATTACAATTAATTCTGTACTTGTACTTTAAGTCAATTTTAATTTAAATATATAAATATATTAGCAAATAATTACATAACAAACAAACAAAAAATTAATATATAAAAACAAATAACAAGAACAAAAACTTTTTAGCTTTTGAAGCTTCTAATGAAATATGCGCTAAAACAAAAGCGTAAACTTCTTATTTTGAAAAACAAAGCTTTTTTCCAGAATATCACAAATGACAACAACACAATCCTACAGGATGGTGATGATAATGCTATTTTATGAAAATATAAACTTCTTGATTTACTATGATACTTATATATGTATTTTTCATTCTACAAAAATATTTTCTATATATATATATATATATATATATTAATGTATATATACATATATAAAATCGAGTCCAAAACAATGCCACCGCCTATCGATTATTGATAAAATATATTTATAAAAATATATATATATACTATTACATATTTATACACACATACATACCATATGTATATTTTTCAAAAATATTTAAAAATAAATAAAATAAAAACCAAACTTAAAGAAAAATTCTACATATAAATATGAATAATTAAAAACCAAAAAAAAAAAAAAAATATTGAAAATAATTGTTAAATCCACGTGAAAAAGAAATAAAAATTAATTAAAATTCTGGCCAAATATGCTATTCTCATACATCTACATAACTCTACATACATACTCGTACATACATATATAACAAAGGCATACATACCTACATAGATACTCGTATATTACCTATACATACATGCATTCTTTATAATAAATACATAGTTATTTGTAGAAGCAACATATGTGCACACAGAAGCTATTAAATACACTTGCAGACATATGTACGTATTCGTATAGATTCATACTTGAACGTATACATACATACATACAAAAATACATATATACAAGTTTAAATAAGAAAAAAAAAAAGGAAAACATCATACAATAAAAACAGAAATAATAAAAATAATAGTATATCCTTATAAACACTAGCGGACCCAAGGGGGGTTAATAGTTAGGAAAAATTTTAGGCTTAAAATCCCTTCCCCTTTTACCAATGAAATTTTCATACACTTTGATTGTTAAACATGAAAAAAACAAAATTTCGAGACAGAAAAATTAAATCTCCCTTTAGGAAATCTCTAGATCCGCTAGTGTTTATATATCCTTGGCTTAAATGTCCTTCTTTTTCCATATCAATACCGAGAAATATCCTGCTTGCAATTCGATTTTTATGTAAATACAAAAAATGCGAACATTTTATACAAATGAAATTAAATCAGTTTCTTCCTTCCAATTTTATTTACCATTTTTAAAAATCTAATATAAATTAAACAGAATTTACTTGTCAATCAAATATTTTATTCATGATTTTTTTTGTTTTTTTTTTTTTTGGAAAAACTTAATGCTATTTTAGAATTCATTGAAGTATTTAATAATATATAGTATTCCTGGTATGCGAGTAAAATTGGATTGATTAGAAAAATGAGATAGAAAATTATTAGCCCGAAAAAAACTAAGATTATTAAATCCGATCGATAAAGAAGATTTGAAAGTTAACTTAAAGATTTTTAGATCAGATAAGATAAAAAAAGAAGATGTAGATCTCAATAAAGATTAGAAAGCTCTTGATTTCTGAGTATATAACAGATTAGATAGAACTAATGAATGGTCAACGCCACTCCCCGAATTAATAATTAAAGGTATACATTTTTTATACAAATAGAAAAGTATACAAAAAAAAGCTAAGACTAAATTTAATTCATGTTTATTTGTATTTAAGAATTGTTTAAAAATAAATAAGATAAAAGTATTTATCAAATTCTGAAAAAAAAAGTTAGAAATACGTTAAAAACTCAACATTAAGTGCGAAATTCAAATAAAGCGACCTTTAAAAAAAAAAAAAAATAATCCAAATGCTAGTAGTGAGTGCTGGAATTATAAAAAAAAATTGAGAAAAAAGGATTTTTTTATTATCGTCACCCCATCTGGATGTGGTTGTACGTCAATGATATGTTTAGGAAAGTTGTTAAGATTAACGAAAAAAAAAATGTATATCACGTTAAAATTAAATTCGGTTTTATGACCTTCTTAGCCAAAAAAAATAAAGCGCACCCTAGCGGCCATCAAAAATAGACTGTAGATTCAGGAGGGTTACACTGTAGTTCGATTCGAAAGGCAGTTCTATTCGAATGCCAAATTCGATTCGAGAAAGCACAAAATTAAATCGGAAAATCGAACAAATATTATTCGAAAATGTTTTCTAGAGTACAAATCGTTCGAATTCGAGTAAATTTTCTTTCGAATTGAACTACAGAGTAACCCCCCAGAAGCCTCGTATCCAAGAACCCCAAAAAAGACATTTTGATGATAAAAATATTTGTATTTTAATGATACTACTCCATCGCGACTATAGACTAAACCAGAAACTTCGAAACGAAAAAAAAAATTAAAATCGCCGTCCTGGGAAAACTGAGAAATTACTTCTTCACTTACAATCCAAACTTTCAGAAAATCTTGTTTTCATCAATTGCCCAGAAAAAATACGAAATGCTCTATAGTGTTATAATAGCTGAATGCAGCCCATACCACCATCGAAGGTGGTCGAAACTTCCCCAGCGAACCTTGAATCAACCCAGTAGTAATTAAATTTGTCAGGTCCATCCAAATCCGAAAAAAAAACACTTCTCTCTATTAAGTTGGCCATGACATGTATGTGCTATCAAATTCAAGCTATTTCTTTTTATAGGTCTCCGTTAAAGCTGATTTTTTCTTTTTTTCGCCACTGTACCCCTGTTAGCAGTTGATTGGCCATTAGGTGCACCGCGAATAATTGTAAACTTTTCTTCTGATTTAGCGAAAAAACTATTCAATTTTCAATCAAGATAACTTGATTTTTAATTTATAAAGTTGAACATAACTCTGTGGTCACAAGGCATAACAGCATAAGTCAGTTTTTTTAATTTTACAAGAGAGCACTTCAAAGATTTAAATGCTAATAGAAATCAATTTGAGTTGTGCTATTTTTCCTCTAATATCTCGTAAACCATTGAACCGATATTCATAAAATTTTAACACAATCGGAATAAAGATTTCAACTGTAATATTAACTCGAATTTGACAAAACTCGAGTTGTGTTGTTATGCCTTGTGCCTTCTGCCTTCTCAACAAAATTTGGTAAAATATGTTGAAAATCGTTTTTCCTCAGTTTTCGGGTTATTATTTTCCTGTTGTTGTCCGATATATAAAGGATGTTTAAAAAAGGGTTTGTTTTTTTAATTAAAACTCACAAATTTAGAGAAAAAACTACAAATCTTTATTTTTCGGATAATTAAAACTTAGGAAATTATACATCGAATAACACATTATAAATCCGATCTCAGTTTTAAGAAAAACAAAATGGCGGATTCAAAATGGTGGACCATTTGCAAAAAAAAAATTAACGAATTTTGACGAAACCAGACATTTGGGGGTTTTTGAAGTCGTTAATTACGAATTCGATCTCAGTTTAAAAAAAAAAACAAAATGGCGGATTCAAAATGGTGGACCATTTCCAAATAAAAATATCGAATTTTGACGAAACCACACATTTGGAGGTTTTTGGAGTCTCTGATTACGAATCCGTTCTTAATTTGTAAAAAAAACAAAATGGCGTATTCAAGGTGGTTGATTTTTGATATACATATATGCTGATGTTGTCCCTATTGTCAATACGAAAGGAGATAATAGAGGAGGATGGATAATACAGCTTATGTAAGCTCAAGGAAATATTAACAGTTATTGAATGCAAAAATCTTTAACCTTCCTCTCCCTTGTGCCTTGTATTATACAAATACTACTTTTTTGATGTTACAATTGTTGGGACATGGAATATAGCGCATCTGTACCTTGCATTGAAAATATTGTGTAAAATCCATTCCGGCAACTGATATTTTTATATGTTTTACAAAAATGAATAATTAATAATTTAAAACTAAAAACTCGGCGGGAACCCTTTCGAATGTTTTTAAAACCCTTTTTTTCTCAGCCTTGAAAACAGCTTACATGATAAAAACACCGGTGAATTCATTACTTATATATTATTTTGATTATAGTTAAATAATGTTTTTATTGAAATATATGAAAAGTACTTACTCTAGCAAGTTGATTGCATGTTGTTTCGTTAAAATCGGCGAAATAGTTTAAAAACTACGCACTTTTTTATAACACACTTTTTCCACATGAAAATTTCACACGTTTCAACATTTATTTTAACTTAGACTTGAAAAGGCAAAAAACAATTATTGAAGAATAGCTGTACTTAAGCGTTGTTTTAAAACGCTGCTAGGGTTATCACTGCAACTATTTGAAGTGTCAGAGTCTTCCCAAAAAAACTTTATTTTTCGACTTATGCCCAGCTTTTTGGGATTGCAGACCACTGTGCGTCGTGCAAATGAAAATCTTCGGTCAGAACTCGATGCATAGTAGCCGTAGAAAGGTGCATTTGCTGTGCACGCTGCCAAATTGATGTTCGCGGGTTCTGCGCGTCACTTTCACCTACAGAAGTTATATTTTCTGCAAAGTTACTAAAGTTTCAAACCATCCAAGTCTTGTTGAAATACTCTTTGTATGTATTAATTTTTAAAATAATGGAAATCATACCCAAAGATCAGTTCAAGAGTTATGTATAGGGAAACTATTTACTGAAACAAAGCAAATAGTATTGAAATTTAAAACAAATTTTTTTATTACTCCTGTATTTTTTTTTTTTAATTTACAAAATATTACAGACTAAATATATATTTCATAAGTTTAAAACAGATTCGATTGGCTTGATCTGTTCTGTTTAGTTATGATTTTCTTAAATACATACTCCCAAAATATTCTTTAAAATAGATTAAGTTAAGATTAAGTTTTTTTTTTTCAAATGTATTAAATAAAAATCGCTCAAAAAAATCGAATAACGCTAAGGAATTCAAAGAACTTCCTCAACACTCCCCACCTTTCCATTTAATGATTAATTACAATCTATTTATGTAAGCGCCATAAAAATAAAAGCCATTTAAAAAAAAAAAATTATTTAACACAATGGCGGCAACACTATCTACTATTTACTTACAACTACATATACTTTTATATACTTATCTTCAACGCTGACTGCAAATAAACCACCACCAAAAAAAAAACAAAATAAATAAAAAAACAAAACAAAAAAATTAAATTGGGAAAAAAAATTTTCGCTTAAGCGATAAGCAACAAAAAAAAATAATAATAAAATGTATACAACAACAAAATTATATATACATACATATATATATACATATATTATATTTTACTAATAGAAATAATGAAAAAACTAAATAAATATTGCAATAAAAAAATAAACAAATGAAATATTAAAATACAAAAAAAGTTGCTCAAAATAAAATATAAAAAAAAACAAAAATAATATTTTAAATTTCTTTTCTTTTTTACGAGCATTGCGAAAAAGTTCTCTGCTTTAAGTGTCAAATTAGTAAAAAAAAAAAAAAAACAAAAAATAATAATAATAATAATTTAAAAACGCATTCAATTTTAAATAATCTACAAAATTGGTAGGGAGAAATAGTAAAAATTAAATATAAATTAAAACAAAAAACAAAACAAAAACTATTAAACTATTTTTAAAAAATGAAATATTGTTGATAATCGCGCAGCAAATACACAAAATTGTTACAAAAAAAAAATATTTGTTTTATTAATAATAACAAACGGCAAAAAAAGAAAAAAAAAACAAAATATTTATTTCATACAAAGCAGAAAAAGAAATAATAAAATTTTTTTGAAATGATAAATAAAATAAAAATAATTGAAAATAGCAAAAATAAATAATAAAACAAATAAAAATTAAATTGAGAAAAGCAACGTTAAAAATAAAGCAAAATATTGAAGAAAAGCAGCAACAAATGAGAAATAACATTTTAAAGCAAACAGAGAAAGTCTTTAAACACTTTATTGGAATTACTTGTGTATGAGTATAATTACAACAAAACAAATTACTAATAATTCTAAATATTATACTATAAATATATAAATAAATAAAAGCATAAAACATTTAAATAAATAAAAATTATATCTAAAACTAAAATTGCATTGTGTTTTTCAAATGGATTCGTAGGATGTTTTGAATGGGGAGACGTTGGCCTCACTTATTTTGGTTTACTTTAACAGTTTCCTAGCTGTAATTCTGAATATTTTTTTTTTTAGCTCCCAAACAAAAATTTTATTACTCAGTCTAAGTTTAGGCTGAACTATGGTTAAAGTTTAGCTCTGATTAGGGTGAGTGAGGCATTAGGGAAGGAATTCATCTATAGTTTCTTTATTCTATACATAGGTTCGAAGATTCTATCATTCTTCTTCTTTAAAGAAACAATAGCCGATGGAGAGCCTAGACCAAGTTTTCGCATTCCCACAGTTTTATTCCGAATCTAAACGGTGAAGGGATAAGCTTCTCTTAGAAAATTTTTACCCTTAGAGGTTTACAGTTGCCAGCCAAGAGATATAGCCTTGTAGAAAAATTCTTATTTTTTATTTTTGAGCTTGAGTTTGAGCTGCATTGAACCCCGGTTCCCTGCATAGCATTCCAGACAAGTAACCACTAGGCTACGACTACCAACAAAATTTTTAATATAAATATACCACTGTAGTCCGTTGAGAGTCAAGGTCGAATTCATTCATATTGTACGTTCTATATTTACACACGAATGGGCGCTACAGTTTTGTGTTGAAACCAAATGGCGAAGTGAAAAGTTTTCCCAAGAGAAAATTTTTTCTTTCTGGTGGCTGGCCATTGTTAGTATAGAAAAATTTGTAGCTCTATATTTCATTTCCAATTGATCTGAAAATTAATCTTCATTTTACATCTTCATGGATTCAGCTGAGGTGTACTGATAGTGTGCTTCTTCAATCAGAGTCAAATACGAGTAGCTAACGATAGCAGAGAGCCCTTTCCGGTTCTGCAATGTTTTCTCAGATTTCCAATTCTAGAGTGGGGGCAAAGGACGGTGCTTGCTAATCCCTACATAGATCTTCAATAGGTCTTGTGGACTTTTTAGTTACGCCCTGGATTTCCGCAGAATTTCTTTTGTTCACATATTGTTTTCACAAAATCAAAAATAAAATTTAATTCATAAACTGAAGAAGCAAACCCATATGGTTTTCATTATTCTACAAAGCTCATGATCTTTCGAGAAGTCAAGTATGTTTCAAATCCAAATTCCAAGTGTCGCCAGCAAGTGCTTCGAACTCAAACTCTCCTCAATCGTATTGAACACCTAAAAATAATACAAGAAATTTATATTCTAATGCCAAGAACTAAGGAGGCTACGGTCTCAAAACCTTATGATAGTTGAGAAACTAGGAAAGATTCAGCTTTGAAACTTTTTTTTATTCAACAGTAACTAAAAGAATTGGTGAATATACAATTTAGAAACCTAGAATGGGGAGATCCGGTCGAAAAAACTATTTCTTGGAACCTATGTATGTCCAACTAGAAGAACCAGAAAAAACTGGGTCTTACAACCTTCTGTTATTCGTCAGTTTGTCTCAAACTAAAAAAGGAAAGAAAAATAAGAAAGTTTGTCTTTAACTAGAAGAACTACGGAAGAATCGGTTCTGAAACCTTCTGATATTTTTGTCAGTGTGTCTCAGATGAGCAGAACTAGAGAAACCCGATCTTTAAACCTTGTTATTTGTCAGAATATCTCTAATTACGATTGCCCCGAAACAGTAAATAAATTTATTCGCTCTCTTAAATTGAGTGCGTAAAACTTCATATAAAAATTAGTTCCGCTATATGCAATCAAGCAGAGGCAATTGGGTCGTCTCTCTCACTAAAGCACATGAGATAAATCTGCGAGAAGTCACCTCTCTACTTGATTTTGTGTAACCAAATAAAAACTGCATAACTTCGTTTCTTACTGGTTTCATATGAGTGCAACAAAAACGCGATTTTTCACGTGATCGTTATTGTTGAAGCTTTTGCACTCATCCTCTTTCTATTTTCTGAATTTTTTTTTTCGGCACAAACACAAACGAAGTAGTACACGTATATAATACATGAGAGGAAAACAGCTATATGGAATCAACCTCTCTCACTAAAGCACATGAGATAAAACTGCGAGAAGTCGACTCTCTGCATAATTGTATGTAGCCGATCCCCATATGATATATGATATATATGATATGAGGTATATCTGAAACGTATAAGATATACCAGTACTTGATTACATGGTACACAGACGGGTCACTAATTCACAAAGTTACCCGAGTAGGGGTATTTGAACAGAGGATAAAATAATCGGAGCCCATGGTTAGATACACTAGTATCTTTCTAGCGGGAATATACGCAATTGATAGGTGTGTATACTTCAACCTCAAGCGCTACTACCGGAACCAAAGCATTACTATCCTAACCGATAGCCAAGCGGCTATTAATACACTTAAATCTCACCAGGTAATCTCAAAACTGGTGATGGAGTGCCTTGATAAACTAAATACGCTTGGCTTACATAATCGGGTTTGGATTCTGTGGGTTCCAGGGCATATTGGAATTGTTCCCTTTAATTTGCTGATGTACTAGCAAAGGTAGGAGCAGTGACTCCCCTCGTAGGTCAAGAACCATTCTGCGGAATAGAAAAAGGAACTTTCCCTCTATTGATTTAGAAAGTGGAAGAAAAGCAAGTCTGTAAACAGACTAGGTTTAGAACATTCAAAGGCACTGATGGGGATATATAACTTAAAACGCTTTAAAGAATGTATGAATTTGTCTAAGAATAGTTTGAGAATCATTACAGGAATTATGTCTAATGACTCATTTTGGTTTTGCAGTGAAGATAAGGAAACTACGAAGCATGAATTAGGACAGTGCTTAGAACTTATGCATATCCGCTAAAGGAATCTGTGGGAGCATCAAATACCAGATGTTAATCTAAACTCCATAAAAATAGGATTAATACTAAAATTTCTATCGGAAGCTGGACTTATGGAAATACTATAAGTCCACGAAGGAGCACTCCCATCAATAATAATAATAATGGACCAAAACCAAATAATTTTACGGGGTTTTGATCTCAGTGAAGACATGATATTGAAAAGGTTCATAGCTATTACTGGAGGATCCATATAGGACAAGGATTGAACTGGAGATAAATCTTCCCCTTGACCCCCCTCCCCCTCTTCTCTTCTCATGCCAAATACGTATTTAATTTTAGTGACAGATGAAGCCAAAATAAATTATTTAAATGTTTGCTGAAACTGGATACTCAAGCTGAAATTTGAAAAATCATTGTGAAAGTTTTTCAACAAAATGCGAAATGGAGACACCCAAATATTGAAACTGAAGTGAAATCTGGCAGAAAATGTAGATCGGGAGATCCCAGAGCTAAACACATCAAGGACATTTTTCATAAAAATCCAAATGTTTCGTATAGAAAAGCTGCTCAAAAAGGAAAACTGGCCTTAAATCGTTCAGAAAGTTTAGAAAGCTCCAGATCTGAATGCTACGAAAAGCATTTGGGCAAGAAAAAACTGGAACAAAAAAACTTCAGGCAAACTTTGTAACAAAATTTCAGTGTTGCATCATGGATCACAAAACATTTACGTTGGCAGACTTTTAGCAGCTTCCAGGAAACGACATTTACGTAGCGGATTAGCGGGGAAATGGTCAAGAGAAGTACGAAACCCAAAAAAAATTCAAATTTCCTAAGAAATTATCCGTGCGGGATGTCATATGCAACTGCGGTGAAAGAAACCAGCCTGAGTTAATCAACACGGATATTTATATTGCTGAATGCTTGCAAGAGAGGTTAAAACCATTTGTAATGCAACATAAAGTATATAAATTCTGTTAGTCTAATCTGGCATCATGCCACTATGGGGGAAAACGATGGAGTGGTACACCAGCAATAATATCAATATTGTACCTAGAGAGACTGGAACGTTGTTAGGCTCTAATTAAGCAGAAACTGTAGAAGACGAAAGGTGTATCGAAGGGCATAAGAGAATTTATAATTAGGTGGACTTTAGCTTTTAAAATCATTAATGAAAGCGCCATAGTGGCCTGGATGGAGCACTATAAAGGGATGGAGGGAAAACTTCTAAACTTTCTTAAAAACAAAGAATTTTAATTAATTTTTTTTTGTAAAGAATTTTCATGAATTGCTTACTTGTTTTTTAATTTTTCTATGTTACAATTTTTTCATGCGCACTCCTTAACTTAATATTTATCAGTTTTTTATAGTAAATTTAACATTCAATCATCAATATTTTCAGCAGCACCGAACTCACTTCGAAACGCTCCTTTAATTGAAATAAAGAAAGTAACTAGCAAGAAGCTTACTAACCTTTCTCGTTGACTGCGCGAATAATATAAAGATTCACTTTTAACCCAAGCATAAGAAGCTAAAGAAGCTCAATTTCCTTTTTTTCTTTCTTCTTTTATCTTTCAATTTTTTTTTTATTTTTTTTTTTTTTTTTGTTTTTTTGTTTTTTCTATAAAAATTAAAATAATCCAACAACAATGAGAAAAAACGGAAAAATGACAGTAAAATAGCTTATTTTTTTTTTAATAAAATTTGCATACTAACTAGTAGTAAAGTAAAGTTTTTCTTCTATTTAGTTGTCTTGTTTAAAATGCAGCTGGTTGACTTCGCGCTTGGTATTGGCTCGCATTAATATAACCAAAAACAGAAAAACTAAGAAAGGGGTGGAGATAGAGGAAGAAATTGAGTTTTGGTTAAATGTAGTGTAACTAAACTGCTCAATGTCAAATAGTAGTAAATAATGTCAATATACTGCATAAATAAGAATTAAATTATCTGTAAGAAGGGAGTATCAGAAGATAGTGAAGCCGAATTATATGTAGAAAGGAATGTTACTCATACGCCATGTTGTATTGCAAATGCACGAGAGCTTTATGCTAAATTCTTTTCGAATTTATCACAACTTTTTGCTGGTTTTGTTTCTTTACTAGTTTCTGTTTTTGATTGTAGATACTGTTTCTTTTTTTTATGCAATTATATTTCGTTTATTAGCCAAATTAAAACTAAATATTGTTGCACTGATTGTAGCTATTCATTTGAGGCTCTTGTAGCTGGTACTTTGCTCCTGTTACAGTCTTTTAGTTACTTTTCATTTTATCTTTTCCTTCAGGTTTTTTTTTTTTTGTTTGTTTTTTTCCTCCTTTTAACTTGTTCTCCAGACAAATTTCTATTCTTATCTACAAACTTTGCATTGTCATCTTGAGCTTGAGAGAAACAGGTAGCAACAAACAAAAAATGTTTGCTACCAGCACCAGCACGAAATCGTGTGTACAACAAAAACATAAGACAAATTTTATAAAACTTTTCAACTCTTTCATTTTGATTTTTTTGCTTTGTAACTACGCTTTATTTTTGCAATTACACTAATGAAGATGCTTCTCTACAGAACTAACGATGATAGAGATAGTTGTGATGAAGACAATGATGATGATGATGATGGTGCAACTAATGTGCATATTTATGTATGTACTTTTGATTCGCTAGAGTTCTTCGTGCTTGACACAAAATCTTAGAAAAAAAATAATAATATTGTTAACCTTTTTCCTCATGTAAGTAATTGAGATAATTAAGAAAATAACATTTTTTTTTGTTTTTTGATGTAAGCAAATTTGGAAATTTCGGTTAGAACTTAAAGCGAAGTAGATACATGAGAGATCTCAAAGGATTTATAAATTAAAGTAATGTGTTTTAGGATTTATTTACCTGTTTTAGAACGAAGATGAACAAGACCGTATACAGTTTATTAAAAGTGGCTTGTAAAAGCATTCAAAATCTGAATTATAGTAGCAAAACATGTTGTTTGCAGCTGAGGAGCATGAATTTAATCTCTTGACTCAACTCCAGATTCTTTTTCGATGAATCCGGCCTTCCTACTCGTTTGTAGTGATACTTACGATAATGCATATAATATTTTATTTTTTTATTTTTTATAAACTTTTAAATTATTTTTCAAAAGAATGCCGAAAGTTATATAAAATATTTTTATCGAAAATTCTTTATTGGCTACAAAGGTTGTAAAAACTAAAAAAAAAAAAGTCTATTTGAAATTGGTCAAACGATGATCGATCGCTGAGTATGTAGAATGCTCAAACTTTCTTTATCTTAACTTTGGTTTGCTACCTTTACATCAAAATAATGCACATGCTCACATATTGATAAACTTTCCTTCATTTTCATAAGCACAAGGTAAAACCAAACTTTATAAAATTCTTTCAAAGTTACATAAACATTATCACATCCTGCAAAAATCATCACTTTCAATTAAATAACAATTTCATTTATTTAAAAGTAGTAGTAGTAGTAGTAGCCACCTAAACACTTCCACCCTAATATCCCAGGTTGGCGTTCTAACGTGCATTTTCCATTTTCAAGGTAGTTGCAACAAAACTATTTCCGTTCCATTCTCAACTGTCAAGCGACCAACACGTCCGCTTAGCAAAACTAAAAATAAAAATGAAAAAAAAAAAAAAACAAAAATTAATGTATTAAATTTGGTGGCAATTTTCTTCTACACTTACACATACATAAATATTTATTCACCTGGTCCTATATACTTTTACATTCTACAAACAACATCAACACCACCTCCTCATCCATTCTCCCTTTATCGCTTTCTTCGGCTGGCTTGTCGTCTGTGGCTGTTTTTGTCGATTAGGGGCGTCCAATTTTTTGGAAAGTGCAGCTGCTGCCACTTGACATGAACTACGAATGAAACAACTCGAGGGCTTTTCAACTATGTATGTATGTACTTCCATTTACACAAAATAATAAAAATGAAAATAAAAATGAAAATGAAAATAAAACAAGAAAAAGAGAAACATCGTGGTTTAATGTATTTTTCAGCCTGAGGAGGTCAGTCAAAAGTGGTAAATTTTTAAGTGATTTTAAATTAAATTTCGCTTTTTTTTACAGATTTTTAGTTTAAAAAACACAAAAAAAAAGGCAAGTTTTTTTTTAACTAAGTTTGTAATTAAATGGGTCTACTTTTTACAGCAAAAAAAAAATATAAAAATATTTGTCCACAAAAACTGGGCAAGCCATAAAACATCGAAGGTCATATACAATTTTGAAGAAAGTTCAAAGAAAGAAAGAAAAAAATCTGGCACGATCTGGGGCATTACCCTCGTTTGTAACCAAACTTTTTTTCCATCATCAATACAGAGATACCACCATTTCGAGTGGGAATCGTAAGAACAGAGATGCTACAATGTTCGAGAGTTAGCGTCATGGGTGTTTCGAGTTATTCGACGTTCATTTTAGTAGTTATAAAAAGTCTCAGCCCATTTTTGGAGCTCAGAGAAAGGACCTCAAAGGAAAAGATCGGAGTTTTCTTTTGACCCAAGAACCAAAAAAAAGTTCCATTTTGACAAAAAGTCGAAACTATTTTTGGATTTTGAAAAAAAAATGGTTAAATTTTTGATTTTTTGAATTTTTTTCTTTTTTCAAAAAGCTGAAAAAAAATCTGTCGAAAACGTGCTGAAAACAATTTTCTAAATGCAATAGGTGATTAGTTACATGGTTCCGTTAGTGCACGAGTGTTTGTTCAAGGCTGAGCCGCAAAGGGAGCTCTTAAACTAAGAGAATCCAACGTGTTGAGATCAGCAAAATTTGGGAATTCTACAATTTTGAGTGAAATAAAGCGGGGGGTAAGGTCTAAATGGCATCAAAGCTGACTTAAATGTGCCCACAGATTATATAACTTCAAATTTAGATTTTATTACAAGAATTCCAACTCTATATCCAACCAGGGAAGACTGGGAGTCTGGTTCGGTAAGAGATATTAACTTTACCGATGGCTCAAAGATGGAGAATGGAACTGAAGCTGGTCTCTACTCGGAAATCCTGCAGCTAAGGAGGTTTTATCGTCTTCCTGACAGCTGCAGCGTTTTTCAAGCAGAAATTTTTGCTATTGAGAAAACAGCTCGACTTCTACAAGACAGTACGATTCTGACTTCGAATATCACTATCATTACTGACAGTCAGGCTGCAATGAAGGCAATAGAATTCACAATAGTTAAATCAGAGATTGTAAAGAAACGTTGTGCTTCACTGGTGGCCGTTGAATACAACCGTGTCACTCTCTGCTCGGTTCCTGGGCATATCAATATTGAAAAGAACGAAATAGCAGATGAAATGGTCAGAAGCGGCTCTGAAATAGACATAAACGAGGCGGAGACCCCTATACAATCTTCGATGCAGTACGTCTGCTCACAGGAGTCATAACTGGACATTGCGCTATTGCACCAATGCTCCAATGGTGGCGTATTCCGACGAGCGGACTGAGCAGAAGTTGTCATCATGAAGAAGAGACAGAATCGATTCTTTATTTTCTATGTCAATGACCAAGGCTGCAGATGAGTTGACTCCAAAGCTTGGGATCGCGCTTTTTCAATAGTCTAACAAAGATAACGAAAGTGGAACTATCGGATGTCCTTACTTTAATCCGGAGAACCAAATGGTTCAACAAAGACATTACCTGGACCGCTGACATGAACCGTGGTTAGAGATGTGACTTCTTCTGGCAATTAAATGAGGGCAATCACAATGGAAACTGAAGGCTCCGAGTGGAAGTGCTTGTATATATATTCGCACATACCTTCTAAACCTAACCTGCATGGATCCGAAACAGGGGCTGATTGATCAAAATGTAAAAATTTTACCCCCTTCAACTCGGCGTATTTTCGACCGGTCTCATTCAAATTTGGTGTGGCAACTACTACTCAATAAAACTTTTGTGCAAGTTTGAATGTTAGATGATTAATGCCGTATAAACTGAAACTTTTTCATAGAGATTATTGTCCGCGAGTGATCAGACAGTATATCTTGAGAGGATACTAAAACTAGCTGGTCTCTTTTAAGATTTTTTGTTCCACAAAAGATAATTAAATCGGGAATTTTTTAAAGGTTGTAGCTGTCTTTATCGATGAGCATATATAACGGTATTAGAAGACGCCAGCTGTCGAAAGTTATTGCTATTTCAACATCAAAAAAATATTACTGTGTTGCTAAAGGTGTGCTGATTGGTATGTGAGTTCTACGAAATAGTATTTAAAAAAAATATTATCAAATTTTTGTTTCCAACAGTTGGGACCAAATATGATTCCTTGGGTAGTGTTTAGTGTTTGGTGAACTTAAGTGCATTTTCCAGTTCTTACTATAATAAATTCGGAATGGAGCGACTAATGGACGATGAAGAATGGAATAAATATGTGATTGATTATGCCTGGTGTAAAAGTGAAAATAATGAAGGTTTTTCGGAGGATGATTTTTACAGCTCGAGGTCGTCTTTTGGAAGGGGCATTAGAAGCAAAACTATCCAACTAGCCAAATACATTCCATATTCCACCATCAGACATTAAACTGGATAACATAGGGCACTACTTGAAAATGAAACCAGCCTCTGAGGGACGATTTAAATCCAAAGTTCCTGGTTGTGGTAAACGTACTATAACATTTTGAACTAAATGTGATGTTCAATTATGCTATAAGGCGAATAATTAGTATAAATTTTCATTTTTGGTTATTTTTTCTCAATAAAGAGATTTTTTAAAAAAAAAAGCTATACATTTCTATTTTACTTGATACTACCCAACGAACCATATATGGTCCTCAAGGTAATTTCAGATTTCAACACTTCTAAATAGCGTATTGAAAAAGTCATAGAACAAAGGTTGCTCAGAATAAAGAATGCTATCCCTTAATATTTTTTAAACCAAATTTGCGTTTTTGGGCAGGGAAGGGTTAAAGCAATAGCATTTCGAAATTTCTTTGAGCTGAAAGAATGAGCGAGTATAGACTGAAAAAACGCGAGGCAAAAACAAATGGAGACTTTGTTACGATAAAATCTCTATGAAAAATTGAACCCGAAACGCAAACATCCTGAAGAAGTAAACTTCTGTAGGGTGTCCCACTTACGCACACAATTTTGTTCTAAATTTTATGGCGAATTGTCGTCTAATATGTTAAATATCTGAGTTTCCGTTCGAATTTTGACCGAACTTCGATTGGGTTTTGGTCTGAATTCATGGTCTAACTTTTGTCTGGTTTTCGATTTAGTCTCTAGACTCAATGGATTATTATTCTTTAGAAACCTTATATCGCAAATATGGTCTAAGGAGAATAATTGGAATGGTTTTATAAATTTAATGCTGAAAAATACAAAAACGAATATTCACCAAAAGAAGCTGATGGTATCGGTTTGGTTGTCCAACTATCTATTAATTCCTGTATCTCCTCGTGGAGCATAGGGCCTCCACAAAACATCTCCATCTCGTTCGGTTTCTTGCCAGCACTTTGAGCTCTTTCCAGGATTTTTCGGATTCAATGACTTCGTTGTTTAAGCTTCTTCTCCACGTAGTTTTCGGACGACCTCTTCATCTACTTCCTTGCGGGTTCCATTCAATGCAATGGTATTATATGCACTTATTTCTTTAAAAATTATAAATTGAATACAAAAAATATCTATTAGCTTGAAATTCCACGAAATAGCCGCCGAAATTTATTAAAAGAGACTTGCCATTTCTCTTGAAAAGTAACACCCGACCACATGCTGCACGCTGTTCAAACTGTAGGAAGTGGATTTGGCATTTCTTTAGACCTTGCTGCATCTGCATTTAGACCTTGCTGCATCTGCGGACCACTAGCGAATCCAGAGATTTCGATTCCTTTATTAAGAGAGGCGTTTTAATTTCTTTGTTTCTTAAAAATCTTTTCTTTGATTCATGATCAACGATCACAATGTATGAGATTTTCATTTGTAAGGGGAGGAGGGAGATGTAGTTCCAGACTCCCGCTACCCCGCCCACCCCCTCCCCCTCCCCTTTCTTGGATTCGCTAGTGCATCTGGGGAACAGTGAACAGTATTCAATTCCTTCAAGGCCCTGGAACACAAATTTAAATTCACTGCCTAGATTTCTGCCCTGCTAACATAAGCGAAATATCATTAAGATGCCTAAGATGCCAAAACTGTTTGATCCCCCGAACTTTGATTAACTTTTAATTGAAAATGTTGAATTTTATATTAAATGCCACCGTAATAGAATGAGTTTGCAAATATTCTATAACGAAGAAGAAGCCAGCGTTTTTCCCATTTACTTATAAGTAGTAAAGACTAACTTTTAGAGGGTTGTTATCCTTGTTTGATATATTCCCAGCAGAAATAAACAATGGGCTTCCATTTTATTGTACATCAAAAGTGCATTATTTGGAAAGATTTTTAAAACATTTTTAATGCAAGTGAACGAAATAAAAGAGCTATACGATTTCGGGCTTACAACATTACGAACCAAAGAGATTTTAATGCATAACCCTCAGCCGCTGTGTTCAATGATGAACTATGACTTTTAGTTGGTTGGTTGCAATAAATATCAATAGAGATGTGCGCATGATAAGTTTCAAATTTCGTTTAATGGTCGTCAATATAGAAAAGTTTTGCTGCTACTTTAACTGTCAGCAATTTGTCACAAAGTTATATATAAGTACATACTTGAATGTCTGTGCATACAAACATATACTCAATATAAAATATTAAGTATATTATCTTGATCAAATATTAAATATTGTTGAAATTGTTGTGAAAAGTTTTTAAAATGGCATGATATACATACATAAGTGTTTGCTACATATCCTAACATATAAATATCTTTGCAAAGTATCCTTGAAAGGGCATGTGATGTGATGTATAGCATATGCTCAAATATTCTATGTATGGCATTAAATGTCAAATCCATGAGACTTATCAAATATCTAACACATATTTTAAAACTTTTTACGTTATCAACACATCACCAACGCCATCATCATCATCAACAACATCAACAACAACAGCATCAACATCAACAATAACAGCATCAACATCAACATCAAAATCCACATAATCATTTCCACCATTATTATCATCATTTGCTGCGTTTATTTATTCTATATCGACGACGCTTGTGATAGAAATTGCAATTAAGAATATCATTCATAAGGCTTAATCGTTTATGATTGATGATGTTATTGGTATCGTTGATGTTTGATTTTGTGGCCATTAAATTGGCTTAAATTTGAAATTGAAATGTTATTATTTTTATACATACTCGTACATATGTATGTTCGCATGTATGTATATATGTATGTATGTAGTATATGCTATGGTTTATATAATCTGATTAAGAGTAAATATTATTTATGCACTTGTCGACAGTTAAGCATTGCGTGTTTATTGGATATATGTTTATATTATTATGTCCAATACATGCGCATGGTTAGAAATTTATTTCGAGAGGGTTTGAATAGAAAAAGTAATCATAAAATGCATAGAAGCTTCAATGTTCAATTTTAAAGGAAAGTGGCTGCAATATTATCGAAACTACTTGAAAATGTCATAAGCTATGGATGAAGAATGATAAAGTAATAGATTGTTCTGATAGTAGTCGTCACTGTAACTTTGGAATATCAAGAAGAAAATAAACTAAAAAATAAAAGGTAAAGAGCGCGGCTTCATCAGAAAAGGTTCGCAAATTGAAGGCTAGAATTGAAAGAAATCCATTGATTTTATCCCATACAACGATGGGGCAAAATTAGAAGTAGGGCTAAAATTTCGACGAAATTCCGCATGGATCGCTTAACTCAAATCTGAAGTCAGTTTTAATCAGCCTGTTTAAGTTTCACCACAAACTAAGCTTAAAATTAAAATGTTCATCATATTTGGCAAGCAATAATGAAAGATCATAAAGGGATTTATATTTTTTAGTTATGTTGTTATTAAACTTTTCAGAAAGTTAAATAATTTTTACTGGAACCCTTTAATGTTGGAATAAAAGTGATATTAATGAATGTGACTTTTGACTTTTTACATTTTTATTGATTTTTCAGCATGATTGCATACTTTTAGGGTTAACATAAAAAGTTTAATTCCAATTTTAGTCGAAAAAATCATGTTCAGACGACCTATTTTTAAAATGAATTATTTCCTGAAAGCAGAAGAAAGTGGAGCATGTTTTTGCATACCATATTCCGAATAAGAAAAGTGTCTTCTAAAATTGAGGAAAAATCCAGAAACATATTTTCACATATTTTCTAGATTTTCTCTCCCAAAATTCGTCAATTTTCATTTTTAGTATTTTCTAAAATACTTAACTTTAGAAACAATGAAGAGTTTTTAGGTTTTCAAATCTTGATTGAAAAATAACACCAAAAAATTTCTTGATAAATTACAAATAGAAAACTGAAAATTTCGGCAGGATATCATTAAAAACTTATTTTTCAAATAGTTTCTACTTAATGGACGAGAAAACTAAAATCGAGTGATCCAACATTTTTATGAAAAATGAGTCGACTTTGAGCTGCTCTTGTGCCCACATTAATTATTTTTTCGCCAAGATTTTTTTTTGGAATTTTTTTTAGTTGGACCAAATTCCCTTTGAAATTATATCGAACTTGTTTGGTTCTGACACCATTTTTGTGCATGGTACAAATCACTGTGTCGAAGTAGCAAGAAAACACACTACGTAAGCAAACAAAATGATCTGATTTGCTTATGGTTTCCCATCGAAAGGAAATTTGAACCTTCTTTTGGCCAACAAACCAAGTGCTCCAGTTCCTGCCGATGGTAAATCCCCTATTGATAGTTTGCAACCAATCAAAACTTCAAAACTTAATCACCATCTCAGAAAGCACAACCGAACCAAGAAAGTCTTAAAAACTAACTTAAAAACTCAGCTATTTTTTGAACGAACAATGATGTTTCAATTCACCTGATGCCAAGAGTTTTCAATTTAGACCATTTTATACTCGAAGGCTTACACTAAAGCATACGAAAGAATGAATTCTCTAAATTAAGGACTTCAACGAGATGATGAGATGACAGCGAATTCAATAAATCCCCATTTGTGAATCATGCTATTTTTTCATCAAAATATTCAGTGCCATTATCCAAGCCAAAAGCGGGTATAATAAAAATATAAAGGGGATTTAAAAAATTCATTTTTTTTCACCCCTGTTCTGAATTTTGGTTATATACAGAAACCAAATTGATTCCAATGCCTGGTCAATTCTTTAGCCAGATTTTTGGAATTTGTATTTGAACTAATCCGCAAAAAAAAAATCATTATTAATGCAAATAAATAAATAAATAAACAAATATTTAATTGAAATTAATGTAATTTTATTAAATTTATTTAAATTACCCACTTGGCAATTTTATTTATAATTTTTTGTCATTTATTTTGCAAGCAGAGATTGTTCGATACTATCACCTAGGATTTTACAATGTATGTACAATGGTCTTCGAGACTGAGTGCTTTGGTTTAGTCCAGCCCTCCTTCAACTCTATCACCTAGAAGGAACAAATTTCGTTCACTGGTTTCGTTGGATTATTTCCCCATTGAACGCTTCCTTCGCCAAGAAACCGCAATGTTGTGGCCAATTGAAAAATTAGTGGAATTGAAAATCTCAACATGAAACACTCGTCCTCTTTCAATTCATTCTTCTCTTTACAAAGGGATTGATGTGATCTTGCAGAATCTTCCGTTTAATTTTCTTCTCTAAATTATATTCCTTTTAACTAAAAATGGTACTAAAAGTGCGGTGCTGATTTTTCGTAATTTAATATAAATACTTCATATAAATTTTCTATATGTTTTGACAGAAAATCTAATTCAAGCATGAGCGCCAAACCGATTTCATTTCCAACCGAAATAGTAATTTCCATTCGGAAAGCAGAACATCTTTTTGAATCCAAAGCGGGTCCAAATGCTGATTCCGAAGTAATTTTCCTTCGGATGTCTGGGCAGGATTGTTTTTTTTCTTCTTTGAATAAAATGTATTGGGAAACAATAAATTTATAGCCGTTTTATTTCATACATTGCAATTGCCTCTGTAGTAGATGAGGCCAGGAGCAGACAGACCTCGATGTACCTGAATTTTAGAATTATTGCTAATGCCATTTAATTATTATTAATAATTGATATTCAACTCAAAAACAATGATGTAAGTTATTTATAGAATTATAGAAATTAATCTTATAGTATTACACTATTAAATATCTACATAGAATTTCGAGAAAAATACTTACCTAGTCATTTTTGATATGAGAAAATTTGTCCTAACAATTTCATAGTTTTTCTATAGCTGTACTCTAAAGCTTGCACCCCTTTAATACGCCACTGACCATGCACAATGTATAACACAGTGCAACAACAAATCCAACATTTGGTTTTCTAACGGTTCTATATTAATTTTGAGCTGCTTTTCACTGTTAAGGTTAAAAAATTCGATAGACCTAATGAGTTGTCTATGTACGCGATAACTCGAGTAAAACCTAATAAGACTTAATCAATCTCAATCAAATTTTGTACTGGCAGTTCCTACGATCAGTATGAGGTTAACTTCTGAAATAGTTCAAATCGTTCAAGTGGTTATGGTACTTCCGCCCCCATAAGAAAGATATTTTCAAAGAGTGGCATTGAAGGAAGTTCTCAAGCAAATTAATCTAAATTCGATATATTTTTTTAAAGCACTTATTAAAACAGCTATTGCGAAAATTTTCAATATTGGGCAACAACCACGCCTACTTCTCATACAAGTGAAAATTTTCAAAAACTGATATCAGAGATATTATATAAAATATTAGTAAAAATACAACAAAACTTAGTGTAAAATGACTATAGAACCATTGGAAAATCGAATGAAGAATCGACTGAAAAAAAATCTCATTTTGTTGCACAGTGTAAGTATATGCGGGGATAAAAAATCCACTATACTTAACGGTATGCCATATAGGAGAAAAATGCACGCTCACCCGTTCGGTTTAAATTTAAAGCTTAACAAATTAAACACTTCAATAAATTTCAATGCAACCAAATCAATGACATTCAAAATTTTATCATTTTTTTTTTTTAACGAACATAAACCTAAAGTAAGCATTTCCATTATCCACGTTTTATTATTATTATAATTTTTTATGGGAAAAGTACATCTGCTAATAATGCTGCGTTTTTTTAAATAAATTATAACATAATTTATTTTTAAAAAATGAATAGAGATTTTTCTAATGAAAAATATCATCGCTTGATATAATCTGACAACTCGATTCAAATGATAAAGACTATCGGTTATTATAATATTATTTTTTATTTATTTTGGCTCTGGTGCAATTTCCTAAAGCAACTATTGAGGTAATTATTTAAACTTCTTTTGGCCCTTTATGAGTTTCTCAAATATCTAGTAACTTTCAGCAATTTGCAACAGTCGGTTTTGACTTTAAACCTCAGAAACCTATTACATATGAAATAATATCCTCAAGTTTCATACTGATATAGTGGAATATATATTTAGCCTTCTATAAGTCATTCAAATAAATCTTATAGTTAAGTCAGAGAACGAAGCCAAGACAAGGTCTACACTTAGGTTGTAGGCTAAAATTAAGTGAAAAGTTCAGAGATCGTTTTCAGATTTAATATTTGTGCACTAAAACTTTTAAGAACAAATTTAATTTGACTAACTATATGGGTCGATATGTATTTAGTTTATGGAATCAGTCACCATCACAAACCATTAAGCTACAGATCTACTGAATAAAATAATTAGTTAACTGTATGAATCACTCAATTAAATTGTTGGTATATTTTATCAATTTAAGTCGGTTTAAGCTTTAATGAATCAGCTGCCAGTTGTGAGCTTAAGTTGGAAATGGATGCAGTTGAAACTTAATTTAACTTTATGAATTACTCATAAATTCGTGAGTACATATTTTTTAGAAATTTATTAAACTCGGACTCAGACATAATCTTTAGAAACCTATGAGATTAGTCACTGGTTGTGCCATTAAGCTATCAAATGATTCAATGAAAATTTCATTTAACTATATGAGTCACATTTGCATTTTTTAACAATTTACACCAGTCGGTACCGATCATAATATTTTTTTTTTTTTTTTTTTTAAATACCTTTTACATGCACAAATGATAATTGTTAGAATCCTACTGAATCAGTGCCTAGTTGCGAATCAAAAGAGTGAAAAGTTCCGCTGACCATATGAGTCAGTCAAATAATTGGTATATGTAATGAATAACGTCTGAATATTTATTTTTATGGTAATCCAGCTATGGAGCAACTCTCCCCCCCCCCCACACCTACCCAAAAAAAAAAAAAAAAATATAAATGCTTGGAATTTTGTTCTGAATTTTAGTCTAATTTTTGGTCCATTTTCGAACGGATTTTTATCTGAATTTTGGTTTAAATTTGTTTTCAGTTTTGATCAGAATTTTGGTCTGAGCTTGGTCTGATTTCCGGTTTGATTCTTCGTCTCAATTTATATCCTATTTTTTTATCTGATTTTTAGTCTAGATTTGGTTTGAATTTTACTTTGATTTTTGGTTTGAATTTGATCTAAGTTTGTGTCAGAGATTTGGTCAGATATTAGTTTAAGTTTCGAGCAGATGTTTTGTAGACTAGATCGATAAACAGAAGACTTTTGTCTCGTTAATTTTTTGAAAAGAGACGGTAAATACAAGATGTTGGGCAAAATTTTGTATTTTTTCAAACCGACAGAAAATCTGGAAAACATGTAAAAATATTTTCCTGGATTTTTTCTCAATTTTAAAAGACATATTTCTTTATTGGAATATGCAAAATTATCCTCTACTTTCTTACGCTTTCAGGAAATAATTTATTTTAAAAATAGGTCTGAACATGATTTTTTCGACTAAATTTGGAATTAAATTTTCTTTGTTAACCCTAAAAGTATGCAATCATGCTGAAAAATTACTAAAAGTGTAAAAGTGAAAATTACATTCATAAATATCACTTTTATTCCATTAAAGGATTCCAATAAAAACTTGTTAGCTTTCTGAAAAGTTCAATATCAACAAAACAAAATAAGATAAATTTCTTGAGGATCAAACCGTCGTTCATTTCCCATTATAGCATGCCAAATATGACTTGCTTGGTTAGTGGCGAAACATAACTAGGCTGATTAAGACTGACTTCAGATTTGAACTTAGCGACCTAAGCTCCTTAATAGCACACGAAATTTTATAAAAATCAGAGCACCGCTTCTAATTTTGTCCCGTCGTTGTATGAAATCAAATCACTGTGCGACCACCACATTTTTGGTTTTTACAAATTTTTGCTAAATCTTGCTCCGGACCCCCGGTATTTTTGTACTTTTTGAAAATAAAATAGACGCCAAAATGGACTTAAAAAAACTGCAGTTGGTCCATAGATGGAGCTCCAATACAAAGAGTAATGAAGCTTTTCCCTAATTTTTACTTCAGATTCATTTTTTAGATCAGAATATAGGCTAAAAATAAGTTTTTTAATTCTAAAACCCCTGGTTCGCTAAAGTTCAACACAATTGCTCTGTTCATAGATGGAGCTCTAATATAAGAGAAAATATAAATTTAAATTATTCCAAAAAAATATGTCGAAGGAGGTTCTAATGTAAAAATTAGAAAAATTTTGAGAGAATTTAAATTTTTTATTATACTGGAACGCTATATATGGGCCGACCGATTTTACAGAAATTTTGTCTCCAGGAATTTTCGAGCCAAAGAACCCACTTTTGGTCTTTACTTTACGTTCGAAAAATTTTCAAATCAACCGCGGAATAAAACTCGGTGAATAATTTCAGTTGTGGTTGTAAAAACTATAGCGTTATCTATGGACTGACCGATCTTTTTGCAATTTTGTTCACCAAGATATTTTAAGTCAAGGAACCCATCTTTAGCCTCTATTTTGATACAAAAATATACCAAGCCGGTCCCTGAGCAAAAGTTGGCAAACATTTTAGAAAACTAAAAATGCGAGGGGCAACGCATATTAAAAAAAATAATGCCATATTGTTTTTTCCCCCTCTTCTCAAAAACACTATGATGATGAGATTACAAGATCGATCCACTCTAATATTTAGTCTGACTTTCGGTCTGAATTTTTATCAAAGTTTGATTTAAATTTTGGTTTGAACTTTATGTTGTTTTTGATTTGAATTTTGTCCTGCTTTTGGTCTAAATTTTTGTCAAAATTTTGGTCTGAATTTTGTTTTGAAATTTGTTCAGAGTTTTGGTCTGGGTTTATGCCCGATTTTTAATATAATTTTTGGCCCATCTTTTTCCAGATTTTGGTCAAGTATTTTACCTGATATTAATCCTATTATTAAACGAAATAAACCCTCTCTCTGCTCCCTCCCCCATATCCAAATTGTAGATGCACTACATGATGTCAAATAAAATGCAAAGCAACAAATTAATTATAATTAAAAATAAAACATCCTTTTCTTTGCAAGTAATTTACAACAACAGAAAAATTAGCTTTTAAACGAATTTATATTATTTCATCCTCCCTCATTTCCTATAAAAGCATATAACTTCAATTTAAATGCATTTTGTATACTTTAATATTGTTTCGAATTTGACTCACGCACACTCAACTCTATAGGCTATCCACTCAACACGCTCGCGCCCATCACTTAAAATTCACTAATAGAACATTTGCGTGTTTCATACCAATTTTCATTATGGTTATTTAATCATATTTGAATAATTGGAACAGAAATTCTAAAGCTAAAATGAAGCATTTAACTAAACCAAAGTATGTATGTGCCTACAAATTTCACGCCGTTTTTCTATACAATAAGAATGTGTGTGAGCGCACAAAAGTATGCAGCAATTGTTTTCGAGTGTTGCGTTGACATGTCCACAAGCGTGTAAATGCGATGCAGAAATGAAGAAATAAATGAATATGTAAAAGTAGATGAATAAGTGTGTTGATGTTAGAGGAGGACGGCGACGTCTCTGGTTTTTATTCAACATTTAGAACTTGAACATTTTTAAGTGCACTCGAAATATGAAATCCACTTATATCAAAACTTTGAATGAAAATTAAAATTGCATGGTCATAAACAATTTGTCAAATTATAGGGTTTAGTAAAATTTAATAAAAAAACAAAAAGTTTAAATAAAATCAAATAAAAAATAAAATAAAGTAAAGCACCATCAAAGTAACGAGAAGTTTTATTTTAGGTATTTACAACTGTTTATAAGCCCTTTTGATATTTTATTATGCAATACAATGTAGACATTTGTTAGAACAGGGCTGGATTATTGTATCAGATTTTTATAGACAAAACGAAAGAAAAAAGGTTTGTGTCTGTGCTTACTGTATACCTTAAACATCCAGGCCATGCTTTTGTGCAGAGGCAGTGGCAAAAGCAATGCCAAAGGTAGCAGAACTAGGGGCAGGGATGGCGGTGAAAGTATCAGCAAAAGCAGCGCTCAGTTAGAAGCCTAAATCTAATACGATTGTAGTTACGAGTTCGAGTATCGTGAATATATGCTAAGTTAACCTAACCGAGTCTCTCTGAAAGTCCTTTCATCTTAACCATATCCACTTAGTATCCTTTCAACTGCTTATTTTTATTCAACGATCAATATTTGTTCTTAAATTAAAAGCATAATTTCTTCGTCTAACTGCTTCGAAGTCACAAAAAGAATGTTCTAGATTTCTTTCGGGCATCATTATCTACTTTGATGAGAAGCGGGAAACTCCTTTGCGTAGTGGTCCAGAAGCTTTCTCTATCGATAGCTGATGATTTTCTCTGAAATCATTTAGGGTATGTGACTGTGATCACGATGGATTGCAGCTTAGTAGTTGTCATGGGTGCTTAAATCACCGTTCATGTCTACCGTTTCCAAGCTTCAAGCCTTGGTTAATCTTTTCATTTCTCATTAACCGCTAATTGCCAGCTTAAACCTTACCCGTGTGATTTTTAATCCGATGCCGAACCTAAACAATCCGGTCGCACATTCTCTGTATTGAGATACAACATTTTCTTCACGAACTTCGAAGGTTTACTGATTCGATGCGAAGCATTGATACAACTCCAAGAAATTTACAACTCCGTGGCAGTCATTTGCTTTTTTCTGCTTCACACATGCTTCATTTATTAAAGTTTCTAAAAGATCACCTTGTTTCGATCACCTTCTCTTCATCATTATACGCAAGTCTTGACTTCGTCCCGCAAATGCTCGTTGAGTTATAGTTTTTACACTCTACTGCAAAATAGTGACTAATATCGATGGTCGTCAGACTCAAGGTTGTCATATCTTGAGAGACTGTGACCGCATTGATATGACTGATATATGGTTTTTTCTCCAGAAACGATTACAAATCAGTTATGTTGTTGTTGTAGCAGCTACAAATAGAGTCAAAAAATTGATGAACAATATGTTCCATAAGGTCAAAGACCATGATAGACCAAAATAAAAGTGCAGTCAGGTCAATTTGGATGTTGTGGGCATGCAAAGAGGGAGCCGTGTCATGAGGGCTACCACCACAGTCTGGACAGGTGTCTTCGACATGTGACATTTAAGCATACGGTCCCAGCCTGTGCAAGGGTGCAACACATTTCCCTTAAGAGTTTTTTTTTTAAGTCATTTATAAGCGGCGGTTGACTGTTTAGATTTAAGTTTGGAGCATATGCAAACTGACCCTTGTCCTGAGCCAGCATTTTGCTTATACTCCTTGGTGGTGGTGTGATTGTTGTTAGTTCCCTATTAGGGTGATCGCCTTGATTGGCACGCGGCTAGGAACTGTTTCACGAGAAGCGTATTGTGCTTCCTGACCTGGGGGATTGTGATCTCTTTGTGCAGATGGTCTTCGTGTGTCATAAGGTGGCAGCTTGTAGCGGTGCATAGAGATACGTTTAGACATGCTTGCAGGCCTTTTAATTGCATGTCAAAAAAAATGGGAGTCTAAATTCGTGCCACATAGTTCGCTATAGACCGACCAATGTCTTTATAAATGGTCATTATTTCTATGTCTTTGTTCCATGTTTTTTCTGCTAGGGCTTTCGAAATTATGTTACGACCTCTTCAGCGATTGAGCAGGTTCTTGACGTGAGTAGAAAAGGTAAGTAGGCTTAATGCTTTTACTCCTCGTTAAAATAAAAATAAAAAAAACTTGAGGGACCCCTTGCTTCACCTTCCGATATTTCGATCTGCTGTTTCGGGACTCTACAAACGAATGCCAACCACATGTATAGTTTATAGCCAGCCATCTCTTGATAATATTGGATAACAGTGAGTCATAAACGTCGCCCAAGACGCGTGATTGACCATATCGAAGGCTCTAAGACCGGATGGTATCTCGATGGTAATGTTGAAAAACCCAGACTTGCCAGGTTTAAAAATTTAACGTCAGTGCCTATCATTGTACACATCGACGGTACCAGATGTCTGGAAGGCAGGATGAAGCCAAATTGCTCTCTGCCCCCGAGATACGTATTTCAGATTCTTTGCAATGCGGTACAGAAATTTCTTTCTTGCGTCATTGCTTCTATGAATGGCTTCGAAAGCTAAGATGCGAGTAGTTGTAAGATTCCCATCATTTGTAGTTTGATTGACGTTTTCCTCTTTCACTTGGATTTGCAGACTTCCATTATACTCTAACTGAATATCAGAACTTGGTGCGTAAGGAGCTGCGAATACACGGATACATACCGATCAGATTTTAGAGAAACAAGTTTAATAGCGCTAAATCGTACGATCTTAGTGGCCATTTCACATCTCCTCTTCTGGAAATAACACGTTCTGGGAAATTTTCCTGCAACAACTCCAATGTAACGCCCAAGTTGAGGTCACAGAAAGACCAACTCCTTGTGCTCGAAGAGAAATCGATAGGTTTGGGTCTTCAGCAAATTTTCTCGATAGACCTCGCGTTTCGGCATCGGACAGGGACTGTCCGATCGGCAACCGAACCAGTTTGCTTGAATATAGCGATAATTCATTCAATTGATCGCTCGGTTGGACGATCATTTCGGTCGTAAATGTTTCGTAACACTCAAGAAGTTTGGCAAACAAAACACGAATTTTTAGAAATTTTAACATTTTCGACGCGTTGTTAAATGGTGTAGCGTTCCATGGTAAAATGTTCACCATTGTGGCAGAATACAAACGTCGAAGAATGACAGTGATGCCAGTGATGGTCTCGGATTGTTGAAGTTGTAAGCGATTAATACAGCTCATATAGGTGTTTGCTTCATATTTCTTATATATATTTAGAACATATTGGTTCAGTGATTGATCCAGAAGATGATAAAATCTGTCAAAAAAAATGTAAAAAAAGGTTTAAAGAAATGTTCGCTCTGTTTATTATGACCATCACACCCAAACCCTTAATCCGCCACTGAATTCGATTGCCATCATTTGGCAACGCAAATAAAAACTGTAAATACATTTGATGTACAAATTTATTGTCTCGCATTAAATGCAATTTCCTCATTATATTATAAAATAATAACAGAATTCTAAAACTTCTGAATACAAAACGAACCATAAAGAATCTGATTTTTAACTTTGCCTGGCCTACATAAAAGCTGAACTTTACTCAGTATTTTGATTCAGTGACAAACGTGATTTGCTGCTACGCGTAAGAATCAGCGACAACGGCCACAGCAACAACAGCAACATGACATTGAACAGTACAACCGCATTACTTTTACTCTCATCCATGGCACGCGAATATGTTCCGGAAAATGAAACTGCAGTCGCATTTCCTCAATTGGTCAATACAACATTTGTTATTGAGATAATACGAAGCATACACAATTTATATGTCTTTAAGAATTTCATATTTTACATAACAGAAAAATTGAATCTTGAATCTGATACGGCATCTCAGTTTTTCGGAAATTTCTGGGATACTTTCCCGCTAGTGCCGAGCATTATTATTGGTAACGGCAATACGAATAAATGTTATATGGATGGGTTAATAAGTACACCCGCTTTGGTGTTGATTTTCACAACCGACGCAGATGATCCAATTATGGAGATGGCGGCCGAGAGTTTAACGGGCGTGCGAGTGTTAAAAACAATTTTTGTACTTTTTCCCATAATGGAAACCGATGAATACTATGATAGTTGGGAGGAATATAAAAATTATCGGAATATTATAAGCACAACCTATGAATGGATCTGGAAGAAACAATTTCTGAATACTATGTTATTAACCATTAAAAATAATGTGTATCTATTGGACCCATATCCGAATTTGAAAGTGTTAAATAAAACTAATCGCTGGCATGTTAGCGATTTCTTTATTGATCGTTCAGAAAATATGAAAGGCTATCTGATAGACACACCCATTAGATATGATCTGCCGCGTATCTTCCAAAAGATGCACATAAATGATAAAGAACGTGGGGATATAATCACGGTGAGTGGCACTTCGGGTATGCTATTCACATCTTTTATGCAGAGTATAAATGCCACTTTAAATGATACCAGTATGGCAACGCCAATTTCGGATGAAGACCCAGTGCAACTGAATAATGTGCTAGAACAAATCGCTGACAAATCACTTGAAATAAGCTTACACTCGTACACGGCTATGGTTTCGGTATCTGAGGCAGGACAAAGTTATCCGATTGGCATTAATGACTGGTGCATCATGGTGCCATATCGCAATCGTTCGCCAGAGCATATCTACTTGCAAAAGGTATTTCAATATTCCACATGGATTCTGCTATTCTGCTCTATCATGTATATATCACTGGTGATTTGGCTTTGCTCACCTGAACGGCCACGGGACTATAGCGCCTCATTGCTGCAGGCCGTTTGTTCGCTGGTAAGCATCGCCCCCATTTCCATTATTCGTGCACCTGTTATTCCAATGCGTTTTCTGTACTTTGTTCTGTTTGTATATGGATTTATTATATCGAATATGTATACGTCGAAAATCACTAGTTATTTAACCACTTCATTATCACAGCGGCAAATTAATACCGTTCAAGATGTCATCGCCGCTAATTTACGTATTAAGCTTTACGATTATGAATATGAGAAGTTAGAAGCAATGCCCGACCACTATCCGAAGCGTTTTCTAGAACAACTTGATATTGTGGATAAACATTTCCTGGATATACATCGGGATCATATGAACACAAGTTATGGTTATAGCATTCAATCCGATCGTTGGCGATTCCTAAATATTCAGCAGCGTTTTTTGCGTAAACCTTTATTTCGTTTATCGCAAATTTGCATCGGTCCATTCTATCATGTTTTTCCGATGCAAATCGATTCACATCTTCAGATGCCACTCAAGTACTTCATTATGTATGCAAGTCAATCGGGATTTCTTGACTACTGGGAGCAGGCAGCGTTTGCGGATGCGTTACGCTTAAAATATATGCAAATAATTAAGGTTTCTGAGAATCTGAAGCCATTATCGTTGAGATTCTTTCGTCCCGTCTGGTATGTTTGGTGGTTCGGATTATTTATGTCCGGGGTTGTATTCATATTCGAGATGAAATGGCTGGATATGATTGAAATTCGACAACAAGTTAATGAGTTTTTTGCTTGGATCCGAAGAGAATATTGGGAATAGTGAATTTAATAATTTTATGATATTTACTTTAATATTGTTTTATGGAATCAGAAATAAATATATTTAAATAAATTTGTAGCTGAAAATGTAAATTAAAGTTTGAAATGCTGCAGGCACGGTGTAATAAAGTGTTTAATTCGTTAATCCTCTAGTTCTTTATATGGTACACATCACAAATTGTTCTTTTTCCGCTTTTCCGGGGAAATGGTACATTTTCCAGGAAAATCAATGCCTGATTCGTGCTTAGCGAGCGATTTTATATTAGAGCAGCTTGGTCTCCATACTGATGGCTGACCTCATGCATTTAAGGGTTAAATCCTTTAAATTTCTTTTACTATATTTTTCTTGAAAAGTCATAAACAGATTTTATGGTTTTACGCGTTCCCGTACTGTTTCAAGATTTTGCCTCTCTCTGAGAGAGAGGCTCAAATTTGACACTTTTTCAAGTTTTAGTCCAAAAAGTGAGGGAACAGACCATGGCTCAGTAAAAAGGTTATAGCAGCACTGCAGAAACAAAATCGACCGTAAATTTTGTTTTTATATGCAGGGTTGGAAATTTCTTTCTTCTGTCAAATTCATAACGAATCAGCTGATTTATTTTGCTCTCATTTTTTTTTTTGCTTGATTAATTTGACATAAGAATTAGACGAATAAATCGGGAAGAAAAAGAGAACTATGCTGGTGACATAACCTTATTACTGAGCCATGGAACAGACCTAGTGTAAACAAATAAATAGCATTGCCAGATTGAAAATATAATAATTTTTTTTTTCATTTATTTTTATAACCAAACCAAAATATTATAGATATCTAAAATTTTAGGGCATAAAACTCTAACTTTAAAGGCGCATTGCAACCAAATAAATTTGAGTTACTATATAAAATTGGATTCTTAATTGGAGTATTATTTTTCACTTGGCAAAGAAATTTGTCCCTGATTATACTGTGCATCACGGTCGAAAGTAAATTAAACTCACGCATTTTCACGTGGAATTATATGTTCACGTGAAATTTAGGGAAATTAAATCAAACTCACGCATGCTCACATGGAAATTATACCACGTTCCCGCGTGTCACGTAAAATTCACGTCATGCGCCCATCTCTAATTTATAAAACTTTTCTATCCCCAAAAATATTAACTCAATTGATTAAGTGGACTAGAAACTGCCAAATTATATTAATTTTGTAAGCGTTTAACCATACTGTCTACCATAAATATAATTTATTTTAAGTTAGAAAACTCTAATCTTGATAAAATCCTCAGTCAAACAATCAGCACAAAGGTAAAAACGAAATTTCTTCATTTCAACATTAACTAGAAGCAGGCGCGTACGCAGAAAGAATTTCGGAAGAGGAGGCGGCTGTTTTCTGAATTTTTTTTATGACCGCTTTTGGTAATTTCTGTTTTTCTTATTATCTGAACTAAAGGAAAGTAATTGTAAATAACAGAATAACACTTTTTTGAGTTTTTTCGTATTACGTCTGACGAAAATTATAATTTTCGACAGATTTTGGGGGAAGGAAGGTTTAACTGCCAACACCGCCCTCCCCCTGATGTACGCGCCTGACTTGAAATCATTAACTATAATTTATTTCAATTAAAACAATCAATGAATGATTTGGAAAATAATTTCTACCATACTCTAATGCAGCTTATATAAAAGACCAAATATTATTCAGCGAGTGAGCAATATTAAATATGTTTTCATTGCTCAAGTATTTCATATATTCTCTACTAATACGAACATTATTCGCGGCTACTTCCACTTACAACATAAGCTTCATTGAGCATGTACTGCAACGTACCTGGAGTTTTTATAATTTTACAAATACTCCAATATTTCTGGGCAGAAAAGTTGATGCACTTGAAGTGAATCAATTGCATAAATTCATATCCACAAATATGAATGTCGTGCAATATATTTTTACTGCAAAAACCGAAACAAACGAATGGAATTTCTTACGCGACCATATAAAAGATGATACCTTGAGTCTGGTGCTGTGTGACTCGCAAGAGGATCCAATTTGGCACATTGTGGATCAACGTTTGCGTATGTTACGTCAAACTAAACTGATAGTGGCACTCGCTGTAGACCCACGCAAAACACAAGGATTAGAGGATAAGGTTGAGCGTTTATTTGAGACGCTATGGCAGTTACAATTTTTACAAGTGCTGCTGTTGTTGACGAATGTTGGAAAGATTTATAGTTACACACCATATCCACATATAAGTGTCTATGAAATATCTGCTAATCGCAGTGACTCGAGCTGCGCACTATTTCCCGCACGCAGTTATAATCTGCAGGGTTATATTGTATCCACCCCTGTGGAGAATGATATACCGCGTATATTTTTCGTCACTGATGTCAACGGTGGTCAAGATCATATCAAAGGATTTGCGTATCAGATATTTATACACTTTCTGGAACGTTTAAATGCAACGCTGGAAATCACCAATTTAAATGCGGAACATACAATATACAGTAGTGTTAATATGAGCAATATTCTACAGAAGATTGCAAATAAAAAACTAGAAGCAACAATTCATCCATATACGGGGGTAAGAGGTGGAGTGCTCGGTTATCCGATGTTCAAAGTGAAAATGTGTCTCATAATTCCCGTGCAAAACGAAATTCCACGACACATGTACTTGATACTGCCATTTAAGCTGGGCAGTTGGATTCTTATATTCATTGCTATTATTTACGTGGGCTTTACAATGGCATGGGCCAATCCGAAAATACCTGTGACTCTACCATTCTTCGAACGTTTCTCACTTGGTTTCTTGGAGAGCATTGCTCAATTACTATTTCTCGGTTCAACTTTTACTATACATGATCCAAAGCCTTTGTTTATTTTCATCTCATTGCAATTGGCCATTATGGGCTTCTTCTTGACTACCTGGTATTCGAATTTGTTATGTAGCTTTTTTACTTCAATACTCATCGGTCACCAAGTGAATACATTTGAAGAATTAATTGCTGCAAAAATTCCTATTATGGCAAAATACTTTGAAACTGGTTTGCTAATATATCAAGTTCCCGAACATTTGAAGGCAAAAGTCGAACGTTTGATTGTACCAGTAAATGCCAGTGTACAAGTATCACATCTTCTAAGTTTTAATACATCATTTTCCTATCCAGTCACCGAGGAACGTTGGACATTTTTAGCGTTACAACAACAATATGCAAATAAACCGATTTATCGTTATTCTCAGATTTGTTTCGGTATACCATTTGTTGGTTATCCCTTGCGTATGGATTCGCACCTCGAACATCCAATGACGCAATTTGTTATGGATGTACAAATGGCTGGTTTGGATCATCATTGGTTGGCTTCAGATTTCAACGATGCTTTGGAAGCGGGATATTTGCGTCTTGTCGATAATATTTTTCCATTTAAAGCTTTGAATCTTAATACATTTCGTATGGCTTGGTGTTTGTTGGGGCTTGGCTGGTTTCTATCAGCTTCTGTATTTTTAATTGAGATATTACAAAAATAAAAATTCAATAAAATATATAGGTAGGTTTTAGTATATTTGTATCAAAATTTTGGGTCAGGGGTCATTTTTTTTTAGCTTATTAGCATTTTTTTTTGGGTTTTAAAACTCAATTTTATGATTGACTCGAAATCTATAAGATACATAGTTACTTAGATAACGATGGACTTGATCTCCTCTGAAAACCTTTGCCAATCGAGTCCGAAATGCATGAGCTGGTCTCTGATAAGGCAAATGCAGTCAGATTTCGCTGTGTCTGCCTATTCTCTAAGATTAACCCTTTAGTTCCTAAGCCCGCCTCTAGACAGCCTTCAACAAAAGGTTTGGAATTACCACCATAACAGTTTTCTGTTGCTACATTTTATCATAACGTTTAGGTAATTTCGCAAGCTTTTAAAAAAGCACATCGGTTATGAATTCCGATGCGTATCACATTCGTTAGCAGTAGTCAAAGTTAAAAATCTTTTAAAAACAGAAAAATTACTTATTTTGATTTAATTTAAAAATTTGAATTAAGAATAAATAAAATACTTCACATCATACTAGCCTGAATTTTTTATATAAAGTATTTAACCCTCTCGGTACCATGGTGACATCGGTATCATAAGATTAATTTTTGTGATTTTTTAAAAACTGTCCAATCAATTTTTATCAATTTAAAATTTTTGGAAATAGAATTGGAGAGAGAATATTTTTTTTTTGATAACGGTACTGTAGCAATGAAAAATTGTGTTTTTGTTTTATTAATTTTCAATCGCTCATAATATTTACAAAATTTTTCCAAATACATAAAATTTTTTTTTTGTTACGGAAAAAACTATTTACTCAAACGTAATCACCCATTTTTTTAAATTTGTATTTACTTTCTTTGGAAATTAAATTTTGCTATGGGTCACTAATTACCTTAAAGTCCCCAAAGAAACTTTTTAACGTTCGCGTGCTTAAGGGTGAGTCCGATGGACCCGAAATTTATAATTATTTTTTGAAATTGCATCCGGTGTATCTATTCGCCGATCCTCGTTTAAAATAAAATATAAGCTGCATTAACTATAAATCACCGGAGATAGGTTCTTAAACGTCCAAAGTCAAAAACTTCCATTTATGACATAGAATCCTGAGCCTGGTCCAATGAATCCAGATTATATTTGGATCTGTCGTTATTCATAAGGTGGACGCTATTCGTTTTCAAACATTTTTTTCTCTTACTTTTATTCACTTTTTTCTTTACCTTCTTTTTTATTTGGAAGCAAAAACTCCAGAAAAACTCATTTATAGTAAGTTTTCTAAGCATGTCAGCAGGCGAACAAAACTTCGATCATATTCAAAATCAAAGTATTCGTGGATTGACGACATTAGACCAATGCGTATTTTCTTCAGTTAGAGATCCTGAACCTGGCCCTTAATTCTGCATATGCCCGTCTAAAATTGATCAAATAATGAAACAATTCTAAAAATGTCGTAATGAGCTTTGGTCAAGGTCTTGAAATATATTAAATGTTCTGTAGACATCACTCCTTAGGACTCCGTATAAAATTTTCATTGCAAACAGTTAGAAACGAATCACAAAAAAAAATTGTACATTCAAGTAGAAGAAAAATTACTTCCATTGCTCAAAATCTTCATACGGGTCTTTTGAACTCAGTTAGGGTTGTCTTGTCCAAACAAGAACTCAGGTGCGCGAGTGTTAAAAACCTTTTTATAATAAAATTAGGGTCAGCAGAGGAGAGACAGAACTCAGATTTGCTTTATCGCTTCTAGTTTTCTTACGGCCGGGAATGGGTTAAATGAAGAATTAGTACTAAAATATTTTGTCTATCTCTAAAATAATATCTAACTAAAATGTATCAAAAAAGCTTGTAAAAAATCCCATTGAAGGACACAGGGTCGCCGGTGATCCATGAAAGGTTAGACCTTCAGAGGCCAAAACTTATGTTTTGATGAAAAATTTTAACAAGAATTTGGGGTCAGAAAATACGAATCCCGAGTCGATTTTGCACTATTTCCTCTGTTTTGCTTACGGAACCGAAAGGGTTCAAGCCCCCAACTATCTCAAAGGCAAATATAACCTCAAATCAAAAATTGACCAGATTGTTCTTTCTTTCGTCATAACATATCGTTGGCATATAACTCATTTTCAAATTTACGGGTTCAAAAAGGGGCGAAGAAGAAGATAACATGCACAGAGTTTTAAGCCAAAAAACACTGACAAAACCAAATCTTCCTACATGGCACCACTTCTTGGATTCAAGAATGAAAATTGCCTACGGAAAGCTTTTCATTTTTATCGAAATATAACTCACACAATGTAAATAAATCAGAAAAGATCGGTCTAAACTCTGCATGGGTTGTTGTGCTTTAAAAGAAGAAGAAACGATTGTGGTTGCTTCGTTGCACAACTCAGTTCCCTAATCCGACAAAAGTCTGCATTAGAAAATAGAAACAAATTTTCTATACGGAGACACCACTTAGCTGCTAATGACATGTCTGTAAAAGTAAAAAATAGCTTCCACGCTCAGGTTCGACATAAAATTTCAAGGCCCTTCCATCCATTTACAAATATCATACGCTTAGTATTATGTATTAAAAATAATTGTTTTGTCATAAATAAAATAAATATATTTAAAAATCATTTCCTAAGTTCGAAAAAAAATTATAATACAAATATAAGTAGGAACATGAAAAGTAATAAAAAAGTAGTGTAAAAATTTTTATTTATATAAAATCTCTATCAAAAATACAGAGACTGATAGAAACAAACCAAATCCCAACAAAGACCATGCCACACGAAAAGTGTTAAGACCCAAAGCTTCAAATGGTAAAATATTATCCACAAGACGCACATATCCCGCCTCCAATGCATCGTTGAAATCTGAAACCAACCAATGATGATCCAAACCAGACATTTGTACATCCATAACAAATTGCGTCATTGGATGTTTGAGGTGCGAATCCATACGCAAGGGATAACCAACAAATGGTATACCGAAACAAATCTGAGAATAACGATAAATCGGTTTATTTGCATATTGTTGTTGTAACGCTAAAAATGTCCAACGTTCCTCGGTGACTGGATAGGAAAATGATGTATTAAAACTTAGAAGATGTGATACTTGTACACTAGCATTTACAGGCACCATCAAATGTTCGACTTTTGCCTTCAAATGTTCGGGAACATGTTCCAATAGCAAACCAGTTTCAAAATATTTAATCATAATCGGAATTTTTGCAGCAATTAATTCCTCCAACGTATCAACTTGCCGACCAATTAGAATCGTAGCGAAAAAGCTGCACAATAAATTTGAATACCAGGTGGTCAGGAAGAAACCAATAATGGCCAATTGCAACGAGATAAAAATAAATAAAGGCTTTGGAGCGTGTATAGTAAAAGTTGAACCAAGAAACAGCAATTGAGCAATGCTCTCCAAGAAACCAAGTGAGAAACGTTCGAGAAATGGTAGAGTCACAGGTATTTTCGGATTGGCACATGCCATTATAAAGCCCACGTAAATAATGGCAATGAATATGAGAATCCAACTGCCCAGCTTGAATGGCCGTATCAAGTACATGTGTCGTGGAATTTCGTTTTGCACAGGAATTATGAGACACATTTTCACTTTGAACATCGGATAACCGAGCACTCCACCTCTTACCCCCGTATATGGATGAATTGTTGCTTCCAGTTTTTTGTTTGCAATCTTCTGTAGAATACTGCTCATATTAACACTACTGTATATTGTATGTTCCGCATTTAAATTGGTGATTTCCAGCGTTGCATTTAAACGTTCCAGAAAGTGTATAAATATCTGATACGCAAATCCTTTGATATGATCTTGACCACCGTTTACATCAGTGACGAAAAATATACGCGGTATATCATTCTCCACAGAGGTGGATACAATATATCCTTGCAGATTATAACTGCGTGCGGGAAATAGTGCGTAGCTCAAGTCACTGTGATTAGCAGATATTTCATAGACACTTATATGTGGATATGGTGTGTAACTATAAATCTTTCCAACATTCGTCAACAATAGCAGCACTTGTAAAAATTGTAACTGCCATAGCTTCTCAAATAAACGCTCAACCTTATCCTCTAATCCTTGTGTTTTGCGTGGGTCTACAGCGAGTGCCACTATCAGTTTAGTTTGACGTAACATACGCAAACGTTGATCCACAATGTGCCAAATTGGATCCTCATGCGAGTCACACAGCACCAGACTCAAGGTATCATCTTTGATATGGTCGCGTAAGAAATTCCATTCGTTTGTTTCGGTTTTTGCAGTGAAAATATATTGCACGACATTCATATTTGTGGATATGAATTTATGCAATTGATTCACTTCGAGTGCATCAACTTTTCTGCCCAGAAATATTGGAGTATTTGTAAAATTATAAAAACTCCAGGTACGTTGCAGTACATGCTCAATGAAGCTTATGTTGTAAGTGGAAGTAGCCGCGAATAATGTTCGTATCAGTAGAGAATATATGAAATACTTGAGCAATGAAAACATATTTAATATTGCTCACTCGCCGAATAATATTTGGTCTTTTATATAAGCTGCATTAGCGTATGGTGGAAATTATTTTCGAAAGCGCTCATTGGCTGAGTTTATTTAATTAAATTATACTAGTCAATGATTTACAGCTGACGCTAAATAGAGTAATTATATTTTTTTCTTCTTCTGGTGGCTTTTACAATGACAAAACTAACTTGGTTAGAGTTTTCCAAATCGCAATATATTTTATTTATAGAATTTTAATATGGTCAAAGTATAAAAAGTGGATTGATTCAATAGGTAAAACATCAATTTTATGTGGAGAGTTTTTCAACAATAGATTTGACTTAAAATTAATGTCTTATTAGTTAATGGGGTAACTCGCACTGTGGAACGAATTCCCCAAAAACTGAACAAATTGTAGCAGAGCTACATATAATATTTACTAAGTTAGTTAAAATTATTTTTTCAGTAATTTAATATTTTATGATTTACTGTAGTAGGTTTAAGGTTATACGATTTTTACAAACTTATTGCTATTTACAAATTTGCCACACTGACTTACGGAAAATTGTTTGGCTAATTAAAAGTTCACAAATGACAGATACTGAAAAATGCCAGGGTTCTGGGATAATTGATTTTTTTTACTTTTAATAAATTAATACATTTTTTGTATATGTAAACTTCTGTGAAATGAAATAAATTTTTCTTTTATTAAAAAAAAAAAAAATGTGATGAGACATGGGCATTTCTTATGAATTTCTGCGCTTGGGATTATCGTAATGGACCCATTTTTAGTCGCCAGTTACAATGCGATTTAGAAATTGCTTCCGATTCTGTTTTTAAAACATTTGTTCACATGCAAATAAACGCCGTTCAATATCACTCGGGTTCAACTCGTACGAAACTAAAATTTCTTTGTTTCTGAATCATGCCCATGGCCTTGAGGCGTTTCGAGATGGCTTGATAAGTCGCTTCCAGTGATTCAGCTAGTTCTTCTTGCGTTTGGCGCGAATCTTCATCGAACAGTGCTTTTAATTCGTTGTTTTTGCTACCAAAATATACTCCCTCTTTCTCTCTCTCTCTCTATATCTCCCTTTCACTATCTCTACCTCTCTCTCTCTTTCTAAGTCCAAGCGCAATTTTTTTTTAAATTTAAATATTCGAAAATTATAAGTATAGAGTTGCACTTAAGCGCCAACCAAACCTTTTAACAACCATGCAGTATAAAAATGTGTCAAAATAACAATCAGCAGCAAATGCTACACCATAAATAAATAAATATAAATATAAGTAGTAAGTATATCATAAATTCTAATTATATGTTTATATATATGAATATTTCATAGGCTCATTTACACACTCAGCATGTATATAAATATAGTATAGAAGTTTAACACGATATTATTTTTCCTTTTCCCTTTTATTCAATGCCAATTACCGTCAACTGGAAAAATAGCAAGCAAAAATATGTAAACACATCATTAGCAACATGAAACTTAGAAAAATAAAAAAATAAAAAAAAAACAGAAAATTAAAATAATAAGATATAAACAAAAAAAAATTCTTTAGGGGTAGGTAAGTAAGTTCACAAATAAATATATTGCGGTTAATGTCAAGTTTAAGGTTAAATTTTTCTCCTATAAGGTCAAGGTTATGAAAAGCTATACTTTTTAGTGAGTAGTGTAGTAGTTTTTTTAATTTATTTAAATGCATGTAGTATGTGTTCAAAATTTAAATATGTCCACCAAACACATTCATGTGATATTTTCTATTTATAGCTTCACATCAACTGTGGCTACTAATTTTGCTCCACACAGGTACTGGCTGCTGGTTGCTGGTTTTTTTAGCGTGCTGATAGTAAAATAAAAATTTTGCATGCACATATATTTCGTTTATAAAAATATGTAGATATAAATATACATATATTTATACATATTTATATCTGCTTGATTTAAAGTGGGTCCACAGCTTTATTCACAAGCAAGAAACCAAACTAAAAAAATCTAGTTTACAATTTTATAATTCAAGCGTAACAAAACTCAGCCAGCAACCACCGGCCAGCATCTAACAATAAAATATCAACCAGCATCCAATAGTTGCTGCCTTTTACTTTTCTATTGATTACATATTATTTGTTGCTATTGTATGTATAGTGTATGGTTGTTGTGTTTTTGTTATTGTTGCTGTTACGATTTTGTTATACCATACTGTAGCAATAGAAAATAACTTTTTTAGATATCATGTCTTGGGTGATGCTTTTGCTGTTGGTTTGCTCTAGTTAGTGCTGCTTCGAAGCAAATACGCAGACATACATTTGTTGCATATGCTATGAAATAATCGCTTAATGCATTAAGTCTCCAATAGCCGTGATCGTCTAGTGGTTAGGACCCTACGTTGTGGCCGTAGTAACCCAGGTTCGAATCCTGGTCACGGCAATGTTGCAACTAAAAAGCAAACATTGTCACGGTGGAGTTATATCTTTTTTTTGAAATTTTTTTTTTACCTTATTGAATAAAATTTTAGATTTATGCAAATTTGGTTTTTAGTATTGAAGCTATAAATGAATCACTTTAGATTAAACGCAGGTCATTGGATCATATACTGATGTATATAGCGATAGCAAATAGTGCGCCTTATCTATAGTGAAAGTTTACAGGGTGACAATTATAAAGTGACGCAAGTTTAATACTCTGCAGCAAGCTTTGCCATTTACCGTTACTTTAATTTAAAAAGCAAATTCATTCATCATTGGCTTTGCTTTTAATTTCATTAGAATTTTTGTTATTACATTTTGAAATTTCCATAAAAATGAACAAGGAAAATATTCGTCGTGAAATTATGAAAATTCATTTGGCAAATTATAGTAGCCTTCAAATTGCAGAGGCTTTAAATTTGTCAAGTCGTACGGTAGACCGAGCTATTATTCGATATAATGAAACTGGGGGTTTTGGAGATAGAGACCGGGGAAAATTTTCAACAGTTTCAAAAATTCGTAAACGAATCAAGCGAAATCCAAGGCGCTCAAGGAGAAAAATCGCTAAGGAAGTGGGAGTAAACCGTGAAACAGTGCGAATCATTGCAAAATCAAAGCTTAATCTTAAGCCGTACAAGCTCCGAAAAGCTCAAGATCTGACACAAAAAAAGAAAGATTTGCGACTGCAAAGATGCAAGGCGTTGCTACGCTCCTCCGTGTTAAAAAATGTTGAAAATATCCTGTTTACAGATGAAAAAATTTTCACGGTTGAACAACATTTCAATGCGCAAAATGACCGAATGTGGCTAACATCATCATCGCAACAAAATAGGACTGTTGGCTGAGTTCAAAAGCCAGCTTCCGTTATGGTATGGGCTGGAGTTTCCGCTAATGCCAGTACCCCTCTAATATTCGTTGAAGAGGGTGTTAAAATTGACCAGGTTGTTTATCGGAGCATTTTAAATGAACATGTTCTTCTCTGGGCCCAAGATACATTTGGAAATGAAAACTGGACTTTCCAGCAAGATTCTGCACCTTCCCACATGGCAAAATTAACGCAAACATGGATAAAAGAAAATTTTTCTGGATTCATAACATCTCAAGAATGGCCACCATACTCCCCAGACTTGAATCCAATGGACTACTCTATTTGGAGTATTTTAGAGAGTAAGGCTTGTGCATCTCAACACCACAGTCTGGAGTCGCTGACAAATTCATTAGAGAAAGCCTGGACTGAAATTGATCAGGAAGTCCTGCGGCGAACAGTCCTATGATTTCCGGATCGATTGAAGGCATGTGTGCAGGCTAAAGAAGGTTATATTAAATGAGGTGGGGTTCAAATGAATGCTTATATATTCAGCAATGTAAACACTTAATTGTACTTAATGGAAGTACGTCCTTTTGAAAATAACTGCTGAAATATGTGCGTCACTTTACGATTGTCACCCTGTAAATAGTAAAAACTAACCAGAAATTCTTTCTATTTGGTAAACGAAATATTTTTCTATTAGCAAAAAAACAATGCATATTTATGATTTACTTTCTTTCACAATTGATGCTTCTGTATTCGGTATTGCTAATTTAAGAACTTTGCATCTAGATCAGCCTGGTTTCAGTTTTTTACCTGCCGAAAACTACCCGTGTACTAAAACTGATTATTTCACTAAAAATTCAAGTGAAATTGTTAGTATAACACGGTCCGACAAAATGTTTGCAGCCATCAGGAACTCCAAAAAATCCTAAAAATAAATGTAGATTAGATTTATAAGGAGATGGCTATTAAGTTCCCAGTTCACTGCGGCCATCTGGGGCCTATTGAGATATCCCTCAAAAAATTTATTGTATTATAGCATTTATAGTTCTCCTATGAGTTTAAGTATTTCCTTTGAAGAAATTTAATATCTTTTTAGGAGAACTATCCGGTATGTCTTGCGGTTGTAGGTTAGAATTTTCTAAGTAACGAAGTCGGGTCCTCATTAGATCTTCACAGTGGCATAAAATATATTCTGCTGTTTCTTCCTCCTCGTTATATATTCGACACGTATCTTCTTGTGCTAGATCCAAGTTCGATGTAGAACCCTGTGGCAATTCGGATTTGATTCTTTAAATTAAACAATTGCTTAGTTCTGCGTTGACAGCTCTTTGGCATGAATGATTTAGCTTGTCTGTTACCGGGGGTTTTCCTCCAGTATTGTTGCGAATTACTGTCGAAACTCCATGGTACGCCGTAGAATGGCCGTGGTCCAGTGAATTTACTGGATGAGCCTTTCCTAGTAAGTTAATCCGCCATTGAATTGTACTCTGTTGTGAGAAGCTAAACAGATTAGGAGCTGTAGGCAGTCCTAAACTAGCTTAGAGGTAATTTTATATGCAGTAAGTGCAAGAAGAGCCGCTTTGCTGTCAGAGTGTATGTAATGTTGTGCCCAGATCAGTTTTCAAACTCCCTTAGGCAGAGCTCAATGGCATGCACCTCGCCTTGGAAAATTGAGTTAGCTGTGCTTATACCAGCATATATGTATTTTTTTGGTCTAACCCTTTACGCTCCTGCCCCAACTCCTTCGTTTGTCTTGGAGCCATCTGTATACCATACATGATAATCCCATGTTAACTTTGGCCTAACCTAAAATAAACGTAAAAAAATTATAACTGTCCCGCCGTTTTGCTGTAGCACGTTAAAACTTTTTTTCATCGATTTTAAAGTTTTTACCTACGGTACATCTCAGCTAACGATTTTAATTAACAAAAAAAAAAAAACTATAAAATGGAAAATAGTGGGCCGATTTTAGTGAATAATGATTTGTTGGAAACGTAATTAAACAAATGTTTAAGAATTTTTTCACCGCCAGATGTCGCTCCGTTTTCTTTTTTAAATTTCAAATAAGTATTTAACATACTCTCTGGTATTTGGTAGTGTTCCGAGTACCCTTTCTGGTTTTGCATGAGCGCTGGTCATTGCCCTAAAATGTGTTTCGAAGATTTGGTTTCCTCCCCAAAAAATCTTCATAACTCATTATTTCATATTCTCAGTTTTGTTAGATAATAGTTCAGCCAGCAGTGCTCTGTCAGAATACCTGTGTTTAATCCGTAGATTCTCTTTTGTTAAATTCATACAATCATTAAATTTTTATAATTTATGCGTTCTTAAAAGAGTTTTTGATTACTCCTTCCCTGGTAGATTATTCCAGTGTAATTGTAATTGTTCGTAATTGTTCCCCTTTCTTTCTTTAACAGCATGGTTAGAGACCTTTCTGCTATTCCATATTCGGACACTACAAATTGGATTCTTGCCCCCATTTATGCTAGTTCGTCTTGCCTTCTCATTTCCTTCTATTGCTACATGGCTTGGCGCCCAAAGTATCCAAACCTTGTTCTGTGAGCCAAGAGTATTAAGTTACTCATAACAACCCCTAACCAGTTTAGAATTTACCTGGTAGAATTCGAATGCCTTGATAGTGCCCACCCTTTTCTATTTTATAGTTTTTATGAAGTAAAACTTCCTTAACGAGGGTAAACCGAAAATTTTGCAACGCAAATCGCGTTGTTGTTGCACTAGATATGAAACTAATAAGAAACGAAATTATGCTGTTGTTAGTGTTTAGCGAACATGATCATATGGGGATTGACTACATACAATCTTGCAGAGAGGCGACTTCTCGCAGTTTTATCTCATGTGCTTTAGTGAGAGGGCCGACCAAGTTGCCTCTGCTTGATTTCATATAGCGGAACTTTCCCCCCTTGTGTTATATACGTCAAGGCCGTATTTAGGAGGGAGGTTTTGGGGGTTCTGACCTCCGCCTGCCCCCCTCCGAAATGTGGAAACTTTCTTTTATTTTTTGATATTAATTGCCAGTGGATGAAAAAAAAGTCAAAATAAAATCTATTGAACAGTTTTTAAATATTTTTTACTTCCATCGGTTTCTTTCTAAAAAGTCAAAAATAAAAATATAAACTTGAAATCTTAGTTACACTATGCGACCAGATCCGATTTGTTTTCTTTGACATGAGGTTTGACTTTGGATACAAAAAGAGAAGGTGATGCTGAGCAATTCTGCATTTATAGTTTTTCTAGGTCAGTAACTGTTTTTGATTTACAGTTTCGGGTTTAGGGCTCATTTGGAAGGGCATGATTCAGTCTATAATTTCTGCATTTCGAAGTTTGTAGCACGCCAGTGTTCAGATCTCAAATTTTTAAAAATGGCCAAAAATTATATTTAAGGGTTTTCCATCCCATTTTTTCTAAAACGTGGCGTGATGGGAAATTTTAGACCTCAGATTCGTGTTCAGTATAAAAAATTCATTCACAAACACTAGGAACCATTTAATTCGCAAAGCCCATGTAGGGCAGTAGTAGTGGATCAGCTCCAAAGTTTTAGGAAACAATGTTAAAATGTAATTAAGTCTTAAACCCATTATTGCTCAGAGAACCCCTACTCGAAAGTCCTCTTTCAATGCAGTAACTGCAAGAATTTATGGAATATAAGCCAACCTCATCCGGATTCGTTATCATGGCCCGAATTCCCACTGATAATCATTTGAAAAAAATGAGCCTCTGACTATTTTTAGTATTTTTGGTAATTTTTTTGAGGTTCGGGCTCATCATCAGTAATGGCATGTCAATGTCAATTTTCTTCGAATGAAACCCCCCCCCCCCCCCAAAAAAAAATCCTGGCTACGGCCCTGATATATGTATACTACGTAGTGTTTGTGCCGATAAGTGTAGAGAATATCAGCAGAAGAAAAGCGACAACCAAATAGAGAGAAGAAGACTGCAAAAACTTCAACAGATTTCGTTATAAATGTTTTTTGTTGATGTTGGTTTTCGATAGCTCTCCGAGGCTGTTGGCTGTAGCTGGGATGTATTGTAGGTAAAAACTTTAAAATCGATTTAAAAAAATGTTTACGTGCTACAGCAAAACGGTGAGGCAGGTATATATATTTTTTTAAAGTATATTTTGAGAATTTTTTGGAATTCCTGATGGGTGTACCTAAAAGTTTGATTTTGTTTAACCGTGTAATAACACATTCCGTAAAAAAATCAATGAACTTTTTCAAAAATAACAAAATTTTCAATATATAAAATAACGCATTATATTTTCGTTCATTTATGAAATTCCAACCCAGCGAAAAGTTCAAATGACCATAATTTTAAGTATCGAGCCAATCTGAACAAAACCATCCGCGGGTTTGACTATACTATTCTTGTACTTGAATCCCATGAAGAGCGTTCCAAGAGATGACCCCTGTAGTTGTTTCACAGTGTTATTAGTTATTTATGTGGAGATGACCCAATAGCCAGCAACTGCGAACAAAAGACGCTCTATTATCCTAATATAGACTAAAAAAAGCATAAAATTTACTAGACGAAAGAGTTGTTACTGTTTCTTGTCGACTACAACAATATAGCCGAGTACGCACGAAGAGTTATAACTTACGCATTCAAATAAAATCGAAGTAACCTTTCCTCTAGCAAATTTCATGCTTCACTTTTCTTCTGAGCACGTCATATGTTAAAACGAATCTGTGTGTACCGATCAGGTACCGATGAGGTTTTGATGTTCTAACTTGTTTCAATTTTGACGCTCTTTTTTGGTACGGGGGAGAGGAGGAAGCAACCCGAACCCACCTCTTTTTGAACCTGAATTGAAACCTGAACCAGGTCTTTTAAAGGATTTCAGACTAAAGTTTTTTTTCAGGAGCATTTTGAACGACAAACCCCAGATCACTGTAACAATTATTATTATTGATTTGGTAGAGTAGCAAAAGGATAAAATATTTTGGAATATAATTGGAATTCTTTTTGTAAAGAAATTTCATATTGACTTCGGATTAACTTCGAAAACTTCCACCGATATCGTTTATTTCATTTCCATGGAAGTCTGAAACAGGAAAATTCAAGAGACGACTATGTAAAACATGGAAATCAAATTGACGTAACTTTTTTGTTTCAAAATTCTATTCATTCTTTCGTGATTTTAAATATAATTTGTTCCCTTTTTACTCTGACATAATTGACTTGTTCCATTTTTGCCCGAAGAAAACAGAATACCCATTTTACGCGCACATATTATTTGTATTATATTTACTCCAAGCCTGTCAAATATTTGCTGCTGTAAAAAATTAAATAGATTGACGAAAGGCAGAAAACAATTTTTAAGTTGATTGATATTAAGCAAACAAAAAAAAATCTCGTTTCTCATAAATAAAAAATAGAATTAAATTTTTTTTAAACACTGAACTGAAAATTTAGCATCACATAGAGGGGTCACATAGGTTCAAAGTAATCCAGTGTAGTTCTTGGTCGACAATAAAGCTGGACTATGTATGTGTGAGTCACACTAAGTAATAAATAAGGATGGAATTACTTCATTATCTCTGAACCGGAAATTGTTTTTTTTCATTGCCCCACAAAGAGTTAATTTTTTTTTTTTTCAATATAAAACCACCAATAATCAGAAATAATTGAATATAAAAAGTATAGAATTGCCAAAGTACGACCCGCAGGTTTTACTTAAATTAATATAATATTGATTTACAATAGGAAAAAGTATTTACATGTATACAATGTAATAATAATAATAATACATATATATGTCATTTACAATGTATGTACTCGTAAGTAAATAAATAATTAATGAATACAAAAAAAAAAATAATAATAATAAAAACAACAAAGTATTTTAATGTATTCGTTACCACAATATTATACAAACGCCGCCACGGTAAGCGCACAATTTCTACTATACCTGGAGGTAAATATTTACGCTTAAATAACGCTAACCAAATATGCCCTAAGGTCCAGTAGAATATAAATGGACAGCGGCAAAATATTGAGCATTTTATATTTTATTGTAAATCAATGTTACATATGTGTATAGGCAAAAATTTAAGTCAATTAAAGTTCATTCATTTGAGGGTTTCTGAGGGTACAATTTGTGAACACTCAGTTAAGTTAGTAAACTGAAATTTTCAACTCAGTATTATTTAACCTATATATGTTATGTATGCTACATAGGGAACTAGTGTCCACAAAACAGCTTTCCGACATAACAGCTGTTAAAGTAAACACACACTTTTCTACATCGGAATCGACCAAAACCTAAACATCGATTTTTTCATACACTAGGACTTTCCTATGCAAGTCCTCGGCCACCAATTCAAATTTTACGAGTTATATTTGCACACGAGTAGAAGGAACCTACAAATTTATACCAAATTCAAACGCCATTGTGAAAATCTTTTCTCGGGAAGTCTTTATTTTTTTTGAAATTTGCCAGTGCCGGCCAAGTGGTGGTCTCGTGTGCAATAATTTTTATTTTCTGTTTTAGATTCTTGATCGTACCGAATATCGCAGGGTGCCCGCTGCGTAGCAGGTCAGAGCACTCACCACTACTCCATGGCGTCCATAGTGCTAAACATTTAGCTATAAATAAAATTACAAATCTTATTAACTTTTTAAACAACTCAGTTCTATACACAGAGTTGTAATTATTGAGTGGATAACCTGAAAATGAGGTTTTTTTCGGAAGCTATGACATTTTGCCATCGTTCAGGCAATTTATGGATTCCTTGCCAAAACAAAACGACTATTTTTGAGGCTATGAACGAATCAATCCATTTTTGATACACTCAACTGAAGTAAAGCGTATTCCAGTAAAGACATTCTGATCCGATCGAAATAAGTGATAGTCAGACAGAGCAAAATCTGGTAAATACGACGGATGAGGCAAAACTTCTCATCCACTATTTTTCAAACAATTTTCAACCTGTCTAGCAACATGATGTCGCACATTGTCATATTGGAAAATTACGGTATCGTACCTGGTTGCGTATTCTGGTCATTTTTTGGTTACTGCTCTCTTCAAATGAATCAATTATTTTCGATACTGCTATACCAGGTTTTAACAACTCGTAATAGATGATTCACTTCTGTTCCCACCAAATACAGATCATTACCTTGGCGCCATGAATATTCTGCTTCGGCGTGGATGTTCACATACGACTTCTTGCGTGCGATTCGGGTTGTCGTAAAAAATTCATTTTTTGGTTGCCAGTAATAATTCGATGCGAAAATGACTTATTTTTATAGCGCTGAAGCATCATCTCAAACATGCCTATCGACGTCTCTCGGCTTGAAGTCGTATGACACTTAGTTTTCTTACTTTTGAATGAACCCCAATGATTTCAAGCACTTGAAAATTGCTGCTTGAGTAATTTCCAATGTTATTGCAAGTTTCTCTTACTTTTGGAACAATTCATCATCGAGTAACAACTCCAATTCTTCATCATCGAACTTTTTCATTTGACCAGAGCGTTTTGTGTCTTCCGAGTCAAAATCTTAGAACAAAATCGAGACCCAAGGTCAAAGTCAAACCAAAATCCATTCCAAAAATCTAACCAAAAAACTGACTAAAACTCAAAACAAAATTCAGATAAAACTTAGACTAGAAGGAGACAAAATTCAGACCTAATCTCAGACTGAAGTTTGAACCAAATTCAGACAGAAATTGCAACCAAAAAATTAAACCAGGCTGTAGCATCCTTTAGATCCGCCAGTGCTTTAGCTTAAGTTTCACAAAATGAGCCATTTATATAGTTTTTAGCTTATTGAGTTTTTGCCAGGCAATGGCAAAACCACCAAGTGATAACAAATTGCCACACCGCCGTTAAACTGTAGGTACAATCATATGGTATCACAAGGGACCGTTCAGGCCTAAGTGTGTCTCTAGACAGCCACTCCAACCTAACCTAACCTATGCTCTAATAAGTCACTTTACTTTCTGAGTTCTTGGGGGCTGGTTGAGATAGTTTTACCTACTTTGACTAGCCTTGTTCATTTAGTTGCTCATAGTTCTCCCATGCCGTCTTTAAGAATATTTTAAATGTTGTTTTGATGGCAGCTAAATTTTCTCGAATTATATATAACTATATTTTGACTTTTGTTTTTACACTCGAGTTTGGATTGTATGTAATCCTTTATAGCATGTTTTCCTCTTGAGAGATACACTGTGATTTTGTCATAGAATCTGAGTATATGGCTTTTGGTCTCTGTTAATTTTCTGAGCTGCCAGTATAGAACCATTAACGTGCGTGCATTAAACCGATTTCAAACATGTTTCAGTTTCATTCCTTCTCCCTGCAGAAAAACTCTCCTGTTATTTTATAAAGATTCCCTACTTAACATTAATTTCTAATCCACTTTCGCTCTTGATACCTTGATTCATTTAATTTCCATGCATGTCCTATTTCGATTAGAGCCAACTGTAGCGCATTGTTTATATATTTGAACAAATATGAAATTATCTGCGTGCACACAGTCTTTTTGCAAATTAATTTTAGATTATGATTTTTTGTTTTAATTAAACTTTCACTACGGTATTGTAACAAATGGCTATGAATATTTACACATACGTACGTGCAATTACATGCATGTATGAGTGTCCTTCGTGGATTTGTATGCATGCGGTTAGTTTGAATATGAATTTATGTTTTCTGTCTCTCTGCTATATATTGTGAAATATTTACAATAATTTGCACAGTTTTCTGAAATATTTTTAAACGAGAAGACTTCGGTGGCTTAGTAGAATAGAGTTATTAAAATTATATTTTATAAATTTTGCAAAAAATTGTATTTAATAATATAATTAGAAATGTCGAGCAGCAACAATGATACACAAATATTGCGCGCCAGCTTTTCGGTGGATATTCCACGTGCCTTTATGTATTCCTACGGAGACCTTAATAAACTTGCGGAAAATTGCCATTTTTTTGGACCATATGCGAAAACAATTTGCAATTTCGCACGCTATTACAAGCTCAAACTTCAGTTGGATTATTTTGATATCATGGAAGCGTCAAACATTTTGCAAAGCATCAAAAATAATCGGCATAATCTCTCGATGACGGGATCAACATATGCTCAAGGTAATCGCACTATCCAGTATAGTTATCCGGTCGATTTGTTGGCAAATTGCATTATGGTTCCGCTGGAGGATGAGTTGCCCAAATATTATTATGTAATTTGGCCATTCGGACGTTACATCTGGAGTTCGATTTTTGTCGGCGCCATATTTATTGCGATCCTTATGCGCTACATTGATTATCCGGCACCGGCAAATCGTGTTACGCGTTCCGTGGCCCGTAACATGCTGCACAGTGTCGCCATTTTACTTTACTGCAGCAATATGAACATACGATTACGAAATGCTACACTGCGTGTTTTAATATTTTATAGTTTACTAATTTTGCTGGGTTTCATGCTGAACGCTTACTACTTTCCATACCTGACATCGTATAATATGAAGCCCATATTTGTTAAGCCTATAAATACGATCGATGATCTATTGAAGGCCGATATTAAAGTTTATATCCCCGTAAATAAATTTCAAGAACTGCGGGCCACTGGCTATAGTGAATTTAAAAGATTGGAATCTATAATGTTGAAGGTATCGTTACATAACTTTTTAAATATGCTAGATAACATCGATAATATTGATTACGATTACGCCTATGTGGTATCGCAAGATCGGTGGAAATTTATCGATCGACAGCAGCGTAATCTAAGGAAACCTAAACTTCATTTATCAAAAATTTGTTTGGGCACGGTTTTAATAGCATTTCCCTTGCAGGCAAATGCAAAGTTTAACGAATCATTGAATATTTTCATAATGTCCGTTAGAGCAGCCGGACTTTGGACAGAATGGGAAGAGCAGGCTTTCAGTAAGGCAGTTAGCGCGGGGTATGCGAAAATTCAGTTGGACAGCTACCCTGTTGAACCTTTGGATTTGTCGTGGCTTACTATTGCATGGATTGTTTTGGGTGTTGGATTAGTCATCAGCTGCTTAGCTATGTTTGTGGAGTATTATGCACGAAAGCGTCAAAATTTGAATTTGGAATACGATATATTCGAATAAATAGTGCACAAGATGTTGTTTTGTTTTCTTTTTTTTTAACAATATACATAGAGTAATAAAGCACGAATTTATGTTGTTGGAAAAATTAAAATTATTTCGTAATTATTGTTGCAACTGTAAAAAAATAAAATGATAATAAATGATAACGAAGACAACAGCGTCGTTTTTGAAACGAATATAAATATGCGTTCGCTCTCTTGGCTATGTGCTATAATTTCGTTAATATTTTGAAATCAAAGCACACAGCCTCAAGGACCATTATTCTATACCCAATATAGAGCCAGTAGAAGAAAGTAGAAAGACAGGAAAGATATGTAAGGATATAATTGGGAAGAAGAAAAGTCTTAGGTCTTTCAACCTCGAACTTCTTTGTTTCACTGATGAACCTTAGAAGCTCAGGAAGATTATAAACATTGTTTATACTCAAAACATCACTAACCAACAGCCTTAATCTGGTTCTCGAGAACGCCGTATAGCTACAGAAATAATGCTCATTAGTATCGACGTCCTTAAGATAAAATAGGCAGGTCGGATCGGTGATGACGCCCATGTTGGCCATGTGCTGAACACAAGTGTGATGCTACTTACCAAAAATCCTTCCTTCTCAGTTTCAAAAGAAATTCCCCTTATTTCCTGTTGCGTTGTCTCACGAAGCACTTTACAATTCTGCAGCAGTCAAGCTCGGACCATTTCTTCTATGAATAGAATCTATGAAGTCGTTGATCAAATGTATAAAATCCCCAGAGCTTATGCCAAGAAAAGGTTCCGGATCTCATTAAAGAGTTTTCGTTGGCCAGTTTGTCGGCCTATTTATTCCCTGTAATACCACTATATAAGACATAACTGGTTGTGTTTTGCAACATTATTTAATTTCGCCTTTCACTCGTTGAACAATTTCGAAGAGTTGACAGGGCTAGCAAAGGCCTGCAGTGCAGTCTGGCTATCACTACAGATATGTGTGCACAACCAATCAGCAAGACACGGTACTGCTTGAAATTTTGAATCCGTCAGTGTAGAAGACATGACATAGATTCCAGAGTACAACCTCTAGACTTAATCATTGATCTCGTTCCGGGAACCTGGCATCATATCTTCTTCCGAATCGAATGCAAGGTACACGATTGTCCACGCAACAGTCGTAGGCATTGTGGGCACTGTACTGACAACTGGTGGTATAGCTAGCTGTCTCCCGCGTCCACTACGTCATGCCAAACTTCTTTTTACCTGAAAATGTAAGCCGCTTTCATTGCCTCCTTACAGATTTAAAGATCCAGAGGAAATAAATTAATTACGGCATTGAGAGCATCACCAGATGTTGCATACATTGCACCAGTGATATCCAGATAAATACTTCCCTGTCATAGAAGAAAGTTTATGGCAGCAGTCAGCCAGCGCAACGTATAAGGCCACGTACATGTCTGGCATCCGGTCGGCATATCGCTGGATATCGCTACGGGTTTTCAACGCTTTTCGCACAGTAGCTAATGACGCAATACTGGTTATTACCTGTAAGCTACCAACATATATTTCGCCGCGAGAACTCCAACGCATTTGCACAACGGGTCCAAGTGCATCGAAAGTAGATGAGAGACGATGCAGTATCCATGAATGAAAGTAAAGGTGGGAAAGCTCACAAAAGGGGAGATGGACTTTTTCCTAGATGGATTGACCGCAAACATGGGGAAGTGGACTTCTATCTGACGCAGCTGCTAAACGGACAATGGATGCTTTAAGCAATATCTGCACCGCTTTAATCACAAGGATATTCAGTTTTGTCTTGTTTGCCCCAACGGGATTGAAGACGCTCGATATGTCCGATCACCGAAGCGTTTGGCGAAGTCCCTACGATAGCGAACATTATGCCCCATATGTGTAACACGCCTCCCTTCGAAATAGCAATCTGTACAAGCAACAGCAGCAAAATGGATGACAACGCTTCGTTTCATTGAGCGCCAAAGGTCGTCGGAACATCGAAACATCAGTGGCCTTACCCCACAGCAGACGGCAACGAACTAAACCGTTAAAAAAGGAAGAGAGGAGATCGTACTGGCTTTGGCTTTCAATGCTTTCACTCCTTTCAATCGAATGTTACCCCTAAATACTTAACTTAAGAAGACAACTGCAAACGTTTTATTGTGGCAATCCGAACCGAAAAATATGGGCGAGTTGCTGGGAATGGAAGAACTAACAAACTCCCAGTCCGGTCTTGACAGACAAAATCCATTATAGATGTCGTATCAGCTTCGAAACAATATAAGTTTTAGTCACACATATTTTGAAGCTAATGATCAGCCACCTAACTTGCACCAAAGCTGGGCTAAACATGATACCAGCTTGAGGTTGCTCTTTAGCACCCAGTCACAGAAAACGTGAACTGCTGTTAACTCGTCGGAAGCTGGCAGCTAAAATCACGCTGGTTTTAATATATATAGGTATTGTTGAGAACCCAACCACAAGTGGGTTCAAGGAGGGATTGGAGAGGGTTTATCTCCAAGTTCCCTTACTTACCGATGAAAGTCTCATATATTTTGATTGTTGCTCATAATCCTCAATAAATTTTAAAGGGACGAAAAAATTATGGTTTTCTTGTTTTTCAGTCTTGAGATTGTGACAGATTTTGTTTTTCCCATTCTATTCCAGATTATAAAACGTGTCACCGTTTTGAGTTCATAAATAACTTTTGACCTCAAATCATACTATCATTTATGAGGGCAAATCACACACATGAGCATTTAAAGGTACATGCATTACACATGTTCACAGCATGTACTCCCATTGGAATCAGCGAGCAACCAAACAACATGAGCCATGTCAACAATCGATTACATGCGTAACGACATGCATTTGTTAGTTCAAGAATACAGTTTCCTTCCTTTGTGTTAGTTTAGGAAAAAACTTAACACAAGTGCTTAAGAAATCGTCGATTGTGCAACAACATTAACATGAATCTAAATAAATTAATATTCTATACATTTCTCCTCAACTATTTTCAATTCGCGCAACTTTGGGATGCCAAATACCTAATGAGCTTTCTAACGCCAATAGTGAAGATAATGCAAGCTCAGGAACTCGTGTGGTTTCTTAGCGAAAATCTAACCACTAATAATACGGAAGGTCTTCAAGAGTTCATCATAAAGATACATAAATTCGCCGGTCTGACACAAATGGTGGTGACTAATCGCAGCGATATACGCGTTATTGAAACGGATTCGAAGAAAAATGCACTTAATATTATATTTGCAACGAATCCTGATGATCCTATTATGCTGGTTCACGATAAATACTTGCTTGGACGTCATTTTTACTTTCAACTCGTTGTAATGGTAAATGATATTAATGATTTCAATGTTGTCGAACGTTTCATAATCGATATGAAGGAACGAAATTTCCAAAATTCTATACTCTATACTCAAATGAATTATATGGTCACACATTGTTTCCCGAATTTAAAATCGAAGATCGTAGTGATTTTTTCGGTTATATGATGAAAGCTTATAAAAAAGGACTGGCTGGTGGTGCAGATCTCGAAGGTTATAAACTAAATACACTGCTGCGTTTAGATTTGCCAGGAGTCTTTCAATATGTGGATACAAATAAGCGTACCATTTTGCAAGGTACTTCTTATAGTCTGCTCAAATTGTTTGCTGATTATGTTAATGCTACCCTGGTGGAGTATAAGATGCCGAAAGATGTTTTGGGCGGTGACATAATCGATATGAAAGCATCGTTGATGTTAGTGCGCGAAAAGAAGGTTCAAATTATGGCGCACGCTTATGCGCTCTACACCAAAGATGAAGTGCTCGATAAAAGTTATCCGATTATGGTGGTTCGTTGGTGTTTGATGGTACCCATCTGGAATAGTGTTTCAACATTTTTCTATCCAGTACAACCATTCGATATGCCCACGTGGTATACGGTGGTGTCTACGTATTTTGCATTGGTACTCCTGGATTGCATCTGGACGCTGTGGACATTTTCGCGTAATATCAATTCCATTGCTCATTTGCAGCAACTTTTACATGATTGCATTTTTAATAATTTATGTTTTACAATTAATATCGTAATTACGCGTATCATTAAAACTCCCACAACGCTGCGGTTTCTATTTTTTACAAGCTTGTTTTTTTACGGGTTCTTTTTATCGGCCACCTACACTTCGCTATTGGGTAGCATACTCACGGTTACACTCTTTCAATCACAAATCAATACCGTTGAAGATTTAATCAATGCAAATATTTCAGTCATGATTATAGATTATGAAATGGAATTTCTGCTATCCGCTGGCAATGAGATCCCTTATGAATTTCTACAATTACTGCGTCCTGTCGATGCGGCTACCTTCAATCAACATCAGTTCGCTTTCAATAATTCATTTGCTTACTTTGTAACCGAGGATAAGTGGCATTTTCTGGAACTGCAACAAAAGCATCTACAGCAAGGTATCTTCAAATTCACCGACATTTGTTTTGGTTCGCATCATTTGGGCTATCCAATGCCTACCGATTCAGTGCTGTGGCGTAATATGGAATACTTCTTATATCGCATGCACTCATCTGGAATGTTGCAATATTATGAGAGCATCTCTTTCGATTATGCAGTGCATGGTGGCTTGGTTAGGCGTATTGTCGAAGGGACTGAATATTCGTCGGCGGGAATGGATCATTTGGCTATGGTATTTTTAATGTTGCCAGTTTTATTTATTGTTAGTTTTATTGTGCTCTTAGTTGAATGTTTGATAAAGAAAAGATGTGGAAATTATGGAAATTCGAAGGATGAAAATGTTGTAAAATATTATAATCGAAAATGAGCACAATTTCAACAATAGCCGCGTTTTTTCGCTCATTATCATTTTCATTACTTTTGTTTACTGTTATTGTAACAGAAAACAAAATTTATTAATAAAACCTGTATGTCCTCAAAACTAAACACTAATATTAAAATGTCGAAATCTTCACGAAACGTCAATTTTAAATCAAAATAGTTGAATTAATTTCACAAAGCGTCAAATTGAATTCAAAAAGCAGCAATTTCAAATCACATTGATTTAAAAAATGCGTCAAATTGGTCTCCAGAAAATTTAATTCAGAATTGCCAAATTGATATTCACGAAGCATAAATTGAATTAAGAAACCGTCTAATCAAATTCAGAAAACTGCAATTCGAAATCATAATAATATTCAGATTGTTTTTAAAAAGTGTTTAATTGAATTCAGAAATGCAAATTGAACTTAAAAACTGAGCTTCGTTTCTGAAAAATCGAGTTGGTTTCAGAAAAGTCAAATTGGTTGCAGAAAGCGTCAAATAGAAATCAAAAAGCGACAATTCGAAATCTAAAAACTAAATTAATTTCAAAAAGCGTCAAATTGGTTTTAGAAAAATCGAATTAAAAATTGTCAAATTAAATTCACAAATCACGAAGAGAATTCAGAAAGCGTTTAATAGAATTCAGAAAATAGTAATTCAAAATTAAAAACAAATTCAGATTGCTTTCAAAAATCGTCTAATTGAATTCAGAATAGCCAATTAAATTCAAAAACTGCGCGCCGTGTTCAAGATTTCAAAAAAGTCGAAAGATTTCAGAAAGTGTCAAATCGAATGCAGAACACTTCAATATTGTTTTAAAATATTTTAAAAACATCAACTTGAAATTAGAAAAATCGAAAGCCTTAAATTGAATGCAAAAAACATCAACTTGAATTCGAATTGAATTCATAAAGCGTCAAATGGAATTAAGAAAAGTAAATTTGAATTTGAGAAACGAGTATTAAAATTCAGAATATTCGAATTGAACTCAGAAAGCGTCAATTTGCATTGAGAAATCATATTCTTGAAGTCTAATAGATTTCCGAAAGCGTCAAATTGAATTCAGAAAGACTAAATTTGAGTACTGAAAAATTTGCATCTCATGACACCCCTAAAACGATGGCGCCCTTAGGCAACTAAATTCTTAAGTTACTTGTATGGAAAATTCGGCTATATATATATATATATCGGTGTCCCCTTAATTCAAGGTATACGGAATTTGGTATTAAACTGTAAACTAAAACTTCTATTGTACGCGTTTTCTAAAAAATGACCGCTAGTAGGCACTTCAATCCCAAAAACTGGAAAAACTTAGATAAAACAAAAAGGGGCTGCCTTTTTTGGGAAAAGGGGAATGGAGTACGTATTTTTGTTTAAAAAAGGAAGGAATGATGTAAAAGTTCTTATATTTAAGCACCATTCTTAAAACTCCATGCACAAAGTGAAAATTCAATATAACGATACAGTCTACTGTGACGTGCAGTAACCATAATTATTGTGAAAGTAATAGAAGAAATTATTTATTAAAGAGTGATTAATTGTTCTGGGAATAACGATTCATATAACGAAAAATACTGGTATTTGTGATGAAACACCTACACAGAAACCATAAAGGAAATAATGCCATTCCTTATTAGTAGAAGCCTAGCTCTTGGGTACATACCCACAGCTTGTCGAAGGGCAAAGGTGGTCTTTATACCAAAAATTGGCAAAAAAAAGAGACAACTAACAGTCACTCCTTCAGACCATAAGCTTAAAATCGTTTATGTTCAAAACACTTGAAAAGGTGGTTGAAAACTATATACGATGTAAAGTCTTAAAGATAACACCACTGCTCCCAAATCAGCGCTTTTGACAATTGCGCTTTTTACATTCAAGAAAGAAGTGACATTGCCCACGCTTCGGTGATTTTGATTCTTCTTCTCTTTTACTTTTTCTTCTTTCTTTTCATTTTCAAATTTGTCATTTTGGTGACATTATACAAAGGGGACTAGGTATTACTAGGATATGGTGCAGATCAGTAGGGATAAATATATTAACCCTGCAAAACCACTATAGTTCCGTTTACTAGGAAAAGATCACTCCCGTGCTGGAAAGCGATATCACTAGTTGGGGAGGTTTTTATACAAAAGCAAGAGGTAAAGCATCTGGGTTAAGCATATTGAGTCAGTGACAAATAATTTCACTCGCGCTCTAATGGTATGCAGAAGGTTAGCAGGAATAACTTAAAGATGTAAACCAAGTGTACTGCGCTAGATGTAAGGCCAATCATTACATATGGAGCATTAGCGTGGACAAACAGAACTCAACTAAAAACAGCGAAAGCTAAACTAAAGTTCAAAAGTTAGCATGTCTTTGTACAACGAGAGCGATGCGAACATGTCCTGCTCCAATAGTACCACTGCTGCATTGGAGGTACTATTGAAGCTCACTCCATTACACCTAATGAAGGGTGACCTCGATAGTATAGTGGATAGTGCACAAGACTTTCACATTGAAGACTGCGGGTTCGATTCCTATCTTGGTCTGGTGGTTAATTCTCATAAACTTCTTATATTCACTATCGATATGAAGCGGATGAGAATTATAAGAATGTGAACAAGTACACACACCTTGGTTGGTAATGGCAAAAACACCGAGCTGATAAAAAATTGCCACATAGCCGTTCGGAATCGGTGTTAAACTGTAGGTACAACCGTCGCCACTGTGGTCTGGTGGCAGAGTGTCAGACTCTTGTCTCTGGAGAACTGAGTTCGATTCTCGACTTGGGTTTGTTTCTTATCTATCTTCCTTTCCCTCTTCCTTTCTTTCTTTCATAATTGGTGGCTTTGATACAATATATCTTATAGGTCGCAGTGCCTAACTTTCGAGTCGTCCTTCCGTCAAATAATAATAATAATAGTAAGAACGAATGGGATAGTGTAGAATATAACTACACATTCAAAGAACACACGATTTAGTGGTATAAAGATGGGTCATTAACTGAAGATGGAACTGGGGCAGGAGTATTTGGGCCGAGAATCAAACACTCTGAGCCGATGGGGAAATATCCTAGCAATTTTCAAGCTAAATCGATATATGTATGTGTGCAATTCAACCAGGACAGGAAGTACAAACGGCAAAATATCGCTATAATATCGGACAGCCAGGTAGTCATTCGAGCACTTTGCTCCTTTGAGAACACCTCTAAACTGGTATGGGACTGTTTAGACAAGGTCAATCAACTGGGCAAGGACAATAAAACCTCTTTATGTTGGGGTCCTAGACACGTAGGAATAGGCCACTTTAGTGGGACCTGAACATTTCTATGGAATGAGAGATAGCGTAATCAGGGAATTACTCAGGCTGGAAGAGAGAAACAAGAGGCAAGAACTCTTTCCCAATCTTCCGGGACTGAGGCAATCGAAAACGCTTCTAGGTAACTGTTATAAGAGTAGATACACATTCTGCATTGGTCAAACAAAAACAGTTTGCGCACTTTAGCTGGTATTCTGACTGGGCATTGCCGACTTAGAGAATACCTTTGTAAAATAGGGGTTGAAGAAAGCTCAAAATGTAGGTTTTGTAATGAGGAAAATGAATCATCAGAGCATATTTTAGCTCAGTGTGGAGCACTGTTCCACAAAAGAATGAAATGTCTGGGTATGTACAGAATTAGCATCCAAAGATCCGCAATACTCAAATTTTTGAGGGAGACTGTACTAGATGAGGTACTCTAGGCAGATTAGACTAGATAGAGAAATGGGACGTAAAATAGATCTAGCAGGTAGCGGTACAACGACAAAAACCTCTCTAATAAAATACAACATTCAGAAACCACGAGTGGGATAAGATTAAAGTTTAGACTACGTCCGACAATATGTAACGTTATACATTTTTTTTTAAGTCTGCGGTAAATTGTTTCAATAAAGTTTCGGAACCGAAACCTTCTTTAAATACATTCCTGCCACCTTACACATTACATATTTAGATATTGTATTATTCAGTTGCACTTGTGGCAATATTTTTATTAAAATCCTTTACGTCAATCTGCGAATTCAAAATTAAAAACAGTTCGTAAATGCATACATACATTCGTTCGAACATATGCACATATACATACAACTGCACACATATACATAAATACATACACACTCATATATCAGCAATAATATTAATATAGCTAAACTGCAGCAGATGCTGACGACAAATGAAAGCAATAATATAAAATAAAAAACCAAAATATAATAGAAGAAAAAAAAAATAATTTCAAATGAAAAATTCTAAATGTCAACAGTGAGAGAAATGTCAATAGAAGAGTTTGAAGATATTTTTAAGGAGAAATTTTAAACTTAAGGTACATAAATTAAAAGAACAAATACCTATCAATATATGTATGTATGTATGAATAAAAACTAAATGAAAATATCATGCATGCTAATGGATAAATAGTTGAAAATAGTAAAATAAAAATGAATTGCTTCCGTTTCCGTTTCCAATGTAACCGAAATGTTTTATTTAACAATTGAATAGAAAGTCATTGAAGGAATTTTCATTAATGTATCAATTTGCTGAAGGTGTCAAGCATGTCAAGTTTATATGTATGCATGTGTGTGTGTGTGTGTGCCATTGTTTTAATACATTTAAATACAATTACTCATACACATGCAAACACGCGCACGCACACACACACTAACATAAATACATAAATACAACAATACCTTTTTGTTATACGCTCATGAATCATTCACAATGATTTCGTATGCAATGCAACGATGCGAAACCATCAAAAGGAAACAATGAAAATGATGATGATGATGATGATGATGATGATGATGAAAAAAGAAAACATAACAACACTTTCATCCACATCCGAAAGCAGCAACATTTGTGGTTGAATGTGTGTATGTATGTACTATGTTGTTTTTGCATTGTAAAACAATAACACAAAACAACAACAAACCCCATTTACTACTTTTTTAACCAAAAAAAAAAAAAAAATACATTCTTCCATGCATATATAAGTTTATATGTATGCATGTTTGTATATAGAAACTGTATCCTGCCTTCAATATAAATTTTACAGCAGGCACATTCGGAATGAATAAATATATACCTATATATGTATGTGCATAAGCAATCTCTTTGTGGATATTTGTATTAATTTGTATATGAATGTCTATCTATGAATGCTTATCTACATACATATATGAATAAATGTATGTATGTTAGTGTATACATACACCCATATACATGATTGTGGGGTAGGAAATATATTGAAATTCACATCCGTTTTGAAAAATTAATTCATTCATTGTTGCGGTTTCAATGATGTAGTAATTGATGATGAATACAAAATGATTTACATCCATATTTGGTATGCACACACACACACACAGCAATGCAAATAGTAAATAATGTGTTTCGTATATTCTTGGAATGTAGTAGAAACATCGAAGTTACAAACCAATTAACTTAAATATTTAATTTTCCTTCTTCAATCATATCATATACTTAGTTACAAATAAACAGGATATTAGATATACAAATTAATATTACACTTGATATTTAATATCTTTATCGAATTCTATCGCATGTCAAGGATTTATTTCAGAAGTTATAGCTTTTCATCCGTAAGAAAATCATGAATCTTTTGAGTACTTTTCAGGATTCAGCATCAAAACGGTGCGGCAGCGATAATTGGGTTCTTGTCTCGAACCTCTATTTTAACCAACCAACTTCTAAAGTTTTCATCTGCTTCTTCACTTTGTGTTATCCTTAAACTATGAAATCCTTGAAGTCCTTTGTGAATCGGTGCAATTCCTATGAGAAGGTAAGTAAGTAAGTTTGTTTCATTTTGTACTATGGAAAAACACAATTAACTCTAGGGAATCGTTTTGATAAACAAATCTTCATTTTAACTTAGGCTAGTGTACATTAGGGTGGCCCTTAGCTATAGGTAATTTTTCAAAAGTAAAAATGTTGCTACTACCTTGCACTAATCTGGTTCCAAAAAACCAAGCTGTGCAAAACTTCAGCTCCATCGGACAACTTCTTGGCGACCCTCAAATGCCGTGAAGTTGAAACATAGTATACGAAACTTTTAACTTCTTTCAAAAGCGGTCTGGTCTACCCTATCTTAACCATTTTCTTGTTTCTTCTTAGAGAAATTTATTTGGACACATCCAGGAAATTGTGTAAGAACCTTGTGAATCAAATTTTTTAAAAGTAAATCCTCACAATTCCTGAAACAGCATGAAAAATATAATCGCCCACAACTTCTATAGGAAAACGTAACGATGAGGAATTGTGGCGGATTCCGAAACGGCCGTCTGATTTGTCCGTCTCTATATACATTGTTGTTGTGATGACTACATTTGTTCATTAACCTGTTTATATATAACTTCAAATAACGAAATTGACATGAACTTAAGTCATGACTTTGAAAATTAACCTCTAGATTTAATTTTCATAGTCTCATAAAAAACTATCATGAACGTATTTTTATTTACAAGAATAATATCTATAGAATCAGTTGTGAATTTCACAAGAATTTCACGAGAAAGTAACTCAGCAATCCTCAAACACATGGTTGTAGAAAACAGGGCAAATGTGATATATTTTTTTGGCATTTTGCATTTTGTTTTCATAACAGTTGAAATTTCTATGGTAAAAATGAAAAACAGCATAACTGGAGTTAAAATGAAAAATATTTTATCACATATTTTTGACAATAAATAATTAACTGATGGCGAATTTTTAAATAATTTTTAGAATTATACATTATTATACCACTTCAGTGGTCTGCTTCACTCAATCTTTTAAATCTCATCGTGGCTGTTCGGAAAGGGTAAACGCAAAGAGCGAAGCCTGTCACAGTGTTATAGGGGATCTTCGCCTACAGACTTAAACAACTCAGCAGACAAACCATCTTCACCCGCAGCCATTATATTGTTTTCAACTGAACTGTTAAGACATCGTTGTTGTCGTCGGGGGATGGTACATGAACGTCATCAGTGGTAGGTCTGTCGCTGTTATAACCATTCAATAGCTGCCAGAAATGCCCACTCCATTACGTAATTTCCCCCCCCCCTCCCCCCTTCTACTCCTCTTGGGAGCTTAGGGCTTTTATTAGACATTTCCATCTGACTTTATTTTGTGCAGTCATTTTCACGTTTTACCATGTTGTGTTCATATTTGTTAATTCTAGATGTATTGAACGTCTCCAAGTGTTTTTTGGTCGCCCACGACGTCTTCTTCCTTGTAGATTCCATTCAAGCGCCATTCTTGTGATGCTGCCGGCTAATTTTCTTAAAGTGTGTCCCATCCACTTCCATTTTCTTCTCTTTATCTGTGTTGTTATTGATTCTTCGTTTGCAAGGTTCCAAAGGTCTTAATTTTTTATTAGGTTTGGCCAGAATATTCTGCATATGATCTTTGAGTATTTGTTAATGAATTCTTGTAGTTTCTGGGTGATGTTGTTTGAAATTAACCAAGTTTCAGTTCCATATGTGAGTGCTAACTTTACACATGCGTTGAATATTCGAATTTTTTTTCTCTGGAAATTTGTAAACTTCTCCATATTGGCTATAGTCGTCCAAACGCCGGTCTGGCCTTGTTGAGGCTGTGGATGACATTTTCCTCCGCTTCACATAGGCAGCATAGTCATCATGCTGCCTAAGTAGCAGAATTTATCCACATATTGGACAGGCACACCTTCATTTGTGATGTGGTAACTGCTGTTGTTGTTAAATCTCATGGCTGTGGTCTTCTTGATGTTGATCTCGATGCCCACGTTGCGTGCTGCCCTGATTAGATTATCAGTTTTCGCTTGCATGTAGCTGAGCTTATGCGAGAACAGACATATGTCGTCTGCAAAATCGAAATTCTCGAGTTGATGTGTGAGACTTCATGTTATGCCCTTCCTTTGAGAACATACGTTTGCCATAACTTCGTCAAATAATATTGGGAGGAGAAGGGGTAAAAGTGAGCGTCCTTATGTGACTCCTGCGTTAGTGGTGAATAGCTCGCTGATAGTTCCATTGTGTAGTACTGCTAGCTCAGAATTCTCGTACATCGCTACCTTATCAGACCCTGGATATGTGTCACCAGATTTCGGTCGTCCCTCTTGCAGAAAGTTTATAATATTATCTTTTTCTTATAATTTTTTGGCGTGAAATTTTACTCATAATTTAACGCCAAAATATTACTTGACGCGTTAATTTTACACCTTGACATTCAAAATTACACACTGAATAGTAAACATTGAGTATCACAAATTTTTCCCCCTTTTTTTATTCCACTTGGGAGCATTATTAATATTATTATTGATACATTTGGGATGACCCGAAAGTGAGCCACTGCGACTTAGAAGATCTTTTGTATCAAGACCCCAAATTAAGATAAAAGACTAGCTGCTGTCCTGATGAAGTGTAGAACATCTTTTGTGGAAGAGGTTCTAATTTTGTTAACTGTTAAAAACGGTTTGCTAGAAATACCCCTTCTTTGCCGAGCCAATGCTGGACATTCACACAAAATGTGGAATATCGTCTCATCGTCCTCCATACATAGCCGACACTGAGTATCGTTTGACAGACCTAATTTATTTGGGTGGTATCTGACTGGATAGAAATCCCACTAACAGTCTGAGATTCGTTTTCTTTAAGATATGAGAGCGAGAGGAAGAACGGAGGGAAGTTCCTTGTCCTGTCTATGACAGATGCCAATAAGATAGCGATTACTCCCTCGCTCACTTCTCTATAACTGATTTGGAGCTAGCCCGGACGATTCCACAAAATGAATCGGTGCCTGTGTACAGAGATGATGAACCCTGCCTAGAAACTCTTATAGAGCCAAGTTCTTTCCAACATTAATCCCCCAATTTTAGAAATATTATTGCTAAATAATTTTAAAAAAATTATTTTTGAGTCTAAAGCCTAAATATAAGCTTGACTGTCTGTGAGAACTTCCGTCCTTGCTTTTCTCTGATTAAGATTGTTTGTCATAATTCATACTTTTCTTAAAGCTAGTAACTCGGCTTGAAATACTCTAGGTAGGTATTCCGAAACTTTGAGATTTTTTGAGAAGAAATGTGCACTGGCCATTCGTAATCCATTTAAGATTGATCAAGTAGGTTTCGAAGCCTCTTCCCGCTTTCTCATTTCCACTTCACTTTATATAATAAGTCCACAGCTAAGAATTTATGGAAATGACTTTTTTATTTAAGTCAATAGGCAAGATGTCTCAGGACAAAGTAAATAGGCATGCCTAAAACAATATGAACTGTTGATATCCAAAGAGAACTAAGTCATCAACAATTACAGCATGATCTGAGAAGAAGTTCGACGACTGCAGTTATTACCGACAACAGATACAGATACAATTAGTTTGGACTACTACTAATTCTTTATGGCAAACCTCATAATCAGATGCCTTGAAAATTTCAAAAACTGATACTCCATGAAAAGCTATTTCTTAGAAATTTTTACTCTTCTCAGCCAAGAGATGAATCCATGAGAAAAAAAAATTGATTTCTTATTTGTTTGTTTTTCCCCTGATCTGAATATCGAAGCCTGCCATTCTACGCTCTAGTTCATTCAAATACCCCTCACGTCACAGTGAGCTTAAAAGCTTTTAAGTGTTTCCTTAAGCATTATCCATACACAGCCATCTGTTTTGCTTTCCGTTTGTTACTTTTCACATGATTTTTCAATCAAAAAAATCATGTGAAATGTATATGTTTGACTTCAAGTTTCTCTAACATTACCAGCTTTTAAAAAATTATATTTAACGGTATATATAGATTGTTGTAGACCACTTTTCAAACTCCTGATTCGAAACAAAAAAAAGATGCAGTTTTGAAGTGTTGATAACATATAAATGTAATGAATTATTGGTTAAGATTAATTAGATGTACACAGATGTACTTATTTTAATAACATGATAAGTAACAAAATCAAAAATCTAAATAATGCGATAATAAGTTTTGGAAAAAGGCCTACAGTTGTTATTTTGGATACATTAATGTCATATTCTTGTGTACCTACATGTATTGAATAATATTTAATTGCCAAACCCTTTACAGTGTAGGTAGACAAACATGACATTTACTTAATAGTATGGACGAATAATATAATTTTTTAGAAAATATGTCACTTATCATGTTATTGAAATAAGAATATCCCTCAGATATACCTAGTTATTTAGATTGGCTAAGAATTTTTGTTAACAAATTTTAAAAATTGAAGATTGTCATTCCATTAATTTAGTTAACGATTTCAGGAGTCTTCAAAACAATTGTTTCATAAGGCATCAATGTTATGAGGCTGGTGAGTACTTTATCGCTGTAAGATAGAATAAAAAATATAAAAAAATTTATGTTAAATATTTTTGAAAAAAAAGAAGAAAATGGGTGGCAATTATTGAATCCGTAATTTAAATTTTCTTACAAAAAATTGTGATATTATTGAAATTAATAACACTATACAATAGCAAAATATATCTGAGTTCTGGCCCGGTTTTTCTGGAGTATTTTTGGCCGCTGATAATTTTTTCAGATCAGAGCTGGTTTCGTGTATATGTATTCGTAAATCTTCGTTTTTGATAAGGTACTGACCCGGAAAATACTCCAGCAAAATTGGACCACAACTCAGATACTGTTTTAAAGTCTCATTTTGTGCAGTGTAATATTTCAAATTCTATATAAAATGTTTGAAAAATGTTTGAAAATGTTAATTTATATTAATCCAAACCGATTGATCTGCAATTACGGATTCAGTAATTTACTTCATTGAATTTATAAAGTGGAGGGCATTGAAATATCGCACTTCTCCTCTATTTTCATATCATATTTCGATTGCCGTCACAAGTTTTGTCAAGAGCGTTTAGTTTTGTGCTGAATTGAGGCGTTTTGACGAATTGAGGCGTTTTGACGATTTTTCAAGACTAAAAATCGCAGCCACAATTAAAACGCTCATAGCCGAATGAGATGCATCAAAATTGCAACAATCATAAATTTCACGACGAAGCTTTTATGTCGACTTAGATCGATATTTTTTCATTGAGCAACAACGTGACAGAGTCTAATCAGCTGATTGGCAATAGAATATAGATTTGTCGCAAATAAATAAATATTATTATGTGTAATGAAATTCAGTTAAAAATTTATAGAGAAAGTACTTGAACACAAATATTTGTATATAATTTAATTTTATAATAAAAAAGTGACTGTTGGTTTTCGATATAGTATTGAGTGCTACTATTTCGTTTAGTCGAACGAATTTGACCATAATTTTATTGTAACAGCATTTTTCAGTCGCTTCAAATCGTCGTTACGCCGCCATTATGTTTAGGCTATAATCATTTACAACCGCCCTTAAATGAGCTTTGAGCTTCCCACATGTTATACACTATTACTGGAACTAAAAGTTCGCTACTCTGTATTTTTGCTTATTCATGCCAATCTCTTACATTAAATTTAACAAAAATGTGAGAAAAATCGAAACAAAAGTACACATTACCCAACACTGAACCTTTCATATGCTTACCCTTTCCTTCTGAAACTATTTCCATTTCCCAAAACGAACTCTAAATTCCGTGGCAGATCATCAAAGAAGCCATTCAAATTTAAATCTTCAACTGAACCATTGATATTCAGTAAAATAATATAAGTATGCTGACCGTACAAAGAACTAAAATTGAAAAGAAGTGTAAAAATAAAAACTTCCCGAAAACTATAATAATTTCTTACCGTTTAACAGTTAAAATATTACGATTGAATGGCTTCACTAAAGCATCACCATCTTGCAAAGTTTTCTCACTACGCAACGCTTGCAATTGTTTGTAAACATTCAAATGGCTCATAGAAATTCCACGTTCACGTTTCAAATTCACTGATTTATAATCATCTCCCACAGGTAACCACGTTTTGCTACCCTCCGAGAAGCCTGCATTTTTAGCATCATTCCATTGGAATGGTGTACGTGCAGGATCACGTGAACGAGATTCATAACCATCTTCAAAGCTATTACAAGCTTGAGGATCTACAGTATCATTCCATGAAATCCAAACGTCAGTCATGCCAATCTCTTCACCATAGTATGTGATACTGCAGCCGGGTAATGTTTTCAATAAAATATTAAACATATCAATGCGTTCTTTGCCATAACGTGAGCCAACACGATTCTTATCATGACTGCCAATCTGTAGGTATATAAAAAATTAAAACACTGATTATAAGATCTATAAAAAGTGTATCTAGAAATTTATATTTACCACCCAGTTTGCCGTTTTACCTGGCGGTAAGCGTACCAACCAGCTATTAATTAATTCAGCATAATGATAAGCATCCGAATCAGGTTGCAAGTGGCTAATCATTTGAAAGTTGAAAGGGATTTGTGCGCCCTCTGATGTTCCATTACCATAATAATGGAAAACGATGTCGAGTGGGGACCAGGCTTCAACCATTAGAATGCTAAAACATATATATGAATTTTAAAATTAATTAAAATAGAGCGGAAGTCAAGATCGTAATAGTAACTAACTAGAGATTTAATTATTTTATTGTATTTTCTTATTATGAATTGAACAGGTTAATGAAAGACTGTGATATTAAAAACTCAGCCTTTAATTCTTTCGAACGGTTAAATGGAAACATATCATTTAGATTAGAAATTGATTCATTTAGGAAATTATAAAATATTCAATCAGATCCCAGAAATGTGATTATTTATCCGAAAACAAGATTGCAAATTTGCAATATAATCTCAAAGATTAGAACTTTGAAAGATTTGAAGATTTATTTGGGCATAAAAAAGATTGCAATCACTGAATCAAATCACTTAAATGGAAATTCGATTAACAATTTTAAAAAATCTCCAAAAACAACGTTCTTAATTTTTGCAAATTACAAAACTTACCGCTCTTCTCCACCATTTTCCTGCCAGTGCTTATCCAAAACGGCACGCCAATTATAAACCAACACAGGAGTCTCCGGTTGATCGCTGGTATAAATGTGATTCACATAACCATAATCCTCGGGATCGTTATTCCAATCATTGCGTGGCTCATCAGGATAATTGCCATCAGCATCAGCTTCAATTTCATAACAATGATTTACAGCATCAATGCGGAAACCATCAACTCCCTTATTCAACCAGAAACGTAAAACGTCCTAGGAAATTTACAAAAAAAAAAAAACGACTATATTATTCCCGCTTACTTTTTCCTCTACAATTTCCTCCAACTTACTTCCATGGCTTCCCTCACTTTCGGATTGCGATAATTCAAATCTGGTTGTTTACGATGAAATTGATGAAAATAATATTCCTCACGTTCTTCATTCCATGTCCATGCCGAACCACGGAATATACTAACCCAATTATTTGGTGGATACCGAACGCCTTCAACAATTTTACCCGGATGCCAAATATAATAGTCTTTATATTCTTTATCACTTGCTGCCGACTTTATAAACCATTCAGATTCATCACTCGAATGATTTGGTACAAAATCGAGTATAATACGTATACCAAGTTCCTTGGCACGTTTCACCATCCCTTCAAAATCTTCCATGGTACCGAAGAGCGGATCAACTGCAGTAAAATCGGATATATCATAACCAAAATCAGCCATTGGTGATTTTAAAAACGGTGATAGCCAAGTGCCTGTGATCCCGATCTCTTTCAGATATTGTAAACTGCTTGTAACGCCATTAAGATCACCAATACCATTACCATCGCTATCTTTAAATGAACGTGGATAGATTTGATAGAATGATCCCGTTTCCCACCATGATTTTTTCGCTACAGCGGTTGAGGATAATATGCCAAGGCATATAAAAAGTGCCACCGCTACGGCCCAAAAGGATCTCATCTCGTTGACTTTTGGAATACGTCTGAACTGCTGTAATGTCCACGCTCAACTCTTAAATTATTACGTGTTTTGAATTTGCGTGGCTAGTTTTTCAATTATCAAATGGATAATCTTTATTGGCGACCACCATCAATAATGAAAATACTATGATTATATTTCGATTATACTTCGATATGATTATATAAAGTTCAAATGAAATAATCTAGAATATTTTGTGATATTTTTTATAGTTTCACTGATAGCATGAAGCGATTTCAACTGAAGCGTAGTATTCGTGATAAGAATATGTAGTAGCAAGTGAACGTGGACTTCTAGAGAAAGTGTATGCTGTAGCGAGTGGAAAATTTAAGGTCCGTCTTTTGGAATGCATTCCATCCCATCTCGATAGGTAGTCCAAAACCAGGGACTTCTCTCGACAACGTTTCAGAATGAACTGCAGTTAGCAATAAAATAATATTGGTAACATTTGATGGCACGAAGTATCGTCCAGTACATAAGTATATTGATCAATATGGGTGAACGATGTGTCCCGGATTCGATGACGCACTGTACATTGGGTAGAGCTGTAAGAGAATGAAATCAATGGAGGGTATAAGTCATAAATGAAACATAATTTTTGCTGTTAAAAGTCCTTTTTGGAGTCACCATTTGATTAGTCATTTAGAAAAGTCTCTTTTGGAGTCAAGGGAATGCAATATTTTTTTATTTAAGTCATAGGAATGCAAATCTTATGACTTCAACATCAGTACTGCTTGAAAGTCACTTGAAGCCAATTGGGATTTGAAATCAATTGGAGCCACATGAGGCCACTTGGAGTCGATCGGAGTCACTTGAAATCAATTGAAATTTGAAGTCAATTGGAGTCGCTTGGAGTCAATTGGAGTCACTTGCAGTCAATTGTAGTCATTTGAAGTCAATTGGAGTCACTTGGAGTCAATTGAGATTCGAAGTCAATTGGATACAGTTGGAGTTACTTAAAGTCAAAAGGGAGTTGAAGTCAATTAGAGTTAAATGAAGTCACTTGAACTTAATTGAAGTCACTTAAAGTCAACTGTAGTCACTTGAAGTCAATTGGAATCAATTGAAATTTTAAGTCAATTGGAATCAGTCAATTGGAATCACTTCAAGTCACTTGCAGTCAATTGGGATTCTAAAGTTAATAGGAGTTACGTGAAGCCTATTGGAGTCACTTGAATTCAATTGGAGTCAATTGGGGTTTTGAAGTCAGTTGGAATCACTTGGGATCAATTGAGATTTGAAGTTAATTGGAAGCACTTGCAATCAAATGGAATGTGAAATCATACTAAGGACATATGAATGGAAAAATCTTCAGAGTCTTAAACATCAGTTGCAAATTACAATATACGTTTTTCATTATTCGATTATTTTTCTCTCAAGAATCCAAAAAAATTAAATTATGTTTTCGGCTATAAATCTGATATGATATGACCCATATACATTTAGCTACTTATTTTAGTATTCCCAATTGACTAATAGTGACTCTAATTGACATAAAATCCCAATTGAGTCGAAGTGACTTCAATCGACTCTAATTGACTGCAAAAGACTACAACTGACTTCGATTGGCTTCGAATTCCAATTGACTACATGTGACTTCAAGTGACTCTAAGTTTATTCAAGTGGCTTCAAATCAGTCATGATTTTGAAGGCATACGATTTGCATTCCTATGACTGTAAAAAAGATTGCATTCCCACCAATCGGTAAACCCTGAAAAGACTTGAATTTAAGTGAAACATGTTATTCAATAACTGCAGTCAATTGCAATTTATTAACTGTGACTTCAAGGCATTACAATTAAATTAAATGAAATGAATTTTTCAGCTCTGACATTGAAATAATCAGAAATATTTTTCTGGAACTGGCAGAAAAAAGCAAAATAATCTCCGCTGGAAGAAGAAGCCAAATTTGAGCCAGGCCACCTTGGTCTTCCAATTATCAAATAGCAAAATCTGTAATGTAAGCTAAAGTAAATTAAGTTTAAGTTTTAAAATTAAAATTCAAACTCGAATTCAAGCAGTTGAAATCAAATTTCTAAAATGATCATAAAAAGTTAGCAACGAGAATTGCAGAAAGTGTTTTGAACTGCCTAGTCCTGAAGATTAGTACTTACTAATACCAGATTCTAACTGGACTTAGCACAACTACGCTGAGCAGCCCTTACAAAGTTTAAAAACATATACAACAGAAATTACCATATGATCATGGCAACCTTCGATATCAATCTAATTGGTATTTTTAATCAACTTGTCCAATAGTGTCCACATTTTTCAGCAGCATTAATACACACTTTTATTAAGCATTCATATTCGAACGAAAGTTTTATAATTTATAAATTCTTATATTGAGAAAATGCACAAATATTAGCAAAACTAAACTAAAAAAGAAAAGTGCACATAAAGGTTTGTTCGATTTTAAAAATAGCAACAAAAAAGTAACGCCATCTGTATGTCGGATTTCGCATTTGACATACAGATGGCGACTTCTTTCATATAATTTTTCTTCCTGCTGTTATTATTCCTCATTCATATTCGTATATAAGTAATTAGCTATTATTTATCATTTTATTAGAACACAAAGCCATGGGTATTTACATATGACTGGCCTAGGAGCTAGTGCCTTCTGCGCTTCTTGTGGTTGGGAGGAAGAATGTGAAGAGACGTCGGACCACTTTCTTAGTGTCTGCCCCGCTTTCTGCCAGATCAGAGTAAGCATATTTGGCACTGGGGTGTTGGGAGACGAACACCTGAGCTCTTTAACACTGCAGGATCGGCTAAGATTTATTAATAAATCTGGTAGATTTAAAGAATAGCAAAAAGGAACACAGGATATAGTACAATGGACGTAAAACTTGTCTGAGTGCTGTATTCTTGAATATTGCTTTTGCAGTTCCAACAAAAAAAAAAAGAAAAAAAAGTGATGGGCAAAAAATAGTTCCATTTTAGTACCGTACTTTAAATTGTTCCTGGAATATTTCATAAGGAATATGGGAGGTGTCACTTCCCCTTTTCCATTCCCACCCACATATTTCCAGTAGTATGACATTCTCAATCGACGTTCTTGTGCGAAATTTATGTACTGTACCGTAAATGGTTCCAGATATATACCCAAAAAAGCATCTAATTTATATGGGAGGTGCCATACCTACTTGTAATTTTGAATTCAGACTATGCCTATCTTATGATCAGAGACATTATGCTTTATTGTACAAATTTTTGTGTCAATCTGTGCAGTAGTTTCGGTGTTATTTCAACTCATACACACTTATTTTCATTTTTCTGTATACATATAGAGATAATTAGATTTTATAAACTTGTAACGAGAAAATTGCCCAATGACGAAAAGAAAACTTGCCGAATGGAAATGGAAACAAATACATGTTCTACACATTCTCAATCACGTGACTCCATAAATTAGCTAGAGTTTTTTAAGTCCCCCGAAGAGATAAGTGCAAAAAATACTTATATCAACGTTTATTTTATCAAATATTAAATCATATATTTATTGAGATAAGGTATCAATCAAATTACAGCACATTCTTACTAGTGGTCAAATATTAAAATTTGAACATAGTATATCTGAACTTGTTTCTTATCATAATTATTATCACAAACATAATAACTAATCTATGCATAATAATGTCACCTAATTTTGGAACAACTTTAACTGATAATCGATCAACAAAAAGCAATATCAATATTATTTAATCAATTAAGAACAATTATTTCTCAAATCACTATTTATACGGAATGAAATAAAAAAACAGAAAACAAATAAAAAAATCAATCACCCAACCGTGACAATGCTTTGCAACATTGCCGTGACCAGGATTCGAACCTGGGTTACTACGGCCACAACGTAGGGTCCTAACCACTAGACGATCACGGCTATTTGGGTGTTATACTTTACCTATTTTGTTTTTTAATCATATTACTGCATGCTGAAACCATGCAATGAACGAGCATAAGAAACTGAAAAAAGTGAAAGGTAGAAAAACTAATAAAAAGGCAAGCCAAAAAAATATTAACCATGATTTATGAGCTTTCATACATTGAATGTATTCAATTTTACGATAACTTCACAACAAAATACATAAAAACATTACTATGCATTTTAAAAATATTTAATTTGCGCGCATTCATAGTTATACAATATTATTAAATTACACTATAGTGCATAACTATAGCAGCACCTTTATTTTAAACGCATACTCTGATTCTAAAAAAAAGTTAAATCAAAATCTAAATTATTTTGGAAATATTTGAGGATGTACCATCAAAACTCAATCTTTGTTTTTCTTTTTAATTGGTGCATAACTAGGCTGGCCATCAGAAAATTCATTCAAAGTAGGAAAACCCCAGTTGAAAAGCAGGAATTTTGTGTTGAAAGCTGGAATTTTTATTAGGGATTAAAAAGCGAAACATAACTACAAATAGTTATTATTCTTTACAAAAAATTAACAATAGGTTATTGTTGTTTTCCCATACCATTATCACTGCTAGTTATACATAACTAGAAGCTATAATAAACTAGAAGCGAATAAAATGCAGCTAAAACATGTGTATCAACAATTCGCGAGTTCTTAATACACACATATTTAAATTAATTTTTGAAAATCAAGAATTTCAAGCGTTAAGCAGGAGATCAGGAAGTAGCCCCCAAAACTAGGAAATTCCTACTCACTCCTATACACGTGGCCAACCTATGCCTAACTATAGCCGCGCATAAAAAAATAAACAACAAATAATTACAAAATTTGCACAAAAAAAAAAAAAATGATTAACTCGGTAATGCGTTTAGCCTCCTTTATTCTTGATTAGCTCAAAAATGTGATGATTTTAAATGTAATGTATCAATATTGTTTGAAGTTTGTCCTGAGTAATGGACTCCCATTCTGCAATGACAGCGTTTTTCAACTCTGAAAAATTTTAGTATATTTGTTGAACCAGAATGCCCCAACTGTTTTATGATTGGTTCTGATTTAATTTAACATTATGTGATTGCAAGTATATCCTTGCCCCTTGACTGCTTTGTATGAACTGAATCATTGTCATGCCAGAAAATCCATTCGTGGACGTTGTATTTCTGAGGAAATGGAAGCAGAATCACCCTCAACATTGTTATTTCTTCTGCAGAATTCAAGCTCCCTATTCATTTAGGTACCTCCTTCATAATTCCTTTTAGAAGAATATCGTGGTTCTTTTCAGGTATGTCTCCTATATGTGTAAAACCCATCAGGACCGTCCAAATAAAACATTTTCTCATCCTAAAAAAATTTGCTAAAATCGAAAATAGAAAATTTGTGAAAAATAACAAACTTTTTTCCAATCCGTTCCGTATTTTCTCTTTTCGCAGTCTCTTCTAAATTACAGCTTAGTCAATTGGGGTCATCTGCTAAATTAAGACGGGAGAAGTAATACCGTAAACATTTATGTCCGCTAACCAACTGCGTTAAATAGAAGTTGAGATCGCCAGTCACCAATTCTGCGATTGTTGGAATAACCACGAAATTCTCCACATCTCTTTTACCACTCATTCATAGTTTTAAGACCCTGTGTGGTGTAAAGGCGTTGAATTTCAGCTGCTCTGATGTCAACTGGCAATCATGCACGCGGTATCGTCATATACTGTTCGATACATGCAGGCTACAAAATTGGAATATTTTGGCTCCAGCCCACAGAGTAGGACAGGTGGACAAAAGAATCCACCTATTCTCTTGTGCACTTCCGATATTTGGCAGTACTCGTGATTGAGCTCCGTTTATTGCAGCCGCTTTTTTGCATACCATCGAAATATGTGCTTGAAACTTCATCCGTTTGTCGGTTGGGACACCCAGTTAACGGATTATGTATGTACTTAACGTTGTGTCCGCCGGCATTTATCTTAATTTGCTCCAATTTCTTTCGAGGACTTAACAAAACTACATACGTTTTGTGCGCTGCCAGCTTAAGGTTTAATAGTCATTCCCATATTCTGGCTATTCCGTCATTGCACTTAAGCTCCAGATTTAACATTCTCTTCGCCAACACCACTAGTTTAATGCCATCAGCATACCCAACTAATGTTGATTCCAAATAAATACGTAACGCCTGATATGTTCGAGGGCTTAGTTAAAGGTCGAGGTAACACTGAATAAATTTTTGACAAATCAAAAAATTTTAGACGATTTGGCATAGTATTGCGAAATTTCGTTTTAAGTTTCACTGCTGTCAACATGAAGTCACGAAAACGCAAAGCTACTGAGAAAGAGTCGATGGAAATTCCATTGCTATTACAGTAAAAGATTCGTTTTACAATTTTTTTCGGATTTCGGCGTAACCTCAAGCTTGTGGAGTTATTGAATGAGTGCCAAATAGAATATGGAGAAAATGTACCAGCGCGTGGCCGTCTCGAAGCGGTTTCGGAAATTCCAGACTGGACATTTTTTTGTGGAGGGCGAATCTCATGAACGTTGCCTAAAATCTTCGACTGATAACATAATTGTAGCACTGGTAAAGTCTAAAATTGGCGAAAATCCAGGATTGACTCAGGAAATGATTGCTGAGGACCTGAGCTTGAATGCTATGCTTGTATTGCGAATATTTGAAAGAAATCAGGTTCTTTGAGTCTTAACTTAAGCTCAAAAAGAGGCGCGTGTGCGTTTTGCCAAATATTTTATTCAAAAACTTAAAAATGGAGAGTCCAGCCTCTTCAATAAAATTTTAATAGGTTAAGAAGCATGGTCCTTTAAGTATGACTCAGAAACCAAGCAACAGTCGATGGTATGAAGCCCAGAAAGTGCTAATCCACCCATTTTTGGTTTTTTGTAGGCAACTAAGCGAACTTTTGTTAGTCCTTTCGTATGTATATCATAATGATCAACAAATTTTAATTTTTTCTTATATGTTAGAGGACTCGATTTTGGACCTCGTGACTTAAATTCTCCAAATAAATCATTCAACATTTAATATTTATTGCATATTTAATATACCCATGTTTATTTCTTTATTTATGTTGTTTTTTATATTTACAATTTTGCATAGAATACGAATAATAAATTATTTAATTTTTTCACTTTTTTTTCAATTTTTCAATTATATAAATTGTTTTTAAATTGGAATATTTTCAACCCGCATAATAATAAAGCTCCTTTGTTTTAGTTTCAATTTCTTTTTTCTAGTTTGTATTGAAAAAATGATTAAAATTATTGAAAATGATTATGTATTTTGCACAACGTACGCATATGTAGTAGAAATGAGTTTTGCAGATTTAGCGCAAAATTCTTAAATTCATTTTGAGAACCCAAGTAAAAAAAAACAAAAAAAAATTTAAAATAATTATATAAGTCTCAAAACTTTGCAACAACGGAATGTGTAAATAATTAATGATAATATGAAACACATTTAATACAAAGAACAAAAATAAAATGCATTTAAATTTTGTTTTAAATAATAAAAAAAAAACATTTGCTATATTTTGTTTTTTTTTTTTTTTTTTGGAATTATAAATATTTCTTATTGTAAATAAAAGAAAAATATATGCAGGTAAATTAAAATTTAAAATTATAAAGCACAAAAAAAAGGAAAAAAGTAAATGTGTTTTGTGTGTTTTTGTGTAAAAAAATATTTAACAAACAAAAAGTTACAAAGAACGTCATAATAAACATTTTTTTTTTTTTGTATTTATTTCTCAACTGCAATTAAAATTAGGTACTAAATTGAAATTATCTATACTCTACAACTTAAAAGCAACTTTATTTAAATGTCAAATACCATGCCAACAACCCTTTTCTTCTACGTGCATCACTTCTATGGCTGGCCATAGAGCATTTCAGAACCAGGCGGTATTGCACTTGGATCTACGTTGGCATTGAAGTAACTCGCTGGGGTTGAGGAAAACATTTTTATTGTTGATTGTTGTTGTTGGTCTGCATTATGCATGAACTGCTGCTGCTGCTGTGGCGGCGTTTGTTGTTGCTGTTGCTGCTGCTGTTGTTGTTGTTGTGGTTGCAATGTTAAATTATAAGGATTCTGTACATATTCTTGATAAATATCAGCGCCCGATTTTAATGTCTGTTGTGATTGTTGTGCATAGAGTGGTGGAAAACTATGTACAATGGCGTTATTGGGAGTTTTCGATAACGATGGATATTGATTACCAGCTATAAAATGACTAATTGGCACATTTGGCATATCGTCAGCAGCAGTATCAGTTGCAGCAAAAGATTTTGTAGGGCTGTTGTTACTGCTGCCAATTGTAGCAGCAGCAGTGGTGGTGGAGCAAGAGTTTATGTTTTCAATTGGCTGATGATTTAATAATTGCGGCTGCTGATATTGTTGATAGTATTGTTGATAATGTTGCTGCATCTTTTGTTGCTCATTCAGATAATCCTGTTGTTGCTGTTGCTGTTGTTGTTGATGATTTTCGTGTGTGTGTTCAGCCATATTTTGTTGTTGTTGCTGTTGTTGTTTTGGCACATCACCATAAACATTTGCCGCTGCTGGTGGCGTTTCGGGTAGATCAATTGAAAATGAATAACTGCTATAAGCATTGTTAGTTGCAGTTGCTTGTGTTGTAGTTGTTGTTGGTAAATGCTGAAATTGCTCTTGTTTTTGTTGTTGCTGTTGTTGGGTTGACAGCTTTTCTATAAAATCTCTTTTGGGGCTAGCAATCGGTGTCATTACATTGTGTTGAACCATTTTCGATGCATCATTAACTAAATCCGGCAGCGATGTAACAGCATCTGTGGTTTTTTTCGCAGCTATTGCTAAAACTGGTATCGGTTGAACTAACATCGGTGTAGATTGTTGAATTGCCAATGGATCTGTTCCATAATTCAATAAAGTTGGTGATGTTGTAGTAGATGAGCGTTGCTGTTGATGTGGTGGCACTAACACTGGCATATTTTGTGGCGGTGGTACCTAAAGGATACATAAAATACCAAACATTAATAAATTTATTAAAATCAACTCAATATAGTTTAAAATGTTCGCTTTTTCTTGACTTACTTGTCCCAAAATAAACGATTGCCCTTGTAGTATATCAGCTGCTGCGGTTTGCAATATGATACTATGCTTTGGTGATTCAACTGGTGAGACAATCGGTGTTTGTGAAACAATTGTTTCGATTGATTGTTGTTGTTGCTTGGGTAGTATTGCTACTTGTGGTATATTAGCTATATCTATAGCAGCATTTTGATTGTTCATTACTGCAGTCGTTGATGTTGTATTAAACATCACTTGAGCACGATTTCCTAAATTCATAAAGGTTTAAAAGGTTAATAAATAAAAAAATACAAAACTTTAAAATGATTACAAATGTAAACTGTAATAGAATTAGATAGATAGACAGATAAATTTTAATGGGTGTAGTGTACTGCTACCAAATTCGATCTATTGTACTCCAATATATTTTGTAACAGCGATTTTTCTACTGTTGCTTGAAATTAGCAGTTATACGCTTAAAAATTGTTAAAAATAACCACAAAGTTGTATAGCAATTTATTTGATAAGATCGTTTTATTCCATTCTTTTCTAAAAGTAGCAGTCACAGGCTTTAAAGTCTTAAAAACAACCAAAAATATGATTGCAGTGATATTTTCACTGTTACTTGAGAATAGCAGTAGCTTGAAAATCCCACGAATAGCGATATATTAAAAATCACCTAAATTAAAAATCATTAGAATCATGCGAGCTGATCGAGATCTTTACTGCTAGGTCTACTGGTAGATCTATTACATTCACTTTTTTTATGGAATTCTATTTTGTGTAGCGATTTTTTGTATTCTATTTTCTTTGGCAACCTCATCAAAAAAAAATTAAAAACAAACAGCTCTGCTCGGCAGTATTCTTAGACGTACCTCAATCCTTCGATAAGATTTAGATCAAAGGCTTAGTTCACAAACTCAGAATGAAGCTGCCTAAACAAATATGCGATATCCTTGATTCTTACCTATCTCATCGTTACTTCAGAGTAAAGCAAGATGATGCATATCCAGATTTGAAAAAAAAGTAAGAGCCGGTATTTCTCAAGGAAGCATCCTTGGTCTCATATTATGCTTTGTCTTAACTAGCGACCTGCCCAAGCCAGAAAATGTGTTAATAGCATCATTTTCTGACGACACGGCTATACTAACTACCGGCGATAATGCAGAGGATTTTACAAGAAAACTCCAGAATGTTGTAAACTGTACATCAGATTGGACTAAAAAATGGCTTATCATATTAAATAATAATAATAAGTCAATGCATGTAGAATATATTACGAGACAAATAACTCACAATCAACTCTACATAGATCCTTTACCTATATCATATTTAAATAATGCTAAGTATTTGGAAATGAACCTCGACTGAAAGCTCGGAAGGAGCACATTAAGAAAAAAAAAGCGGAGGTAAATATTAAACTACATAATCAGTTATGGCAAGTTCTAAAGCTTATGGGGTTGTGCTGCTAAATCCAATGTTGAAATCATCCAGAGGTTTCAAATTAAAGCATTTAAGTGGTATATCAACAAAGTTTCAATAAAAAAATATAAAAAAAATTGTTTAAAAGAGTTACCATATTTACGACATCCATGGACTTTTGAAAAACAGTGGTACGCAAGTAGTATGTAACGAAAAGAATCGTAGTAGATTTTAGCTCAAGCGGAATAATGGAGTAGATTTTACGAAAAATATAATAAATTTACTACGATCATAGTAAAGTCCGAAACCTGGTGGGGAGTAAACGACGAAAGCAGCCGAATTACACTTTAGGATGTGCTATAAATGTAATAAGCAAAAGACCATGGTGAAATCATGTAGAAGGTGATAGCAAGATTACAACAATTTCATCTTGGCAAAAACACATCTTTGTTGTTGCGTCAGATATCATAAAATGTCAAAATGTTGTTGCGGCCATAATGGCGGCGTGAAGAGAATGGAGAAAATGGAGAATATACGTAAACAAACAATCAAAAGTGAAAAAATGATTTTAACAGCTTATGATATTGACCGCGAAAAACGAAGAAGAATGAGTTGCTGGCAACTTCACCTGGTATAAATTCATCTTGCAAAAGACTGAGTAAACAAACAAAGTTAACTCTTGTAAGAACAACAACATGAACAGCACTCTCTCTCCCATATTTACATACGTATTTGCACTAACAGAATATTTTGCAAAAACACCACCACTAACAATAACAGTAAATTCCAACTAGATTCAATCATTCGTTAATATGAGATAAGATTGAGAGAGCCGACGTCTCTGCTTGTATTGCATGGACCCGATTCCCATACAAAAAAAATTATTCATATGAAAAAAGTCTGATCACGATGTCGGCTCTCTCAGTATTTGTTTATGTATTCTATGATGCTCTGTTTCGCTCATATTTAAAAGAGTCAACGTGCGAGAAGCAACCACTAAATGCGTAACAACAACAAATGCGGCATTTACCACACATATACACAAACAAAATTAAATAAAAGTTTATATTTCATATTTTAGTTATCACAGGCAAAGTTCCTCGATATCCAAAACACGAGTTCTGAGCATTGATATTTCCAATTTTGAGTTTATAATATATGAACGAATTCAAATTTAGTACCTATATTTTATTTTTCATTTTAAAAAATTTAAAGGGAACTTTTTTCTAATCCAAATTTATTCAGAGCTGTCATTAAAAGAAAATAATATTTTGGTCTACATAGTTTCACTTTTATAACGAACTGGTGGCATCAACTGACGTATGAATTTCTGCGAAACATCTTTCAAGTAAATGGCGGTAGACCATATTTCTACGATGCTCCAAGAAGATCATAGAACTAAAATACGGTCCAAGACACTAGATTACACCACCTTAGAAAATCATTTTTTCAAATATGTGATTATTCTAATGAAAGTCACATCGAATGGATATTGAGTAGCTCCAAAAATATTCCCCTAAATTAAACAAACTTCCTTTTTTCATACAAAAGTATTCTAGAACATGTATAACAGTGTTTCTGAAAATGTTACAAATTTTAAGAATTTTTATCGCCAAATTTCCACTTGCTAGTGGAAGATGTTTGTCTACAGCTAGCTCCTGAGATTAAAAAATTGGTGAAGCTTTCCAATATCAAGTCGGAAAATCTCGATTATGTTAACTAGGAAGGGTTTATGGGATATGTTCAGTCTGGTCTGCACAAGAGCTGGGTATTGGCAAAGGAAGTTGGAGCGATTCTCTTTCTTTTCTAAGTTCTTACAACTTCTGCAATCGATGTTGTCTGGGATAAGAAGTCTAGCCAAATGTTCCCCTATTGTTCAATATCCCGCCAGTACTACGATACGTGATCAAGTAGGTATATGTTCTTTTTTACGGTCATATTGGAACCACAGTTTATTTTGGACTCATTAGTGTAGAGTTCTATCTCGAACCCAGCTCTCTCACGATTTCTTCTCCAATCTGCTTATGTTGAGAAAAAAAAGTGACAAAGTCCTTGATGTAGTTTAATTTGTATATTATAATAAGCTTTAGGTGTTGTCTTTATTGGGTAAGGTAGGTAATAGAATTATAATTTGTCCATAATTTTTTGATGTCCAGAACCATATTTCTTTGAGTCTGACCGCGCTTGAGATTGCGATGAATTTAGTATACAACTTATTAGGAAGCAGATGAACTAGCACGTTAACAGCTTTTGTTGGGATAGAATGGAGTAATACTGAACTTAACTTCAGCCGATAAATGAAATTAACGATTTGCAAAACAAATATGAAATCGTTTGAGTGATATTCAACAGGCTCAATTAACTTTTTTCTTGTCAAAATAATGACAACAATGTGTATATTGACAATAAGACCAATGCCAACATTTTCCTTTACTAACTTTATAGCAGGAACAGAAATTGTATGCAAATTGTTCTGTTTTTAATATGTAGATTCATTTAAATATTTTTGGTTTATAAATGGTGGTGTATGTTAATGTCTTGAAATAGATTTTGAATTCAAATTAAAAATAAAAGTTAAATAAAATAAAATTATTCGTTGATATGTAAATAGTAAATATGTATAAATATTAAGCTTTGGACTATTTTGAATTCATTTCATTCATGATTTTATCGTTGAACTTCTTTTTAACAGATTATGCTTCATTTTCATGATTTTATCATAGCCTCTTGCACTTAAACTTGCTTTATGCTTCGATACTTTGTCTTTAGAAGAATTTCCTGATGTTGATATTTTATTTTCTACAATTTCAGCATTTTCAGTATGTGTTTCACACTCATTTTCAATATAGAGTTGCATTGGTATGGGAATTGGCATTGGTTTTGGCTCTAAGAGTGAATCACACACAAAGTCCTCGGGATATTTCAGAGCAGTTAAATTACTTTCATACATAGCTTGAGCTAAATTGATGGGAATTGATTTTACAAATTTACCTGAATGAATAAATGAATAAGAATGAATATTAAAATTAAAGTGAATTAATAATGATATGCGAGTTTAAAGAAAAAAAATATGGGTTTTCAGATCAAAAAGGCAGTGTTAATAGTTTAAATAATTTAGCAATGGCGAATACTACAGCCAGAGAATACTACAGAGAATGGAGATTTCGTCTCTCACCAACTTGCAGACAAAGATATGCTATGTATTAGGATGCGGAGGCTTGAAATTTACAAAAACAAATTGCTGTTAAATTGACATTACGAATGCAACCCTCTGAATTTCTGTTTAGTAAGACTGAAAATTACACGTGTGAATTCTCTGCGTTACGAATGCAACCGCATAGTAGAATTGAATAAATTTTTAGTAGTAGGACCAAAATTTACAAAAACAAATTGCACGTATTCACACATATTGTACATGAACATAAAAAATTAATTTTTTTTTTTAAGTTATGACGTTTTAAATAGACTCCACTCTCTGTGCATTCTCTGACTACAACTTCGCACTGCTTAATCGATAGCTGTATTACCGACTTAGCCTGCATTTATACAAATTCGCACAAACATTATCTCATGTTAATAGTTTCGAAACTGATTTCTATTTGCACTTACCTTCATCGCGAAACAGTTCATCTTTTAGATTCGGTAGAAATTCTCCAATACGTTGCCATGTCAACTCCCACAATGGCAAATGTAGCGTACCGTCATCATTATGAAAAACACGCACTGAATGCATAACCAGCAGCATATTCTTAAGAATTTCTTGCATTTGTTCTGACAGCATATCCGAGCCAACTTTCATGAATTTCTCAATATAATCGAGTACCTCAATCCATAGATCATTAAAAGAGGCACCCAACTCAATCAATGGTGTCAAATGATGCAGAAATACTTTCGACATAATTGTAGCGGTACGTATACGAGATTCCTCCAACAGCACAATATCCAAATGTGCCACAGAAGTACTATCAGGCAGCAATTCATTTAGCAATGGGAATAGCACCTGCTGGAAACATGAAGCCCACTCAGCACCCGATAACGATTGCAAATCATGCACAAGCAGTGCACGCTGTTGCAGGCAAGAGATTGCATATGTACGCACTTCACGTCGACGATCCATCGCAAGACGTGCTATACCCTGCAATAGCGGGCACCAACCTTGTGCCCACAATGCTGAACATTGTGGAACAGCACAACCTTCTTCGGCCCACCAGCGAAATATTTGAGCAGTGCGCGTGTACAATGTATACATGAGATCAATCAGCTGTATGGAGAGAGTTTCATATCGCTGCTGCAAATCTTCATCTTTAGCATCGTTACGTGCATCTGAGTTGCCGCCACTTCCGTCGGCATTTGCTGATTTACGTTGCATTTCACGATCGGCGCCACGTTTTCCGGCTGACTTCTTCTTCTGTGTAGTTGTTATGTTGTTAGGTTTTCCAGCGAATTCCGCTTCGAACTTGCGACGCTGCTGTAGGCCACCATCACGACATGCCTCCACAAAGGTACGTATGCAACGTACACATGATTCAAAATTGTAGGGCGTTATGTGTGCAACATTGCGTACAATGAATGCTAGCGAGTCCCAGCATTTGAAGAGAGCCGATGAGTCATGTTCAATAAGTTTACAATTGTACACGAGTGCAGAGAGTGTAGGAGCGAGGGATGCTACGACGGCTGCTGGTGGTGATTGTGGTCTGAAATTTAAGGAAGCAAAGGTGAAGAGCTATTAATATTACAATTTAAACAATTTTAATTCACTTTCATATCTCACCTTGATAGAGTCGAAAGATCAGTATCCTTATTCACTAAAATCCAATTCTCCGCCGTCGGACTAGATGGAAATGGACTGCTCGTATTCGAGTTTTGTACTTGATATTGCTGTTGTGGTCGTTGGTGCTTACTTCCGGCTAATTCTGAATCCGAAATATAACCACGATCAGGTAAACCAGAATCTTCTTCACTACTTAATGCACCATCTGACTTTGTGCCGTTCTCACTTAACAACACAGGTAATGAGGAATCATCAAAGTCCGGAGGTACAGCGCCTGCCCCAACACACTCCAAAATCGCAAAAATAATTTGCCAATCTTGCTCGGAGTGAATATTCTGTGCAGAAGTTTTGAGCAACTCATAAATGCCAATGGAAATCTGTTTAGAGATACGCAACACAATTGCAGGCTTCAGCATAAGTAACATTTTTAGCGATTGCAAAACCACGGGGCATAGTTCTTCATTGCGCATTAGATAAATAGCAAGCTTCAGCACTGCTACAATACTACGATTCAAAAGATAATCATATCCATAAGATGCACCACCCATTAGCAACAAATACATTTGATCACGCACACCTGGCCATAGTGGTATCATGCGATCACGATTTTGTATGACCACCTTCACCAGTAATTCCATCCAGAAGACTACAACATCTTCGGCATAGGGTATACTATCGAACTTGTGTGCGGTTGGTGCTTTAACCAACGCTAAAATACTTTTCAATAACTCTTGCAATGATTCAAGTTGCACAAATTTCGATTCTTGTATCATCTGTTCCAGCTGGCATTCTTTAATGCATTTCTTGCCAATCTTAATCCATTCTTGTTCTTCGTACGATGGTTCACGTTGTCCCTCTGATGATAGATAAGAATAGAGACTTGAAAAGAGTCCGGCTTCTTGCTTTTGACTTGGCTTTTCTAAGACAAGTTGACTTTTACCACTCTCTTCGCAAAAGTCTTCTACCTCAATTAATGATTTGGGCAGTAGTTTCAAACGGAAGAGCTGCAAAAATAGATCTAGTATATTCTTCCAGCCTTCACGCAAACAGTCACCATAATCATGTACTAGCGCAAACACTGTACGTATAGCTGCTTGCGCTTTTGGATTCAAACCGAAGTTAACCGCTTGTATGATTTCGTTGTGTGCTGGTATGGGAGTCTCTTGCTGTACGGTGCTTAGAAGTGTCGTAAATTTGCAGAGCGTCAATACGAGCGCATCGAAATCTTCATTGAGATTGTAATATGCAGAAATGCCAGCACATTTGGTGAAACCTAGAATGGAATATTTCAAATATAATTCTGTGTAATACAAGGTACAATTTAAACTACTTTGGATTGTCTTCAACTAACCTGTCAATGTTTTTTGATATCCATTATCACTGCTCTTATCAAACATAAAACTCAAAGCGCTCAATGAAGCACCCCAAACTATGTTAAATATTTCCAAATCATATGCAGCATCTTGCACATAATTAAAAGCACCATCAGAGCCTACACCACGACGCAATAATACCTTCCAGAGATAGTTTTCACGTACGAGGCCTGTTTGCTCAGCGGGCATTATAATCTCTTCGTTTCTGTAACGTTAAAAATATAAAAATATTTTATTAAAATTTTATAAATTAATTAAATAAATGTTTAATCGAATTAATAGAAAATTGTGTACACAAACAATTTCTAATTTTTCCAATTATTCGACTAAGCTTAAGTAACCAAAAAGCTTGAACAACATTTTTCATTAATTGAACAATTATTAAATAGATAATCGAACTTTTTTATTAATCAAAATAACTATTTTTTGAATAATCAGAAATTTGAGTAATAAAAAATCTTAACTTTATTCGTGATTAATCGATTAAACCGAAAATTGAGTAACCATAAAGCTTGATCAGCATCTTTATTAATAGATGAAACCAATAGTTTTTTAATCGATCAATGAGTTGATTAAGTAATCAAAAATCTTGAATAATCGATTGAATTTAATTTTTGATTAATCGATTAAACTTGAATTGATTAAAATAATTATAATTATTTAAGTGAATAACTTAACTGTCTGATAAATCATAACAACTACAAATCGATTAATCAGAAAATTAAATAATCAAAAACTTTGATTAATTGAATTCTTGATTAAGCAGAAACTTGAGAAAAAATGTAATCAAATTCTTCACAATCTTCGTCAATAGACTAATAGAATAGTTTTTTAATTGGATAATCAAATGATTGAGTAATCAAAAAGCATGAGTAATCGATTAATCGCATTTTTTGATTATTTAATTTGACAGAAAATTGTGTAATCAAAAACCTTTACTAATTTTTCAATTGTATTCCTGGTTAATCGATTAAGCTCGGGTTGATTTTTAATTAATCAAAATTTGAGTAATCAAAAAATTTGATTGATTTGATTAATTAAATTCATGATTAAGCCTTAACGTGATAAACCAAAAGGCTTAATAATAATTTCCATTAATAGACAAATTTAATAGTTATTGAATCGAGTAATGACTACCTCGGTAGTCCAGTGGGTAGTGCACTAAACTTTCATTTGGGAGGTTAGGGTTCGATTCCCGTCTTCGTCTGGTGGTTAATTTTCATAACTTTCGTATATTCACTATCAATATGAAGTGTATGAGAATTATAAGATAATGTACAAGTACACACATTGGTTGGTAATGGCAAAACCACCAAGCCGATAAAAAATTGCCACACCGCCGTTCGGAATCGGCGTTAAACTGTAGGTCCAACTGTGTGGTATCACAATCTTTTAATCAGAAAATTTAGTTATCAAAAGCCTTAATCATAAAAGTTATTGTACTATTTATTCAAAATTAATAAAAAATAAAAATTCAAAAAGCTTTATTAATGGCAAAACATTAAAATCAATCAAATTATAATTACAAACGAAAATAAACTTACTTGATTGCCTGGAAAATTTGCGATAACATATCTTGATCGAAATCTAAACCACCATTGAGACCACGTAGATTTTTAAGAAAATCTTCTTGTGTCATTGGTATATTTAGACGTTTCGCATTCGAATTATGCTGATCCATATTTAGCATAATTATAGCATAAGCCAAACTGAAGGCGGCATCTGTATTGGAGAAGGGTTCACCATTTTGTTTCTGTGTGAGTAAAAAAGAAGGATTAAGTACAATTTGGACTTTCCTTCCCTTCTTTAACTTACATGCCAATGATCAGCAAAATGTTCTAGTACAAGGAAAATAAGCGGTGCCTCTCCCGGCAAACGGAATGTCTCCAAATACAAACGCAATGCCTGATCAACACGCAATCCCGCAAAATCGAATGAATCCACAAAATTCATCAGAATCTTTGAATCGACATTTTTCTTTCTCGAAATATATTCACCAATCATTTTCTTATCCAATCCGGGATTCTCGCGTAAAAACAACGCCACCTCCATTGGATTTAAATGTGTATTCAATATGCCATTCTCTTGTAAATACTGTATGCCTTTGTCGGGACGTTGATTGAATAGCTCGGTACCTTGTGATAGTATACGTTTCTTTTGTTTTACATCTGCAAGATTTTCACGGGTAATCGTCACCTCTGCAACACTACTACCCGAGCTTAAACGCAAACGTGTCGAACTATTGAGAAATTTCGAAATATTTTCAACTATGGTTTTATTATCATCATTCGAAGTAACCGATACATTTGTCGCAGTCGCTGCATCAATTACAATGCCTTCAAGCCCGGAATTATGGCGTGAATGACGTTTTGAAGCATGCATAGTATGAATAGCTGAACTGCTGCTGCCACCACCATTGTCTTCATTCTTAGCAGCAACACAATTGCTTTCGATACTCTCAATAACTGATATCAGTGTATCCATTGCAATGATGTGTGTGCTATAGACGGCACTTGTCGCTGAGAGTGTATATTTGGAGAGTAGATTTGTAAGACTTTCAAAAATATCCGAACAGTATAAATCACAATCGTAGTTTATATATAATTCGGGAATAAAACCAGGAATGCGCCATAATTGCAATAGGTTATCTAAAGCTAATTCACGCATTTCATACGGTGTTTTTGGATTATCACTAGCTATGATCTCGGAGAGCTTCCGAAGATATCCTTCCATTTGGAATTTCAAATGTCCACGCAGTGATTCGAAAAGCAGAAAACAGACTTGCAAATCAGCAGCAAAAATTGTCAAGCGCTCGGAATTCATGAGCTGGAAAAAATAAAGATAAGAAAACTTAGTTCATTCGATCAATCACAATGCAAATTGTAGTCTATACGAAACAGTGTAAAAAAATATCGTATTTGTACGAATGAAAGAAAAACAAACAGACAAGAGACTTTTCTTTTAATACCAAAGTAAATTTATACTAACCGCAATTAAATTTCTACACAAATCATCCTTGACCAATTCAAGCAACGTATCATACTTTCCGATATTATCAGCACCCACTTCAAAAGCCACTGTCAGTAAGCTTAAACCCATATGCATCATAGTATCGGTATTTTGTTTGTCCAATGGATTGCACAGCATAATCAAAAAACGAAAAAGTTCCTGAATGCAAGGCAAACCATAAGGATTCAGGGAAGCCATGCCTTCAGAGCCATCCAATGAATTCTGTTGTGTAAAACGTACACCAACAGAATTAATATATTCGCTGCTACCATCGATTGCAATGGTTTTTCCATTAGATTGAGCAGATGCAGGACGTTGTTGCAGTGCATCTTCATCATCAAGTGCTGCTGATGAGCCACCATCAGTAGAGATGGAAGGTGTAATCGTATCACTATCTATTTGAACACCAGCCTGTGCAGCATTAGCGGCATGTTCAGCGCCACCCAAAGCTGTTGTTGGTGTTTGCGTTATCTTTCCCTGCATATCGAGTATATTACCCGCTGGCGTAGCTGGTGTTGTTGCAAGTGGTGGTGCTTTTAACTGCTGCGCCATTACGGGTGCCAAATTATGTGGACTTTGTGGATCATCACTGATGGCACCGGTTACTGGTGCTGAGGCAGTGGAAATTTTACGTTCTTCTGCGGCCGCCGCCTTTTGTAAATCACCACGTTGGCTAGAACTGCGTTGCAGCGTTGCTGTTGCACCATTTTGCGTTGACATTTTACCTTGTTTCTTACGTAGTTGCTGCTGTTTTTTATCCTGTTCCATAGATGCAGCCATCATTTGAAATTTCTTAAGCAAGCCCGCTTTACTACGATCTTCGGAAAATTGTGGTAAACGCATAAATAGCAATAATACCATATCCTTGAGCGCCTGTTCAGCAGAACGCCGTAGTAATTCGTTGAGACGCGGTTCAAAACAGATTTTAAAACAGCTCAACATTACTTCGCATACTGCTTCATTGGTTAACGCTGAACCTTCAGGACTGCGCATGAGCGTGTGTAATACTTCAACAACACGAAAGAGTGTAACACCATCTGAGGATTGATCAGTGCCCATAAAACGTGCATGTGTCACTGCATCAACGATATTTTCTACGGTCACCGCTAGATTAGGAGAGGTAGGATCTGAAAGAAAAGATGAGAATTTTATTGTTATATAAATCTTAGTTTGGAGTTGTAGGATAGAAGAAATTAAGACTATACAAAAGTTGTCTGAAGAAACAGAAACTCTCTCTTCTAAGCAAAATCTCTTTCTCTCACAAACACTCTCATTTTGGTATGAAGAAAACTCCAAAGAGGAATTGAAGGAAATTATTTTAAATGAATTTAATATGAGTCTAATTTATTTTCCTGATTAAAATAAGCAAACAACTTTTCATTCCGAAATGCGTGCAAATTTCCAACCCAGATGGAATCTACTACGATGAGTATAAAAGACATTGCTTTTGAAAATTTAATACATTTCCAATTGTTTTCTTTACCACATTCGTATGTTTACACTTTTTGTATTGTTTATTCTAATGTTTATGGGTGTGTATGTATTTGCTGTCAACGACACGTATATATGGGTATGTATGTAAATGAACCTAACCTAAAAAAACGAATGACCTATTCCCATTTATTACAATTGTAGACACTGCTATAGACACCTACAATTATAATTGAAACATCTACGACCGCACATACCGATTAATCCATATGACAGGAATTTATTTATTGAAGCCAACGCTAAACTAGTGACCGCACCCGTTGTTTCATCCGTGCGTATAACTTCCAGAAAAGGCGCCAGAAAAACATTAGGATCAATGAGACGCAAATCTTCAATTCGATTTAGAATCTGTTTGAGATTCACAAATAATTTCATAAGTCCATCCTTTTCATCGTCCTGTAAGTAGCAAGAAAATTTGAATTGAAAACTAAAAGATATCAATGTTGTATGGTACACACCACATATGCTACAGCGCTCCAACGCGTTCCGCGTCTCATTGCAGTCATTAATGTTGACATCTCTCCACGCACAACGAAAATTCCATTTCCTGGCAGCGACATTTTTTGCTAGGATATTAATTTTCGTTTTCTGGTAAATATATGCAACACAGATGGATGCAACTTCCTCTCCAAGTGGAAAATTTTTTTTCTTCAACAATTCTCTACAATTTCTGGCGTATTGTTGTTTGATTTTTATAATTTTCGATTGCTGCTTCTATTCTTTTAAGTGTGCACTACTTGTTTTATATTTTTAATCATTTTAATTAAGAAATTTTCAGTTTTTCCACTTTTTTTCCACGCAACGACTACAATTTTTCTTGGATAGACAAATAAGTGGTGACGTTTCGCATAGAATGTGACAGCTGTTTCAATTAAATTTATTATTTTTCATAATAGTGGCAGCACTTTTAGTTTCAAAGAGTGTTCTAAATGAATAATTTTTAGAATCTGCGATTTTCTTGCCAGTGTCAATAGACCAACATAATTCCTATAGAATTTAAAAGGAACTGGTTTCAAACCTTTCTGAATTTTAAAAATGCGAATGAGTAAAAAAGTAGGAACACGAGCTACTTTGAGTTACAATTTGCAGTTCCAAAAAAAAATACTGTCATCTGGTTTAAAAAAAAAATAAAAAAAAATATTGCTACAACGCAGTGTATATATGACACGTTTCACTTTAACGAGAGCATCCAAATGACCATTGTTGAGAGAGGCGTATAAGCATATGCACAATGTTTGATTAATATGTAGGCACCACCAATCTTTGTTTTTACCACTTGTAAAACTACAAAATCAAAACTAACCTCAGAAATAAAAAGTGGCATCCTCTAAAACTACAAAGTATGAAATTAAAAATAAATTGAAAATTTTGAAAAAAAAGTGCTGCACCTTATATTGTTTTTTCCTTTTTTTAAAGAAAATTGTAATTTTGGATTTTTACCTTGGCAATCATTAAAACTACAAAGGCTTAGTTAGAAGGGTTAGTTTGGTTTTCCCGAAAAACCTTAAGATTTCATGAGTTAAATGATTACGTGTAAAATGAAATAATAATTTAAAAAATTATGTGGTTGGTACTATGTCATGTCCATAAAAACATATAATTTGCAAAATATATTGAATTTCAAATTTCTTCAGTACAAATCTAGAAATGCGGATATAAAAACCTTAACAAACAATTTTATCAAGTACAAGGCAAAATGCATTCTTTTCATATACCGTTAACATTAATAAACAAACTTTTGTATTTCATGGTCACTCTGTCCATATATGTGCGTGTGCATTCACAATAGATAAAGAAAATTTTTTCATACGTAGGTAGATGTTTGGGCAGCTCAGTGAATTAAATTAAGGAAAAAGTGAAAATATAAATAAATTTCTATTGAGTAGCTGCATAGACTTTGCATTAAGCAAAGTTTAACAACCGATCCCCATCATAAATTCAAATTTTGCAAATTCAAAAACTGATTTTCAGCATACAATATGGGAAACTCACAAACGAAATTGACTTTTCGCAAAGCAATCGTACAACTCACGCAAAAGAATCTGAAGATCGATGCCAGCGATGACCAATTCTGGGATCAATTTTGGCATGGACATCAAACATCCTTACAAGAAGTTTTTGCCTTAGTTACAGCACCCGAGATACGTGTAATACGCGATGAAAATCCAGCCAACTTGGCGACACTCTGCTACAAAGCAGTAGAGCAGCTTGCAATGGCAGTGGACAGTAGCTGTCGTACACAAGCAGAACAGCAATGCGTGTTAAATTGTGTGCGTCTACTCATACGTATACTACCGTTTATATTCGAAGAAGAAAAGTGGCGTGATTTCTTCTGGACCAGTCTGCCAGTAGTGCGTGAGGGGACAGTAACTGGTAGCAGTAATGAGTTCGATGTAATCGAGCACGATGCATTTGCCGGCACTAAACCATCGACCAGTAATACCGTACCTCTGGCGCAATCGCTGCTTAATGCAATCTGTGATCTACTATTTTGCCCTGATTTTACGGTAACAGCAACGCGTCGTGCTGGTCCCGACAAGGCTGAAGAACTGGCAAATATTGATAGCTGCGAGTATATATGGGAAGCTGGTGTAGGATTTGCGCATACACCACCAAAGAATGCGCAAATGGAACAACGACGCACTGAGCTGCTGAAACTATTGTTAACATGTTTCTCAGAAACAATTTATCTGACGACACATAAATCAGATGAACCCAACAAGTGGGTTGCCTACTTTACATCGGCCGAAAATCGCCATGCCTTACCACTTTTCACTTCATTCCTGAATACGGTGTGCGCTTATGATCCCGTGGGTCTTGGTGTGCCCTATAATCATCTCCTGTTCTCTGATACAACGGAGCCGCTGGTAGATGCATGTTTGCAGATACTTATTGTAACGCTCGATCATGATATGATCATACGACAGCAACAACAGATGGAGCTGAAGTTGAAGCGTCAAACGCAAGGATCAACGCCTAACTCGTCAGCTGCAAATTCAATGGCTTATGATGATGGTTTTGGAGATAATCTGTTCATTAACTACTTGATGCGTGTACACCGCGATGAAGACTTCCACTTCATACTGAAAGGCATAACGAGGCTGCTCAATAATCCATTGACTCAAAATTATCTACCCAATTCGACAAAACGTTTACATTGTCATCAGGAATTGCTAATACTTTTCTGGAAGATATGCGATTATAATAAAAAGTTTTTGTATTTTGTGCTGAAGAGCTCGGATGTATTGGATATTCTTATACCAATATTGTATCATCTAAATTACTCGCGTGCTGATCAGTCACGCGTGGGTCTCATGCATATTGGAGTGTTCATAATGTTGCTGCTTTCCGGTAAGTTGAAATTGTAGGTAAAATCATTTCTTCTCGAATTCAAATCAATTTATTTCCTTTATATCAGGTGAACGTAACTTTGGCGTGCGGCTTAATAAGCCCTACACTGCCACAGTGCCCATGGATATCCCGGTCTTCACTGGCACACATGCTGATCTATTAATCACTGTCTTTCACAAGATTATCGCTACTGGACATCAGCGTTTGCAACCTCTTTTCGACTGCTTACTCACAGTTTTAGTGAATGTATCGCCCTATCTAAAAACGCTGTCAATGGTAGCCAGCGTCAAGTTATTGCATCTACTAGAAGCATTCAGCACACCTTGGTTTTTGCTGTCATCACCGAATAATCATCATTTGGTTTTCTATCTGCTTGAGATTTTCAACAATATCATACAATATCAGTTCGATGGCAATTCTAATCTTGTATATACCATCATACGCAAACGACACGTATTTCATGCTATGGCTAATCTTCCCTCCGACATGACAGGCATTTCCAAGTGTCTGAGTGGGCGTAAGATGGGTAAGTACAATTTGCCACCCGTACCGCAGCGTTCGTATGAGAATGTTGCACAGCATTTACCCTCACAAGTGCCCGAAGAAGATGATGATGACGGTAATGGCGAGGAACTTGAATCGGAAACTGAATCGCATGATAAGCATGGTGAATCACTAGTTGAGGGCGGCATAACCCCAGTAGCTCTGCCCGCTGAACCTGGCACACTAAAAGCTTCACTATTAGATACACCGGATATCAATCAAATGACCGAACGTGAGCAAGCGCATCCCGGTAGTCTTGATCAATTAACACCCACCATTGACGCTACATTAGATATTATTGCTGGAGATGCTATAGGACAAAAATCACCATCCGAATCACGTGCCACCAGTCCTAATGGATATCTTGATACTGATGCTGCTGAACAACAACGTCAAAAATCAAATGCATCACCAAATAATTCTATCGGATCTGCTGCTTCTTCAACTACTACTTCGTCAATACCCAAAGAGCACCAACAACAACAGCAGCAACAAACACGTCTTTCAGTCGCTCATCGTAGCAGTATACGCATGGTACCAGCACAAGCTGCACCCGAGCATTGGACACCAACGCCTGAATGGATAGTTTCTTGGCGTTCTAAGTTGCCGTTACAAACTATAATGAGGCTTTTGCAAGTCCTTGTACCGCAAGTAGAAAAGATTTGCATTGACAAAGGACTGACCGATGAGTCAGAAATTTTGAAATTCTTACAGCATGGTACGCTAGTCGGTTTGTTGCCTGTTCCTCATCCTATACTAATACGCAGATATCAAGCTAATACAGGTACTACCTTCTGGTTTCGTACATACATTTGGGGTGTGATTTATTTGCGTAATGTACACCCGGCCATTTGGCATGACACTCAAGTGAAATTATTTGCAATTCAGCGACTCTAAAGGTTTAACAAATTATGAGTGAGTGTGTGGTGCTGCTTTATAGTTAAATCTAATAATTATTGTGCATTAACTATTCTAAGTTTATTTGTCTATTATTATTTCTTTATATTTGTTTTTTTTTTTTTTCTTTTTGTTATACAGTTTTGTTTTCTTATAGATTTATTTTAGAAACTTTAAAGTTTATTATTTTTCTGTTGCTCTTCTTTTAAAATATTTTACATAAATTTATTTGTAATTTCACATTCCATTGGAAATTTAAATTTCTTGCTTCAATTTATATAGGCAATCATTTTCTTCTATAAAAATATTAGTTTTTATTAATAGCCCTATTGTCGAATAAGTTGCTATAGTAATAAAAATAATATTAAAGTTAGCAGATATTTACGATTGGCAATAAATCCCACACTAACGCCTGAATTGAAAATTTCCCAAACTAAATTTAGTATTATTTTCGAACAAAAAGAAAATTGATTTCACTGAACATATTAATGTATAAAAATCACTCATATGAGCTTATTTGTCCAGACAATTGTATCAAAATCTATCAAAATATGGTAAAAAGCTGTAGCCCTTATCAAGGGTCGATCGGACGGTAGACTGAAGATGCTGATGCCCTGGTCTTTTCAATCTCAAGAGCCTGAATTTTCATTTATTATGAGCTTCTCTTATATATTCGTCAGAATATTTCTTCATTTAACCCGAGCCTCGAAATTTCTCTCTAAAGATTTTGCCTGTATTTATTTTCTGTTTAAGCATAGCTCGATATTTAGTAAAAATTAAAAGTTATTCTTAACATACATACTGCAAACTTTAAATGCCTCTTTTTCCGAAAATTATTTTCAAAACTTATCATGTGTTTGATGTTGACGTTTTTAAATTGAAAGCAAATAAAACAATTAGCGCTTTTTGTATTTGCAAAATAAAATTTAATTAGTATATTCCCCACGCTATGGTCATATCTTAATTGCAAATGAATTTTCATATTTGTTATCAGTAAAAATGAGTAATTTACGACAAATTATAATTGCCATATGACCGAAATGAGTTTGGCTATTGAACCAATCGATATACGTTATCGCTCAAAAGAATTTGCGTACACATCATGACACATAACTCATATCTTCTTTAAATGATATGAATTTGATCGAAACGTTAGGTGTAAAATGTAAAAAATTTTTCTATAGCAATGTATTTATCTATATTATGTATCCACAGTTTACATACACACTTTCCATAAGTTTTTATAGAAATTTGTGAAAGGTTTTTACCCATTCTTGCTGTAAAATGATAAAAGAATTTTAGACCGAATGTTGAATTAAAATTTTTTGTAATCGTCTATTTACATAATTGTTTAAAATATTATATCTGAGAATTTTTATATCAATTGCCGAAACAAAAGAGAATATCGGCTATCAGCCGCCACCTAAAATTCACCAACCCAATGTTAAAAAAAAAAATGCCGCGATCCTCTGTGGCAATTTTGAGGTAACATGTTGGCCCAAGAGAGCAGAAAAATATTATGATGGAAAAAATGGCGTCGAAATGTCAACAGTTGTCAGTTATAAAGAAGGCACACATGCCACAGTTGCGCCACCGTTTTTGTGTCGAAAAAGAGATTCTGTGCGTATTCTAATGTAAAAATCTCAGTTTTTTTATACTTAGTGTGTTTTAGCTCGGAATTGTCTTGAATATTCCAATCTCGAGAATTAATTATACATGAAAGTGATGATTGAATTGTTGGTAAGCAAAATTAGCTATTTTCTGAGACCAAATTTTTAGTTTTCTTAAATTATTGATAAATTCTAAAACCAATTCAATACATTTTTATAAATTTTAGTAATAAGTTTTAAGAATCGTAGTACTCTTCGATAAATTCCAAATTTTTAAAATTCAAGGCTTTTTTTTTATAAATTCTGGAATCAAATCTTTAGAATTGCATTACTTTTTGACAAATTTCAATAGCAAATTTTTAAGATTTAAAGCTTTTTGATAAATTTTAGAGTAAAATTTTTAGAATTGTATTACTTTTTCATAAATTCTGTTATCAAATTAGTAAAATTCAAAAGTTTTTTATAAACTCTTATACTAAATCCTTAAAACGTGCTTTGATAAATCCTAGCATAAAATTTTTACTATTCAAGGCGTTTGATTAATTTTAGAACTAAATCCTTCGAATCGCATTACTTTTTAATAAATTCTGATACCAGATTTTTAAAATTCAAGGCTTGATAAGTTTTGGTACCTAATCTTTAGAATTTCATTACTTTTTGATAAATCCAGTAGTTAAATTTTTGAAATGCACGGCTTTTTGATATAGTATGGAACCAAATCTTTGGAATCGTATTCTCTTTGAATAAATTCTGTATCAAATTTTTCAGAAACAACGTATTGTGATAAATGTTTAGAATCGCATTGCTTTTTGATAACCATTGTTTGTTTTTATTGTTGCAAAATGATTTATAACTTTTGGCAGGGATTAAGGATGTAGGACTAGGATCAAAAGTTTCATATTCACTATGTGGAGGCTAGAATGTGCTTCCACATTTAAAATTAAATTACATTTTTATTTATAAACAATGGAGATCACTTAGTACTCGCAATGGCATAGTGGTTATTGTGCTGGACTGCTACAAAGAGTACCCAAGTTCGGTGGCCGGCAAGATCAAAAAGCATTGGCTAAAAATGACATATCCCCAACAGCAAAAATTACATAAAAAAACTGTTCACTTTGCTGTAAAAACTTAGGTTCCTTTCATGCAATACAAATATAAGCCCCACAACAGGAATAGATATGAAAATCTCAATCTAGTGCTATAAAAAAAAGAAAAGAAGACAACACTTAACACGAAATTTCGATTGGCATAAAATTTTTATTAGCTCCCGAATTGTTTCGAGCGAATTAAATAATACAAATATATTCGTCTAACATGAAAGTAGTTAATGTTAATTAGTATGAATAACACGAAAATGCAATCCTCTATAAAGTTATAATTTCGATATTCTAACAGAGACCCAAACCCGTAGAATTGGTTCTCCAGTCAAGCATTTCAGCACTTAGACTCCGAAGTAACTGATTTTTTATTAGAACAATCCTTACTGATATATTTTAAAGCAATTACTCTCATCTGAAAATCGAACCTTAAGCTCAGACTCCAGTCTAGCACTCATTTATGATTAAAAGAATATTTCAGTCACACACATAGTTACATTCGACCTCTTCATAGGCTGGTTAAAGTCTATTACCTCCGAGTTTTCGAAAGAAAATAGAAAAGTAGATCTGATTGTTAACTGCACAGCTCCTATGAGTTTGTAGTTAAAATCAATAAAAACCTATAATTTGTTTTCCTCTAAACACTACTAGTGTACTACAACCTTGTGATTTTTGTATTGTTACGGTAACATAAAATTCGTATAACATGAAATATTTGCGAAGTCCCTTCGATTTCGAGTTAACCACACTCCACTGTGCATGTTTTAAACTACAGTTGAATTCCGATTATTCGGATACCGATTATTGGGGCATCCGATTATCCGGACTCATAACCCTCTACTGCATAAACGATGCCTTAAGGCACATTTTCTTATTTCACAAAATTTTGAATTTGTAACGTCATTTTCAAAGTAAAATTTGACAAGTTATTTCCAGCCAAAAATCTAAATTATTAAATGGTTGTTACCTAGCATACATCTTTGTTTATCGTATTTTTTTATAAAGTATGTTATTGTCCAAATGGCGTGTTCTTCTTTGATTTGACTATGAAATCGATTATCCGGATTTTCGAATATACGAAATGCTCCTAGTTTTGATTGGACCGGATAATAGGGATTCTTCTGTATACAAGAATTCATAGCGTAATCCAATCAAGTGTTGGACCAAATTGAAATCAAATCAATGCTATTTTATAATTACGAATTTTTATGTTACAAATGTTTTTGAATCTGTTAACGCCCGCATTCATTTCATTATTTCATATATTACGATTTATTCTGTAATAGCAGTGAAAGTATCTTAAATCTAAATGGTTATTATTCTATTATTTACTTGAATCTATACTTTTTAGAAACATGTTAAAACTATTTTATTCATTGTTTACTTATTCAAATATTTTATTGTAATAAATAATCCATTGACTTATATGCTTCAGCTTTATTAAAGTAAAATCGTGTAAGCTATATATATAATATATATGTATGTATAAGTACATATGTCATATTAATCATAAATATTCTCACTATAGAGATAATGAAACACAAATAATATGCTCTTAAATAATGAATATAAAATATTTTTATTTAAATGCTTATTATTTTTTGTTTTTATATTTTTTTTTAATTTTTAAATCGTTTTTTTTAAGTAAATGCACTTATTTATTTTTAAACAAACAAATTAAAAAGCTTTATTTGAGAATTCATTAATTACTTACTATGTTTATAGAAATAAGTTTCAAATTGTGCCACCAAGTGGTAAATATATGATTTTTTTCTGTTAACTATAGAATCTTAAACTTAGTTTTTTATCATTTGTTGTAATTTTATTTGACATCAAAAAACACTTAAAAATATTATTTTAAACTATCTATGAATGTATGTATAATAAATGTGCTTTTCTTTTCTAAAGTATAAACGATTTCATTATTGTTTTTTATTGAAGAAAAAACTAATTTTGATATCAGTTCAGAATTGCGTCCACTTTTTTCCTCTCTGTACGATAACACTGTGAAACATTTGGAGAAGTAAAATCTTGCACCAGAGCAACTCCAAAAAAAAAAAAATAAAGGGAACACAGAAGGGTATAGTGGTCATTATTTTGCGAAATGACCTTGAGAAAATAGTAAATTAACATATGCAGATATTTTTTATTAGGCACAGGAAAAATAGGTTTTCGGGGGTTTTTTGGATCGAGAAATCCATTTTTAATATTTATTATTTGATACAACTAGCGCTAGGTGGCGCCACTGATTTTTTTTAATTTGAAGAAAATGGTTTAAGGCAATTCCAGTTGAAGCTTTTATCAAACATAGTAAGAAAATAGAAAAAAAAAACAATTAATTGAATCTTAATTTTTTAATTGCTGATACATATACATAGTATGTCAGTCGTTCAGTAACTACAATTTAAGTATTTTTAAACTTAACCCTTCGGAGGGCACGCTCTGACAATTTACATGAGAGGGCGCGCCGCGGCAATTTAACCGCAAGGTAAATTTCATAGTATCGACTGCAATTTTTCTTATTTATAGCAAAAAAAATCATTAAAATAAAACAATTGATTGATTTCTAGTGATATTTTCATCAAGTTACCCTTGAATTTTTTTGTTACCCGAGATGGCGCGCCGCGGCAAATTAGCCGCTAAAGCGAGATACCAATTTTCAAACACAAGTCGGTGGCAATAAGGAATAACAGCTAAACTCAAAAGTCGAATGAAAACCTGCTGCGTATTTTTTATTATAAATCCCAAAATGTTGAAAGTTTCTGAAAATTTTTTGCAATTTAGCAGTTTCTATAATTTTTATTAATTAAAATTCAATAAATATTTAATAACTTTCAATATTTTGGGTTTTATAATGAAAAATACGCAACAGGTTTTTAGTCGACTTTTAAGTTTAGCTGTTATTCCTTATTGCCTCAGAAATAGCAGCTACACCAACTCCAACGGCTAACGGTAAACCACGCTAACGGCTAAAACTGGACGTAGAAGAAAGGGGGAATGAAGAGGAGATAGATTGCCCGATACTGGTGACGATTCTGAGCCTGAAAGTGATGTGAACCAACTGCGACCATCAACAAAAGACGCCCATACCTTACTTTATACCTTATTTGGACACAAAAAATTGAAAAAAAAAAGAAATTTGTCCCCTAACGGTAGGCATAACAAAAAATAAATATCAAAAATTTATTTCTCGATCCAAAAAACCCCCGGATACCTAGTTTGCACCTCATTTTCTGTACCTCATAAAAAATATCTGCACATGTTAAATAACCATCTTCTTTAAGTCATATCTCAAAAATATGACCACTTACAATCAAACTGAATACCATTCTGCATTCAGGGGCACGTCCTCTTTCAGTTTTTTGGAAGTTACTCTGGTGCCAAAAAAAACTGTTCCACTGTGAAATTTAATATGAAACAAATACAATTCTATAAATTTATCTTTCCAATTCAAAGGAAATATCATTTTTATTAATGTTTGAATGTAAAAACATAATCTGATTAATTGAATTTGACTCTATTCCAATTAAAAATTTATTTTCTGCAATTAAACGTCTAGCTGATGAAAAGAATCTCTCCGACGCCGCACTACTAGCAGGCGCTGCTAATATTTGACAACTTAATTTATATAAAAGTGGGAATTCTCCCTGATGCAAGTACCACCATTGCAGCAGATCAAAATCATCATGAAAACCGACATTTGTATTTTGATATATTAATAATTCACTACTAACTCTGTCTTCGAAATATGTACTCGAAATTTCGATGGGTTGCACGAAGTCATTAAAAAGGTCGGCGTTATTTGAAGAAACTGTCGATATATTGTGAGCTTTAACCTCGTCAGATATTTCTCCCCGATAACTTATCATTATGCGTTTACATTCGTCTTTTACAAGCTTTTTGTCACTTTCAGAAAATGGTATTAATTTATTAGCTGGAGGGAATAGAAACAACGCCATTTTATGATACACCGTGATATTTGGTAAAACTTGTGTTTCCAAAAACGAGTTCAGTTTTTCTTTTAGATTTTTAATAATTTCTAAATCTCCTGTGTTGATAATACAAATCTTCTTTAACCGATGAATATGTACATATACTAAATGGATTGTAACATTGTTATCAGCTTCCAGCTTTTTCGAGGTTTCTTCAAAGGATTGTAAAAATTTGACAAGCGCAGTTATGTAATTTAAATTGATATTCTTAATCCTTTGTGGCTCATTTTTATATTCCAAAATATTAATAAATTCATCCCAGTTTTGAGATATGGCATCAAATAAATAGTATATTGAATTCCATTGTTTAACAGAAGAACATTTCAAAGTGTTTTCCAGTGTGGCATCAATGCCTTCTTCTAACAAATATTGCATTAGTTCAGTGCACATAGTATAAAGCTGAGCAATTCCAGGAACTTGTTTCATTGATTTTTCTACTGCATCATGTAGCAAGTAATTAATGCAATAAATATGATTGCATGATTGAACTGCCGCATCTCTGATTGTGTTTCTTTGTGTTACAATGGTAACTCTGTCATCAAGTTCGCAATTGAAATCGTTTAAAAGCTTGCGTATTTTAAATTCGATATTTTCAACTGAAATAAATATTAATCATAACTCTATAGAGTTTATAAATAAGAATTTAACCAAATATATAAATACCTGTACATTTTTCACCTTCCATTGATTTAACACCAAGCAATTTATTTATTAATTGCCCATCTTGTATGTAATGTATCATCAGTGATACATATGTGGTGCGTAAATAATTGTCTGTCCATAGTGATGATGTTAACCCAAATCCAAGGTCTTTTATCAAATTTATTTCATCTTTTATTTGAGTAAAGTATAAGTCATATAATTGATCAATATTTTTTGAAATACTACTAGCATGAGGTAGTAATTTTTCCAAGTCAACATTCTCTCCATGTTTAGCACCTACACAAATAAGAAGCTCTGCAAATGATTTTAAACCAGAATCTTCTATTATTTCAAAAGATCGGCAATCCTCTATTAACCATTTTGTGATTACTCGTATTATATTCTTTTTCACTTCTATAGAATCTACTTCAGTTTTTGCAGAATCGTTTTTTAGTTTGTGCACACACTTGTGCCTAAGTAAATTAGACGTTGCTCTAGAATGGAACTTGAATAAATTGGAACAACCTTTGCAATAAACAATCTCTTCAACTTCTTCTCCCCATGCATTTTCTATCATTGCAAATACTTCCCATACTTTACTTTTACCGCCGACTTTATTAACTATTTTAAATTCGCCACTTAAAATCTTTGCTTTTATAGTTGTAGCACTTAATTGCCCGGTTTTTGAGTTGCTCAAGGTTAACAAATCGTGCGTTTCAGCTTTCAGCTGTTTGAAATATATATAAAGAAAAACACATTAATGTACAATAAGCTTTTAATTTTAGGAAAAATCTTACATCATCCACTTCCATTTTATCAAATAATAGTAATTCACAGTTCGATTAAACCAATTTTATGCGTCTTAATGCCAACAAAACAGCTGTGAAATGAAAGAAATTCCTTTCATTTCAACTGGTCAAGTTGTTCGATTATTTTTATACTACTCGAATTGTACTCGAGTGTGAATGACTCGAATGAAACAATGATTTGACTTACAGAAATGAATCATATTCAAAACCATAGTGTTTGTTGTCACTAGAAAGAGAAAATGATATGAATGTACGTACCTGCATGCAGTTGTTTCGTCGATATGTACCAGGGCTGAATAACACATATGAATGATCATGGCGAAATTATAACAAGTGATACCAGCATCAACTCAAGAAAATCTTTACTATCAAAATCTTTGGTTTTTTGTTGTTCTCCATACATTTGTTCTTGTGTTTTTGACAATTACAATTTTGTGCAACAACAAAGTAGCGTGTTGTTATTGTTTTGTTGTACATGTTGTAATGCTGCTACCACCATGTTAGATCCGCCTTGTGCATGAGTATGTGTTATGCAAAAGAGAGAAAAACGACGTAAACGAAGTATACTAACCAGAATTCTCCCATCTTTAACTAAAAAAAATTTTGAAATTCATTTGATTTTTATGCCAAATAGATGTCAAAAAATATTTCTTGCAAAATATTTAGCGCATGTTGCATTGCAATACAAATTGGAAAAAAGTAACTCTAGCTTTGATATATATTTTCTCCAACTCTTTTTTTTTCGACATCTTTTTTGCCAATCCATACTAGGTACTTTACAGCAGCATGCTAACACTGTTGCCAACAGATGTGAGCCTGTGAGTACCACCATTGCCATTTCATGGAAAGACTTACATCCGAACGCTTACAAATTATTGAATTTTATTATAAAAATTCGTGCTCTGTAAGAAATGTGAAGACAGGCGTTCATGCTTGCGCCAATGTAAACAGCCACATACAGATCGTTCAAGCACAGAACTCGGACAACCTGCCACAGCTCGAATTTTTGGTGAGTTGTTTTTAGGAAAACTTGAGAAAAATTCCTTTTTTTTACCGAAAAATTGTGTTCAGCGACGAAACTCAGTTCTGGTTGAATAGGTATGTTAATAAACAAAATAGCCATATTTGGTCTGATGAGCAACCAAAGGCAAAACAAGAGCTGTCAATACATCCAGAAAAAAGGACAAATTGGTCTGGCTTATAGGCCCGCGAAATCATCGGTCCATATTTCATTAAATATGACATTGGCCACAATGTTACCGTCAATGGCGCCCGCTATCGTTCGATGATTTCGAGTTTTTTTTTGCCCATACTGCACGGGCTGAATCTCGTCGATATGTGACGGTGCTATATGTCACATAGCACGTAAAAAATGGACCTGTAGAGAGATGAGTTCGGTGATCAATTTATCTCACGCTTTGGACCAGTGAGTTGGCCACCTAGATCGTGCCATTAGGCGCCTTTAGTCAATTTTTTTGCGTGATACCGGGAGCTATGCTCGAAAAAACGCTTAGCAAATCGCCCTTTATAGCAACTTGTGTTGCTGCTGTTTGTTTTAGTCAATTTTAATCAATTTTAATCAGAAAACTGTAAACTTGGAAAGCGACCTTTTGCATATCACATACTCATATGTGTGGTTTTCAGCCCTGGTACGAATAAATAACAGTGTGGCCAACTCAGCGATTTTCCCGCTGGTTTTAGTGTTTTTTGAAAATTAAAACGCGGAAAAAAGTGATTAAGCGCTCTGCGCCTTTAAAATATCTTTGAAAAATCAAAGAAATTTTCAATGACTAGAAATGTCAAATGTGTGCCTGTATTAGTGAAAAAGTTTAAATGTACTTTTATAAGGAAAACAATTTAACGCTTTTTTTTAATAAAATATTCGCTTTATTCTTCATTTTAGCGGTTTTTGAAAAACAAAAGTTGGCCACACTGATAAACAAATCATTTGCATGAATACATATACTATTTTCTCTTTCTAGTGACAACAAATATTATTGCTGTACATATGATACATTTCTTTAACTCAAACAATTGCTGTTTCACTCGAGTCCACTCGATACTCTGATTGATTCGCATCACTCTATTGAATGTTTTCATTTTACAGCTGTTTTTGGTAGCATTAAGTTGTTAAATATTCTTTTAAGTAAGCTGCTAATTGTAATAATTTGATAAAATGGAAGCAGATGATGTAAGTGTATTCTCAAATGTTTAGCGTATTGTACATTAATGTGTATTTTCATTAATATTTCAAATAGACTTCTTCAAGCGAATCTTTAGCCTCGGACTACTCAAACGCCAACGCCAGGAAATTAAGTGCTGAAGAAATAAAAGCAAAAATATCAAGTGGCGAATATAAAGTAATTAATAAAGTTGGCGGCAAAAGTAAAGTATGGGAAATATTTGGAAAAGTGCTAAATGAAAAGGGAGAAGTAATTGATCATTTAGTTTACTGCAGAAGTTGTTCGAGTGTGTATAATAGTAAATCTACGTCTAATTTAGTTAGACACAAGTGCTATGCACTTTCAAAAAATAAGAATAAAATACAATTATCTGAAGTGGACTCGGAAGAAGTGAGGAAAAGTGGATTACGGGTAGTTACAAATTGGATTATTGATAACAGCCGTTCGTTTGAAATAATGGAAGATTCTGGTTTAAAAGCTTTCGCAGAGTTTCTCGTTTCTGTAGGTGCTAGATATGGAGAAAATGTAGACGTAGAAAAATTGCTCCCTCATACTAATACAATCTCGAAGAATATTGAAAAATTATATGATTTCTATTTTACTAAAATAAAAGATGAAATAAATTTAATAAAAGATGTAGGTTTTGGCCTTACATCAGCACTGTGGACAGACAATTATTTACAAACTACATATATATCGCTCACCATACACTATATACAAGATGGACTATTTATAAACAAACTGCTTGGAATAAAATCAATGGAAGGTGAAAAATGCACAGGTAATTCTCTACAAAAAATGTAATTGTTTATAAATTTTACTAATAATAAATAGTTATTTCAGCTGAAAATATCGAATTGAAAGTACGCAAATTATTAAACGATTTCAATTGCGAGCTTGATGACAAAGCTACCATTGTAACAGATAGAGACGCCATTGTGGTTTCGGAGTTTCTTCCATGCAATCATATTTATTGCATTAATCAATTACTACATGACGCTCTAGAAAAATCAGCAAAAGAAGTTCCTGAAATTGCTGATCTTTATAGTATGTGCACGGAACTGGTGCAATATTTGTTAGAAGAAGGTATTAATTGCACATTAGAAACCACTTTAAAAAACTTATCTTTTAAACGTTGGAATACAACATACTACTTCTTTGATGCCATATCGAAAAATTGGAATGAAATATCTAATATTTTGAAAGACAACAGAAAGCTACAAAAGTTAAAGAAAATAAATTTAAACTGTATAACTGCACTTGTTAAGCTGTTACAATCTTTTGAAGAAACTTCGAAAAAGCTGGAAGCTAAGAACAATGCAACACTTCATTTGGTATACATACACATTCATCGTTTAAAAAAGATTTGTACTTTTGAGAACGGGGACTTAGAAATTGTGAAACATTTAAAAGAAAAGCTAAATTTGATTTTAGAAACACACGTTTTGGAATATATCACTGTGTATCATAAAATCGCACTATTTCTGTTCCCTCCAGCTAACAAATTAATACCATTTTCTGAAAGTGACACAACACTTGTTAAAGACGAATGTAAACGTATAATGACAAGTTATCTGGGAGATGTATCTGACGAATTTAAAGTTCACAATATGTCCACAGTTTCTTCAAATAACGCCGACCTTTTTAATGACTTTGTGCAACCCATCGAAATTTCGAGTACGTATTCCGAAGACAGAGTTAGTAGTGAATTATTAATATATCAAAGTACAAATGTCGTTTTTCATGATGACTTTGATCTGCTGCAATGGTGGCACTTGCATCACGGAGATTTTCCGCTTTTATACAAATTGAGCTGTCAAATATTAGCAACGCCGGCTAGTAGTGCGGCATCTGAAAGAACTATTTCCGCAGCCAGAAATTTAATTGCAGAAAAAAAATTTTTAATTGGTATGGATTCAAAATCAATTAACCAAATTATGTTCTTACATTCAAACATCAGCAAATATGATATTTCTATGGAATTGGAAAAAGAAGTTTTAATGAATTAATTTATTTTATAGTATAAAGAAATAAACGAAGAAGAATATGTATAAATAAACAAAAAAAAAATTGTAATATTTAAAATTTAATAGAAGGGGACAGTGGGGGAAGTTGGCACATCACTTTTGTCTCGGCTATAAAATTTTGTACAGTGTTGGAATTGAAAATAAAAAATATGGCTTATTGTAGGTCATTCTATAAGGCAACTTCTTGCCGAAAATAAGTTATCAGTTTCTGAATAAGAAATCATTTTTATAGCTCATTTTCGAAAAAGTTGAAAAATTCCAACTTTCCGAGGTTGCGGTAAGTTGGCAATAATTTTGAAAGTTTTATAAAAATGATTAGTAATTCAATAAATTAAATAAAAGTTATGTTTTTAGATAGTTCAATCATGATTTTATTGCTAAGCCTAAAAATTTGACACAAAAGAAGTGCAAATATGAAAAAAAGTTTGAAAAGAGCATTTAATGCACCTTTAACATATATTAGTGACAGTTTCCAAACATAGATTCGGCTATAGATCATAAAATCTGAAAATTCCATATGCAATATTTTCTAAAATGATGTCACAAATTTTGTTTCATACTCACCCCAAAACTGATTGCACCTTTGAAAACTAGAAAAAAAAACTAATTTGAATCTAAATACCTATTTTGGGGAAATGTTGAAAAATAGTCACTTCAAAAAACTTTTGAAAATTTTTGAAAAAGTACTTTTATTTAATTTTTAAAACACGTTTTTAAGAGCAGCTGTAAGAAATGCGTGTGATTCCATCGAACTCTCAGAGAAATTAAAGGCATCAACAACGATAACTTTGAAACTTATCTGATTTGATTCACCGCTATAATATCCCAGTGAAAAAGCTAAATGCCAACTTACCCCGTGTGGCAACGTTTTACCTATAATTATGATAGGATACTGGAATCGATTTTTTGTACGTTGATCGATTCTTCCAACATAGGGCAGACAGTTTTTTCAGCTGAAAAATCAGTACCTTAAAATAAAATTGATTTGAAAAATCACTACATTTTTCTTTCTTTATTATTTTATAAGTTGATTATCAATCCTTTTTCCAGTATTTAATGCTTTCATTAAAAATTTTTAATTAATCGCTTTTTAGTGTCTGTCTGTTCGATTCAAATTTTGCAAATGAGTAAGGACTTAGGTGAATTATTCATACATCAATGGACGCTTTCTGGTACACTGAGCTCTCAATACTTTTTCACCAAAGACAAATGTTCGGCTCTCCGCCAATCCAATGAAAACTAAAGCAATCCCTTTCAACTTCCCTATTTTTCTTGGTAAATTACTCTTTGCCATTGTTCATACGAATTAGAGTAGCTCACGCTCTGCTTATGTCTACTATACCATACGGTCTACGCAGGTGCCTCCCTGAGAAATATTAGGACTATTAAATTAATATTTAATAGAGTATTTGTCTGCAATTTAAGGTACAGAGACCATGATAGTCCTTTCGAATCTAAATTCCCAAGAATTGGATTTAAAGACTATATTCAGTATAGATTAACAATACTTTTACATAAGGTTGTTTTAACTCGAGAGCCACCTTATCTCTTAGACCTTTTTTAGTTTTCTCGCTCTTGTAGGCGATCTAACATAATCTTCCCACAGATCAACAATTTCACATTCGAACGGTCTTTTTGTGTGAGAGTGGCACTGTCATGGAATGCACTCTCTCAACATCTCAAATCGTTTTCTGAAGCCAATATGAAATTCAAGAACCGCTTAGTGGAACACTTTCGTTTCATAAACTGCTAGTACTCTTTTTCACTTCATTGTTACGCTTACTCTGGTTGGTATTATTAAATAATACATCTACTTAATACGACCATAGTTACCATTTAGTTACAGGGGAATGTAATTTCAGGTTTTTTTTTCTTTCAGTCTAAATTTTGATACATTTTTAGTATATATTTACATATACGCAAATATTTTGCATTTTAATTCTAACCTTTATCCAATTTATAATTATACTTTGTAATCATATATGGCCTCTAAAGGTTCCATTATAAATTCATCTAATAAAATAAAAATAAAATAATTTTTACATTTGTTCATATCAATATTTTTTATTTATATTTTTTTAATTATTTAACCAATTTATTATTATTAGTAATAATCAATTTCAAAAATTAATTTCTGCAACTTCTTTAATTGCATACATGTTTGTGTTTTCGAATATAATATATATCGCTTATTTCTTGAAAAACAAATTATTTCATTAAAATCTCTTTTTCCAATTCCACGGATATATCATTTTTGCTTATGTTTGAATGTAAAAACATAATTTGATTAATTAAATTTGGTTCTATGCCCTTTTCTGAAATTAAATTTTTGGCTGCGGAAATAATTCTTTCAGACACCACACAATTAGCTGGCGTTGCTAATATTTGGCAACTTAACTTATATAAAAGTGGAAACTCTCCCTGATGCAAATGCCACCATTGCAGAATGTTAAAGTCATCATGAAAGGTGACATTGGTACTTTGATACATTAGTATTTCGCTTTCAGCTCTAACATCCGAATATGCAGTCGTATTTTCGGTGGGTTGTACAAAATCATTAAAAAGGTCTGTGTTACTTAATGAAACACTGGATGTGGTGGATGTGGATATATTGTGAACTTTAACATCGTCCGATATTTCTCCTAGATAACTAATCATTATGCGTTTACATTCGTCTTTTACAAGCTTTTTGTCACTTTCAGAAAATGGTATTAACTTATTAGCTGGAGGGAACAGAAATAGCGCCATTTTATGATATACCGTGATATTTGGTAAAACTTGTGTTTCTAAACACGCGTTTAGTTTTTCTTTTAGATGTTTAACAATTTCTAGGTCCCCTGTGTTGATAATACAAATCTTCTTTAAACGATGAATGTGTGCGTATACCAAATGAAGTGTAACATTATAATCAGCTTCCAGCTTTCTTGAAGTTTCTTCGAAAGACTGCAAAAAATTAGCAAGTGACGTTATGTAGTTTAAGTTTAACTTCTTAATCTTTTGCGACTCATTTTCATGTTCCAAAATGTTAATTATTTCATCCCAATTTTTTGATATGGCATCGAATAAATAGTACACCTTATTCCATCGGTTAAAACAGAAGGTTTTTAAAGTCGTTTTTAGAGTGACACCAATGCCCATTTCTAACAAATATTGCACCATTTCAGTGCACATACTATAGAGCTCAGCGATTCCAGGAACTTCCTTTGTTGATTTTTCTAGTGCATCATGTAGTAAGTGATTAATGCAATAAATATGATTGCATGACCGGAATGCCCCATCCATGTTTATGTCTCTATCGGTTATAATGGTAGCTTTGCCGCTAAACTCGCAATCGAAATCGTTTAATAGTTTGCAGACTTTCAATTCTATGTTTTCAACTAAAATAAATAAATGCTATTATTGTAAGCATGCAGAAATTATAATTATAATTTTTTTTCTAATAAATACTTGTGCATTTCTCGTTTTCCAGAAGTTTTATTCCAAGTAGTCTGTTTACTAACAATCCACTTTGTACATAGTGTATCGAGAGTGACATAAATGTCCGAAAATAATTATCGGTCCACACTGCTGGTGTTAGCCCAAATCCGATGTCTTTTATTAAATTTATTTCATCTTTTATTTTAACAAAGTATAAGTCATATAATTGTTCAACGTTTTTAGAAATAATACTAGCATGTGGTAGTAGTTTTTCTACGTCTACATTTTCTCCATATTTAGCTCCTACAAAAATGAGAAACTCTGCAAACGCTTTTAAACCTGAATCTTCAATTATTTTAAAAGATCGGCAGTCTTCTATAAACCATTCTGTAATCGCTCGCACTCCATTCTTTTTCACTTCTATAGAATCCACTTCAACTTTTGGAGCGGCAGCACGATTATTTAATTTTGAAAGTATATAGCATTTGTGCTTAACCAAATTTGAAGTGGTATTTCGATTGAACTTGTATACATTTGAGCAAGTCCTGCAGTAAACCATTTTCTTAATTTCTTCTCCCCAAGAATTTTCAACTTTCCCGAAAACTTGCCACACTTGACTCCTGCCTCTTTTATTGCTTACTTTAAAGTCGCCGCTCAAAATTTTTGCTTTTATAACTGAATTGTCTAATTGTCCACCATTGGAGTTATTTGAGACATTCGAGTCGTTTGATGATGCCTGTTTTTAAAGCATTATTGAAATAAAAAAAATTAATGAATAATATTCATTGAATATATATTGGGCTCAATATTGAAGAAAAACTTACATCATCCAGTTCCATTTTATTAAATTATTGCGATTTCTACAATAATAAATTTTTCGAGTTTCACCGAAACAAAAACAGCTGTCAAATGAATGCATTAAGTTTTTTTTTTTTATTCATTGTACTCAGTATATTCGCTGTATTTTGCGTGTAGTGTTTTTATTTGTATGACTGAAACAAATAGTGTTCATATGAACAATGAAAGATAAGTGGTGTATACCAGGGATGAAAAATTAAAAAACCAAAAAAGATGTATCGAATTTCTGCGAAAACTGTACTAAACTGTTTCAACTTGTATTCAATATGAAATTACATACGATTTTTGAGAAAGTTTTTTTATATTGCTGGTGTTTAATGTTTGCTGTTATTGTTTTTAGTAAATTTTGTTGTATTTCAATGAATAAACCTGCTAAACATTGATTAAAAACTTAATAATAACAAAACTTGCTTTAATTAATTTAACATATTATAATGAAATATTATAAATAACCGGCATATATAAATTTACAATTATACCATTCGTATTCTTTCTGATATGAAAATAATAAAATGTCTATTTAAATATGAGTATGAAAAATAAAATTATTTCCAAAGTTTTATCTCATAAGTAATATTTTTTTAATATTTCCCATTGTTTTCAAAACGTGCGTAATGGGTTTTCACTTCCATTCGGACAGGATGGGTAGTATGGAATCTTTGGATCTACACCTTAATGTATCCATGGCCGCTTAGCAGTTGCGTGATGTACAAATGTAGGTCCCCGTGCCTCCGTTGACACGGATCTACAGTAAATTTCAGAAATAACAAATTCAATCTCAACTTGAAAAAAGTTGGTTTACTATTCCATTAATAAATTAAAATATGTAAGTAATTAAATACAATATTTCAGTCATAATAAATATTATTAGTCATAAAAGTTGAATCAAAGTTTAGCCAAACTGCATTATATTTTTAGTTAAAAATTTAATTTTGATGAAAATCCCTATTTCAAGAAGACAATTTTTGTAAGCTTTCCGTATTTTAATGGGAACCGTCATCGCAGCTAATTAATTTCGGAACTTATTTTCGTTGTTAAATGGGAAAAGTCGCTCAAATCAAGGTTAGACAACGACTAGGGATGTGCAAATCGATTTCGACTTTAATCGAAATCGATTTTTAATCGACTTTCAGCTCAAAATTTCAACTTCTTATGATCGACTTTAAATTGCCAAACTTGATCGAAAGTCGACTTTTACTTTCGACTTTTACTGCAAATTTTTTTTTTGATGTGTAAACATTTTAGCTCACGGTATGGGCAAAATTTCAAATGTGTAAAATGTAACAATAACTGTATCGTAAGATGTAAGATAACTGTAACGTCCAGTTCCCTTCTCGCTCACACTACTGCGCAGCATGACTGTGCTACTCTAAACAACAAAGAGAAGAAGAGAGGGAGAAATTAAAATACGAGCGGAGTTTGTTTGCTTATGTTTCGATCAATTTACTCACACATATATGTACATACGAAAACAAAATGTGTGTGTACATTTATTCGTGGCAGAATTATTTGTTGGTGTTAAACGTATGGAGATCGACTATACCATACAAACAGAGAAGTCGCCGTAGCAAACACAGGCGTTTGATAGGTTTTGCATTCGGTTAGTTAGATTGCATTAAAATTAAATATTTTTTAAAATACAAAAACAATACAAAATGATAAGTAATAAGGAATCTAGGTTTCAATAAATGTATAAACAAAACGTAGTGATAATGATAGCAAATCACGGCATTATAAAAGACAACACTTTTTTTTATCTATGTAAATAGCAATTATGTTAAACAGAAAAAATCAGACTTATTTATTATAAAATCACTTATTTACTTCAATAAAAATACATTCTTTTTTATTTTTATTAAATGCAGTTAAGACAACTCTCTTTGCGGTGCTTTTAAAAAGTAGTGGGGTGACTAGTCATCCCTGTTGCCTTCCTAAGGTTAAATGTGGAAAGCACTTATCGTCGTCTGAGGATTGATTTGACGTATGTGTGTACAAATTCATATACCTATACGCCAAATCAATTCTCAGGCGACGTTATGTAAAATTTTCACATCTAATAAAATTTCAAATCGACAGGAAGAAAAACTTAAAGCGCGAAAAAAAGAATGCGATTGCAGCAGCGTATATGCGAGCATATACGCATCGGGATTGAGTAAAAGAAAAATAATGCAACTACAACATATCAGCCCTATTCACGATTTGGTGCAATTGCAAAATATTTATGCTATCACAACAACAAATATATGTGATATGGAATAAAAATTTGCATTTGCAATGATGTAAGACCATTTGCAATTTATGGTGAATTGGGTTATTATATATATAAAAGATAATGATATCTAATAAGTTTTTAAGTTTATAAAATAATTGTTTTAATTTGAATTACCTAAGCATATAAATTATACATTAAATCCCTATATATGGCTATACATATGTGAGCTTATGTATATGACATTCAGTTAGCCATTGTTTTTTTAAACTACCAATTCAGTTCTCACATTATTTTAAATTTTGTAAAATTCTTCTAACTGTGGATTTGTGGTACATGCATGTCCAGCTTTAGGTCCTAGTAATTTTTGACATTTTTTTTCAAAATTAATAGTTTTAAAATTGTTTTCTCCTTCTTCAGCCTACTGTGTATTATTTAACTTCACACGTCCATAAGCTATCCCATTCACTCGCACAAAATTCACAAATGAAGACAAATAATAAATGACCCATTGCGTGCAAAAGTGGTGTAAGTCAAAATCAGATTTATGATAATACATTAGCTTTATAGAAGTGCTGTGCAAAATAGGGCTCTTTATAGTATACATGTTCAACCTGGATGCACACCTTTTTTGTAGGAATTTTGTGAAGCCAAAATTATTGCCTGAAGGTGAAAGTCCAAATAATAAAAAAAACTGACTTACATCACTTTTGCACTCAATTGCTCAAATGTCAAATAATACCACCGGAATAAGTAAAAAGACGTTGAACAGAACTAGAAAGGGGGAAGTCGGGGGGTTGTGACCCCAAAAATCTCGCCCCTAGGACCTCCTGCGAGATTTTAGATGACCGATTTTTTCTGTTTTCGCTATAGTTAAAATGATCAAGTAAATATATAACCAGATTTTAGCTTTCTGTATTTATAAAGTTTTAGATAAATATCTCTTTTCTACAACTTTATGCAAAAAAAAACCGTAGTGGTATGTATAAATATATAATCAAGTGGCTGGTTGCACTCAGGTCATATCAACTGTATGTCATTTAAAACAAACCATTTACTTTAACTTACTTATTTTATATCCCATTCAATAAAAATTAAAAAAAAGTATATATACTGTAAATAAATACATATACATAAATAATTCATATCAAAATTCTTTAGTTTCGTTTTTTTTTATTCCATGCAACGAAAATTCGAAAGAAACCATTAATCGATTTTCATGAGCTTAAAAAGTCGATTGATCTAGATCCACCGCTGCTGGCTGAAAGATTTTTCTACAATGCTACATTTATTTGTTTCTTTATTCAAAACCAATCAGTTAACCCACAACTGGCCATATACGACTGAGGTAAACTCAAATTAGTTAAATAATAAAATAAATAAATATAATTTTTCACTGTCTTATTTTTTCGCGGCCACTGTAAACTCAAAATAATCCATCTACTATTGTGAATAAATTTGTATTATGGTAAAAAACAGCTGATTTCATCCATTAATCATCTGTTAATTTGCACCTTACTTTGAGAAAAGTCGAGAGAAATTTTTAAAAATAAATGCTAATAGAAAAATTGCGCATTAAATCAAAACAAAAATAAAAATCGAAGAAAGTTTTTCCTTTTCACATTAAAAACATCAATTTGAATAAGCACACAAAAAAGTGAAAATGAATAGACTTTGTAATATTTTGCAAAAGTCCTTGATGGCTTCCACTTCCGCAAGTCTACCCCAAAAATACAAAATAATGCAAATCACAACATTTCAAGGAGCTGCTATGATGCCGCATAAAACTAATCAGCCAACAGCAGCTTCTGCCGCTACAGAAAAGAAACTCAAGGACTCTCCGAAAATTACGCTAATTGCACAGAATCAATCCATGTCGATAACATCATTGGAAGAAGCAAAAAAATTGGCTAAACGACGTGATTTGCGTTTAATACAATTACAGGAGTTAGATGCAAAAACACATCGTCCGGTTTACAAGTAAGTAGTTGATAATTGAATGGAGATACACTTAAAATCGCTATTTTCCTATGCAGATTAGCTACAGCTGCAGAAATGCTTGCTGAAGAATTGGATGAACATGCGGCAAATAAAAAACAAGCTAATGCAGATAATAAAAGGTAAATTTTAAAGTAAATATTATATTAATAATTATATTATTGCCTTCCCTCTCACAAACAGTGCCCATAAAAAATCTGAAAAGTCATTGACCATTGGTTCACGCATTGCTGAGCACGATTTGGCATCACGTTTGAAAAACATATCTAAATGGTTAACCAAACATCATGAAGTACGTATACTTATACAAGGTAATGCCAATGATATGACAAATAGTGAGAAAATTGTCAAAACTATAGAACAATCAATTAAAGAGCCCGAAATGCTTGGGAAAATTGTACAAAAACGTTCAAAAGGTTCTGTTATTACATTTAATATTACACCTGTTGCATCAACAATGGCAGCTAGTAATAACCCAACGTCAGCATGACCAAAAACGCCAACGCCTCGGAACCCCATATTAATTACACGAAATTATGCACAGTTGGCTAAAAATTCATCGCCCTCATACTCATTATCGCAGTCATCCTTAAAATCCACAGATGCTCCGCAAAATCCTAGTAGTGGAAGGGACAAAAAAACAATTGTATTCATGGCAGTCGTTATCACAAGCGTAATATTAAAATATTTTATTTGGTATAATATTTTAAAAGCATATGTCATGGTAAATATTATACTTAGTTATTTAAAAAAGCGGCCATCGTAGCTTTAGCAGCCATTTTAATTAATTTGTTTGAAACTTATAAAAAAAATAAGAGAAATCTTCTTTTTTTATAAGTTTCCTGCATTTGCATAGAATTTGCAACTGAAAATTATTCCTGTTACATTTTCTGTTTTGTGAAAAAATTACAATTTGTAATAATGTTGATTAAAATTTTCGGTTTAAATTATATTCCTATTTTTGAAAATGTATACCAAACTGTACAAATTACTTAATGTTTTAGTGTTCCATTTAGCCTTTCTTAAATTCTGAAGTTTTGGCTTATTGTTTGTTTTAAGTTTATAGATTTTCTTTATTCAAAGACTTGTAAATTATTAAGCAATTATGAAAATATACAAATTGTTATCGATCTAAAAATTATTTGTAGTTATTTATTGATAGTTTTGTTAAATGAATTTTAAGTTGTAAAGTTCCTGTTGGTATAGACTGTAAAAAATCTACTACTAGAAGCTGTGTCCAAAAGTGACAAAAATTAGTGTGAGAATTATGGAGGTTTCAAAATTCTTAATGTGCCGTATAGAATCCTTTTTTTTTAATAATTTTTGAACGACTGAAGGTTATTCATGAACAATATTGTAATGAGTACATGAGTAGAAAATAATGGTTCATTTTAGTAATTTTGGCTGTAGGCCATCATCTTGTCAAAAATTTCTGAAAATCATCTCAGTTTCGACTCATGTACTCATTACAATGTAGTTTCAGGTCAGGGAAATTGAATATTCGCACTCCGCCTAGCCTCCATGGAGGCCCTCGAGAAAACTCAACAGCTTATGATGAATGACTGACCCTTCACTGTCAAAGTAGTCGATCAGATATCTGAGGCCTATGCAACTAATAATGGCCTTTAGCACAGCCAAGACAGAGTGAAAACTGGTTTCATTAAGCAGTTTTATGCAAAATTTACCTTTTCAAAACATTGATTCGATCAGATTCAACAACAACCACATTAATCCAATGCCAAGAGGCTCACGTGTCACACGGAACCGATATCGATCGTTAACTTCCTAGGACTGGATTTAAGTTCACCAATCTAATCTTTGTGTTTGCCCTTTTCTTGCTATTTTTCTATCAAAAGCAACCTGCCCCATAGTCGCTACAACAACAACTACATTATTCAATTTAAATAACTCTCAGGGTATACATTGCTTCGGGTAGTCTTCAATAAGACTTCTGTGTATCTCATCATATCCATATTCTAAAATGTAGTACCACTTACTCTAAATCGCCATCATTTAGAATTTTTAAGCAAATTTTGATAAAAACTTCTTTTAAAACTAAGGCCCTATTGCGTATCTCGAACGACTGTCGACTATCGACTGCTTTCGATCAACGGTCGACTAATTTTGATTTGTCTATTCTGAATATCGATTTTATCGATCAAATCGATATTAGTTATCGAAGGTCCAAAGTGGTCAATTTTATTTGCTGACTTTCAGTATATATGTAGTTATAATTAATCCACGTTCACCAGATTGTAGGACCAGTACATTAAAACACTCTGCAAGCACTAATGATATAGTAAATTTCGTGAGGCCAAGACTACTCTCACTTCCAACAACTAACTAATACGATTCTTGTGCGATCCTATGTACAAAACTAGCGAGTTTTGTTATATTCAGGATATATTTGGTCCTGGTGGAAGCTTTTAGTTTGTTGTCAATTATCGTCAGAATATCAATGAATGCCTCCCTGGAGAGACGAAAATTGTACATGAAAATTTTTGACATTGGAGGCATCCCTCAATTCAATTCCACTTGGGCTTCCTCGTCCGATGATTCATCGAACCATAGTTAATTTTTCTTATTTTGAAAAGCTATTAAATACTTCCACAACACAAAAAACAGTAAAAGTGTAAAAAATCGTTTGCATCGAAATATTCAAAATAGTTAACGATCAAACTGAAGTCACAATAGTGCTATTCTCGATCGATTAAGTTAAACAATACCAAAATGAAAATTTGTCGATCCGAGATATGCCCTCAACAAAAAACTAGAACTGAAAAATATTTAGCGTTTTTAAAAATGTTTATTTTTTAACTCTCACTTTAGCTAGTGATTGACAAATGCAAAATCACCATTGCCCAGTAGTCGCCACGAGGAGGCAGTGAGTATTTTCGGATGGACAACCAATAATTAGCTTAGATGGATGCCATCCTGACCACCAAAGTTTTTATATTTAATTTTTTTTTTTTTACTTTTTTAATTTTTTATCTATTTTGTTTTTACTATTTTTGCTTTTATTTTTTGTTCAATACATATAACTTTTGTTTAAACTTTCAAAATCTAATATTTTATATATTCAAATTTGTTTTGATTCAATTTTGGAAGTTTTTAATTTTTATGACCAACAATGTTTTTATATATAGGTAAGTATATTTTTTATTTTAATTTTTATATTTTTTTTAATCTCTTGATTTTATTTGTTTGTTTATTACTTAAATTTTTCTTTCTACTTTCAAAGTTTAACATTTTTCATATTTAATTTTTTTTTTCAATTTTGAAAAATTTTTTTTTTCCAATTTTGAAAATTTTTTTTTTTCAATTCGTTTGATCGTTTTATTTGATCGATTAAATATTGGAGTTTTTCTGCAAAATTTGTCCAGTTATTTTCTTTATTAGAAATTTGCATTTAACGTGAATGCGAACGACTACGACGACCATCAGCATGACGATGATGTCCAGAAGGTTGATGATTGTGGAATTTTTTCCCATGTCCATCGCGTTGTCCAGAATAGTGAGGGCCAGGAAAACCGTTGATTCCCATACCATGCCTCATTATAGCAGACCAATATGGATTAAACTGTGAAAAACCACGCACATTTTCTGATCGTGATTGATGGCGTGTTCGAGAACGGTTCGCAGCATGTTGTTGCTGATGTTCATGTTTTCCCTTTTCAGATTTACTCTTTTTACCTTCACGTTGATATTTTGATATATCATGAGACTTATTTCCTTTTTTATTATACTTTCCATATGGAATATTATCAGCCTGAATTATACCACGTAGAATGTCAGTAAGTGAATATCCTCGGGAGTGTCCACGAGAGCGGTGACGTGAGTTATGACGAGAACGATCGCGAGAGCTACCACGAGAGCGATCACGAGAATTTTCGCGTGACTGGTCTCGAGAATTATCACGAGAGAGATCACGAGAATTGTCACGAGAGCGGTCACGAGAATTGTCACGAGAGCGATCACGAGAATTGTCCCGAGAGCGATCACTGGAATTATCACGTGAATGTTCACGAGAACGATCACGTGAATGTTCGCGAGAGTTATCACGAGAGTTATCACGTGAACGTTCACGCGAGTTATCACGAGAATGGTCTCGAGAGTTATCTCTGGAACGGTCACGAGAAGTATCACGGGAACTGCTACGAGACGTATCACGAGAGTGATCACGCGATTTTGAACGATCCAAATGACGAGAGTGATGACGACCACCCTTGCGGTGCGTCTTCAAAGGGTTCTTCTCACCTTTGCCAGCATTTTGAAGATCACGTGATGCTGATCGTGAGCGTAAACGATTTCTATCACCATGATGTTTCCTCGTACTCTTCTTACCACTTTCATTCTTCTCAATTGAATGAATTTTTTTAACCAGCTCCTTTACAGTTTTCTTTAGTATACATTGATTTTCTAAAGCTTCCTTTAAAGCTTCCCCGAGAACTTTCAAATTGTCGGCTGATACTTCATCTTCGACATTTGTGGAAGAATGAGGTTTGGTCTGATCGTGATCACCATTTATACTAAGAGCCATTTTTTAATTTTTTAAACTTTCACTTGACTTCACTTTGCTTCTAATGCTGAATATAAACTTTATGTAACTATTTGTTTTACCACAAGCAATGCCAATGATAAACTGATAACGTTTGCTTCGGGGCTGCTTGCTTTATATACGCACTGTGGGTGTTAATCTTTTTTGTTTATTGATTGTGTGTAAACGGTTTTCAAACGTTTGCTGTTTGCTTTTTATCTAATTATGTTAATGTTCAATTGTATTTAATCGTATAAACGTTTTTAAATGCATAAAGAATTTCAAATGTATACACGTTTTTAAACGTTGACAATAATCCTTTGATTTTATCTTATCATTAAAAGTGCTTACTATGTATGTAAAAGGGATTAACTTTTAGCCAGAGAAGTGGGTACGTGCTTTTAATATGTAGATCGATGGATTCTTCTACTCTGCCATTTGTGCTGTTTTTACTGATGATATCTGCTATTTTTCTTAAAACTCCTTTGGATGAAATGTTTGTTTCGTTTACTGGATAAGATCCGAGAAACAGATAAACTCGGAATACTTAGGCCGTGTGTTCAATATAAAATACCTAAACCTTACCCAAAATTAATCGCACTTCGCTTTGCCGTCGCAAGCGCGTCAGATATATAGGACTAGTCATACATCCCAAACTTCAATCGAAAACTAACATTGCTGTAAGAGGGCATTAGGAACAAGATGGAGTCTTCAACCTCGAGTCACTTCCTAGTTCTACACAGCAGTGGCAGAGTCTAATCTTCTTTATGATTCCGTCTTCTGGTTGCCAGCTACTGCAAAGGCGGTCAAGCTGAAAACACTGGATAAGGTTAGAAGAACGGCGGCCATATTAATTGCAGGAACTCTCCGTACTACCTCTACGAAAGCTCTCTTCACAATCCTTCATTTTTTGCCAACTTCACTTCTGGTTAAACAACAAGCTCTGCTGCCACACTCAGTGCCTTAATTCTGGGCCATGCCAAGAATTGTCATTGCCCTTGACAATCAGTTAGTGATTAAGTGCATGCAGCGGGCAGATATAACCACTAGGTTGGCCATAGAGTGTGTTCAAAAACTCAATGAGTGCTCTCATGTAAACGAGCTTACACTGATGTCAAATTCTGCATTTGGAAATGTTAAAATTAAGTAAAAGACACTCATATTTTTCATTATATTTATTTACCTATTTAATATTTATATATAAATATTTAAACTAAACTAATAAACCACTAAAAGATTATAGATATTATGATGCTAAATATTACGTAATTAGAAAGTTATAGATCACTTTCAATACTTTAATTATTTCCTTATTATATTGTTGGTATGTATGTATGTAATTCGAGTATTGTAACTTTGAAAGTAGGAAACGATTCATCCTATTCGTTCACCATTTATCTTCCTCATCATTACTATTGAGCAAGCATGGCATCATCATACACTTTTCAATACGTACGCGGTCCTTACACTTATAACTCAGCTCTGTATTCATGAGCGTGCGCGTTTTCTGACGTACTGCATTATCACCACAACTAGCGGTGCAAGGAGTCCATGCAGTCCATTCAGAATACCGGCATTCATCTCGCTCCGCAGTGTGCTTTGGATGTGCATAACTTATACGTCTGCGGCTGGTATCTCCAAAACCATAGCCGCCACCACCGCCGCTAATTGAATACATATCATCACAACGCTGATAACATTTTTCCAAACGTACCAAATGTTTTGGACACGGTTTACCGCCATGTTTCGGTGAGCGCAGGACTCGACGTGTCTTCACCTGCACTCCTTCACCACAAGTGGCATTACATGGATGTGCTTGCCAATCCGATACAACACAATCAACACCAGCGCGTGGTTGCTGCTCTATCAGCAAGTCATCACTTTGTAGCTCCAGCTTATGACGCGGCACACGACAAGTTTCCTCACATGTTTCTTTGGAATTGAATTTATTGCGATTCTGATCGCATTTATCAGCCCAGAAGAGTGCACATTGATCACTTAAATGATCGTAGAACCAGTAGTTGGCAACGTCGCTATCACGGCATGGACTTACGTGCAATTCTTCATAGCAATACGGCGGAACAATGGCGTCACATTTGGGAGTAGTGCAATTGACAAGCTCTAAACGTTTGATGTATCGACATGGATCAGTGCCATCGGAATTGGGATTCTTAACCCCATACACTTCATCGTTATTCCATATCTTACGTTCGCGCTGCCGTTGACCCACAACTCCGCCACATGGGCCAATGCACGGCGAAAAATCCGACCAATGAGATACACCACATTCTGACGGTATATAATCCTCACGCTTCTGGCTGTAACTTTCAAAAGGTTGAAAGTTTTTATTATCATCATATACGCTCGAGAGTGAACGGGTGCCTTCAATTTGCATTTCATTTTCACTATCCTCGGCATTTTCTCCATTTTCATCCGTGTTGACTGCATTACCAATGTCGCCACCACAATCAGTACCATCACAACGTTGGGTTTCTTGTAATTTAGCGCGACTGACTTTCTGTTGTGCAAAAATAAATTAAATTATAATGAAGGAAAATTTATTAATGAAAGTATAAAGAATAGAAAACATAAAGCAAATGGTGAGTCGTAACACAGCGGCCCGCACTCAACAACATCGTATTTTTGGGCTTGTCGTTACTTTTACTCTAGCGAACCACTCTGAAATTAAAACAATGAAAGCATTGAAAATTAAATGGAGCATTGATTTGAAAGAGCGAGAAGTGAGACAGCATTGAAAATAATACTCTCAATCTTCTTAATTGCTGCGTTTTTACTCTTATTATATTTTTTCTGCCTATTGTTCCTCGTCCTCACCTCAAAGTGGTCATCAAAAATTATCTTTTTTCTGCTCGTATGCCCTGCTTTCTTTATGTTTCATATTCTTAATTATGTATATAAATATGTAATCTTGACCTACCTGACACTTCTTTTTTGCTCGTGGATTTAAATAGTGTCGCGAACGCATTATCACACCAGTGCCACAAGTCGCGGAACACGTTGACCATTCACTCCATTCGGAAATTGCACATTCCGGATTTTCTTGCCCACCTCCAGGATAACCATTTTCTGCTGCTCCATCACCCTCAACGATTTCTTCCTCATTGAATGAACCACACTTACGTCCTGTGCAGCTTTGCTCTTCACGTAAACTATTACGACAGCGGAAACGACGTGCCAGTGCAGGCTGTTTAAATTCCCGAGTACGATATTGCTTTCCGGGTCCACATTTTGCATTACACTCATCCCAACGACTCCAAGGGTGGGTTGCGCACTCAGCGGGATCATTTTCAGCTGTAAATAAATAGTGGGATTTCTTGCTATTCAGCTTAATGTTAAAATAAAATCTTAATTTTATATGGGCGGGCAAGCCGTCTTCCATTAAAGTCAATGAATTTCAGTCACGGATTAAAACTCAGACCATATTCAGACTAAAATTCAAACCTAAAATCAAAACAAATTCTGACATACAACAAGCTTTCTAAAGGTAAGACATCTATAAACTGGCGCTGAAATTGTAGATTTAATGTAGTCCAAGTGAATTTAATAACCAGTTGCACTGTAACATCCATCTTATTGGAAAGTCCAGCATGGCCGCTAATCCTGAATCTCTTCGTTTGTTTAAAGCAAATGCTTTTCACTCTTGATGGCTTTTTTGGAAAAATCTAAATATTTTTGAGCCTTTTTAAAAGTCTCTGTTTACTACAAATATACTTCTCATCGTATATATTTGGTAAAACAAGATTGCTATGGGGGCTGAAGACACCTGGGCCCACCACTGACCCCAACCATTTAAACTCTTTACTTTCAAAATCAGTAACTCTTGTCATTTCGCATCTTACATCCCTTTCAGGACAGTAAGAAAACCAAAGGAGGTATCGTAAACTCAGATTCGTATTCTCTACCCTTCATTTCTTGTTACAATTTATCATCAAAATATAAATTTTGGTCCTTGACTGTCTGAACTTTCATGGGTCACCGGCGACCTTGTGGACCTCATGTCCTTTTTTGCTAGTTTTTTTAGATATTTTTTGCAAAGATAGGCAAAGTCTTTTACTATTAATTCTTCACTCAACTCATTCTTAACCGTAAGGAAACTAGAAGCGATAGAGCAAAACCGAGTGCGGATTCGCATTCACTGACTCCCATTTCACTGTAAAAATCTTTTATTGATGACTTTAGGGTCACTTTTCTAATTTAAGTCAAAAATTCAAATAAAATTTAGAAAGTCCTGAATTGGTTTGTTCGTGGTCACCGTAGCCTAGTGGTTAGTGTGTTAGACTGCTAAGCAGAGGTGCCCGGGTTCATATCTCGGCACGCTAAAAAAAAATCAAAAACAAAAATTTTTCTACACGGCACCACCCTCTTGACTAGCAATGGCAAACCTTCAAGAGTAAAAAAATGCCTATGAAAAGCTTTTCACTTCGCCGTTCAAATTCGGCATAAAACTGCAGGTCCCTTCCATTCGTGTATAAATATAACTGACACAACATGAATGGATGCGAAAAGCTCGGCATTGGCACTCCAGGGGCTGTTGTGCCATAATAGTAGTAGTAGAATTAGTTGGTTAAATACTCACAGTCAGTATTCTCGCAAGTTTTCTCATATAATCTGCGTCGATTAATATGTAAAGTAGCTAAAGGTTTCATTGGTGCACCTGTTGGATCATAAAAAGGTGAACGTGGATCATTTGGAAAATTCGACTTGATACGACGTATGACATCCGGTGGGACTTGTGGCTGATCAGCAGACTACATGAAAAATTTATATGTAAAAAAAAATTATTTTAAATTACTTTTCAAACCTTACCATATATGATGGACCACTGTCAGTACCAGCATCCCATGGATAAAGATTATGAACTTTATTTTCGACCCAAGAACAATTCGGCAAACAAAGTTCCAATCCTGAAACACCAACAATCCAATCTGGTGATGGATCAACCATAGAAACTAATGATATCACATGATGTTTTGAGTCAACACGAAAAACGGCAAAGGTTTTTCCGGTGACATTTGGATAAGCGATACCGCGTGCTTTGATTATGGTGCGAATTTGATCGCTCTGAAATCGTAATAGGTGAATTAGTAAAAAATTGCGAAGAATTGGAAAAGAGTTTTATAAAATGGAAAATAAGTAGCTGTTTTTTATAGACGAACGCTTAATTAATTATAACTAACATCTAAATACTTTACTATATGGTTCTTTGATTTACTGATTTACTATATGGTTCTTTGAAATCCTTTAATAATTAAAATTGTAAATAGTTTAACGTTTACCTTATCTTTCAGCTCACTTTCAAGTGTTCTAGTTGAACCATGTTCGGCAACCTCACGCAGACCCTCGCTTGCTAGTTCACCATATTGCCAGAAACGATAGTCGATTGTATGTGATGCGCCAATAATGTCACTAAAACGTGTACGCCAACTATTAGCAGGAAAATCCTTTGGATGTGTGTGACGTGACCATTTTCCTTCAAATGTTAACTAAGAGATAAAAATAATAAAATATCCAAGAGAATTTCTAAAAAGAATAATCCAGTAGAAGATTTAGACAGATCTTCCTAAATCCGACCTAAAATCAAACTTGAATTCTGGGGTCATGACTTATGAAAAGAAAGTTCGACCTCCTATGGTAATAAGAAGAACCCTGAAAAGGAAAAAACTTCTACATTGTTTTCAGAGGTAAGTAAATCCTAGAAAATTGTATTGAAGTTCAGGTATGAAAAGACAGATATATTTGAAACATCAATGTTCTTAATGACACTTAAGATCGATATCATCTCGATTAGGACTGGTGAAGCCTAAAGAGGCTTTCTAACTCAGATCTGAATTCGGACTTCTTTTTTGGAACGACGAAAAGAAGGATTCATGAATACAGCACTCAGACAAGTGAGAAATTTGAGTGGATGTAAGTATGTATAACAAAAAGAAAATTCAGCCTTAGAGGAGGATACTGGTAAGGAATGTTTACTAATCCTTTCATGGGAGGTAAGTCGTGAAAAGTTCCGGGTAGCAAAATCAAGGACTTGTACGCTCCGCTGCCTGTTTAAGTGGTTATGCTTATTTAAGCCTTGAATATGAAATCTCATGTACTTCCATAATAAAATTATCAATGATATAAACACCATAACGACAACGCCTTAGCGTAGGTAGTCATGTGAAGGGCCCTGCACTGCATGCCAAGATTCAATACTCAAAATCAAACATTGGAAATACTAATTTCTCTATACGGCACCACCTCTTATCTGCAAGATAAATTTCTAAGAATGAAAATTGTCTAAGAAATGCTTTTCACTTCGGCGTTTGGATTCGGGATAAAACTGTAGGTCTCTTCTATTCATATACAAATATAGGTTGAACAAAGTGAATGAAAGCAAAAAGCTCTATGGGCTCTTGACTGATAAAAGAAAAATAATGACGTTACTTGAGCACCCATGTCCTTTTTTGCTGAACCCCTACAAACACCACCTCAACCAACCTCATACTTGGCTTCATCACAAGCACAACATGGATCCATTATACTCGGTTGGCTGTCAACATCATCGACTTCTTCTTCGCATATCTTTTTCGTTAGAAAACCATCATCCATAAACCAAACATCACGATGTTGTGTCACGGTGGCACGTATCATAATGCAACCATTTCCGGTATTTGGTGGCGCCACCCATATAACATCAATACGCGTCTTCACATTAGTATTAGTGTTTTCAATCAAATTGGCACAACGTGGGCTAAAACGTGTCTCAGCCAAGTCAATAATCTCGAAGGATCCCAAACTATCCATATCATCAGGTTCGACACCTTCGGTGACGCTCTCCAAAGCCAATATGAAACTAATGAAGGACAAGCCATTGTAAGCGATGAGGGATACTAAAAGTAATAAGTGTGTGAATTTAGTATATTATATTTTAATTCAGTAGGTACCCAGCAAAAACTATGTAGTAAACTACTTCTTCGAGAAATTATCATCCAAAAGTAATGGAATTGTTGCAAAACTGATTCAAAATTTCTATTCTTGGTGATGCAGCAAGCAAGCAGCAAATATTTTTAAAAGGTTGAAAAATCTTGCAAAATGATCTTACTCTTAAATATGCTCAAGAACGATTTCGGGCTTTACTCACTCACGGTTTCAGATTTTTAATTAAACTCCCACTATTTTACTACTGTCACTAATTTCCACTTCGTGTCACGCAGTTTCTTGGATTCCTATAACGTCGACGTAGTAAAGTAATTGATTCTCATCAATACTTTTGGATGAACTGATTTTTTGAGAAGTAGTAACACTGTATTGTTTTGCTGGGTATATGCTCAATTGCTTCTTACAATTATATTTTTGCCCTGGTATATAAGTTTGCGGATTTCCTGCTATTGACACCACATAATTCTCATCGACTGGTGACTTGGCTGCCGTTGTTCCCTGCGGCACGCGACTACACGCTAACGCAATATTCAGCGTGGCCGATATGGAGATGAGTAAAACCAACCAATTCATATTTTTTGTCTTTCGTTGCCCGATGCTGCAATGAAAATATATAAGTATTGAATTGAATGTGCATAAATATGTAAGTAAATTTATAATGTAAATAAGTTTTTTATAGCATGTGGAGCGTGGAAGATATTTATGTATTTTTTGCTATACGGGTATATAGAATGCATTCGCATGCATTATTAATTGAGTTTCGGCAATTACTTACATACATGTGGCATATTGCAATCGCTATATAGGAAAAATAACTCATACATATGCATGCAAATTTTCATGTGGTCATTTCAAGTATCGAATGTCAATGACAGCATCAATGAAATTTATTATAAGGGTATGACTTTCAATAACGCTAATAATAGATAGTAAACATTTTGAAAGCGTATACTACACAAAAATTAAAAAAAAAATATGACTATGAAACGTAAAGTTCACAACCGATGAATGCAACTAAAACTCTACAAATCTTGCGAAACTATTATTTACAAGGAACTGAGACCAATGTTGACCAACTGCAGTAACCATCATATCTCGCGCAGTTGTAGTTTCTTTACATAAGGTGATATAAAAGGAGTTTCATGTAGCACAAGGATTGAGTTTTGAAATTTTAAGTTTCACCTCAATTACATGAGGTAATGAAATATAAAAACTTGAAGAAACTGGCAAATTTTTACCGAATTTAATAAAATGTGGATTGAACTTGCAACCATTAAGGCGAGGCTTATCAAATTTTTCGGTAAAACCAAAGATTCAAAACACAAAAAACATTTAATTGTATGAAAATAAATTCCTTCATGATCTCCCCTGCCGTTTTGGGGAGCGGAAAGATTGAACCTGAAAATTTTTGAAAAAAACTGAATAGGTTAGGTGCCGTAGTGACTCCCTCTAGGGAGTTCAATTACCGCTTAAGCACCGTTATGGCACTGCAACTTCACTTTTCAATATATATTGCTTCTTTAGAGCTAACCTGTGAGATTAAGAAATTGGAGAAGCTTCCCAGTCTCAAGCTTAGAAATCTGGGTTATGTTCTCTAGGAAGGTTTTATGAAATATGTCCAGTATTCGCAAGAGCCGGGCAAAGGAAGAGGGAAAGGTCTGCTTCTCTTCCAAGTCCCGCAACTCCTACAATTTGTATTGTGATGGATACGCTGTCTGACCACATGTTCCCCTATTGTGTAACGTCAGGACGGGTATGATCAAGTAGGTGCCTAGTTCTTTTGTGGTAATATTTTGACCATGTTTTCCAGCGGTTGAAAAACATTTACCATTTGCAAAGTTAAGGAAGTGAGACATCCTTATTTTGCCCAGGAAAAATGCCACTATGTAATTGCGCTCACTTCCATCTTATCTGAATATTCATTATAAAATATCCCAAGAACAATTTGAAGTACGATACTAAAACGATGTATTATTTGCCTATGGCTTTCTGGTTTATCAAAATTATTATAAATAATATCTAACTAGTTCCGAATATGAATGAGAAATAACAGCAAAAAGAAAGATATGCTTTATATGAGAGAATACGCCATCTGTATGTCAAATGCGAAATCTGACTTACAGATGGCGTTTTTTTTTGTTTTGCTATTTTTAAAATCGAACAAACCTTTATGCGTAATTTTTTTTTTTTTTTTTTGCATTTTAGTTCAGTTTTGCTAAAATTTGTGCATTTTCTTGATATAAAAATTTATAAATTAGAAAACTTTCATAAAAATTATAAAAAATTCGATCTTGAAACATAAACGTAAAGTACAACCGAAAATCACATTGTTATGAGTTCAATAGTTTTTTGCGAATTTCTGAATTTTTCTGGGTCTTTTGCAGAGAGGATCTGAAATACTTTTGGAAAAAAATACATATAATATATATTAGACTGTATCGAAATACAAGGGACGTCTGTAACCCCCATCATGACAGAACTTTTAGAGAAGAAAGGGGTAAATATAAGATGTCTGGAATTTTTTTTTTTTAATATTTCAAAGGAAGTTACGTAATTAAGGTTAGAAAAATGAGGGAAAATTTGAATTTTTCCTTGCATTGGAGCGCCTTCTATGGACCAACAGATGGCATTGAAGTCCCACAAGGTTTTTGGGTCAGAAAAGTCATACCTCTGTTTGTATATATATTCCAAAGGGGGCTCCGCCACAAAAATCAGGAAAAAGTGGAAGAAAAATGTGAGAAAACTTTAATTTTTCCTTTCATTAGAACGTCAACTATGGACTTTTCGACTTCGTAGAAATTTTATGCGCCAGAGTTTTTTTTGGCCAATTAACTTATTTTTGAGTTATATTTTAAGAACAAATATTATTCCAAAGGGGGTTCCGGAGCAAAAGTTAGTAAAAATTATATAAAAAATAATTATGTCAAAAATCTGGTATTTACCTCCTCTTTACAAAAAACGGTGTCATGATTTGCATTAATTTGGCCCCCTTGTCAAAACACGTAGACACCAATTCTTCCATTACAAATGAAAATTACTAAATCTTCAATTAGTTATGTCTATAGCTTATCAACAATTTGCTGCTCTGCTGACGTTGTAACTAAATATAACTTAAGTTCCTCGTACTACTGCTTAGATGCACTTTATTACTATGTCAGAAAAATGATCATTTATGATTAATTTTAGAATGTTTGTGCATATCTATCTGTACGTATGCAGTTTAATTTATACTTTTTTTTTTACAAAATTTCATTCAATTGATTAAAAAAAATTATTCAAATTAATTTGAATGTGTTTGTAGCTATGTAATAATAAAAGTAACTCACTTTTATGGTTTCCAAAGTGCTACAGCAATTTCAATCGATTTTGCTTAATACTAAAATACTCGATTTTCTAAAGCAATGGTTTAAAAATACGGTCCCATAAATTATCACTTTTTTTTCAATGTATAAAATTAATTAATTTTTAATTAATTAGTCACACTTTTCCTGTTTTTTTTTCACATACTATATACACGTTTCTTTGAGTTTTTTGTTTGAAATTGAATTTTTTAGTTTTCTTCCGTATCCGTCTAAAACAATTCGCAGTTAAATCGCAACTGACAGAAAAATGCAAATTATTCTATTCCACTGGCGACCATTTCCCCCATTTCAATTTTTCTCGCAATTGAAGTCAATTGAAAACGAAATTGTATTGTATCTCAACATTCAGCGATGTTCAGTGCAATGAGCTCTACCGGATTGAATGAAACTTGCGGGTGAATCACAAGCAATAAAAGGAGGGGGTAAATTCTTTGAAATTTGCTTTTGAGCTTTAGTGTTTTTCTGCTTGTTTGTTTACATTCTAGTTTCTAAACTGTTACATTTACTCACATGTTTTTAAGCTTACAAGTGTCAACAGCCAAATGAGTATGTATGCGTGTGTGTGATTTTGCACCCTATTCAATCTTATACCGTAAAAGTACATACAATTTACAATGATCGGAGCATCATAAGTTGGACGCTATACCTGAAAGAACTTTGAGGGTACGTATCCTAACCCCATGAAGCTCTGCCAACAAATCAACGTGAACCGTAAAACTCTTGAGGAATAGAAAATCTGTTGGTTTTACAGGACTCAAATCCTTAGGTTATCAGATTTTCCACATAACCACCCAGTTTTGATCGACATCGGAATCCAGATCGCTTTAATTGTTTCCATACAAAAACTGCGTTGGAGCTTCACCAATATCGACTGGAAGAACTTCTCTTAAGAACTCGACTTATGCTAAAGGTTCATCTCAACGCTGACGAAAAACTATGTTAGATTCGTAGAAATGATTATGGCAACTCTCAAAATGCATATTCCCCGAGGTTTTCGCAAGGAGTACATTTCTGGATGGACCGAAGAAAGAGAATGGCTCTAAGAAAACTTCGAGACATCTGGAGATCCCGAAGTTAGCTGTGAATTGCAAAACCAAAATGGATATCAACCGTCAATAGCCTTAATAAAACACAGAATTTTTTGAGATAATTGTGTTCAAATTTATTGTGGGAGTAGTGCAAGCATTACATTTTATGAATGAAATTCGATTTCGATCATATGACCACCACGAGCCCGTTTACAGCAATCAATTCTTTGGACCCAATTCCCCACCACTCTCGCACACATTTCGACCGGAACATTAGCAATTTCGCGTTTGATATTGTCTTTGAGCTCGTCTAAAGTTGCTGGCTTGCTGGCATTGACCAGAGACTTGATATAGCCCCATTAAAAGACATCCAATGGCGTTAGATTGCATGAACGAGGCGGCTATTCCACCGGACCATTTCTCGAGATAAAACGTTCACCGAATTCGCCTTTCAATAAATCGATTGTGACGCGTTCTGTGTGGCTAGTGGCACCGTCTTGTTGAATGTCAAGTTCATCCAATTCTGGTCACAAATATTTTTCGAACATAACACGATAGCGCTCTCCATTGACGGTAAAATGACGGTCGTTTTCACTGTAAACGGGCTCGTGGTGGTCATATGACCGAAATCGATTTCATTCATAAAGTATAATTCTTGCACTACACCCACAATAAATTTGAACTCAATATCTCAAAAAGTTCTGTGTTTTATTAATAGACAAAATTATTATGTCATTAATGGAAACCCCTTTATTAGAAAAGTATGGAGTCTACTACGTAACTTTGGAGAAAACAGCAGCTTTAACACCACAAGCTTCAGTTTGTGTATTCTCTAGAGCTACACGAACTGCTAGTGGAACAACGCGAGCACGCATTACAAATTCCTGATTGCTATAAGCTCTACAAATTGAAAATAAACGTTCTCAGATGCTTTTCCCTCTTTCCTCTTCCCATTAACCTAACTTCCTTTCCCAATCAACATAATGCTTTGCATTTATAAGAGCAATATACATGTGTGTTGACTATATCATGAAAAAAGAAGCTCCCGCATAAATTCGAACGAAGTACATAAAGTCGCCATAAAATGGGCCCTGAAGAACCTAGAGAGCAATAACCCTCAGACATCACAGTTTTCGGGTAGTTTTACCCCCAAGAGGTCAAATCCGCTCTTCTGCCACCGCAAACAGGAAAGGCGGCGGGTTTCGATGGCATCTATCCTTGTACCCAGTGGCGCACCAGAAAGCTTCTGTCTTATTGGTCTCTTAACACAGTAATACCTAGCGATGCCATATGGCACCTTGTCGCTGAGCCGTTCCTGAGCCAGGTTCAAAAACAACTTTTTCTCAAGTTACTTTCTTAATCTATCTACTTTCATTCCCGCTCGTCATTATTGGGTTAAGCACTTGCTACAAATTACTCGAACTTTTCATCTGCAAACTTTATCCTCAACGAGCTAAAACCTATCGAACAAGGCGGATTTCGTGCTGGTAGAAATTGTACGGACCAGGTGCTAATGACTTATATTGAGGCAGGATTTGAGGGAAGAGTTAAAACTTCCGTTGTCTTTGTCGACTTAACTTCAGCGTACGACATTTTCAAGCTACTAAAAGCAATTCCATGTTTAAAGATATCGCGCCTAATCAATAACCCACTTTCAAACCAAGTTTTCATAAATGATGACAATAGTAGAATGCGAAAACTCAGCAGCGGCTTGCCACAGGGCTCTGTACTAGCTCCTGTGTTCTTTAATCTTGTTGAAGAAATTTGAATATGCTGATGATCTAACAATTGCCACCCAAGACAAAGGCATGGTAAACACAGAAATAACCCTAACCCCAGACCTAGACTCAGGCAATGGAGGCTATATTCAAGAATGTCTAAAACAGAAAACTGCTGCTTCCACCTTTACAGCCAAGTAGGAAATTCCAGACTCTTAACCACAGCCGAAACCCGACACTGTTCAGCTGGAAAACCGAAAAACCGCAATAACCTCATCCAAAAACTCACTGGATCGTTCTGTGGTTTAAATGCTTCAACGTTCCGCACTGTCGCCCTTGCACTCACATGTATGTATACTCAACTACGGAATATTGCGCTCTAGTGTGGCTTAATAGTGCCCATGTGCTCAAGGTTGACATTCAACTAAACACCATGAGACTCATATCCGGGACCATAAGATCAACGCCGATACGATAGCTTCCTGTTCTGAGCAGTATTACACCACAAATATACTACTGAGGACACATAATAAAACCCTGGAAAACACTGATTTAGCCATTGTAACATTTTCTATTACAGTCCCACGCTTTCCGATCGTAACTTCCCTAACACTGTACGAATATCTATCGATCTCGCGCATCAACTTACAATCCACTTTCAAATTACTGCCTATGACAAAACTAAAAAGCATTCGCTTGAATAAAATTCAATTTATTGTCAGTGAAAAAATTTAAATTTTATTTTTTATCCAAAAAAAATTGTCTTGCAAGCGTATTTTTTCATAAATTAATTTCTTTCTTATAAAGCCAAATTGAAAGCGCAATTCAATTTAAATATTAAAAATTTTAAAAGAATAATTTTGCAAAAAAAAAAAATAATAATGGATGTTTCGCCAAGCAGAATAAGTGGTAACAATACAAAAAACAGTAAGTTGATAATCGGTTTGATTTTTAATTGTGCTTTCTTTTTTTGCAACACCCTGTATTCGTGTTGTGCTAGCAGCCACTGTTGCACCTACGATTCGTCGGGAAAATTCGAAAACCATACCAAAATTAAGCGGTGAACAAATTTTCAAGCAAAAAATTGAAACAAAATCGCTGTCGGATGATGTCAGCAGTGATGTAAATCTAAATACGAATAAGAATGTATGTTGAAACAAAAAAAACCTATAACAATATAACATATATTATTATTATTTATATTTCATTATTTATTTGTTTAGGCAACATCACCAACTGCAGGACAAACCAAAATTCCTATGAAACGAACGGTTCGCTTATTTAAAATTGTACAATTTAACTTTTCTATACAATATTTATTCCTTATTCAATGCAGCCCATTTCAAATATTCAACCTAAAACCACAGCCTCAAATTTAACACCTCGAAATTTGCAACGTCCACAAATGAGATCTGCTTCGAAAATTAGTTTAACCATTAAAGAAGTTGGAGGCGGCAAAAAACTGGAAACAAATGCTTCTAAATTAAGCTTCAAAGGTCATGGAGCAAGTAATGTGAAATCAACTATACCCGCCTCAAAGTGCCTCACAGCAAGAGGTCCAATTGGGCCTGGTATATCAAGAAGAAGCGGTAAGTTTTATTAAGAATGTAAAACATTAGTAGTAGTAGTAGTTAAGAAAACTATTTTTCGATGCTTTTCATTTCAAATTTTTTCTAAAGTGAAAATTAAGAAAAACTTTGAAACTTCAGTTACTTGAAACCACATGAATTTCTTAAAATAGATTTTGAAGTTGGGTGTTTTTAACAGAAAGACTTTAGTAGAAAAGCACATAGTTATTCTTGGATCTAGTTTTTTTTTTCATTATATCGAGCCTATTAACAGAATACCTCATCCCTGGGACTTTGGTGTTTGCTAGACTTTTAAGAAAACATAAATTCGGAATTTGAAGTAGTATTTTCATTACGGTCAGACATAGAATCAGGCATAGAATAAGCTCTATTGATTATAACTCTTCCTCAAATAACGTAGAAAAATAAAAAATGGTCAAAAAGTTATAAACTTAGTCGTGGAAGGGCCTTATGAAAATCAACAAAATCATATTTTGTCGTGAGTTAAAGTAATGTTTCATAATTTGGAGTCTTTTTTAACTTTGGGTTTCGAAGTCTAGAGATTCTGGTATATTGATATTCGTCCCAGAAACAAAATTAAAAAAATTCATAATGTCGAAACCAAACAAATTTGATGTCATTTTAAAGATAATTCTCCAATTAAGAAAACCCCAAAAAATCTTATGCGAAAAAATAATTAGTGTGGGTGCAAGAGCAGCTCAAAGTCGACAAATTTTTCAGTAAAATGTGGGATTGTTCGATTTTAGTTTTTTAGTTCATTGAGTAAGATATATCTGGAAAATAAGTTTTTAAAAGCTGCGTTTTATTCGCCACTTGCTTCTAGTTATGTATAACTAACTAGCAGCGATAATTGTATGGGAAAGCAACAACAAAGAGGCAGAGATAACACGTATAATTATAGCTGTTATGTATACTTAACAAGTAGTTTAGCTACATTAAATTCTATTGTGAACTCCCAATAGTGAAAGAAGAAGCATGACAGTTTGCAAAAAAAAAACAAAAAGGAAAATATTTAAAATAACTGCCGGTAAAAATAATTTAAAATTATCGTTAAATGTTTTTATAAAGGGTAAAAACTAAAAACAATGCCAACGATTAACCGTATTGACTGGGATCCAGTAAAATGTTTCACCTCTAGCTGCTGTGCAGTTTCATTGTGAATAACAATATAACGAAGAAGAGACTTAACAACTTGGTAGTTTTATTTGCACATGTAAAACTAGCTGGCGAATAAAACACAGCTAATGATATCTTGTCGAAAGTTCCACTTTTGTATTTACAATTAATCAAAGGAATTTCTGGTGTTATTTTTTAATCAGGATTTGAAAAGCTAAAAATTCTGCATTGTTTCCAAAGTTAAGTATTTTTGAAAATACGAAAACTGGAAATTTACAAATTTTCGGAGAAAAAATCTAGAAAATATGTGAAAATATGTTTCTGCATTTTTCCTTAATTTTAGAAGACACTTTTCTTAATCGGAATATGGTATGCAAAAACATCCTCCACTTTCTTCTGCTTTCAGGAAATAATTCATTTTAAAAATAGGTCGTCTGAATATGATTTTTTCGACTAAAATTGGAATTAAACTTTTTATGTTAACCCTAAAAGTATGCAATCATGCTGAAAAATGACTAAAAGTGTAAAAAGTCAAAAGTTGCATTCATTAATATCACTTTTATTCAATAAAAATTGTTTAACTTTCTGAAAAGGCCAATATCAACATAACTATAAATAAAAATCAATTTCTTAAAGATCAACACGCTCATTTACCCATTATAGCTTGCGAAATATGATAAAATTGTAACTTTAAGCTTAGTTTAACTTCAGATTTGAGCTTAACAACTTAAAGTTTAATGGCACACGAAATTTCATCAAAATCAGAGCGCACCTTCTATTTTTGTCCTGTCGTTGTATGGGATCAAATCACTGTGTGGCGTAGTGGTTATGAGCGCGACTGATGTGAAAGATGCCAGGGTTTGGTACTTAGTCTAGTCGAAAAATCAACCATAAAAAAAAAGAAAAATTCCGAAGCCACCTCTTGGCTGAAAATGGCAAACTTTCAAGAGTAAAACTTAACTGAGAAAATTTTTTCACTGTCCCCTTTTTTTCTGTTGGTACAAATATAACTCGCACAACATGATTAGATGCGAAAGGCCTTGGCCACAAAAATAGTAGTAGTCATATCCAACCCTTGTTCATTATCTTCAAAGATTAAGTTCCTGTGCCTCAAAAGCGATTCGGGCCCAATAAATGCCTAGTTCGCTGCCTTTCGTTTAAATTGTTCGGTTTCTTCGTTACGTTTATCGCTTTGTGCCTTCCCGGAACACAGAAAATCATTGTGTCTTGACATATTTTAATATCTTAGCAACCAAAATATCTTACCATGAGTTTGAATTAGTCAAAGTAATTAGTGTTTTTCTCATAGGCTCGGATTGTTTAGTTCTTGTCTCATGCTCTCCAGCTGCCTTTTCTATTCTGTGTTGTCTGTGTAGCCTTTTAACCCTTTTGGCACCGAATTGGGTTTTTCAGTTTTTTCAAAAACTATTGCACCGATTGTAAAAAATTTATATTCATTGAAAAAAGAACTGATTGTACTTTAGTTGTTATTAAAAAATAGTTTAGAATTGTTACCTACAACAGAGTGACTTAAATTAAAAAAAAGTAAAAATTTTTTTTTTTTTTTCTATTTTCAATTGCTCACAATTTTGATAATATTTGTCCAATTTTCGCCAAATTTTCAACATGTTATGAAAGTTATTGTTATTAATATCTAAATGATACAATAAATTGACTACAATTTGGAAATTTAAATAAATATTGCTTTATAATAACTATGAACAAGAGAAATTCATTTAAAATAATAAAATAAAATTACTATTTATTATTTTATACAAATTATTTTTTACATCAATTTATTCCTATTGTATAAGGTGATCTCCTTATAATTCAATTTATTTCACTTTAGCTCTTCTAAAAATTGAAACCCGTTTTTGCGCTCAGACTCTCATAAACGAAATAATAACTGAAATGGTTTAAAAAAAACATACGAAAATAATACGAATAATAATTCACTAGTCGGTAAGGCCCCAGTAACTGGGGCTATTTTTTCCTCAATAAATCTCTTTATGAAAAAACAAATATCAAAAAAGAAATAAACTACTCGTTGGTGTTTTTTTTTTTGTTATTTGTGTATGCAGATAATTCTGAGAAATGCCGTTACTCATGTCTTCTCTCTCTCTCTCATTTGTTATTTACTCCCGTTTAAGCAATGATTTTTTAAACGATGAATGCAATGCTTTGTTCAATCAGTGAATTTTAAAGAACTTCTGACGCAAATGAAACCGATTTTAAATCTGATAATTTTTGGCTAACCTCGTCAAGCTCTTTAAATTGATATGATAGTGTAGCACTTCTGGATCTTCTGGAATAAAAATGTAGTTACACTAATAAATGTATAGATAATAATTATAAGTGGATGTAAAATAGTGGATATAAAAAATATTTCTTACAAAATAAAAGTTATCGGCAACTTAAAAAATATTTTCTATTCATAATTGTTATCGAGTGGACGTAAAAAATAATTAGCACGAAATAATAATTATGAATAACATTAAAAATTTAATTTGTGCTGCTATAGTTATCTTGCAATTTTTTGTTGAAAACTTCTTTGGAAATTAAGTTTTGCTATGAGTCACCGGTGAGCCTAAAATCCTCAATCGAAACTTTTTGAAAACCTTTTTATAATAAAATGAGGGTCAGCAAAAGAGAATCTGGACTAGGATTTGCTCTATCGCTTCTACGATCGAGAAAGGGTTGAGTGAAAATTTAATACTAAAATACTTAGTCTTTCTTTAAAAAAAAAGTATCTAATAAAAATGCGCTAAAAAGGTTCATAAAACATGCCTATTGAGGAGCATAGGGTTGTCGGTGAACTATGAAAGTGAACCTTCAGAGGCGTAAAACTTCTGTTTCGATACAAAAAATTGTAACAAGAAATGTGAGTCAGTGAAAACGAATCCGGATTAAGGTGTGTGTTTTTGACAGTTTCCGAATAAGTTCATATCTTTCTTATAATATAATATAATTATAAAAAATGTCTCTAAATTATTTGTCCTGACTATATAATCTGGAGAAAGGTTGGTCAGTTGTAGTCTAGCAGCAATGGTCTCCAGTTTTCTCTTGCAGACACTTCTTGAAATAGCTGTATGATTCACTTTAGTTCAACCCATCGATGGATTGGATCTTATTCTATATTTTAAGGCAATTAAAATTAAAAGCCTCCTCCCCTTGAGCTCCATAATTAAAACAAAATTCATTAAAGATCAATATTTTCTCATTTGAAATTTTTCAGCTAGCACTATATCTTATCGAAGTTTACGAAATCCTAAGATGGATGAAAGTTTAGTCGGACTACCTAAAGTCAATTCTTCTGCAGGAGATCATGAAAGTCATCTTAGTGCACGTGAACGTGTTGCCGAAAATAATAAATTAAAAGTTTTCGAAACATTGCATAAGAAATTATTAGAAATGCAGAGTGATTTTATGCAAAAATATGAAACCATAAAGACAACTTCACCGGAAAAACTAAAAACTGATTATAAATTTATAACGATGGTCAGGAATAATGAATGTAAACTGGTTGTAAAAGATGAATATTTCCAGAAATTACCGAAAAAATTACGTAAGTTAGAAATGGTCTAAGAATACCTAGTATTTAAATAATAATTAAAATATATATTTTCTCAAAAAAAAGCTGCGGAATCAGTAGTTGATCTAAAGGAGAGAATTAAATTCGCCATGGATCATATTTTATTGACATTAATGGATAGTTTAAAGAATGCACAGTGTATTAGAAATGAACAAGAGCGTGTTTTAAGTTTGGAAGATACTCATAATAGACTGGAAAAAGAACAGGTATGTGTAGAGGAATTAAAGGTTCGGATAAATAGTTTTTGATTGAAAAATTTGTTTGTTGCTTCCAAAAATTTAAATGAGTGATGGTCAAATAGCTTAGCAGGCTTACCTTGAACCATAAACTTTCAAAATGAATTTTTTTGTTTTTAATGTGGTTTATTTTCTTCTATAGTCTCAAAAACTTTCCGAGTTATATGAATATTTTAATGAGCTTTGTGCAACAAAAGACGGAGAATGCGATTTGCAAATTGTGAAAATGCAAAAAGAGATTCAGGTTAGAGAGAGAGAGAGAGAGAGATAACACCTTAACACCTTAAGTTAAAATGGTCGATATAAATCATAATTTAATCAATATATTTTAGGAAAGTAAAAAATCATTACAAAACGCAGATAAAAAATTAAACGACTTGAAGAGAGTGCATTCGGAAGAGATCGAAACATTGGAAAAGGGTCTGAAAGAAAAATCCGATGCTGATCTTATTAAAAAGGATATACAAATTGCCGAAGTAAATATTTTAACAAAATTAATAAAACGTAAAAAAGGCAAAACAAAATATATTTCAAATAAATTTTCAGTTAAATAAAAAACTACGTAGTATGGAAAAACAACATGAAAAGCTCAAAAACTCCATCCAGCAAAGTTCTGAAGAGAACATCAGTGAGCATGCGGAGAAAAATAAACTAATGGATGAGCTTAAGGCATGCAGGGACAAGTATGATATGCCATATTTCAATGCATTTAGGCTTTATTGTTAAACATTGTTAAAATAAAAATTTTTCTAATTTTTTTTTTTAAGTATTCATACCCTTACCAAAAAGCTAACACACGCAGAAAATCAATTAACTCATGAGAAAAAAGATAAATCAGAGAAAGTTGAACATCTGAAGAGGCTTTCAATTGATTTGGAAGGGGCTAAAAAGGCATATGAAGAGTTACAGATACAGAAAATGAATAATAAAAATAGTGATCATCATGATCATATTGATGTACGAGAATATATTAAAGAAATATCACAACTGAAGACGGGCATGGAATCTTTGGAAAGAGATAAACATGCGCTGGAGTGTACAGTGGAGAAAATGCGTCAGGTAAAAATCAGTTGAGATCTGAAATGTAGCAGATTTTAAATGCGGATTCACCCACCAAGTGTCGCACTCTATTTTCGGAGTTTAAGTGAAGTTTTCGCTCTTTTAAACTGAGAGCGTGAAAACTTCATATGAAAAATCGAAAAGAAAGTGCAGCACCAGTGCTGTCGTTTTGAAAATTTTAAGGTGAATTGGATTACAAGAGCGGAATTTAAAAAAAAAAACACCTTAAAAATTTTAGAAAATCACTTAGGTAGTGGCTATTATCTTTCATTGAGTTGATTTTATCAGAAATGTTAAAATATACATCATTGTTGTTATTGTGAAGTGGTAGTTCTATCCACTAACCCAATTAGCGCTAAAGTGCCGTTTTATAGCCACATTCTCAGTTACTTTTGGGAAGATTCAAGCGATTGGTTTGATGTTGATTTTATACAGCTTTGCGAGGTTGTCGAAGAGTGGTTTGCCCAGGGAACTTGACCTTTTGTTTCCATAAGGCTGGATATTTATAAAGAAAGTAAACTATCGTTTCCATTACCTTTGGTTGGTTGCAGCTCCGGAAGGAAATACTGTGGGGGATTCCCATTCTGGCTGTTTGCTCTTCAATGTGCTAGAAATCTGTTTTTTTTTTGTGCGTTGAAACCTTAAGAACCTCCTGTTCTTATCCGGTTATGTCGGATTCCTACCGACTAAAACGACCTTTATCTTGTTTAATCCACCCCACAAGACTACCGTTAAGTATTACTTCGCGAGGAGAAAAAGCTTTAAGTCCCACTTCTTTCATCTGAGCGCCTCTCCTGCGCGATGCTTCTGAGCTCCACCATAACCAATGTGGTCATTTTGCTTACAGCTTTTCATATTTCCTTGAATTTGAGCATATGATTAACGATCCCTACGGGCGTAATAGTGTCACCAACAGCACTGTTTAGCGCTGCTCTTAATGGTGCCTTGTCCGCAGTGATCGCAAGTATCGTTTATTACCGTGGCCGAATCTATGTAAGTACACCTTGAAGCATCCGTGTCCGCTGAGCATCTGTGTCAGGTAGAAGTTCACCTCGCTATGTATTCTGGTCAGCCAGTCAGTTAGGTTTGGAATGAGTCGTTGTGTCCATCTCCCATTTTTTGCTTGATACCAGCGACTCTGCCATTTAGCGATTATAATGCATTTCGTATTTACGCGTTGGTTGCAGGTTGTTCTAGACTCTGCACCTGATGTGTTTCTTATTGCAGGTTCTTTTACTACAAGATCTAGCGGGTATAATCCGGCTATGACAAGCGCGTCCTCTTCTGGAATCGTACGAAACGCACAGCATGCCCTTAGCGCGCAGAATCGATATGTCCAGTTTATTCCGCGTACATGTGACTTCAATTTTAGTGCTTCAACTCATATTGGAGTTCCGTCAAGTATTATTGATTTAACAACTCCTGTAAACTCTTCGCCGTTGTCTGCGACTTCTGGCATTCAGCATTATCCTTGATAGAGTCGCTGTTGCTTGTGATGCTTTTGGATGTGCCTTAAAACTGATCCTATTATCAATCATGATACCTAAATACTTTATAGCTGGTTTGATATGTTTGTGCAGTCCCTGACTTTGACGCTGACTACTTCCAATTTTTTTCTGCTGCTTATCTAGACAGCCTCTGTTTTATGCTCTGCTAAGCAAAGCTCCACTGTGTTAAGCCAGTTTTGTATTTTTATGCTAGAAACCTGAGATGATTGCCGTCAGTTTTGACACATCATGTTTTCTTTCAATTGTACTTAGTGGTGTAAATACTAATTCAACCTTAGACTCGTTCAGTGAAGATATCTTTCGCTACCGCTGGTCCGCTATTTCATTTCCCTTAATATTCCAATGTCCCGGGACCCACTAGTTTTCCAGATTTGAAGTTGTTATGGTCGAGTTGAGTGTCGTAGCAGTGGCCTTGCTATCCGATAGGATAGCGAATTGATTTAAGAGGTATAATCTGCTTCCAGTAAGATACACGCCTTCCTTACAGTTAACACTTCTGCCAGTAATACGTCAGCTGAGTGAAAAAATGGCAACGTACTTTATTAATTTATTTTAAAATGAGCTTTATAAAGCAAATCCTTTTCAATTGCATTTAATAGTGCGGACAAACGAAAGGATATTTCAGGCAGATTTAGCATTTCGTTGAACTGCGTCTGAAATGCTGATACAAAAACTATCAAATGACATTCGGAATTTCAGGAGAATTTCCACGAAAATCACTTGAAATGGCGAAAGTAACTCAGCAAACCTCAAACACATGGTTGTAAAAACCAAGGAAAATATAAGATCAATTACATTTCTTTAGACATTTTGCGTTTTGTTCCGAGCTTATAATCTATCAAAAACGAAATTCGATTCTCAATGAAATTTCTTTTTTGCCGTGTGTCCACCTAAATTTTAAATTTAGAATTTCAGCCAAACTCACTCTTGTGTGTTCGCACTATAAGCTTAAAAAGTTTATAATTGTGCCATTTTGCTAAAAGTAATTAATTAATTACACAATAATATCAATAAGGAAATGCCCGATCCATTTACATTTATTGTCAAAAAAATTGATATTTTTCATTTCAGATTAATTTATTGAAAATAAACTTTGATTGAATACTTATAACACAAAAATTTTTTAAACTCAAAACAAAAATAACAAAAATTTTAAATTCTCTGACGAGTGTCGCTTACATTAGCCCTACAAGCTCCTCTTATGATATTCATCTGGTCGCGATTTTGACAGCCGCATCCCCCCCATCGTCGCGTGCTACGTTCAATGGCTCTGCATTATTAAGTAGGCTGAGTTTTGATAGGATCTTTAACTTATTAAATTATTCAGAAAAAATTTCCCTATAAATATCATAAATATTGTTTCACCTAGTTCTATGTAAATTGTCTAAGTAAATTGCCGAAGATCTGAAGGGTTGTGGCCTTTAGCTGCTTGAACTAATAAACTTTTGCATGCGCCAAAGAGTAAGAGTCAAATTGGTATTCTTATCGGAAAAACATTCAGGGTACGGGAACTGTTTGGAAAGCCAGAATTTCTGTGCAGCTAAAAATCAAAGACACTTATAGCATTAGTGAGCTAATTTACTAAATTAATGAACCGAAGCTTGGCCTATTATAGCTTACATCACCCTCTTTCAATCGAGTGCCTGAACGTATTTAGGGAATGTATGCCAACCACACCCGGACTCTCTACCATTTTTTGGTAAAATTAAAAGGTTTGAATAAAAATATGGGAGAAAAAGAGACCGATCCTCCATACAGGGGAATTTTTTCCTAGGCAAATGCTTGTGATTCATTGCCAGATTAGAGACAAAAGTGGATAAATGTCTTGAAGTTTTAAGAAACATTTTTGTTTCCGATTTTTTTTTTTTATCCTAACCTAAGCAATAATTAAATTCAATTTTTTCAAATATTATTCAAAGGCAAAATTTCGATAACACATTGACTTGCCATTACTGATGATATACCTTCCAAAATTGGTCCGATACTAATTTTTTTCAAACGATTATCATTCAGTGGGGAATTCATTGTATCTTTTTATCCTATCGGGGAAATTGTGAATTTCTAGTATCGCCTAGAAGAGTCTACTTCTGCGTTCTGAGTCTGTTTGAGCAACCAGAAATCAGGGGCTCAAGACACTCCTTCATGTGTGATTCCTTGCTGTTTCTACCAAACCCATGCCCGATTTGACAGTGACCGGAACATACCAGTATTCAAATATTGACTCAAGAAGTCTAACTGCTAATATATGTATAAACCAAAAATTGGCATTATGACTGGTACTAATTAATGTTGGCCTGTTACTCGAACATCTTCGGCAGCTGACTAATGTTCCAATGCCATGCAAGAACTTGGTCGATTACTGCAATCGGAAGAGTACCGAAATTTCTCACAAAGTAGTTACTACTCAGTTGAATTTTAGATCCGATATTTGATATGATGACTTCCTGGTTTCAATTCCCTTCTCTGATGTCTTATATTTAATTTCTATCACAAAATAATTTTTACAGGAATGCAATAACCTGTGTGAAATGCGTAGCAAACTAAAAGATGCCGAAAATAAAATCCAGTGAGTAATAAATAAATGATACCTAAAATAATTAATCTTAATTGTCTATAATCAAAAAAAAAAAAAATTAATTTTTCTCCTCCCTTCAGACATTTGCAGCAACGTGAAAGAGATTTAGATGATCGCCCTGATCGTCCAGAAAATCAAGGCGAGGTAAAAAAACATTTATTATTTTTAAATACTTAATACATTCTTTAAAATTCTTATTCACACTTTTAGCTCACTAAATTACGACAATCCGAAGCGGAAAAACGACGTGAAATTGAAAAGCTTAAAGTTGAACTATCTAAGGCTCATTTCAATATTTGCCAACTGGAAGAACAAATACAACGAGATCAGCAATTGCTGGAAGTACGCAGTGAATTAATTAATTCACTACAAACCAATGATAATAGTCAGCGCATACATCTGGAGGAGCTGTTTGCGCAAGTAGGCGAAAAGAATAACAATATCAATGAGGTAGGGGGGGTGAGTTTATAAGTTCACCGTTTGTAGAACGACAAAATGACAACTAATTAATTGACCACTTTTGCAATTTTCGATTTACTCATTTATTTAGCTTAATACGGAACTGCGTACTAAATCCGAAGAATTCCGAAATCTCTTTACGACCTTGAGTACTAAACAAATGGAACTATCACGGCAGGAACATATGATTAAACTGCTCGAGGAGAGTAATGAACGTAGTCAAATGTTGCGTGTAAAACAGGAGGAAAAAATCGGTCGTATGGAAGAGGAGATTGCACATTTGAAGCAAACTGTGTAAGTTGAAGATGGGAAGAGTTTTGTTTTCAAAGCTAAGTATTTGTAAATGTATAAGTGATGCAATAATTGGAAGTGTTTCAAATGAATGGTGATTGTTTGAAAGAGTGCATTCTTTTATTTATATTTCAATTACCATTCTTCTTATTGGATTGAACTAATGCAATCTTTTCCGTATCAGCGATCAAGTTTCACAATTCTCAATTTTTTGTTTTTTTTTATTAGGAGATTGTACTCAATGTTGGAACTGCAGTTTCTTCAATATTAAATCAAGATATTTTGATTGAAAGATTCTATTTTTCTTATTATTAACTTCGATTGCTATTATTTAATTCCGAATATTTTAATTTTGCTATATTGTTAGATCATTAAGATTTAAAATTTTTGAATTCCCATTGTTTGTTTTAAGGGGGCCCTGCACTTTCTCGGTCTGAACTTTTAGCAATTTTCATTGGACTGATAGATTGATAAAAACGTATTTTCTGACTCGGGAATTTTTTCGATATATGTATATTTAAAGACTTCAAGTGTAAGAAAAAATTGTGTAATAATTAAAAAATAAAAAAATTGTATATAAGGTTTTTTTTCAGTTTCATGGAGGACTCTTTGAAAATCGTCATTAACTGGTATGCACGATTGCGATGCATATTCGAATTTCAAACCATCAGATCCATAAAATTTTTTTTTAGTTATGTCCACGCCAATAGTAAAAACTTCGGTTCAAAGTTTTGACTATCGATTTTTAACATATAAAATATACTTACGTTCGGCACTATAATTGTCTATATCTTCGAAAGTACTCGGAGTTTCTCCCTGAAATGTTCACAAAATACTTTCGAAACTCAATACTTTCAAAAAGGGTACTTTTGAAAAAAACGATTTTTCCAAACTGAGAAAGTGCAGGGCTCCTTAAAGATTCAAAATCTATTTTATACCAAGAATTGGTATTTATTTCCTTAAATGAAATATTTTATGTTAATGATTGGGATTAAACTATTTTCAGTACTCAATCACTTTTCAATTTAATTGGTATTTTCAAGGGCTGCTCGATTAATCGTTTAATCAAAAGTTCTGATTATTCAATTATTCGATTAATTAAGATTTTGATTAATCAAAATGTAAACTATTCGATTATTCACGATTTTAATTAATCAAAATTGAAATTCGATTAATCAAGATTCTGATTATTCGAATAAAATATTCAAACAATTTTTTTTTCAATACTTTTTTTTGCGTTTGTATTTACCGAATAAACTTCTTATTAATAAAAATTGTAAGCTTCTATGGAAAATTGCTGGCTCTCTAAAGATTAATCAAACAAATTTTTTTCATTTTCTTTGATATAAATGCGACCATTCAGAAAATGGATGCGTGTAAATCGTAAAGAGATATATTGAAAAAAAAAACAAATTGAAAAATATTTTGTGCTAATAAATTTTTTCCAAGTAATCGAAATCTTGATTAATCGAGTAATTTCAATTTTGAATAATAAAAATCCTGATTAAATTTGCTTTTTGAATAATCAAAGTCGCGACTAATTGAATAATTGATTGATCAAACATTTTGATTAATTAGAATTTGGGATTGAAAGGTTAATCGCACACTTCTAGATCGGAATTTACACGATTTTTCTTTTAATCTTAAACATTATGATTTGTTTGAAAAATTGGTATTTTGAATTCGCAATCTTTATGATTGATTGAGAGATTGAACTCTTTTGCATATCAATGAATATGTTTCGTATTTTTCAATTTCACCATCACTGATTCCAAACCTTGCGAAATAAATATTACAAAATTTTTGCATCACTTACACATATACTAAACAATAGCTTTATAATTTCAAAAGCTTAAAATGAAAGCTTTATAAGAAATCTCCGAATCTTATATTAGTTTAAAATGCAATTTATTATTTTGTAGAAAAGTTTATCAGCACCACTGCCAAAATCCTTACTTACTACAATACAAACCCAATCTAGCATAAAGATGGTAAACGGAAAACTTTTTCGTTTTTATTAAAAACAAAAAGCAAAAGCACGTACCGAAAAAAAGGTGTATCAAAATTTATAAATGAAAACAAAAAAACTCTTTTGAAAGTTTTACTATCACAAATATACATATGTAAATAAATGTAATTAAAAAAAAAATAAATATACATAATTAAATAAAATTAATTATTAAAGTAAGCTTGAAGAGCTTTTAAGTTTTAATATGCATATCTAAAGTTTTCCGTTAATCACTATATTAAAGCTTTCAAGAAAGTTTTTATAAATTTTCATTATTTTTCTTAAAAAAAAAAAAAAAAAATAGAAACTTTTGTGTACTACATTTTGCCACACATTATTTTTTGTTTGTTCTAGTTCAATCTATCAAAATAATGTACTGGGGAATGCTGGTTGCAAAAATCTACTCTTTTCACCTGTAGCAGCACCGGAAGATTATAATGAAAACTTCTATTACTATACAAGTGAAAGGAGACGCAAACGCCAGGTGGATATAAATGTAAAAAAATACGAAGCATAAAAAGGTGCGCAAATGTTCAAGTGCTCAATCAGTATTGAACAAACAAAAAAAGCTTCATCTTCTTTTACCACATATGCGAATCTTGAATAACGTGCTAATATAATGAGTGTGTCTGTAAAATTGTTTCATATGTTTGTCCTGCTTTTGATTATCAATGATGTTTTTTCGTTTTCCTTCTCTTTTGGAGCGGCAAAAGCTAAAAGAGAAGAACCTCTGCAGCTGTAATTTTCTTTACATATAATCAAAATTTTAATAAAGAAATTAATGTATTATTTGACATATTCCAAAAATTTATAAATATATTTTATTTAAACTTTTTGTTTGTTATTTTGTAAGAATTCATAGATCATGCACCTGGGAAAATTCGAAGACCATGTGTAAAAAGCTTTTGAGCTTTCATTTGTGATACTTTAGTTAAACTGATTTCAATGCTCGGTATCATTAAAGTTCGACTACAGTTTCGCACATCACTGCCATTGACTGTGAATATTGAAACTGGCTGTAACTGGAAATTGTCGAAAACAAATTCAATATCTGTTTAATCCCAACATATATCTTACCTACATATCATTGTAATTTAAAAGGGCATAACTACGTATTAAGAATTTCTAATGTTCTGCTATAAAAATCTAGAGCAATCAATTAAATTTATTAAATGATTTTTGTATATCATGGACAATTTTGTTAAGACAATCATCATGCCGCATAATGAGAACAAAACGGTTGAAACTATGGACTCTGAATTTTATATGATTTATGTTAGATGAGATGAGATTTCACATCTTAAAAAATAAGTGAAATTTTTGGTAGTGAATTCTTTGGTGCTAATGTCTTTTTGCTATAGTATTATCATGATTTACTTAAGGTTTTTGTTTTCAGATTTGCTTTCAGATTTATTTTTCTTTTAAATAATCTTGCGTGGTTAAAACAACATAGCACCTTCTGATTAAAAACTAAGATATGTAGGTATTATTTGCAGTCATATTAATTTTTGAGATATTAAGAAAAAACTTTTCAAGTTAATTCTCTGTATTTGTTTCTTTGTGGTGTTTATTAATGTCATAGAGTAACACTTCTTATTTGGATTTATGTACTTCTTGAACTACTTCAAGTTGTTAGGAAACTGATAGCAGATTGCTGCGAGGGCTAAAAAGTTACTAAAAGTAGTTCCGCGGTTGCACTTTGTTTAAAATTAGTCAGTACCCTTTACAAATAGTAAGTAGTTATTTTAGTTCCAATTGTTTCGTGTTTTGGAAAGAACGTCATTGGTTTTTGTAGGAATTCAGAAAGACTCAAAGCTATGATCATTACAGAAAAATTAGAGAACCTATTTAATTTTCATTTATGTCAATAGAAACTTTCAAAATTTGTGAAAATTGTGGCCACATAATTAAGTCACTAGAACAATATTTTATGTTGAGTTTGAAAAATATTTTGTATTAGTAATCCAAGAAATTTTTATGACGTCATTTTGCGGTACCTTTAGTTGCCTTCAAAAATATTAAGAGCAATTAGAAAAAAATGACGTATTTTGCGGGCAGTCGGCAATTGATTGTGAGGGTATAAAAGTGGAAGTGGACATATAATTAACCTTCATCCATTTCTCATTTTCGCAACTTAAAGAGAGTTTGGTTTGAAAAACGATTGAAATAATTAGATATGTGGTCTAGAACAAAAAAATTTACATATCAAAGCCATATTCACATCATATATTTGTTTATTGTTATTTTTGGACCCGCTAGGTGGCGCTGACGTCACACGCTGGGGCCGCTCAATATAAGTGAGTGCTCGAAATTCCAAAATTCGTTTTTTTCAACCAAACTTATTTGAGCTATACTTTTTAAGTAGATTTTAAATGATTTAACCCATTGATGACCACGATTTAACCCATTTGTGACCAAAGAAACATAAACAGATCGCAATGTCACACCAAAGTCATTTAAACGTAATTTGTAAAGTAAATTTTAAATGATTTAACCCACTGGTGACCATTATTTAACCAATTGGTGACCAAGGTAACATCAGTTAAACAAAATTTTGTATTTTAAAGCTTTCTGTACAATTTAAAGGAAGCTTTCATAGTTAAAACCTTGTGTAAAACTAAAAATTGATTGGAAATGTCTTCTAAATCTTTACGGTTAACTTAAAAAGTTTAATTTTTATAAAAACTGGAAAAGCTATATACATTTAATTTATTCTTAAGCAAAATCAAAAATTCTCTTTTAAAAAAAAACGAGGCAATTATTTTAAAACGATTTTATTTTCGAACGGGCAAATTGATTGGGCTTTTATCTTCAGATTCTAATTACCGAATGTTTGTATATTAATGTGGTATTAATACATCCCCAATCACTTTGCCCGTTCGAAAAAAAATGTATGTTAAAAATTTACTTTAAAAAAATTTGAGATAAGTTAAAATTTTTGCAAATAAAACTTAGATTTTTCGCACGAAAAAAAAAACAAAATTTGGTAATTATTTGCATCCCAGTACCAAAGGTAAAATCTAAGCGAAAAATTAAACATCATAAATTTTATTATTTTTAAATATTTTTGTTAAAAACATATGACTTAATTATATGACATATGAGTTAATTATATGATTAAACCAACCCAAAACTAATTTTGCATAAAACTTTTTTTCTATTTGACAAAAAGTCTTGTAATTCGGCAATGGAATTCGAATTTTAGTGTTGGGCTCAACGAACAAAAGAGCGAAGGCGTCGACGTTAGAAGCTTGGCCATACCACTTGGACCTAGAAGCAGTGGGAAGTCTAACATTTACTGTTGAGGAAAGGCCAGAGAAAAATGTTTGCCCAACTATGTTCTTAAATCAACTTTAAATTGAAAGTGGATTGCTCTGTCAGCTCGAACCAATATTTTTTTCATTCGCTAGGGCATTGTAAATGCGCCATCAAACATGTAAAAAAAAGACAAACCCCAGCTTTCAAGTTCTAGAAGAGAGGGTTCCAAGGTGAACAGGGCCCGAAGGTGAACACTATACGCAACACTGAACGCTTAATATCGTTGTTGCTGTTCGCGGAGGCGAAATTTTTGGTTATATCTCGTATTAGTCGTACGAATTAATTAATTAATTATCTCGTGAATAGTCGTACGAATTAATATGCGCAACAATTTCAGGGTTCATCTCGTCGAACAAGAAATGGTATTCATGGGGTTTGGGTACAAGTAAGTGTAGTCAAACCCCTGGATGGATTTGTTAAGATTGGCTCGAAAATTAAAATTATGGCCGTTTGAAAAAAAGATGGACAAAAATCGAATAAAATTTTTTAAATATTTGACATTTTGGTAACATTCAAATTTTCGAAAATAAAATGTCGGACTCAATATGTCGGTTTTGTCATAGTTGAAAACCACTAAACCAAACTTTTTTTGGAAATATTTGTACTAAAAACCCTTAGGAACAACGGTACGAAGAAAAGGTGAAAGATTGGTATAGAAGTTCAAACATCAAAGTTCAAAATAATAGATAATAATCAGGTCAGTACCCCATTTAAAAAAATCATAAATTTAAAAGTCGTGTTGAGAAAAAAAATACGTTTTCGTCAGAGTGTTGATTGTCGATGGTCTAAATGAGCTTTACTAATGTAATTTTATCGATGGCTGCGCTATCTACAAAACGAAAGTGACTATAGAGCGTGGTTATCCTTATACCCAAGAATTACAGATCTGATGAAAACCATTTCTATAGCATTTGCTACCGCGTAGAACTCAAACGATAACTACGTTTTGCCATCTATTTAATTATATAAATATGAAAATAATTATTTTTTACATAAGCTTAATAAACCTCTAAAGTTAAATAAATTTAAATAAATATTAAATGAGAAAATATTTATGTTGAGAAGAGAAATATACTATAAAAACTAATATAAAGTAAAAAATAAATATTTGTCTTGCCATTTTAGGTAAACAGTTCCTTTTAGCATTAACGAGTATGAACAAGAGTGACTATTTTTGTTAATTCATATTTTAATATATTTTAGAAAACCCCTAAAAATTCAAAAATAAATTTAAAAAGAACTACATGCCAAGTCTTAATGTAGGTAGTCAAGTATCATTCTTCCTTCATCTTTCGACCGTTGTCCCTCGAGAAGTCAAAGGTAGAATGATAATTCACTACTTCTCAAAGAGTGCACATGCACCCGTTTAGCATATACTGGAATTAATATGACTTATATTCAAAAAAAAAATGTAGTTAATTGCTTATAAATATTTTGAAATTTGTTACGACCATATAATTTCGTTCCATTTCATTTCATTCCATTTTTGATATAGATTACACGCTGCTCAGTTTAATAAATAGCCACAGAAATCTCAACGTATCATAGCATATTTTACTTTATTTTATTCGGCTCACAATTAAATGAAATAAAGATACGATTTAACGTTAGAAGCATCTTCGTAAATATTTATAAGAATTTTTATTCAGTAATTTGAGATGATTTTCATTTACTGCTTGAACGCTTTGTTCAGTTGTTAATTAAAGTCTGTAGCGAAAAGTTTTCAATTCAAATAATAATATTATTTGAAAGTTTTAAATAAAAGAAAGCAAAGTATTTTGAAGGATATTGCCAATTTAAATTAAGGTATTTTTATGGATATTTTTGAAATGTGAATAAAAAAGGACTTTTTTGTGAATAGTGAACTATTATTAGATGTGATGAACAAAATGTTATTATTTTTTTTTTAATTTCATGACTCACACAAAACATAAACAAATTAAAAAAAAAATGAGTGCTGCTAATTCTTGGAACCCAAAAAAACTAAGTTGAAAAATAAATACTTTTAAAAAGTGCCAGATTTAACATATCACTTGTAAAAGTCAAATAAATTCTTCGTTCTACGTTAGTTTTTATTTTATTTTACCGCTTGATAGTAATGAAAACAGTGATTATATCTACGAAACAACTTACTTCCCAACATTATATTTTTAAATTGTCCTATTAAAACAAAACTTGTGGAGATAAAGTCAGGGCAAGTTGATATATAGGAAGAATTATGTGTTAGAAAAAGTAGCTCAAGAAAATTTGATTTAAAAAAATTATGTATATATATAAGCCGAGCTTTATATGAAATCGCTCAGAAATTTAGAACTCGTTTTTCATTGAAAATCCAGGATATATGTGTCAAAATATTGAAGTAGGTTAGGTTAGGTTAGGTTGGAGTGGCAGCTTTCTACTTTAAAACACACTTAAGCACATATTAGGCTCATTGTGATACCACACACTTCCCCATTTACGAAGAGAATGTTTTAGTTCTCACGCTCTTAGTGAACCAAAGGTTTTGTGAAATTTACATTTTTACACAATTTTTGATAATTTTTTTTAAAATTCAAGATTTTCGACGGTCTGGAAACTTGGCTTGTGTAGCCAGAAAAAAAAAGTTTTGTTCCAAAGAAAAATTCCTTCGCTTACTGAGAGGCTATTACAGTTTTAAACTATGCAGTAAAAATTCAGAACGATTGGTGAAGTGATTTTTGAAAAACCTCAAGAGGATGTGCTTTTAGAAAATGCAATAAAAAAATTTTTCGATTTTTTCGGCCAACACAAGTGTAACATATATTACACCTTAATATTTATGGATGATACTTTGGACAAACTAGTAAAGAAAAAGAAAAATGAGTCCAGGAGCTTTAGTCTCCTCCAGGCAAGAGTTGGGCATTTGCACATGAAAGTAGTTTAGGTCTAAAAATCAATTCTTGAAATAGTCTCCAATTTATCTAAAAATACACAAGTTAGTAAAAGTTTTATCAACAAATAGTTTAATTTCAATATAGGCAGAGAGTTAAAAAAAAAAAAAAAATTAAATAAAAATATTTAAAGCTTCATTTCAACTGAAGTTCTTTTGATTATTTTCTACAGATACAGTGATGGCAATTCACATAAAGCCAACGTGTTCCAACACATATGTATTTTTTTTTTTTTTTTTTTTGAATTTTCAATCTGGTTTCCTTGTGGGCATCAGTAAGTGGAAGCTTCTTTTATCTCATCAATATTTGTCTAACACGTCTGTTCACGATTTCGAACATAATTACGATTTTTCCCATAATTTTCGCCTAGTTCTAAATAATTACACTAGTTTACAAATTAAAAAAAAATTTCTGTGCTAAAGATGTTACTATTTTTCTTTTTTGTGCTTTGGGCCACTAAACTCGAAAATGGTGTCAAAAAATTTTTTTATCGATAGGTTTTCGAGATATAATTTTTTGAAATTTTTTTTTGTTTTTTCCGAAGGTAGTTTGACTGTTTTGACCATATCTCGAGAAGACAACAACCAATATGATTGTAAAAGCTATCAAAGATAACTAATTTACCAATAATTATTTTTTACTGCATTTTCCAATCCACTCAGTAGTTTAAGTGCAATTGGTCAAAAATGAAACAAAAAACCTTTTTTTGGACAAAAATTTAAATCGAAAACTCACTTAAAAAATAATAAAGACTGAAAAACGTAAAAATATGACCTATTTCTTAATTTTTACATAAAGTTTGCACTTTTACGTAGAGAACCCGGTATTTATGAACTATGGATAAATACCGTAGCTATGACCAATTATGTACGAAGACCAAAATTCAACTTTTTCTCTATATTTGTATTTTTCCTCATTTATTACGTATATTATTGTTTTATTCTGTCTCTCCTTGTAGTAGGATATATAAGAGTATGTGTAGGAATTATGTTTTCGCAATTGAAACGCTTTTTATTGAAAAAGTTATAAAAATGTTTATTAATATAGCGGACATAAGTATATACAGGGTGACAATTGTAAAGTGACGCAAGTTTAATACTCTGCAGCAAGCTTTGCCATTTACCGTTACTTTAATTTAAAAAGCAAATTCATTCATCATTGGCTTTGCTTTTAATTTCATTTGAATTTTTGTTATTACATTTTGAAATTTCCATAAAAATGGATAAGGAAAATATTCGTCGTGAAATTATGAAATTTCATTTGGCAAATTATAGTAGCCGTCAAATTGCAAAGGCTTTAAATTTGTCAAGTCGTACGGTAGACCGAGCTATTATTCGATATAATGAAACTGGGGGTTTTGGAGATAGAGACCGGGGAAAATTTTCAACAGTTGCCACTACTGGTTTAACAGAAAAAATTCGTAAACGAATCAAGCGAAATCCAAAGCGCTCAATGAGAAAAATCGCTAAGGAAGTGGGAGTAAACCGTGAAACAGTGCGAATCATTGCAAAATCAAAGCTTAATCTTAAGCCGTACAAGCTCCGAAAAGCTCAAGATCTGACACAAAAAAAGAAAGATTTGCGACTGCAAAGATGCAAGGCGTTGCTACGCTCCTCCGTGTTAAAAAATGTTGAAAATATCTTGTTTACAGATAAAAAAATTTTCACGGTTGAACAAAATTTCAATGCGCAAAATGACCGAATGTGGCTAACATCATCATCGCAACAAAATAGGACTGTTGGCTGAGTTCAAAAGCCAGCTTCCGTTATGGTATGGGCTGGAGTTTCCGCTAATGCCAGAACCCCTCTAATATTCGTTGAAGAGGGTGTTAAAATTAACCAGGTTGTTTATCGGAGCATTTTAAATGAACATGTTCTTCCCTGGGCCCAAGATACATTTGGAAATGAAAACTGGACTTTCCAGCAAGATTCTGCAAACATGGATAAAAGACAATTTTTCTGGATTCATAACATCTCAAGAATGGCCATCATACTCCCCAGACTTGAATCTATTTGGAGTATTTTAGAGAGTAAGGCTTGTGCATCTTAACACCACAGTCTGGAGTCGCTGACAAACTCATGAGAGAAAGCCTGGACTGAAATTGATCAGGAAGTCCTGCGGCGAATAGTCCTACGATTTCCGGATCGATTGAAGGCATGTGTGCAGGCTAAAGGAGATTATATTGAATGAGGTGGGGTTCAAATGAATGCTTATATATTCAGCAATGTTAACACTTAATTGTAGTTAATGGAAGTACGTCCTTTTGAAAATAACTGCTGAAATGTGTGCATCACTTTACGATTGTCACCCTGTATATGGGACATTCTCTGTCAACGGGAGCCCCCCCTGTCTAAAATTGGTTAAGGTATTTCAGGGCATGTTTGGGCTCAAATGAAAGCTTATTATTTCTAGTTTCAAATGCAATAAGGCTTTTTTTGATTTGGCATGATGGCGGACCAATATGGCGGCTGCAACTCTACCACTTCACCTTGAAAAAATAGTTTTATCAAACGTACGTTTACCCAAGTCATCATAAAACAACGGGAAAAGCCTCTTTTTGTGTAATTTCAGTTGATGAACATGAACCTTACATTATTTTTCACGGGAAATGTTACGTGTCGTCCCTAACCTCAAAAAATGAAAAATCCCAAAAAACAGTTTTTCGTTTCTCACGAAAGATGGCATTTCAGGCTACATTTTTTGCGAAGACAGAGTTTTGTAGCTTGTCATTCGTGTAAAAAGTTACATTGATTTGAAAATGAGTGAAATTTTTGAAGAAATACGCTACGTGATGCTTTTTTACATAAAAAAAGTAAAAACACTGCAAAAACATTCCGAAAAATTTTGCGGTTTACGGTGAGGATGCTTTAACAGAACATACCGACCAACTTTAGTTTGCTCGATTCCATTCTGCAAATTTCGATGTTAAAGATGCGCCTTGCTCTGGACGGCCAGTCACTGAAAAAACCGATGAAATTTTGTAACTGGTGGAGCAAGACCGGCACGCAAGCTGCCAGCAGTTAGCGGAGGCACTAACCATCAACCACATGACAGTTTAAAAAAGGTTGGCTACTCAAAGAAGCTCGATGTTTTGGTGTCACATGAATCAACACAAAGAAATTTGATTAACAAAATGACCAACAGTGAAACGCAACGAAATCGAATCATATTTGAAACAAATCATTACGGGTGATAAAAGTGGATTTAATACGAGAGTATTAAACGAAAAAATCACGGTCAAAGGCCGGTGACCTTCCACACTTCAAAGCCTATATTGACAGCAAACAACGTTATGTTGAGTGATTGGAAGGGAATTGCCTATTATGGTCAAACATTCAATTCTGATCTCTACTGCACACAACACCGTTTGAACGAAGCAATCAAGAAAGAGCGATCAGAATTGGCCAACAGAAAAGGTGTTGTCTTTCACCATGATAATGCCAAGCCACACCCATCTTTGATGACCCGCCAAAAATTGACTGCGCTTAGCTGCGAAGCTTTGATGCACCTACCTTATAGCCAGGACATTGCACCGTCTGACTACCATTTGTTTTAGTATCTGCAAAATTCTCTTGATGGAAAAAAAGTGGCCGACAGAAGAGCCGCCAAAAATCACTTGGCCAAGTTTTGCGCCTATAAACCACAGAATGGTTACATCGATGGAATTATGAAGCTACCGGAAAAATGGCAAAAGATCATAGATAATAATGGCCAATATGTACTTGATTAAAATTGATTTTTAATAAAGAAAATTTTTGTTCAACACCAAGCACCAAATTTGAAGCACCAAGATCATATAATGTATTGAATATTGAATACAATAAACTTGCGACCACGTCGACCGATGAAAAACCACCGTGTCTCTAAACAAAAAAAACTGAAAATACTTTTTATATGACCAAATATATGGCTCATTGATTTTAATTAAGCGAAAATTTCCGATATTAGCTTGTTATGACTATAAAGCTCGGTTTAACCCATTTCAGGTACCAGAAATCGTGATCCAATGCTGGCAATTTCGAAAACGCTATTTCTTTTTATCTCAAATATAACATTTCAGTACTTAACCAATTTCGGCCTGCTGGTCGATTGATCAGGCAGTCCAGTTTTATTATTTTCTTGGAGAACCTATTGGGTAAATTCTTGTTTTCAACTTTTATAAAAAAAAAATGTTACCTTCCTCAGACTGCTCTACATAACTGAGGTTAAGTTAAGTTAATGGCTGCCTGATCTTTTAGGTCATCGAAAATATATCTAACTGTGGTTTCCATACGGGAATCAGAACTTGATATTCGCAAAGAATATATATTACAGTTCTTGATCTTGCTTGTTGTCACAGCTCCTGTATGGATATATGTATAGTCTTTCTGCTTATATTTCTACAGAGCAATGTCCTGGAGTAATCCCATTAAGGTGCAATCAACAGTGAAGAGTTACTTCTGATGTAAGAAAATGAGCATGACTTAATCGATTTCCCTCTCGGCACTTATCTGATAATAAGTAAATGCAATTTATAAAGTTAACTTCGGTAATTTCTTAAGTTATAAGCTTAAGTTATTTTTACCCAAAAAAAATATAATCAAAAAATTATTTTACATATCTTAATTTTATTCGCAATCTTTTCATAGCAAAAACGAATACTGATTAAAACTCATAAGAAATGTTTGTAAATCTTGTGTATTTTTCAGTCTATATATATGAGATTAACAAATATAATTTTACCACCTCAACAAGAAATATATTAACAAATTAAGAAATAAATAAAAACATATACCAAAAACAATCATTGCCTACTTCACATTGCACAATTGCTACCCACTGATAAGGAAATATTTTGGATAACGAAAGATCAAGAGATTTAGATATGGTTTCTTTAATTTGTCTTTAGTCACAACACAATACATACATATGAGAAACATACATTCATATACAACTTGTAGGTACAGTGTGCGACAAAAAAACTGATTCGATAAAAGTTCGGCGTTTTGTATAATTTAAGTAACGTATTGAAACTTTTTTTCTTATACTTAGTTATGTTTTTGGATAATATAACAATCAGGGTTCAGCTTTCCAATTTTCCAAAAATCGCTAAAAACGATTTTTTAGGGGTTTCAACCTCAGCATGAAAAATTCATATAGAATCACTAGAAACTATCTTATTCGCACAAGAAAAGCTGAAATTTGCAGGACAGTGTTGTTATTGAAAAATCGGGGAGATCCAGTTGATTTTTTTGTTATACTCTCTTCGGATAAGTGAAACAGCATCAAATATATTATTTTTCTAGGGGGTAACCGATGTCTCGAAAAAATTCGATCACTCCTAATATACACATAGTTAACCCATTAAAGCCTGCCCATAGATCCCGCAGCACTATTTTCTTAAAAATCGTTGGAGATATTCACATAGGGAATAGAAGTTGTCGTACTAAATTTTAGATTGGTAACTTCACAAATTTTGGAGACTTGGAATGGGTATTTAAATATCCAACTGACTTTTCTGGGTTCTTAGTCTACATGAAATTTGTTATATGTTGAAATAATATTCTTTTATTTTTTTAATTAATTTTTGCAATAAAAGTTTTATAAAAACTTTTTTCATATTATTTGTACATTTTGTATGTACATTTTATTGTGCGTTTTGCCGGTTGGGTATTTAAATACCTAAGTCAGAAAATTGGCTCCAGAGACTAGGTTAGCTCAGGAATCGCGAATTTTTTTTCTGTAATCAATGAAAGGCACTGATGAGTAAAGAGCCATGACAATTTTCCCCTATTAACCTACTTTTCACTATCTTTTATATGTCAATTTTTAGGTTTTTGAAAATTCGCTAAATTTGACCTTTGAGAAGGGCAGGAAAATGTTGAAATTCTACCTAACTTGCTAGAGATAATTACTTGCTCCATTTTTCCTTAATTTATTATAGAAAACGTGGGCCCGATATTTGCTACCAGTCCCGAGATATCCAATTTCTTGCCCACACTCCTTTCTTTTTAAGTATTTAAATATCCACCCGGCATTAATGGGTTAAAGTTGCCAGACACGAAAAACGAAAAATCTGATTTTCCACTAACGTATTGTTGAACATTTTGTTTCGTAGATCACTCAAACGTATAGTATGTTCAGCAAAATTGTAGAGTTAATCAATCCGTGTAGATTTGCCACAGAGAGGATGAAGAAAAAATAAAATTTGTAAAAATCTACAAAGATCCCTTAAATATCAGAAACTTCCAGTGTCCCCCCTCCCCCCACCCCCCCTCAGCCTACGCACATCACTGGTACTGAACAATTTTAAATAATGGAACAAAAATAAAGCACCAAGATCATATAATGTATTGAATATTGAATACAATAAATTTGTGATCACGTCGACCGATGAATAACCGCATGTGTCTCTAAAAACTTGCTCAGCTTTATTAAAAAAGTTAGAGTGAATTGATCCGTCGAGGTTGTATTTTTTTGGTGAGTATAAGTTTAACTTGATAGACCCCCACAGAGGTCAGAGAGTTAGGCGTAGAAAAGAGCAGCGGTTTAGTTCAGAATTCTAGCAAACTGCTCTAAAGCAAAAGCCATTCGTTATGGCTTACTTATTTTTTCGGTATGATTAACCCTTTATTACCAGTGTGCTGATAAATTTATCAATCAAAACAAATTCAGGGTAATTGTCAGCCTTTTATCTTTCAAATGTAAGCACTGCCATTCTAAACAGTACCTAAATTGCCCCTGAAAAAGCCAGAATTAAAATTTCATTCACCACTTATTGGCTTTTATGGGAGAGAAAATACAGATGGGTCACGAACTGAGGATGGAACTGGGGCAGGAGTTTTTGGCCCAAGAATCAAGCACTCTGTGTCGATAAGGAAATATCCTAGCAACTTTCAAGCTGAAATTCATGCAATTAATATATGATGGCAAGATATCGTTATAATGTCGGACAGCCAGGCTGTCATTCGAGCACTATGCTCCTTTGAGCTCACTTCTGAGCTATTGTAGGACTGTTTGAGCAAACTCAATCAACTGGGCAAGGACAATAAAATCGCTCTATGTTGGGTCCCTGAACACGTAGGAATAAAGGGAATAAAGGCGGCAGCGTCCACTTTCGAGGTCGCCTGAACCCTTCTGTGGAATAGGAGATAAGAAGAAAGGAACAAGAGGTAAGAACTCTTTACCAATCTTCCGGGACTGAGGCAATCCAAAGCGCTTCTAGGTAACTATAATGAGAGTAGATATGCATTCTGCATTGGTCTCAACAAAAACAGTTTGCGCATATTAGCTAGTATTCGGACTGGGCATTGCGGGCTCAGAGAACACCTTTGTAAAATAGGGGTTGAGGAAGATGAATCATCAGAACATATTTTAACTCAGTGTGGAGCACTGATCCACAAAAGAATGAAATGTTTGGGTATGTACCAAGTGCTCAGTCCTGAACTAGCAATACTCAAATTCTTGAGGTGGACTAGATTGGATGAGATACTCTAGGCAGATTAGACTAGATAAAGAAGAGAGACGTACAATAGATCTTGCAGGTCGCGATACAATGACAAAAACCTCTCTAATACAATATAAGAAAATGTGCATACTTATAAGTACAAGATTTTATGGAGACCATAACTCTGGTACTTTAATACAAATTCAGAATTTTCAAACAATTTGTAAGTATTTCAGTTTTTGCATATGTTCATAGAATTTCTATTGAAGATTTTACTGCTACAAAATCTATTCAAATATCATAGAAATCCACAAATGCTTGGCTATAAACCATAATTAAAATTCTTGACCTTAGTTCACATTTAAAAAAAAAAAAAAACAAATCGAATTTTTGTCTCACAACATTCATTATTATTTTACGCAGAAAAAAGTGTATTGAACTCATTTCATTTGCAGATATGTGAAAGATTTCTAAAAAATTTCGCTTGTTATTTCTAAGATTATCGGAAACTTTTTTATTTATATATTTTTAAAATATTTTTAGTGCATTGTTTCTAGAGATACAATTAAATAATGTTCTGAATATAAACAAACAAATAGAAAAATCACAGTTGTTTAAAATTGATTTATTGCATCAAAGTCCATAGACTTCATATAACTACATAAATATTCATACACCATGAAGTTTAAATTCATTGAAAGTTTAAATTCATTGAAAAATATTAATAAGCATATTTGTAAAAATGTCTTTGTTTTAAAAATAATAAATGCAATGACATCTGTAACCATAATTTTTTAACTCTAATTACAAGGTTTCCAGTTTAAAATCAGAAAATAGTGAACTCTTATGAGACACGATCAGTTTTATGCTGTACAATCACTAGCGGATCCTTGTGGGAGATTTAGGGTTAAGCGACTTAAAAATTGGTCATAAATCAAAACAAAATTTTAAAGGGGTAAAAAATTAATTAATCATTACTTATTTTAATAGCCATCAACTTACTGCAATTAATTTATTTACTAATGATTAGAATTGTCTACATTTACTTCTAGAGTGCAGCAATCATTCGAATGATCAAAAAGATCTTTTATTTTTATTTTTAACCAATGGATCTATTTAAAGAATTTTACTAAAATATTATATACATTCCTATGTTTATCTATGTATTCATGTATGCATCCACAATCTACACAAAAACATTGACCATGTCCACCCTGTAAATATAGAATATATAAATGCTGATAACATTCTCTATGCCATATCTCTACTCACCAATACGGTGAACAATGTAAATGTTCATTGACTCATTGGTGCTAACATGGCCCATTAGCTCAGTTGGTTAGAGCGTCGTGCTAATAACGCGAAGGTCGCGGGTTCGATCCCCTCATGGGCCACGAAATTAAATTTTTTTGTTTTTGATTTTTTTATTTGTTTATTTGATAAAATATATTGGAAACAATATGCATTAGAAATTGAACTAAAAAAAAGTTTATAAATGCAGCAAAAGTGCTTATCTCAGCAATAAAATATTTTTATCTTCTTAGCAAATACTATCTACAATTTTTTAATTTACAATTATTAAAATATGTAATGTTTATTCACAAAAATAGTTATTATATCATATTACTATATTTAATACAAACAGTGGCGTAGGTAGAGGGAGGGATAAAGGGGATAAAACATCCCCTAAAATAAATCAATTAACATTAACAGAAAAAATTGAAAATGGCCTAATATTTAGTTACTACATATTTGGAAAATAAAAAAATTGTTTAGGCAATTTAACTTTCTTTTTATAATTCCTTGCAATTTATAACTGGGTGTTAAATTCTTTAAAATTAATTTATATTGATTACCAAAGCTGTAAAATTTCATTTCATTCATTGTAGTCTCAGTCAGGCGCGTACGCAGAGGGGGATTTTATGGGTTTAATATAAATTGTCTAAAGTAACTGCCAAACATTAAAAAGAAACTCCTTAATCTTACCGTCAAGAACTAAATTGCAACCCCCATGGGGGGTTTTGAATAAAAAATATATGAGATATATAACACAGTATGCACAAAATTGGTTCACACCTAAACGAATTTTTAAATCAATTTTCTAAAATGCAAAAAAAAAAAAAAAACATTAAGTCAAAACCTATAAAAATTTTTAAATGATTGAAAAATAAAGTGGTAGAGATAAAATTGGTATAAAATTGGAATTTTTCGACAGGATTTATGGATAGATTTAAAGAGAACAATGGTCCGGTTTCGGAACCCAAACTAGCAGCAGATATTATTATAAATGTCTGCGGGGGTTGTGGGTGACTTATTCAATTTAATACTATTTTTATTTGTTTGTTCGGTCTTACTTAGTCGTTGATTTGGCGGAACAATTAAAGGAAAACTTAAATTATCATTTCCTCCTACGCATTTCCATTTTTTTAAAACCATATGACAGAGTTTTCTTAAATATAATAACTAACTTTCAGAAATACACACAAAGAATTTAAAAAAAACCTTGGGTGAAACTTCATTCAATCGAGCTGAATCAACCGCAGAGTTCCATATACTTAGTTTCAAGAATACACTCCTAAAATATTATTGAAAATTTCGAAGTAAAGCGAAAATTGCTTATATGATTTTGTCTTGATGCACTAAAAAAGAGACCCAATGTCCAAAAACAAGTTTTCGAGAAAACTAAAGTTAAAGTTAGTAATTTTTTGGTTTTAAAATCGTTCCTTAGGGGTTTTCAGGGTCGCTGGTTACGAATTTGACATAAGACTTTTAATATTCAAAATAGCGGATCCAAATTTATCGAATTTGCCTGAAACTCGTTACTCATGGGTTTTCAGGGTCGTTGATTACAAATCTGGCATTATACTCACAATCAATGACCCCGAAAATCCCTTTGTAACGAGTTTCAAGCAAATCGGATAAATTTTGCATTTTCAAAATTTAATACCAGATTCGTAATCAACGACCCCGAAAACCTAACGGGTTTCAAATTAATCAGATCAATTTTTTAACAATCTTTCACCATATTGGATTCATCATTTTAAAAAACTGACCTCCGGTTCGTAATCAGCATACTTCTATTCTATCAGAATCCCCCAAAAAGACTTTTCAGACGTCGACGAATCTCGCATAGCTGAAGCCAACAAAAGAAGCGGAGAACATTCTAAAGAAGCAAGTAACTACAGCAAGAAAAATTATCCAATCGGAACATCTAACAGCTGCCATTTTAAGTTTTGAAAATCCAATGTCAGATTCGGAGTTAGCGTCCCCAGAAATCCCCGAGAAATGAGTTCGAAGCGAGTCCAGAACAATTTTTAAAAATTCTTCCCCCAATATATCCGCCATTTTGAATTTTGAAAATCTTATATCAGATTCGTAATCAGCTACTCTGAAAACCAATACAAAAAAATTAACTAAAATGATTCTTCTTTCAAAATTTGCAAATTTTATTGAATTTTTCTTTGAAAAAGGAGTAGGGAATCGGGTTAGCCCATATTTTCACTTTCAGAGAGATAGTTATAGCGAAATAAAAACGGTAACACATAAATCAAAAGTTGATATTTGAAAAAGGTGAGCTATTTAATGCACTACCAAACTATACCAGAAATATTGAATTATATTTTTATTTTAAAATTTTTTGAGACAAACTATAAAAGGGTGCCTCTTTCGCCTCATCTTCCCCTATACGTGTCTCGGCGTTTCTGTGGGAGTGTAGTTTTTTCAATACAGCTCAATATTATGTAGTTTTCAAGTTATGCCTTAGTTTTCATTTTATTAGCTCAGTCGGTAGAGTAAAAAATGCACCAAAAGTTCATAAAAATTCTTAACTGCGATTTTTTTTCAGTAATTATTAGTGGGGGTTTGATAGATGGAAAAACCACAAAAATCAGTTCTGGGGTTGCAGAGTGACCCCCCAAAAAACCCCCTCTTTGGTGAAAAAATCCTTTCTGTACTAATAACTGGTTAACCGTTGGTGATATCAAAAAATTATCTAGCACACATAAAAAGCTTAAGAGATTTTCTAAAAAATAGATATTCTGTAATTTTTTCGTATATGTCATAGTTTCGAGATACTCAATATTTAAGAAATGGCAAATTTAGTACTTTGGATGTACTGTGGATGCGCGCATCTTTGGCCAAATTTTTGGCGATGTTTTTTTATTGTTTCCTTAAAATAGAAAAAAGACCCAAACGAATTGAATATATATCTCAAAAATTATTTTTTTCATTACATATATCTTTTAACAATATTTTCTAATAATTAAGAAGTTAAAAAATTGCATTAAAAAAAAAAAGAAAACAGCAAATACAATAAACAATAAAAAATTCGCCAAAAATTGGGTGATTTTAATATGCTGATAAAATTGCAAAATTAAAATTTTTTTATTTCTAACTTTGACAGGATTTTCAGAAGTTATGTCTTGAACTAAAAGATAATACATTTATAACATATAGTGAAACCAGTTATTTTTATTACGCCTGCAAATAGTAAAAGTAGTAAAAACCAACAGACAACTATACTTTATTGTTATTTTAGTATACAAAAAATTATCCGTTTTCAATGAAAATGACAGATATATTCTCTTCAAAACCCTTTTTGATTTTTCTTCTTAGCTTGTTTGGTTTTCGAGTAATTCAATTTTTCCTACAGGCTCCGCATTCAAAAATTCAAATAAACAAACATGCGCGCACATCCACAGTACATCCAAAGTAAAGCGCGGTTCACGCCAAATTGGCACGCTTTGTTGTGGTGACCAGTCATAATTTTTTACTGGGATTTGTTTACAATACCGTTACCGTTAGTTGATAAATTGTTCATATTAATTGATCGCAAGTTGGTGATTGTATGCACAATGGAATCTGCAAATAGAAAATTGATTGTGAACAAATTTATTGAAAATCCGTCGTGGTTTGGTTCAAAGATTGCGAAAGTGTTAAATATCTCCAAAAGAAACGGTATGCAGAGTTATAAAACGATATAAAGAAACTCTTAGTGTTGAAAGAGCTAAAAAAGTTGTGAACAAAACGGGAACCACCAACCTAAAATTAAAGGCAAAGATCTTGAGGTCCATCAAAAGCAATCCCGGACTATCGGATAGCGATCGTGCCAAAAAATTCAATACCAGCAAAAGTACTGCTAAACGAATACGCATAAAAGCTGGGCTAAAGTGCTATAAAATATCCAAATAGAACAGACAAACAGAATTTGCTGGCCCAAAAACGTGCTCGTCTTCTTTATAATAATGTTTTGACCAAATTCAATGGATGCATTATTGTAGATGACGAATCATACGTAAAATTTGATCTTTAACAGCTTCCAGGTCAAAAATTTTATATGGCAACGAATCGTGGTAATGTACCCTCAAAATTCAAGTACATAAAAATGGATAAATTTGCAAAGAAAGCAATGGTGTGGCAGGCTATATGCAGCTGTGGTCTCAAATCCAGGGCATTTGTGACATCCTCTTCTATGACGTCTGATATTTACAGTTGAAGTTTTGGCCTGATTTAGCCAGTTGCCACTACTCTAAGAAAACCATGGATTGGTATCAGACAAATAAAGTAGATGTAGTGCCCAAATATATGAATCCACTCAATTCAGCTTCGACCGATCAAAAAATACTGGACTATTACAAAATATAAGTTGAAGAAAAATGCAGGCATTGTCAAAAATGTGAATTCAATGTTACTAAAATGGAACCAAATAGCCGCAAAAGTATCCAGAGCGGATGTTCAAAGGTTGATGGGGTCCATTAAAAGGAATACCCGGAACTTTTTGCGCAACAAAGAAATTTAAATCTTTTAATATTATAGTATTAAAACACAATATTAAACTTATCATTTAATGCATTATTTGTTATTCTGAGTGTTCTGGTTTAAAAGATACAGCAACTTTCCTGCGTGCCAATTTTGCGTGAACCGCGCTTTACTAAATTTATCATTTCTTAAATATTGAATATCTCGGAAACTATGACATATACGAAAAAATTACAAACAACCTATTTTTTAGAAAATTACTTAAGCTTTTTATGTGTGCTAGATAATTTTTTGATATCTCAAAATACCTATTAAAATCTCGGGTCCCGAGTTTAGACCACTTTTTTTGTGTGCCTCTGTAAATAAATTAGATTATGTTGAGATGCGATTAGTGTTAATAATGTTTAATGAATTGATATACAAAGGGTAAAATACCGCCCACTTTTATTTGCAATTTTTAGAAAATATGTCAATATCAAATCCAAAGTAAGTAAATTATGTAAAAATAGCAATGAAAATAATTTACCGCATATATTTCTTTGTATGAATGTGCATACATAAGCAGCAATATATTTATGATCAATTACTTAACTGATTTATTGAATTCCTACATATCTTCATGTTTATGTGCAATGCTAATATATATATGTATGTGCATATTACTCGTATAATCCATAAATGATTTCAATTGTTTTTTGGTTTTTTTTTTTTAACTAAACATTAAAGTGATCAAAGTGCCGTTTTGCTTACGTTTGCATTGATTTTGCTAAATTATGGATTAGGAGGGTTGTGAAATTTGATTATAAGTTGCCGACCGATATGAGCACAGTTCAATTGACAATACTTACTATAAATATATAACATATATTTTGTTCATTCAGCAATTTCATAATCTATAAGTACAATAATTAATTTTCGCGATAAATATACCTATTAAAATTCTAGATGAATGCATTTATACTTTATAATTGATTTGCCGTAAAGATATGCCTACATGCATATATTAGTGTATCTAGGTTTTTCTGAGTGGGGTTTAATTTGTTTGCACCTTGGGAGGAGTTTTGTCGCCAAAAGAAGCCTTTCTAGGATTAGTTAGTGCATACAAAGGTACCCAGCAGTAAATTGAAGCACTATAATAGCGCAAAGCAAGTGCTTAACTGCAACCATTTAAGTGCTCTATTTTAGCATTGCATGTTCTAGGAGAATACCACTTGTTTAGTGTAGTGCTTTTAGCGCTAAACAAGCGCAACACTAAGTGCATAAGATAGGCACTTGCGTTCGTTCTTCACTGCTTCACTCTTACTTTAGTTCAGAAAGAGTGAAGAGCGAAAAATATCGAGTATCGATTCATGCATTCTTATTTCTTTATTGCTGCGTCATTTTATTTAATTCTGTTCTGCTCCTTTGTTTTTTCTTTTCTTTTTTTTTTAACTAAACCCGATGGTGTATAACCTGAAAATGAAAAATTTTTTTTTTTACAAAAATAAAGCTTTATTTCAATAACAACTTGAATGAATAAATTATTCAAAGTAGTGTCCATTAGAAGCAATGACATTTTGCCATCTTTCAGGCAAAAAAAAAACCGTCCATCTTTTAAGGCTATGAACGAATCAATCCAGCTTTTCAATTTTTGATACTTTCAATTGAAGTAGAAAGTACACTCTTGTGCAAATTAATGTGGACAAGGCAAATTTTCTTTAAAAATTGTTTTAATTCATTCAAAAATAAAATCAGTAACAAATCGGAAAAATTAATATTTAGTGTGTCCGCCCTTGGCTTCCAGCATCATCTTAAGGCGTTTTGGCACATATTTTACGTAAAATTTGCAAGATTTTCTCATCTCGGTACCACTCTTCATTCACTGTTCGAGTAACTTATTTTCGATTGCGCGACCCATCTTTCTAAGTCTCGCCTAGCAGGTGGGCTACAAATCCTCGATTAGATTGAAATCCGAAAAATTGCAAGGTCAACAAAAAATTGTCTTGTCAGCATTAATTTGCACTAGGTTGTATTCCATCCAGTAGGGACATTCCGCATCGATCGAAATAAGTTATAGTCAGACGGGGCAAGGTATGGTGAATATGGTTGTGAAGCAAAACTTTCCAACCGCATGAAGCAGGCGCGTTATCATTTTGGAAAATTATGGTCTCATGCATGGTCGCATATTCTGGTCGTTTTCCGGTCACTGCCCTCTTCAAATGAATCAATTGTTTACGATACAGCTCTCCCGTAATAGTTTCACCAGGTTTTAGCAGCTTGTAATTGTTGACACCCTTCTGATCCCACCAAATACAGAGCATTACCTTGGCGCCGTAAATATTATGCTTCGGCGTTGATGTGTCTGGTTGACCGGACTTCACATGCGCTTCGGGTTGTCATAATAAATCCATTTTTCGTCACCAGTAGTAATTCGAGCCAAAAACGACTTATTTTTATAACGTCTCAGACATAAAAAATCGCCTGGCGACGTAACTAAGCTTTAACTCGTATGAATGAACTTCAATGATTTCAGGCACTTAGAAATTGCTTTTTGAGTAACTCCCAATGTTATTGCAAGTTCTTCTTGCGTTTGGCACGAGTCTTCATCGAGTAACATCTGCAATTCTTCATCTTCGAACTTTTTAATCTCCACTTTTAAAGCATCGAAACCAGAATTCAAATGTTTTAATCGGTGTAATATATTCACGGTAAACTATCGACAACAATCGATGACTTTTAGCAGCACTTTTTTCCAATTAAAAAAGAAAAGCAAAACTTCCCGCAAATGCTGATTATTTGGCACGTACGCTGACATGTTTGTAGCGCAAAAAAGTTATGTTGTTTACACTTTGGCCAATTGATACATAATGTTATTGAAAAAAGTAGAAGTAATATAAAACGCATACACTTTTCATAAAATTCAGCAACCGTTTATCTTCACAGCTACGTGAAAATTAGCTCACTTCGTTTCTCGCTCAGTCAATCATTCGTGACCTCTCGTTGAACGATACTCGTGTGTATTAGTCGACTGAAACTTAATTTGTTGTTCGTATGGTTGCTTTGCAATTTTCGGTTGACATGGTGCACTTGAAAGAGCTTTTTAAGCGCCTAATTTTGAAGCACTTGTCGTAAAAACTGCTGCGTATGTCCATATGGTCTGTCCACTGGCGGATTCAAGGGGAGTTTATGTTTAACCACCCCTTTACGATGAAAATTTCATATGTATATCTATTTTGATTGTTGGCCATGAATCAAAAAAAAAAAAACCCCCTTTCAAAAATCTCTGGATCCGCTAGTGTGTATGCCAATATTGCAACACGATTTTATTCTCGTGTAATATTTTTTTATTACATGTTGTCAAAATATCTGATAAGAAGCGCAATGATTTATTGACTTTCGTTTCTTGTTCCAAAATCGACATATTTGTAAGCGCCTTTCTCTAAACCGGGATACAAATGATTATTATAATTACATTTGTTTAATTTTTTTTTTCGAATCTTATAGATTGCAAATCTTTTAATTAACATTTCAATTATTACACGTGAGTGAAATAATATTGATTGATCACTCATGTTCATCTGTTGATAACAAATTATTAAAACTTAAGCTAAGTTATATACATATATTATCTTGAATCTTGAAAACTTTGAATAAAAACTTCAGAAGGAATTCAAAACTTTTCAGGTGAATACAATTTCAAATATTTTGCCAGTTTTACAAGAAAATAATTATTAGTTGGTATTTCATAGCCAGGTATCATGTGATGATGCTTAACCTGCAGTCAATGAACTGGGTGTGTGAAACCCGAATAACAATAAATCCAAACTAGATTTTTTTTAAGGTTTTCTTTTTTTTTAAGTTAATAAAACATATTTTAAATGCAAAAAATAAAAATAAAATAAAAATATTCTCTTCAGTTTACGATAGCTTGTGAATGCCCCAAACATTTTACATAATTTTTTTTTAATAGCGTAATCAAATTGATATGACTCTGATAGGGGCTAAAAAGAGGCACCCAAAAATGTCAACTTTGCGTCTGTGACTAAGAGATTCAAAATAAGAATGTAAATCTTGTAATGTTAGGAAACCAAAAAAAAGTTAAAATCCGATCGTAAGTGACTGCTTTGGCCAAATTGAAATCGATGTCCAACTCAGAAAATTTGTCTGAATCAAGAGTCAATTATTTACACCTAATAGTAGGAGCATGTAATAAAAAAAGTAATAGTGTGCAATAAATTTTGAACTTTTTGCTTAAGAATGAAAGAGGTTAACGATTTTACATGGATTTCACTCAACTGAACCCGAATCTGTTCATGATAGTTTTTAGGAGACTATGAAAATTAAATCTAGATGTTAATTTTCAAGGTCATGACTTTAGCTCATGTCAATTTCGTTATTTGAAGTTATATATAAACAGGTTAATGAACAAATGTAATCATCACAACAACAATGTAAATCAGATGGCCGTTTCGGAATCCGCCACAACTCCTCATCAGTGATCTTAGTGATAGTTCTTAATCTTTCAATATCCTATATAAGCTACTTATATTTGAAATCATAACCCAGAATCTGTTGTCCCCTTTCCCCCAACATGTCCAGTTTTTGAGATTACTCATTTTTTTCATTTAATTTTTTTGAAAAATTAAGTCAATATGTTTTACAACTTATAATTTCTTATAGTTAATTTTAATCAAACAGGGGAAATCAGAGTATTTACATCCATTAGTTTAGAAACTCCCTTTGTTTTCCAAGAGGAACACAATTTTAAGAATATTATAAAAAACTTCAGTTTTTACATTTCGAGAATTCCCGTACACTAAACGGCAGGCCCGAGACTGTTCATGTGTTTGCAGACCTTAGAAATTTTTTACTTTTGTTTTTTTCTTCGAAGACAAATTGATACTTTTCCATTTGGCTTTCCGAATGTGATGTAATTTAAAAAGGCTCATAGAAAGATATCCCTTAAAATAAATTTTGTGGAGTTCGCTTAAGAACTTTTTCTCAGACACCAAAGACATCTGAGTTCTTGTGTAAACAATATATCGTTATATATGACCGTATCTTTTTTGAACCTTAAGGGGTAAAAATCTAAAAAAGTGAACATCAAAGAAATCATGAATTGTTTTATATCAGGGATCGATTTCAACCTTCGGAGAAAACATTGGGACCAATGTGCATAGCAAATAAACCCTTCCGGTCACAGTCTAGGCGCACAACAAAGAATAATTTTTTTATGGGTAGACCATTCTTTCATCTGTTTCGGGGAAAAACTCCAAAAGTAATTTGAGAGCCGCTTGACTACCAAATAAAATAAAAATGACTACGCCTTCTATCCTCTTAAATTTAGTTTTGTATAGCTCACAATTGCTTTTAATCCAATCCGAAAAATACTGGGCCATTCACCCAATGTGATTGAGGTTTTTGTGTTGAACCCAACAATACCAACACTTGAACCACAATTTATTTTTGAGCCATCTGTATGTTAATTAAGAGAAAAGAGACCTGCAAAATGTATAACATTGAATTTCATTGAACAGATTAAAGTATTAGGTATTTTACTAAGAATTGATCAGATGACCTGTTTCGCCTCTTAGCAAGTTTGACGAAACCTGCAGCGATAGAGCAGCAATTGTATTCTGTACCAGAATGAGAACAATAGTTCAGAAAAATGCATTTGTCCAATTTCTAAAGACAACGAATGACATACTTGAATTCAAATCGAAATAGGTTTCAAATCGATAAGGTTTTCATCGCGGAATATGCTGAGTCCAGTTAATCGTGATTAACTCTTTCGGTATTTTGATGTCATATGGCATCACTGACTTATATATAACCGTCAATTTTCAACAGGGATGTTACCTAAATTTAAAATTTCAAATGACCTTGAAGTTTTCGTGCGCCTTGTTATTTTAGCCTTCACTGTGAAAAAGGCTTAAATTTCGACATAGTCTTCGTTACCTACATTTAGGGAAAAACAAAATTATTATTTTAGCCTTCACTATGGAGAAATAATAATTGTACAGTAATTTTAACCCCAAGTACAGTACGACAGTAATTAATGCTAAAAATAGAATTTATTCGGTAAAACTATTTTAAATTCTACTACTTTCAAATAAAAAAAAAAACAGACACGATTGAAACCGAGTTGATATAAACGTGGTAAAATAATTTTTTCTTAACTCATAAAAACTGTTTTGAAAATAAAATTTTTATTAATTGTAAATTATTTTAACTTATACTAAAAATCCCATTTTGATGTGTAAAAACCTTTTTGCTCTTCTAGGGCTAAGAAATCCAACACTGGGTGTGATACAAATTTTCATATTAGCATTATATATATTCGATTCTGTTAAGTATTTTTTATTGTTTTGGATTGCCAAATATTTTAAATTTCTACTTCTGGTATTTTTTTAAATGGTTTTTGTCTTTGAAGTCAAGTCAAAATTCTATGCGCAAAAATTGATTATCAAAACTGGTTGCATTATTTTGGTAAAAAAGTTAATAATTTATTTCTAAGTGGAAATATTACTTTCCAAGTATGTTCGCAAAAGATAAAAGAATATAAAAATCTAAAAGTTTAAGAAAAAATATTAACCAGTTTTTCTCTATAGCTTGAGAAGTGTAATTTTTCAAACTTTAATAAAGGGCAAACAAGGATACGCAGAGGTGTGAATTTTATATCTGATTTAGAAGTCCTAAGTAATCATGAATTTCATGCAAAAGTTACCTATCGACCCCAATTAAAAAGATGTACTGAAAGGGTTAACTAACTAGCTAACTAATTACCCTAACTTTCTAACTGTAGCGTATAAATTAGTATTATCAAATAATAAAAAAACCAAGGAAACTCATTTACCTACATTCATAGAAATCGAAATTAAAAAAAAAAAACATATAACTTTCTCGGATGCAATCAAACAATATTATCATAAACTTTTCAAATATTTGAATTAAAAAGATGTACTGAAAGGGTTAACTAACTAGCTAACTAATTTAACTAATTACCCTAACTTTATAACTGTAGCGTATAAATTAGTATTATCAAATAATAAAAAAACCAAGGAAACTCATTTACCTACATTCATAGAAATCGAAATTAAAAAAAAAAAAAAGCATATAACTTTCTCGGATACAATCAAACAATATTATCATAAACTTTTCAAATATTTGAATACTATTGTGTTAACTCATTGTGGCCCAGTACTAGATGTCATGGAACAATTTTGCAAATACAAGATCTTAATACTCCAAAAAATAAAAAACAAGTTTTTTTTTTGAATTTTAGAGGGTGGAGTAGTTTTTGGCTTACCCCGAGAAAATAAGGTGACCTTGTGTAAACAAAAATATTTTTGCCCCACATCGTGAGCAATAAGTGACCCCCTGGGATCAAATGCATTTAACACAGTATTTTAGAAGTTATTATGCTCATAAGTAACCCCCTGGGATCAAATGCATTTAACACAGTATTTTAGAAGTTATTATTTATAAGTTAAAGAAATGTGGAAAATATGCATTTTTCCCATAAGTTTTTTCAAAAAAGTTAGGTCAGCTGTAGTCTTTTAAATAAAGCCTATGAAGTTACAATTTTTGTTATTTTATCTAGTTTTTTTTACCTTATTTTTTTTTTTGTGAATTTTCAAAACCACCTTCCGAAAAAGTATGTTTGTTTAACTGGCCTTTAAGTCAGGTAAAATTTAATATTTTCAAAATATCTAAATGCAATTTTAAAATCAGTATATATACAAATATTAAACAGTAATTACTTTTAGAAAAAATTTATAAATGTATTTTTGATGAATTTTCAAAGTTTCTTGGCCGATTAATAGGCTTGCAGGCAAACATGGGTTAAATCTTAACAAAGGTTCATAAAAGTAAAATCAAGTAATGACAAATCAACAGTAACTACTTTGTATGAAAGTAGAATAATAAAACAATAATAGAATAATAAATCTTCAATTAGGTTGTTGTTTTCTTAATTGTGCATTTTAAATTCTTTGCTCCGAAACATTTCTGTAGATAACTCAATAGACAACAAAGAGCCAACTAACAAGTCTGCCTAAAAAAAAAAATATCTAAAAATATTACAAATAAAATCTTCCACACACACACAATGGATGCAGACTATGATAAATTATCACAAAAGCAAATCAATATTGCCATAGCGAATACAGATGAAGAACTGCAGCATGGAACAACTTATGAAAAGTGTGACGAAGCGGTGAGTATTAAAGCTGGGATCAATCTAAATATTTATAAAAAAAAAACTATTTTCTTTTTCTGAACAAAAAGATTTCCATCACATATACCACCACCAGCACAGAGTTCAAAGAACGCGATAAATGGGGTAAAGAAATTGAGTTTCTCTTCTCCTGTATCGCTTTGTCTGTGGGCTTGGGAAATGTATGGAGATTTCCCTTTATAGCGTTAGAGAATGGTGGCGGTGCTTTTGTTATACCTTATGTCATAGTTCTAATACTCATTGGACGTCCTATTTATTATATGGAAGTTGTTATTGGACAATTTTCTAGTCGTGGCTGTATAAAAGCATTCGATATGGTTCCATTAATGAAAGGTTAGAAGAAGTGGTGAAATATTTCGATAAAAATATTTTAAAAATTTTTCCTAATTATATCAGGCATTGCCTATGGACAGGTATATGCGACCGCTTTGGCCACAACTTACTATGCCTGTGTTATGGCATTGACTATCAAATATTTGATAGTATCCTTCGCTGATATCTTACCATGGACCTTATGTAAACCTGAATGGGGTATGGCATGTGTTGCTACTGCAGATATGAATTTAAGTAATGATACGATGGTGAAGCGAATTTCATCAGCGGAATTGTTTTTCACGTAAGTTTAATCTGTGAGTTTTACACTTATTATTTTTTGTATTTAATTCCTTTCCATCTGAACAGCAAAACAGTGTTACGTGAAAAGGATAGCATTGCTGATGGTATTGGTATGCCAAATTGGGATTTAGTTTTATGCCTGCTGGCGGTTTGGATTATTATTAGTATAATTTTAATAAAAGGTAAACTAAACAATTCTTAATGCTATTGTGAAATATTTTTTTTTTTTAATTATTACTTACTTTTTTTCACAGGAATTCATAGCTCCGGCAAAGCATCATATTTTCTTGCATTATTTCCTTATGTTATTATGTCCATTTTACTTGTACGCTCTTTAACTTTACCTGGAGCTATGAATGGCATCATTTATTTTCTGAAGCCACAATGGGATCAGTTATTAAATCCGCATGTATGTATGCATTTTCATTGCAACTATAAATTATTTTATTGCATTTTTTATTGCAGGTTTGGTATGCCGCTATAACTCAAATGTTTTTCTCGTTGGCCATTTGCTTTGGCACTTTGGTCATGTATGCTTCATTTAATAACTTTCGAAAAAATGTTTATAGGTGAGTTGAAATTGAAATAAGTGGCGGAGTCAGGACAGTAGGCTGACAATGTTGCATATCCTCACCCAGAATAGGAAGTTTTTTTCTACTTCGTTACTACATGATACAAAAGGAACATCAAGTTCAACTAGAGAAATACACTATACGGCAAAATTTGTTTTCCCTTAAATTTTTTTCACTCATGGTCAACAATAAGGAGCAGGTTTTAACTCCTAACAACCTCCCCCTTGGATCTGCTAGTACATGAGTATATACATATATTCCTCATCAGGATTGGAGAATAAGTCAATCTAGTCATGTCCGTCTGCTTGTCCTCAGTCTTAAACCGTCGTTGAAATCAAAGGAAATTCATTAAAATTTTGGAATTCAATTCCACAAATTTAATTGATTACACAAGGGAAGAGAAATCCCTCAGTTTTCAAGTACTTTATCAATTCCTTTGAGGAATTGCATATTTTTAATTACAAATTATAATCCAGTAATGGAATCGATCATTTTCCCATTTCCTTTTCTGAGGAATTGAAAATGTTAATTACCAATAACCATTCTCACGAATGGAATTGATAAAAACAATTACTTCCATTACAAAGAATTGTAATTGGTAATTAACCTTATCAAGTCTTTTGAATTGGTTATGTATTTGTAATCGAATTGAATTTACTCAGCTCTGATAATGGTATATAGGAGAGACAGGGAGACGTTTTATTATGATAAAAAAAATACATAATATTATAACAAATACTGCAAAATTTCAGTCTGTTAAATATTAAAATTATTTTGAAGAAATCTTAACTAAAAATCAAACACTTTATTAAAAATTTAATTTAAATTACAGTCTTATTGTTAATACTATGCATTTTTTTTTTTGTTTAAATCACATAATTCCCTATCTCCCCTATCCATCATAATTCCCCTTTTTGTTCCTTAAACAATATTTTTTTAAATTTCTTATTTTATTACAATCCCATGACCTATTGTCTCCGCTATTCTTCATTACCATTGTTTTCGTAAATAATTTTCCAACTTAGTTCCAGGATGAAAATTTCAAAACATTCCTTAAGCTATTAACTTTGCTAACCTAGAAAAAAAAAGATGAATTCACGATTGCACAGTGCTACTTTCTCTTTTAGAATCCGAAGTCAAACTGTAAGCCAAAAAATGGGTCGCACAGTGTTAGTGAATCATCTGTTTAGAGCTTACAATTTGTGGTTAAACAATAGGGTGGATCACTTTAAAACTTTTTTCTCTAATCTAAAACGACTACCCAAGAAAAGTGGGTCACCCCTAACAGAAACACACCTGCAAAATCTTATTCTAACCGATCAATATCTTCTGTTCGTTTTAAACCGCGGGCGGTCTGGCTGAGGCAGAGTTTGTTATGTCTAGTCGAGACCTGTCATGACTTGACGCTCGAACCACTGAGTTCTTTTCCATTCGGTTTGAAACTACCATCTCATATTTTCCTGCCATACGAGCATTTTGGAACTATTAAGGCTTAAATAAGCTGTAAAAAATTATTGAAAAATAGTAAGCTGGCAGCCTGGATATTAGATCGCCATGCACCTAGGGTAGTCAGATTTTTGAACCGCGAAATCAGTACAGTAGACGTTAGAAAGCAGTGAAAATCAGTATAAATCAGGACAGTTTTTATGCTTTTATTACCTAGTAATTTTAATGTAACATAGTGATATAAACGTCCTGAAACTTTTTGTCCGATTTTATGTGTTCATTTTACATTTTTTCTTCATCAGTAGACAATGCACTATGGGGCTAAATCCATATTTAGCTGTCCAAAATTCTGAAATTCTGTTTACTTGGTCACGAGGTCATTAGCAATCACTGCGTGGAAAATTATAACGATCGGACTATTACCACGCCTACCTCCCATACAAATGAAACCGCGAAAAGAGTATAACTTCGTATATATTGTGGATATGATCATGAAATTTTATATACTTAAAAACATTATTATTATCTATCAAGCGTCCAAGTGGCTTATTCGCAACAATTCATTCGATACGAATATCCGCATCTACACAGACAGACAAGCTGCAATCAAGTCCCTTGCCGGTGTCACTACATCAAAGCTTGTTCTTGACTGCCGATCTTCACTCAACTTGCTGTCGAGTCACTCGCAGGTTCACCTATATTGGGTACCTGGACATATGGATATTTCAGGTAACTGCTATGCCGACGAGTTAGCAAAACAGGGCTCGCAGCTTACAGATATATCACCTTCCTACACCATTGGTGTCTTACGTCTATTAAATTAGCCATTAAGCAAAACTACCTTAAGGAAGCAAAAAGATCCTTGGTAGCGGAGCATACCTGTGGTGTTACCAGGCTAACATGGACCACTATGGACAACAGACGGACTAGACAGCTACTCAACCTTAGCAGAAACTCCATCAGCATTACGACTTCGGTGCTCATGGGACACTGCATAATGGGGAGACATGCTGCAAGACTAGGACTCCCTTTCAATGACTTCTGTCGGGGCTGCGGCTCTGAGGAAGAAGAAGAAACAGTCCTCCATTTCATGTGCGAATGCCCATCCCTGGCCAGAAGGAGACTAAAACTCCTGGGCTCACCTTTCTTTACTAGTTTGTCCGAACTATCATCCATAAATATTAAGGACATAGCCAGATTCATTATAGCATCCTCATGGTTCTCCACTCCGTAAATGGGGAAGTCGCGCCACACTGTGGTATCACAATGAGCCTAATTATTTGCTTAAGTGTGCTTTCAAGTAGAAGGCTGCCACTCCAACCTAACCTAACCTAACATTATTATTGCCAAATATCATTGCAAAAATGCGATAGATCGGGTTATTACCACGCCCACCTCCCATATATGTGAAATTTTTCAAACTCTATAACTTGGAACTCATTGCAGATATAGTGTTGGAATTGCATATACTGGTAAACAATAGCATATTTATGTATCCAGGTAAAAACTATCACGATTGGAATCTTGTTACGCCTACTTCTCATACATGTGAGACTTTAAAAATACAAAAAAAAATAAAAATAAAATATCAGTATTTTGTTATTATATTTATATGAAAGGTAAGTGTGATAATGGTCCGATAGTTCTAATTTTTATCATGGCTTATGTCCAAGACAATATATATTAGCACATGTAATTTAATGATATCTGTAATGGGTTCAAAGTTAATGCATTTTTAAAATTTAACATAAATTTATATTAGTGGTAGGCGTTGCAATTGCCTGATTAAAAAGTGTGTCATACAGAGTCAATGAGGCCTAAGATCTGATTACCATTTAAAATGTATTATATACAACACCTTAAATAACTACTATGATTAATTAAATGCAACGTGATATCATATTTTTGCTTGTTATTCAAGCTCTGGCAAAAAGTTTCGAAACATTCATACCTTATTCTAAAGTAGATGCTTCACATAATATGATGGTTTTTATTTTCGTTCGGAGCAAATCAGAGCTTTTTTTTCTCATCCATTAAAAAAAAAATGTAAAAAAAAAAAATTATTATTTTTCCATAACATTTTTGGGTATAAGAAAATGGTAAACCCATTTTTTATCATATCCATTAATAGTGTAAAGTTTTTTCGTTAATGTGAGACCAAAAATTAATGGCTGGCTTTTATATTCGCTAAGTTATGACACTTTATGTACAACACATTTTCAACAAAATTAAAACTATTGACAGGATATTGCAACTTTCGACGGTCGCACAGCCAGATCCTTCGCCTTATTAGAATATCCTGTGTGTGGATTATGATCTATGGAGAGTAATCCCATATACTTTTGGATTCAAACCGAGATAGTCGATAGTAGTATCAGTTTCCATATTTAGAGAATTGTTAGAGCTGACGACAATAATCAAATTCAATTAATATCAAATTCCTTTTACTCATTTAAAAACTTACGTTAATCGACTTTTCTTCAAGCAAATATTACTTTTCTGCTCTCGATAGCAGCAATGCGTACATATTTTATTTTGTGAACAATCAGAAAAAGAAACAAACAGGGTGAGACTGTCTGCAAAAATGATTGTAAGACCATTAAGGTTAAAAATCAGTACATTTTCGTACTAATTTCAAGATTTCAAAAAATCAGTATTTAAAAAAAAAAATCAGGACATGTACTGATCAAATCAGTACGTCTGGCTACCCTACATTCATCTATGTTTTAAAGAGAGTTTTCTAGTATCTAAGGAACCTGTAGTCCAAGAAGCAGGGCGTTGCCTTTTTTTATAGTTGCCAGAATTTAAAAAATAACCACGTGTAATTTTCAACCTTTTATCGAGATTGAATTGAGCACAAATTCTGTTAATTTAAACTACAGCCTGCTGATTTAAAAGTGGTATAGGTAACCAATTTAAGCATATTCAAAGATTCCCGAAGAGGGATCTTAATTTATTCGACTATTTATATATTTTTTTTTTTTTGGTTCATGACCAGGGAGCGGAAAAAAAAGTGAAAATAAAGTTTATAATCTGAGGGAGGTTTTCATTAAGCGTGTCTGTACTTTAAAATTCAATAAAAATAATTGTATGTAAGATATGACGGAAGCCTTTATTTGCGGATTAAAGCGCATTGAATACTATTATGTTTCAAAATTGATATCATTAAAATCTTCTCCGCGGCTTCATTTCGAGAGGTTCAATTTTCAATGACACTGTTTCATAAGCCGGGCCGGTTCTCACTAATACTTTGAATGAGATTGTTCTCCAGTTCAGTTAGTCAATTGTTGTTGGTTAATTGGCATAAATTAGCGACTTAACGTAGCCCCAGAAAAAAAGTCCAAGGGCATTAGATCGCACGAACTTGACGGCCATTCCACATTCTGGAAGTAACATGTTCTGGGAACTTTTCTTGCAACAACTCCAATGTAACGCCCGTTTTGTGACACGTTGCATTGTCTTGTTGCAACAACATGTTGTCCAGGTTCATATTATCCAATTGAGGCCAATTTCTTCTTGTGCACGACGAAGAATCAAGAGGTTTGGTGTAACGCTTCATGGTAAAATGGTGAGTATGACAGAGCACAAACGCCGAAGAATGACACTGTTGCCACCTAAGACGTTAGGGCAATAAGCTGTCAAACTTCAGGTATAGCCTTTATAGTATTCAACGATTTTTCACATATTTTTTTAATTCTATCTTTTTCTTTCTTATAAGCGACATAATCAGAAATACGAAAACACTGAATTTTAAATTTCAAAATCAATTCTAATTATAGATAGGAAATTTTTTCCGGTCCCTGTTCATAATCAACGGTCAATATGTACCCCTTTTGGGTCTGATAGTGGTATCCGTATAAAAAGGTTCGAAAGCTCGCCGATATTGTTCGGTTTAATGTTAAGAGCTCAAATCCTATCTCCAGGACTGAGACTAAACTAAATTCGGTGACTAACATATCTCATTATTTAAACCATTTCTACCAATCAAATCTAGTTTTTTACGTACATATATATATGAAAATAATTCGAAATATTCTCATTCAGCGATGTTATCATAATTACATCAATTGACTCCTTCACATCGATGCTAGCTGGATGCATTATTTTTGGTATACTCGGGAATTTAGCATACGAGACAAACACGAGCGATATTGCAAGTGTAGTAAAAGGAGGAGCTGGCTTGGCATTTATATCATATCCGGAAGCTATAGCTAAATTTAAATATCTACCACAAGCATTTGCGGTATTATTCTTCCTAATGTTGCTGGTTTTGGGTATTGAAATATTTTTATTTATAACGTAATAAGGTTTTCTTATTGGTTTAAAGTGTTGCAGGCATTGGCAGCAATATTGGCATGGCATCATGTGTGATTACCGTGGTCAAGGATCGTTTCTCACACTTGCCCCACTGGCTGCTGGCATGTGGTTTCTCAACGCTAAGTTTTCTATGCGGTTTAATTTATACGACACCCGGTGGACAATTTATTCTAAACTTAGTAGATTTCTTTGGTTGTTCATTTATAGCGCTATTTCTAGCGATAGCGCAATTGGTGGCAGTGGGTTGGATTTATGGTGAGAAAAAAGCATTATAATTTAAGCATTTAACCCTGTGACTAATTTTTCTTTTTGTTTTGCTTTTAGGTATCAAGCGTCTTTGTAACGATATTGAATTCATGTGCAATATTAAGACTGGCATTTATTGGCGTATCTGTTGGGCCATCATCACTCCGGGTCTTATGTTTTTAGTTTTAATTTATACACTCATTAATTATAAGCCTCTGGATTACAAAGGTATTGAGTATCCGGCATTAGCATACAATCTGGCTTGGCTGCTGTGGGTTGTGGGTGTAGGGCAGCTGCCTTTCTGGGCTATATACACAATTTTTAAGCAACCCGGTGCCAGTTTTAGTGAGGTAAGTTTGTTTTTACTTGAAGTTATGGAAACCAATATTAATATTAATGGGTTTTTCTTAGAAATTGAGACAAGCATTGCAACCTACATCCACGTGGGGTCCTTCGGAGTTGAAATTATTTGAAGAATATACTCTACATAGAAAGAATATGAAAACAACTGAGTATAATAGCTTTTTAGCAAAGTGCTATGATAATATTTTTGGCTAAATTAATTAATAACTCTAATTATTATCGACTTAAATTAGTTGCCTTATGTTGCTTTTGCATTTCTGAATTTCATTATCTATAATTAGAATTTTTTGTAGATTATATTATTAGTATAATTAAATATAAAAACCAAAAAGTTGTACTTACTTATGTTTACTTTAAATAAAAATTTTAAATTAAAATATATATTATTTTATGCTAAATCATTATTTTATTCATCATGCCCTTATTTGCTTAGATTCTATGAAAAGCGCTTAGTTAATTAATTTTTAAAAACTGCCAAATATTTTTTTGTTTCATTTTTTTCATTCATTTGTTTAATAAAAGTACATTCTACTAATTGCAAATTTATTTATATTTTTTTTATTTATTTTTTCTTTTATATTTTTAATTTTTTGATATAGGCTTCTTTATGTATGCATTTGTATGTCTGCCCTAGCGCAAGTGTTTGGTGAAGCTAGGTTATGGAAGCGCTGAACGATTTAAATTTATGATTTATGGTCACAGGTAAAAAAAAATTATTACCTGAATAAACTTTTGTTCGTTCCAAAAATATATGTTGAATTGAAATTCTTCTAAACTTTATTAACTCTAAAGCAAATACATAGAATATTCTTAGATTTTTTTTTTTTTAATTATAGATTAGAAATTTTTAACTTGGGAAACGCAGCAACGTTCGTCACTAGAACAGGATAAGGGATACTAAATATAACAATAGAATATACTTGTCGAAAACTGGAGGGTTTCAAGTGAACCATTAATGTCAGATAGAATAATAAGATTTGACATAGAGGGTTCTCCCACGATCAACAGAATAGTAAAAAATCACTCAAGAAAACAAATCTGTGCCTATATCTGGAAAATCTGAGTAATAATACAACTAGTTTGGAAGTTGAGAATCATATCAGAAACGAACTAGAATTAGAAATAATAAGTAAAAGGAAAATATTAACAAGTTCATCAGTGATGCATATGAGGCAATATGTCCAATAAGCACAGTAAACTCATCCAACGATGTACCTTGGTGGAACAAAAACCTAACTAAACGCAGAACTGAGGCTCGCAGGTTGTTCAACAGAGCAAAACAAACAGGGAAATAGTCAAGATATAGAAGCTTACTAAACCAGAGTACAAACTTTAAAAGCTTCTGTGAGAATATTGAGCTGACTACAGATCCCTTGGCTACAGATATAACCTCATTTTCAGTCAGCCTAAAAAGAGACAATGGAAGTTAAACTAAAAATGAGAAGAAAAGTAATAATAATACTCATTTCTCAGGATCTTTTAAACCAACGACAGAAGATGGCATAGAATTGCTATGGAGAACGAATAAAGAAAACTGGAAGATAGCGAAGGAAATATGTTTAGAACTACGGCTAAGGTGGGCACATCCAAACCTTTAAAATCACTTAGAAACTCTTTTACCTCCACTTATGGAAATTGCTAGAGAAAGTATAACCCTGAGATATATACCAAAAGCATGGAGACGAGCAAGAGTGCTCTTCATTCCGAAAACAAGGAAGAAGGGTTTCCTTCATCCAAAATCGTTTAGACCAATATGCTTGACATCATTTGTACTTAAAACTCTTCAAAAAATGATAGATAACTATGTAAGGACGACGATCTTCGAAAGTGTTCCGCTTCATCTTTGTCAACGTGCATATAGGGCAGCAAATTCTAGAAGCACATGAGATAGCTATACGCGTTGCTGGACATCGAAGGTGCTTTCGATAAGAGTACGCATGAAGCAATAAAGGAAGCTCTTATCCGCAGAGCGGTTAATGATACCCTAGCACGTAAGAATGGAAATATGCTGAATATTAGAGCAATTGAGATACCACTGAAGTAGCAAACACAACAAAAGGTTGTGAACAAGATGGTGTTTTGTCCCCGCTAATGTAGAGTATTGTCATAGACGAACTTCTGGATTAATTAACGAATACTGGACTTATAATCCAGGGTTATGCCGATGATGTAAGAACTGCGCCGAATTAAACTGTCCGCTACAAAAATGACGAAATCTTCTGACGCAGTAGTCTGATTTTTATAAACTAAAGTATTTCCTTTGAAAATTCTTTTGAAATTTAAAAAAAAAAATTTGAAACCAAGAATTATTATTTTTTAACAAAAAGTTTTAGTTTATCTGGAACCCCGTGCATTAATGTTTTTATGGTAGTGTCCGACACCCTCACAGCTGCTGAACACAACTTTCTTTTAAAGTCTTGAAGGTCTTTGACCACTTTTTTTTTGCTAACTTCATCTCCCTTCTTACTAAAGCTTAGTAAGAAGGGAGATCGGTCTTAGTTCTGGTCAATTTGGTGGATTGGCTTCTCTGGGCATTAAAAGCACTTAATTTTGTTGAAACCACTCTAAGGCTGCTTTGCCGGATAAGTGGATACTTCATGTTGGCATAAAAATTATGGCAACCTCTTTTGCAAGAGTTCTTTCACATATATTTCGCAGTCGATTGTAAGCAATGTCACAAATGAGCTGCTCCTTTTGCCACAACTGCAAACTGCTTGCAAAACAAGGATTTTCTCTGGGAATTTTGTCATTTTTTGGCTTTGAATTTGTCCGCGACATTTCCTCGAGAATCGGCTGTATAAAATTCCTCTCCAGAAAGTTGGGAAAAATCAGCTAAAACATAAGTCTCGTCATCCATTATGCAGCATTCGAATTTCTTAACAAAATCTTGCTTCATCTTTTTAGCTCGTTGTTTTACGGTTTCGTACTTGACGGCGTTTCTATCCGGAACTTTTTGCATCTTGTACGTCTTCAGGTCAGCTTCCTTCTTAGTCCTGCGCACGAATGTTCCTGAGCAATCAGCCTTCCTCGTCAATTTCCTTCCCGATATGCTTGGATTTTTCTTTAGAATGATCACAATTTTCTTCACCTTCTCACGATCATGTGCACCTTTTTTTTACCAGAACCTTTCTTCTGAGAAATACACAGTTTTTTCTTAAACTTTTTAATAACGCAAGAAATGGTTTTGGGATTAGCCATTACCTCTTTGGCAATTTTTTTAAAAGACAACTAAAGTTGCTTTTGAAAAATTTTAATAATATTTTCTCGCACTTCCAGTTTAGTATTAATGTGTAGGAGCAAATTCGAAAATACTCTATGTGATTTAACTCAAATAAGACTGAAAGTTAGGAAAAGGTGGTGTTTGAAAGTAGGGCTCAATATTAATCCAGCAAAATCATTCACAAGGCAATGAAAATTACTCTAGAATACACATGTGAGCAACATAAAGAAGGCTACAAGAGTATTTATCACCTGTATATCGATTGCAGGGGTCAGTGTTTGTACGGCCAGTGATCGCTTATGGAGCTGTTATCTGAACGGATAGAATGAAGCGGTAAACAGCTATCAAACAGCTGTTGAATAAACTACGAAAACTAGCATGCCTTTGCATTACTGGGCTATGAGAACGTGTCAGACAGCAACCTTAGAAGTCCTTTTAGAACTAACACTTCTTTTCATTTATATCTAGATCTAGTATCGGAGAAGGTATCGGGTCGGGACATTGTCTTAGCCGGAAGAAGATGGATACTCTTACTAAGCAATTTCCTAAATTTTCAGTACTAATAACATGATACCGCAGTTTAGCTTCACTTAAACATTTAAAGTAAAACTTAGTAACAAAAAGGATTGTGCTTCGGCACAGGACCCCCTCCACACAACAAAATAAAACACAAAGAAATTTAATGGAAAAACCAATCCTGGAAAAAACTAATTTTATTGTTTTTCTTTCAACTTTAATCTATCCAACGACTACAACAATAATAATAACAATTAAATTCAAAAATGACAACTAGGCTCCCGAGCCGATACCATCTTTCCGCTTTCCATTTTCAACATAACAGCACAGAGTCGCATTTTATGCGCAATACGTTGCAGATTGGGAAGGTAGGTTTATTTGAAACAAAAAAATGATAACTTTGTAATACAGATGGGTTATAGAACTCATAAATATACTATAATCCTTTAAAGATTATAGTGCTTATAGGAATACTGCAATCCTTAAAGGAGGTACAATAGTTCTTTAAGGTGCGGTGCACATGCCTAAACATAATAATAATAACTCACCCAGAATTCTTTACACCTTACGTTGGTTACTATCGGCAGTCAGATCATAGAAATTTTTCCAACATTGTTAAAAAAATCCCAAAAAATAATCTCAAGGAAAAAATTGTCTCAAGTTTCATTCAAGTGAACTTAATATGGGAAAAATTTGAATAAAATTATGTAATTGAACAGGCAGTCCAGAAATTTCTTCTCAAAAAATGAAATTTCATATATATGAATTATGTATTATATATAATAATGAAATATGATCCTAAAACTAAAAATGAAAAAAAAAAAAACACCCAAAACTATTCACGTCAAAATTTGTTTCTTTCTTTCATATAAATTTATTTCATTTTTGTTCGGTGCTATTTTTCATTAGGCCCAAATTTCATGGAGCTTGCATAACGTTTTTTAATCATGGATATTTTCCCAATTTTCATCTTTCTATTTTGTAACTTCTATAAAGGGTGTACAGGGTGACAATTGTAAAGTGACGCAAGTTTAATACTCTGCAGCAAGCTTTGCCATTTACCGTTACTTTAATTTAAAAAGCAAATTCATTCATCATTGGCTTTGCTTTTAATTTCATTTGAATTTTTGTTATTACATTTTGAAATTTCCATAAAAATGGACAAGGAAAATATTCGTCGTGAAATTATGAAATTTCATTTGGCAAATTATAGTAGCCGTCAAATTGCAAAGGCTTTAAATTTGTCAAGTCGTACGGTAGACCGAGCTATTATTCGATATAATGAAACCGGGGGTTTTGGAGATAGAGACCGGGGAAAATTTTCAACAGTTGCCACTACTGGTTTAACAGAAAAAATTCGTAAACGAATCAAGCGAAATCCAAAGCGCTCAATGAGAAAAATCGCTAAGGAAGTGGGAGTAAACCGTGAAACAGTGCGAATCATTGCAAAATCAAAGCTTAATCTTAAGCCGTACAAGCTCCGAAAAGCTCAAGATCTGACACAAAAAAAGAAAGATTTGCGACTGCAAAGATGCAAGGCGTTGCTACGCTCCTCCGTGTTAAAAAATGTTGAAAATATCTTGTTTACAGATGAAAAAATTTTCACGGTTGAACAACATTTCAATGCGCAAAATGACCGAATGTGGCTAACATCATCATCGCATCAAAATAGGACTGTTGGCCGAGTTCAAAAGCCAGTTTCCGTTATGGTATGGGTGTTCGTTGAAGAGGGTGTTAAAATTGACCAGGTTGTTTATCGGAGCATTTTAAATGAACATGTTCTTCCCTGGGCCCAAGATACATTTGGAAATGAAAACTGGACTTTCCAGCAAGATTCTGCACCTTCCCACATGGCAAAATTAACGCAAACATGGATAAAAGATAATTTTTCTGGATTCATAACATCTCAAGAATGGCCACCATACTCCCCAGACTTGAATCCAATGGACTACTCTATTTGGAGTATTTAAGAGAGTAAGGCTTGTGCATCTCAACACCACAGTCTGGAGTCGCTGACAAATTCATTAGAGAAAGCCTGGACTGAAATTGATCAGGAAGTCCTGCGGTGAACAGTCCTACGATTTCCGGATCGATTGAAGGCATGTGTGCAGGCTAAAGGAGATTATATTGTATGAGGTGGGGTTCAAATGAATGCTTATATATTCAGCAATGTTAACACTTAATTGTACTTAATGCAAGTACGTCCTTTTGAAAATAACTGCTGAAATGTGTGCGTCACTTTACGATTGTCACCCTGTATACTGTTGAATAACATCAGAAAACGTAATATATTAAAAATTCGTTTACGTTTATTTGGTACTACGTGCACCTCATGCATTCCCAATTATACTATCATAACCTAACCTCACTTTGCCATTTCATTTGTTTTTTTTTTCTTGTGTAACTTTTAAATTTTTTTTTAATATTTTCTTAAACATAATTTTGTGTATTTTTATTGTGTTTGCTTGTTAAGTATTTGTTTTGTTTTTTTTTTTTAATTATTATCTACGATTGCACTTATGTATAAATAATTTAAAAGTTAATAAAAATAGTTAATTTATTATTAATAGCGCCTTTTTTTGAGTTTGTTAGTTTTTTGTTTGTTTTGTGTTATGGTATCACAGCACTTACATATTTTAATTTTATTGTGCAAATTTATTGAAAATATATATTTTAAAATACTAATTCAAAATAATTTGTTTGTTTTCTATAAATCGCCAATAAAAAAAAAACAAAATTGTTTATTGCACCTACTGTGCATTAGTAATTTGCTAAAATTTAATATTTAAACGAGTATACTTTATATTACACTAGGTAACAAAATAATTGTAATATGTAGTAGATAATTGTGAAAAGGTTTTGAGGCTACAGAATAAAGTTAAAATAGTTGATTTCTTAATCGGTAAAAAAGTTTTGAATGAATTATGGTATTGGGTTAATACACATAACAGTTTCTATGTAGTGATTACATTAGTAATAAGCTGCGAAAATGCGAATGAGTGTTAACACCATTAATAACCCAAATAATTCAATCAGATCAGATCCGTTGAAATTTTTTCTTAGAAGACAGACTATTCGAAGAATATGATCATCAGGAATATTGAATATTTTAAGGTAATACCGTCTAGAAGTCGCAAAAAATCGATTTTTTTTTTTTTTGTAAAACGATTAAAAAATATTGATAGAAAAAATTTTCTGTTTATTGCGCAACTTATTAACTAATCATAAATTCTTCTAATTTGTTTTGTTTTTTTTCCGGTATCCGTGGCTTTGAATTTACACTCTCTCTTCACGAGCAATAATTCATTGCAAGAAATTAGAAATTTGTTTTTGTTTCACATGAAAAAGAACAACAACATTTTTGTATTTTATACGGGAAAAAACAATTATTGCCCGTGGAGAGGGGGTTATGGCCTCCATGAAAAAGTTCTTCAAGGGATGATTGGTGATCGTAAAATGACCGGAAACGAAAAAATCAAGAAGATTCTTAAGCTGTATAAGTGCAATGTACTTCAACCAAATTTTGGTTTTCCATATTTTGCTGAAATAGGATTACGTGAATCAATGAAGTCCGACTTTTACTGAATTTCATGACAGTTCATCAGCTGCTATAACACGAAATTTTTCAAATTAAGAATTTTCAAAACAGTTGATTGAGGTCCATTGCACACCTTAACATGTTTTAAATACCTGGGTGAAATTTCTAATCAATCGTTTGAATAGTTTATTTTTTATCGTGTTCGCCAATTGTCAAAAGTGCTAATCGAGAAAAACGCGTTTAAAGTTTGCAGTACCTCCGAAAACTACCTGGCCGCTCTGCTTCTAGTGGATTTTCTGAAAGATTATATGAGAAAAATAAGATTAAGAAAAAAATATAGAGGTCACTAATGGAAAATAGCCAGTCGGTTTTGAATCAAAGGCTTAAAAATAACCTTTTAAAAGGTAAATAGCGTTGATCGTTGATAATTTCTAAAATATTGAATTTAGAGTTTATTTATAGGTACTTAGGCGAATCTTTATACAGTAGAATCGCGATAACTCGTTTTTATTTTTCTTAAAAATAAAAAGTTTTAAAAAGCTTCTTTTTTTTTTTAATTAATCTACATTAAAATGTTCTATAATATAAAAGTTTTAAACAGAAAATACCACCCCTGAAAAATTGAAAAAAATCGTTGAAAGAATTTTTTTCATGAAAATTTTGTACAAAATTGACAGGTTTTCGATCAAAACATGGTTAAATTTCACTCGTAGATCAAAACTTTCTAAGAACAAAATATCGCCCTAGTTATCTTTAAAAAAAAATTGTATTAAAAAACATTTACTCAAAATTCAATATTTTAGAAGTTATCAACGATTAAATGTATTTACCTTTTTAAAGCCTATTTTTAAGCCTTTGATTCAAAACCGACTGGCTATTTTCCACTAGAGACCTCTATATTTTTTTTTAAATCTTATTTTTCTCATATAATCTTTCAGATAATCCACTAGAAACAGAAAAAATCGAGTTTTGCACAGACGGGCAATCTAATAAACAGTAACTCATAAAATTGATCACGCAAAGCTACTTTTTTGGGGCACGATATTAGCAAAGAATAACGTCAAATCACAAAGTAGCAGCGTTAAGTGTCTACTCATCCAGATGAACATAAGTAGCGAAAAAATTTTAAAATCAAATATATATATCTTCTGATTCCAAACAGCTCTTGAAAGTCCCAAAGTTTTTACAATTTAGATTTTTGGGCCTGTGTTATTGCTCCTTACAATTACAAACTTAATTCACAAATAACTTTTTAAATCGGATAATGTTTAATGCCAGATGTTCAAAGTTTGGAAGTTTCGGTCATAATTTATAATTTTCATGAAATTTTTGCTGAATTTCTAAAAAAAAAGCTTTAAACCTCTTGCGGCATCGATAAACATTATCCGATTTCAAAAACTCTTTTTGCATTACATATGCTTGTATTTGTAAGGTAAAAAATTGTAATTTGTGGTCAAAATTTTAGTAATTTTTATGCCCTCTTGGAACCTGAAGATATTATTGGATGTCAAAAATTTCAAAAGTTTCCACTTCTGTTCACACTTAATTTTTCTGTTATTCTTTGATTTGTCGCTATTCTTGGCTATTTCCGTGCCCCAAAAATCTCAATTTTGTAAGTCATTGTAATTGTAAGAATATTTTGAGAGATTATAATATTTCCACATAAGTAAATTACATTATAAAAATTACTACTTTATGCTTAAGCTATAATTTTAAAACTTTCTGCGCAAAACAATTTATTTTGTTGCTTAGTGTAATTGATTTTCCCTATTTTGTTTTAGAAATTTTGTTATGTAAGAAAATTATTTATTTTTCCCTCTTATTTTAACTAAACTTTATTTAAGCAAGATTAAAAATAGCTTAAATATTTTTATTTTATGGCAAAACTTGGCAATTTTTATCTGCTTTTTATATACAATTGAGAAAATCTTTAGATATTTAGTTATTTATAAAAAATTGTTAATTGTTTTTTGTAGATAATCACATTTTCTTTTTGTTGTTAATTGATTTTGCTAATAGTTTAAAATATTTTAATTTAATTTTTTTTTTTATAATTTATTTGAATTTTTTAAGTAGTTATATTTTGTATGCTTAATGTTAGTAAAAAGAATTTCTTATAATCTATAAAACAAAGTTATTCTATTAAATTATTTAGTATTTATTAAATAAGTTTGTTATTATTTGAAAATAATTATTAAATTATTTCCCATGCATCTATTAATTTAAAAATACATTTGTTAAAAATTATTTATACTACTTTTAAATGAAAAGCATTAGTAAAATAATTATTTGCACCTTTTAATAAAGTTTTAATTTTCGAAGAATTATTTTAAACAAAAAATATATGTGTGTATTAGAGTGACAGAAAAGTCCTAAGTTTTAATGACTCTCTAAAGTAGTGCGTTAAAATTTCGCCTATAAAGTTAATAAAAATATGGGGAAAGTTTTCAGAAGAGCTTAAATTGTAATTAAAGTTTCCAAAAGCTGGACTTAATTGAAAAACACAGATATGTACAGTGAAGGACAAAAGTTTGCATACAACCACCGAGTTTGCAGTTCCTCTAATGCTTGTGTTGTGCTTGTGAATTTACGATTATGTAGTAATTGAGGTCAATTTTTTTTATGATTCAGATTCTTAAGTTTTACAGAAATTGAAAATCCGGTACAGTGTATACAAAATTTTTCCCTTCACTGTACATTGTTATACCTCTTCAATACAAGCTAAAATGGCTTGAAAAGAAACTAATTAACTTTTTCTTGTTATTCAATGAGTCTGACCAATATCTTGGCCTAGCCATAGATATAGAAGACAATCCTGAAACGTTGTGTATTGGTTCCTCTTTCCCAGCTACTAATCAAATCTTTTACCGAAGCCCTATTTGCGCCATAACATGTGTATGACGCATATATTTAGTATTGGTTTTGACAAACTCGTCAACTGACTCATTCTCTGCAATATTTGCAGTAACTGTGAAAGCTTTAAAACTTTAATATATTTTATTTAACTTTGACCAACCATGAGTTGATCATAAAAGATTATATAAAATGTGTTAATATGAACGATTTTTAATCTTTTATTCAGATTGACCCTAGCGTAAATAGCAACGGAATGAATTTTAGTCTAGAATTTTAGTATTAAGTCCAAAGAATTCCGTATTAACATCATTCGACATTTTTCCTCACGTACCGAGGTTTAAGCTTCTCTCGATCCCAACCTGGCCAGGTATCACAATCCCGAATCAGGTAAACCCTGAAAGATAATGCTAAAAGCTTGAATATTTTTTGCCAATATATTCACTATAAAATATCCCTTCATTTCTCACTTAAGAAAAAGTGTAGCTGTGTAAGTCTCAGGATAACTTCCAACACTACCCTTAAATAATTCACTAGCAGTCTTTTGAATTACCCAAGTTGTACTAAAAATACTCCGATAATCTCATTTCCTTGGGGTCTTATTGATAACACTGCCCTGCAAATTTCAACTTTTCTTATGCGAATAAGATGACTTTTAGTGATTTCAAATGTACACGAATCTGTGGTTAAAAACTTTCCAACACGTCACGTTTCCAAGTAAAAAGGGGTTGAAATCCCTGAAATCAGCGTTTTTGGCCATTTTTGTAAAATTGTGGAGCTGAACCCTGACGTGCTACAAACTTCGCTAATATCAGAAATAAAAGACTGAACCATGCCCCTTCAAATGAGTCCTAAGCCAAATTGTTCGCACGCACCCTCAGAGCAGTGGGTAAGCTTATGTCGTGCTCCGCATGAAAAATTCATTCGGAAACACTAGGAATCATCTTATTCGCAAAACCCATATTCGCAGAACAGTGTAATTAGCACTAGCGGATGCATATATTTTCTAAGATAATTCTTTTTATTCATGACCATCGATCAAATGTATGAAATTTTCACCGGACCCGCTAGTTATTATGCATATACATGAATTCTAACACCCAAAAATTTTACCTTCAAAATTCAGACCAAAAACTCGGACTAAATTCTAATCAAAACTCTAACCCATATTCAGACCTAAATTTAAAACAAAAGTCAGAATAAATGTCAGACTTAAATTCAGGCCAAACAGAAATGAGATCATATTTGAAACCAATATTCTGCTCCAAACTCAGCACAAAAATCAGACTTAACATTAGTTCAAGATTCAGACCAACAGTCGGACCAAATTCTTACTAAAACTCAGACCGATATTCAAGCAAAAATCAGACCAAAAATCAGATCAAACACAGACCATATTTAGATCAAAACGTAGCCTAATTCAATCAGATCGAAATTCAAACCGAAGTCGATTTTTCGACCACTAGTCGGAAATGAATTAAATAAGACGAAAACTAGTAAAATAAGACCTAAAAAATCTAAATTATGAACCTCTATATAACTAGGGCATCTGGATCCGCCATTACTAACAGCTATAACACAGCTTACTCATTTAGTTCCTACATTTAGTTACGCTCACAAGGAAAGGGCTGATATAGAAAAGTGTTCAGCGTCATTTCAAGAGTAAATTTCATTGGAAAGTTTATCTAGAGCGGTGTGGGGCATTTTTGATTTGCCTATTCACATTTGAATTGGCTCATATTCGTTGCCACACGTACACTATAAGCTACTTCGTTTAGCGTACGAACTATTGACGAACAACGGCATTTTTGCCGAAGTGTGAGAGCAATTTCGTATACGCAAATCATGTCAGTTGACATCAATGAGTACATGAGTAGAAACTAAAAGGAGAACTTTGGCAAGATGATGCCCCACAGGTAGGGTTGCCAGGCGGTCTTGATTCGTCTTGATCGACCAGATTTTTAGTCCCGTGTCCAGAGTTCCTTGTCCAGAGTCCCGATTTTCTGAAATTTGTCCAGATAAAATTTTCAGATATGTGGAGATAAACTTTTACTAATAAATTTTAGCAAACACGTTAAACAATTTAAAAATATAGCAGAAGTCTCAGGCGCTGAAAATATTTATGCATCAGCTCCGTAATTTAAAGTTTAAATAATGTGGTACAATGCTTAAACGTGAGATTTTTCATCAGTTTTTATCCCTAACATCTAGTTCTTCCACAATATGGACCTGAAGTCAGCAAAATGGGGTCTTCAGAGGCTATTAAGAAATTTTTTTATTTTAACAGATACAAATTTAATGTCTGAAACAAGGTTGTTAATCCCAAAGAGGTAAAGAATTTTTGGATATACACTTTTCCTCCATCTCTTACCCTTCCTCTTGAAAATGGGGTTTTGAACCCCATTTTTCGATAAATGGCCCAGCTCACGAACGGTAATCACTAGAACTGAAATATTTTGGAAATCATCATAAAATAGACCGATTTTTTTTTGTGTATGGGACTCGAGGCTTATTTATATAAGTGTATACATAAATATATAATTTTTTTATATTTATTGTTTTTTGTTGTGTGGAAAAATCTTTTTTCACGTCCAGATGATAGCTGAAAAATCCCGATATTTAAACTCAATATCCAGGTGAAGATCGATTTGCATCTGGCAGCCCTAACCACAGGTAATACTATTGTCCTGCTCTTACAAAACTACTTTTAATTACACTTCCCATTAGAAAAAGTAAGATAGCATTTCATTTCTTACAGTGTAAATAACAATAAAGCGCTGTCGCTCTCACAGATACACCCACAAGCATGCATTTTTATGTATTGGTTTGCCACAGGGCCGTAGCCAGTATTTTTTTCGGGGGGGAGGCTTCATTCGACGAAAATATTCATATACAGTTTTTATGAAACTGATGTTTAAATACAATAAATTAAATACGTTAATGCATTTGATGGACCCTATCAGACTAGGGAGAAAAGTGAATAAATGCCTTAAAGCTTTAGGAAAACTTTTTGCTTCCGAGTTTTCTTAATCTTAACCTAGAAAAATGGCCGAAAATGACAAAAAAAAATTTGACAGAGTAATCAATTTAAATTTTTTCAAATAAATATTATTCAATATGGATTCCAATACATTCCAATTTATCGTGAAAGACATAATTTCGATAACTCATTGACTTGCCATTACTGATAATGAACCCAAAAAAATGATCAAAAATGCCAAAAATAGTCAGAGACTAATTTTTTTCAAATGATTATCAGTGGGAATTTGGGCCATTATCAATGATGAGGAGCCCGGATGAGGTTGGCATAAATTCCCTAAAATCGTGCAGCCACAGCATTGAAATCTTCTGGGTCGGGTGTTCTGAGCAATAATGGGTTAAAGGATTAATTATATTTTAAGATTAAGGACTTAAAAGCTTATTCAATAATACTGTCCTGCATGGGTTTGGTGAGCAATATTGTTCCTAGTGTTTGCGAATGAATTTTTCATGCTGAACACGAATCTGAGGTCAAAAACTTCCCATTACGTCACGTTCTAGAAAAATGGGGTTGAAACCCCTGAAAATACCGTTTTTGGCCATGTAGCACAACTTCGCACGATTTCAATTCAAATTTATTTTTAAAATTTTTTCTTTTATTTGACTTTTTAAAAAGAAACCGATTAAAAAATATTTAAAAATCGTTCAATAAATTTTATTTTGACTTTTTTCCATCCACTGTCAATCAATATCAAAAATTAGGAAGTTTTTACATTTCGGGGGAAGTCAGAACCCCCAAAACCTCCCCCCTAAATACGGCCTTGGTTTGCCAGACACTGATCTACAGCCAATAAAACTGGCTCATAAATACACCCATTGACTGTATAAAGTTTCAACTGCTCCCAAATTTAGTTTTCCATTTACTCTAATTTCATGATTTAAAGCAAATAATTTCGGTATAAAAAAAATATATTGTATTATTCAAATTGTGCTCCTATTCTGCCTACTATCTCGCGTGTACTATACTATGTTTTCTAGTAACAGTAAATTAAAAGTATCAATCATAATTAATAACATAGACTGAAAAGTAACAGTTTATTGATCAAATAGTATGTAGCCGTATGACTTTCTTGCCAGGTTGCTAGATATCCTTCTGTAAATTTTATATATCATCTCAGGTATACAAAATACTAAAGTATTATATGTATTTTATGTAAGTAACTATTTATCATATGAATGGAATATTAAATTCCTAGTAAATGATATTTCACAAAGGAAATCTTCGACAGTTTTAAAACTTTTCATATTTTATTAAAATATCTATTTCATAATTAGTTATGATTACTATTACGCGATTTTGAAAAATCTATATACATAATCTTTCATCTGCATAATATGTGGTCCAGCAAATATTTTAATACCTACATAAAATTTAATTTTAATTTTCTTCTTTTTTTTAAGAAATCATTGACATGCCATACATAAAAATGAGTATGAGTTTCAGTTCAAAAACTTCATATACTATATGTAAATATATGATATTTTAAACAAATTTTAATAGAATAATTTGATAGAGTTTACGAGATACATAGATACATAAGATAAAGTTTTGAAAATTTGAATCACTTGAGTTGTACCTATGTAGTTTTTGTTTTTGTTGAATACAAATTGATATTTTTGATAATTGCAAAATACTATTTATTTACTACATACACTAGAATTATTTTTTTAGTGTTTGAGTTTGTGTGTGTGTGTGCAAAATTTTTGTTAGTGTTTCTCAATTTTTTATTTTATTTTCATTTTTTAATTTATCATTATACATTGACATCATTTTAGTTATTCTAAATAAATAATATGTGTAGGTGTAGTATGTAGGTATGTCGGTCTTTTGATTTTAAAACTTTAAACATCATGTAATTTTTATATGTTGTATCCTTATCATCTCTAGAATACTTGAATTGGTCTATAGAGTCCTGTATAACCGCAAAGACGTGCACGCAATGCTGGTATTAAGAAGGCAGCCGATGATATATCCTTAAGCAGTTCAGCACACTCACAAACTAACAGATACATTTTATCACCTTTTTGCGAGGTACTTTTGTGCAGTGCAATGCGACGGAGACCAGCAGCACGTGGTAAATATCTATAGAAATAAAGTAAAGTGAAAGGGGGAAAAAATCAATAAACAATAAAAAAAAAAATGTAATTCGACAGTTTTCTGTCTGTGAAAGAAAAACATATGCACATACTTTAATAAAAAAAACTAGTGTACACTGGTGGGCAAAAGTAACTACGCGATTAAATGAAATGTTATAAAATTTCTTAAAGCTAACCTTGAAGTAGAAATCTTGAGCATTTTACAAGAAACCGACGACAACGTGCTAATCGAAAATATCAAACACCCATTTGATGTACTGGATCATACCGAGATAAAATCGGGAAGATACCAACACGTATGTTAACCTTAAAAAGACCTGCATGGTAATCTTCACCAAGAAAAGGAAAAAGGACAAAATTAAAGAGCCTTCATTTTGGGTGCAAGAATCCCTTTTTCAAACGAAGTAAAGTACCTCGGTATCACACTCGATAAAAAACTGTTATGGAATAGTCACCTAGATAAAACCATAAACAAGCCAGGGCCACTCTTTGGACGGCCAGATGTTTAATGGTGCAGTGCGAAGAAGATGCAGTGCACCTATGACGAACCCTACTTAGGGATGAAGCCGATATGCACACACCTAATCTAGCCCTAAGTGACTTCTGTCATCCCAAATATAGTTTCAGACACCAATTCAAGGTAACATTCCCAGACAGGGTTAACCCTTCGAAGGTTGCGCTCTGAAAAGTTACACGAGAGGGCGCGCCGCGGCAATTTATCCGCAAGGTAAATTCCATAGTATCGACTGCAATTTTTCTTATTTATAGCAAAAAAAATCATTAAAACAAAACAATTGATTGATTTCTAGTGATATTGAACTATATTTTAAGCATTTATTTTGAAATGTTTATTTGTCAACAATTTGACTTTGAAAAATTTTCATCAAGCTACCCTTGAATATTTTTTGTTACACGAGAGGGCGCGTCGCGGCAAATTAGCCGCAAAAGCGAGATACCAATTTTCAAACGCAATTAGCAGCTAAATGATGTAACGCAGAAACCAACGGCTAACGGTAAACCACGCTGCATCTCAAAACTAACAAAGTCACTTGAGTGGCAGCGGTCAGCTACTATGATTTCTATTTTAAAAACACAAAATAAACAATTTGCGGCTAATTTTCCGCGGTGCGCCCTCCGAAGGGTTAAATGAAAACAGAAAAAACCTGCACGCAGATGGCTCTAAAACGAATGATAATGGTGTTGGTACAAGGGTTTATAGGGAAGACCAAGAAGACACCAATTTACCAGTATGGGTCAAGAAAACTCAGGTTTTCACGCCGAAATACATGCAATAGAGCTCTACCTTCGAGAAGAGTTAGACAGTGGAAATATTAATAGCCACATCCTTATTTACTCTATAGAAAAGCCGTGTTATTAGCACTTAATGCTTTTAAAATTAAGTCAAAATTATTTGAGACTGTGTGCAAATACTGAATAGACTAGCTATTCGCTACAGTCTGTAGTCTACAGAATTCATCTAATTTGGATTCCAGGTCATATTGGGCAAATGAAGAACGAAAAAGCAGAAGACCTCGCTAGAAAATGAGCTTTCAACCAATTTACTGGAACGGAACTATTCTGCGGGCTGCCATGGAGTTTCATGAAGCACAACCTCAATAAATGACTTGAAGGTAAGTCGCATCAAAACTGAATAGAAACAAAAGTTATAAGAGTAGCAAAAGCCTTCATGCCAAATATATCTAGAAAGAGAACTATAGATATTTTCGGATTAAAAAGAACACGTATTCGCATTGTCTCAGATTTCTTAACTGGGCATTGTAGATTAAACAATCACCTACTTATATAATATGAGAATAAGTCAGAATGACTTATATAGGTTATGTATTGAAGAAGAGGAAACAGCTGAACACTTATTGTGCCACCGTAATTGTCTAATATGGACCAGTCAGAAATTGCGAACAAGTCCCCCAAGAATGTCTTAGAATTCTTAACGAATACAAGACTCAGGAAGGATTTGTAACCTATAGAGTTTGAAACAATAGGCCCAAGTGAGTCCTCGATGACTAGGTGACCAATTGCCGCGTTTTATTAAATCTAATCTAATAGGTGCAGTGCAATATGTAGCAGATTGCGCCAAGAAATAGAATCCAGCTTTCTAAAAGTTGGCCAGGCACATACTTAGATACAGAAATCTGCTCTGGAACATAATGTAAGGTGTCCCATAATAAAACATAATCAAAATTCCACTCCCTCCAAGTCGGCGAGTTTTATCAAGAGAATTAATGTATACAAAAGCAGAGAATATTCTTAGTTGCGCTACAAACTACACTACAGATTTTCAAGTGCTTTGGTCTATATCCTTCCCACAAGATTTTGATAGCATAGTAAATCTTACTGTTTTAACTTTAGAGATCACAAAGGGGTCATTCAAGATAGGCTTGTTCAAAGAACAAAACTTTGCTTAAACTCAAAGAGAGAAAGTGTTTCCTTCTCGAAATACAAAACTTTTCTCCCTTGTCAGCGTCAAGCAAATAATAATATCAGCCCAAAAATGCAGATCTACTAGAACAAAATAAATTCCTAAGTCTAGTTCATTTTAGGTTAGTAAATTGTAAATAAGAGAACCTTGCATTGGACTAATGCGTTTTAGCAATGTCTCAGATTGAACCTTGTCCAGATAGTTTAGACGCTGTTTTCGACTTTCTCATATGACCTGGAAGTGATATTTCTGATAAGCATATTGATCTTGAGAGTTTCAGATGATTTTTAGAGAAATCTGCATCAACTCTATCGTACAATTTATTCTGAAAACAACGCTTTCGATTTCCTCATCAAACATTTTCGCTATTCATAATAATTTAGACTTTCTACTTCAATAGCCAGATGAATTTTTTTGCCCAACAATGTACATATGCACATTTACTTGTTTTTCAGATGCAAAATAAATGTTTTTACTCGACTCCACGTCACCCCCACCCTAAACCATACTCACCTATATAACATTCTAGCACCCGTCCAGTATAACCAATTCTTTTCGAAACGTTCACCGTCATCGCCTTCGAAAACCTATGAAAGAAAAACAGAACATGTTGAAAAAAAGAAAGTGCAAACAAAATATCTTTGACTAATGTAAGAAAGACACCAACAAAAATTGAATTAAATTTAAATTTTTCATGAGACACAAATTTTAAATTCCAAAGAAATTTGCTTTTAATTTTCACTAGTATTTATGTAAGCGCTTACCTTAAAAACGCTGATGATATAACCAGTTGCTGGTGTTTGTGTTTTTTTGAAACTGCCACTTTCATTCGATACCATTACCAATGGCGGACGACAAATGGCAGCCACTTCGCTATACAAGTCTAAAGTGTGTGCGGCAGTGTATCTTTGTATAAAAAACAGATTTCAATTTAATTAAAAGTTACATATTTCTATCTGTATAAAATCGTATTCACTATTATTATTGCTAGTAGATTAATTTTAGATATTCAACATAAATCATTAATTGTTCGACGCCACACAACATCAATGACATGTCAACTGCCAACTCGGCGGACTTGCCAGCTCGTGCAATTGATTGACTGTAATAACTTAATGAATGAATGCGAATGTCCTTTTTTATCGCATGATTGAATTTTTATGTTTCCTGCTACAATTGAGTGATTTACAATGCAATATAATTTTTTATATAGATTTTAATTTATTTTTTATTATGAATTAAAAACTCATAAGAATTGAATTGTACTCTTATGTAGTACAAGTAAATTGGGCGAGGAAGGGGGGAGGGTATGTTTCACTCATGTTTCCGTTGTACTATGTATACAAATAAACAAAATTTACCATTTCGCTATTTAAAAGTGCTTTGATTTTTAGAGCATTTAAAGTACAAAACTCCAAGATGATGATGGAAAAAAACCGGTAGTTCATACTACGAAATTGATTTACAAATGTCACAATAACTCTCTGAAACTCATAACCAAGTAAATAAAATACCCAGGAGGATTTGGGGAAGTTTGATTTAGCTAAATTATAGGTTCATCTGACAAAAAACTAGACCAAAATTTAGTCTAAAATCGGGAAAAAGTCATATAACAAACTAGGCCAAAACCCAGACTCAAACTAAAAACCAGTCTAAAAATCGAATCAAATTTCACATCGAAAATGAGACCGAAACTTGAACCAAGTTCAAAGCAAAAACCAATCAAAAAATCGTTTCGAACTTCAGATCGAAATTCAAATCAAATTCAGACCAAAAATCAAACTGAAATATAAATCAAAACTTAGCCTAAAATACTAAGCATATTCGATCAAAAATAGACCTAAAATAAAACTCAAAAAATAGATTAAAAAGCGTTCCAAAATCATAATCCAGGTCTATAAAAGTAGGACATCTATAAATTTAACCTGAAATTACAGATGATTATGTTTTCAAAACTTTAAACTAGCTGGGAAAGAAAGCACTGTTATACGCTGCATGACCATGCAGCATTTCGTTGCTTGCGTGTCGAGTTTGATGGTGAGAAGGAGTGAAAAGCTTGCGGTGTAGACAAAAATGCAAATTCACATTCGCTAAATTCCATTTCATTGTAAAATTTTTTAAAAAGTTTCCATTGAGGACTTTATTGTCTCCGGTGAACTATAGCAAAACCTAATTCCCAAAGAAAGTAATTAAAAAAAAAAAAGTGAAATCACATTAGGTTGAAATTGCTGTCTGCGAGCGCCAGCACACTAAGGCCAACAAAAACCATTGTAATACCATGTAAAAGGAGCTAAGCTCCTATCCTTCTAATTCAGATCATTTGAACCATTGAGTACACTTCAGGAAGCTAAGTAAGTGTCTAATCTGAATCTCAGTCAAGCCATTTAGGCCATCAGACAAAAAGCCGTCCAGATATTTCTTTCGTACGTCAATCAGAGCTGTGCATTCGCATAGAAGATGACTTACAATTTCCTGTTCTTCTTCGTTGCCACAGCTCCTGCAGTGATTTCTATATCAAAGACCCAGTCTTTCTGCATGTTTTTCAAGTACTGATGAGGTGCTTGTTGGTATTTATCAGATCGTTCGTCCGCCGACTACCCAACTTAGACCAAATGAGTCTCGTAGTTTTGCAAGTGGTTTCTAGTGACCACCTTTTGTTCGTATACTTTATTGCTTACACTCCTTGTCAGGAGTGGTTTGCAACAGTGTTCCTTTTCTGGCTAATCCGTCAGCAGTTTCGTTCCCCGGTTTACCTATGTTCCCCAAATTAGGTGCAGATCGAACTGATCGGGCATCTCGTTAAGAGACGCTCTGCAGTCAAAGGCTTCTTTAGAAGTAAGGTAGACTGATTCAAGGGATTTTATAGCTGCCTGACTATCGGTAAAGATACATAAATTCTTTTTGGATATCACGTTATACTTGCGCCAGGACCTGACGTCCTTGATTGCCATGACCTCTGCCTGAAATACAAAGGCAGTTATTGGGTAACCTTAAGGATATATGTATTTACACCAAGCTCTTCTCAAAAGATACCAGTTCCAACTCTGCCATCCTGTTTAGAAATGGATTGTATCCTTTTGAAACCGTTCTTTATTCTCCCATTCCTATCAGTCAGAAATAAGAGTTTCGAACTTGTTGTTAAAAATAGGTTTCGCAGGGGTACGAATCAATTATTTTTAGGTACGAAATTAAAATGATTCAGTATAGTGGAGTATCCTGATCTGCTTTATAGCTGTCCGACGTTCGCGAGAATCAGATTAAGGCTGTTGAGTAATGATGTCTTGACTATGAATTATGGGCATACTCTCCCTCTTCCTGAGCTTCTAGCGTTCATCAGTGAAACAAAGAAGTTTGAGGTTGAGATACCTTAGATCTTTTTTTCCCCATTTATCCCCTCACATATCTTTCCAGTATTTTTACTTTCTTCTACTGGCTTTATTTCGGGTATAGTACAATGGTCTTTATAACTATGAGTGCTATGGTTTAATCCAGCCCACCTTCAACTCCAAATCTAACTCTTGACCTGTCCGTTGACCATTCCGAGATAGAGTTTAGTCTCAGGGCAATGCTAACTGCACATTGCTTAACATATATGTCAAGAAGAAGGAGGTAAAGTATGATATTCAAGGACTTGGTGGCCGTGCTTCTCAGTGCACCAGTGATGCAGAGTGAAGAACTTCTTTGAACTTTCAAAAGCATGTTCATATGACTTGCCTTGTCCAAAGCCAAAGCCCACCAGACCTAAACACCATACACCAAAATGGGTCTGACAACAGGCCTTACGGCTACAGACCCCATTTGCTTCCTATGGCTCGTTTGCACGAGTAGAACGCGGTTATTGCTCTATCTACCTGCGATCGGGTATTATGTATGCTTCCAGCTAAGTTTTTTGTCTAAAATGAGGCCTGAGTATTTGGCTTCTTCTTTGAGAACTAGCCTAGTACCATTGAGTGAAGGTGCAACAAAAGGTGGTACTTTGTACCTTCTAGTAAAGAGGACAAGTTTGGATTTCTGCGGATTTACACTCCACACTTACCGGTGCATTTGGTGAGAATGTTTAGAGCAGATTGCATAACATCCTCTAGTGTGCTCGGGAATTTACGTGATATAGCAATGGCTATGTTGTTTGCATAGGCAATCACTTTGCAGCCAGTTCCTTCGAAGGATAGAAGCAGTGTGCTGGCAACAAGTGTCCAAAGAAGTGGTGAAAGTACCACCCTTCCCCCCTCCTGCGGAGCGTCTCTTTGAGCATACCTTGTTATGGAAGAGCTCCCCAATTTCGACTTGATAACCCTCCTCGTAGGCAAAAAGTGTATTAGTTTCCTTAAAGGGGCCTCAACCTCAAGGGTCTCGAGAGCATGAATAATCACTTCAGGCATATTATCATTGTTGAAGGCCACCTCAACGTCGAGAAAAGCCACCAAAGTGTATTCCTTGAAGTGAAGCGCCCGTTCAATAGTGAAAACTAGAGAATTCAGGTCCGTTTCAACCGAGTTGCCATTGCAAGACGCATGTTGGGACTGTGCTAGTACATTGATAAAGGTGTCAAAAGAAATCATGTTTGGGTAAGTAGTTTTTCCCCCACAACATATTAAAAATTGTGAGCAATTGAATATTAGAAAAACAGGGATACAATTTTTCACTTTGATCCGCTACACTACCGTTATAAAAAATATATTTGTAAATTTTTTTATTTGCGTTTAAAGAACCATCAATTCTCTTTCCAAAAACTTTAAAATTATAAAAATTAATTGGAGTTTTTAAAAAATCGTAAAAATTAATCTTGTGACACCGCTGTCACCATGGTACCGAAAGGGTTAAATAGCATTTGAATACAATAAATTAACTACTTACTTCAGAGTTTTGGGCTCGAATTTCGAAAGAGAAGAAACACGTATGCCCGAGTAAAAGTTATTAGGATCCGTTTGTGTTGTATTTATTAAATAATAAGAAATGAATGGAAATTCAGCTGAAAATGTAAAAAAAATATATATCTAAATAATTATATTCTAAATTAACTCCTTTACTATATATAAGCTTACCAGTTCTTTCCATATTGGCCAATAACATACCGCCCACTGCGGTATTCGCTTGTTGTACCTCATTTAAAAGTTCCGATGCAACTGAACGTTGTTTTAATAAAGGATGCGAAAGCGGAGATTCCAATATTGGATCAATAGGTTCGAGAGGACTCATTAAATGCACCAGTATAACAAGTTTTGGATCAGAAACTTCCAAAACACTTAAAGGACTGGCAACTTTTGTATTGTTATCTGGAGATGAAGCTGGGAGCTAAAGAAATTGAAAATATTAATCAAGTTTATGTCAAGATATTTTCCAATTTCCTATAGTGTTGTATAAACTTGGAAAAGCTTAAAACTCGAGCACAATTTTTAAGCCCGCTTTTCAAAAGCTGAATGCTCGAATAAAATTTTTAACCTGACTTTTCGAACTTACCGGTATTCCTGCTGGTAAAAATCTATCGACACTATGCACTGGTATTATAAAACAATCACGATCTAACGCTGACAATGAAATTGGTTCTGAACGCGTTGTACCAGCTGCGGTTCCAGGGATATTATTGTTCAAAACATGGCCACCAATACCAAAGCTAACTGTAATATAGTGGTTAAAACGCATTAAGTCGATTTTTCGGTATAAAAATAAATAGTTTGCAACTAAAAAGTACAAAAAACATGAAGCTTTAAATATGAGATATTAAAAGAGCTCAACTATGTGCTTAAGTTCCTTTTTTTTTAACTACTTAATTAAAAAAAACGAAGATGCAATAGGAGAAGAAGAAAAAAGACGGACTATGAGATTTTTGGAAACAACAACGGCAAACTAAATGTAAATTATATAATTTTAACTATAATATTTTATAAAACTTAAAGCTCAAAAATGCACAGAAAATACTGAAAGCTTTAGAACAAACAGATTAAAAACAGTCACATTTAAAGCTCAGACAACTTTAAAGCTCTCCAAACTAAAAATACTACTTAATTTTAAACACAAGTACATATATACATCTCAGTAAAGCTCTAATAAAGCTTTTTCCAGTTATCGTTTTAGCTATTTACATACATACAATGAACACACTCGACTTCGGAATGATGAATTTGAAAGCTTTAAAGATTTTTTTTTTTTTTAACTTTGATGAATTGAAAAGCTTGTCTAGCTTTCGTTTGTGAAAGCTTTAAAGCTTTTACCATACATAACTGCGTAAACATGTCTAGCTTTCAGTAATTTTCTTTTCTTTTTTTTCTTTACTTTTTTAACTATTTTTAATGCAATAATTAAACAACAACAAACTATAAAGTTAAATTTACTATAAATTTTTGTTAAAACTACAAGGAAGTTAAATTTTTGTTATTTAGAATCAAACGCAAAAAAAAAGTAAAAATAAAATAAAAAATTGGGAAAAAGAAAAACAGTAAAGAATGCACAACAACAACAACAAAAACAAGTGCTATTTACAGCATTTTTTATTTTTTTGTTTATTTTGGAAATTAAAAATTAGGTTTTGCATCATTTGTATTTGATTTTGTTTTTTTTTTCTGCATTCTAAGAATGCAACTCAAACCTTGCCTGGCAGCATTTGTTGCAGTTGCCGATGATGTTGCTGTGTTGGATAGTAGCGTGGCAACTTGATCATTATTTCGTACTCTAACACTATTGTTCCACCTTAATAGAGATACGGACGGCTTACGGTCAACTAAGGGCTGCGGTGCATCCACTTCAGAGGTGAGTGAGAGGGATGTTGCAGTGGTTGATAACTGAGTACATGCGCCGTGTGAGAAGGCGCTGCACGTTTCTGTAATGAGTTCTTGTTGATTTAGAGGAGGATATATGTTTGTTGTTTTTTGTTTTTAATTTTTTGGTGCAGGGGTTTTTTTGTTGTTTTTGTTTTGTAATTTTGGAAAGGATTTATGGGTATCTATGTGGGATAGTGTGCAGGAATTATGCTTTTAGTAGCTTTCACACAGAAAACTAGACATATTTTTTTTTTTTTTTTTTTTAAATAATGAAATTGTTTTTAGTATATTGTGTTTTTTTTTACAAAATGCGATATTTTTAAAGTAAAGCAATTATATGTGGATTAGTTAAAAAAATTTCATAAAGTCTGAGAACTTAAGGTCTTTGTCTTAAGCTACACTGAAGTCTTTGACGCACCCCGATTATAAAGCAACCAGTTTACCCAGCTTATAAATAACAAAACTAAGCAATCCCACCTAAAGGTTTTAAACACTCTAGCTTCAGAAATCTTTGGCTCGTGAAGTTGTGGATATTGCAATTTGACTACGTAGTGAAATCTTGAGACTATCCCTCTTCAAAATTCACATACGAAAAGAAGCAAATCTGACCCTCTTACCACCTCAGCTGAGGATGTCATGATTACCTTGGCTGCTCTTTCTAAGGGATCTCAGAGTGCTTCTCAAACCGGACGGCAGTTACACTTCTTCGGACGAGTTGACTCTTGAGCTGCTGATTAGTACGAATTCTCCGAAAGCAACCATTAAGAGAGGTGGCTCTCGCAGGTTGAGAGTTGCAAACGAGAGGTGGGAAAGGGCTGCGAGAGTTGTTACGGTGGACAAAGTGGTTATTGTCATTCGTACGTTACAGCCGTACAAATCTCCCGGACCTAATAATATGTATCTAGTCCTCCTTCCACCCCTTTTAGCTACATATCTACAGAGTAAGTATAGCGCTTAGCTATGTACCGAGGGCGTTCAGGACGGCAAGGTCAGTTTTTAACCCAAAACCGGGAAAAACTGCCTATGTCTTGCCTAAATGCGTTCGGCTCATTAGCTTCTCATAATTTTAGCTGAAGGGGCTGGAGAAACTAATGGGTATTTGGCTGAAAACGGGAACGCTCGTATTCCGACAGATCCACGACATGCCTACCAGAGGAACAAATCGACGTAAACTGTGCACGGCCGAGCTGACTGGATGGGTGCATTGCACCGTGGGCAATAAGCAAAATGCCCTTGCGGTTTTTCTCGATATTGTAGAAGCCTTCGACAGCCCTCTATTCAGCAAAATTGGGGAGGCACTCAGATATAAATGCAATGCTTGAGGGCAATGCAATGCTTGAGGGCAATGCAATGCTTGAGGGCCGTCTAACAAAAACCACACTTGGCGATAATACAGCCTCGGTGCATTCTATTAAAGGGCTTGCTTAAAGAGGCGTATTATCTACTACCCTTTGGAATCTTCTCGTGGGCTCTATTTTTGTGAGACTGCAAGAAGAAGACGTACCTGCGATAGGGTATGATCTTTGCGTTATCGTCAGTGGAAGTAACATACAACTGCTCTGTAATCGCATTAAGCATGGTAGGAGACTGTTGCGGTAAACAGTCGTTGTCTATTAAAACTGTAAAAACTGAGATGATTCTGTTACCGCCGAAAAGGAAGGTGCCAACTGTAAGTTTTCCTTTTTTTTTTTGGACACCGAATTGAAACTGGTAAACAGGGTGAAATACCTAGCTATCTGGCTTAATTCTAAACTCATTTTCAGTGATCGCTTAGAGTCACGTGTTGAGAAGTCAACAAGGGTTTTATGGCAATGGAGAAGACTTTTTGTTCGGTCATGATGACTTAGTCGTCGGCTAATTTACTAGATATACACCAGCGTCGTAAAATCGTATATCCTATATGGGGCTTTGGTATGGTGGCCGTTGGACCAACAACACCTTGCGTCTCGCTATATAACTACTGCCATCAGGGGTACTCCTCTTCTTCATCTACCAACAGCAGTTGAGGTCATAAGAGCGGCATATTGGTTCGATTTACTGCTCGGAAGAGAAGACTGGAGGAGTCCCCTTCAAAAACCTACCACTTGAGAGAAGTGGTGCCGTCGATGCTTAGTGCGCAGAGCTATTCTTGATTGCTCAAAGTAGAAGGGCAACAGCTGGGTTGGACATCTGTGAAGAGCTTGCCAGCGAGAGTGGGAGGCGCTAGCCAGGTATAATAGGCAATAAATGTCCACGTCTGTTAGACACTCCCTTCAGTTTAATAATAATAATAATAATAATAATTATGAAAACGGCATCGGTTCGGTATTTGCCTCGGTTACAAACAGAGCTTGTGAGGTTATGATTATCTTGACCACTATTCTAGGCAATTCCCTTTTTCTTCTACATATCCAGAAACCCTTGGTTGAAAGTGTGAACTCAGTAAAACAGACGAAGTTTTTTAGAAAGACATCTTTAATCTCAAGTCAAAAAATGAATTTGAAATAACTTGCTTACAAACAAAGCTTGGGATGTTATTCTGGAGAAGCTTCCTTTTTCCTAGCTTCAAATACCCTTGACTCGTTAAAGTGTGAACACAGTACACAGACGAAGGGAAGTTGTATAGAAAAACATCTTCTATCTCAGGTCAAACTAGAGCTGGAGAGGGCATGTTGCCTGGACAGCCCTTTCTGAGAGGTTCCTTTTTCTCACACACAGTGAGAACAGTGAATATATATAGTTGTGTAGTAAGAAACTTAAAAATTCTGGTGAACAAAATAAAGAAATTACGTAGATCCTATTATTTTTAATGTAACTTCTGCTGTAGCCAAAATTACACTTTTTAGTATGAGCAGGCCAGTTAAGGTTTCAGCTGAGACGAGCTGCTGCTATATTAAGCTTCGACAATATTGCCATAGTTAAACCGGCTAAACCACAAACTAAGGGTTGCTTCAGTAAGAGAGATTTACAACATTTCGATCGAAACTTCTACTTCAGAATTATATTTTTTAATCCTCCAACTGAAACGTAATTTTCGAAACCACTGTCAGCAGCCGACATAAATAGTAAGCAAGTCCCAATGTTAGAGTCAAATGATTAGTTAATAGATTTCTGTTTCTGCTGCAAAACCTTTATTTTAATATATCGCATAATGTAAAAAATTCAAGCCTTGCATTTGCAACTAAGTAGTGTGTATTTTGCTAAGTACATAAAGATGTTAGGTTAGTTATGCTTTAAGAAATTATTACTGTTATTTGCAAAGTGCTTTAACTTTTGTTGCACGCACATATTCAAACAGTGAATCTCAGTGCTTTTGGTACGATTAGCAGCAGTACGATTATTTATTACCTTATTATTTAGTAAGCGAATGTGTATATGAAGCAGAGCTAAAACTTACGTATTTATGCTCGAAGAAAAGCACAATCGAACGAACGCGAACGCTCACGCATTTAGGCAAGCCAACTGGAAATTCTAATGTTTTTAGTTGCAGCTAATTTGTGTAAGTAAGTACAGTGTTTGTATGACATATTATCGATTTGTTTAGATAGTGAAAGCGATATGCAAATGACAAATTGTTATTTGTTATTGCATTGTACAATTGCTGTTAAGTTAAGTGGGCTACATAGTTAGTAAACACATGTAGTTGTTTTTGGACAGTTACAATAATTAATTTTATAATGAATTAAACCTTATGATGAATGAATACTTTTTGAAAGAAATATAGGCCACAAAACTTGAAGAAAGATCTATGTCCTTTTTCCCACACAGAAACAAAATTTGTTATTCTGACGGAACGATGTTTCCTATTCATAAAATATAATACAAAAATAGAATTTTTCGTATCTTAACCTTTTCAAGCACATATTTTTTAAATAATTGTTTTTTATCCAATGGTCATATTTTTAAGTTTTTAGTGTCGCTGATTACGATTTTGATATCAGATTTTTAAAATTCAAAATGGCGGATGCAATGTGGTAGACTGAATCAGTGAAACTTATTCATATCAATATGAAAACTGGTATACGGGGATTTTCGGGGTTGATGATTACGATTTTGATATCAGATTTTTAAAGTTCAAAATGGCGGATGCAATATAGCGGACACAATATATATGTTGTATATATCAAATATCCTCTCCATAGAGACTCCATCTGACGAGCATGCGCGGCGAGTGGAGGGAGAAGTCAGGCAAGTATATAAAGAATCGTGCATTGGAGCTTTCATAACATTTGTGCTGATGCCAAACGCGCACGCAAGACATGGAGCATAAGAAACTGGTAATCGTTGGGCAAATTGATAACACAAAATATTGTTTTTTTTTTTCTAAAATGCCGAAAAGAGTACAACTGACGGAGCTTCCAAGTGATGCAGAATCTGCTGATGGACTTTGTGATTTATCGGATGATTAAAATTGTACAAACGAAGGCCGCTACTTCCTCGTTCGTGTCTCCAGGTTCGGCTGAGAGCGGTACTAATTGCTGTTATCAACTTGGAAAAATTTTCCTGTCTTGAACAAACAAAAATTTGGTACCGATATTTACAACATATATATTGTGTCCGCTATATTAAATCCGCTATTTTGAATTTTGAAAATCTTATATCAAAATCGTAATCAGAGACCCCAAAAACCCCCGTAGACTAATTTTCATATTGATATGAATAAGTTTCACTGATGCAGTCCGCCATATTGAATCCGCTATTTTAAATTTAAAAAATCTGATATCAAAATCGTAATCAGCGACCCCAAAAACTCCCGTAAACCAATTTTCATATTGATATGAATAAGTTTCACTGATTCAGTCCGCCATACTGCATCCGCCATTTTGAATTTTAAAAATTTGATATCAAAATCGTAATCAGCGACCCCGAAAACCCCCGTATACCAATTTTCATATTGATATGAATAAGTTTTACTAATGCGGTCCGCCATGTTGGATACGCCATTTTGAATTTCGAAAATCTGATTACAAATTCTTAATCAGCGACATTTAAAACCTATATTTGTAAATTTTCATATCAATCCGTTGAAGATAATGAATTTTTATTCTAGGTGGGATATGCGTCTTCCCACCGTGCTGCAAAGGGTTAACCCATTTCAGTGAACAATAGTGTTCAAGGACCCACATCAATTTTTAACAAGGAACATTCTCGCCGAAGAAAGTAAAATAGTTTTCTGAATAAATTTTTTTCTATCGGGTATTTTTAGAAAAAAAAAACCGTTTTTGAGGAGAGGGTTGAACGATAGAGGAAGAGTATCATTACAAAAATTTGTTATCTTATTGCGTGGAGTAACTTTGTTTAAGATGCAAAATTCATATCTATTAAAAAGTGTATTTTTTTTCGTATGTCCTTGAAGACCCCAATCTTCTGAATTCAAAACCAGGTTATGTAAGAACTAGACGTAATGGATGGTATCCCCAACGTTGCGCGCAAGACAGCGATCAAAGGTACACCGGAGGTGTTCACGAAGCTTTTCGACGTATGCTTGAAGGAAGGAGTTTTCCCAGACCGCAGGAAGCGACAGCGGTTAGTCTTCCAACTAAAACCAAAAAATCCGCCGGATGAACCGGCATCGTACCGCCCGTTATGCATGCTGGATACACTGGGCAAAATCCTCGAACACATCATAGGGGACAGACTCCAGGAGTGGCTCGAAAGGTCAGGAAGGCTATCAGCACTACATTTTGGATTGAGAAAAGCGCGCTCCACTGTCGAAGCAATACAAGGGGTGATAAATATTGCACGCGAGGCCACCGGCGGCAAGTAATAAAAAAAACGGCCAGAAGAAGTATTGCGCCGTAGTGACGTTGGACTTCAAAAATGCCTTCAACTGGCCTCAGATTATGAGTGTTCTGAGAGAATTTGAAGTACCAGAGTACCAGTTGCAAATAATCGCAGACTACTTCAACGATCGGATTTTAAGATATGATACGACGATGGCGTGAAAGGAGGCGTCCCGCAGTGCTGCGTTCTCGGGCCAACGATATGGAACGCAGTGTATGACGGCATCCTCAAATCGGATCTCCCGGAGGATACAACAATCATTGAATATGGAGACGACATCGCGATAATGCCAGTAGGCAAACACCTAAACTCGCTACAGGCTATATGCTAGACTCGCTACATCTCAAGGGTGAGGAGATGGCTGTACAACTCGAAGGTGGAATTGGCAGGGCAGAAGACGGAAGTCGTGCTATTGAGCACCAGAAAAGCAAGTGAAGAGCTGGTCGTCATGGTTGGTGATCATCACATTACCTTGTACTTAGTACTTAATAGTACTATGGACTCCAGAATAACATTCAAGGAATACCTGAAAGCTGGTGAAAGCAGCACGAATAAACAGTCCGTTAATACGCATTATGCCGAACATAGGAAGCCCGCACGTGGGCAAGCACCTGCTGCTTTTACTACGTCACTAATCTTGTATGCAGCACTTATCTGGGCAGACAGCAAGAAGGCACACCAGAAGTATATGCGTGCGACTTATAGGCTCACTGTCCTGAGGGTACCTAAGTAGCACAGCGTCGGACGATGCTATTTGTGTCATAACGAGTTAGGTGCCTATCGATCTACAGGCACAAGAGGTGAAGCGGTTATAAGGTCGTGATACAAAGCCAACCAAAGGCATAAGAGAAGAAGAAAGACAGCGTACTATCATGGAATGCCAACGAAAATGGGAGTCATCCGAGAAGGGTCAATGGACCTATAATCTCATTATGGGCATAAAAGAGTGGGCATCACATTATGCAACTGCTTAGTGGCCGTGGGTGCTTCAAGGAGTACCTGCATAGGATCAACATCGGAAAAAAAGACCCGTTTTGCCCAAGATGCCCAGAAAAGCGGTAGAACACTCAGCATATACTTTTTAAATGTCCGCGTTTCAACAAGGACAAAGATGAGCTGGAGAAAGCCTTTGGAAAACCCCCTACGGAAAGGAATCTGACGACACAGATGTGTAACACAGTAGAAAAATGGAATGCAGCATGCAAGGTTGCTGTAGATATGACGATCATACTGTATAATGCAAAACGTGCGCGTAAAGGCGAGCACTACGCTCATTGCGACCTTCCGACGTAATAACTAATGGTGGTTTCGGGAGGAAAATGTTCTTAAAAAAAAGATGTAATGGAGAAAAACTATTCGTGAGCAGCGCTCTCAAACTCGTTGTAAACTGATTGGAAAATTTAAGAATTAATTGTTGCACTGTGTAATTAGAGCCACCAGAGCTACCATTTAAAGCTTATTGGAACCAACCAGCACTAAAGCTGACCATGAAAAAAATGAGCAAAACATCAGAAAATATGCACTCGAATTCGGGTCCCCCAAAAAAAACTTCACATTCCGCACAATAACTTATATCTTAAAAAAAAGAAAAGTCTTTTTGCCTGTTCAATTGGAATACATAGCTCTATTATTCTGCGGAAAAGAGAAACCAAATGAAAGATTCAACTACTGAAAACCTACTTGAATCTTTTTATTCTGCATCACCACAAGGTTATACGCAATGCAGAAACGGCTATAGAAAAGACATTTCGCCAAATGTCATAAACACCGACCAACGATTGTAGTAGCACCCATAATAAAGTTGAGTATACGCAATGATAGCCCAATTATTTTTTATCACATAACACATAGAATATTTAAAGTAAATTAATTGAATTGTGATTTTATGTTAATTTCATGAGATTTGCATTTATTATTTATTTATTTTTTTTTTTTTTTTTTTTGTTAAATTTTTGTTTATTTCTTTTTTGTTTTAGTCTGTAGAAGCGCTTAAGCTAATAAATTCATAAAAAAATATATGTAAGTGTATAAAAGAAATTTCGCCTACCTTCACCCATATCATAATTCTGACGATTGGGTGAGAAAAATAAATGTGTCCGATAGTGTATATCCTCTGTTGGTGCTAGACCCATGTCACGTGATCGTTTTGTACGATTTGCTTTTGTTTGCAGCTTACCACCGCCACCGCCGGATTTACCAGTGCCGCCTTCGCGGAAATGCTTCCGAAACATTAAATTCATTATGGCGCAGGTTTAGAAAATTATGTTTTTGTATAATTTTGATTGTAATGTTTTGGTTGTTGTTGTTGTTGTTTCAGTTGTTTTTTGTTGTTGTTGTGGATAATGGTGTATGAGGGTAGGTAGGGGTTTGTTGTTGGTGGTCAATGTTATAAATGTTTTGGAATTTATAGTTGATTTACACACCTGAAGAAGTTAGTAGTATTTGTATGTATGTTTATTTTTCAAATGTTGTTGTTTATTGTTTGTTGCATATGGGCGTATTAATTGGATAGATTTATGTGTGTGCGTGTGCGGTTTTGTATATATATCTGTGTCTGTGTAAATGTGGCGTCGTTTCGCTCAAATTGACTTAATTTATTTCGATGAATGCATATGACACTCTCATTTACGTTTATTGTTTATTTAAATTTGATTTTTATACAATTGCCTTTTTTTATTGTACGCTTTTTTTTTTTTTTTTTTTGTATGTACGAATATGTGTTGGTATTTGTTTCCCGTTTTTGTTGTTGTCGTTTATGGACAATTTCACTTTGGGGAATAATATTTTTATATATTTTTATATATTTTATATTGTTGTTGTTATTGAATGTGCACTTTTGGTACTCCATGTGTATGTATGAGTATGAATTTGTGGGTATGTTAGTGTACGTTGATTTAAAATTAATGAAATTTAAATTGCGAATTGAAATTTTTTTAAAACATCTCTCTTATACTTTAAGCTATGTAGATTAAACTATTTCGAAAATTTATCACACTCAGAGGGGAAAAATAGTATCGAAAGTATTATGGAGCTTTTAAAAGCATTTGTCTCTCTTTTAAAAGCAGCTGTCTCTCAAGTGAACCAATGATCCAACAATATCAGGACTTTTTTTCTCATTTAATTTTATTTATAATCTATCCAAAAAAAAAATATAATAAGCCAATTTGATTAATAGGAAAATTAAAAAAAAAAATTTTGTTTCCAATGAGTAAAATCAGTACTATGTAATAATGTCAGGAATGACTTAAAAACTATTAATAATGTGAAATTGAGGTCTGGTATAGTTGGACCCAGATATCACATTCAAAAAAATATAAAGACATCAAGGTAGAGTGTATGCAGAGTGAAATTGAACCTTCAGTCTGATAGCCAAGAAATCCTTGAAAAGCCCTCAGTCACTATTTTTCTAAATAGAAAGTTCGCTAAGTCTGAATTTAGTTGACAGAAGTCTAGCCTGCATATAAAAACAGCACACATGACATAAGGAGTGAGATTGAAAAAATCTTAACATACGTTTCACCTAATAATTTTTTTTGGGTGTAAAATTTAAAAATTTCTTTGATCTAGTTATCTTTGAATAATATGTCAGGTGTTATTTTTAATGCCAAACATGTTGATTTATTGTGAGTTTGATCAAAATGAGTGAAGAAAAAGAAGTACGTCTTAAAATTATTAAAAATTTTCAAAAAATTCCAAATTGGTCTTACAAATTGGCCAAAGAATTGAAGTTCTGCCGTCAAACTGTTTCCAATGTTATTAAACAGTTTCAGGATAATTTTACCATCGATAGGAAACCTGGTTCGGGAAGAAAACAAGGACCACATGATATTGGGAAAGCCAAGGAAATAGAAAGCATAATGAAAAGATCTCCAAACACATCTGGTAGAAAAGCTGCCAGGTTAGCCCAGTGCTCTGACTATTTGGTGCGAAAAGTTAAAGCCAATGCAGGTTTGAAAACATACAAAGTCCAAAAATTTCTCGACAGGAATTCTGCAAAAAATTTAAACGCCAAAAGTAGGGCTCGGAAATTAAAATCGAATTTCATACAAAAATATTCATGTTGTATAATAGACGACGAAACGTATGCACTGGCAGATTTTACGCAGCCTTCGGGTCAAAATTTTTATGTTGCTGATGCTCGAGGAAATGTCGAAGAACAATTTAGAATCCAAAAGCAGACAACATTTCCTAAAAAATTCCTGGTATGGCCAGCTATATGCAGTTGCGGCAACGACAAAAGAAGCGAGTCATTTTTTACAGTGGGCTCTATAAATACCGAAATATACATCAAAGAATGTTTGCAAAAAAGACTTCTTTCTTTCATAAGAGAGCACAATGTGTCCACATATTTTTGACCCGATTTGGCCTCATGTCACTACGGCAAGAAAGCTCTAGAGTGGTGCTAAAGTAATAACATAGTTTTTGTACCAAGAGAGGCCAATCCTCCAAATTGTCCGAAGCTAAGACCAGTGGAGAGATATTGAGATCTTGTGAAAAGAAGCTTAAAGAGCACAATAAAGGTGTCCCAAAATATCGAAGATTTCAAAATGAGATGGGCAAACTGTTCCAAAAAGGTGTCTGAAACCACTATCAAATCACTAATGGAAGGCTTACCAAGAAAGTGGTTAGAACTATAAAAGTTATATTTTTATGTAATTTGTAAAATATAGTCAATTAAATAAAAAAAATCAAAACTCTAAGATCAATCTTTTAAAAATTATTAAATTTTATATATGTTAAGATTTTTCGATCTCACTCCTTATGCACGTCACCTTTCCAACTTCTTCAAACCAAACTCACAAATCTTCACCCAGCAGCAAACAAAACAATTAAACGAACACCCTATACTCTTTTTTTCCAGCAGGTATGACTGCGTTCTCCAAATCTATCCTAATAGCTTGGCAACGAAGGCATGAAGAAGTATCTTTTCCTGAGCGAGTATCTTTTGAAAAACTCTGCATACTGAAGAAATGATCAGAAACGTTGATCTTATTCAAAATTGAAGCATATACTGAATTTATACTCTAATAAAACAGATAAAATGAAAATGGATCATGGATCGACTATCGTTGAGCAAGATAGCCAGCCCACCAAATGATCCACTGGATTCTACGATGCTCTGGAATGCTAGGAAGCCCAAAAATCAAGCGGAAATATAATCTTTTAAAGTATACAAAAGGAGTCATTATAATATTAACCACTGCCTATGGTCCAAAAACCATTTTTTTTTGGCATGAAGTCGTAGAAAAGAGATATTTGTATGAAACTTTGTACATATACTTTTGGTACCATACTCATAATAAAATACAAAAATGGGCAAAATCAGATAAGTACCACGCCTACTTCCCATATACTGCTCATCTCGAAATGCATATATCTTGTAAAGTATCATAGATAGAAAGCTAAAATTTGGTGAGTAGATATATTTACTCGAGAAATTCAACTATATTGAAAACAGAGAAAATCGGTCAACCTCCACGCCTACTCTTCATATGTAGTTAATTTAGATATATGTATGTATATATGCATGTTATATGTATATATGTAGTTTCGCAGATATAAATCTGAAATTGAATATGTAACCTCACAACAGATTCTAGGGGTAAAATTTTAGGGGTCACAGCCCTGCGACCTTTCTCCTTCTCAAATAAGAAATATTTCAATACTTCATATTAATTCATTGTAATATTATCTATAATTCATATAATCAATTATTGTTATTGTTTCGTCAAGGTTTGGATATATCACAATTCCTTTCTTTATTGAGTAACATCATACCATACTTACATATTGCTACTGAAGTCGTTTTCCAGTAAAAAAGTAATGCCTTCTTCAGGAGGAAGCGAAACTAACTTGTTTTGTTTAGGAAGAAAGCGTTTTCCATATCTTACTTGGCCTTAGATTTGCTCTCTTTTACAAAACACGCCAAATCTTGACTCTCTGATTTTTTAGCCGCAATTGTAGTAGCATGAACCATTATATCAATATTGTGATTTTGCTCCAAAAAAAGATCAGTTACCAGCTTTCTCTTCAATCGGTTCTTTGCTTTTGCATAACTGAGCTGAGCTCATTCCATTTTACTTGAACATGGGTTTTCCTAATATTTATCATTAATTGCAATAATAATGAATGCAGAAACTCATTTTGGGTATTTTTCTTTAAACCGATTCAACATTTTGTTACAACGCAGACGTTTTTTGTTAACAAAACCAAGCAAATTTCGTTTTTTTTTTTTAATTGCATCTTTTTCTCCTAAATTCAGTTCATTGTTTTTATTTTTATTTTTTTATTGAGAACCCAATCGAAAACAATATCATTTTTACGATTACTCTCTTGTTAAACTCTAACCATTTCTTAGTATTGCAATTCAAGTGTTTCTAGAAATTCCAAATATCTTTAAATCGGGCAAAAACGGGCAAAAGTTTTTAATAACACATTATTCTGAATACTTTTGTTAATAACTTGGCATTTGCAACTTTTTGCAAGTGCTTGCTAGTGCAAGTAATATTCCATAAAACATAAGCACAATTGTTAGGTTTTATATAAAATTGCACGAGAAAATTGAGTCTGAAATCATAACCCAGAATTACAGATTTGATTTCACTGATGAGGAATCGTAGCGGATTCCGAAATGGCCGTCTGATTTGCCCGTCTCTATATACATTGTTGTTGTGATGACTACATTGTTCATTAAGCCAGTTTATATATAACTTCAAATAACGAAATAAACATGAACTTAAGTCGTGACTTTGAAAAATTAACCTCTAGATTTAATTTTCATAGTCTCCTAAAAACTATCATAAAAAATTTGGCTTTAGGCCAAAAAAAATCGGCTTTTGGACCATAGTGCACTGCGTAATATCCGAATACACTGAACATGCTTTGTAAATAGAAATTAGACTACGCCGATATGTATTGTCTTTCAGAATGGAAACTTTGCTATGGACAAGGCTGTATAGAGAATAGGAATCTAGATTCAACAAAGAACAAAATCTCCAAATCCCCTCTGCGATAGCTCATAATACTACAAGATCTTCTAGGACAATGCTTGAAATGTCTATAGAAAAAAACTTCCATACTCAGAGAAAACACGCAACGTAAACTTATCGTAGTAGCTAGAGAAAAGCTCATACATTTAGGAAATCAAGAAAAACTGATTTCAAAAGTTGAACATTGGTTTTTTGATTAGCTTTGAGTTGAAGTCTTATTATTTGCCAAAAATACCCTTCAATTAAAAAAAAAGAAAAGTTTTAGATATTTTTTTCAATTACAAAGTAAACGCCCTAATTTTCAACGGTGCGTATGAGAAACATTAAATTATGTATTTGTTCAAAAATTAATTTATTAATTAAATTTATTTAAAATCGAACTAATAAAAAGTAAATAATTTTATGTTTGATGTAACCAAATCATGCTGAGGTAACCGGCCTGGCATCACATCGATTTTATCAAGTTTCGGCAGTATTCGATCTTTATTGTGATATTCCAAACTTCTGTTATTGCCGACTTCCACTCAAATTTATTTTTCGAGCTCTTCTTCCCTACAGTATTAGTTTTTTTGCTGTTTTAATACTGCAGATAGACAACCAGAGCGAATGAAGTTTCGGTTAGATAGCCAGGATCTCTCAAGGGTCTACCATGCAAGGACATACAAGACATATTTTCAACTTCTCGAACAAGCCCACAAATTTCCCTTCAGTTCCAAAAAAAAAAACGATTGAACGACCTATTTCTCAGACTGCAATTTTCAAATCTGCACCGATGTTTTGGGAAAAAAGTATGTTGGAACTTAAGCCGATTTCTTTTGAAAAATTCTTAAAAGATAAATAAGTATTTAGTGGTCGAATGTGATCACTGATTCAGATCTAAGTACATATGTCAAAGTTGTGGCAAGAACCAAAATTCTGTACTAATAATACGAAGAAAATGAAAATAGATCGTCATCACTGAGTGAGCCAAGAGCTCGACTGGAATCTGCAAAGCACAATTAAAACATATATTAAAGCATATTCCATCAATTAAAACATATGAATTCTGGTTTTGACGCTTTAAAAGTGGAGATTTTAACAGGGAACACAAGGAATGCCCTGGTCAAGTGAAAAAGTTCGTAAATGAAGAATTAGAGGAACTTGCAATAACATTGGGAGTTACTCAAGCAACAGTTTCATTCAAATGTAAGAAAACAAACCGAGAGACGTCGAAAGGAGACTTTGCATGTCTGAGACGCTGCTTCTGCGCTATAAAAAAAAGTAGTTTTTGCATCGAATTATTACTGGCGACAAAAAATGGAATTATTACGAAAACCCGAAGCGTATGAAGTTGTATGTGAAGCCCCGGGCAACGAGGAGTACCAATGCCGAAGCAGATTATTCATGGCGCCAAGGTAATGCTCCATATTTTGTGGGATTAGAAAGGTGTCAACTATTAGGAGCTGTTAAGAACTGATGTAATTATAACGGGAGAGCTATATCGAAAACAACTGATTCGTTGAAAGGGAGTAGTGACCGAAAAACGACCAGAATATGCGACCAGGCACGAGATCGTAATTTTTCAACATGACAACGCGTTTCCAGACCGGTTAAAAAGTATTTGGTTAATAGTGGATGGGAAGTTTTGCCTCACCCGCTGTATTTACCAGACCTTGCCTCGTCTGACTGACTTTCACTTATTTTGATCGATGCGAAATCCTCTTACTGGAATACGCTTTACTTGAGTTGAAAGAATTAAATATTGGATTGACTCGTTCTTAACCTGAAAAGATGGACGGTTTTTTTTTGGCAAGCAATCCATAAATTGCGTGAAACATGACAAAATATCATAGCTTTCGACTTTAAATAATTTATTCATTCAGTTTATTATTGAAATAAAGCTATATTTTTGTAAAAAAAAAATCCCTTATTTTCAAGTTAAACACGCAATATAAAAGGGGCTTCATAACCGAATACTGTAATGCAAATTAGTTATATAAATATACTACATAGTGGCGAACCTTTTACTTTAATTCGGGACCTGAGATGAGCAACCCTGCGGGATGTACCAGAAATGGAGTAACTACAACTTATTCATGCATTTAGTGAAGCTCTGATGGGAATATTCTCAGCACGATTTCAACAATTCAATCAGGCTGGTTGGACATGAAATAGACTGTCCAAAAGAAAGCCAAACCAAGAAGCCCCGGTAAACATACTTTTTTCTGAGATGCGTACCGGGGGCTACGTCCATATAATGCCAAAAACCAGGCTTGTTAACAAATGGAATATCTGAGCTAAGTGAAATATATACAAGTAACCATGCTATCGTACTTCGTCAGGTTGGGTTTTTATGAAAATTTCAAAAACTGCATATTATCATGATATGCTATTTCGCATATTCTTATAGGAAACCCAATAGTTTTTTTGGTGTAGTAGCCTATCATTTTTCTGCTACTATGTAGCTGGAAAGATTGAGTTCAGTTTGTGCATTTTAGGAGGATTTTATGTTTTGAACATTATTAGGAAAAACTTCACTGGGTTTACCTCATCAGTAAGTAGACGCTAAGCATGCCATGATTGAAAGCAAAACGATCCTTTTTTTAATATGACATGCAAGAAATACTTTTAGTTACATATTTTCCAAAAATATAAATAATAACCGTATCAATTAACTACAACAGAAATGAGTAGTAAAACTAATATAACTAATTAGCTCGGAATGCTTAAACAGGCTTATATTAGTTATAAAAAAACATACAACAACTAAACTAACAAATTGAAAAACTTCCGAAAAAAAGTATACAAAAAACTTAAACAAACTAAGGCGGAAATTTCAAAGTGCCCGTGAAATCTGATAAGAAATTATTACACACATACAAACCCATACTTTGTTTATATGTATGTTAAACTAACTCATATATAAAAATGAAAGTTTATGTCTGAATTCATGCGGAAGAAAAGAAAAAAGTAAGAAACTAACAACAAAGAAATATGTAAGTTTAGGTATATGTAGGTGTACAAATTGTAGGTTCATGCCTTACGTGGCTAAATTATTACCTAAGTTAAACATAAACGGATATTGTGAATTTCCGCACAATAGTCTACCATAGCCATAGAAATGAATTCAATTGCTGTGGTGTTGGCGGGCGGTCAATTTTGATTAGTGGGAGTGAGAAATATGCAGTCAAGTTTGAATAACACGAAGCAATTTGCAGTGATAATTGTTTTAAATAACAACAACAACATTTGTATACTTGTAGATATACATTTATTGTTCAATTTAGCCACACGTAGCAAGAACATTTTCTCATTCACATTAAGAGAAGTGGTTGAAGTGAAAGCTAATTGTTACATGCACACATGCACAAACATACATACATACATATACATGTATATTAAACACGCAATGCATATTTTACTAGTAGAATATTATATTATATAGAACTATTAATAATGTTCATTTGTAAAATATGCCCATCCCAGTTAATCTGGCTATTTAATCTATAGAGACTGTTGCTAAAATACCGCGGCAGGTAAAAAATATTAGTTGTGTTTTAAAAATGATTTCAGTTAGTTTTTAAGGGTCTAAAAAAGAAAAATACATTCAGAAGGCTATTGAGCTTAAAACTTTGTGTAATATGATGAAAGTTCCCGAACTTTGACGGGAAGGCTTAATTGCAATAATTCAAAATTAACGCTCGCGAAAACTTACCAATTCAAAGGTGGCATTCCAGCCTAAAAAAATATAATGCTTCACTTCCTACTGTTGTACAGTGGCCGATTTTCTGGAAAAGGTGGCCAAAAATGGAAGATATTGTTTAAATACAATGTATATTAACAATAGTTTATAAAGCAACTTGTTCATGGCAGTGACATAGTCGAGCACTTCAGTTTGCCAATTGGAGCCCTATCTGAGGAAGCCTTAGAATCGCGCCACAAAGAGATCTGTACAGAACAACAACAAAAATTTACTAAGAAGTCACACACAGCATCTAGACCACTAAAAAACACTGCCGGTTGGTGAGCTCCAGCAGAACAACAACTAGCTATATAGACGGAACATTACTCCACTTTGCTATCCAAGCCTCCGAACAGCATGCATGAGATCTGCAATTGCGCCTCTCATAACGAACGGTTGGATATCCCCTCGGATTGCTTCGACATTGCCGAAATCGTATTTGCTATAAGGTCCCTGAAGAATAGTAAAACACCTGGCCAGGACAATATCTCGCCAGAGCTGCTTAAAGCGGTGACTTTTTACAGGTTCCAGGTGTGGATTTTTATGTTGCAGATCGAAGAGGAAATACCCAGGAGCAGTATAAGACCCAGAAGAAATCTAAATTCTGCAAGAAGTTTTTGGTGTGGCAGGCAATCATAAAAACATTAATGAAATTTATGTTAATATAACGTTTTTTTTCTTTTTAATATGGTAACTATGTAGTTCAGAAGTAATTTTAATTTAACAAAGATGCATGTCTAAATTTAAAAAAATATTGTACCTAATTTAAAAATTCAATACTTTTTCCACATATGTTAGCAATTTAGCGTGAAATGTCTTATTTAAAAACTTACGTATGTATGTGTATCTCAATTTCCTTCATTATTCTATCATTAGACCAAAAATTTAAAACCAAAATTATTTGTTTTTTTATGACATTATATTTTTGCTAAGCATTTTACAACCAGAACATAAAATAAAATAAATGTGCAAATAAGGCAAAGTAGGTTATATTTGAAATTGTAGTTTTCACATTTTTTATTAATCTACTGGAGGTATTTGTTAGATTTTAACAACCCTATCAGGCGGCTGTTTTAGAACTTTTCAGTTATGTAAATTGTAGTTCTTAATATTCTAACAATTCACATAAGTTACTAAAAATAATTTGAAAAAGTACTGGAGTTTTAAGAACAACCCTTATCTCAACTTAAGAAACTTTGTGTTGTTAACACAAGTCTGTAGAACTAAATTATTTAAATAGTTTATTATACATCATGAAAAACAAAAAATAAAGGCTGATAAAAATTGTGGGAAATCTTCAAAAAGAAAAAATAAAAATTGTTGGTACATTCAAAAAATAATAGAGATATCCGCCTAAACAATAAGTAAATTTTGATCATTAAAAGGCAAATATCTAAACCCCAACAAATGAAAAACTACACAAAATAATTAAATCACAACAAAACTAAATAAAAATTGCGGTATTATCTTTTTAAAAATAGACACATTCGAAAGATTAATGTCATTCGAATACAAGCAGCCAAGAGCAAGCCAAAATGAGAAAGACATTGACAGTGGACAAAGTAAAGCAAAGGTGGACTCCCAGAATGTACAACAACAACTAAAGTAAAGAAATTAAAATAAATTGTTGAAAAAATATATATAAATAGAAAACATACTAGTTGGAGCTAGTTAAAAAAATTAATATAAATAATTTAGAATAAAGATTCATAGCTTTAGACAAAATGGCATTGGTTGAAGCTAAATGTTAGAGGGAGGGAGAAGAAAGATGACAACCAAAAAAATAAGCCCTTGATCTTCAGTATAGAATTGTTCATTCAAAGCCTATTAATTTTAAATAAAAAATTTAAAATTGTTTGTATAGAATAAGAACACACAACTAAAAATTCATTTAAAAAAAATTAAATATAATTTTATATAAAGATTTTTCCGATTCCGACAAAATAGCGACATAAAGGTTCGAAAACAAGTATGAGGGGAATGTAGTCTAGGTTTGAACACCGCATGTTTTTCGTATTTTCACACTAGCGTCATTTTTTGTGTGTGTGCAAAATCGTTTTTCGTGATGACATACAATTTTTATACCACTTAGAGTTCAGAGCGCGAACATTATACACGTGTCACGAAATCGAGTGTTCAAATATCGAAAAAAGAATAACGCTATGAAACAAAATCCGACAAATTTCATGATACCTACATTTTGACGACGGTCTCGGTAAATAGATTGGAAAAGATTATATACGTGTCTTGGTATTTCTGCGGGAGTGTAATTTTTTCCATACAACCCAATTTTATATAGCTTGTTTGCGTGTTATAAGTGCGAATTTGAGCCTCAAGATTGCGGATATCGTTTGCTGTAAGAAGACGAAATCTACAGAAAAGTATGGTGGAAATTTTATGTTAAGTGACTGACCTGGCATCCCATTTTCCCCTTGACCCATAAAAAAACCCATGTTTCGCATGAAATGCAACAGAGAGGTGCATTTGAAATGTGTCAATATGATGATAAGCTTTTTTTATCTGTCATACTTACTATTCGGAATAATGTTTGGCTAATTTTAATTTTTTTATTTTTTACACAATAAAAAACCAAATTAAAAATTCACACAGAGAACTTTTTATTTCAATTTCAGATTTGATTTTCCCATTTTCAATTGTATTTCAGCCGTTTCCTTTCATTTGCAGACTTTTTTTTTTTTGATAATTTCCCTCCATATCTCATTGATTTTCTACGGTGTTCCGACTTAAACTACAATTTTTCTTAAAGCTAAACTACTGATCCAAACATTTTCTAATGTTCGCATTACGTGATGTTTCCAACCATATGCGATATTAAACAAAATTCGGCCTACAACGAAAGTAATGAGCAAATGCAAAAGGTGTTCCAACTTAGACAGCATTCCCCTAGAGTAAAGGGCCAGAAAAAGAAATTTACTACATATTATGTATATTGAAGATAAATAAGTGATATATTGAGTCAATGACCTAAAGAACAAGATCTTTCTCCACATTTTAAGGGGGTAGTCTTCTAAAATCCTTTCTTTTCTGCCATTTTTTCTCAGTAAAACTTTTTTGCTAGTTTTTTCGATGATTTTTTATATTCTTAGTAGAGCATCCTGGACAGACCCCTGCTTATCCTTGGTTAAAATGATATCTCAATTTCGAATATCTGAAAGCAAAATTTCATGTCGTATCTTGAAAAAAAAGGATTTTATACTTGCGACAAGGAAAAAAATGGCGGACTTTTGAAATTTTTGCAACTTTAATTAGCTGCGTTTTATTAGGCAGCTAATATGCAAATAAAACGACCAAGCTGTTAAGTCTCATCTTCATTATATTGTAATTCACAATGAAACTGCTCAGCAACTGCTTCCAGCCATTGCGGTCATTCGTGAGCATTGTTTTTAATTTTTACTCTTTATAGGAATATTTAACGATGATTTTTTACATCTTTTCGCTGACTTTTCCTTTTTTGTGTTTTTGCTAAACTGTCATGCTTCATTTTTCTTTATGGTAGTTCACAATAGAATTTAAAGTAGCTAAACTACTTGTTAAGTATACATACGTAACAGCTATAATTATACGAGTTATCTCTGCAGATTTGTTGTTGTTTTCCCATACAATTATCGCTGCTAGTTAGACATAACTAGAAGCAAGTGGCGAATAAAACGCAGCTATTGTTTCTAAATATGTTTAAATATGGATGAATAATCATAATGCTAGTTTCGGCGATAAGCATTCTTGCGTAGAATAAACCTTTGAGTCTGATCGGTTTGATAGTTTTTTCAAATTATGTTAACGAGGAATTTTTATTTTCCATTAGTCTAAGACCTTTAATATTTTACATGACAGAAAAAAAAATTTGGGAAAAAATTTTTAATTAAAATAAATGATTTTATATAAACATATTTTAGACTTCGAGAAAATGCCGATTAATGAACTTGAAGGAGTGAAAAATCGGGAAAAAGCGCTTGATCTGGAATATAGATTTGAATGAATACCTAAATACTATACAATTAAAAAATTATTTTCGAGCACTGATCTAAGGTTCTTTGACAACTTGGCAGACATATCCGAGGTTAATTTACTTGATTTGCTAAATCAAGTACCTTTGCTGATTTCAGATTAGTTCTATGTGAATTTTGGTTCATAGCAGTGTCTCAAAACTAAGAGGCTCATAATAGGCTGCAATTGGTTTTCGAGAGGAAGTGACCAATCAGATCAAAAACCTTAGAATTAACCTTACCTAATCACAATGAGCTATCTTTACCGACTTGTGATATACTTAAGCCCTAAGTGTTATGATTTTAGGATGTTAAAGTCTACGAAAAATATTTTACTTATTCATTGACCTTAAAAAACTAACAAAAATATCAGGCTTACGGGCTTAAAAATATATAATTGGAACATTTTCTTAAGAAATATATGTGGTTTGCGCATCTTCAGAATTTTCTATCAAGCAAAGCCTCTTCAAAAGTGTGAATACTTTTAACCTTAACAAACAAAATTTCAACAGCGCAACTGTCCACTTTTGGATGAACCAGTTTTACTTAATAGTCTGGTTTTTTTCTAATTTTTAGGCTGATATTTAACATGAATTAGACTGAATTTTATTAAAAATGTTCTGTTGAGTTTTTGTCTGAATTTGAGAAGAACTTAAGTTTGAGTTTAAATTTCGGTCTGAACTTCGGTCTGAGGTTTAGTTTATTCTGAATATCTGAATTTCGTTTGAGTTTTGATTTGATTTCTAGTTTGATTTTGGTTTACTTTGTTCTGAATTTCGGTTTGAGTTTTATTTGATTTTTTGCCTGAGTTTTGATCTGATTTTTGATTTTAATTTTGATCTGAGTTTTAATTTGATTTCGATTTGCTTTATTCTGAATTTTGGTCTTAACTTAGTTTAGGTTTCAGTTTTGAACTCAATTTAATTCTTGTTAAGGTTAGATTTTTGTCTGAGTTTTGTTCTGATTCTGATCAGAATTTTGGGATAATTTTTGGTCTGAATTTCGGTTTAATTTTTGATTGGTTTTATCTGATTTTTACTTTGATTTCGGTTTGCTTTGTTCTGAATTTTAATTTGAATATGAGTTTTGATCTGAGTCTTGATCTGATTTGGATCAAATTTTTTGTCTGAATTTTGACCTTAGTTTTGGGCTGAATTTCGGTCTTAATTTTAGTCTGGTTTTGGTTTGAATTTTGACTGTATTTTTTACTGTTTTTAGTCTGAGTTTTGGTCTGTTTTTGTTTTGATTTTTATTCTGATTTTTGGTTGGAATTCTGCATTTTATTTTTGTATTATAATTAAATATGAGTATTCCAAATTTCATGGGGATGCACTGTAAATATATGATAAGCATGTTGTGTACTATGAAGATTTCCCTAAGTGTTTTCTGTGTTTTTTGTTTTGTTTTTGTGTGTAGTATAAATGTTGTTTGTAGTAAATACGCGCTTCATATTAATAAATTTAAAATACATACACCATAAAGATACATGAATTAAGTAGAATTACACTAAAATATATTTTCAATTTTGAAAAATTTTAAAAACATTCAAAATAATTTTAATGTTTCCAAAAACTACTTTTTAGCACTTTTTCCTTATTGCTTAATTTTCTATGGTATTTTTAGCACATATTCACATCTTTCTTATAGCACGTCATTAAAATCAGACGAATTTTATTTGCACTCAATTAATTAACGTGATGAAAATCAATTTGAAAATAATTTACAACATTTTCGTCGTATACGTCTGGCAGTAGGTAGTTTTTTTTATATATATTTTTTTTCTTTTTTTTTCTTTGGCAAACTATTTGCCAATTTGCTATTCTGTACTGTGGTAACAAAAGGCGATGACGACAACAACGTCAGCAACGTGAGCGAGTGAAGGCTGCGATGTCAATGATTGTCGATGGTTTTTGATGGTCACATAATTAGTATTTTTTATTATTAATAAATTTTTTTAATATATTTTGAATATTTCTTCATTTATTTTACACGGAATGCCTGCCACACAATTTGAGTTGAGACTTCCTAACAAACTCGCGTCGGACACAAAACTGTTTTGCAAAATTAACGAAAAAATGAATATAGTAGGTGCGCGTAAATATATTTATATGAATATATATTTACATAAATGTATATATATGTATAAATAAATATATGTATGTATATTGAAACATTTTTATTTCTCGCAAATAATTTTTTCTCTGCCTCTGCGAAAATATTTTGACATTTTTGAAAATTTTCGAGTATTCATGAATTTACTTTTGTGTGCTCACGGAGCAACTCTTCAAAATTTTTCATGAAAAACATTTTCTTTAAAAGCTTTTTTTTTGTTCCACATTTTCTATGTTCAATTTTCTGACACGATGTCACATAACACGTCATCACTGCTCATATACTTTGTCATTTTATCACTTGTTGCTCTGCTCTTTCTTTAAAAACATGAACAACAATAAAAATTTGTCAAAATTGAATCCTGCCACTTTTTAACATAACAATTTTGTTCCGTTGTTGGCTAAGTGTAAAACGTGAGTGAATAATAAATTTTTTTATAAAACAAATTATTTTATTTAATATGCATGTAAAAAACTAATGCATATATACTATGTATTAATACATATACATACACGCATACATTAATATTCATATATACGATACATTGTATATGCATGACTCCTCCTACTCACTTTTTATTGATTTTGACTGACAACAATAAATTAATGAATTATAGACGCCAGAGAATTTACAATTATATACATACACCTGCACACATACATGCACTATTTCGATATATAGGTTAGTGCTTCCCAGTAATTAAGTTTATCAAAGAGTAAAATTTTCCATGAATTATAATATTAACCTACACGCACAAAGGGCAATTTCTATTTACCTTTTCTAATTCACTTTCTACAATTAAATATTTTTTCTGATATAATTTTTTCAACCTCAATGCTAAGAAATAGTTGAGCATACTTTACTATGAGTGGCGCTACAACCGTGATCGATTTTACTTTTTTTTTAAAAAAAACTGGAAATGCACCTTTTCCAAGTCATATACCTAACACTTTTTTTTTTACTTTTTTGAGTCATAAAATGATTTTGAGAAATTTAGGAAAATACTCATACGTTGCGGCTTAACAATACTGGAGTTTCTTTTCGATTTTCTGAAAATTCAGGAGTTGCTTAGCCAATTCCATTTTCACTTACTGGCCTTGATTTAAAGTTCATATTATTTTAAGTTTAGTTTAAAAAAACTAAAATGAGTCGCTTCTGCACTCGTCACATGATATCATAACATACTTGACATATTGTTGCTTATAGTATGTTCACATGGCGGCTGAAAATTTGATTTTGGTTGAAAATCCCTTGAAAATTGAATTTTCGTCATAGAACAATTGCCAAATGAAAATCTGATTTTCAGCCGATTTTCAACGAAAAACGATTTTTGGCTATGATTTTTCGCTATGCAACTCTATGTTTCTGAGAGAATTGAGAGAATCCTACAACAATATTCCATCTATTACAATATTTAGTTTTTTTTTTTTCTTTGGCTTCTGCCGAACATGATGACATTAGTTATTTGTAAAAAGTGTGTGAAAAGTGTTGGGAGTATGAATGTATAAACTCGTATTTTTTTCGTAATTTGGACATTTATTGTGAAAAAGTGATCATAAATTTATTCTTTAAAGTATTGTCTATCGTTAGCCACAACCTTTTCCCATCTTTCTGGTAGCATACGGAATCCGCGTCGAAAGAACTCCTCATCTTTTGAGGCTCTCCACGAATCGACCCATTTTTTGAGTTCTTCGGAAGAACGGAAGTGCTGTTCAGCCAGGCCATGTGTCATCGATCGAAACAAGTGATAATCAGAAGGAGCAATGTCTGGAGAATACGGCGGGTGGGATAACACTTCCCATTTCAGCGTTTCCAAGTATGTTTTTACTTGCCTTGCAACATGCGGCCGAGCATTGTCGTGCTGAAGAATAACTTCGTCGTGTCTATTCTCATATTCTGGCCTCTTATCCTTTAATGCTAGGCTCAAACGCATCAATTGAAGTCGGTAGCGGTCGCCAGTGATCGTTTCATTCGGTTTCAACAGCTCATAATACACGTCACCTTTCATATCCCACCAAATACACAGAATGAGCTTGGATCCATGGATGTTCGGCTTTGTCGTTGATGTTGATGCATGACCGGGCGGTCCCCATGATTTTTTACGCTTTGGATTATCGTAACGTATCCACTTTTCATCGCTTCTCTCGGCTTCAATTCGTACGGCACCCAATCTCCTTGCTTTTGAATCATTCCCAATGCTTTTAATCGTTTAGAAATGGTTGATTGATCAACTCCCAAAGATTCTGCAAGTTCTTGTTGCGTTTGACATGAATCTTCTTCGAGTAATGCCTTCAATTCTTCATTTTCGAACTTTTTCGGGCCGCCTGAACATTCCCTGTCTTCAACATCAAAATCACCACTTTTGAAACGGACATACCACACCTGCACATTCTAACGTCTATAGCACAGTCAGGATAAGCTTCAGTGAGTAAACGATGTGCTTCAGTTGCGTTTTTCTTTAAATGGAAGAAGAAAATTAAAACTTCCCGCAAATGTTGTTTTGTTGGCACGAAATTCGACATTTTCAGCTATAGTAAAACACTTTTGTAAAATTATGAAAATTATTTGACAGATCAATTCTTATAGTATTTTTGGCGCTCTTCGAGATAGAATAGCTGTCAATGTCAAAAAAATGGCGCGTATGATAGATATGAAGTTAGTCACAATTACGAGTTTATACATTCATACTCCCAATAAATGATCTAAAAAAAATGGAAATAAAAATCGACAGATGAAAAATTTAATGCCGTCTAAACGACTTTTCTGAAAATCGAATTTTGGGCAACGAAAATCTATCTTCAACTTCCATGTGAACACACTATTACTTCATTTTGTTTTTATATTCCAAAAAGTGCAAAGTCCATGTGTTTTTTTTTTTTTAATTTTTCATATTCTATTTTCAACGCACTTTCTTCGCTTTTTGCACGTCTACATCGCCTAATCTTTATATTATTTTACAATTCTAAAATGGAGAAAATATAGTAAATAAAAACAATTTTTGATATATTCCACTGAATCCATTGATATATTAGGATTACTATTATTATTGTTGGAGTAGCGCACTGCGACCTTTAAGATCTATTGTGGCCCTTCATGGACTTATAGTATTTCCATAAGTCCAGCCTCTAATAGAAATTTTAGTATCGGTGCTACTTCTATGGAGTTGAGAATATCATCTGCTATTTGGTGGTCACCCAGATTTCTTTTACGAATTCGCATAAGTGCACGACACTGTCCTAAGATGTGCTTCGCAGATTGCCTATCTTCTCTGCAAATACTATATGATTCATTAGATGTATGTAATTCCCAGTTTTGTTAGGTGATAGTTCAACCTACAGTGACCTGTTAGTATTCCTGTAATGACCCTAAGACTATTCTTTGACAAATTCATACATTCCTTAAAGCGTTTTAAGTTATACGTTCCTAATAGTGCAGGCTCTAGTCCTAGTCTGTGTTTCCAGTATAATTTCCTTTGATTTTCTTCTTCTTTCTTAATTCTCCTTTACCTATTCCGCAGAATAGCCCTGGACCTACGAAAGGAGTTGATGCTTCTTTCTTTGCTAGTATATCCGCAGATTCATTCCCTTCAAACCCAATATGACCCGGAACCCAAAGAATCCAAACCCGATTATATAACCCAAGCGTATTTAGTTTACCAAGGCACTCCATCGCTAGTTTTGAGGTTACCTGGTGAGGTTTAAGTGCATTGATAGTCGCTTGACTACCGGTTAGGATCGCAATATTTTGGTTCCTGTAGTTGTGCTTTAGATTAACGTATGCACCTCTAATAATTGTGTATATTTCCGCTTGAAAGATACTGGTGTATGTACCCATGGGCTCAGATTATTTTAACCTCGGCCCAGATACTCCTGCACCGGTTCCTTCCTCAGTAAGAGAACCGTATGTACACCATGTTATCATATGCTGGTCTATCTTATATGTTTTAGATATACCTTCCCATTTCTTTTTATTACTAAGTTCTGTTTTGAATCGTTTTTCAAAACTAAACTTTGGCGGCATGTTGTGCCCCGGTATAGCAATTTCAGGGTGCTGTCTCTTTAGAATATCAAACTTCTTTCGATTAAGCCATCCATTTGCTCCGATATCTTCACTAGACATCCTTAGGATAGCCCTCTTCACCTGGGATTGAATGTGAATATGAAGAGGTGTATATTCTAATAGGACCTCCATGGATGCCGTCGGACAAGTTCGCATGGCGCCTGTTACGCACACACAAGCCAATCTCTGCAGCTTATTAAGCGCATCGATGACTGTCTGCTGCCTTGTTATTTCCCCCAAATTACAGATCCATAAGTAATCATAAGGCATACTACCATTATATACATCCATCGCAGTATTTTAGGATTACAACCCAAACTTTTTCCTGTGATCGATCTACAGGTCATGAATGATCTAGTAGCTTTTTTTGATATTTCACTAACATGTGTTTTCCAGAGCAGTTGTTGGTCTAGAGTTATCTCCAAAAATTTTGCTCCCCTCTGAAATCCTCTTTCTTTCCCATTTAGGCTAATGGTTTTGAGATTCTTAAGTTTATACTTCCTTGTAAATGGTACAATAGTGGTCTTCGCTGGATTAACATTCAGCCCCACTTTACCGTTATTTTTAAACCCATTAGCATAAGTCACATAAGGTATCCTCAAATTTCCCCTTACAGATTATTACTATGTCATCAGCGTAGCCCTGAATTGTTAATCCAGTTTTAGCTAATTCTTCAAGTAGTTCATCTACTACAATACTCCACATCAGCAGTGATAAAACACCGCCTTGTGGAAAAATTTAGTATATCCACAACCATTTATGATAGATAAATTATGTGTTGCATACTTTTGGGCTTGTCGTTCCTATTTTTAATATTAAAAATTCACCTTTCTCAAACTTATTATACTAGAGTCCTATTTTTAATATTAAAAAGTTAACCTTAATCTGTTTATACTAATACTTAAGGAGTACAATCAACTACCCTTCCCCTGGCGGTAAGCAAGTTTAATATAACCACCATATACTTTCAGGGTCCTATATTTAATATTAAAAATTCATCTTTCTTAATCTGTTTGTACTAATAATAAGACAGCATACTTACGGTGTGCAATTCACTACCCTTCACTTAGCGATTTAACATAACCACCACTACGTTTAAAGGGGTTTCCAATAGGGACACATTAATTTCGTATCTTTATATGAACGCATCTTTAAACTTTTTTAATGAGCTGTCAATGTCAAAAGGTTAGTTAAAGTCAACATTTTCATTATGGTTAAGTTCACGAACCAGCAACGTTTGGAAATTATTAAAAATTACTACCGAAATTCTGAGTCGGTGGTCGCCACTTTAAGAGCGCTTATTCCAATTTTCGGTCGTAATACCATCATGTTACCGTCAATGAAGAGCGCTATCGTGTTATGTTGGAAGATTATTTATGGCCAGAAACGATATGTGGTTTCAACAAGACGCTGCCACTAGCCACACAGCACGCGTCACAATCGATTTATTGAAAGGCAAATTCCGTGAACATGTTATCTCGAGAAACGCTCCGGTGGAATGGCCGCCTCGTTCATGCGATCTAACGCCATTGGATTACTTTTTATGGGGCTAAATCAAGTCACTGGTCTATGCCGACAAGCCAGCAACTTTAGACGAGCTCAATGACAATATCAAACACGAAATTGCCAACGTTCCGGTCGAAATGTGTGTGAGAGTGGTGGAAAATTGAGTCCAAAGAATCGATCGCTGTAAACGGGCTCGTGGTGGTCATATAACCGAAATCGAATTTTATTCATAAAATATCTCAAAAAATTCTGTGTTTTATTAATAGATAAAATTGTTATGTCCTTAATGGAAAACCCTTTATTTATTTATTAGTACACACACACTTATAAACTCATACTTACTATGACACCTCACATGACACCGACGTGACATTTGATTTTAATTTCTATCAACAGCTTTTGGCTTATAAATCGCCCACTATTGGTCAGAGAGTCTTACTGTCTTCAATAAAGCTGTACCTAAGTATTCACCGGATGTTGTGATGGTGGAAATTTTCGGCTGGTCCAAAAATATTTTCAAAAATTGTGAAAACACTGCACAATATGAAAAAATGGAAACAAAAAGACACAGAAGATTTAGATCAATAATGATTTCGAAGACAGTTACCAAAAAAATCGCATATCCTGTGTCTTCACAATTGTCTGTTGGACTGTTGGGTACAATTGTCTTCAACAAATGCCACTTTGATGAAGACAGTTATATCATGTTCCTATTAAGCCGAAATTGCGTGTTTTCTGCAAATAGTTTCGAACGAAACTGCAATCGTTCACATTGTGAAGCTGGTTTCGATTATGGTTTCGTTTGACAGTTCATTGTTTATTTCTTGTTGTAAAATGCCGCCGGCTAATATTTTTGCTAATATTGAATAAATTTGAATACGAAAAGAATCAAAATGATAAACAAAATATTTAGCAACAAAATAAAAGTGTATAGGAGAAAGCACCAATTCTTTTGTATTTTGTTTCACTTCAACCACAGTCACTATGCAGCTCCTCCTTCATTTTTTCATACGTATGACCGTTTTTTCCCCCCTAAGCAGCTCCTCCACCTTTTCTGGCCATACTTGGGCTATGAGCTCCTCTTTCAGTGCACTACAAAAATTACTTTTTTTATATTTTCGTTTTTCCATATTAATCAAGTTGTAAGCAAAGCAAAACATAAATGTCAGAATAAAGCACATTCATTTTAATATTCATTTCAGTGAACACATTCAGGGTTGTATTAGATTTTTGCGTGGTTTCGACTGCAGTTTCGTTGAAACCACCTCATTTCCCTGGTTTCGTTTGACATACTTTTATATGACGAAATTGAGCATTTCAGCGCAGTTTCAGCCGAAACCACGGAAATGGTCGAAAACACGCAATTTCGGATCAGTGGGAACATAGTATAAGACTCTTTGATGGACCAGTCATAAGCCTAAGAGTTATACAATAATTTTTTCTAAAATCTAGTGAGCTACAGAAATTTTATAAGTCAAAAAACTCGCGACCGTAGCAAATGTAGAAAAAGCCGCGTATATGGTTTTGCTCAGCAATCGTAGTACTATCACCCTCATATCGCAGTATAGTTGAATTAAATGTGTTGCACTGTGTATTATGTAAATAGCGACATAATTTTATTTTTCCTTTTTAATTATAAATATTATTAAGCTCTTGTCATAAATGAACTTATTGTACTGTAAACACATCATGCCTGTATTAATATTATAATTATGATAGGCCTACTGTGCATTACATTATGCTATTTTGAGTTTACTAGGACTAAATAAATTCTGTATAAAAATAGATAGGTAGAGTAAACTAAAATAGAATCAACTCAATGTAAAAATAATTACTTTCAAGAGTATGAGTAGCTGAGTTTTTTTTTTTTTTTGGTTTGTTTACTTGCCTTTTTTCAAAATGCGTGCCATGCACGAGATTAAAAATTGTTTGTTTTTATTTTGTAGTTGTTGTCATTGTTGCTGTATTGCCAACATCAACTACCCAATAAGAAATTTCGATATCCTGCAAACTGTGACACAATTTTGGCATGGAAGTGGTTGGCAATAATCGAATACCGATACCATAACAGTGCCAAACTGGCTTAGGTGTAAAACTACAACCAGCAACCAAACATATACTCATGTTGGATCAATACCAGCACGGAACTTTTAAACAACCCCTGGTTACCGATATCTGTGCAGAATAATTTCCTTAATATTAAGCCTGCTGTGACTGAGGTCATTAGATCTAGAATACATGTATTTCTGTCTTATATTTTTCGATTAAATCGTTTACTGAGCCTAAGATTAATTGATGCTGGAAGATAAAATATAAAGTCTGTGACGTGCCTTTACATACTTGCGAATCATCGTTTCAATTGCATAATAATTAGGCACCTGCCAGAGAACTAACAATGTTACAATAGAGATCAAAAGTACATAGGGTAAGTAAGTCTTGTCAACAGGTATTTTTATCCTTCTTGTTGAGGTTTATGTAATTTTAGAGTCAATTTATAGATGTTCTACTTTTGAAGAATTTAATAATGGTTTTTGGTCTGGGGCCGAGTCGTCTGATTCGTAAACGTAGTACTCATCACGAAATTTATACAAAATTACATGCAAAATACTCGCTTTTACTTGTACGTTTACGAACCAAACGATTCCAATCCTGGTTTCAAACTTATTATACATTAGATTTGATTTTTTATCTAAATTTCGATCAGATTTTTGGTTTGTTTTGAATTATATTCTGCTTTTTTTCCAGTTTCTAGCCTGATTACACAGACCAGCAAAATTTCAGGTTTTGTCAGTTACAGAATATAGTCCAAAGTTCAGACCAATAATTGGGTTAGATACAGACAGGGACGTACAACCATAGAAATTGGTGGTTACTTTATGTTAAATGGCCATAATATTATAGCAACGACCAAATTCAAGGATTTATTGTGAAGAAACGGATCTTAGTTGTTTTTGTTTTTGAAACTAGTATAGTACGTTTACCTACAATTAATTCATAAACTTGGCCAGAATGGCCAATTTTGATCATATATCCTAAATTTGATGTGCTAGACAATTTCTGATGCCGAATTGGTTTACAACGTCCCAAATAATATGAAAGATTCATTTCCATAACTAACCTTCGCAGGATTATGATCTGAATCTATTATTAGTCTAAATTTTGGTTTAGTTTTTGGGCTTAGTTGCGGTGTGTGTTTTCGAGCTACTTTCTGGTCTAAACTTTTAAATGTTTTTGTTCTTGTCATCCTTATTTAACCTATTTACTTATTTATCCCAAAGTTACTCCAAAACCTGACGTGCTAGACAATTTTCAGGGCGAATTGTTTTTTAAGGTCCCAAAAATCTGTAAAAATTCACTTCCTGTCATTTCTGTAACTGACTCTTGCAGGATTGTGTTATTGATCTGAAATTGGTCTAATCTTTTAACTTGGTATTGGTCTGAATATTCATCTGATTTTCGATCTGATTTCTGGTCTGATTTTGTATCTGCTTTTAGAATGAGTTTTGATCTATTTTTGGTTTAATTTTTGATCTGAATTTTTATTTGAATTTTGGTCTGAGTTTCTTTCTACTTTTGATCTGAGATTTGGTCTGATTTTTAATTCGAATTTAGGGTTTAATTTTTGGTCATTCATACCAGATTTTTCTTCCGGTTTTTAATTTTGAATTTTAAGCTAAATTTTGTTCTAAATCGTGGCCTGAAGTTTGGTCTATTTCTCGTTTAAATTCTAGTCTGATTTTTGGTATGCGCTTTGGGTTAATTTCTGATCCGAATTTTACTTTGAATATAGAACTAAATTTTGGTCTGAAATTTGATTTGAATTTTTGGTCTGAGTTGCGTTCTACTTTTGATCTGAGACTTGGTCTGATTTTTAGTTCGAATTTAGGGTTTAATTTTTGGTCATTCAGACCTGATTTTTCTTCCGTACTTTGAATTTTGAATTTTTTTGAATTTTAGGCTAAATTTTGTTCTGAATCGTGGTCTTGAGTTTGGTCTATTTCTCATTTGAATTCTAGTCTGATTTTTGGTATGCGCTTTGGGTTAATTTCTGATCCGAATTTTACTTTGAATATAGGACTAAATTTTGTTCTAACTTTTTCTTCAATTTTTGGTCAGAATTTGGATTTGATTGTTATTTGCCTATTTTTTATCCTTGGGTTTTTGGTCTGCGATTTGATCTGATTTTTATCCGATTTCCGGTCTTGTCTCCAGTATAGTTTAGTCTGATATTAGTTAATACTCACATAGTACCGGCTACTACAGATCGAAAATGGTGGAAAACATATTCAAGATCCACCATAAAAGAAAATTGACCAAATGGGTTGGGGTGAGATTTTCTTTGTGTTGTCAACAGTCGGGTGATAAAATACAATCCAAGACCAACATTAAGTCTATCATTATCATTTTATTGATTGGGTAACTAAATTTTTGAATGAAAATTTATTAAAATATAAAGAAAAGTTGTACTAAAAAGTATTTATACATAGTACCACATATTTTATACCTATCATATACATACATATATGTATTTTTATTTAAGCTCTGCATTTATCCTATCCTTCCCTAAATTCAAATGAATAATTGTCATAACCACACCTAAGTTTTAAATAAATAAGTATAAACAAAATCAATTTCAAATAAAGTTTTGGGCTTAAGATTCTTTAAATTTTGTCGCATGTTAACAGTTTTAGGTTTGCAAAGTCAACAACATAAGTATCTGCATATATGTACAAACCGAGATTTGAGATTACCCCAAACCACACAAATTCACACTTACTCTCCTACACTTTTGTACCTACATATGAACCTCCCAGAATTTGTCATTGTTTGCTTATAAATATGCATGAGAATATAAAATATTCAGCCTTCAGTTGATTAAATCACAATCAATTATAATCATTTTCCTATGACAATTTCTAATAATTCTCATATCGTTTAGTTGTTTACTGTCTGTACCATGTAGTTACAAGTGCTTTGTAGTTATGTTTAGTATACGACGAAGGTCTATTAACTTTGATTTATTCAATGTATGCATGCAGTTCAAAGAACTATTAATAAAAAAAAGCTACAAGCTAAAAAAAGGACACTTTACAAAATAAAAAAAAGTGCATTTTAACACTTTATAAATTATGCAATATTTTACCATGTAGAAAACCTCCTCTCATCCCTACTACTACAAGTCCTTTGAGGTTGTTTTGAGTAGATTTTTCAACTATGTATGCACTATGTATGTATGCAGTTACATGGCAGTTACTATTATATTTTTGTTTGTTTTACAGCACCAGGGTCACGTTCATGTTCAATGTCGTTTCGTATTTATGTACACGTGATTCGAATTGGTGGTGGTAGCAAGATATTTGCGTGTGTCGTTTCTGGTATATGGAATAATTACGTTTTCTGTTTGAAATGCATAGTTAAATGTATGAACGAACGAACATTTCAATGACAGAATATTGACTAAGAAGTGGAGATTTGCAGGGTTCTGAAAAAGTAAGAACTAACCAAAATTTATATTTTTAAACTATTATTGTTTAAAAATATTTCACACAAAATTGCCATTTCCAACCAAACGATTTACAGTTCATAGTTTTCGTTTTTGGGGGGCTTATCATTGGCCAAGGATTACCAAAAATTTTTGGATTATATTTTCCTAGCGTCTGGTCATAGTAAATGAACATTTCTGAGGAAACTTTTTGGGTGAATATCTTAATTGAGGTTCCCCACCGAAGTTTTACTTGATTAATATCAAAGTATTAAAGGGACCATTCAAAAGCATTAATTTCAATGTCTTGAAGCCCGGTTTTTACATTTTTGCATTATGTTTTTTATCATTATCATGAATAATATGTCGTTTTAGTTCTATTTGACACCAGTTTAGTCATAACATAATAATAGTTCATAAGGGTCATTCTCTCTTTGAGTAATTTTTCGTGACTCTCGTATATTTGAAAAATTTGAAAGTTTGTTCCAAAGAATAAAATAAATTTTTCAAAAATCCTGTATACATAAGACTTCGAAAAGTTGTTTCTTGAAAATTCTAAATTTGTTTGTTTTTTGTGCAAAAACTTTCAGTGTTACCCTTGTATATAATGACTATGGAGTTTTTCATAACGATACGGATATTTCAATTATAGTTTGACACACTGTCAAAATTAAATTAGTTGGAGCTAAAGTGACCAGACGTCCGGGTTTGAGTTACTTGCTTTGTATTGAAAATTGTCCCGAAAACTATCATGGGTTCAGTAGTATGTAGTAATAGGAATTTTATTATTTCAAAAAAGTACAAACAATTCTGTGATCACAAGGCATAACAGCATAAGTCATTTTTTCGAATTTTACAGGAGACCACTTTAAAGATTCAAATGCTAATAGAAATCAATTTGAGTTGTGCTATTTTTTCTTTAATATCTCGCAAATCACTGAACCGATATTCACACAATATAAAATCGGATATGAAGATTTCAGTTATAACAATAACTCGAGTTGTGTTGTTCTGCCTTGTGACCACAGAATTCTAGTTACAATATTAATATTATTAATAACTTTGGACGGCATAATGCCGTCAGGTCACGGGTTCAGCATATTATTAAAATTAACATTAAAGAAAAGATTTTAAATACTTTTTTTTTTAATACTTAAGAGGTTATATATGTTACACTTGTGTTGGCTGAAAAAATCGAAAATTTGTTTAAGAAAATATTTCATAGAGATCTGAGCACTAGAGCCAAAGTTACAGCTGTGAACAGCGCGCTACCTCCGACTACCTGTACATGGTGCCAAAAGTTTAAACGCGATTATCTCGAAATGTTGTTTTTCAAAAAGTTCCAAGATTTTTCAAGAATCATTTCACCAATAGATCTGAATTTTTACTGGCTTATAATTTTTTTTTTTTTTTTTTTTTTTTTTTGGAACAGACAAAAGAAGTATTCAAGAATACAGCACTCAGACAAGTTTTACGTCCATTGTACTATATCCTGTGTTCCCTTTTGCTATTCTTTAAATCTACCAGATTTATTAATAAATCTTAGTAGATCCTGCGGTGTTAGAGAGCTCAGGTGTTCGTCTCCCAACACTCCAGTACCAAATATGCTTACTTTGATCCGGCAGAAAGCGGGGCAGACACCAAGAAAGTGATCCGCCGTCTCTTCATATTCTTCCTCTAAACCACAGGAAGCACAGAAGGCACTAGCTCCCAGGCCAATCATATGCATATGTTTGGCTCAAGAGAAATGACCTGTATATAATTCCACCAGCTGCCTACAGCTCTTTCTGTTAAGTGATAACAGAAAGTCCGTATGACGCTTCGAGATAACAGGTAACATGGTCTTTGTCTGTCTAAAGCCCCTCAGGTCCTCCCATTTACGATTGTGGGTCAAGTCAACCCACTCATTAATGGTGGTCTTGATGGCTGTAGACGACAAAGAGAGTACGGGTTCTGGGCCCAGAAAACCAGTTTCCGAACCTTTTCTGGCCAGAAGGTCAGCAGTTTCATTTCCTGAAATTCCTGAGTGTTCAGAAACCCATATCAACAGCAGACTATTGTGCTTTCCAACACAATCAAGCCTGGATTTACAATGCATAACCAGTTTAGACGTGGTTAGAGGATTAAGCAAGGATTTAAGTGCAGCCTGACTGTCACTAAATACGCAGATACTCCTTTCTCTCCAACCATTATCAATAACATGGTCCATTGCCTTGATGATTGCAAAAATTTCCGCTTGAAAAACAGAAGCATACAACCCAAGGGAGAAGTGCAGTTGCACTCCATCATTTTCAATGAAGACTCCAGAACCCGAACCGAATTCTGTTCTGGAGCCATCAGTGAAAATACGCTTACAATCAACTCCCGGCCCAGGTCCCGGCATAAACCAAGTTTGGGCCTCTGGAATTTGTATTGTATAGCGCTGTTTTAAAACTGGAATTGTTGGCATTGTATCGGATGGCATTGATAGAACTGTTAGGTCCATATCAGTACCTTCAACTATGTCACCAATATCCCAGCAAGTGTCATACCAATAATCATTGCGTTTAAGCCTACAGATGTCTTTGACAGCCTCTCCTTTAGCAAAAATATCAAGTGGTGGTAAGTTGAGCAATGCATCCAAGGATGGGCCAAGTGTTGTAGGAAAAGCTCCCGTACAGCAAATGGCCACAGTCCTTTGAAGTCTGGCAAGAGCTTTCCTAACGCTGTCAACATTAAATCTGCTCCATCAGACTATGGATGCATAGGTGATGATGGGTCGAATCATAGCCTTATAAAGCCATAACACTTTATAAGGTGATAAGCCCCATGTTTTGCCAAAAATAGCCTTGCATTGGCAAAAAGCTGCCAATGCCTTGGATACCTTTAGCTCAACATGAGAACGCTAAAGAAGTTTGGTATCAAGAATGACTCCTAGATATTTCACTTTTTGGGATAGCTGAATAGTGATTCCCCGAGTACTGGTAAAACGAGACCATCAATTTTCCTTCTCCTGGTGAAAAGAATAACACCAGTTTTAAGAGGGTTAACCGATAGCCCGTTTGAGCAGCACCAAGAGTCAATCATATTCAGAGCAGTTTGGGCCTTCCTACAAACATACCCGACCGATTGGCCCGTGATTAAGCAGGCAACGTCATCGGCATAGGCCTGTATGTAGATACCCGACTCATTTGGGGAAACAAGCAGAGAGTCAACCAGCAGACACCACAGCATTGGAGAGAGTATATATAGAGAGCTTATAACTTAGTAGCCTCTTAGTGAATGAAGGAATTTTTCTTTGGAATAAAACTTTTTTTTTCTGGCTACACAAACCAAATTTCCAGACCCTCGAAAATCTTGAAGTTTAAAAAAATTCTCACAAATTTTGTAAAAATGCAAATTTCACAAAACTCTTGGTTCATTAAGAGCGTGACAAAGAAAACTAAAACATTTTTTTTTTCAGATAAACCGCAAGGGGTTCTGAAAAAAATGTGTTTTGGTACAACGGCCGTATAGTCCCCAGTTGTCAACATTTTTTTGTTGAAAAAATTCATGAAATATTTTGAAACATCAACAAATAAATATACGATGACTAATTCTGAAAAAATTTTACCAACTTTGCGAAAAAAATTAATAAAAATAACCTTTTTTCCGACAACAAGTGTATATAACCCCTTAAATATAATTTCGCACGGTGCGTTTAAACTGGATTTAATTCAAAAGTTCTTGCACTTGAAATTTCCTTCCAGATTTTGAATCAGTAGTATTCCCTGATGATAAAAATCTAAAAACTAAAAAAATCCGCGGAGGACTTTGAATATTTCTGTTGAAATGTATAGAGATTCTCTAGAAGACGATATTGATATGTCAAAATTCCTATCAATTAACTAGTTGAAAGAGAAATAGTGCCAAAAAATTTGCCAAAATTCCTTCCTATGGAAATTACTCCATTGATTCACTCTAAAACGCTACCAACTAACAGAAGAAATCAAAAATTTTAGTTAGAATCATGTCGCACAGTAGTGCGTATCCATGCATTTGGTGCTATGCAAAGAAAGATATGCTTCAGGTCTGTGACCAATTAAGATCCACTAAGAATGTATTAACGAACTTTGAGAATTGGCGTGCTGCAGGAGCCTCAAAAGAGCATGCAAAAGATTATTTTAATTGCATCCATCCCCCGCTAACTACAACTGCTGAATATGGAAATCATCCCACCACCAGAATTACAACTAATGCTTGGTTTTTACACATATGTTGAAAGAGTTTGAGACTGAATCTCTGGCCTGGGCAGCAGTTTGTTACTCTCGAAGTGAAATCACACACGGCGATCCCCACTTCAAGGGAAATTCATGTAAAAAACTGCTGGAAAACACATATGGACATTCAGCGTAGCAAGGAAAATCTAGGCTTGATGAAATTCATGAAAGTTTTTGATGACTTCAAGAAAGTTGTATCTGCATGTTTCTGAAATGTTCTTGAAAAAGATTACGGAACGTGTATAGAAGCTTTCAAAAAGAGGTACATGGATTTAGGTGTTAATATAACCTCTAAAGTTCATGCCGTTGTTTTTCACGTTGAACTATTTTGTAAAATAAAAAGTGTAGAATTAGGATTTTTCAGCGAACAGGCAATGAAATCCGTATATTTTGATTTCAAGACTACCTGGAAAATGAACAAGGTTGCTGAAAATCATCCTGATTATCCCAAAAAGCGTTTGCGTGCTGTTTGTAGTTATAACAACCTACATGCTTGAACATATTATATATGTACATATGGATCTAAAATAAATATAATTATTTTCTTACATTTTTTTATGGCATATTTAGACATGACCATACATAGTAGGATTCCAAAAATACAATAAAAAAAAAATGGTCAAAATATTGGTTACGATGTTCTTTAGAAATGGTATCGATATATTTACCTTTCAAACCAAATTTTCCAAACGAGTATGTTCACACTTATCAACTACATACAATAGTAAGAATATTTTCAAAGTCATTGGTAAAAGCTTACAATTAAGTTACAATTTGCGGACAAACTCAATTTGGAATTACATCAATATTCAGTATTAGAAACTATAATGTGTGTGTGTGTGCTACCTGAAAACCAAACTACAAACAGATGAAAGTATCCATAGTAAACACATATGCATGTATACTGTTTTGTAGATCCATTCAAATTGTTTACGTGAGCAATATGCTAACAATTTATGGTGATGTATGTTGATGTATGTATGTATGTATCTAAGTATGCATGTAAGTTATTGATATTTAGATACTTATGTGCAATAAATGGCAATGGCCACAAAGGACGAACAAACAAAAGTAAATATTATGTATCCAATTTTTATTGTTTGCAATGTCAACAATTTTGGTCAATTGAAAATATCGGCTTTTCAAAATTGTAACACATCAGTAAACATTACGTACGTAATTGGTTTGTTTCGATTTTCTATGCAATTTAGTTTTACGATAATATTCAAACACATCAAATTATAGTACAAACAAACATACCCGCATATTTGTTTCAATATATCTACTTAACCCTTTTTATGAATTATGGAAGTATGTATTTCATTATGCCTATCTAAAGTACCAAATTATAAATATGTAAATTTATTATAGCGCAAAATATGCCTGATCTGATTTTGAATTTTTCTTATTATCATTAAATAACACTCTATCTCCTAATATATGTAGATCCTTTGAAGGACTTTAACTGGGAATGCTATACTATAATATAAAAAAATTCATCTGGTAATAGGCAGCAACAAAATTTGTTTTTCAAATGTTAAGGCAATTTTGTTGATTAAAATAATTTAATGGAAAGTGGAAAATTAATTGAAAGTAATTTTCGTTAATATTGCAAAATTGAAGAATTTTTCTTCTGCTTAATTTTTCTTCGAGAAACACTTCAAGAAACAATCAAGATTTTTTTTTTATTCTCGCGAGGTTAAATTAGGTTAGATTAGGTTGGAGTGACTGCTTTCTGCCTGAAAGCACACTTAACCCTTTCGGGGCTGAAAGGAAACGAGAGGAGATAGGGAAAAACCAAATTCGGATTCGTATTGTCTGACCCCAATTTCTTGTTACAATTTTTAATCAAAGCAGATATTCTACGGCTCTGAAGGCCTGAACTTTCATAAGTCACCGATGGCCCATGGGAATTTTTAATGAATTTTTTTGTATATTTTTATTACATATTTTTTTGAAGACAGACAAAGTAACTTTGTATTAATTTTTCGCTTAACCCTTTCTTGATCGTAAGGAAACTAGAACCGAGAACAAAACAGAGTCCACTTTCGCATTCTTCGACCCTAATTTCATTAAAAGAAAGCTCTTGAAAAGTTGTTATTGAAGATCTTAGGGTCACCGGTGACTCACAGCAAAACTTGTATTTCCAAAAAAGTAAAAAAAAAAAATTTAAATATGGGAAAGGGTTAAGCATACGTTGGGTCATTGTGATACCATAGTATTGGGCAACTCCACCATTTATGGAGTGAAGAACTATGAAGATAATATTTATGGTAGACTAGTGAAGGATAAGTGAGCCCAGGATGTTTAGACTCCTCCTGACCAAACATGGGCATTCATACATGAAACGGCGGACGGCTTCTTCTTTTTCCTCAGGGACGCCGCACGGACAGAAGCTATTGAATGGCAGTTCTAGTATTGCAGCATGTCTACCAATTATACCGTGTTCCGTGAACACCGAAGTAGTAATGCTAATGTAGTTTCAGCTAAGGTTGTGTAGCTGTCTGGTCCGTTTATTGGCCATTGTGGTCCATCTTAGCCTGGTATTGCTATAAGTATACTCTGCTACCCAGGATCTTTTTGCTTCCTTAAGGTGGTGCAGGAAGGTGATATATCGATAAACTGCGAGCCCCGCTGAGCTAACTCTTCGGCCTCGCAGTTACTTGAAATACCTATGTATGTATTCAAATACCCCATATGCGAGTGACTCGACAAAAAGTTGGAGTAGTGAAAACATCGGCAAAGGACTTGATTGCTGCTTGGCTGTCCGTGAAAATGCAAATATTCTGATCGAAAAAATCGTTGTAAATAAGCTTCAAAGACGCTTGTTAAATAGCCATTACTTCCGCCAGAAAGACACTGAAATGGTCAGGAAGTCGGAATGATAGTCTGAGGCCCAACTTGCTAGAAAAGATGCAACAGCCGACCTATTTGTTTGGACCTACATGTGTAAATGTCAATGGGATTATTAGTGACCGCCTCATCACTCATTCCTCTCTACTGGGGATGTAGTTGTGGTTTAAACTAGGTGTGTAGGTATGTAATTGTGGTTTATACTAGGTGTAGAGCAAATATAGTCTACATTAGTCGGTCAGATGAATCCTGGATTAGTATTTTAGAATGGCACAGGTTCAACCTATACCAACGAGTTAAAGCACTGAGTCCGGCAACAGAACACTTAGCTTGTTGCTTAATCAGGAATGAAGTTGGCAACCAATAAAGTATTGCGAAGAAAGCTTTCGTAGAGGTAATACGGAGAGCCCCAGTGATCAATATGGCTGCCGTTCTTCTAACCTTATCCAGTGGTTTCAGGTTAACCGCCTTCAAAGTAGCTGAGCACCACAAGACGGATCCTTAAAGGAGATTAGGCTCTACCACTATTTTTTAGAGCCTGGAAGTGACTCGAGCTTGAAATCGCCATCTCGAGCTTGAACGGCTTTCTTACAGCAGTAAAGAGCACAAGAGGCTTTGACATTTTTCAATTATACTATATACGTATACATATCAATGAAGAAGTGTTTAAAATCTCCTTGTAATTTATGATCTTGTACATAAACATATAGTATTCACATATCATATATCAAATGTATGCATGGGCATTCGTATCAACATACGTCAAAATTAAATAAATTGCGGGTATCCTTTTTGAATGCCATCACACAACAAATACAAAAATAACAATAACCACTCTATGAAAAAATAACAACAAAATATCAACAACAGAAGGCGATGTCATACTCTTACTTACACTTTTGAAACTATACCTATGGCAATATTTTATGTGCTTTGCACTCTGATGCGCATCTAATGCGCTTCTTTTAGAAGAAAGTTGAAAATAGATTCCGTGTATGAATGAACAAAAATCAACACAATACTGCAAAACCAAAAATTATGTAGGTAAAGTTCGGTTTTGTTCGTTCTGGTCGTCGATGTGGAATTTTTTAAACCAAGTTTATCATTGTGAAGTTTTACTGCTATGATGTCCAAAGCCAAAGTTTTTCGTTATGAAAAGTTACACCGAACCTCTACCTTTAATCTGTACCCATGTTTTCGCGGCTTTTGGTACAAATGTATCGAATTTTGTTCCTTTTTATCCTCCTTTTTACCTATATTAACGTCAACATATTCGAATGAAACTTACATCATTAGAAAGATAAAGTGGTGAAGCATGCTAAAAAATAGTACAATACAAAATAGTTTTATGCGAGTATGTTGATGTTAAAGTAGGTAAAAAAAGTTGTTCACAACAACAACAACAATAGAGTAGTTTTTTTTTTCATTTTATCATTCACACGGTCTGGAATCGTTGGCAACTAAGCACGCCAAATAAAAAAAAAACTAAAGTGCCAAAAATTTTCCATTTTTTCAATTAAATCATTTATTCCTTTCAGTTTATAAATGGAAATATGAATATAATACGGAGGGACTAAAAAAAATGCTGGGCGAATTCAGTCCCTGAAAGTGTAATGAAGTTGTTCGTTTTTCCAGCAAAGTGGGCTGGGGCATTATCGTCATGCAATTAAGCAGTAACCGTCTGTCCAGTTTTCAGAGGAATAACAGCTACAATAATTTAATATCATTATTTTTGCCACTGATTTCTACTGCTTGGCTTTAACCAACGACTGTTGCTTGGTTTCTGAGTCGTATTTGAATAACCGAACTTCATCACTTGTTATTTTTGAAGAAAATATTAGGTAAAAAAAAAATAAATCAGTTAAAATTCGTGCTACTGTTGTGATGGCGGCGAAATTTCTACCGACTTTCTGTCAGTAGCTTTTCGTTTTCTTGTCTCCATGCTGACTGTTTGCAGTCAATACTATTAGGAGTATGAATGTATAAACTCGTAATTGTGACTAACTTTATATCTATCATACGCTCCATTTTTTTGACATTGACAGCTATTCTATCTCGAAGAGCGCCAAAAATACTATAAAAATTGATCTGTCAAATAATTTTCATAATTTTACAAAAATGTTTTACTATAGCTGAAAATGTCGAATTTCGTGCCAACAAAACAACATTTGCGGGAAGTTTTAATTTGCTTCTTCCATTTAAAGAAAAACGAAGCTGAAGCACATCGTTTACTCACTGAAGCTTATCCTGACTGTGCTATAGACGTTAGAATGTGTCAGGTGTGGTATGTCCGTTTCAAAAGTGGTGATTTTGATGTTGAAGACAGGGAATGTTCAGGCGGCCCGAAAAAGTTCGAAAATGAAGAATTGAAGGCATTACTCGAAGAAGATTCATGTCAAACGAAATAAGAACTTGAAGAATCTTTAGGAGTTGATCAATTAACCATTTCTAAACGATTAAAAGCATTGAGAATGATTCAAAAGTAAGGAAATTGAGTGCCGTACGAATTTAAGCCGAGAGAAGCGATGAAAAGTGGATACGTTACGATAATCCAAAGCGTAAAAAATCATGGGGACCGCCCAGTCATGCATCAACATCAACGGCAAAGCCGAACATCCATGGATCCAAGCTCATGCTGTGTATTTGGTGGGATATGAAAGGTGTCGTGTATTATGAGCTGTTGAAACCGAATGAAACGATCACTGGCGACCGCTACCGACTACAATTGATACGTTTGAATCGAGCATTAAAGGATAAGAGGCCAGAATATGAGAATAGACACGACGAAGTTATTCTTCAGCACGATAATGCTCGGCCGCATGTTGCAAGCAAGTAAAAACATACTTGGAAACGCTGAAATGGAAAGTGCTACTCCACCCGCCGTATTCTCCAGACATTGCTCCTTCTGATTATCACTTGTTTCGATCGATGACACATGGCCTGGCTGAACAGCACTTCCGTTCTTCCGTAGAACTCAAAAAATGGGTCGATGCGTGGAGAGCCTCAAAAGATGAGGAGTTCTTTCGACGCGGATTCCGTATACTACCAGAAAGATGGGAAAAGGTTGTGGCTAACGATGGACAATACTTTAAAGAATAAATTTGAAAATCACTTTTTCACAATAAATGTCCAAATTACGAAAAAAATACGAGTTTATACATTCATACTCCCAATATATCAAAACTTTATTCAATTTTGTCAACTGAGTGAACTTTTGTTAGTCCCCTCGTATATTAGGTACAGGTAAGAAAAATTATTATTTAAAATTGTACTTTTTTAAGAAAATCCTCAACTTATTTTTATGAAGTTCAGAAAATATTAAGAACAAAATCACAAATTTCTTTGAAGGAAAAATTTTAAATTCTTCAAAAAGTGATATTTTAGCACCTTGTGCCTGTTTTAGAAGAAAAATATCATTTAAAGCAAAATAGACCGGCTCTTTTTGCAAAATAGAATAATTTTTTGTTGTGACTGAAAATGAGCGCGCTCATTTGTGCGACCATTGAACAAAGTATTTTTTCCTCTTTCGCTTCAGTACAATTCTTCAATCGTTCAAAGAAAATAACGACCAGCATGACAACAACGCAGCAAAGGGGAAAAAATCATGTGTACTAAATAGAACAACACATCAAAATCATCCATAACGCACACAAAACCTAACGGCACCATCACAGCAGGCTGCGATAGAAATTAAAATTTAAAATATCAAGCCAATCACAGAAAAGCAACAGAATATCACCTCATATTTTCCAGTCGCGACAAGGAAGAAGAAGAACTCTCTAGAAAATAAGAAGCACAGCAGTATTCTTGGTCAGTGTGAGCACATGAGACGACACTAAGAGAGCCATCACTAATACAACCACATTTTCGCTCTACCTCGGTACAAAGATGGCCGCCATCGATCTCAGCTGATTCTTAGCAGCTGATACTCGATTCCATATGTTTTGCAATATTACACCACACTTACAATGATGCCACTCCTTAAAGTGTAAAAATCTCCTAATTAACTGAAAATCTCCTTATTTTAGTATAAGTAAAATTTAGCAATGGACAGATATTTGCAATTATCGGCCCATAGTATATAATATCTTTCAGCATTGTTGTTCATTCAAACCAGATTTTGATCGTTTAAAACTAGATTTTAAATAAAATAGAGTTGTACAGACTCCGTACTACAGAGTGAATATAGAAATATTTCAATTAGTTGTATGAAAAACTTATTACTTTGCTGACAAAGAAAATGTTGGTATTTATTTTATTGTTTGAACGTTTATCACCAGAAAATAAGTGACAAATCCATTTGATATTTATAAAATATACATACATTATAAAAATATTTTGTGTGCACATGAATTAGATAAGTAAAGAGAAGGCAACTGGTTGGTAGCAGTAAAAGTAAAAGAAACGCCGCTACTGAAAATATTGTGCAAATACAATATTCACTTCTTTTTATTAAAGTTTAAAAGAATTGCTCAAATATTCTAATACCATGTTCCCATTGAGCCGAAATTGCGTAGTTTCGGCAAATGGTTTCGAACGAATCTGCAATCGTTCACATTGTGAAGCTGGTTTCGATTATGGTTTTGATTGACAGTTCATTATTTATTTCTTGTTGTAAAATGCCGGCAGCTAATATAATTATTCCTAATGTTGAATAAATTTGACTACGAAGAGAATCAAAATGATAAACGAAATAAAAGTGTATAGGAGAAAGCGTCAATTATTATTTTTTCACTTCAACCGCAGTCACTAGCAGCCTTGCTGCCGCAGCTCCTCCGCCATTTATTCATATGTATGACAGCGGATGAGGAACAAAGGAAAGACGTGCGGGAGAGTAAGTTTGGTCTACCAACGACAGACAATCCCTAGTGACTTAGAGGCGAACCAGTTAGAAATACGCCAGGTCTTACTCCTGTGCATGACGTGTTTTGATCGACGTGCATGGTTGTAAGCCGACCTGGTCCCTGGGAGGGAGACAACGAACAGAAACAGTAACACCGGGTACACCAAAAACGCGAAGCACGCACACCAGTATTTTTTCCTACATCGCTAGCAGTGGCACTACATCAGCGTATCCACATAATTACATACACTACACTCGGCACTGTATTTTTCTCTGGCGCAACAGCGGCGTTACACCAGCGCACACACGTCGTCATCCACGGTACACCCATCATTTCTACAGACTACGCCCCAGCATTGTGTTTCTTTATGAATAAGTGTTTACACCTGAATATTAAATGAATTAAGAATGAATAAATGGTGTCTTTGAGTATGAATAAAACTGGGGTCTCCTGCAAAATATAAATAGTTGTAACAAAAGGAACATCTGGAGCCCTCTGAGCTCTACCCCGGCCACAGAAAGAAGGTTTCGTTACAATATGTATAGAACTATGTGCTCCAACTCTCCCACAGATGCACAACAGAATGCATTACGATACGCCTCTCATTGCTGTTGGGATTGAAGGAATTCATCATACAACCACACTAAAATCATACGTAAATATATGTACATTGTACAAACAATATTCGTAGTTGTATGATAACAAAACAAAAATACTCATACATGCACACATACATATATCAAAGTAACGCATTATGTAAATATACAGTTACTTATAACTTCATACTTACACATATGCAATTTGAAAAGCAAAAAAAAAAACAAAACAAAATAAATAAATTTTTAAATTTTATTGCAACAAAAATTTTGACGACATTATTTATGAGAGAAACATTGAATAGACCTACCAATATAAGTAAAAAAGAGGCATTCACACACACACCCACACATAAACAGTTAAATTACTTACTACTTCAACGTTAGTTTTGCAGCGCACCTCACGTGGGGCAATCCTCCGTACATAAATACACTGTACTCAGTTGACTGCTGACTATTACCATTGCCGGAGCTGGCATAGGGTACGCTCCAATCTGCATTTTATCTCCCAACCTATCTTCATACCTGTCGTATACGGTAAGTACATACATTCACATTTGTTACCAAGTCATAAATATTTATTTGAAATTACAATATTTTCCATACGATTGTGTGTTTATGAATGTGTGTGTGTGTGTTTTTGATTGTGAAATTTTAATGCTATTTTCAACGAAATTATCGTAATTGTGAAAGTAATAAAATGGCGTGAATAACAATCCATAATATTTATTTAATGTAAACAAAATTGAAGGAAATCGCTAATAATAATTTACCAAATGAGTCGTAAAAAATAAAAAGTCGTTAAGTTTTTCTAACAATCTGCATAAATTCCTCCTTCATAGTTAGTTCCCCATACTTATTTGCATGTCACACAACAAACAACAACAGCAAATGCGATAATTTAAGTGGCATCGTGCACGAATAGCTTAAGTATTTTGGTAAAAACATTTAAAATTATATAAACTTTAATCAGGCTATACATACATACATAATGGGTCATATACATATTGACTACTTTGCTTTGTTTGTTGGTAGTTAGTTTGAGAAAAAGCACGTGATTCTATGCTCAATTAAATATGCAAAATGGCATGGCAACATTTTGCGGCATTTCACCTAATTTTACGTTTCGTGTTTTAATTTTTTATGAACGTACATTAATATTCCTTATTTTGATTCTCAACTAATTGGAGAATTCCCGGCATTGCTCAGGGATTATGTAAGTATAAAGTTGTGATTACTCGTATACCTTTTGATTTTTTTGCGATTTTACACCGAGTTTAGTATTTAATTTCTCTGGAGGGAAACTAAATTGTAATTATAGCAACCTTTGCGCCAGTTAGAGTTGAAGGAGGACTGAACTAAACCAAAGCACTCAAAGATAAGGCTCCGTAGTATCGTCGACCTCAAGACGCGATTAGGAGGTTGGATCTGTGATGACGCCCATGTTAGTCATATGCTGAGTACATGTGTTACGCCTTGTGATAACATCCACTTGTAATCTTAGGTCCTTTCTTGTCTCACGAAGCACTTTGCGGTTCTTCAGGAGTCAAGAAATGACCATCTTTCTCTATGGATAGAACCCACGAAATCGTTGATCCAAAGCATGATGTCCCCAGAACATACGCCAAGAAAAGGTTCCGGACCCATAGTGTAATTACAGAGCTTTCATTAGCTAGTTCATCAGCTAATTTATTCCTGCAATACCACAGTGTCCGGGAACCCATATAAGGCATAACTTGTTTTGTTTTGCAAAACTATTTAGTTTTGGCTTACATTTGCTGGCCAAATTTGAAGAGCTAACAGGGATAGCAAGGGCCTCCACCGCAGCTTGGCTATCACTGCAGATGCCTATGTACTTCCCACGCCACTCCTTTCAAATATCCAGCCTGCCACTTCCAGGATAGCGAAAACGTCCGTTAGGAAAACTGTCGCCATCTATGCAGTAGAAATAGAGTACTTGGTCTCATGGTCCAAGTACTACAGAATCTAGTACCGTTTGAAGTTTTGGATCCGCCGGTATAGAAGGCATGACGAAGACCTCGGAGTAAGACCTTTGGAGTTAACCATTGATCTCGTTCCAGGAACCTGGCATCAAAAACAGTAAGCACTGTACTGACAACTGGTGGTATATCTGACTGAGCCCAATATCCGCCTCGACATGCCAGCCCCCGTTTTAACCGGAGTCTGTAAGCCGCTCTCATTACTTCGTTACGGATTTGAAGAGCCAGAGGAAGCAAGTCAAGCAAGGCATTGAGGGCATCACCAGATGTAGTACACATTGCAGCAGTGATACTCAAGCACACACTTCTCTGAAGCCTGGTCAATGAGAATACTATGGACTTAACTAAAGTTCGTCTACACCACGGAGGCTTGGATAACATGGCATGAATCCATCGAATGATGGTTTCTTCAACACCATATTGTCTGACCGAAGAGCACATCGAGTCGAGGGTAACGTTGACAAAAGTCAATGCGATATTGGCAAACACTCCCAGGGTGTAGTTCCCTGCTTCCATCCCCTGATGCATGTTGTCGAGAATTGAGAAGGTTTTGACTCAGAACGTTCAGCCTGATGTGCTTCTCGACCATGTGTTCCAGATTTTTAAGCAAAAACGAAGCCAAGCTTATCGGTCGGAATTTTTCCGGTAGAGCGTAGTTATGCCTTCTCGGTTTAGGAATAAACACAACTTTAACCGAGCGCCAAATACGTGGAATATATTAATGAACGAGACAAGCCATGAAGATCCTTTCCGGTACCTTTATAAGATTTTTTCCTCCCCGCTTCAGCATGATTGAATAAATGCTGCTAGGTCTAAGCTTCATGGTCACTAGGCCTAAGCTCCTATAGCTCCTATATATATATTGAGAAGGCTCAAAATATTTCCAATTTTCCAAAAAATCATCTGCATTGAAAAGCATTTACTTTTCATAAACGAAGAACTTTAGGACTAATTCCTAGTTTGATCTGAATTGGCCTGATTTTGATACGAGTGTTGGTCTGAATTTCGGTGCGAAACCGGTCTCAATTTTGTTTTAAATTTTGGTCCAAATTCTACTGAAACTTTGTTTTAGTTTTTGTTTAATTTGTTATCTGAATTCGGTCTAAAGTTTTGTCTACTTTTAGACTATATTTGTGTTTTCCACTGGTTTTTGGTCTGAATTTTGTTTTGCTTTCGTTCAGTATTTGATGTCTTTTTGGCCTAAAGTTTGAATTTTGGGTTTTTAGTCTGAGTTTTGGTCTGGATTCGATAGATTTTTGTTAAAATTTTTGTCTGAATATTGTTTCAACCAAGATTTTGGTATGAATTTGGTATAATTTTGATCAAGATTTTTGATCTGAATTTGGTCATTTTCTTGATTTGAATTTCGATCTGAAAAAAAGCGTTTGAATTTTATTAAAAAAATTGGTCGAAATTTCCGCCAAAATTTCTATCCGATTTTAATTTAAATTTTGGTCTCAGTTTTGTTCCAGTTATCCTTTAATTTTTGGTCTGCATTTTTGTACTTTGATAAAAGTTTTGCACTAGTTTTTGGTCTAGATCTGGGTTTTGGTAGATATTGAGTCTGAGATTTATCCAGCAATTTAGTAAAATCAGTCCTCCGCAAACCCAAATCCTAGAACTGCCACTGATAGTGACCGGCCTCTAGCACGAAAAACTGTAACATCGTTTTTTACTTCCTACTTTTGTTTGATAAAAAAATATCATATCAGTGTTTGGTTTTAATGACAGATGAAGTCAAAATAAATTATTTTTATTTCCAATTTCCACAAAACTGTTTGCTAAAAATGGATACTCAACCTGAAGTTGAGTTCGAAAAATCATTGTGAAAGTTTTTGAAAACTGTTAAAGTGTCCCGTCAAAGTGTTAGGCGGGTTTTGAAAAACTTTAATGATAATCTAAACATTGATCGAAAGGTGAAATCTAGCAGAAAATGTGGATCGAAGAACCTATATAGAACTAAACATGTCAACGAAATTTTTCATAAAAAATTCAAATGTTTTGGGCAGAAAAGTGCTCACTCATTTGCCCCCAAAGTAAAAAGGAAAGCTGGTCTTAAATCGTACAAAGTTTAGAAAGTCCCAGATCGGAATGCTACGAAAAATATTGATGTAAAACATAGAACAAAAAAATTCAAGCCAAACTTTGTAACAATATTTCAGTGTAGCATCATGGATGACTTGGTACAAAAAGGTCGCAGTGCCTGGTTATCGAGTCTTCCCAATCGCTTATTAATCATGGATGACGAAACATTTTGCCGATCAGCGGGGATTTTGCTTGCCATTTTTAATGCAGCATAAAATACCCAACTACTTTTGGCCTAATCTGGCATCATGCCACTATAGGGAAAAAAGCGATGGAGTGGCACACCAGTAATAACATCAATATTGTATGGTACCTAGAGAGGCTAATGAGGCCAATAGAACGCTATAATTATTTTTTTTCTTTTTGTAAAGAAAACTTTCGAATAATTTGGATTCACGGCTTAGTTGATTTTTTTTTTTTCTATGTTAAATTTTTTCGTGCGCACTCCTTATTATGAACTTTTCGTACAGTGTGTTATCAACAATTGGTCATCTTATTTTCTTGGGATTATCACAGGGCTCTATAAAATAATCCTTAATTCGAAAAGATTCCAAATAAATTGTCAAGTGGCTTGATTTGGCATTACTTAATGCTGACAACTTCTAAATTGCTATCACTAACTCTTCCGCTGGTCTATGTATAATAAAAAAAAATCAAAGTTTTTGTGAAACCATTTTCAAACGATTAACATTCATCTTGCTTCTGTCAAACTTTTTCGACCTTATCATTAGCTTCATAATATAACAAAGAAGCATTGAATGTCAAAAGAAAAGTTGAAGTAGTTTTCGGTTTTTGCTACTGCAGAAGTTTTAATACTTGGCAGGCATCCTTCTATGCCATACATACATACACATACTTACATACAAACATACTTACATACATTACTAAAATTTGTATGTCTATATAGACTGCTGTCATTTAAGTAAATAACAAGAAAACCTTCGAAAAATATGACTGAGTTTTATATATATTTTTTAAATTTCTTAAACTTTATACCATACTCTATGCATATGTGGTCGGTATCCTTTGACTTTATTTTATTTATATTTTTTGTCTACATTGAATTTTTAGAGACAAAAAGACAAATAGTTAAATAAATAAAATAAATATATAAATGTCAGTAGGTTTCGGGTAATTTTTGACGCATTGTGTCAAGAGTCAAGGGAACATTTTTGGTAGGCTTTTTCTGTTTTTTTTTTTTTTCTCTTTATTTCTGCAACGTAGCTTATAAATGGCGCCAACATTTTTTCTTTCTACTTTTTTGCGACAGCTGTTAGTTAAATGTAAACCCAGCAAAATACCATACTATTTCTAAAAATAAGTTAAGTAAGTTTCATTTGAAGTTTGAGAATACAAAAAATTTTATTTAAAAATAAGTTTTACATGGGGAAACTTTAGATATTCATTCCATAAGACCGCATAAAAATCAGTTATGTTTTTAACTTTAAATTAAATTAAACTTTTAACTTTCAACAGAGTTTTTGGATCAAAAGTTTGAGAATTTTATAATAACATTAGCTTTTAATTGAGTAATAAACTTTAAACTTTATTTTATATTTTGTCAACTATTGTATATAATCGAAAGCTTTAAAAGCTAGTCAGAGAAACATAAAGAATATAGAGGGAGTTTATTGCTAATGGCCAATGAGAAACAGTTAGTCAATGGTAGACTGGAGTGATATGAGGTAGTAAATTCAGTTAAATGGTTAGTTGGAAAGGCAGCCAGCAGTAGTCAGAGGCAATCACACATTACAAGCTTCAGTAAGAAAAATTTAAGCAAGTCAGTGACAAACAAGAGATATTAAAGCAGTTAAAGGCAATCGGAGACTATAAAAAGCAGTCACCAGCAAAAACAGAGAGAGATAAAGAGGAATTAAAGGTTAGAAGAGACCGTCATAAAAAAATCTAAGGAATTCAGATAAAACTTTCGTCAAAGACAACCTGAGATATTTATTCAGAAAATTAAAAATACAAGTATTTTCATCTAAATCTATATTGTCCCCTTCAAAGTAATCCCCATCGACTGCAACACACTTATGCCAGCGCTTGATCCAATCCTCGAAACATTTTTTATATTCGGTTTTCGGTATGTCCTTCAGTGCTTCCTGCGATTTTTCCATTCCTCTCTTACTTCCTCTCGACTGCTGAAACGCGTTCCCCGTAATCGTTTTTTAACTCGATTGAACAGAAAGAAGTCACAGGTAGCCGAATCAGGTGAATTCGGTGGCTGTTGGATGGTATTTGTTGCATTTTTCGTCAAAAAATTACGAATAATGATGGCACTGTGTGACGGTGCGTTATCATGGTGCAAAATCCACGAGTTTTCTGTCCACAATTCTGGTCTCTTTCGGCTCTGCTTTACGTAAACGCCTCATAACGCCCAAATAATACTCCCTGATGGTTAATTTGCGGTTATTGACCAACATTTCTTTTACTCTATCAACGTTTTCGTCGGTTTTCGATGTCGATGGTCTGCCACTGCGTTCATCATCTTCGATTGACTCACGACCACTTTTGAACCGCTCGTGCCACTGGTAAACAACCGTTTTCTTTAGAGAATCGTTGCCGAAACTCTTTACAAACATTTCCAACGTTCGCGCACCATTAAATCCGTTTTTTACGCAAAATTTAATACAATACAATTTAACAAAATTGTAAAAAATCGCCAATACACATAGAGATAGATGTACTCTTGGCTACGTAACTTTTGCAAATGTCAAGCTATGACGCTAAGATTTAGAGAGAATATCAACAACTTAACAAAAAAAAAAAAAAAACTAAAATCGGAACGATGGGAGCGCCAAATGGTGGTTATTCCGGGAACTTTTTGATCAACGTGGTATTATAATAAAACCAGAGGAATCACAAGTTATAAGGTGTAGTTAGAGGAGCTCCAAAGCAAATTAGTGGCAAATGGTAGCTCCCTGGAGCTATAAAAGAAGCAAATGATAATCTGCAGCCGAAGTAAATAAAGCAATCAGTAGTAAAGTTAGGTTGGGTTATGTCGGCGGGACTAACCCCTCACCAGACTCGAAATTCCACAGTACTACCATATATTTTTGACCCTATTTTGTCTTTTAGAGAGGCTTTAGCTAAATCATATAAAGAACTATTCAATAGTAAGTTCTAGTCACAAAGTTATAGTTTTAGATAGCCTGAGTTATCTGAGAGGAAGTCAGATGCAATCAGAAAGTGCCAAAGGAAATTAGAAGAAATCAGAGGGTTCAAAAAACATTCATTGGCAATTAGAAATAATAACAGCTTCTAGAAAAAGTCAAAGCGAACAAGAATTAGTCAAAGGAATTCGAATAACATAAAACGCAATCGAAGGAAACCAGAGGCTGGGGCAGATAATCAGCGGCAGTTTTAGACTATTAGAAATCTATTTAAAAGAGTATGGTTTAATATGTTTTGTACGCACATAACTTGGCTGAATATTATCCGATTTGTATGGAGATTTTTTTTAGTTGGATTCGTGTGGAATGCGGTCAAAACACAACGGAGCCGAAAATTGGGAATTTCCTCCGGAAAAGTCGGTAACTCGGAAAATACCGAAATAGCATACTTTCAGAGATTATTTTTATTCCTCACAAACCATCAGCCGATGAATTCTCGAAAAATTTTTTTTCAATTGGGAATGGCCAAATACCGGTTGATCTGTCGACTGGCCTCATTTCGTTCCGGTCAAATTTCCGACAATTCATATCGTCGAAGGAAAAGCTCATTACTTAAGTGTTACCGAACATCGGTAGCAATTACTTGAAACACGATTGGCTGAGTGAGCGAGCAATTTTAGCTGCAAAGAACAATCAGTCGACGATCTCAATTTCATCATTTAAAGCAACAAAAACAGCTTTTTCTGCTACGAATGAAGACGAAGCCATTAACAATCCGACTGAAATTTTTAAATTCATTGGATCTGTCCGATCTACCACCGCACAATTTGCAACAGAAAGTTGGCTAAATCATCATTGGTGCAATGGAACCAGAATGGCGGTGAAGAATGTGAATGTGAACAATGTCATTCAAGCTACGATAATCAAATTATAGTCAATTCCTTAAAACAAGTACCCAAGTAGGTATCGTTAAACTAAATAAGATGTACTTGGTATCGGGTACTCGGTGTGAGTAAGCCATATTTTTACTAGCTGACAATTCTTACCAAAGTGAAAATAAATTCAAAGTGTTTTTGAGTTTATCTTCAGCACTTACAACTAAAACCAGAACAGTACAGCTCTACTTTTTTTTGAACAGCAATCAGTTTTGTACACGTGTTTGCGTATCGGAAAGTAAAAGTCCAACAAGAAACAGCCACAGACATTACTAAAATACTGGAATTGGGTAAAAAAAAACCTTTGATAATCTAAAATTCGAAAGTAGTTGAAAAATGATAATAAATAAATAATCATTAGTCTGAGCCTATAATAAGCAGTGACCAGCAGCGATAATAAATGGAATGGTAGAGGTAATAAAAACCACACCCAGAAAAATACCCATCTCTAAAACAAAGAAAAAGTTTCCTCAATTTGAATCCACTAAAATTTCTCTCGTTTATGTAACGTTTCCTCAAAATGAAGAAAATTGTGTTCCTTTCATGGTGTACAATTTGAAGTTAGGTATTTCATCATTTTTAGAAATTTAGTTGAGGTGCTGCCCACCAATTGCAATAAAATCCCAAATTTTAATGAAATTGTTAAAACTAAAATTAAAGGAAAGTAAGATAAAAAAGTAAGGAAAATATGGGTGTGGTAAATTGGCATCTACATGTATAATTTTTTTCTAAAACTTAATCCTTACAATGCGTCGCTATAAAAAATTTTAACTCAATAGCTTTTACGAATTACTTTGTCTATTGTTAACACAAATGTGCATGGAACAATCGACGTTTCCATAAACCTGCTTCTTTCAAAATTTAGCCGCATCAGCTTATAAAAATTAAACACCATTTGGCTACGAAACAAAAGTATCAAAATACCATAAAGGGACAAATTACGTTATTTAGAATAGAATAAGGTGGCATCATTAAACTTACAAATTCTTTGTGCATAGAAAATGTAAGAAAGAAACGAATATACCAAAAATGTTCTCCATACAAAATTTTGGTATACACAAAAAACTAACTTTATGCTATAAACACAACCAAAACAACCGGCCTCTAACCGCTTACTTCTTCTGAGAGAATAAACACAATAAGAATATGTAAAAGAAAAACAAAACAAAAGTAGTTCGATTTGATTATTGTTTTAACAGCTCAGTTTTTTTTATTTACTTTATCAATTATCAAAAAATAAAAGGAAAACTTCAATATTCTGTAATTTGAAAAAATTAAATTAAAATTATTTACATCGTTTATTTGTGCAAAAATCATAAAAAGAATGAAGAAACTAAAAGGAAACGGGGAAAAAATACATATATTTTCGTACTAAGACTTGGCAGCACTTTGCTTTCTTTGAAAAATATGGCAATGTTTCCCCTCTCATAAGAGAGAAAACATTGTGAAGTTGAGAAAATTTGAATATAATCTAGTGTAGCGTCGTTAAGGCGGCAGCTAGCCTCAGAAATTTGTTCCCATACAAATTCATAAAATTCTGTGTGTTTGTTGTTGAAGCTGAGGCCGGTTGCTTTGGTTGTGTTTATACGCTTTGCTTTTCTTTTGAATTTTTTAGTCGGCGAAGCGGTTGTGTTTGTGGCTGTTGATATAATTTGTGAAAAAAAAACAAAAAATATTCGAAAGAAATAAATTTCAATAAACTTCAATTTATAATTTGTTGATGGCCATAAGGATCTTTTGATCATTTCAAGGTGTATGTAAAAATACGTATGAATATAAACCTTAATACTTATTAAAAATAAAATAATAAATGAATAAAGGTAAAAAAACATGATTTCTATGCCTTTTAATTAAAACAACATTGTAGAGAATATCCCATAAATTGAGGATTTTTTTTCTAAAAAGGTAGTAAATTTATTTCGAATTATGGAAAATTATTCCTCAAACTGAGGAAATATACAATTATATATTGGGAGTATGAATGTATAAACTCGTATTTTTTTTGTAATTTGGACATTTATTGTGAAAAAGTGATTATAAATTTACTCATGATTTTTTACGCTTTGGGTTATCGTAACGTATCCACTTTTCCTCGCCAGTCACAATACGATGCAGAAACCCCTTTCTTTTCTGTCAATCAATCAGCAGTTCACATGTGAAAAATCGTCGTTCGACGTCTCTCGGCTTCAATTCGTACGGCACCCAATTTCCTTGCTTTTGAATCATTCCCAATGCTTTTAATCGTTTAGAAATGGTTGATTGATCAACTCCCAAAGATTCTGCAAGTTCTTGTTGCGCTTGACATGAATCTTCTTCGAGTAATGCCTTCAATTCTTCATCATCGAACTTTTTCATGCCGCCTGAACGTTCCCTGTCTTCAACATCAAAATCACCACTTTTGAAACGGGCATACCACACCTGACACATTCTAACGTCTATAGCACAGTCAGGATAAGCTTCAGTGAGTAAACGATGTGCTTCAGTTGCGTTTTTCTTTAAATGGAAGAAGCAAATTAAAACTTCCCGCAAATGTTGATTTGTTGGCACGAAATTCGACATTTTCAGCTATAGTAAAACACTTTTGTCAAATTATGAAAATTATTTGACAGATCAATTCTTATAGTATTTTTCGCGCTCTTCGAGATAGAATAGCTGTCAATGTCAAAAAAATGGCGCGTATGATAGATATGAAGTTAGTCACAATTACGAGTTTATACATTCATACTCCCAATACAATTTCTCATATTGAAATAAAATATTATTCATTTGAAAAACGCAATTTCAACAAATTGAAGACATATTTTTTTAATTTATGGCAAACTTCCTTCTTTCAAAGAAATTTTTTTTCTAAAATAAAGAAAAAATATTTCCTCAATTGAAAGAAATTTTGTATATCTAAATGAGGAAACCGATTCTATGGCTCCAAATCATTCCCATTTTTCCTCAATTTGATAGCCGTTTTTCTTAAAATTAGGTAAGTATTTCTCTGGATGCACTGAGAAGTAGTAGTTAAAAGCAAACAGAGGGTATAAAATACACACATTGGCAACGAGAAACATTATATGGAAAGGTGTTGCACGTCTCCATTTCTGTATTTGTCTCCTTTTGTATTAGCCATCATTAATGGATCACCCTGTGTAAAGTAATACAAAATTCATTTCTTTTGAATGAAATCTAAACAAATTTTGCTGGGTATTCACAAACATTTATAAATATGTAACAATTGTATCTCATAGATACAGTAAGCACGAACGTGAAGAAAATTATGCCTTCTGTGTGCCTTCGTTTTTTTTTTGTAATGGCTGCAGTTTAAGTGCAACGAAAAACAAAATTTCGTTGTTGCTGTTTTTTTTTAACAGTTGTTATTTTGTGATGTTTGTTGCTAAATTAAAATAGCTAAATGCAAAAAGCGTAAGGTAATCGTCTGGTACTAACTACATTCTACTTACAATTTTTATTATTTTGGAGTTTGGCATCAGTTTGAAAATTGAACACAGCTGCAGCCAAGAATTTCGAGAATTTGTTTTATTTTTTTTATTTTTTTTTTTTACTTTTTATTTATTCCTTTTAAGTTTGAAATAACTAGGTACTTCTTAGCATATAAATTTTATTAGAAAATATTTAAATAAATAAATAAACCTCAGTGGCCTAATGAATAAGTGCGGCACTGAAATCACAACTGCTTCAGGTTCGATTCCCAAACAAGTAATAATTGCTAATTACTATAAATATCTTTGCATTTCTTTATTATGGTGTTATTAACACTGGTCCAATTAAAATCTATAAATCTGTATACCAAACAATTATATCACACACTCAACATTACAGTTATTTGTCTCTGTTACGTCAATATAATTAAATTATTTATTACAACAAATATTTAATGCATTCATTCGTAGTGCATAGTTGATGCAAAATATTTCTGTTGCAGAAATTTGTGTTACTTTTTGTTGCATTTACTTTGCATTGTCAACTATGTTGTCGTCATTTTGTCATTGTTTAAGTTTTGTTCGGGTTTCATTTAAATATTGTCGCATAAACTTGTGTACATAACCTTTTGTTGTTTACTTTAAATTTGCAAAGAGAAAAAAGTTTAAACGTAAAATTGCAACTTATTGTTTAACATTTATTAAGAAAGTTTAAGCTTTCATTTGAGAAAGCTGCAAAATATGACTTGAATTAAACAATTTAAATTTAAACATTTTTAAAGTAGTAGCTGAAGAAATGGAGGAGCAGTATTCTATTTATAATCTAAGATAACCTAAGAAAAATATATTAATTTGAGTTAGTGTGCTCGACTACTACTCAAGGTGGCCAAGTTTAATACCAGACACGGTCAAAAACCAAAACGAGAAAATACAAATTTTTCTACAGAATACCACCTCTTAACTGGAAAACTTAAAAGATAAAAATTGCCTAAGAAAAGCTTTTCAAATGACAGGCTAAAAGTGAAAGCGGGTTAAAATTTGTATGAGAGCTAAAGTGAAATAAATTTATATCTCAGTGCAAGAACGATGCAAGTAATATGACTTAAGAGCTAAAATTATATAACAATTCTTTCAGAGCAAAAACGACATAGCGACTTAAACCGTTTTTGCTCTAAACATATTTAGTTTCACTTTTGTTCTGAATGGCACTCGTATAGGGTTCGAATGATACTATCGATACTGAGTAGTATCGATAGTTTACGTTGGGGAAGGAGTACTTTATATATACATATAATAATGTCCTGCATGGGTTTTGTGAATAAAATAGCTTCTAGTGTTTCTGAATGAATTTTGATGAACACAAATTTGGCGTCAAAAACTTTTCATACCACGTTTCATATTAAAAAAAAAGGGGGTTCATACCCCAAACAGCATTTTTGACCATTTTGGCTAATGACAGAAATTAAAAGCTGAAGCATGTTCTTTCGAATGAGTTAAATTGATCGCATGCGCCCTTAGTGCAAGTGGTGTGTTTATATCTAAGGGTGCAGGTAGTCAGATTTTAAAAATTCAACGTATTCGCTCGAAACTTCTTACTCGCGGGTTTTCGGGATCGCTGATTACGAAAATGCAGGCAGACTTGTAATCAGCGACCCTTAAAACATTTCGGGCCGCTGCACTTTTCATTATGTCTATCCGTGTGTGTAAATAAGATAAAATCTGTTCTGTGTACATTTTTTACCTATAACCCTAGACATAAAAACACCCCCTGCTCCAAGAGCGCATGCGATCATTTAAGAGGGCATATTTCAGCCTAAAATTTCTGATATTAGCGAAGTTTGTAGCACGTCAAGGTTCAGTTCTACAATTTTTAAAAAATTACCAATTTTCTGGGGTTTCAAAAACGTTTTAAGCACGAAAAACGTATTCGGAAATACAAGGAATCATTTTATTCGTACAAGAAAAAATTTAATTTGCAAAAATTGTTTTTTTCGGTCTAGAGGTCAGACCATGGTTACTATATGTTTTTGGGGTCGCTGATTTTGAACCAGAGGTCCAAAAAATCCCAGCACATCAGGATTCTGACATAACCTAAAAAAAACCTCATGTAATTTTTTTCGAGCCAAGAGGTCAAACCATGTTTATTATACGTAATCAACATTGTCTGCTGACGAAAAAAACAAATGTAAAGAGAACACACAAAATCGGAGAAAAAGTTTCACTATATTACATTAAAATTTCTAGGTGATAAAAGCATAAAAACTGTACTGATTTGTACTGATTTCCACTGATTTTCAACGTCTAATGTACTGATTTTGCGGCTCAAAAATCTGGCTACCCTAGTTAGGTTTAATGGCTGTCCAGAGACACATTTAGGCCACAACGGCTCATTGTGATTCCATATTGCCAGACCTACAGTTTAACCCTGTACCAAACGGTGGACGCATAATCATATTTAGGCTAACATAACGTTAACTAAACTTTAATGCCACTCATTTCGTATTTAAAGTATAGTTTAAAGTAAGTAGAGTTTACAAAGAAATCCTTTCGATTATGTTTAAAATTCATGATGGTTTTTTGATGTTTAAAACTTGTCTGATTTGGATAAAATTCACAACCGTACGTGCTCCTCTCGTTTAAATAGGAAAGTGCTACTTCAACTCATAGAGAACATGAAAAGAAACTGAGAGAGGCGACGCCTTTGCATTGAATGTGGCCTATTACCATACGTTCTTATGAAAAAAGCCCGATTTCGACATAGACTCTCTATGTTTGCTCATGTCATATCTATGCCTGCCCTTAGACAGTGAGATTTGTCTAATGCAACTTGAAAAAAATGTAAGGGCTCCCCCTGTCGTTTCCCCCCGTATATTTTTTCAAGTTGTATGAGACAAATAAATAATAATAAATATAATGGTATAAAGATAAATAAATAAGCCTGCCAGGTCAAAGCTCACTTTAATAAGAATTTCTTTAAACATAAAGATGTATTCAATTGAAAGAACCAAAATTTATCCTTTTATTTAAATGTTTTAAACGTTTTTCTTTTCTTTAAGCTATAGCAATTAATATGTATAGCGACATTTAAAACCATTTTTGGTTTAGTCATGCCAACAAGTTAATTAAAATCCATAGTTAGAACATGCTATACATAAATACATATTTACATATAAAAAGTAACTACACATTTCATTTAAATGCACATTTTCTACTAGTGACAGTTTTTACTGCTCTATTTTCCACTTGAAATCCTTGTAAATTGTTAGTCAGTCATATGTATTTTCATTTGTCGTGCTGTAATGTTCAATTTTTGTTTTTGAAACACACCCAAAAATATAAATACAACAAACATAGTTATATTTAAAAGCTCATAGATTAGATAAAGTAAAGACTTTTGGCTTGAAAAGTTTTTGTAATTAGATTAGATTAAAGTGTCAGTATAAGAAACATTTGAAGAGTAGAAAATAAGCCGATTAAGATATTACACAGTAAATATGTTTTTTTTTGTCCCTAAGCCGACGTGCGCCGTCAAATTCAATTCAAAATTCAAAAATATATATAGTGTTTTTTTTTTATATATGTCATCAGAGCCGGATTTTTCACACAAGCAGTTTGGGCAGCAGCTTAGGGGTGCCATCATTTTAGAGGCGTCACGAGATGCATAATTTTCAGCACTTAATATTATTTAAAAATAATTAAATTCTTTTTTTACTTATTAGAAACTACATTTCCTTTGTTATTTTTCCGCAGTTCTACTTTTTTTTATATTGATCACCCTAACAATTATTTTCTTCCTTTCGTCAGCAAATATTTGACAAGCTGGGAATAAATATAGCACAAATAATACGTGCGCGTAAAAACGCCATTCTATTTTCTCCGAGTAAAAATGGAACAAATAAAATATGTCAGTGTAAAAAGGCAACAAATCTTATTTAAAATGATGATGAAATATTCAAAGTCCGTTGTATCACGTCGAAGTATACAACTGATACAAAATATATGAAATTGTATGTGGTGTGGCCCATTTATTTTATTTATTTATTATTTAGGGGAGCCCAACCAGGCAGGCACTGCGACCTAAAAGATCTTTTGTGCCATTCCCCATTTTATGACAAAAGACGTTCAGCTGACCTAATAAAAGTCAAGACATCTTTTGTAGAAGAAGATTTTATGTGATTAGCCGTCAGAAAAGGAATACCAAAAATTCTTCCTCTGAGCCGAGCCAAGGCCGGACACTCACACAGAACGTGAGGTGTCGACTCGTCATCTTCCAGACATAGACGACACCTTGTCTCATTAGACAGACCTATTTTGTTTAGGTGATATCTGAGCCCATAGTGTCCAGACATTTAGCCCACCAGTAGCCTAAGGTCAGATTTGGGATAAGAGATGGGCTTATTTTGGGCAAGCGGAATGATAAGTGCTTTTGCCTGTCTTAAACCTGGGATAGAGTTCCAATACTCTAGCCATTTTGCCTTAGACCACTCCTCAACGATAGATTTCGTAGAGGTCCAGCCGACTCCGCAGAACGGATCGGAGCCAATGTGCTTGGTAGATGAAACTTGTCTAGCCAGTTCATCGGCGGCCTCATTACCAACAATGTCACAGTGGCCGGGTACCCAACAAAGCGTCACTTTGTTACGGGTAGACAGGCGCTGGAGACTCTCAAAACACTATTTCACCAGTTTAGAGGAAAAACTCCATGCAGAGAGTGCTAAGAGAGCCGCCTGGCTGTCTGAAAAAATTACAATATTTGCGGCTTTAAGACCTTTATACAGGTTTATATGAGCGTATATTTCGGCTTGAAAGACACTGGGCCAAATACCCAGAGAGATTGAGATTCTAGTATTGGGTCCTACAACTCCGGCACCAGAACCGCAGTCCATTTTCGAGCTGTCTGTATACCAATTGAGAGCAGAGGGACCGAAATCGGGACACTGGCCATCCCATTCGGACCTGGAAGGAAGAATGATGTTGAATTTCCTACCGAAACACAGATCTCGAACCATATAATCCGATACAGTACATATTGGAGTGTTAGGAATTTCGTCAAGAATGCTCAGGTGACCATAGTTGCCTTTTATTAAGCTTGACGATATACGCAGCCGCAAAGCAGTATTTGCTGCTGTTTTCTTAATGAAATTGTGTAATGGCACCAGGCCAATCAACGCTTCAATTGCAGGAGTTGGACAGGTGCGCATAGCTCCAGTTATGGACACGCAAGCAAGCCTTTGGAGCTTGTTAAGTTTGGTGATGGCCGAGCCCTGCATGGCTTTAGGCCACCACACTAGAGCCGCATAGGCTATGATAGGTCTAACTATCATAGTGTAGAGCCAGAAGATCATTTTAGGAGTAAGACCCCATGTTTTACCAAAGAGTTTTTTGCAGGCCCAGAAAGCCCTAGTGGCTTTTAAGAGGACAGTGTGTGAGTAAGTGAGTCGTTTCAGTCGTTTATCAAGCGTGATGCCCATACACAACGTATACGTTGAAGTACCCCAAGAAGTTGGGCAACTCTCAACTTTTCCGTACGTTGAGAGAGAATTGAGAGTGTTGCAGCTATCAGCTGATTAATTTTGTGTATTTCAATGCCTTTAAATCCCTCCTTGTCTGCCATGTTTCTTTATTAGCTTTACAAGTAGAAGGTGAATGAGGCCAATTTCTATTAACACAATATAATTTCAATTTCATATATAGTAAACTATGTATGCATTTTTTTTACAAAACTATTTTATTGTTGATTGCCAAACACTTTGATAAATATACAGTGGACCCAGTGGTTAACGAACACAATTCGTTCCAGAATCTTGTTCGTTATGCGAAACGTTCGTTAAGCAAATCTATTATTACCATATGAATCAGTGTAAAATAAAATAATGCGTTCTAGGTCTAAAAAAGTACACACTAGCCGTTCAAGCCTAAGTGTGTCTCTCGACAGCCACTCCAACCTAACCTAACCTTTATTGAAACTCATGGAACATATATGTATCAACATTTTTAAGAAACTGAATATAGGACGAAATGAGACAATCTGCAATGGAAAAAACTTTCATCGAGAATACGTGATCGTTTCGAAGATATTCTTGATGGTGTTTCGCTTTTTCGTTGGTCATTATAAGAAACTTCGTTCGATAAGCGAAACAATTTAAAAAAAAAAATTCGTTCCTTATGCGAAATGTACGTTAACCGAGGGTCCACTGTATATTCCATTAAATATTTTTCTTCTACCTTTTTTTGCACACATTCATATAAATATTTTGATTGATTGTAAGCAAGGACGAAACTTCATGTGCCTCGCGTGCTCATAAAAATGTCATGTCCGTCCATTGTCATAATATTAAAATATTGAACTGAATAATTTCTAAAACTATTTGATACATAAACAAAACAATCAAAATAATGTAATTGTTGCATAAGCTATTAAATTTATTTTCGCAATAAATAATAAAAAACTTTTAGTTATAAATAAATAATATTGCTTAGGTAAGTGATAAATGTTAGTGTTAAGAATGTTTTTATTTACATAAAACTACGACAGTGTGAAATCGTTTGTCCGGTGTGTATTCGCTGTTCTTAAGCAATATGGTGAATATTGGTTGGTGATTCGAGTAGGTAGACGCTTTCCGTTAAAAAATTGAGCCACTAATTCTGATTTTTTAATACAAATCTCTCATGTAATGATTTAATTTTTCAGTTTAATTTTTCAGATTTTTACTTGACTCAATTAAGAGATCAAATAGACCAGTCAGCTTCTCCAATCAGAGAAAAATAGACCACTCTCAGAACTTACCGGCAGGCATAATATTAATAGGTGAAGCGTTCAGGTGAGCAAAGATAAACCTTATTCCCAAAGATCGGAGGCATGGGCGTCCACCGGGACCCGAAATGAATGGGTTCTTTATGAGTTTTCCTATATATGATACCCTGAACACTTTTAAGTCCTTATATCTGTTCCATGTGTTATTTTTATATTGAACCATCTAGTGCTATTGATTGCGAAATCCCTCACAATTCCTCCAGTTTTCCAAACAGTCTGTCTCCTAAGAAACGCAGCCCAAGGACCCGCAGACAAAGACATTGGGCAACTGAAATTCGACCAAAGGAAGTTCGACTAAAATCCAAAAGGAATTTCAGTCAAAAAAAATGTATGAAAATATTTTAGTCTAATTTTTTTATGTTCAGGCCTAAATTCCTTTTTTTGGTTGGAATTCCTTTTTGATTTTGGTCGAATTTCACAGAGCCTAGGGCATTCACAGACTAAATGGTGAATGGTTTAAATTTCTTCTTCATTTTCGCAACTTTTACAATGGCTGCAACTAAAATTTTCAAAGCCAGCAGAGCTAACGTTTCATTTCTTAATAATAATTCATTTCCAGGACCTCGGGCTGATCTCATTCCAACTAGTTTATCTAGTTTCCCTTCCCTTCAATATTACTGTGACCGGGAAACCAAAATACTGCTTTGGATTTTATAATCAGGTTATTTAGTCCTTTCGTTGCTGCTTGGCTCTCAACAAAAGTGATATTCTTTGAAGGATCCAATTTCTTTGTTATGTTTGTCCATGATATTTAGTGCATCATAAAAAACCCCAAGACCCAGTATTTTTTCCATCTTGGACCCGTCAGTGTAGAATTAAAGACCGTTGCTGATAGTAACCTCCCTCCTTGTCTTTCCATTACTACCTGCCAGGTAGAATTGATGAGAAGCTTCTTTCTACTATCACTTGGGAGATGGTGTAGTCTGTTATTCTCCTGGTTTCTGTTGGAATGTTTTGATATAAGATTCGCGCATGACGAAGGTGTTTTGCTTCCAAAACTGCGATTTACTTAGTCGGATAGTTGCCTTAACTGTTGTATTGTACAATTGAAGTATTATTCTGGAGGTGGAAGATGGAATATCATTTCCAACTCTGTTTCAGGTGTTTTGCTTAAAGCTCCAATGACTCCAGGCATGCGGACGTGCCAACCGTTTACTAAAGGTTTTTTAGTATGCCTAAAAGCATAATAGTTTTTTCCAATATTTCTCTTCCATAAGCAATCAACTATAATTCCAAGCTCTTTTGCTTGAGTGATGCCGTCTAGTTTCAAGAGTTTGAAGTGCGATATCTCTTCATGTACGTACCAGGGCGATTATGGGGGGGTTAACTCCAAGGCCGTTTGATTTTTGCCACAAAGAAAGCTGCTTAAACTCAGTGGACATGTGTTCAGGAAAATCCAATAGGTTATTAATTTCCTTTACGCTTCACACTGGGATGAATAGCCAAATTACGACGACAAAATTATTTTCTCTATGTGGATTTAATTGAAACTTGGTATCCAGAGGTTTTTGAGGTCGCTGATTCCGAATCTAATATGAGATTTTCAAAATACAAAATGCCGAATCCAATATGGGGGACGATTTTAAAAAAAATAATTATGGATCGTAATGAAACTTAGTATCCAGTGGTTTCGGGGGTCGCTGATTACGAATCCGACATTAGATTTTCAAAATTCAAAGTGGCGGATCCAATATGGCGGACGATTTTAAAAAAGAAATTATGGATCGTAATGAAGCTTGGTATCCAGTGCACCCAGAGAAATACTTACCTCGTTTGAAGAAAAACGGTTATCAAATTGAGGAAAAATGGGAATGATTTGGCGCCATAGAAATGGTTTCCTCATTTAGATATACAAAATTTCTTTGAATTGAGGAAATATTTTTTATTTATTTAAGAGAAAATTTTCTTTGAAAGAAGGAAGTTTTCTATAAATTAAAGAAATATGTCTTCAATTTGTAGAAATTGCGTTTTTCAAATGAATAATAATTTATTTCAATATGAGAAATTGTATGCAATTTAGGTAAAATTTTCCTCAGTTTGAGGAATAATTTTCCATAAATTGAAGTCAATTTACTACCTTTTTAGAAAAAAAAAATCCTCAATTTATGGAATATTTTCTACAATGTTGTTTTGAATAAAAGGCATAGCAATCATATTTTTTTTACTTGTATTCATTTATTATTTTATTTTTAATAAGTATTAAGTTTTACATTCATACGTATTTTTACATACACTACAGTCGTCGTCTTTTAGCCATCAAAAAATTATAAATTGAAGTTTATTGAAATTTATATCTTTTCAATACATTTTGTTTCTTTTTTTCAAAATATATATATATCTATATAGATATATTCACAAATTGTATCAACAGCCACAAACACAACCGTTTCGCTTGAAATAGAGACGCCGACTAAAAAATTCAAAAGAAAAACAAAGCGAACGCGATTGTCAGCTGAGGCCAAAAGAGTAAAGCTAGTTTTTTGTGTATACCAAAATTTTGTATGGAGAACATTTTTGGTATATGTATTCGTCTCTTTCTTACATTTTCTATGCAACTAAATTTTTAACAATGAAGAAATAACTTACTTCATATTGAACACAATGGTTCCATGAAAGGGGCACATTTTTCTTCATATTGGGGAAAATTTACTTAAACGAGAGAAATTTTTGTGGATTCAAATTGAGGAAACTTTTTCTTTGTTTTAGAGATGAGTATTTTTCTGGGTGTGGTTTCTGGAGTCACTGATTACGAATCCGATATTTGATTTTCAATCTGAAAAACTTGCCTTTTCTCCATCGGAAATACTTTTCTCAACTTTATCTTCGAACCCAGAATAAAATTACGACCGTATGGATGCAATAAAAAGTTTTTGCTACTTAAAAGAGTACAGCAACATGAAAAATCTTAGTACATATAAAAACAGACGTGATGCTTATATGTATCATTCTTATATTACAACTACGTTTATAACATTTCGTGGGCATTTCTAATTCAACTCATATCTCATGCCAACATTTTCGTTAAAAAATTTTTTTTATATATTTTTTTTTAGAGTGTATAAATTTTTAAGTTCATATTTGCAACTGAATTTAATTTTCCTTAAGTTTTGGCTTACTGCACGTTTGACTTGAATTCATAGAACATAATCTTGGCTGGAATAAAGCCAAATATTTGAATTATTACTTTATTTTATACACTACGATACACATGGGAGTATTTTAAAGCTTCTTCTGCATGATGACAGCGATAGCTATTTAAAATTACGCTAAGGACACGATATTACACGGAAACGCACACAAATCCATACCTACAAATATTTGTATTAATGTTGATGTTTAGGTCTAATTTTATTTATACTTCCTGGTTTGCTGTTGCTTATATTTAATACTTAAGCCACATTAAGCATAACATTTCACTTTCAATTTCATCTCAATTTAATGGTATTTATGGTGTGGCATATCGACTTACTCATAAAATGCTGCTATAACAAAAAAAATATACTAGTTTTGCCTATTTTTTTTTTTCAGAACAATACAAAAAATTGAATAGAAAAACAGAAGAAAAGCACACTCAATATCCTTTCCAGTTTAGTTCTATGTATATGAAGAAATTATAATCTTCTTGGGGTTAGACTTGTATGAGTACATACACTATCACATATGCATATAATATATATATGTACTACATGCTGTATGTTTTCTAGTGGTTTTGTTTATAAGTAGCCTGTGTATTATGCTGTACTTAAGATCCTTAAAGTCCTTGACTTATATTAGTGCTCTTGGGTACATACATATACATATGCACTTTGGTAAAAATAAGTTTATATGTATTTATACGTAAGTATGTAAACCCAGCTGAAGAACTCAATTACCATTTGCAGGTAGAGTCTTAGCCTCCTTAGTCATTTCAAAAAATAATTTAAACTATTAACTGTGATAGGTACTATACCAACGTAAAATAGTCAGAAGTTTTATTTGACAGACAATCTTCATATCTCCACTTCACATAAACGTAGGGGTAAGAGCCGTTCAAGGCGAAGATTTCTATATTGTGCACCGCAACACAACTGTACCAAAAATAAACAGCCTGATTGTTTGTCACAAATTTTTTTCCCGATACGAAAGAGTGCAATTTAGAATCAGTTCATTGAAGAAGATCTTCAACTCCCGCTCAAACATCAAGTTGTATTTCCTTCGAATCAAGAATTGGCTTGAGATATGTAATAGCAAATATAAACACAAAGCTTCTGAAATAACAACATTTGTTTGATACTTTTTAATAAACGAAGATTTCGTTAAAGAAATCTTTAGACAGCAAAAACAGAAGGGGTGATCTGCTTTGAAAGAAGCGGGTTCTCAGCAGCAACCACCTGAGCAAGATTAGTCTTATGAAAGATTATATCTACAGACTATGTCTAAGGCTGATGAATTGACCAACCGTGGCTTTGCGCCGAATCCAATGGAGAGAAGAAAAGATTTACACATTCTAATAGGTTTTATCACGACACACAGTACATGTGGTGGTCAATATATGTATGACTAACATGGATTTCATCTATGATCCAGCATGTGGAACCTGGTTAAAGGAGAAAAGTTTTATTGTCCAAGCTACACAAGAAGAAGAAGTTGAGCTGTAAAAAAATGCAGTCATTTCAAGTTGTTTTGTGAGTGAAGAATTAAAATCATGGAGTGATCAGTCATTTTGAAGTCAATGACTCGTTGGAAAATAATTCATATGAAGTCATGACTGACTGACTTAATTGAAACCTGAATAATTCAGTGATTGACTTAAAGTCATTAAGTTGATCTCAATTGAAGTCATTGAAGTCCGTTGAAGTCGTTGAAGTCAATTTATTTGTTTTACCGTTAACATAAACACCTTTACTGCATTTTCGACGTTAAATTTTAACGGAGGAATGCATAGAAATTATTCGGTTTTTTTGTGAGATTTTTGTTCATTATTAATTAAAGGCATTTTTATTAAAGACTATGAAACTGAAATCTAATTGATCATATTTCATAGTTTGACTTTTACTTCATTGCTAGCTTAGCAGTTAAAGTGTATACACTGTTGCGACTTAGTCACTTCGACAAAAATGGCGTTTCATTAAGCCTGATAAACGAAATTAAAAATTTTTTGTAGTAACCTTTAATAAATGACTGCAGCCTGTAAAAGGTGAGTCTTAATTGACTGCAAGACTTCAACCAAATTTGAATTCATGAGTGCGACTTCAATTATAATGCAAAGTCATGGCAATATTGTGACTTTAATTATAATGTAAAGTCATGGCAATATTGTGACTTATTTATAGTGAAGTCACAATTGACTGTTCGAAATGAATGGAACAGTCATTGACGTCAAGAAGACTTCGTGACTTAATTTTTAAAATCTTAATAAGTCTCAAATAGAATGGAAAATAGCAGTCAGAAAATTTAATTCATTTGCAATGACTTCAACGACTGCAGCTCAAAATGATTGCATTCTTTTATAGCTCCGAGAAGAAGAAGCCTGCTGAAGAGTGAAACCTTTAGGATAACCTTGGCTTGTTCTATTCCTCTGTCCATACTTCTTAGGATCCGTAAAGCGACAACTTAATAAGGTTCCGGGGAAGGAAGGGGACAAAATTCTTCTTTCTTTTTTTTCTTTTTAAATCATTTCTCTTTTCTATACTTCAACTCTTCTCCCCAAAATTTTCCTTATCCTTTATCTGGGTCTGTAACACTCTTTGTCCAGAGGAGTTTGGGTTGCCAACTCAACAGTACTTTCGAAGTTGCAAAGAAGCGGAAGCTTTCGCTTACGTTTGTTGTTGTAATAACGTTAGAAAATCAAAAACTTGTACAACCGACCCGTAGTTCAATCCCATGTGAAGCCAAAATTTTTTTTTTTTTTTTGCTTATTTCAATGGCAAATTGAATGAATAAATTATTCAAAGTAGTGCCCATGGGAAACTATTACATTTTGCCATCTTTCAGGCAATTTATGGATTCCTTGCCAAAAAGAAAAACCGTCCATCTTTTAAGGCTATGAACGAATCAATCCATTATTTCATACTTTCAACTGAAGAAAAGCGTATTCCACGTATGTAAAGACATTCTGAATCGATTGAAATAAGTGATAGGCAGACGGGGCAAGGTCTTGTGAATATGGCGGGTGAGGCAAAACTTTCCATCCACTATTTTCCAAATGGTTTTTAACTGGTCTAGGCAACATGAGGCCGTGCGTTGGAAAATTATGATCTCTTGCCTGGTCGTTTTTCGATCACAATCAATTGATTTCGATATAGCTCTCCCGGTTTAGTTTCACCAGATTTTAGCCGCTTGTAATAGATCCACCCAAATGCAGAGCATTACCTTGGCACCAGGAATATTCTGCTTCGGCGTTGATGTTCCTGGTTGGCCGAATACAATTTCTTGCGCTTCGTGATATCATAATAAATCCATTTTTCGTCGCCAGTAATAATTCAATGGAAAAACGATTTAATTTTACATCTTCGACATGCGAAATCGCCTTCCAGCGTCTCTCTTTTTGAATGAGGCCAAATTTTATAAGGCGCTTGGAAATTGCTGCTTGCAAGTTCCTCCTGCGTTTGGCGCGAGTCTTCAACTTCGAACCTTTTTACTTGGCCGAGGCATTCCTTGTCTTCCGCGTCAAAATCTCCATCACATTTAAAGCGTCGAAGCCAGATTTCACATGCTTTAATCAATGGAGTATGTTCACCGTAAACTTCCAACTGCAATCGATGGCATTATTTTTCAAAATAAAGAAGAAAAGCAGAACTTTTCGCAAATGCTGTATATCTGACATGTTGTTTACACTTTGGCAAATTGTTTCAAGTTATATGTACACCCAATAAAAAAAAAAACAAATATATAACACAAAAAAGAAACATAATTTTCGTCTTATCAAATCAAATATCCGTCATTTCGTCATCCAATTTCTTTATGTATCGGATCGAACTCATTCGCGTAATGTTGCAAGTTTTTGCGGTGACTCTAATTGCTTTTGTCCGCCTTGATATCCTTAACAGCTTGAAGCAATGCATCAAAATAACCTTCATCCTTCTCCGGAGTTTCTTTTGCTAGATTTTTTGTCTGACTTGAAATTTACCCAAAAATGTAAAAATAATGCAAGAAAATCAATTAAAAGGAACTTTAGTGACGTTTTCTATGGGCTACAATAGCAAATGAATGCTAACGAAGAAAATACGGGTGCCCCACTCGTTGAAATTGACGCCATGTGGAATAGCCCTTGAAATTTTTTATCTGATCATCGGAATATTTGCATATTCGTTTTATATAATGAATACTAAAGTCTGAACTGGGTTTAAATCTTTTATTTAGCTTTGAAAAATTCCCACAAAAGCTTTTTAAATTTTTTGAAACACTTTATTTTTTTCGCCAGAACTTACAACTGCATGTATTTAAGGCTAACAGTTCTTATATCTCCCACTGGAGCATAGGGCCTCAATAAAGCATTTCCATCTGCTCCTGTTTTTGCTAAGACCTTTACTTCGTTTCATGGTTTTCCGGACTCCTCGATTTCTTTTTGCAATGCTCTTCTCCACGTATTTTTAGAGCAACCCCTCTTAAGGCTGGCTTAGGAATTTTAATCAAGAGCTTTTCGACAAATTTCCGTTGAATCATTTCGCAAAGTGTGACCTAGCCTTCGCCATTTTCGCAATTTTATCTAGTTGGCCATTGGTTCCAGATTACATTTTTTGTATAGGTCGGTGTTGCTGATGACATTTGGCCAACACACCTTAAAGATTTGTCGAAGACATCTGTGGACAAAACTTTGAAATTTTCCGGTAAGAAAGTCGATGACAAGTCATGTCTCACATCCATAGAGTAATACTGAGTTGAAGTTAGACTTAAATAGTCTCATTTTTTGTGAAAGGATCTCTGCATTGAGCTCCACATTTGACGTAGCTGCGCGTATGCACCCGTCGCTTTGTTCATTCTGGTCAGAATATCTTTCCTTGCTCTATTCTCTGTGGATATTACACTACCTAAGTAGATAAAATCTTCGACCTGTTCAATTGCTTCGCCATGCAGCGTGAAATAGTTGTTGTCTTTGGTGTTTATTTTAGACCGACCTTACCCGATTCGACACATAATTCATCAAGTTTTGCTTGCATATCGGAGTGTTTCACTGAGGTTAAGCAGATATCATCTGCAAATGTGAGATCTTCAAGATGTTCGGTGAAATTTCACTAAATACCTCTTCGCTTTCCATCGATGGGGTTTTGCAGGATGTTATCAATAAAGATAAGAAAGAGGATCGGCGAAAGTAGGCACCCTTGGCGAACACCTGCGCTGGATGTGATGTTGTCTAAGAGCTCGCCATTGTGAAGTAATCTGCACTTGAAATCCGCATGTTGTATCCTGATTGGTGCCGTAAGATTTTCAGGTACTCCTCTGGATCTGAGCGCCTCCCAAATACTTCCGCGATGTATGCTGTCGAACACCGTGCGGTAGTCGACAAAAACAAGTTCGAGTGTCGACTGCCATTCATTTATTAATTCGACGATGATCAAAGCACGAACGATTTGAACGCAAACCAGCTTGTTGTTTTCTCAGTGACTGATCAAGTTTCAGTTTGATACGGTATAAAAGTGTGCTTGACAGCGCTTTCGACGTAATGGAGAGAAGCATGATTTCACGGTAGTTTTTACATAGCGATAGATCGCCTTTCTTCGGGAGGACAACCAGAATACCCAGAATACCAGTCCTCGAGAATTTTTTTTCAATCCAGATAGATTTGACTATTGGAAGCACTTTATTTTTCATTTCAAGTTCCTCATTGCCGCAGTGATTTCTTGCAATGATGGTGGGGTAGAACTTATTCTGTTTTAAAGCTGCATCTGAGTGCTGTCATAGCTTTGTGTCACACCCATGTTGAGTGCTTCGGTTTTAGTATTTCAGAAAAATGCTCCCTAAACCTATGAAGTTGTTCGCTTTTTGTCGTAGGTAGAGTTCATCCTTACGATCTATTGGACGTGAGGCTGAATTACATTTGCCGCTGATTTTACGTGTGATATCGTACATTTTTACTATAACTTCAGAGAAATTCGTTAGATGGCCCACTCATTAAGGCATTCCATTACTTTTAGAAACGATGGAGACAGATATTTTGCGGTCGAATCTTAGACTTAAGCTATAAACAGAATTGCAGCTGTCGACTATTTTACGATGCCATTGTGTTTTCAGTTTATGCTGCGTAAATTCGTTGATACGCCGCAATTCTGTTTATAGCTTAATAGAGAATATGAGCAGACACTGAGAGAACCAACGTAGAGATCGGGCTTTTTTCATAAGGGGATTGGTCAATGTCAGCTCTCTTGTTTTTCATCTCATGTGCTCTATGGTTTTTAGAATCAATTTCCTGCAAACAATTGTCAAGATTCGCTTTTTAAACATTGGCGTAATTTTTGTTATACAGTGAAGTGGCAACAGCTATATTTTTACCATTAAGAATATTCGAACCAGGGATGATATGTCTCCGAGAAATATGGGCATTTCCAACTGGGAAAACTAATAATATACATAGATATACATAAAAAATTAAAATTATTTATCTGAATTGCCGGTAGCTGAGTATATATTCTTAAACTTAGTGCAAACTCATAATAATATTTATTTTCCCCATAATTAAGTACATAGTTTACGGTGTGCAATCAATATCTGTGAAATATTTTCTTCTTTTTTTTTTTGGAAATAAAAAAGTAGTACACAATTTTGAGTGCAATTTATCATTTAAAGTGGTGCTTAATGGAGCAGGAATGCCAGTATTTACTTGCTCTATTTCACATCAATTCAAAATTAAGTTAGTTAGCTATTGAGAGAAACAATATAAAGGATTTTTGTATACTTCTTCATTACTAAGAGGATAGATATCCTTAATGAATGCAGGTCATTGTATGAGATTTAAATGAAAATATGGGTTAGTGGGAAGGTAAGGAAAAAGGGACAGGCATTCAATGATTCATTTGCGTAGAGATACTGACTCACAAAGTCTCATACCACGATGTTAAATATATTATAGCTATGCAGCATTTAAAACTCTGAATAAGCAATTCATGATTTGAACATGCTACGTCAATAAACTTAATAAGGTTCCAAAAAACCGTGAATAATCAGCAGGTATATAAATAAATTTTACTTACGTTTATATTTCTCTTTCGTCATAATTAATATTATGTACCTACTTAACTATTTAATTGAAATTTTAATTTATACAAATGCATTTCATTTCAAAATCAAACTCTAAATCAATAAAAAAAAACTATTTACATATGTACATACATTCAATATATTAAAAAGTCTTTTGGGGATTGCATTCCAAGTGAAAAAGGATATAGAAAATTCAAGTAAAAAGGATATATAAAATACAAACAAGTAAATTGAAATAAATGGATTCTATTAGTCATATGTAATATGTATATATATAAACCTTTTGTATTCCCATTTGTTGTATGTATTGATGACATCGGTATTGCCAGACAATTTCCCGCCATTTCATCTTGCGGGTCTGATCGTGGACACGGTGTATAGGCAATTTTGCTACCACGACCCGGCGATGGACTCACACGAGCATGTCGTCCACTGCTAATACCACGTTCACTCATTGCTCACATTACACATTGGACCCGAATGATGGATGTATTTACAATGTAGTATTATTTGCCTGATGTTTTTTTATTTATCTATTCTTTATACACACGTATTATGTTAAAGGCATGGTTTCGTTTTTTTTTTTTTTTTTAGTTTAGTTTGTTGTATTAAGTATTGAATAATTTATGATTGCAACTATGGAATCTGATTTTGAACTACGAATTTGTCTTTTGAATCATTCATTATACTAACGATATATCAATATTTTTTTGGCCATTATTTGTTGTAAAATTATTTTATTACTCTAATATTTTTATTTCTTATAACTAAAATGGAAGCGTAGGATCGTATACCTTAGGGGTAAAAAAAAAAGAAATTGATGATTTTGTTGTTTCATAGAGTTAAGAAAGTTTATTCTTAGTCTGTATCTGGTTTCCTCAATGTAAATCGTAAAGTTTTTGAAGAATAGTTTGAATACAGAATTTTTACTACAAAGATTTGTAACTGTTACTTAGTTTAAGAAATCTGGTAATGCTGGCTTACCGGAGCAACCAATAAGGAAGAAATATGAGAAACTCTTGAAGAAGGTAGGTAGTCATGATACTCATTCTCGGGCTTTTAAAATAACGCAAAGGGTACTGGTGACCTCCCAGTTGATGCAAGCGATGTACAGTGATTCGATCCTATACAACAATGGGACAAAATTAGCGCTTTGATTTCGTATACTAGTAAATTTTGGGAAGCTAAACTCAAATCTGAAGTCAGTTTTAATTAACCACAAACTAAGCTTATAGTTACAATTTTCATGATCTTTAAGAAATTTGGTTTATTTAGTTATATTTATATTGGGCTTTTCAGAAAGTTAAACAATTTTTATTGGAATCCTTTAATGTTGAAATAAAAGTATTATTAACGAAATATAACTTTTGACTTTTTACACTTCTATTTATTTTTCAGCATTATTGCATACTTTTAGGGATAACAGAAAAAGTTCAATTCCAATTTTTGGTCGAAAAAAGTGTTCAGACTTATATTCAGATTGAACTTTTTCCTGAGATCGGTAGATAACGAAGCTTGTTCTTGCATATTCCGATATAGAAAAATTTCAGAAACATATTTTTACTTGTTTTTTAGATTTTCTCTTCGTCAATTTTCCATTTTTGTATTTTCAAAAATACTTAGCTTTAGAAACAATGCAGTATTTTTAGCTTTTCAAATCTTGATTGAAAAATAACACCAAACATTTTTTTAAATTGCGAAAAAAAAGTTAAGGAAAAAATTATTTACACAGCAACACCCTCCAACCCCCCTCCCCCCCCCCCCCCTTACCCATCCTTTTAAGTGATATATGAAGCCACTATTCGATATATGACTATACCGGGTAGGTTTTGGTGAAAAATGTTCCCCATCGAAAAGTAGTTAGGATCAACGAAGGTCAAAATTACCTAGATCCAACTTTTTTTTAAGAAATTAACCCTTAAAAAACAATTTTTTTTTGGAAAATATATATTTTCCATCAAAAAATAGTTGAAGGCGTTAAAGGTCAAAGCCACCACTTTTCCCAGTATACTGGATACACAATTGAAAAAAGCAACAACCAGTCTTTGAGGAAAATATTTCTAATCAAAAAATATTTTGGGTCACTAAAGGTCAAAATTGCCTAAGTTCAGTTCTTCTTACAAACTAAACTTTGAGAAATCTTTACATCTTAAGATTTTCATCATTATAAAATAAAAAATTTTTTTGTCTTTCAACGAAAAGGTTGGAATAGAGTGATTTTGACCTTCAAAGACTATTTAATGGAGAATATTTTCTCCGAAGAATATATATTATTTTTTCCATTAATTAACCCAGTATAAAGGGATCATTAAAAAGGGTTAATTTCTTAAAAAAGTTGGACCTAAGTAATTTTGAACTTCGGTGACCCAAACTGCTTTTTGGTTGGAAATATTTTTCCCAAAGACTGTTTGTTGCTTTTTTCAACGGTAAATCTTACATAAAGGCATTATAGCGAAAAAAAAATGTTAGTCTGTGAAAAATTAATTTCTGAGAAAAACATTGGGCTTAGATGGTTTTGGCCTTCAAGGACTTCAACTATTTTTTGATGGAGAATATTTTTTCTGAAGAAACGTCATAATTTTCACCTACAATTAATCCAGTAAAAAGTGATTATAAAAATTTTTTTAAGTGTAATTTTGACCTTCGGTGACCCCAACTACTTTTCGATGGGGAACATTTTTTACTAAAACTTAATCGCGTTCGTTTACCCGGTATAGTCATACATCGAATACAGACTTCATATAACACCCAAAAGGGTAGGTAAAGGGGGTTGGTGGAGTGTTGCTGTCTAAGTAATTTTTTTCCTTCCTTCCATGATAAACAACTTTCTTTTAGTTACGAAACATGTACAAGGTAAAATAAAAAAAAAATCACATTGGTTCCACGCTTACACAAATTAAGGGTTTCGGCTTCCATTCCGTGGATCACTGACGTGATAGTGAAAATCTGCATTTGAAATTTACTGTTTCACTGTGTAATAAACTAATAATGAGGGCCATTGTTTCTTTGCCCATTTCTCAACGGTCGATTTTAAAGAGGTCTCGCTGCATCTGCAGAAAGGATCGCAGCCAATCTGCTTAGCCGATAAATTGTTTTGTTTTGAAGATTTATTTTGGCAGAGATCACAGTGATGAGTTTCTTGCTTCCATTTTTTTTTTTTTGCTAAATCTTTTTTCTTGGTTGTTTGATGATTTTTTCGAAATCAAAGACCAGAAGAAAACAAAAGTAATCCTGATAAGTCGAGAATATAGATGAATCTGTCCTAAATTAAAGAATTTGATATAAATGTGGTTGCAAGCTGAAGTTTGACCAGCTATAGCAGACGAAGCAAAAACTTCGAATTCTTGAACTTTCTCAGTGTCCTAAATTAAAGAATTTCATGTAAATGTGGTTGGCAACTGAAGTTTGACCAGCAGACGAAGCAGAAATTTCGAATTCTTGAACTTTCTCAGTGATTCCAAAATCGGCTGTGGATAAAAGTGAATTTTGGGGAGGGATGAGGAGTCAGTTAGAGAAAAAAGCGATCATATACAATGGTGAATTCAACTCACTTCAGGAAATGGAAATTTTTATAATTTGCTTTGAGATTTGGTCAGAATTCTGGTCAGAATTTGGCCTCCTCTTGGTCTGAGTTTGAATTTGGTCTGAATTTTAGTCAAATTTTCGAATTGGTTTTTGGTCTGAATTGTAGTTGGCTTTTGGTTTGAATTTCAATCTGAATTTCGGTCCGATTTTTGATCTGAATTCCGGTCTGATTTTGGTTTTAGTTACAAATTTGTTTCTTAATTATTTTATATTTTATGAAAATCAGCACTTCTTAAACCAAAATTTTTGATTCAACACTGATTTTATCTTCTTTAATAAACACAGGTATTGAATAACCAGGCAGCTGTTGATGTTTCCAAGATTTAACCGATTAGCCTGTTGTAATAGCTGTCAGCTTCAAAATCATATCGCGTTTTTGCAAATTTCTCGCTCGCTTATTTAAAATTGCCAGAGGCAAGAAGGAAAGACTAACATAATTATCCTCGCCTAACAGGACGCTACCTTCAACTTATCACAGCAATATGTATGTAAATAGTTTCGCTAAGTTTATCAGCAAGATTTTCTTTGAATTTTTATTAAAAAAGAAAAAGAATGAAATTCTTATGCAGCCATTTGAATAATGGAATTCCTCGGGTCGCTTCCGTTTTGCATTTTACAGCCAATCTAGTTTCTATTTTGATGCCTTTTTCTCATGGCATTATTCTTTTTGTTATTGCATTTTTATTTTCAACGTTTATTTTACTTCTTTTTTTTTTTGTGTGTGAGTTTTTCTTTCATCTTTGGCATTGTGCTTATGTGTGCTTGAGAAACGAGAGAGCGGGTGAGAGAGTGTGCGGCAGTGTTAGTGTGTGAGAGTGAGTGCACCTGCGTTAATGCTATTTTAAGCCTATACAAAAGCGTTTTTCTGTTTTTTATTTTCAGATTTTCCTTATTTCCTTTTTTTTTTTTGTCTTATTTGTGTTTGTTTTTTATTCACCTTTTTTATATTATTTTTTCTTCTTCTTCTTTACAATTCACACAACTTGAGACATTTGGAAAAACGTTGATGTTGATGTTAACGAAATTGGTGCTGGTGCTAGTGCTGCTGATGGTGAAGCACCATGGCGCAATGGCGAAGACGATACGAAACGAGCCGTGCTGTTATAACAGAAATATCCAAGAAATGCGCAAGGACACGTGCGAAAATATGAAAATAATTTCGAAAGTTAGATATAAAAAATGAAACTACTATTAAAGAACGTTTGTGGGGAAGCGAACGGAGGAACGAACGCGGATGCAGCGCGAAGAGTGCGGCAACGAAACGAAACGCAAGTTGAAGTTAAATAACCCCCAAAATGCACGAGGCACAAGAGAAACTTTAAGTTTTTGTTGTTATCTGATTTTTGCACAGTTTTTTTTTTTTCTTTTCTAAATTTATAACACAATTTTTTTTTTTTAATTAATTTTGTTTTGTTTCTTTGCTCATTATAAATTACAATTTCACTATCACACTTCGTAAATATTTATAGCTAAAACGAAAAAACAATAAACCGTCGTCCGCTCGTAACCGCCTTTTCCCCACAATATCCTGCCAGCAACTGAGGCCACGTTCGTTAGTTTGTACGCTCAGCAGTAGCAGCAGCAACTCACCAGAACGAAAATGTGCATCAAATGAGCCAAAATGCGACGACGACGACATCGACGACAACAACGAAGATAAATGCAAAAGCAAATGACAAACAGAAAATAACAAACTAAAAACTGTAGCACGCGATTGTGTGTGAAAAACGGAAAAATCAAAGCGAAACGAACTAAAAACGCCGTGCAAAAATTCTCATGCATGCTTGAATCTCCCAGCACCCACCCTCTTTATCACTTTTCTGGCTCCCTCGTGTAGCGTAAACGGAAAAGCTTCCAGCATTTTAGCGCCAAAGCTTTTATATACAAGTGTAGCATCAACTCACTTTGACATTGAACGCCCGCGACCCCCACCGTTTAGTGTTGCGCTGTGCAGCTGAATCTTGTTGCTGCCGCTGTCGCCCTCAGCAATTTCCGGTTACTCGATGGACGGCAGCAGCAACAATTCATTCAGAAAATTCAAATTACTCGTAGAAATTCACACGTGCTACATATCTCGTAGATATGTATGTGTGTATATGAGTGTGGAAGCTTTTTTCATTTTACCCATGCAATATTTTCTTGTTGTTGTTATTGGGATAGGTAAGTTTCATTTGCAAGAAATGAGCTTTTATATAAACAAGATGCGTTTGGTTGGAAGATATTGAGACAATATTAATTTCGTTCGCAGCCGGAAACTATTTTCTATGATTGTAGTCAGCAACAACCTCACTTCCTCAATAAATCATTTAATCGGTTTTTCGTTCTCTCCTACGATCGTCACCATGTTGCTTCAGCTCACTTTGAACGTAGAATGTCAACGGTGAGAAAGAAATCGTTTTTACTTCCTAAAAGAGCACGATTGGTTATCGGTTACAATCAATCAGTCAACTCTCTCTCTCTCTCTTATTCTTACTGTTAATCTCTTTCTCGTAATTTATTCTTTTGGATTTGCCATGAGCACGGAACTCAAAAAGTAGGTGAAAAAAATTGCAAGTTCTCAACCTGACGAGGCGCTGTCTTCAAGAGAAATTTACTGTTATTATCAGTCGTGTTATTTTTGTTGCAAGTGTTGATACCAGGGATGCCAGCTAATTTTTTACCTCTCCTCGATAGCCCTCGAGAAATTCCCCGATTTTCGACCGAACTCCCCGCATTGGTATAATTTCATATTATAACAGCGCTACACGAACTTTCCATATAAACATTTTACAAAAACGAAATTGACCTCAGTGAGTGTTGTTTTAAAACGACCCTGAACTTTCTCGGTTCAAAACTTAACCAATTTGTATGGGACTGGTACTTTCTGACTCCGGAGTTCTTAACATATAAGCTTCAGCCCACTTCTGAACATCAAAGTTCTCAAAGGAGAGACATGGAATTTCTTTTGACTCAAATAAAAAATGGCAAAAACTTTGTTTTGAGATTAGACAGCAATGATTTAGAGTTATTAATCAGGAGGTGCTGGACGAAGGTATAGCTAAGGCTTTCAGAACGGCCGAAATCGGCGCTATAATCGTCTATATCTACGAAAGCACTCTGCGTTCTCTGAAATTTTTACAAAATACTTTCGAAACATAATACTTTCATATGGCACACATTTTTAAAAATCGATTTCTCCGAACCAATAAATTGTAAGGCCTGCTTAAGAATAGATGAAGATTTTAAGACTTTACATTACATAAAATTTGACAAAGTTTAATTACTAAAAGCTGAATGACTTCAAATTCCGCGCGAAAAACAGCACCGATTCCCCGCACAAAGTGAAATTCCTCGCAATTCGGGGAATTCCCCGCAATTTGGCATCGCTGGTTGATATATTTATCGTTATTAGTGTTTTTCTCAGATACGAAGGGAGAATAAAAGGAACTATCATTTATAACTCCCTACAGAGCAAATTCGTGCATCTGATTCATAACAAGATATCGAGGGGAACTGTAAGAGTCAGAGGTCCAACATTATTCGGTAAGATGTTGGTAAATTCATAACGGAAATCCTCTCTTACTCTATCTCTCCCTCTGAAAATGGCATAGTGGCTCTTCAGGCGATCAGATTTAGCAGAATTTCCAAGATATTTCTCCACGTAAACTAATGCGACAGCACTAGCAGGCATATAAGCGCATACTTACATAGTTAGTTCTCAGTTTATTTGAAGAAGAGTGAAATACACCAATTTAAAATTAATCTTATTTATTTATTTTTTTTTTTTTTTTATGAAATTTTTCTTCTTCCACGTGAGTAACATTTCATACTAAAAGACGTATTAACATTTTGAACTTTACAATTTGTCATAAAAATAAACAAATTTATCATATGCTTAGAATGTATACGGAAAAGGATGTGCAAGCGCTTTAAAGCGGACAGAGCTAAAGCTCAAATTTCTGATTGGTTGTGTTATCAGATTTAAGTTCCACACTGTGGAATGCAAGCAATCGATTAACCCTTGTGCACTCACATTTTGAATAACATATTTTAGATTGTAGGTTTGGCTAGACCAGCGGTTCTCAAGTTTTTTTTTATGCGTACCATTAATGGTTTGTGTACTTTATGTTCACCAATACTGTAGCGTAATAAGAAATACCGATAAACATGCAACAGATTGTAAAATGTAAAAAATTTGCGAAAATACAGATTTTTAATCAAATTTAGCCATAGCTAATCTCGTTTTTCGTATTTTATCTGCTAACGTACTGCCTTTAAAGGCCTCACGTACCACTGGTGGCACACGTACCACAATTTGAGAAAGCTTGGGCTAGACCATATGGAAATGTATGGAGCATGTTTTTATCAACTTCAATTGGATAAATTTCTCAGGCGACTGTAAATCTGAATCTCTGTCTTCGAATTATGCTGTGGACTTTCAGACCTAATACAATATTCCAAGAGAAAATATTCTATAAAATAAATATGCACCTCCTAGGGCGATGTTACACGATCAATGTTTTACTGTCAAACAATGAAATTGTTGTTGCTTTGAAAAATGAACACATTTCACTTCAAATTTTTTTGCTGACGGAAAAAACCTACATCACTGCAAATAAAATGGGGCTGCCGAAGATACACTGTTGTATTTTATTGGAAAATACTAATATTTTATGAAAAATACTAGACTTTTTACTAACTTATAAATACATTTTTTTCTTTGCCACCCTTTGCGTTGTTTGGCTTTTGTTTGTTTGTGAAAATGAGTGCTTTTTAAAAAATTGCTTAATAATTGTTTTAAAAACATGGTAATTCAATGGCCAAGTAACAAAATGGCGGAGCTTATTTTAATAGTTCGCAAATTTTAAAGATTATTTTTCAGCGTTTTTCATATATAAATGCACTTTTTTTTTGTATAATTTGTTGTTATTTCCATCCATTTCCATTCCAATTGTTGAATTTGCATGCACTCTAAAATACAATTAAATACTTTTTAGTTAAAAAAACCTAGTTGCAGATAAAAGTATTAAAAAAAACATTCAGCAAAAAACTGATTGTGTAACAGGGCATCAAACAAAACGATGAAAAGAGAGTAAAAACAGAAAACATTAACAGCAAAACATTGACCGTGCAACATCAGCACTGTACGGTCGAATCAAAAGGCAAATGTTAAAGTGAATAACGCAGACTCTCCGTAAAGACAACGGAAACATCGTGCGAAGTGATAAAATTAAAATATTTCCCCTACATAAAGGTCATGCCACATTTTTAGTACCGGATTTTCATAGTAGTCATACACTTTCAAAATACGAAAAAAATAAATTTTAATAAAATTGCCCAATAAATGTCACGAAAATAGAATAAAATTGTCTAAAAAATTTAAAACACCAAAAACTGATGAAAAAATTACCTAAAAACTATTCAGATTTTGAATTTTAAAGTCATAAACGAAGTTTATATGCAGCATAAAGCTTTCTCTGATAAAGCAAAAAAAAAAAAAGATGGCAAGTCAACAAAATCCGAGCCGAGCTAATTAGTATGTGTGATGGGGCGTGGCATGACAATTTTCTGCCCCTTCCTATTTCTAAGTTTTTCTCGAAAAACTTTTAAAAACACATTACCGAGAGAAATCGTGGAATGTATTAAGAGACATTTTCAGGAAACTTCCTCTTCAACTGTTTATTTCCATATAATTACTCTAATACTATAGACAGAAAGCATAGTTTTTTGTGTGTATGTGATAGAGCCATGAAACTAAAACCAAAACGTAGTGTTTTGTACAAAATATAAGGACATGCCAAAATATCATTTGGGAAAAACATGGTGCTTAATACATTCTTGCTTGAACACATCGACATAAAGACGCTGTGTTGGCAATTTCTATTTAAAAGTTGAAATTAGCGCAGTCAAATTTTTTAACGAAAATTTCTTACTTTCATATGCAAAATTTTTTTCAGTGGAAAAAACTAAAACGCCTAAATGAAAAAGCTTTGCAAAAAAGCTTTCAGCTATTTTTTAAATGTTAACATCCAGATGGCGCCCTAAAATTTTAAGTACATAAAGATACTATGTAATTGTATTTTGTTTCGTATTGCAGCTTCTTGTTTTTGGGGTCAAGGATGTACCTTGCCATCAAAAATATAACTATATACTCATTTGTATGAGGATAGAGATATTCTTGCTTTTATGTATTTAAATCGCTATAAATATTTATACACATCGTCCTAGTAAAGACAAATTTATGTATGTTTACTATAGTAGTTTATTAGTTATTAATTACAAAAGAACAGGTAATTGCTTCAAAACAGATTTATATAGGTATACCATATAAAAATATTATTTTTTTTTTTTACATGAGGCATTGAATAGACAGATGTGTTCTCATATACGGACACATAGTATTAACTATTAACCAGTTGGAAGTTAATCAATTAGTTTAAACTATTAGCTAGCAGAGTTCGCAAATCTTCAATAGTCAATTGACTTTTGTTTCCACAAAAAATAAACAGTTTCTTCGTCGTCATTTATCTGTCAAAATTCACTCATTTTGTATGTGTATGAGATATTTTTTGACAGTTAAACAACGATGACGCTCCAATTTAGTTATAACTACAAAAGCTTGGTTATGCAAACGTAACCCAGAAATCTTTTGAGGATAGAACTCTACGTTTCGGTACGATTCTGGTAATCACACGCACTGCCGGCATCATAGAATCGATTTGTGACAGTTGGTAACAGCGATGCCAACTTGCGAGGAATTCCCCGTTTTGCGGGGAATTTCACTTAGTACGGGGAATCGGGGAATGAGCTGTTTTTTTGCGGGGAATTCGAAACCGTTCAGCATTTAGTTATTAAAGTCTCTAGAATGTTTTTTTTTTTCAAATCTTATGTAATTTAAATCGTTTAACTTTGCAATATTTCATATTTTAGGTTTTAAAATCTTCATCTTGCCTTCACTTTCTTGGTTTAAAGAAATCGATTTCTAAAAAAGTGTGTAATTTCAAAAGTATTTTATAGAAATTTCAGAGAATAACTTGGAGTGCTTTCGTAGATATAGACGATTATAGTACCGACTGTCAGTCAGTCAGTCCAAAACAGTCGCGGGCTGATTCGACTTCCATTTCGGCCGTTAATCTTTGCTGATTAATCTGAAAACTTACAAATTATGGTCATCCATCATAAAGAATATGAAGTAATTTTTATATGTTAAAAATATACGGTTTTTTTAAAACTCTTTTTATTAGAGTCAAAAGGAAGCCCATGTTTTTTCCTTTCAGAACTTTGACGCTCCAAAAGTGGGCTGAGACTTGTTTATCTATCAAAATGAACGTCTGGTAACTCGAAACACCCCATCTCGTTCAAATTTAGTGTGGCAACTACTACCCAATAAGACTTAACTTTGTGCAAGTTTGAGCACAATCGATTTTAAGAGTGGGTTCTCCTGAGATGAAATCTCTCATGTTTCAAAATAATTCCGAAGTCAGAAAGTATACTTCTATTAAATACCCTACCAGTCCTTTGAAAATTGGTTAAGTTTTGGACCGAGAAAGTTGCAGGGCCGCTTTAAAATAAACCAACTTAAAGGAATTTTTTGTTTTCATAAAATGTTTATATAGAAAGAACTGAATTGTAGAAACTTATTTGTATTTAATACATATTCATAATGCATTCATAACATATTATTTAAAATTTTGTTTTTATAATTGTATCTCTAGTCAGTAAGATTATTATTTATTTGGCTTAATAAACTAAACTAAAGTGCGTGTCGCGCTGTTGCAATATAAAATAATACCGGTGCGGGGAATTTGATCGAAAATCGGGGAAATTCTCGAGGACTCTCGGGGAGACAGAAAAAACGAGTTGGCATCCCTGTTTGGTAACGTTATGAGACGCTACGTTACATTTGAAAAATTAAGTATTTACTTGTACAAAACAGTGATATTTGCACACTCTCTCTCTCTCTCTCTCTGTCTGTGTTTAAGAAAATCCTCTCTTCCAAATTCTAGGAAATATTTCTAGATTTTTAGCCTCCATTTTACCTACTTTTTTTTTCAAGAGGTGAGTATTCTCTCATATTTTTACTATTAAGAGAGTCTTTTTCAAATTCCATTATATTTACTTAAAAAGTTGTACCTAAGTGAGCATGAATGTACCTAAAATAGTATATTTCATTGGTTCGTTTTTGTAAGAAATTTAAATTTCATTTAAAAGGTAAAATAAATAAAATTGTTTGTATTGAAATTACAGTAGTTGGCTTCTTTACATCTAATTTGTTAATACACATATACAGTGAGGCACGAAATTGGTCACGAAAAAAAGCATTTTAGGGCACGATTAATCGAAAACTAAGAGAGAAGAAAAGTTTTTCGTCATCTAGATGAAAACAAGGGGGACAAGAATGGCCCCACATTTGTCATGAAAGTTCCGGAATTTTGATTATAATTTTAAACGTTTCGAAAAATTTCAGCCAAGATTTATTTTAAAGCTTATAGCTCTGTTATTACTGTTTATACAGGAAGAATACAGGAAACATACATAATGCAAAAAATTTTTTGAAATCCTATTAATAGGTTCAAAGTCATGAAAAGTTTGCATTTCATAAAATTTTTGCTAAATATCAAAAATCTTCTTCTGAATTGACACTCTTTTAGCACCAATAAACTTTATTCGATTTGGAAAATTATTTTTTGCAATATTTTTCTCTTTTATAATATTGTACAGGCAAGTTAAATAGGTACTTATTACAAAATATTTTCATTTGTAATTAAGTGTTAAATTTATTTTTGCCAATGGCAAATTGTACTTAAAATTTGACAATTTAACCTAATGTACCTTGAAATTCGTAAAGTCGGAAAAAGGTACAATTGTACCTACTTTTTCATCATCTTTCGTATCTTAATTTTTTTGGCTGCCATTTTATCTACTCTAATTCGTGAGCAGAGTTTCTTGAATTTTTTTTACCTCCTACAAGAAAATAATCTCTTCTTTTCATTTTATTTTGTCAGTTAAGTTCAGTGGCGGTTCTTGGTTTTGGGTTTGGGGGGGAGGGGGCAAATTTTACTAAATTAAAAGATAAATATCAGACTCACTATCGACCAAAACCCAGACCTAGACCAAAAACTAGTGCAAATTTTATCACATACAGGTCGAAAATCAAAACTGAAACCAAAATTCAAACTAAAATCGGCTAGAAGTTTAGGCGGAAATTTCGATCAAATTTCAAACTAAAATTCAAATACTTTTTTCTGATCGAAGTTCAAACCAAGAAAAGAACCAAATTCAGATCAAATATCTATATCAAAATGAGACCAAATTCAAATCAAAATCTTGATTATGAATTTTCTGATGGATTTATAATGTTAAATGATCTATTTTGAGAAAATAATTTGAAGGAAATTTTAATTTCCTTTGAGAAAAAATTTTGATGAAACAATTTGATACATCTCTATTTTTTGGGTCATTTGTGGTCGAAACAAAAACACGAAAAAAAATTAAATTAAGATAACAATTGATTTGCATCGTACTTTAAACGAATTTTTAAAATATATATTCATATCACTCTTAGCATTGATATCACTATTAAAATCGGCCTGGTGGTGAGTTTACGATCTCACACAACTTCATAACCAAGCACTTCATTTTTATAAAAAATTAAATACGTTCTTTAAGTCTGTTATACATTACTTAAAATGTAAAAATATCTTAATTTGACCAAAAAACCAATACGTTTTTGATTTCATCGCTTTCGGGTACCGGGAAACAACCGGTGAAAAAAAACAATGTTCAGACCACGAATCGGGCCAAAATTCCAACAAAAATAGACCAAAATGAGATCAAATTCAAATTATATTTATTAAAATAAAATATAATATAAAATAATATTTTAAATCTTAAAGTTTTTCGTTTGTTGAAAGTATATATTTTTCACTGCTGATGGCTTGTTTTTTGGAAAAATCTAAATATTTTTGATTTCTCAAAAATGACTGTTTGCTATAAGATTGCCGGTTTCTGGGGCGGGGGGGGGGGGTGGCTAGGCTCCATTCCCTATAGCCCTCCCCCTGGACACGCTACTGGTTAAGTTTAATTTAAGTATTAAAGTTTTATGTTTCTATAGGCTCAATTTAGACAGTTTGATTTTTATGTGATTTTCCTCAGCAATTTTTTTATATTCTCCTTTGTAGCACTGTTCTATCATTGATAATTTTTTCGCGATTTTGACCGAAATTTTTTCTTTCCATGTGTCACATCTTTTAGCGAGAACAGCTAGATTCATTATACGTAGTTCGCCGACACGAATCAGATTGCGTTTAAAGTTGAAAGTTTTCTAATTTTGTGTAATGACGAAATATTAAACAATGTGCTTTATCTTTCTACCTGCTCACTTTCTTACCTTTAATATTATCTATTTCACCTTTCATTTTACTTATTTCTGTTTTTGTGAAACACATGTACAATACATATGCAATATAAAACTAAAATTTTCTCTTTCTCTCATTTTCAGTCAAAAAAAAATTCTCTCTTCCAGTTTACATGTAAATACATGTACAATACACATGCAATATAAAACTAAAATTTTCTCTTTCTCTCATTTTTGGTCAAAAAAATTCTCTCTTTCAGTTTCCATTTTATTTAATGGGTTTTTTACTCTCGCTTTATCTATTTGCGGAGAAAGGTGAATACCGAATAGAGTTTACTCTTTCCTCTCATATTGTTATCTTCTAGCAATCGGTTTTTTTTTCTGTGTAAACTCAAGCTCTCATCTTTCAGTTAAAATCTCTCCTCTCACATTTTCTCATATCAATAAGATTTTTTAATTCTCTTTTCTAGCTGCCATTTTATCTAATTGAATTCCAAAGTATGTATGTTTGTTCTTCTCATTTGTCTTACCTTTTACAAATTTCCTCTCTTTCTCTTTCAACTGCCATTTTAGATATCTACTTACAATCCAAAGATTTATATTCACTGTCCCTTTCTCCTTATTTACTTACCTTCCAACAAATCCCTACAAAGAATTTAATATAAAAAGAAGAATTTTTTTTTTTGGTTTTTTTGTTTTGTGTGTTTTTTTAATTGTATTATATTTTATGTTTAAGTTGAATAGAGAATTATTATTTAATTTGAATTGTTTGTTTTTCATTTTGTTGTTGTTGTTTGGTTATACAAATTAACATGAAAAATTATAATTATTTTCATATATATTTTTTTATTTGTTTGTTTTGTTAATTACACATCAATATTTTTGTTGTCTGCTGTTTATGCATTTTCGTTTCAAATGTTATGTATACTTTTAATATATAGATATATTTGTTTTTTTTTTTATTTGGTTGTGTGTCTTGCAATTGTTACTAATTATTTTTTTTTTTTTATTTTATTTGCATTATTATTATTATTTTATGATAAACTGTTAAATATATAATTTTCATTTTTATGCTGTTGTCATTGGTTTTTTTTATTTTATTTTTTTTTTTTTTGGAAATCCAATTTTAAATTGTTGTCCATTTTAGTTCAGCGGGAGACTAAAGTTTGCTGCAATTTTTATACAGCGCAAAAATTACAAAATGTGAGTTTTACCAAAAAGAAAAAAATATAAAAAATTTTTCAAGTACATAAATTTTTTTTTCATTTGTTTTGTTTTTGGTAGAAAGAATTTAGTTTTTTTTTATTTATTTTTAGAAATTATATTTTTAAAATATTTCATATTTTAAAATAATCATAATTCTTTTTCACGAAAAGTAATATATTTTTTTTTTTGTTTGTTCTGACTTTGATTGATTGAACTTATTTACCGTTTTTGTTTTAGAAGTTTGCTGAAGAATTGTTGTTGTTTTTTCGGTTATTAACAACAATTTCAATTTTTGTTGTTGTTGTGTTTTTGTTTTATGATTTTTATTTATGTTTGTAATTTTTGTTGTTGTTCTTGTCATTTTTTGTTTTAAATATAAATACTAAATTGTAGTAATTAATAAATTGTTGTAAAGCTTTATTTAATGTTTGTTTTTTTTTTTAAGTTTTTCAGTTTTTTTTTTAATAATTTTCAACTTTTTTTTTCATTTTATATAATATACTTAAAATTAAAAATTAAAAATGAAGAAGAGACGAAAACTCGTGGCTGTTTAAAATTTTGCTAAACCATTTTCATATTTTGTTTTGTTTTGTTTTTGTTTGATCAAGAAACAACATTTTCAGTTTTTTTTTCTATTTTATTTTTCTGTTGCTTCGGAGCATTTTTAGACCCAGGTTTTCATTTTGTTTGTTTGTTATTGAGTTCTTTGTTTCTAAACAAATTTTTAGTGTTTTTGTTTTCATTGTTTTTAGATTTTGTTTTGTTTTGTGTATTTTTAAGCATTCATATTTTTGTTAATTATTTGGGTTTTTTTTACTGCAGTGCGTCGAATTTTGTAGAATTTTGAAAAAAGGTTGAAACTTGTTTGAAAATGACTTGAGTTCAAAATTGTAATTGAAATAAAGCATTTGGTGTTCAGCTCCCATCGAAATCGTTATTCAGTTTAGAGTCGATTTGTCGCGGATTTGTTCTTTAAATCGGAATTTAAATAGTGTGCCTTAATTACAATTTTAAATTTGAATTATGATTAGAAATGAAATTCACTTTCAATCGAAATTAAAGTAGCGGCAGAGTGATTGACCTGAAATCGTCTTTCAATCGGATTAAAATTGTAAAAGAATAATTGATTCTCAAAAATATTTTTTCGATCGAAATCGCGATAAAGATGGAACCAATTTCTGTACAATCGTTTTGCAATTGAGATCAGAATTGAAGCTGAACAACTTATTGGTTGGTTCTAAAATCAACTTTCAATCAAAATTTGAAATTGAAATGATTTGTCTCGAAAACTTATTCGTTTGAAATCAAAGTTAAAAAAACCAAAATTGCTCTGAAGCCGTTTTTCAATAGAAATTATAATTGGAATCATGAAATAATCACGCAGATTTATTTCGAAATCTTTACTCGATTGAGCAATTTGCTTTGAAATAGTTTTTTAATCGTAATTAGAGCTAAAGCAGAACGATTCCTTCAAACTGAAGTCCATATTTCCAACCGCAATTGAAATAGAATGATTTGATCTGAAATCTTTATTCCATTGAAATCAAAGTAAAAACGAAATTTGTTATGAAGCCGTCTTTCAAATGAATTCATTGAAATTCATTTTCAACCGAAATCAGAATTGAAATAGATTGATTCATTTTGGAAACTTTATTCAATCGAAATGAAAGCAGAAGCAGAATTTGTTCTGAGTACGTCTCTCAGTCGACATCACAATTCGGAAATCTCTATTCATTTCAATGGAATAGAATAGAATCAAAATAAAGATTTAATTCTGAAATCCACTATCAACCGAAATCTGAATCTGAATAGAATAATTCGTTTCGAAATCTTCATACGACCAATACTACATAAAGTTAAAAGGCAGAAAAATTTGCGTCTTTCAATCGAAATCAGAATAGGAATAAAACTATTTATTCTGAAATCTTTATTCGACCGAACAATTTACTCTGAAACTGTCTTTCAAATGAAATCAGAATTCAAATAGACACGAAAATAGACTGAAATTCGCATCGATAGAAATCGGAATCAAAGCAATCTAATTTTGAATCATGATTGAAATAGAATAATTTGTTCCGAAAACTTGTTCGACCGAAATAAAAGTTAGAACTTGGTTTGTCCGAACTTTGAATGCGCTGAATTGCTCTGAAACCTTCTTTCAATCCAAAATCTTTGGTTTCAATTTACTTTCAATCAATTTACTCTCAAATTGTCTGTCAATCTCAATCCGAATTAAAGCAAAACGAGTCATTGATTCTAAAATCATATTTCAATGGAAAATCTAAATTGCAACAGAACGATGAAATCATTTTGAAGTTAATTTTTAACCGAAATCCGAATTGAAATCTTAATTCAATCGAAATCAAAGCAGAAGTAGAGAAATCAGTTCTGAGTTCGTCTTTCAATCGATATCAGAATTCATAGAATTATTTGCTCGGAAATCTCTATTCCATTGAAATAAATCAAAGTAAAGATAGTGTGATTTGATTTTGAAATTCACTTTCAATCGAAATCTGAATAAAATAATTCGTTCCGAAATCTTCATTCGACCAAAACTAAAGTTAAGAGGCAAAGAAATTTGTGTCCTTCAATCGAAATTAGATTAGGAATAAAATTATTTATGTTCCGAAATCTTTATTCAATCGAGAAATTAATTTACTCTGAAACTGTCTTACAAATGAAATCAGAATTCAAATATACACGAAAATAGACTGAAATTCCCATCGAACGAAATCGGAATTAAAGCAGAGCGATTTTGAAACAGAATTGAAATAGAAAAATTTGCTCTTAAATCCATTTTCAATTGATATCACAATTCAACCAAAATTTTTCGTTCTGAAATCTACAGTTAATTAAAATCACAGTTGAGACATCATGATTTGTTATGGAACCCACTTTCAATCGAAATCAATTCAGAATCATTCTGATTTCACCTTCTACAAAAAATTAAAGTATTATTTTTAAAGTAAACTCGCGATGTTTGTTGAAAACAACTGATTATAAAAGAAAACACATTTGTCTGCTTTTCGATATCCACCGGATGTGGTCTTCTTCTTTTCTCTTTCTTTATTACAGGGTAGTATTTTTAGTACAGAAGTGTATTGGTCATTGCACATAATCATTGCCACAGAGTTGTATTAATTGATGTTAACAATGAAGTAAAGTTTCGATTGAAATCTGAATTGAGTGTTGAAATCTATTTCCCATAGAAATCAGAATTGGAAATGGAAATATTTGTTCTGAAATTCATTTCTGGTTTAAAGCAATTTTGAAGCAGCGATTTTGATCGGTAACTGAGTAATTCTGTGTTTTTATAAGGCTGAAAATTTAAGACAATAAAGTCTGGCTTGAAAATGTATATATTTTTTTTCGACTTACTGCAAAAAACAGATTATTTTTTCCAATTTCGTTTATTTTGTTGCATTTAAATATGTATATATACATATTTGTATATATATTACTTTTAAGCTATTTATAAAGGCCTAAAATTGTATTTTCTTCTATTCTTTGTTTTATATATACGATTTTTGCTACACATTTTTGTATTTGTATGGTGAAAAAAATTATTATAATTTTTTTCTTAGCTTTGAGTGAAAATTCAGCTAAATACAACATTTATAGTTTTAAATATCAATTGGTGCAGTAAAACTAAAACTCAACTTAAATGAAAATAAAGTGAATTGTGTAAAGCTGAAGTTATGAAATGAAATTTAATATTAATTTAATGTTGAAACAAGACGCAAAAGTGTAAAACTAAAGTTTTATATTGAAATTCAATATTAATTTAATTTTTTAAAAAAAAAAAAAGTGTTTTGTTTGAAAACCATTTTAAGATCTAAAAAAAAAAATTTCTAATTGAAAAGTAATTCAATGCGTTTTTCTTTTTTTTGTTCTCTTTTGCTTTTGATTATATATTTTGAAAAAATATAACATGTAATTTTGTGTGTTGTTTTTGTTTTAGTATTTTTTTTTTTTTTTTTGGTAATGAGTTACACGTTTTCATCATAATAATCAGTGGTATTAAAGGTACATTTTGTTAGTACAATTTTTAAAAATATTAATTATTTTTTTTTTTAGGTTTTTAATTTTTTTTTTCTGGTTTTTGTAGCTTCTAATTTTCACATATCTAATATCTTTTTTTTTTCTTAGGTGGTTGCATATTTATATTAGATTATGTTTTTTTTTTTTTTTGCCATACAAAGTTCTTACAATTTTATTAGATTAGAAAAGGAAATATTTGAAAATTAGTTTTTCTTACAAAAAATATATATATATTTTTTAAATATTTGCAACAGAGATTGTCATAATTGTTAAAATAAAAAATATTGAAAGATTTTATAGTAAAGAAGAAAGTTACAGTAAAACCTAAAGCATTTTTAATGAACACACATAAGAGAGTAATTATCAGGCGCCACATATGGGGCATAAGATTACACAAATGACCATTAAAGCAATACGAATTTTTGCTTGCTTTTCTGATTTAATAAAATCAACATAACTCATTGTTTTAACTTCTATGACTTAAATTTATACCACACTCAAAAATTTGTTAAGCGCCATATATGTGGCTCAAAGTATCAAACACTTTAAAAAAAAAAAAATATTTTATAAAAACATAAAACTATAAAAGCATCTAAGTAATTCATAAATATATGCTTCAATACATAGAACATAAAAAACATATTTTTTGAACGCCTTATGTGGGACATAATGTAATACCTTTTCAAGTTTATGAGAGGGCAGATTTAATATATATATATATATATATACCCACATGAAAATCTAATCAATTCATTGTTTAAAATATGCTTCAAATTTGTGTACTTAAATCTCTTTTTCTTTAGCGACTTATGTGGGGCATAATGTGTCATAGAGGAAAAGAGGCCAAAAAAAAAACAATGGTTATGGTTTTCTATAGTATGCTTCAAAAAAGTAGAAATAGTGTAAAATGTAATTACAGAAAACAATATTCAATCAAATTATTCATCCATATAATGGGAACATCCGTCATCAGACCTTGATTTATTGGATTAAGCTATACTGCCATTAATACAATTAATTCATAAATAAAATAAATGTGTACATAATATTTATGAATATAAATGTTGTGTGAATAAAAGTATGCATCAAATTGATGAAAGCCCATATAAGCCCAGTAAAAATATTCAACACATTCTTGTGTATTCTCTTAGCGCCACACCTGTGGCTTAAAACAACAAATTTTACCATATTTTTTCCAAACAAAATTTCTGTATGTGTCGTTACCACATGGCGGAAATGAATACTTCTTATATTAATTAGTTGAATGATGTAGTAGAGCAAAAGAGACGTTCTCGTTCTTGAGAGAGATAAAAGGGGAAAGTGAGTGACAATATACAGTATATACGAAAAGAGAGAGTATTATTTGAAAAGTAAGGGCTCATCTCAAAGAGCAAGTTAGTTCTCTTTGATATTAAAGCGGTTTCACCAGTGTTGCCGTTGTGAGACTAAAGCTGCAATTTTCAGCCTTTTTAACTGCTTGGAAACTTTGAGACGAATTTTCGAAAATTTCCGAAATTTGAGACTATTTTAAGAATCCCTGCAAAAAAGCTGTAATATTTACATGAAATTATACGAAAAGCATACATATATTTTTGTAAGGCAACACTTTCTTTTTATGAACTCTTTTATAAACGTGCTATTTTCAAATTTACAGCACACTGCCTAATGCAAAAAGTCAGAAAGTGTCCGCCACAAATAGAAAAAAAGGAGTTGGACCGCGGTCCAGTGTAACTTTAAAATCTAATAATTATAGCAACGAATAAACAAATCATTAAAAAATTAAGAAAAAAAAAAAAACCAAAAGAAAAAAAAGCAATTTATTCGCAAAATATTTTTAGGCTCCCTCACCGGAAAATTATTAAATGTAAAAATTTTATAAATTACCAAAAAAAATAAATAAATTTCGAAAATAAATGATTTTTCACAATTACCTGTCAAAATAACTTAACTTTATTTATTTATTATTATTATCCCTAAAACAGTAGAAGCTCACAAATTAGAGCCACTAGTTTTTTAGGGTAGATCGAATTTGCGAAAAGTTCTAATTTTTGGTCTTTTTTTATTCCTATAAAAAGCGATCAAAAAATTTAAACCATTCATACAGATTTTTTTAACGTTTATTTCACATTTATACTTTATAATTTTTTTACTTTTTTTTTTTTTGAAGTATGAAAAAAAACCGAAAAAGAATTCGATCGTAAATTAGAACCGAAAGTTATAATTTTAGAGCTTTCAGTTTATGTAATGCATTCAACTTTTCAGTTTCTTATTTCTGTACAATTCGAATTTGTGAGAGTTCTAACTTGTGAGCCTCTACTGTAATGTTAAATTAATTTTAGTTATTTTAGTTCCTTGACTTTAAATTTTTTGTGTATGTAAATTGTTTTGAAATCAGATAAGCAAAAAAAAAAAAAAAAAAATGTAATGAAACTTTTTTACTCTCTGTGACACTTTTTTTGGCCAATTTTTTTAAATTCCTCAACGGCAACACTGGATTTCACCGAACGAGTGCAGGACTGGACTCTCTTTTAGTTTTTTTTTTATATGTAATTTTTACGATCTCCATTTTATACGAAGTTTTTAACGCTCTCTTAAATTGAGAGCGTAAAAATTTCATACAAAAAAAAAAGCACTCGGTCTGGGATTTCGCCTTTATTCAAAAACGCAAGAGAAGAAATTTTTATATGCAATTTTCATGCTCTCACATTTATACTTAGTTTTTCGCTCTCTTAAATCTCTTTAATTCAGAGCGTAGAAATTTCATACAAAAAACAATCGAAAAGAGAGTTCAGCACTCGATTGACGATTTCTCCTTTATCCAAAACCGCAAGATACGAAATTTTTAGGATCTCCATTTTATACGAAATTTTTTCGCTCTCTTAAATTAAGAGCGTAAAAATTTCATATAAAAAACAAAAGAGAGTTTGGCACTCGTTTGATGATTTCGTCTTTATTCAGCCGTTTGTTTTTTTACGCAAAAAACGTAGGAGACGAAAGCTGAATTATATAGATATTTTATTGTCTACTTTTACACACACCGATTATTCTCACCGATTTTTCATATTCTCTTTTGTTATCTTGTTCAATAGCCGACAACTTTTACATACAACGATTTCATCCGACCGATTTTGTATTTCTATTGCATCTTTATTATTAGTTTTACATGAGTGGAACAGAGATGCGTAATTCGTAGAAAGCAAATGTCAAAAATTGTCGGTACACCCGATTTGGTCTTGTTCCCTTTCGTCTCCTTTCTCTCGCCAATAAATAAAAAATCGGTGAGAGAAATTGGTGTGTGTATAAACTGAATTACAAGCGTTTTTTATTTTGCTTTTCTTTTTGTGTTCGCTTTAATTTTCCTCTATTTTTTTGCATTAACACATTTGTTTTTGTTTGTGCAAAGAAAGAAAAAAATTAGGAGACCAAGAAAGTAAAAAAAGAGAAAGAGCATTCTGGTTTTTTCTTTGATAATAAACTCTCGATTGTGTTTATATATAAAGAGAGGATGATGTCATTTAACATAAGAAATATTCATTTCAATAAAAAAAAAATCTCCAAAAAACTGCAGCTAGAATTTTTAAAGCTAATATCATTTCCGTGTACGCATTTTCCAATATTCAAAGCTTATTCAGAGCAAGTCTTTCCACTCTCCCAACTTCTACCGCCACCCAATCTCTCTACCTCTTCTACCACCGTAACAAAACAAAGCCGCCGCAGCCAACATCAGCAACAAAAAAAAGAGCAAGAAGAATTTTTCTTATAGTCTGCAATTACAAAAAGAAAATTAAAAAAATTTTAATAAAAAAAAAAAAACAAAAATATCCAATCAAATCTTGTTTTTTTTTTACCAAGTAATAGCCATAGAATTAAAAAGTCCAGTTTGGTTGTTTTTTTAGGTTTTTTTAATTTTTGTGTATTTTTAAAGAAAAAAATTTTATATATCTTTTGTTGTTGTTGTTGTTGCTTATGCAAATTTTACAATATTCATATAATCTCATAAATATTTTTTTGTTATAGGTTTTTGTTTTTTATTCTGCTTGTTTGTTTTAAGTGTAATTATCTTTTTTTTATTTTTTTGTTTTTGTTTTTGTGTTTTTTTACGTTCAATTTTCAATTGTGTTTAATTTAGCATTTTCAAATATTTTTGTGTTTTTTTTTCTGTCTTTTCCCTTCATTAATTTGTGGTTTAATATTCTCATATATATTTTTTATCGTTTGCTAAATTAATTCATCGATACATTTTGGTGGTTGATTCACAATTCGTTCCATGCCAATTAAGGTGCATGTGATTGTTGTGGTTTTGTTGTTTTTGGTTTTGTAGTTATGCCAGCCAACAAATGATCGTTACAAAAACAAAAAAATATAAATAATTGTTTTTAGTTTCTTTATTACACTTAATTTTTTTCTGCAATTTTTCTGCTGTTGTTGTTGCGATTCTTTATTAATAAATTAACTTTCAAATATATGTTTACATAGTTTAAATGTTTTGTTTGTTTGTTGTTGTTGTTGTTAATCTCTTTGAATGTTTGAGAATAATTTTTTTGTTTGGTTTTGGTTTATTATTTTTAGAAAAATTCGTGTGTAATTTTAGTTTAAGATTTTTGTTTTGTTTTTTAATTTTTTTGTTTTGTTTTACTTTTTAAATTTATAATTAGAATTAAAAGTTTATCTTTTTTTTTTTTGTTATTAATTGTTGTTATATTTCAATTTATATACTCACATATTTACTATATATCCGCCATAAACTGAAATAAACTTTCTTTCGGAAAGCCTACTTCAAAAAATGGCTGCATAAATTTGTATTTGTGATATATATATATATATATATTTTTTTTTCAATTTGTTTTTATATTTAAATATAAATATAATAATTTTCGCTACAAAGTTTTTTTATTTTCTTTTTGCATTTAAAATAGAAAATTCATAAAGTAATTCAATTTAAAAAAAGTTAACGAAGGCGCACATTCATTAAAATATTAAATAAGTAATTGTTGAAAGTTTTTTTTTTATTCTATTAAAAGAAAAATGTGTAAAGCACATTTTAAAGAATTTGAAACGTTGTTTTTTTCAGAGCTTTTTCAGAGAGCTAGCGTGGGTACAAACCATTAACCATGAATTATTCTGACTTACCAAGTACAACAATCGCATTTGCAACTCTGGTGTCCCTAACACAAAAATTTCGCGGTGTTGAAATTCAGTTACTCTCGGAATTGAAATCGAGTATTTAAAATGAATTTCAGCACATGACGTTCGGTGAGTGTGTTTGTTTGTTGTTCTTTGAAGCATATACTTTTTGAATTGAATTGAATTGTTTTTTTCATTTAACATTTTTATTTTGTTTAAATGCAATTTGCAATTGTTAAAAATTGTATGTTCTAAATATTTTATTATTAGCTTCAAACAATGTATAGAATTACAACCATGAGAACCTGTTGTGGTTATTTTTAAAGCAAACTCAGTAATTTTGAGCTGACCATTAAGCTTGTTCTCCCCAGATTGTTCGCTGTACGAGAGCTTTTACAAATTAGCAATCTATCATAGAAATAAAAATTCAGATGCATTTGTATATTTGAAATGAAATTTTTTCTTCCCGAGATCACAATCGAATTTTCACAAAAGAAAACATTGCTGAATCTTTATTTCGATAGAGAGCTGAAAACTTAGTCTCTACAGATTAAAAGCGAAATACTTAAATTTGTTATCGCAAGCCATTCAAATCATCCAAGCGCGATCATTTGATTCATATATATAATAGAATTGAAATTTGATAATAGATTCGAAATTTGGTTTACCCTCTGTTCATCAGAAAATTCAATAGCTTATTAATCTCTTTTCAGACAAATGAAAATTTGAATATTTGATTTCAAATCGATCTTACCAAATTACAGTTTTCCTTACAAAGATCACAATCAAACTTTAGGTCTCTAATCAGAAATCCATAACCTATCTAGAAATTGATATTTTGATGTTCATCGGAAAAAATTACCAGAAATTTTGTGGCAACTTGTATTTCAATTTTGTTCCAATTCAGAAAATACCAGCAAATATAGATCAGATTAAGATTTTACGTTAATAATTTTAATATTAATCTGTATATCTGATGTATTATATCGGATTATGATTTTTTTCAGATCCATAGTTGCTTAATTTGTGTCTTACAACTTATCCTTGATTATCCAATAAAGTTACAACAAATCATGATTATGTTCATAAATAATAAAATCATATTTCATTGCTCGAAAAACTCAGCCAACTTTGGTTTCTTGATTTCCCCGCATACACCACAGATCAATATCAGTTCAAGGGTAGATAAGTTTTGATGAATCAAATCATATCCTCCTTCGGTTTATAACTTCTTCCCTTGACAAATAATTACAAATTTAACCGGCGACCAATCCTCTCGCTGGTACATTAAATCTGTTACAGTTTTCCCATTTCAAATTTCATACCAATTTAATAAATTTTTATATAATTAAAAATACAGCTAAACCTCTTTCAGCAAAAACAGGCATTTTAACGCATTTATTTGGATTCATTATTCATATACCATTTCTTTTTGCTCCCAACATAATGTTTGACAGCACTGATGGATGTTTTCACTGAATTTCTAGTACCACATTTCAGCTTTTCACATCGCACTTTTAACTCGATTTCGGAAAAAAACATACATACTTTCATGGAAAAATAAGTTCTTCTTTTACCATTCAATTAAACAAAAAAATTCGCATATCCGAAATGTTATTGAACCTGTATATAAATGCGTACACGGTGCTGAATAAAAGAGGTTTCACTGTAAAAGAGTGTACATTGTGAGAAAAAAAGAAACGCAGTAGAGAAACTTCTGAAAAACGCTATGGTAATATATATAAAAAAGAATTTACGATTTTATGCAGTTTTGTAATTTTTCTTTTTTTTTGTTTGTTTAAGAATTACCTAAATATAGTCTAGGTTTTAATTTTGATCATTGATTTTACTAGAGCAGAAAAGGTGCACTTGTTTTAGGTTATGTTTGTTTTTTCTTTTTATTTTTCGTTTTTTGGCTCTCAACGAACAATAACAATTTAACTGTCAAAAGAGAACGAGAGAGAACATATATAAAATTTGTTGGAATTTCCATGCTTTACAAAATGGCTACGTCTCTCTCAACAAACTTGCTTAATATAATATTGTTTTTGGAATGGTAGCAATTCAATTCTCTCCAGCACAAGCAAACATACAACCAAAAAAACTGTCAGCGTCACATAGAGCAAAATACAGAGAGAGAGAGAGAGGAAGAGAGAGTGAGAGCGCGCAAACGTATAGTAAGTAAAAAACGAAAAATTTTCAGAGTAAATTTAAAAAAAAACTTAAAAAACATACGCTTAAGAATTTCAAAGATTTTTCAAAACTTGTTTTTGTTTTCTTTGTTTTTTTTTTTGTTTCTGGTGGCTACAGCAGCAGCAGCTTTTCTTTCTGCTTACTACTCTTTACTTTCTTGCCTACTTTCTTTGAAGCGCACACGTACACGTTAAATGTAAATAATTTATTTTTTTTTTCGTTTTTAAATTCAAAAAACTTACATTTTAAATTATTTTTGTTTTTTTTTTCTTTTGTCTGTATTGTTTTTGAATTCTTACTTAAATACACGGGAGAGCGCGATAATGTGTGTTTGTTTTCTTCAGTGTTTGTTTGTTTTTTATGTCTGTGTAGGTGGTGTGTGTGTGTTGATGAAATTTTACTTGTTGGTTTAAAATCGAACATTATTATTATTTACTTTATTTGCAATATTATTTTCTTGAATATTATTAGATTAGTAAAAAGAGTTGTTGCTTTTGTTTTTTGTTATTTTCCTTTTTGCATACGCATTTTATACATTGAAGAGAGAATTTGTTATTTTTATGTCTGTATGTGTAGTGTGTGTCTGGGTGTATTGTTTAAATTAGCTTTTCAACTTCTCTGTAATTTTCGCTCTCTTTCCAGCTCTTCAACTTCACACGGTCAAATATGATTCTACCAATCAATTCTAACCTCAACTTACTAAGATCTCCTATAAATTCATGCTAAAAATCCTCTTTGCTGTTGTTGTTGATTTTTCATTTCCCTTTCCTTTCTGTTCCTTTACACTTTTATCTTAACTTTTTTTTTCTCTATATCGAAAAAGTGTTTGATCAATTTTTGGTTTTTTTTTAATTTTTTTTTTTTTTTGTAATTACTTTTTATTTTTAAATTTAATTTTTAAGTATAATTCAATAAGAATAAGATTTTGTTGTTGTTGTTTGCATAATTTGCCTGTTGCTTGATTGATTTTACATCATAAATCTCAATAATTATTTTTAAATATTTTGTATGCAGCATTTTGTAATATTGCAGTGTAGTGGTAGTATGTATGTTTGAGTGTTGTGTATGAAGTGTTTGTGTGTAGTGGTAAATTTCTCCTTTTACATATTGTTCTAATTTTTTTTTTCTTTGTTGATCTGTTTTCAATATTTATTTTTAATTATATAATATTTTATATATATTGTATGTAAGTATGTACGTAGATTCTGCGTGTATATATGTGTGTGTGTGTCTGTGATTGTATGTGTGTTTATATATTGGTATGGTATTTATTAAGTTTTATGTATGTATTTTTTATATATATAATTATTTATTTTCATTTCAAATTGGATTTTTTGTTTTTTTCATTTCTTTACAATTCGTCAATCATTATCGTCATCTCTTCAATTCTTCATCATTACATAAATTGTAGGTTGTAGTAAGTTTTTTGTTTTTCTCTTTATTTTAAATATTAAAGTGTGATTTATTATAATGTATTTCTTCTGGGTTTTTAAATGTTTTTATTTGTTTTAAATTTAATTTTTCCTTTGCAAATTTCTTTTTATTTATGTTTGTTTATATATATATATATTTATTTTGTTGTTTTTGTTTTAATGGTATCCATAGCAATAGCGTCGCCTGTTGTTGTTGCGTACAGCTACAGTCTTCGTCAACATCTTAAAAACATAGAAAGGCTTAAAAAGAAGTAATTTATCTGCTCACTTCGATGTCATCATAGTCACGAATTCTGTAAAGATAAAGAGATATTTTTTTTATTAGTTAAATGTTAAATAAGAAAACAATAATAAAATTTACTTTTATTTATGTGTGCATATGTTAAGAATTTGTTGTTTTCTGAGGATGGCAAAATTGAATAACAATTAACAAAAGGTTAATCGGATTTCTTTTTTCAAAATAGCTTTTTAAACGCTGGAGTGACCCGAGGTCAGTCATCTTCCCAATTCTATTCCTTATCTTCACTAATGATCTTCTGTTAACGTTTACAAATGACATGCAAATACCTCGGTTTTTTCTTAAGGCGATGCAAGCAATACTTCAACCACCTATTTATATTCTAAAATAAAGCTTAACTCATCAACGAGCAGACACTTCACAAGCACAACAAAATCTTTTGGAACATATTAAACAGCGAGTGATAAAGTTAATAGGAGATAGGAAGTATCATCGAAGCTTGGTCTAAGTAACTCTTATGATCTGCTTGGTTCTTGTTCACCACATTAGTCGGATTCCTCCCAAGTAGTTTCACAGATCTGTCGGCAAGTCTAAAGTAAGCATTTAATTATATCAACAATGCAACCTTTTTGAGGTTTCCAAGAGAACTTGCTGTCCAAATATTTGACTTCCTTGGAAAAGTCAATAGTTTCTTATGAAAAGTAAATTTCGAATAATTTTTAATAATAAATATAAAGAATTGAAGCATACTTTTAGGAACATATTAAAATAATATTTTAGAACTAGTTATAAATAGGGACTAGTGCCAAAATTGGTTGCGTTTGGAGTCGGCGATACTTTCACTCGTTGCATTACGAGTTCGTTTTGAAACCGTAAAGTTATATTTTTCTTGAGACTATATCATCCGCAAAACCGGCTGCTTTAGCTCCATGAACTTTTAAACAGCAAAGAAGATGGTAAACAACAATCGAAAAAAGTAATAAAAAAAATAAAAATAAATAAAAAAGAAATAAAAAATAATATAAAAAAAATATTCTAGCATACTTTTAGGAACTTATTAAAATAATATTTTAGATCTAGTGTAAAAATTAGTTGCGCATGGAGTCGGCGATAATTACACACGTTGAATTACGAGTTCTGCTTCGGAGGACCATTTCTGGACCCTCGTTCTGAAACCGTAAAGTGAAATTTTCCTTGAATGATTATGACTATATCAATTGCAAAGCCGGCTGCTTTAACTTCACGAGCTTTTAGGGAGCAAAGAAGACGTTGAACAATCGACAAGGGTAAAAAAAAAAAATTTTTTTTTTTTTTTTTTTGTTAGCATATTTTTAAGCGCATATTGAACCTAAAAGTATGTAAACTTATAAGTTTAAAAAAAAACAACCTGTTTTTACTAATTCACTCCCCGGCTAGGCCAAAACACTAAGCCTGGGAGCATGATATATAAATAGAATATTCCTTTTATGAATATCGACAAGGGTAAAAAAAAAAAATTTTTTTTTTTTTTTAGCATATTTTTAAGCGCATATTGAACCTAAAAGCATGATATATAAATAGAATATTCCTTTTATGAATTTTGCATACATCAAGAAAAAACTTTGACTTATTTTGTAACAATTTAATAGTTTAATATATTATTATCATTCAGACAACGTATTGTATTATTTTTGAAGTGTAATATTAAGTGTACCCCAATCTATGGGATCTATTGAATGACCCTTTTCTGCATCTAGAGTTAAGTATAACGTTTTCCGCAAGAATTTGTGCATGACGGGGCGGTCCATGAATCATTGTTTGCAATATCCTAGAATTTGTTCTGACCATTTGGCCAGATCCAGAGATTTCTTGAATTGTTTTCTGTATTCACGAAAAACGATCAAACTGTACGAGATTTTTATCGCAAAGAATCGAGGGTTTTAACCTCAAAGCTCTCCTTGAAGCCATTAGTACCTCTAAGGATTATTTCTTCCTCGTTACAAATCCTATATATTAAGCTTGCTTCAACTTTAACTTTTCAAAGTTTTTTAGCTGAACTTACAATGCCTACCGAGAATGTCAATCAAAATGCAACGGCAAATGTAATGAACAAGGAAGTGTCATTCTTAAAATAAATTGATGACAGCATATTTTTAAGGGCACATAAAAAATAAATGTACATTAGAAGTTCAAGTAAAAAGGATTTAGATTCGTGAAATTTTACATATTCACTACTAAGTAAAGCATTTATTAAGCATTATTAAGCAGTTAAACAAATATCTGAATATTCAAATTCTAAAATATTGCATACTTTTAGGCTTAAAAACAAATGTATTTCAGTATAAAATTTGAGCAGAAACAGGTGGAAATTATTTTTCTTAATATCTAATATAAGCTGTGTTTTATTCGCCAGTCAGTTCAACATGTGCAAATAGAACGACCAAGTTGTTAAGTCTCTTCTTCGTAATAAGGTTATTCACAATAAAACTGCTCAGCAGCTAGAGCTGAAACATTTTAATGGATCCCAGTCATTGCGGTCAATCGCGGGCATTGTTTTTAGTTTTTACTCTTTATACGAATATTTAACGATGATTTGAACTTATTTTCACCACTAGACATTTCAAATATTTTTTTTTTTTTTGTTTCTGCTATTAGCAGTTCACAATAGAATTTGATATAATTAAACAGGTCATACGTTGACCCCTCGTATGAAGTTTTTCACCACTTTTGGAAGAGACAACAAAAAGCAATAAATATACATAAAGAATATGCAAAATGTGGTTTTAAATCATTTTAAAAATAAGAAAAAAATATTTTTGGAATAATATATTTTTTTTATTTTAAACTTATTTTTACATATTTGTTTATAGAAATTTATTGCGTTATTGTCTTGTCTTCCAAAAGTGGTGAACAAGTACTTACGAGGGGTCAACGTATGACCACCGATGTTGTTTTCCCACACAATTATCGCTGCTAGTTATATACATAACTAGAAGCAAGTGGCGAATAAAACGCAGCTATATTTATGTTTGCACAAAATCAATTTGCAGCATATAAATCATACGAAAAATATAGGTAATATGCATTTTGGGGAAATTACCACTAGAGGGCACCATTACACAGAAATTTTAAAATTATCCGAATTTCTGATACAGCAATTTTTAAGTTTTGACCATTGATGAAGAATTTTCTTTGTACTTTTATAAACCAAAAGCTTATGAACTAAAATCTACCACCAGAAGAGATCTCTAAAATTAACTTTCAATTACCATAAAGACACATATAATGCTGAGGTTAGCTTCAAGAATGTCTATACATTGTCCTTAGTGGAAAGCAGGTCCATAAATTAAAAATTTAATTTGGGTTAATCTACCAGGAGTTCTATTCACTTTTATGCCTCCAGCCAGAATGGCTCATGAATGAATGTAGTTAAAATTTACTACAATTTCAATTCTACTTAAATCGACTCAAAGCTTTCCTTTCTCTAGTATCTAAGAGAACACGCAAATCAATAAATTTCTTTAAAATACATGATCTACACTATACACTGATATGTTCAGTGCAAATACTAATTTATAATACAGGTCAAAGTATCTCAACCAATTACGAGTTAAATATAGCTAGCAAATAAAGATTATTTGCTAAACAAATATTTTCCTGTTGATTTATTTATTTTCCAAATAAAAAAACAAACCAATAAAAAAAAAATAAAAATAAAAACAATAATATAAATAGAAAATAAAACATTTGAGGGAAATTGCAAACTGCAGCAATGAGACAGTGTGATTAATCGCATTTTCATATCAGCAGATATTTTCATAGCTGCAACCCAGTACATAAGTAGTAATCACCGTCAGTCAGTTAACAACGCAAAATCATATGTTTCGCTGTTAAAAATAACACCTGCTGCTATCATCATTATCATCAACAGAAAACAGCAACAACAACAAACAACAACAGTATCATTTGTTGTTCATTGTAATCATTAACATTGCGCCATCATCAGTAATAGCACAACAATACCACCACCTCCTCGTGGTGTTTTTGTGTAAATGAATAAAAACACAAAATGAAATAAATAAAAGAACAATAGACTATAACCCTCGCTACACCTCACCCCCAATTAATGATAGCCAACACCCTTCCTAAAATTCAAGTTGCCGTCGTCGTCGTCAGTTCGAAATCACGAGACGCTTTTCGATGCGCAGCAAGCAAATTAACTGAGAGACATTTGTTTTATTTTTATATATTTTGCATGAATTTAATAGAACAGCAACAACAGTAGCTGCAAGAAACAGCAACAGTACATAGTACAGAGGAACAACCCCGCTGGTTTGTAACAAAAATAATTATAAAAATAGACAAATCTAAAATATATCAACAATATATATATATTATGTTAATCAGACGACACCACCACCACTGATGAATTTCAATGCACCGACTGACTGACTGGCAGGGAAGAAAAGCAGCAAGTGTCAATTTGATGCTGATGACGCGTCAAGACACCAAACCAAAGACAACAATAATGCCAATAATGATTGTTGCTATCATTGTTGTTGTTGTTGTCGCCAAGACTACATACGAATTCTTCTTATATTCTCATATTAATTTGTTAGGTAGGAGAAAAGGCTTCTTCTTGTTTAATATATAGTATGGTATGCATAAAACTTGAACAATCAATGAGTGTTGTTGTTGCAGTCTTTTTATATTGTTTATTTGTTCTTTTGTCCCCAATTTCATCAGGTGTTTGCATTGAATATTTAAAAATAATCTCAAAGGAATGATGATGATGATGATTGAAATACATTTAGAATGAACAAAATTACAAAAATAGCTACAAAAAAAAATTTGCACATGTCGGTGTTAGCGAAAATCAAAACAACGCAAATTAGGTACGCGTAATAAATTTAAAGATACTTTTTAGAATTTTAACAACTTTGCTATTTCTAGGTAGCCACTACGTAAAGTTTGTAATGTCAGATACAAGTACTATCCAGATAATTCAGATCTTGTATCAGGGATTCGAATAATTCAGATTTTGTAACCGGGATCGGGATCAGGGATCCGGATAAATCAGATCTTGTATAAGGGATCTGGATAATTCAAATTTTGTATCAGGGATCTGGATAATTCAGATCTTGTATCCGGGATATCCGGATAATTCAGATCATGTATCAAAGATCCAAATAATTCACATCTCGTATCCGGGATGTGAATTATCCGGATAATTCAGGTCTTGTATCCGGGATCTGGATAAATCAGATCTTGTATCAGGGTAATTCATATTTTGTATCAGGGGTCCGAATAATTCAGATCTTGCATCAGGGATCCGGATAATTCAGGTCTTGTATCCATCCGGGATCTGGGTAAATCAGATCTTGTATCAGGGATTCGGATAATTTATATTTTGTATCAGGGGTCCGAATAATTCAGGTCTTGGATCCGGGATCTGGATAAATCAGATCTTGTATCAGGGTAATTCATATTTTGTATCAGGGGTCCGAATAATTCAGATCTTGCATCAGGGATCCGGATAATTCAGGTCTTGTATCCATCCGGGATCTGGGTAAATCAGATCTTGTATCAGGGATTCGGATAATTCATATTTTGTATCAGGGGTCCGAATAATTCAGGTCTTGGATCCGGGATCTGGATAAATCAGATCTTGTATCAGGGTAATTCATATTTTGTATCAGGGATCCGTATAATTCAGATCTTGTATCCAGGATCGGGATATTCAGATCTTGTATCATGGATCCGGATAAATCAGATTTTGAATCCGGATAATACAGATCTTGTATCAGGGATCTAGATAATTAAGACCATGTATCAAGGATCCGAATAATTCACATCTCGTATCCGGGACTTGGATAATTCAGATTTTGTATCAAGGATCCAGATAATTCAGATCTTTTATCCGGGATTCGGGTAATTCAGATCTTGTATCAGGGATCCGGATAATTCAGGTCTTTTATCCGGGATCTGGATAAATCAGATCTTGTATCAGGGATCCGAATAATTCACATTTCGTATCCGGGACTTGAATAGTTCAGATCTTATATTCAGGATCTGGATAAATCAGATCTTATATCAAGGATCCGAATAATTCACATCTCGTATCCGGGATTGGGGTAATTCAAATCTTGTATCTGGGATCTGGATAATTCAGAACTTCTATCTGGGATCCGGATAATTCAGATCTTGTATCAGGGGAACGAATAATTTTGTACCCGGTATTTAAATCTGTTTTGGATACCGGAATCTAGGGGAATAACGTCTAGATTGGAACATTTTTTAACTTTTGCTCATAGCTACAGTTTCTCCTTTCAGATTTTCTCGTATGTGGAAAGATCGTGCAAACTGCGATATTTTTGCTGAGCTTTGGAAAATGATGGGATCAGTAATTTAGGAGTTATGGACATTTGAAAAAAAAAAAAAAATTGTAGTCAAGGTCGGAACACCGTAGAAAATCAATGTCTTTATACTTATTTTTGTGGCGGGTTCAGAAACAGCCGTGTGATTTGCCTGCCTTTTATACATTGTTGCGACTTAGTCACTTTGACAAAAAAATGACGTTTCATTAAGCCCGTTAACAAACCTTGAACTGTTAAGTATGGATGAAGTAAAGTCAAATTATGGAATATGAACAACTAGATTTCAGTTTCATAGTCCCTAATAATAATCTATATGTTTTTATTAATATCAAAAGCAGAATCTCAAATTCATATTTTGCTATAATCTTTTACAGTACATAAACCCAAACTCGTGTATATCTATATCGTTTTAAGTAAATATAATTTTTAAAAAAATGGGATTTTGATTGTTAATCCTAGAGCTAGTATTAATATAAAATATTGACACGCAGCATTTTGGCTTTTTTGTTGTTGCTGAGGTAGATAGAAAACACACACTCTCAGGTATCCCATCCATGTGTATACGTATAACGTATAAATATTTGTTTTTTTTTTTTTGAATTTTTTCGTATTTTATCAAAGGTAAATATATTTTTTTCCTTCGCCTCCTCCACAATATTTTCAAAAAAAAAAAAAAAAAATAAGAAAAAATACATATGTGTATTTACTTTCATACATATTTATGGGTATGTACATATATATTTTTTGGTGAAACGAAAATCTTCATTAGTTTCAAGTAAGCAAGCAAGCACACAGCGAACGAGCATAATAATTTTCATTTGTTTGTTTGCTTTTGCTATATATTTTTCTTTTACTAATTCTGTTTATTTTTTTAATCGTGAATATTTCGGCAGCGTCATTATAAATTTATTCAATAACTTTATAAATATTGATCATAAATTAAAAGTAGATTCTTTCTTTTCCCGTATATTTAAACTACATGCAAATTGTAGGTACATAATTCAATTTGTATAGTGTCACATGATTTTAGCTGATTTCTTTTTTAATTTTTTTTTTTTTTCAAATTTTTTATGTTTCCTTGTGCGTTAGAAAATATTTTTTTTTATAGCCTAAGAGGAGGTGTGTGTGTTATAATTATCTACTAGGTATGTGTTTTATATTAAATTTATTATTAGCCGGAAGCGTCATCTATTGCCATGGCACCTCGTCACGAGCCGTCAGCCAGCCATCAGTAAATGCCGATGTATTGCAAAGGCATACATATATATAGAAGACGCTTGTGATAAATGGCATAGAAACATAGGAAGAAAAAAAAACTTTCTCATGGATATTTATCATTACGAAAGTGTCTAGTAAAGAGTTTTATTTGATTTGGATTCGTTGACAATAAATAATTTGCTTTTTTATGTAATAATGTTGTAGTTTGACTTTAGGTTCAGTTCCCGATATATTTGATTGAATTAAATTGAATTTAAAGCGCTCATTTTATTTTATTAGTGGAATTGAGAAAATTACTTTAGCAAAATTTTGATCTAAGATTACACTGTTATACAAATGGAAACTTTTGAAAACGAGCAGAGACGGGACAAGTGCACTTAGGGTAAAGGGTGGTCGCTGAGTCCGAATCCGTGGTCCATCAAAATTTTTAAAATTGAAAAAAAAAAAAAAAAAAATTAAAAATTCAGTTCATATTTTTTTATCAAAACATCCATTTTACAAAAAAAAATTTTCGATTTTTTTTTTTTTTAACTTTAAAATTTTTTTTTTTTTAACTTTAAAATTTTTTTTTTTTAACTTTAAAATTTTTTTTTTACACATTTTTTTTTTTTTAATTGATATATTTTTTCGTAATTTTTTTCATTCTCGTTATGATCGTTCACTTTTATCTTGTTGTTAGCTTAACCCAGTAATGCCTAGCGGTGTCAGCACCTTGTCGCTGAGCCGTTCCTGAGCCAGGTTCAAAAAAATTGTTTATCTCAAGTTAATTTCTTGGAGAGTGTGTGCGATGATAATGAGGATGAAAAAAATTACGAAAAAATAAATTAATTAATAAAAAAAAGAAATTTTTTTAAATTTTTAAAGTTAAAAATATGAACTGCATTTTTAATTCTAAAAATTTTGATGTCAATAAAAAAAAAATTGAGACGGATTCGAACTCAGCGACCCCCCATTACCCTAAGTACACTTGTCCCGTCTCTGCTCATTTTTGGCTGTACAGAGCACAAACTTATTCCACAATTATCAAATATTCAAAATGAGTGGTAATTTTGATTGGAACTTCAACGCATGCAGGGATATTATTGAAGACATCGGAACTTTTTCATAAAATCAGGTTCCCCAAAAATCTAGAAAAAATAGATACAAGATCAAAAATTTTAATACCAAAAATTTTAATAGAAAAAGTACAACTGTTTTCTATAACTGCTGAGATATTAGAAATAATTTTCTATTTTATACTTGAGCTAAACCACACCAATAGTTTCATGTCTAAAAATACAAATCCTATTTTGCAGCTATAACGTCATAACTCAAAATTTTGAATTTGTTAAGAATTCACACCGTTAAAATGAACCGTTCCTCGGTATGGAAATAGAAAAACAGTTACTCACAAAGCTCATCACATAAAGGGACATTTTTGGGACATGAGAAATAGCCAAATAATGGCGTCAAATCAAAAAGTAACAGCGTCGTAGTTACTTAAGTGGAAAGAAATTTTTGAAATCAGATGTCTTCCAAAACGGTCTTGAAAATCCCGAGAAATAAATATAAAAAAAAGTTTTTTGAAATTCCACAGCTCTGTATTCGAATTTTCAAATACAAATATCATGAAAACAAAAAAAAAAAAAAAAAAAATTTTAAAATCGGATAATGTTTTTTGGTCCCGAAAGATATTCAAAATTTAGAAGTTTTAACCATAATTTATACATTTCTTACAATTTTTGGTGAATTTCTAAGAGCTTACAAGATTAATATATTGGCAAAATTTCGCGACTCTCCAGACGTTTTTGGAACCTGAAGATATCAGCAGATTTCAAAATTTTGTTTCCATGTCTGTTCATATCCAGATGATAAGTAGAAATAAACTACGCTGTTACTTTTTCATTTAATGTCATTCTTGGCTGTTTCTCGTATGAACAATATTTTAGAAAAACCCCTATTAAAATTTATTTTTTTGGCTGGTATAAGCGACATATTGCCGGGACACAAATAAGGCTCCACATCCATGCCTGAACCTAAAACCCTCCTCTGCACAATCACTGGAGTTGCCATATTCCCCAAAACTGTTGATATGATTTTAGAAACCACTTTTTCATATGGAGTTACCATATGTTTTCTTTCAAGTTCAGGCCTATGGATTCAGCGATTTAGGACATCGATTTGGTTATGAGGAAGGAAGTTTTTGACAATTTGCTTGTATTTTGAGGATCAACATTTTGGTGGAATATACTTTCAGGAGAAGTGTATCATCCTTTTCTTTTATGCTAAAACACCGCATGGAAGGCCTGAACAGAGTTTTTCGCATCCATTCGGGGCACCTTGCGTGGCAGTACAGCACACAAACCGCTAGGCTCCGGGGACCACTCAGGGTTTAATAATATAAATGCAGATATTCAACTGATATAAATGTTGAACTTGATCAAAATATACTGACGGTTAACATTTGAATATATCGGGAAAACTATGCAGATTTTTGAATTCACTAATATGGATATTTTGTGGATAAATTAGTCTACTGTGATTTTTTTCACCTGATTCCAGATAATATTATATAGACCAAACCACCAAAGTTTGCCATAAACTTCACCAAATTTGTTCTAAGATTGTTAGGTTTAGCAGTGAAAAACTTTGAATTTGGGATCTCGTTTTTTACAACTAGCTGGGATCCGGTCACTCGTTACTTCTGCTCAGTCTACATGCAAAAATATGCGTTGGCAACGTATTCATTGTGTCACCTCTCTTCTTTATTTCCTTCATGCCATTCCCATCAACAGATGGCGCTCTTATTGCTGTTGCTCTTACGACCAATTCGAATGCAATGTTGTGCCCCATTCTTTGGTTCAAGAGATACTTAAATATTTGCAATGGCTATATTTTGAGACCTACTTTTAAACCACAAATTGATTTGCCTGTGAAATTATGCATTCTACCAGACCAGAGTAATAATTTCTAATTCATTTTTTCAGTGCTAAAACTCATTCTGAAACTTTTCTAACATGTTAATGGGTTCGAATTAGTTTAACATAAAAGAAAAAATTCGGATTCGTACCATTTTCGAATATCTAAAAAATCTATATATATATTTATATTGAAAATTTCTCAAAAACAAACACAACAAATAAGTGCTTTTATTGATTTTATTCTAGCTTGCATCAAACTTTCCCATCAATCTCAATTTCTTATCAAATCTAAAGGGAAAAATCAAAGTCAATTAACTACACAAAAACATTCCACATGCGGAGAAAAACAAATTTTGCTAACCTTATGAAATTATTGACACAATAACAACAACATTGCAATATATTTGCACGAGGATGTGTGTATATAAAGTTCATCTACTGCTGTCAAAAACAAAAAATCATACAACTTTTACTGACATTCATTGACATCCACCATTAGCCCCGATCTCCAATGTCTATTGTTGTATTATATTTTGAATTTTTTTTTTGTTGCTACTAATTAACACAAGTTTATATTATTATTAGTAGTAGCTCCTTTTACACACTCACACACACACACACACAAACAGATATAAAAATACATATAAACGTGCATAGAAACTATAGGTACACCGAGTATATTTTACTTTGGCTTATTGCCAATCAAGAAACCTAATAAAATGTTGAGCAAAAAAGTAAAACAAAATTAAATTTAAAAAAAAAATACAAGCAAAATATAAGCGCAAAAAAAAACTAACAAAATAAAAGAGAAGGCAAAAAATTAAAACAAATGTAAACAAAAAACTATGAAAATGTATGTTTGAGGAAAATAATAAAATGCTCATGGGTAATGGCAAATTTCATGTTAAAAATTTCCTCTTTATTTTTTCTTTTTTTTTGTACAGAAAAGAAAAATTTCTTAGATATTGGATAATTTAGTTTTAATTGCTATTTTGAGGTAGAAGAAATATAATGTTCAAGATATGCACGACGACGACTCTGGGTGTGTGTGTGTGTACGTGTGCATGTTTCTTTCTGTGTTCGAACATCAATCTGAAAAGAAAATACAAAGTAAAGGTGTGCCGCTGGTGGTAGCACATACACCAATACCGACAACAAAAAAGAAACTACCAATCAACTTTTGGTATACATTTGGAGAATTTTTTGTAAAAAAAAAAAAAAGCTGTTCAAATTCATAGTAAAGGATTGGCATAGCGCGCTAGCACAATTTAACAATTGAAATATGAAATTTTAATAGGGTTAGTGCGCAGTGAAGGCATACACCCACGTAGACGGCAGGCAAGCGCACCAACGAATGTCAAGGACAAGTGCCAAAACGGAAACCGGAAATAGAAAATTTTGCATATCAGCAAAACAAACGAAAGAGTGAACACTCAAAGCAAGCAAACACATAACGTCCTAACTTTATGAATTATCAAGGAATCACATTAAAACAAAAAGTTAACTAATTCCAAGAACATGTCAAAAATAGTCAAAAAAAAAATAAGGAGCGGTGTTGTTGCAGATAAATATAAATGAATATGTAATAGGCGGATAATAATAAAAAAAAAAACAATACACGAAAACACACTTTCCTAACAAACAGAAATATTTAGGGTGCGCTCTGCTCCCACTACTACATAACGATACCTTAGAGCCTTCGAGTTATGTAATTAGTTAGTTAACGATATCGCAGGCGACTTGCGATAAAAATTATTGCTGCAAATTTGCATTTTCTTCTGTTTACTGTAGTTATACATTTGTCACAATTTATTTTAGTCAAATTAAGTAAAAAAGACTAGAACAAAAAAAAAAAAAAAATTATAAGAATAGAAAAAAAAATAAATAAGAATTAAAAAAAAAAAAAAAAAAACAAAAATAAGAACAGAAAAAAAAGTAATAAGAATAGAAAAAAAAAAATTATAATAGAAAAAAAAATATAAGAATAGAAAAAAAAAAATATAATAGAAAAAAAAAATAATAAGAATAGAAAAAAAAATAAGAAAAGAAAAAAAAATAATAATAGAAAAAGAGATAATAAGAATAGGAAAAAAAATAATAATAGAAAAAAAAAATATAATAATAGAAAAAAAATATAATAATAGAAAAAAAAAATAGTAATAGAAAAAAAAAAAAATAATAGAAATAAAAAATGATAAGAAGAGAAAAAATTAAAAGAAAAAAAAAAAATAACAAGAATAAAAATAAAAACTAATAATAGAAAGAAAAAATAATAAGAATAGAAAAAAATAACAAGAATAGAAATAAAAAATAATAAGAATAGAAAAAAAATAATAAGAATAAAAAAAAGATAATAAGAATGAAAAAAAATAATAAGGATAGAAAAAAAATAATAAGAATAGAAAAAAAATAATAAGAATAGAAAAAAAATAATAAGAATAGAAAAAAAAACAAGAATAAAAAAAAAGTAATAAAATAGAAAAAAATAATAAAATAGAAAAAAAAATAATAATAGAAAAAAATAATAATAGAAAAAAAAATAATAGAAAAAAAAAAAAATTAATAATAAAAAAAATTGTAAAAAAAAAATTAAAAAAAATAAAAAAAAAATTGAAAAAAAACAATAGAAAAATATAAGAATACAAAAAAAATATAAGAATAGAAAAAAATATAAGAATAGAAAAAAATATAAGAATACAAAAAAAATATAAGAATAGAAAAAAATATAAGAATAGAAAAAATATAAGAATAGAAAAAATATAAGAATAGAAAAAAAATAATAACAATAAGAATAGCAAAAAAAAAAAACAAGAATAAAAAAAAATAATAGAATAGAGAAAAAATATGATAAGAATAGAAAAAGAAAATAATAAGACTAGAAAAAAATATTAAAATATAAAAAAAATAATAAAATATAAAAAAAATAATAAAATATAAAAAAATAATAGAAAAAAAAATAATAATAATAAAAAAAAAGTAATAAAAAAAATATTAAAAAAAAAGAATTAAAAAAAAAATAAATAAAAAAAAAGTATTAAAAAAAAATATAATAGAAAAAAAATAATAGAAACAAAAAATAATAGAAAAAAAAAATAATAGAAACAAAAAATAATAGAAAAAAAATAATAGAAAAAAAATTAAGAAAAAGAGAAACATTTATTATAAAAAGTATAATTTGTGTTTGTTGTGAAATTTCGGCGTAAATTTCATTTTACGCTTTTGTCAAAAACAAAAAAAAAAAAAAAAAAACAGTAAATATTTAACTTAAAAATTAATTAAGGAAAGAATAATGTTTTTTTTTTTAATTTTGTTGTACAAACATGAAATATTTTTTTTCGTAGAAACAAATGATTATCTACATAATTTATGTATGAATTAGGCATGTCGGTCTCGAAAAATTGGGGATTCGGGATTCAAATTTTAATCCCGAGATAATAAGATTCCAGATGCTGTCCATTTAAATTTTTGAATATCTGAGAGTTAAGATTTCATAGAACAAATAAAATAATTAGGGTATTCACAAGGTGTTTTATTTAGCGTCGTATCCTCTCATTTATCATAAATTCTCAAATTTTTTATACATGTGGAAATTAAGTAAGCAGCAGAAAAAATTGTAAAAAATAGTAGTAGAAAGTAGTAGAAAATAGTATTGGAAATAGAAGTAGAACACGGTGCCATGCCTACTAATCCTACAAACTGAAAGAATACGACAAAGATCTTATCACATCAATAATACTTCCATACCAAATCTTAGCATCCTACCACAAATTGAGTATTCAGGTTATATGGGAGGTGCCATATCACCTTTTAAAATCTCACCCACATTTCTGTGGCATGGTATTGATAACTAACATATTTATACAAAATTTCTGCACTATACTGTGAATGTTCCTGGAGATATACCCAAAAACAGCATGATTTGTATGGGAGGTGCCACGCTAACTTCTCAAAACGATTATGGCATATTTTAAGCCTGTCGAGCAAGCAAATATATTCGAAGAAAATTAAAAAGTTATTGAATAACATACAGACGCACCAACGATTTTATATATAAAGATTATACAACATTATAATTATACGACAGCTTGTGAATACCCTAAATACATCACAAAATATATTATTGCAAACTTATGCGGTTAGCTTTTCAGAGTATTTCCCATGAAAAAATTAACAAAAAAAAAAATTGTAAAAATATTCGCTTGACTCAAGCAACGAAATGAAGTTTATAAAAAAACAAATAATCTCGGGATTTCACGCCCTGTCTCAACGAGCAATAATTCACAGAATGCTATTAAAAATTTGTTATTGTTTCCTATATAAAATGAATAAAAAAATTCTTTTTTATTTTATATGGGGGAAACAACAACAAATTTCTAAAAGTATGCAATGAATTATTCCTTGTGAAGACGGGGTGTTAGGGACCAATTTCAGAGCCAATTGCGGGATTGTCATCTCTAGCATGAATAAACAAATATATGTATTTAAGAAATGAAATCGAGTATGAATCAGAATGAATGTTGAATTTTTGCAATGTTTTTTTTTTTCCTCATCATGAGACACACACGCCACGCCACAGTGTTGCTTGCGCGCGCGTTCATGTTAATAATGATATTGCTAATATAATAATGATGATGATGATTCAATTTTATTTTTGATTCAATAGCAATAACCATAACAACAAACAGCAGATTCACTAACTTATATCTAGTATACGAGTAAACATAGTTAGTCTTATAGTCACTCAGTAGTCATTCGTTCAATATCAATTAAAAACTCAGAAAACTCTTAAAAACGCATTATTGTGATTACAAAGATAATAAAATTGAATAATTTATATTTTCAATGTAATTTAAAATTTATTTTAAAAAAATAATTAAAAAAGCAAAAAAATATAAAACAAAAAATTCCGAAAAATAAAATTTATAATTAGTAAATAGTTGTTTAGTCAGTGTTAATTGGATTTCTAAGTTTCTACATTTACATATTTGTTCTATTATGAATTATAATATTTGTTTCAATCAATCATTACATCTATATACTTATTTTACAATCTACATATTTTACATTCATTACAATTTTACAATTACTTTTTATTTTAATCTACAATTTCTATGAATTTGCCATTGTACCATTGTAACGCTTTTTGTTTGGTATTGGCAATTAAAAGTTTACTCTTATTTGTAACAGAAATTCCTAGTACAAATTGTTGATAATAAACAAGGGAATTTTACTGACTGAAATTGTTGTAATCGATGACATAACTCGTATTCTGCGGAACTGTCATGAGTAAAAAAAAAAATAAAATAAGTTCCTTCCGCACTCGTCACATGATGTGATTACAAACTTTATGCATTGTTGTTTACTTCATTATAAAGTTTTCTTTTTTATGTTCCAAAAAATTCTAACATGATATGTAAGTATATTCCACAACCGTTTTTGATATTGAAATTATGTGTTGCATGCTTTTGGGCTTGAACTTTAATATACTATGTAACCTCACACGACACCGACGTGACATTTGATTTTAATTTCTATTCATTCACTCCACTATAAATTTTCGTTCAGCTCCGAGTAAAGATGTTATCACATTAAAAAGCAAATTTTTGAGAAAATCGAACTTAAGCCATTTTTGGAATTTATAAAAAATATTTTTACAAATGGCTAATATTTATTCCATTAAGATAAAAATGATTAAAAAAAAGCAATTGTTTTGTTGATTTTTGGTCGATCTTTCGACCAATGCACACTGGGGCGAAGTCCAAAAAAACTGGTTAAAACATGAAGGTATCATAAAAAACAAGGAATTCCATTTTTGGGGTACTTCAAGGTTACTAATCACGGATCCGAAAACACGTTTACGGACGACTTTTGTTAAAAATAGTTTTTTCTACTTTAAAATAACCCTAGGAGGTTCCTTTTAAGTCGCTCATTTTCAAGTCTTATTAATTTTTCATCTATTCTCTTTTCAGGAAAGGAAGAAACAAGACTTTGTATTCACCATTTTCTACTGCTGTGATGTACCAAAAATTGTGCGACCTAATGAAATCTGTTGTGGGTATTTCGAGCTATATCTCTAGGAGGTTGTGCCCGGGGGGGAAAAAAAGAAAAATTTGTATTTTCTATTTTTGACCGTGCCGAACTTAGTCCCCGTCTTTTCAGGCGCGAAAAATGAGAGGTAGAAATACGTGTGTGCTGATTTTTTCGAAAATTCTTCGAAAAAATAAGACGCCTAACGATGTGAAGGCCGGTAGCTTTTCCAGTAAGGACGAAGAATCTGGTGACAGGTGTCCAGGGTATTATCAGGTTGTCGCAGCTGGTGATGGCGGCAACAGTCCCGCCATTGGGGAAGTTGTTCCGGAAACCCAAATCACTAACGGGGTCTTAACAGGCATCGCTGGGCTGAAAAACAATAAGGATGCGAGCATACTGTGTGAAAGACTGAAGCCCATCGTCAACAAACTGATTGAACCCTATCAGTGTGGCTTCAGGCCTGGTAAATCCACCATCAATCAGATATTCACACTACGCCAAATCCTGGAAAAGACTCAAGAAAAACAAATCGACACACACCATCTATTGGTTGATTATAAAGCCGCCTTCGGCAGCAATGTCTGGTTTTGGTATTTATTGCTAAGCTCATTCGTCTTTGCAAAATGACACTGACAGACACCACTAGCGCAGTGAAAATTGAGACTGAATCTCCGCGCCATTTGATACCAAAAGAAGATTCAAACAAGGTGATTCTCTATTGTGCGACTTCTTTAATCTAATGCTGGAAAAAATAATTCGAGCTGCGAACATCTACATCTCTGGCACAATCTCTTACAAGAGTGTCATGCTGCTGGCATACGCTGATGATATTTAACATCATTGGTACCTAGTCTAGTGATGAACGAGGACATAACGAAATACCTTGTGTCAACAAACAAAAAGTCACGACGTCTTGGACAAAATGTCACTGTTGACAATTACACTTTTGAAGTCGTCGTTTTAAAGGATTTCATCTAGCATCAACACTAACCGGTATTACTACGAGCTCAGTCAACAATTGAGAAGCAGAACCCTCTCTCTACGGACAAAAATAACGCTCTATAAGTCTCTCCAAACTCCCATCCTAATGTAAGGCGCTGAGATGTCGACATTGACCACCAACGATGAGAGGCTGTTGCGAGCGTTCGAGAGGAAGATACTCCGCAAGATCTATGGTTCAGTGTGCGTGGACAACGTGTATCGTATAAGATGGAACCATGAGCTGTACACCGACATTGACGTAGTCAAGCGCATAAAAATAAAGAGGCTTCGCTAACTGGGTCATGTTGAGCGAGTGAAAGAAAGTGCTCCGGCTAGAAGGGTGTTTTAATAGAGCCATGGAGGTGGAACGCGCAAAAAAGGATGACCTAATCTCCGTTGAAAAGACCAGGTACAAGGCCTGACTACAGTTGGCCTTACAAACTGACACCGTCGCGCGGATTGCACAAGGGACTAGCGATGCTTTAAGGAGGCGGCCAAGGCCGATCATCGGTTTTAAAGCCAACTAAGTAAGTAAGAACTCAGGCCCCTGGCGTACCAGTCCAGCATATAACCACTACACCACGGCGCCCACTGGATATGAATAATAATATAGGATTGGAATTGCTGTAATCGCACCGCCCATCAAGCTATCTATGTTTTGGTTTTCGACGTTGAAGATATAAAAAGGAATGATTGTCAGTTACATACGACTGTGAAGTTAAATCGAGGTAATTTTGCATTAGAAATAAAAGCTTTCAAACTATTTCTAAATGTATATTGCTCAACAGATTTTGAAATATATAGTAGATATACAGTAAGTGTAAAGAGAAGTTAGGAGAATCTACACACGACTTAACTTGAGGCCCTTAGCTAAAATAATCGAGTCATGCTTATTTCTAGCAGACATTTTCTAGAAAGATTTGTGGTTCTTGACTAATATAATCGATGATATGGCTAGATGTTAAACATTGTTTCCCTCATTTACTCATATTTTTTTATATGATTTCATTTGCATTCATAGAATTCATAAAACGTTATACATTTGAGAAACTAATGTGAGTATTAAACTGGCAGTTTCAGACTAAAAATTCAGTAGAAAATCTATGAACTATGAAATAAATTTTAGTTTTCTACATATGTACGCGACATTTAATACAAAGTGAATTTCTAAAATTTGTTAAATGGTGATGTATTACAAGTGTGCAGTACACATGTCAAACAACAAAGGCGACAAATTCGTATATGTCAAGTTTTAACAATATAATAAATTACATAATACTATATACTTAACACAAATTACGTTAATTATATTAAATGTCAACCACCCAAAAATGGCAGTTGTAAAGTAACATAGAAAATAATGCAATTAGTGTGCGACCGACGACACATAACATAATGACGCAATCGAAAAATATTTTTCAAATGAAAAGAAATTCACAGAATTTTAAATATTTTTAAAAAATCCAAAGAACATATTCTTAACATATGCATTTTATGTAAAAGCAAAGTAAATAATGTGTAATTATTATTTTGTACATACCTTCGTAATTGACCTGACCATCACCATCGATATCAGCTTCCCGAATCATTTCATCGACTTCTTCGTCTGTTAACTTTTCACCCAAATTTGTCATGACATGACGCAATTCAGCCGCTGAAATGAAGCCATTACCATCCTTATCGAATACTCTGAAGGCTTCTCGAATTTCTTCTTCGCTATCGGTATCCTTCATTTTACGTGCCATCATTGTTAAGAATTCAGGGAAATCAATTGTGCCGTTGCCTGAACAAAAAAAAAAAAACAAAATTAATTAATTATATGATTCATGTTTCTTTTTAAATAAAATGAAAACAACAAAAACTGGATCAGATATATTTTTATATTTCTAATCTGATCTCAACATTTTTGTATGCTTCAAACTTTAATTCGTTTAAAGAATCTTCTATTTACGTTCAATTTAAAAGTAATCATCACTAGATGGCAGCACTGACTTGCATTTCAAATCAAATTACAATAAGCTAATCACCAATAGATGGCGCTAGTGGCTTGTTTACAGTTTTAGCAGCACTGAATTTATGTTTCATTTTAGAAGAAATCCCAGAACATAATTAATTTTCGTAATTAAATAAATAGATAATTAAAATAAAATTACATAAAATATTTTAAAAAATCGTTTCTTTTGTTATTTTTTATTTCTATGCTATTCTTACATCAAAATGCTGTTAGTAAAAAATTATGACACATTTCTTCGCAGTCATCGGTATGCAATCATTATTATTCCAAGTATTTTCTTTTCTACACCTGATGTCAATATCTAAAAATAAGAACGCATAAAAGAAAATTTATTCCCCCAAAGATTAAATAAAGTGTGAGCGATTTCCCTTGGGCATACATTGAATTAAACAAAAGATTTTTATATCTTACAAAAGTATAAGTTATTTATGTGTTCTTTAGAATTGGTTGCAGTGAACTGAGAAGATTATCGCATTTCATAGAATAAATACAGTGGCAGTCAAGACTGTCCACAACGTATAACATTTTTTTGAAGCACAATAACTTATTAAAAATGTTGGAAAATCAGCATATAATCTTTCAGTTGAAAACAAGTGGAAACATTTTTTTTTAAATCGGTTATCTTCAGGTCACGCATGGAGCTTAAATTTACTGAAATTTCGACCGAAACTGCGGATTTTATTTTATTTAATTTTTGACATTAAAATTTTTGACATTTTAATAAGCAAAATTATTCTTTCCATTTTTATTTTTATCAAAAATTCTACATTTTGACCGCTCGTGCGGGTCTAATTAATATTCATTAATTTGAAAAATTATTACAGATAACTACTACAAAGAAAAGCTCATGAAAAATAAAATAAATTCACCAATTTTGATCGAAATCTCAGTATTTTCTAATTCTAAGATTTTATCCAATGTCAAGCAGTTATTTTTTCTAGCAGCTTTTCAGAGCTTTAAAATTTGTGTTTTCCAACATTTAAAGTTATTATTGCTTTTGATACCCGTCGGATAGTACCCGCAAACACAAATACCCGGGTACCCGAGTACTCGAAAATGAGGATATTACTCTATCTCACGGGTACCCGACCTCTTGGGTATCCGAAAATTTACGGGTAATACCTGAATTCAAGTACCCAAGAATTACTTGAAATCGGATACCCGAAAATTGTTTGGCTAAACGAAATATGGCTCTACGACGTTTTGGGATTATTTTCGTGCAACTACTACTACTACTTTGTCTACAACTATTTACTACTTTTACTATTATGTTTCAGCTTTTATTTTCTACTACTATTTCCCAGTACTTTTTATACTGCTATTTTAAAGGACTCATATTTTCGCACTTCCTCCAAAGACTAATCTCCTTCATTTTTGTAATTGTATATGTATATCATTATTGTAAATAGGAGAAAACAATAGCTTCGCCACCTTGTGTAGGTATTTTTTCAGACAAGTTATTTCATTTCTATTTACAAAAACTAATAGCAACGGGTACCCGAAAATTTACTGGTACCCGGATATTCGTGGGTACCCGGGGAAAACGAGTACCCTTCATAATAGTACCCGGGTAACACCCGAAAAACCCGGGTATCCGGGTAAAACCTAGGTAAACAATAGTTATCGTGATTCAAAAAATGTTGTACTTTATGCGCAGTTTTGACCGTCACTGTATATACGAGTTATTGATCTTATTAACACACAAAGCTAAGATTCTTCAAGCTAGGAAGTCTACTTAAAAAAATTAATGAGACCGATCGCTAGAGGGCACTACTTCAATACGAAAACTTAGGGAAATTGTGATAAAACTAAAAAAAAAATTATAAGAAAATTCTTAAATTTAACTCCTCTTAATGGCAAACCATTCTAGTGATGATAGGAGAGGTTAACAAAAAATCTTTAACCCTTTATAACTCGCAAATAAAAAGAGCTCTTAAATCATTCTCTATATGGAGCCCATGTGTGGAGTTTCAAGTAAAGCTTTAGCCCTTCTTCAAGTTGATATTTGAGTTAAGGTAGTAAGTCATGAAAAGCAGGGTTCATATTTGAACACACTCGAACTTGAATACCATATTTAAAAACTGAACACACTCATGTTCGTGTGCAATTGTGTTCACAAATCATATTCGTGCTCATGAACATACACTAAATATATGCACAGAACGTTCAATACATGACATGACATTAAACCAGAAATATTTTATTTGGATTAAATAAGAATATGTTCAATCAATATATAAACTTTCTGAAGTGTACTATATATGATTCATTGGGCATATCTGGGTTAATGAATTGTCATGTATTGAACGTTCTATGTTTATACTTAGTGTATGTTCACGAACACTAATATGATTTGTGAACACAATTGTACACGACACAATTGTGCACGAACATGAGTGTGTTCTGCTCATTTACACAGTGGGGTCATTGTGAGTCCAGCACAATAAACCATATTTCATTTTCGAACCATTCGCTTGAGCTGAAAATTGTGAAATAATCTTATTTTGATCCAGAAAAAACAGTTTTTGTGGGGAAAACTTGTCAGATGAAAAAGCATCAATAAAAATTAAGTTTTTAAAAACATCTCAGCGGTATACATAAAGCAACAGAAAATTGAGTATTGGATTTTTGGGGTGAAACTTATTTTAGTAAATTAGCCGTTTGAAATGATTTTGACAAATAAGGAATCGGCTTGTGGGAAAGGTCTCAACGAGATCTAACGATTGGCATCATAAATTTTTTGATTTTTAAGAAAATTAAATTAGCGTTTTAAAATTTACCAAAAAAAAGAAAAAACCGAAAAACTAATAATGGCGATTAAGAGTTTTCAAATACATTTCCCATAAGCCTAAACTTGTCGACTGATTTATAGGGCTTTATTGAGAGAAAACACAATCAAATGGTTAAACCAGCAACAGAAAAATTTTCCTTCAAAAAATTAGTTTTTGTAGATGAAAATAAAATTTTTTACAAATTTCCAGTTCGTAGTCGAACGCAGGCCTCACAAGGATTCAATGTGTCAAATCTCTGCTCCAAAAACATTGGCTGCATTCACGAAACTCATCAATTTCTAAACAGTTGTAAAATTCGATTGTGAATGGCAACATTTTTAGTGAGCAAGCGCCATTTTCAGTAGCGAAAAATTTCTATGATACTTTTCATCGGATGATTTTTGTACAGCGGCTTATGTTTACCTTTTTTTTCTATATATATTCTTTTGTTTATTATGTCTGCCATAATTGACAAAACATATTCATATTAACGCCATCGTCAAACATACTTTGCAAAAACATTAAATTAGTTATATCCATTATTTAAGTTTTTGGTTTTGTTAAAGCCGAAAAATAGCAAAAACTATTCACAATAGAATAGTTAACGTCAAAAAGTAGCAGCATGTTCACGACACGAAAATTGATGAGCTGCAACTGTTAAGCAATTGATGATGGTCGTGAATGCAACCATTGACTTTTTTCGCCCTTATGCCCGGTTTTCACTATGTCAATTTCAATCAAATTTGTCAGCATGTTGGCAAATTTCATATGGGAAATTCTCTCTTTTTTTCTCTTTGATGGCAAATATGACATAGTGAAAACCAAGCATTACTCTCCATCTATCTAACTATTCACATCTGAACACTCAAGTACTGAACATGTTTGATCTTTTCACATATGTCCACGCCAAATTGGCACGCTTTGTTGTGGTCACCACGTCACCCCTAGTCATAAGACCAACAAATTTTTTACTGGGATTTGTTTACAATGCTGTTAGTTGATAAATTTTTCATATTAATTGATCGCAAGTTGGTGATTGTGTGCACAATGGAAGCTGCAAATAGAAAATTGATTGTGAACAAATTTATTGAAAATCCGACGTGGCTGGTTCAAAGATTGCGAAAGTGTTAAATATTTCCAAAAGAACGGTATGTAGAGTTATAAAACGATATAAAGAAACTCTTAGTGTTGAAAGAGCTAAAAAAGTTGTGAACAAAACGGGAACCACCAACCTAAAATTAAAGGCAAAGATCTTGAGGTCCATCAAAAGCAATCCCGGACTATTGGATAGCGATCGTGCCAAAAAATTCAATACCAGCAAAAGTACTGCTAAACGAATACGCATAAAAGCTGGGCTAAAGTGCTATCGTGCTATAAAATATCCAAATAGAACAGACAAACAGAATTTGCTGGCCCAAAAACGTGCTCGTCTTCTTTATAATAATGTTTTGACCAAATTCAATGGATGCATTATTGTAGATGACGAATCATACGTAAAATTTGATCTTTAACAGCTTCCAGGTCAAAAATTTTATATGGCAACGAATCGTGGTAATGTACCCTCAAAATTCAAGTACATAAAAATGGATAAATTTGCAAAGAAAGCAATGGTGTGGCAGGCTATTTGCAGCTGTGGTCTCAAATCCAGGGCATTTGTGACATCCTCTTCTATGACGTCTGATATTTACAGTTGAAGTTTTGGCCTGATTTAGCCAGTTGCCACTGCTCTAAGAAAACCATGGATTGGTATCAGACAAATAAAGTAGATGTAGTGCCCAAATATATGAATCCACTCAATTGCCCCCAGCTTCGACCGATCGAAAAATACTGGGCTATTACAAAATATAAGTTGAAGAAAAATGCAGCCATTGTCAAAAATGTGAATTCAATGTTACTAAAATGGAACCAAATAGCCGCAAAAGTATCCAGAGCGGATGTTCAAAAGTTGATGGAGTCCATTAAAAGGAATACCAGGAACTTTTTGCACAGCAAAGAAATTTAAATCTTTTAATATTATAGTATTAAAACACAATATTAAACTTATCATTTAATGCATTATGTTATTCTGAGTGTTCTGGTTAAAAAGATACAGCAACTTTCCTGCGTGCCAATTTTACGTGAACCGCGCTTTATTACAGAGGTGTGAAAAAATCAAGAGTATTCAGTACATAAATGTTCAAATAAGAACCGATAAAAAAAAATTGCAAGGAAAAGAAGAGTGAAACATTTTAAAAACTCCTTTGGCATAAATGTGTGGACAAGAAGTCAATTTGAATCAATGAGAAACCTCATGAACAGTTTACATTACGAAAATTTTGCTAATAATAAATTGAATTTAATAATCGTAAAAAGTTCGCTTAATAATATTCAATATTAAAACAAACGATATGAGTAATGAACACATTAAAAAGTAATAAATTAATGGTAGCAACATTTATGAACTTTTCGTACTGAACTTTCCACATATATTAACATATATTTTATTATTATATATTTCCAATAAACAAATTTTAATGGGATGGGTGGATGGTTTGGCTTTTAGGATTACTATTATTTTTTTTTGTCATTTTATTAACAATACTATCGATATTGAAAAAATTAATAATTCAAATGGAAAGGAATTTTTATGTTCATATAGTAGAATGGATTATTATTGTAATATTGTAGGGCTATTACTATATGAATACATACATTATATAAGTATTTCAAGTAAATTAATATTAAATAACTGATTTATTATGGTCATTTTCATATATAATTGTTAAAATTTAGAACACAAAGTATAATGGACATATGACACGAAAAGTGGTAAACAAAAACGATTACCTTGGTGATTAGAAAAAAATAATAAAAATAATAATAATAAAATTAAAGCGTTAAAGGGAGTTTTAATAAAAAAAAATAAAAAAAATACAAAAATGTTTAAAGTTATAGAAAATAAATGTTTTCAATTAAAGACTCAAAGGCAAATAAAAATATTAGGAGGAGAGAAATGATTGAAGTGTTTAGGGTGTGTGTGGAAAGGAGTTCTATAAAAGAAAGGAGTGAGAACTGCTCTTCAAGCCTAGTGAAAGATATCATGGGGTTTGTAAAACAGTTCCAGATATACATATCAAGTTAGATGAAGTGGATATGCCAAGCAAATTCTATAAGAGTTCGAAAATCAGATATAATTAAATACTTTAAAGAAAAAATTACAGAAAAAGAGCAAAAAGCAATAAGTGAAGTATACAAAGGAAGGTTCTCTTCAGAAGTTTAAAAATCACAATGATTTCTTAATATAATGAAATACTTTAAATTAAAAATAAATCAAATGAAAATAAAAATTTTGTGTATATTGCGCAGATAGAAAGAAAAAAAAATACATATTTAGATAGTATACTATATTATTTATAATAATAGAATGCAACAAAACAACACAAATTCAATATACAATTTCATACATGAATATATTTCAAAATAACGTAACTACATACTAAAAATTCTTTCAAAAAAAAAAAAAAAAAAAAAAATAGAGAAAAAAAAATAACAACACAAAAATCTATATATAATAAAATTCAAAGAGTAGTTGCAACCACAGACGATGGACACATGACGGAAACATTAAAAATTCATTATTCAAGAAGCGTCGCTTGTTGTTGGAGAAAATTAAAAATCTATTTTTTGAGTAGCAGCAGTAGCAACAGTAAGCAAAATGCCAGACAGACGACGATGGTGAAGACGACGACGACAACAACAAGTAAGGAAAAGAAAATATATATATGACTGAAAGAAAAAGCCAGACCAAATCAAACGGCTGGACGGTTGGTTGGGAGAAACGTAAATGAACGCTGCAGAATGTGCATGGTAGAAATATGTAGAACGGACAGGGGGACAGGCACAAAAATTGTGATTGAGAGATAGAATGAAGGGGACACATTCGTGCAGGCAATAAACGCATAACGCAATCTATAACAAAAAAAAAAAAAAAAAATTCTGCAACAGCAAACACTACTAAAATCGGCTCCTACAACGCCAATCTAACGAAGAACTACACAAGTGGTATATCATCATCAGCACACGAATTAAAAAAAAAAAAAAAAACAAAAGACTTTCTTGGTTATTAATAAATGAAATACCGTCATGAAAAACATTAAAATTAGCACTTTATGCGAAAAAAAAAAAAAAAATTAAGAAAGAAAATAATTACACTATATTATAACGAACGAACATGGGTACCCACCCAACACTGTGTATATTTAGTTAAGGTGCCAAAATACCAATCCCAAAAAAAAAAAAATGAAATAAAATAAAATAAAAATTTAAGCAAATATGTAGTTATTGAAATTCAATTTGTCATAGCGCTAAAAGTAGCAAAAATATTATTTAAGAAAGAAAAAAAAAAAATCATAAATTCTTAAAGACTCTCACGCATGGCTTAGTCTAACGAATGTCTATGTCTCTTGTCTACGGACATCGTCAGAATTTTAATTTGTAAGAAGAAACAGACACCAACTTTATATTGCAATGGCGACTAACAACAGCAACTATGTACATACCAACCAATCAACAAAAACACCCACCAAGTACAACAACAAACAGAAATATTAAAATAACTAACGGGAGAAGAACAAGAGACCGGCCACCAACCAAACAGTAAATTCTTTTTGGGGAAATCCTCAACCAAACAATTTTTTTGCTAAAAATAAAATTCCAAATTTTTCCTATATCTAACAAAAAAAAAAAAATTATTAACATATTTTTCTAAAAACAAAAATTTATAATCTTTTTGGCAGCAATTTGTGTTTCAATAATTTCAGTGATTTTTTTTTTTTTTTGTGTGTGTTTTTGGAAGAGTATCGGCAATTGTTGGTGTTGTTTTTTTTGTGTGTGTGCAACGCCCTCGCACACTAATTTTAATGAATATTTTCATACAATTAGAAAAAAAAAAAACAAGAAACGAAAAGATTTAAAAAACAGAACAATTTTTTTTTTTTGTTCAAATTCACTAATAAAAATTTTCCCTAAATTTTGTATTCATTATTTTGCTATTTTTCTAAAAAAAAAAAAACTTTTAATTGTGAAAATGGCGTTTAAGATTTCTTTTTGTTTTCTTTCATTATTTTTTTTCTCTATTGTATTTGCACTTGTCGTAATTTTTATTGTTGTTGATTTTGTAAAAATTTTTAATAGTTCCTTTGAGTGTACAATAGAGTAGTTGAAAGCAGAGCAACAACAACAATAGCGACTATAAACGACAACATTGTTGGCGATGATGATGATGAGGTCATGGTCGAGTACATTTCTCTTTATTTTTCCAATCAACTGCCAAAAATAAAATACAAAAAATCTTTTCATTTTTTTTTTAATGATTGTTTGTGTGCATTGAAATTTCCATGAAAAGAAAATATAGAAGCACACAAGATTTCTTTTTCTCTCCATTTTTTTTTTTTTTACATTTTTGGCTCAATTTTGCAATACAAATTACAATTTATGTGAGGTTGGCGTTGATTTTGCACCTTGGGGAAAACCTTTTTCCATCAACCAAAAGCCAGACATCATCAATAGCAAGAGGAGAACCAGCAGCAATGGTTGAAAAGTTTACACAATCAATTGTTAATTAAGAGCTGCCAAAAACTTATACATACTTAACATCACTAGCAAAAAATAGAATTTGCTTTAGTGGTCAGAAAATATATCGGGCTTGAATGTAATGAAAAGTTAGAAAGGGAGAAGAAACAGGAGAGATATTTTTTGTGAAGTTAGAGTATCTTTTATGAAAAAGGATAAAAAGAACAAAAATGTAAATATAAAAAATAAAAAAATAAATATAAAAAATAAATACAAAAACAAATAAATACAAAAAAATAAAAAAATATTAACAAAAAAAAAAAGTATATACAAAAAAAAAAATAAATATATGCAAAAAAAAATAAATATATACAAAAATAAATATATAAAAAAAAAATAAATATATAAAAAAAAAATAAATACAAAACAAAATCGTAAACAAGTTAAAAAAAATACAAAGAAAAAATAGATACAAAAAAATAAATACAAAAAAAAAAAATAAAAAATAATAATAATAAATATAAAAAATAAAAAACTAAATACAAAAACATAAATATAAAAAACTAAATACAAAAAAAATAAATATAAAAAAAAAATAAAAAACAATAAAAAAAAAATAAATACAAAACAATAAAAAAAAAAATAAATACAAAACAATAAAAAAAATAAATACAAAAAAAAAAAAAAAAAATAGATCCGAAAAAAGTTAAAAAAAAATTTGAAGATCTTGAAGGGGCCAAACTCCTTTGTGAAAGCAAAATTTATTTTAAAGGCAGACTTTTCTTACGACGAATCCGAGAGGACCCTCTTACCCGCTGCAGGGGCACATCCGCATAGCAAACGGATCGTTGCCCGAAACAGACACAATTCGGACTGTTCTGCGTAACGCGGCATGTGGGTGAGTGAAGAAAATATCCAAAAGGTTTTCCCAACTTCTTTACGAAGGCCTAATTCGTGAAGTTAGAACTCTTTTAGAAGGCCGAACTTTTTTAAGAAGGCCGAACACTTTTGGAAAGGCTGACGAACTTCTTTGGGAAGGCTGAAGAACTCTTTGGGAAAGCCGACCAACTCCTTTGGAAAAGCTGAGGAACTTCTTTGGGACGGCTCTCGAAGTTCTTTGGAAAATCGGACGTACTCCTTTGGGAAATCAGACGAACTCCTTTGGAAAGACTAAAGAACTCTTTTGGGAAGGCTAACGAACGAACTCCTTTAAGAAGCCTAACGGAAGAACTTCCTTAGGAAGGCTGACGAACTTCTTTGGGACGGCTGACGAAGTTCTTTGGGAAGGCTGACGAAATTTTTTGTGAAGGCTGACGATCTGCTTTGGCAAGGCTGAAGAAGTTCTTTGTTTAGGCTGACGAAATTTTTTGTGAAGGCTAACGATCTGCTTTGGGAAGGCTGAAGAAGTTCTTTGGGAAGGCTGGCGAGCTCCTTTGGGCAGACTGAAGAACTCTTTCGGGAAGCCTAACGAACGAACTCCTTTAAAAAGCCTACCGAACGAAATCCTTTAGGAAGGCTGACAAACTTCTTTGGGATGGCTGACGAAGTTCTTTGGGAAGGCTAACGAACGAACTCCTTCTGGAAGGCTGACGAACTTTTTTGGGAAGGCTAACCAACGACCAACTCTTTTGAACGGCTGACGGAGTTCTGTGGGAAGGCTGGCGAGCTTCTTTCGGAAAGCTGGCAAACTTCTTTGGGAAGGCTAATTAACTCTTTGGGAAGGATAATATTTTACATAGAACAAAAACAAGGCAAACGAAGTGGATGATCAACTTTTTGTTTCAAAACTCTTTTAAACATTATAGAAAAGTGTGGACTATCTGAAAAGTCAGCCACTGTGTAAGAAAGCTTCTTAAATCAAAAGATTTGGCGAAGAAGTTCAACTTTTACTCAACCTTCCTTACCGATGTAAATCTCTTACATTTTCACCGTATGTTATGAGGCAAAAAAAAAATTTAAGGGTCAAACAAATTAAAGCCGCCCCCTTCTAGTACCTAAAACTATATGTTTCTCGAGAGATTCGAAACCATAAAAAAATACTTCAGCTAAAAGAGAAGTTCTACTTTGGCAAAGTTAGTTTTAGAAATACAGAAAAGAGGGCAATCCATACCCTATTCTCAATACCCAAAAGCGAAGGTAAACTGAACCCTTCATTATGACATGTAAAAAACGTAATAATTTCTATAAAATCTATTTGTCCTTCAAATCCTTTCCAACCTAATCCGTTAAATAAAAGATATATTATTTTATTGATACCTAAAATGTTAATCATTTATTATGCAGCAGATACTTAGAAGCAATTTTATTGTTTTGCGCGTAATTTAAATGTTATTTTTAAATCGCTTTGTATATTGTATTTAGTATTAATATGTTTGAATATATTATTAGCAATTAATTTCATAGCATATAAGTAAAAACAACAACAACAAAAATCGGATACTTATATGAGATTGTTAAAAAATACTGGCATGGCAGGCAGCAGCGAATCGGGCAGTCACACTACAACACAAAATAAGTATATCTGTACATTGTCTGTCTGTGGGCACGTCTGCTCACTAGCTCGCTGCTGACACAATACATTCTGATCCCCGCCGACCCACACACTTTTGAGTTTGAGATAAATACATTATTACTTGAATTTTCTTTTTCTTTTTTTTTTTTTTTGTTTGAAAGAAAAATAAATTTGCTTAGCAATAAATTTTATACACGCTTAAGAAAAAAAAAATTAAAATAAAATAAAATGAAAGGAAACAAAATTTTTGGTTCTTCTATGAATTTTGGCATAAATTTCAAATAAATTGCTATATTAAAAAATATAATTTAATACAATGTCTAAATAAAATTAATGCAAATCCTTTTGGAAAAAATATAAAGATAAAAATTAACACATACATACATACAAAATAAGATTAAGCAAACACAAAAAAACAAACCTCCTTACTTTACATAATAAAATACAAAATATGCAAGAAAAAAAACATGGGAATATGGAAGCAAAAAGCAATATTTGCCATAACAAACTGTGCTCTTTGCTCCTTTTTTCCGGTTCGCATTAAAAATGAAAAATTGAGCCTCCGATAAGCTTTATCAATCCTAATCACGCTGTGCTACAACGTTCTTCGTCCAATGATGCCTTAAGCGTTCAGCAACACCACCCAATCCATTTTTAAAGCCAATTTGGAAACTTTTTCCTGTACCAAGAGATAAAAACAAATCGGCGAAGAAAAAAAAAAAAAGGAGAAAAATTGCAACTGAACTGCTGCTATTATTTTTCGAGTGAAAAAGTTTATTTGCCTACCACTGACTGACACATCTCCAATTCTGTGACTGAATCGGGTTAAGCCAAAGGAAAGATAATACCTTCAAAAAAAAAACAAGGCAAAAAAAAATTATTTCGCATACGTTGCTGCTACCGCCACCAACTAACGAATCCTAGAAAATTTGTATGTATAAGTAGCACAAAAAAAAAAAAGTCTAGACACACATACACACACATATGTATGTATGTATGCAGCGAAAAAATATATTTGCACGTGCTTTTGTTTGCAGGAGGAGCAGCAGCAGTAGAAGACAAAAAAAAAATATGGCAACTCATCAGAGCTTGCAGCATTTCGGGTTTTCGTTTCTTTTGAGTTGTTGTTTTTTAACAAGCATATTTTCTTCTTCTTTTCAGCTATTTATTTTTATCTATGACATAAAATTTTATATGCTCCATAAATTGCATTGCAGTTAAAGCATGGAAAAATGATAGGCAATTTGAGTTTACTATGTATGTATATATTTTTTTTTATTTGATTTATCGATTGTAAGATAAGAAGAAAAACATATTTCATAAATTGGAGCACAAACAACAATACAAAACAGCAGCAGCAGTTCGCAGTAAAATGAAATTGCTTTCTATGAGATTGAAGTGAAAGTAAGTAAAGAAAGTAGTAGGAAATGTTAACAGAAAAAGGTTAAAAAGATAAAGATAAAAAAAGAAATAATGGTATATATGCCATCAACTTGTAAAATTGAGTTTCCTTTTCTTAATTAACACCAGATGGCGATAGCATCAGTTTATTGTGTGCAGTATTGCGAAAATATTTGAAAATCACTGAAAGAAAACACATGAACTTGTTGGCTGAGAGAGAGAGAGAGAGAAAAGTGGGGGTGTATTAACAGTATTTTTATAATTTTTTACAATTGAATTTGAGAATCAACGCAGAAAATCAACGATTCGCTCTCAAAGAAGGTGCAATTAAATTTTTTCAAATATTGTATTGACAAATAAAAGAGCTAATTAGTGACAGTAGAACTGAAAAAGAGAATGCCAACTTCAGAATCCCTGAATTGTTTGTGATTCGTAATGACTTTAGCGCAGCGGTTGCCACTTAGGGCGATGTTACACGATCAATGTTTTGCTGCCAAACAACGCAAAGGGTGGCAAAGAAAAAAAATGTATTTATAAGTTAGTAAAAAGTGTAGTATTTTTCATTCAATATTAGTATTTTCCAATAAAATGTAACAGCGCAGCTTCAGCAACCCCATTTTATTTGAAGTGATGCAGGTTTTTTTCGACAGTAAAAAAATTTGAAGTGAAATGTGTTCATCATCTCTTTTGCTCAGTGTTCATTTTTCCAAGCAACAACAATTGCATTGTTTGACAGCAAAACATTGATCGTGTAACATCGCCCTATGGAAATGAGCTCTGTACGTGTGAAATTTCTTACACTCATTTGCCTGCGTTCCTGTCTTTGGCCTATGCTGCTTTAGAGTTAAGAGAATGAATGCACAGTTATTCAAGTAAAGAGACCACACAAAACATTTTTATTCTTTCATTGAATGTGTTGAGTGAAATGAACTCAATCTTTCTCTTTAATAATTATCGCTCGAGAGTGCGTTCCTCAAATAATCGCATAAGACTGCTCTTAGTTTTTCGCTTCTATAATATTTCTCACTCGATAACGGTACTACATATTTTGTACTCACGAAGCAACTTATTGAGAACAGCTCTCTGCATCGCCGTTCATTATATGATTTTCTATCCTTTTCTATTTCATGGACTTTAACTTGCAATATTATTTGAGTCAAGTTTATAAAAAAAAAGTTTGCAACTTTAATTAGTAGGTATAGTAAATTTGTTATAAGATTAAATTAAGCTATTTTTTAAGATTAAATTAAGCTATTTTTTACTTGATTTAATTTTGAATTTTGAAGTGAAACTTCTTTAGCGAATCAAAAATTTTAAAACGGAAAATTCAATGGGAACGAGCTTTCATTACACGCAAAAGAAACTAATAAGAAACGAAGTTATGCTGTTGTTAGTGTTTAGTGAACGAAGTCATATGGGGATCGGCTACATACAATTTTGTACAATCAAGCAGTGTATTCTCATATACTTTAGAGAGAGAGCTTGATTCCATATAACTAAATTTTCTTCTCGTGTTATATACGTATACTACGTCGTGTTTATGCCGATAAGTATAGAGAGAACCAACAGAAAAAAAACTTCAGAAAATAGAAAGAGGAAGAGTACAAAAAATTCAACAACAATGGTCACGTGTAGAATCGTATTTTCATTGCACTCATACAAAACCAGTAAGAAACGAAGTTATGCAGTTGTTATTCGGCTACATACAATCAAGCAGAAAGTTGTCTTCTCGCAGTTTTATCTCATGTGGTTGCAAAAACCTCAACGGAATGTGTTATAAATGTTTTCTAATAATTTTCAAATAAACTAAGAAGTTTCATTTCTATTGTGAGTGCCTGCATACACAATTTTTTTTACAAAATTTTAAACACCGATTGGTTTCATCTTTTTATGCTTTTTCAAATAAAAAATTCTAATCCCTAAAAGTAACTATTAACTGTGTTGAACTTCCTGAAGCACTGATCAAATTTGTAAGTGCATATCCATAATTTAACTCATTAAGTCCTAATGATGCGTATACGCACAAGAAAGAAGTAAATTTTAATGCAGATAAAAAAAAAAAGTCACCTGAACACGTAATCGCTATCACAGTTGTTCTAATGCGAAGAGAGAAACTTAAAAAAAAATTTAAAAAATTCGATATCATTGTTTGAATTTGTGACGATAAAGATTTGTGATTGAAGATTTTTTGCTTTTCAACGGGTTCGGTCTCGGACTTAATTATTTTTGCCTCGCAGAATATTTTGTAAGCGATTTGTCGAAATAAATCAGTCTGCAAAAAAAACAAACACTTGTGCCAAACATATTCTTCGCAAACCAAAAAAAAAAAACATTCATATGAACCTATACCCAGACTCACTTTGCTGCACTCTGTAACGATATGCGAGAACCTAATGCCTGGTTTTCATTATGTCAAATTCAATCAAATTTGCCAGCATGTTGGCAAATTTCATACAGAAAATTCTCTTTTTCTCTCTCTTTGGCAGGGAATATGACATAGTGAAAACCAAGTTTAAGAAAAAATAAAATAAAAAAAACACCATGAGAGTGCATGAGAGAGAGTAAAAGCAAAATAATTTATTGATTTCGCTCTTTTTCTTTACTGCGGCCATGGTGGTCACCTATACATGCACAATGATCAACTGAGAGCTCTCTCTATGGAAATGAGCTCTGTATGTGTGAAACTTCTTGTGCTCATTTGCCTGCACGCTACTCTTTAGCCTACGTTGGTTTATACTTTTTTTGTAATGATATGCTCACATGAAAGAGTACTCAAAAGAGTGTGAGTGAATTTTGATTGTGTGTATGAATGAAGACTTTAAAATGGAGAAAATAACAGTTTTAGAATAGAGCGAGTGCTACTGCTACTTTAGAATGCATGGAATGCTGAATTTAAAATACTGCCAGTTTTGACTTCAGAATGAAGAGAGTGCTTACTTCAGAAAGAAAGGAGTGCCCACTTTAGAAATGGAAAGTGTGCCCACTTCATTATGAAGGAAGTACAGAGACCTCATAATAAAAGAAACGCTAACTTAAGAATAAAGAAAACCCTGACTTTACAATGAAAAAAGTGGCGATTTTTAAATGGAGGGGTAATCCCGATTTTACAAAGGGGTGAGGGTCGACTGCAGAATGAAAGAAGTGCCGACTTGAGAATAAAGGAAGTGTCGATTTCAGTATGAAGAGGACCAATTTTATAATAAAAGGAGTATCATTTTCAAAATAAAGGAACTTCGGAATGAAGGAGGTTCCGACTTCAGAATGGAGAGCGATGATTTCAACATGGAAAGAGTCGGCTTCTGAATAGAAGCAAAACCGACTTTGAAATTGGTGAAATTTTGGATAATAGCCTACAGATATTACCAAGTGCATATTTCAGATGAATACGAGTGCTGATTTCAGATATGACGTAGTGTCAATTTTAAATGTAACTGCAGAATTCAGATATGTCAACATGCTGACTTCAGTATAGAAAGAATGCCCACTTCAAATTTATCAAAGAGCTGACCTCAGAATAAAAACAAATATCCATTTCAAAATTATAAAAACACCAGCTTCAGAAATGGTGGCGTACTGATTCTGCTTAGAGAAAGAGAATACAGTTGCCATATAAATGTAATATTCAGATTACCCGCCCTCTAGTTCATATACCACCCCCGGTTCCCTTTGACGTCACATCCCAGTAGAAACTGTTGGTAAATTATAAGCTTTCAACGGTTAGTTTGTTTCATAATTTCAACTTCACTTTATATAAACTAAATGATTTTTCAAGTTAAAAGCGAAAATTACGTTCAAGCTTTTACTGAGAATTTTAAAGTATTAATTAAATCTATCTATCTAGAAAAAAAAAACGAGTATTTATAAAGTATATATGTAAAAGTAAAGAAATCATATAAAATTAACAAGAAAAGAAAATTAAAGTTAAATTGGACATGGAAAATACATTTTCATTAGAAACAGCATTTCTATTTTGAGAATATATAGAGAAAGATAGAAAAGAGAGAAGGAACCCAACAAACAATTTACAAAATTATGCAGTGGTGACACTTTGAGTTAAGAATTTTTTATTTTTGCTTCTTTGACAGAGCCACAAAATGAAAAACAACAGTATTATTAAAACTTATTTTGGCATATTATTTATTCATTTCCTTTACTTAAGCTAAAAGCATGCAGCATTTTTGTGTTCATTTTTGGGATGAGCAGCAGCAGCGTATATCGCAAGCTATGACAAATTTTTAACTATTATTTTTTTTTTTGGTTTTGTTGGTTCAAATTGCTTTACAGCACGTCAATTCCTAAAAATTTTACGCAGCCCCACCCAAAAAAAAAAAAAAACACACACACACAAAAAGCAAAGCAAAAAAGAAAGGTATACAAGTGCAACAACAATGTGTTCAAATATGGTCAACAACGAAAACGAATGAAAAAAAAGAATAGGGAAGTTGAAAATTTCCAAAAACAAAAAATGTTTGGTTACCAACATCAAGTAGTAAAAGAATAATGAAATGGAGGAATAACAAGTAAGAAAGGAAGGAAGTAAAGGGAAATAGAAGAAAACAAATAATAAGAGCAAAAATAAGTTAGAAGCCAGAAGAATGAAAGAAGTAAAAAGCCAAAGACTAAAGAAGGAAAAATCCAGAAAATTAAAAGAAGAACAAATCTAAAACAGTAAGAGAAGAACTCCATAAAAAACAGTTCTATATACATATGTATCTGTACATAACAAAAAAACTTCGCTATACTATACAAATACTAATACACAAGAAGTTTTTACTTTTAGCCATGTCACCATCATCGCCTATTTTATACGCACGTGAATATTCCCGAAGCATTTTAAATAGCATAAAGAGTAGGCTCCTCTTTTCGTTGTATAATATTTGGCCAGCAAACCAGCCAGCCAGTCAGTCGACCGACCAGCAACCAGTCACAAGTCAGCCCAGCTAAAATGCGCATGTGCTATAGCTGCATAAATTTTAGATAAAAATCCAGGGTAAGCAGCAGCAAAATAGAGCAGAACATCGTGCAGAAAAGACAGAACCTCTAGCTCAAAGTAAAAAACAAGAAAACATATGTTATGTGTATAAATGGAGAGAAAGAAGCCCAAAGGAAAGAAAGAGGAAATTTATCATTCATACATTAAAAATGGAGTATATCTCAAGATGAGTAGGGTAGGTGCACAACTATTGAGGCTAAGAAGAAATATTAGCAGCAGCAACTCGGGAGAAAAATGCATACACTGAAAGGAGAATTTTTAATGAAAATTCGCTTGCAACAGCGCAACATTTGCAGCTTAACGAAAAAGTTACGCTGTCTGCCAACAACTGCTACTGTGCAGCAGTAGCAGCACCACCACCAACAGCTACTGGTGGTGGTGGTGGCACATGCTGCAGAGAAGATTTGCAGCGTAAAAGGAAAAGTGAAAATGGTTAGAATGAAATGTGTGCACATTATAGAGAAGGAAGATTGTTCCCACTGGGTGGTGGGAGTTGGCAGAATTACAAAAAAAAAAAAAAAATAGACATCGCAGAGCTCTAGATATACACATATACATATATATATAGAGAGAGAGAGAGAAAGAGAGTGAGCGAACGAGGGTATAGATAACGTAGAAAATTTGCCAATAATAGAAATTGCTGTTGTGAAATACATGTAGAGAAGTGTGACTTTGTTTTTTCCTTTTTTTTTTTTTTTTTTGCATGGAAGGAAGTAGGATAATTTGGCAACAATCAAATAAAAAAAAAGAAGAAAAGTGTTGGTAAACCTTGATACACAAAGCTCATACCAATTAAACAAAGATTGAAGAGCGTAAAAAAGCGTCAAATTACCAAATAGAAATTTAATTCCTTTCCTTTTTTTTTTCTTTTTTTTTGTTTGTTTTATATTATAAAAATGCTTGTCACTGTATGCCATAGTCACTGTCACAATCGTCATATAAATAATTTCTGCGCTACATACATATAACAAAGTGAAAATTTTGATTTTTCTTTTTTCGTCGTTGTTCACACAAAAAAGAAAATTAATTAATCTCTTATTAATACTAAAGCACACAGTGTTAACTTGGCTAAAAGCCATAGCATATCCCCTTAGATATTAATATGACGCAGAAAGACAAGGCAAGTCAACCCAGTAAGCAATAGCTTTTCAGAAGATAGAGATATTCCATTTATGGGTCGAACCTTAGTATCAGAGGAGTAAACAACTCAAGAAAAAAGGTTTGGCTATGAACATGATCCTTTAAAAAAAAAATAAGAAAACATCTGAAGAAAAAGTTCATAGGTAAGCAAAATTGAAAATGAAAGACACATAAGGCAGAGTTACTAAGAAAGTTGCAAGTCCCCTGAGTCAAGGGTTGCCATATTTTATTGAGAGAAATGTCAATCTTTTCAATGCAAAGTTACTTTTCTTTTCAAAATTTTGGGGTTGTTGCCGACCTAACCGCCCAGCTCAAGTTGCCATTTTTCATATTTTTGAAGCTGAAGAGCTCGGCCGCAAAGTCAAGCCAAAGAAGCATGAAACTCTTAAAAAGAAGAAAACTGAGGAAAGGGTATATGTAAAAACAATTAAGCAATGTAAGTACCCTCCTGAGCCTAGGTTTACTTGGTATGAGTTTTTTGACATGAAAAGGAGTAAAAAAAAAAGAAAGGGTACCTTACCTTACTAAACTTGCCAGAAAAACTAGTGGCTTTTTTCAAATAACACACAGGCCTGAGAATTTGAATTGCCCCAAACTAAAAGTAACCATTTTCCTATTTTTTTACTTTGAATCGGAGGAATATGGCCACAAAATTTTAACCTATCCCAACTCCAAAAATGCTGGCATGTATTTTTTTTCGAGAATCGACACTGTTTTTCTATAAAGAAAAAACAATTCTCCTCTCGAATCGATTTTTCAATCCGATATGATAGAAAATTTCGTGCACAATTTAAAGTAAAAAATATCTATGGGAAATATTTGCTTTATCGTGCTGAAGAACTCAGGGCTAACTCCAAACTGCTGGGAAGTAAGTAGGTACTCAACAACAAATGTATGCTAAAAATTTTGAAGATCTGCTAGCTATCACCAATGTAGACCATCCAGGTGATATATTAGCAAGCACCAATATGTGAAAATAAATGACAGAGGGAATGAACACACACTCCGTAAACCATCGCACGAAATCTACAAGCAAGGGAACCATCAAGGCAGAAGAAATGAATTGAAGAGGAAATACAGTCAACGTGACCGAATCAATAGAAATGTTTTATTGAGACCCTATGCTCCATAAAGAGTCAAAGGAAATAAGAAGAATTAGAATTAAAAATACTTCTAACACCAAAAAGAGAGTACAAAAGAGAAGAGTCTGAACAACGGAACATGCTCTCTTTTTTTTATAAACACATACATAGATGGCGTCAGGCTTGCGACTGTATCTGTCAAAAATTAGAATACAAACGATTTAATGAAACTGCAAAATTTCGCAACTACACGACTGCAGGACTACATGACCACATTTGTAGTTGCAGCAGTATTAAGATTTGACAGCAACAAAACAAAAAAAAAGAGAGAAATGAGAGCAGATAAACAAAACAGAAAAAAATGAAGAAAAAAAAAATTGATTTTGTTTTGAAATTCAACAGATGTTGTTGCTGTTGCAGTCGTTAATTAATTCCATTCTCACTACTACCGACTCCAATTGAGAGTGTTTACAGTTTCAATTATGCAGTCGCAAACCTTTAGTTCTCCCTGTGTTCATAACATTGAGAGTTCAATTGGTAAACCTACCTCAGCTTCTCTTTTTTTGCATGATCTTAGGCGGAGTTGAGTGAAGTTTTATAGACTTTTTGAGAGTAAACTGCTGATGCAAATAAAACAACAAGAAATTTACCGTTTCTCGTTCAAAGTAAATTACTCCCACAAAGACTTTCAGAAAGAAATTGCGGAAGTTTTCCTGCAGATTTATGTATTTGCGATTACGATTTAAAATTTTTTCAAAAATAGGAAGGTGTACTGAAATTGATATTTTTGGGCGTCATAAATCAGAATCTTCCGATAATACTCTTATTAAAAAAAGCAAATAGATGGCAATTTCTAGTACTAAGTGCTTCTTTAAAAAATTTTAGTGGGATATGAAAAAAAAAAAAAAGAAAGAAGAGATACTCTTCATTGCGGCGATTAAAAATAAAACGAAAGAAAATATAGCAACGAGAAAAATCTCTTTTTATTTATAAATTTTAATAGTTCATTTTTAAAAATTGTTTATTTCGTATTTATATCTGTTTGAATTTTTTCTGTATGTGCGATTTTGTCACCCAAAAATATAAATATGCATAAACTCAACGCCGACGACGACAACGACTTGTATGCTTGACTTGCTCCCTGTGACACTCTGCGACGACATCATATAAAAGCGCTAAATGTAAAGAGAGGGAGTGGGAAAGAGAAAGATCAACAAGACAGGGAGAGAAGCATAGCAGCAGCGCAAACATTTTGTCGTCTCGAGGTTTTTCACCTCTAATGAAAATATATATTTTTGCTTTTTTTTTCTCTCTCTTTTTATTGCATAAAATTTTCTTCATTTTTTTGTAAAATCGCACAATTTTGCATGCCATATAAATTTAGTGTGTTGTCAATTGTCAACAATATTAAAAAGGCGCAGCGGGAGGGAGGAGGAATAACAGCGCCAGAAAAGTGTAGAAAATGAAATAATGTGGAATGTGGAGCAGAAGCAGCACCAAGCATACGAATACTTTTCATTGTAAACAATTATGATTTAGCAAAATATAAGAAATGACGTCGTCGTAATGAATTCTCATCAATAGATGGTGGGTGATATGAACTTTATTTACCAACACTGGATGAATGAAAGTTTTAAAAACACTGGATAAAATTATATAAGCACTATTTTTCACTCATCACATACTTCACACAGACAACTATAAAGCGCTTAATGTAAAGAGAGGAAGTCTGAGAGAGAGAGAGAAAAATATCGACAATATAGAGAGAACCATAGTAGGGAAACCATTTTGTCGTCTCGAGGTAATTACTCTATAGTTTACTACGAATTCTTTAAGATTGTACAATTGGATCCTAAGGAAATCTTTCTTTCAGAGAAAATTTAAATCCGACAAACATTTTGTATGGAAAAAATTGTGAAATATTTTCATATATGAATTTAAATCAAAATGTACAATAATAATATAAAAATAATAAGTTAATAACTCATTTATCACTTTTCTGAAAAATTAAACAATTAATTACTTCAAGGGTAGAAAGAGGCAAATTCGCGGTAATGAATGTCAGGACTGAATGTGAAGCATGAAGGAAAAGTCATTAACACAAGATAATAATTATTTTGCTATATTTTGCACACCAATCATTTTTTTTTATACCATCACCGCCACATATTTTGGAAACAAAGCAAATTAACAAATTTAACGATATTTTAAAATCGTGAATATTATTTATTTTCTCACGAGATTTGCGTCAAAATAAATTTTCGGTTCTTATTTTACTGTAACATTTTGTTTTGTGCATTTTCCATGTCGTGATATTAATTTTATATATGTTTATATTTTGTTTTTATTTGCAATAAATTTTACTTTACTTTTATGTGTTAATTCGGTTTTTTTTTTTTCTTTTCTTTTTTTTTTTAGTTTTGCAATATTCAGCAAAAATTAAAATATGATCTCAGCAGAAGAGAACAAAACCACGAAATTATTTATACTCACTGTTATGTACTTAAAGTATATTACATATGTACACAACTTATTGTTGTTGTTGTATCTAAATTATTTATATAAATTTGCATGCTATCATGAATTATTTATGTTGATATTTTTTGTGTTTTTATTGTTGATTTTACAAATTTTAATATTCTTTCGTGAATAAGTAGGTATAGATGGTTAGTATATACATATACAGTGCGCGTAATGTAAATGATTTCATATGTAGTTATTAGGTTAGTAATTAGTTTTTGTAATTGAATAACCGTAAAAGTTAGTTTAAGTGGCTGTCCTGGAGCATACTTAGTCTAGAACGGTCCATTTTAGTACCACATGGTTGGACCTACAGCTAAAAGACAGTTCCGAACGGCGTAGAACTGCAAAAGAATGCATTCATTTCCCAAATTAATTCATTCATTGGAGTAACACAGTAAACGAATAACTCTTTCTAATTGATATTCTCCAGATTTTAAGAGAATGCACTCTTTTTAAGAGTGCATTTAGATTGCATTCTTGTTTACTACTCCCTTCAATACATCATTGATTGAAATCAATTGAATTTATACCAAATCGTAGCCAGTAGTAAAAATTTGCATATTTTGAAGTCTCACTGAATGATTGATGTTTCTTGGAATACAGTCAATTAAATGATTTTTCTGACTTAACATTTGAAGTCATACGTGATATGAAGTCAATGGAATTCAACAAGACCGCAATCAAATGAATGTGAAAAAAGAATGCTAGATGAATGATCCATCATTGTCTTCAAAAAGAAATGGGATTCCATTTACTTTTTTCTAAATTAATTCATTCAAAAAAAAAAAAAAGGAATCACTCGAAAAAATGAATCATTCAAATAAAAAATTCTGAAAAAAATGAATCAATCGAAAAAAACAATCCAAGAAATGGATAATGGAATTATACAAAACATCAATAAAAAGAAACGAAAAAAGAACTTTATAATTATGTGGATATAAAAGAATTTCATCGATTGTTCTTCCACAGTCCCAAACCTTCTATTTGAATTTTCAATACTCAATTGACAGGCTGAAACAAATAGGATGTAAAAAATTGTATTTAGTGAAACTGACATAAAAATGTTTGAGAGCAAAAACGAAATAACAAAAACAGAGAGCGAAGTGAAACAAAGCCAGTTGTTGGAATGTTCCGTTTTTTCTCTGAAATATTGTTATTCCGTTTTTGCCCCGAAATTTTTAAAGCTGCGTTTTTGCGCTCAAGACATTTGATTATTCAATTAGGTTAAAATGTTATATTTGTTTGTTGAGTACGACGTTTTACTGTGAAACTTTCGCTGTCATAAATTTTCTCAATTTTGTACACCGTTCCAGGCCAGGCTGAACTTCTTTTACGGCTGCCTTCTTCAAATTCCTTGTTTGAAAGTGAGATGCTCGCCAAGGGCATATATTTTAGTGGTAGAAAGGATAAACTGTCTAACTCGACTCGAAATATTTTTTATTATAAATATTAAACTGGTTCAAATTTTTAAATAATTTAATTATAATAATTTGCTTTTTATTATTAACTATTCTGCCCGGAATAACCGCATGTCTTGGGCACTCAAACACAATAAAGAAAAATTAGGGGCAAAAATGGAATAATAATATTTCAGAGCAAAAACAGAACACCGCGTATTTCGTTTTTGCGCTGAATGTATTTTATTTCACTTTTACACTTAACTGTGATTATTTCACTTCGCTCTCAGTTATTGTTACCACGTTTTTGCTATCAAACATTTTTATGCCACTTTCATTAAACACAATTTTTTACATTGTATTTGTTTTCAGCCTGTCAATTCTTGGTGAATATATTTGGACTTTGTTTATTAAACTTAAAACTTAAACTTTTCGAAAAGATTCTTTAAACGATTTTTCATTGATTTCTTTAACTAAATAAAATATATATTTCTTTTTAATTCTATCACTTACCATCGGCATCGACTTCATTTATCATATCCTGTAATTCAGCTTCTGTGGGATTTTGTCCCAGTGATCGCATGACTGTTCCCAATTCTTTTGTTGTGATGGTACCATCGCCATCTTTGTCGAATAGCGAGAATGCCTCTTTGAATTCGGCGATTTGTTCTTCTGTGAGTTGATCGGCCTAAAAAAATGAAAATTGAATAGAAAAAATAAGTTTAAAATGTGCATTTTTTAGGCATTTAAAAAATTACTTTTAAGAAATTTTCAAAATTAAATTTTAATTTTAAAATTTTACAAAAAATAAAAACTAAAAATTTTACAAAACATAAAAAGTAAATATTTTACAAAACATAAAAAGTAAAAAATTCACAAAAACGAAATATAAAACTTTTACAAAATAAATATTTATTTTTATGTTTTTGTTAAGATTATCACAGTAATCTCAAATGACTAAAAAGGTCAAACTCAAAAATGTATTTTTCTATAGCTTTTGTCTTCCCAATTCTGTTGTTGCTCGTTGACGCTGCTAAAAAGTAAGAAGTAATGTCAAATCTGCACAAATATATATATTTTTTTCGAAATCGAAAACGAAAGCGTGTGAAATATATTTTTCAAATAAATTTTCACTTCTATGTCTAATTGCCTTTCGGTGTATGATGTACGTATATACATCAAACAAAAATACAAAAAAAAAATCATTCGATTGCGATAAAGTTGAACAATATTTTTGTTTTGTTCAAAAATTAATGGCATCAGTCAATTGTCACGTCCACCATTAACATATTTAACGAAATATAGAAATTAGTAGAATACGTATGTACATATAGTACAAGTAGACTTTGTAATATGAGCTATTTCGAACACAATCAATGTGGCGTTACTAAGGAGAAACACTCACCCTATCATCAACTGGGTGTAAGTAAGATAATTACAGCGTTTTGCTTCATTTCATGCTATGCTTATAATTTTATTTAGTATAATTATGAAAGCTGATTAATCAAAGGGATTAATTATTCAACAATTGTGGTATCTGAAATGAATAGTGTCATTTTGTTTGACTTAAAAGAATTTCATTCCAATCATTTTCTGGTGACAAACTTTGCAAAAATCAGAGCTAAGCATTAAAGAATTCTATTCAATTTTATTTTCATTCAAAAAATACACTGATTGCAGTTATTGAATAACTTATCCAGCTTTAGAGTGAAAAAATTGTGAGCAGTCATTTTTGAAATCATTTTACATGGCTGCAGTTCCCATGCATTTGTCAGTCAGATTTCACAAAATGAATTACTGAAATCAAATAAATCTTTGATGACTTCCTATTTATAATCTCAAATGATTGCATTCTTTTACAGCTTTAAGCAAATGAAAGTGGGTCTAGGGTTTTTTAACTGATGACTACAATATAGAGTTGTAAAAGAATGCAATCTCAAATGGGATCAGACGTTTTTATAATTCGTTAACCAAGAATTTCAACTTTTGTTTCTCTCTCCATGAATGTAGAATTAAAAAAATGGAGTTTGCATTCTTGTTAATGCCAGCAGCCTTTTTTTTACCTTGAAGTCAGCAGTCTCAGCTGACTTCAAATGATTTATCAATAGAAAAGGCTGACTGGAACAAAAATATCATGAATGCAATTCCAATTAACTTCACAAAGAATATGTGACAGTTAATTACTTCTATAGATTTACAAGGCTCAATTGGAAAAAAATTCTATGACGGCAATCAAAGAATTTCATTCATATTTATTGACACTTCGCTGAATTAAATATTTCCAAGTTTTACAGTGTAGCTACCAGTGCTGGTAGAGGCCAAGGCTACCAGTTCAGTGATTTTGAAAAACTGAGTCGCCTGATGCTGTAATGGACCCAAGCCCAGGATTTACTCTCCCTATCTTCAGCTTTATTCTAAATATTCCCGAAATGAAATAACCGCGAAAACTTGTTTCTTTTCCTCGTATTCCTATAGGAAAAGAAGGAAAAAGAAACAATTTTAACCGGGGATTTAATTTCGAGAATATTTAGAATTGGACTGGATATGTCTGACTCGGCTGGTGGAGAAGTTATACAGAGAAGGGATAGAGCAGGTTTAGATAACCCAATGATTATCTTCAGTGTGCAAAGTCAAGCTATGTTACCCTTGGTGGATTACCTGGACGAGGCTTTCACGAAATGCAGTAAGGATGAACTCTTAAATACACCGAACGCCTCGTCTCTCGAAATCCCAGCTAATAAATTTGCCGACGAACGTTATAAATGACCGCCAATAATAGATTTGATTGCTTAACTTGTCGTCCTTGACACTAAGCTCAGTTGGAAAGCCTACATAGAACTTAGAATCAGGAAAGCCTACATAGCCTTATACACTTGTAAAAGAATACTCGGAAAAAATGGGGCCTAAGTCCACCAGTGGCACTCTGGTCATACATATCCATAATAAGGCCAATCCTGACGTATGCATCATTAATATGGTGGCATGCTATGGATATAGCTAAACTAAATTAGGTAGGGTACAAAGGTTAGCATGCATAAACATTACAGCTGCTATCCGCTCATGCCCGACGGAGGCCCTAAAGGCACTAGTACACTATATACCAAAGCTTCCGCACCCTCAAGTGTAGACTCAGAGAAATAAGATCCTCTATCACAAGTACCGAATATACCAAACAAACACAACACTTCAACGGCTTTGACACCTTGTTTCCAACAAGAGCAAATTGGAGCAGTAAACGTGTGGAAGCTGGCCCTGAGATACAACTCTTCACCGATGGGTCAAAGACGAACTACGGGGTCGGTGCGGAAGTCTACTCAGAACACCTCAATATTGCGGAATCTCTTAGACTCCCGAATGACGCCAGTGTTTTAAAGGCTCAACTTCAGAGAAGCCTCCAAGCACTGACCAAAATTCAAAGGTGGGCTAAAGTAGCTATCTTTACAGACAGCCAAGCGGCAATTAAGGTTCTAGGCTCAGACATACTATTCTCTAGATTAGTTAACCAATGCAGGGAGTTACTCGCCACCCTAAGTCTCAGGCTGTACATTAGACTTATTTAGATTACAGGTAACAGGAACATGAAAGGGCCGATGAATTAGCGAGGCGAGGTTCAGCTCTGGATTTAACTCAGGTGCAATCTGTAGCAATTCCCGTGAATAAAATTAAGGCAGATATACTCTCTTACTTTCTTACCCTTGCAGATGGAAAAGCCTTTCCATTTGCGACGTAACCAAGAAAACAGGGTCAAAATTTAACCATAGCAGAACCAGGAACCTACTTTGTCATACCTGATCTGATGTAATCAGTCTGGCTACATTATTGATGGGACATTGGGCAATAGGGGATCATGAGGCCAGACTCCGCACTCCATACAACACGCACTGCAGAAGCTGCAATAATCTTAAAGAAAGAGAGAATCTAACCTACTTTCTCTGTCATTGCCCGGCCCTTGCTAGGACCAGTCTAAAATCGCTCCACGAACCTTTTCCAGACGACATAACCAAGATCACTACACCCGAAATTGGAAAACTCCTCCAATTTCTTAATCTCACGAACTGGCTCTAGACAATAAAGAGCAAACTCACACTAACAAATGAGGTGATGGTATTGGTATCAAACACTCTTGCGCTAATGGTGCTCCTTCTGTGAGGGAGTAGCCACTCTATCTACCTAACTACAGGCAAATTATCGCGGATCTTTTGAGGAGTTTCAGCAAAATGAACGCTCAAATGTCGTTGAAAATTCTTAGCTGGATTTCTTTTTTGAAAACTGTAGCTCTACTAGCTACGAGGAAGGCTATATCGAAAATTTCGAATCGAGAAAAACTGTAATGATTTTTAGGATGAGGGTATGCTCAGCGACTATTGTCGCTTTTATAAAAAAATAAAAAAAATGCCACAATTATAAAGTGATTATTTTGCAGATATTCGGGAATCCGTGAATTAAGTACGAGACCAGTTGTAGGTTCTCGGATAAGCCGATTCGACTTCTACTTTGACCTGACAGCGAATTTGTAATCAGCGCCTAAAATTACTTCAAAAAACTCTATTGTCAACTAAATTCCAAAACCTTGTAGTCCTGTGTGATTGAAGGAGTCTAAAAAAAAAAAGGTAACTTGAATCAAAATGTTAAACTTTTTGTTTTACATGCTTAAAAAAATTGTACATTATAGTGTACAAATTCACGCCACTCTAATGTACAATAAATAATTTGGTTACTATTGTGTACAAAAGACATGAAAGGTTGATGATTTTTGAATTATTTTCTGAGGGTGTTAAAAAAATTGTGATAGTGTTGATTTGTTTTTTGTTTTTCAACAAACGAAAAAATAACAAGGTCCTGAAAGTGGATGCTGATAGAGCTCGAGAAAAAAAATTATACTCGGCTTTTTAAAAGTATGCGCGTCTAAATTTTCTTTTACGTGGTTTGGGCCCATTGTCCATTTGCCCATTTCTAACAGATTAAGTATAATAAACCATAAGATAACTCGTTAGTTTTGCATCAGAGCTTGTTTGTATGTTCAGCAACATATTGTAGAATTTTCCGTAGAATATTTTCTTCCTACATATTAACCCTTTGGCACCCACCATTATGGGTCTTTTTTGCCTTTTTCGAAAAAGTTTCTTTTTGACCCATTAACGAGGGTTAATATGTTCAAGAAATATGTTGCCCATAAAATTTTACTATAGGTCACTGAACAACAAAAATTTCTATACTTGACTTTAGTAAAAATAAACCCAAATTCCAAACATTTTTCAAATTTTCACCTTTTATACTTAGTAGAACAAGTGTGTTTTTAAAAGTATTTTCTAAACTAAAAGTATTTTGCAAAATTTTTTTCTCGAATTTTTACTCCTTTCATGCATTTTGGTCATTATAATGTACAACATTCCAAAAGCTCTACAGTCTTTCCCAAAAATTCTTTAATAATTGTTTTGGTTTTTATTCTTAACAAAGACCAAATCTACGAATATAAAACAACAAAAAAAAAAAGTTGAGAAGAAAGGGTTAAGTCAATACAAAGTCAGGGTGCAAAAATAAAAAAAATCTGCCCATGACCATGCCCACCTCCCATACAACATGATTGTAAAAAAAGTGAATATTTTCTTTTTTATATAAAGTTTATATTAATGTATTGTGAAAGTCCTTTTCCCTCCCCTTCCCCACAAAAAAAAACACACATTAAGGGCGTATCAATTTTTTTTTTTAAGAAAAATTCTATATTCGATCCGAATCAACTTGCTGAAGTAGGGCAAAAAAATGGATCTTACCCCCCACGTAAAATTCGTAGGTTTAGATTTTTATTTGATTATGCTTGCTATTAGTATATATCAAATATAGCTTATACTATGTTCCCACTGAACCGAAATTGCGTGGTTTCGACCATTTCCGTGGTTTCGGCTGAAACTGCGTTGAAATGCTCAGTTTCGGCATATAAAAATATGTAAAGCGAAATCACGGAAATGAGGTGGTTTCAACGAAACCGCATTCGAAACCACGGAAAAATCTAATGCAACTATGAATGTGTTCACTGAAATGAATTTGCTCTGACATTTATATTTTGCTTTGCTTACAACTTGATTAATGTGGAAAAACGAAAATATTAAAAAAGTGATTTGTGTAGCGCGCGGGAAAAGTAGCTTATAGCCCAAGTATGGGCAGAAAAGATGAAGGAGCTGTGTAGGGCAAAAAGAAAACGGCCATACATTAAAATAAATGACGGAGGAGCTGCGGCAGCATATGTAGTGACTGCGGTTGAAGTGAAAAAAATAACAATTAAAGCTTTCTCCTATACACTTTTATTTCGTTGTTAAATATTTCGTTTATCATTTTGATTAGGAATAATTATATTAGTCGCCGGCATTCTACAACAAGAAATTAACAATGAACTGTCAAATGAAACCATAATCGAAACCAGCTGAACCAATGTAAACGATTGCAGTTTCGTTTGAAACCATTTGCCGAAACTACGCAATTTTGGCTCAATGGGAACATGGTATTAGATTGCTTTCTCTTACCAAGCGTTCTAACATTGATCGACTTTAAAGGGTCTCACATAAAAAACTTGCCAAAAACAGATGCCACCCTAATATTTTTAAAATATGACATTCAGATAATTATTAGTAAAAAAAAAATGAGAAAAAGAAAAAACAAAGTTTGGAGCTAATGGAAAAAATGATTTTTGTCTACTTTTCAACCACTGTGCGGTATCCTCTTCCAAAAAAAAATGTCGTAGAAAAAATAATGTTGCACTATGTAACCCAACAGAATGTGAGTTTTCGTCTTGTCATCTTTCACACACAGAATACATTCCCACACCTTGGACGGACTAAATTTGTTGATGTGATGTCTGGACTACATAGTAATAAAGTTTAAGTAACATTTTAATGACTAAATTAACTACTAAACTTGCGAAAATTATTGAAAAAGTTGAGCAAAATCGCAACTGTAAACACCTCACACCACCTTTTATTAATTCTTAAAAATATCACATTTGGTCTGAAAGGTCTCTGAAGAACCAACAGACCAGGCCAATAACAAAAAAGTTATTATACTTTTAAAATATTTAACACATACCTACCATTTTTTAAAAACGATAATGCACAAACACACAAAACAAAAAAAGAAGTTAAAATGCGCGAAAACGGAAACAAAAGAAATGTAGAGAATATATCAAAAAAAAAAAAGAAAAAAATAAGTGCAAAAATATAAACGGTCTGTCAATCAATCACTTCACTTGTATAGAATTGATTAAATTGCCTGGCTACAACGACAACTCAACGATGCCGTCGTTGTTTGCGCAAAAAGCCAATATGAAGTTTTTCAAAATTATATTCTTTCTTTTGTCAAAATAAGAGAAGATCAAGAAACCGGTTTTGCTTCGTTCTATAGATTTAGAATTCGTCGTAACAGAAAGACAGCACTTCTTGAACAAGCGTTAACAATGCCGCCGTGCACTAATAATTCAAAATGTAACGTATTCTTCTTTTTAAAGTTTCTTTTTATTATTCTTTATTTTCTGTTTTTTTTTTTTTTTCTCTGACAAATTTTATAAAATCTGACTTTATGACTACTTTATTTTCTGGAATTTTTTTATTATGATTTTTTTGTTGTTAGCAGGAAGTTATATAGCAAAGTAGCTAGCAACTAGCTATCCGGTCTAATTGGTAGCAGTTAGTTGCTAAATCGCTCATTTGCGACTATACCGTCATAACTACAAATTTTAAATATTTCAGAAAACTCTTTAAGTTGTAAATTTTATAGATTTTATACGAATGGAAGAACAATTAATTTGCTTTTTAGGTTGGGGGGTTTGTAAAGAAGATCACTGATATATAGCCAGTTGAAGAAGGCACCTCCAAATGGTTGATTCGGCCATCATTAGCTCAAAAATTTCAAATTTTTTTCAAATTTTGAGTTATGACAGTTTAGTAAATTCAGATTTTTTTTAAGTTTTATACAAATTCCTTGTCATGTTTTTCTCTTTTCAAATGCCAACGCATTGTAAATGATATCAAAGGGGGGGATTTGCAAAACAAAAAGGCGTTAAGTTTCCAAAAAAAAAAAAAAAAAAAAAAAAAAAGAAGCAAAAAATATAAAGCTTTAAAAGGTAAACTGACGTCAACGCTAAAGTAAATATGCATGTGAATGGTAGAATAAAAAAAAGTGAATGTGTTTGTTTCCATGTATGCTCCCATGTATAAATTTGCTAAGTCAAAAATGTCAGATGACGTTATGTGCTCTTTTTATAGAAGCGGGGAAGGGCTTTCAGTTTTGGTATCACGCTTGCTAATTATTTAGTGTTTGCCGAAAAGAACTAAGCAGATAATAATAATAAAAACAAACAGGCAAGGAACAATGTACTTCGTTATCTTTGGTCTTTAAGCTGTAAGCGCTTTCTGGCATAAATATTAATGATGAATAAGTTCAAGTTATTTGAAAACAAGTGCATATTTAAGCAGCTAAGTTAGTTATATTAAATTTTTTTTTAAAGGGTATTAAAAGTATTTTAAATTTTAGCAAATAAGCTCATTTATTAAACCATTTATATTTTCAATTTTTAGCATTTTGGACGGTTGATTGCTCTTTCGAATTTTAATCCAAAAAGTAAATTGTACGCTTATTTTTTTACCACTCTTCAGAATATCAAATATTCAGAAAAGTTTCTCATATGACGGTTTTACTCTAGGAGTCTTAATCTCAAATTACATGCCATGGAAAGGCAATGAATTTGCAAATGATGCTCCTAATATTGAATTGGTATACATAGATTGAGTTATTTTAGTTGGGGCTGGTTTACACGTACCACCAACTAGGTCCATAGTAGTATAAATTGATTATAAAAAATTTAAAAATAATTTTGAATTACAAATCTTAAGCTCCATAAAGTCGGAATTTTCTACAATGCGATCAATTACTGGTTAATTGGTATTTTTACATAAATACTAAGTTAGATGTATGCAAACTTTTACCACTTTTTAAAATATCAACTATTCAGAAGGAGTTTTAATCTCAAATTACATGCCATGTAAAGGCAGAAAATTTGCAAAATGATGCTCTAAATATTGAATAGGTATACATAGATTAAGTTATTGTAGTTGGGGCTGCTTTACACGAATCAACAACTAGGTCCATAGTAGAACAAATTGATTATAAAAAATTTAGAAATAATTTTGAATTACAAATCTTAAGCTCCATAAACTCGAACCTTCCTAGAATGCGATCAACTAACCAGATATTCGAATTTTTACATAAATACTAAGTTAGATGTAAGCAAATTTTTACCACTTTTCAGAATATCGAATTTTCAGAAGGAGTCTTAATCTCAAATTATATACCATGAAAAGGCAGAGAATTTGCAAATGATGCCCCAAATATTGAATAGGTACACATAGATTGAATTTTTGTGGTTGGGGCTGGTTTACACGAATAACCAACTCGATCCATAGTAGTATAAATTGATTATAAAAAATTTAGAAATAATTTTGAATTACAAATCTTAAGCTCCATAAACTCGAACCTTCCTAGAATGCGATCAACTTACCAGATATTCGAATTTTTACATAAATACTAAGTTAGATGTATGCAAATTTTTTGAATTACAAATTTTAAGCTCCATAAACTCGAACCTTCCTAGAATGCAATCAATTAATTATTCGAATTTTTACATAAATACTAAGTTAGATGTATGCAAACTTTTACCACTTTTCAAAATATCAAATATTCAGAAGGAGTCTTAATCTCAAATTACATTCCATGAAAAGGCAGTGAATTTGCAAAATGATGCTCCAAATATTCAATAAAGTTGTTATCTAGTGACTATGACTTCAAATGGAAGTCCACTTGAGTCCATGGTGATAAACATTCATGGTAAACAGCTAAAAAAAAAACAATTTTAAAACACAAATTATGGATGTCAGAATCTCAAGCTTTTTAAACTCTAAACCTCGTAGGAGGCAATCGTCGGTTGATTGGGTTTCCGAAATTTTTACATAAACAATTAGATGTGTATAAACCCACCACTTGAGTCCATTGCCATAAAAATTTACAATAAATTTAAGAAAAATATTAGAAATGCAATTCGTGTAAATGAGAATCTCAAGCTCCATAAAATTTTATTTCAATTGATTAGTTCCTTCGAATATAGACATAAGCATTTACATGTGCGCCAACTTTTACCACTCTTCAAAATACCAAATATTCAGAAAAGTTTCTCATATGACGGTTTTACTCTAGGAGTCTTAATCTCAAATTACATGCCATAGAAAGGCAATGAATTTGCAAATGATGCTCCAAACGTTGAATAGGTATGCATAGATTAAGTTATTGTGCTTGGGGCTGCTTTACACGAATCACCAACTAGGTGCATAGTAATATATACTAATTATAAAAAATCTGGAAACAACTTTAAATTGCAAATCTCAAGTTCCATAAACTCTAATCATCTTAGAAAGCGGCCAGTTAACCGGACATTCGAATTTTTACATAAATACTTAGTTAGATGTATGCAAACTTTTACCACTTTTCAAAATATCAAGTTTTCAGAAAAGTTTCTCATTTGGCAATTTTATTCTTGGAGTCTTAATCTCAAATTACATGCCATGAAAAGGCAGAGAATTTGCAAATGATGCTCCAAATATTGAATAGGTACACATAGATTGAATTTTTGTGGTTGGGGCTGCTTTACACGAATCACCAACTAGGTCCATAGTAGTATAAATTGATAACAAATTTTGAATTACGAATCTTAAGCTCAATAAACTCGAGCCTTCCTAGGATGCAGTTAACTAACCGGGCATTCGTATTTTTAAATAAAAACTTTGATGTACGCCAACTTTTACCACTCTTCAGAATATCAAATATTAAGAAAAGTTTCTCATATGACGGTTTTACTCTAGGAGTCTTAATCTCAAATTACATGCCATGAAAAGGCAATGAATTTGCAAATGATGCTCCGAATAGGTGTTGATTGGTTACAAATATTTCACATGAATCGACGATTGGATCCTTTGTAAAAACAGACATCGTAAATTAAAAGAATAAAATTAGAAATGCAAATCACAAATTTAGAAGTGCCAAAATCTCAAAAATATTTTTTTTTTTTTTTAACTCAGCAGTAGCTCAGAAATAAGTAGGCTTAAAACTGCAAGCTCTTCTAGAAAGCGATCGTTTGTTTAGTCTTTCCAATTCTTATATTAATTACTGAGATGTGCGCAAATTTTTACCACTCTTCAGAATATCAAATAATCAGAAAAGTTTCTCATATTACGCTTTTCAAAATTATTCTAGGAGCTTTGATCTTAAATTGCATGCCACGAAAAGACAATGAACTTGCAAATGATGCTCCGAATTGGAACATTATTAGTGATAAAAAATTAAGAAGAAAAATTTTGAACATACAAATTATGAGTTTCAGAAACTAAAACTGCGACCTTTAACCATAAATTTCCTAGAAATCTGTCAGTTGATTGAATTCTCGAAAATTGTTCATAAATATGTAGTTATGTAAATGTACGCAAATTTTTTACCACTCTTCAGAATATTAAATATTCAAAAGAGCTTCTCAAGTGGCGTTTTTACTCTAGGAGTTTTAATCTCAAATTACATGCCATGGAAAGGCAATGAATTTGCAAATGATGCTCCAAATATTGAATACATACAAAGAGATTCTATTGGCTTCGATGCTACATACAGATGACTACTTGATGCTATGGTGAAAAGCATAAAGTATTAGAAACGAATACTAATTATTAATTTCTGAGCTTCAAAAGCTCAAGTGCTAGACCATGGTTCACACTTTTTTTGGTTTATCTCCCTTCTTTTTAATAATAGGGTCAGGTCAGGGTAGTCAGATTTTTTATCTAAAAAATCAGTACATTGGACTTGAATTTAAAACAAAAATCAGTACAAAGCAAAAAAGTGAACAATAAACTGTTCAGTGGAATCGAAAAAATTGCACATTTTTTCTACAGTGGGGAATGTTCCACTACCCTTAACCCTCTACTGCACGAATTACCATATTAACCCAATAGAGTTGTTATGATATATTTTGCTTAGTCGTAAAAAATGCAAATTTGCAAGAATTCATTTAAGAAAGAATCATTTTCATGATTTTAAGTGTTTTAAAAAAAAATAATTTTCGTCAAAATCTAATAAATAAATATATTTAGTAATATTTAATTTCAGAATCTAAAATATAATTTTTGCCAGCTTTTTGAATTGCAACTTTTTACAAAGTAGATAAGCTGACGAATCACCTTAATTTTTTTGATTTCGTTAGCAATTAATTTATTGATACTTAATATATTGTTTGCTTCTGGCCTTTAAACAAAAATTTATGTCTTAAAAAAATAAACAGGAATATATGAAAAGCCATATATGGCTTCCTATACAGTAGAGGGTTAGGGTTAACATTCATTAAATTTTTCATCAATAGAACTTTAAAGTAGATAAAAATGATAAGAGGATCAAAAATGATAGGATTAGAAGACTCAGTACTCAAATAATGCAAAATCCAAAAATGGATAGATTTGCGAACTGATTTCAAAATTTTAAAATCAGTCTTACAAAAAAAAAAAAACAAGAAAATTAGTACATGTACTGATTGACTAAATCAGTACGTCTGTCTACTACTACTACTGTCTGTCTACTACTTTGGGGTCGAGTGGTTTTGATAGGATTTTTTCTACTAAAAGGAAAAATATGCATGAAATTGCTCTATCTGGTTTAGTTGCTTGTATATTTTTGCCAAAAACGCAGTTAATGATAATTTAAGTTTCATTCATAAATAAAAAATACCTAGAATCAACTTAGGGTACCAATATGGGATAAAATGAAAGGAGAGGACAATCTATTCAATTTAAAACCATTTATCAAATGTTCTTTTAAAATTTTATTCTCCAAAATACTTGACGATTTCTAAAGAATTATTTAAAAATTTGTATATATTGAGGCCTGAAGTAGTCAGTGACTCATACTTATATTTTTTCTCACTAGCTTTTTTGGTTCAATATAAAAATAAATTTAAAGTTTCTCTCTCCTGTCCAGACGTTTCAGGTCCATAAAGTTTTACTATATTTGGTCTCTAGTTTCTTTATGTGCATCAATTTTTCCATGTGTTAAAAAAAAAAAAACGTTTAGTCTGAATTTTTCCTTCAATCCATTGAGAATAAAAATTGAGTTTTTGCGTGAAAAAAAAAGAATCGCTTAACTTTAAACCTTGACAACCTCGATAGTGTAGAGCACTAGACTTTCATCCGGGAGCTTCGGGTTCGGTTCCCGTCTTCGTCTGTTGGTTATTTCTCATAACCTTCTTATATTCACTACAGATATGAAGTGTATAAGTTTACAAGTATATCTCTTAGTAGGCCACAACGCCGTTCGGAATCGGCGTTAAGCTGTAGGTCCAACTATGTAGTATCACAATGGGCCGTTCAGGCTTAAGTGTGTCTCTCGACAGCCATTCTAACCTAAACTAACTTTAAACCTTAGACGAATGGAAACCATAACCATGTGACCATTTGTTTTTCGGCTAATATCAGATAGCCGAAGCAGGTTTAAAAAATAGGTTTAGGTAGGACTGTTAGGCGCCAAATGAAACACCACATTGCCGTAAAATTACCACGGAAAATTGAAACGTGCTTCCCTTTTTTCATGCCAAAATTCAATTTTTTTTCCTAGAGTTTTAAAAATTGTGAGAAAACAAAAGTTTTATTCTTGTGAAATTTTACATGGATAACTTCGTGTAAGGCTTAGAGCATGTGAACAGTTGCCAAAAAAGTTCAAGGTAAACATTTTGAATTAGGCAAGCTACAGAAATAGGTACTGAAGATATGAGAACAAAATAAAATGTGTACTCTTAAAAACTTCGAAGTTATCAAGTTCAAAATTATGACCGTATCTCATTACACAGTGTTACAAAATTTAGTGAAGTGGAAATACCTGGGAAGTTATACTATTCTGAAATGGTCTTACTTCCCAGGTATTTTTTACTGTCGCACCGTGTTATTTGCGACTAATGCGTCATAACTAAAAGTTTGAAATTTTTAGTTATTGATGCAGAATGATGTTAGAAAACATTCTGTTGAAGTTTTTCCAATCTTCTTCTCTCTATTTTGTTGTTGCTTTTCCTCTGTTGATACTCTCTACACTAATCGACACAAACACGACTTAGTACACGTATATGTATAACACATGAAAGGAAAGTTCAGTTATATGCAATCAAGCCGAGACTTCGATATCGACTCTCTCACTAAAGCACATGCGATAAAACTGCGAGAAGTCGTCTCTCTGCTTGATCCTATGTAGCTAAATAACAACTGCATAGCTTCGTTTCTTACTGGTTTTGTTAGAGTGCAACAAAAACGCGATTTGTTGAAGCTTTTGCACTCTTCCTCTTTCTAAAGCTTTTTTTCTGTTGATACTCTCTACACTTATCGGCACAAACACGACGTAGTACATGTATAAAACACATGAGAAGAAAACAGCTTTATGCAATTAAGCTCTCTCACAAAAGCACATTGAGAAAAAACAGCAAGAAGTCGACTCTCTGCATGATTGTATGCAGCCGATCCCCATATGACTTCGTTCGCTCAACACTAACAATAGCATAACTTCGTTTCTTATTAGGTTCGTATGAGTACAACAACAACACGACTTTCGTTGCAAAATTTTTGATTTACCCTCGCTAAAGAAGTTTCACTTCAAAAACATCAGTGGTTTACAAGATGGAATTTGAGGGTAAATGTATCGTTTTTGCTTTTAAATTACCACCTTGATCAAAAAATTCCCGGAATAACCACCGCGTGGCGCTCCCATCGTTCCGATTTGAGTTCTGTTTTTATTTGTTTGGTACATCTGTTGTTGATATTCCCTTTAAATCTTAGCGTCATAGCTTGACATTAGCAAAAGTTACATAGCCAAGAGTACATCTATCTCTGTGTGTGTTGGCGATTTTTTACAATTTTATTAAATTGTATTGTATTAAATTTTGCATAAAAAATGGATTTAATGGTGCGCGAACGTTGGAAATGTTAGAAAAGTGTTTCTGCAACGATTCTCTAAAGAAAACGGTCGTTTACCAGTGGCACGAGTGGTTCAAAAGTGGTCGTGAGTCATCATCGAAGATGATGAACGCAGTGGCAGGCCATCGACATGGAAAACCAACGAAAACGTTGATAAAGTAAAAGAAATTATTTGAGCGTTATGAGGCGTTTGCGTGAAGCAATTCGCCGAAAGTGACCAGAATTGTGGACAGAAAACTCGTGGATTTTGCACCACGATAACGCACCGTCGCACAGTGCCATCATTATTCGTAATTTTTTGACGAAAAATGCAACAAATACCATCCAACAGCCACCGAATTCACCTGATTCGGCTACCTGTGACTTCTTTCTGTTCAATCGAGTTAAAAAACCATTACGGGGAACGCGTTTCCGCAGTCGAGAGGAAGTAATGGAAAAATCGCAGGAAGCACTGATGGACATACCGAAAACCGAATATAAAAAATGTTTCTAGGATTGGATCAAACGCTGGCATAAGTGTGTTGCAGTCGATGGGGATTACTTTGAAGCGGACAATATAGTTTTAGATGAATAAACTTGTATTTTTAATTTTCTGAATAAATTCCGGGAACTTTTTGATCAAGGTGGTATATAATCAATTCAGAAAAGATTGGTTTGTATTGCCCAATTTGACGAATCGAATTTAAGTTATATTAGCAACACTTTCAACCTGTTCAGTCCAGACACAAGTGTCATGAAACATAAGTTTAAAATATGAAAACTGCCCAGAAATGCCAGAAACAGTAAGACAAGCAGTCCTACTAAGAATAAATTAAATAAATCAACTTAAAAAACTGTGAAAATACACAGCTTTTTTTTAACATTAAAGTCGTATATTAGAGAATGACAATTAGATTATTAGTAAGGCTAAATATCGGTCATAACTGCCAGTAGCTGGCAAATAAGATGAATCATTAGATAACTTTAAAAATTATTCATTTTCATTTCGGTTATTAATTTTTAAACAACATTTTAATCGCTTTAGTAGAATATAAAATCAATTAATGCTTTTCAATTGCCAAACAAAATTAATTATTTATTAATAAAACTATTATTATTATTATTATTATTAATGTGTATGTATGTTAAAATATGGTTAAAATAAAAAAACCAACATATAACCACGAAAATGTGTTAAAAATAAAGCCACTTAAAAATGTTTTTTTTTTTTATGTTTTTTGTATTTTTGCGGTTAAATTCAAATTCAATGAATGACATTGAAATTTCAATGAGTAATCATCAACAATGCGAACATTGACGTTTTCATCGCTTATTCTTCTTCTGTGCTTCTTCATCGACTAGACTGACTATCTATCTTCTCTATGATTTGCCGGCATCGAGAATTATCCAATTTTAGATGAAATCGAAAGAAAATGGAGATCAAAGCATAAACACAGAAAAAATAATCATAATAATAAAGAATGTATAGAAAAATATGTTGTCAAACAAGTTGTCGAAGAAGATGAAGGAAGAAGAAGTGGAAGATTGTATAAAAATAAGAAATAATAACACAAACCGGCGAATTTTCTTTCTTTTTTTTTTTCTTATAAATATCTTCTGAATATCTTTTTCACTATACCGAGAGTACACGCGCATACAGTGGTAGGGGTGGGAGGGTAGTACTACATTAAATTAATGCCAATGCTTTTGTGTGTTGTAAATAATGTTGGAATTAAGGGCGTGTTAAATAAGGGCATGGAAGTTAATTTGTTTTATTGTATTTTATTCTGTAGACACAGACAAAAAAAATTGTTGCACATAATAATAGAGGAAAGTGATATCAGTGATGGAAATTGATTTGTTGATTGATAGATACAGAAATTATATTTATGGAAATGGAAAACTACAAAGAAAAAAAAATAAATTAACGAAATATGTGAGACACGAACTCCTAGCATGGAATGGTTAGAGAAATAATCGCTCGTATTCCAAAATTCGCCTTAACATTTACGAAATAAAACATTGAGTAATCCGAAAATGAATTTATATATTTTTAGTCTTGAATTTTTACAAAATTTGAATGATTTTAAAAACCAAATCAAAATCTCGCCATTTGTGGACTGAAAGGAAAATATTATACCGGTTCCTAGCATACTTTTACTAGTTTACTGCAAAAAACTGTAGCCAAAACTAGACTTTTCCACAATTTCTGGTTAAGATTTCTTGAAATTTTATGATATCTCGATATGGAATCAATGCACAAATAAAAATGAAAACCATAGCTTTGTTTCAATTGACAGGCCCAGAATAAAAGCGGGCTAAAAATTATATGAGAGCAAAAGTGAAATAATTTAATATCTTATTGTAGGAACGGCATAAGTAATACGGCTTTGAGTGAAAATGAAACGAGCAAAAATTGTATAACAATTCTTTCAGCGCAAAAAACAGCATAATGAGTTAATCTGTTTTTGTTCTGAACATATTTCGTTTCACTTTTGCTGTGAATAAATTTTGATTCACTTTTTCTCTGAATAATATTCGTGTCGATTTTGCTCTTACGTAAAATTGTTCCATTTTTTTCTGAACTGAGAAGTTCTACCACTTTTCCCTCTCACAATAAAGCAGAAAGTTTTTCATGTCTGCCAAATCTATGAACGCATATACTGATGAATTACAATACATACGGTATCAAAACCGAATACAAATAGTAATTTGACTCTCACAAAGATAAACAAATGAAACTATTTCATGATTTGAAATTTATTTTTTATTATTCAGTGTGAAGTGAGGAGGATTCGGCTTTATTTCACTTTTGAATGTTGAATGACAGGCTGAGAGGAAAAGCGGTCTAAAATTGATATGGGAGCAAAAGTGAAATAGTTTAATATCTCAGTGCAAAAACGGCATAAGTAATATGGCTTAGAGTGAAAATGAAACGAATTAAAAGTAAGAGCAAAATGATATAACAATTCTTTCAGCGCAAAAATAGTATAGTAATTTATTCCGTTTTTGCTCTGAACATATTTCGTTTCACTTTTGCTCTGAACACATTTCGTTTCGCTTTTTCTCTTAAGTAAAATTATTCCACTTTTTTCTGAACGTAAAAGTTACACCACTTTTCCTCTCAGCCTCTCAATTATCTAGAGCCTAGCAAGATTGTGCTATTAATTTATAAGGAAACACTGTTCGGTATGGAACAATATCTTTTACGACGGATTCAGCAATAGTATAATTTATACAATAATAAATTATTATACAAACAAAAAAAAAGCTGCACTGATATGAGTAGCCATCGGTCAAGAACGAATCAACTCAATTTGTTTACAGAAACTAAAAGACACACACCGAAAAATGTGGAACGAAAGAGACCCGGCCAGACGAAATCCATAAAGGTTGAATGATCGATCCAGAAACATGAGGTGGTTTCCGTTATAAGTGCGCTACTTACGAGTAGACATGGATTCAGCACCTCCAAATAGGATAAGCTTATTTCCACGGGGAAGCGGATTTTATATGTTAGAAAAGTCAGCACTTGAAAACTTGCTCTCATCGTTTTTGAAGTAGCGCATTTCATTAAATAACGCATTTAAAATATTCCAAGCACTTAGCAACTAAAATATATTCTAGAATTCTTTGGACACTCGTAGTCCTCATAAGTTTCAGATAAATACTAATGGAGCTCCTATCCTCCATCTGGGTTTTATCGACCTAAATCTAACCACTGGCGGCCGCTGATCTATCCCAGCTATAGACAATAGAAAGGTTCGTTTTGAGAGGAAAAGTTCATGATTTCCAGATTTAAATTACTGTTAAAATCCATTACTAAAATAATCCCTAACGCCTAAAATTCGTCCCTCAAAGGTTTAAAAGTAACGTGCTTATAATAAACATTTATGAATCTAGATTCTTGGATCAAAAATATTCTAACGAATGTTTTTTTTTTTGAAAATGTTAATGATTTATACTATTTAATCAGTGATTAAATGATTTATACTTTTTAATCAGTGCTAGGATAAAAATTTAATCTGATTAAATGAAAAGTAATGAACGAAAAATTCAATCATAAACTAAAGACTAATTTTTATTAGAATTTTAGTCATATCTCGTTGATTAATGACTAATAATTTTAGTTGCAATTATGACTACGAATTGATTGGTTTCCAGTAGGAAGTACCAAGGATATAGTTGGTAAATTTTGACACTTAGGTGAGGAATGTGAAATCCCATCTTTATAATCACAAATGTTACCTATAGCGAAATTATCGAATTATGTATTTATAGCGAATGATTTCGTAAGAGATTGAAACGGTTGGTTTTAGATATTTTTTTTTTTTTTAATTTTGGAACCAATGTATCACTCCTAGTAGAGTTTTGGTCACTGAATTCAAATATAACAGCTAAATGTCTCTAGCACATCAGGTTTTTGAGAAAATCAATCTTTAAATATTCTATAAAACGATAATTTTATTTAATAAGTTTTAACTTAAAATTTTTCACTTAGCACTATGAATATGACTAAAACAAATTACTGAATGACTAATTCAATTTAGTGGTAATTATGACTATCTATTTTATCATGACTATTGCAATATTTAGTCATGATTCGTTAGTCACGACTAAAATTGAAAAGTTAATTGAGAAAATTTTCAAAACAGGATTGGTGTCGATTTCAAAAATAGTTGAACATTACCAAAATTGACTTATACCATGTTCCCACTGAGCCGAAATTACGTAGTTTCGGCAAATGGTTTCGAGCGAAACTGCAATCGTTCACATTGTGAAGTTGGTTTCGTTTATTGGTTTATACTAGCCGGCGGCTAGTATAATTATTGCTAAATATTTCGATCTTAACCTTTTGAATACGAAGAGAATAAATTGAAAACGAAGAAAGAAAAAAGTGTATAGGAGAAAGCGTAAATTGTTCTGTATCTTGTTTTACTTCAACCGCAGCCTCTATGCAGCCTTGCTGCCGCTGCTGCTCCTCCTCCATTTGTTCATATGTAAGGCCGTTCCTCTACATTTCCTTCTCTCTTCCTCTTCCCGGGCACTCCACAAATTTCTGTTTTAGTATTTTCTAATCAAGCTGTACCCAAAGCAAAATATAAATGTTTATGTATATAGAAATTACAGAGTAAATTCATTTCAATATTTATTTCAGTGAACACATTCAGGGTTGCATTTGATTTTAGCTCGATTTCATTGAAACCACCTCTTCATTTCCGTAGTTTCATTTGGCATATTTTTATATATCGAAATAGAGCATTTCAACTAATTTTAAGCCGAAACCACGGCAATGATCGGAACCACACAATTTCGGCTCAGTGGGAACATAGTATTAGAATCGACTGCAGTCAAATTCTCTGGAAAATTTACTACTTTGGTTCTTGGGTCTGAAAAAAAGTGTAATTTTTCCGAGGAATTTACCCTTAATTCTGTATTTATACTCTTTTTCTGTTTCTTGTTTGGCCTAGTCAAGCCTTATGTGATTTTCTACTGGGATTATATATATGTAATTCATAATAAGTTTAAAAATATCTGTGCGTGTGTAAGAACAAACACTCCAACTTCGCTGAAAGCTAGTAATACCCACACATTTTCTACAAGAGTCTTAACTAAATATAATACATACTTAAAACTCAAACAAAAATACAAAAGAAGAAGCTTATATAAGCTTATAATTACTTAACAAAGTATTTAAAAATACATACAAAAAAAAAAAAAAAAAATAGAAAATAATAACTAGAAAAAAAAAAAAATGTGAAAAGAAATGAAACATTTTCAGAAAACAAAAGCAAATAAAAATAATTACTTCACTGTAAAATGTTACTAAATTTTCTGCTTATTTAACTGAATAAAATGGGTAAGGTGGTCTCTACGCTTTTCTCATACCTTCCAAATGTGCGTGTTAAGTGACAATGACACTTTAAGCTCTCGGAAGTTTTCTCATTTAATGTCAGAAGGTATTTTACAAATCAATCAACGCTCATACCAAAGTTTCTTAAAGACCATTGCACTCTTGCTTCATAGTTTTAGAAACGATGTCATCATTTCTTTTTTTTTTTTTGCTCTTAAAAGTTTTTCTCAAAAATATGGTAACTCTAGTACAAAGTCAATGTCTTCTGAATGAACTATAATAAGCAGCTGGTTTTAATTTATAAAACATTAGTTGTTAGTATACATATTCATTAAAAAATGCTCATGAATAATAAATATTAAACAAATGCTTTAGAGCCAATAATAAACTAAACAGAAAATTCTATTGAACATCTGAATATAATTGTATAACATACTGATGATTGAGTGAGAGAGAGCGGGGGAAATGTTTTTTTCCCAATCGAGATAATAAAACATTTATATGGTTGAATTATAAATATTATTTAAACGAAACGATAAGATAATAGTGAGGGATAAATTTGAAGAGGTCTGGCGGCAAAAGAATTTATTAAATAAAACCAAAAAAAAAAAAAAAAGTGATATGAAAGAGCAACAAAAAAAAGAAGCTAACTGGGGCAAACGAAAGAAACACAGTCACCACACCCTAACTAAAAAAGGGTATAGTTTTTTTCTATTTTAAAAACATTATTCCTTCACTCAAAATTAATGATTCATTCATACATAAAAAGTTATAAAAATATTAACTAAAAAGTGTGAACTACTTACACACTAAACACTTTGGAATGTCAAGAATAAGTGACTTTGACTTGATTTTTTTTTTTAATATTTTTTTTTTTTTTTTTGCAACAAATTTTGTGATAAAATTATTTTATAGAAATAAAATAAAATCACATAAGCGCGTCGCAACACATGATTTAACTTTTCTGTATGATTCACAAAATCGTTTCTATTATTTTTCTTTGTTTTCTGATTAAATAAAATTTCTAGAATTTTCTTTTTAGATTAATTTGAAAGTCTTAGTTAATTAATTAAAAACGTACATAAGTACCGCATTAATTCTATTAAAACTTTTTTTTGTATATTCAAGTTATAACTTTATTTTGCAATTTTTGTTTTTTTGTTGTTTTGCTTATTCCAAAAATTTCAAGCATATGCTTTTAATCTTATCGTTAATAACGCTTAGCTTTAAAAAAATTCGATTATGCCAATTAAAAGTTAAGAGTTATCTATCTGTTTTTAGTAAAGTGCCTACGTAAATGAACAAAAAATAAAATGAAAACCTTTATCAATCAACCAGCTATTATATAATTTGATTAGGAAATTTTTATAGCTTTTATAATTAGGTAATAATGATAATAATAAGAAATTTTTTGTGTGCGTTTCCATGTGCGAAAGAAATTCCAATGAAAATTTTTACTATCTTAAAAATTTATATTTAAATTTATGATCGAATAAATTTATGATACATTTTTATTATGAGTTATTCGACCTAAAAATTTTATAATCAATCCCCTCCCCTCTTTCTCTCTCTTTCTCTCGCCGCAACCCTTTATCGTTTGTTTGTTGAATCGAATTGTTTTTGTAAATTTAATTTAAGCGGCATTTCATATACAAGTAAAGTGAAATTGATAGATTAATTAGTTTTGCAAATATTAGAGGAGAATTTTTCTTTTATAATTATCCTGATGGAGACAAAATTTATTTCCAGCTTAGGATAAATATATGTACATATTTTAACAGAATTTAGCAGAATAGAATTTTCTAATACAATTTACTAATCATTTGAAAAAGTTATTTGTAAAAAAAAAAAAAGAATTCTCAAGAATGGAACCTTCACTAGTGGGTAGTGGGCAAATTTGATGAACCGCGAAATCAGTATATTAGAAGTTGGAAATCAGTGAAAATCAGTACAGTTTTTAATGCTTTTACTATCCAGTAATTTCAATGTAATTATAGTGTGATATAATCGTCCTGAACTTTTTCTCCGATTTTATGTATCTTACATTTTTTCCTTCGTCAGTAGACAATGTTGATTATGTATCAGTTCCCATATTAAGAGAACTGAGGACAATAATCAAATTCAAATAATAACAAATTCGCTTCACTCAATTAAAAACTTAAGTTAACCAACTTTTTTCCCCCGATTCGCAAGATATTAATTAAAAACCAGTACAAAATTAGTAGAAAATACAAAATTAGTACAAAATACAAAATCAGTACATTTTCGTACTGATTTCGAGATTTCAAAAAATCAGTATTTAAAAAATAATCAGGACATGTACTGATCAAATCAGTACGTCTGGTTACCCTAGTGGTATAAGATGGATTCGAGGTTTTTGAAATGCATTAGAAATCATAATTGCTAATTCTTGAGCATAGAGTCTCGACAAAGCGTATTCATTTTTTTCTTTGTGTTTTAACTAGCAGTTTTATCTCGCTCCATGACCTGCCTATTTCTTTTAGGATGGCCCATTTCTAGGATACTTACGAGCGGCCTGTTTAACAGCTTATTAAACGGATCCAGTCTAAGGCTTGACAACTTATTTCTTTTGATAGTTAGTTTAATGCAAAAACTCAGTGAACAGCCATGTTTCACATCCATAAAGAAGTACAGATAGCAGTACAAATAATGAAGTTTTATAAATTCTCTGGTTAGGTTACTGTAGTGTTTTTCAAGCAGGGATAATTGCTATTAATAAAGCAGTGCATAATCACTACAACTTTTGGTCCTGCAGGGATTACTTAGGTTTATAGAAATTCAAGTTATAATTCCAACAAAGTTCATCAAGAGTAGCCGATGATTCAATATATTCCTAAGGTCCATCATAATACCCAAATTTTTCGGACCCTGTATATATATATAGATTTTCTGATTATAGCACAAAATGTTTCTACAATTATTAAAAAGGTTTGAGTTTAATTTATAAGTTGACAGTGAGTGGAGAGCAAAGATTACTGAATTTTGTAAAAATGGGAGCTTTAAAGAAATTTTCCTTAACCCTTATTATTGACATAATTTCATAATCAAGCAGTTCTAGCTGGTCCTGATGTTGACACAAATAGAATTCCATAATTATTCAACTGTAATACAAAAAACGTTCTTGAACATGATTTGGACTTTAGAAAGATCGATCCGAAGAGAGAATTTGTTCATTTGATCCTGTAATTTTATTTAAAACAATAAATCTAATGGTTTTTGGGCACATATTTGCATAGCATTAAAATGCTTCAATTTAAATAAAATGTTAGACTAAGAATAAAACTTTGAACGCGTGGTATGGAGTTTGCCTTTGATTTTAAAAAGATATTACCTCGAAAAAAAACTATAAGATCAATTTCGTGCAGAACACAGAGAGCAGTGTAGACCAGAGTCGCAAGTGCGCAGAAAAGAACATAAGACATATCCCTCGTACAGAGCTCATTGACTTAAAAAAAAAAGAGCTCAGTTGATCATTGAGCACCAGTGTTGATATTTGAAATTTTTCTAAAGTACCTAAATTATGTGAAAAAGGTACCGTTTTGAATCCAATTGTACCTTTTTGAATCCAATTGTACTTTTTTGAATCCAATTGTACCATTTTGAAACCAATTGTACCTTTTTGAATCCAATTGTACCTTTTTGAATCCAATTGTACTTCTTTGAATCCAATTGTACTTTTTTAAATCCAGTTGTACTTTTTTTTTGAATCCAATTGTACTTTTTTTAAATATAATTGTACTTTTTAAAATCTAATTGTACTTCTTTAAATCCAAATGTGACTTTTTGAATCCAATAGTACCTTTTTAAATACAAATGTGCCTTTTTGAATGCAATTGTACGTTTTTGAATCCAATTGTACCTAACTGAGATATGATCAGTACATTTTGCTTCTATAGCTAAAACAAACCACTACAACTATGTCAAAATTTCTGAATTTTTAATTATATTAATGAAGGGAGGGAGAGCTGATATTCGATTTGTTTTATTTACAAACATTTTTACATTCACTATTCATCTACACTTACCCAAGGGACCCAAAATTCTTAGAAAAAGTGCCACGTTTTTAAATTTTGCCAACAACAAACTAAAGTTGTTTACAATTTTTTACGCTGAATCGGCGTTTCAAGTTTTCCTAAGTGCAAAATATTGGGTTTGGTTGTTTTCGACCACCTATGAAATCGAGAGCAATGATTCAAGTCGTTTTTTTTTACAAATATGATCCGTTTTCGTTGAAAAAAATTATTGAATTGAAATTTGTTATACACTATTTAGAACAAGATTCAAGTTTTATGTGAAAACTCAAAGCTTAAAGTTGAATAGTTTTCGACAATTTTTACAAAATAAATTTTCAAACAAATAACATAAAAAAAAAATGCTGAACATTAGTGATTAGAAAAATTTTTAAACTTCCTGGAATTCTTTTGAATTGCATTTATATATTTCTTATATATTTTTTATTCAAACCTCCCCAAAGGAAAAATCCTGCGGTTGAGCCTGTCACTGGAGTGTGTTTTTGATTTGGCTCACCACTTCGCGCTAAAATTCATAAATTGATGATTTTTTAAATTTTTTTTCCATCAAAAAAATAGAATAATTTCAAACTGTACCTAAAATACTTCGGTAGTGTTTAAAGTACCTTGAAGGCCAAATGTATAGGAGGCCATCGCTAGAAAAGAACAATCAAAATTTGCTTATACTCTTTTGAGTGCTCTTTTACTTCTCATTTCGTTCTCTTTCCTTTTAATTTTTATCACTCTGAGTACTAACAGTTGTCAATCTCTTTTTTATTTGGTGATTTGATAATATTACAACAAAAATATTAGTACAATGAGAATAAATCCCATATAAAAAAAATCGAAACGAAATAAGAATGAAAAAAAATATATATATTTAATAGTTGTTTCATGTGTACAAAATATGTGGCACCGTTATCGAAATGAGTGATATTGCAAAATGATCCTAACGAGAAATAGAAATAGTTCAGTTTATTGAGGGACTCACTATTAAAGAGAAAGAGATGAGTTTAATTCACTCAAAACCTTTAACGAAAGAGTGAAGGGTGAACCACTGACATGAAATTTCATTTTCTAATACGACTTTAAGGAGTAATAAGTCTAAAATAAATTAAGAACTTTTTGAATGTAAAATCTTTATCCGAGCTTAATAACGAGGTATCCCAAAAAAGAAACCGCTTAAAAATTCTAGTGTATGTATTTAAAGTTTTCTGCAGTTTTGAATGACTTGATTTTCAATTTATATAGAAAATTGCAAGCGTCAAAGATTGGAACTCCTGGTAAAAAGTGTTCTTAAAAATAAGATTGGTAGTTAAATCATGAAATACATAAGCGTTCGAAAAATAATATTACTTAAAAATTATATGATATTAGAATTTCAAAAATAAAATAACTAAAAGAATGTCGCTACTATTGACTACTCAAACTATGATTTATTTATTAGGCTATATTTGCTTATACAAAACATACAAGGGTATAACTCGCTCGTAGATGGTAGATAAGTACAGTGGCGAAAAAAATAATAGAAACAAAATGTCGCATTTTAATGTTTGAGAATATATTGCTGATTTAAAAAAAAAAAACAGATCTGGTAGATTTTCACATGTTCAGTAAAAAAAAAAAAAAAAAAGCAAACAAATTAAAATTTAGAAATATGTGAATTATTTTATATAGAAATAAGAGCATTATTATGAAAATTTTGTTATTGGTATTTAAATAAAACCTTACCAACTTACAAACTTAATTAGTATTTAAATTAATTTGCTGAAGCACATTTGTAGAAATTTTTGATACCTTAGATACCATATAGATTCGGCAAGGTTGGCACAAGTTTCGTTTGGTATAGCATACCGCGCAAACTGAACTTACTGAACTTTTTTTTTACCGTAATTCGTGCCTATTTTTGGACCTCTGTTCCCCAATTGCTTTTTTAAGACTCCCCACAAATACTCGATGGGACGCAGATCGGTTGAACGTGAATGTGTAATCGAAGTAAACTCACCTGAACCGTTTTTTCCTATGGAAGAGAATTTCTTGTTTCTATTAGTTTTTCAGCCACTGTATATAAAAAATAATTTTAATGCGTATATGTTTATAATCAAATAAAATTACATCGACAGTTGTTATAGTGATTCACACACATTCGCTTGCTTCTCATTCAAATTCAGCTTAACATTATTAATTGATGATCTAAACTTTGAATGTAGTCATAAAATTAAAAAAATTAATTGAATTTGGTAGTAGTTAGTTACCAAAAAACAAAAAAAAAAAAAAAAAACTGTTAAAGCAAGCAGTAGAGTGAGTGGCAGTTGCAACATATTGTAGATTCGTGCTAAGAATTTGCTTTTGTTTTTCGGTTTGGGCAGACGTTACTTTATTAAAAATATAATTTTTTTATATGGTATCATACAACAAAATAAGAAAACAAAAATGCTCAATTAGGAATATTCCACTAACAATTCAATCACCCACTCTACGTACATACCATACACTTACTCTGTAGCTACTCCCACCATCTAAGTGCCTACACATTCATCAGTGGTGCAATTATACCAACACCTCAGAGTTTCTCTCTTTTCCCTCTTTGTACTTTCTACTTTTTTAATTTTCATTTTGCTTTACGTTTAATTAACTTGAAAAGTTTTATTTTTAATTGAAAATGTGAGAATTTTCTCCCTACTAAACGCAAGCAAAATGTGTTAAAAAACAATATTTTTTCAGCTCCCTCTGATTTTTAATTGTATATTATTTTTCTGTCTAAATCTTACCAACTATATGAGTGTATGTAGTAGTAATATTCCTCCCCCACACACAACAGCATTCGACACTCATTTGCCAAATAGAGGTGCAAACTTAATTTAACATTAATTTTTATCTTATATAAATATTGTGATTCACTTAAACTTGTTTTTATTGTTGTCATATACTGACGAAATGTAAATATATGCTTAACTACGTAATAACCTTCTGGAAATTTTTATTAGATCAAGTTTGAAGTGAAATGTGTCTATAAAAGTATTTAAGTTCCATTAAGAGAAATTGAAACAGTTGGGCGTAAATTTTGGTAAAATTCTTTCTTTCTCTCTTTTGATTATGTGGTATTTGTACGAATGCAACACTGGGAATATATACACATACATTTATGCATATTTAATGAAATATTTACATCTGCATATTAAATGTTTTAGCAAACTGATTATACATTGTTCAGCAGTTTTCTAAGGTTCATTTTAAATATCATCTGATCAAATAAAAAGTAATCTATAGAAAATACTCTCTGCCCACATTTAATATTCATCGAAGCTTTAAACCGAGAGAGGAGAGTGAGAAAGTATACGAAAAGCAACCAAAAAAGAGAAGTTCTCAAACGTTGCGAGAGCACTGACCTGAAAAACATAACTGTTTTTTTTGTTTCGTTCCGTTCTCATTAAAACTTTAAACCGAAAGAGGAGAGTGATACGAAAGTATACGAAAAGAAGCCAAACAGAAGAAGTCCAGTAAAAGGAACTGTTTTTTTTTCGTTTCGATCAGCTCTCATCAAAACTTGAAACCGATGGAGAGGAGAGTGAGAAACTATGCGTCGCGAGAGCACAGACCAGAAAACATGAGCTCAATGCTGTCGCTGTCACTTCAGTTGAAGTTTTTCACTTCACTTTCAAACCTGACACTTCGTCACTTCCACTTTCATAAAAACACTTCCGTTTCCCAGTTTCAATGAAAGACTAAAATCGATACAAAAAAAATATATAAATATGCTCATCTCTGTAATATTCTCCGACTGTAGCCATATCGGTGTGTTTGAATTTATATCCGCTATAAAAAGTAAAATGATACCATTTAGCATACATCCTTTAGTATATTCTGAGACCTTTTGTGTTTATTTAAATACCTATGTAGCAACACTGATGACGTACTGTCATATAATTTATTAGAATTTGGTTGAAAATTAAGAGGTATACGGTTTAGAAGGCGAGTGGAGGATTTTATTTCTACATGATTTTATGCAAAAACGCGACAATTTCGAAGAATTCTCTTATTTTGTTTTTGGCTTGAAAAATTCCATAAAACAAATTATGTATCCTCATTCAAAAAGCTTTGTCGGAGCCTTATTGTGTCTGCCACACAGTAGCACTCCACCAAAAGTTTTTTTTTCGCAATCTAAGCACATAAAACCAGATAAATTGTGAAAATATGTCAATTTCTTATTACGCATCAAGAAACACTTCACTTTTTTAAAAATCACTTAGATTTTTTAAGAATTTCACTTCACAAAAAAATTTCAAAATGACAGCCCTGCATGAGCTGCTTGTTTTTCGTTTAGTTCCGCTCTCATCAAAACTTTAAACCAAAAAAGAGAGAAGAGTGAAAGAGTGTGCGAAAAACAACAACACAAGAGAAGTTTCCAAAACTTTGCGAGAGCAAAGACCAAAAAAAGGAACTGCTTATTTTTCGTTTAGTTCCGCTCTTATCAAAATTTTAAACCGAAAGAGAGAGAAAGTATACCAAAAGCAATCAAACAAGAGAAGTTCTTAAACGTTGTGAAAGCACAGACCACGAAAAAAGAACTGTTTTTTTCGTTTTGCTCTCCTGAGTAATACGGATCATAACGAGAGAATGAGAATAACTTTGAAGATCTCAAAATTTAAGCCCATCCAAAGAATTTTGTTTGGTTTTTTTTTTTTTTTTGGATAGCATAGGTTGATTTGTATGCACACTATACAATTTAATAGCTTGATAATAAAAAACCAGTGGCATTTAGTAACGGATCAAAGTTCGGTCATCTGTAATTTATGAAAAATATATGGAGACCGGTTTAATTATAATTTTTCGCGTGTAAGTTTACTATTTTATCTAGATAAATTTACCATTTTAATTTTTCAAAGTTTGCTGTACGAAAAATCGTACAGATAGTTAAAATAGATTAGCCCAATGTAAATCCATATTTTACAAAAATGTAAACTTTTGAAGTGGAAAAAAACTAATTCTTAAGAAAAAAAAAAAAACGTAAACTAACCACCCATCGAATTTGTTCTAGCAATTTGGTTTTGCTGGTGAAATTTGTTCGCTTCTCAAAGGAAGAATAAATAAAGACATTTATTCGAAACAGTTACCTACATTTCTGTACTTTGTACCCAAAAATATATGGACGCAAGAGAACTATAGCATAGACCATTTTCAAACATTCAATACAATTTCTTCCCATAGCTACAATAAATATCCTTTATTTCCTTCCCCCTTTATAAACTTTACTCTGAGCGAAACTAACCCCCTGAGCAAAAGTGATGAGCAATATGATTTGAGCTGTTTTAAAAGGAAGATCTCCATGCCCTATGCAAAATAACACAAACAAAATACAGTCACGATTCACTAAATTCCATGAGTATGTAACGTTGATTTCACGAAAGGTTTTCAATTGTTGTTGGAAACTTTAATGACGAAATCTTCTTCAATGATGAGTAGGCAAACATTTAAAAAAAAGAAATGAGTAATCTTTTCATTCAAGAGAGACAAAATTTAGGAGATAATTATTCAGGCCAATCGTGAATAAATTTTTACTTGTCAGCAATACATTTTTTCACGATAGATCTCATTATGTTTCAGAGCACATCTAACCAAATAATTGCTTAAATTCCTAACACTATAGACGCATGTAAAGTTCACTATTTTTCAATTGTTTTATCAACCAAAAGGAAGGCGAGAAGCTTTCCATTTATTAAATATGTCCTTGATTGTCACTGAAAAAAAAACTACATATAATTATAACAGAAAACAAATAAAATCATCACTGCTACTGCTAGCTTTTAGCTGTTGCACAAGAGGTACTTGAACTTTAACAAATCTAAACATACATACATACTACATAATTAGCATCTGAACTTTTATTATCTTAAAAACTTTTTTTTTCCTTTTTGTTTTAAAAATGTATTTTTGAGTTGTTTTCGAAATAAGTGCGCTTTATTTTATGTACAACTAGCAACTATAAATAGACACACACGCACACACACATACACACAAAGATACACAAGAAAGCATATAAATTTTTGACATCATAGCTTCAATAAAAAAAATTAACAGAGATAAGAGAGCAAAAGAAATTTTACAAAAGAACCACAAACAAATGAACAAAAGGAAGATAGGAAAATAAAAGAGATAAAACCAACCGCAGGAAGTCTTGAAAAGTTAAAAAGTCAACTTTTATAGAGCTTCAAAATTTCTTTTGTTTGCAAATAAAAATTAAATTTACAAAATTGTTTACTCCAAAAATAGGAAACAAATTAATTTTGCACATTCAATAAAAAAAAAAACAATACAAAAAACCTAATTAAATTAAATTATTGCATGAAAACCCAAAAATAAAAATAAAGAAGAAAAGCAACAAAGAACAAACATTTATCAACAAGCGAAAATGTACACAAAAAAAAAAAAAAAAAAGTAATTATGTATGGATAAAAAGATTGTTTCTTGGGTATTTTGCATTTATTGTTGTTGTTGTTCTTGCTGCTTATCTTGTCGGTCTGGCAATTTTTTTTTTTTTTTTTTAATTTTCGTTTCTTTTCTGTTCTTCCTCGATGCTTTTCGAAGCTTTGCACGCTTTTTACATTTTGTGCTCTTATTCTTATTCCTCTTCATCTCGACCGACAACCACGACGACAACGGCACACACCGAAAAAGAATGTATGGGAAATGGAAAGCAATAAATGCGAATAACCGCAATGCGGCAAAAATTAGCGGTACGAAACGGTTGAAAAATGAGCGAATGTGAAAAGGAAAGCAATAAAGAAAAGAAAAACAGGCAAAGCGATAAGAACATGTGCCGCCGCCGCGCCATTGCTTTAAAAAAAAGGAAGGTTTATTTATTATGTGCAAAATGAAAATACAAAAGGAAAATAGAAATAGAAAAGAAAAAAACAAATTAGTACAAAGCATAAAAGTCAAAAATTACTGTTGCACGAGCAATATACAACAAAATATAAACTTAAAAAGTAGACGCCGAGGACGAATGACAAACAATGACGACGCGGCGCAACACACAGCACAGCAGACAAGAAAAACGAACGCACACACAAAACACAAAGAGGAAAAGCGAAAAAGCAACGAATGTGTGTGAATCGGTTCAAAACTTGTGAACACAACGAGCAAAAGAGAGCGCACAATAAATAAAACGAAACGGTTTACTCATCATCATCAGCGGCGTACAAAGAATGAGAGAGCGCAATAAAAGAGAGAAGGTAATGTCACATTAAAGAGAGCGCCTTCAACGAAAGAAAAGTTAAAAAATTCACATATTTGCTGTAGCAGAAAACCACCAGAGCAAAGACAATCTGTCCGCCCCCTCCCCTTTTCTTTGCAAGGAAAAGAAAACCATTTTTTGCTTTGTGTTTTTTTCTTGCCAATGAGAGCATACATGTGAAGGCAAAAGAATTTATGCGAATAAGAAAAGTAAATGAAATATGAAAGAAAACATGTAGAAAAAAAAAAGTTATAAGAAAGCAATTTTCGCATATAAACCGAAAAGCCTTTAATTGTAATGATGAAATTGACGCGTCGACAAAAATTTTCTGTGTGGGATGATAAAAAAGCAAAGCAAACAAGTTTTTTGTTGGTAAAGAAAAAAATTCAACTGAATAATCCAATTGGAGGCGCTTCAATCCGGATTTCTACTTCTTCTTCTTGGGTATGCCAAAATAATGTTAAAACAAACCAGTCAGTTAGTCAGCCAGTCACATATCAACCAAACAAACTCCTTTTTTGTTCGAGAGCAATGAACAACAAAAATTATATCTGGTATCAAAAAAAAAATTAACCTAGTCTTGAATCTTAGAAATGGGCGTTAGCAAGTACATTACAGTACAAAAGATTGCACCCACTTAATGATAATAAACTTGACATATCTTCAAGCTATAAATGCCTACGAAATGCTTATGAATCATTATTATTTTATGTGATATTCATTAGATTTTGTTTAAAGTATTGGTATGGAGTGAATTTTTAAGAACAGAATCAAGTGAATAAGAAAAGAGAATTAATTTTTTTAGGGGGTCTACAATTTTGGGCGGTAATGTATATTTGCTCACTTGTCATATTCAGTAAAACTGAGTTTCTAATGATCACATTATCACATTTTGTAAGTTTTACTAAGATTAAGCCCTTTTTAGTAACTACTACAAACTTCTTTCACTTTCCTGCTTTTAATAAAACAAATTTGTAAAATGTTGCAGCATAAAATTACAATGCTTGAGAAAACGTGTCAAACAGTTTATTCTGCTAATTTGTCGATAAATTATGTGAAGACAAAGAACTAACAAACACACTCGACATTTAAATAAAAAAAGATAAGATATATCTGATTTGAAATGAAAGACTATAAAATAAATTTGTGAACTTTTCACTTGAACAAAAAAAGAAAAAAGTACGCGTACTTCAAAGTAAAAATTTCTAACGGAAATTTTATTGCTATTACTAATTGGAAATTGCACTATGATTACTAATTCCAAATTGGAAAATGTCATACCCAAAGCAAAGAAATTAAAATTTAATAATACAATAAATTTTCCACACTCCCACATACGAAATCTATGAAAAAAAAAGTTGCGTTTTCTCTACTTTTTTTTTTGTTGTAACAAAATAAAAGATTTTCATCAAAGAGCACACACAATCACACACATACATATAGAACTATAGCGAAAAAAAGAGAGGAAGACAAAATGGTATTCTTGTGCAAAAAAAAAAAGAACAAGAGCAAAAAATTGTGCCGCAAAAGAAAAAAAAAAAACTATACTCTTCTCAACAAATACTTTTTAATTGTGCCAAATTTTTCTGTTCTTCTGGTGCTGCTGCGGCATTGTTGTCGGTTGGCCAAATCCGTTGACTTTGGTTTAGAAGGGGAATGGCACGGGGAACAAATGAGAGGGGCCGTCGAAATATCGTCGACAAATCCGTACAAAAAGAAAAAAAAATACACCCAAAAGCGGAATTAGCAAATAAATTAATTAGCACGGAAAATGATACACAAAAGCAACAATACAATTTTCCTTGACTATATACACTTTTGTGTATTTTCATATAAAAAAATTAAGGAAAAAAGAGTAGTTTAAAAAGTAAATAGTATTATTAATAATAGAATAAAAACAAAAATCAATTTACCATTTTTAGCTAATTTGTTGGTTGGTTGTTGTTGTGAATGGAAAAAGTTTTAAAATTAAAAATATATTTTTTTTTTATGTAAAGCTGTTGTATTTTCTGTTGCTGTTCTTTCTTTTTTTTCTGTGGTTGGGTCCTTCTGCTGCTACTACTGTAGTTAATCCTTATTTTTTCGACTACTGGAATTAAATACCACAAGCGACGGCAACGATACGACGACTCCGACTATACGACCCTCAAGGGAATTCTTCAGAATTTTCAGTTATCTAGTTGCAGCTGCTACGCGCGACGGCGACTGCGATACTCTACGAGTGTATGTATGTGTGACGACGACAAGAATGTATGGCGAAAAATCCGCTTCGGTTTTTTCGCTTTAGAATATTTTAATTACTAATTTTTCTTTGCTTGCGGTAATCTCCTCCTCTCTGTATCAAACAGATGTGTGGATTTTGTTGTTGTTTTTCACAATTTCGTACCAAATTACAAAGTAACGAAATCGTAATACTTATTTAACGTATTTTTAAAGATTTTTTTTATTATATTTTCAAACACTGAAAGAAAAAAAAAACAATTTTCTTTAGCAATAAATTCTTCTTTTTTTTAATGGAATCACACAACAAAAGAAAATTTATTGATTTTTGTTGTAAAATGTTTAATTCTGTTTTATTGTTGTAATTCCAAAAAGAAAAGACAATTTATTGTTGCTGTATTTAAAAAAATTTAAAAAAAATGGCCACGCGACGGAACCACTACACGGCAGGCCGACAACAAAAAAAAAAGAGAATATCGTTATTTTCACCGCTGTTAGAAAATTATTTTTATAATTTTTTATTTGCTAAATTTAAATTCTTCTTTTTTTTCCTGTATGTATAACAAAATACAATACAAAAAACGTGATTTGCTTCTTTTTCTTTGGTTTTTTCTATATATTGAATATATGCCTAAAAAAAATAATACCGCAAGTTTTTCTCAAAGTAAAACGACTCGGTGAAAATAGATTCAAGTCCGACACGGTCAACAACTCAATTGCAACTGAACTGAGCTGGGGAGATGTCAAATCATTTTGGCGTTGCTTTGTCACTTCATTTTCATTATTTCATTTTGTTTATTGATTCGTTCATATTCGGTTATTCGCTCCCGCTCGTTTTTCTGTTCATGTGTGTGTGATTCGTTTCCCCAATTTGAAATTTTTCTTGTGGCGGTCGCTCTCTATCGCGTTCTCCTTTTTGTGCTGTGTGCGCTGAAGAATGCAGAACCGTTTCGCATATTCTTTTATTACTTGTTCCAAAATTCTGGATTAATATCACGAAAAATACACTTTTTTAACGTTTATTTTTTAAATTTCAAAATACAATCGCATTTTTCACATTTCATTCTCATTTCTGCACATAACTACCCCATAATTTTCTGCATTTCTGCACATAAATTACCACTGCAAAGAATGCAGATATTAAAGGAAGAGAGCGCGCTATAAAGTTTACTCACGTTCGCTCTTCGAATACAAAAAAAAAAAAATAATTGTCGTCGGTCGTTGCAGTGTTTTTTCTATAATTCTCTTTGTTTTCTAATTCTTATATTGCTCGTTGTTGTGCAGCTCTGTTTGTTTTGTTAATTGGGGTTGATCGAGTGTTGCTGCCGATTTTGTTTTTGTTTTTTTGAAAGAGGGAAAATTATGCAGAAGTGAAATTCTGCAATTCGAAATGTACCAAAAAAAAAAAAAAATGACTACTCTTTTAAATTGAGTGTATTTAAACAGTTTGACGTACCCTCGCACTTATTAGACATATAATTTTTAACTTTTTCAAACAACACTTGTTTGGTTAAATTGTATCAACAAAAAAAAAAACTATTAATAGAAATTAGATTGCTTGGAGAAGGGGGAGGAGGGGAGTGGGGCTCCAAAATTTTATTTTCAATAGTTTTAAATCTTTCGTTCCAAATAATGTACAAATGCAATGAATGAAAATCGAATCAACTACAGGGGATAAAAGCTGCAAAAAGCATTGTTGTTGATTGATAGGAAAGAGGGAGGGATAAAAGGCCATGACCAGGCTCGGATCGAACCCGGTACTCCCGAGATGAAAGTCTAGCAGACTTGTTGCCACTAAACAACCGAAGCGGCTGAGATACCGCTAAAAGTTGATATCACTCAGCTGCAAAAATTACTTTTTCTCAAATATAATCTCTAATTTACTTAAGGGGACATGCCCATTGCTCGAATCGAAAGAAATGAAAATTTCGGAGTAGCATAAAAATAAATTATTTTATAATACATCTAATTATCTGTAAATTATTAATTTTTTTTCACTGTGATTCAATAGCTTTCCTGTAGATGGCTTAAAAAAAATCGCCATTTTAATCGTCGGGTGTTATAGAAATCCTTCGGGTGCTCCAAAAAAAAAAACAAAAAACAATAAATATTGAAAATATACATAATTTTTTTTAAGATAGAGTATTATGAAGCTATAATAATAAAAAATTATCCTTTGGCTAAGCAATCTACGATCGTAATAATAGTCTATCTTATAAAAAAATATAAATATATTTCTGAACAAAATGAGAACAAAATTCAACAAGTATTTCGAAAGTTAGAGCACCCGCCAATTTGAAAAAGTATGTCGAGAAAAGAATAATGCAGCTGTCGCGCAACTTTGAAATTCTTATAATACTCATAAATGAATAAATAAATGCGTATATTTCAAAAGGACTATAAGGACTCGAGCAATGGACATGTCCCCTTAATTTTTAGTCCTAAAATCTTAATTTTGATATGTACATACATACACTGGTCAAAAAAAGTATTCGATTTGACAAGAGTAAGAGTACTATTGTTTACATTTTTACCTATATCCTTAAAAGCAAAACAATATACCTGTGTGCTTTATATGGAAAAAAGTTTATTTAAAACAATTGCTATCATCTTCAATTCATATTTAAAAAAAAATGTTGGGGACGAAATTTTATAAAAATTCTACAAAAACCAAAGAGTTTCTTCTTTTTCGTGCATCGGAATATTGCACACTTCTAATAATAACAATACAGGACAAAAAAATTAATACACAAAGAAAAAGCTTGTATACGTGCGTATACAATAGGGACCGATTAGGGATTTTCTCCATTGCGGCCATTTTGAGAACTAGCGCTATCTCGTGAACATGGTGTTTTGATTATTTACACAAATAAAGCTATTCTTTAAAATTTCACAAAAATCGGTTAACATTTTTAATAATTTTTATTAAAGAATATAACAGCTTTGTATACGCGCGTATACAAAGGACCGGTGAAGGTTAAATAGTTTAACTTAAAATTAAATTTAGAATTTAGTAGCTTTTCCTTTGCGTCGTATAACCTCACTCAAAAGATTTGGCATTTATTTCACCAATTTCTGGCAGAATTCAAAAATCGATTCTTTCCCATTCAAGCGATTTTCATCGAATTCTTATTGAAGAACTCTCTCTGTTTCAATTTTTTTTCCCCCAGATACCCCCACAGATGCTCGATAGGTTTCGAGTCCGGTGATTGTGCTGGAGTTTTTATAACAGTAGGGCCATTATATAATATCCACAGTTGTGTATTAAGGGCAGAATACTTGGGATCATTATGTTGCCAAAATTTGTAATTTCTGCCGAAGCCCATTTTTTCAGCACTTGGTTGGAGATTTTCTTTTAAAATGTTAATGTAGGCATACTGGTCCATATTATCTTCTATGAACATCAAGTTCCCGAAGCCAGATGATTCCATGCACCCCCACCCTATTACTCCTTCGCCTCCGTGCTTGACCGTCGGGACCATGTTCCGTTGTTCGAGCCTAAATTTGGTCTTCTGTATACCAACACCTTCCCATCGCAGCCAAAAAGATTGAACTTGGATTCGTCTACAAACATTACATTCATCCAATACTCTACTGGATTATTTACATGCATTTTAGCGAACTCAAGTTTAAGCGGTTTTTCTTGGAAATACTATATGTGGCTTCTTCCATGCTGACCTTGCGTGGAAGTTATAACTTTTCAATACATTTTTGATTGTTTGTGGTGTGGCAGTTATGCCTAAGTAGTTTTCTGCACTTTTTGCATTGTTTGGTGCATTAACTTTTAGATTTTTGCAAAAAGTGTGATATTCACATGAAATTATACGAAAAATCCATTGCCTTTAACTTGAAAGTTCGCAACACTAATTACATACATATTTTTTAGTTGCAACACTGTCGTTTTATAAGATTTTTTACAAACTTATTGCTATTTTCATATTTGACACACTGACTTATAGTGCGGACACACGAGAGTGCATTTCGTTGAAATTCTGCATTTAAAATTTATGTGGACACACGACAAAAAATAAATTTTAAATTCGTTTTTTGACAGATTATAAGTTTGGAGAAGAAAAAGAATTTTTGTGTGTGTTTTGTGTAAATAAAAATAAATAAAAATGTTGCATTTCAATTGGATGTGGACACCAAGAATGTAATTGTGGAAAATTGGAGGAATGGCAATGAGTTACTCTACGACTCATTTTATTTTGTTTTTTCGCTTAATAAATATTACAAGAGCAGCTATTATGAAAACAAAATCCAAAATGTCTAAAAAAAATGTAATAGATCTTAAATTTTTCCTGTTTTTTACTACCTTGCGTTTGAGGGTTGCTAGTTAACCCTTAAATACCCACTGGTCACTGCTGTGACCAACCACTTCCGCGGCTGCCTATGCCGCCATTTTACTTTCGCCATTTAAAATAAACATCTGATCTTACTGTCTAAAGTTTTCTTTATCGATACGTATAAATAAGAATGGAAAAATGACAACTGTCGTACAGTTACAGTTATTTTTAGCTCGAAAAGCATGTTTTGCAAAAATTTTAAACAACTAACTGAAAAAAGGTGTTTTTATTTTCGAATTTTGTGTAATAAATATATTGCCGTGTGGACAAATTTGTGTCAGACGGTATGGGATAACACCAACTAACTGTTTTTAAAAATTATTGCGAATGTATTTTAATTTATTCTCCAGATAATCGCCAAAGGTTACTACAGAGGTCAACCATGTAAATTAAAATAACTGCACCTTAAACTAATTTATTTGAAAATACGTAGAACAAACGTTCGGAATCACAAATACTACCTCTGTTAATTGAAATCGGACGTATTGGGCGTTTAAGGGTTAATTTCTTGATTTCAGACGAATTTCAATGAAATGAGTCTGAAATGCAGAATTTCATTTGACACTTTTTGTATCGCGAGATTCTGCATTTCAGACGCATTTCAATGAAATGTTAAATTTGCCTAAAAAGCACGCTCGTGTGTCCGCACTATTAGGGAAAATTGTTTGACCTATTAGAATTTCATAAATGATAGATACTGAAAAATGCTGGGGATCTGGATACAAATTTTTTTAAATCTGCTAGACTCGAGAAAATGCGATTTTTTAGAGTTTTGGGAATCATCGTAAAATACGGTGTAAATTTTTTCGTGGGATAATTGATTTTTTTTTACTTTCAATAAGAAATAAATGTTCCTTTTAATAAAAAAAAAAATTGGATGAGATTTTTTACTCTCAGTGACACTTTTTTTGCAACTTTTTGAAATTTATCAACGGCCAGGCTGAGCCTTATTATTTTGGCCTTCACTGAAAATGTTTAAATTTTTTATGCATTTTTCGGAAAGCATACTTTCAGGATCAGTTGAAATAAATTTCATAAATAAAAGTACAATATCGTAATTGTATTCGAATTCCGCCGCAATATACGATGAAAGCAGGGGAAACTCAACATGCAAGCAAGGAAATGTTTGAGTGACCATGCAGCATCAAATCAATTGCTTTGGGTGCAAAAAGTCGAAGGAGCTATTAAATTTATGAAACTTGTTAGTAAATTTCAGGTCTTTGATCTCAAATATGAAATCAATTTTAAAGTATATCTAATGATTTTGCTGCAAACTTTTTATGTCCATATGATAATGTTGCCTAAAGTTACTCGCCCTTGAGCAGCTGTAGCACCCACAGTAATTATTTCATCGACAAGATTGTTGAGTTTCTTCTCAGTTGAAGTGTTATATAAAATTAGTTAATTTTGAATTCCATGTATTTCTGGACTTGAAGTTATGGGGTTGCTCTGGCTGGTGCAATATATTTGAATATATAACAGAATATTACATTTATCTACATTCTTATTTGCAAAACTAATACTCCTAATACATACGATAGTATCGTACTTGTGTCTATAATGCGCCTTTTAATGTATATATATATATTTTTAATGCACATCTTCTTCGGCATTTAACAAGAATTGGAAAGAAAAACAGAAGAAGTATCATACAATATGTAAGTATGGATAAAAACCAAACCACTACTGACTGAATGAATGAATGAATGAATGCAGGGAGACTCTTAGACGAGAAAAAATGGCGCATTGCTGTTGTTACCACTTGCTATGTACAACTACTTGCTGCGCTATGCCACTTGCTACTTGCTTCTTTTTGTATTGTTCTCCCTAATTTTCATATGTTTATTTGCTGCGCTAAAAAGTTAACATAACTTACCAATGCCGGAATGCGTGCCGCATTGATTGGGTTGTGTTGTTGCTTATGCAGCAATGCAACATGGCTGAGACAAATTTTTTTTTGTGTTTTTCTGATTTTTTATTCTTCATTCGTTGTTGTTTTTGGTTTCATTATTTTTTTTTTCTACCATATTTATTTTTGTTGTTGTTGTTTTTTGCTTTTTATATGCAGTTGATAGTTATGTAGGTATATGTGTATATGTGTTTTGTTACCATTGCAGTTGTCACCTCATGCCCCATGACAATGCGGATAAAATGCACTAAAAATGCGGCGTTGAAATGCCTAAAATACCCGCCGCACACAACAGTCAGCGCAGCAGTGTACAATGGTGGAACAAACACAGTGGCGAAGTACATTTTTGCCGCATAATGTTGCAATCACTTACGAAATTGCTGACAGGGTTACTTATGCGCCTCTATTTATTATTGGATTAGCGTCGACTTTCTAAAACACACACATGACCGACTATATATTACAAGGAAATTACATACCCAGTTGAACTTTGGATGATCGTAGGAGTAATCATTGAGCACTCCAAAGCGAGCAATCGATTACTCACTATTCCTCCAGAGCTCTTGTATTTTGTAATGCTTTTTAACATTGCATGTCCAACGGCATGGAGTACTTGTTTTAGTCTCCAAAAGGAGTAATAAAGGAGGACACGATTACGAGCATGAGCTCACTTGCATCTCATAGAAAAACAAAACTCCGAGAAATAGTTTCTCACAAAATTCATAACGACATAGACTAGTTGTGTAAACCGGCAGTAAGCACTTGTGTGTTCAAATCCCACAATATTTTTTTTTCTATTTTTTTTTTTAATTATAATGTTATATTCATTTTTGTTTAATATTTTTTATTTTTTGTTTATTATTATTTACTATTATCGTTTTATAATTTTATTATTTTCTTGAGTTGCCTTCTTCCAGGCTCGAACCTGTGGCCGGAAAATTCGCATCGCGAATATTAAACAACGCGGTTGCCAACTGAGCTACACGAGCAAATTTTTTGTAATTGAATTTTGTTTCTTTTACTCTTGCAATGATTCTAGTACTAGTTACTGATATTTAACTCTTTGATGCACACAATTTTAAAGAAAATAAAAACACCAGTTGCACAGAAATTTTTTTGATTTATATCATTATCAGCAGAATGAAAAACTGTAAATAAAATATTAAACTGTGTGACTATAAGTAATTTCATATTTTCGAGGTGGCTTAAAATATATCACACTATGCATAAAAAAATATGCGGGGCAGTTTTTACCCTACCTGCTGTAAAGGGTTAACTACTCAATCAGGCTGTCTTTGTTTATCATTATTTCTAAAAATAGACCATATAAAATTATGAAATTGTGTTAGTGAAATTCAATAATTTTGTTACTGTATTGGAGTTGCTCGTTTATCTCCCCTTTTGGAGTAATGAAATCATTAATCGTTTGAGGAGTACTCGCTGTTTGTGCAACTGGGTATGTACTTACATACATATATTATGCTATTTGTATGTATTGCAGATATACATAATATGTATGCATGTATATGCATTTCTAATTGCTGACTCAATTTTACACTCATGCTTGGTTTGTATTTTCTAAGCTATCAACTAAGTTTGTAAGTGAAATAGTTGCAGAAATCTATAGTTCATAAAGTCGCGATTTAATGAAACCAAAAAACAAAAAAAAAAAAATGGGTGAAATTTTTTTTCCTTCTTCTTACCTAAAATTGATTGGGGGAAAAATTGATATGATAACAATAAAAATGTAATTCAAATACGCACAATTAAGTAGTAAGTGTATTTGAGATATGTTTAGTGGATCTTAAAGCTGTCATTAAAGAACTTTAAGACATTCTCAAAGACAATATGGGATGTCTATAAATATAAAAAAAGGTTATATTGGGAGTATGAATGTATAAACTCGTATTTTTTTTCGTAATTTGGACATTTATTGTGAAAAAGTGATTATAAAATTATTCTTTAAAGTATTGTCCATCGTTAGCCACAACCTTTTCCCATCTTTCTGGTAGCATACGGATTCCGCGTCGAAAGAACTCCTCATCTTTTGAGGCTATCCACGAATCGACACATTTTTTGAGTTCTTCGAAAGAACGGAAGTGCTGTTCAGCCAGGCCATGTGTCATCGATCGGAACAAGTGGTAATCAGAGGGAGCAATGTCTGGAGAATACGGCGGGTGGGGTAGCACTTCCCATTTCAGCGTTTCCAAGTATGTTTTTACTTGCCTTGCAACATGCGGCCGAGCATTGTCGTGCTAAAGAATAACTTCAACGTGTCTATTCTCATATTCTGGCCTCTTATCCTTTAATGCTCGGCTCAAACGCATCAATTGTAGTCGGAAGCGGTCGCCAGTGATCGTTTCATGTGGTTTCAACAGCTCATAATACACGACACCTTTCATATCCCACCAAATACACAGCATGAGCTTGGATCAATGGATGTTCGGCTTTGCCGTTGATGTTGATGCATGTCCGGGCGGTCCCCATGATTTTTTACGCTTTGGGTTATCGTAACGTATCCACTTTTCATCGCCAGTCACAATACGATGCAGAAAACATTTTCTTTTCTGTCGTTCAATCAGCAGTTCACATGTGAAAAATCGTCGTTCGACGTCTCTCGGCTTCAATTCGTACTGCACCCAATTTCCTTGCTTTTGAATCATTCCCAATGCTTTTAATCGTTTGGAAATGGTTGATTGATCGACTCCTAAAGATTCTGCTAGTTCTTGTTGCGTTTGACATGAATCTTCTTCGAGTAATGCCTTCAATTCTTCATCTTCGAACGTTTTCGGGCCGCCTGAACGTTCCCTGTCTTCAACATCAAAATCACCACTTTTGAAACGGGCATACCACACCTGATACATTCTAACGTCTATAGCACAGTCAGGATAAGCTTCAGTGAGTAAACGATGTGCTTTAGTTGCGTTTTTCTTTAAATAGAAGAAGCAAATTAAAACTTCCCGCAAATGTGGTTTTGTTGGCACGAAATTCGACATTTTCAGCTATAGTAAAACACTTTTGTACAATTATGAAAATTATTTGACAGATCAATTCTTATAGTATTTTTGGCGCTCTTCGAGATAGAATAGCTGTCAATGTCAAAAAATGGCGCGTATGATAGATATGAACTTAGTCACAATTACGAGTTTATACATTCATACTCCCAATATAAATAGAATAGTACGATTACTCTATACGATGAGATTTTAGTTTCCAAACAACCTTTTGCTGTTCTGGATTGATATGAATACTGGAACCTTTGCGTTTTTGAAATCAGAAAGAAGCTATAGGTTGTTTGGAATTAGGGTGGCCCTTATATATCAACTTTCTAAAAGTTTAGCTCCCAGACCCCTATCTTGTTTCAATCAATAGAGAAACAATCTACACTCAATCGGACAACTGTGAGACGGCCCTCATCGACCATGAAGTTTTACATTATCGATCGAAAAATCATTTTTTCAGATAAATCAATTTTTTGTTCTTGGATTTCTTGAACAACACCTTTCCGAGAAGAAACAACACCGAGATGATTAGCCAGAATTGTTAGAGTTAACAATGAATTATGTATTCAAGATATACCTTTCTCAAGACCAGTTTCAGTTATCTTATAAGGGGAAGAACTCTTAAAATTCACCAGATGGAATTAAAGCACCTTATCATTACTTTTTGTTAATGCGTCAATTGATGAATTATCAGGATATTGATCGAGAAATCAGAAAGGAGCTGCGAACAAATTTTGTGATCAAAAGAAATAAACGCTTAAGTCGACTTAAGTCAGAATTGAGTTATAAATGCTATCGTGTTCTTCTTATTCCAATGCACATGTACGTGAAATCCCCGAAATTCTATGTTTTTTTAAAACAAAAATTATAAAAAAAGAACATAGAGTGGCAACCAATCACATTAACTTCAAATCGTGTTTACTCGAAATGAGATTTTCAGACTTAAGCGGTTACTGCTTTTGACCACAGAATTTGTCACCCACCTCGAGTACTTAGCTCCCCAAACAGCGGTTCTATTATTATTTAATGAAAATGTTCCAACAGTGGTTAAGACAAGTAAAGCTTAAATTATATTGGAAGCATGCTACAAAAAAATCATTTTTCTTCGTTTACAAACATCGAGTTTACGTATTTTGTAACTCCTGGTACAAAAATTTATTCGCGAAATTTTTTATCAGCACCGATTTCTTCAACGAAGAAATTTCAACATAGAAAGATGATCCAGGTTACAGAAATAGAATTGAAAAACTTGAGAAGAAAGTTGTTGTCGATGATGATGCAGAAAAAATGTGAAACTCATTCAGGACTACAATAACATTTTCACAAAAAATTAAGTTGAGAAACAATTTGTTACACAAATCGCCATAACGCCCAAAAAAAATGTTGGGTGTTATGACCGCCCTAGGAATGGCCATAACGCCCAACATCATTTTAAGCGATATGACCGCCCCGAAAACGGTCATAACGCCCAATGTAGAAGCGGTCGCAACGCCTAATTTTTTTAGGTTTTATGACCGCCTTCGAAGCGGCCATAAGGTCCAACAATTGTTTCTTGTTATATTTTGTTTTCAATAATGAAAATCGTGTTTTGATTAAAAATCAGTTACTTTTCGAAATCAGCATCACGTTTATAATGTGTCACTAAACATTGAAAATCGCGCGATTTTTTAAAAATATTTTCATTTTTTCTTTACTTTTGGTAAAAATTTTTCGACTGCGACGCTTCTTTCAACCTTGCATTTCAATTGATCTTAATCAATATCTTGGTTTATTTTTGTAAAAATATTTCAGATGAGGCGCTCATTTCCATGCCATTCCTATTTATTATATGTATGAGCATATTTTACCCTTTTGTTTTTTTATAGATTTACCCATTCGCTTTCCTACTAATATCGAGAAAAACTAAAGAAAATTTTAGAAAGCCATTTTGTGCAAAAGCTTGAAATAAAGCTGCATTTTCTTATACCTGAAATACCCATTGGGTGTTATGACATTTTTCGGGGCGGTCATAGCGCCTAAAATAATTTTGGGCGTTATGGCCATTCCTAGGGCGGTCATAACGCCCAAACTTTTTTTTGGGCATTATGGCCGTGGGCGTTATGTCCGGACACCAAAAGCAAGTTGTAAATACTTGCAATAAGGATTTAAATAAAAGTTCAGTGTCCTCTCCGTTATCAAAAAATAAGAAATTTTGTTATAGATGGCATGCGCGAATTTTCTCAGCCACATTGTTTTGAGTACAAAGCTAACTTAAAACCATTGTCGTTGTGTAAGTTTTTCCGAATTTTATAATCAACGCAAGTGGTAAAAACAGGGTAACGGAGAGGACAAAAAATCACACTGCATTATGGCCTAGGCAAGTTTAGAATTTCGAATTTGTGTAATCTTGATGAAGACTTGGGTTTTTCATACATCTAATGGAACACTTTTGCTGCTTGACACAGTAAGGGTGAGGTTGATGGTGATTTGGACGAAACTGAGGTCCGAAAATCTTAATGTTCACGCAGCGTTGAAACACTGCCACAAAACAAACGTTATTTTTGTTGAGGAGAAAGAAGTCGCGGCAAATACATATTTTTTGCATTTGCGATTTGAAAGATGCATGAAAATCGAGTGCGTTCACGAGGGTAGGAAAATCGGCCTCGCACCATTTCATTCTTTTCGGAAAATAGACAAGTACTACATTTTTGTGACTGAGGCTTCAAATTCAAAGAAACACATAACTCAGGCTGTATCTTCAAATCAGCAAAACGTTGGCAGTTCTGTGACTTGCGATAAGAGAAGTGAAAATGTGTTTATAAAAGAAAAGGTTTTGAGGGGTGCGAACGACTCGAAGTATGCGCGTGGCTTCAAAATCTTCACACGATCTCAATCGCGCATTCTACTAGGCATTTCCATCTGATTTTGTTTTGTGCAGTCATATTCACGTTTTGCCATGCTGTGTTTTTATTTTTTAATTGTAGATGTATTGAACGTCTCCAAGTGTTTTTTGGTCGCTGATGTTGTTAATTCACGTGGCTTTGGTGTTCTTGATGTTTATCTCGAGGCCCACGTTGCGTGATGCTCTGATTAGATGATCAGTGTTCGCTTGCATGTCGCTGAGCTTGTGCGAGAACAGATATACTTATATCGTCTGCAAAATCAAATCCTCTAGTTGATATGCGGGACTCCATGTTATGTCCCTCCTTTGAGAGCATACGGTTGCCATAACTTCGTCAAGCAATATTGCAAAGGGAAGGGGTGAAATTAGGCATCCTTGTTTGACTACTGCTTTAGTGATGAATGGCTCGCTGATACTATTCCCATAGCCGTTCGATATTGTTGAGTTATTATTTATATCACTTTCATTTTGATTTTTTAGTTTCAAACTTAATTTTCATAAAAGTTGTAAATGACTTAAATTACTATTCGCTCAATGCAATTGGCGAAATTTGGTACGTAACTGAGACATCTTGAATTTTCCCTTTAGTTTAAATACTTGTTCATTGGTGATGTATTCATTAAAGATGCAGTTGGATGTGTACCAAACCGGTATACTTCATATGAATTTACTTTGCTTTAAATAAATATTTATAATTTTATTAACTTATGTAATTACTTAGAAACATTTGCAATTTTCAGATATTAAACATTTGCTGAGCCGATTCTTATTGGTTTCGTATGAGTGCAACAACAACGCGACTTCCATTCAGGGCTGTCGTTTTGCGTATTTCTAAGCAAATTTGCTTACTTTTTTTACGGTTGTGCATACGTGTACTATTTTCTCATTTTGTTTATTTTTTAAAATATTGAACTAAGTTCAGAACTAAGATAAGTTTGACATATTGGCATATTTTTTTTCTTACTTCCTTTATTTCGTTTTTTTCATTCGATAAGAATGAGTAACACTAATTATGTTCATGCATACTTGGTGTCACCCTGCAAGTATCTAGCTTTACCTTTTGTTATCGAATGAAAAATGTAAGTAGTGCCAAAATTAGCATCACTGCGTTCGATTATGTTTATCGAAAATGAGTCCTCCGATTTTTACATTAAAGTTTTGAAATGGCTTTTTCAGCTATCGTTATGGCATTGAAATCAATATAATGGTTTTTCGGGTCGAGGAATCCGAATATGGCATTGTTTGCTTATACAATTGATTCTAGAGGGCGCCACCATACAAAATTTTCTTAAAACTCATTTTTTTTGTAGATTTTCTTATAAAAAATATTGCAAATTGTTATTTAAAATTCGGGGGACTCAAGTTGATTTACATCAAATACACTATCTTTCTAGGGGATACCCTATGTCTCGAAAAAATTCGATCACCCCTTATATATACATATATATAAACATTCCTTGTCTTATTACTACTATATATATTTGTTTACTTTTTTTCAAATTGTTGACTTTTTTAAAAGAATTTGATTACAAATGTTTTTAGGCCGTGGCAACTCTGCTAGCAACCGCGTTCACCTTCATAACTTCTTTTGCAGGTTAAAACGATTACTTTATGTCAGCTCTTAAATGGTGAGATTAATCTCATGCGATTTTTTGCATTCCCTTGTGAAGTTTCATGTATCTCTTATACAGTGAGATTAGTTGCATGCAACTTTCGCGATTATAGTTTTCGTCACTATGGAAAAATATTGAACTACGAAAATGTAAAAAAAAAAACGACAAAATGGTTCATCGAAATACAGTCCAAACGATTTTGTCTATCCCCCTGTCGTTTCTCCCCTCTTCCCTACATTTTTTTAAGTTACATGAAACAAATCTCACCGTCTAAGTGGCTGTTTAGTATGAAAGCCTGTCTGAAAGGGAGAGGTGGAAAAAATAGGTAGTTAGAAAAAGACAGGCGAGTTTCTACCTCTTTCTTACTACCTATTTTTTCTACCTCTCTTTTTCAGACAGGCATTCATGCTTGCGCTCGTGTGAACAGCTACTAAGAGTTGACTATGCTTTAGGACATAGAATGTTAAAAAGAAGTACAAAATGCAAAGGTGTTTGAAGCAATTGGATGCAACCCATTGCTTCAAATAGCGTTCGATGCTAACTATTATAAGCATAAAAACATTCCACCAAAGCGAATAATACTCTCTTTAATCGCACTTGGGATACATAGCACAAACCTCCATCAAAAATTTTACGATAATGGAAAAAATGTCATGTAACTTGAACGAAAATCCCGGGCTTAAAGTTAAAAAGTTCGAGAATTCAAGTGAACAATTTTAAAGAACATAAAAGACTTGTATTTTAATAGATGAGATTAAATTGTTTTTACCATAAAATGTTTGTATGAAAAGACACAATTCAGCGTAGAAAAATGAAGATTATAAAAAACTTTTGAGTTTGTGAACTTGTATGTCGAATTATCGCACAGAAATCGGAGTAAAAAATGTAGTAGAAGAAATAAACATTAACAAAGAGCAAGCAGCAAGCAAAAAAAAAACGAACAAAAAAACTGCTGACAAACCAACTTACACACGTACATAAACTCATTCATACACACACACAAAAGGAAGCACGCGAAAAGAAAATGTGGGGAAAAAATAATACTATAAAAACGAAAAAAAAAACAGAAAACGAACGACAAACATACGCAAAATAGCAACAAGTAAAAGGAGCCAGACACAAGTTAAATCAAAGGATAGGCTGCAGTTATGAAAAAGGGAAGATGAAGAGGGGAGGAATCGAGAGAAGAATGTGCTGATACTACTACCAAACAAAGCAAAAAAGTGGTCATGTAAAAAGAGTATGCGTAGAAAATCTGCAATGCTGATAATATTCGTACAACAAAAAAAAACGACTAATAATAAAAGCAAAATGGTGGAGAGAAAGTTCATATTCACTTTTTTTTTTGTATGTTTTTAAGGAAGAGGTGTGATTCGGAGGTGCAAACAAATTTGTAAGCAAGTATTGAGAGTGGGAGGTGAGTGAGGAGGGAGCAATTTGTCAAAGCAGACACACGGAAAACAAAATGTAGAATGAAAAAACTCAACGAAGAAGAACATTAAAAAAATGACGCATAAGCAGATAGAGAAAAAAATGCGAGTAAATGAGCGAGAGTAACACATAAACCGTAAGAATACGAAGAACGGCTTCGTTGAGTTGAGTCGGTTTTGTTAGTAGTTGCTGTTGTCGTCGGCATAGACGTCGGCGTCGACATCGTTTGAAAATCAAGAAGACGATGTGGTGTAAAAATACGTAATAAATGACCATGTAAAGTGGCACAGCAGAAAAACGAAAAACGAAAAACGGTTCTGCAAACCACCACATCAAAAGAAAAAAAAAGAAAAAAGAACAACAACATCACCACCTTACCAATAACCATCATCAACACCGAAAACGAACACACTAACTAACAACAGCAAAAACTACGAAAGTCGAAGGCAACAATCACCAAGTACAGCCACAACAACAACAATAACACCATCAACTACATATATACAACAATTTTATCATAATTTCCGCTTTCTCTTACCCTTACTACCACTACTGTTTCTACTACAGTCAGCACATACACACAAACACACCACTACACATAAAAGTTAACTACCAAAGCGCGCACTCTCTCTCTCTCTAGTTTTTACTATGCCACGCCACTGCCACTGGGAACTGTATATATGTATGGTTTTCCTCGTGAAGTTACGAAAATTGTTGCCTTGGCAGATTTTTAATATTTTTTTTTTCATGTTTTCCTTCTTGTTCTTTGTTGTTCTTCTTTTGGGCTTTTATGTTGTTTTTTTTTTTATTTTATATATATATTTTTTGTGTAATACACGCAATGCAGATTGTCGCCTATCTTGTATATATGTACCAACGTGTTCGTATGTATAGAGGATTGTAATCCTCCGCGTCTTTTTAACTTTTTCCTTCTTTTTTTACTTTCTTTTTGTAAGATTATATCAGTTTTTATTTTACACTGCAGTCACAGTATTTCAAACATTTCAATTTTCCAGAATTCTGCAAAAGTTGACGATTATTTTCGGTACTCGGGGTGTTGGTGACGTGTGACGAATAATAAAAATTTGTATGTTCATCATACGACATGTAGTACCTAAGAAACTCACTAATATTTTGGCAGCTGACAAATTATTTTGAGAGCTCCTCTAGAACATACATCAAACTATTAGAAGGAAATATGGAATATGAATTAGTTATTTTATGAAATGTTTGAATTTCTTATATAAATTATTTCTTAATGTATAAGATTAGATTTTATAAGGGTTCAAAAATTATACCAGAGGAATAGGATTTGTGAACACTTTGCTAAAGATTTATCAGATTATGTTTTGAAAGTTAAATCGTAAATTTAAATTTTGATTACAGACTTTTTATCCTTAGACCCAGAAAACGCCCAGGTGCAAATTTTCCGTAAGGTTCCACAGCCATTTTATTTTTCTGTAACCATATTAAATTAATTTCTTCATATTTTTCCCCACACTGAGTTGAAAAAATTATTGAATTTAGATACAAAATAGAGAGAAGCTGGCAAATTATCACTTAGACAAAGTAGAATAAATAAACTAGGTATATAATTTTGATAAAAACTTATAAAGGTATATTATAAGATTGAAGAATAAGACTGGTGGGGGAGGCAGATCGAAGGCATGAGAATTTGGGTCAACAATCAAAAACTTTGACTCATTGGAAAATATATTTACATTTTTCAATCAGAGATTCATGCAATCGGTAACTTAGACAGAAGTACAAATGACGAGAAATTGCTATTAAATTAAATAGTCAAACAGCCATTCGAGCATTAAGATCTTTTGAGATTATCTCTAACTTAGTGAGGAATTGTTAGAGGAAGCTCATCCAACTTGCCATATAGAAGGTAAAGAACAAGCAGACGAGATTGACATAAAGAGATACCATTCATAAATAATTTTGTGTATAGAAGAGATAAACCAGAGGCAATTCTGTGCTGCTAATCTTTAAGGCCTGAGATTAGCTAAAACTACTGAGGAAAATGAATCATGAGAAGGCCTTACACTGCTAGATTTCAAGATATCAATAACTTGGCAAGACCCGAAATAAAAAATCAAAGAGAATTGTAAACCAAGCCTCAGACCTAGAACAAAACCAAGTTCAAAAATCTATTAAAATTCATGCAAAAAATCAGGCAAAAGTTCAGGCAAAAGTTCAGACTAAAATTCAAACCAAAGCTCACACAAAGTGCAGGCTAAAACGCAAACCAAAAGCAGATCAAATTCAGACCAAAAATCAAGGCAAATTCATATCAAAACTCAAACTAAAATTCAGACCCAATTCAAACCAAAACCTTGAGCAAATTCAAACCAAAAATTAAACCACAAATTAAATTATAATCCAAACCGAATTCAGACCAAAATTCAGTAAAAATGTAGACCAAAAACCCGACCTAAAATAAGATCTGATCTGTCGGACCTCTAAAAGTAGAACCTCTATAAACTGACCTGTACAAATTGAGTATACAGTTTATATAAACTCAGTTTATTTCGAAGAAAATATTCATAAATAGTTTTTGTGAAACGGATGTTTAAGTACAATAAATTAAATACGATGATGCATTTGATGGACCCTATCAGACTTAAGACAAAAGTGGATAAATGCCTTGAAGCTTTAGGAAAAATTTTTGTTTCTGAGCTTTTTTAATTGTACCGTAAAAAAAATGGCAGAAAATGTTTGTCATAGAATAATAAATTTACATTTTTTCAAATAAATATTATAGAATATGGATTCCAATGAATTTTTTTTTTTTTATCGGCACTTAATTCATTGACTTGCCATTACTAATGATGTACCCATATTAGCTGGTATTCTGACTGGGCATTGCGGGCTCAGAGAACACCTTTGCAAGATAGGGGTTGAGCAAAGCTCAATTTGTAGGTTTTGTAATGAGGAAGACGAATCATCAGAACATATTTTAGCTCAATGTGGAGCACTGATCCACAAAAGAAGGAAATGTCTGGCCATGCACCAAGTACCCAGTACCGAACTGGCATCCATAGATCCGGGCGCAATACTCAAATTCTTGAGGGAGACTGGACTGGATGAGGTACTCTAGGCAGATTAGACTAGAAAGAAAAGAGGGACGTACAATAGATCTTATAGGTCGCGGTACAACGACAGAAACCTCTATAATACAATACAATACTGAAAATTTACAAGAGTTTTTGTAATTATTTTACAGTTTAAGGTACTTTAGGTGCACTTTTAACTTTTTGCCAAACTAACTTTAAAAACGGAAACACGTCTATTTTTCTTGAATGTTACTATACAAGTGGTTTTATTTTCATTCCTTAACTTAGAACTAACATTTTGATTACAATTCAGCAAACGGATTTTTAGGTGAAATTCAAAGTATTATTAAGCAAACGGTAAGTATGAAGAATTATTAAAGAAAAGTGAAATTAAATATACAGGGTAAGTATTCAGGTAAGTATTAAGGTGAGTATTAAGGTTAGTATTAAGGTAAGTATTAAAGTGAGTATTAAAGTAAGTATTAAAGTAAGTATTTCAGGTGATAATATGACGAAACACCGGCCACGTTGACAGGCTCTATGGCTTCAATGTTCATTTGGTAGAACCGCCAGCTTGTGGATTGGCCGTTTTATAACTCCTGTTGTCGTTCGTACGTCTGCTACTCTGACCTTGCCATCTTGGCCTGTTATTGTAGCAGTTATTCTGCCTAGGACCCACTGTTGTGACGGCACGTTGTCTTCGTGAACGACGACGAGATCGCCGACAACGACGTTGTGCTGTGGATGCAGCCACTTGTTGCGTTGCTGTAGGCTCACTAGGTAGTCTCTCGACCACCCCCGCCAAAACTGTTGCTTGAGAAAGCAAACAAGTTGCCATCTGGCGAAGCAAGTCATTGGAGTGTTTGGTAGTTGTTCTGGTGGCAGCGTTCGTAGAGGACCCCCAATTAAGAGGTGTGCTGGGGTTAACGCCTGACCGTCGTTTGGGTCTTGGCTTAGTGGAGCGATTGGCCTTGAATTGAGTACGGCTTCCACTTCTATGAGCACTGTATTTAGCTCTTCGATCGTTAGCAGTGCGTTTCCGATCGTGCGCATCAGCAGATTTTTCATCGACTTCACTGCTGCTTCCCATAGCCCTCCGAAGTGGGGCGCTCTCGGTGGTATGAATTTGAAAAGGACCCCCTCTTGAGCGGTGAACCTCTGAACCGAGTCCTGACTGTTGAGAAACGCTGCTGCCAGATCCTGCAGCTTCCTCTGTGCTCCTACGAAATTTGTTGCGTTGTCGCAGTATAGCTTCTCGGGCATCCCTCGGCGTCCAAAGAACCTTTTGAGAGCAAAAATGAAACAATCAGAAGATAAGTCACTTACTAATTCTAAATGGACTGCTTTAGAAGTGAAACAAACGAACACTGCTATATAAGTTTTTACAGGTGGTCGACCGCGAATTTTTAACGAGGTATACACGGGACCACAGAAATCTACACCACTTATTAAAAATGGGCGTAGAGCCCGAAGCCTGTCGGCTGGTAAATTACCCATAATTTGAGTCATTAGCTTGGGCTTATACCGAAAACAGTGAATGCAGTTTCGAACGATTTTTCTACAGGATTCTTGAGCGTTTACTAGCCACAGTTTTTCTCTAAGAAGCGCTACCAATGCCTTTGGTCCAGCATGATGATTTCGAAAATGTAGATAACGTAAATATGTTTTTATAAAGTGCGAATCTTTTGTTAAAAGGAGTGGGAATTTGGCATCGTAAGGAATTGGTGCGTTTAAAAGACGACCACCTACTCGAAGAAGTCTAAACGATAAATTGTCTTTCGAAAATTCATGCAAAAACGGATTGAGTTTTTGCAAATTTGGAAGAAGTGCGGTGTTTTTAGACAATTTCTTAATTTCATGTTCGAATTCTGTGTGTTGAATAATTTGAACGATTTTCAAGAAACTCAAGTTCATTTCTTGAGCACTTGGTATGGTGTCGAACTCTACTATTTTGTTTTTTGATTTTCTAATAAATCTTAAAACATATGAAAATACTCTTAGCATTTTATTATGTGAGGAGAATTTTTCCGTATGTGCTATTAAACTATTTTTCGGAGTTTCAACTGCGACGAAAGTGAAACAATTTTTTCTTTTTTCAAGAGCTTCGTTTTCTGGCGAGAGTTCGAAGTGAGAATTTTTTGGCCACTCTGCGGGGTCTTCTAAGAGGAAACGTGGGCCGGTGAACCATATGGACTTGTTGATTTCATCCACATCGCAGCCTCGAGACACGATATCCGCAGGGTTTTGCTTCGTAGGCACATGTTGCCATGAAGCCTTCTGTGTCCACTCTTGGATTTCGGACACTCTGTTTGAGACGAAAATAGAAAGCATTGATGGATGTGTTTGTATCCAATGCAACGTAATTTCAGAGTCTGTCCAAAACTTTATTGCGTCTATTGTAAAATTCATCATTGGCTCTATTCGTGACCATAATTTGGCCAGAAGATGCGCTGCACAGAGCTCTAACCGTGGTAAAGATTTCGTCTTCAAGGGAGCTACTTTTGACTTAGCAGTCAATAATGTGCAATTGATACCGTCAGCATTTTGACTGCGCACATAAATACAACAGCCATATGCTCTCATAGAGGCATCGGAAAACCCATGAATCTGACAACTGGCATCTGAAGAAGTGTAAACAAATCGGGGTATTGTTATCAGCGATAACTGACTCAGATTTGTTTTGAAGTTTTGCCAGCTTGTTTCAAGGCGCAATGGAATTGACTCATCCCAATCTAGTTTTTGAATCCAAAGCTCTTGTAATAAGATTTTAGCTCTGGTAACTATAGGAGAGAGCAATCCAAGAGGATCAAACAGACGTGAAGAAACCGATAAAATATTTCTTTTTGTAGCTCGTAAATCGTGAAAACTTTCATCGAGAACAAAACGAAACAAGTCTTCTTTTGGTAGCCAATGGATTCCCAGAGTTTTCGTGGAATCTGAATCATTGAATTGAAGTGATTTCTCAGAACTCTCACTGTTAGCTAAATCTGGGTGGTTTGAAAACCATTTTGCCAACGATAATCCTGCCGTTTTCAATATATCTATTACCTCACTTCTAATTTGCTTCAGAGTTTCAAGATTATCGGCACCAGTTAACAAGTCATCGACATAAAAATCTCTCGAAATTACTTTTGACCCAAGTGGGTATGAGTCTTTGTTGCTATCACTCAGCATTTGAAGACACCTGATTGCTAAAAATGGAGCGGGTGAAGTTCCATAAGTAACAGTGTTCAAACGGAATAATTGTATTGGGTCTGAATGATGCTGACGCCACACTATGAGCTGAAAATTCCTATCATCTTTATGTATCATAATCTGCCTATACATTTTGGTCACATCTGCTGTAATGGCATACTTATGCAATCGAAAACGGAGAAGAGTAGAATATAGCTCCTCTTGAATGGTAGGGCCAACCATTAAGATGTCGTTCAACGCAACTTGTGATGATGTACGACACGAAGCGTCGAAAACAACACGCAATTTTGTTGTGGTACTTTGTGGTCTTAGGACACACTGATGCGGAATGACGTAGTGTGGTGAACTTAAAATTTTGTTGTCGATTTGAGACATATGTCCTAAAGAGATATATTCTCTCATGAAATCTAGATACATGTTTTTAACTTCTGGATTTTTATCTAGTTTCTTCTCTAGATAACGAAAACGTCGCTCTGCGGTATCATACGATGAACCGAGAGTTTTTGGGTCAGACTTGAAAGGCAGTCTGACTTCGAAACGACCAGACGGCAATAATTTAGCATGTTTAACAAAATGTTCTTCACATTGTTGTTGCTCTGGCGTTAATTTGTTTTTGTTTGACTCTGACGGAATTTCCTCTAAAGCCCAAAACTTTTGAACCGTAGAGTCAATTAACGAAAAATCTTCAGATTGGCACAAAATACTACTTATTTGAGAGTGAGGATAATTATTGATACTATATTTCCCTGACACAATCCAACCGAGAAGCGTTTTTTGAAGAGTTGGGTGCTCGGGGCTAGGTTTAATCTGGCCCACAGCGAGAAGATCGAAAAATGTTTCGGCACCCAATAACAAATCAATTTTTTGAGGTTTATGAAAACCAGGATCAGCCAGTTCGATATTTGAAGGGATGTTCCAACCACTTGTATTTATTGTATGATCTGGTTGGTAAGCTGATATTGTTCGTAATACCCAAAAGCTAGCAGAAAACTCATAATTATTTAAGCGTGATTTTACAAATGCGTTTAATTTAGATCGAACTGTAGTATTTGCTTTTCCGATGCCTACTACGTTTAAGCATCGTTCTTCTTTCCTTATACGCAACCTTTGAGCTAACTCTTCTGTCATAAAGTTGACTTGAGAACCAGAATCTAGCAATGTGCGTGCTAACACATAGTCACCGGACTTGCTTTTGACTTTGACTATTGCTGTACCCAAAATCACATGATTAGCCATATTTGAAACATGCATTGCATGAGATGTCGATGGCAGATTTTGCGTTTGCACATTCTCAAATGTAACTGGGTATTGATGCAGCAATGTATGATGTGATCGATTACATGTTCGACATCTACTTGATTTGCATTTCGACACTGTGTGACCCTTTCGAAGGCAATTGATACACAATGACGAAGATTTTGCAAATTCAAATCTTTGGTGCACAGATAATGCAAGGAAGGACGGACAACCGGTAATGTAATGATCAGATGAATTACAATGTAGACACGTCGGCTGTCGTGATTTTGTGGCTGTAAACGAGGATTTCGGATTTCTATTATGATTATCCTGTTTAGCCCTATTTTGGGAGATGGCAATCCTAGGCTTTGAAGTGGAAGCTTCTTCAGCGGAAATATGCTGATATCGTTTGTTAAGAGCGGCTTCACACTCATACCATAATGGTAATTTATCATAATCCAAGTTTTCTTCCCACTTGGACCGTGTTATGGAATCAACTTTCGACATTACAATGTGGATTATGATCGCATTTGTAATATTTTTCTCATCACCCAATGACAGCAAAGAATCATAAACTGCTGAAACTGTATCGATCATATTACGCAGGGAAATGGCTGAAGGCTTTGAAATTTCAGGCAATTCGAAAAGTTTCGATATTGTATCGAAAAATATCAGACATTTATTGTCATAAACTTTTTTAAGGCTTGCTAGTGCCTTCGGGTAATTTTCTTCCGAAATTTGAAAAGCTCTCACTGTGCCTAACGCTTCTCCGGACAGACATGAAATTAAATGATTAAATTTCTCAATGTTTGGAATTGTATGGTCATTGTGCACAAGACTCTCAAAAAGGCTCATAAAATTCTTGAATTCTGAATATTTGCCTTTGAATTTCGGCAATGACATTTTTGGAAGTCGAGAGCTGTGTGATGAACAGAAAGAAGCTTCAGGAATACTAGTAGGTGGTGGTGGTCGAATATTCAAAATGGATCTTATTGAAGATTTTGTTTCTACAATAAGATCCTCTATTTCTCCACGGGCATTATCTTCCTCATCAATATCTTCTATCTGAGACTGACAATCCATCAGCTTGGCGCTGTATTGATTTACCATGTCAAGACGGCACTCTAACTCGGTTGGGTCAAAAGAGACCGTTTTTTCTTTTATTGCCTTTCGAATTCTACGAATATTATTTCTTGACAACGTTCTTTGCCTTTTCAAAGCAGTAAGCTCTTCTGCTTTGCTTGGGGTAATTTGTGCTCTTGGCATGATTTAAAAAAAATTTAATTGCTGATAAAATGATATTAATTTTGTATGCGAGAAACAAATTTTGATCCACTGTTCTATCTCTAGTTGGGTACACTTTGGAAAAGAAATCACAAAATAAAACGAAAACAATAACTCTAATATGTCCAACGAAACCGAAAATACGGATCATAGAGTGTAAATTTTGTGATACTCCAATAAAAGCTAATTTAATTATTAGCTAAGTGTATTATTTTATACGAAAGCGAGAAAGTGAATTTTAGTAGCGAATGACCAAAATTTTACGACAAAATTATCAAAAAAAAATCGAAATCAAAATTTAAAAATTGTATAAATTAAGTTTTTTATACCGAAAAGCGTTATATACTTTTACTTTTATTAATTCTTATATACGTATGTGTATACTGGATATATACCAATTTTATTAAATGCACTTCAATTCCTAACCCACTGTCCTATCTTTGTTTCACTTCTAAAGTTGCTATGTTTATATTTAATATGTGTATATATAAATAGACATGCATATAAGAATGTGATTACAAAGAGATACCAAAAATTGAGAGTAAGAATGTTGTTATGGTTGTTGTACCAATGATGTACAATTTAACAGCAATTATTTTTGGAATACAAAGGACTCTCAATTGTTAGCACTCTATACCTCGGTTGTAGTTTGTTCTGGTTCAGAGCCAGCATTAACTTCCCTCTGGCTGTCGATGTTCATTTATCCAAAATGATGTTAGCAGAGAAAAATATTAGCTGCAGCGGTAGCGGTACAGATGTACGGACAGCAACGGATGTTGATAACTTTTGCAAATTTTTACGGGAACAGGTGAGTACAGCAACGGAACGGTAAGTACAGCAACGGAATGGTAAGTACAGCAACGGAATGGTAAGTACAGCAACGGAGCGGTAAGTACAGCAACGGAGCGGTAAGTACAGCAACGGAGCGGTAAGTACAGCAACGGAATGTAACGGATATGATACCGGTTACATAAATTGGCGGCAACTTTTTTCAGCACTACACTTGATAGTTGTACCTTTTTTATTTATATTTATTTCTTTTTTGGTATCCTTAAAAGTATAATTTTAGTTTCTTATATTATTTTGCTGATATTGCGCTTTTAGTCCCACTGTTCAATACCGGTAGTATTTACAACTGCACTTTTTCGAATTGCACTATGTAGTATATGTATATATGTTTGGCTATTATTAACCTTTGTGTGGTTTTTATTTTATTTTTTTTTTTTTTTTGCTTTGTACTTTATGTTTTCGCTTTATGTTTTAGTATGTATGTATTAAACTATATTTAGTATGTATATATCGCGACTTGTACGTTTTTCATACGCGAGTTTGGCAAAAAATGTATTTTTTTTTTTTTTTTTTTTTTTTTTTTTTTTTTTTTTTTTTTTTTGATATTGTCTGGTTATATGTTAATATTTCAATAATTTATTGAGTATTCTTTAATTGTTTTGTACAAAGATTTCGCACTATGCATATATGTATGTGTGTGTTGGTTGATAGTTAACGAGAAGCTTTATATGCATATGATTATGTTTTACAGTACTTATATACAATTTGCGGCACTGTTAGGCATGCATATTATTTTAGTTAACATACATATGCATTTACACTTTTACTCAAATTTATGAATTTTAAAATCTATATTTGTGTCACTTAGCACTTCTTATAATTATTTTTTTTTTTTTTTTTTATTTGTGAGAAACTTTAATGCACTAGTCCCTGCTCGGGCGCCATGAAAATTTACAAGAGTTTTTGTAATTATTTTACAGTTTAAGGTACTTTAGGTGCACTTTTAACTTTTTGCCAAACTAACTTTAAAAACGGAAACACGTCTATTTTTCTTGAATGTTACTATACAAGTGGTTTTATTTTCATTCCTTAACTTAGAACTAACATTTTGATTACAATTCAGCAAACGGATTTTTAGGTGAAATTCAAAGTATTATTAAGCAAACGGTAAGTATGAAGAATTATTAAAGAAAAGTGAAATTAAATATACAGGGTAAGTATTCAGGTAAGTATTAAGGTGAGTATTAAGGTTAGTATTAAGGTAAGTATTAAAGTGAGTATTAAAGTAAGTATTAAAGTAAGTATTTCAGGTGATAATATGACGAAACAAATACAATACAATGATGTACCCAACCTCAAAAAAATGACCAAAAATGGCAAAAAAAAAATTCAGAGGCTCATCTTTTTAAAATGATTATCAGTGAGAATTCGGGCCATTATCAATGATGAGAACCCGTATGAGGTTGGCATATATTCCCTGAATTCGTGCAGTCACAGCATTGAAAGGGATCGTCCGAGTTGGAGTGCTCTGAGCAATAATGGGTTGAAGAATTAATTACATTTTAAGATTGTCTTCTAAAACTTTGGAGCTGAGAAACTTCGCATCACGTCACGTTTTAGAAAAAATAAGGTTGAAACTCTAAAAATAGCGTTTTTGGCCATTTTTGAATAATTGTAGAGCTGAATCCTGAAGTGCTACAAACTTCGAAATATAAAAAATTAAAGGCGCAATCATGCCCTTTAAAAGGAGCCCTAAGCCAAATAGTTCGCATGCGCCCTTAAAGCAAGGGAGCTTGTTTGTGAGGGTTGCAGGAAAAAAATGTACAAAGAATGGATTTTATCTTACTTACACCCACGGAAAGACATAATGAAAAGTACAGTAGTCCGAAGTGTTTTAAGATCCGCTGGTTATAAATCTGTAGTGAGATTTTAAAAATTCAAAATTGCGGATCAAATATGACGAACGAACTTAGGGTGAAAGAGCCATCTTGCTTTTCATTGCCTTTCAAATAAATCAATTTTATGTCATCGCAGCAGTTGTTTCGGAATTTCAAAATTAAACATATTTTTTACCTATAATGATGAGGCGGATGAACTGAATCGAATGACATAATTTTTTTTTTTAATTACTCAAGCCGTTCGCTCGCAAATAGGGTTGACCATTTATTTTTGTCCAAAGAAATAAAAGTCATAAAATAACTGGTTCGATTTGGCCAACGAAATTATAGTCATAAAATAACAGTTTTTTTTGCCCAACAAAATAAAAGTCAAATATAACTATTATTTTTTGCCAAAAATCATAAAAGTCAAAAATTTACCGTTTTATTTTGCCTATAACGATTAAGCATTGTATTAATTTTCTGTTTGAAAAATTCAAAAGAAATCATTTTCAATAGCCTACCTATTTATAAAAATTTAATGTGGATTATGTGAAATGATAACGTTTTTAAATAAATATTGTATAAATATATAACATTTGCATACGTTTAAGTATTGCGATTTCGTTGTAAAAAATTATAATAAACAAAAGAAATAATATTATTATAATAATTTATTTACTCATTTTCTGACTTCATTGTGACAAGCACACGGGCGCACACATTTGCAAATCATCTTAAAATTTTATAAAAGTCACGCAGCATGTCTAGAATATACACATCAATAGGTTCATGCACACACACATCCATGCATACATACATTCATAAAGTTATGCATACATACATACACAAATATTTTTGTTAGGTATATTTATTTGTATATCATTGCAAAATGTCATTTTTGGATGTTTACATTCAAAAAAAAAAAAAAAAAGTAAATACATAAATAAAAAATAATAAAAAAAATATAAAAATACCTATTCTTATTGTAAATCTATTATTTTCATAAAAAAAAGTAAATAAAACATATAAAAAATTATAAAAAAGAAATATATACATAGATGCAAGTTATACAACGAATGAAAGCGCCACATGCGGCATGTCAGCATTCAATTTAACAAAATAAAATTACATTTCCGTATCCTGTGCAAAAAAATAAATACATATATATACCTAAAATAATATGTAAAATAAAATAAAATAAAAAAAAAAAAATATTCACATCCATTCGAGCGCATATTTACACGTAGAAAATTGCGTTAAGTATTCATGAGTTTATAAGAGAGAGCATAGCTTGTAAATAAATATTATTCAAGAACAATATCCCCCAACACTTCCCTTTAGATGTCAGAGGAAATTTAGACTGAGGGCATCATTTGTGAAATTTTTGGCATGATATGGCGTCAGCAGCGGCAGCGGTGGTTTTGGTAGTCAGTGGCAGCATCAAATAGACACACACTTACCACATGGCCTCAATTTTCGAAGCAACTTTGCAGCTTCTTTCGTCTTTCTACATTTTATTGTGTCAAGGAAGCGTGAAGGTATCGGTTTATTTTATTTTATTTTCTTTTTTTTTTATTTTATTTTCTTTTTCTTCTATTTCTTTTATTTAGTTTCAGTATTAAGGATACGCATAAAAACAGCAGTAGATTTTTCATACGGACACATAAAGTTGTTAAAGTTCATTTCAGAATTTCGTGCTTGGAATATAAAATACTCTGATGGAGAAATACTCAACAGTTACGAAATTCTATATTTGCATTTTTTAATTTAAATTCATATATAATTGAAAGAGTTTTGTAAAGGATTAAAGCAGGAGTTATTTACTTTTTGATAAATGTGGGCAATTGAAAAAACGTTTAATGAAATATTTATGTACCATGAAATATGCATTTTAAAATGAATTTAAAGAGAGAAGAGAGATGATTGATAAATTTTGGTATAAGGTGTCGAAATTTGAGATTATAATTTAAAGGGAGAAGGTTTGATGTTATTAAAGGTATTGAAATTTGATATAAGAAAGTCATATATCAACAAAGCTTGCTACGTGTACAGACATCTATTCTTTTGGTAAAATTTTTAAAAATGTTTCTCCCCAAACGTGTTAGGGATGATGTGACTATGGAATGTGGACATTATGTTCCCTGATCACTGCAGCCAACTAGTGCTGATTGTGATGTCCTTTAAGTAAACAAGAAGAGGGTTTAGCTTCTCCATTAAATCATTATTTGTAAGGACTTATTGTATTGTATTGTATTAGAGAGGTTTATGTATTTGTACCGCGATCTATAAGATCTATTGTACGTCCCTATTCTCTATCTAGTCTGATTTGCCTAGAGTGCCTCATCCAGTCAAGTTTCCCTCAAGAATTTGAGTATTGCGCTTGGATCTATGGATGCTAGTTTTGTACTTCGGGCACTTCGTACATACACAGATATTTCATTCTTTTGTGGATCAGTGCTCCTCAACTCCAATTTTGCAAAGGTGTTCACTGAGCCCGCAGTGCCCAGTCAGAATACCAGCTAATATACGCAGTCTGTTTTTGTTGAGACCAATGCAGAATGCGTATCTATTTTTGTTATAGTTACCTAGAAGCGTTTTGGATTGCCTCAGTCCCGGAAGATTATTAAAGAGGTCTTGCCTTTTGTTCTTCTCTTCCTGCCTGAGTACTTCCCTGATTACGCTATCACCTATTCCACAGAAGGGTTCAGGCCCCACGAAAGTGGTCGCTGCTCCCTTTCTAGGAAGCTCGTCTGCCTGCTCATTGCCCTCTATTCCTAAGTGTTCAGGGACCCAACAGAGAGCGACTTTATTATCCTTGCCCAGTTGATTAAGCTTGCTCAAACAGTCCCACACCAGTTTAGAGGTGACATCAGAGGAGCATAATGCTCGAATTACTGCCTGGCTATCCCACATGATAGCGATATCTTGCCGTTTGTACTTCCTATCCAGGTTGAATTGTATTTGAATTATTCTTATTTTTGTATGCATTTATATATCGATTTGACTATTTTAACCGAATTTCATCAATTTTTATTGAATACTAACTGGGCTGGTCCGCTGACAAAGTTTGGGGAAAGCGTAATTTTATCGCAAAAAAAACCTTGAGCTAGTAAAAAAACGTAGTAAAGAAAGTAGTAAAAAAGTAGTTAAAAAAGTAGTAAAAAAGTAGTAAAAAAGTAGTAAAAAAGTACTAAATAGGTTATTTTACGAAATTTCAGTATTGGACTGTACATATATGGTTTCAGAGATATGTATACCGTACTACAACTATTGAGCTCATATGGAAGGTGCCACACCCCTCTTTCCAATCCCACTCAAATCATTTTTGTAATATGGCATTATCAAACAACGTTGTTGTACGAAATTTCAACACTCTATTGTGTATGATTCCAAAGATATACTCAAATAAGGATATGATTTTTATGAGAGGTGCCACGCCCACTTTTCCAAGCCCACCCAAATTTTTTCTACAGAATACCAATAAAAAATAGTACTTTTGTACCAAATCTTAGTACCGTACTGCAAACCATCCCTGAGATGAAAATTCAGATTTGTATGGGAGGTACCACGCCTACTTCTCCAATCCCTGTTATGAATGCTAACACGCACTTCTTAACTTCAGGCTTCATAACAAATATATTGTGTAAGTTTCAGCTTGATCGTATGGTTATTTTTATTTATAAAGATTGGGAATTTTTGAGTTTGGTCAATTACACTGTACAACAGTACAATAGTATCTGAGTTGTTGCCCGGTTTTTATGGGGTACTTTCAGTTGCTGATCACAAATCTTTAAACAAATTTTTTAGTCTAAAAATTATAATTTTAATGAAAGTTCGATACTATCGATAGTGCCCTTTGATAGTATCGGAAACTATCTAGAGCCGAATCTATCGATAATTTTCCACCTCTACCAAAGACGTTGCTAGTTGATCAGCGAGAGAAAAGAAAAACGTCTGCTTGCGTTGCTGGGTGATCAGGGAGAGCCAAAAAAAAAAACCTCTGTCTGTGTTGGCGGTGGAGCCAAGAAGACCAACACGTCCGTATGCATTGCTGGTTGATCCGAAAATGGAAGAAAAAACCACGTTTTTGTTTTACATTCCATGTCTCTTTGTAGGTGCGTTCTGTTTAGTTCTCCCCAGAAACATTCAAGCGTCACATTTCTTAGACTATGCATCTTCAATGTTGTAAAAATTCATACGTAATAACGTAACAAAATCATATTTAATAAATAAGGAAAAATAAAGATATCTTCAATAATGTTGGCCTATTACTGATGTTGGTTACTATTCAGGGTGAAGGATGCAAACGAAGGCCATTGATTTGCGTTCTTACAGTTTGTAGAGAATTTCATATGTTTTTGTAAATTTTTTGTATATTTTCATCCATTTCTAGAAATTCTTGTCTATTTTTAAAGAATTTTGTTTATTTTTTAGAGAATTCTGTCCATTATATGTATAGCCATTATGTAGCTTATATAGGATATTGAAAGATTAAGAACTATCACTAAGATCACTGATGAGGAATCGTGGCGGATTCCGAAACGGTCGTCTGATTTGCCCGTCTCTGTATACACTATTGTTGTGATTACTACGTATATGGCCAATTTTTTGGTCTTTAACGATACAGTCGTACGCATATTTTTGCAAATATGTCGAAAATATCCCATGAAACCAAATTTGTTTTTACATTGACATGAAAATAGGCCTCAAGGCGCCTCGTTTCAAGGATATAACCGTTTTAAGTGGTCTTTAACGTAACATTTTTTTGGCAGTAAAATGTAACTTAACAAAATTTTGGTTTCATGGGATATTTTCGACATATTTGCAAAAATATGCGTACGACTGTAACGTTAAAGCCTGTTATACATTATTCAAAATCCCATGTTTAGTTTTTGGAGAATCTTATTCATTTTTGTAAAATTTTGCTTATTTTTAATGGATTTTTTAAATGTAACAGAATTTTGTTTATTTTTAGAGAATTTTTGAAGAATCTTCAATTTTTATAGAATTTCATCCATTTTTAAGATTTTTAAATTTTATCCATTTCTAGAAAAGCCAAGTTTTGGAGAATTTGCCCATTTTTAAAGAATTTTGCCCATTTTCTAGTTTTAGCAATATTTTTATAAAATTTTGTGCATTTTGAGTTTCGTTTAATTTTAGAGAACTTTAGAAATTTTTTCGAAATTTTTGTATATTTTTATTCATTATTACCTATTTTTAGAGTGACTTGTCCAGTTTTAGAGGATTTTGTCCATGCTTAAAAAATCAGTCTATTTTCAAAAAACTTGGTCAACTTATAAAAAATTCTATTAATTTATAAAATTCTATTAATTAATTGAAATTTTTACCTTTTTTAAAGAATTTTTTCTAATTTTAGAAAGATCTGCCCATTTTTGTATTTTATCAATTTTTGAAGAATTTTATTCATTTCTATAAAATTTTTAGAAAATTTTATCTAGACTTTTTAAATTTTTATAGAATTTTGTCCATTTTCAAAGAATTTTGTCCAATTTTGAGATTTACCAGAAATTTTTCGCCTACTTTTAGAAGATTTTGCCAATTAAGTTCAGTCAATTTTATTAATTTCTAGAAACTTGTCGAATTTTAGAGAATTTTATTCATTTTTAAAGAATTTTATACATTTCTGAGATTTATCTTTATAGAGTTTTGTTCACTTAGATTTTGGTCAAATTTTATAGAGAACTTCATACATTTTTTGTCTGTTTTAAAAGTGATTTGTCCAGTTTTAGAGAATTTTGTCCAATTTTGAGAAAATTTTATATATTTTTAGAAAGTTTCACATATTCTAAGTGGTTTTTTAAATTTTTACAGAATTTTGTACGTTTTCTCAGATTTGAAAATAAAAAAAAACACTGGTTTGACTTAACCACATCAATGAATTACTTAAAGGACTCCCTCAAAAAGATATTAATAAGTAATCAAACAGTTTGGATTTCGAGATAAATACTAAAAAATCGATCTGGTATACAAAATAACTCATGTAATAGAAACGGTGAGAAAAAAGAAGCCAATGTGTTTATATAGCTAACCCCTAATGCCACCGAAGCCTTCGATCAGGGTTAATTCATTCATGGTTCCATTCTTAATTAAAAAATAATTTAAAAAAAAAACAAATTTTAATATACCACATTTTTAAAACGGACTAAAAAGTATAAAAGTTGATATAAACGTGGTAAAATAGTATGTGACCTTCTTGAGTAGTATTTATCTAAATTTAAAACAAATAAAGACTTAAATCCCACAAATAACATTTCTTAGCCTGGTTCTTTACTTATTGCTTGCATGTGACTTACCACAACCATAAAATGCTTTGATAGGTCACCTCCGCTGACGATAACTACTTTGCTAGTAAGCCTAGTAACAACCCACATTTCAAATCAACAGAAAAATACCAAGAAACTGTAAATTGCGTTACAAATTGAAAAAAAGAAAGAAAATAAATGACAAAATATACTAAGCAACATAAAGTCAGGTCGCGTCGACTTTGCTACCAATTGCGTTGGAGGAAGCGTAAAAAGAAAAAAAGGGCGTAGCTTGATATTAATTAATAAGTTTTAATAATTAAATTTATAAACTTGAAAATTTTAATTGGTTTATTGGATTAGTATTTATTAAAATATTTTTAATATATTACAAGGATATGGTATACAATCAGGTAATAAAATCAGTATGAACGTAAGGGCGTTAGCTTTTTTTTTTTGCTTTCTTTCAAAGCACTCAGCACTCTACTGATGCATAGAGATCTGAAGGTAGTCATAGTAAGCAGCGAAATCGAAAAACAAGCTGCACCCCTCAAAAAATGGCTCCAACCAACAAATTAATAAGGAAGCAATAATAATTGGCTGCCGTTTTTTGTTAGCATAACATAAAATTTGATTTTTAAGATGAAAAATAAAGTCAATTTGGGATCGTTGGAGTTTTGTCTGCAATATTATAAAAAAGTCTTATCCCACGGTAGTTATCGCCAAATATGGGATCACCTTTCTTGTGGATTAGTTAGACAGGCATGCTGAAGATTCCATCACTGGACTTGCTTTCATTCGACCACATTCTGTATTTGGTTAGCTCTTCGTCTGAAGGTTTAAACAATACAACAGCAGACAATTGTTTTCCGGAGAACGTTGGTTATTAAGACCTCGTCATTGTGATTGGGAATAGTTTCGGAGGAAGCTCAGGGGCTTCATCATCAATAAGCAGCTGCGAGAAATGTTTCCTTCGTAATAACAATCTTTTGTTAGATTTCCGTTTTTGTCTTTGTTTCCTTGTTTGGATCTTTGATCCAATTAGTTAGGTGTTTCGTTTTTTCCAAAAATTTTCGGGTCTCATATCTTTCATCAAACTTATCGATATTAGCGCACTAATGTCTTTTTGCTTCTTTTTTCTTACATCTGAAAATACGTTAAACCTCCCTACTCAACTCTCTGCATCGCTCTTTAGTAGCTCGCTTCGCAACTGACTGCAAAGTGATTCTGTGTAATGCGTTTTTTGCTTCAGAAGTTTCGCGATAATCTTGGTTGTATCAAAGAATTCGCACTTCTGCGGCATTCGTACGTACAGTATGTAACAAAATTAAGCGTATAAAGGGACATTTTTGGGACACGAAAAATAGTCAAAAATGGCGTCGAATTAGAAAGTAAATGCACCAATAAACATTATCTGATTTCAAAAATTATGTTTGTACTTGCAAGGAGCATTAACAGAGTTATGGAATTTGAAACAATTTTTAGTTAAAAATTTTGAAAAATCATAATTTATTGTCGAAATTTCGGGAATTTCAAAACACCATTTTGATCCTGAAGATATTATTTGATTTCAAAAATTTGTTTCCATTTTTGTTCATCTGGATGTGTAGAAATTATTTTTATAATTTGACTCCATTTTTGACTATTTTTCATGTCCCATGGTGTTTTGGGATAGGAAGAGTGAGAGTCGATTGGCAGAAGCTTCTACTGTCGGTTGAGTTTGCAACCAAATAGTGGTCCGAATCTATGTTTGTGTCTTCCATACTTCACAACATGATCAATTTGGTTTCGTTTTTTTTTATCAGGAGACAGCTAAATTGGCTTATGAACATCGAGAGGTTGAAATCTGGACTTACTAACTATCACGTTTACCCTGACGAAATCGATGAGTGTCATACCGTTTTAGGTGATTTCGTTATGGAGACTGAATTTTCCGAACGTCGCACAGTGTAAAGAAGGTGGAAACAATTCAAAAAAGTCAAGTTCGAATATTGATAATATTTGAATGCTGTTCAATTGTAAATACTTCAATTAGATAAGCTTAGAAAGGATTTTGGAAATTACTTTTATTTTGCATAAAAAAACCTATTGAAAGTCAAGTATTTGCAACAATGGCATTTTTTTGCAGTAAATACTACTTTGGTAGGTTCACTTCTAACTCCTGTAACTTTTTTATTTTTGTTTTAAATATAATAAAATTTGTATATGTTATTTGTATTAGTGTTTAGGAGCATACCCAGTTTTGATGTATTTTCATTTTTCGTTTTGAAGTACCATTACTTGAAAAGTCACCATCTTAAAACACAAAAAGGAAGAAAAACCCCAAAGTTTAAAGAGCTTTTACAAAAATCGTCCAAAAACGTCCGGATTTATTTCGGAGGATGTTAGATAGATAGATAGAAGCTAGACACAAGGAGTTTAGAAAGTGTCGATTAGAAAATACAAGAAAAACTTCTAGAGAAGCGTGTAATAGGGATTTTTAAGTGCGGTCATTACAATCACCTGGGCCACTTATTTCTGCCAAAGGAATAACTTGCAGTAAAAAGCAAATGAACAAAAAATATATTAGTCAGTTAATTTTCCTACTTAGAACAATAAATTAATGGTCAAGATATAGATTTAGAAATTTTTTTCGTCAGACTATGAAGGAGAAAATGAAAGCGAATAAATTTGAAGCAATTTATTTTATTTTAGTAGAAATTATAAGTTTATATATTTTTATATTTAAAAAATTGTATTAATGAGTGAAATAAAATAGTTTTTTGATAATACTTAATTATTTATGTATATTACATCAATTAAATGAATTACACAAAAATCATAAAAAAATAGATAATGATTACACCTTTAATATATATCGTAAAATACTTTGCCTATATTGGAGATGTCACGCCTGCTTTTTCGATTTAGATAATTTTTATAAATTGTTATCGTACTCTAATTTTCAAGGCATGAGATTGGGTTCTATGACAATTTTGAGCCAAAAAAAAAAAATTTAGGCGCTTGTTTTGTATGGGACGTGCCACGGCTATATTTCCAATCTTAACCATTTTTGTTTTAAGAAATGCTTACATTACACTACTCAACAAGATTTTGCACAACGAGAGGCGGTAACATTTTCTAAAGTAAAATTTTCCGTAGAATTTGGATATCCTAATGATTTTTTTCGATTAGCCCCAATTTTCCATGTAGATGGCAAAAATAAAAAAAGTGCACTGTTTATAATACATACTTCAATTAAATAGTTGTAAAAATTTTAATTTTCAGCCAATGAATTGTAAATTTTTGTATATTTTAGATGGGAGCTGGAAAAAAATTTTAAGCTATAATACGTGCCAATAGTATCAGTAATATTACTGTTATGATCGAAAATAGTTAAAAGAAAATCACATTTTTCATATTTTTTCAAACAAATTTCAACTTTGAAGCCCTATATCTCAAAATAATTATGTGGATGACAAAAAGTTAGCTCTCTTATCTTATAGAAAATTTTATTACAAAATTTTTTACATATATATATATGCCTATCAAAAAGTTATAATTTACGAAACTATAGCATTTGATTAACATCAATGCAAAACCCATTTTTTCTTTTACACCAATTTTATTCTAATCAAGTTAAAAAAAAACAGTGCAACCAAATTTCAACTTCTTGTTTTATAGTAATTTAGGGTTGTTGATTACGACTGCGTACTAAATTTTTCTCCATCATATCTAGTTTTCCCACAATATGGACCTGAATTCGGAAAAATTGGGTCTACAGGGGCTATTAAGAAATTTCTTTATTTTAGCAGATACGAATTTGTTGTGTGAAGCAAAGTTGTTAGGCACAAAAAGGTAAACAATTTTTGAATAGACACTTTTCGTCCATCTCTCACTCTTCTTCTTAAATATGGAGTTTCAAACCCCCCTTTTTGGATAAATGGCCGATAAAAAAGACCGTTGAGAAAACTATTATACCGTCTTTGAACAAAATGTTTCTTGTTAAAAATAATGAGAGGTTCCAGAACATTAGAATGACCTACGAAGTACACACTTCCAAAAATAATGCAAAAACCGAACTTTTTACATTAAGCAAGCAACCAAGCAACTCGCACTACGTAAATAAATAATGGAATCGTAAAATTTGTTTCCATTTTTGTTCATCTGGATGTGTAGAAATTATTTTTTGACCAAATTTTTGGCTATTATTTTAATTTCATTTAAGAAAAATTAAATTTGTAATGAAAAGCCATTTACGAAGTTGTGACGCGATGTAGCAAAATGAAATTCTATTAAAGAAAAAAGTGTGGATGAATGTTTTTATTTTTTTTTTTTTTAATAGACATGTAAAAAATAGATATCTTATGTAGATAGAACTTTCCTCTGTCGATAGATACACATTTTGTGTAAGTCAGAGTATTTTAAAGCTGCCTGGACGTTTTTTTTTTTTGTAAAAATATGTGTACATCGCGTAAGGCTAAACCTGGACATCCAAAAATTCGTGAATAGTATTTTTTGACTGGGCTCCTAAACACGAAAATCAACATCTCGATTTTTTCCTACTACGGGAAGTACACATTCTCCTGAGAGGGTTAAATGTTTGCGGGGGTCGTCAATACGAAAAGAATTTCTCATTCAACGTTTTAATTGAAGTTTCATTCGATATTTTTTTTTTTGTAAATGTATGAATGCCAGGCCCGATGAACAGCCAATGATTCAAGAGGAATCCACTGCAAACATTAGTTCGCTCTCAGACGGACAGTATCAGATCACTATCTAGGAGGCGCTCTAAGAAGGTGGTGGAGCATAAGGATCAAATATACCATAAACTCATCCAACTGTTTTACTGTCACAGACTTTAACTAATTCCTTTCAACACCAGATGCTGTTATGTAAGAGATAAGTTAAATCAAAAAGCATCACTATAAAAAAATTTCAACAAAATTTTATGAATGCTTTTTTTAAAATAAAATAAATAAACAAAATTAATTAAACCATGAATTTCTTTTATATTTAATTTATATTTTTCTATACAATGAGCTAATGTATTCTCAATATTGTTCATGTTTGGGAGCTATAGAATTAGCTAAACAAAAAATGATTAGATTTTGATTTTTATATTTAATATATATCAAATAAGAATAAAAAAAAAAAATATTCTTTATTACCACAAACGATTGTTAATTACTTGGGTAGGTACTAACTACATATCAAAAGGAAAAAACGGAAACTAGAAACTAAATGTTCGGAATAATGAAATTAAAACCCACGCAATTTATGGCAAATAACTATATCTAACTCCATTATGTTTCTTATTCTCAGACATAAATGCACGTAGTTACTTATATCTTATATCTTGTTTTAATATTCCCACGCTAAACTCATAAAAGATTTTTATACTTTTTTTGGTTTTTTTTTTTTAGGGGTGAGCTTAACAATTTCACTTGCGTTTTTAATTGCGTGCTGTTAGTTGTAAAACATAACCGTATTAACTATAAATAAAAATAATAATAAAACTGAGCTACAGTTAAATAAGTATTCAATGGATTCGATTTGGTAGAGTGTTGATGAAAGTATGTACAATGTATGCACATACATATATATACATACATGCATACATATACATAGTCGTAACTTAAAGTAAGCACGTAATATCGATAAAACATGTGAAGTAGCACAATGTGCTGCAGTATGACGATGATTTTTGGTATCTATTTACATCTATGTATGTGCATGTATTCCTTACCAACTGAAATATATTCATTTCCTGTTATTGCGTTTCAAGCAATCCATTTCATGTAGAATTACCTACATACATTCGTACTTGCAATTTAGAAAAACACGTGAATCAATTGGAAAAGCAAGCAATGTATGCAATGACCATGTGGATGATTCATCGCTTTAAATAAGTTTCAACTTGAAAAAATTGGTATTTGAAATCTATCAAAATTTTAAATGATGGCTTTACTATAGCTGGTAGGTAGGTATGTGCATAAATGAAGCAGGAAAGAATCTATAAGCTAAGGAGCGTTTGTATTACAAGGTAACTAGCTTCAACTAGTGGAAAATTTCGGAAGACTGATTTTTTATTTGAATTTGAAAAAACAAAAAATGAGCAAACCAATTGAGAAGATTTTCTTTCATGGCTAATAGATATCAGCCATGAAAGAAATGTTTTGAAGTGTTGAAATGTTTTAGATATAAAAGCTTCCAGAATAATAGAACAATCTAAAGTGAGTAGTTTTCAAAGCTAACTAAATAAAAAAATATTTACTTTTATAATATAATAACAATTTTATTAGCTTGCTTAAAACAAAGTTAAACGAAAAACAAAATATATTTTCATATTTGAGCTCATAATTAATTATAGTAATTAATAGTAATTAAACATTTCAAATTCTGCTTAAATTGTGTGTGCAAAATAATAAGAACAGCAAATAAACTTCAGTACAATATAAACTGAAAATTATTTAATATAAAGAAAAAGTTGAAGATTTCATATAAGGATATGATAAACTATTGTATTATTTTAATATTAATATTGTGTTGAATATCCTTTATAGTTGATTACAGCCAAACAACGCCGCAGCATAGAATCAAGCAGTTTCTGGCAAGTGCTCACCAGAATAACCTCCCATTGATCCTAAATAATAATAATAAATAATCAAAGCTGACTAATCTTAGATGGGTTCTTACCTCTTAAGGCTTCTTTTACTTCCCACCATACATTGTCAGTCGCAGGGCCGTAGTCAGGATTTTTTTCGGGGGGGGAGGGGGGGTTTTCATTCGAAGAAAATTGACATTGACTTGCCATTACTGATGATGAGCCTGACCTCAAAAAAATTACCAACAAAAACTAAATATAGCCAGAGGCTCATTTTTTTCAAATGATTATCAATGGGAATTCGGGCTATGATAAGGAATCCGGATGAGGTTGGCTTATATTCCCAAAATTCGTGCACTTACTGCATTGAAAGAGGTCTTCCGAGTTGGGGTGCTCTGAGTAATAATAGGTTAAAGAATTAATTACATTTTGAGATTGTTTCCTAAAACTTTGGAGCTGATCCACTACTACTGCCCTACATGGGCTTTGCGAATAAAATGGTTCCTAGTGTTTGTGAATGAATTTTTTATACTGAACACGAATCGGTGGTCAAAAATTTCCCATCACGCCACGTTTTAGAAAAAATGGGATGGAAAACCCTAAAACAGAATTTTTGGCCATTTTTAAAAATTAGAGAGCTGAACACTGGCGTGCTACAAACTTTGAAATCCTGAAATTATAGGCTGAATCATGCCCTTTCAAATGAGCCCTAAAAAAAACTATAAATGCAGAATTGCTCAGCATCACCTTCTCTTTTTGTATCCAAAGTCAAACCTCATGTCAAAGAAAACAAATCGGATCTGGTCGCATAGTGTAACTAAGATTTCAAGTCTATTTTTTTATATTTGACTTTTTAGAAAGAAACCGATGGAAGTAAAAAATATTTAAAAACTGTTCAATAGATTTTATTTTGACTTTTTTTTCATCCACTGGCAATTAATATCAAAAAATAGAAGAAAGTTTCCACATTTCGGGGGGGGGGCGAGGGGGTCAGAACCCCCAAAACCTCCCCCTTAATACGGCCTTGGTCAGTCGGATCGAGGTCTGGTGATTGAGAACGCCAGCATAACAGATTAAGGTGTTTCTCTTCAAACCATTATTTAGAATGCTTCGATGAGCATTTCCGATCATTATCTTGCTGAAATACTCACCGAAGAAGCATATTTTTGTCGGCAAAAGGAAGCATGGCGTTATTTATTATGTCATTTTATCTTCAATGCGGTGGATAGCACCTACACAATAGTAGAACAAAATATTAAATTTCGCTAAACATCACCTGGATTGGCTAGAATACAGATGGTGTTATATTCTTTTGTCGGATGAAATAACGGTCAATTTATTTAACACTGATCGTGAAACACATCTTGTACGACGATCTCCAAATACAGCTCACTATAATAAATACACCATAAAAGCAGTCAAGCCCGAAGGAGGATGTATCATGGTATGGGTGTGTGTCTGCTACTATGGTGTAGGTGCTATCCATCGCATTGAAGGTATAATAAGAGCTGATGACTATGTTGGTATACTCAATAACGAGATACTTCCCTTTGTCGAGCAAAACGTGCCACTTCAGTGGGTGTTTCAGCAAGATAATGATCGGAAACGCTCATCGAAACGTGCTTAATAATGGTTTGAAGAGAAACATCTCAATCTTTTATGCTAGCGTTCTCAATCACCAGACCTCAATCCGATTGACAATGTATGGTGGGAAGTAAATGTAGCCTTAAGAGGTAAGAACCTATCGAACATTAGTCAGCTTTGGTTATTTGTAAAGGGATCCAATATTAAAGTAATAATACTACATTAGTATGCCATTAAGCTATATGGAAAATTTTTTTTAGCTTGACATTTGCAAAAGTTACGTAGCCAAGAGTACATCTATCTCTGTGTGTGTTGGCGATTTTTTTACAATTTTATTAAATTATTTTACCAGTGGCACGAGTGGTTCAAAAGTGGTCGTGAGTCAATCGAAGATGATGAACGCAGTGGCAGACCATCGACATCGAAAACCGACGAAAACTGACGAAAACGTTGATAAAGTGGAAGAAATTTTGATCAATAACCGCAAATTAACCATCAGAGAGTATTATTTGGTCGTTATGAGGCGTTTGCGTGAAGCAATTCGCCGAAAGGGACCAGAATTGTGGACAGAAAACTCATGGATTTTGCACCATTATAACGAACCGTCGCACAGTGCTATCATTATTCGTAATTTTTTGACGAAAAATGCAACAAATACCACCGAATTCACCTGATTTGGGTCCCTCTGACTTCTTTCTGTTCAATCGAGTTAAAAAACCATTACGGAGAAAGCGTTTCAGCAGCGGAGAGGAAGTAATGGAAAAATCGCAGGAAGCACTGATGGACATACCGAAAACCGAATATAAAAAATGTTTCTAGGATTGGATCAAACGCTGGCATAAGTGTGTTGCAGTCGATGGGGATTACTTTGAAGGGGACAATATAGATTTAGATGAATAAACTTGCATTTTTAATTTTCGGAATAAATTCCGGGAACTTTTTGTTCAAGGTGGTACATATTTTAAAATAGAAATAGCAGAGGAAACGAAATGTTTTTGTGATCGTCCAGAGCAGATTAGCAAAGGCTAGCGACCCGATCGAAGCCCAATTTTAAACCAGACCTAGTCCCAGACTCAAGAGAGTTTTGCAGAGACCGAAACAAATGGTAGTCAGGTGGTTTAATGTCCGGGCTATACTGTGGGTGCATCAAAACTTCCCAGCCAAGCGCAGTAAATTTTTGGCGGGTCATCAGAAATGTGTGTGGCCTGGTAGAACACAACACCTTTTTCTGTTGGACAATTCTGATCGCTCTTTTTTGATTGCTTCTCGCAAATGGTCGAGTTGTGAGCAGTGGAGATCAGAATTAACTGTTTGGCCAGGCTGTAGCAGCTCATAATCAATTCCCTTCCAATCCCACCAAACACTCAACATAACCTTGTTTGCCGTCAATCCAGGCTTTCAAGTCGTTTGTGGAGGGTCACCGGTCTTTGGCCATGATTTTTTTGGTTTAATATTCTCGTATTTAATCTATTTTTTATCACCCGTAATGCTTTGTTTCAAAAATGGTTCGATTTCGTTGCGTTTCACTGATGGTAATTCGGTCAATCAAATTTCTTTGTGTTAATTCATGTGGCACCCAAACATCGAGCTTCTTTAAGTAGCCAGCCTTTTTAAATGATTCTAAATTATAAAGTGGTTGATGTTTAGTGCCTCCGCTGTCTCCTGACAGCTTGCATGTCGGTCTTTCTCTACTAGTTGCAAAATTTCATTGGCTTTTTCAGTGACTGGCAGGCCAGAGCGAGGTATATCTTTGACATTGAAATTTGCAGAATAGAATCGAGCAAACCAAAGTTCCACGATACGTTCAGTTAAAGCATCCCCACCGTAAACCGTACAAATTTTTCGAAATGTTTTCGCAGCGTTTTTACCTTTTTTATAGTAAAAAAGCATCGCGTAGCATATTTCTTCAAAAATTTTACTCATTTTCAAATTAGTATAACTTTTACACGAATGACAAACTATAAAACTTTCTTCGTTTAACAGAATCGGTTCAGTGGTGCCAGATGTATGGCCATTAACACCATCTTGTGACAGAAAACGAAAATTCTTTTCATATAGCCCAATAGTAGCCTTTTTTTGTAAACAATATAATTTCATTGAAAAAAAATTCATAAAAATTATTATTATTTTTTAATAATCTCAGATACTTCCAATGAAAAACTCATATAAAAAAAGAAAAAATTATTTGTATCGATGTAGGTGCTGTCTAGACATTTCTACCCTGCATAGCGTTTACACGCTTGCCTCCAGCTGAGAAAGAAACATATCATCCTCTGTAAAGTAGTCTATTGCACTAACTTATAAACTATGGCAACAAAAATTATAGATCGATGGTGTTATAAATTACGTCAAAAAACCAAATACTTCATTGCCAACTGGTGTTCCTACTAAAAGTTTATAGCGTTTTTAAATAGTATTGACTACAACACTGAGATTTGAAATGTGTTTCTCAAGTTAAAAACCATCCCCGAATATGGTAATTGCCAAAAAACATAAGAGTTCAATACACATCATAAAAAAAGATGCATAACGCTGCTCGACTAATGAATCATCTTCAAAATAATGAAATATTCAAGCAAGGATACAAGGAGATGTGGTCGATGTTACCGATGCTAATGGTTTGCAAAGTTTACAAAGCCGCCAGTGCACCGCAAGCAATTGATTGATTTATTAACAAATTTGTGTAGTAAAAGATTGTAAGAATGAATTGTTTCGCCACCACAATACAACCAAAAATAAGGATGAAAAGAAAATATTACTTTATGGTCCATTGAAAACATTTTCACTCCAAAAAGAAAATAACAAAAGAAAATAAATAACAAAACAAAAAAAAAAAAAAACTAAACACAAAACACAAAACAACCTTAGCTTCAATATTTTGTATGTGGTTAAAGTGATTAATTGTTACAAATATCACGCAAGCAATTGTGATGATTTATTAGTGGAATTGCATCTCACGCTAACGTTATATTTTATTTATCATTGAGCAACATTTTTTACAAGCTCAACTAATGAATGAACAAACGAAGCAATTTTCAAGTAACATTCAAACTTAACACGCATCGATGATAAAACAATGAGGCAGCATGATTGCATGCATTGAGCGCCTAAAACTATGTGCAAGGTAAAACCTAAAAAAAAATAATTAATGTTGATTGCTTGCCACTACTAACTACTAGGTACATATACAATTTGCTCATTCGTGTGTGTGTGTGTGTGAATTGTGTGATTCAAGTACGCATCTTATAGAATTAATTGTTTGGCTCAAAATGCAGTTTTTTCATGCAATTAAATTTTATTATTTACTTGAATTGAAGTGTTTGTGTGTGTGTGTAGATTAAATGTTTAATATGTTCAATGCTGAAACGAAATTCTTTTGCTGTTACTAAAAAAAAAAATCGAATAAGCACAATTCATTTTGCATTTATTTTTAAAAAAATTCTTTCATTTTTTTCTTTATTTATTTCTTTTTAGCTTTTAATAAGCTTTGGTTGCGTTTATTTTTTCCCCTCCTTCAACATTGTTAATGTTAATATGTTGCTGTAGTTATTTTCTGTTGTTATAGCTGTTGCTGATGTACATGAAAATCGCATTTAAATCAAGGTCACCTTAAACTATAAAAATAAACAACACTCATACGATACGGTGTGCATGTTGTATTTTAGATGTATACTTCGTCTATTCGTATGTATACATACATACATACATGTGCATACATGCTATAAGTGAGTATATATTTCGTATAATTTTTGCAATGCATACTTTTAGGCTGATTTCAAATTGCTGCATTGCGTTTTAGTTATGCATTGTTCTTGATTCTTGTTTGTTGTTATTTTTCCCCTTTTTAGTTAGTTATTATTGCTGCAGTTGTTTTTATACTATTTAATGGTTTGTTGTTGTTGTTTTGTGCTGTTGTCATTGCTGCAATTAAATCAATGATTTCTTTTTTATTTTTTTTTTTTTAAATGTTTTACATACAAACATACATCATTGAAATAATATATGTATGCATGAGAATGTAATTAAAATTAAATGGAATCAATTTTAAGTAAATCTACAAAGTATGCAGCTTATCTGTGATGAAAAGGAATAATAGCTTAAGTTTATTTTCGTCTCAGCCAAGTTTGATAGTTTGGAATAGAAATATTATGGAAACTATAGCACTGTTTCTAAAGTCTCTTAAATCAAAGAGCGTTTTTGAAACGATATACGATTTCCAAAAATTATATAAAAATGTTCACCAGTTTAATATTTATAAACTATGGATTATGAATTATATTAATGAAGATTTGAAAACGATCAAGCTCTTCGCAAATGCTAAAAGCATCCACGATATCTTGTCAAGTTATAGATTGAAAGATTGCTACCTTTTATACATCCAAACTCAGTCTAAATTCAGACCAGAACTCAGACCTAGACTAAAAATTCATACCAAAAATTAGGCTAATCTTGCGCCAATTTCAAACCCAAAATCAAACCAAGCTTAGACCATAACTCAGGCCGATATTTAGACCGAAAATTTAGACTACAATCCAAATCAGACAAAAATTAAACCAAACCTTAGATCGATATTCAGATCAAAACTCAGCCAAAATTCCAATCAAAATTCAAACCAAAACCGCAGATCAAATTTCAGTACAAAATTCAGACCAAAATTTAGTCCAAAATTTAGTCCAAAATTTAAACTTAAACACAATTCAAGCTCAAATCAAAATTTATACCAAAATTCAAACTAATATCCAGACTAAGAATTAAACCAAAATTCAGCATAAGTTAAGACCAGAATTCAGACCAAAAATTAAATCAAAATTCAGACCACACTCAAACCAAATACTTAATCAATCTTTCCCCAAATGCAGAACTAAATTCAGACAAAAATTAGATCTTAATTCAAACGAAAAGTCAGCTCAATATTCAAATAAAAATTTAGACCACAACATTGCCCAAATTAAGACCAAAATCAAAGCAAAATTCAGACCAGAATTCAGACTGAAATATAGGCCGTAATCCAAACCAAAACTTGGATAAAAAATTCATATATAAAATTAGACCAAACTCAGTCCAGACCTTAGACCGATATACAGATCAAAACTCGGCCTGAATTCAAATTAAAAATGCAAACCAAAGTCCCAGTCGAATTTCAGTCTAAAATTCTAACCAAAACTCAGTCCGAAATTCATATCCAAACTCAATTCACGCTCAGATCAAAATTTATAACTAAATTCAGACTGACCAAAACTTAGAACAAATTTCTATCAGAACTCTGTCCAGAAATTGGACCAAAACTCAGAACAAACTCAAACCGAAATCTTGACCAAACTCAGACAAAAATTTAGACCAAGATTTAGATTGATATTGAGATCAAAATGATATTCGGGCTGAAAATTAGATCAAAAGTCAGCCCAAATTTAAATTAAAAACGCAGACCAAAACCTCAGTCGAAAATCAGTTCAAAATTCTATTAGAAATTCATACCTAAACTTAATCCACGCTCAGATCAAAATTTATAACTAAATTCAGACCAAAATTAGACGAAAACTCAGTTCATATTCTGATCAGGACTCTGTCCAGAAATTTGACCAAAATTTAGACCTAGCTTAAAACCGAAATCTAGGCCGAAATTCCGCCCAAACACAGAGCCAACTCAAACAAAAACTCAGAACAAGATTCAGACTGATACTTAGATAAAAAATGAGGCCCTAATTTGGACCAAAAATCAAATCGATATTCGGCCAAAAATTAGCCCAAATTCGGGTCACAATTCAAATAAATATTCTAACAAAGTTCAGTAGAAAACTAAGCTCGAAATCCAAACCAAAAATCAATTAAAAAATCAGACGAAAATTTAATCCTAGCCCAGATCAAAATTTATATTGATATTTAGACCAAAAATTAGACCACACTCAGTTCATATTTAGTCCAGAGCTCTTAATATTTAGACCAAAAAAATAATATTCACATCAAATTTAACCCATTAAGGGCAAGCGGGAACCAAAGTAGATAGATCAAGAAAGTAACTTGAGAAAAAAATTGTTTTTGAACCTGGCTCAGGAACGACTCAGCGACAAGGTGCCATTTGACACAGTTAGGCATTACTGCGTTAAACCAAAAATCAAATCAAACAAAAAATTATATCAAACTTTACATCTAAAATCAATCCAAGTTTAGACCATGACTCAGACCGATATTAAAGCCAAGACTTAGGTAAAAAATAAAATCACACAAAAAATTAGAAAAATCCACGCTCAGACTGATCAAAAATTCAGACTGATATTAAGACCAAAAACTGTGCAAAAACTCAGCCCAAATTTAGATCAGAGCTTATACCGAAAATTAGACCAAAACTTAGCCCGAATTCGGATAAAAAATAAACATAAAAAATTGGGCAGAGATTAGAACAAAACTTAGACCGAAGTCCAAAACCAAAAATAAGATACAAATTTAATTCAAGCTCAGATCAAAATTTATACTGATATTAAGGCAAAAAATTAGACCAAACCTTGTCCATATTCAGACCAAAAATTATATCAAAATTCAATTTAAATTAAAACCAAAAATCAAAACACACAAAAAATTTTACCAAATTCAGACAAAACCTTAGACCGACATTGGGATCAAAACTCAACTCAAATTAAAATTAAAAATGCCTGAAATTAAAGCCAAAGGCCAAAATTCAGTCCAAAATTCTGACCAAAACTTAATTTTCGCTCAGATCAAAATTTATACCAAAATTCAAATTAATATTCAAATGAAAAATTAAACCAAAACTCAGCCTAAATCAGCTCAGAACTTTGATTTGAAATTCAGTCAAAATTCAGACCAAAATCAAACCAAAAACCAGGCAAAAATTTCACCCAAATATAGACTCAACTGAAAGTATTCAGACCAAGATTCAGATTGATTGAAAATGAATGAGTTGAGGCCCTAAATTGAAAAGAAAATCAATTCGATATTCGGGCCAAAAATTAGACCAAAACTAAGCTCAAAAATTCCGTTCGAAATTCAAAACGAAACCCAAAACAAAACTCAGAAAAAAACTAAATAAAAAATTAGACCAAAATTCAGGCCACAACTCAAACTTATTTTTAGGCGCAAACTTGGACCACAAATGGAAAAGAAAACGGACAAAATTCCGATTGAATTTAAGATCGAAATTGTGATCTAAACATCAGCAGTAGACATAAACATAATCCTAACCATTTCCAAGCTCTCCAAAAGTAAAACATAAATAAAAAAAAACCTCATGTTTATTACAGGCTGAATGTACATGATAAACAATTGCACAAGGTTTTAAAAGTTTGTAACCGTTCAGCCAATCCTACTGCATAAATTATTGTTCCACTACATTTCCTCATTTTTTTTTTTTTTTCAAACTAACATTTTAACAAATTAATTAGTATTTCGTTGTGGGTGTAAATATATACATAACTAATTAGCTATTTTTGCTCTAGCGAAACTATGGTGGGGTTGATAGTTATGTACATACATCAATGTACAGACAATTATACATATGTAGGTACATAATAGTGAAAGGCTCTTCTGACCTCATGTAATTTGTCATTATGTTGGCCAATTACAATTTTATATGCCAACTAATTGACTTAACGTTGAATGACATTAAAAAAGACTCCGCATATAAATTAACATAGTGGCAGCACTGCTAACAATGTTACCATGTTACCATGAAAAATGCACACAAATAAGCAAATTGAAATTGTAGTACAAAATTTAATTTATTCTAAGTAGAAATTAAATATTTTCTACACACACACACACACATTGAATTACTTTTAAATGTTAAACAAAGAAGCTACCGAAATAATGTGAATTTTGTTTTCATTTTAATTTACGAAATAACACCTTTATTTTTTGGTGTGGTACACTCAAAGAAAAACAGAAGAAGAATACATTTTTAGAATTTCAAAGAACAACGAAATTCAGGTGCAGGACTGATAATTTTATTTATTACTCGCCATACTCAAAATTCATTCAATTTAACTAAATTACACTCAGTGGCCGTAATTTGTATGCATTTCAGTTAGCAGTTCAAATAGCTAGGGATTTCATTTAAAAATCAACCATCTTCCCCTTCCTGCCCCCAAATTCTTGTTGCTAACTTAACAAATATTTTTCAATAAGTGTAGTCATGGTCATAACACAGTTTGTTGTGTATATAAATAAGTATGTATGTATGTATGTATATACTATTTGACTACACTATGAAAGCACTAAAAGAATTGTTACGAATTTTTGTTTTTTATTTTAATTAAAAAAATAGTAAGTATAAAATACAGTAGCAATAACGAGAAACAGTAGAAGGGAAATACGAGAAATGTAGAAAATTCCCCAGGTTGCCATTTTCTTTGTCCTAATGAGTGAGTTAATTTTACAATTCTTAGTTTTGTTGCTATGCTTGTTGTTGTTGTTGTTTTTGTTTACTCTTTGAAACCCTCAAAGTGGTCATTAGAGTATTTTTCATTATTTTCTTTTTTTTCGTTTTGTTTTTGTTTTTTCTTTTTGCACTAGTTAGTTTCATTTACATACAAGAGACACAAGTATCTTGTTATAGGGTAAAGTAGGCAAATATTACCAAATTTATACCCTTCTTTATACAAGGTGATTTAGCAAATTTTAATTTGAACCAAAACTCTGAATAAAAATCAAATCAAATCAAAAATCAGACCAAACCTTAGACCGATATTCGAATGAAAACTCAGCCAAAATTCAAAACAAAATTCAGACAAAAAACATGACCAAAATTTTGTCTGAAATTTAGACCGAAATTCAGTCCAATATTCAGACCGAAATTCAAACCAACATTTTGACCAAAACTAAGATCAAAATTCGAACTGAAAATCGAACAAAAAACAGAACAAAAGTTAGACCAGATATAACACCAAAATTCGCATCAAAAATTAGGCTAAGACTCAGTTCGAATTCGGACCTCAAATCAGGTCAAAATTCAGACTAAAAACTAGGCCTAAACATTGCCCAAAAACAGGCCCAAAATCGAATCCAATTCGAACAAAAACTCAAACCAATACTCAAATTGATATTCAGAGAAAAAATTAGACCAACACTCAAAGCAAATTCAGAATAGAAATAAAGCTGACATTCACACCAAATGTTAGATCAACACTTAGCCCAAGCGTGAATCAATACACAGATAAAAAATAAGCCCATATCCTGAATAGAAAACATACCAGAATTCAGTTCGAAATTCAGACTAAAACCCAGACTTATTTTCAAACAAGAAATCGAACCAAAACTATGGCCGAAAATCAGTGTAAAATTCAGACAAACTTAGACAAAAAATCAGATTAAAATTCAAGTAAAAAATCGTACAAAAAAGTGAACAAATGACAAACCAGAAATAAGGCAAAAATGCAGACTAAACCTCAGACCTATATTCAGACCAAAAAATAGGCCAAGACTCAGTTCAAATTCAAACCACAAATCACAAAAAAGAAACAACGGACAAAACTCAGATCGAAATCCCGACCAAAAATCAGACCAAAATTCAGACCCGAACTTAGATCAGACTAAAATTTATACTAAAATTCACACTGATATTCTGACCAAAAATTAGGCCGAAACTTGGCTCTTGTCTATTGTCCCGTTACACATCATTAAAAAAAAATCGAAAACGTTAGCCGACATTCGGTCGCTAAAATCTTGTCAAAAAATAAAATATTGTTTTTATTTAAAATACTTTGCGAAAACTATCGCTAAGTCAACAAGACAACTATCTCTTGGACTGTCCCCAGGACAGAATGGACAAACAGTATAGTTTTGAGAAACACTTCGTTGCAAAACTTAGTAGTAAGAACGAATGGGAGGGTGTAGAGTATAACTACACACTCAAAGAACACACGATTAAGTGGTATACAGATGGGTCACGTACCGAGGATGGAACTGGGGCAGGAGTATTTGGGCCACTCAAACACTCTGAGCCGATGGGGAAGTACCCTAGCATCTTCCAAGCTGAAATTCATGCAATTAGCACATGTGTGCAATTCAACCTGGATAGACAGTACAAACGGCAAGATATCGCTATCATGTCGGACAGCCAAGCAGCCATTCGAGCATTATGCTCCTTTGAGATCACCTCTAAGTTGGTGTGGGACTGTTTGAGCAAGCTCAATCAACTGGGCAATAACAACAAAGTCGCTCTATGTTGGGTCCCTGGACACGCAGGAATTGAGGGTAATGAGCAGGCAGACGAGCTTGCAAGAAAGGGGGCAGCAACCACTTTCGTGGGACCTGAACCCTTCTGTGGAATAGGAGATAGCGTAATCAGGGAATTACTCAGGCAAGAAGAGAGGAACAAGAGGCAAGAACTCTTTACCAATCTTACGGGACTGAGGCAATCCAAAGCGCTTTTAGGTAATTATAATAAGAGTAGATACGCATTCTGCATTGGTCTCAACAAAAACAGTTTGCGCATATTAGCTGGTATTCTGACTGGGCATTGCGGGCTCAGAGAACACCTTTGCAAGATAGGGGTTGAGCAAAGCTCAATTTGTAGGTTTTGTAATGAGGAAGACGAATCATCAGAACATATTTTAGCTCAATGTGGAGCACTGATCCACAAAAGAAGGAAATGTCTGGGCATGCACCAAGTGCCCAGTACCGAACTGGCATCTATAGATCCGGGCGCAATACTCAAATTCTTGAGGGAGACTGGACTGGATGAGGTACTCTAGGCAGATTAGACTAGAAAGAAAAGAGGGACGTACAATAGATCTTATAGGTCGCGGTACAACGACAGAAACCTCTATAATACAATACAATACAATAGTCCAAATTCAGACACAGAAGTCAGACAAAAAATTAGGTCAAAATTCAGACTAAAAACTAGGCCAAAACACTATCCAAATACGGACCCAAAATCAAACCAAACTCAGACAAAAATTCAAACCAAGACTCAAACTGATATTTACTAAACCAAAACTCAATACTAATTTAAACCAAGAATCAGGCCGATATTCATACCAAAAGTTAGGGCTCAGACCAAAACTCAGATCAAAGTAAGCCCAAATTCAGAATAAAAATAATACCAGAATTCAGTCTGAAATTCAAACTAAAATCCAGACCAATATTCAGACCAAAAACCAGACCAAAATCCACTCCTCAAAATTTAGGCAAGAAGCAGAACATAAGTGAAATCCAGAATAACACCAAAATGCAGACCAAAACTGAGGCCTATATTCAGATTAAAAAGTAGGCGAATACTCAGTCCAAATTTGAGTCAGAAAAAAAAGAACGGCCAAAATTCAAATCAAAGCTTATTTCGAAGTCCAGGCCAAATTTAGACCAAATATCAGACCAAATACCAGACCAGAATTTAATCCAAGCTTAAGCCAAAAATTAGACCAAAACTTAGTCCAAATTCAGATCCAGAACTCAAACCAAAATTCAGGTCAAAACTCAGACCAAAAACTAGGCCAAAATAAAAACCAAATGCAGATCCAAAATCAAACTCAACTCAGATAAACAAAACCAAGAGTCAGATTAATATTCAGGCAAAAAATTGGACGAAACAACCACACTAATTCAGAGCAAAAATCAGGCCGATATTCATACCAAAAGTTAGGGCTCAGACCAAAACTCAGATCAAAGTAAGACCAAATTCAGAATTAAAATAATACCAGAATTCAGTCTGAAATTCAAACTAAAATCCAGACCAATATTCAGACCACAAACCAGACCAAAATCCACTCCTCAAAATTTAGGCAAGAAGCAGAACAAAAGTGAAATCCAGAATAATACCAAAATGCAGACCAAAACTGAGGCCTATATTCAGATTAAAAAGTAGGCGAAGACTCAGTCCAAATTTGAATCAGAAAAAAAAGAACGGCCAAAAATCAAATCAAAGCTTATTTCGAAGTCCAGGCCAAATCAAACTCAAACTCAGATAAACCAAACCAAGAGTCAGATTAATATTCAGGCACAAAATTAGACGAAGCAACTACACTAATTCAGACCAAAAATCAGGCCGATTCACACCAAAACTTAGACCAAATCGTAGCTCAGCTCAGACCAAAAATAAAGTCAAATTCAGAATAAAAATCTGATCAGAATTCAGTCCAAAAACTCAGCCTAATTCGGACCACAAGTATAAAAAAAACGGATGAAATTTATATCAAAATTAAAAACAAGTGTAAATTTTATTCAGGCGGTAGGATGCGAAAAGCCCGGCCTTGGGCCTCCGGGGGCTGTTGTGCCATAATAGCAGTAGGATCAAAAAGAGAATATTCAAGTAAAACTTGTTTATCTTCTACCAAAAACTCGAAATTTCGCTTGTATTTGCTCCTTGCTTGGCCAGTTAGCCTAGTTAGCCTTCTGTCAGAGGGAAAATGTTAAAGAAAGTCGAAGCTCTCCTGGCTGAGCTTTGAAATTAAGAAGCGACGAGATTTAGCCCTCAGATTCTCAGAACGAGAAGTCCAGAGGCCATATTCCGGGGTCTACGTCATGTCTTTTATATTGGCGGATACAAAATCTCAAGCGGCACTGGATTCGGTTTGTACTTGGGGGAAGAAACTCCCTTGCCACTGAACCGGATGGCGATAAGCTTCCTTATGGAGGATTTCGATTTTCTAGATGTGGCATGTTGGAAAATTGAAAAAAGATGGTGTGGGAAGTGTATAGGCATCTGACATCAGTGACAGCCAGGCTATATTGAAGGCCTTTACTAACCCTGTCAACTCTTCGAACTTGGTCAGCGAGTGTAAGGCAAAACACAATAATTAGGTCTTATTTGGGTTTCAGGACACTATAGTATTACAGGGAATGAATTGACCGACAAACTGGCCAACGAAGGCTCTGCTAATTTGCCATGGGGCTCGGAACCTTTTCTTGACATCAGCTCTATGGAAGTCAGGCGTTAAATCCAATGACTTCGTGGTTTCTATTCATAGAAGAAGTTATTCGAGCTTGGCTCCTGCAGAATAGCAAAGTGCTTCATGAGACAACTTGATAGAAAATCGACGGAATTTCTTTTGAAACTGAGGAGAGACCTAGTAGGAGATTGCTTGTAGGAGTTATGACCAGGCATAACATTTGTGGTCAGCACATGAGCAACATGGGCGCTACCACCGATCTTGTCTTGAGGAAGTTGATACTACTTAGCATTATCTTTGTAGTAGTCCGGCGTTCACCAAAATCAGATTCAGGCTGATTTCTTGAGTATAAATAATATTCATACTCTTTCTCTTCCTTTTCAACTCTCTCTCCTGTTTTTCTACTTTCTTTTACTGGCTCTATCTCGGGTATAGTACTTGGTCCTAGAAACTGAGCGCTTTGGTTTAGTCCAGTCTAGTCCACCCTCAAATCTAACTCTAAAATAAGAATCGGTTTAATTTTTTTTTTGGGCTCAATGTTAATAAATTAAAGATCAAGAAGTCCTGAGATCAATGAATCGCTTCGAAAGCCGTAACTAAAATGTGCGAATTTAGAATAGTAGATGATTTTAAAGAAGTCACCTTATAAACTTTTATATGCAAGTATTTACGTGTGTGTATGTACTATGTATAATATATATGTGAATATATCTAAATTACACATACTTACATTCATAAGTGACTACTATAGTATTTATAGTTGTACTTAGTAGTTTAGTAGTCGTAATGCAAAGGTTTGCCACAGTCATGCGTGTGTATGTATTCATTTTATATGTACTATATACTACAGTTATAACTAGTGTGAAGTATTTTCAACAAAGTCCATTATTTCAGTAGATAAATTAGTGTGTCCACACTTATAAAAAAACAAAAAACAAAACATAAAACAAGAAAAAGGAAACTTACATAGGGTGTGAGTTTATATTATTAGCCATTTGGCACTTTGAAAACCTAATGTTATAATTTATTTAATTTGATATATACACAAACATATATGTATGTATGTGAAGGTACGGTATAATTGTATAACGTTACTGTAATTTGGAAAGGGCGTAACATACATTTTTAAACATTTACAGGAGAAGTAAAGAAAACGTCGTGTCTAAAAATGCTACGGAAAATTCTACTTCATTATCATTGAGAAATGCAATTTTATTTATTATTATTGAATGGTAATTTATATTTATTTGAAATTGAGATTTATCATTGATACATGTATTTGAATTTCTAACACAGTGAAAGCGAAAAAGCTCCATAAGCGAACATTTCTCTTAACCTCACATCGTCTAAAGTTTTTCAACGAAAAATAACTTTAGATTTGAACAAGGGTATAGATTTCCACAAAATTTCAGAACAATATATTCCAGACAAAAGTATGGAAAAAACGTTGAGTATGTACAGGGGGGTTTTGTGAAAGCATCCAACGTTTGCTTTTTGTTTGACAAGAGATCTTGCAAAAAACACTCAAAAATTGTATGTAGCTATTGCTTGAATAAGGAGGTTACAGGGCTGTGTTAGGGGTGTGTGTGCAGGGGTTATGGTGTCATTTTTCACCACCATACCCAGCGGACTTATCTCAAGGGGGAATCTGAAACGCTCTTCATAGACCCGATAATGATTGCATATATATTTTAATCTGATTTTGGTGGAAGTATCCAAATTTTTGCTCGAAAGGTTTATGCTTATATTTAGAATCGTGATTCACCCGAAAAACACTAATTTTTGTAATAAAATCCCCTTCATCTTCCAGTAAGCTTAATGATATGATTTAATGTCTAGGACAAACAGAATATTTGTTAGAAACGGCATTACAGGCGAAATTTAAGAAAGCAATAAAAATATAATAATTCGACATTCCGAAGCAGGGAGATCCAATAAAATATTATATTTAGTCCACCCAGCACATTACTACCCATTGCTCAGAGCTCTCTGGCATCTATGGCAGCAGGTTCTCCAGCGTCGGAGGACTTCTGGAGGTTTGGCTCCCTTATCTCTCTCCCTCTTAAATTCATCGTAAATGCAAATCGCTAACAGTACATGAGCACGTATCTCTCGCTTTCAAACTCTTCCAGTATCCCGGCTAGTACGGGTTATTATATTATTTTGATACAAAAATTAACAGGAATCTTTCCCGCCAGCACGCAGTTGTTGTTGGCTGAAATGATGCAATACTCACAGATTAGCCTAAGTGCACTAAATGTTTGGTTTGGTGCAGTGCACGTACGAGACGATAATCGTGGATATTAGTTCCTATCTTCCCTGAAGTAGTCCACGCAGAATTCGCGTGAGGCCGCGCTGGTTTTTGGAGACCTTAAAGCTTACTGTAAAGAGATTGGTTCTTGAAGGATACTTCCACTAGCTTATCTCAACTTATGTCTAGTTGCTACTGAATGTCACTTTTTGTCTCTGAAAGTCTAAGACGGCCTCCTCTTGCTGCTTTTTTGCAGCCTCTTATCAAACAGTGCGTATTTCTTGGGGCTCAAAATTTGTCCTTGGATCAGGCATATAGATTCCGAATAATTCTAGTATATTGAATACAGCGGTGGCCACCGTTTTTCTCTATTACGTTTAAATTTTCCACAATTTTTTTTTAAGTTTTCGCGGAAAGCTACATTGGGCTAGACGACTTTGAAATTCGCTTCAAACGTCTAAGAAAAAGTGTAGAAATCACTTGGGCGAACTGGCCTTTCCCCTATTTAGCATCCAAACTCCCCAAATCGGGATCAAATCCTAATTTTAAGCAAAATTCGTGGAAAATTACATGAAAATGTGCAAATTTTTAAAATTTGTTTCACCAAAAATGTTCAATAAAAAATACAATGGGATTGTGAATTGACCCTCCCCGCTATCTAGTCTTCCCACCTTCCAAATTTGTGTCATTCCTAAATTTTCAACAAAAATCGTAAAAATTTTGAAACTTTGAAAAATTGTCTTCAGCGAAAATGTTTGAAAGCTAAATAGGGGAAAGGTCAGTTGAAAAAAATGGTCGTCCAAGTGTCTTCTATACTTTGTTCTCAGACATTAGAAACGAACTCCAAAGTCTTCTAAACGAAGGCCTAAAAGGCTAAAAAAACTTCTTAAAAAAACTGACTACTTTCAATTACATCTGACTGCCTTGTCTGCTTCTGTTTACCTCTTATTTATTGCTTCTTCGAATCTCTGATAACCTTTGATTCCGTTTTATTATCTCTGACTTTCTCTGATTGTCTATGACTCCAGCTGATCACTTTCTATTATATTTGATTTGTTTAGACTGCCTTCGATTGCTACAAATAGCCTTTTTTTGGTTCTGATTGTTTCTTATAGCCTCAGCGTCTGACTAGCTTATCGGCCCTACAATTCTCCTTAATATTCTTAGGCGTACTCTGAAAACGGTCCTAATATTATTAAGGGCTGCCAGGCAGTCCTGAGCAACCTTTGATTTTAGTGCCACCAAGTTCATTGAATTGAGTATATATTTATAATCGTTTTTGTTGCGGACCTCTGTTTGATAAATACTGCAGTCGTCGGCAAGACGGACCGCCAGTTCCAGTCCTAGTTCCTTTGAGAAAATTCCTAAACCAACCTTATGGTCAAGCTTGGATCCGTCGGTATAAATAAATAAACTCCCCCCTTCTCCAAGGCGTTGGTGTTCCCCACTCTCTTTTCGATGGAATACGCGTCTTGAAGTGCCTGTCAAAGGCGAGTTTGGTCATAGAGTGATCAATCTCATGAATATAACTACTCCAGATACGCAAAATAGTAGAGTGGCTCGTCTGCCGATCAATCCAAACAGCCGTTCTTTTTAGCCTTAGCGCTAATGCAACAGCCACTTGTTTCCTTACCAGATTCAACGCCGGAAGATTGAGTAGCACTTCCAGAGTATTTCTTAAAACCCATGAAATGCACAAATAAGCTGCTATTTAGACGTTGCTCAGAAGCTTCAAGTAGCTTGACTGCTGAGTGGATGGTCACCATACCTGTATCCCGTATAACAATTTAGGCCTGACCACAGAGATGTAAAGCCAGTACATAACTTGTGGACTCAGCCCCCCACCTTATTCCAACCGCTTTCTTACAAGTGCACAAAGCCCACAACGTTAGCCTTCCAAATTCTTTCCTCAATATTACGTTTCCAGGCAAGTTTCCTGTCCAATATGAGACCTAAATATGTCTAATTTCCATACCTATGTAAATTGGCGGGTAGACTGAAGGCAGTCTACTTTTCCTCTGCTTTATCAGAGCTTATTCCCAGTCCCCTGCTTTACGTCCAACTTATAAGCGTGGCTTTCGACCTCGATAGCCTATTGGATAGTGCACTAGACTTTCATCTGGGAGGTTCGGGTTCGATTCCCGTCTTCGTCTGGTGGTTAATTTTCATAACTTTCTTATATTCACTATCAATATGAAGTGTATGAGAATTATAAGATAGTGTACAAGTACACACATTGGTTGGTAATGGCAAAACCACCAAGCCGATAAAAAATTGCCACACCGCCGTTCGGAATCGGCGTTAAACTGTAGGTCCAACTATGTGGTATCACAATGGGCCGTTCAGGCCTAAGTGTGTCTCTCGACAGCCACTCCAACCTAACCTATAAGCGTGGCTAATTAGACCGCTCTAACTGTAATTGCGAAGTTGTCAGCGTAATCAGTGACATGGCACCCCCTTCTTTAGGGTCAGCACTAGAGAGTTTACTGCCAGAATCCAGAGTAGGGAGGAAAGCACTTCTCCTTGGGAGGGTACCTCTGCAGACCTGTCTGCTTAAAGTGCAGGTTCCTGAACTGGCAGTTACCCTTCTTCTAACGAGGATGGTCTCAATCTACCACATTGGAGTCAACTCCCAGATCAGCCTGAACTCCCGTAATAGCGTTGTTAAAGGCTGCCAATACGAACTCTTTACTACAGGCAGGATAATAGGATTTTGAAAAAGGAAATGCTATTAAGCAACCTTGCATTAATAGTTTTCCTAGGTTAATAAAACAAAGGACTTTTTCTCGTTGAAGTTTTTCGCCCAGGGAATAAATCTAAAAAGTTATAAAATTAATAAAAATAGAAAACAGTATTTAGGTCCTAGTAAGTTTGGACTTATTTGAAAGGTAATAATGTCCGACTTTTTTAAAAATATTATTTAAAATTTTATCATCAAAAGATGGTGCCAATAGAAGTAGTTCAAATTTTGATAAGATTAAAAATTGTTGGTAACAAAGGAGTTATTCCTAATTTTCTAGACTATAAGCAGTTCTAAACATAAAATATTTTTAAAAATTTTCAAATCGAATTAATTCAAAATGTTACTACCACCAATTAGTCAAACTAATTTAGAAGATTTGTGCATAATATTTTGACAGTTTCCTATGAATTTGTAATTGGCCATCTTGATATTGTTGATTTGTCAACTACATACTGGTGCATATATAAAATTACATATCTATCATATCGTCAACATTCTTATCAAAATTAGAATAAAATAGTTTATTTTAAATTGCATTTCATAACTCACACGTTCTCCCACTATCCATCCACTTGTAAATATGTATTTAGGTATATTCATTCTGAGGGTTTTTGCATTACAAGTGCACACATACATATATATAATGCCACTATATATACATGTGTGTGTGTGTGTGTCTTTACTACTAATTCAAAGCAATAACGGCATTTTTTAAATTATGCCATCTCACGCCGCCTGACACAATGACACTAAAAGGCAGGACAAGCCATTCATTTTGCAAGCATGGCAACCGGAAACTGGAAACCGGAATCCAGAAGGCGTACACAGAAATACACTACATAAAGAAATGTAAAAGCGTAAAATTTACAAAGTCACTATAGCATACATCTACATACATACATACATGCTGAGATATTGTTGCATGTCTATGTGTGAGTGTGTGTATATGAGTGTGGGTGTAGAAATAAATTTATGCGTTGCAATATTCTTGAGACAAGTTTTAAGAAGCAATTTTCTTTCTCATTTGGTGTTCTATTTCATTCTATCCACACCGAAGACAGGAAGACAGGAAAAAGAATTACACACACACATATACATAGCTTAAGAGGAAAGTTGAGGCCAAAGTAAAAGGAAAAGCCTGCAAGTGTGTGTAGAGTTGCAATATTTTCTTTTATTACATTTATTATCTTGCTGATGCACATCGTATCAGCTTATTACTTAATATTTATTCAAGTCAACTACTTTACATAAGACGTTGTTGTATGAAGATAGTGTGAAACATTTGGCTTTTATACACCTTCCGCACTATGCCGCGGTATGCTGCGCCGCTCCACTTGTACCTACTAAAGCAGGAAAACTATAAGAATGTTGACTATAATTTCCATATTCTTACATAACAAAGCAAAAAAAAAAAAAAATAAAAAAACTTGAGTGTGATGAGCAACATTGTTTGTTGTTGTTGGATTTGTTGTCTTGTTGCAATAAAAAAAAATACTATATATATAATATGATTATTATGAACTCTTGATGGTTGATGTTTCATGAAATGCCCCCACAGTGTTGAGCTGTTGCCACAGTTTATGCGCAGTTTTATTTATTGAGCGTGTGGTTTGCATATCATTACATAACTAAGTAACAACAGAAAGCACTTAAACTGTGATAAGAAAGTATTTACAGTCAGATCTCACACTGATACAGATACTAGACCTGTAATAAAAATATATATCTCAAAACTTGCTTAAATCAGTGAACAGATCATCATCAGTTCCTTTAATCCTTAAAACGAAAAGTATATAGAATTGCAACCACGATTGTTCTGCAACGAACGCTATTTCAAGCAGTGCAGTTTAGTTCGGATGAACTTTGTTGATCTCGAGTTTCACAGTTTATACGGGGACGGCCAAAATTTCTGGTAGACCCATTAGAGTTTAGTGTGTTATAATGAAATTATTTTTTTATTTTGTAGTTGGAGTTAGGTATGGTGGTATCAAAAGTGATCACTATAGCCTGTTAAAGCTGCAACAGGAAAAATAGGACTGCCCAACCTATCATCATGCGTAAAAAAGCTATCTCTTTAAATAATCTTTAGCGCAGAGAACAGGAGGTATTGGTGTAAAAATATCTTGACCTACTGACGCACTTATGGTGATAATGAATCTTATCCCTATAACGTTTTACGTCAAATCTTCAGTGGCTAGTACTTTCAGAGCCAGACTGCTGTAAGCCCGCTCCCAGGACTTCTCCATGACAAATGTGTTGAATAAAAAATATATATGAAATATATAAATTCACATATATTAGAGATGTCAATCCTGAGACCACAGGATAGCGGGTACAAGGGAGGAGGGGGAAGGGAGGTTTTTCAAGTGACTCCAAATGACTTCAAATCCCAATTGACTTCAAGTGACTTGAAGTGATTCCAAGTGGCGTCAAATCTCAAATTGACTTTAAGTGGCTTCAGGTGACTTCAAATTCTAATTGACTTCAAGTGACTTCAAATCCCAATTGTCTCCAAGTGACTTCAAATCCCAATTGAGTCCAAGTGACTTCAAATGCCAATTGACTCCAAGTAACTTCAAGTGACTTCAAATCCCAAACTGACTCCAAGTGACTCCAATCGACTCAAAGTGTATTCAAGTGACTTCAAAGCCCAATTAAATACAATCATTAGCGGATCCAAGAGGGAAGGGGGGTGAGCGAGGTTTTTCAAGTGACTCCAAATGATTTCAAATCCCGATTGACTCCAAGTGACTTAAAGTGATTCCAAGTGGCGTAAAATCCCAATTTGACTTCAAGTGACTGCAAGTGATTTCAATTGATTTCAAAACTCCAATTAACTCCAAGGGACTTCAAGTGACTTTTAAACTACCATTGACTCCAAGAGACTTCAAGTGTCTTCAAATCCCAAATTGACCCCAAATGACTTGAAGTGATTCCAACTGACGTCAAATCCCAAACTGACTAAGTGAGTTTAGGTGACTGCAATTGACTTCAAATCGCAATGGACTTCAAGTGACTGTAATTGACTTCAAATCCCAAATTGACTCGAAGTAACTTCAAGTCCCAAATTGACTTCAAGTGATTCTAAGTGACTCCAAGTGACTTTAAATTCGAAATTAACTTCAAGTAATTTCAAGTGATTTTAAGTGACTTCAAGTGACTCAAATTAACTTCAAATTAACTTCCGAATTGACTCCAAGTGATTCAAGTGACTGCCAGTGACTTCAAGTGTCTCCAAGTGACTTCAATCCCCAAATTGACTTCAATTGGCTTGAAGTGACTCAAAGTGTATTCAAGTGACTCCAAAGCCCAATTGACTCCGAGTGACTTTAAGTGATTCCAATTGACTTCAAAACTCCAATTGACTTCAAGAGACTTCATGTAATTCTAAATGACTTCAACTTCCCATTGTCTCCAAGTAACTGCATGTGATTTCAAGTTACTCCAAGTGTCTTCAAATACCAATTGACTTCAAGTCACTCCAAACCCCAAATTAACTGGTAGTGACTTCAAATTCCAAATTGACCCCAAGTGATTTCAAGTGACTCCAATTGACTTCAAATTCCAGTTGAGTTCAAGTGACTTCAAATGACAATTGACTCCAAGTAACTTCAAGTGAATTCAAATCTTAAATTGACTTCAAGTGACTCCAATTGGCTGCAAGTGACTCAAAGTGTATTCAAGTAACTTCAAAGCTCAATTGACTCTAAGTGACTCCAATTGACTCCAAAAGACTTCAAGTGATTCCAATTGACTCCAAATTGCAATTGACTCCAAGTTACTGCATGTGACTTTAAATAACTCTAAGTGACTTCAAAGCAGCCATGATTTTGAAATCATAAGATTTGGATTTCCATGACTTCAAAAAAAGTTTGAATTCCCCTGACTCCAAAAGAGACTTTTCTAAATTAATAACCAAAAAAGAATTTCAACTACATTTTTTAATCTGGAGTCAAATATGTTATTCAATAACTGCAATCATGAACTGTCGTTTATTAACTGTGACTTCTCATTGCAATTAAATTGAATGCATTCTTTTACAACTCTGAGTGCTGTTAGTTCCCCCTATACTTGGTCTGCCCAATAAAGATAAGGTCAACCTCTTTTGTGCGTACCACCACCGCGGCTCGAATAGAAAACCTTTCTCGCTGGAGTGTTTTCTTCCATTCGCTCAAAATAACCTAGCGAAGTCGCTGGATTATGTACTTGACTTTGTCAATATCGATTAATACGTAGTACATGGTGCCATCTTTTACGATACACGTTGTCCACGCATACATATACAGATACGTATCTTCTTCTCGAATGTTCCCCAAATTCTCTCAACATTGGTCGTAATCATCTGTGTTTCCATGTCATACTTTAGGACGCGAAACATGGGGGGCTTATAGAACGTTATTTGTGTCCGTCTGAGGAAGGGCTCTGCTTCTTAGTTGCATACGGAGCCCGTAATTAATAGCACCTGTTGGCAAGAGTTGTTCTTCATTTAATCTCAAGACTGGCATTGCTGTTGTTGTTAATGTTGGACTCTTTATAAACAAAATCTTTACGAAACTGCCACTTAATTAAACCTTAAAGGTAAATGAGTTATATGTAAATAACTGACGCCAAACTTTTACCCATTTAATGGTCTACAATATTACACAATATATCAATTTCATGTCAAAGTAAAAATAGTTATTTAATGTGACATTATCAATATTTGCCAAGGGTAAAATAAAACCAAGGAACGTTGCTGTTAACGCCCATATTTTTTCGTAACATCTATTACTTACATGCTTTCTCTATTCAATTACAATTTTATCGCATTTCATTATAAATTCAATTTATTGTAAATATGCGATTTATTGTAAATATACAATTTATTGTAAACATAAATACATACGTCATAAGATTCTTGTTGAATAAATATGTATAGTGTAAATGGATATAATTTCGATTCCTTGTTTTATATTATTTTATATGTTACAAATAAATTTTTCAAAAATTCTAAGTATTTAATAAAATGTTTTCCCAACATAATGGAACTTTTTTAAAATCTGCTATTTTGAATCAGTATTTTGAAGTTTTGTGTCGGAATTTCATATTCCTAAACCGGCAAAAACAAAAAAAAGCATTACGAATCCGGCAGACAATGGCCAAAAGCTCTCAATTTTCCAAATTCATATTTATTATAAAACTGTCAACTTTTTTAGTTCATTTATAAATTATAATTTTATTTCTACTGTCTGATTATTTTATATCTTTTAAATTAAATCTTCCAAAATTCTATTTACTTATTCAAATATCTCAATCAATCTTTTCTAAAATATTCTTCTTTTTTTGCTGAAATTTTATTTTTATTATTTTATTCTTTGTGTTAAAATTCATGATTAGATAATATACAAACACTCACTTTCTCTTCTGTCGTTTTTTGTTTTTTTGTTTTTTTTTTTTGTTTTGAATTTTCAAATAAATCCCATTTAAATTATACGGTGACCTATTTTTCTCCTACTTACCCTACAACAAGAAATATTCCGCAGTTACAAAAAACATTCACATATACGAGTAGCTACATATGTATTTGTGCAGGTAAACATGCATGTTTTTTGAGTGTGTTTGTGTGTAAGTGTATATAAAGTTTTTCAAATACCTTTTGCAATTATATTGCATGTGAGGGAAAAAAGTAGTGAATAACATGAAACGAAAAATAAGCGACTGAATGAATAGGTACAAGTTAAGCAAATTTTGATTTCAATTACAAAAGAATGAATAAAAATAAAAACCTAAAAAAGAAGTAAAAGTGTTGAGGTCGATCACGATCGAGTTATTTATAACTTGCACGCTATGCTGAAAAAGATAAATTGTTTATAAATCATTAGGTGAACCATGTTGACGTCGTTACTCTTATAAAACTTAGATGCCGAATGTACTTAAGTCATTAAGTCATTGAAACCAAATTATCGATTCCCGAAATTCGCCGTCTTATAATTCCATTTCAGTACTTCAATTTTCCTTACCAAAAGTTATCTTGATATCTCATTATTCCTATCAGATGTTTTCTGTCATATCAGCTTGAGAAAGGACCCTTATATGGATTGACGAGTCTGACTATATCGACTCCTAATCATGATGGTGATCAGAAATTTTTGTTCCATATCTGCCACACCTCTTTAAATATTAAATTAAATATACCGTAGCTCCAGAGTGTAGGGCATAAGAACTGATAAAATTTGTTTTCTTTTTTTCTACTCCTTCATTCGCTCACTCACAATCCTTCAACTGTTTGCTATTCAAATTTTTACTTTCTATTTTGCATAAGATATTTCCAGAAGACACCAAAAAAAAAAAAAACATTAAATGTAGTAGGTAAATAAAATAAAGTAAATATGCTACAGTCGATCCACAATGGTTTGCTCACACCACTTTAACAAGCTTCATGGCTTATTCGATTTATCTAATTATTGTAGTTACTTCGCTAAGATACATGTCCCAATCTTGTTGGGCCAATTCTTCTCCTTTGTTGTTCCTTTCTATATCGCTATGTCCAAGAACCCAGCACAGTTTAATCCTATATTATAGCTTTAGTGCTTCACGATATTTTGATACCACTCTCGAGTTCACAATACGTGATTGAACTGATGTACTGGAGTTGCTAACAAAAGTTTGCTTGGTTGGCTAGAAGGAAAAAAATTTTAATTAATATTTTCAACTAATTTTATTGCCATTAATTTCTATACATTAATGAAGACGGTAGATCCACTTCGGAAAACAGTCCTTAAAATCGGTTGTTTTTACTTTTGCAACTTCGACATTAACTGAATTAATTATCTCTTCATTATTGCCGAATACCTTTCCTCTCCGGGGAATATGGCACGGGACGAATTTCTTCAATCCTTGAGAGCGCAATATAGTTATTCGCACCTTCTGGCCTCCATACCATCGACTGTTGCTTGGCTTCTGGGGCGTACCTGAAAAACTAAAGTTCATCATTTGTTCAAATTTTATTGAAGATTTTTAAATTTTTGAAAAAAAATATTGGGCAAAACGCACACGCTCCTTTTTTTGAATATCAGTTAAAATTTGGGCAACTCTCAATCTTGGATCTTTGTCAATCTTGGGTTTCACCAGAGCCACACTTACGAAGAAGTCGAAGATTTTGGGTGGCCTCATGAGATTCATTTTTGACAGAAAAATGTCTAGTCTGGAATCTTCGTAGCCACTTCGAGACGGTCACAAGCTTGAGGTTACACCGAAATACATAAAGAATGGCAAACCAAATCTTTTGGAACTTCTACCAATTCTTTCTCAGTAGCTTTGCGTTTTCTTGTCTCCATGTTGACTGTTTGCAGTGAAACTTACAATGAAATATTGCAATGCTATGCCAACTCATCTGCAATTTTTTAATTGGTCAAAAATTTATTCAATGTTGCCAACTAAGCGAACTTTTTTTTAGCTGTCTGGCTGTCCTCGAATATTATGATATCCGAGAGAGGAAGGCATTTCATGCATCAGATAATCTAAACGACTCCTGTCTATTGAGTGCTTCCGAATATAATCCAACTCTTTTTCCCACTTCCATTTTTAAATTGTCGGTAAATATTGTATTTTCACATTCACAAATCATTTTTTGGCTCTCCAGTCATTTTTGCTGGGAAATATATAGAAACCGGCTGCCAATGGTAAAGTCGCGATGGGGAGTTATGTAATCTGAACTCCTAAGACTTTAAGAGTTGAGTATCTTCATATCTTCCAGTGTCTTCAGGACTGCCACATGTTTATGTTAGTTTTCCTTAATCAAGGTATATTCTCTCAGAAGTCGCAATGGGGAGTTATGTAATCCGAAGTCCTAAGACTTTAAGAGTTGAATATTCTCCCAATATCTTCCAGTGTCTTCAGGACTGCCACATGTTTATATTAGTTTTCCTTAATCAAGGTATATTCTCTCATTCTAAAAGTTCCTTTTACTACTCCCTTTATACAAAGATCGAGAGTTGAAATATAAAGAATCTTTTCTGGGCCTGCTCGTAATAGGTTTACGAGTTAAAGCTTTGAGAAATTCACCTCTACGAACGGTTTTCTTTTATTTTACGCAACAATTTTAGCCTGAGACAACAAAGCAATTGAGAAATCTATATAGATATAATTTTAAATCGTTCCGTGAACATTTGAAAATTCACAACCTAGGTATTCATAGTAGTCTCAGATCATATCATATAGACTTTAGGCCGAATCTACTGATTGGAATTATTGGTGATTAGGTTCTGTGATTTCGAACTTACTTGAACATTTCTGTCTTGAAATTGATCCACAATTGTAAAGTAAAATCGACAAAGTGAAAATAATTGGTTGTTGAACTCAGAGATTTAAATTTTGAACCTTTTTGATCTAAAAGTGGCAAACTCCTTGCGAAATCGAAATCGATATACAAAAATGCATATAATTTTAAACCCTTTCAGAAACTTTGAGAGGGATATAAAACTTTACGAGTAAATGTTCACAGAAATTTTATTCTGATTGCTTTATTTTTTTATTCAAGCGGCAATTCAAGCCTTATAGAAAAAAGCCTTTGAGAAGTTGCAACTATTAGAGAAAATTAAATTTTGTTTAAGCCTTCCAGTTATAAAATCGGGCCATAAAAATCAAATTTTTATGTTTAGAAAGAAGCGATTCGTCAAAAGTTATTATTTCTATATAGGAGTCCCCAACAATAATTGGTTATTTAAAAAAACAAATAGTTGAAAATTTTCGATTAATTTTTGTAAATAGAAATTTTAATAGTTGAACTCATAACTTAGCGGATACAAAGGAAGGTTTTCGGGTTAAGCCCCAACACTTCCCCTCCCCCTTACAAATGAAAATTTCATGCATTTTGATCGAAAAACTGAAAACCGTCCCCTCCCTCTTCTCTGGGTCCGCTAGTGGACTTACGTATTTGAATTCTTGGCTTTTAACCTTTTTTGCTGTAATATTTTGCGCAAAATATTAAAGTTAGAAAAAAATTATTTTCAGAGCACATGAGAAATCTTTAATCTTTCGGTGGGGCATACTTGGCGTCTCTGCCAATCGAACCAGGAATTTTTTTTGACGTTACTTTAAGCGATGACGTTGCATATATACAAACCATCTGTTGAGGCGCTAGACTATTGTCTCTACACCTTCAAAAGTACTTCACAATGCAACACTGCTTATGCCAACGTGTGAGAAACGAACTGTCAAAACTGTTGGTATGCGCTTTGATTTTTTGTTTCTTTCCGCTGCAGTTGCCGACCAATTCACGTCAATTTTTATATATAATTTCATACATTTGGGAAACGAGGTACTTAAAATCACAAATGTAAGTAGTATTGATTTGTATTTTGTAAATTAATTTGATAAAATTAAATAAAATTTAGATTTTCACAGTATTCAACGCCAAGTATTACCTTTAAATTTGCCACCCAATATCCCAATACCATCTATAACCGACAGCCGATAAGTGTTTTAAAGAAAACTCAAGTAAGGAATATTTCGGGGGCTTATAATTTTAGGCGAAAGATGCGAAAGAGTTAAAAAAAAACGAGCATGTTATTTAATATACCTTGCGAATGAATATGTAGAAAGTTAGCTACTAGTCTTTTTCAATTCGTTTTGAGAGGAGTTTGTAAGGATGGCAGTGGGTCAGGACCATGAAAACTGCATTTTTTTAATCCCATCTTCACATACTATTACTAGAACCCCCAAATGCCTTTCTGGGCTTTTATTTTAACTCAACATGCAGACAATAAGGTTCCAGATGAAACTTAAAATAAAAATGCACAAGTCTGTAGATTTACAGTGAAACTTAATTCAATTTTATTGCGCTCAATTTTGAAATGTTTGTTTTCATTCTCTGATTCCTTTATGTACACTCTGTGTTCCCGTACTTTTATTAAACGAGTATTTGAGAACGTTCATAAAACGTAATGTACCGCATCCTCATGATAGTAGGGTATTATAAAAAAAAGAAAAAAACAAAAATGCTAAATTGAAGTGCACTTTTTTTACGCGTTCATCATATGTACACAAACACACACACAGAGATACTTTAGTATTTATTTTCTTTTTTTTTTGTATGTAAATTTAGAGTATAAGAGCGCAATGCATGCATAGTACGAGTATGTCGAGGTATTTAGGTATTTTTCTTTAGATTTTAACCGAAAAAGGAATGTTAAGAAAATATTTGCGTATTTATTTAACGAAAGCAGATTTTTTGTCATCAATTGATTTGAGGTTATATTTTTTGTATCAGTTGGTTGGGTAGCTGAATTGCGGTGCGGTGGTGTTGGTTTATTGTAATGGAATTTCAATTAGTATAAATATTTGTTTTGCTTTCCTTTTTTTTCTATTTTTAGAATTTTATTTTGTTGCTGTTACTTGTTTGTATACTCGTAGTTTGGTAGTTATATACCTACCTCTATGTAGTAATAATAAAAGCAATGACAATGAATATTAGCACAAAAATGTGACACTAATTAAAACAAGAAGGAAATACAAATAAATTGAGGGCATTAAATGGGTAAGTAATGAAAAAGATACTTACTCTGACAAAAAGTTTCTACATTATTATTAGGTACTAAATATGCAGTGAAGTGTATTTAAGAAATACTGGGTACATAGATACACATTACATAAAATCAAAATGTTGAACTTTTTGTTCAAGAAATAAGTACTTATAAACGACTTATTGTAATAGCCCTTAAAAATTATTTAAATAAAAATATTTAAAGAATATTAATACTCGAATTGTTTGTTTGCAATATGCTAATACTTCACTTCAATACAAATTGGCAAGCTGAAAGCAAATACGAAATAAAAAATTGTAGCTAGCGAAATTGCATTAAAAATGAGTAAAAACGAAACAAAAATTTTTAATCAGCCGGCTTTGTTCTACCTTGCCATCCGTTATTTTTGTTTCGTTTTTGCACTCAAATATTTTGAATGCACTTTCGCTACAATTTTTTTCTTCGGTTTTTGATTTTAGCCTGTCAATTGGCTCTACGCAATATTCTGATTCTTATATTCATTAAAACAAATAAAAGACAACTAAAAGACAAAATCTATTAAAAAACAATTTCAGAAAAAGTATTTGTCAGTGTTTGAAAACGATAATCATTCAACAGGGTTGCACTAAGAAGGGGCCAAAACCCATAATTTTGGTATACGCGGTACTAATATTAAATGTTTTTTAGCTAAGAGAAAGTTCTTTATCATGGCAGGGAGAAAAAAATTACTTAAACAGCAACACTCCACCAACTCCCCTTACCTACCCTTTTGGGGGTTTTATGTAGTCACTATTTGAAACCACCTAAGCACATTTTTTTACAAAAGTAAAAATTTTGCATAATATTTTATAATTAAATTCACAAGTAAAACTGCTATTAAACTTCATTTAACAATCTTAACCCTTTCAGTGCCATGGTGACACCGGTGTCACAAGAGTAATTTTTTCAATTTTTTAAAAAACTATCAAATCAGTTTTTATAAATTTAGAGTTTTTTTTGGAAAGAAAGGGGGTGGGGGTTCTTTAATTTTAATTTAAGAAATATTACAAATATATTTTTGATAATATATATAGCGGATCAAAGTGAAAAAATCGTGTTATTTTTATTAATTTTCAATCGCTCACAATTTTTACAAAATTTGTCCAAATACACCATATTTGTAATATGTTGTGGGAAAAACTATTTACTCAAATATGATTTCCCATATTTTTAAATTTTTGTTTAATTTTTTGGAAATACAAGTTTTGCTTTTGGTCACCGGTGACCCTAAGATCTTCAATAAAAACTTTTTAAGAACTTTTTTATAATGAATTGGGGGTCGAAGAATGCGAATCTATACTGGGTTTTGCTCTATCGTTTCTAGTTTTCTTAAGGTCAAGAAAGGGTTAAGTGATGAATTAATACTAAGTTACTTTATCTATCTTTAAAAAAATGCACAAAAAAGTTTTTGAAAAAAATTCCATTGAGGGCCCCAGGGCCACTGGTAACCCATGAAAGTTCAGACCTTCAGAGGCACAAAATATCTGTTTTGACAAAAAATTTTATACAAATTGCGGTCATACAATACGAATCCGGATTCGGTCCGGATCCCAAATATAATAGAGAAAATTTGAGTACAGAGTCGCAATCAGCGATCCAGAATTACACTCAAAAAGTTAACCATTCACCGTTTGATTTTGTAAAGCGCCAAATTTATGCACAGTGTAATTACTTTTAAAAGTTCCTGTAGTTGTCCACCACAAAACTAAAAATTAGTAAAGAAAAAAATTACCTACTGTTATTTTCTGTAAATTTTTACATTCCTCACCAGAATCCTTTGCTTCGAAATCTGTATATGTATTGCTTTAAAAAGAAATATAAACCTGAAAAAATAATTAGGTCGATCGGCCATTTAACATTTCATTATTATAGAAATTTTTGATAGATTTGAAGTTATACAACTTTAGCATTAAATTCAATATTCCACAAAACTTTAATATGTCTGTATGATTATATAGCAGTATACACTTAGCACTCATAAATAATCGAAATCACAAATTGAAATAAATTAACTATTTAGTTAAGGGGGTTCTGCCCTTTCTCGACTTGGAAAAATCGATTTTTTCAAAAGCATACTATTCGAAAGTAATATATTTCAAAAGTATTTTATGAAAATTTCAGAAAGAAATTTTGAGTATTTTCGAAGATATATATTGTATCTAGGCCAAAACGGTCTCGCGGCGGTTCAGCCGTTCACTTTCAACCGTTCATTATTGCACAATTTTTTCTTTCATTAATCTATCATTCCTATAGAAACTGCCAACAATTTGGACCCCGAAAAAATGCAGGGCCACTTAATTAATGTAAAATTTATGTATGCATTCAATTTCCTACTTAGCTATGGGAAAAAGTTTTCACATACACTACACTACCCAAGCAATTACTACATGCATATTTCAATTCATTCTCAACGAATATTTCAAAAAAGGAAAAAACAACAACGAAACAAGTAAAAAATATTTAATTGCGGTCATGCTTGAATTCAAAGATATACTACATCTGATAAAAAAATTAATAAATATATGTATAAAAACTAAATGTGATTTATTTTCTTTTTTCTTTTATGACACAACCCACAGCCCATGGAGGACCTAGACCTGGCTTTTCGCATCCATTTATGTTTTGTGAGTTATATTTATATACGAATGGAACGACCCCACAGTTTTATGCCGAAAGGCTTTTGAATATTAAATTGGAAAGCAGTACAGCAGTTAATGCAATGAAAATATGTAGAAGGAAGTTAGCCGGATGTAAAAGAATCGAAAAAAGTCCGGTATACAAATTCTTAAAATCTTTCGGTACCATGGTAACACCGGTGTGGAAAGATTTGTTTTTGCAATTTTTTACAAGCTATCCAAACCATTTTTTTTAGAAAGGGAATTGATTGTTCTTTAATTTCAGTTAAAAAAATTTACATATATTTTTTTATAACTGTACTGTAGCGGATCAAAGTGAAAAAATTTAGTTTTTTTTGTAAATTTTCATTCGCTCACAATTTTTACCAAATTTGTCCAAATACAACAAATTTTTAATATATTGTAGGAAAAACTATTTACTCAAACATGATTTCCCATTTGTTTTTAAATTGTGCTTACTTTTTTGGAAATACCAGTTTTGCTATGGGTCATCGGTGACCTTAACTTTTTAAGGACTTTTTTACATTGAAATTGAGGTCGAAGAATTCGAATCTGAACTTGGTTTTGCTCTATCGGTTCTCATTTCTTTACGGTCAAGAGAGGGTTAAGTGAAAAATTAATTCAAAATTACTTTATCTTTAAGAAAAAATACCTAATTAAAAATGTACAGAAAAAGTTCGTAAAAAATCCCATTGAAAGCCACAGGGTCACCGGTGTCCCATAAAAGTTCAGGCCTTCAGAAGCACAAAATGTATGTTTTGATCAAAAATTGTAACAAGAAATTGGGGTCAGACAATATAAATCCAAATTCGGTTTTGCGCTATCTGCTCAGGTTTCCTTACGACGCCGTAAGGTTTAAATAATTTTGCAATGAATGGGAATGAAACGTTTCAGGCAGAGCTAATATTCTTCCCAATATTCTTCATCTCAGTTTAAAATCTCTGAAAAGGAGATTATTCAAGATTATTTTTCAAAATTTTTCATCCGATGCTATAAATTATGTAAGTAAAAAAGAGAAGGTACTCAGAAATTTGCCACTGTGTAGAAAACTGAGTTTCTCATTTTTTTTTTTTTTTTGATCCCAGATATGTAGCTGGGGTCTGCCGCCCATAATTTCAACGCCCCAGCAACTAAACTACAACCACAACTTAAAAAAAATATTAACGATTTCTCAAAATCGTTAAATATACCTGGCCTAAGTGTAGGGTATAAAAAAGCTTTTAAGTATGTAAGTGTTTGTCTTGTAAATATTCACTTCACACTAAATGCCTAAAACTTTTTCCTGTTTGAAATAAGTATTAAATATTACTTTTCAACTTCAAGACGCACCCTTGTTGCCAAAGCAATTATTCTTTTGCTAGCTGAGCTTAAGACACGTGTCTGCTACTACTTGACTACCGCGTCTGCAGGCAGGGCTACGAACACAAAGCAAAAAAAAAAAAAAGCTACAACAACAAAACCAACTCAGTGGCAACAGAAACAGCAGCAGCAGCAATAATAATAATAATGACGATGACAGCGTACAACTACAAGAAAGGGAAAGTAAACCTCTTTATTATTAATTCTACACTAAAAATGTACACTTGAAAGTAATTATTAGCTCAGTCATAGCTGTCAGGAACTTGTTGCACTTTCGATGGGACTTTTGCAATGTGTGCGATAGAAACAAAATTGCAGGTTTCGCTTAAAAACTTTTTTCTCTCACTCTTTATAATTATTATAGCTTTCATTGGTAATTGATTTATACTATATGCGAGTACAAGCATACGTAGATACCTACATAGTTTGTATAAAGTAAAATCAACAAACAGCTACTGTATTAATGGTAACAGTATTAACAACAAACAGCAAATATATATGTATATGGGCAACTCCACGGAAATCAGAAATCTCAATGGATCAAATGCAAGTATTGTAACATTCCGAAATATATGGAAAGTATCTCCACCTTTCTGACAACATTCTATTAAGGAGGCCCTGAACTTTCTTGGTTCGGAAATTTTTTAAAAGTACCCTATTAGAAAGTATTATATTTGCAACGTATTTTATGAAAATTTCAGAGAGAAATTCCGAGTGATTTGAAAAATATAGGCGATTATGGGGCCGAAGGTCAGTGTATTTTATATATTAAAAACCGATAGTTTTTTTTTCACAACAAAGGCTTTGCCATTAGCGAGTACGATAATTAAAAAAAAAGAAGTTAACTGATCGGTCTGAACTTTAAATATCTTCTTCAGCACAACAATGGCCCCAGGACATACCAGAAAAAAATAAGTTAGGTTAATTCTTTCCTCAATTTGTGACGTTGTTTTTACGAAAAAAGTATAATTTTTGAGAAAACCAATTTGTGAATTGTTTGTCAAATAAAAAATCGTAGTATGTCCTGGAACCCCAAACATAATTACTCTAACGGTATTTTGTTTTTTCTTCTGGTGTGATCCACAATCGTGCGCTCCACTTAATGACGATTTACAAATTGTCCTCCATGAAGCTGCAAAAAAATCTAGTGTACGCTTTTTTAAAAGTGTATAAATAAATATATGTCAAAAAAATTCCAGAGTCAGAAAGTTATTAATCTATCAGTCCCATAACAATTGTTTAAACTTTGAACAGAAAAAGTGCAAGGATCCCTTAATTAAAAAAATATTGCCTACCACCATGTATATTCAAAAGATGATTAAACTTCGAACTTTTATGTATTTAACATTTTTATAATGCTAACATTTTCTCGGATATTCAATATTACTGAAATAATACGAAAAACATGTGATATTAAAACTTTAAGTTTCACAGACGGATTTTCTTTAGAGTACACAATCGATGTAACAACCCAATAAATATGAGTGAAATATTGGTGTACAACTTTGCTTCCTCCATTTTCCAATAGATCCAAATTTTTATGAAATGATAAATCAGCATTAGTGAAAGTTGTTTGCATTTTTAAATTATTCTCGATTGAAAATGTTTGTTTGCATGCAAAGTTCTCGTCAATTGCGGGAAGTTTTGATCTTCTGCTTCCATTTGAAAAAACTACAGCTGAGGCTCATCGAATACTTTCAAATACTTGCGGTGAAGTGAAAGGACGTGTCGTGGTGGTGGAAGAGAAAAAAGTTTTAAAAAACGACCAATTGGAAACACTGCTCAATGAACATTCGTGCAAAATGCAAGAAGAACTAGCTAAATCACTAGAAGTGACGCAGCAAGCCATTTCGAAATGCCTCAAGGATATGGGTTGATTGAGAAAAAAGGAAATTGGGTTCCGTACGAGTTGAAATCGAGAGATATTGAACGGGGTTTATTTGCATGTGAACTACTGGTTTAAAAACAGAATCGAAAAGGATTTCTACATCGCATCGTAACCGGCGATAATCCCAAGCGCAGAAAGTCATGGGGAATGCCCAGGCATGCCTTCACATCGACCGCCGAACCGAACATTCACGGCGGCAAGGTTTTGCTCTGTATTTGGTGGAACCAGTTCGGTGTGATATACTACGAGCTACTGAAACCGAGTGAAACCATCACAGGAGATCGGTATCGAACGTAATAGATGCAGCAAGCGAGACACGACAAAGTCATCCTCCAGCATGACAATGCTTGGACACACATCGTAAAAGTGGTCAATACATACTTGGAACCTCTGAAATTGGAGGTTTTGCCTTATTCGCCGTACTCCCTAGACATCGCTCCTTTCGACTACCATCTGTCTGGCTGAATAGCATTTTCATTAGTACGAGGAAATCGAAAAATATATCCAATAAATAAAAGAGGTCTTCTTTTTTCGAGACGGGATTCGAAAATTGCCGGAAAGTTACCCATCTTCGATAACCGAGGAAAAAATGATTTTCAACGTATTTTACTAAAAAAAATTAATATTTTTTATTTCTGCTTCTTTTTTTTTTGATAAGATATGTTGAAAATCGTTTTTCCTCGGTTTTCATTTAATATCACAAAAATGGATGGTTTTAAGGCTTTGCCATGTTCTGAGACCCTAGTTTATATTCAAAAATAAACATTTTTTTTCTCACATATGCACATCCGATTTCTACTCCATATGTTAGTTTTTGGGATTTTATGAAAAAATTTACTATTTTAGGCAATATAAGACCCATTAGAAGGAGAGATTTGACTTTGCAGTGTTAGGCAAAAACTTTTCTTACACTTTTTCTTTTCCTTTGTATCACAATGGGTCGTTCAGGCCTAAGTGTGTCTCTCGACAGCCACTCCAACCTAACTTTCCTTTCATTTTTTTTCCTTTTTTTTCAAATCATTTGTGGAGTATCCATCACATACCTGTGATCCAAGCTTTGAAAATTTTCAAAACACAATATTTTGGTAATTCTGTACTAAAAAAATTAAAAAAAAATGTTTGTGTACTTTAGAAGGTAAAAAATTGTCACATAGCCGTTCGGAATCGGCATTAAACTGTAGGTCCTACCATCGCAACTGTGGTCTAGTGGCAGAGTGCCAGACTCTTGTTTCTGGAGACCCGAGTTCGATTCTCGGCTTGGGTATGTTTCTTATCTATCTTTATTTCTCTCTTCCTTTCCTTCTTTCTTGGGGCTTTGGTACAATAGATCTTATAGGTCGCAGTGCCTGACTTTCGAGTCGTCCTTCCTTCAAATAATAATTAGAAGGTGTAGTAGTAATTGGCCAACCCCGGCCAAGAAATTGCAATTTTTTTTGTATCAGCCACCTTACATATCATTTATATATAATTCCCGGGCTCTGATTACGATGACGTACTCAGTTTTTCGGCATATTTATTTTTGAGATATTTGCATTTGAACGATTCTGGAAAGTTCCAATCACTTTAAAGAAAAAAATAAAATTTCTAATTTCACAACAACAATTTAGAAAAAGAATGTATACGTCATCTAATTCACAAAAAGTTAAGTTAAGAAGATCATGACAAGGACGGTCGATTTCTTCTTAATTTAGCTTATGAGATATACTGCTATCTGAAAATCAAAAATATTTTGTGTTAACGAAAAAATTTATTGAAATAAATATGCATTCATTTGTAACAACCCAACAGATGGAGTTGCCCATATACATGAATATGTTTATGAAATACGTTATAAACCACCGAACAAGTACTTTAGAAAAGACGATATTGCCAATACTCATATTCATACATACGCACACACACACACATATAAATGTATGTCAGTGGGGTGGCAATTTCCGTTAAATGTGGCTTCTTGCTGGCACACTGGCACCATATCATGTGGTGGCGGAATGAATGTGCATGTATTTGTAGTCACAAGCATAAACGTTAAGCATGACAAGAAAAGGCATTTAGCATTTAAAGATGATGGCATTCATTGATGGCTGGGAAATTGATGGATTTAAAATTACTATACACAATATTATCATTATTTATTATTAACTAATAAATTTCTATTTCAATCTTACAAAAGAAAGTATTGAAATATGATATACATATGTTTGTATGTGTGTGTAAGTCCGAAACTTGAAACTGCTAATATTCGCTTTTGATGAATGTTTAATTAAGCGTAAAATAAATTAAATAATTTATGTATACCATGAGGAGTTAACCTTTTAGGGCAATTCTCTACATATATTGAAATAGATTTTCATTGTGTGACTAACTGAATGATAAATCACTGCTATTTTGAGACAACGACTAGCTGGTTTGAAATTAAAGACGGAATGGGGTGTTGGTACTCTGACTCTTGAATTCTTAAATATAGGATTCCAACTTCAATTCATGCTTCTAAATTTAATTAACATTTATAGAAAATTAGTGGTTCTAAGTATCAGGATCTTTATAGATCTTGATATCTGAGGCAGGTCCGTATACCGGATGCAAAATCTATAGTGAAATATATAGATAGAGGCGAATACTGATATAGATTCGGTATTCGAATAGTCAATCATCGGTCATCATCCGAAGATTTTGGATTTCGAGTCAACATTTTATCCTTTATTAATAAAAATCGTTGGAACTCTGTACCAAAATGTATTTATTGGGTAAAAATATTATATTAAATTTAAAAATTTGAGGGGCTGGATTTTATATTTTTTTATACCTTAGCCAGGCAGCTAATAAAGCCTGTTGGGATTATGCAATTGCCTCGAGCATCGTGAACGAAGCAATTGTAAAGTTTAACCGACTTGCGGAAAGAAATTTAGAAACGCTGGTATGGATACCTAGTCACGCAAGTATTTTGGGTAACGAGATGGCGGACATGCGTGCCAGAAAAGGATCAGCAATGATTTTTACTACTATTGGGTGCAGTTCTTCTTTCATTAAACATTATTATTCTTTCATTAAACATTGGCGGAGAATTGATTCCTGTCGACAGTCGACTGCTTATTGACTCTCCTAGATAAGTTAAGAATGCGAAGGTTTAACTTAAGACTCATTGTAGGATTCGTCTCAGGTTTCGTAACACTCAACGAATTTCTGATTAAAATCGGGATCAAGGAATCTAGAATATGATAAAATTCGAGTCGTACTTAAAATACAATACAATTTGGATACGCTGAAAGTAACAAACAATAATCATGTTTTTCCAGGCTACCCACATACGTTGCAATAAATTAAAAAAATGGCTATTAAGGGCGCAAACTTCTGATAGTTAGGCTGTTCTTAAGGCTCTGCTACTATTTACGATTTTCTATAAATTAGTCAAAGATTCTATTTTTTTGTAAACACTTTCAATAAGAGCGTATTTGGCTTAATTGTACGAACAACTTTAAGTATCAAGTTGAACTCTATTTTCAACATTCAGCATTTCATTGCGAATGGCGCTATATAACCTTTCAAACAATCGCAATTATAATTTCGTTGTATAAGCAATTTTTCAAATCGTACTCCGTGTATGCACAACGCTTTTAAGTTGCCATTCGTTGCTCACATTCAAATGTCCTAGAAAGGTGCTGCAAATATCTTGAGAAGTTGAAGGCATTCGTAAAGAAATGAAACCAACTCTTTTTAAGACACCAGAATGTTTACGACTTACCAAATCATTGTGCTTCTAGAGGAACATCACAGCAGCAGGATTCGATGATAGCATGAGTTTTTGAAGCCATTCTACCATTACACTTGAAGCAGCCCAACAAAAACAGGCGCAGAAGGTCACTAATATATCCCTTAGTATAATCCAAAGTCATTTAAATGAATTTCAAATTGAATTCTGAGCTATCATAACCAAACTCTTACTGACGTCAAAACAAACAAAAAAAAATGGCAGGAGTGGGCTATCCAACATATGGATAATGATTGGAGCGATGCGGCCTTTATAGACAAATCTTTTTTATGGGCGGCAGGCACCATAAAACGTGCATTGTCCATTAAGGGCAGTAAGATGAGATTAGTTAAGCATCCAGGAAAAGCTCATGTTTAGGGATGCTTTTCAAGATAGAGTTTCGACAGTATAATCAGGATTACGAGAAATTTGGATATCCAGCACATAATCAATTTATACCAGCATAGACTCTTATCTTCCAGTTATCCAATAACTGGTTTGGGAAAGGAAATCGAAATTGAGTGCTTTAAAAGGGCAGGACCCTAAACATCAAAGTCACTTGTGCAGTAAGTGAAAAGAGGAAAGTTGGATAAGAATTTTGGACTGCGCCTCTCAAACTCCAAATGCTAACCACATTGAAAATTTTTTAGCAATTATTAAGCTTAAGATAAGCTGAAAAAATGCTAAGAGCATTGCCCAATTGAAACGGCAGAATTGCTCAGTGGCGTTTCCTCTTTTAGAATCCGAAGTCAAACCTCATGTCAAAAACATGTTTTCTGATATGGGGCCGAGTTATGTCGCTTAATGCAATTACGGATATTTAAATTCAAGAAAGACCTATGGGAACACAAAAATTGGAGTATTGAAATTTTTAAAGAATCTAATTGATTCAACGTAGAACATTTTTAGATCAAAAATAAGAGTTCTGAAATTTTTAAAGAATCCAATTGTGAATCAATTAGAACATTTTTAGATCAAATTTTCTTTTTTTGTTTGTTTTTGAGTATTACCTAATCTAGGAATAAGTGCCTCTTCAGTTTGAGTAGAAAGCCAAGACTTACTAATTGAGCCACGGCAACCATTTGCCATATTTCTGATTGAAATCAATTTGAATATTTTAAAGTCCTACAACTTTGAGGTCTGAGACAAAGTTTCTCAGTTTCTACATCAACCCATCCCCTTTCTGTACCCTTTATTTTAAGGTTATTTTTAAAATTGTTTTTAAAGTAATCATGCGTGGGAAATGGGTTGGAGTAATAACACAATTTCTACGGAAAAAATGTTACTTATAAAAATTTGTGGTCACCGAATTGGAGATTTTTGGAAAAAATTGTACTAAAATCCTCTGAAAAGAAAGGTAACTACACATAGTGGGTGGAAGGCTGGTGTATAAACAACAAATATTTAACTCTTCATAATAAAAAAATTTGCCTCAGACGTCGAATTTGTAGAACTTCAGAATGGAAAACTTACACATCGATTTCCATCAGCACTCCGCCGTGACTTTAAACTCCCTTTAAAATTGGGCTTGTCAGTGGGACGCCCTACAGAAGTTTATTTCTTACAGTTTTTACTTGCGATTTTATAGTAACACATTTGACCAATTGAGTATTCATCCTCATTTCTTTCATACTCATATTTTGTTTGTTCCTCGCGTTTTTCGCTCATTCTTTCAGCTCTAGAAATTTCTGAATATTTTTGTTAGAAATGTCAAATTTGACTTTAAACTGATGGGTAGCGCCCTCTATCAATTGAGTATGCATTCTCATTTGATAGAGGGCGCTGCCCATCATTTCCGTTATCTAATTTCCGTTTTGACGATCACCTTTTACCCCCAGCGTAAATATAAAAACGATTCTAAAGAAGTAAACTTAAAAAAAAATTGTGACGTATCAGCCTGGGGAATATTGTTCAGGGCAGTGCCCTCTTTCAAGAAATCATCTATTTATTTTATTGGAAATAGTGGTGAGGTACAGTGTAATCCTTACACGCTTTTATTGGAGCAGGAACAGTCACACCATTATTGATAAGTTTTGCTGTCTTTTTCCAGCTGATTTCAAAGCGCAAATCAGAAACTAATTTGATTAAAATTTTTCAGTTCTAAGTTCAGGGCTGCTGGTGCGAGGTCTACTACTACTTTTGGATTGTATAAACATTCCATCAAACCGCATAAAGTCTACTCACAACATTCTATGTATCAAATTTAATTCAAACTACGTAAATTCCTAAAGCGTTTTTTTTTTTTTTTTGTTTTTTCACAATTCATTTTTATTAGTTTTCATTCGAATAGTAAGTAGCTTTATTGTACTCGTATAATATAATAAATTAATATGAATGATATACTGGAACACATACTCACAAACCACACATACAAGTACATAAATCTAATTTTCCAGATTATATTTTCTCAATAACAGATGATGGATATTTGAGTTTAATAAAAAAAAAAGCATTCATACATACATGTATACATACATGTGTGCATATGAACGTGTGTATGTGTGTGTGTATAGAAAACAAGCGAATACGAGCATGGAATTTTTGTTTGCTTTCATTTTAATGTAGATTAAATTGAATATTAACAATGGCAGCTGACAGCTGTTATATATATATACCTATAGACATACATACATACAACATGCACAGTGGTGGATCTAGAAATCTCCATGGTTGAGATTCGAGAAATGGGTTCTTTAAAATTTTTTATCATTCTCTAGATCTAGAGTTACCCAGGGGCCCATTAACTCTACTTTTGTAAATACTATTTTTTTTTCTAAATATTACGGGTCTACGAAATTTTGAATTGTTTCTGACCCAAGTGCCAAATTAAGCTATTGTCAATGAATTTTTGACGTTAAAAAAGAATTTTGAGTTTTTCTTAGTGTAAAAGTATAGGGCTTGTTGTGTTTTAAAACCACAACCTAATTTGTTAATGGGTGTGTGCTCTTTATTGTCTAGAGCCAGTTCGTGAGATTAAGAAATTGGAGAAGTTTTCTGATTTCGAGTTTGGAGATCTTGGTTATGTTGTCTAGAAAAGGTTCGCGGAGCGATTTTAATCTGGTCCTAGCTAGAGCTGGGCAATGACAGAGAAAGTGGGTTAGAGTCTCTCTTCCTTTCACCTATATCGTCCCGGTACTAGATGCCATCATCCAATTTGGAAAATTTTCAAACCGCAATTTTCATGTCTTTAATAAGAAATTTTAGTACTTAAAAAAAATAAAAAAAAAATTGCTTCTGAATTTTAGAGAGTATAGTAGTTTTTGGCTTACTCCAAGAAAATAAGGTGACCAGGTGTAAAAAATTAAAAATATTTTTACGCTACATCATGAGCAACAAGTATTCCCCGAGATCAAATGTATTTTAGAAGTTATTATAAGTTAAAAACAGAAAATATGAATTTTTGTTGAATTTTGCCCATTTCGTTATACATTTTTTTACAAAAGTTTGGTCAGCCGTAGCCTATGTGAAATATATAAAGACCTGTAAAATTATAATTTCCAGATCAAGTTTGTAATTTTATCTAGCCGAATTTATCTCCTCAATGCAAAATAATTAATTTTACTATTTTTTGTTAATTTTTAAAAGCACCTTCCAGAAAAGATAGTGACTAAATGCACTTTTAAAGTCAGTTTATACAGAAATATTATACAGTGATTACTTTTGAGAAAAATTTATAAATGTATTTTTGACGAATTTTCAAAGTTGATGTTCGAGTAATCGAACGTTGGGACGATATGAGTTAAGGTTACTGAGTTAAGGCTTCTGCAGTACGTGTTGGATGCGGCATGGTCCCCTGTCTGGCCGCATGGTCCCCTATTGCTCAATTTCAGTACTGCAGTCAGTCTGCCTACATCAGAACATGTGTGACAAAGAAGGTCCCTGGTTCTGTGATGGTTGAATTTTGGCAGTGTTTGCGTGTGAAAAGTCTTTTCCATCTGCTATCTGCAAGGGTAAGGAAGTGAGAGCGTTTATCAGCCTTGATTTTATTCAAGGGGATTGCTACAGATTGCGCCTAAGTTAAATCCTTGTCTTGCGAATTCATCGGCCGTTTCATCGCCTTCGATGTTCCTGTGACCAGGAATCCAAATAAGGCCAATGTCCAGCCTATGACCTTGGGTGGCATTTAGCTCCCTGCATTGGTTAACTAATATTATGTCTGAGCTAAAAGCCTTAATTTCCGCTTGGCTGTTTATGAAGATAGCTACTTTAGTCCTCCTTTGAATTTTGGTCAGTTCTTTGTAGGCTTCTCTGATCGCCAGAAGTTCGGCCTGGTAAACACTGGCTTCATTCGGGAGTCTAAGAGTTTCAGCAACATTGAGGTGTTATGCGTAAACTTTGACCAGTGTAGAGTTCTATCTCAAGACCAGCTCCCACTTATTTCCTTTTCCAATCTGCTATTGTTGGAAACAAGATGTCAAAGCCCTTTTTGAAGTTTAATTTGGCCATCATGTAGTTAGTGTTATATTGGTTTGGTATATTCGGCACTTGCGATAGAATTCTGCTGTGCCCGTAGTTTTTGGCAGTCCAGGACCCTATTCCTCTGTGTCTGACTGCACTTGACTCTGTGGAAGCTTTGGTATAAAGTTCCATAGGCAGCAAGTGTCTAGCACTTTTAGGGCCTCCGTCGAGGATGAGCGGATAGCACCTGGAGTGCTTATGCTGACCTTTGAACCCTACCTAGTTGAGTTTGGTTATATTCCTTCCTCATAGCATGCCACCATACTAATGATGCATACTTCAGGATTGGCCTTTTTATGGATATATATGACCAGGGTGCCACTTGTGGACTTAGACCCCACTTTTTTCCGAGCATCCTTTTGCAAGTATATATATAAGGCTATGTAGGCCTTCCTGAGTCTAAGTTCTATGTTAGCTTTCCAACTGAGCTTAGTGCCAAGGATGACCCCTACGTATTTAGCATTCTTTGATAAAGTTAGTGTGTGGCCATTCAATTTGAGTAGATTAAAGCTTGGCATCTTGGTTTTTGTAATGAACAGTCCCCTTTTATTGAATTCAGTCAGTATGCCATCTATGACGATCACCCATAGTATTGGAACATAGGGAACACTCTCTTGGTATGTTCCTCTTCTTACTGACTTTTTTATGCTACTGGTACCTATTTCAGTCAGAATCACTCTGGTTTCCAACATGGATACCAGCAGTTTACTCGTTCAAATCGTTTTGCGCGATCTGAGATTTTTTCATTGAAATATTTGGCGTAAAACTCCCCTTGGATCCGCTAGTGCTTGGGATACTCTTTATCGAGTACACAAACTTAAAGTCTAAAACAACATCTTTAAAAATAGCGGTCATAAGTTAAATGACTGCCTAGAGAACTTTGAGTGCATATATATTGAAAACTTTGTTTGAAAACCGAATTGCGAATGAAAAATGAGATATTCTCTTTTTTCATTTCACGACAACCAAGGGCCTAGACCATGCTTTTCGAATCCACTCATGTTGTGCGAGTTCCTGGTTTGTATAATCGATGTAAATCTTACAGGTATCTAGAATAGGATATGGTACTAAAATTCACCTTGAACTTGATGGTACGAATAACGGTCCCCCAAGAACTTTGAACAAAAGAAAACGAAGGGACTATATTGATGTTTGATGTGGCGAGATACTGGAAAAGACAATCGTGCGGGTACAGTCATTATTAAATTGGAAAGTTTACTGTCGGAAAATATTCTGGTGATTTACATAAATAGATGTGCATTAGAAATACATTAGACGGTAATAAAACTAAATTTGGTAGGCACTTATGGATTGTCAATACAGCAAAGTTGTTGGTTGACACTTTTTTTTTTCAAGACTGTGACGAGTACGTCAATTCTTCAGGTTTCTTTCTTTGGAGTACAGAGCATGGACACTAAAACGGCATGTGGGTTGACGGAGTGTGGTCCTTTGATTTGTTTGGACTTGGACATGGACATGGACAGGTAACTGGGGAAGTTCGTATTATCGTTCGTATTCGCGTCAAGCTAGTACGTTGACTTAACCACGAAGCACTGTAACCGTAACTGGCATTGCACCGGGCACCTCTGCGTAGCAGTCAGCTCAGTAACCACAATGCTACGGCGACCACCTATTATAATCACCAACTGATATTTTTTTTACCCGACCCAGCCCTCCCCTTCCCGAAAAAATCGAAAGAAATGTATAAAAAAGAAAAAATTAAAATCCTTCTAAGGGAATGTTTGGTTTCTTCATCGATCCGAAGAGGGACAATCTCCTAACTTAGTAAGGCTGCAGCTTCATCAATTGCCTTGAATCTATCAGAATCCTTTGCAAATTTGCATAGCTTAGATAGATCAAGGTTAACTAAGTCCTCTTTCGCCAAGAAAAGTTTGCCTAAAGCACACCTTGTCAGAGAGAAATCAAGACATTCGCAAATTAGTTGTTCTGCATTGTTATCATCTTCAAGGCATGCATTACATAGGCTCAATTCCTTGACTCCAATTTTACTTAGAAATTCGATGACTGTGGCGAAACCTGTAGCAAGTCCTATGATAAATTTCAAGTCTCATCTTCGCAGACTTAACAGATACTTAGATCTATCTCATCTGAAAGAGTCATTAATCAAGTTCAACTATCCCCGGCAATGGTCGTTGTGTAATTGACGCAATCTCAACTCTATATCTGGTTTAATGAGAGGAGTGTTGCATCCAATAGCAGGCTCCCTTAATCTAATGCTTGCCTACAGACTTTATTGGGCAGTTTGCGAAAGGTATGACTGATCCTTCCTCCACTTTTTTAGTTTTATTTCGTTCACAATTGTGAGTTGTTCACAATTAGACCATAGTCCACTGGAAATTAGGTGAACATGCCAGTTACATAAATACACTAATATTGGGTCATATAAAAAGTATTTTCGGTTTCTGTCACAACATGGTGTTAATGGCCATACATCTGGCATCACTGAACCGATTTTGTCAAACAAACGCTCGCATTTAAAAGGTGACATTTCTGGATACATTTTTTGCGAAGAAAGTTTTTTAGTTTGTCATTCGTGTAAAAAGTTACATTAATTTGAAAATGAGTGAAATTTTTTAAGAAATACGCTACATGATGCTTTTTATTAAAAAAAGGTAAAAACGCTGCAAAAACATTCCGAAAAATTTGTGCGGTTTCCGATGAGGATGTTTCAACAGAACGTACTATCCAACTTTGGTTTGCTCGATTTCGTTCTGGAAATTTCGATGTCAAAGATGCACCTCGCTCTGGCCGGCCAGTCACTGAAAAATCCGATAAATTTTTGCAACTGGTAGAGCAAGACTGACACACAAACTCTCAGGAACTAGCGGAGGCACTAAACATCACCCACATGACAGTTTGGAATCATTTAAAAAGGCTGGCTACTCAAAGAAGCTCGATGTTTGGGTGCCACATGAATTAACACAAAGAAATTTGATTGACCGAATTACCATCAGTGAAACGCAACGAAATCGAACCATTTTTGAAACAAAGCATTACGGGCGATGAAAAATGAATTACATACGAGAATATTAAACCAAAAAAAATCATGGTCAAAGACCGGTGACCCTCCACAAACGACTTGAAAACCTGGATTGACGGCAAACAAGGTTATATTGAGTGTTTGGTGGGATTGGAAAGGATTTGTCTATTATGAGCTGCTATAACCTGGTCAAACAGTTAATTCTGATCTCCACTGCTCACAACTCGACCGTTTAAATGAAGCAATCAAGAAAGAGCGACCAGAATTGTCCAACAGAAAAAGGGGTTTTATTCCACCATCATAATGCCAGGCCACACACATCTTTGATGACCCGCCAAAAATTGACTGCGCTTAACTGGGAAGTTTTGATGCATTTACCGTATAGCCCAAACATTGCACAGACTGACTATCATTTGTTTCGGTCTCTGCAAAACTCTCTTAATGGAAAAAAATTGGCCGACAGAAGAGCCGCCGAAAATCACTTGGCCAAGTTTTTCACCGATAAACCACAGAAGTTTTACACCGATGGAATTTTGAAGCTACTGGGAAAATGGCAAAATATCATAGATAATAATGGCCATTATGTATTTGATTAAAATCGATTTTTAATAAAGAAAATTTTTGTTTAAACATTCTCAAAAAAACCGAAAATACTTTTTATATGACCCAAAAATCTTCTCTCTGTTGATTTCATAATTTCATTATAATATTTAGGTATTTTTAAATGAGAAATTTTTTGATTCAAAACGCACAGCCCCCGTCTGGAACCGCCACTGTACGCACATCTATACAGGCTCATCAGTCGCGCACAGATTGCAAAATTGATAACTGATGCTACTGCTGCTGCAAACAGGTGTTTATATTGTACTATACCCATATATATGTGTATGTGTGTGTGTGGAGTATAGATGTGAATTATGCATGTATATGTCTATATGCCATTGTAGGTGTGAGGATTTGATTTGCGTCAGCGTATACGAATTTGTATGCATGTGTGTGTGTATATGTGTACCTATAGTGATAGATAGTAGAGAGTGTTTTGTTAAATTAGTGATGGGCGGTTTAACAGAAAATGGTTGTGGTTGTGCATGCTGTTGTTGTTTTTGTTGGATATTGTTGTTGTTGGAGGCTTTTTTGCTAAATGTTTTTGCTTGTGACAACATTACAACGCAGGCAACAACAATTTTCAAATAAAATGATTCTGGGTATACTAAGGATATTGATTTTATTTCCTGTACAAAATTGTCCTTCTTTGTTTCTGTGTTATTATGTCCCTTCCACCTTCGACCCTTATCCAAATTCCCCACTCCATCTTCTTCGGCTTATCTTCACTACTACTTGTTAACATTTTTGCTCTGCTCTTTTTGATGTGGTTTTTTGCTGTTTCACCTTTGTATTCAAGTGGTTTGTATGTGTGTGTGTGTGTGTGTGTTATTTTAGGTGCATTAGTGTGTATGATGATTTTTGGAATGAATGTGTCTGTGTATGTATGTTTGTGTTTTCATTTGATGTCCTTTAGCAAATATGGTTTTGTTATGCGGTTTTGTTTTGCTCTGAAATTCAATTGCTTTTTCAGATAGGGTGCCTCCCCCCCTGCCTTATCTACATAACTTAAAAATAAAATAATAAATTCGTATTTTTAAATATATTCAAGGCTTTTCTTGTATTTTTACTTACCACTAGTGACAGTTGCATTTAAAATTTCTATGAATTTGAAATAAAATATTATTATTCTAAGAAATGAAAAAATGTTGCAACCAACAGCATTCAATCAATTTTTATAAATTATTTTAAATTTATTTATATCCTTGAAGCAAAGCAATTACAGCAGTGGTGTAATAAAAAGATAAACAAGTTCGTCCTGAATGATTTTTTTGTGCTCTATTTAGAAAAATTATTCACTTTAAAGATAAATATTTATACTTGACATAATGACATTTTTTGTGTTGTATTTTTTCACATTGATGTTAGTTTGCGGGAGTTAGAGAAACCTAATTAAGGTTGCAAGTGCGAGATTGCTTCTCATCAACATCATCATTTGATAGAATAAGCTATCAATAACATAATTGCTTTCGATTAAATTAATCGAGGATTAGGACTATATTTGTGTGTTTAATGAACCTCATTACACTTGACGCCTGCTCAAGTGCCACAAATTTACAAAGTAATTTATTCATTTAACTAAACAATGAACTTTTTCACATTTGAACGTTTTTACATAAAAAAAAGTTGAAAAGAGAGAAAAATCCACACTTTCTGCAGTCTTTGGATCCGTGTCCATGATAATGCTTCTATTTGCTGATTGGCCAAAAATATTTCGTATTCATCACTCGACTCACTTGTGCCGAGACTCCTTTTCCAGATCGGAAAATATTGCGTCGACTCACAGTAATTTGATCCCATACAATGACGGAACAAAATTGGATGAAATTTCGGGGGTCGCTGAACTTAAATCTGAAATCAGTTTTAATCAGCCTGTTTTGGTTTCACCACAAACTATGGCTAAAGTTACAATTTTCGTCATATTTAACAAGCTATAATGAGATCTGCTAATATAGCTGCTTCTCCAACTTTAAATTTATTAGGAGAAATTTCATTATTAAATAGAATTGTTTCATGGTCTTGAATTTCTATAATTATATTATCTTTATTATCATTTTTTAGAGCAGCTTATACATTATATTTATATGCTTATAGTCAACAATTTTAATTGGAATCCTTTATTGTAAGAACAAAAGTGATATTAATTAATGTAACTTTTGGATTTTTAAACTTTTATTCATTTTTTCATGCATGATTGCATACTTTTAGGGTTAACAAAAAAAGTTTGATTCAAATTTCAGTCGAAAAAATCATATATGGACTTATTTTCAAATTGAATTATTTCTTGAGAGCGGAGGGCATTTTTGCATATTCCGATAAAAGAAGGTGACTTCTAAAATTTAGAAAGTTATCTTCACATATTCTTTAGATTTTCTCACCCAAAATTTGTAAATTTTCAGTTTTCGTATTTTCAAAAGTACTTAACTTTAGAAACAGTGCAGAATTTTTAACTTTCCAAATCTTGATTAAAAAAGAACACCAAAAATTTCCTTGAGAAATTGCGAAATACAAAACTTCAACTTTCGGCAGGAACTAATTTTTTAGATGTTTTTTACTCAACGGACTAAAAAACTAAAATCGAAAAATGCCATATTTTTCTGAAAAATTTGTCGTCTTTGAGCTGCTTTTGTACTCACACGAATTATTTTTTTGCCAAGATTTTTTTAGATTTCCTTAGTTGGAGTAATATCTTTAAAAGACATCAAAGTTTTTTGATTTCGACATTATGAATTTTTTAAATTGAGATTTTTGAATTGTCTATTGAATCACTGTGCGAATTTTTCTTCGCGATTATATATCACGAATATGAAACGAAAATATTTCAAATCGTTTTCAACGAGCTCAAATAAGCCTTTGCTAGAGTTTTCTACTAAGATTCCAATTAAAGCTTGATCCGTTAACTGATATAATAGGGTGATTCTCTAAGTCTAGTTTATGCCCTTGCACTGTAGCATGATAGCACAAATTGTAAAACTTTCCAATCCGTACAACGAAACAAAAACAAAATACACGTCAGTCCATGTATATTTTCAATGCAATGAAGTGTAGTATATTAAATGCAACTCTGTGCCTCTGTCTCACTCTCTGTGTTTACATTTTCAAATATAGTTCAGTTCTACGTTAATGTGCGCTCCCGAATCGTAGTATAATTTAGAATAATATTTTTGCATTTCGTGCTATCGTGCAATTATACTAGACATAGAGAATCATTCTAATGTATTCTATGCCTTAAAAACTCTAAAGCTCTGAAATCATTTCTTGTTAATTGATATCACCTTCCGTGATGAATGGTTTTCAAACACTGCAAATCTGTACCTGGCTAGAGCATGCCATTAGTGGTGTATGAGTCTCAAGAATTTGGATACTGGTTACTCAATACTAGGCAGTAAGCAGAGCAGTAGTCAGTATTTTTTTGGGGGGTTGGTTATCATGAGGAAATATCTATAATTGAATTGTATGAAACTGATGTTTAAATACAAGAAATTAAATACAATCACTAGCGGGCCCAAAAACAGGAGGAGAGTTTTATTCCCGAACAAATCCCTTCGAGCCACACCCTCCCTCCCCTTAAGCACTTAAAATCTGTATACTCTGAACCCTGATTGTTATGGAGGGATTAAAAAAATTTTTTTTTTTTTCAAAGCCTTTACGTATTATTGCTTACTTCATTATAGAAGTTTTTGTTTATATATTCCAAAAAAGACAAAGTCCGCGTGTTTTTTTCTAATTTCTCATATTCTATTTTTAACGAACTTTCTTCGCTTTTTGCACCTCTACATCGCCTAATATTGAAATTATTTTACAATTCTAACTGGAAACTAAAATAAACTATACAATTAAAATATAATAAATAAAAACAATTTTTGATATATTCCATTAATATAAGTATATTCCACAGCCATATAAATTATGTGTTGCATGTTTTTGAGCTTGTTGTGTAATATTTTAAATATTACAAAATCATTTTTCTTAATCTGTTTATACTTATAATAAAATAGCATAATTTTGGGCTGCACCACCTTTCACCTGGCATATAACCACCACTATATTTACATTCAAAACAAAAGTGCGGTATATTTTCAGGGTTCTATTTTTAATATTAAAAATTCACCTTCCTTAATTTGTACTAATAATAATGCTGTCTTATTTCAGGGGCTATTTACCACACTCCACCTAGCGGTACGAAGGCTTAATATAACTCCCTTTATATTTAAAGACAAATAATAAATATGCGGTATATTTTTAGGGCCCTCTTTTAATATTAAAAATTCACCTATCTTAATCAGTTTATTCTAATAACAAGCAGCATAATTTCGGAATGCAATTCACCACCCTTCACCTGGCGGTACGAAAGTTATACATAACCCTCACTATATTTACGTACAAAATAATAAAAGTGTGGCATACTTTCAGGGTCCTATTTTTAATATTAAAATTCACCTTCTAATAACAAGACAGCATACTAAACGGGGTGCAATCCACTACCCTTCCATCTGGCGGTACAAAAGTTTAACATAACAGCTTCTACATTTATTTATTTATTTATACACACACTTATAAACTCACACATACTGTGAAACCTCACACGAATCATATGCCGAGCCATTAAATGGGTCAGTTTTTTAGTGTCTGTGGTTTATTTTGCATTTTTAATTTCATCATTTGATGAAAAGAAGCAAAAGGATAAAGTCAAAAGTCGTTGGTCGAATTCTGCAAAGTTTGGGTAATACGAAAATTGCAACTACAAAAAACTTTGCAAAGGAAATGGCCAAATGAGCGTGCCAAATCCCGATCTAAACTTAATTATTTCACTTATTATTCATATCATTTACTTGAGTAGTTCCACTCCCAGACTCCTAAAGCCTAAAGGTATATACTGGAAGTATTTATACATTAAAATTTTTTCCAAATACATACTGAATATGAGCAAAATCAGACCATATAAGTACATTTCTAAATATCTCGACTCCAACGTCACTTACCGGATCCATTTTTTGTAATTTTTTTTTTGTTTCTATGTAGCTAACATATATTCTGAACATGAGCTTAATCGGATCATAAATACAATTTATCGAAATATCTCAACGCCAGCGCCACAAAGCCAGGGTCTAAAAAAGAGATGAACTAACCTTAATAATAACTAAATATATGATGTGAATATGGCTTTGATACGTTAAATTTTTTTATTCTAGAGCACATACAATCTAATTATTTCAATAGTGTCTTATTGACACTCTTTAAGTTGCGGAAATGAGGAACGGATGAAGGTTAACTATTGGAAATATTTGAATTTTGAAAACTAAGAATACCGATTTCGGAACCTCTTGGTCGCAGTAACTAATTTTTTAACTTCTTAAATTGTTTTTTTGTTTGAACTTTTTTCCTTATATTTACTCATTCTGACCTTGTTTTTCAAACAAACTGCTTATATATGTACATATGTTGCAAGGGTGAGGGTTAAACAACTTCTGTGTAAGTAAGCTAAATTTTAAAATTCAAGCAATTATTTTTACGACTTTTGTTTTTACGACTAGCGAATGAAAAAGCTAAAAAAGTAGATACTTTAATAATTCAATAACTCACAAACTCCCAACTCAAGGATTTTTTCACATTTATTCTACTTTTCGTAGAATCAAGTCGAGTATGTTGTAAGTAAGTTTAGGTTATAAACAAAATTGAAATTGCGCATAAATGTAGAACAGTTGCCTAACTAAAACGCTAAGTGAATATTTGCGAACCCCTTTTGGTAACTAAGCGCTATGTAAGTATACGAACACGAGTGTGTGTACATAGGAAGTTAGTAGCTAGCTACTTTATTCAAATACATTCATCGCAAATTCCCTTTTTGGAAATTGCGTACCCACTTTCATACTTAATATCGAATGAAATGCTGAAGCTGATGCTGTTCTACGAATAGGTACAAACACACACGCATACAGACTACGAAACTATGATGATGATGATGATGAAACCCCAAATGGCAGTTTACGGTAGCACAACAAATTAAATACAGCCGAAAGGTCTGGCAATATTCATAGCCGCTGCTGCTGCCTCTGCCTGCCTGCCTGCTGTGTTTGCTGTGTGGCATGAGTTTTATATATGTAAATATGTACATATGCGTGTGTAAGTACATTTGTATATAAATATGGTATAAGCACATATATATACTTTTCTCCAAAAATGGCGATGGAGATGGCGATGCTGGCTATATACTTACATATGGTGACTATAACACTGGCGCTGTACGATGTTCGATGTACGTTGTACGTGTATGTAGAGTCACGTCACTTTTGTTTGTTGATTTGCTTGTCATTTAGCGCCGCGCTGCCATTGTGTTGTTTTGGATACATTTAATGACGACTTCACGTGATGTAGGATTTATTGATGTCATGCTGCGTAAAGCAGCAGCAACAACAACGACAAGAACAACAACAACAACACCATAAATAAACAACGCCAGGAGAAGAAAAGGAATTTCTTATTAGTTTTTTTTTAATGTAGGTATGTGTGTATACGGTATGCGTGTGGTATGTATCCGTGTGATGTATGCGTGTGCGTGTGTGTGTGTGTGTTGGCTCTGAAAAGATGACAATAAAAAACAATGTGAAATAATTGAAAATTTTTTGGTACATTTAAAATTGATGCGTAAATTCTCTAGCGGCTTTTTAATGTATTTATGCTTTTAGAATATTTCGGTTAAAACAACAACATCACCACCATCGAATTTCATATTGGTTTGGGAGTTAATTTAAAACGATTTGTAAATGTGACAATCTTGTGCATCATGCTGCCTAAGCGTGAAGTTTATGGTAGCACAAAAGATTTTAATATTTAAATATTTTAATTTTATTCCGCAAATCAACGCCGCCACCACTTAATGCTCCGCTGTGGTGAGCTTTAGAGCGGCTGCGGTACTATCGCGTTAATAGCCTAAACTAAGAAGAAGAAAATTATAACAAATAAGTATATCGAATGCAGAGTAAAAAGGGGAACAATTTATCTAGGATAGATTTTTTCCCATGGTTTTAGCTTCAATTGCAATCAAGCTTCAATTTTAATGAAGATTCCCTCTTGTGAGCAAAGGCCAATGACAAACTCCACCTCATTTCATTCTCGCTGCTACTTTATGTTTTACTTGGAGCCACGATTTACACGATATTGCTGTTGGCCATCGTATCCTTAGTATATATCGTAGACAGCGAACGTGAATCTCTGGAAAACATCATGCCTTACAGGAGAACAAATTCAACATTAAATTCAAATAGACTCAATTTGGTACGTCAGAAATGTACACCGTTAAGAACAATCTGATTCTCTTAAATCAGTTTAAAGTTGTCTGCTAACATCCGACTAGAGTCCACCATCCTTTGGCTCGAGCCCGGAATGATGCTGGCAAATTAGACTGGTTCTGTACTGGAAAAAAGACCTTGATTCAGCACTGCCCACTGATTTCGATAAAGCCCAATCATGACCAAATACTGAAAATTAAGCTATTTTACTTAATTTTGATATATTGTATTGAGTCGGCATCAATCCCTTCTAGAGCTTTTAGTTGAAGAATTTAATACCGATGCTGTTTCATATTTTCAGACGGGAAACAAATCAAAAATTTTCTCAATTTTTCTTTCCTCCTTTTTCTTATTATAATTCTAAATTAAGTTAAAAGAAAAGTACATCACAGAACGATACTCTTCCCTCCCCCTGCCCTTCTACTGTACCATCACAATTAAATTGTAATCAATCTAATACTTTCAACTTGACGTAGCACGCAGCGACGGATTCAGAGGGGAGTTGTGGGAGCTTCAACTCCTTTCAAAAATGTGAAGCTTATAACTTTCCAAAATTTTCTGGTTTGATTTTTCATCTCTTTCTAAGTCCTAAATTTAACTTATGTTTAAAATTAAATTCTTGTCAAAATTTCGGTCTGGGCTTTGGTCAGAATTGGTCTGAATTCTGGTCTAAGTTTTTTGGTGAATTCGTATTTTTGTTTGAATTTTGGATTCAATTTGTTTTGATTTTTTATCTAAATTTCGATTTAAAATTTGTCTGAATTATGGTTTGATTACGACAAAAATAATTTTTTTCAAAAATAACAAGACTCTGAAAATGAATTCTGTTAGAACTCCGAAAAAAAAAATTGAACGGATTTCAGCGTTTAAAAAGTTTACATCTAATTTTTGTTTATCGAGGGCACAACGTTTGCCCATTTCTAACAAATTCTGCAACTGAAATTGTTTGCGAGTTCAGCACGTGTATTAACCCATTAGTTTCTTCTTTTTTGAGTATATTTTTCTAGAAATAAGTTGCTCATCAAGTTTTACTATAGGTCACTGATCAACAAAAATCTGTTAACTTGCTTTTAATATCTTATAGATCAACATTTGAATATCTGCTCTAAGTGCAATTAAATTTGTTATTTTATTCCCAAAACAGCTGTTGCACCTTGGTATATGTGGAAAATTTTTTTGCTTTTGAAAGACAGGGCTCAATTTGGAAGCAAAGTAAGTCTCTTACCGACTTGAAAATCAACTAGAACTTAGATAAAGGGAAGTTGCAAGCCCCCCTGACGTTTAATATCTTACTTATTAAATCAATTTATGTACAAATATATACTAAATCCTACTTAGTTTTACAACTTTTCCGTTGATAAATCAAAGAAAATATTTGATTTCTTTTAATTAGAGATACCCACATTTTGTAATCTATTCTTAAAGGTTAAATTCATTATATTTTGAGGATATAAAAGAATAGAAAAATCCAAGTAAAATGCCTTCATGGCATTTAAGATTAAAAGAAAAACGCCATGAGTAACAAAAATTTGTCAATTTGGCATAAAATCGGCGACCACATTCGCCAAAAAAATAATAATAATAAATATTTGTTTGCCTTTTCCGTCCACATCCACATGGATGCGATGCTCATTAAATCACAAATGGAAATGTTTTCGTCGCTACAATAGAAAACATTTCACTAGTTCTCGCTGTTTTTTTTTTTGCCTTTTTCTTCTTTTGCTGTAGGCAATTGCGTAAATTCTTGTAAATTACTTCTTAAGCTATATAATGTATAAACATACATACATATATAGTATAAACATTCAAATATACTTATACATACTATTTATACAAGTACATATTTATATATTTATAAATATACATATATATATATATATAGATGTATGTATGTTAAGAAGCTCTCAAGGATTGCCACTTGTCCTTTACTGAATCCTGTAATCGCAAATAATCGCCCACTTGTGTGTCGAAATTTTTATGGGCGTTGAACAGCAGCAACGTCAGCGCGACAACAACAATAACAGCGAGAATAGCACCAGCCGCCACAGTAGTAACAACTACAACATAAGCTACCAAGTAGTAGTAGTAGTAGTAGTAGTGCGTTTAGACAACAATAAAAATATGTATTTAGACAATCAAGGACATTCTGGGGAATAGGAATATAGTCGAGAGAACATTAAAAATGGTATAGCTTAGAACTAACTCAACAAAACCATAATATCCATAACAAAACCTACCGTCACCCACTCCACACCCACCGCCATTATTATGGAACAAATATGCCAAATGGTACAATGAATAGTAGATTTTGTTGGAGTATTTAAGTATTTTTTCGGTATTAGTTTGAATGAAATTAAAGTTCCCATAGAAACACTCTTTGATATGAAAAAATTAAATTGTGAATTATATAAATTTAATTCCAAATTTATGTTCTACATATGTATTTATAAGCTGCTTTGAGCTTTGAGGGTTTTTTCGAGTTGAGTACATATACAAATTCTATGTAGCTATTTCATGGAACTTAAACTAGGACAAGGTGATGAAGGCTAGTATACAGTTTTCATTCTATTTAGAGAATTTTGTAAGAAAATATTGGGTTTAACCTCATCGAGCTGTAGTAAGTAGTATTAGTGTCGGATCTGTTCCCCAACATAATCAGCGAAATCATGGAGTGGGCTCTGGTTTTGCTGAGCAACTGGGCCGCAAGTAATGGCGTAGGAGTAAATCCAGGGAAAACAGACATGATGCTATTTACTACTTAGACCAAAATACCGACTTTCAATTTTCCGTGTTTAAATGGACAAAGACTATCCCTTTCATCAACAGCAAAATACCTAGGTGTTATACTTGATGCTACCTTTGGCAAAAGGTGGGGTTTAAAACCTAAATAGTACAATGGATGAATATAGTATGGTGGCCAGCTCTTATAAAGGGCTACAACCAGAAAAATTTAGTCAGAATGCAGGAGCAGCGGGGGCAATGAGATTATGTTCCATTGACCCTCTGAAGGTGCTGTTAAATCTAGACTAAGAGATGCTGGATGCTGGACAAGTTAGACTTACGGTCACAGCAACATCCTTAACACATTACCCAGTGGGCTTAATGAACTTACTGACTACCTAGCACTGAAAGTCAACCTTGAAATGGTGTTTAGAATTTCCGTTCTTACTAGAAATGACTGGAAGGACGGTAAATGCCATAAATAATCCGACATAACTCACTTCACCGACGGGTCCAAATAGGATTGCGGTGTAGGGGCGGGGATATACTCAACAGACTTGGGTATATCTCAATTCTTTAGCCTCTCAAACAATGCTAGCATCTTCCAGGCAGAAGTCATTGTAATCAGGGAGGCGTGCCGTATCTTAAAATCGTTAGATATAGCAGGGATAAACAAAACTATTCTCTGACAGCCAAGCCTCGATTTTGACTCTATTACCAAATCCAAACTGGTCTGGCAGTGCAAGAAGCATCTCACGAGAGTAGCAAACACAGCTAAGATATCCCTAATTTGGATTCCTGGTCATAGGAAACTTGAGGGAAATGTTAAAGCCGACGCACTTGCTAAGCAAGGTTCTTCTCAGCAATTCTCGCTAGTGGAACAGGTTCTCATTACGCTAAAAGAGGCTCAGAGGAAAATACGAGAACACTTCCTACACCAAGCCAACCTCAGGTGAGAGGGCATACAGACATGTAAAATAATAAAAAAAAGTCTGGCCCTGTTACAGTGCTGCAAGAACTGAAGAACTGATGGTAACACTAACTGTCGTCAGTACGGGTCACTGGTCAATTGGCGTTCATGCACCTAAAATGGGAATCTCCTGTAACGACTGCTGTCGCAATTGCAACAAAACCAATGAGAAAGAGACCGTTGAACACCTACTCTGCAAGTGTCCGGCGCTTGCAAAAACCAGACTCTGTGAGCTGGGAAAACCGTTTTTGGACGACCTGAAAGATTTTTCCACAGTAGACTTTAATAAACCAATAATATTCCTAAACCAGTCAAAATGGATCTAACCCCGGTGGCTAATCCTCATTCGAAATTAAACATCCGATGTATCAAAATGGCACTAACGTGCTAATTGATTCAAGTCTTCAATGTTTTTAGCATTCGGTCACCACCACAACCAACCAACCCTGTCGAGCTGAGAAAAAAACTATTGGACACATAAATTTGCACTAAGGGGTTCTTGTATATTAGGGGGATTGTCGTCTACGTTGGAACACCTTTTGACTTTCAGCGACATTGAGAGAGAGCGAACAAAGGAAGATGGACATTTGCGGTCATCCCAGATATTGAGAACTGGAAAAAACGCCACCATGGATGAACTGATTTCCACATGACGCAGCTACTCAGCGGACATGGTTGCTTCAAGCAGTATCTTCACCGTTTTTAGTATAAGGAAGAAACGTTTTGCTCTAACTTTCTGACAGATATGGAAGATAGGCGGCATATTTTGTTACATTGCCCACATTTCAACATTGAAAGTGCCGAGATAACGGCAGCCTTTGGGAAAGCTCCCACATTGGCTAATCGCCACACACTCCATAAGTGGCTAGCAGTCCAGAGAGCGGCAGCAAAAAAAAATGTCTGCACTTCGCCGTACTGAACGTGTTCGTAGTATGGAACGCACTCGTTTGAGCAACGCAGGCCTCAACAATAAGACGGATAACTTGACCTACCAACAAAACTGACATGTGAGATGAAACGGCAGTACAAGCACAAGCCATTTCGGAGAAATACAGTAAAAAAAAGAAACCAATAAATATAAAATTGTAGAATCTGACGGAAGAACTAAGTTCCGCTGAAAGAAGTTATTGTTCTGGTAATTGTACCCGGCAGCGAATTCTGGCAATATCATTAATTCTATTTAAAATGATAGAGCGAAATCGTGATTTGAATTTCAAAGAATTCAATGAAAACTTTTAAAACCTTCAACTGACTTCCTTTACAAAACCTTTTTGTCCATTAGATTAATATGTCCTGGCTTTAGTCTTAAATATACACATACATACAAATACGAGTATATGTTGAAATATTCCTACATGCAATATTTTAGCCAATGTTATACGCTCTCAACTTGTAGGTACCTCCAAAGAAACCACATACAAAAAAATATAAATTTCTTTGTTTTTTCTTTGTATACATAAAGAAATTCTCATAAGCAACCTACATACATAGGATGTAGTACATGAATATAAAAATGTATCCTTACACTGTAAGTAACATTACAATCAACCAACCTTGTTCTTTCATTTCAGTACCTTAACGCTGGTGACTGGTTAGGTAAGGTACAGTAAGGTAAGGTATCGTAAGGTAAGGTAAAGTAAGTTAAGGCAAGGAAATAAACACATCATCAGGTGTGCTTGTAAATGTCAACGACAACAAAGGCTATTTTCATTTGAGAATATTTTTATCCTTGCACTCGTATTGCACTGCATTTCATAGTACAGCACAGTACTGCACTGCACTGCATTTAACTAATGCAATTCTTAGTATTAAAGTCAAGGTTTTGTTGTCTCTAAAGCATACTATACTTATGTATATGTGTATATCCTATATATGTTTGTATGTATGTATATATTTATAGTGGGTTTAAAAAAAGGATACAAAGTACAACCTAACCTTGAATTTTTTATACTTACTTTAAGTTATTTTAAGAAGTATTTATTCGACGACTTGCTATCGTAATTAAAATGTAATTTAATAATTTACTCAGTAGGTCTCTTCTCCCTTCTAAAGTTCACACTCATTGTTAGCATCGATATTAGTAAAAGTATACATAACTCTACTTTAAAACTTTCGTATTTCTGACATATTACCATATTATCCTTAAATTATAGCTTGCCTATTAATTTTATATGAAATTTGTTGTACTTCATTTACAAGATTTAAAAGGATATTACTGAGAACTTCATTCAATAATCATTACGAGATAAAGCATCAGAATAATTACTGGACAATTATGTGAGGAAAATGTATGATGACAAAACAATGACCCATTATGATATTTAAGGTAGAAATAAACTAATATTTTCAGATTCATGTACCTACATACATACACTAAGCAGCCATCATCCCAGTGGATATAGTAGCGAATGTTGAGCGAACGGGCTCAGAAGCGAGCGTTTTGTGGTAAAAAAATATGAGCGTCGCGTGAACATTCGCTCAACGTTCGCAAGCGATAAGATTGGGAGCATAAATATGACAAATAAACAATAATAGGCAAAAGAAACGACAATCGGTTTCCTTGGCACACGACACAATAACAAAAAATTCGTTCGCTTAATGTTCGTAAACGTCGTCGCAAACGATAAGTTTTGGAGCTTGAATATGACAATGAAGAATTAATAAGAAAATTAGACAACAAAAGGTTTCTGTCTCTCGTAAAAAGGCTTGCAAAAGGCTTGTTAATAATATCTTTTACGAGTGTTGTAAACGAAACTTTTGCTGCCACAAACTGAGCGACATATGATTCGTTTTTGGTAAGACTAAATGCAGTCAGATCCTCCTGTACGTTCCACCATCGTGGCTCGAATAGAACATCTTTCTAATCAGAAGTTTTCTTCCATTCGCTCAATGTCTTTGCACTTTAATATTTCGTCTTGTTTTTGTTCACCACTAGACCCACTCGACGAGACTTCCGTTTCAAGTTGGAGAATGCAGCACTGACTGCTCGGGTTTTTGTGCCAATAATATCAATATCATCAGCGTATGCTAGCACTATGACACTCTTATAGTGTCAGAGATGTCGATATTCCCAGCACGAATTATTTTCTCCAGCCTAAGTCGCACGATAGGTAATCAATCACCTTGTGTGAAACATCTTTTGGTATCATATAGCAAGGAGAGGTCTGCCCCAGTTTTCACTGCGCTGTTGGTGTCGATCAACTTGAGAATGAGAACCACAAATGAGTTTTGTAAATATACCAAAATCAGGCATTGTGGCATACAAGTGGTACCTAATCGTGCTGTCGAAAGTGGCTTTATAATCGACGAATAGATGGTGGATGTCGCGTTCGCTTTCTATGGTCCTTTCCATGATTTGCCGTAGTATGAATGTCTGGTCGATTGTAGATTTACCAGGCCTGAAGCTACACTGACAAAGTCCAGCTTGTTGACGATGGGCCGCAGTTTTTTACACAGTAAGCTTGAGAGAACCTTATATACGATATTGAGAGGGCTTATCCCACGATAGTTGGCACAGATCGCGTTTCGCGCAATGGCGAATTCAACACAACCACATCTTTCCTTCTGTGAAACAAATGCAACACAGAAAACGAAATTTTTTAAATTGTTTTATAAAATACTTTTTCTCCATTACCCCTAGAAGACTGGTTCGATATTTCGGAGAGGAAAGTGATTTCTTCTTCTATAGACTTTTCGAGAGTAAGACTCAAAATTACAGCCCAGGCTAAACTTACGAATTCATTCCGATCGAATTTATTTTCGTATTGATTTCGCAATGCTTTGGTCCAAAAAGGAGCCCATAACACGGTATTGGACATGGTTCAAAGAACGGCATCATTGTTGATCACATGTACCTTAAGAAAAACCCCTTCTTTAGCTATGAATACTATTCTCTACTAAACTCCTGTTGACCTTTTTGGGAAACAGATCGTGGCCAACTTGTCTATCAGGCTAAATTCAGTCAGTCCCTGGTCTGACCCATTTGTAGGTCATTCCGAAATTCTTTCTGTATTTACCGCTTTATCCACGAATATTGACTACACCTTACCCATACCGTTCTTCGACAATTATTTTATCACTTCCATCCCTTCGAGAGACGATATAATCGCGAGTCGATGCTAGCAGAAGGATGCGGTGTACTTTTACACCGACGGATGATAAAGGTAGGTGGAAGGGTATTCTGTATTCTCTGAACAACTAGAATAAAGCTTATCCTTTAATATGTCTAACCACTTCAGCGTCTTCCAAGTAGAGGTCATGGCCATATAGGTAGCGGCGAACTGGCTGAAAAGTAGTAAAGTATCTGTCCATTATATTTTCTTCGACAGCCAACCTGGTATCAAATCCCTAGCCAGTATATTATTGTCCTGCAAGGTTGCTTTTGATAGTCTGCGTTTGCTCAATGAAGTAGCCGATGAACTCAATGTACACCTTGTTTGTGTTCCAGGCCACAGTGATATACAGCTGCAGTCAAAATAATAGTAGTGACATAACAAAAAAGTTTCATATAACGCAAACAATATTTTTTAGATGAATATGTATGTTATGTCTTAATTCAAAGAGTAGCTTGAAGTCCTCAGTATCTAATGCATAAAATCCTTTTATATTAAAAACACAGGTCATGGTTTGTACGGTCAAAAATAGTAATGCTTGATCTGGAAATAGGGATAGGAACATTATTTTCGCAAAAACGTTAAAGGAATCTCAAACCTTATTAGTATGTTTATTTTTAGCTAAAACATCAACACATTGCTGGGACTTATATTCAACTAGGCCTCCGCATCTCCTTACAGGTGTCGTCTGCCATTTTGTCATCACTGGAACTCACAGTTCCTATAAAATGGTTGATATATTACAGAAAATGGAATTTTCTATGTCATCCAATATGTTTTCAAAGATTTTGCTATTGAATGGGCCACTTTAGAACACCGATTTTGTTGAGGGAATGAATTTTTGATGATTTAATTCTACTTCGAATAACGTTATCGTTTTGTTGGACTTATACTACTCAGTGTTTGATCATATGACTGTAATTGATTTATGTGGGCGTACATTTTTATATCCATATGGATCTTGATCAAAATTTACTGACTTTATTTAGTTTTGAAAATATCTGAAAATTGTGATATATTCTAGTGGATATTTGGAGGGCTAATTGTGGAGTTTTTGCGAGCAGTTGAATACAAGAAGATATTTCTGAGTCCATATGGTTTCAGATAATATATTCAAAGGTTAAAAAATTTGCTGAACATAATACTCAATTTGTTCTAAGACTGTTAGGTTCATCAGTTCAAAAATTATCATTTATGACATCAGTTCTTACAACAATATTGGTCCTATTCTTTGGAACTAGGGAGACATGGATACTAAGAAGTGTTTGGGCGTCAAGTTTACAGTGTTATAAGTGGAATATGCTCCTTAAAAGATATCAGACAACAATAACGAAGATCAAAGTAAAAGATGAAATGGAAAAAACTTACTCTTTCATAATAAAATCGGTGTCCTGAAGTTGACTGTTTAGTCTGCCGATCTGAACTTGATTGAAAGCATTAAGAATAATATAGAAAAAGTGGTTTTCAAAATCAAAACACTTGCTAAGAGTCTGTAAGCTCCAATGATGAAAAAATAGCAAACGAGTCCTTTAAGGTGATGCTGAGGCTTACTTGGCCAATGTTCCGACGATGCATCCTTACCAGAAATATTAAAGCTTTTTCCAAAATAATGTTCTTTTCCTTATTTTTATAACAAGCACTACTATTTTTTTGACCATCCAAATGCTGGTTTGTGAGAGTCTTTTATTTTCTGTATTTTTTTATGATAAAATTTATTAAACCTATAGATACTCAAGACTTCAAGCTATTATTAAAATTTAAACATTTTAAGAATATATAATTAAAAAATATTATTTGCGTACTATTATTTTTACCGCAACTGTACATGGTAATAACAAAGCTAATGAATTAGATTGGGTACAGAAATGACGCTTAAAAACTAGACAGGTGTTCCACTGGGAACCTGCAGGCTTAGTGTTCAACCAGACGAAGGTGAGATGCTTGACTCAACACACACGCGCCCTTAAACGACTGTTGCAGAAATTGTAAAGATGAAGAGGAGGAAGAATCTATTCCTTACTACCTATGCTTCTGTCCAGCTGTAGGAAAAATACCATAGATCAATACTTTCTAGACAACCTGTTCGATTTGGGTTCAACTGACCTAGGAGGTCTACTTAAATATATAACAAAGTTTAATAGGTTTGACTAATTCTGGTTCTTGTTCTAAACGGGTGGATGGAACGGGCCGTATTTAGCCTAAATTTAGAGGAGTCTAGTAAAATTTCTGTGTTTGAAATGAGGAGAGTGGTAACTGTCCATGCAATTTTATGCTACTGATATCACTAAACGAAAATGGCAGTTACATTTTTTTTAGCAAGGGATCTACACTTCATTTCGCTTATGTGAATTCGCTGAGAGATAATATCTCGAATTACACTCTCGCTTGAATTCAATATACCATCTGTCTTATATATTAACCACAGGGAAAAATCTAAGAAAATTAGATAAATAAGCTTTTCAACGCCCTGGAGTAAGTGCTATGTGCAGATTTTCTGGATTTGTCTGGACCACAAACAGACAATAAAAATGTTATTACAAAAATGCGTAAAAACTAGCCCCTTTTCGGAACATACAGAAGAACTTATGCAGCTCTAGCTTGTTCGGTAACCTTCTTGTTACCTTCAATCAACCTATACCTCGAAAATCCAAGAAGTATGATCCCCTACTACGTTAGTCGAATTTCACTGATAGTATTTAATTTTATAGTTTGCATTCATTTTTTTTTGTTACCTCAATGTCCATGAACTAAGTAGCAACATCAGTAGCAATAATTAAAATCGGAATATAATAGTTCAAAGCAACTCAAAAAGTTGTAAACAATTTATTTCTGCAAATTTTCGGCATACTTATATAATTTCAGTAATTAGAAAGAAAACATGTTATTTGTTTCTTTTTTCCTTTCTATTTTTTTTTCTTTGATTTTTTTGTTTATTTGCCTGTTTGCTTGCAAATAAGTTTATAAAAAGTTTTTCTTTGCTATTTTCAGAGTTTTGTTTCTGCTGCTCTTCTCGGTCGGCTGAGGGCACAACAGTTCCGTATGAACCAAATACATGTGACTATATATACAATATTTTGTTTTTTCACAACTTGACGCAATATTTAACCTTGTCATTTGAAAAGTTATTCATTTCAAAACTTGATTTCTTACGATCCTAAGCTAATTGAGTTCAATGAAAGTTTCACTTTGGAATATTTGCAAGAGACGAAAGAGAAAGTATTTGCAAGTTTTATTTGTACTCATCATGTTGTGTTAACTTTATCCGGAGGAGGGTGTAAAATACTAATCCTAAGTATAGTTGTTAGTTGTTGTGTACCAAATTGTCAAAAAAAAAAATAAAAAAAAAAATCAAAAAAGTTCTAAAGTTACACAATTATCACTACAGCAAGTTATAATTTTCTACTTATATATATCGAATGCATTATGTGAGATTATTTTGTTGTTGTTTGTAGTTTGCTAATTGCTATAATTACAGATAGACATATACGTACCATATTACAATAACAAAACAACAAATATTTTATTAGTATCAAATTATAGCTGAATACAAAAGCTCAAAAGTAATGACAACACGTGGGGTTAAACTTAAACGCCTTGTCAATTCATATTTTGCAAAGACATTAATCTATTAAGTTTCTTTGTACCCACTTTGGCACATCTTTTCAAAGGCTTTCTTTCCCTCTATCTGTGCATTAATATTTTCTTATAAATCGTTGCGTTGATGTAAATGATCCCTGGAAAGTTTGATTCAACCGTTACAGAAGTTATGAAATCAACTCTTAAACTGGTTCTCGGTTGGTGCGTCAAAGAGGACTTATCAATAAACTCCAACAAAGCTATTTTTTCCAGTTTTATATAAAGTGGATATTGGTCGCATATCCATTCACAACACGAAGTTAAATACATGGGTATTATTTCTACTCGATAAAAGCCTTGGTTGGAGCTCTCACCTCAATAATGTCCTCACTAAATCCACTAGGGCCTTTTGGGCTTAAAGAAAACTCATTGATAAGATCAGGGCTTAACCACCAAGATGATTTTCTGGCTGTATATTACGTTAGTTAGGCCAATTTTAGCATATCCTGCACTAGTGTGGTGGCCCAAGGTCATCCAAGGCTCAACTATCAGCAAATTTAACAACGTCCAACCTCATGATAATCGAATCTACGGCCCGGGACCAAACCCAGGAGAAATCCTGGCCAATGATTGTCAATCTTCGACGCGGAAGCAGTCGCTACGATAATAACAACAACAACCTCCAAAGGCTTGCCTGTCTCTATGCGAACTTGTCCCACTTCTGCGATTGAGATATTCATCGGACTTGCATCTTTGTACATCTTCATAAAAAAGACAGCTGCAATTACTGCCTTGAGACTGCAAGTTTCATCCAACTTACTAAGAGGTTTTTAGTAAAAATTCTAATACACTTATCTGCTCTGTGTCAGATTTTATGATTAGGGATCTAAGCTTTGGTCGGAAATTTAATATAATTCTTCCGTCCAGATCCGATTGGAATGCCTTCAGTGTCTTCAACTTCGGTCCCTTTGATCTCAATTGGTATACTGACGGGTCGAAAACCCATTGTGGGTCTGGTGTTGTAAGATCTAACTCTCGAATCTCAATTCCACTGGGCTCTGGGTCTAGTGTTTTTAAAGCCGAAACATATGCAATTGAGACATGCCCCAGAATTAACCTTAATAAATAAAGTCTAAATGGTGCTAAGATTATAATCTTCTCTGACAGCCAAGCGGCTCTCAAGGCACTTTCATCAAGGAGCTTCACTTCGAAGCTAGTGAATGAGTGTTTTGATAATCAGCTGCAGTTGTCTACCCATAACAAAGTCACGCTTTCTTGGATACCAGGCCACTCTGACATTTTAGGAAATGTTGCTGTTGATAAACTTGCTAGGCTGGGTTTATCGGCTCTACACACAGGATCCGATCTATGGGATCGGCTGGACTAGTTCCAAATCAATCATAGAGGCGTGGGCGAGGGATGAATGGCTATCATTCTACTCGATAAAATGATCCGATTATCATGAGGTTGGACGTTATTAAGTTTCCTGATAGTTGAGCCTTGGATGACCTTGGGCCACAACACTAGTGCAGAATATGCTACAATTGGCCTAACTAACGTAGTATACAACCAGAAAATCATCTTGGTGGTTAGGCCCCAGATCTTATCAATGAGTTTTTTTTTAATCCCAAAAGGCCCTTGTGGCTTTTGTGAGGACATTATTTAGGTGAGAGTTCCAACCATTCTAGGCCTTAGACAAGCAAATAAGCTTGTTCCTCTTCTCGCTCTCACTAAACCCCTGAACTTAAAGAAAACGGATCTCAGATTGCTAGTAGGCTTTTTATCTGGCCACTATGTGGTCAGATATTACCTAAATATATTAGGTCTGTCTATGAGACAGAGTGCCGTCTATGTATGGAGGATGATAAGACGACATCTCACATTCTATGTGAATGTCCAGCCTTGACTTGGCAAAGAAGGGGTATTTTTAGCAAACCGTTGGTATCGACGAACGAAATCCAAACCTTCCGTTGACATCAATTGTCACGTGGATGTCTATGGGCAGCTTTGCCACGATGACATGTATTGCGTCTTGCGATATGGTTCAGAAAGCACTGAATGCGCTTAAACTTTCAACGGCTAACGTCTCCTTGATGTACAACTTTTTGGGGTTAAGTTATCTTAGTCACGAACCATTGGCAAGGGTGATAAAAAATATAGGGCTTAGTATGTGAATATAGGAGCTTGTGGTTAGCTTCACTAACCTCTACTAAGTCAGGACCGTCAGCGCGTGATGAAGAGCCTTAACCTTGCTAATTCCAACGGAACATTGCAGATCTAGACCTGAACAATCGAAAACTATTTCATTTTCAACTGTGGCTCTTTTGGAGAGTACCCAATATGGGAAGTAAAGCCAAAAAAAATTTTGAAGATCAGTCTAAAACTGAAATACTCTTCACAGGGTACTCACACTTGTGGTAATTCCCCTGCTGGTTCGCTAGCGGCCTGGGTAAAGGGTATGCAGGTCCAAAACTCGTTGGAGACAAATAAGACCGGTCCCGAAGCAGCAAGCTACTGATTAAGAACATCCTCCTTTCGGAGTGCCAACTTAGCCTGGAGGCGAGAAAGGTAGCCGCCTCAGGGTCCCGATCTGCAAGGGAAAAATTGAAAAAAAATTCAAGAATTAATTTGCAAGGAAAAAATAGAAAAGAAGAATAACTCTATAATTTATTTTAATTTTTATGGTATCCGATATATATCGATAAACAGTTTGATCGAAATTCTTTATTTGTAATTATGGTTGACTCTTTCAGGTGAATGTAATTCAATATAGCGGGAAAATAGAGAAAACAGTAAGTTTTTTCGCTATGCCGAATGGAATATTAAGTCGCATATACTTTCATATTTGTATGAAAAAAAATGTTCAATCTCAAAAATATTATACAAAGCATAAATGAATTATGACATATCTGAATTTCATTTGTATAAATTCAATCCAAATTGGCGTAATATTAGAAATTTTAATTTTTTTAATATTGAGAAAAAATGTTAGGGCTCCGAATTTTGCCCTTGGGCCCCCAAAAGCGCTAGGACGGTGCTGGTATGTCCTCTTCGGGCTCTAACAGCAAATCTGTCGCTATACGACAATGGCATCATAGTGGAAGAATCAAGGACGGCTTGGAAGGTGCAAGCAACACCTGCAAATTCCGGTGCCAGATTTGAAGATACTGGGACGGCTCATAGTTGCGTCAGCTTTCCGACACAGCTTTCGTTGGCCTCCGGTATGGTGGGCCATCATATAAGAGGTCAAATGAGCTGAGCCTGGTTCGGGGGTCAGAGTGGTATATTTAAACTGGGGTACCTTTAAGTTTATATTTTTAATAAATAAACAATTTTAAGTTTGCTCTTTTTATTGAATAAACAATTATAATTAATTTATTTAAGTCATAATGTAGTATAGCGATGGTCAAAGACAAACATGTATTATTTTGAATTATTGTTTCAACTGCAATCTATAATCAGTTAATTTATAATAGGAAGACCTGTCATAATAAAAGTTAAAGCTTAAAATATGTTTAGAATTTATCGAACCCTTCGATATATTTATAGAATTAGTCAAAAGAAAATTTATAGGTACAGATACTTAAAGTGATATCTCATTATAGAATACTGTCGTCATCCTTGGTAGCTCATTTACACCAGAATGAGTGTTCCTAAGTTGTACTCCCGGACTCGTCATTATCAGATTTTTTGTGATTTAAAATGACAAAAAATAGTTCAGGCGCCGTATTCGGTTCGAATGCCTTAAATTCCCAGCCAATACGATTAATGCATTTTATGCAAAAGATAATACGATATTCATATCCTTGAAAACAGCAACGTTTACGAAAAGTTTGATCATTATATAAGACAACATCATGTAGTAAATGATAAACTGTTGTGGTTTTGCTTAGATTTCTGCAGTATTTTGTTTGAAGTCTAGGTTTTGGAAATGTAAATTGCTCACTGTAGTCAGCTATTGGATTAGCGCAATAGCCACATTGAAATTTCTCTGACTTTTCCAGTGCTTTTGATATCAACTTCAAACGTGTATAAACCGAGTTCGTTTGGAAAATTTCTATCATCACTTGCAATGATAAAGGTAAATTACGCGCTAACCAAAATGACGCATGTGAAGGATCACTTGGCATAGTATTAATTAGAGATTTTGGCAATTGTGGCTTCACCAGTTTTAGAATAGCTTCAATATTATATTGGTAATCATAAAAATGTGCTGGCCAAGGTGTTGTAGTCGCTTCAAAGCGCTTAAAAATAGCTTTCAAGTATGTACAACCACGAAAACGATTCATTGAACCCATATTAATGGATTGGAGTGGTTCAGGTAAGTAGATTTCTGGCAGTATTTCAGCATAGCCGTAATATAGATGTTTTGGACGTAAACCGTTTATTAGCTGATTAGAATTATCACATTTCATAACAAAACGCTGTAGCCCACGTAATCTTATCACATCCGTTCCTTGTCCAACTGAGCGTTTCTCATAGATTTGGCATGTTAGGCCGTACCTGTTGTTATTTTCACATGGAAATGTTGTGGCGAAACTAATACCAAATGGTAAGATATTGCCATCATTAATATCTGGTATTATTTGTGGTATAGCAACGGAGAAATCTTCTCCTGGAAATCTAATGTGTGATTCCACGAATATAATCATTTTGTATATCTGTCCAACGCTCAGACAATACTTGCCCGAAAAACAATTCATATTGTTGGTGCCAAAGTTCAGGAAATTTCTGTTGCTGTTGTAAATTTGTATTGAGTTTTTAATTTTTGATGCTGCTTAAAATTTCTTTGGCGGAAAAATGAAGAAACTAATGAAGCAATTACATTTTGTTTACATTTCCTGAAAATACAACTTTGTGTTATTCAATTCAGCTACTAAACTGTAAAGAATTAACCCTCTCTTGGATGAAATTTTTCTTAGTTATTTGGCAAAGTTGATTCAAAGTAAGGGGAAAACATTATTGACTGATATAGTGTTTTAAAGTGGTTAAAAACCCTTTTTAAGGATTTTTCAAGAATCTCTAACCTTTAAGCCTACAAGAAATTCTCTCATGTGAAGAAACTTCTCAAAACTATTAAAGCTTTTTAAATTCGAAAAATTCGATTAAAAGTTTAGGTAATGCGTAATTTTATCACAAAAAAAAACACCTCGAGCCAGTAAAAAAGGTAATAAAAAAATATTAGTAAAAAAAGTAGTAAAAAAGTAGTAAAAAAAATATTAAAAAAGTCATTGTTAAAAATTTCATATATGGTTCCAGAGATATACCGTACTATATCTCGTACCGTAAGATATCTCGTCATGACTATTCTGGTTGTATGGGAGGTGCGATAACCACTTGACACTAAAAACTCACACTCCACTATTACCTCGGTATTGATAAATAATACTTATATACCAAACTTTTATACTGTACTACAAATGCTTCCTGAGATATCTCATAATGAATATTGACGTCATACGGGAGGTGCAACACCGCCCTTATTGTATTGTATTAGAGAGGTTGTACCACGACCTATAAGATCTATTGTACGTCCCTCTACTCTATCTAGTCTAATCTGATTATGGATGCTAGTTCTGTAGTGGGCACTTGATACATACCCAAACATTTCATTCTTTTGTGGAGCACTAATCCACACTAAGCTAAAATATGTTCTGATGTTTCATCATCCTCATTACAAAACCAACATATTGAGCTTTCCGTCAACCCCTATTTTGTAAAGGTGTTCTCTGAGCCCGCAGTGCCCAGTCAAAATACCACCTAATATGCGTAAACTGTTTTTGTTGAGACCAATGCAGAATGCGGATATACTCTTATTATAGTTACCTAGAAGCGCTTTAGGTTGCCTCAGTCTCGGAAAATTGGTAAAGCGTTCTTGCCTCTGGTTCCTCTCTTCCTGCTTGAGTAATTCCCTGATTGCGCTATCTTTTAATTCACAGAAGGGTTCAGGTCCCACGTATGTGGTCGCTGCCCTCTTTCTAGCAAGCTCGCCTGCTTGTTCACTACCCTTTATTCCTACGTGTTTATTGTCCTTGCCCAGTTGATTGAGCTTGCTCAAACAGTTCCACACTAGTTTAGAGGTGATCTCAAAGGAGCATAATGCTCGACGCATAATGCTTGCTGTCCGACGTGATAGCGATATCTCGCCGTTTGTACTTCCTGCCCAGGTTGAATTGCACAGCAACGACTCAGAGTGTTTGATTCTTAGCACATATACTCTATCCTCAGTTCGTGACCTATCTGTATAACACTTATTCGTGTGTTTTTTGAGTGTATAGTTATATTCTACACCCTCCCATTAGTTCTTACTACTAAGTTTTACAACAAAGTGTTTCTCAAAACTATACTGTTTATTCAATCTGTGCTGAGGATAGTCCAAGAGATAGTTGTCTTCGCCGGATTATCTCGGTTTTCAGGCGCTATACTTATCACTCCGTTAACCTTTTATCTCTTGTTGTTCTTAAGATTGCTGCCTTGGAGGCACCCTCTATCACGAGGTGTAATGGATTGAGCTCCTATAGTACTTTCAATGCAGCAGTCGGACATGTTCGCATCGCTCCCGCTATACAGAGACATGCTAACCTTTAAACTTTCCAGTTTTTCGCTATTTTTAGTTGAGTTCTCCTTGCCCACGCTAATGCTCCATATGTAATGATTGGCCTTACATCCAACAGAGTACACTTGGTTTACATCCCCAAGTTTTCTCTGCTAACCTTCTGCATACCAATAGAGCCCGAGTGGCTTTATTTGTCACTGACTCAACACGCTAGTTCCATTTGAGTTTACTATCTAATCCTAAGCCCAGATAATTAACCTCATTTGTACAATAACCCCCTCAGCTAGTGATATCGCTTTCCAAAGCGGGAGTGATCTCCTAGTAATACCTAGCCCCCGTTTGTATAATGTCACACAGAGCTTCTTCAAATTTACCTTTGTCTATGAGGACGATATCATCCACATACCCTTAACAGTCTATGCCTGCCTCTGAGAGTTTCATTAAAAGTGCGTCTACTACCAGGCTCCATATTAAAGCATATCCGACATCCATCTAGATGTTGTGTTATCTACTCCTCTTCGACTTAGAGAGTTTTTGACATTCTCGTTTCAGGTGTTGTCGAAAGCTCCTTCAATATCCAGGAAAGCACATACTGCTACTTCCTTTACATCCAGTCCCCCTTGAGTTTTCTCCGCTAAGTCATGCAGAGCTATCTCGGTAGACCTGCCTGCTGTATATGCGTGCTGATTTGGGTGCAGTGGAGTTATCTTTTAGACTTTACATCGTATATAGTTGTCAACCACCTTTTTATGCGTTTTCAATATAAACGATGTTAAGCTTATAGGCCTGAAGGATTTTGGGTTAGTGGCCTCTTTTTTGCACACCTTTGGTATAAAGACCACCTTTGCCCTTCACCCACCCCCCCTTTCCAATCCCACTCATATCTTTTCTTTAGTATGCTATTGTCAAACACAGTTCCTAAGATAAAAATTCAGATGTGTATAGGAGGTACCACGCCCACTTCTCCATTCGATATGTATGTTGAAGTGCACTTCAGGTCTTCAATAGGATGGTTAGTTTTTGAGTTTATCGCTCTCAAACGAGCAGTTAATTTAAATAAATACATTTTTTTTGAGACTGTCTTCTATGAGCCTAAAAACCATTAAAAGGTTAACTAACGGAAGGTTTCAAAATTATATTAAAATTTCAGTAAAAGTACATACAGTTATACTTCAAAGTATGAAGCTATTAAGCTTGCACAATTAGTATTTCCAAAAGAACTAAAATCGAGACAGAAGATCAAAAAAAAAAAAAAAAAGCAATCGTAATATTAATAATGGATCGATGAAAAGTGTAATGGAGTCGCCATCACCTCAAAAGAATAAGGTTTTAAAAGTTAAAAGCAAAAACATACGATGTTCTTTTTGTCATAAACAATTTATGAGTATTTTTGGCTATAGAAATCATCAAGCTCTAGCTCATGGACGTGGTTATATAAGTGAGTAATAACAAAAAAAAAACAAAAATGTATTGCTTAAAGGTGAATCAAAACCACGCTGGCTGAAAATGATTTCTTTGTACAATATCAAAAATACATACATACATATGTGTTATTCTCACAGGAATATGCTTATTTAGTTTATAAAAAGTTATTACCATCTGAGATAGAAATAGGTTCTGAATCCAACCATTCTAAATTTGAGTGACTTGAACCGAACCAATTTGGTTGGAAAAAATGTTTTGATTCAAGCAGAAAAAAATTATAACCATTATGATACATTGCAGGGCTGTTTTTTATAGATAGCTACACTACATACTTGTGTGTACAGAGTATATTGGCTTTGACCGACTATCGCTTGTTTGTAACGCCCATAATTAGGCATCATAGGTATGGATATATATCTACATAGTCGATTTAACTAAATCCATCTGCCTGTGTACCTGAAAATTTGGGTAAAATTTGTACAATATCAAACAAAATTGATACAGATATTTCTTAGGTGGAATTTACATTTGCAAGAAAATTGCCGTAAGTTGCTCTCAGAGAATCTTTTATAGAGTAAATTGCTAATGTAAATAGAAAAAAAAGAAGCTTGTGGTTTATCATGCATAGCGATTTACTCACTAAAAGATTTCCTGAAAAGATTTGCAGCAATTTTCTTGCAGATGTAAACTTCGCCTTACAGCCAGGACCAACTTCTGAAATGTACTTAAGTGGGCATTGTATCTCCCATATAAGTGAAAATGTGGTATAAAAATACTGAAGTAAATATTTATATTCAAATTCATTATACCAATGAACTTTGTTGGAATAACTGTTATTAAAATTGTGAATATCAGACAGTGAGTACACGCCTACCTCTCACATAAGTAAAATTTTTAAAAGTATTATCAAAGGAAATTCTAAAGAAAATTATCCAAAAATCAGTATACATATTTCGACAATAGTCTCTACAATAAATCTACAAATTTTCATCATCGAACTATAACCATTAAATGGAAGTGAAATTTGGCCCAAGTAACCCCAATCAAAAATGGCGAAAAGAACCCAAAGAATTCGCTTGGAAAACAAAAAAAAAACAAATGAATATTTATATTGAATCATACAATCTGAAAAGAAAACAAGTCCATCCTAGTCAATTCGAGAAAGAGAAAGCGCTGCAATTAAGTTCACCAAAATTTTAGTGGCTGATAACAACCGTCCAAATCTATATTTAGATTTGATTTTTAATAAAATGGAAAATTCAGGAACAATTGTATGAGATATCACTGCTCTTCAATTTTGGAGTTATTCCGTTTTCGAAATAATTATCTTAAAAACATTTTTAAATTTAAAATAATAATTAACGATAGAATAATATATGAAGAATATAATTTTAGAAGTTGAAAAAAGGCCTTTAACTCTCTCAGACATGAAAATCAGTCCCTTGAATTAAATAAAAATCTGAAAATTGCATTAAACTAATATGATGACACTGAAAACGAATCTGCCATATAATTTCAGGTAAAGTAACTCACATTTCCGTCTGGTGATATTAGACATCACTGTGATACTGTGTGTATCACAAAGGGTTCAAAATTATAATTACTACTTGAAATCAAAAACATATACTTTACCCTCGTCTGGATAGAAGCGTTCTAAAGTTTTTCAAAAAATTTTCTGCACTAAAAATAAGCTACAACTTTAGAGGCTACCAGGACATTCTGGTTTATCGAAGAAAGAGGTGGCGGACGAGCTTGCAAAGCAATGTGCGTTCTTTGAGGCAAAGCCCTGTAAAATCTCGCCATTACTGTGTTTCCATTACGCAGCTTTAGATAAACAACTTTTCTTTACTTTAAAGAGAAAATGGAGGAGCTACAATTTTGGGACAAATTTTTTTTGGGAGGAATACTTTCGTACCAAAACTGAATTTCTGTTCTCACTCTCCCGTGAAGAATACAGTTTACAGATTAGCTTAATTACTTGGTTCTGCTTTTTGAAGTATCATGTCAAAAAGCTTGGATTGGTGGAAAACGACCTACGCAGATATTGTAATGAACTCCATCGCAAAAGACTTTAGAAGACATTACTTGCCGTTGCTCAATACTAGCTATGCCTAGATCAAAAATGCAAGAAAGTGCGTTATTTTTTCTCCTAAATGACAAAATCAATATAAACTTGGTTCTATTAAAAAACTTTACACACTCTACGTGTACTTTAAAACCGGGAACAATGTTGTATGTAGCTCGAAGTTCTTAAAGGCTCTAGAGATTTTGTGGTAATACTATGGACCGGCATACGCCACCACTACTAACTTAACCTAACTTATTCACATCTTAAACTTTAGAAAGTCCGCCTTTGAACTTTTGAAATCGGAACATTTTTAATTGTAAGCACGTTAAAAATTGTTAGGTCCTCCTTCTTTGGGAAATCCTGCTTTATCATAATCCATCAAAAAGCAGATATTGGAAAAGTTTTTGTTAGGTCTTTAGCAAATAAAAAACTCTAAAAATTCTAATGATATTTCCAAACATAAAAAACTGGTGTAAAATATTTTTTTCAACAACTTTTGGTAAGAAAATCTCCAGTAACAAAATTTCCAAATCAATATCTCAAATTCAAAATCTTTAAACCAATATCTCATAGGTTCAAAATCTCCAAATTTTACACTGCAAAATTTTTTAACCAATTCATTTCTTATCAGATTTTTGAACTTAACCAATGGTTCAAATAGACTGTGAAATGGTAAATCATATACACTTCAACAGTTTTTTGCTTCAAAATTACAAAGACTTGTTTTGAAATTGGCCATGGTAGAAAAAAACTGAAAATAAAAAAATTTTTAGTACGCGGATATCTCTCTGGGCACGCTCAAAAAATTAAAAATAAAAACTTTTTTACACAGCAGCACCTCTTGGCTGGCAGTGGTAAGCCTCCAAGAATAAAAATAGCCTATGAAAAGCTCGGCATAAAACGGTAGGTCTCTTTCACTCGTGTATAAATATAACTCGCACAACATAAATAGATGCGAAAAGCTCTGTCTAGGATCTCCATGGGCTGTTGTGCCATAATAGTAGTTGTTGTAGTAGTAGGATATCTCTCTTGGTAATTACAAATTACCGAATAAGTCTATTCCTTTCAGATTGTCGCATATGTATGTATATGTATATTAATATCGAAATTTTCTAGCAACGACAAGATTTCCACAAAACCTAGGCGACTTTCTGTAAGTATAAAATTTTTGAAGCATCTGATTTATATCAATGAATTAAATATTATTTTACTTTTACATTTTCATGTCAACATTGCTGCCACCAAACAAAGCATAAGCGAATTGTTCAGAAATTTGCCAAATGGTCGCGTTACGTGTTTGCTTTGCAATGCGATATTAAGAAATATCTCAACAAAACACTTAAGATTTTGCCATATTCGTAAGTGATTTCTAAAATAACTTTAGTTACATCGAAATCGATTTGAATTAACAAAAAATAATATCTATATAAATCGTAATTTTCTAGAATCATCAATAATTAACAAAAAACTAAAGATTTATAAATGTGCGATTTGTAGAATATCGAACAGAGAAGAAGACGTTATTTTATCACATTTAAGATGTCACACAAAGCATAAAGATGTGAATGCTGAAAATGATTCGAAATCAACTAATAATGTAAGCCGGCATACTGGATATCCATCATCATCATCACCATCATCGTTATCATCGTCATCACCAATACCATCACCATCATCAGTAGCATCATCATTATCATTATTATCATCATCATCACCATATAACTGATTTAGTTATAAAGGATATTGTAAAATTTAGAATGAACGGAACACAATATCCAGATACACAACACATCCAAATTCTCTGAAACAACAGATTCTCCTTCAATCCTTTTCAGTCCTTTATATATTGATATGTTCAACAAGCTTGCAAAGTAAATGAATGATTGATTATCGCTGAATCATTTATGCCAACCATAAACAAATTCAATTTCAATTTCATCGCTTTATTTATTTGGGCTAAATATAAAGAAAATTATTCCACAAATTATATATTCTAATTAGCGAATGCAATGTGAATTAAATTTTAAAAGGATGTTGAAAATAAGTTCTTGTTGTAATTTGAATGTAATATTTTTCAATGCACTTTAATTTTAGTTAATTTTAGTTTTAGCTATATAATTGTATATCCATGTAATATGTTTTCATTCCTTCAAGTATGTGGTATTTTTTTACATTAATGTATTATAATATTTTTCATATTTTGTTATTATTTTCTTTAAAATTAAAAAAATATTGTTGATAATTTATATTACTCCACAAACGTTTTATGTTTTGTTCGCGAATGAAAGACTTCAAACTTAGAATCGGATACTTTTCAGATTAAAAGTAATGCATAGACCGAGTAGATGAGTGGGCCCACCTCACTTAACCCTCTAGTTCCAATGGGTGCCTCTAGACAGCCTTCATCAAAACGGATGTAATTACCACCTTAATAGTTTTTTTAATGCTATTTATGCGTATTACAGAAGTTAGTGACAGTCAAAGTCGAATATATTTGTGGACAATTAATAATTTTGATTGAATTTGAGATGAAAGTAAAAAAATAAATAAAATACTTACCGTCATTGCAGCCAGATAAAAAAAAACTAGCTGTGAGTAGCTAGGAATTTGAATTTGTTTATATAAAATATTTAATTAATTAAAACAAATCGATAAAAAGTTTATTCAACAACAAATACTTTTAAGCATTCAACCTTTTCGGCTTCATAAATCCACGTCCATTAAATTTTTTAGGGTTTTGAGATCAGATTTATGCTTTTTTACATAAAAATTGGTCAAACCAAATTTTTTTTTAAGCTAATCAAAAATTCAGGAACTAGAGGGTAAAAGCAAATACTAGTTATTAAATTGTGAACAGATATCGTGGACGAAAACAATAAATTAATTTCTTTCTCGCTGGGTTATAGAGAAATTAAGTACCGTTGCTCAGGTGGTACCGCACCAAAGAAACAAGCGACCATTTGCTTCGGAATGCTTCGAGCGCGAACAACTTTTAATGGATTTGGCTCATTTATAAACACCCATATAGTCGACTGCTATTTACTTTCTGGCTCATATGCATAGATCCATGATTCGTAACCTGTCACGATCTTATACACATCTTTTGACCCACCAACGTTATGGTTTTTGATCATTTTCTTGCACCAGTCAACACGAGCCTTTTTTAGCCAAATGATTATGCAATATCTTATGCATGCTGGTAGAACTAATATCATCTTACTATGAAGCAAGTACGTCTATATTTTTCATAAATCGAAGTTTCCATTGGTTTTACAACTATAAAAAATAAAGCTATCTGACATAAAAACCATTCTTATTGGAAGCATAACACCACTTAAAAGTCCGAAAATGTAGTTTTTAGTACTTTTGTGTTAGAGTTGCATTTTCGCACAGCAGTTTCACGAGCCCAACTGGAGCTCCTCAATCGTATTCAACATCGAACGATATAGCTAATAGGAGGCAGTAGGGTTTATTCAATCCTTGGAACTTCATAGAAACGTAGCCTGCGTGACTCTATTATACCGCTATTTTCATGATGGATTTTCTGCGACTGCAAAGTTTCAAATGAAAATCGTTAAATGTAAATTGTACCGATATCAAAATTTTCATTTCTTTGTTTCCTCTTTCAGTTGACTAAAAAAAAAAAAAATAAAGTTCTAATCTTTCTTTTTCTTTAACAGTAGATTCTTCTTTTTTTTTTTTTTTTTTGTTTAGTAAATAAATATTAAACTGTATGAATACGTTTAATAAACCTTTTTCACAAATTACCATAATTACAAAACATCCTCGCTCGAATACGATTTATGTACGTCATAAAAATGAATGCAACAACGAAAAATCCAAATGCTTTTCTTTCATTTTCCTGAATTTAGAAGGGATGGATAACGAGGTTGGTTTGATAAGGTAAACTGAATAAATTTAAAGTTGTATGCATTAGCAGGGGTTGCCTGCCAAATGATGCCAAACAAACTAAATAAGGGAAACGGAAACTGTAGCTGATGATGCCAAACAAACATTTTTATATGCATTTACTTAGCAAACATCGTACTTTTCTTCTCACATAAAATTTATAATGGAAGTTGTAAAAAGAAAAACACGTGATTTTGTTTTTTTTGCTTTACTTTTGAAGAATGAGAAAGGTTAAAATTTCTTATTATTATAGCTTATCTCATGATGGTTGATTATTTACAAAGGCGTTTAGCTTAATTCTCAAAGTTATGATTATAAATATACAAATATATTCACAAAGAAACATGGTGTATATTTTAGGATACTGAACCGTAGCTTCATACTGGTACAATATAAGATACTGCGTGAAAGTATTTTGTTTATTTTGGTTAAAAGAAACAAAAAATTATTTGAAATATGTTAACTTTTGTTTTTTGCAATTTTTTTAAACAAATCATATGTTAAGAAAAAAATAAATCCCTTATTTGATGTTAATTCATTTTAAAAATTCGTGCTTATTATCAATAGCCTAGTGGATAGTGCACTAGACTTTCATCTGGGAGGTTCGGGTTCGATTCCCGTCTTCGTCTGGTGGTTAATTTTCATTACTTTCTTATATTCACTATCAATATAAAGTGTATGAGAATTATAAGATAGTGTACAAGTACACACATTGGTTGGTAATGGCAAAACCACCAAGCCGATAAAAAAAATTGCCACACCGCCGTTCGGAATCGGCGTTAAACTGTAGGTCCAACTATGTGGTATCACAATGGGCCGTTCAGGCCTAAGTGTGTCTCTCGACAGCCACTCCAACCTAACCTAACCTTGGGTTTAGCACATTTCTAAACAGGACTATAATGAAATCTTTTCCAAAAAATAAATTCTAAAACAAACCAATAAGGAACTAATTTATTTAGAGAGTCGGGGAAATTTAACCAAGAAATCGGAACTGATACACCGCTCTATAAATACTCTTAAGTTAAAATTCTAATTTTAATATTCATATGCAATAATTTAAAATTACTTACCACTTTTCATCTTCCGTCGCTGAATTCAACGACCAATGTGGGGATAAAATTTGGGTTAGTCTTGAATTCTGCTATTTTGTTCTTTAAAGTTATATTTTGTTGCACCACCTTAATGTGTTATTATATTTATTATTATTGTTTTAATGAAAGATCGTGAGAGCTAGTATCTACGCACTTTTTGGCAAGAGATTAAAAGTGTACGTGAATATGAAGAAAATTTTATATTTACTAGATTTATGTATGTATATTGTCAAACAACAACAGATATATATACTTATGTACATATGTATGGATGCCTACATAGACATGGGTATTCATACACAAAAAATATTCTTACTTAATTTATTTTAACCTTAGCCCTTTGTTGTACTTACACAAGTAAGTATAAAAGAAAAATTACAAAACCAGATTTTTGTAAATTTTGTAAAGAAACATGATTTTGTTTTCAGAAATAAAGAAACACACATTTATACTTACATATATGCTTTGCAAAAGTATACATTTGCATATATGTATGTATGTATGAATGTTTATGTATAAGTACATTGTATATATATGTATGTAGTATGTACTATATTAATTCGGTTTTTATTCCTTTGTTTGAGCCCCTTGACTGAACCAAGGTAAATCTAGGTTGTGTATGCAAAGTTAACCGTGTATAACTTTTCGTTACTGTTACTTTGTGTGCATTGTATATAACGGTAATAACAATAATACCGTTGTTGTTAGCTGCAACACACCTTTACAAGGATTATTTAATCGATATTCCAAGCAGCAACAGCAACGTGATTATTGGTGGTAGGATGGGGTTGAATGGAGAATTTTTTCTTCAAATTTTATGCTTGTTTTACGCTTTACCCACATTTTAAAACTGAAGGCATGTATAAAAAGGTAACTGTAATAACTTTAGTATATATAGAGTTTATAAGAAGACTAATATTCGGGTACAGCATAATTTTGTTCGACTGTACCATATATTGAACCCTGACTTAATGCGTACCAAACCAGCACATACCACTTATGGTACAGTAGCCACTCTTATGTATTCCGTAAAATTTTTATAAGAATTAGAAAATTTTGACAATTTTTAAGAAAATTTCGACAATTTTTGAGAAAATTTTGACAGTTTTTCAGAAAATTCATAATTGTTTTTATTCCTTTTTTATATTTATATTTATTTTCATGGTCCAAACGAAAAACTTGTTTAAAATGGGCACGAAAAAAGAAATTTCAGCCTAGAATGGAGGTATTTTGAAGACCATTGACATGCTATTTAAACCAAGTTTAAATCATGTCATAACTTCAAGCAGCTAAAACTATTGAGCAATTTAAGAAAAAAAAAATCGAGAGTGACTAAATAAAGTCAACTCGGTGCACTTCTTAACCTGAAATAATGTGTACAGAAGGTCAAAGCGCAACCCCTGAGGATACAGACGTTCCATGATTCGACAGATATACATACATTTGTCGTTATATCATGATCATTAGACCATGTATTAGCTATGGAAGGGTAATCTGGACAAAACAGATAACTTGCCTGTAACCTACATCTTGCGTTTCCTCGGGACTTGATTTTGAACACGACAATAGTTTTACTAATAACTAGTAACGAGGTACACCAAAAAAAGAACTGGTGTCTGAATGAATCTGAATTAGAATATTTCTTTAAAGACATAACCATTGCATGGTACTAAGATAGGTCATCAGACGTACAGGTGTTTTTTGGTCTTAGGAAAAAATACCACGAGTCACTGGATAAGCTCCTATTTCAAAACAAAAAAAATATATATGCATAAATCCCTCTCTAATTAATTTAGTCTAAGCAAAAAAAAAAAAACAGCGAAATATTGTGACCATTTCAGAAAACAGAAAGCAATCGAAGAAAGCCTGAAACCTCCTATAATCAGTTCTATACTGGTTTGGGAATCTTGATAGGAGTACAACAATCTACGGTCTTAAAACTGAGTCCTTCCAGACGGGTTAGCTAGGAAAGATCCATTCACTCTCTTCATGGGTCTATAACAAAAGGAGTAGGAGTGTACTCTCTCCTCTCCAATATGGATTTCAGAACGCATGCACATGTAAACAAAACCAGAGCTTTTAAATGAAAATAATCCCTCTTAAAATTCAATAATATATTCTTTGGGTAAAAGTTAATTTTTACATTGGCTCTATTTATTATTCGAAAGTACATATATTTTCAAATTTCATTGAACAATTAAAGATTATATTCGCCAACTCAAGAATATCTTATAAAAAATAACATTAGCCCCGTTTTTTACCCGTTTACACTATGACAAAATGAATATCGTTACAATTTGTTGATTCTCAACAACACATTTAGACTAAAAGCAACCGTTATGTATCTTTTCCATACAAACTTTAACGATATTCGGTTTTTCATAAGGTAAATGAGTAAAAACACAAAGTCATTTTTATTGTTTTTTTTACCCCCTTAGCATATGGGTAAAAATTTCACTACAGTAATTTGCAACCATGTATTCACACAACTAATACGAATGAGAAGATAGAGACAAAGAAAAAACAAAACAAAAGTAAATTTGTCATAAAATATTTGACAGTTAAGGAAAATACACGGAAAAAGAAAAAATAAAAAATGTCATCAACACCTACTGATGAAATTGGTAAAAAAATTAAATTAATATTTAAAATAATAATACATTCCTAATATAATAATAAAATACTATAAAGTAAAGTGCATAGTTGAATATAATAAAATGTCAAATGAAAATTATAAAAGGGAATAGGAGTAAAAATGAAATTCGTTTAGACAATTGACTCCAGACAACACAGAAAATTTTACTGAATTTATAATTTCTTTTGCTTGGTAATTAATAAATTTTTTATAAGTTAACGTTTTATTGTGCATTTAGTATTGCTGGAGCGTGTGTTGCTACGCTTAGGATGCGCTGACACCGATGAACAACTGGAGAAATGTGTGTTACGTTTTCTTACGCCGGTTATAGTGAAGATATCCTCACCGAATGATGATGTTCGTGCGAAGGTGAGTCGAAATACTTTTATATTTTTTTATAATTGAAAAACATTTTCTATTATATTTAATTTCTTATTAGGTTGTGGAAGTTTTAACTCATATAAAGCGTCGCGTTACATCGCGTCCGCAAGTGCAAATTCCTGTTGAAGCTTTACTTGATCAATATAAGGGTGCTGATAGTTCTCCTTTTTTGCAAAATTTTGCAATTATATTTATTACTATGGGCTATCCACGTCTTTCATTGGAGCAACGTAGTGCTTTGGCTGCAAAAGTGGTTGGATGTGAGGAAAAATTAGAGAATTATCAAGATAAGTATGTGTCGAAATGTTTTGTTTTATGCTAATAAAAATGGTATTTTTTTTTTTAAATTGCATAAGTTAAATTAAAATTAGTCTTGTATTAACTTTTTGACTGCCATTAAGGGTCAGCGAAGGTGGTATTGTAGGTATTGCAACGTCACATTTCGGAAATATTTCTGATTATGGTTTTCCACAGAAAATAGCCCGTTGTGCTACAACTTTGCGTTAGTAACAAAATAAAATTGGCAATTACGCGTGTAATTTTTGTGTGAAATCATCTTCAATTTAAGAGAGAGGTTATTAGATTTCCAACTTTGCAACCATTTCAAAGACCTAAACATAATTCATTCTTTAAGCAGGTATCTGCAATTATGAATCTAAAACTGAAATTACTTATTACTGATTTTAGGCCTCACTCATTCTCAGGAATTTTCTGTATAATTGTCGTCCTTTTCAGCCCTTAATTTTCTAATTACTTTCTAGAACTTATTCAATACGTAAAAACTGATATCTCTGTCTCTCCAAATTCAGCTGTTATCTGCTTTGGAAAGATTCAACTGAAATTGGACATTATTGTTTATAGGTTCCACTCCTAAAAAGAAGAATGTATTTATTATTTAGTTGTTTTCAACCTTGAGCTTTTGCTTTCTTATTCTATCCTGTCCTCCTAATCCTCTTAGATGCTTGACATTCCCAGCCAAGAGGTTGTGCCGTGTAGGAAATTTTTTAACTGTCGAGCATTAAATCCCTGCGTAGAAGTTCAAAACACAGACATATAAGCAATGACGACCTATCCTATCTTACCAATCCTAAATATTTTTCCAATCCTATCCTACCTATCATATCATACAGTATTCAAGCTCATCCTATCATTCCTACCCTATCAATAATACATATCCTTACAACCTTTTCATGTGTTATCATACCATATCCAATTTTCCCATTGCTATGGCTTTCTGTAATCTTGGTCTGTAGACTACAGCCTCTCAATTTTAGATCCAATAGTGTACCAAACTTGTGCACCGGGTATAATTGTGAAGGCTTTGTTTTTCCATATCTGACGACCACTTATAACAACTTCAAATTTTCGGGAAAATACATGTATTTTATTCATAAAGTCAGTGAGTTTCAGGTAAGGACTGTCTTGAAATATGCTCAAAATTGATAGGTGTCCTGTAAAATCACCACTTTTGAAACCACTGCTTACATTAGGCAGTTTAAGGGCACTTAAGTGCAGCAGAGGAAGTCCAATTATTGCCCCAAGTGCAATGGGGCACGTTTTCATTGTCCTGTAATACCCATAGGCGATGAAGGTTTCTTAACTCAAATTGCACCCTCGCTTGCTGTGTTTTTGGTCACCAGGCAATTGTTGCATAGGTGACCATGGGTTTGATAACTGTTTGGTATGACCAGTGCGTCATTTTTAGTCTCAGACCTCATGTTTTTCCGTAAAGGCCATGTAATGCCCTTGCCACATTTTTAACAGTATTAGAAAGGTGTGAGTTCCAGGAGAGCTTTAAACCAAGGGTCACCCAAACGGTCAATTGCGACCCTTTAACATTGCAATCGTCCACCTTACAATCATGGGCGACTTCTTTAACCCACAGAGCCCTTTCGATTTATTCCGTTAAGCTATGTATGGCGTTTTTCGTGGATGTTTGGGAGACTCTTTCTGTTCTGTCTTTTCATAATTATATATTAATTTTAAACTCCAGGCTCTTTATGCTTTTACTACCAATATTGGGTGAAATTATTGTTCCCGAGGATCCAGCAAAACGAAAGGAAGTATTAAATTTAGAAAACAAACCGGCTCTGCGTCGTAATTTCCTTATACTCTTACAAGATGTTTTGCTATTACCATATGGAGTGGCCCAAACGCACGACATACCACCCGGCATGAGTCCGTACTCATTGAAACGTATAATGATTAACAACTGGAAAGCTGAAGAATTAGAAAAGGTAAATACATTGCACAGATAAATTTAATATATATCAATTTTTTTTTTTTTTTACTTACTTTTTCGCAGATTAAAAAAGGCATAGTACGCTTCATTTGCACAGGCGTTTTTACTGATACAGAGACATTTATATTGCTAGTGCTAGCATCGTCAGATACACGTTTTAGCGTTGCTACTCCCGCCATTGCGGAGTTAAGTAAAGTATGCACTATGCTGGACTTTTCCGAACCACAAGTTACCGCACCGTTGTATACGCTCTTCTCAGGCAATAATTCTCAAAATCCCGAACGAAAAACGATGCCATGCTGTGCACGTGTGCGTCAGAAATTGCTACAATATTTAATAAAATGTCGCGGTAAAGGCATAAATACACCAAAGGGTATACAAGTAATATTCGAGGGACTATTCGGAGCGAACACAAGTCAAAAGTGTAAAGTGCTAGCTTTACAATTTGCTGAAAATCTTATTAAAGAGTATGTTTTGCAATATATAAACTCATGCTATATAGGTACATATTATAATTTGTAATTGTTTTATAGTGGCCCCATTGAAATTGTTTCGAAAGTATCAAAAGTAATACTCACAGGCATTACGAAACTCATTGGCCGTGATTCAAATGAGCCCGCAGATGTACAAAATGCGGCCTACTCTGCGTTGGCGCAGCTAGCACATACTTGCCCCAGTGTTGTTAATCAAGATTTAAAAATAATACTTTCATATTTTAATCATTTGGCAAATGCTACACCCGACTTACATTCATCCATACGTGAGGCATTAGTTGCTATGGCGCCAGCGTTTGCTTGGCAAAAAACTCAGATCGCAAGTGGTGATGATAAAAATAAATTAAAATCGGAAGATGAAATGCAATTGAGTGGACAACAACATTTATTACTAGCTATGCTTTCCGATAATGCTGAAACAAAGATACATATTGTGCAAAATGTGACGGCGGTCTTCCTTAACACTTGCTATCCAGAGTATTATGCGCCAGCAAGATTTTTATTATTACTCATAGCAGGAGAACGGTAAGATTTATTGAATTTAATACAAAATTTACTAATAAATATTTAACATATTGCATTTTTAATTTAGCAATTCTCTGCGTGAAAGTGTCACAACTTCCTTGTATGGTGTCTCTAAAAAAGATCATATTAATTATAGTATGCTCTCTTCCATTGATTATCCAGAAAAATCAGCTGATGATTTTAGTAAACTATCGCCAGAGCAGCGACGTGTTATTTTACCAAGCTTCAAATCAATGATGCAGCATGTTAACAGTATGGCGGAAAAGCGTTTGACTAAAAGTTCTTCCTATGTTGTTGTTGGTCATACAAAACTAGCATTTAGTTTAGACGTATATGAAGAGGTAATCTATAAAATGCACATACCAATCCACTTACTTACTCATTAACTTGTATAATGCATAGATTTTAGATTATTTACGCATGTGTCTATGGTATTCAGTTGGTGTTAAATCCATGCCAGGCGATGAAAAGTATATGTATCAATTAAAAAAATACATTTCAGCCAATTACGAGGAGAGCAATAATAATGAATTGCATCAATATTTGAAATTTGTACAACGCAGTGTTGAAGCCAAACGAAGTATGTAAATTATTTATAAATAGTTTTTTTTTTTTCATTATTTCATATTTTTTCTTTTTTTTTTATAGCTGAATCGAATTTACTTTGCTTGTATGATTTATTGAATGCTGCGCCTGAACTTTTAGCCAAATCTCAAATACATTTAATGGAACCTTTGAGTAATTCTCTGAAAGATGTTTCTGAAACAATGCGCATTCATGTTGCACAGATTTATGGGATTTTATTAGCTTACGGTTATGATGATAAAGAATTTGATGAAAAGGTAAAAATTCATTTTATTATTTACTCATTTCTTTATTTTTTTACACATACATTTATACGATATTTTTAGATTGGTGAAATCCTTACTGCTTTACCCCAAAAATCTTTAGAAAATAGGCATGGTTGGCTTTTGGTTTTGGGCCATGCTTTTAGCAAGAAAATTGATGTACTAAGCAAAACAAAATCATCGAAAGATTTTGCTCAGTGGACGAAATTTGTGGATACTGTTAAAGTTATTGGTATGTATATAAATAATAGATATAAATTACATTATTTAGCTGAAAATTAATAATGACAGTGAAGTAATAGTAATAGGAAGTAATGCGGAAGTACATAGAAAAAAGAAAACTTAAAAAATTATTTAAAAAAATGTAAAAATCGTTTATCATAATTCAAAATTTGAAACTTTTGAGCTATTGATACAGAACCTTTCCCCTTTGATCCCTCAACTGACACAATCTGAAGAGCAGATGTAGAATATGTAGGAATAATATGAGTCGTTGCGTGCAAAAGTGGTGTAAGTCAAATCAGATTTTTGAAAATACATTGGTTTTGTAGAAGTGCTGTGCAAAATAGAGCTCTTATACAATTTTTTCCCCCGATGTACAGGCAGCTTCATAATACACATGTTCTACTTAGATGTACACCTTTTTTGTAGGGAACTAAATGAAAATTATTGCCTGAAGGGGAAAACCCAAATAATAAAAAAACTGACTTACACCACTTTTGCACGCAACGCAACGCAAAATAAAGCGATGTATAATATTATTTACAGTCGATTGTAAAGAAAAAAATCTACATTCCTTTTAATTAGTTGCAAACTTTAAATCACCAAGAAAAAAAGTACCAAAGTAAGTGAAAAAACAGAACGAGTCAAAATCGGCTGTACTAACGATTTTACACCGATTTTTAACGTTTGCCTTTTATTTGTTTGCTTGCATCTCTGTTCCACTCATGTAAAACAAATAACAAAAAAGCAACAGAAATACAACATCGGTCGGTCGAAATCGTTGTGTATAAAAGCTGTTGCCGATTGAACAAAATAACAAAAGAGAATATGTAAAAATCGGTGAGAAAAGTCGGGCACAAATCGGTGTGTGTAAAAGCAGACTTAGTATTTTTTATTTTTAGTTTCGTTTTATATCAGGAGCACAAACATTATCAGCAAACGATACCTTTCAAGCAAGGGAGTGCAAACACAATTCATAGAGTTTGCACTTACTAAAATTAAAAGGTTTGTGCTCACATACATAACCTCTCAAAAATTACAAGAGGTTTTCACTTATTGAGAGAACGAATCGTATGATATTCGGTTTATTTTCGTTTTCTGCACAAACTACATGTTCCGCGGTACCGATGTTTTTAGAAAAAGAGAAAGAGAGTGAACACATAGACAATAATGGCCGAAATAAGGTGAATTTATACGAGGTTTACTTTTGATTGCTTGTATACTTTTTTCCCTCATTTTGGTATTTACTGCATGCCGCCATTATGGCCGCAACAACAAAGATGCATTGTTATTGGGTTGTTGTACGGTTGATTTTGAGATTTAATGTTATCCGACACAACAACAAAGATGTGTTGTTTTTGCCAAGGTGAAATTGTAGTAATCTTGCTGTCACCTTATATTATTTCACCATGGGCCGAAAATTCTATAAATTTCATTTCTTTTTTAAACCGATATTGGAAACACTTGCCCAGCGTCCGTCAGGTATCACGTCTTCCTGAAACCATTTTATTATTTTTTCGTCAGTGATGATAATACAACATTAGAAATGTCAAAAGTAAATCACGTCAATTCAGTGAAAAGCGAAGAAATATAGTGAAAACATAAATTCAAAAATTCTGAGAGTCAAAATGAAAGAGGCGGGAATGAATTCTTCAAAAGCGGTAGCCTCCCGATTAGACATGGCCACGCTAGTAAAGTATCTCCGATACAATAATACATTAAACAGCACATAAAGATTTTATATGTAGACAATAGATTGTGTTAATATACCATACCATTCACTATTCATAAAAATGCAGCAGCAAAAAAAGCAGCGTCCCAGGTTTATAGAACTACTTAAATTCATTTCTTCCAAACAATATTCATTAATGTAATTAACTGATTTAAAAGCATTATTTTCAATACATTTAATTTTTTGATATTTTCTTTCAGCAAAAATGCTCTGTGAAACACAATGGCTATTAGTTTCTGCATCGGTTAAATGTGTATCTATGATTGGTAAAACTGTAGAAATACCCAATGTAGAAGTTGAAATAAAGATACAGACTGCCAAAGACGATGATGATGACGATGAAGAAATGACAGAGTATCAAAGTACGTGTGCAGTATCTAAATGCCCATAAACATTTTTCATACATTACTTCTCCTCACTCTCTTTACAGCTGCTACCGCTTCTACAAAATTGATAATCTTCGGAGTTATTTTTCAGTTGTTACGCAGCTCATCGGTGCGTGCTAAAATACGCGAAGAAGCAGCCAAATGTTTAGGTCATTTAGCAATTGGCGATGGTGCATTCTTTACACAACGAAATCTGGAAAAGTTTTTATCACTGGTGAAAGTGCAAAAAGATGCAGCACTAAATATTGCCATTTCAGAGGCTATTGTTTCTAGTTTGAATGGTTATGACGTTAATGCAGGGCCACCACATAGCGATTTTATAAATATACATTGCGATGACAAAGCATTCGAAACATTTTTAAACTCACTAATACGTTTAGTCAATGAACCAAATCCGCATGCTAGACAGGTGTGTGTTTAAGAATGCATTTTAAATTGTATGTGTCTTTAATTTGTTGTTTAATATATTTTAAAGGCATGCTCTGTATGGCTCTTGGCCGTGGTCAAACATTGTAGCACACGTGCGGCGGTGCTTAATCGTAAGCAAATGCTACAATTTGCTTTTACTGAATTGCTATCAGATGATAGTGGTATGTGAAATGAGAAATTCAAGAAAAAATTATTACGAATTAAATGTATGTATTTGAATTTACAGAATTCGTGCAAGACGTTGCCTCGCGTGGTTTGGGTCTAGTTTACACACTCTCGGATCCTAATAGCCAAAATGATTTGGCCTCTTCGCTGTTAGATCAATTGATTGGTGGCAAACGTAAGGTAAATCAAGTCAATGCAGATACAGAACTTTTCGCTGAAGGTATGCTGGGAAAAACTCCAACTGGGTATGTCTGGCATACTTCAAATTATTGAAAATAGCATTGATTTATATACTTATCATTTTTTTTAACAGTGGCAACATCACCACCTACAAAGAACTTTGCTCCTTAGCTTCTGATCTCAATCAGCCTGAAATGATTTATCAATTCATGCAGCTAGCCAATCATAATGCTGTTTGGACTAGCAAGCTTGGTGCTGCTTTTGGTTTGAAATCGATTTCTAAAGATTCTAAAGCAAAAATGGAACCTTACTTGGGTAAAATTATACCACGTTTGTATCGTTATAAATACGATCCTACACCGAAAATACAAAATTCTATGATTTCAATATGGGATTCAATTGTCTCGGATTCAAAGGAGGTAATGGAACAGTATTATTGGGAAATATTACGTGAACTTTTGGATAATTTAACATTTAATGAGTGGCGTGTGCGTATTGCATGTTGTTTGGCTGTACGTGATTTGTTGAAACGTCCAAATGGTTTACGTTTGCGTACTGACGATCGAAAGTTAAAGGATTCGGCATTGACAACAACGACAAAAGCAACAAAGGAAAGTATGTCGATGGATGTAGGTGAGTAATAAATAAGATAATTATTAATATATAAATATATTTATTACGCTTTTTAATTAAAAACTTCTGCATTCATTATAGATGAAGTGCCTGAACCAGAATTAAAAGAACTTTGGTCCCAACTTTTCCGTGTTATGGACGATATACACGAAGGTTGTCGTATAGCAGCACAAGGTTCTGCTATGTTTTTGAGCAAGGTAATAGATGAATTTGCGAAATAAAATACAAATAAATTATCTGTTTTGATGATAACTAACTGAAAATAATGGCGCTATATTTTCTATACTCTATAATATTCATTGTTTTCTATATTTTCTGAAAGTTATTTCACTATCAAATACAAATTTAAACTTTTTCTATCTGATGCAATATCCTGTCATTTTTTTCTCTCTATTAACAACTATTATCTTTTAATTTTATTTTATTGTACTAGCTTTGCGTTATTGCCGCTTCATCTGATCATGGTAAATCTGGTCTCGCTGTAGCATCATCAATTCTACCACTTTTGCTTGATATCGGTGTAACTCATACCGTACCAGATATACGCAATGTTAGCATTAAAACAATTTCCGAAATGATTGATTCATCGGGTTCACTCATCACTCCACACTTACCTTCACTTATACCGTGTTTATTAAAAGCTACCGGTGAATTGGAATCATCAAAACTCTCATATTTATCGACACGTTTGGGCGCTGATAGTGATGCACAAGAAGCGGTCGATACAATACGTGCTGAGGCTGCAAAATCCAATCATACCATGGAAACAATCACGAAGGTATGTAATAGTATTTGTAGACTTCATTTCTTATATTGTATCTCAATAATAAATTTTTTTCCACATTATTTTTTTATTCTGATTTTAGTGTGTACGTTTTGTTGAATACAGCGCTTTGGAAAAGATGACACCAGCTGTAATTGAGTTGATTAAAAGCAGCATTAATTTGGGCACAAAAATTGCTTGTGCACATTTTGTTTGTTTGGTTAGTAAAAATGTCAATTTTTTTAAATTTCGTTTACATATTTTAGATATAGCTCAAAAGTCTATAACCCCATTGGTCGCAAACTCATTACCTCGATGTATGCTCTGAACTTATCTACTATCCACGAAATTACTAAACACACCTCGGTTTTTTTTGCACCTACTTAAAGCTCAGTCTGCTTTTACACCAGTGGTCGGCAAAATTGAAAATGAGATTGTGTTGGTGAGCGCAGAGTAATATAAAAATAAACCTAAAAGCCGTCAAATGACAAATAAGAAACTTAAAAAAACTTAAACTAAAGGTATTCTTCCAATGCATTTATTTAAATCTATTCATTGTATGTTACCAAAGGCATTTGAAATCATAAGTAATTTTTTTGCGTTAATTTTTAGTCATACAAATAATTTCTCGCCGTGAACATAAGAAAAAAATCAACACAACCGCTGCCCATGTTGCTTCGTTGCTGTCTGAACAACTAGTGTTGATTCGATACAAATAAATATAAGTAAAAACTCGATACTTTTCATTCGATTCAAGTACTTTTTTTTCTCGATGCTATACCATAAGTATTTTACTTGGTATCGGAAAAAAGGGTCAATATCGGATACTCGATACTTTTGGAAAGTATTTATTTAAAAAACTGAAATATTGCTATACAACATTCAAAATTGTGGATCATTTGCTATATTTTACAGCAATCAATAATATATTTCAAATTGCTACTGCGGAATTATTCAAAATATTTCAGTCCATATTGCAATATTGCTATGTATGAAAATATTGCAGTACAGTATTGAAGTTCTAGAAAATATTGCCGGCCATAGATGGCATGTTTATTGAAACCTTTTCATTAAAATAAAATATTTTGAACAATCTTTAATGTGTTGATTAGTTTTCCTTCTATTATAAATTTTCTAGCGATTTGCTAATATCATATACTTAAGTTAACGTCATTTCACAAGTTTCCAGTAGAAATATCTCAAAACCATAAATGTTTTCATAGACAGCCACTTAAAAAAAGTGTAATTTGTCTCTTTAAACGAGTATTCGATACAAGCAATTAGTAAAAGTATCGATACTAAGTGGTTATCGAATCAACACTATGAACAACGACTAATTGCAAGAGCGTAAGAATGTGTGTGATAAGCGTACTGCTCGTTTGAGTAAGGTTTGCCGACCACTGTTTTACACACACCGATTTTAGGCCGGATTTGATTTTTTCATATTCTCTTTTTTTTTCATTTTCGACCGTGCGATTTTGTACTTCTATTGCTTCTTTGTTATTCGTTTTAAAAGAGTGGAACAGAGATGCAAAACTTGTAAATAGTAAACGTCAAAAATTGTTGGTATAGCCGATTTTAACTCGTTTACATTCGTATCCCCTCCTTCGCCTCCAAAAAGAAAATTGGTGAGAAAAATCAGTGTGTAAGAGCCGACTTAAAGACGTGCTTAAATAATATGAGAGACGTCAGTTTCAATGAAAGTAGCAATAGTGCTGTAGTGAGAGTGTGCTCGAGAGAGCGAAGAAAAGGCACCAGTGCTCTTGTTTATTGAACAAATGAAATGTTATTGTTTCTTTCTGTGTGCTCTCTCTTTCATATTTTTATTTTTTTTATTCTGCACATCGTCAAATTATCGTAAGCGACAATAAGTTAATTTTACAGGGAAAGCTTTTTTTTGTGTTTTCATTTTGTATGACGCTTTGTGAGAAATTTATGGTTCTCAACAGACTTTCTCTAAAATTAACAACAGTGTACATGAATAAATCTGTGGAAAGATGTTCCTGGTGGTAAAGTAATTTTTTTTATAAAACAAAAATGTTTGCGATTTTGGCAATTTGGATTTGCAGTCATGGATCGATATACATATTTGTTTTGCACACTCTTGTCAGATCGTTAAAATGCACCAACTCCGCTCGTCTTTTACTTTGTCCCTCTTGTCTAGCAGTTGAAGTGCACATCAATAAATTAAATAGTTTAAAATTAGTCAAATTAGTAACGAGTAGTAGCTTAAGAACTCTTTGTCCTTACACTATGGCGAACAGAGGTTGTTGGTTGGTAGTTGCTAAGTATGACTGATCAAAAACTATTCAATTCAATATATTGCTTAAAATTTTTTTATATTCTGTTAGCATTTTGAACCAACAAAAATATGATCAGGCCAAGTTTGTATATTTTCTTAAATTCAAACACTGACAAAAATCTACGCAGAACTACTGATGAGAAAGACTAGAGTACAAGATAGAAGTTTTTATTTCATTGGCTTTAAAAATATTTAATATTCCTACACATTGACAAAGACCTGTTTACCAATACGATTGACCTCATTGTTTACGATCGATCAGAAGCTTGTTATAAAATTCGTTCCCTTTTTTTTTGGGCTTTTTGAACGCCTCCCTGAAATTTGGCTCCAATGAAAAATAGCTCTAAACAAAAATGAAAAAAGGTCCCCAAAAAATTTGCATGGAAACAAAAACAAATTTTACGTGAATCAGGGTGATCTTCCATAATTTGGGGCTTTTTTAATTTTGAGGTCACATTTCATATATACCATGATGGAAAATTAAATAAAGCTCCAAAATACAATGAAGCTCTACTACGCATTTTTCAAATTTTACAGGAGAAGCAAAAACATTCTTATATATGAAATATTGTTTCCAGAATTTGTAATTTAAATTAATTTTCCGTGCCTGACTTCAAAAATTTCAGTACAGATGAAAAGTGGGTATGCTTTATCCTAATTCATCAAAAATACGATATTGAAATATTTGATGTTAGGAGCAATAACAAATAAAAGGAAACTATGTGTGTGCAGGTACTCACGGTACATGTGAAACTTTGTTGTTTATATGAAAATTATTAGAAAATATTTATTGAAAATAATCTCCTATTCTGTGTTTTCAGTTTCTATAAACGGTACGATTGACTTATTTACTCCAGTTAAAGCATTATCTTCCATATTTATCGAATTATTTTCCATATTACTTTTTGCCGCCCACGAAATGACGTAGTACACGTATATAACACATGAAAGGAAAGTGCAGTTATATGCAAAAAAATCAGAAACGTCAGCTTTCTCACAAAAGTTTAAGAGATAAAACTGCCAGAAGTCGACTCTCTACCTGATTGTATGTAGCCGAATAACAACTGCATAACTTCGGTTCTTGCTGGTTCCTTTTTCTGAAGCTTTTTTTCTGTTGATACTCTCTACACCAGTGGTGTCCACGACCTATGCAGTTAACGCACATTTGTTTTTGTAAAAGCACTTATGCATTCTAATACAAACACACACAGCACTCTGCACTAAGTAATACGAAATACACAAACAATTTTGTCTTTTTCGTTTCTCAACTCTTTTCTTTGCCTATACCAAAGTTCACAGCAACTACACTTTCGTATGCTTTGTTGGTCTTCAACGTAGATTTTGTTGTTGTCTAACGTAGGAGTTTACAATAATAAAGTTTATATGGATTGGTGTTTGCACTTCCTATCGAAACATGGTGTAAGATTTTTTTTTTTTTTTTGTTTAAATGTTTATTTATTTATCCAATAAACGGGATACAATTTATATGGATGCTTAGTTAACTTATCTAAGTACAAAATTAAATAGGTACATTTCTGTTCATGGGTATAATATTAAAAAAGGTAAAAAACAATGAAAAACCATAATAACAAAATTGATAAGGTACATGTGACAAAAGTGAAAAGAATTAATTAATTAAATATTGTCTATTGCCCGGTGTTATACACTAGTCCGTTTTCATGATTGTATCTAGTGTGAAAAATTAAAATTTTGTCATTTAAGACCAGTTGTCCCGATTCATGTAGATCATGAATGTATGTAATCTTTGTGTATTTACCACTTATCTGATTTGGGCAATGTATGATATCCCTAATATCCTAATAAGTTCAGAGTTTATGCATTTATTGAAAAAATTATAGTGTGATAGCTTCACCACCCAGTTTTATACACATGCCACGACATTTCTTTCTAAAATAAGCACTGGTATCGCAAACCTGACCCATAATATTGATGAATTCCGTTTTAGAAACATTTAGCATGAGTTTCCATTTGTTAAAATAGGCTAGTAGTTCATTTAAATAGACGTTTAAGAGATTTTGTGCTATCTTGGGTCGATTATGTGTAATATGAATCGTCGTGTCGTCTGCAAACTGAGTAAGTTTAACGTTATTATTAATAGGAATATCATACATAAACAAATTGAATAAGATTGGCGATAATACGGAACCCTGTGGGGTGCCGCAAGGCATGTCGTGCCAATCCGAAATTGCATTGTTAATTCGAACCGCAAATCTTCTTGAGTTCAATGATGATCTGATAATCCTAGTTATGAAAGTTTTAAAATTTAGTTTCATCATTTTATGAATGAGACCGTCATGCCATACAGTGTCAAAAGCCGCCTTTAAGTCCAATGCCACAATTGATGTGATCATTTTATTATTAAGGCCGTTTGTAATATCATTCTGAATTTTGCATAAAGCGTGTTCAGTTGAATGCCCGGGTAAAAAACCAAACTGATTTTGAAGAATATCAAGTGAATCAATATGTGACCAAATACGAACATGGTGTAAGGTACGTACATATATAGCGCATGAGAAAAGAGTTCAGTTATATGGAATCAAGCTCTCTCACTAAAGCATTTGAGATAAAACTGTGTTTTTCATCATTTTGCGGCTATTTTTCATTTCAATTGTTGCGACTTTATTTCATTATGAAGATGTGCCCCAATTTTTGGGCTTTTTTCATTTTCTTTTATTACCCAAATTTCTTGGAGACTTCTTACACATCTAAATATAAACTTAATATGTATATGATCAGTACCACGGATCACTCTTGAGAAAGATATTAATTTTCCACTAATTTATTTATTTAAAATTTAGATAAGTATACGCATTGCAGAAGAAATGTCACCGCTAGCTAGGAAATACTTGAGCGCCTGTTTTATTGGACTTAAAGATCGTAATGCAACAGTTCGCAAATATTATGCGAGTGCTATTGGACATTTAATAGGTATAGCAAAGGTGAGCAGTTTAAATTATTCATATTGAAATTATACCAAAAGGTTTTAAAAATTTTCTTTTTCCTCTCAGGAACAAACTATAAAGAATTTCTTTGTTAAACTCAACGAATTGTATATGGAAAACTCTTCAAATCGTGCAGTACCACTCGCTATACAATCTATTAATAAACGGCATAATGATTTATTAAAAGACTATCCGGATAGTGTACTTCCGTTGGTATTCTTTGCAATGAATGAAGAACAAACTGAAGAAAATAAACCGAATATTGAACTATGGAAAGATTTGTGGAATGACATAAGTCCCGGTGATGCTGGTATACGCATGAATTTGAATGTGATAATACCAAAATTAGAAGAGTCACTTGATGAAGCCAGCTGGTCACGTAAAGCACAAGCGGCCAATGCAATACAAATGATAGCGGCACGTTTGAGTAGCACTATCAATGAAGCGGATCGTTTACGTTTAATACAATTGCTGTTGGTCAGTTTACAGGGACGGACATTCACTGGCAAGGAGCGATTGCAGCAAGCACTGGCTGCATTGTGTAAAGGACTCAATCATGAACATGAGATATGCCCACGTATAATTGATGCTGTGATGCGAGAATGCCGCAAAGAAGAACCAAAATATCGTACAATGTCGCTGAGTGCTTTGGGTAATATTCTAGAAGAGCTGGAAGTGGATCGTTTTGAAGAGGTCTTATTTATTTATAAGTTATTTGTTCTGAAAAAAATGTGCTTATATAAATTATGTATATCTCTGTAGGTTTATAATATGATTTGGTATTTATTGGAGAAGAAAGATCTTCGCAAAACACCCACTTCAGATGATGATGAGAGTGAAAATATGGAAAAAGATCTTACCGCTGATGAGCGCAACCAGCGTGCACAAATATTTAATAAACTGAAGGAGACCGTATGTGAAACATTGGGTAAATCATGGCCTAAGAACTCAATTGAAACTCAATATAAATATCAGTTTCAATTTGCTGAACGCTGTTCGCAATGCTTGAAAGATAGCACGCGTTCGGTGCAAGTTAGTCTTATGGGAGCTTTAACGAAATTCGTTGAACGTTTGCGCATATTTGACAGTGATGCATTGCCAGCTGTCGAGGGCAATAAAGAGAAAAAGGTCAAGGTAGATGAGCGTCAATCGCGTGATTCTATTGTGCAGAAGATAAGCAACGATGTGCTATCGGCGGTCACCTATGCATCAGGTTAGTGTAGAAAATGTTGCTAATTTTTATTTGAAAATAACAAATTAGTTTAGTTTGAAGTTTTGAAGCTGTGTCTCAAAATTGTATGTTTATTTTTATATAAAACACTTCTTCCCAATCTCTAGGCATTCCCCACACTGGTCTCAAGAAGGAATCGCTCAACATTGTGCTAATGCTTATAAAGCGTCTAAGTGATGCTAAAGATATAAATAATCTCACATTGATTAAACGAAATTTTGAAGAGAACTTGGAAAAATTCCAAAAGGATACAGCCCCTGAAGTACGTTGCCGTATCAAGGATATTGAGGAAAGATTCAGCAAGATTACATTTTAAAAATTCTGCTTCTGCACTTTTGGTCAATACACTCGAATCAATAATAATGTATGTGGGAATTATGATTTACATTTAAACAAAGAATAAATTAATAAAATAAAAAATAATATTATTATATATAAACATTTGTGCTGCGGCTAATGTCAGACACCAAGGCCAATTCACATTTTGTTACAATGATAAACTTTGCGTTTTATTTATTTTTTATTTTGATCAGGTTCATGCACCTTATTAAGTTAAGTGTTTTTTCTATAAAATACTTTTAATCTATTGCTAAGTAATTTATAATTGATATTCTTTTCATTGTTTCAATTGCTTTAGAAAATTATTATAGGCAAATTGCCATTTTTCAAAAATATTCAACTCGATTTGTTTGTGTAGAAATTCCATATACACATGCTTCTCAATAAAGCAATAATAAAATGCCAGACGATTGCCAATAGTAAATATATTACATACATTTTTAGGGGGATATACCCATGAATGGGGCATGTTCGTTTTTGGACCATAATTTTTTGTTTAAATAAGTATAAGGTATTTATAAGCATTCCAAAAGCTAGAGAAATAATTTCATTTTGGACTCTTGCCATTTACATTTAAAAATAAAAGAAAATTTAGACGATTTTCTAAAGTGATAATTTTTGATGAATTGTAAAAATGTATTCATGAGTGAGACACCAGCCAACAACTACAGAAACGGTTAGAACGAAATCTTTATTACTTCCGTAGTCCTTTGATGTAATTAAACAACCACATCAAACAAACATATTTGTATCAGTTGCGTTTTTTTTATATGAAAAAATCTTCCAACATTAGCATCCTAATCAAAATTTAGATGATTTTAAGAACCGGAAAAAAACTGGTGTGAAATGGGCCGAAAGAAAAATATTATTAGTTTCTATTGAACTAGTAAAAACAATCGCTTCTAGGTCTTCTACCGTGTACAGACAAAGGCCAAACCCGAAGTTTATCACAATTTGATTTATGGTGTCCCACAAATAGGTGCATTCTCTTTTATTTAATCTAAGGTATTTAATTTTTTTTCTTATTTGTACATACTAATCCAAAAAGTTGTTAATGGTGCAACGCTTGTATTCGGAGTGAGCTACAGTATGTTTTGTTTTGAATTTGCAAACATGTGCATCTTACAATCAAATGTGTAAGTATAGTAAGTGGGGAATCGTACAGGTACTAAAAATAGTAAGTCGCCACTTGGAAATTCGTTTCCAACCAGGCTAATTATAACACCATGCGACAGCACTTTTAACACATAGAAAAAATCAATATAGGCTTGAAAATGGACATCAAATATAATGTAGATGTGAAGTCCGTTTTCCTCCACCAGGTCAGATTTTCTTTGGCAGGACTTCAAAGTTTTGAAAAAACAGAAGTTCTATAGTTATTTTTTCATGTTTAGGCCCATCCAAAAATCACGTTATTCCACAGTATTATGGAATAAAGGAAAATGGTGAATAATGATTTGGGGCGAAATACTCCAGAACAATGTAAAAATCTTTTTTCAGTATAAAATACCAGTTGAAGCTTTTGACAACTTACTTTTGCACCATTTTTCTGTCACTTAGTAATATTAAACTTTAACAGAAAATCAAAATTAAATTTCTTTCTCCATCATATTATTACTATTTCAACCACATTTCATGTAGCTTTATAATGATGTAAAAATAAATATAAAGCTATCTATTATTGCGAAGATATTTCGTGCCAAAGTTTTGTTTTCATTTTGACAACTTATTTTTCCCACCTACTGTACATCTAGATGACTAGATTCAGAGCTGGGTAATAATGATTAATTTTATTATTATTATTATTATTATTATTTGAAGGAAGGACGACTCGAAAGTCAGGCACTGCGACCTATAAGATCTATTGTACCAAAGCCCCAAGAAAGAAAGAAAGGAAGAGAGAAAGAAATATAGATAAGAAACATACCCAAGCCGAGAATCGAACTCGGATCTCCAGAGACAAGAGTCTGGCACTCTGCCACTAGACCACAGTGGCGATAGTAGGACCTACAGTTTAATGCCGATGATGATTCATTCCTAATGATTCATTTAGGAATTAAATTTTTCTGCAATTACAATTCCATGGAATTTCTTGTAATGGAATTATTTTTGTTTTTGTCATTTCCATTCCTGGGAATTTTTATCGGTAAATTACATTTTCAATTCCTCAGTAAAGGCAATGGAAAAATGTTCAATTCTATTACTAGATTGTAATTTGTAATTCAAAAAATATGCAATTCCTCAAAGGAATTGAAAAAGTACTTGAAAACTGAGAAACTTCTCCTCCCTTGTGTAAGTCCCTTTTTCCACACGGCAAGTTTCCAATTCTCTTTTGAACTTGCCACTCGCTTTTCCATACAGCAATATTTCTTGGGCAATTCAGCTTTTACTTTGGCTTTCATTTGTGTTGTGAAAAACATTTTATTAAATAAAAATAAATAAAAGCAAAGCCAAATCAGATTATTGTATAAAAATAAATGGATCAACAGAAGAAAGTGAAATTTTAAATGAAAACTGTTTATTTCTTCCAATAAGAAACCAAAATCAATGCGCATCCAACTTAAAATGACAAATAAGAATAAAGAGAAATATCAAAGAACGAACAGCACAAAACGTCTCCTCTCGTTTTTCCTCTCTTACCTACAAGCTCGACTTGCCGACAAGAAAACTTGTCGTGTGGAAAAGGGGACTAATCAATTACATTTGTAGAATTGAACTCCAAAATTTTAAGTCCTAATAGATGCGCCTAAGCTCCATATGAAGACCCTCATTTTGCGCAATAATGAGGTCTAGAAGTTTCTTTGTCTCTAAACCTTCCACTTTGGGTAAGTACACCGTCAACATGTGAGCAGCTGGTATTTCGTTCCCAATACATGCTGATAGCTCCGCACCTTTCCAGCCATGGAGTTTTGGGACCAACGTCTTAAGCCATTCAGAACTGTTTAGCTCTGGTTAGAAGTGGATGCCATCAAATTGCCGTTTTACTCTCCAACCCTTGGATATCTCGGTTCCATGACTTCTTCTATCTATCCTTGCTTCTCATGAGTGAGTATCATCTCGGTTTACGATTTGGGTAGTATAGCCAATATAATTGCCTTAACGGCGCTGGAGGAGCTAACTCCTGGCTCTTACCTTTATTACTGTGGCCTAATGCTTCTGTTCTTCGGCACTATTTTTTTGTTCTTCATTGCCCTCCTGCGGAGTAGGTTCGTCACGGTTCTTTTCCTCGGCTCTGTTTCCGAGTTTATAGACTCGTATTGTGCCTTTTTTTTGGATTCGTCTTCCTGCTTTTTTTGCTCCTTGGTGATAAGATCTGACTATCGGTATTTTGGAACAAATCAGCCAATTGCGATTTGTTAAAATTTCCCGCTATTTTGTTAATACTATTTATTGTCTTCATATATGTTCTCACAAGTGTTGAGAAAAGTATCCCCGCCGGTCATATCCCCCACTAACACGGTAAAATACAGTCAGTTACCCCGACTGCCTTGGATTGGAGGTATTTATTGATTCCCCAGTCACATTATAGAGGTGACTCGTGGCGCACTAACAGCCCTGATAAACGAGAGGGAATCTGCAATCGTATCAGTTCATCCTGCAGTATACATCGCTATCCAGCTCTTTCTATAATACAGCAATTAAATTCTTCAGAAAGCAGTTTTTTAATTTATTACGATGTTTAACCTAACTTTTCTTCACAAAGTCATCAGACCAGTTTTTTTTTACCGTGCGCAAAAAAAGCTTCTGGTAATCATTCTTCTGAGATATTTTTCCGCCTGAAACGCTTGTTTTTGTTCAATATGAGAGCCTGCATTCCGATTAATAATCAAGCCTTCATTACTCTCGAGATAGTTACCGGATAAATTTTTAGTTCCAGAGTAACTTTCTTATAAGTTCACTGAGATTGGTGCCAGAAAATTTTCAGAATAAATTTTCGTACTTCCAATTCACTTGCCATTTTCAAATTAATAAAGCGTCTACTGAAAATAAGTGGTGAATTAGACTAGATTAGGTTATAAAACAACAAAAACACAATGAATCCTTAAAACCACGAATTAGGCTAAATTAGGTTATAGAGGCGGTTTCTCTCTTGTCACAGCGAGTACATTGGTGAATTGATGGCAAAAGTTTTATTCATGGATGCTTAAGAGACTTTTATTATAAAGGGTCTTTCATATGATATATTTTTTAAATGGTAGAACTGTCATCCGATTTAATTCGCTCCTGAAACCGAAGCTGAGGTGGGCATTTAATTGATGTGTTATTCAGAATATAAATGGCCTAACGTGTACTTTTAAATTTAAAAACATATCATCCTTATTAAAAGATCCTTTATATTTATTAACCTATTTCGTCAGTAAAGCACTCAAGGTAGTTTGCATTTCTTATAAATACATACATACCTTGATAGTTTTTTAGGAGACTATGAAAATTAAATCTAGAGGTTAATTTTCAAGTCATGGTCATGACTTAAGTTCATGTCAATTTCGTTATTTGAAGTTATATAAACAGGTTAATGAACAAATGTAGTCATCACAACAACAATGTATATAGAGACGGGCAAATCAGACGGCCGTTTCGGAATCCGCCACAATTCCTCATCAGTGATCTTAGTGATAGTTCTTAATCTTTCAATATCCTATATAAGCTACTAATATTTGAAATCATAACCCAGAATTACGGATTTGATTCCAAATATCTTCACTGAATAGAGATATTGAAAGAAACTACCACTACCGTTCTATACACTTATGTTGTTGTTTTTTTCCCATTGTAGCTAGTCTGCATAACAGTTCGTTATTTCAAAGTCTAGTACACGGGAGAGTGTGTGTGTTTGTGAGAAAATGATTCTAGGTGTCATTTTTTCTGAACGGTCCCCATTCGATCAGTTCATGATAGTTTTTTAGGAGACTATGAAAATTAAATCTAGAGGTTAATTTTCAAAGTCATGACTTAAGTTCAAGTAGTAAAAGAGTTTAAAAAATATGCTGAGATACAATAGAGTATTACTACTTACAATAAAACCGACAATTGTTTTATTTTTCTTTAATTAAAAATTTTTTTCCCGCCAAACACTTTATCAAAATGATGTATGTAATTTTCTCATCAATAAAATGTTAAATGGTTTTAAAATATTAAAAAAGCTTAATTATATGTATAACATTAATCATATAGTGTTAGCTCGAATGTAAAATAAACACGCAATGCTGAAATCATTTAAAAATACTCTGACAAAATGATTAATTTCTTAGCATTGTAAAATACCTGTTTTATAACAAAGTTATACTAGTAGTATCACATTATCTCAATTAAGTTTTGCATACTTTCGTTGTATTCTGTGTTATCATTATGGTTTCTTTCTAAGTTTTTGATCAAATACTTAATAAAATATCATCAGAAGAAGCTAACATAAGTTCTTAATTATGGTACTGTGTGCTTTATTAAAGATTTAATTACTTTAAGAACCTCCCTATCATAAAATATACTCACTTATAGATGTGTTTATTTTACCATTTATGCACGCGTACATAACTATTTAAAAACTAATTTGATTGAAATCTTTCGTTTAACCAATCAGTTGGCAATGTGTTATCACATTATTGTGAATTGCGCGTTTAATTAAATTTTGTTTGTTATTTATATTTTTTTATTAGATAATAAAAGATTATATAAACACATTTCAATTTAATGAGATTTCCATCGTAACAGTTACGAATTCGTAGTTATAATTACAAACCCGAAAAAAATTATATGTTGGAATCTAAAGCAGCTATGTATTTACATAATTATGAAATATGCATTTGTTTTCAATTTAAGAACACTAAATTACATTTCGGTTGGATTCTAGAATATAAATATTTTTAATTCATCTACGAGTTCGTAGTCTTTCTGGATGTTTTCCAATTGGACACGGCTCTTTTATTACCCAAGTCAGTATAATAATGAAGTTTCTGGTTTTGGTCAAATAAGTTTTTTTTCCCATAATTCACGTTAACACAGGGCGTCCTATCCTTTCTTTTTCAGAAGTGATTTGCAACGGTATACCCTTTCTAGATGCCTCTGTGCACAAATTAAGTGCATATCAAACTGTTCGGATAAATCAATGGCTACTCTGGAAGTGAGGAAATCCATTCAATGGGTTTTATAGTTGCCTGACTATCGGTAAATATACTTATATCCATTTTAGATATTACGTTATAATGCGTATAGCACAAACAAATGTGTGAAAAATGGGCGTAATCGTACTGGGACTCTAAAATTCTTATTTGTAATTAGCAAATGTCAGTAATGTTCTAATCTATTTATTATCCACATACCTCATCAAGTGGTAAAAACTTATTAGTATTACACTCTTTAGCACAATCTTTAAAATCAGCAAACGCCATACAAAAAGCCTCTTCTCAAAATTTGCTTTGATTCGATGGCAAGCCACCCATTTTCGTTGAAGCTTCAGTTTGATGGTAATTTTTCTCCCTCCATCAAGTAGAGTTGAAATATTATTGCAGATAAAAATTACCAACTCAGACATTATGTCGTAGCACTTGGTACGATTTATTGCCATGCTTCAAAAAATTCCCTGTTTTTTACTACATAGCTAAACCACTTAAAAATTTGAAATTTTTTGAAAACATGCAAGTTCGTGCAGTTAAGTTTTTCATATTTGATTTATCAAAAATTTTGCTTTCACGAATTGACTATTTTTCAAATAACGGTACAAAGAATATAATAAATAAAACAAGAGAAGGAAAGCTTCACCAGAGTTGCAAAAATATCTCAATATTCTCTATTATCAATATCTCTATTCAGTGAAGATATTTGGAATCATAACTGTAATTCAGGTTTACGATTTCAAATATTAGTAGCTTATACAGGATTTTGAAAGACTAAGAACTATCACTAAGATCACTGATGAGGAATTGTGGCGGACTCCGAAACGGCCGTCTGATTTTCCCGCCTCTATATACATTGTTGTTGTGATGACTATATTTGTTCATTAACCCTGTTTATATATAATTTCAAATAAGGGTATGTTTATTTATATCTTGCATTGCAAAAACCATCAGAACTGCATTTAATAAATTGCACTTTTTCGTAAAAAAAATCTCTTCTTCGAAAGGTATTAGTTTGATGGCTTGGGATCAATAAGATATGGTATTGAGGTATTGTGGACCATGGGGAATTGCGGACCAGTGTCATATTTTCTCTCTAGTAGTGGTTGACAGCTGTAAATAACTGCCATTAGCTCGCGTCATGTTAAGCTCATTTTCCCTTCAGTGCTCGACTTGTGTACACATACTGTTACCTCACTTCACCGCCAAAATGCCATCCATTACAACATGTGTGATCGAGTTGTTCACTTGGCATGCGCCGGAATGATTGCAAGTTACGGGACTTGCGAACATTACATTTTACTTTGTTTCTCTTTAATTATGAATCTTCTATCATTTACTGGTGGTTGACTCCTAGTCTGCACTTATCGGCCCATTTGGTGAAGATGTTTACAGAAGAGTGCAAAACGTTCCACTGCTTAAAAGTTACATACTTGTGTTAACATAATGAATAACTTACAATCCTCTATTTAAAATGAGATTTAATATTATGACCTAATAATGTAACCTAATACTTTCAGAAGTCACTGCGAGGAAATAGAAACTGTGGAATATGGGCAAAATTAGTAAAGTAATAGTAACTAAGATTTTATAAGTATATTCCAATATTTGAGACCTTTACAAGGTAGATCTTTCGAAATTGGATTGCTTGGATTTAAAAAATATGTTGTTTATGCACATATATGATATTCATACGTAGTGTCAGTTGATACACTTAAAGAATATAATGATGGAAACAGCTATTTAATAAAAAATTTCAAATTATTAAACGTTCACTATAATAGGATTCATATTAGTAAGGATGAATTATAACAGCTGCACCGGAAGCTATACTTACTTAGTTCTGGAAGTTAAATCCTTTGTTATATTTAAAACCATACACATTTTTTGATGAAGAGCTTTTGATTGGTGTGAAGGAGACGACAAGTATGCAGTTTCTGCGGAAATTATCAGTAAATATGCTTTATTAGTACTCCTAATATTATAGCTATAAATATTTTAACAAATCATTTGCAATTATTAACCCATTTTGGCATGCAACTTTGAAAATTGGTGAAAAATACATTTATAAATTTTTTTCAAAAGTAATTACTATTTAACATTTCTATATATATTGACTTTGAAATTGCATTTAGATAATTTAAAAATATTATATTTCACTTGAGTTAAAGGCCAGGTGAACAGACATAGTTTTTTGGAAAGTGGTTTTAAAATATAAATATAGATAGACATTTTCACATATAATAGCTCCAAGGAAATGCTTATTGATCATGATGTGGCGTCGAAATATTTAGATTTTTTTTTTAAACTGGGTCACTTTATTTTCGCGGAGTAAACCAAAAGCAACTACATCCTCTAAAATTCAGAAAAAAAAAATTATATTTTGTGAGTACTAAAATCTCTTACTGAAATATGAAAATTGTGTTTTGAGTATTTTAAAAATTGGATCATGACATCTAGTACCGGGCCAAAATGAGTTAAATACTTTCTAAGCATGTAGTAAATGCGTACGAGATAACTACTAAGTAGTTACGTATATATTGTACATTGTAAATTAAAAATATTTTAACATTATCTATTTACTGTATACTCAATACTACCATAAACTTACGTAAATTTATATGTTCATGCATTCAAAATAGTTATTGTTAATTAAGTTTTGTTATACAAATTTATAAATTTTGAAAATTATACACTTATGAGTATAAATATCTCTCAAAAATAACATTCTTCAAGTGTGCCTGCCAACCCAACACATAATCGTAAGTACTACAATCAAAACAAAACAAAAATCTCTGCTTATCTCGACAATTTCACATTTACGATTCTGTAAATATATACCCATATCTCTTTTTGCACATCAGTTTATATTAAGGACAATAATATTTAAAAATATAATAATTAAAGCTTTTGACTTGTAGAAAATCTATAAAAGAAGCCGGTTTGATTAGAATTTAATTCAGTTTTATACGCTCACATGAATAAGTAATAGCAAGTGTAATAACAGCGAATAGCTGAAAGTGAAACGGATTGTTATTATTATAAAAAAAATGTTGTTGACCGTGATATTAGCAATTGTTGCTGTAATTTTCAGTGTCTTGTGGTTATGGCTAAAACATCAATTTAACTATTGGAAACGTCATAATGTACCGTATATCAAGCCAAATTTTTTATTTGGCAACTTTAAAAGTATAATTATGTCCACTGAGGGTCCGTGTGAATTTTTTGAAAAACTCTATAGCCATGAAAATGCTAAGGATAAACCAATTGTTGGATTACATCTTTTTAATAAGCCGTGCTTATTGATTCGTGACTTAGAATTGGTGAAAACTATTTTAATTAAGGACTTCAATAAATTTTCAAATCGTCATTCTGCCTCAGATCCACATTCGGATTCTTTAGGTTCGGATAATTTGTTTTTCGCCAAAAATCCGAAATGGAAAGAAATTCGCGTTAAGTTGACACCAGTGTTTACGAGCGGTAAAATGAAGCAAATGTTTCCGCTAATCGAGGAGGTAAGTTGGTAAAAGCAAGTTGATGAAATTCAGGTACCAAATTTGAGAGAATTAGTTTAATTAATAATATGTATGAAAACATTAGGGGAGCCCAAAAAAGTAAGGATTTTGTTTTTGACCCTGAGGACCTTGGAGTCTCTGGAAAATTGAAAATTAGCTAAAATATGCGAGTAACCATCGTTCATTTAATATAATTTGGGCTTTATTATTTTTGTATCAGCTACACAATCTCACTTCTTAATCTTTATTCAATTTTTAAAAATTCTATTTATTAACAAAAGCATTATTACTCCAATTATCCACAATTGCTACAAAAATTCTTGCTATGCAAATTCCCTTTCTTCTCCAAATTTATTATCTGTCAAAAAGAAATTCGATTCCCAATGAAATTACTTTTTGTGGTGTGTCCACCTAAATTTGAAATTCGCTCTCGTTTGTTTGCACTATAAATAAATTTTGATTTTTTTTAATTAATTATTTGCTACTTGGAAATTGAAGCCACATAAACCAACAGTTTCCCTCCTGCAGGTACGGTCTGTTCCAATTAGGGTAGCCAGATTTTTGGACCGAGAAATCAGTACACTAGACGTTGGAAATCAGTACAAATCAATACAGTTTTTAATGCTTTTATTACCTAGTAATTTAAATGTAATATAGTGCACTGAACTTTTTCTCCAATTTTGTGTGTCCCGTTTACATTTTTTTCTTCGTCAGTAGACAATGTTGATTACTTATCAATTTCCATATTTATTTCCAATAATCAAAATCAATTAGTAACAACTTTGCTTCACTCATTTTAAACTCACGTTAACCGACTTTTTTTCAAGCAAATATTGCTTTTATCTTCTTGATAGCAGCAAAGCATATGTATTTTATTTTGTGAACAATCAGAAAAAAATAAATAAATAAAATAAATAAATATATTATGTAAATAAATATGTTTGTTTAAAAGACTAAAATTTGATTGAAAAGCATTAAAAGCATCAGGGCCTAAAGCTGGATTCCCTAACTGTGAGTTTTTGAGTATACACTGAAATTGAGTAAGCTTGTAATTTGTCACTCCCTAACTATAAAAATGAGTTTATTTTATTAAGGGTTTATAGCAAATTAGAATTTTTTATAAAATCGATTTATTTTATTCCACATTCGTAATGTATATATAGTTACATATATTCTCGGAAAAATTCATATCGATCCGATGAATATTCTTGGAGTTGCATGCATATTTGTAAAGACTGTGTTTTCCAAGTCATTGAGCAAGATTTTTCGAAAACTGTTCAACCAATCAGTCTTAAATTTTTCCTTTTTCGTTTTTTTGCAAACTGTCATGCTTCTTTATTCACTATTGGCAGTTAACAATAGAATTTGTTGTAGCTAAATTACTTGATAAGTTATTATATGTGTTATCTCTGCGGTTTTGTTGTTGTTTTCCCATACAATTATCGCTACTAGATATACATAACTAGAAGCAAGTGGTGAATAAAACGCAGCTATAAATACAAATGAACTCCAGCATCGGCTTGTAATCCTGGCAGGATTAGTATTGAAAAATAGTAGTTTAAAAATTGTCAAAACATTAGAATAAACTAATACATTTTTCATAATCCCCTTAATTTTTTGATGCATTTAATCTTTAAACTAGTTATTTATTATTATTTTTGTAAGCTGGTGCAACTTAGAGAATAATAATATATAAGTAATTACGTATTAAGTAAATAAGATTTCACTGAAACCAAATCAAATCAGAAGAATATATTGTAATCTAACTTTTATCAGTTGCATGATTACATTAAACATTTTCAGTCACAGACATAAACATTTGAAGTTAATTTAAACAACAACAAAAATTATTATTTATGTGTGTTTATATTTTCAGATTGGTCGCGAATTCGATAAATATCTCTGTGCACTGCCAATAGATGCGAAAACCAATTCAACTGAAATCGAAGTGAAAGATATTAATTCTTTATATTCAACAGATGTGATAGCTATTACAGCTTATGGTATTCACGCTAATAGTTTACGTAATCCAAATGGTGATTTCCGCACTAATGGCAAACGTATTTTTAAATTTACACTGCTACGTTCGCTAGAATTCAGAGCAATGTTCTTTTTGCCGAGCTTAGTTAAATTGTGTGGCTTTAAGGTGTTCTCTAAAGAAACGACTGCTTTTCTAAGGGAAACACTTAATTATGTTATGGAAGAGCGTATTAAATCCGGTGCAAAACGTAATGATCTCATTGATATTCTTATTAATTTCCGGAAACAAGCAGAAATCGCGAATAAAGAGAACGACACGACACATTTCATACTCGAGGGTGATTGTTTAGTTGCACAGGCAGCTATTTTCTTTTCGGCTGGTTTTGAGACATCATCGTCAACTATGTCATTCAGTATGTATGAACTTGCTTGCCATCAGGATATACAGAAACGTTTGCGGGAAGAAATACGTGAAGCTTTAGAAAAGAATGACGGCAAGATCACTTACGAGATGGTTAATGACATGAAATTCCTACATAATGTCGTACAAGAAGTGTTGAGATTCTATCCTCCTCTACCTTTCTTAGATCGTGAATGTACGCTAGCAGAGGGTGAGAAAGGATATTCACTGAAACCTTTTTGTGATTTTGATATTCCAAATGGAATGCCGGTTTACATAGCACCCTCGTCATTGCATATGGATCCAAAAGTGAGTAGTTTATGATATTGGTATAAGGCAGATTCTTAATTTAACATTTGTACTCATTTACCTTTACAGTATTTTCCCGATCCACACACTTTCGATCCTGATCGTTTTGCTCCCGAAAATAAACACCGTGTTAATCTCAACGCATATTTGGCTTTTGGTACTGGGCCTCACAACTGCATTGGTGAACGTTTCGGTCTACTTCAAACTAAAATTGGCCTAATAAATTTCTTTAGAAATCATTATGTCACGCCTTGTGAGAAAACACACAAAACTATGAAGTTAGATCCACGAGCTATAATTATTCAGTCAGAAGGTGGCATACACTTGAAAATAATACGTGATCCTTTACTTTAAGCAGGATATAGTTATTGGTATAAGATTACTTAATTTCTTTATGAAACTTAAGTCGATCACTTTGCAATAAGCATTCTTTCTAAATTATATGTTGTTGGGAACAACTTATGTAAATATTTTGAAAATATTAAATTTTCAGATTTTAATTTTATTGTTATTGTTAAAAATTAAAATAATCAATTACATACCAAAAAACAAAAAAAAATGTGTTTTGTATAACGATATCGGATATGTATTTATATTGTATTAAACTGGATCGAAACACAAGGGACTTTTGTAACTCCTATCATGACAGCGCTTTCTGAGAAAAGGGGGTAAATATAAGATGTTTGACAATTTTTTTTTTTTGAAAAAGCGTTTCCCCTTCATTTTTAGTTTCATAAAATTTTTTTGCCTGATGCCAAAAATAAGCTCCTTGGTAAAAAAAAACTCTGGTGTACAAAATTTCAACAAAATCGGTCGGTCCAGTACAAAGAAAAATTTTAATTTTACTCAGTTTTTCCGAAGTCCCCTTTGGAATATATTTTGTGGATATCTTTAATAAAAAAATAAATTACAGATAAAATAGGAATGCGGGCTGACGGGAAGTGGAGCGATAGAAAATTTTATGACGGCGATTTTCCTTTTTTGAAACCCTAAAGAAGATTCTCACAAAGTTTCAGCAAGATCTAAAATAGGGTAGTAACGAAATATTTATTTTTTAGACGATTTCATATGGAATAACTCTTATACCATAAACATAATTCCGTCGGACGATGGAAAATTATCCGACGGATATTGAACAGCTGATACATTCCCGTCGGAAAATCTATTCGAGTAAACGCAATTGTTGCCATTTTGTTTTTACAAGAAAATTATTTTTGAAGAGAAATCTCTTTGTTTGTGAGCTCGTGCGACTAAATTGTTAAAAGAAAATGAACACCAGAATTGGAGACTAGTGCGAATAATAAAAATTTTATCTATAATGAATTCGATGTATAAGGCTGATGTTACACGGTCAATGTTTTGCTGTCAATGTTTTCTGTTTTCACTCTCTTTTCATCGTTTTGTTTGATACTCTGTTTTTTGCTGAATGTTATTTTTTAATACTTTTATCTGCAACTATGTTTTTCCAACTAAAAAGTATTTAATTGTATTTTAAAGTGAATAATTATAATGACAATATGAGATAATATTGGTGAAAATAGCAACAAATTATACAAAAAACAAAATTGCATTTATATATGAAAAACGCAAAAAAATAATCTTTAAAATTTGCAAACTATTAAAATAAACTCCGGCGCTTTGTTACTTGGCCATTGAATTATCATGTTTTTATAAAAACTATTAAGGAATATTTTAAACAGCAGTCTCACAACTAAACAAAAGCCAAAACAGCGCAAAGGGTGGCAAAGGAAAAAATGTATTTATAAATTAGTAAGAAGTTAGTAGTAAACTTTCGATAAAATATTGGTATTTTCCAGTAAAATACAACAGTGTATCTTCGGCAACCCCATTTTAGTTGAAGTGATACAGGTTTTTTCCGTCATAAAACAAATTTGAAGTGAAATGTGTTCATTCTCTCTTTTGCTTAGTGTTTATTTTTCAAAACAACATCAATTTCATTGTTTGACAGCAAAACATTGATCGTGTAATATCGCCCTAAGATATGCAATGAGGCAAACAAGATATGCAACTCTGTGTCTTCGCTCCGACGGAGGGAATATGAAATAAATCCCAGTCGAAGAAAATCCGGTTCTAGGCTTTAGAGCGAAGCGAAAGAGGGGAAGCGAACTTCATAATACCAAAATTCATTTCCGCCCTCACATACGATCCACCGCGCTTTGCATAATCGGCCTACATTTAACGACAGTTACCGCTTGAGGTGTTATATTTTGCGAATCTTCATAAAACCAATCAAGATTAATTATTAGGAGTGCTTAACTTTTTTCGTGCTAACTTTTTTCGTGAGGCATCTTAATTTACATAGAATGGAATGACCTAAGAAGTAAAATATAAGAGTATCATTTAAATAAATGACAATGGACTATTTCAGCTTCAAACAAAAATTAAGCATTAGTCGAAAAATTGTTTCAGAATCATAAATGACGTCATGCCAGAAATTAAAAAAAGACTTAGTTTTAAATCAACGAAATATTCAATTATTTTCCAATGTTTGAATTGATTTGAAATATTATAACCTACACTTCAAGAAAGATTTAATTTTGATTAAATATGTTCTCGTTTAATCAAAATCAAACATTTTTAAAGTGGACTACATATAGGTCATTGAGCATATTCGGGTTAAATGGAAATAAATTAAATCAGAAACCTTTTGAAATTAATTTGAAATCAATTTGGAATAAATTTGAAATATTCTGAAATTATTTTTGAATATTTCATAATTTATTTTGAAAAATTCTGAATACAATTAAGGGAGAGAAAATATAATTGAAAATTAAAATTATAGTGAATTGTAAGTGCTTAACTACAAAGAAAAGAGCCCAGTAGAAAATAGGTAGTAACAATTGATCTAACCTAATTCTAATTTGAGTAATTTGTTAATGCACACCGCACTAACAATTTTTCAGAAGAGTGGAGATAAAAAAAATTTAAAGTACTCAAAGTGGAGCAAAACAAAAATTTTAAATTTATGCTTTTCTTAGACTGTTTAAGTCTTCTTTTTTTTTTTTGCTTATACAAAATACAAACATTGTTATACTATAAGTAATTATAAGTACTACAAGTCTTGCCCCGAAAATATATAAAAGCAACCAGTAGCCATGATAAGAATTAGTAAGAATTTGATACGCATATATGAAAGAGCAACTGTTACGGAATAGCCAAGTGAAACTAGCGGATACTTAATATACATACATAACATTTATATTTATATTGATAATTATGTCGTCGATCACCGTATCACTTGCAATCGTTGCCGTAATCTTCGTTACTCTATGGCTTTGGCTGAAACATCGTTTTAATTATTGGAAGCGCTACAATATACCTTATATTAAACCAAATTTAATATTTGGCAATTTTAAGGAGATCCTGACATCCACAGAGGGTCCTTGCGAATTTTTTGAAAATCTTTATAGCCACGAAAATGCTAAGGGTAATCCTGTTCTTGGGTTATATCTTTTTAATAAGCCTTGTTTGTTGATACGTGAACTGGAACTGGTGAAAGCTGTTTTAATTAAAGATTTCAACAAGTTCTCAAATCGTTTTACTGCCTCAGATCCGCATTCAGATTCATTGGGGGCTGATAATTTATTTTTCGTTAAGAATCCAGAATGGAAAGAAATACGCATTAAATTGACACCAGTTTTTACGAGTGGAAAAATGCGGCAAATGTTCCCCTTGATCGAAAAGGTAAGTGAGACATGGATACGGAAATACTTATACAATAATTGACATATATAAATATATATTTTCAGATTGGTTGCGAATATGATAAATATCTATGCTCACTGCCCGTAGATCCGAAAACCAATTCAACTGTAGTCGAAGTAAAAGATATAAATGCGCTCTTCTCCACCGATGTAATTGCTATTGCTGCTTTTGGTGTTCACGCAAATAGTTTAAGCAATCCAAATGGTGATTTCCGAACCAATGGCAAACGTATTTTTGAATTTACTTGGCTACGCTCGCTGGAATTTAAAGCAATGTCATTTTTTCCGAGTTTAGTGAAACTATTTGGATTCAAAGTTTTCTCTAAGGAGACAACCGATTTCATGAGGAAAACTCTGAATTACGTTATGGAAGAACGTATTAAATCGGGTGCGACTCGAAATGATCTGATTGATATTCTTATAAATTTCCGAAAACAAGCTGAAGCTGCTAATAAAGAGGATAAGAAACATTTCATACTACAGGGAGATTCTCTATTGGCACAGGCTGCCATTTTCTTTTCGGCTGGTTTTGAGACATCATCATCAACAATGTCATTTAGTATGTATGAACTTTCACGTCATCAGGATATACAACAACGTTTGCGTGAAGAGATACGTGAAGCCTTACAACAGAATGATGGCAAATTAACATATGAGATGATCATGGAGATGAAATATCTACACAATGTGATACAGGAAGTGTTGAGGTTCTATCCCCCCCTACCTTTCCTTGATCGTGAGTGTACGCTAACTGAGGGTGAGAAAGGATATTCACTGAAACCTTATTGTGATTTTGATATTCCAAATGGGATGCCGGTTTATATAGCAGCCTCATCATTGCATATGGATCCAAAAGTGTGTAGTTTGATATTTTACAAATTTTTAAAATATCTATCTATTTTTCTTTACAGTATTTCCCCGATCCACATACTTTCGATCCTGATCGTTTTGCTCCCGAAAATAAACACCGTGTTAATTTTGGCGCCTATATGCCTTTTGGCATCGGACCACACAGCTGCATTGGTGAACGTTTTGGTCTGATGCAGACTAAAGTTGGTCTTGCAAATTTCTTCAGAAATCATTATGTCACACCTTGTGAGAAATCACACAAAACTATGAAATTAAATCCATACGCTTTAATTATACAGTCAGAGGGTGGCATATATTGTAATATAGTTCGTGATCCATTGCTTTAAGAGAGTTTTGCGTTTAGCTTGAGTTCTTTTAGTTTCTTAGGTTTATTTTTGTATGAATCAGAATTTATAGTAAACGAAATTTTTATATATTTATGTGGCAAATGAATATAATTAATTTTATTATGTTTTATTTGAATTTGTAATGATGTAAAATTTAATGTACATAATTGAATTCGATCGAATTTTGTGTTCATGAGTAAGTCGCTGGCCACGTACTTCAGTCGTTCTGCTCAGATTTTTATCAGTTTTATAAGTCAGTAAAAGTAATTAGTTTAATATCCTGGCTATATTTGAATCTTTTATTTTGAACTCATACATTTTATTAACATAGTAAGTGAAAGCAGCAATATCGTATATATCTATTTATGAAATAATGATAAACAAGGTTTAAATGTCAATGTCGGATGGTATACTACCTGTTGCTCTGAAAGAGGGTATGGAGCAATTGCTACCGGGTTTGAAGACGATTTTCAATCAGTTTGGCACTCGCTCACATACCTCAACAATGTTGGTTGGTAAAAGAGCGCATCCGTAGTAAGTCGCTATTGTCACAACCTCTTTCTTCATTTCAGCATGCATACCAATGTTGAAAATCTTATAGAGCGAGCTCTCAACAGGAAAGAATGCACTACTGACGGTATGTGTAATGCAGCAGGTCAGTATGGAGTGGATCATTTTTTTTTTGTTAACTGGATACGCTCTATGCTGTCAAACAGACTTATGTTGGTTGGAGCTGGATTCGGTTAATCCGTGACTTACGGTGTGAATAGAGGATGTCCCCACACGTACTCTCTCCACTGCTGTGGTGTCTGCTGGTTAACTTTCGGCTTGTTTCCCTAAATGAGTCGGATATGTACACACAATTACGGGTAGATCGTGCTCTGAATATGATTGACTCTTCGTGTTGTTCAAATGGGCTATCGGTAGACCTTCTTAAAACTAGTGTTTTTTTTTTTGCCAGGAGAAGGAAAGCTGAGAGACCCATTTTACCAATACTTAGAGGAATCACTATTCAGCTATGCTAAGAAGTGAAATATCTTTGAATTATTCTAGATACTAAACTTCTTTGGAGTTCTCATGTTGAGCTAAAGATATCCAGGGCAGTGGCAGCTTTCTGTCAATGTATGGCTATTTTTGACAAAACATGTGGTCTATCACCATTAGACCCATCATCAGATTTCAAAGGACTTTGGCCATTTGTTGTATGGGAGCATAAATGCAATATACATTGGTATAACACTAGCTGGATTGTTGAAGACACTGATTTTGACCTGACAGTTCTGCCAATGCCATCCGACATAATGCCTACAGTTCCAGGTTTAAAAATGCCCTATACATATAAATCCCAGAAGGCTAAACCTGGTTTTTGCCAGAATCTGGGTTTGGAATTAATTGTAAGCGCATTTTCACCGACGGCTGCAAAATAGAATACAGTTCGGGTTTTGAGGTCTTCATTGAAAATGATGGAGTGTACTTTCACTTCTCTCTTCAGTTAGACGCTTCTGTCTATCAATGGACCAATCCTTACTTAATCCTTCAACTACATCTAAACTGGTTACGCATTTTAAGTCCAGGCTTGATTGTATTGGGAAAACATTTGATGCTTAATCGTAAATGGAAGAAACTGTTGCAACTGTGAAACTGAACTTTAGACAGACAAAGATCATGTTACCTGTTATCTCAAAGCGTCTAACAGAATTTCTGTTATCACTTTACAGAAAAAGCTCTAGGGCTTATAGTACTGTGTAAATCAAAAGCAATAAATCTAGGCATACCATACTTATTACGTTTTTATGACTTTTATTAATTTTTATTTTAAATAAAATGGATTTAAATTGTTCTTAAATGATCAAATTATATAATGAAAAACTTAAAAGTTAGAAAAAAATGTCCAAAAAAAAATTATTTAAGAAAAATCGAAGAAAAAAAATATATTAGAGCTGTGCTAAACAAAAGCAGCAATTTTATGATATTCCTTATTTTTATTCATTATCTCAGCTTGAGAAATGCCCTCTTGGATGCCATTTCCCACTTTTATTTCAAATCTATCGCAGTTCATCCCTGGTTTGGAAGTGGTACCCACTAGAGTGGTTCTTAGGCATATGGGGGAAATTTTTTATATATTGTTTTTACTCTACGCCCCCTAATTTTGTTCCTTTATGTGAAAAATGTAAGCAGTGAAAGTTTCGGGCAAAAAAATTTAAATTTAAATTAAAAATTAAGGACCACTCTAGTACCCACCCACTCTATGTTTCGTGGTTCCGAAGTAGGTTACAAGGAGTTAAGCTCGGTTGGTAGTGACAGCCCGACTTCGGCTTTCTCCCTTTCACCTCACATATTTTATGATTTGGCAGTTATATGCTAGATTTTCTCTGAGTCGGATTCCAGAGGGGCTACTCTGTAGTTCGATTCGAAAGGCAGTTCTATTCGAATGCCAAATTCGATTCGAAAAGGCACAAAATTAAATTTGAACGTCGAACAAATATTATTCGAAAATGTTTTCTAAAGTACCAATCGTTCGAATTCGAGTAAATTTTCTTTCGAATCGAACTACAGAGTAACCCCCCAAGTCGAAGAGAGAGAGAAGGAGAGAATTTCGTATATGAAATTGCCCACACGTTTGCAAAATATGATTGAATTTGGCATAGCAAAAACAATAGTGATGAAGTAAGAGTGATGAAGTGAGGGTTTCAGAACAGCAATCAGTTTTAGATGCCACTGGCATCATTATCTATAGTCTGGCAGTAGTCTTCATTAATTGTTTTTCCTTTGACCAGGTTTTTCTCATAGATAAAGTTTAACAAACTTACGTCTTTGAACATATTTCGACCACCACGTGTACACGAAAGTTCGTACTCCATGTAGTTTTCTTTCAATAACACTCAACGCAATTCCATCAGTTTTCCGTAAACTCTTTCCTTATAAAATTAAAAATTCAAAGGTTTTTATGATCAATTTTGAAGTTAAAAGATTAGTGTAAGCCTAAAACGGTAACTTATATTCTCCTTATATAATTAATAAATTGTTATGAGGCATGTTCATATTAGCTTTTGTAATTGCAAAATTTTCACAACATTGGAACAATTTGATTTGGCCATATTATTACAAATTACTTGCTATTTGTGGTCACCATATATAATTGAATTATTAAGCATTTGTTTATATATTTCTAAACTGCTTTGTGGTTTTGACAAAGTTCAATTATGGGCCAATTAGACATACGCCCACATTTAACCACTGATTATCCTTCGTATTTGTCTCAATAAATACGCATGAAAAAATGTAAAATTCTGTCAGTTCTAAAGTCTGTAGTCAGAAAAATTGTGCTGAAAATAAAGTGAAATAAATAAAAATTATAATACTTATATCTAAATATTAAATATTGTAATCATTAAAATGAAATTACCATTTAATTTCAAATATTTCGTGAGCCCTATGAGCTTATTACGAGAATACGCAAATTTTGAAATTTCTTATTTTCGTGTATCGAAATTTGCATTGAGCTTTCTAAATCAATGGCCTGGATATAAAAATTCATCCAGAAAATCTATTGTTTATATATCATTTAATATGATTACACAATTTTTAGTGATACTTGGTTCATTAAAATACTCAAGTGAAATATTTCAGCAAGATTTGGGTTTAGCTTTACGCGCCTTATGTCCGTGTATAACAATTTCGGTTTCATTTATGAAATTGATTTATTTAAATATATATCATGAGAAATTTGGTGCATTAATTTTTGATTTGAAGAACTGCTTGAAATTGGGTTTGTATAACAATTTACTTAGTAGTTAGAATTTATTACATTTGAAAGTAATGCTTACGATTTTTTTCATCAGATATAAAATGTTGTGATAAATCAAAAATGATTGCAAAATTCACCCGAATTTCTTTGAAATACACGCTATTACTTTTCATTTTCTCATTTACAACAAACGTTTTCTTTGGTCTTTCACCAATTATGAATTACTATGGATCAAAACTATTTTCTGGCACTAACTCAACCGTGACCGGAATAGATTTGGAGTTACCATTTCCATTAAGGTACATAAATAACTACATACTCATGTACATATTGAGTGCTCAAAAACCACAAAATTTTTGAATTTAGAGACCTAAATACCACCTTGATCAAAAAGTTCCCTGAATAACCACCGTGTGGCGCTCCCATAGTTCCGATTTGAGTTCTGTTTTTTTTTGTTAAGTTGGTACATCTGTTGTTGATATTCCCTTTAAATCTTAGCGTCATAGCTTGACATTTGCAAAACTTACGTAGCAAAAAGTACATCAATCTCTGTGTGTGTTGGCGATTTTTTACAATTTTATTAAATTGTATTGTATTAAATTTTGCGTAAAAAACGGAATTAATGGTGCGCAAACGTTGGAAAAGTGTTTCGGCAACGATTTTCTAAAGAAAACGGTCGTTTACCAGTGGCACGAGTAGTTCAAAAGTGGTCATGAGTCAATCGAAGATGATGAACGCAGTGGCAGACTATCGACATCGAAAACCGACGAAAACGTTCATAAAGTAAAAGAAATTCTGGTCGATAACCGCAAACTAACCATCAGAGGGTATTTTTTTTTGGCGTTATGAGGCGTTTGCGTGAAGCAATTCGCCGAAAGAGACCAGAATTGTGGACAGAAAACTCGTGGATTTTGCACCATGATAACGCACCGTCGCACAGTGCTATCAATTTTCGTAATTTTTTGACAAAAAATGCAACAAATACCATCCAACAGCCACCGAATTCACCTGATTTGGCTCCCTGTGACTTCTTTCTGTTCAATCGAGTTGAAAAACCATTATGGGAAACGCGTTTCAGCAGCCGAGAGGAAGTAATGGAAAAATCGCAGGAAACACTGATGGACGTACTGAAAACCGAATATAAAAAATGTTTCGAGGATTGGATCAAGCGCTGGCACTAGTGTGTTGCAGTCGATGGGGATTACTTTGAAGGGGACAATATAGATTTAGATGATAAATTAATTTACTGAATAAATTCCGGGAACTTTTTGATCAAGGTGGTATGTACTGCAAAGTCAGTTGATTGATGATTTCAAATACTTTCTTTCTATTTACTTAGCATTCCATTTGTGAAATATGATGCCAGTCATCATACCATTCTATTTAAAATTTGTTATATCGCTCCATTATTGGCAGGAAATACAACGATTTTTGGTTTCTCTGGGATTGATGGGAGTTTTATGTGCTGTTGTCTTTATCTTTCAGCCGCGCGTAATGCTGTATATCTTGATTTTCAGAAAACCTATAAACAATATGATTCCGTGGATGGTATCAACTTCTTCTTTTCCGTATACTTATGTATTTCATTTATTAATTTATATTTTTATTACTTAATTAGTTTTATCTCCTGCTCAAAATAGAGATTTTTCTATCAGCTTAAGAATGCTACTACATCGTCAATCTATATTAATGGAAATGTCTAAAAGATTAAGTGAATGGTATGCCCCAATAATAGTGACACATTTCTTCTTTGCCGCAATAAGTATTGGTATCTCTTCAATGCTTTTAATATCGTTGGTAAGTTGGGTTTAGTAATCAAAATAGTGTACTCGTATATGCAACAATCTACTGAGGAAAGAAATAATTTTTAGGTTCCAAGCTATAAAAAATCACAGTTATTCTTACAAAGTTACTCTAGAGCAGCCAAAACACTGACCGCGGGCAAATTCTGAGCATAAGCTCACACATATTTCATACGTGTAAATTGAGAGATCTCGTAAGTTGGCATTGAGAGTTTAAGCGAGTAATCCTTGTATCAGATGGTGCGCTGAAAAGCCAAGAATGTTAGGCGAACACGCATTAATGTGCTTCGTATGAAGTCTCAACTCCAACTGAAATGTAACTGCAAGACAGCAAGTTAATCATGTTGTGGTACATGCAGAATAAAAGAAGTTTGCTGTAGGGTTTTCACACCGACACTAGCGATCGTTCATGCACGTGCAAATGCACTCAGTCGATGTTGAATGCGCTGAGAGAAGGCTTAATATAAATTGGGAAGAAGAACTTTTTAGTACTTCACAGAGAAAACTAATTCCTTTCATTGCAATTTTCACAGTGTACAGCGAGAAATCTCTTTCGTAACGAATTCCCTTAGCGCATACACAGGCCCCAAATTTGATTGTGTGTATGTTTTGCTAGCACTGCTCTAGAGGTAAATTTGGAGTAAACCTAGAAATTACATTCAATTAAACAATTTTCGGAGCCATAAGTTTTAGCAAAATTTTACAATTACGGAATTTTATAATTACGGAATCTGGTGCTAAGTCAATAACAAATTAATCCTTTTTTGTGAAATTATTAATTAATTTGTGTGACATATATTTATTTAAGATTTTAATAAAGTCCTGTGAAATTGAAGAAATTGAGAACAAAGAATAGTTTTCTTTGATAATTTTCTCAAAATATTAGCGTGGCATGATTTGGACTTAGCGTACAAAATTACAGTTATTTGAAAATTTGCTTATGTTTTTAACAGGAAGAAAAAATTGCATAATTAAATCAATAATTTTCTAAATGAAAATCTATATTATTTTTTAACATTTCATACTTACATATATTTGCAGGCACAAGGATTTGATAAAGCAATTTATATTTTCTATGCTATCAGTGTTTCTACTCAACTTTTTATTTACTGTTCTGGTGCAGAGTATTTAAATGAAAATGTAAGACATTTAACTTTGTCAAGACTTCATACAATATTCCTTTTATACTAGTCAGATGATAGCTGTCGTAGCTGTTTCTTTTGTCGCGCATATTGAATAATCATCGCCGTGACAAAAGAAACTTGCATCCCTACTTGTTATACTAATTCTCTTGTTTGCCTTCGCCACTGTAATTTTTTGTATTTATTATAGTCGTAGCATGAGAAACATGCTACTTTACAACAATGTTAATTTGATTTTTAATTTTAACAACGCCACTTTGCAGTAAATTTTAATAAAAAACAGGACATTTTTGGTATCCATAAAATTTCCAAAAAAAAATTTAAAAATTGTATAAAAAGTATCAAATATCAAGTCCTCGCAATAGAGCCCCATAATTTTGGAATATATATTTTTCACTCGATTGCAATATAGCAAGACGAGTATCGTTATAATTTACCACTGTGTCCAAAACAAATGGTGACTTTCATTTAAACTTTACGGCGACTGTGAAATCATACAATTTAATTTCTATTATAGGTTGGTAGTACTATATCTGACATCTGTGTCAAATTTCATGTCAATATCTTTAACAGTTTCTGAGATTCGTTTATTTCCATCCAAGAAAGTGAATTAAGCGGTTTTCATAATGTAATGAAATGATTATTCTGCCGCAGAAACGTTGAAAATGTTACGGCAGGCCTTCGGTGACCGGTGAATGTTAAAAATGAAATTTACAAATGGTATAAAGAGTTCCAAGAAGGCCGAGAACGAGATGAAGACGAAAAGCGGGTCGACCATCAAAATCATCAATGGCCAATGAAATACCTGGTTGATACTATTTTAAAAAATATTTTGGGGATCAAATGAGTCATATTGTCTCGATTGGTTTTTGCTCTACGATAATGTGCCGTCTCACAATGCATTAGTTCTCCAAGATTTGTTCGTCAAAAACTTGACTTATATCATTCCGCAGCCACCGTATTTACTTGATTTACCACCATGTGACTTCTAGCTATTCTCTCGAGTCACCGATACTCTTTCGGGACACCGTTTCGGGTCTATAGAAGACATTTAACGTGAATGGCTTTTGTGAATTGAAGGCTATTTTTATTTATAAGATTTTCCATTTTATTAAAGGAATCACCTTATTTTTGGACAAAGTAGTATGTGGCAAAACCACAACATTTACATTAAAAGTAAACATGGGTTATCTTTTTCATACACATTTCGTTTTGTCATGGAAAACGAGTGAAAAAAAAATAAAACAAACCAAGGACGACTTTTCCAGTACGAATTAAACTAAATTTATGGTTAGTTGGCACACAAAATTAAGTTTTCAGTTCTGTTCCGACATTGCCAAGCTAAGTTAAAACCACCAATGCCGACTGCTTAAACAAAATTTAAGCTTACTATGAAAAAATTAGAACTAAATTAGTAATTTTTTTCTACAGACTTTAAATTTTGCTGATATATGTTATGACTGTCCTTGGTATAAATGCGATAAACATATTCGTAAATTACTTGTACTGGGTATGATTGGTAGTCAACGTGGATGTAAACTTCAAGTACCATTTTTTAGTCCATCATTGCAGGTTTTTCAAGCGGTGGGTAAAAATAAAATTTTCACATTTTTCTAGTTACTTAGATAATTATTTAAAATGATTTTTTTTATATTACAGATTATGCGTACTGCTGGCTCTTATATAACACTCTTGCAAACATTTGTGTAATGATTTCAAATGAACTATATAATTTAAATATTTCAAGTGTTATACTAGTATAATTAATCTACGCACCTAGTTGACATTTTTAAATGCACGAAAAAAAACTTTTCGGTTTTGAGATTTGATAAAAAAAAGAAAATTTAAAATCAATTCTTGAAAACGAATCTGAAAAAAGTTAAACTAAATATTTATTTTATCAATCAGAATCTTAATTGATATAAAAAAGATTAGGGAAGATTTCAAATTGATTAATAACCATTTTTATTAATCGAAAAGTTTTATTGAAACAATAAAACTAATTTAAGTGATTTGTATTCATAAAATCGTAAAATTTCAAAGTTTTTAATTGTACACATAATATACAATGACAGTCGTCGAGTTAGCCCCTCGACTTCAGAAAATTTATTTTTTTAATTAGAATAGTTTAGTAGTCGTTTGTTAGGGTTTTTTAGTCCATTTCCATCGTTTGTTAGAAACTATAAAAAAATATCATCCTTTACAAGTCTATATATAAACTACACTATGGTGCATAACTATAGCCACACCATTATTTCAACTGGTTCTAATAATATTTTAGAAGTATTTGTGGAAACAATTGTTTTATGTTGCGTTCTGTTCTGGAAAACATGCTGGGCATTTTCAAACTTTAATATTGTGTGTCTGCGACCATGTTCTTATTCTTGGACTTGAAAATCCATTAGTGGGCCCTATATTTCTGCAGAAATAGAAGCAGAACCGTCCTCAGCATATATATATATATATATATATATATATATATATATATATATTTTGCAGAATTCTTTCGACTACTTGGAAAAGCTATTTTCAGCATTCCATTGCGGCAAAAAAGTCTCTAAACCACTAAGGCACCTCCAACAAAATTATTTTTGAAAGAATATCGAAATTTTTCCTGAACACGAAATTTTTCTCGTCGGAAAAAAATTCCGAAAATAGGAAAATTGTTTAAAATGTCGATAGAAAAATTGTCAAAAATAGCAAACTTTTTTTCCAATCCGTTTCCCATTTTTCTCGTGTCAATTGAAGGCAGATTCTTACATGTTTATTCAATAACCTGTGCATGGCTTTTAGTTTTGCCTTACGATGTACGGAGGACGCTTCAAAACACGAGTTGCTGTCCATCGAGAGCCACGTTCTTTCGAAATTTGGTGTCTATTTTTTCTTGAATCGCTTGCTATGTTGATAATGGAGTTCACAAAGCATTGATTTTGGTTCTTGCTTTTACTTTCTGCCATAATTACTTTTGTTTATTTAAATAATTTGGAATTAGTCGATCACATCTGTTAAATTTATTAGTAAGCTCACAATTACTGAGACCCACGTCACTAAAGTAAGTAATTTTGCATTATTCCTTGTCATTTAAATAGACACCACGTGTGGTTACATACAAATGAATACTAAAATCTAGTGGCGGTGCTAGGATTTGGGTTTGGGGAGGGCAGATTTTACTACATTAAAGGATAAATATCAGACTCAATATCAACCAAAACGCAGACCTAGACCAAAAACTAGTGTAAAAATTTTATGAATATTCAAACCAAAAATACTAAATCAAACTAAAATTTAAGCACTTTGTTTTCAGATCGAAGTTCAAACCAAGAAAAGGACCGAAAATTAAAAGATTAATGAAACAAAACTGAGACCAAAATTCAAACTAAAACCATTTAGAAATTTAGGCGGAAATTGAGACCAAATTTCAAACTAAAATTCAAACACTTTTTCCCAAATCGAAGTTCAAACCATGAAAAGGATCAAATACAGATCGAAAATATTGACCAAAATAATACCAATTTCAGACCAAAACCGTGATTAAAAAAAAATAATATTTAAACCACGAATCGCACCAAAATTCCAACAAAAATAGATCGAAACGATACCAAATTCAGACCAAAACTCAGACTAGAAACCCTAAATTCAGACCGAACCCAAAACAAAATCAGATTAAAATTCAGACCAAAATTTAGACTACAACTCAGAATAATAGTTAAACAGACCAAAATTAGATAAAACTTTAGACTGAATTCAGAACAAATTAAACAAAAACTGGTCCAAAATTACAGCCGATTTTAGTCCAAAATTTACAACAAAAATCAGACCGGTTTCGGATCGAAACTCAGAACAAATCTCATATCAAAATCAAGCCTATTCAAAATTTCGACCGCAACTCAAACTAAGATTTAGATTAAAATTGGGGCTAAAAGGACTACAAATACAAATTAAAATTTAGACCAGAAATCAAATCAAACGCTAGTGTGACCAAGACTTGGGCTGCAATTTAGACTAAGAGTTAAACCAAAACTCAAACCAGAAGGATCTCAAATACTGACCGAAAGCAAATCAAAATTTAGACCCAACACGGATTAAAACTCAAACCAAATTCAGATTAACATTCAGACCTAAAATTAAAACAAAATTCTGATTTACAATCAAACCAGAATTCAGATCAAAAACGAAAAAGTTAAACCAAATATCGGACTAAAATTCAGTACATAATTCAACCCAAAAACTAGACCATTATTTCTAAAAGTAAGACATCTATAATCTAGAAATTTATTTTAAACCCTAAAGTTTGTTTAAAGGTAATGCTTTTCACTGCTGATGGCTTTTTTGAAACAATCGAAATATTTTTGAGCCTTTTCAAAAATCACGGTTTACTACAAATACAGTAAATCAAGATTGTCCCCCTTAACTTGCCATTAACATCTTAAGAAACGATCCCAGACTGACCAAAACTTTGTGTAAACTGAAAAAGATAACATTGCGGCTATAGTTATGCCCCAATAAAAAAAAAAAACAAAAATTATAATCGTAAACAAAAATTTTAATCTTAAATTAACTTATTTTTACTTCTCTTTCATATAAATTTATTGAATTCATTCTACAATATCTTAGAGAGATGCACCATAGTGTATTATAAATGGTTAACGAGTCTATCAAGTAAAATGAGTACTTTAATAATTTTTATAAATATTTGTTAATTAACATTTTAATAAAAAAAATTAGTAAACAGTTCATTATTTAAAAAAAATATTTTATTGTATTCAAAATATAAATTTCTCCTTTTAACATACTTTGTTTTTTTATCTAATTATATATATCAAAAATTCATTTATTTATAGTAAAGATTTCTAATTTATGCAAATATCAGTAAAAACGTTTCGAGTCATTCATATGAAATTGTTTCTAAAGAAATTTTGCCAAAAATAAACCACCTCCACTTACCAAAATAGTCCGAAATGCCCATTTTTACATTAAATTTTTAAATCGAATTTCAAACTGAAATCAGTTTTATAGAAATAATACTTTCAAATATTATAATTTTTTTTTATTTTAAATTGTACTAATAATTTCGAAAATGCTACTTTTCAAAATAAATGCAAAGTAAAGAAAAGCTTTAGTTAAATATTTTCTTTAACAAATCTCAAATAGATGCCACATTCTGATTCTAGCATAAATGATTTCGGATCAAATTTTATTTTCTCAACTGTCATTTCACATGTTTCAACTTTAAAGCTCTTCAAAATATATACTAAACCTAGTTTAACTTGCAATAGTCCCAGGCGACTGCCAACACAACCGTGAGGACCAGAACCGAATGGTATATAAGTCATTGGATGTATTGATTCAATTTTGTGCGGTAGAAAACGTTCGGGAACAAAACAATCCGGATTTGGCCAATACTATGAATATGGAAAAATAATATTATAAATTAAAAATGGAAAAAATTAATTAATACAAACTTTTGGATCACGGTGTAAGCCTAGTATCGAAATATATGCAGGCATTCCTTTTGGAATTTCAAAATCAGCATAAGAATTTAAAGAGAAACCGCTTTCATTAATACCCGGAGTGCATTCCCGATTAATAAATGCAGCTGCAGGATATAAACGTAATGCTTCACTCACAACCATACCAAGATATGGCATATTAATTAAACTTTCATATGATAAACCATGTTCCGATTTATCATGATAAAATTTAGTTTTAATTTCTGTTCGTAGTATACTTTGAATTTGTGGCGCTTTTGCCAATTCATAGAGTGTGAAACCAATTATCGAGGAAGATGTCTCAAATCCGGCCAAAAGAAATATAGCCGCTTGTGATGCTATAAAATCGGGATGCTGTACAAATTCATGTTCCCCATGTAGACTGCAGTCCTTTTTAAATGCATTCAGGAGTCCAATTAGATCATTATCGTTTTGCTGCGCTTTTCGTTCACGAGCTTTTATTATCGCATTAACATTACATCGCATATAGTTTTCATAGATTTTGGTAAATACTTTAGCTCTGATGACGCCGGCTAAGTGTGGCAGAAAAAATATGGTAAAAAAATGTAAAGCCTTTAGAGAAGTTGGTTCCAGCAATTTACGAGCTTGCTCACGTATCGTTGATTCACCATACTTTAAACCACACGCGTCAATGCCATACGAGAGCGTTGCGGTTAGATCGGTTGTAAAGAGTGCGCACATCTCTTTAACTTCGATTATCACAGTATTTGAATTTTCTAAAGTTGTCTTCTGAAAGCGACGTTGTACATAACGCTCTAATTCTTCACCGATTTTTATTATTTGCGGATACATTATCTCTTTCAAACGTCCGCTTGTGAATAACTCAGATATTTTTTTGCGACTTTCACGCCATATTGGATATTTGGCTAATGGTAGAGTAAGTGCTCCAAAAACATCATTATGTGGATCTGCTGCCTCATAACGATTTAAGAACATATTAAAATTTTTAATCAATATTGATTTAATGAGATCTGGATCGCGTATGATGAGTGCAGGTGTATGTAAAATGTAGATACCCAAAAATGGAGCGTTTGAAAGTGATTTTATATTGGCTGAATAGAGTTGTTTAAAGAGGTCGCCAAATGATATTCGCAGTAATAATAGATCTTTTAGATTCCCTAGGAAAGGTAATGGTTGAACGTATGGTATATTATGCCTTTTCCAATATGAGTATTTCCATTTCAACCAGATGTAAATTAAAAGCAACAGTAATGTAGTCAAGATTAAAAATGGATTTGAAATTATTTTATACATTATTATTGCTGAAAAAAAAATTAAAGAATGTTGTTAGTACACTAAAGAGATTTTTGTGCTCACTACAATAAGACCAACAATTGGTCAATTGAAAGCTTATTTCTTATAGATTTTTATACTTAACAGGTTAATAAATACAAATTCTAGTGTTCTACGCATTAGTAGGGTTACCAAACGTACTGTTTTGGGAAGTATTCAAACTTCATTTTAGTCTTTGAACTTCTGTTTAAGTCATTAAAAAAATGTACTTCATTCTTAGATTTGCACTTATTTCGTCCTTTTTACCTTGACGCGGTGTAGAGGCTTAGTTACGGTGATTCAATCTGGCCATGCTGACGGTAATAAGACTCTGAGTTTCTCGTCTCTCATTACTGGTAAGGTCACCCATGTCAAAAGGGCAGCTGATGAGTACGAACTAAGAGCTATTACCCCCAATCCAGGGTGTTACGTGACCCGTGCCCATTGGATAGTTTGCAGCCGGGGGCTAATACAGGCTGATACCTGTCTACCTTAGGAAATAACGATGGATTTATCGTTTAATGGGGTGCTAGCACGGCGGACTTCCTTTCCCCTTCCCTTTATTTCGGTCATGAGTATTGTCTTTTTGAGAAAGTGGTCGGCAAGAACCAGATGATGTCGTACAAAAAAACCCAGCCTCGAATCGTAATTCACCACTATCGCCATTTCGATAACGGATGAACCCCCTACCTCCGCTGGAACTGCTCGCTCCACAATATCTCCAGCGAAGTTAATAACTGCGGCAGGCAGTAGTGCGAAGCCCTTCCTTAAACTGGAGCCAAGCGCAACTATCCCCGCTAAAACAGTGCGCAGGCGAGTCAGCATTTCGACGGATAGCAATACCTGAACATTAGTCTTAATGCCGGGGCCCTGCGCTTCTGCCTCTACCATAGCCGTTCGATGTGCAAATACTTCAGCGAATAGCATCTCCGGATCCTTGACATCAAGACCCGGAAATGCTGTTTCAGCCCCTGCCCAAAAACAGAGCACTACTGCTACAGTTGCTTCTGCTCAAACTCTTCTATCGACATCGAAGGACCAGGGTAGACTGTCCGCCCAGAACTAACAACGATGTTGCCAAAGATCATCTCATCCGGGCGGTAATCGACAGAAGCAATATTAGCTATGTTTTATTCGCCATTCAGTTTAACATGTGCGAATAAAACGACCAAGTTGTTAAGTCTCTTTTTCGTTATTATGTTATTCACAATGAAACTGCTCAGCAGCTAGAGCTGAAACATTTTAATAGATCCCAGTCATTGCGGTCAAGCGCGGGCATTGCTTTTAGTTTTTACTCTTTATAAGAATATTTAACGATGATTTTAACTTATTTTCACTGCCAGACATTTCAAATTATTTCCTTTTCTGTTTTTTTTGCCAAACTGTCATTTTTCTTGTTTCGCTATTAGCAGTTCACAATAGAATTTGATGTAGTTGAACAACTTGTTAAGTATACATAACAGCTATTATTATACGTGTTATCTCTGCCGCTTTGTTGTTGTTTTCCCATACAATTATCGCTGCTAGTTATACATAACTAGCAGCAAGTGGCGAATAAAACGCAGCTATTGTTGGCAACATCTCTCAACAGATCTCTGATAGCCTGCTCGGATCAGAGATCTGTTTAGCTCCACAAATTGGTTATTGGAAAAGCGAGTGAAGTCTGGCCGGGTGCTAGGGTTGAGACTATTACCAGGGACGAGATCCCGAACAGACCTCGAACTAGGCGGATACCCTCTCAGCTCTTAAGGAACGGAAAAATTCTATACAAAAATGTTCTTAAGAAATGATCAAGAAAACTTTTATAATGAAATTTAATTTGAATCAGTTTCCAGTTTTACTTAATATTGTAATTGATCTTTGTGCTTTTTTGTAAACACTGAAAATGCAACATTTGAAATTATTAGCTATTTTAATCAAACAATTAAAGAAATGGATGATACACAAATCAGTAGTTCCTCTCCAGCTGGTATAGACTGACCCAATACTGTGTGTTTTAACGTTTGTTCTCACCAACTCTGTAATGACAGTTGTGATTCCAAGACATAATCCGTATTAAATTTCTTCTAAAATGAGTTGAAAAATATTAAAATTTTACATCATTGAATTATTTAATAAAACTTACCCATTACTCGTCCTTTTGATTCACTTCGGTTGCTTATTTTCTTTTTTTTCCAAATATATATTTTACAGCTTTTTATTCTTTTGTTTTGTTTTGATTCTATGTTTAACACACGATGGCTACCACGTAGATTTGCATTATTTTATGTTTAATTTCTTAAGGTGCAATGCAAGGTGAATTTATACAAGGTGGTATTACTAGTAACTCTCAAATTTGTATACACCGTTTTATGAACACACTCTACGAATTTTTAGGGTGCCAGGTAGGGCATTCAGCTGTTGCAGAAAAGTGTTGGAAATTCAAAATTAACTACAAATGATTTTTTATTGCTGATAATACTCCACTAAATACGAGGTTTGCACACTGAAATTGGCTTATAAGTTTGCGAGCACCTCGTAAATTTATTTTGTATGGAAAATGAAAACAGCTGATATACGCAATTCAAATTTGCGAGGTATACGAGGCATTTGCGAGATTTCATGGGGGCCACTTATGTATTTTAAATTTAAATTCAGAACTTTACTTTGATAATTTTGTTTATAATGTAAACTGCTGTCAGGGTTGGAGCACTGTAAAAAAAAAACAATAATATGACTGAAAATAACATGAAAATCAAAAAAAAAGAAGAATAAATTTTACTTGAAACCCGGGAAAAGAGACCTGAAATCAAAATAGAAATCCCTCTTTTTTCCCACGAAAAACACACACTAGTGGAAAAATTTATTCCAGAGTCAAAACGCATGATTACAACAAAATTTTCGGTGTTTCGACCCTGATTACAAGCACTGCTCCGACCCTGACAACACACGTCATTTAGCGTCGCATCATTTACAGCATATTCGCGTGATACAAACACCATGAAATGCTACATATTTCGACTTCTTAAACCTTATCGTTAACTTTAAGTTAACTTACTTTGATGTTTGCATGTTATTTTTTAAATTAATCTACTTTTTCAGGCACTGTTCAATATTTTTTTACTCTTCTCTTAACACACGGTCACGTAACACTCTCTCTGAACTTGGTATGACATGAAAAGTTTGCTTTCGTCATGACCAACAATACTGTATAGAAACTTAACAGACGCCATTGAGATATCACACCCCAACCATGACGACACTCCCCTACTTAAATGTTTTTGGTAATTTTTCATTAATATTTTAATTAGGAAAAACAATTTTAGAAATTTTATATAAATTTTTTTTATTTCTATTTGTGGAAATTAAAATGTAAAATTTTTTGTTAACTTTTTTGTTTTTTGAAAAAAATGCATTGAATAAAAAAAAAATGTGCTTCTTTTAATCTTATTAAGTCTGGCAACCCTAGGCATCAGTGATAAAAAAAAATATGGATATCTAGTTAAAAAATCTTTACTAATTTTTTTTTAAATTTTATTTTGACGTAAGTACGTAAATAGCATTTCTCCTAAGCAGAATATAACAATCGAATGAATTATTTAAATATTTTAAGTGATCTTGAAATCTAAGTGCATATGAATATGTAGATTGCATAAATGAAAGGTTACATTTTTGGTTCACTCGTCAAATATTCTATTCTCTTTATGTAAATTATGCTTCAAAAATCTCAATTAGAAGCTGTTAACGTTACAAATTTCAAATACAAAATATCAGTTTCTTCTGAAGCCTCAACAATGTTGAGTGCAATCTACGAGTTTAGCTTGGCGGCTTTAATTTTCATTATTACTCTATACATCTGGTTAAAATATCACTATGATTATTGGATACGTCAAGAAGTTCCACAAATATCGCCCACTTTTGTTGTGGGTAATTTAAGTGGCATGTTATCTATGCATCGAAGTAGTGCAGAGTTTATACGCGATCTTTATAATCATCCTCAAGCAGCTAATCGACCATTTGTGGGCATACATGTTTTTCATAAACCAGCGTTACTAATACGTGATCCCCTACTGGTAAAGAGGGTGTTAACGAAGGATTTCTCAAAATTTTCTAACAGGTAAGTGGTGCATGTGTTAGAGAAAAGTGTGTGACAATCTCACAGAAGAATTTCAAACATTGAAAACTAAAAATAGGTCTAGAAAATATTGTAGGTTCACGGGAAGCCAGTAATTGCTTACCTCTAATGATATCGTTTCCGGCCTGAAGCTTCATTGTAGCAAGAAGTCAATTGAAATTGAAAACTTAAAATTTCTTGCAATATCATTAGAGGTTAAAAGCTTCTGGATTGTTGCCCTACCTAATTTGGCTTCTCTAAAAATAGATTTGGAAACAAAATCCATTTTCCATTCATCTGTTTTGATGGGAAGAAAATTTAAATTGTTTTGGCTGAGTTTTTTCATATTTCAAATTTAAAAATCACATTATTTTTATTCTTTTAATTAGATATTCAAACTCGGACTCCAAACGTGATCCCATGGGTTCTCAAAATATATTCTTTTTAAAAAATCCCGCTTGGAAGGAAGTTCGCTTTAAATTAACACCATTTTTTTCAACTGGACGATTGAAGCATATGTTTCATTTGATAGAAGAGGTAAAAGGTTATTGAATATTTTGCACATTTAAAATGTTTATTCCTAAAAAGTTTTATGTAGCATTAACTTTTTTTGAATTGCGTTTTTTATAAAAATGACTGCTGTTTTTATTTTTTCGGGTTAATTCGAAGTTTTGGATCTATTAAACAGAAGTCCCTTGAAATTTTCATACTACAAGTAATTTTTTTTTTTTGTAAAATCTACCACACATTACCAGTTTAATTTAAACAGTTTAAAAATCCTACGAAATAGCTGGAGAATACAGTGACTTACAAAACTAATCACACAAAGGGATATTTTTGGGGCCAAAAATGGTGTCAAATTAAAAAGTAATATAATAGCTAAGTTTCTACTTATCCATAAGAATAGAAATGGAAACATATTTTAAAAATCAGATATTATTTTTAAGTTCCAAAAGGTCCTTTAAAGTTCCGAAATTTTTACCATAAATTAGAATTTTTTAAAATTTTTAGGGCAAAATTTTTTTCCAAATTCATCAGCTCTGTTGTTAGTATTTATGAATACAAACATAATGCCAAAAAAAATTCTAAATCGGATAATGTTTAAGTGGTTCAAAGTTTAGAAATTTCTACTATAATTTATACTTTTCATACAATTTTTGCTGAATTTCTAAAAACTTACAAGCTTTGATTATGTTGCTGCACTAATAAATATCCGATTTCAACAATTTTTTTGCATTGCGTTTATATTTAAAAATGCTAATAACAAAGCTGTAGAACTTGAAAAAATGTTTAAAAAATCTTGATTTATGGTCTAAATTTCGGGACTTTCAAGGCCCTTTTGGAATCTGAAGATATTTTCGGATTTCATTTCCACTTTTGTTCATCTGGATAAGTAGAAATTTAACTACGCTGTTACTTTTTGATTTGACGCCATTAGCCAAAGCTATTTCTCATATCCCAAAAATATCCCTTTGTGTGATAAATTTTTTTGAGTCAGTGTATTAGTCAAACAAATGAAAGTAAATATATGTCTACACATTCCCGAATTTTGCACACGGTCGTCAAAATATCCAAAAATCTCTAAATTTTTATTTTTTTTTTAATTTTTCATAAATATCTCCGTAGAAGAAAAGAAAAAACCATTTCAATCATTTAATTATTTAAGTAAAAATATAATTTTTTTAAATTGATTTAAAATAAATTTTAGGTCGGACGCAATCTGGATGTTTATCTTCTTAATCAATGCCTAGAAAATCATGAACCTGATTCATTTACGCTCGAAATGAAAGAATTGTGTGCACTTTACACCACCGATGTAATAGCAACCGTGGCATACGGGGTTGAGGCCAATTCCTTTAAATATCCCAATGGTGATTTTCGACGGAATGGACGTGAAGTTTTTCGCTTTAGAACGAAACGTGCACTGGAATTCATTATGGTTTTCTTCTTACCAAATTTGGTACCCTACTTTAGATTTAAAATTGTACCGCCAGGGACAACTGAATTTCTACGCAACACCATTAATCATGTCATGGAACAACGTGAGTTATCTGGAAAAACTCGCAATGACCTCATCGATATACTCATCGAGTTTAAACGATCATCTAAATGTCAGAATAGTAATAATGGTGGTGGACTTATTTTTGAAGGTGATATTCTAGTAGCACAGGCAGCACTATTTTTTACAGCAGGCTTTGAATCATCATCTGCGACCATGTCATTTGCTCTATATGAATTGGCAAAACGTTTAGATTTACAGCAACGTTTACGTGAGGAAATTAAACAAGCATTGATTGAAAGTGAGGGTCAAGTTACACAGAAACTTATCGATTCCTTGGAATATATGCAAATGATAATTCATGAAGTTCTGCGTCTCTATCCGCCACTACCGTTTCTAGATCGTGAGTGCACTGTGGATGAGGAATGCATGGGTTACTCCTTGGAACCATTTAATAGCTACTTTGTGCCACATGGTATGCCCATTTATATTCCAGTTTATGGATTGCATATGGATCCAAAGGTAACTTATAATTTTTCGAAGAATATTTACTAACTACAATATTTTTAAAATTCTAGTACTATCCAAATCCAAAAAATTTCGATCCTGAAAGATTTTCACCTGAAAATCGTAAACATTTAATACCCTACACCTATATGCCTTTCGGTTTGGGACCACACGGCTGTATTGGCGAACGTTTTGCCATGTTGCAGACGAAAATCGGGCTATTATATTTTCTACGAAATCACTATGTCGCTATGTGCGAACGTACTAAACCACAAATGAAACTGGATCCCAAGGCGGTAATCATACAAGCTGAAGGTGGTATTTACCTGAAAATTATACGTGATCCTTTGAATGTTTAATAGTCTATTCGAATTTCCGTTTATTTAATATCCAAGTTTGGTTTAAAAATATTCGCTTTTGAGCTTCTCGAACGTGCGTGGCAAACTAAAACTATCTACATGTATTTTACGATAATTTTTTAGTCAACAAAATATTTTCCTTACCTGTACTTATACTAAATATTTAAGCCAGAATTAGAACTTTCACATTCAAGTCTCTTTAATAAGATTGAAATTGTTTTTTATCGTGTCTCGCAACATCGCGAGAAAATTTGTTTTCAATAGTGTACATTGGAAAATTATTACTAAATTTATTGCATGCAAACAAAAATAAAAAAAAAATTCAAAATCTTTTTTATATGTAGAGATTTTGTGCAATATCATTTTGTTGGCAGTTGCATGTTGTGCACTGCAACGAGGAATATCGACACGTGTGAGCACACCCTTGTCATAGCCATTGTGTGCTCGAATTAATTTATTAAATTTTTGCCAATCATAATTTTAAGTTTACAGTTAATCACCAATCAATTTAACTTTCGATTTGATATTGTAACTATTTTTCAGTATAAAATGTTAAAAATTATATAATACTATAATATATATATATAAAAAAAGGTGAATATTATTTGGACCTTGAATTTTTTTTCCTTATTTAAACTGTTTTTATGCTGTAATACATACAGTGCGGAGCAAAAGTGTGCGACTATTAAAAGATGACAAAAATTATACTACAGACGAAATTCAGTAGAAAATCAAAGGAAAACTTTTGCTCTGGGACCATTTTTGTATAACAAAGTGGAAAAACTTTACAAAACTGAATGCAATTTGAAAGTAAATCTAAACATAGACATAATAATGTGATCCTGAAATTTTGGGGCAATATGTTCTCAGTTTTGATACAACGGTGGTGCAACAGGATAATAACCACAAGGATAGCAACAAAAGAGACTTGAATTTAAGAAATCGAGAAAGTTGTATTGTTGAAATGGTCCCTACAGTCATTAAATCCTAATCAACGACTCGAATTTTCTTGTTAAGTTAACAGAAAAGCAATGAATTAATTAATTTTGTTTTTAAGTAATAAAAAGCACTGGAAAATTAATCATTTTAACATAACATAATAATAAAGCTAGAATTTTTTTTATATAGGGAGCAATTGGCATCGGGTTGAAAAAGGCGTCGTCGATTCGACGAAGATGGACTTTTGTGTATAAAAAATAACAAGTGCTGTCTAGGGTTAATAGAATTGAATTTTGCTATTCTTTATCAAAAATTTAATTTTTCTTAAATAAAATTGAAATTATTAAAATTATTTAATTAATGAAGATCTTAAAACGTAAGTGACGATTTCATACTAGCATGTAAGTATTTTTGATTTCATAGCATATGTAAAAATTTGCACACTTTTGTCCCGCACTGTAAATGTGAAGATTTCCTGTAGATCTATATTAAAAATGTTTTTTCTCCGATTAGGCGTTATAAAATTTCTAATATCAGGTATTTGGTTGTTACGTAAATGTTTTCCTATTTGTTATATTTCTAGTAAATCGTAAATTATTTTGAATAATACAAAATTAAAACAAAAATTCTTCACAAATAGTCCAATTTACTGAAAAACAGTAAGTACTAAGAAGTACGAGTACATCTACCCGACTCACAGTGATTCGTCCCATAGACAAAAGTTGATGGAATCAAAACCTAACAAATTTGGCATCACTTTACAGGTAATGCTTCTACTAAGAATGAGCCAAAAAATCTTATCAAATATTTACTGTGGATGCTCAAAGTCGATTGATTCATCATCATCAAATTTTATGAATTTTATAGTCCGTTGTTAACACAAAATATTTTCACCCAAACCTTATTTCAAATTTCTGTTCCACTTTTAAGACTCTCACAAGATTTGTATTGAATTTTTTGGTCAAATTGAAAATACGATTTTTGAATGTATTTCTCAACTTTTTTTTTATAAATATGAATCCCTTTAAAATAAAGTTTTTTCTATTTTAACACTCTTTTTTGTATATCCTTTTTCGGTGATAAGTATTTAAAAGAATTGCACATTTTTTTTTCTTGGTAAATTTTCTTAGATTTCTTTACATATTTAGAGTTCTTAGAAAATAAACTGTAATACAATACCAAACTGAATTCAGGGAAAAAGAGTGCCCGATAACAATGAAGTTTACACGACAATTCAATCGGAGTATTGACAATATTTTATTTACAACAAACGTAGGTAACTCCAATATGTAGCAAGGCATCAAAAACATTTCTAAATATGTATATGTGCATATACAAAAACATACATAGATCCACTTTTTATAAGTGTTATACATATGCAATAAACATATCATTTTTAATTGCCGCTTTTTCAATCAATGCCTACATAAGTTAATTCCAGTTTACTTAACTCCACACAACAATTAGTTTTAGGGGAGAATGGGGCAAAGATAGTAATGTAAGACATTTATGGCTCTAGAAGATTTGAATAAATTTCGGCAAACGAATGGGATCGATGGAAAGTCTGTTTAGTTGACCGCTGCCCGTTTTAATGCAACTTACAATATTGTAGATATTAGGTCCGTTCCCGTACTACATCGCGGGTGAACGCGTTCGCCCAAAACAGCCCAGAAAGCGTTCCCGTACTCAAAAAAAACTTGCAAATGAGAGCAGAGATGAGAGAGTAATTGTCTTCTTCTTCTTGCACGAAATAGCCCGTTCTTTTTCTTCGGGTTAAAATGTTCAAAGTGTCAAACAATCAGCTGTTTTGCTTTTGTGAAAATATATTGAAAATTTGAAATTAATAAATAAAGAATTTTTAAAAAAATAAGAGTTATTTAAAATGGAAAGTGTTTAAAAGACATTTGAAAATTAATTAATTTTTAACTACATTCTCCACAAGTTTTTTTTTTTTTTTTTTTTAAAGGACATTGGGGTAGCGCACTACCCAACAAATGGCTCTTCTGAAATTCAGCTACAGATTATAAATCATCAGCTGATAACGACATCTATATATTTAAAAAAGTTATAACATTTTGTTTTATGGAATCTACCGAATCAGAAACATCGACAACATTATAGAGGTTGTTAAAATCACGGCAGGCACGGCGGAACGGCTCATTGTCTGAATAATTGGTCTTACAAATAGATAACTTGATAGGAATATAGAATCGAGTAATACAATTTTGCAATAAAACACACGTTACTCATAATTCTTCGGCTTTCAAGAGTAGGTAAATTCAAAAGCTTTAATCTGTACTCGTAAGGTGGAAGATTAAACGGTAAATCCCACGGCAAGGATCTCAAAGCAAGAACTGCTTTTGAACTGATTCCAATTTGTCTATATAAATCTTATATTGAGGACACCAGATAGTTGATGCGTATTCCCAAATAGGTCTAGCCAATGATGTATAAAGCGACTTTGTGACTTATGGATCGTTGAGTTAATGACGTAATTGTCTGTTCAACTTCTGACGCTGTAGAAGCTGTATAAACTTTATTTTTTGAATTTAACTGTCGTTAAAATTTGACGTTTTGTTTCGTGCAAGAAAAGAGGTTTTGTAATATTTTGAACAAAACGATGCTTGCTACTAGAGTTCGACCAATTGATCGCCATGGGCATCAGCTTCAACTTAATATTATGGGAATGACATCGGTTCGGTATCGGTCAAAAACTGGTGGATCATTTAGCCGGAATTTATAGCAAAACAAATTATTAAAAAAAAAATTTAACTTAAGATTTCATGTGTTTCAGTTTCCATTGTCTATATTTTAATGCTATTTCAAATTCTTTTGTGTTTTTTTTTTCAGTTTTGCTAAATTTTAAAATATTTCATTAGAGATAACATCAATCTACTATTTAGGAAAGAATCATTTAAGTTTACTTTTGTTTGCATTAATATTACATCAAAATAAAACTTTTTTACATTGTTTATATTATCATCGGCTGGCAAATGATCAGTATTGGCATTGGCATCGGTTTCGGCCAAACATTTTCCCATAGCTGATCAAAGGTACTGGCATCGGCTCACCAAAAAAAAATCATAATCGGTCGGACTCTACTTACCACACTTGCGCTCTAATCGAATTCAAATTTTTACTATTATTGTCTGCTGTTACGATGAGTCTGCATTGGTAATGGAGCTTTTCTTGAACGAACCATTTAACTGCCAAAGCCAAATACTATCTTTACCCATTAACCATCTATGGCTCAGTCTCCCCTAATTATTTATTTACAGCTTGGAAACATAACGTTTAAGACAATGCAACTGGCGCAAATCCAGAATTTACCAAAAGGGGGCTGAATTTTATTTTCTGTTCAATTTTATTCCTTTATGAACTACGAATTAATGAAATCTTAATTTGTATAAGGATCTGAGAAAAATAAAACAAAATGAGACTTTGTGTGAGACATTACTTGGAATATTGTCACACTAAATGTTCAATTTACTCAATTCTATTTAATCAATTACATTTAAATATTTTTTTACTTAATTAGTTGAATGACGTTTACAGTAAAATCGATTGATGGTGTTGTGCAAATGTCAGGTGTAGAGAGAAAGTGCAGGTATAAAATACGTAAAGAAGTTTCATATATCGATATATATTACATTTAAATGTAGACTTGTCACTCGCGGCACGATCGTTAGCCATATTTTGCTTGCAGATATAATACCGTTTAACCAAAAAAAGATGAGAGAAATCATCGCTAAGGTGAATTTATGTAGAAGGTGATAGCAACAGTACAACAAATTTACCACGGCAAGTACAGCAGGGCTCTGTTATTGCGGCCATAATGGCGGAACACTCTAAATATCAAAATCAGCTGATGAAAGCGGTAGAGCAATACGACAGTGACAATACATCTTTGTTGTTGCGGCCATTATATCGGACGTAAAAAAAGTAAACAAACAATCAAACGTAAACAAATTTTTGACAAACAGCATTTCTCACCACGAAAAAAATGGAAGAGATCAAGAGAACAAGAAAGTCAAAGAGCAAGTTTGTTTTCTTTGATGTTGTTCTCTTGATTGTGTTTTTTGACGAAGGAGGTAAGATGAAAGAGGGGTGGTTTAACATCTAACTCATATTTTCTCGCATAAGAAATATATATATATATATATATATATATATATATATATATATATATACATTTTTAATACTATACTATATATATATATATATATATAGTATAGTATTAAAAATGTTAGATGCTCAAGAGGAAACTGTAGGGTATCAAGGGAAACTATGCAATAATTTAAACTATAAAAAATGCAGGATTTGACCTCATGATTTAGATTTGTCAGAAAAGTTTTCGTAAATGTGTATTTTTAGAAACACAGTCAACGCTCGAAACCGTGAACTAATAGAAACAAGGGTGTTCACGAGATTGTTCACTTTTGCGATTTATTATTATTATGCAGCACTACACCAAACATATTGGATAAAAAAAAACAATTATACGCATCACACGCTATATTAATAGAGATAGTCCCTAGGAAGTCGAGCTTTAACCGTTTAAAAAGTTAAAAATCTTCACCTTAAATATTTATTACCTTTTTTCTTAGGTTCTTATAGTAAATATACCTAGAGGGTTCCCGAAACTACTAAAATCATGAAAACTGATACACAATTTCTAAGAAATTTTGTTCACGTTTTAGAATAGTCAATGGAAGAAAGAATTTGTTACGTTATTGGATGTTTCCGTTAGTGGATGTTCACGATTTCAAACGCTGACTGTATGCAAATTTTGAGTTTGCATAGCTTATCAGTTTGCTGTAGTCTCAAAGTTTGCTGAGATAGTAAAAATATATTTTGTAGGAATTGCCAAAGGGCACGAGGGAGCGCTGAAGCCCCTACAGGCCTTTGAATCCATCCGCCACTGCAATTCAATATATGAACAGTGAAATTATTGTAAATTTTGTTTACAATATTTTTATTAATAAGTCTGATCTTAGCCCTAAGCAATTTACAATTCAATAACACTAGCTTACACTAAAAATGTTCATTTAATGAGAGGGGTTTTTTTATGGATTTGCTCCCACTGAATTCGAAAATCAAGGTTAAAATTTTATTTATAGAGCAAGTTTTGAGATATTATAATTTTAAATTTTTTGACTTAAGAACAATAAAAGCCCTACTGAGCCAATTATCACCGATTTGCTGAAAAACTAGGTGCATTTAAATTTTTTTCCAACAATCTAGGAGACGTAAGTATGACGGGCACGCCGGGAGATTTCAACAACAAATTAAAACCATTGAACGGCGCTATCAAAGAAAAACAGACTTTTTCAGCGTTCTCTATTTTTCCGTGTCCACGAAATCAATTGTAAAATTTGATTACTTTTTTTTGAAAAAAATTCGACCAAATGAAAAAACTGCAATAATTATTTCATAAAAAAAGAAAAATTTAACCGTGATTTTCGAAGTCAGCGGTACACGCCAAATTTGAAAGAAATTTTATAAAAAATTGTTCCAAGTTAAAAATATGAAAAAAAAATTATTTTGTAAACAAGTGTAATTTGACCGAGAATATATTAATGCAATTAGCAATTAAAATTGCATTATGGAAAAAAATACATACATAAGTGAAGCATTAAAAATAGAAAATAATATTTTTAATTCAGTTATTAACTAGTTAATTATAAAATTCTATTTTATAGTAATCCCCGTTGTTTTCTTATGATATAAACTAGTGATGTTACAGATGTCTGCAATTTCATTCACTATATGCGAAACATTCACAACTTTTTTATTTTTTGTTGCGAATATACATATATAATAACCTTTTCACACGGACAAGGCGTATTTAACAGGTTGAAGTCATCTCAGAGAGTAAAAGTTATAATGTCAAAAATAGCTTCCGTTGTGAATATTAAAAAATTCGAATTTTGACTCTACACTCTTGTTTATTTACATTTTGCACTGTTTTGACACTACAAAATCTGACTCTTCAAATAAAATGAGAGAGTTCTCAGAGCTGACTTCACCCTGTTAAATACGCCTTGCACACGGAGTTTATCGTTCTCTTACACAATTTCATTTCACAGTTAAATTTTATTGTTTTTTTAAAATGGCTAATAAAAGTGGTGTTATTTTAATTTAAATTGTTTTTATATTTATGATAATATGGCGAAAACAATAGAGAAGTTTGCCGAAATATGTGGAGAATACGGAGAATATTGCAAAAAGGGTAAATTACATATGGAGAGAATAGTCGAATTGTAAAAACAGCATCCAAGCCGAATTTATACTAGGTGAAGTTAACAGCAGCTTATTATTCTTCTTTCTTCGTAGCCAATACTACAGGCTGACAAAATCATTGGTTACTTTTGATTGTTTGTTTAAGTTTTTTCTCCATTTTTTGACATTCTCTGCATGCCGTAATTATGGCTGCATCAACATTGTGTGTTGCTATTGTTTTGTTGTACGGCTGATTTTGACATTTTATGGTATCTGACGCAACAACAAAGATACGTTGTTTTTGCCAAGGTGAAATTTTTGTAATCTTGCTTTCACCTTATGCATGATTTCACTATGTCAACAGCTAATGCTTTTAACCGCTGCAATCTCATCTTCAATACACATGCGATTAACTTAGGAAAAGGTACAAACGTACTTGCTTTGTATTAAAATGTAATATGAATATTATTGTACATTTTCATAGGAACGCACAAAATGTTTCTGTGAGATTCTGCAGTTTCGTTTTCACTTCAGCACTCGTCACTACAAAACCCTCTCTACGCAACTTCAGTGGGCAGTAAGGATTACGATGGTATTTTGATTACTGCAATCATAATCAAAAAAAAAAAAGAAGTACATATGATTACGATTGCAATAATCAAAACGTAATAGTAATCCTTACTACCCAGCTGTGTCCCCGACCATATCTCCGCCAAAAGTTGTTATGCCTTTCGGACCACACACTAATTTTTTTTGTACCTTATTTTTTCCATTAAAAATAAATAAACGTTTTATATTTGAAAGGTATTTTTTATAGTGATTTTTATACCAATACAGAGTTAGTTGTTTTCGATTAGTTGCGCAATTTCTACACAATTTCAACGAAATCGAGGAAGGCAACTCAACTTTTTTGGCATTTATTTCTATAGCGAAATTGAGCAATTTCAGTTGAAATTGTGAAAGAAGCCGAAACTGTTCAATTTGGGGTCCGTGTGAATAGGCTATAATAAATGTTTAACTTGGACAAACTGCATTTACACAAATTTTCTCAATTATATTTGTGAACATGTTTGCTAAGTTTCTTATGCAAATATTTTTTTGAAATCGATGTTTAGTACTTCAAAATTTAAATTCATAATAAAAAATTTGCTTCCCTGTAAATTTCTACATTTGGCACTTAACACTAGGGTTCGAAATTTTTGATTGAAGTATAGATACCAAGTATGGATATCAATATGGTTAAGAGTATCGACGAAAAAGTATCGATACTACTTAGTATCGAATATATTAAAAACGTATATTTAATAAGAAATTACAATAAGTTTATATCCAAATTATATAGCTCAGTTTTTTTTCCGATATAAACAACAACAAAAATTAAATATGTAAACTGTTAATTTTAAAAAATTCAATATTAGCAGCTTTTTTCATACTCAATTTAATCGGATTATGTTATACATGAAATAAACGCACTTGGTTCAACTGAAACTACTCAATTTCTCACTACTTTTCTATAGATGGCGGTTTTAATAAAATTCGTCGGCTGATATTTTTTTTACATTTTAAATAATTTTAATTAGCATGGAAGTTTGGAACTAAATAATGGTATCGATTTTTTTTTTAATATCTCAAAACAAATTTATTTGCTGTTGTTTTTGAATGCCAAATTTGAAGAAGAAATGTTGTTAAATGGTGAAGATATTGAAAGTACCACTAAGTTTTGCAAATAAATTTAAAGAACCGCAGCCTCTATTAAAATAGAACGTTGTTTTGTATTAAACCCAAGACAGGAACTAGCTTTCACTTTTGTTCAGTTATTATTTTTGTTATATGTGCACAATGAGATCTAGGTCTTTATCCGGTGAGGGAAAAAACGCGTCTATTTATTTTTTACAGAAAAAAAATAATTCATTCGATTGAAAAAGTTTCGTTTCGAAAACAAACAAAAAATACTTATAACTGGTATTAAAGCAAAGCACCTGACTGCGCTACTGGGCTGTGGTGAGAATTTACAATACAGTTGCGCAATATATTAAATATGCCGCCAAGCCATTAAAAACATCACAAAATTTCCTCTAATTTTGTTCGTAAATGCAGTGAGTTTTTAAAAGATGTTGCCAAACTTTTTTTCGGGAACTGTAAAAATTGAAAAGCAATTAATAATGTAGTTCGTTATAGCTTCTTCTTCCTTTTGGTTGAAGTTAAACCGCCATGTTTCACTCAAAGTGTAATTTCTTACGCATTAAAAATTAAAAATCTGTTCTTTTATTTATTACTTAATTAAAAAGTTCTACATAGTAGTAATTATTGTTGTTTTTCGATCATATAAACGGTCATTGACAAGTTTCAAGTGTACGCCACCAGTACACTGTAATATGAATGCCTTCGGATTGAATTTCATCTCCTTCAAAGTCTTCTCACATGGTGTTACATAATGATTTTTGAAAATATGTACCAAACCAATTTTAGCTTGTAAGAGACCAATGCGGCTGCCAATACAATTATGTGGACCAGCACCGAATGGCATATATGACATGGGATTAATGGATTTTCTATTTTCCTTGGAGAAACGTTCAGGATCAAATGTATCTGGATTGGGCCAGAACTAGAAATAAAAATTAAATTCAATGATGTAAATTTCATAAATGTTTTGAAAGCAAATCCACATTCCAGTTCAATCTATTTTTACCTTAGGATCACGTTGCAGACCATACACAGGAATATAAATGGGCATACCATCAGGTAGTACATAGTCGTTATAGGGTTTAAGTGTATGTTCTGGTTCCCCTTCTTTGTGCATGTACTGACGATCCAAGAATGGTAGCACTGGATAAAGACGCAAGACCTCATCCAACACCATATCCAAATATTCCAATGTATTCATTTTATCATATGGAATTTTACCATCACCCTCCAAAAGAGCTTCGGAAATTTCTGCTCTCAAACGATTTTGTAAATCAGGTTTTTTAGCTAATTCATACAAAGCAAACGCCATTGTTGAAGAAGAAGTCTCAAAACCTGCTGTAAAAAATGTTGCTGCCTGTGCAACCAAAAAATCATTATTTCTAGCAAAATGTTCAACATTCTCTTCGAGTGCTGCCTCTTTTTTGAATGCCACCAAAATATCAATAAGATCATTACGCAGAGTCCCACTACGTTCACGTTCAAACATCACATGATTGATGCTATCGCGAAGAAATTTGGAGAATTCTTTGCTAAATAATTTCACACGAAGGTTTTTCACAAATTGCGGAAGGAAAAATGCCACAAAGAAATCTTTAGCACGTGATATTGTAAATTCAAACAATTTTCGCCCCTGCTTTCTGAATTCGGCATTTGGATTTTGTAAACTATTAACGCGTATCCCAAATGCAATTGTTGAAATCATATCTGTAGTGAAGAGCGCACAAATGTCCCGAACCTCAGCAGTAAATTCATTTCCCGTGTTAGCACGAATAACTAAATGTTCCTCCAATTCAGTAGCGACCTGTTGTAGTAAGTAACGAAATTAAGGTAAACAAATTAATACTACCAATCACAATGCAACATTATTTTATATAATTCGTATTACCTCCAACATTAACGGATACATTAATTTTATTTTTCCAGTTGTAAATACAGGAGAAATTTTTGCTCTAACTTCTTTCCAAAGTGGATTCCGTACAAAGAAAAGATTATTCGACCCTAATGCATCTCCATGTGGATCACAAGCAGAATAGCGATTTGAAAATTTATTAAAATCTTTTATCAGTACTGATTTTACAAGTTCCGGTTCACGTACTATTAAAGCTGGTTTATTCAATATATAAATTCCAACCGCAGGTGCATCGGCAAAACGTTGATCACTATAGATTTCCGAAAGATACAGACCGAAACTTTTATGCATCGTAAAAACATCTTTGATGTTCCCAATAATAGGTAATGGTTCCACAAATGGTATATTTTTACGTCGCCAATAGTCGTTATTATGTTTAGACCAAAAATAGATTACTGCAGTGATACCAGCGATTAAAAATAAAATTTCAGCAGCTGCCATTGTTATCTGTATTAGTAAAATCGAACACAAAAGTTGATAAAATAGTATAAATATTTATGTATTATTGAATGCATATAATTTTATTAACCATTAATATTTTTTCTTCGGTTTGAGGCTCTGGAAGAAATCTAATTTGAACTTCAAGACAGCTATCTTTTAACAATCAGTTAGGATTTTGGTATAAACTTATTTAATACTGAGTTGATCAAAAAATAAACTAGACTACGATTGAATGTACATAATACTCGCTTCTTCAATCAATTTTTCATCTATATCCATTTTCCACTTAATAAAAATTTAAACAGTAGCTCTGTTCACGTACTTTTCCATCAAAAACTTTCAGGGGGAGAGTAAAAGAATGATTGAGAAAAACATTGTCATAAAGAGAAACTTTTAGAAAAAGTACGTGAACAGAAAACGTTGTTTTGACAGTTAATTTTTAGCGCGAAAAAAATATTTTGCAGTTTTTAATTTAATTTAAAGAGTAATTTGTGAATTCATTTCGTGTGGCACACTCGCATTCACAAAAATATACATTTTCAAAATCACAAATTTACTTTAACAATTTTAACACAACCAAAATTATTGTTGACATTTTTATATTTGACAGCTGTTTTTTTGGCAGCTGAAAATTTGTGAAAGTATAAATTTTACTTTCAGAAACTTTCAACTATTTTTTTCTCTCTCATTGAAAGTTTTTCGAGTACGTGAACACTTTTCCAGTGAAAACTATTAACAATTGTTAACAATTTTTTGTAAGTGAACAGACCTAGTAATTGTTGTTAAAAATTTTCATAAATTAACGTATTTCTGCGGCAATTGTCGTTGTGTTGCAGTGTTGCAACTAATGTGCTTGTATTCATAGACCATGAACACAAAAATGAAAGGTGGAATTAAAATTTTTATATTTCTTCGTCACTTTTTCCTATGCTCGTAAAAACAGGTTATTTTTCCCGCAAAAAACACGAAATAAATATTAATTATGTGCTTTAAATATGTACTTAAAATTACAAAAAATAAAATAAAAACTACAATCTCTAAAGAGAATAAAATATCCTTAAATTTTGATTGTTCTCCGTTTTTTTCAATTTACTCCACAATAGCTTTTCTGATTTTGACTAAAAGAATTTCATGCTAAACCAGCACGACTAACAATAGCAATCAATCTTTCTAAAGTCTATGTTTTTTTTTTTTCAATCGTTGAAAGGTGCAAATCTCCAAAAGACAGTGGATGCTCCAGCATTTCCAATAGTGTGAGATTTCTACTCACTAAAACCACCTTCGTGTGATCCACTGTTCTATTTGGTCTCTAGGGAACTACTAATTTAAACATTACTTCGTAGGGTAGGATAAAGTTTATGCCCTTCTCGTCATAGTATTGGAGACTCCAATATTTCATTATGCATCTTGTTTGCTCATCTTTTCGCATATGTTCCATTACGTCAGTTATTATTTTACCAGCAGTATTCCATGCCACTTTCGATGTCAACATAAATGTAAATATTTTAAACGACGTAACTTCCTATTCAATGTGTTGTTTTAGGATAGTCCTAACGTCATAAAATCTCACGCAATCTCGCAATACATGCTCTACATTTGCCACTTTATGCTAACAATATAAACAATACGTGTCATCCGCGTGTTTATATTTGTGGAGATATTCTCGAAAACAGCCGTGACCAGTTAACCATTGGGTATGAGTGAATAGGCCCAACGTCCTTTTGCAGAAGTCTCCCACCTTTTTTGACATTCGTCCATGCTTTGTATTTTAATGAGTTCGCTCTCCTACCTGTTACGAGTACTTCGCAGAGCTCCTACTTCTTTTACAGCTATATCTATAGGCATTCTGCCTGTGATTACGTTTGCAACATCATTTGATATATTACTCAACGATGTGAGTCTATGCGCCGTCACTACTCTTTTCATGTAGGATTTGCAGGTGACGTCTTCTGACAATATGGCATAAGTATCAAGATGTTTACACTTGCGAGTAGCTTTCTTATTTGCTGCCTTAGTTCTCCGGTATTTTTCATTAGTCTTGCCAGTGCTGTAGGCGCTTTTGTTGCTTTGTCACCAGCGTACTGTAAGTGTTCTTTAGAACTAAGCCTGTGGTCTAGTATGACTCCAAGGTGCTTGCGTTGTAGTCTCGATGTTATTATGTGGCTCCCAATCCTGATTTCCAGTCTCTCCACCATTTTCAGGCTGTTCATCAACACGGTCTCTGTTTTGTGGACAGCTAGTTCCAGGCCTACTGCTGCCAACCATATTTTGACTTAATTTATTGATTCTCCGCAGATTATTGCCATGTCCTCTATTTATTTGGTCACTACCACTATTGCTGTGTCATCTGCTGCCAATGATATGTATTCCGGTTTGTTTACGTACTTTAAGTACTCCATCGTACATCGAATTCCACAATATGAATCCCAACACACCTCCAATCACTGTGTGTTTCTTTGGCCTTTCATTTGTATCGTACCACAGGATTCTATCTTTGAAGTATCTAGATTCGATTCGAAGAAGATAGTTGGGTAATCACAGTGCAGAGCGATCAATATTCAGTTCCAGCTTACGGAGCTGAATGCATTCTTCACATCTAGAGTGACCACATCGCAGTATTGTTTTTTGGCCCCCAGCCACCGCTTTCTTCTTAACGCATTAAAGAGTAATGCCACACACATTGGCATCCACAGTAGACCTCTTTTTTGAAAGCCGTATTAGTTTTCATACAGGTCCGTTGTTCTTTCGGTGTAATGCTCGAACCGCGTAGCCATAACCTTTTCCAGGGTATTTCCAATAGTGTCCAGCATGCATTTTGAAGTCAATTCGGCTTTTTACATTTGCGCCAGCATGAGCACCTATGCGAAAGATAAAAATTTTGCGCAATAAATCACATCAAAAATGAAAAATCTGCGCAACGAACTATGTTCCGATTTGCTAACTATGCTCACAAATTTTAAGACGTTAAAGCGACAACATCAGTAATTATCGTTTTAAATAGATACATTTTTCTAATAATTTTATTATTTACATTATTTTAATTTATATTAATAAAAAAAAAAACAAATACTACAACAACAACTACAACCAAACTTATTTCATTCTCTTTAGAGATTGTAGTTTTTACTTTTTGTAATTTTAAGCACACATTTAAAGCACATAATTAATATTTATTTCGTGTTTTTTTGCAGGGGAAAAAACCTGTCTTCGCGAGCATACGAAAAAGTAAAGAAGAAATATTAAAACTTTAATTCCACCGTTTCTTTTCGTTACAAAAAAATCCGTCATGGTTGCGCTAGTGTGAGCACGACTGTCCAGCCCTTAGTGTTCACACTTGCGCTAGTATAATAAAAGGGAACTTTTTTCTAATCTTAATTTATCCAAGGCTGACATTACGATTTAAAAGAAAATAATTTATTTACTCTACTTTTATAGTGTGTCCGATGACACATTTAGTTTTTTTTTTAGTTTCTAATATTATTTTTTATCAGTATACATATGTATTGATAAATGTATTTTCGCACTTTCAATAGTTTTGAATTATTTTTATTATAAGATTTTAAAGCTTCACCTTGTTTTATGCACAAATTAATTTTTGAAAGTTCTATAACTAAATTCTTCAAATCTCTGCGCAATTTTTCGAAACTTTTCTCGTTTATGTAGCACCAAACACTGGAAAATATTAAATTCAAGTTTGTCTTTTTATCAATTTCGTCGCAGAATTATGTTTCAAGTAGAATACATACAGCGGTGATAAGAATCTGCGAAATAAAATAATCAAGAAAATACAATATTACCAAAAATTATCAAAACAAAAGCTAATCGCTTTTGCTTTTGACCACAATGAAATAATTGATATTGCTATTGAATAATAATGTTTAAGATTGCATTTGAAAAATATTTTTTCTTAACCATTATATGTAAAATATTTTTGTTTTTACTTGAAAAATGTCACAATCAAATATTTTTAAGTAACGGAGTGTGGATAGAATCGACCAAGGGAAAATTATGTATACAACATTTCATTACTAAGGTGACGATATATTATTACTAAAAACGAAACAGAAACAAGAAATAGACAAAAATGATAGAGGATGATGTAAATAGTAAACTGGTTTATGGAATTTTATCAAAATTATTTAATAATTTTTAGGACATTTTTGTATTCTGGCATATCTTATGTAACCAAGACGAAAAAAATTGTACAAATTTTGTATGTTAGATAACTATTGGGGGGTGTTTGGATATGGGGAAACCCAAATTTTATATCCTTTTCTTGAAAAGCTGATTGTAAAGGGCGTTAAGATAAAAATTATGGGAAAAACTATGCCTACATTCTAAACAAATGGTCGAAAGTGAAAACAATGCTTCACATAAATGCTACTTAAACAGTGGCTGAGAGAGTCTTTACTCACCCTTAAATGACGTGCACAATCGCTAGATATAAACTCGCTAAATAATTCCTATAGGACTCTTATCTAGTATCGCTAAGGACCTAAAGGTCTATGTGTGGCTAATACTACCTAACCTAACCTGCTCATGGCTGTCATGCCTTCAGACACTCAAGGGGACCAACATGTGTTTCGACACGTGCCGTAATTGAGTGATCGGATAGTAGTGTGGTCTATCACCTCCTCGTGGTGACAGCTGGAAACAGCTGCATATCAGATAATGTTTGCCCTGACATTAGCAGGCAACCTCCTGCTATTTGGTAATGACAGGGCATTTCTGGTATCAGATATGCAACCGGCTAAGAATAGATCAGGCGGAGGAAGCAAATCCTCTTGAATAAAAACTCCCCTAATCCAGGGTGTTATGCGAACCGTGGCTATTGGTATGGCAGCCAGGGGCTTAACACTATTAGACTGGCATAAACATATCCTAAGTCTGCTTTTTCGTAAATACTTGTACTTATGAGAAACCAGCACGTATGATACGTGTGCGTCTGATACTGGTGTTAAGAATAAGCTGTCTTCTAATGGAGCCTTCTGGATACCTGTCCGCCTCCTGAAGTAACTGTGGTCTTTCCATGGGATAGTGTAACCCATGGATGACGATAGCATCTTCCCTCCTTTTTACTTAGGTCACTGAAACGCCTTGTCGGAGTAGGTGACCGTACGAACTAGATGATAATGAACAAAAACCCAGCCTCGGACAAACAACAGCAAACAACAGCTCACCCTCAAGAGGTAGCAACAACAAAATCCCCTCGGCAACGGCAACGGCCTCCACAGCGTCCATACCATGTGTGTCTGAAGTTGGAAGAGAGCCCAGAGATGGGACGCTTCCTACAACTTCTGGGACTGGTGCTGGCAAAGCGCTCAGCCCATAAAATAATTGATAGGCTTGAAAAGGTCAAGGAGCATGAGCTCACCGACAAAGATAGAAAGTTACTCAAGTCGGTTAAAAACTATCTCGCTAAAGCAAAAACAAGCTAACCAGCCTAAACGTCCGAAATCGGGTCCCACAATGGTGCTACTAATTGGTCGTAACTCTGGACAACAAAGCTAATGAACTAACTAGATTAGGCACATAAATGCCGCTACTACAATTCAAAAACCACCCGGGTATCCCACTGGCAACCTGCAAGCTTAACGTTCAAACGGAGTTTTTGAACCAGGCGAAGGAGAGATGGCAGACACGACACACATGCAAAATCACCAAGCAGGTATGGCCAGAGTACAACCCCAAAAGCTACTAGCTTTCAGTAGAACACAAATTTACAAAGCCGTGACAGTAATAACTGGACATTGCCTTATAGGTGCGCACGCAAATGACTTTTGCAAAAGTTGCAGGGATGAAGAGGAGGAGGAATCCCTTTCACACTTCTTATGCTTTTGCCCAGCCTTGGCTATATGTAGGAAAGATGCCCTGGGTCAATATTTTCTAGACGACCTGTCCGACTTGGGGTCAGCTGATCTAGGGAACCTACTTAATTATGTAACTAAGTCCAAGTGGTTCGATTAATCTTGGTTTTTTTTTTCAGTGTTAAGGGAGTGGATGGATATTAGCACCCATGTAGTAACACAACGGGCCATATCTGGCATAAGTGTGTCCTGATGGACCGCCACTTAACCTAACCTAACCTGCTTACTCTCACACCGAACACGATATCCTCGGTGTATTGTACACGGCGCACGGCGTCTTCTAATGGAGCCTTCCGGATACCTGTCCGCCTCCTGAAGTAACTGTGGTCTTTCCATGGGATAGTGTAACCCATGGATGACGATAGCATCTTCCCTCCTTTTTACTTAGGTCACTGAAACGCCTTGTCGGAGTAGGTGACCGTACGAACTAGATGATAATGAACAAAAACCCAGCCTCGGACAAACAACAGCAAACAACAGCTCACCCTCAAGAGGTAGCAACAACAAAATCCCCTCGGCAACGGCAACGGCCTCCACAGCGTCCATACCATGTGTGTCTGAAGTTGGAAGAGAGCCCAGAGATGGGACGCTTCCTACAACTTCTGGGACTGGTGCTGGCAAAGCGCTCAGCCCATAAAATAATTGATAGGCTTGAAAAGGTCAAGGAGCATGAGCTCACCGACAAAGATAGAAAGTTACTCAAGTCGGTTAAAAACTATCTCGCTAAAGCAAAAACAAGCTAACCAGCCTAAACGTCCGAAATCGGGTCCCACAATGGTGCTACTAATTGGTCGTAACTCTGGACAAAATCCCGAATCGGCCGAGAGCAAGAGCTCGGATCCCGGCGGAGCCCTCACTCACACAGGATGTCCTTGAACTCCTTAAAATGAGTAACCCAAATCTGCCAACAGTAGACTGAAAAGTCGGTAGAGTGGAAGAAGCTGTGAGCTTCTCAAGGCAGGCTATCCTAGCGGTCAACGAGGAGTCCATAGCGCCTCTGGAAGCAACCAAAGCGCAAGGACATCCAGGCGGACACAAATGAGAAAAGTAGTGTTGAGAAGCCTACCATAACGGAGGGGGGGTTGAAGCACCTGAGAACCCCATTGACGATGCAGAGAGCCTTCCATCACAGTCAACATCAGAGATGGTGGGCGATTTTCTTCGTCGATGGGGCATCGAAGGGGACGACGACCTCCTTAACTCCTCGGACGATGACGTCGACATGACGGTCGAAAATGTGGAGGAATCTGGACGCCTCCATGAGAGTGGTCCAGATTAACTTACATAACTCTAAAGCGGCTTCAGCCGCTCTAATCCTTCGACTTTCTAAAGGCGAGGACTTTGCCCTTGTCCAAGAACGCTGGGTGGTAGGGAATAACATCTGTGGACTGGGCTTGAAGACACATAAGGTGTTCTATGTGAGAGGAGCAGATAAACCCAGATCCTGTATTATAATCCAAAATAATCACAATGCTTATATTCTATCTAATTACAGCGACAAAGATGCAGTGACGGTAGCGCTAGAGACGCAGAAACATACCATTTGACTGGTCTCTAGCTATATGGCTCACGATCAACTCGGGCCAACGTCATTGTTCTCGGAGCGGCCGCCAATGCTCACCACACAATATGGGGGAGCTCAAAAGAACACTCCTTCTCTCACCATCAATATATTGAGTTCCGCCTGGATATTCAAACTCCAAGCGTAGCTCCTTTCATGAACAGAGGGAAATCTGATTGGTTAAAGTATCAAGCTGCCCTTTTGAAAAAACTCCCAATTGTTAACCCTTCCATCCCCACATCGAGAAATCTACTGGATGAGATGGTAAAGACTTTAACCAATGCCTGCAAGAAGGCGTCCAGGGCTTCATGTCCTATAGTAACACCTAGAGGCAAAACTAAACCTCCATGGTGGTCTGATGAGATCATTCTCCCCAGGAAAAATTTTGGAAACTGTTTAATCAGGCAAAAAGAACCAATGAATGGATCCGCTATAAAGATAGCCTTAGAAGTTTTAAAAAACTAATTAGGAAGACCAAACGAAAGTCTTAGGAGGGATACTGCAACAATGTTGAGGGTGTCTCCGAAGCAAGTCGTCTGCGTAAAATTCTAGCTTCCAGTCCATCAACTCTTGGCTACATTTTAAAGCCAAACGGAGAGTGGACCATGTCGAGTCTCGAGACTCTTGAACTCCTTGTTGATACTCACTTTCCCGGTTGCTTGCAGTCGGGGAGCAGTGAATCGACGGACACACTTCCCAACAACACGCTCGCCCCTAAAATTCTTAGTAAGGAAAAGATACGTTGGGCTTTACATAGTTTCAAGCCGTTTAAAGCACCTGGGCCGAATGACATTATTCCAGCCGATCTACAGGCAGCCTCAGAAATTATCATTGCTTGGTTAGAAGTTATCTTTAACAGTTGCTTACAACTAACCTATATTCCGAAACTATAAACGAATACTAATGTAGTCTTCATACCCAAGGGAGGGAAGACTTCTCATAACAAAGCAAACGACTTCCGGCCGATTAGTCTAACTTCATGTCTTTTGAAGACTCTTGAGCGATTTGTGTAGATACTTTCATAAGGCAAGACATAAAGCCCAGAATGATATCTACATCACAACATTCTTACACTAAGGGCAAGTATCGAAAAATCTAAAGGAGTTTACTCTTGTAGGTTTCCTCGATATAAATGGAGCCTTCAATAATGTACTTCCTACTGCTATAACAGCATCCATGTTGGGTCTGGATAACGCTTTAGTTAGCTTTGTTGAGACTCTGCTCACGAAAAGGATGATAAGTTCCACGCTAGGCAGCTCATCTTTAAATAGGGCGGTGGTAAGAAGCACCCCTCAGGGGGGAGTACTCTGGCCACTGTTATGGAACCAAGTGCTAAATGATCTTTTAGTAAATCTAGAAGGGTGCGGCTGTACTGTACTTGCTTATACAGATGACGTTGCCTTGGCAGTTTTAGGGAAATTTCCAAGCTCTCTCCGACGTTTTAAATAACGCTTTCAAAATCCTAACCAAATGGTGCAGTAAATGCGGCTAAAACCAAACTGGTCCTTTTCACAAACAAGCACAAAATCCCCTCCTTTAGTGCTCCGACTCCTAACAGTGTCTCTCTAACGTTAGCGGAACAGGCGAAATATGTGGGACTTAGATAGAAAACTAAGCTGGAAAGGCAATACTCTTTTTAGGGTACAGAAGGCCAATGTTGCCCTCTTCTCGTGTAAAAGAGCAGTGGGCAAAAGTTGGGGTATGGAACATCGGATTGTTCACTGGCTCTATACGGCCGTTATTAGACCAATTATCTTTTATGGTGCTATGGTGTGGTGGACAGCTCTTTAGAAAGAAGTCTACCTTAAGGCTTTGGGCAAGGTTCAAAGAACTGCATCATTGTTAATCACATTTGCCTTAAGGACAACCCCTTCCTTAGCCATGAGTACCATTCTTTACTTAACCCCTGTTGACCTTTTTGGGAAATAGGTCGCCGCCAACTCGGCTATTCGATTAAATTCAGTCAGTCCCTGGTCTGAACCATTTGCAGGACATTCCAAAACTCTTTCGGAATTCACCACTTTATCCAAAAACATTGATTACAACCTCTCCACACCCTTCTTCGACAATCACTTCATCACTTCCATTCCATCGAGAGAGGATGTGATTGAGAGTCGATGCCAGCAGAAGGATGCGGTGTACTTTTACACCGATGGATCCAAACTGGATGGAAGGATAGGGGGGGGAGGTTTTTTGGAGCAGTTAGGGTTAAGCTTATCCTTTCGTCTGCCTGACCACTGTAGCGCTTCCAAACTGAGGTCATGGCTGTACAGGTAGTAGCGAACTGACTGAAATGCAATAAAGTATCCGCCCTTGATATCATCATTTTCTGCGACAGTCAACCTATTATCAAATCCCTAGCCAGTATATCACTGACCTCAAAAATGGCTCTTGATAGTCGGCGATTACTCAATGAAGTAGCCGATGAACTCAACGTACACCTTGTATGGGTTCCAGGTCACTTGGAAACAACAAAGCTAATGAACTAACTAGATTAGGCACATAAATGCCGCTACTACAATTCAAAAACCACCCGGGTATCCCACTGGCAACCTGCAAGCTTAACGTTCAAACGGAGTTTTTGAACCAGGCGAAGGAGAGATGGCAGACACGACACACATGCAAAATCACCAAGCAGGTATGGCCAGAGTACAACCCCAAAAGCTACTAGCTTTCAGTAGAACACAAATTTACAAAGCCGTGGCAGTAATAACTGGACATTGCCTTATAGGTGCGCACGCAAATGACTTTTGCAAAAGTTGCAGGGATGAAGAGGAGGAGGAATCCCTTTCACACTTCTTATGCTTTTGCCCAGCCTTGGCTATATGTAGGAAAGATGCCCTGGGTCAATATTTTCTAGACGACCTGTCCGACTTGGGGTCAGCTGATCTAGGGAACCTACTTAATTATGTAACTAAGTCCAAGTGGTTCGATTAATCTTGGTTTTTTTTTTCAGTGTTAAGGGAGTGGATGGATATTAGCACCCATGTAGTAACACAACGGGCCATATCTGGCATAAGTGTGTCCTGATGGACCGCCACTTAACCTAACCTAACCTGCTTACTCTCACACCGAACACGATATCCTCGGTGTATTGTACACGGCGCACGCCGAGTTTCTAGGGTGGCAATGAGCTATTTTACAAAATAGTATTACTACACACTAAATATTACTAAACAGAGGACTACATATAACCACATACTTAGTGCCTGGTACAGCATATCGTGTTCGGTGTGAGAGTGAGTAAAGATTCTCTCTTTGTGTTCGGTGCAAAAACAATTTCATGGTGTTCGCCGAGCATACTCGCAATATAACCATAGCCTTAAGAAAATTTACGTGGAGTCACTGACTTTTTTTGGCTTTCCTATAATCGCTGGAAAAGTTTTTAATCAGGCAACTAAAATATGCATATTGAAATTCAAATACTTTTTCAAATTATATTTATTTATTTGCAAGTCATTTATTATTTATTTGCAAGTCATTTATAGCTTGAACTGTATGTAGCTCAACATTTGTGCTTATCTTATAAAACTGTTTTCTCATTGTTTTGATAACTGGCTCCTCAAAATACACTATCTACTGTTTGTTATATTATTTTTTATTTTGGTGTTTGCTTATAAATAAAACAAATTTAAATAACATTATTTATACTTTTTTATTATAAATAAAATTTATAAATTAATATTTAATACTTCTACCATGTGTTATATTAGAATAAAGTCTGAATTGAAGAGGTCAAAACATTTGGAACTAGAAAAAGTTAATGTAAAAATTTAAGAAAAATCGAAATAGTTTTCAAAACTTTGTTTCATATCCATTATTAGCGATCACTGTTGCACGTCTACATGGCATGGACTCTATTATTTAAGTCTATATCTATGTTTCGCCTGATAGATTCGAACTCGATTCTATTGCTTCTGAACATCCTCATACAGATCCTCTAGTTTCTTAAACGCATTCGTGCAAATCTTTCGCATCACGAACATCCAATGGCTCTCAATTGGGCTTAGATTGAAAAGGAAGAAATAGTTTATCTCAAAAAGAAATTATGAAAAATCATTCAATACACAAGTCGACGATTTCGCTAATTGTTAACAGCGGTATCGTTGATCGTCATAGAGGTGGAAGACCTTGCAAAGGAACGTGTGGAAAAACTAACGAAATCACAAAATTAATGAAAGCAAATCAGAAAGTAGAACCGAGAGAAATAAAATGTGCACTTCAGTTAGATATATCATCATCGAGCATCAAGCGACGACATAGGAAAAGTGGATTATGCGCATACAGCATTGCAGAAAAGGTGTTTACTCTAAGGAAAATCTCTTAACTCATTTAAAATTCACTCATAAATACAAAAATTGGACTTTTCAATAGTTGCAAAACGCTTTGTTGTTAGATGAGAGCAAAATTAACATGTGGGGTTCTGAAGGAAAATAATTTGTTAAATGGCCACACGGACTTAAACATACACCGGACTTAAACAGCATCAAGTAGGTTGTATTGAGGTCTGGGGTTGCTTTTCAGCTAATAGTATGGGTCCAACGCATCACATTCGGGGAATAATGAAATACAACGATTATAAAAATGTTTTAAGAGTCATTATACTTCCGTACGCTAGCTTGGAAATGCCGCTGGACGTTTCCACAGGATCATAACCCAAAGCACTCGTCTAAATTGGTAAAAGCTTGCCTTTTCGCAAAAAAATATATATCTAAAGCCAATTGAGAGTCAAAAGATTGGCACGAATACGTTTAAGAAACTGGAGAATCTGTATGAGGATGTTCAAAAAAAATGGAAGCGAGTTCGAATCGATCAGACGAAACATTTAATAGAGCCAATGCTACGTGGAAGTGCAACAATGATCGTTAATAATGGATATGCAATAAAGTTTTGTAAACATTTTCAATTTTTCTTCAATTTTCACATTAACTTTTTCTAGTTGCAAATGTTTTGACCTCTTCAATTCAGACTTTAATTTGATATAATTTCTTTCTTTTTTCATTTGCAACATCATTTTGTACTTTTAATTTTTATAATAAATGGCAATAAATACACTTTGTTTTGAATAAAAAAGATTTTTGATAAAAATTATTTTAGTAAACTTAAGAAGTCATTTAAAGTACAAGAGATTTTGGTTGCAAATGATATGTCCGGCATTGTAGGTGTCCCATACAAATTGATTTTTTCGGTATATCTCACAACCACTTACAGTAGAGTACTGAGATTTGGTACAAGGATATTGACTGAAATGTAAACAGCTTTATCGACTTAGTTTAGTTCATTTATTTATAGTGTGAATATTCACTATATATGGGTTGTGAACGATTTAGCTATCCTTGGAAGATATCACCGAACAACTTACATATAGTCATTTGAGGTTCAACTTCATATAAACGTTTATATGTTCTAATTTTTAAGGTTGTCTGACTTTGTGCCGACGATGTACCAAAATTCATACCATCATCTCCAAAGCTTTTTCCTTTTCTTGTTAGAAGTTTAACGAGGCTGACTTCCAAAACGGCTATTGCAAAGGCAACGTACAAAGTCTTTAATTCCATATCGCCAAACTAAAAAATATTTACAATGCATAGCATTTTAAAACTTCTTCTACAAGTAACCGAAATGTAGCGAAAAGCAATTGCGCATCATTAACAGAGTTGACGCTAAATTTAATTTTTCAGAAAGCAATATATATGAAATATATAAATTTTGTATTTTGCAGTGAGTGGGAAAGCTCATGCTGACAACTCTGCACTAAAAATTTAACATAAGTAATGTTCATTTATTTATTCCTTAATTAAAATATTCTACATTGTTACGATTTTTGTTGATTTCCTATCATATAAAGAATCATTGACAAGTTTTAAGTGTACGCCACCAGGACACTGTAATAACACTGCCTTCGGATTGAATTTCATTTCTTTCAAAGTCTTCTCACATGGTGTTACATAATGATTTTTGAGAATATGTACCAAACCGATCTTAGCCTGTAAGAGACCAATGCGGCTGCCAATACAATTATGTGGACCAGTACCGAATGGCATATATGACATGGGACTAATGGATTTTCTGTTTTCCTTGGAGAAACGTTCAGGATCAAATGTATCTGGATTGGGCCAGAACTAGAAATAAAAATTAAATTCAATGACGTAAAAGTCATGTACATATATCTAAAAAGCAGATCCACATTCCAGTTCAATCCATTCTTACCTTGGGATCACGTTGTAGGCCATAAACAGGAATATACATCGGTATTCCACTAGGCAGAGCATAATCATAATAGGGTTTAAGTGTATGTTCTGGTTCCCCTTCTTTTCGCAGGTACTGACGATCCAAGAATGGTAGCACTGGATACAACCGCAATACCTCATCTAGGACCATATCCAAATATTCCAATGAATTCATTTTATCATATGAAATTATACCATCACCCTCCAAAAGAGCATCGGAAATTTCTGCTCTCAAACGATTTTGTAAATCAGGTTTTTTAGCCATTTCATACAAAGCAAATGCCATTGTCGAAGAAGAAGTCTCAAAACCTGCTGTAAAAAATGTTGCTGCCTGTGCAACCAAAAAATCATTATTTCTAGCAAAATGTTCAACATTTTCTTCGAGTGCTGCCTCTTTTTTGAATGCCACCAAAATATCAATCAGATCATTACGCAGAGTCCCACTACGTTCACGTTCAAACATCATGTGATTGACGCTATCACGAAGAAATTTGGAGAATTCTTTACTAAACATTTTCACACGAAGGTTTGTCACAAATTGCGGGAGGAAAAATGCCACAAAGGCATCTATAGAACGTGATAGTGTAAATTTAAAAAAATTGCGCCCGTGCTTTCTAAATTCGGCATTTGGATTTTGTAAACTATTAATGCTTATACCAAATGCAATTGTTGCAATCATGTCTGTAGTGAAGAGCGCACAAATGTCCTGAACATTAGCAGTAAATTCATTTCCCATGTTAGCACGACGAACTAAATGTTCCTCCAATTCAGTAGCGACCTGTTGTAAAAAGTAACGAAATTAAGGTAAACAAATTAATACTACCAATCACAATACAACATTATTTTATATAATTCGTATTACCTCCAACATTAACGGATACATTAGTTTTATTTTTCCAGATGTAAACACAGGAGAAACTTTTGCTCTAATTTTTTTCCAAAGTGGATTCCGTACAAAGAAAAGATTATTCCACCCTAATGCATCTCCATGTGGATCAGTAGCAGAATAGCGATTTGAAAATTTATTAAAATCTTTTATCAGTACTGATTTTATAAGTTCCGGTTCACGTACTATTAAAGCTGGTTTATTCAATATATAAATTCCAACCGCAGGTGCATCGGCAAAACGTTGATCACTATAGATTTCCGAAAGATACAGACCGAAACTTTTATGCATCGTAAACACATCTTTGATATTCCCAATAATAGGTAATGGTTCCACAAATGGTATATTTTTACGTCGCCAATAGCCGTTATTATGTTTAGACCAAAAATATATTACTGCAGTGATACCAGCGATTAAAAATAAAATTTCAGCAGCTGCCATTGTTATCTGTATTAGTAAAATCGAACAGAAAAGTTAATAAAATAGTATAGATATTAATATATTATTGAATGCATATAATCTTATTAACCATCAATATTTTTTCTTCGGTTTGAGGCTCTGGACGAAATCTAATTTGAACTTCAAGACACCTATCTTTTAACAATGCCTAACTGGATTTTGGTATAAACTTATTTAATACTGAGTTGATCAAAAAATAAACTAGACTGAATCTACATAATATTTTCCGGTACAAATATTTAATTAAATTTTTGTCTAATTGCGCGGTCATTACTATGACATTCAAAGCCCATGTTACTTATTGCATCGAATACAATGGATGCGGCAGCACACTGTAACCCGACGACAAGATGGCGTCTGCAACAAATGCTGTTGACTTTGGCTTTGAACACAATAAACGCGGCAACGACAGAACTCGCTGCTTCAATCAATTTTTCATCCATATTTTTCCACATACTAAAAATTAAAACAGTAAATGTTGTTCAAAATTCTCATAAATTAACGTATTTCTGCGGCAATTGTCGTTTTGTTGCAGTGTTGCAACCAATGTGTTTGTATCCATAGACCATGAACACTAGCGCAACCATGACAAATTTTGTTGTCACAAAAATGAACGATTGAATTAAAATTTTGATGTTTCTTCGTCACTTTTTCCTAAGCTCACAAAGACAGGTTATTTTCCCCGCAAAAAAACACGAAATAAACATTAATTATGTGCTTTGAATGTGGACTTAAAATGACAAAAAATAAAATAAAAACAACAATCTCTAAAGTGAATAAAATATCCTAAATTTTTATTGTACTCCGTTTTTTTTTCAACTTACTCCACAACAGATTTTCTGATTTTGACTTATTTCTTGCAAAACCAACACGACTAATAATAGCAACCAATTTTTCTAAAGTCTATGTTTTTTTCAATCGTTGAAAGGTGCAAATCTCCAAAAGACACTGGATGCTCCAGCATTTCCAATAGTGTGAGATATCCACTCACTAAAGCCACCTTCGTGTGATCCACCGTCCTATTTGGTCCCTACTGAACTACTAAGTTTGGCATTACTTTGTAGGTTAGGATAAGGTTAATGCCCTTCTCGTTATTGTATTGGTGACTTCAATGTTGCATTATACATCGTATCCCTTCATCTTGGTTGCTCATCTCTTCGCATATGTTCCATTACGTCAGTTATTATTTTACCAGCAGTATTCCATGCCACTTTCGATGTCAACATAAATTTTAATATTTTAAACGACGTAACTTCCTATTCAATGTGTTGTTTTAGGATAGTCCTAACGTCATCAAATCTCACGCAATCTCGCAATACATGCTCTACATTTGCCACTTTATGCTCACAATATGTATAAACAATACGTGTCATCCGCGTGTTTATATTTGTGGAGATATTCTCGAAAACAGCCGTGACCAGTTAACCATTGGGTATGAGTGAATAGGCCCAACGTCCTTTTGCGGAAGTCTCCCACCTTTTTTGACATTCGTCCATGCTTTGTATTTTAATGAGTTCGCTCTCCTACCTGTTACGAGTACTTCGCAGAGCTCCTACTTCTTTTACAGCTATATCTATAGGCATTCTGCCTGTGATTACGTTTGCAACATCATTTGATATATTACTCAACGATGTGAGTCTATGCGCCGTCACTACTCTTTTCATGTAGGATTTGCAGGTGACGTCTTCTGACAATATGGCATAAGTATCAAGATGTTTACACTTGCGAGTAGCTTTCTTATTTGCTGCCTTAGTTCTCCGGTATTTTTCATTAGTCTTGCCAGTGCTGTAGGCGCTTTTGTTGCTTTGTCACCAGCGTACTGTAAGTGTTCTTTAGAACTAAGCCTGTGGTCTAGTATGACTCCAAGGTGCTTGCGTTGTAGTCTCGATGTTATTATGTGGCTCCCAATCCTGATTTCCAGTCTCTCCACCATTTTCAGGCTGTTCATCAATACTGTCTCTACTAATATTGGAACTAGCTGTTTACAGCTAGTTCCAGGCCTACTGCTGCCAACCATATTTTGACTTAATTTATTGATTCTCCGCAGATTATTGCCATGTCCTCTATTTATTTGGTCACTACCACTATTGCTGTGTCATCTGCTGCCAATGATATGTATTCCGGTTTGTTTACGTACTTTAAGTACTCCATCGTACATCGAATTCCACAATATGAATCCCAACACTGATCCCTGTGGCACACCTCCAATCACTGTGTGTTTCTTTGGCCTTTCATTTGTATCGTACCACAGGATTCTATCTTTGAAGTAACTAGATTCATTTCGAAGAAGATAGTTGGGTACTCAAAGTGCAGAGCGATCAATATTCAGTTCCAGCTTAGGGAGCTGAATGCATTCTTCACATCTAGAGTGACCACATCGCAGTATTGTTTTTTGCCCCCCAGCCACCGCTTTCCTCTTAACGCATTAAAGAGTAATGACACACACATTGGCATCCACAGTAGACCTCTTTTTTGAAAGCCGTATTAGTTTTCATACAGGACCGTTGTTCTTTCGGTGTAATGCTCGAACCACGTAGCCATAACTTTTTCCAGGGTATTTCCAATAGTGTCCAGCATGCATTTTGAAGTCAATTCGGCCTTTTACATTTGCGCAAGCATGAGCAACTATGCGAAAGATAAAAATTTTGCGCAATAAATCACATCAAAAATGAAAAATCTGCGCAACGAAGTATGTTCCGATTTGCTAACTATGCTCACAAATTTTAAGACGTTGAAGCGACAACATCAGTAATTATCGTTTTAAATAGATACATTTTTCTTATAATTTTATTATTTACATTATTTTAATTTATATTAATAAAAAAAAACAAATACTACAACAACAACTACAAACAAATTTATTTCATTCTCTTTAGAGATTGTAGTTTTTACTTTTTGTAATTTTAAGCACACATTTAAAGCACATAATTAATATTTATTTCGTGTTTTTTGCAGGGGAAAAAAACCTGTCTTCGCGAGCATACGAAAAAGTAAAGAAGAAATATTAAAACTTTAATTCCACCGTTTCTTTTCGTTACAAAAAAATCCGTCATGGTTGCACTAGTGTGAGCACGACTGTCCAGCCCTTGGTGTTCACACTTGCGCTAGTATAAAATAATTCTAAGGGAACTTTTTTCTAATCTAAATTTATCCAAGGCTGCCATTACGATTTAAAAGAAAATAATTTATTTACTCTACTTTTATAGTGTGTCCGATGACACATTTATTTTTTTTTTTAGTTTCTAATATTATTTTTTATCAGTATACATATGTATTGATAAATGTATTTTCGCACTTTCAATAGTTTTGAATTATGTTTATTATAAGACTTTAAAGCTTCACCTTGTTTTATGCACAAATTAATTTTTGAAAGTTCTATAACTAAATTCTTCAAATCTCTGCGCAATTTTTCGAAACTTTTCTCGTTTATGTAGCACCAAACACTGAAAAATATTAAATTCAAGTTTGTTTTTTTATCAATTTCGTCGCAGAATTATGTTTCAAATAGAATACATACAGCGGTGATAAGAATCTGCGAAATAAAATAATCAAGAAAATACAATATTACCAAAAATTATCAAAACAAAAGCTAATCGCTTTTGCTTTTGACCACAATGAAATAATTGCTATTGCTATTGAATAATAATGTTTAAGATTGCATTTGAAAAATATTTTTTCTTGACCATTATTTGTAAAATATTTTTGTTTTTACTTGAAAAATGTCACAATCAAATATTTTTAAGTAACGGAGTGTGGATAGAATCGACCAAGGGAAAATTATGTATACAACATTTCATTACTAAGGTGACGATATATTATTAGAAAAAACGAAACAGAAACAAGAAATAGACAAAAATGATAGAGGATGATGTAAATAGTAAACTGGTTTATGGAATTTTATCAAAATTATTTAATAATTTTTAAGACATTCTTGTATTCTGGCATATCTTATGTAAGCCAGCTTGTACAAAAGACGAAAAAAAATTGTACAAATTTTGTATGTTAGATAACTATTGGGGGGTGTTTGGATATGGGAAACCCAAATTTCATATCATTTTCTTGAAAAACTGATTGTAAAGGGCGTTAAGATAAAAATTATGGGAAAAACTATGCCTAAATTCTAAACAAATGGTCAAAAGTGAAAACAATGCTTCACATAAATACTACTTAAACTGTAGCTATATTGGGAGTAAGCTCGGCGAACATCATGAAATTATTGTTGCACCGAGCATAAAGAAAGAGTCTTTACTCACTCTTAAATGACGTGCACACTCGCTAGATATACACTCGCTAAATAATTGCTATAGGACTCTTATCTGGTATCGCTAAGGACCTAAAGGTCTATGTGTGACTTCGGCCAGCCAGTTCTACCTAACCTAACCAACTCACTCTCACACCGAACACGATATCTTCGGTGTATTGTACACGGAGCACACCGAGTTTCTAGGTTGGCAATGACGCTATTTTAGAAAATAGTATCATTACACACAAAATATTACTAAACACAGGACTACATTTTGACAAAAAGCAACTCTTGACCACCTTGACCGAGCACGAGAGAAAATGTTTTGGGTTCGTCGAACACCAAGCACCAATATAACCACACACTTAGAAAAATTTACGTGGGGTCACTGACTATCTATGGCTTTCCTAAAATCGCTCGATAAGTTTTTAATCAGGTAACTAAATTATGCATATTGAAATTCAAATGATTTTTCAAATTATATTTATTTATTTGCAATTCATTTATTATTTATTTGCAAGTCATTTATTATTTATTTGCAAGTCATTTATAGTTGAAATGTATGTAGCTCAACATTTGTGCTTATCTTCTAAAACTGCTTTCTCATTGTTTTAATTACTGGCTCTTCAAAAAACAAGTTAGCAAATTAGCTGTTTAACTACTATATAAAATTTAACGCAACAAGTTTGTGTGTCTTTTATACGTTTGTAGAAGCTTAATCCGATTTTGATAAAAATCATGACCCTTTGGTCTGCGGAGGATGTCACAAGCTAATCAAAAATAGTTTTGGGCAAATACAGTGCCGGTCATATCGTTAAATGACTTGTTAAGTTCACTCAAATAATTTTTATCAAAAATCTTTTTTATGCAAAACAAAGTGTATTTGTTGCCATTTATTATAAAAAATTTAAAGTGTAGGGTTCTGAAGGAAAATAATTTGTTAAAAGTCCACACGGACCCAGACATACACCGGGTACGGTAAAGCATCGAGTTGTATTGAGATCTGGGGTTGCTTTTCAGGTAATATTATGGGTCCAACGCATCACATTCGGGAAATAATGAAATGCAACGATTATAAAAATGTTTTAAGAGTCATTATACTTCCGTACGCTAGCTTGGAAATGCCGCTGGACGTTTCCACAGGATCATAACCCAAAGCACTCGTCTAAATTGGTAAAAGCTTGCCTTGTCGCAAAAAATGAACAATTTCTCATTTGTCCAGTACAACCCCTCGATCTAAACCCAATTGAGAGTCAAAAGATTGGCACGAATACGTTTGAGAAACTGGAGAATCTGTATGAGAATGTTCCAAAAAAATGGAAGCGAGTTCGAATCGATCAGACGAAACATTTAATAGAGCCAATGCTACATGGAAGTGCAACAATGATCGTTAATAATGGATATGCAATAAAGTTTTGTAAACATTTTCAATTTTTCTTCAATTTTCACATTAACTTTTTCTACTTGCAAATGTTTTGACCTCTTCAATTCAGACTAATTGATATAATTTCTTTCTTTTTTCATTTGCAACATCATTTTGTACTTTTAATTTTCTATAATAAATGGCAATAAATACACTTTGTTTTGAATAAAAAAGATTTTTGATAAAAATTATTTTAGTAAACTTAAGAAGTCATTTAAAGTACAAAAGATTTTGGTTGCAAATGATATGTCCGGCATTGTAGGTGTCCCATACAAATTGATTTTTTCGGTATATCTCACAACCACTTACAGTAGAGTACTGAGATTTGGTACAAGGATATTGACTGAAATGTAAACAGCTTTATCGACTTAGTTTAGTTCATTTATTTATAGTGTGAATATTCACTATATATGGGTTGTGAACGATTTAGCTATCCTTGGAAGATATCACCGAACAACTTACATATAGTCATTTGAGGTTCAACTTCATATAAACGTTTATATGTTCTAATTTTTAAGGTTGTCTGACTTTGTGCCGACGATGTACCAAAATTCATACCATCATCTCCAAAGCTTTTTCCTTTTCTTGTTAGAAGTTTAACGAGGCTGACTTCCAAAACGGCTATTGCAAAGGTAACGTACAAAGTCTTTAATTCCATATCGCCAAACTAAAAAATATTTACAATGCATAGCATTTTAAAACTTCTTCTACAAGTAACCGAAATGTAGCGAAAAGCAATTGCGCATCATTAACAGAGTTGACGCTAAATTTAATAATTTCAGAGAGCATGTTAAATTTTGTTCACAATTTTATTTTGAAATATATGTATAAAGTTTATAAATTTTGTATTTTACAGTGAGTGGGAAAGCTCATGCTGACAACTCTGCACTAAAAATTTAACATAAGTAATGTTCATTTATTTATTCCTTAATTAAAATATTCTACATTGTTACGATTTTTGTTGATTTCCTATCATATAAACGGTCATTGACAAGTTTCAAGTGTACGCCACCAGTACACTGTAATATGAATGCCTTCGGATTGAATTTCATCTCCTTCAAAGTCTTCTCACATGGTGTTACATAATGATTTTTGAGAATATGTACCAAACCGATCTTAGCCTGTAAGAGACCAAAGCGGCTGCCAATACAATTATGTGGACCAGTACCGAATGGCATATATGACATGGGACTAATGGATTTTCTGTTTTCCTTGGAGAAACGTTCAGGATCAAATGTATCTGGATTGGGCCAGAACTAGAAATAAAAATTAAATTCAATGACGTAAAAGTCATGTACATATATCTAAAAAGCAGATCCACATTCCAGTTCGATCCATTCTTACCTTGGGATCACGTTGTAGTCCATAAACAGGAATATACATCGGCATTCCACTAGGCAGAGCATAATCATAATAGGGTTTAAGTGTATGTTCTGGTTCCCCTTCTTTTCGCAGGTACTGACGATCCAAGAATGGTAGTACTGGATACAACCGCAATACCTCATCTAGGACCATATCCAAATATTCCAATGTATTCATTTTATCATATGAAATTTTACCATCACCCTCCAAAAGAGCTTCGCTAATTTCTGCTCTCAAACGATTTTGTAAATCAGGTTTTTTAGCTAATTCATACAAAGCAAACGCCATTGTTGAAGAAGAAGTCTCAAAACCTGCTGTAAAAAATGTTGCTGCCTGTGCAACCAAAAAATCATTATTTCTAGCAAAATGTTCAACATTCTCTTCGATTGCTGCCTCTTTTTTGAATGCCACCAAAATATCAATCAGATCATTACGTAGAGTCCCACTACGTTCACGTTCAAACATCATGTGATTGACGCTATCACGAAGAAATTTGGAGTATTCTTTACTAAACACTTTCACACGAAGGTTTGTCACAAATTGCGGAAGGAAAAATGCCACAAAGGCATCTATAGAACGTGATAGTGTAAATTTAAAAAAATTGCGCCCGTGCTTTCTAAATTCGGCATTTGGATTTTGTAAACTATTAATGCTTATACCAAATGCAATTGTTGCAATCATGTCTGTAGTGAAGAGCGCACAAATGTCCTGAACATTAGCAGTAAATTCATTTCCCATGTTAGCACGACGAACTAAATGTTCCTCCAATTCAGTAGCGACCTGTTGTAAAAAGTAACGAAATTAAGGTAAACAAATTAATACTACCAATCACAATACAACATTATTTTATATAATTCGTATTACCTCCAACATTAACGGATACATTAGTTTTATTTTTCCAGATGTAAACACAGGAGAAACTTTTGCTCTAATTTCTTTCCAAAGTGGATTCCGTACAAAGAAAAGATTATTCGACCCTAATGCATCTCCATGTGGATCACAAGCAGAATAGCGATTTGAAAATTTATTAAAATCTTTTATCAGTACTGATTTTATAAGTTCCGGTTCACGTACTATTAAAGCTGGTTTATTCAATATATAAATTCCAACCGCAGGTGCATCGGCAAAACGTTGATCACTATAGATTTCCGAAAGATACAGACCGAAATTTGTACGCATCGTAAACACATCTTTGATATTCCCAATAATAGGTAATGGTTCCACAAATGGTATATTTTTACGTCGCCAATAGTCGTTATTATGTTTAGACCAAAAATAGATTACTGCAGTGATACCAGCGATTAAAAATAAAATTTCAGCAGCTGCCATTGTTATCTGTATTAGTAAAATCGAACAGAAAAGTTAATAAAATAGTATAGATATTAATATATTATTGAATGCATATAATCTTATTAACCATCAATATTTTTTCTTCGGTTTGAGGCTCTGGACGAAATCTAATTTGAACTTCAAGACACCTATCTTTTAACAATCCCTAACTGGATTTTGGTATAAACTTATTTAATACTGAGTTGATCAAAAAATAAAGTAGACTATGAGTGAATCTACATAATATTTTCCGGTACAAATATTTAATTAAATTTTTGTCTAATTGCGCGGTCATTACTATGACATTCAAAGCCCATGTTACTTATTGCATCGAATACAATGGATGCGGCAGCACACTGTAACCCGACGACAAGATGGCGTCTGCAACAAATGCTGTTGACTTTGGCTTTGAACACAATAAACGCGGCAACGACAGAACTCGCTGCTTCAATCAATTTTTCATCCATATTTTTCCATATACTAAAAATTAAAACAGTAAATGTTGTTCAAAATTCTCATAAATTAACGTATTTCTGCGGCAATTGTCGTTTTGTTGCAGTGTTGTGTTTGTATTCATAGACCATGAACACTAGCGCAACCATGACAAATTTTGTTGTCACAAAAATGAACGATTGAATTAAAATGTTGATGTTTCTTCGTCACTTTTTCCTAAGCTCACAAAGACAGGTTATTTTCCCCGCAAAAAACACGAAATAAACATTAATTATGTGCTTTGAATGTGGACTTAAAATGACAAAAAATAAAATAAAAACAACAATCTCTAAAGTGAATAAAATATCCTAAATTTTTATTGTACTCCGTTTTTTTTTCAACTTACTCCACAACAGATTTTCTGATTTTGACTAATTTCTTGCAAAACCAACACGACTAATAATAGCAACCAATTTTTCTAAAGTCTATGTTTTTTCAATCGTTGAAAGGTGCAAATCTCCAAAAGACACTGGATGCTCCAGCATTTCCAATAGTGTGAGATATCCACTCACTAAAGCCACCTTCGTGTGATCCACCGTCCTATTTGGTCCCTACTGAACTACTAATTTTAGCATTACTTTGTAGGTTAGGATAAGGTTTATGCCCTTCTCGTTATTGTATTGGTGACTTCAATGTTGCATTATACATCGTATCCCTTCATCTTGGTTGCTCATCTCTTCGCATATGTTCCATTACGTCAGTTATTATTTTACCAGCAGTATTCCATGCCACTTTCGATGTCAACATAAATTTTAATATTTTAAACGACGTAACTTCCTATTCAATGTGTTGTTTTAGGATAGTCCTAACGTCATCAAATCTCACGCAATCTCGCAATACATGCTCTACATTTGCCACTTTATGCTCACAATATAAACAATACGTGTCATCCGCGTGTTTATATTTGTGGAGATATTCTCGAAAACAGCCGTGACCAGTGAACCATTGGGTATGAGTAAATAGGCCCAACGTCCTTTTGCGGAAGTCTCCCACATTTTTTGACATTCGTCCATGCTTTGTATTTTAATGAGTTCGCTCTCCTACCTGTTACGAGTACTTCGCAGAGCTCCTACTTCTTTTACAGTTATATCTATAGGCATTCTGCCTGTGATTACGTTTGCAACATCATTTGATATATTACTCAACGATGTGAGTCTATGCGCCGTCACTACTCTTTTCATGTAGGATTTGCAGGTGACGTCTTCTGACAATATGGCATAAGTATCAAGATATTTACACTTGCGAGTAGCTTTCTTATTTGCTGCCTTAGTTCTCCGGTATTTTTCATTAGTCTTGCCAGTGCTTTTGGCGCTTTTGTTGCTTTGTCACCAGCGTACTGTAAGTGTTCTTTAGAACTAAGCCTGTGGTCTAGTATGACTCCAAGGTGCTTGCGTTGTAGTCTCGATGTTATTATGTGGCTCCCAATCCTGATTTCCAGTCTCTCCACCTTTTTCCGACTGTTCATCAACACGGTCTCTGTTTTGTGGACAGCTAGTTCCAAGCCTACTGCTGCCAACCATATTTTGACTTAATTTATTGATTCTCCGCAGATTATTGCCATGTCCTCTATTTATTTGGTCACTACCACTATTGCTGTGTCATCTGCTGCCAATGATATGTATTCCGGTTTGTTTACGTACTTTAAGTACTCCATCGTACATCGAATTCCTCAATATGAATCCCACCACTGATCCCTGTGGCACACCCCCAATCACTGTGGGTTTCTTTTGACTTTCAGTTGTATCGTACCACAGGGTTCTATCTTCGAAGTAACTAGATTCATTTCGAAGAAGATAGTTGGGTACTCAAAGTGCAGAGCGATCAATATTCAGTTCCAGCTTAGGGAGCTGAATGCATTCTTCACATCTAGAGTGACCACATCGCAGTATTGTTTTTTGCCCCCCAGCCACCGCTTTCCTCTTAACGCATTAAAGAGTAATGACACACACATTGGCATCCACAGTAGACCTCTTTTTTGAAAGCCGTATTAGTTTTCATACAGGACCGTTGTTCTTTCGGTGTAATGCTCGAACCACGTAGCCATAACTTTTTCCAGGGTATTTCCAATAGTGTCCAGCATGCATTTTGAAGTCAATTCGGCCTTTTACATTTGCGCAAGCATGAACAACTATGCGAAAGATAAAAATTTTGCGCAATAAATCACATCAAAAATGAAAAATCTGCGCAACGAAGTATGTTCCGATTTGCTAACTATGCTCACAAATTTTAAGACGTTGAAGCGACAACATCAGTAATTATCGTTTTAAATAGATACATTTTTCTTATAATTTTATTATTTACATTATTTTAATTTATATTAATAAAAAAAAAAACAAATACTACACCAACAACTACAAACAAACTTATTTCATTCTCTTCAGAGATTGTAGTTTTTACTTTTTGTAATTTTAAGCACACATTTAAAGCACATAATTAATATTTATTTCGTGTTTTTTGCAGGGGAAAAAAACCTGTCTTCGCGAGCATACGAAAAAGTAAAGAAGAAATATTAAAAATTTAATTCCACCGTTTCTTTTTGCTACAAAAAATTCCGTCATGGTTGCGCTAGTGTGAGCACGACTGTCCAGCCCTTGGTGTTCACACTTGCGCTAGTATAAAATAATTCTAAGGGAACTTTTTTCTAATCTAAATTTATCCAAGGCTGTCATTACGATTTAAAAGAAAATAATTTATTTACTCTACTTTTATAGTGTGTCCGATGACACATTTATTTTTTTTTTTTAGTTTCTAATATTATTTTTTATCAGTATACATATGTATTGATAAATGTATTTTCGCACTTTCAATAGTTTTGAATTATATTTATTATAAGACTTTAAAGCTTCACCTTGTTTTATGCACAAATTAATTTTTGAAAGTTCTATAACTAAATTCTTCAAATCTCTGCGCAATTTTTCGAAACTTTTCTCGTTTATGTAGCACCAAACACTGAAAAATATTAAATTCAAGTTTGTCTTTTTATCAATTTCGTCGCAGAATTATGTTTCAAATAGAATACATACAGCGGTGATAAGAATCTGCGAAATAAAATAATCAAGAAAATACAATATTACCAAAAATTATCAAAACAAAGCTAATAGATTTTGCTTTTGACCACAGACCTTAGTAATGAAATAATCAGGTAACTATATTCAAAATTAAATGTTTAAGGTAATTGCATTTGAAAAATATTTCTTCTTAACCATTATTTGTAAAATATTTTTGTTTTTACTTGAAAAATGTCACAATCAAATATTTTTAAGTAACGGAGTGTGGATAGAATCGACCAAGGGAAAATTATGTATACAACATTTCATTACTAAGGTGACGATATATTATTAGAAAAAACGAAACAGAAACAAGAAATAGACAAAAATGATAGAGGATGATGTAAATAGTAAACTGGTTTATGGAATTTTATCAAAATTATTTAATAATTTTTAAGACATTCTTGTATTCTGGCATATCTTATGTAAGCCAGCTTGTACAAAAGACGAAAAAAAATTGTACAAATTTTGTATGTTAGATAACTATTGGGGGGTGTTTGGATATGGGAAACCCAAATTTCATATCATTTTCTTGAAAAACTGATTGTAAAGGGCGTTAAGATAAAAATTATGGGAAAAACTATGCCTAAATTCTAAACAAATGGTCAAAAGTGAAAACAATGCTTCACATAAATACTACTTAAACTGTAGCTATATTGGGAGTAAGCTCGGCGAACATCATGAAATTATTGTTGCACCGAGCATAAAGAAAGAGTCTTTACTCACTCTTAAATGACGTGCACACTCGCTAGATATACACTCGCTAAATAATTCCTGTAGGACTCTTATCTGGTATCGCTAAGGACCTAAAGGTCTATGTGTGACTTCGGCCAGCCAGTTCTACCTAACCTAACCAACTCACTCTCACACCGAACACGATATCTTCGGTGTATTGTACACGGAGCATACCGAGTTTCTAGGATGGCAATTATGCTATTTTAGAAAATAGTATCATTACACACAAAATATTACTAAACACAGGACTACATTTTGACAAAAAGCAACTCTTGACCACCTTGACCGAGCACGAGAGAAAATGTTTTGGGTTCGTCGAACACCAAGCACCAATATAACCACACACTTAGAAAAATTTACGTGGGGTCACTGACTATCTATGGCTTTCCTAAAATCGCTCGATAAGTTTTTAATCAGGTAACTAAATTATGCATATTGAAATTCAAATGATTTTTCAAATTATATTTATTTATTTGCAAGTCATTTATTATTTATTTGCAAGTCATTTATTATTTATTTGCAAGTCATTTATAGCTTGAAATGTATGTAGCTCAACATTTGTGCTTATCTTCTAAAACTGCTTTCTCATTGTTTTAATTACTGGCTCTTCAAAAAACAAGTTAGCAAATTAGCTGTTTGACTACTATATAAAATTTAACGTAGCAAGTTTGTGTGTCTTTTATACGTTTGTAAAAGCTTAATCCGATTTTGATAAAAATAGTGACTCTTTGGTCTCCGGAGGATGTCACAAGCTAATCAAAAATAGTTTTGGGCAAATACAGTGCCGGTCATATCGTTAAATGACTTGTTAAGTTCACTCAAATAAATTTTATCAAAAATCTTTTTTATGCAAAACAAAGTGTATTTGTTGCCATTTATTATAAAAAATGTAAAGTAAAGGAAAATAATTTGTTAAAAGTCCACACGGACCCAGACATACACCGGGTACGGTAAAGCATCGAGTAGGTTGTATTGAGGTCTGGGGTTGCTTTTCAAGTAATACTATGGGTCCAACGCATCACATTCGGGGAATAATGAAACACAACGATTATAAAAATGTTTTAAGAGTCATTATACTTCCGTACGCTAGCTTGGAAATGCCGCTGGACGTTTCCACAGGATCATAACCCAAAGCACTCGTCTAAATTGGTAAAAGCTTGCCTTGTCGCAAAAAAAGAACAATTTCTCATTTGTCCAGTACAACCCCTCGATCTAAACCCAATTGAGAGTCAAAAGATTGGCACGAATACGTTTGAGAAACTGGAGAATCTGTATGAGAATGTTCAAAAAAAATGGAAGCGAGTTCGAATCGATCAGACGAAACATTTAATAGAGCCAATGCTACAATGATCGCTAATAATGGATATGCAACAAAGTTTTGAAAACTTTTTAAATTTTTCTTCAATTTTCACATTAACTTTTTCTAGTTGCAAATGTTTTGACCTCTGCAATTCAGACTTTAATTTGATATAATTTCTTTCTTTTTTCATTTGCAACATCATTTTGTACTTTTAATTTTTTATAATAAATGGCAATAAATACACTTTGTTTTGAATAAAAAAGATTTTTGATAAAAATTATTTTAGTAAACTTAAGAAGTCATTTAAAGTACAAGAGATTTTGGTTGCAAATGATATGTCCGGCATTGTAGGTGTCCCATACAAATCGATTTTTTCGGTATATCTCACAACCATTTACAGTAGAGTACTGAGATTTGGTACAAGGTTATTGACTGAAATGTAAACAGCTTTATCGACTTAGTTTAGTTCATTTATTTATAGTGTGAATATTCACTATATATGGGTTGTGAACGATTTAGCTATCCTTGGAAGATATCAACGAACAACTTACATATAGTCATTTGAGGTTCAACTTCATATAAACGTTTATATGTTCTAATTTTTAAGGTTGTCTGACTTTGTGCCGACGATGTACCAAAATTCATACCATCATCTCCAAAGCTTTTTCCTTTTCTTGTTAGAAGTTAAACGAGGCTGCCTTCCAAAACGGCTATTGCAAACGCAACGTACAAAGTCTTTAATTCCATATCGCCAAACTAAAAAATATATACAATGCATAGCATTTTAAAACTTCTTCTACAAGTAACCGAAATGTAGCGAAAAGCAATTGCGCATCATTAACAGAGTTGACGCTAAATTTAATTTTTCAGAAAGCATTATATGTGAAATATATAAATTTTGTATTTTGCAGTGAGTGGGAAAGCTCATGCTGACAACTCTGCACTAAAAATTTAACATAAGTAATGTTCATTTATTTATTCCTTAATTAAAACATTCTACATTGTTACGATTTTTGTTGATTTCCGATCATATAAAGAATCATTGACAAGTTTTAAGTGTACGCCACCAGGACACTGTAATAACACTGCCTTCGGATTGATTCCAAATATGTCTCCAAAACCAAAAAATTATTATGAATTTTTTCGGATTTTTCCTATGATTATTTAAGCTGAAAAGCGCGAAAAACGAAATTTACAAAATCCGCCATTGATTAAAAATTGATTAACTAAATCATTCTTAAATTAAGTGCTTCAAAAAGGTCTATGCAAAACTTGATTCGGTTTATCGGTTATCGAATAATTATTTTATCGTCTGTTAGTAACCAGACTTGAGTGGTCGCCTGATTTTACGCAGGTTTGAAAGTCGCATCTTTTACTTATGGTTGGCAGGTGGGCGATCTCCCCTGTGACCATTCGAGCTCCAGACGCCTCGAATAAGGTTCCTGATGAGTGAGATTCCAATTTTCACCGCAGTCATGGTTGCCACTTACTCATTTTATTTTGTACCAATATTTACCAAAAAATGTACCAAATGGGGGAAAAATATAGCATCATATGGTAATAAGTAACAATAAATACTATTTATTAAGAATGTAGTCGGGTGTTCGAGTTTCAAAAAATCGATTATTTTTTTGAAATGTATTTCGAAGGTACAATATATTGAAAATATACTGTAAGAATTTCAGACCAAAATTGTGAATAATTTATTTCTCGTTAAAACTTTAAAAGCGTTTTTCCCGAAACAGAGGTTTTTTGACCGGCCCAGGAGTCTAAGAGAATTGGACTGAACTTTTGATATGTAATTTTACACGCCAATGGCTCTCGCAAGTAGAATTGTTTATTTTAATCATTATTTTCTATTTTTTACAACGATTTTCAACAAAAAACAACGCGATTTTGAAAAAAATTTCTCGAAGTCCGCCGTTTTGCTGTTTTTTCATCAAAATGTTTAAACCCGGGCCAGCCCCCCAAATTTTGTTAAGTGTCCAACGTAAAAAATATCGTAAAATAAACTCATTTTTCAAAAACTAACTATAAGCAAAAACTGTGCTTCACAGCCCTCATAAAATACAGAAAATAATTTGCTGATTCTGCAGCCATTTGTCGCTGCTATAACATTTATAGTTGTTATGGCCAAGGCACTGGTGTTTTATGGAGTAAGAAAATGAACTGCAGAAGTCTTTATTTTAAGTTAACCCATTGTTAACGCCATCCATAAATTAACCTAGCTAAACAACTTTAAAATGCCGCTGTGGCAACTCCACATAACAAAACGATGTTGGTTTGAATTTTATGTATATGAATTAAACTCGGGCCGGGTTCAAATTCAAGTAATTTCATAGAATTATAACGTTAAATAACAAATAGTCGGTATCCAATTTCAGATAAAATAAATATTCAACAAGCAGACACAGGTGTAAAAAAATATATTGAAAACATATTCTCTTCATGACACCATAGTCGTCCAACATGTATTCAAAGAAAATTCTTATGTCATAATACTAAATACTACAAGACACATGATGTACATGAGTTGCAGACCAATAGGGCGTTTATTATAATATTTATAAAATTTTCTACAGATAATATTCTATATATAGACATAGGAGATAAATTGTTAGTTGAGTATATTTACTAAGTAGCATTGCACCAACTGCAGGCAAATAAATTATGCATATTAAAATTCAAATAGTTTTTCAAATTATATTTACTTACATATTTGCAAGTCATTTATTATTTATTTGCAAGTCATTTATAGCTTGAAGTGTAGCTCAACGTTTGCGCTTATCTTATAAAACTGCTTCTCATTATTTTAATATATGACTCTTCAAAAAACATATCAGCCAGGTGCTTATTACTTATAAATAAAACTGAGTTTTCTAAATCAATGATGCAAACATGAGAGATAACCCTCAAACATTTTCCTGAAATTATGGCCCAAAAAAAGTTTCGTATTGCAATTTCCAAATACATCTAAATACATTTCTTACGTACATATGTACATAAAAAAAGCATTACAAATTTAATGTAATTATAATTTATTTACTATTTAATTAAAACATTCTACATAGTAGCAATTTCTTTTGCTTTCTTATCATACAAATGATCATTGACCAATTTTAAATATATTCCACCAACACACTGCAATAGAAAAGCTTTTGGATCAAAGATCATCTCTTTCACGGTCTTCTCACATGGTGTTACATAATGATTTTTAAAAATATGTACCAAACCAATCTTAGCTTGTAAGAGACCAATGCGGCTGCCAATACAATTATGTGGGCCAGTACCGAATGGCAAATACGACATAGGATTAATGGATTTACGATTTTCGCTAGAGAAACGTTCGGGATCAAATGTATCTGGATTGGGCCAGTACTAGAAATGAAAAAGTAGAAATTAAATAATTTCATAGATTTGGAATACAAACTAATACAATTTAAAACACGATTCTTGCTTACTTTAGGATCACGCTGTAAACCATACACAGGGATATATATGGGCATTCCATTAGGGAGCACACAATCATGATAGGGCTTAAGTGTATATTCCGGTTCTCCTTCTTTGTACAGGTACTCACGATCCAAAAATGGTAGTATTGGATACAGACGCAGCACCTCATCCAACACCATATCCAAATATTCCAATGTATTCATTTTATCATATGAAATTTTGCCATTACCTTCTAAAAGAGCTTCACAAATTTCTGTTCTCAAACGATTTTGCAAATCAGGTTTTTTAGCCAATTCGTACAAGGCAAATGACATCGTCGAAGATGATGTTTCAAAACCTGCCGTAAAGAACACCGCTGCCTGTGCTACCAGAAAATCATTATTTCTAGCGAAATGTTTAACATTTTCTTCCAGTGCTGCTTCCTTTTTGAATGTCACTAAAATATCAATAAGATCATTACGTAGAGTACCACTACGTTCACGTTCAAACATTACGTGATTGATGGTATCACGTAGAAATTTTGAGAATTCTCTATCGAATAATTTCACACCAAAAGTTGTCACAAATTGCGGAAGGAAAAATGCCACAAAGAAATCTTTAGCACGTGACAGCGTAAGTTCAAACAATTTGCGCCCCCGCTTTCTGAACTCAACATTTGGATTTTGTAGACTATTAACGTTTATACCAAATGCAACAGTTGCAATCAAATCTGTTGTGAAGAGACCACAGATCTCCCTAACCTCAGCAATAAATTCATTTCCCGTGTTAGCACAATGAACCAAATGTTCCTCCAATTGAGTAGCGACCTGTTGTAACAAGTAACGGAATTAAGGTAAACAAATTAATAAAACTACTTACAATTCAGCATTATTTTATATTATTCGCCTTACCTCCAACATTAACGGATACATTAATTTTATTTTTCCAGTTGTAAACACAGGAGAAACTTTTGTTCTAATTTCTTTCCAAAGTGGATTACGTACAAAGAAAATATTATTTGAACCTAAGGCATCTCCATGTGGATCACAAGCAGAATAGCGATTTGAAAATTTATTAAAATCTTTTATTAGTACTGATTTTATAAGTTCCGGTTCACGTACTATTAAAGCTGGCTTATTCAATATATAAATTCCAACAGCTGGTGCATCGGCAAAGCGCTGATCATTATAGATTTCTGACAGATGCAGACCGAAACTTGTACGCATCGTAAACACATCTTTGATATTCCCAATAATAAGTGTTGGTTCCATAAATGGTATATTTTTACGACGCCAATAGTCATTATTATGTTTAGACCAATAATAGATCACTGCAATGATGGCGGCGAATAAAAACAAAATTTCTGTTGCTGCCATGTTGATCTGGAAAAGAAAATCGGGTTGGAAAATATTTAAATAAAGTTAAATGTTCTATTTTATTGGCGGTTGGGAATAACGACTGTGATAAGTGTTCCTTTTTGGAACTGGGCGTTCTGGCAAGGTTCATCATTATGTACTACATATGTATGTACCAATACATACCTATACATAAATACGTATGTTATACCAGTTTTTCAACATTCAAATCAGAAGCTGTCATAAATTGCCCTTTTGCGATTAGGCGAAATTGATACTTTATAATATATTTGCATTTGGAGAAGTTTTGTAAATTGTAAAATACAAAAATTTATTTAAATTGATTAGCTATAAAATTACACTGTGCAACACATTTTTCTAATGGTGAATCGGCCAAAACAAGTCTAGAGTCTCCAAACTACACGAATCGCAAGAGAAAATCATGAATTTCATGTGGACATGGTATTCCAGCACACCACGAATTACAGAGATATTTCTTTCCTCTGTCTTCCCTTTCCAATCAACACAATGCTTTGCATTTATAAGGGCAAATCGCGGTGTGTTGACTAATCATTAAAACAAAAAAAAAAAGATTTTAAATTTTGGGTTGTGTCACTTTTGTTCTTAGGATGCAATATGTCTTTACGGTAAATTTAGGCGTTGACTACGAATATGCAGTCCGTTTTTCGCTATCAGGTCAGATTTTTGAGAAATTTGCATTTGAAAATTGTAAGAAGTTCTGATCACTTTAAATTTTTTTTGTTTAATCTATAGAAACATTTTGAAAAAAAAATATGAATGCTATCTAACTTGTAATAAATCAGGTTAAATAACTCATTAAAAGTTTTTGAGACCTTTTTTCTGAAATCGAAAATATAAAGGCAAAAGAAAGAAAAATAAAATTACCCCAGTTTTCCATAGAAAAGTTTAAACTATATATACAAAAAGTTATTTTGGCCCTAGCTCATCTACTTTTTAAATTAAATAGATTTCATCAAATTTTTGACCCAAAATTTTGCAATTTTTAATATCTCAAATCATTAATATATAAATTCGTTATCAACGCCTAAAATTACTGTACAAACATCTTTTGATCCCTCAGGTCCAAAATCGAGTAAGCCTGTGAAATCAGTTGAAACAAAAATGTATCGTTGATATATCTCAATTTATTTCGCCCTAAGTTTACTCAAGCAAATTTTACTGATTACTTTGGTACAACCCCTAAAACTTAGTTATACCTAGTTATTTCTTTCCCAAAATTACTAGAAGTTTTTTGCTATAACTCTATTGCAATCAACAATATTTATTCTGGTTAAGGAATTTTTCACATAAAGAAATAAGTCACCAGCACAATTAGATTTTTCTTCTCCTAAATTTCACCAAGTAACACTGTCCCAATTCTTCTAACAGTACAGGATGTTGAATTATACATACACTACTCACGACCAAATTATGGTAAGCTACATTTTTTTATGAAACGAGTGTTTTAGCATGCATGCAACAAAAGCAAATAGCGTTGAGTTCAATTAAGTCCTTAACAAATATCTTCAGTAATTTGTGAAAAGAAATTGGAATGAAATGCTTCGATTCTAATAGAACAATACCGCGATGCGAAGTAGTTTAATAGTCCCGCATTTTCGTAGTCCCTTTCCTTGTTTTAAATATTAAAAATGTACAAGTATTGAATGAATCCGGCTTAAGTGATTAAAATTTATGCCCATAAAATTGGTTTCACAACAATTCTTATTATAAAATAACTTTGCCAAATATATTTTTAAATTTCCATCGAGATTTATTTCAGTTTAACTTAAGGATTTCTCTTACTATAATTTACAACATTTTCAATTTTATTATTACTCTTTAAAGGTCCTTCCACTTTATTTTGCGTAGCATTAAATTTAAGATGTAATTTTTATTAAAGTCAATCAGTTTCTTACAAATTTTTATGCGATTTTTTGTAACTTTACGCCTTCATTTAACTTCGAACACTCAACATTAATAAATTCCAGCTTGCGTTTTTATTAAATTCATTGTTCAATTGATTCAAGTAAATTACATATGCATTACTTGTATATGTTTGTAAATAATTAAGTACGTTTAAATACACACATACCTATCAAAGTAATAATTAACAGCTTGTCTTAAAAGTTGTTATCAACGACAGTCGAATGAAAAACAGTAGTATAATAATAAAAATGAACAACAGAAATTGTAAAATTAAATGATATTAATACTCGTTTATACTCGAAAATAATTTTAGGTTTTTTGTATATGGAAATAAAACACCCACATTATGTTTGTATATGTTCAAAAAGATTCACAATTAAATATTGAGCAACTTCTCAGTAAAATGCATTTCATAGAAATGTATCCTTTCTAGGCAGTGAAATATCCTACAAACTGCTCATCTCCTGACCAATTCAAGTTAATTAAGCAGTTTTCTTTTTCTTTTTGTCTTTTTACGCCGCCTAATTTTTACTCGTATTTTTCATCTCTCATTTACTCGTATTTTTCAAGCAGAACTTCCTTTTTTAGAATCTAAAGTAAAAACTTATGTAAAAAAAACTCACATGCGCAACTTAGTGCACTCGATGGAAGTAAAACTTCTTTGGTAGGTTTGTGACTGGGAATATGTAAGTTCAATAACAGCAGACTGGGAAAGATAATTGTATGCATGCACATGGCATTTAAATAGTTGATATGAGTCGGTACATATCCAAAGAGCCAAGGCCAGAGACGAACATTTTCCAGATTTTTAATGCAATACACACTGACCGTACAAATAAATAGTTTAAACAAAAGAAATGATGTTATTAATTAATGTTAATTAAATTAAAAAACTTATTTAATTTTTGGCTTTGCACATGGCCGCATTCAGACAGATGCTTTATGTTTTCTTGTGCTTAAGTCCAGATGATTTTTTTTTCAAAACTAATTAGGTCCATATGGTATTTATGAAAAGTGCTTAAGTCCTACGTAAAACTGGTTTTGGATTTGGCTTACTTTATCATTGTTTTTTCTTCGCAAATTATACAAATTATTTTCTTATAAATTCTCACCTAAACATTTAACTATGAAAGTGCAACTCTATTGCAAAAACAAATGTTTTCCCAATTGTCAAAGTTCCTCTTACTTGTCAAAATGCATCTATTTTCTTAATTCTTCTGCCATTGTAGAGAGTGTGGATTTTCACGCACACCAGCTTGATTGCTACCGAAATTTTGTTGAGATTGATTTTGCACTGTTTTCTTTTTAATGTAATTTTGTTTATGTTTTGCATTGCGCTATAAATTTTTATAAATTTTTAAGTTTAACTTTATTTATAAAAGCTATATACCAAAAATTTTCACCATCATATAACTCTTTATAGTTTCTTCCGCCTTTTCTATGAAGTCAAACCACTGTGTGTCGCTTAAACTGTAATTTCTAAATGCTACATATAAGACGCATTAAAAATCTAACATTATAAGTTTATTCATTTATTTATTTATTGCTTAATTGAAACATTCTACATTGTAGCAATCTCTGTTGCTTTCTCATCATATAAACGATCATTGACAAGTTTCAAGTATACGCCACCAGCACACTGTAATAGGAGTGCCTTCGGATCGAATTTCATTTCTTTCACAGTCTTCTCACACGGTATTACATAATGATTTTTAAAAATATGTACCAAACCAATCTTAGCTTGTAAGAGACCAATGCGGCTGCCAATACAATTATGTGGACCAGTACCGAATGGCATATATGACATGGGATTAATGGATTTTCTGTTTTCCTTGGAGAAACGTTCAGGATCAAATGTATCTGGATTGGGCCAGAACTAGAAATAAAAACCAAATTCAATGATGTAAATTTCATACATGTTTTGAAAGCAAATCCACATTCCAGTTCGATCTATTTTTACCTTGGGATCACGTTGTAGACCATACACAGGAATATACATCGGCATTCCATTAGGGAGCGCATAATCATGATAGGGCTTAAGTGTATATTCTGGTTCCCCTTCTTTGTACAGGTACTCACGATCCAAGAATGGTAGAACTGGATACAAACGCAACACCTCATCCAACACCATATCTAAATATTCCAATGTATTCATTTTATCATATGAAATTTTACCATCACCTTCCAAAAGAGCATCACAAATTTCTGCTCTTAAAAGTTTTTGCAAATCAGGATTTTTAGCTAATTCATACAAAGCAAATGCCATTGTCGAAGAGGAAGTCTCAAACCCTGCCGTAAAGAAAGATGATGCTTGTGCAACCAAAAAATCATTATTTCTAGCAAAATGTTTAGCATTTTCTTCGAGTGCTGCCTCTTTTTTGAATGCTACCAAAATATCAATAAGATCATTACGCAGAGTACCACTACGTTCACGTTCAAACATTACGTGATTGATGCTATCACGAAGAAATTTCGAGAACTCTTGGTCAAATAATTTTACACCAAAAGTTGTCACAAACTGTGGTAGGAAAAATGCCACAAAGAAATCCTTAGCACGTGATAGTGTAAAATTTAATAATCTTCGTCCGTGCTTTCTAAATTCCGCATTTGGATTTTGTAGACTATTAACGCGTATACCGAATGCAATTGTTGCAATCAAATCTGTAGTGAAAAGAGCACAGATCTCCTTAACTTCAGCAATAAACTCAGTTTCCGTGTTAGCACAGCGAGCCAAATGTTCCTCCAATTCAGTAGCGACCTGTTGTAATAAGTAATGAAATTAAGGGAAACATATTAATACTACTACTCACAATACAGCATTATTTTATATAATTCGTTTTACCTCCAACATTAACGGATACATTAGTTTAATTTTTCCAGATGTAAACACAGGAGAAACTTTTGTTCTAATTTCTTTCCAAAGTGGATTACGTACAAAGAAAAGATTATTCGAACCTAAGGCATCTCCGTGTGGATCACAAGCAGAATAACGATTTGAAAATTTATTAAAATCTTTTATCAGTACTGATTTTAAAAGTTCCGGTTCACGTACTATTAAAGCTGGTTTATTCAATATATAAATTCCAACCGCAGGTGCATCGGCAAAACGTTGATCACTATAGATTTCCGAAAGATACAGACCGAAATTTGTACGCATCGTAAACACATCTTTGATATTCCCAATAATAGGTAATGGTTCCACAAATGGTATATTTTTACGTCGCCAATAGTCATTATTATGTTTTGACCAAAAATAGATTACTGCAATGATGCCAGCGAGTAATAATAAAATTTCAGTTGCTGCCATACTAATCTAAAAAATAGTTTCGTATTGTAAAATATTTAAGTTAAATTTATTGTTGTATTTTTTTAAACTTTAGGTATACAAATACTTGACATTATTACAGGTACATTAATAGTTATAAACAAGGAGCTTAGGAATGAGGATTTTCCTTTTCTTCTGCTTAATCGTACATGATGGCTGATAAAATATATATGGCGGATAAAAAAATATTCATGTCCCTCTCATTCCAAATATATAAATTTTGTTTTGCAAGGATACATTTTTTTTTGCTCCATTTGAACTGTTGAAATCGGTAAATCTAAAAAAGAAGATGCACATGGCAACTTCCTATTTTGGGGGCAAACAAAAGAATTTTACGGGAAACCTTGCTAAATAGATGCTGGCGTTCCACAGCCCAAGACTCAAAAGCTATTTTGAGAAAAACATTAAGAAGAAAGTTTCCGATGAGTGCGAAAAATTATGCTCAAAACTGCTGTGATGAAATTCTGCTGAAAATCCGGTCCGAAAAACCTATTTTCGTTTCTGTTGATGAAACGACCACTACGTTTTGTTACCAAGCCTTTTTGTAACTTTGGTTTAAAAATTCAAATTTTTTTTTAAGGATTTTAAATTAATGTTAAGTACTTAAAATATAAATTTCTATGTATCGATAGATGTAAAACTTTGTTTTAACCATTTCAAGACCGTAAGAAAACCATAGAAGATAGCGAAAAACCGAATTCGGATTCATATCCTCTGATCCCTATTTATTGTTATAATTTTTTATCAAAACAGATATTTTGCGCCTCTGAAACCTTGACCCTGTGATCTCCAATGGGATTTTTTATGAACTTTTTCTGTATATTTTTATTAAATATATTTTTTAAAGATAGATAGAATTACTTAGTATTAATTGTTCACTTAACCCTTTCTTGATCGTAAGTAAACTAGGAACAATAGAGAACAACCGAGTCCATCAATTGAAAATCTAAAAATCACCGGTGTTCCATGAAAAAACTTCAATTTCCAAAAAAGTATGTAAAAATTTAAAAATATGAAGAATTATGTTTGAGTAAATAGTTTTTCCCACAACATACTAAAAATTTGAACAAATTTTGTTTTTTTTCTAATTTAGGTCACTCTGATGCCATCCATTAGGTAACAATTCAATTCAATTTTTTCCAATATTAACTAAAGCGCAATTAATAATATTTTCTTAATCGGTGCAATGATGGTGGTTTTCAGTGAATTTTTTTTTTTGCCTTTTTCTTAGTTTTTAAATCCACAGAATCATCTTTCTGATTATAAATAAATATTCTATAGGCAGCGATTAACAAGATTTCAATAAATTCGTCCTCTTCGAATTGTGAGCACTTTGTTTTTATTACCATTTATGTTCCCTGAGCATGAGAAATAATCGCGAAATTAATTGGGCAATATGTTATTGCACTCAGCTTCAAGAACCAAAAATACAAGAATTAAAAATAGTACGCAAAGATCATAAAATATTAAATAGTTCAACTTAAGATTTCAATTATTCATATTTTGTATGTTTCATAACACTATTATTGCGCTTTAAAATTTCACCTTATTTTATGCACAATTAAATTTTAGATGTAATTTTTAATAAAGACCAGTTAGTTTTGTAATAATTTTTAAAAATCACTACTCTGATTTTTCGAACCTTTACGCGCTCCGTAACAACAAACACTCAATTGAATTGGCAAGTTTCAAATTTGCGTTTTTATTAAATTCGACGTTAAATTATGCTTGAAGTAAAATGCATTTGTATTATATATGTACACATATATGTGTGTATATGTGCATTGACTTGTATTATTTAATTACAAATCTTACAAGTTGTTATCAACAGCACTTCATCGTCAAACAATAACACAATAACAAAAATATAGACGTCTAAACTGAGTGTATCAAGAAGTTCAGTGTTTAAAATGCATTACCAAAAAGCAAAACAAAAACAAAAAAAAAAAAAAAGACAGAGAACTGATTATTAGTGAACAATGCAAATTGTAAAATTAAATCAGTATTAATATTTTCGTTTATTAGCGAAAATTATACATTTTTAAATAAAATTAGACACCCACATTTCAATTGTTTTTTCAACACAATATTTTATTTGTACGCATCTACAATGACTTATGAAAGTATATGTTTCAGATAATGTAATTAGCCGCAAACTGTTGACCGTATATGGAACCGGTGTACATTGGTCTGAAATGCGATTCTAACTGGACGAAGCTCCAAAAATATATCCAGTAAAAAATTTACATTGAACGACTCGTATGCTTTTGTTCGCGCCAAAACTTCATGTCGTAATTCGGTATATTATGTAGTGTATACAAGCTCACAGGAAAAACAATTCCCGGTATTTATTTGGCAGAATGTTCACAATACTATGGAAGATACCACACCTACTTTAACAATGCGGCTTATATCAAGTGTTGTTGTGCCTCGCATATTTTTCAAGCGTTTTGCCAATTGTGTTTTCTGATTTATAATTAGAACAATAATGTTTAAACATTTTTTTCTAGATCAATACATTTCATTATGTGCACATATTTATATTAAAGGTCCACTTTGACAAGCAATTTAATTTTAATTTAGTTTAATATGTAAGTAAAAAAAGATACATTTTATTATATTTATTATAAATAACAAAAAATCAAGCACCTCTTCAACTTCAATTAGTTAACCCGTAATTAATTGCAGCTCGTTTCAAGTTCATTAAATCATTATTGACTCAATGTTATGTCTCATATAAAATTGTTTTATTAATTGACTATGTACTTACATAAAAAACTATTAGCCAATTAACCATAACTAAAAGAAGGCTCAACTTAGAACTTCAAACCCAATACTAAAATTATTATTACTTTTAAGAGGTGCACGAAAATTGTTGATTCATTGAGAACATATTCTACTCCAGTATAAAAATTTAGTACGAAATGTAATTCGAATAAAGTGAAAACAGGATTGTGATGTCAATGAAAAAATATTATTGACGCAATTAAGAATATTTTTAGAAATCTTATTTTATTGCACCATGCCAATATATACATAGATTTATAACTTCTATCAAAATATGGTTCTGAAAGAATAAGTAAAACCAGAAACTTTCTTGCATTGGAGAACCAAAATCAATGTAGCTTATTGTATATCGAAATCACAATCTTTTACAATTACAGCATCTTATTTTTTGTGAAAAACAGGAAAAATTTAAGATCTATTACATTTTTTTTGGCATTTTGGATTTGGTTTTCATAACAGTTATTCTTGTAATATTTATTAAGAGAAAAAATAAGATAATGGAGTTGGAGAGTAACTCATTGACATTCCTCCAATTATCCTTAATTGCTATATAAATTCTTGGTGTTCAAATCCAATTAAATGGCAATATTTTTATTTATTTTTATTTACACAAAATACACACAAAAATTCTTCTTCCTCTCTAAACTTATAATCTGTCAAAAAACATTTGAAATTCCTTTTTTATCGTGTATCTACCAAAGTTTTAAATTCAGAATTTCAACGAAATTCACTCTCTTGTGTCCGCACTATAAGTGAGCTTTAATCTTATAATGTTTATCTTATCTTATAAAATTGTTGTATTGTTTTATTTAGCAAATAGATGACTATGCAATAACACAAATTAGCCAATTTACCATTCCCAAAAGAAAGCACAACCTAGAATGCAATTGCCATGCAATTTTAAAGATTAAATATGACCTTGAATTAATAAATTACTCGTAAATTAAATATCTTAATTCAATGCAGATACGATATTGAAGCTATTATGAATTATAATAATGTATCTGAATATATAAAAATAAATTCTACTTAAGCCTTTTGATAGTCGATGAAATGACTTCATATGCCTAGAAATTGCATTACAAAATTTTTTGATTCGAAGAGGAACGTTAGGTTCAGACGCCAACAAGTAGTTGCTCAAACCGCAAGATCGTTGTTGGACCATTTCTTTTTTTTTTATTTTATGTTATAGTCAAGACACAGGGCTGAAACGCCTATAAATGCAGAGCATTGTGAGCTGTGAGGGAAGAACTCTTTTTATAATTTGAAGTGTGCTGGAATACCGTGCCGTACCGTAAACACAAACTGATGGTATCAAATAGTGTATTTTCTCAGAGCATCTACCATAAAAATAATGGTAGAAAGATGTTCTGAGGATTCAATAGAGCGGGAAGCCCTACTACCGTCTAGTTTGGTTCGTGAGTTAGTTTATTTGTCGAAAAACTTACCCGACCATCATAGTCCAGTGAAACAACTCAAACTGCCATAATTTCAATTTTCGAGCCAATCTGAAAAAACTTATCCGAGAGTTTCACCATACTATACTTGTACTTGAATCCGATGAAGACCGTTTCTTGTTCTACGAGATGACCCCTGAAATTTTTGCAGAGTGTTAACGAAAATAATTCATAAGCTACGATTTTTTGTGAATGATTCTTATCCCTTTCGCCGGCTTTTGAATAACAAAGTTAAAATGCAACTTATGCGTGAGTTATATTGTAAGAAATGTTTTTTAAAAAACTTACATATATGTACAGGGTGGAAGCATTTGCTTTTGAAAAAAAAGTATTAAAAAAGCAATTTGTTTGTTGTTCATTTAGATAATAATTTGTTTTAGTTAAAGGAGATTTGTTGCAGCTACTTTTTAGAAAATGATATCGCGCAAATGGCCACCTTTGGTCTTGACGGTCAATTGTGCTTTTTTCCGGCATTTTCGTGTGTTAGCTTTTAATTAAGCTAAGATCCTTGGCTAATTTGCGTATACCTTGGAACTCAAAAACCCCACCGTGGGTCACCCCGTGGCCTGGTGAATGAGTGCTAGACTGGAGTTCCAGCTGCCTCAGATTCGATTCCCAGATGTGGTTAAACTTAAAAAAAAGTCCAAATGGATTGTTCTAATAAAATGAGTCACTTCCTTGACTTAGTTCTTAAATGCTCAAAGGACCAGTTCTCAACCGTTTCGATTCTCAGATAGAGAATTGATTTTGAAAATAAATAAAAGTTGGGTGGCATTATCGCCATTTTTCGATATGAGTCGCCCAGTAAACAATGTTCGCAATAAATTGATTGTTTCTTGAACTGGTGTGGTATGTACCGCCGTTCTGTTGAAAGCAATAGACACCCATGCCGTTTACACGAACAATGGGCATCACAAAATCCGTTATCATGGCTCGATAATGCTCGCCATTGAGTGTTACGGTAGCTCCATCATCGCCTTCGACAAAATACGACCCGATGATTATATACGCGCAAACACCGCACCAAACTGTAATTTTCTGGTCGTAAAGTGGCTGTTCTTCAATTAATTGAGAGTTTTCGGTGGCATAAAACCGAAAATTTTGTTTATTTACGCCTCAATTCGAGAACGAGAAATGTGCTTCGTCTAACATGATGAGTTTTCGCTAAAAGTCAAGTTCATTTTCAGCAATTTCAATGGTCCATTTGACATTATTAAGGCGGCGCACAGTGTGTCGACAGAAGGCAAAAGTCCAAAATTTTGTGAACCAAAATTCAAAAAATTTGGTTCCATTTTAAAGGTAATAATTCAGACAAGTAAGAAACAATAACAGTTTTGGTAAAAACACATCTTGGGGACCTTGTGGTAGACTGTTTACAAAACAGTCTACCACAAAAGAACTATGAGAATTTTTATAGCAAAATTTCATGTATGTAGTTCTAACTAAATTAGGGATATATCCCAGCTATATTTTTATTCCTAAACTTTTTAAGCTCTATTTTTAACAGAAGCTTAAAAACTAAAAATTTTTTTATGGAAAAACCAAAAATTCTCCAAATTCAATGGGCAAAAAAAAAAGGTCACAAAAGTTCACAAAAAAAAGTATATTTATGTATAGTACACCCTTTCGACTATCAGGATTAAAAAAAAATTCTGCTCATTTTCGCGCTTTTTCCAAAAAAGTTATTTTGAAAATAGGTCCAAGCAACTTTTCGTGTTTTGAAAAATGCGAGGCTTACGTAGAAATGTGTAAGTCGCAAGAAAAAACTCTCCAATTTTACATTTTTTAAGCTCCAACCTTATTCACATATATGACATATAAATACTTTTTGCCGTTTTGAACAATTTAAAAGCAATTATAAGGTAGTAAATAGTAATAAGCACCTGTGTACATAGTACATAATTGCAATTTTAATTTTGACTTCTTCATCTTTCTGGTTAGCTTTATTTACATTTACAACAAATTGAAAAGTTAATAATCAAGTGAGCAGCGACATCATTTTATTTCTTTTTGACAAGTTTTACTTCGAAAAACTAGGTTTTAGCACATTTGAGCCACGACAAATAGATTTTAAAAACTGATTTCATTTTCGGATTCGGCGCCCTCGAATTAACTTATGTACAAAATTTCATAAAAACCGTTCAACTCCTTCGACTTTTCCAAATTTTACACTACATCGACGCAATGTGCGACGCGGATAATAAACTGGTTTCAGTTTTTGTGCCATTTGAATTTTGTATGGAAAAATCGCTACGAATTATGCGTCTGATTATGTATATGATTCGAGGGATAACTAATTCCTAAGAACGACGATACCTCCATGTCGTTGGTGTCCCCTCAATACTGGCTCGTACGGCTTCAATAATTTCATCGGAACGTCTTGTTCGTTGTCTGGATGCGTGGATGATATTATAAAGACTACCGGAGCTCACAAATTTTTCGTATAAATGCCTTATAGTATTATCACCTGGAGCACTTTTAAATTTATTTTTTACGAAACGCACATTTAGCTTTCACGATTGAGAACTTATTTTGAATGTATAACTGAACAATTTCAGCGCGTTTATTCTTTCTTTCCTTCGACTGACGCTTCCAACGCGGTATGTCATTAGTCGATCTGACAGCGCCGTCAAAAGTTATAGGGTTGCGAAATGCCTCCACTTTAAATGGCGTACCCTGTAGAAGTTTTGGTTTAAAAATTCCTTCGATCAGGCTTTAGTTTTTAATGCCTAGAATATGCTGTATAATCTAGTAGAAGTTTTTAAAATATCGTGATACAGTGTATCGGAGAACGTAATTTGGAAAAAAAAAAAACGCGTTTAAACTTCTCTCTGCTGTCTATGCATAGTAAAAGTGCCGTCCAGTTATTATAAAGTATCTTTAAAACTAATTACTAGATTGATAAAATTTTCAAATTAATACCTTTTTTCAAATGTCTTTGCACTAAGTACTATATAATTTTAATACCTAAGTACGATAAGATAAATTATATTTCTCATGTTTATTAGACTTAAAAAATAAGGTATTTTTATTTAATACTATGTTATTAAGAAACGCATCTAAACAAAAACAATCTACCTGCCAGTGCCAGTATATGTAAAGAATATTTTATGTATGTCTGTAAGTGCAAACGAGTTTCTAAAATAAATGACAAGCGAGACTCATTGTTGTCATAACCAACATCGAGAGGTTATTGCCATTGCAATTTTAAATAATCTATTTTGCAATAACCAGTATATTCTAATTGGCATATGAAATTTTAGTAATAAATATAGTAAAAATAAAATATGATATATTTGTACTCATAAAGTACGTTACACTCTGATTAGCTAAATAAAAAAATATATTAGCTAGTAGGTATTCATATTTGATAATTAACTTTTATATGAATTGCTACTGTATTTAAGAGTTTCCTAAGGAAACCGTTATATTGATAAGTTCATATTCTGCTTAAAATTGGGGACAGCATTTTCTAAAGATCTCTTGCTTGGATTTTTATTGTGAGATAATATTTAATATGTGAAAACTGAAAAAACTTACGAAATAGATTATCTTTTTCTTTTCTGCTTTGGCTGAAAAAAATTATAAAATAGTGTGGCCAAATTTAGCAAGAAAATAAGGACAGCGTCGATGAATTTGACTCATACACAGAGTTGCATGCCCATAAACACCAAATAAAATAGAGTGTTTAACAAAAAATGTTTGGAAAGTTTATTTGTGTGAGAATATAAATCCACAAATCTATATCTATTGATACAAAAACTTGAATACACGCGTAAAGGTTGCTCGAACATTTGTGGTTAGGTAGGTATGGCCAAACAAATCAAATACATGAAACGTCAAACAATATAATAAAAATTTGTGTGGAAAGATATGCCAATACTAACAGCCCGGACAACGCCGTTTATTTGCCGGTTAGTATATTATAAAGTATAGTAAAAAAATACACATATATGTCGTGTATGTCTCTTTCGTTCAATTTAATACCAATATACTATTTAAAACTTCCCACATTTTTCATTTATTATGAAGATTAAATTCTGTAAAACCACTTTATTGATAAGGACTATAACATTTTCTATTTATTCAATTTCATTAAAAAGTGTACAAAAACCATTCTTATTAATCAATAAAGGACTTTAGTTTTAATTTTTCTTAACATTTTCATTCTTTTATTGCAATAATTCCAAAGTGTCTTGGTGAAATGACCGCATCAAATACCGATATTAAATAACTATTCGCATACCCTAACTCTTTTAGATATAATAAACGATCTAGCAAGATCAAACTTTCCAGTATTGGCGCAAAAGACATACGCAATAAATAAAACAATTCTAAATTGTATCGGTCATTAGCGTATTGCAGTTCAACATTCATACTTCTGGCTGAAGTATCAAAACCAATATTGAGCTTATTATCGCACATCTTCAAATAATCGTTGAAATCCTCAAATTTACGTATTTTACCAACTTGCAATTTATCCTTTAATAACCCATCTTTTTCACAAATTAAAATTTCCAATAATGCTCTATAGTATAGTGAAATATTAGGCAATTCTTTTTCGTTTAGAGTCCGTTCAATAGACTGTGCTGCTAGCATGCGTGCATTGCGTCCAAGACTGAATTTTTTTTCATGTAAATATCGACTCATGGGAAAGCCCACCGCTGATTGCATATCCATTATAGCTTTATTACCGAAAAACTCTTGTCCGGAAAAAGCTTCTTTCAGCAGGTGATAGCAGCAACCGATATTGCATAGTACTTTACAGTGTGGTTGTGCGTGGAAAACTTGCAGACATGTCGGTGCTAAATTCCCGCAGGTATGTAAGCCGGTAAGACAGAAATTGATAGGTATATCTGATGCAGATTCGTTCAATGTAGGAAAGTATTCTTTAAGCAATTCGATGATATTCAATTCAGGAGTTATAAATTTTGAAGTTGTCTTGTAATTCTGTAAATTTGGACTTTGCGTGCTTGCATTTGAATTCAATTTTTGCTTATTTCCGCGACGTGGTGGTGTTAATCCTTGATTTTCGAAACCAGCGCGTACAGTAAGGCCATTCCAAGCACGCTGGAAATAAATTTACATAATTTTATTGAAATTTTAATTAAGAACATTGAAATCACCTGCAATTTTTTACTGCGTTCCAGCGCATTTTTGGTATTTGTTTCTTTGAAATCAATACCTAACACTTTGTGTCCATATTGCAGTGCTAAACGTGATGAAAGGTAACCCTTGCCATCACCTGCATCAACAATGTAAATTTGCTGTGCTGAATTTTCGTTTAAATTATGCTGCATAAAATCATTTACAAGCGTTGCAGTTATTTCAACCTAGAAGTAGATTATAAAGCTATGAAGCAATTGCAATAGATTAGATACAATTTACATACCTCATGCCTTTTCTTTTCACTCATGAATTCTTTGATGGACACAGTCGTTCTATTATCATCAACTATCCTTCCTAAATGTTTATGTAAATCACTGACATTGGTAAGAATCTCCGGAAAATTTTCTAAACGCTGTTCAGTGCATGAAGCCAAGAAATTCGAAAATGCTGGGAAGCTTTCTTTAGCCTCATCTCTGCTACTCCGAAAAAACACACTTTCAATGCAGCTGCGCACGCGCTCTACACTATTTACTTCTTGACGCAATTCTACCGGCACATGACGCTCCCAATGCTTATCCGTCAGATAGCTAACCATATGACAATTAACAAATTCCCAGTGAGGCTGCATAAACTTTAATAAGCCTTCTATTCTTTCGCATATTTGAATGGCAGTCATTTTCCTATATTTATTCTTAAAATGAAAAATCTTTTTTAACTTCTTCTGCTGCAGTGTCTGTTTCTCTTGTCAACTTTTTCACTAACTTCACTGATAATACCGCTCGCACGCGTTTATTCAGCGTTCGTATATGTTCCACTGCTCCAATTATATCTTTATCTGGATTATTATCACGCGGAAAATTTTCAATAGCCTCACGCAATTGTTGAAGCATACGCTGCACTTTTTCCGTATGTGACTGTTGTTGGTGAGCCACAACTGTTCCATAAATTTCACCAAGTTCTTGCCCAAGCTGCACTCCTTGTGAGTAGCCCAACTGGTAACCTTCTTGATTTCCCTGCAACTGCCCTTCAGCTGCACCTTCTTCGTATCCTTGTTGTTTTAAATGTTCTTCCGTTAGTGCTATATCATGGAATAGATCGTTTATATCTCGTTCCTCTTCAGCTTGATTCCTTGATGTGGTCATTTTACAGAAGTAGTGGAAAAACAAAAATTTAGCTGACTTTGACATGTAGTAAATATACAAACAATTCGTCGCATTCACAATAGATTGAGTTTCCAAGTTTCACAATGATCCAATTGCGTTTGTAATGCTAGTGAGGGGTAAAAAGAAATAAATATAAATAAAAGATTAAAAAAAAACTATATGCGAGGGAGTAACCAATTAAAATTTAATTATTTCTTCTATTTCCAATATTAAATTCCATCCAGAGTGCTGTGCTTGCAACATGAAGTTACTCAACTGGTTTACGCCGTCGACTTTCGCTGATGGTTGTCGCTGTGGTAGAAGAATATAATAAAAAAATGCTCCGTCCCAATTTTATTAGGCTCGATTCTCGCAGGTTCTGTTCTGGTCTCGTCATTTGTATTCCCACAAGGTGCTCTTTTCCACAAGGCATGCTTTTTTCGAGAGGGGAGAGACGAAATCGGCAAACATTGCCCAAAAATTCACATTTCAATATAGCTACAAAGATATATGTCCAGTTTTACATTAAGCAACAATTTCTGAGAAGTTTTTTAGTTCATAGTCGTGGAGAGAAAGAAGAGAGGAAAAAGTACAGGCTTCCCCATACAGCTAATTTTACACATTTCTGTTTTAATAATCACATTTTTCGTCATAGTTAGTAAAATTGCAGATAAATTCTTAAAGAATTGGAAGCTAATTCAGATACAAAAAATAAAGAGAAAATAACAGGCCAGCAACTTTTCCCTGATGTGCAAGGGAATTATGACTTTCCATTTATTAATTTTGCGCCGCTGTCACAGGCAATGGCCGTCGGCGTTGCTGGCTCCCGTCGATATATTAACGATGAAATGTATGAAGTCTGGCAGCACTTAAACAGCTGTTTTGAAATTTCAAGAGAACCCGAGCACGTGTGTTTTTGTTTATCCTCGCTCTCTGAATGTGCACAAGAATACTATTCATTTTATTAAATTAATAGAAAACGCTAATAAGTAAAGCAAATTAAAATGAAATTTTCATACAAGGTATTTATCAGCAATTAAATAATAATCAAATAACGCTTAACTTTACTATTTTTACACAATATCATTGTTAGTTCTCCAATTTATTGGGTGCCATATATCGCAATGGTAATATACAATTCACACCCGATGGAAACTCAATTATTAGCCCCGTGGGTAATCGACTTTCTATATATGATTTAAAAAAGTAAGTTTTATTATTTAGTTCCTGCAATAAATATACATGAATGTAATGAAAAATTGTCCATTCCTCAACAGCAATAAGGCGCGCACGCTATCCCTGGAATCTTTGTATAATTACACCACCATAGCACTCTCCCCTGATGGTAGCTTACTAATAGCTGCAAATGAAACTGGCGAAGCACAGCTGATTAGTATGATATCCTGTACAGTAATACACAGACATAAATTCCAAAGCAAAGTGCAATGTATTGTCTTCAGTCCAGATGGTGCTTACTTTGCGGTCGCAAAAGATAATCAAGTGTTCGTATTTCGTGCACCTGGCGAAGTAACTGGTGAATATAGTCCATTTGTGCTGAAACGACACATAATTGGTGGATATGATGATGTCACATGGCTGGACTGGTCTTCAGATTCACGTTTTATTGCAATTGGTTGTCGCGATAATTCCACTAAAATTTGTTCTATACATTTTTTGCAAAATTTCCGCACTTTTATTCTAAGTGGACATACTGATTCAATTGTTTCGTGCTTCTTCGAGCAGAATAGTCTACATGCGAATACGCTCAGTCGCAATGGACAACTCTGTATCTGGGAATGTAGTTTAGCGCCTTCGGATATTTGTTTCAAAAATGATCAAGAGCAGTTGGAAAATCAAAGTGGAAAAAAGAAAAAGAAAGGAACAAATAATTCCGATGATGAAGAATCGGAAGATGATGTAGAGAATACTGTGGAGAAATCACAATTGAACACAAACAGTATTACTCAGCCTATTGATCAGAATGAAATTAAAGATGTTGATGTTAAGAATACGCATCCATTTTTCTACAAAAAATTGGCACGTCATTATTTGGCCGATGAGCCGCGTAAGGAACATCGGGATGCCATGCTAACTGCAGCAAATTACAATCGTCGCACCAAGGTGATGGTGGTCGCTTTCAGCACTGGATCATTTTATCTCTACGAAATACCAGAAGTCAATATGATACATTCATTGAGTATATCAGATTATGCCATCTCGGCGGCACTCTTCAATTGCACCGGTGATTGGGTTGCGTTAGCATCGCGTGAACTGGGTCAGCTGTTGGTGTGGGAGTGGCAGAGTAAGTACATCTTTCAAACGCTTTCAGGATTCATTTACCTTTTTGATTGAAATTGAAATTGATTCATCACTTAAGTCTGAGTTCAGCCTCTGTTTCGATCGAAAGTAAATTTTAAAACAATCCTATTCTAAAATTGTTCGCGACCATAATTTGCTTGAAAAACCATGACTAAAATAATTTTTCATATCTGCACACAGGTGAACAATACATCATGAAACAACAGGGACATAGCAGCGAAATGACTTGCATCAGCTACTCCCCTGATGGCCAATATATTGCAACAGGGGGTGAAGATTCAAAAGTAAAGCTATGGAATACACAAAGCGGTTTTTGCTTCGTTACATTCACTGAACATACAAGCGGAGTGACAGCTATACAATTCAGTCGCAACAAAAAATTCTTAGTGAGTAGTTCGTTGGATGGTACAGTACGAGCATTCGATATAACAAGGTAAATATTTATTTTCTTGTAGCAGATTCAAACTTAATTCATTTATTTTCCTAACCTTGATAGATACCGAAATTTCCGTACATTCACCTCCCCACGTCATGTACAATTTTCCTGTGTGGCTATTGATCACTCGGGTGAATTAGTGGTGGCTGGTGGTCAAGATGTATTTGAGTTGTATTTATGGTCTATGAAATTTGGCAAATTACTTGAAGTTATCAGTGGTCATGAGGGTCCTATATCGTCGGTCGCGTTTTCACCAGTTGCAACTATATCGACATTGGTTTCGGGCTCATGGGATAAGACCATAAAGATATGGAATTGTTTGGAGAGTAGTAGTGAACATGAAACTATTGAATTGATGTCCGATGTTACTTGTGTGGCATTTAGTCCAAATGGAGAAAATGTATGCTAAGAAAAAAATCAGATCATTGTAATTTCAATTACTAATTAATATTTAATTTTGTGTTCTTTTAATTAGATTTCTGTCGCTACACTCAATGGCCATATTACTGTTTTTGATGCTAAAACTGCAACCCAAATTAGCTCAATTGAAGGTCGTAATGATTTGGGCAGTGGACGTTCTGATGCGGATGTGGTATCAGCAAAAACTAATTTGCAGGGAAAGTGAGTATACTGTAGATAGAGGGCAAACAGCAATTGAAATACTTTCGATGAAACATTCGCAAGAATAAATTTATTTTCACAACTTATGACGAACGAACTACAAAACAGAGAGCTGAACAGAATTCACTTGTTCATGCACATTCGTTGAAATGAGCGTCGTTACAGAATTACAAATTAATGAACAGCATAATTTGCTAAAACTGTTTCCAATCTTAAATTTCTGGCTACCTACTCAGTCTTTCGCTCCGAAAGTTTTCTCAATTCGAAAGTGCTTTTTAACTTTCGAAATAAAAAAAAACACTGCCGTCTTTTTATTTGTAATTTTCGGCATTTTTTCGAGTCTCTAACTTTTGTTTACATTTAAAAATCGGTAAAAAAAAAAATTAAATGTGATTATTTTTTTACTATTTTTTTTTTATTAAATATTCTTTTAAAACAGATATTTCACTTCCATTGAATATTCCGCTGATGGTGAATGCATATTGGCTGGTGGTAAATCTCAAATGATTTGTATTTATCATGTGCGTGAAGCGATACTGCTGAAAAAGCTGGAAATTACACAAAATCATAGTCTTGACGGCTTAGACGTAAGTATAAACATATAATTTTATTTTTTAATAATAATATGGGATTTTCCCCCGATCAGGAATTCATAAATCATCGTAATTTAACTGAATTTGGAAATATGGCTCTAGTAGAACAACGTGAAGAGCATGAAGGTGGCAATGTTGCTATACGTTTGCCGGGTGTACAAAAAGGTGATATGGCTGCAAGAAACTTTAAACCGGAAATTCGTGTTTTTGCGGTGAAATTTTCACCAACCGGGCAAGCTTTTGCTGCTGCTTGCACTGAGGGTTTGTGCGTTTATTCTTTGGATAAAGGTATACAATTTCAAAAATTCTCATTTTATTGTTTACTATATAAACATAAATTTATTTTCTCAATTTTTAGGCATAGTTTTCGATCCATTCAATTTATCATTGGAGGTGACTCCGAAAGCTATTAAAACTGCGATAAAACAAAAGGATTTCTCAAATGCTCTAATTATGTCATTGAAACTAAATGAATCGGATTTAATTTATTTCGTTTTAGAGAAAATTTCATATCCAAATAGTAAGTTAATCACTTAAAAATTAATTAAAAATTTACTTTTTCATTGCAATCTCGACTTAGAGATTTACAGAATTTTTTACAAATTTCTTAATATTAACTCTCACCTTTTATATAAATTCTTATGGTTTTTCTTTTTGCAGTTGAATTAATATGTTCTACGTTGCCTAATGAATTTGCCCACCGTTTACTGCAAACGATAGCGCGTGCTTTGCAAACAACATCTCACATTGAATTTTACTTACAATGGTGTTGTTGCCTCTTGAAAAGTCATGGCAATATCGATGGTGTTTTTCAGCATCATTCACTATTGGCGTTGCATGAAAGTATTTCACGTAAATATGAAATGCTTAATAAAATGTAAAGTTTTCATTACTTTTTATATCCAAATGTACAAAAATTTCACCACTTTTATCTTTATTTTTACAGCTGTGATTTTAACAAATACACCATGAAAGTTTTAATTGATACAGCTGAAACGCGTCAAAAGATGGCAGAAAATGTTCAAGATAGCGGTGTAGCAACTGGAAATGAGAATAGTGACGATGATGAAAATGAAGATGAGGACGATGATATGCTATTGATAAAACCAATAAATCATCTAAATAATGTTGAGGAAGAGTTTGAAAATAATGATGATGATGAAGATATTGCGGATGAAAGCAGTAAATAATAAAAAGCATAGGCACATTTTATTATGGATATATAATTCTATAGTGTTAAGTGATTAAAGTTACATTAAATAAAATGTATAAATTATATTGACAAAATAAAAAAATAAAAAATTAAACATGCTACTCATTATCGTATACAAAGCTTTTAAATTGCTATAGAATTTTGCCTTCATAAAGATGTGTTTACTTTCTCCCATATTGTCTTTCATGTAGTTCCATTTGAGAATAGAGTCTCCCTTGAGTGCAGTCTCCAGATGGTTTTGTTTGTTTCCCCAGTGAAGTCAAATCAAATGTGTCTCTTTGAGTATTCCATGCCAATGTCATATCATTCGATTGTTTTTGTAGTTCAAGACCTTAAAACATCAATGCACTTAATAGTAATAAAACTCTTAAACATTTAATTAAATTTAATCATTTGTTTTTTTTTTATTGGTTTCGTGATTTTTATGTACAGTTTGTACAAATAGTTCAAATTAATAAATTACATAATAGAATAACAACTTTTCCCCATACAGGATTTATTCATTATTATTGTTATTATTATTATCAATTATTTTCTTGCGCGCATTCTCATATTGTACATTTCATTATGTTTCAATTGATAATATGGTTTAATTAAGTTTAATTTTTCAAAAATTTTCTAAATTGTGTTACTAAAATTTATTTAGAGTTTCCTATAAAAATATATTGTTTTTCCCTTTTTTTAGTGCAAATATTTCAAAACAAAAAAAAAAATTAAAAATAGAGTAAAAAATGTTAATGCGTTAGTATAATTCTTATATACTTATTGTACATATTTATCAACATTCTTTTTATGTAGCTCAATTCGTGCTCTCAGCATTTACATGTATAAAAATATATATTTATATTTGTTTCTTGTGTAAATGATTAATATTCGTAAGCATAGTATTTAAAAAATATATGTATTTTAGAATTGAGTTCCTTTAATTTTTCGGTATTCTGGTTGCTTACCCACTATTCTTGAAAATGGATTTAAAAACATGGTTGTAGATCTAACAATGCTCCGAAATAAATTATCACTTAAAGGCATACCTTCCCAAACCGAGAGCTTTTGAACTATTATACCGTTAATCCTTTGGTGGATGAGTGATTCAAATATTCATTAATTTTTCGTAAGAGCTATACAAAATGATACACAAATTATAGTTACCTAGCAGAATTTTGGCCTGCTTCAGACTCAAAAAAGATTGTCAAAGAATTCTTGCTTATCTCTCTCGTCTCTTCTGAGTACTACCACCGAATACTGTATCTAGGAATATAAATGAATGCTCCTACATATGAATGGCTTCGCTCTTAGCAAGCTCACCCGTTTGTTCATTGTTCTATATTCTAGCATATTTCAGCATAAGCGACTTAATTGTCTTTGCTCAGTTTCATCAAATAGACTATCATTATCATTGAGCTGGAACTGTTCTGACTGACATATCAACAATCTCATCAATGCGTCGTTTATACTTCTCTTCCTAAGTTAAATTGCATATTTCCATGGGATCAAAGGATTTGGTCTAAGAACTTTCATCGGTTCTTGATAGTGTTTTCTTTAAATGTGTACTTATTTTATTTATGAAATAACTATTTAAAAAATCTTAAAGTTTTGACGTGATCGAAATTCACCTAAAACCAATTCCAAATTAATAGTAGTTTGTTGTAAAACTAATTGAAAAATTAGGAAAAATCTCTTTCGATTTTTCTAGGTAGCAGAAATTTTAGAAATCGATCTTTTTGCTCTTTTAGATTAGAATACTCGCGAAATAGATAAGAACAGTGAGACCTGAGAAATAAAAAAGGCTTGGCCGAGCACCCAAATCCTTACCAGACTGTGTTATTGACGTAGAAGTTATAATGAGAATGCACAAAAACAATATAATGTACTTTACTACCGCACAGCTTCCTATGCACCTCTCAAGAAAAGCAAAAAGGTTTTCAATGACATGTACTTGAAATGCCGAAAGTAACTAGCAATCTCCAAATACAAGGTTGTAAAAAACAGAAAAAATATAAGATATTTTGTATTTTGTTTTAATCACAGCAACTCTTGCAATATTTCTTAAGTGAAAAATAAAATAATGGCGTTCGGAGAACAACTCATTATATGGTGGCCGTAGCGGCATTGAGAGAAACTGAAAACTGATAATCTTGCTAGACTTGGGACGACTCTCGGCAAAATACGTATCAATGGCAACGCGGGCGTACCATTTGCCACATGCAAACTCTTAATCAAAAATTACCATTCCTGAACCACGGAGAGCAGATGAAGAATGGAATCTACTTGCTTCATTGCTAGACAGCTGTAGCCTATGCTAAGCCAGAAATGCAATTAAGCACTCATAAACTTGGACCGAGTCCGCATAAGCAAGGAATTTTCTATTCTTACCCGGCATTGCCTCGCTCATTGCTGTCTTGCTCTAGCAGCACGCAAACAAATAACTCTGGGACAACCTACAATGAGAGAAGAGGGATAAAGCGGCACTCCACTAGGTCTCAGTGCGTTAATTTTTGAACAGCCTCAACAACCTAACCTTACGGAAAACTCTCAAATATCTGCTGCAAGCAGTTCAATTGTTAAAATAAGTAAATTCAAATATTTTTTAACAAGAAACACAGAAGTCTTCCAAATTATTTCCCATTGCAAAAATGTTTTAAAAAACAGAACAAAACGTCAGCAGTTGATCTGTCAAATTTTTCTAGTACTTTTTTTGCTTAATCAATAATTTTACCTTAAGCTTTTTCTTGAGAGCGGCATAGCAATTTTATAACCAGAACTTCAATTTCAAGGATCATCAATAGGGAACGAAGATATTTGTGCTTAATCTGACAAAAAAAAAAAAAAAACTGGAAAGAGGATACTTGCTGAACCTATTTACTGATCAAAGTTTTAGAGCAGCACGTCCTAATTTTTTGGATATTATAACTTCAAAATCTGTTTGTTGAATAACTGAAACAAAAATTGTCCTTATGATTATTGAAACATTTTCAAGTTTTACATTAACCCACTAGACTTCTTAACCAGTTTTTGGACTTTTAATAAGTTTTAGAAAACAAATTTTCCAAATTGAGTAATTTTTTGTATATAACATTTATGGGGGGTTGATGTGAAAACAAAAAATATTTAGTTTTCGATCGGGAATACCAGTTCTTGAATTGAATTACAGCGATGTAGAACCTCTAACCTTAAAATACTACTACGTAGAAAAAAACATTTTCTTGACTATAACTTCCTTCAGCAAAAATGTTCAGCACAATATCCTCTTTCAATATTATATCACGGTTATTCTGCTGCAAGCAAACAACTTCCATTTGTTGGACTGTGTAATTAAGAAAAAAAAAAAAAAAGCCTCTACCAAAAAATATATGTCAGCTGTTCACATAATTTGTAATAATAGCAAAAATTTTGTAATTTTGCCTATCCAATGTTTGCTATAAGTAATTATTGCTATTTAAGTCACAGTGATTAGAAAGTAATAATCACAGTCAATGACAGTGCTTGGATTATAACAATTTCCCTTTTTTCTAATTAGTTCTTAAACCATAAATAAATTGCTCTTGAAAATGGAAGTAATTGCTCATTTCCAGTTTTAATTACGGTTGTCTTTCAGCTACCATATATACAATAACTAAATATTGAAATGTATCATGTATTCAAAAGTGGTGTTTAAAAATGCCATCAAAAATTAAAGGAAATGCCATAAAAAGTTGAAAATATTCAAATATTAAAGTCCAGCATATACCTACGACTCACATCTCTCTGCTCACTTAAAGTTGCTTATGTAGAGCGATTTTTGCCTTATTTTGGCTGTTATTTTTTGTATTTGTATGAAATTTCACAATAAATTACTTTAAACAAGCAGAGACTTGTAAATCGAACGAGCTTACTATTTCTTATCCATAAAATATTATCGAAAGTTTAATTGTGCATATGTATGTGTGTGTATTGAATTATATTTTTAATATAAGTATAGTATTTATCTAGTGATTTGGTTGCATGCTGTTTATACATAGTTAGAGTTGTATTTATAATTCTAAAAATAATTCTAAAAATAAAAAAAATTGAAAGTACATTTGCATAGTTTTCTAATTTAACAAGTGGGTGTTTTAAATGTGTGCGCATTGTAGTCGTTCTCGAATAAATAAATTTTTCAATTTACTAATATATTTATTTATGTTTACTAAAATTACTAAGCAACTAGTTATGATATAAAAATTATTATCATTTATAAAGCACCGATTCTTATACAAAATTAGTTTCGTTATTTTTTTAATATTTTTAATTACGCGCTAATTTACATTAAAAACAATTTGTTCTAAATTTTATATTCGTTTTTTAAATTATTATTGAATATGTTGTTTGTTATTGAAGTATTGAAATGAATTTTCACCATGAGTATGAGCATATTTGGACGAAAAATCACATTTCCCACGTTTTTCTTCTTTTTTTTTGACATCAACCCATTGCAATATATTAGGCTCTCATGATATATATAAATATATAGATTTAAGTTTCTCAAAACCATTTGCACTTTTAAATAAATTAATAGATACAATTCGCTAAACCAAATTTTAGTTCATTAACAAAATTTGGTCACATTTTGCGCTAACTATTTAAGAAATCATGGCCATTTTGCATTAGAAACCATAAAACGCAAAATTTTTAAATTTTATCAGGTTGTGTGGCATTAATATAATAGAAAAGGATGAGACACATTGACATTTACCAATTCGATTGCCTCAATTGTAAAGATTAATCTGAATTCCCAAACAATCAATTAATCAAAGAAAAAAATCTTTAGTACCGTAGACATTTGTTTATAAGCTTTGAACAATTCTTTACACTTTGTTTTTAATATTTATATATGTAATTTTCCCTTATTTTAACGGAGTCCAGAAAGGTGTAATCTGGAACTCCCCAGATCCTAAGATGACTTCATTAATAATATCGGCCAGTACAAAAGTACAAATACGAAAAATAATATTGGAAATACAGCACGTGATACTTTATCGATTTCACGCCACATAATTTTCTCTACACCCGTATCGGTGTCTGTCCATGCTACGGATAGGAGACTTTGGCGACGTGCGGGTTTTGGCGGACCGCCATTACCTTGCAGAGATGTCTAAAATAAAAGAATAAAACTCATTTCTATTTTTTTAATTATGAATATCAAAGAATGAAACATTACTTGTCCGGGTGTTGTTGGGGTTTGTGTTGCTTTTCGTGATCTCACAGCTCCGCTTTCCCAGCTGGCCACTGTAGCACATTGACCTTTTTCCATGTTACTTATGCGCTAAATAAAATATACAAATAAATATGAAAATTACAGAATTTTTGAGATTTGGATTGAGTTACTCGATTAATGGTAATCTTGATAAATTAGGTTCTTGATTAATTAAGAACTGATTAACTGGTTAATCAAGAACTTATTAGTCAGTATCTAGATGGAAAGGTTTGATTCGATTGATCGTATTTCAAATTAATCAACATTTTATATAGAAGAATAACTTTAAGTACTGACAGTTAAGTTTAACAGAATTCATTTTCTATAGTTTAGAGATCAAAATATTTTTTTTAATTTATCACCAACATAAAAGAGATTGATTCCTGTTCATGCAAAGTATTGTGTTGATACGAAAATGGGGAGAAGATAAATGTAAAAGGGTAAGGTTGCCATTTTCTTTTTACTTAATCCGAGGACAAATTGCCATAATCCAAAAAATAAACCGAATTTGCATTTTTCCCCTGGGACACACGGCAAGTTTTCTTGTCGGCAAGTTCCCAATTCTTTTTTGGACTTGCCATTTGCTTTCCCACACAGTAAGATTTCTTGGGCAATTTTGCTTTTACTGTGTCTGTCATTCGTGTTGTGAAAACTTTTTTACTAACATTTTATTAAAAAAAAAATTATTATAAATAAATAAATGAAAAGTGAAATCAGTTTATTGAATAAAAATAAATGGATCAATAGGAACAAAAATGAAATAACAAATGAAAAATGTTTTTTTTTTCAATAAGAAGGCAAAAGTTGTGCTTCCAACTTCAAATGACAAATAAGAATAAAAAGAAATATCAAAGTACGTACAGAACCAAAGAAAACTTGCCGGCACGAGCTAGTCTTTACTCGTCTCCTCTCTCTTGTCTACAAACTTTACTTGCCCGCAAGCAAACTTGCCATGTGGAAATGGGACTTATAAATCAAATTTTAAAAAATATTTAATTTACATAAAATAAAAACAATAAGCGTTGTACTTTTTGTTTGCTTTATTTCGCTTCCTTTTCCGGTTTTAACATCTTCATTACATTATAATGATTAATCAGGGTTGCTATTAAAAAGTAAGTACTAAGTAACAAAATTATACTCTTTTATGAGCGGATATTAAAGCATTTTCCAGCGTGGAAGGGAGCAAAAACCAAAATTCTATAAGACCTCGGAAAATTGTTTCTGCGGGAGATTTATAAATCAATGAAAACCCGGGATGTCCTGGACGTTTGGCAACACTAATAAAGACTGATTGAAAAATATTTGTTTAGGGAAATTAAAAAATATGTTAGATGTCGGGAAAATTGTTCTACAAACAATTAATCGTTTAATTAAAAGATTAAGTTTGTAAATACTTAATCAAAATATCGGTTGATTTGAATATTTATCAATCCCAAACACGTTTAAATAATCGAATATTTGCACATCTACACATTTGTGAATAGTAAACTTACCATAGGCAATACTTTCGGGATACGATTTACTTGATATTGATATTGAACATCTAATACTTTGACAACAACAAATTCAGCAAGTGCTGCAAAAACTGACACCATACAACCAGCCATCCACAAATCTAAAGCCTGACAATAAGGAATACAAAGAGATTATTTGATATCTTTATTAATTTATTTGCATATTTGTGTAATACCTTAACATAGGCCACCGGCGGTATATCTGCTCTCAGACCAGTAAACATTGTGACCAGCGTTAGCATACATGTTACAAGTAAGGTAACACGTCCTGGTATTGCATCTAAGCCAAGCCAAAAACTAAACCACGATAACATCACAACCAATGAAGATGGTGCAAAAGTTTGTATCAAATGATGGCCGATTTGTCGTTCAAAGCGAAAATACACCGTTAGTCGTGAAAAGTTACCAACTTTCTCAGGCATATAACCATCGCTCTCTTCAAGTTCTAGCGGTTGACCCAAATTATATTGCAGCAACTTTAATTCAGGATTTAAAGTTACACCGGAATCCGACCAGCGTAATTTGACTTTTTGATTATTTGATGAAACTGAATGAATAACGAAAGAAAAGTTATAAGCGTACCAATCAGAATCAGAATATTATTACATCAGAATCTAATGAATCGATTAATCAAGATTCAATCAAACCCGATACAATTTCTGATTGATCGATTAATAAAACAGGCCGATAAATTGATCAATCATTATGACAAGTTTAACTGTGAAATTGTATATGTACTCACAGCTTTCAATGTAGATGGGACATACTTGTATATCCATTGGATATAGTTGAAATTCCATTTGACAGGCAATAATTGCATGCATCCTTGCCGCATAACGAACTGTCTTATTTTTATACAGTGTCACCGAGGTGAACTTATGCGTCAGTGTAGCAATTTCTATAATGAAAAGAGATCGAACAAATTGTGGAGATACAGAAATGAAAATTTAAATATTAGTTAATTGTTTATTCAATATGTATTAAGTTTACTTCAAATATATGTAATTGTTTTCTTTTTTTTTTACATAAACATATTTTAAAGTGCCTTACATTTCAATAGTTCTTAGACATTCAACATAATTATATTATTAATAACATACATCGGTTGTTTTTTTTTAGTGATATCCTTCGATACGTGCAAAATAAAGCTATAACTTGAGAAAATTTCAAGGCATGCGTTATCTATGAAAGCCACCATATATTGCTCGTGTTTTCTCTAACTACAATAGTTTACTGTGAGTATTTTATAGCCATGTACGAGTATGTTAAATATTTCGCTAGAATTACCTTACAAATTATTAAAATGATGGTTCCAAATAGTTTTATTGGATTTACTGGACTGATGAAAGCTTTCATAAATATAACGAATATGTTCATTATATTTATGAATGTAAATGAAAGTGTACTTCAATCCAATGCAAGGTTTTATGATCGGTGTTCATCTTATTAATGAGATATATTAGATTTATACAAAACACCACATTTGAGTACAATAATAAAAGACTACTACATATACTGACACTCAAAGTTTTCCAAGAAAATATTTTTTTGGGCTAACGCTGTAAACTAACTAGGCCAAAATATAAACTAAAATAGGATGAAACAAATTTAGAAATTAACAAATGGATTAAAAAATCAAATGGTTAAGACAGATAATATTAATGATAGAAACAAACAAAAGAGGGAAAGATCTCAGAGAAGTACTGACTGAATACATAAACACATAGACCATACTACTTTTAAGACAACATAGACATATTTAAAATTTCATCGATTCCTTGTAAATAGCCGACCCTAAAACAATACCAATACACCTATATCGGGATAAAAATTGTAAATGAAGAAGAAATTTTCCCGGGAATTTCATTTCGGGAATATTTAGAATAGGGCTGAACACGTGCAACAAATATAATTTTTTAACTATCACATCTCCGGCAGATGACTTATAAAGTCATTGTCGTATATTCTTTAAGTAATTATTTTAAAATCTTTGTTAAGATTATTGTATTTTATAAATAAATGAACCATTATCTATCACTGTATTTTTAACAAGAGCGTGACTTTCCAGTTGAGTTTAATTGTGAACAATTATAGTTCTATTGTGAATTGCGCAATGTAAATGTCAAAACAGCCGTTAATACATTTTCAAAGTTTTAGTATTTTTTCGCGATGAAATGCGCATACGTAAAACGATTTGACTGTTTGTCTTTGCTCTAACCCAAAATGTCATACACTCTGAGAATAAAATGACTTATCGAATCAGGGCGTGCAAAGCCACTTAAGAATGTTTGGGCAATTATGAAGCTAAAATTGAAACGAAAAAAGTAAGAAACATCATGCAACTAAAACGGCACCTTAAGTCAATATGAAGATGTTTACCTCGATCATATGATGAAAAACATTGTGCTAATTAAAAATAGAGACAAACGGGGCACCTAAGGAGTGACTTTCGTATAAGTATGCTGAGTTCAGATCCACCGGCATTTGGCTGGATTAGCTCTAGTTTTGGAGAAAAACGTCTTTGAATTTTGCTGATTTCAGTCGAGTTCGTTGCTAAAGACTTCAAATATTTAAATTTTTTTTACAAAACCGTTTTGAATTTTTCTTTACTGTCGGCTTAGACTTGTAGCTATTATTGCAAATTAGCTGAATACACTAATACAAAAAAATAGTGTTTTCCATTAAAATTAAACGCACAATCATGATTTTAACTCGAATATTAATGCAAATTGTAGCTGAATAACTTTAAAAAATCGAAATTAATGGTAAATATTTAGGCACTTCCAAGACCCCTTTGGAACTTGAAAATATTGGCTTTTATTATGAGCTACTTTCGACGTTCGATCTTTGCTGGTTATCGAAGATCGAATGTAAAAATTCTTATTATGAGCAGTGCAACCCTTTCGAAATTTTCGTTGCGCATCGAATTTTTTGTCAAACACAATTTTACTTTCGATACGTGCGTGCTGATTAATAATTGTTAAAAAGTTAAGTATTTTGCAATTTTTTTTGCTTTTTGAAACGGTTTTTGTAAATTTTATGCAGGTTTAAAGTGGTGAGCAACAAATTGCAGTTAGCAAACCCTTTGATTGCAAAGGATATTTCCTCAATCGCAGAACTGTTGCCAATTTAAATATGTTTGGTATTAATCTTGTTCATATGCATTACTTCAGCAGTTCATCTGTAATGGTCATAAGTGCACAAACGTTTCCTTGGACAGTCGCAAGTTCTGTAGAAATCTGTACACAAATTTTATAGATGGCAAAGCTTCTTCGAAAGACTGCACTTAATCATTTTCTACTTCTGGCCAGTTCCATCAAGCTCTCATTTTCTTCCGATGAATCGTTGAACCATAATTCCTTTATATTCAAGTATTTTGTTCTTATTTTTCCCATTTCATTTTTAAACAAATCGTATTTATTTTTCAAAATAGAAATATACTATCGTGAACAAACTAAAATGAGCGAAATTCACAAAAGCGCTATTCTCTGTCGAAAGCACGCCATAATACCAAACTCAAATTCATTCGATGAGGGCATTCGACTACAGTCGAAGATCGAACGCAGTTTATAATAAGGGCCATTATCTGATTTCAAAAATTTGTTTCCACTTCTGTTCATCTGGATGGGTAGGAACTTAACTACGCTGTTAATCGATTTGACGCCATTCTTGGTTATTAATATGTCCCAAAAATATTCTCTTATTCGATCGCTTTTGTGCAGTAGCATATCCAGGGGGAGGACTATAGGGGCTGAATTAGGTCTAGTTTTTTTTAAATTTAAGTTAAAATTTTTTGATGTAAATATTTATCAGATATTCCTACTAGTTTTTGGTATGAGTTTTGGGTTACTTTCGTTCGGTATTTGGTGTCCTTTTGGCCTAAAGTTTTGTCTAACTATTGGTCTGAGTTGTTGAGTTTTTAGTCTGAGTTTTGACTTGAATTTAATATCATTTTGGTCTATTTTTGTTGGAATTTTGGCCCGATTCGTGATCTGAACATTTTTTTTTTTTCACCGGTTGTTGCCCGGTACCCGAAAGCGTGTACGGATCTCGTTGAAATTTAAAACGTATTGGTTTTTTGGTCAAATTACCCGAAAGCGTGGACGGATCTCGTTTAAATTTAAAACGTATTGGTTTTTTGGTCAAATTAAGATATATTTAGAATTTAAGAAATGTATAACAGGCTTAAAGAACGTATTTAATTTTTCACAAAAATGAAGTGCTTGGTTATGGAGTTGTGAGATCGTAAACTCACCACCAGGCCGATATTAATAGTGATATCAATGCTAAGAATGATATGAATATATATTTTAAAAATTCGTATAAAGTACTATCCAAATCAACTGTTATCTATACATTTATTAGTGTAACTACAATTTTATTCCAGAAGATCCAGAAGTTCTACAATATCATATTATATGTCAATTTAAAGAGCTTGACGAGTAAGTTAGCCAAAAATTATCAAATTTAAAATTGGTTTAGCCAATTCCAAAATATTAGCGTCGGAAGTTCTTTAAAATTCACTCATTGAACAAAACATTGCATTCATCGTTGTATTAACCATGGCTTAAGCGGGAGTAAATAACAAATGAGAGAGAGAGAGAGAGAAGACATTAGTAACCGCATTTCTCAGAATTATCTAACGAATCATCTGCATACACAAATAACAAAACAAACACCAATGAGTAGTTTGGTTCTCTTTTGATATTTGTTTTTTCATAAAGAGATTTCTTGAGCAAAAAAAATAGCCCCAGTTACTGGGGCCTTACCAACTAGTCTTAATTTAATTTTTTTTCGTGTTTTTGTTTCGACCAAAAATGACTCAAAAAATTGAGATGTATCAAATTGTTTCATCAAAATTTTTTTCTCAATGGAAATTAAAATTTCCTTCAAATAGTTTTCTCAAAATAGATTATTTAACAATATAAATCCATCAGAAAAGTCATAATCAAGATTTTGATCTGAATTTGGTCTCATTTTGATCTAGATTTTTGATCTGAATTTGGTTCTTTTCTTGGTTTGAACTTCGATCAGAAAAAAGTATTTTAATTTTAGTTTGAAATTTGGTCGAAATTTCCGCCTAAATTTCTATCCGATTTTAGTTTGAATTTTGGTCTCAGTTTTGCCCCAGTTTTCTTTTAATTTTTGACTTGTATTTGATAAAATTTTTGGTCTAGGTCTGGGTTTTGGTCGATAGTGAGTCTGATATTTATCCTTTAATTTAGTTAAATTAGCCCCCCCAAACCTAAATCCTAGAACCGCCACTGCTTTTGTGAATCACTATAGTTTAAAAGTAACAATTGTTTAAGAGTTACAGGGTAAAATTTACAAGGTTTTTTATAAAATGTAATCAGATTAGTGTTTTTTAAATTTATTTATTATAATTTCTACATCCTTCACTGAAAATGGAATCTGACCTTTCTTACTGACTTAGATTCCTCCAACAAAAAATTTTCCTACCCCAACTCCGTCATAAAACTCCTCCGCACTAAAACGAAATAATTTCTGTATCAGCAGAAAAACTAAAACAACTGAAAAGAAAATAATGAAAATCAATAACCGTCATTGCCCTCATGCTAAAAATTAAAAAAAGTGTTTCAATTATAGACTTCCGATTGCCCAATTTTTCACCAAATTGAAGGTGTCTGTAAAAAATGAAAATGTACACATACCATTACATTTTCTGATTCAAGGTAAAAAGATTATATCAGAGGAAATAGCAAACCATGACAAAAAAAAGTATATATAAAGCCACCTGCTTTGTGTTTATGTGTAAATGCAACAATTTTTTAGGTTCAATGTAGAAATTTTGCTAGTGACATTGAAATGGTGTCGACCGCGAAATTGAAATTGACTTTGCGTGCCTAATTTTACATACATGTAAATTATTGATGACCTGTGTACACATATGTATATGCACATTGTACATATATAAGTGCAATACCTATGTATTAGTGGTTATTAATGCAAAATATATATCAACTAACACGATTTGTATATATATATCAGCAAAAATTATAAAACAAAAAAAACAGCAAAGGTTTTTTATGACAAAATTTTTGAATACAGAACTAAAACTTTTCAAAATTATGCATAAAACTTATTATTTCATTCAGATTGTCTTTAAGAAGATAGAAACATACATAAATATCATATGTAAAGATATATATAAAAGAGTTTAATAAGTAATATGTAACTTAAAAACAAGAATGGAAATTGAAACATTGAACGTATACAATTACATACTTCTTAATAATAAAAAAATTTCAGAAAATAAGAGTTTGGCCTATTCAAGCCTAACACCGTGAGCGTGATCTTCCAACGAGTTACGCAGTACTTTCGTTCTCTCCCAGAAAACGCATTCGAAGTGTATAACTTAGTTTTTACATCAAAACTATTTCCAGAATTAATATAATCAGATCGAAGGATCAAGGTTACTAGACTGCCAAAACAAACGAATATAACAAAATCGTGTGACCAAGTGATAATGTTGGCTACAAACCTCAAAACATATGGAGCGACTAACAAAAATTCGATTAGTTGGCTACAAGAAAAATATCAAAAAATAATAAAATTTCATAACTTTTATCATCATGGTTTTTAAAATTTTCGACATAATTGCTATTGGTTTCTATACATTTTAGAAGCCAGTAGATTCACTTCGAAAAACAGTCCTCAAAATTTTTAGGTTTATAACTTTTAAATTAACTGCATTAATTATCACTTGATTATTGCTGAAGTCTTTTCATCTCAAATTTTTTTTAAATTTTTTTAAACAATCAGAAATCATACGGTGCTAGATCTGGGGAATATTATGCTGGATGAATTTATTCAATCCCTGAGAGCGCAATGAAACTGTTCGTTTTTTCAGCAGTGGGAGCTGGGGCGGTTTCGGAAACTTGTGATAAGCAGATTTCAGTATACCATCTTTTTGAGCATCAATTAAAATTCGAGGAACCCAGCGTGCTAATTTCTTCGTGTAACCAAAATGATCCTTAATTATTTGCGATACAACTATGGTATTTAAGCCCAGTTCCTCAGCAATCATTTCCTGGTCAATATTGGATCTTTGTTAATTTTGGACTTCACCAGATCCACAATTACGTATCATTCGAAAACTTTTGGCGACCTTCACGAGATTCGTCCTCTGCAAAAAATGTCCGGTCCGGAAACAACTTCGAGACAACCACAAGCGATGTTGCATTCTCTCCATATGCTATTATTAACACTCATTAAAAACCGAATCTATTGCTGTAATGCTGGTGGAATTTGTACCGACTCTTTCTCAGAAGCTTTGCATTTTTTTGCCTCCATGTTGACTGTTTGCAATGAAAATTAAAATAAAATATTGCAATGCTATTCATTTGACATTTTTTGATTGGTCAAAAATATATCGTCGTCGTTCTGGCAGAATTCACAAAATCCATTTTTCTTTCTGAGATGAAGTTAGTTTATTCAGTGCATGGTGCTTTATGAACACTGGCAAAACTTAAGAAGTTAACAGATTGATACACACATTAGTATACGTTTTAAGTGGATCATCAAAAATCGAATTTATTATGTCATTCGATTTATAGAAGCTAATTAATACGGATCCTACTAAAAAAATTAATTTGGACTTATTGATTTCTGCTTGAACGACGACGATATTTAGTGTTGCCAACTAAGGAACTTTTGTTATCTCTCTCGTATATACACAATTATTGTAAAAAAAAATGAAATTGAATATTAAAAAACATTAAGTCACTCGACTTTGAGTAATTGTAGTACCCACAGTAATATTTTTAGATTTTTTAATTTTTGTCCTTTTTGGACTTATTAGTTTTAGATCCCTGCAAATTGGTATCAAATTTGTTAGGTTTCGGTTTCATGAATTTTTCGATTTTCGTCTATGGGACATGCTGCGTTTTATTCGCCACTTGCTTCTAGTTATGTATAACTAACAGCGATAATTGTATGGGAAAACAACAACAAAGACGCAGAGATAACACGTATAATTATAGCTGTTACGTATACTTAACAAGTAGCTAAACTAAATCAAATTCTATTATGAACTGCCAATAGTGAAAGAAGAGGCATGACAGTTTGCAAAAAAAAAAAAAGGAGAAGATTCGAAATGGCTACCGGTGAAAATCATCGTTAAAGATTCTTATATGGGTAAAAACTAAACTAAAAATAATGCTCACAATTAACCGCAATGACTGGGATCCATTAAAATTTTTCAACTCTAGCAGCTGAGCAATTTTATTATGAATAATAATATAACGCAGAAGAGACTTAACAACTTGGTCATTGTATTCGCACATGTTAACCCTGGAAGGACATGCTTCGTCGAATCGACGACGCATGTTTACGTTTTACGATATTTCTTTCTAAGTAAGTGTTGGTAAACATTTAATTTATGAGTAAATGTTATTAAAAAAATGACCATTTCTGTTTTTCTATATGATAAATTAACGAAATAATGGGAAACAATCAACTTTCAAAGTTATAGGTGAATATATCATATGTATGACCACTTTGAAGAATGCCGTCGTTTCGACGAAGCATGACTTTTACGTATAAAAAATAAGCATGTACTTCCACGGTCAAAATAGCTGGGGAATAAAACACAGCTATATTTAGAAAAAATAATTTTTACTCTTATGAGTTAAAATTTAACATGCAGAATTTGGCCAACAACGGAGAAAAGGCTTAATCCACAATTAGTACTAGATGTGTTTCTTTTGTCACGTGTAATCTCTTTGGAAAATGTTTATATGATAAATTAATTTAATATATGCTTACTTAAGAAATGAAACTTGGATTAAAAAAAGTGTAGCCAAGTCAGATTTTTGTAATTCTAACTACCAGGGGTGTATTTATTTCTACTAAATGACACCATTGAACTTATTATGAATATGAAAATAGGGAACTGAGAAGCAGAATGACAGTAGAAACAAATGAGTTTTGTAAGTGCAGAAAGCTTCGTTTTTAATTTTAGCGACTATTCACTCTTGCAATTATTGACTCTGAAACCTTTTCTTTTGCTTTTATATTTTTAAGTGCTTCTTTCATAATATTTTTAGTTTCAAATACAATTTATTTGACAGCTGTGTCAGTGCTGCCAATTTTTTTTTTTTTTTTTTTTGCAAAATACTTAAACGGTGATGCGCGTTTCTTTCGTTACTGAGATAGTTTATTATACAATATTGTCTTCCTTAATCTTTTTTGAATAATTCAATTAATAAACAATAATTTTCAGTATCAAGCACAACTTTAGCAGAAGTAATAATTAAAATCATAGTCACATTTAATTTCACAAAAACTTAAACGCTTAAAATGAAAATTAAAAATAAAATTGTGATGGTGCAACCAAGGGGAGACTGAGTATTAAGTAGCGCCAATATTCCAAATGTAATAACTAAAAAACTTACTACAATATACTATATGTATAAAAAAAGCGCAACGAGATGTTGCACATATGGAAAGTACGAATATCTTACAGATTATGTGTGCAATAATATTATACAACATTATTTTATGAAAGTACAGAGGTGAACGCAAAGTAAAAAAAGCTATAGTTAATATTTAAAGAATTAAAAAGGAAAAAACAAAACTCTTATTACGATGCCGAGCGCCATTTTCTCACTTTTGTCTCCCCTAATTTTGGTTTTTTTTTTTTTGTTGTTTGATTGCTCTTGTTGAATTTACTTTTTAATAATTCTTTTGAAAATAATTATTTGTTGTTTTTTTTAGTTTTTTGCTTTTTTTGTGATTTGATTCAATTACTTAAAAAAAATACACAAGAGAGAATTAGTTGGTAATACTATACTTAAATGTTTTTGGAAATGAAAGTTTTTCGTTTCTCTTTCATCCTTGCCACGCAGTAGAGAAGTCGTTGCAATATATGGACTTCCGTATCCTAGTTGTAGTACATACAATGTAGAGTTAGTAGTAGTAGAAGTAGTTGTTGTTTTGTAGTCGTTCGATTTAGAGTTGGTTAGGTTGAGGTTAATAATTAAAGTTAAAAAATATTCTATTATTATTTACAAATAAAATTAGCAAAGTAAAAGCATTTCTTGATGAGTTAAATATGCATGCATTTCAATGGATTTTGAATAAGAAAAAGTTATTCCTTTTTTCTTTTCATTTATTTATATCATCACTTCAAGAAAGTTGCGTGATTTTTATTATTTTATATATAGATAATAATTGATAACAAATGATAAAAACGACTACAATGCTAGCAACATACATACATACAAATATAGTTGTATAAAATATGAAAATATTTCAACATTTGTTGTGTCATATTCTTGAATTATTACTTACCGGCAATTTTTGAATTTAAAAAATATGGATCTGGTTGCCAAAGATTATCGAAAAACTCTGGAAGTAATGTTACATAATCATCACCCTCTTCAAAGATATCATCTGATATTTCTAATCTAGATTCGAGCCACTTTTGATGTATAAACATGTCTACTCTGAAATGCATTGCAGACACATACATACATATGAATTAACTAAAAATGTTGATATCATTATGGGGGGGAATGAAAAAATAAATTAGTCAAATTAATCGTTTACTTACCTAAAGTCCATATCCTCTACATTAATTGAATTAATATCTACAACAAATATACTAAAATCTACTATCACTGGGGTACCCTTCTTTGAAGGTGGTCGTATTTCTGAAATTATAATAAATATATTATTAATAAAATTAAAATATTTATTTAAATATGGTCAAATATAGGTTCAAATATTAATTAATATTTGGTTGAGTTAGGTAGAATTAGGCTAGAGTTTGTTAGAACTGCATAAAGATAGAAATACTAGTACTCAATTTGAATTATAACTCTTTCTAGTAAAATATATACTCCACCAATTCAGTCAGCAAATGTATTTACATATATCAGAACGGACTCAGTTTGTTCGCATAAATAATATATTATCAGATGTAGTCAAAGTCACATCTAGTGCTTCTCAAATCCGTTGTGATGACTACATATTTAGTTCTTTAAGCCTGTTTATAAATTACTTAAAATTAAACTAACGGAACAAGTAGTCAAGACTTAATAAAATAAACAACTAGATTTAAACAATATGCATATTTTATTTTTAATTGTTGAACTGCTTCAAAAAATAACACAAAACATATTTTTAAAACGTTGTTTTCCTGTTGATCTTTATTTTTCTTTTGCTTCCGACACATTTCAGCATTAGTACAAAATTAACACAAAAGTCAAAGTTCCATTTCATTCTGAATTAGTGATGCCAATCTCCCGATATTTCAGGGTGATTTCGTGGTCACGACGGAATTAAAAATACTAATTGTTCATTCGTAGTTACGACGGAAGCTCTGTTGGTAATAGGGTAGTAATAGGGCTGTATATCTTTTATGAGGTGCTGATTTTGATTTAAATTTTTTGTTGGACCCATATTTGGGGTCTCAGTAGTGCCCAATACAGAGCCCTAAGTAATAATGGAGCAACCGTAATGAAATTTAACAGAGAGAAAGCTTAGTCAAAAACATAGCTTCTGGTTTACTTCAATCTCACAATTAGAGCTCCAGCGAGATCTAATAGGGGGTCTTAAGCAACAGCAAACGCGTTGACCGATCTTAATTAAATTTGGCAAAGTGAATTTGTAGCCAAAAACTAAACTATTGGTTTATAAATTTATGATAATAAATTTAAGACTCCCACGCTTATAGTCTTATGAATAACGTGATTATGTTTACATTTTCAACCGAAAATGGATTTTACTTTTCTACATATAAATGCAGTAATTCCTAGGTAATCTAAAACTAATTTAAAATAATAGTAATTTACACTACATTCACTTATTTTAACAAACGATTAAAATTTGTCAACTATGGCGAGAAACTTGTAGTTTCTGGAGGGTACTATATAAACTCGGTTGGAATTTGGTTAGATTATTGCTGAAACGTGATTTATGTGGTTTTTCAGGAAGAAAAGGATTATGACACTTTCCCACAATTACCGACTTAAAAAATATATTGAAATTAATGGGAATTATGTAGAGAAGATAAAAAATTATGAAAATTTAAAATTTTTGTTTGTCTGTATTCCTCAATGAACTTAGCGTACTTTTATCAGCGCCCATGCATATGAATTATTCTGTTCGAGTAAAGAAAACAATTATAATACCAAAAACAGGAAAGTTGATGTTGCCAATCAATGCCGGTCTTGCATTGCATATATTTGTGTCGTTTTAAGCTCATACTTCACGCTTGGATCCAATCGAGTTGTGCGTGTTATATTTTTACACGATTACAAACATTATAGCTATTATTTGTCAAAAATGCATAATTTGTAATTATACTATCTACTACATTTTATTACCTATTACATTTGACTGAATACTTCGCCAGTTCGGTGTTTAACATAAATATTTGAGTGCCGAGAAAATTACGACATATGGCGCGCACATACTTAACAAACAATTGTTATTTTAAATAGCTACCACCACCCACTTGAACTTTAATTCACTATATTTGCATACAAGGCAAATATCGTGAGCCATATTTTATAAGAAATTATTTATATGTAGGTTATTAACCCACGATAAAAGTGTTGACAGTTAATGGTAATTTTATTATTTCTTTACATTTTCATATATTTATTACAGCTGTAGGTACAATATGTATTTTTTAGTACTTTCTACAAAAAAAAAAAAAAAAATAAACACAAGTAATTGCTCACTGTCAGAAACGAAAATTTAATATTTTGCATGTAAGCATGATGAAATCGCACGTGTCCATCCAATGCTTTACCAAAAAATCGCCGTTTTTCATGAAGGTCTCCCCATTGTGACGAATGTACAATACAACAAACAATGTGTGTACAGGCCACCACCGAATTACACACTCTAAAAACAAACAAAAAAAAAAAAACAGCCGGAAATAGAGGTGTTTGAATGCTAGAAGAAAGCTTTTCTCTAAAAAATTTTCGTGTTCATGTTCATTAACAACAGTAAGTAGAGATCGCAAGCCTATATCATTATCTATGTACACAAATCGTATAAATCGTGGTAGTAATTCTCGTTCGTCGTAAAAACAAAAACATCAAGTTCAAGGTCAAATCGTAGGTTGTATAATTGATGGCCCTTAAATAAATTCGTAAGGTATAAATCAATAAAATTCATTTTGTTGCTTGAAGTTTTCGAGTTTGGCATTAAAGTTGCTGTACGAATATTTAGTATGTAATACTTTGTGAATTTTATTTTGCGTAATTCTAAATAATCTACAGTAATTTATTACTTTATTACTTTAACTAATAGCAACGTTTATGTTTACAAAGCTTTTCTTACAAATGTTAGGGTTTTATTTCATGAATATTATCGGTAATCTGAAATATTTATGTAAATATACTAATTCTTGAGAGGTTTATATAAAAAAGTCCTTACAATAAGTATGATTAACAAACTAAAGATTTTTATTTCAATGTAATAAAAATTTAATTGTTAGGTACAATAAACAGTTATAATCTTCCTATCTTTTGAATATTTATAAGTCAAAACAAAGTCAGTTAGTTGGATACATTTACTGGCGGATCCATTGTGGAGTTTTTAATACAAAAACCGGCGTTTTTCGACACATGAATCGCGATTTAAATTTAGCTATTGAAAAATAAATAGTTTTAATACCTCCATAACGATTAGGTTAGTTTATGTATATACAGCCATTAGCAGATCTAATTTGCTACATAGCACAGTGTGCAGAGCGCCCTAAGTTGGAATTCATTGGAAGCTTTTAGTGTATTAGTTGGCAACACTGAATGCTTCATGTCGTTGCCGTTTTTCGCAAATAGGAAGTTTTTGGTTATGTCTTTAAGTGGTTAGTCATGTACTCGTTTATTAAAAGTGTGCACGTCATGAAATTTCTTCTCTGAAAGTTTAGTGAAGTTTTTTTCTCAAGGGGATAAATTCATCGAAATTAGCGATTTTAAAATGGTAAATATTATTATATTTCTGTTTTTGTGCCGTACAATAATATTCCAAATGAATATGGGTAATATTGCGTGTGAACAAAATTTTTAACCTACGCTTGAAAAACTTTAAGGTGGACACTTTTTTGGTCCCAAGGTGGACACCTGTGTTTTTTTTTATGTTTTCATATATAATGTTTATCAAAATTATCATAAAAGTGAATGTTATTAATTTTGAATGGAATGGAATGGTCTCCAGTGTATCTCATATATTCAGACTTCTTATTTTTTAGTAGATTTTTTAACCTTATTTTATTTTTTAATATCAATAATTTAATTTTTTTTTTATTTAAACGTTTTTTACAATAAATATTTAATAAAATTACCCCACATTGTGTTTTTCAATTGCTTTTTCAGCCTTTTCAATAAATTTTTGGGAGGTGGCCCCTTAAGGCCACTTTTTGAAAGTCGAAATTTCGACTTTTTTGAAACCTATTGCGCCGAATAAAATTGTCCGTTGCATTTCTTCTCATACTGTTCTATTGAAAGATTCAAATTCAAAAATTTCTGTCTTAGAATCTCTGAATTAAATGTCAGAAAATATTATGTGTCGCTTAAATTCAAAAATTTTTTATTTATTTAACGCAAAAATGGCAAGCGAACTATATTATTAAAATTTTTCAAAAGCAATCTAAGTTGTCTTTAAAAAAAATTGCCACAGAGATAAAACTATTCCTCGCGTTATTAAGAACTGTGTATTGCTCGGAAGAAAGGTTGTGGTAAAAAGAAAGGGGCACATGATCATAAGAAGACGCAAAAAGTTGTAACCATTCTTTGACATTAGCGAGAAAGGCTGATTGTTCAGAAACTTTCGTGCGCAGGACTAAGAAGGAAGCTGGGTTGAAGACGTACAAGGCGCAAAAAATTCCGGACGGAAACGCCGTCGAGAATGAAACCGCAAAACAACGAGTTAAAAAGCTGAAACAAGATTTTGTTAACAAATTCGAATGCTGCATAATGGACGACGAGACGTTTTACGTTTTAACTGACTTTTCCCAGCATTCTGGGCAGGAATTTTATACAGCCAATTCTCGAGATGTAGCGGACAAATTCAAAGCCAAAAAAAAAAGAATTTCCTAAAGAAATTCCTTGTTTGGCAGGCAATTTGCAGTATTGGCAAAGGGAGCAGCTCATTCGTGACATTGGGTATAACGGTGAAATATATGTGAAGGAATCCTTGCAAATCCCTTTTTACTGCTTGTATGGAGTAATAGTAGTTCTTGAGTCATAGAGTGCTTTTAAAGCCCATTTTTTAGGCCAAAATGTGCAACATTTTCACTCATATTTTAGTAATTCAGAAAGATAAAATTTGAATAAATTTTCGAATCTGAAACTCCCCATTGAAGATTTCTAGATTCGTTTATAAAATTTCATGTAATGATAGTTAAATATCGGTTATATTCCTTGTATGCCCTTCTGTCCAGGCTTTTTTTGTAAAGAGAAGATGTGAGCGCGTCGTAAATCCATTCCAGCTAAAAATAGGTATTCGGAATACTTTTGATCTTAGTTTTCTGAGAATTCTATAATGATAGAAAAATTGTTTATTCAGAATATTGTTCTGAAATTTTACGATTTGGCTATTCAAACCAAACCTAAGACAAAACGGCAGAGCTAGCAAGATGAAAATTAAATAATTTGCTAACCAAATTTTTAAAAATTTTAGATATAAAAATGCAATTCTGATGCGAGAAATTTTCATGACTAAGAATCTCGAGAATTCATGTATGCATTAACCCCAGGGGCTTATCTTTTCTGTATAATAAGGGGGTAAGGAAGATGTAATTTGTTTGCCCTTGAAAATTTTTTCAACAGATTTTCTGCTAAGACTGCGTATGCAATATGAGGTTTAGAAATATGAAGAGTTTTTTTTCCAGCTATTCTTATTTTATCTAAAACGTTGTCAAAAAATATTGCAGAGTAGTTTTTGTCGTAGGTTGATTTTATTGGGTAAACTACTTCTATATTTTTTAACATTTAATAAGAAAATAAATACGTCATAAGAACCAAGAACAGTGATATAAAAATTTATAAAAATGTTTCATTTGAGTATATAATTTTATATATGTAAGTGTACACCGAAACATGAAGCATGAGTAATGAATTAAATGTTGAAAACACCTTTACGATGTAAGAGAATGTGAGTGAAGTTATAACAAAAAATCACTACTGTATACTATAGAATTCACATATGTATAATATATAATATACTACATACGTAAATTAAACAAAAACAAACTATATTTTTCATAATACTTCGGTACTTTTACTTATGTATATGCACATATTTACTCTCTATTGTGGCATGAAATCAGTCAAAAGTTCGCAAGGCTCGACAGGCACATTTCCAAATACAAGCCCAGGTAATTTAACAAAACTGTCAGTAACGTCACGCAAATCTCGTATATACGTTTGTAATACAAAAATGCTAATGGCCTCAATAAAACAACAACAGCAATAAAAACACAAGTAAAAAAAATAATACCAACAGCAACATCATGACAATATTAATACAAAGCAATGGTAATTATAATAGTTAGTAAGTTAAACTAGGAAGAAGAAATTAAACCAACATATCCATATGTTTTAATATTTGTCGTTGTTATTGTATTTAAGTACTAAAAATGCATAAACATATTATAACCTGCTATTAAAATTATATTATTACAAAGTTGCAATACATTAGGAGGATTTTGGAAGTCTTTTAACGGTTATTTTTCCTTGGAAGCGAAAACGCACCCGAGACTGAAAAATTCTTGCGGAGCCATCTATAGAGATAACGAACCACTTTGTTTTTAAAAGTGTAGATTAATTTTTTGGCTACAAACACATTCATGGCCTGTTGTCACCAATCACAAAAGCTCCAAATAAGTTTTTTTTTAGAGTAAAATGCAGAAAAATGAGGAAAAATAGAAAAAAAAATCTAAGAAAACGCGAACCGTGTAGCCAAATGATCAAATTACTAGATTCGGTCAGTTACAGATTTTTTACGCAATTTCACCTAAATAAGGAGTGCGTGAAAAGCACGAATGCGTTTTTGCACCCTTGACGGGTCTCTTGTCCATCACATTTTATTTTATACCATATACGTCATTGTGCATGACATTTATCGGCTCTGATGCTAATTTCTGTTTTGTTTTGGCGCGAAAAAGCCGTATAATTGGCTGCTTGTCCCAGAAAAATATATTTTTTGTGCTGATATTTGACGACCTCTGGGTAGTGCTCTAGACTTTCATCCGGGAGGTTCGATTCCCGTTTTCGCCTGGTAGTTAATTCTCATGGCCTTCCCATATTCACTATCAATATAAAGTGTATGAGAATTATAAGAAAGTGTACAAGTACATACCTTGGTTGGTAATGGCAAAACAATTGAGCTGATAAAAAATTGCCACACCGCCATTCAGAATCGGCGATAAACTATAGGTCCAACTATGTGGTATCACAACAAGCCGTTCAGGCTTAAGAGTGTCTCTCAACAGGCAGTCTAACCTAACCTGGCCTCGAAAAATTTAGATCAAAACGAATTAGATGAGAATCTGTATGTGAGCGACGACGACAGTGATGGTGATGCGAGACAAATTCTTGGCAGTACGATGCCGACAACTATGTTTACGCACCGCCAGCACAAATTGATGCTGTTAGTGACCAGGAAACCATAAAGATATGTTCACAGACATTTTCCCAAAAAAGGAAATATCTGGAGAGATTGATCTCCAACACGAATGAAACACTGGCGGTGCAGTTTACACAGACCGCTCGAGATTCGGCAAGCAGACCCTAGATACACTCCGCTGGAGGCCTTTGGTGTGCCAAGATTGAGGAAAAGCAAGAACTACGTCATCGATTTGGATGGTCCAACCAGAAATAATCTCTTCGTAGAAACCATCACTAAAGAAAATGTATGTGCAAGCACTCACGATAGAAGTGAAACTTTGTTGTTTATTTGAAAAATATCAAAAAACAAAAATATTTATTAACACATTCTTCTTTCTATTTTGTGTTGCTTTTTTTTTTTCTATTGATACTCTCTGCAAATATCGGCACAAACACGAAGTAATACACATATAAAACACATGAGAGGAAAGTTCCACCATTAGCAATCAAGCAGAGAGAGGAGTCTCTCGGCTTTTGTCTCTCTCACTAAACCACGTGAGATAAAACTGCGCGAAGTCTACTATTTTTTTGATGGCTGTGGAGGGTGGCTTAGCAACATACCAAAGCGCCATTTGTTTCTCGAAAGGATCGACAGGCAAGGCTCGAATTCGTGCACACTTTAACTGAGCTACTGTCAAATGAAATACCGTGCTTTTTACTGACTTATCCAAATTTGACATGGAAAGTTGTGACGGATTAAAGCTAGTGTGCAGACCAAAAGGGTAACGATGAAATCCACGTTATTTGAAAAGCACTGCAAAATACAGGGAAGGCAACGTAATGATCTGGTGATTTTTTTTCGTCATGGTATCGGTTCAATTCGTAAAATAAGATGTTTAATGGACCGTCTGATGTGCAAAGATATTCTCCAGAATGTTATGTTATTTTATACGGAGGAAGAGCTGCTGTTAAAGTAGGTATACCAGAACGAAGATGATCCCAGTACGATGTGTAAAAGAGTGATGTGTTGTCAATAACATCGGTATTTTATGGAGGCCCACCCATTCACTCAATCTCTATCCCAAAAAATCTCTAGGAAATTGTAGATCAGAAAATTCAGCGCCTAAACTCTAAAAATTAGGATTCCATTTTCTGCCTATCGGAAATTGCATAGAAGAACAATTCTGCGGACGTTTTGAGCAATTTTGTCGAGTTCATGCCACGATAATGTGCACGAGCTCTGAAAAATAATGGATACGCTACAAAATAGTGGAGAAATCGAACTTTTCTATTAATATATTCCATATGTGCTTTAGTTTTGTAGCGCCAGTTTTATGCATTTTGTTACTTTTGAGTTAATATTTTTATTTTATGTGATAAATAATATTATATTATACATTCATAAAAAAAAAATTTCAGTCCAAGCATATTTTACAATATTACTGAACAAAATGCAAACAAGGAAGAATCCGTGCTTTAGTTTTGTCCGACACTGTATGCTTGTTCGCTAAACACTAACAACTATATAGCTTCGTTTTTATTAATTTCGAATGAGTGCAACGAAAACGTGATTTCCGTTCAACAAATTTTGATTCACAGCATACTCCAAACCGGGTTTTATTAAAAACTGGAGTAATAATATTTCATAAAGAAACATAATTTGATATTACATACTAAGTACGTTATTGGTTCAAAGTCAACATAAAAAAATACCTATGGAACAATTTTCAAGTGGGTTCAAGGGTGGTTTGAGAATAAACCTTTAGATAAATATATCAGCGATGACGATCATTGCTCCTGAATTTAAAGCCATTTTGAAGGAACGAAAAGACCCATTTTTTCTAAAGCCTAAAACCCCAGACCTTCTACATCCTTTAAATCCGCCATGGATAATTTTTCGTATTAACAATTTATATAACTAGTTTTTTAATTCCCTATTTTTGTTATACAATAATCTAATATTATTACTTTTTTTTGAATATGTTTGACATTTATAATTTATGTGAACTATGTTATACTAGTTATACTCAACTACAAACCACTACCATTTTGCCAAGAATAATAATAATGAGAAAAAGAAGTTGAGAGAGAAAAGAAAAGCAAAGCAAAACTTACCCTTGACATAATTAGGCGGAAGAACTACTCGTGGCTTTGTTGTGTAGTTCACGAAGGCTTCCGTGGATTCAGTTAGCCTGAAAATGAGCAAACATTGAACAAAAATATATATAGTAAATATGCAAATGTCATATGAAAAGATATTATAGAAACAAAAAAAAAAAAACTAGCAATTGCAAAGTTAGAGGTAGATACTTTCATAAAAAATAATGTTTACATTCATATTCATTGCAATCAATACATTGGAGTATGAAAATGTAAGTTCCTTCGTGATTTCATTAATTCTTGTGTTTTTATTTTGACACATAATTTCTTGTATCTTGTCTATTTGCATGAACAGACAAAAAAAAAAAAACAAATAGAAAAAATATTGTAAATTCCGTGTCTAGAATTCATTTACGGAGTACTATGAATTGATTGACCTTGTATATTTTGTCAAGCGATGCAAATTTTAAACCTTAACACATACATACTCTTCTAGATATATATTTATAGTAAATAATGATATTAATACAACCATACCGCTGTGTACTTTTTCGTGTACAGTTTCGAAATTTTGTATCCAGTATTGATTTTTTAACAGGCTTCTCCAAAAAGGCAGAGGGTACAAGTAATACCTCTCAGGAGTATACGTTTAAGTTGGAGCGGTGTAATATTAATTGAGATTGTTTATTGTTAAATGCATAGAATCATAAGTATATCGTAAAAAATTTCGATTAATCAATATGAGAAGTCTGGGAAACAATGATTAATGCATAATTAGTAAACAGATATTGTGAGAGAAAACTATTAAAAACATTTTATACTTCAATAAATAACTTATCTAGATTTTTTATGAATAGCTATGTGTATTTTCTACAATAAATAAAATTATAATTGAGCAAATTTTAACTTAACGACAATAAGTTCTGGAAAATAATGATTCCGCATCTGTCCATTTGTCCTACTTGCTCATAAGACTTTGAATTGACGAAGATCCTGCTAGCGTTAAATAGGATCTGGCAATGATGTGACAGAAGAGAACTTGAGATATTTGGTAAATTGCATTAGATAAGCCATGTTAGAAGTATTTGGTTGGTTGGTTGAGGTCTCGCCTGGGTGACAAAAGACTCAATTAGCGCCTAGGCGCCATTTTGGTACACCACTATTAGAACCACTGATCTGTGGTAAAGTATTAGAGATAGATGTGGAAGTATTTAGAGATAGATGAATTTTTTCCAGACACATAATTGTTATAAGAAATATTTACAAAATTTGCAGATGCCCATTATTTCATAATCTTTATAAAAATTTAATAAAAATAACAATTTTCGTAACTAACATTTTTTTTGGTGACCCATAATAATTACCGCAACCGGAATTTCATTTTGGTTACCCATAACAAATATCGGAACCAAACAAATATCATCACCAAAATATTTTTTAGTTTCCCATAACCAATATCGCAATGAAAATACTTTTTTTGGAGCTCCCGTTGGAAAATGAATTCCCGTCATGAATGCGAAAAAAATGGCATTCCTAATTCTACCAAATTCGAAGATAGTACTACCAACTATCAGAAAAAAGTTCGAATGAAAAAAATCAGCTGTTTTGTGCCAACAGTGAAAAGAGAAAGTATTACAAATTTTTAGAATAAGTATACAAAATTTAATCAAAAGAAGTGTTTTTTGCGCAATAAGCTATAAAAAATTTTACAATAGTAGCGCAGATTCTCAAAAATCCTCTTAATATGGCCAACAGATCGTGAGCCGGCTATATATGTACAATCATGAATACCTATTCATTATTTTTCTTAGGTTTGTGAAGAATTTCAGGCTCATCAAAGACGCATTCAAATAGGTACTGAATGTAGTGGATGATAAACTTTCACCAAATTGAAAGCTTTGGGACACGTTGTGGGTGTTTTGCGATTTCTGTTTAAGGGTGAATATCAGGATGGTGTTGGAAAAGATCAGGAAGTTAAAATGGCACACTCAACAACGTCTAAAGCAATGAAACGGAGCTTGAATAATTTGGAAGCGAAGCTTTGTGCATAGTGGATAAAGACGGATATGACTAAAGAAGAAACAAGGGGGGCCAAAATAGATTTCTATAGAAGAACACGATTTCCAGTTGTCATAATGTGCGTTGCTGGCACGCCCGAAAAATAATTGAATAAATGGTTCATCCGTGTCACAAAATTGAGTTTTTTTTATCGGACTGGTGATTTGACATGTAGTCTTGAGTAATTTTGGGTCGCTGAGCTCCATCACGTCAGGCTTTCGAGATAACGGTACATGCAATCATGAAAATAGCTTTATAAAGACTCTACCAGGACATTGCTTATAAACAAATGTGGGGGTCTTAGAACACCCAAACACCCTCCACCCCCTTATTCTTGGTAAAATAATTTTACAAAGACAAATTTCATATATTCTTAAATTACTTAGTTTTGTAAAAGTCAAAGTACAAACATTTTTTCAAATTTTAAATTTTACATTTTTTTTTACATTTATTTAATAGTATGAAATTTGAACTTTGTGAGGTTATTTTTCGAAGAATAAGGAGGTGGAGGGTGTTTTGATGTTCTAGGACCCCTCATAATTTTTGATAAGCAAACTTTTTACCAAACACATTATAATACTTTTATCATTCCTTTACCATGTAGGCAATATTGTTCTAAACTGTACTTAAAAAACTCCTCGCGAAATGGTCTTCAGATTCAAGCTCAGCGACCCCAAATTACTCTAGACTACATGTCAAATCGAAAGTCCGATTTTGGCTGTTGCACAGTGTAATTATCAGATTAAAATTATGTAGACAAAATTTATGGCAGACAAAAATATATTCTAATAAATATGTGTATAAAATTGTAAAATTCCAGCCCAACATATTTTAAGATATGGGTGATTAAACCCAACGGTAAGGGTCTTCCCATTTTTGTCGTATTTTATTTCTGAAAATCTTATTATTTCAACCCTATCCAAAAAAGAAAACTCAAACTCGTGAAAATTTGATTCAGAAAGTATTTATCCAGGAACATCCATTTGTAAAATTAAAACTTTTAAGGACAATTCTTTTAATAACTCTTCAAAAGTAAGGACAGGGCTCTGGATCTTTACAAAAAAACAAAACACTAAAAATATTTTTAATAAATAATAAATATTTTTCTTTTTCACACAGATCTCAATTTGCCATAAAAAAAAATCGATGTCATTCTATATTCCTGATTAACCATAAATAATACCTGATAACTTGTTTCTGATGTTTAAACTTACATGCATGTCTTACACCTGAGTCGTGTTTAAGCAAAACTTACTTTATACAATAAATTCAAATGGATATAGAAAGAAGTTTTATTTCAACACGACTCACCTAACCTATAAGTATTTATAAACAACATTCATTTACACCCTTATTTTTTGTGCATTTTAATGAAATTTAAACTTACCACATCAATATCAGTCCCAAACCACATGACAAAAATATGCTTGTATTATATTTATCCAGCATTATGATGATGACGGAAGATAATCAAAATAAAACCTCAACTCATCTCACTTTACGCGTACTTCTGTGTATTAATTTCATAATTTGATTTATTCGGTGCTGCTGTAATATTAAAATTTATTTTGTAAATGATAAATTTTCATTATAATTGTTGTTTTTTTTTTATTTATGTAGGTAGGTATATTATTTAATAATTATGTACATATATATCGATGATGATGTTTAGATTAAAGCGCACAAAACGATAACACTCAACGGAAGGATACAATCACACACATACATACATCTTTAGATATAAACACAAATGCACAGATATAATCAATTAACGATGCGCGCACAAGCAATTTAACATTGTGTAGTGTATTTGTATGTACATATAGTATTAAATGGAGGATAAATAGCGATCTGAGCTATTAGCTTGTGTTAGAGTATACTAAAATACCAAATTATACAATTAAGTTTAACTTCGATGGTTGCACTTTAAGAATATTTATAACAAAAAAGTGCAAAATTGTTGCCATTTTAGCGAAATTTAAAATATTTACACAATTAGAGTCTCACAAAATTGTTTCCGTTTTTTGCCGTCGGTATTTAAATTTGAATGAAGTTCCGAATTTTAATTTTTGCTATAACCGTACGTAAAATTGTATATTGTCACACTGCCCGACTATTGTTGTATAGTATATCCATAAAATTAAAAAAAAATGCTATTAAAATTTCAATCTTTTTGTACAATTCACTAGTTGATTATATTGTTACCCGTGCACGGATTTATGATGTTTTCTTTTTACTAGGACTCAAAATCAAAGATAGTCGTGCACTTTATATAAATTAAATTTCGCACGCTTTTGGCAACGAGTATGGAACGATTACCGAGAACCAGCTTGGCTTGTGGTCAATTATGGAATAAACAAATAGATATCGTTCAATGAGCTACAATGGAGAAGTGTGCCTCAATAAAATCGCAATGTTCTGTGTGATGTACAGAACGGTGAGCAAATTGTTGTTGTTGTTATGGTTGAAAGTGTGCTACTACTACACATACTATAATTTAGATTATCAGTATCTTCGCTTCTACATATTATTTTTACTTTAGCGCTATGTGTAGCTATACGAGTACAAATGTGCAATGTGTGGATTTGACTGGTTTGACTGCCGGTCAGTGTAATTGTTACTGCAATATATACATATATTTATACATACATATATTCACTTCTATACATATGTATGTGCATATGGATATGCATCTTATTGTGGAACAACCAATTGAATCGCATGTTGTTTCACTTAAGTGAGGTATTTTACTTTCTTCGCATAGTTAGATAGATTTATGTAGTCATAAATATTTGAAATATTTTTTTTTATATATTTGTACCTAGTTTTCTTCAAAAATATACTACGTGTACATAGTTTTTGACATTGGAATAAAAAGAAGTTTTAAAATTAGCATAAAGTTGTAATGAAGTTGTTTAAATTTATTCCCCAGATAATCTAAATAATTATGGTGCCCCTCTTGCCTTGGGCGTTTAACGTTGTTTTGACGATTTTGAGTGTGACGTATTTCCGTTTTTTTTTGTTTTTTTTTTTTAGAACAGAAAACAGGCAAAAAAATTTGTAATCAACAATTATTTAAATAATTTTTTATTTCTTTTTTTTTTCCTTTTTCATAAGCGAGTCATAGTTTTTTTCTTTATTTTTGTTATTAAATATATTCTGTAATATCTTAATTAAATAATTTTCTTTTAATCTGTCTACCAGTTAGACGAAGGTGCCCCTAAAACCACGACTAGCCATAATATTAGTACCCTATACCCCCAGGTGCCCCTGATCCGGATACAGCCCGGGTGAGCGGTATCAGGAGCACTAGGATGTACTTAATTTCCAAATATACCTACTCCGTGACGGATCTAAGATTTAGCTTTGGGAGAGGCTGATTTTGCTATTTTGCATAGAATATATTTTTGAATATGGTAATTTTAAAGAGCAATATAAAAGCTAACCAACCCATTGAGTCGATTTTGTTTTATTGTGGATTTCAAGTACATTTTCAAACGTTTAAGTTCTTTCTGTAATGACCATTCTTTCTTTTATAACTTGTGGCTTTGATACAATAGATCTTATAGGTCACAGTGCCTGACTTTCGGGTCGTCCCATCCTTCAAAAAATAATAATAATAATAATTCTGTAATGACTATCGTCATGAGTATAATAATAGCATAATAATATCCAAAACAATATTTATAAAATACATTCTGTCAAATAAGTACCCGGAAATTCTCATTTTAAATTTTCCCTCTGAGAATATTTCAAAAAAATTTTTTTCCCAGGTTGGCACAACTGTCAACCACTATTCTGTGAATTTTTATTGCTATGTGTCATTTAGTTTGGTTACGGCGTCATTAAGAACAAGTCAACCTTTTGTGTGCGTTGCGATTTCGGTTTCGGCTCATTTTTGGCGCGCCATTCCGATGATTGTTGACTTGTTTGCATGTCGTACTCGAAAACCCATGTCTCGTCACCAGTTATGATGCGTTCGATGAACGTTGGATCGGAATTTACGCGTTCAAGCATGTCTTCAGCCACCTTACTGCGATTCTCTTTTTGAAGAAAATTCAGATCTTTTGGCACCAATCGCGCTGAGACTTTCCGCATACCCAAAACATCAACCAAAATATGACGATTTTCGAATTCGAATTTCGTTTGAAACACAAAATTTCACACAAACTCTTTGTTCGATATTTTTATCCATAGTAAAAATCGCAACGCACACAATAGGTTGACTTGTTCTTAATTACGCCGTAACCAAACTAAATGACACATAGCAATAAAAATTTACAGAATAGTGGTTGACAGTTGTGCCAACCTGGGGGAAAAAAAATGTTTGAAATATTCTCAGAGGGAAAATTTAAAATGAGAATTTCCGGGTACTTATTTGACAGAATGTATATGAAGCAATGGCAACAAAAATTAGAATTCAGAAAAATTTTATTGGAAGCACAGCAAATCATATACATTAGATGTTTTTGTAATAGTCCAGATTAGACTAGACCAGATTAGGTATACGAAACAAAAACATCAATCCAAATATCAGTCCGAAAATTAAATCAAAATTCAAACCAAATGTAGATCGAAATGCAGTCCTGAATTTAGGCCAAGGGCAGATAAAATGTAAGCCTGAAATGCAAACCAAAATCAGACCAAAAACCAAACCAATAAATATACCAAAACTCAGACTAAATTTCACACCAAATCTCAAGCCAAAACTCAGATCAAAAGCCAAATTGATATTCCAAAAACAGATCAAAAATCAGACCGAAATACAAACGAACCTTAAATAAGAAATTTCATAAAAAAAAAATATAAAATATTCATATTTTTATAAAGAGTTTTACTCGTTTTTGGGAGAAAGTGCAGCAAATCATACTCCCTTACTGCATATCCTGTCAAACACCCCTCCTGTGGATCCACCATCGTGACGAAAATTCAAAATTGATTTCATAATATTTCAAACTGAATTCAGATTGTAAAATTTATTCAGAAAAGTCGAAAAGTCACTTCATAGTCTATTGAATACAAACACACATTCTTAGTTACTGAGAGTTTCTTAATTTCTGAGCGTTTGAGATTTTACATAAATAGGCTGGCCATCCATACAAGAAAAAGTAAGAATATCCTGGTTTTGGGGGCAATTTCCTGCTCTACTGCTTAAAGCGTCAAATTCCTGCTTTTCAAATCAAAATTTTAATTTGTGTGTGTTAAGAACTCTCGAATTGTTGCTAACTACACATATTTAAGCTGCGTTTTATTCGTCACTCGCTACTAGTCATATATAGCTAGCAGCGAATATTCTATGGGAAAACAACTTAACGGTGATTTTTTAAAAAGTATAAAAACAATTTATAATCACGTTTCGATTTTTGTTTCTTTTTAAAAAATTATGTGTCTGCAAGCACTCACAGTAGAAGTGAAACAATGTTGTTTATTAGAAAATTGTTAGAAAACATTTATAAAACATTTTGTAGAAGTTTTAGCAGTCCTCTTCTCTCTTTTCCTCTGTTGATACTCTCTACACTTATCGGCATAAAGCTGAAGACGACTTAGTACACGTATATAACACATGAAAGGAAAGTTCAGTTCGGTTGCCACTTTGGTACAATTCTACCAACACTGGTAGATTTTTTCCCATTTTTCTGCGCTTGGTACATTGGTACATGTTTTTAAAATCTGGTACATTCTGTGGGCAAATTAAGCTTTTATAATAATTAAGAATTGTAAACTTATTTTCAAAATAATTTTTGTTGAAAAAGGTAAAATTAAATATTTATAATATATAATGCTTTCAAAAGAATTTTGTGTAGGACGGTAAGAGTCTCATTATATCTAGTCGACCAAAGACTATTTTTAAAATACAAAATATATTTTAATTAATGTGTTACTTTTTATTAAAGATGTGGTCTGGTGTTCCGGCCTAATTTTTAAGGTTATTTCAGGAACTTTTTATTATAACAAAATAAAATACAATTATTTCATTTTTGTATATGTTTTCTTCTTTAACTGTATAAAATTTTGTTTTTTGAGTTTATTTTACGATATTTTTTAGCGTTTTTTTACGTTCAAAGTGAACACCTAAAAAAAAGGTGTGGGGCTGGCCCGGGTTTAAACATTTTGATTAAAAAACAACAAAACGCGGACTTCTACATTTTTTTTTAAAAATCGTTTGATTTTTGTTGAAAAACGTTGTAAAAAATAGGAAATAATGATTAAAAATAAACAATTCTACTACCTGCGAGAGCCATTGACGAGTAAAATAACATATTAAAAGTTCAGCCCAATCAGATCGATAGAATTCTCTTAGACCCCTGGGCTGTTTAAAAAACGTTGTTTCGAGAAAAACGCTTTTAAAGTTTTAACGAGAGATAAAGTTTTCACAATTTTGGTCTGAAATTTTTACAGTATACTTTCAATATATTGTACTGTCGAAACACCAGACTACATCTTTAATGAATAACATTTAATGCTACTTATTATATTGGTACATTTTTTCCCCATTTTGTACATTTTTTTGGTAAATATTGGTACAAAATAAAATGATTAAGTGGCAACCGTGATTGCAATCAAGCCGAGACTTCGATATCGACTCTCTTACTAAAGCACATGCGATAAAACTGCGAGAAGTCGTCTCTCTGCTTGATTGTATGTAGCCGAATAACAACTGCATAACTTCGTTTCTTATTGGTTATGTTAGAGTGCAACAAAAAAGTGATTTTTCACGCGACTTTTGTTGTTGAAGTTTTTGCACTCTTCCTCTTTCTAAAGCTTTTTTTCTGTTGATACTCTCTACATTTATCGGCACAAACTTGACGTAGCATACTTATATAACACATGAAAGGAAAATTCAGCTATATGAAATCAAGCTCTCTCACTAAAACAAATGCGATAAAACTGCAAGAAGTCGACTCTCTGCATGATTGTATGCAACCGATCCCCATACGACTTCGTTCGCTAAATACTAACAACAGCATAACTTCGTTTCTTATTAGTTTCATATGAGTGCAACAACAACGCGACTTCAGTTGCAAAGTTTTCGATTTACCCTTGCTAAAGAAGTTTCACTTCAAAATTACTGTTTTGAACACAATTTCTGTTCTCCACCTGGGATTTTCTTACTTCGAACAAATTTTCTAATGGGCATGATGGTTCAAGACAAAAAAGAAAACCAACCTTTTTTTCTAAAGATTTATGTGCAAAAGAAATAAATTTTTATGTGTTGTGAGCCAAGCTAAATGCATAAGCCGCAAAGCCTACACCATACAACAAAATGAAAAATTTGCAACGCCCATTTCCATTTCCATTTTGGGGCCGCTGAATCCGAAACTGCCTTCAGTTTTATCGCCGCAGGTTCGGATTAAGCGGTCCATTAAACATTAAAAACCATCCACTTCGGAAATGGACGAAAAACAGTGCTTTTTTATACAACAAAAAGGCAAAGAATATAGGGTCACTTCCGGTCAATTAATTGAATGAGTTAAAACCAAAAAGCTGTCAAAAGCGATAGCTAAGCATTAGTTTTTTGTATTCTATATTAAATTTCGATACTTTCTTATCATTTCACAAGAAATGTCTCTATAAATATTTGTAATATTTAAATATTCTGATTTATTGTCTATAAATTTGTACAGAAATAGGTAATTTATTTTAAAACTAAATAAGCATCTATTGAAAATATTTTTTATAAAAATATGAATATGTAACTGTTATTATAAAACAATAGCAACGACTTTAAATTTTAATTAGTAATAAAATAATAATGATTTTATCGACGAATAATAATCTTATTGTGGTCTTATATAATATAAATTGTAATTGATATACATTGCAAAATAAAATTAATTTAAAAAATGTATCAACAAATAACGCGGAATAAGAAAGTTAAATTGATTTCAAGCGATAATATAAATTGAAAGGAAGGAAGGCAATTTTGTGAACTAATATATAGTAATATACAAGGGAATAAGTTTATATACATATATAGCTCAAAAATTTACTTAGTTGGCATCAAAAAATTAGCAATATTGATATGAAGTTTTGCAGAAGCAATATTACATTCACTTTATCTGAAAGGGTCAAGCTTTCTTGCAATGCAGGATGTTTTCTAATATAAATAACATTAAAAAAAAGTTCCGTTCAAGTTAAGAAAATGCAGAAATAAATGTGTAAAATTCAAATAGAATTTTATGCGCCATCAGAACGAATTCTTAACTAGACAGGAAAAGAGTCCCTCGTCACTAGTAGCTGTGTTTCTTTTGTAGCGCATATACGTATGATTAATATCGCAATGACAACGATACATATATTCATCTATAATTTTCTTTTGTCTCTTTCAGAAGCATAGGGCTTCCACTAACCTACTACTACTATTATGGCACAGAGGACCATGAAAGGCCTAAACTAAGCTTTTGGGCTACCACTAATCAGTTCCATATTTCTCCACTTGACACTAAATGCTTCTCTTTATTCGAAAAATATACCCTCATTTTCCACTTCAAAATTTTTCGAGGATGTAATTTGATAGTTGATTTTTTGCCCCTTGTTTTTGATTTATGACCAACAATCAAAGTATCGGCATGGAGTAAAGAGGGGCTTAACCCCAAAATCTGTACCATCTGCTAATGATCCAAACCATATGTGAACCCAACCTATAAAAAATGATCTCTGTTCAGTTCATGCTAAGTATAACCAAATTAGATCAAAACCCTTCGTTTTTAAGTGTGCTTTAAAAAAAAAGAATTTATTACTTTATCACTTATACGATACTAAATGGTAGCCCAACGTATCTTCTAAATTTTATCACTTTTTATTACCAATTTATGTATGTATTTATTTTGTTACGATATTTTTCATACTATATGTATATGTGAGGAGGGACTATCAAAAGTTCGCTTAGTTGACTAAAAAGAAAAGGCCAACAATAATCTTAGTCTTCATAATTTTTAAATTTTTCGACATAATTGCCATTCATTTCTATAAATTTTTGAAGCCGCTAGATCCACTTCGAAAAACAGTCCTTACGGATTTTTTTTAGGTTTGTAACTTCGACATCTCGAATCTTCGAATTATTTTTAATTTTTGAAAACAACCCAAAATCACACAGCGATTGGTCGGGGAATATAGTGCTGAACGAATTTCCTCAATCTCTGAGAGCGCAATGAAGTTGTTCATTTTTACAGCAGTGTGCGCTGGGGCATTATCGCGATGAAAAAAATTGCGGTGCAGTTCAACTTTTTTCTGGATTCTTAACAAGTGGTAAGCAGATTTCAGTATCTCATTTAGCAGTAACCGTCTGTCCAGTTTTTAGAGGAATAACAGCAACAATTTTTTCTCTGGCAAAATAAATTGACATCATTATTTTTGGCGCTGACTTCGGCTGCTTGTCTTTAATGGATGGATTAGCACCCTCTGGGCTCCATACCATCGAATGTTGCTTAGTTTCTGGGTCGTACTTGAAGAACCAAGCTTCATTACCAGTTACGATTTTATTGAAGATGCTGGGCTCTTCATTTTTAAATATTTAAAAACAATATTGGGAAAAACGCATTCGCGCCATTTGAGAACCAGTTAAAATTCGAAGAACCCATCGTGCTGATTTCTTCGTGTATCCAAGATGATACTTAATTATTTGCGATACAACTATGGTATTCAATCCCTGTTCCTCAGCAATCATTTCCTGTGTCAATCTTGGATCTTCGTCAATTTTGGACTTCACCAGAGCCATACTTACATTATTAGTCAAAAATTTTGGGCAAACTTTTCGAGATTCGTCCTCCACAGCAAATGTTCGTTTTGGAATCTCAGAAACCACTTCGAGACGGTCACAAGCGATGGCGCATTCTCTCCATATACTATTTGGCACTCATTAAATATTTCAACAGAATTGAATCTCTTTCTGTAATGGCAGTAGAATTTTTACCGACTCTTTCTCAGTAGCTTTGTGTTTTCTAGTCTCCATCTTGACTGTTTGCAGTGAAACTTAAAATAAAATATCACAATGCTATGCCAATCATTTGACATTTTTAATTTGTCAAAAATATATTCAGTGTTGCCAACTAATCGAACTTTTCTTAGCCCCCTCGCAAATCATAGTTTGCCAATTTAATAGATTCTTTAAAAAATTACTTAAAAAGTTCATTGAAATCGTAGCACTTTCCTCCAACTGCTGACACATTGGTAACACTTTTCTGTACGTATGTATGTATTTACTTTCCAATAAATTTGACAAAGAATCTGCGCGGGGATTTCGTCTCAAATTATTGTATAGATATAATATTTATGTAGTATGTATTTGTTGAGTAGACTATGGTTTGGGTTGATTATGGTGATTATACGACGGCAAGTTATCATAAAAAGGAGGAACCTTATCCCTAACTTCGCAAATCATATGAGACAAAATGAATGAATGTTACTTCGTTTCGAATTACACTTTCCCCAACGGCAAATGGGGGAAAAATAAAAAAATGTCCTTATTATATTGTAATTCTATTTGGAAATTTTTGTGAAGAAGAGAAAATTAGTACGAGCATAACAAAAAGAGCATTTAGATTGTACTTCCTTATTGCAAGCGGTTTTTTTGTTTTTGGAGGGGAGAAGAAATCACAATTATTATGATGATACTGATGCATGATGACAATGACAGTGACACTTATGACATTTAGTTGTTGCATCTGTCATCCATGCAATTCAATTTCAAATTTACACATGTAGCGTGGAATATGAATGAACCATAAGAATACGAATAAATGCATCCGGTCCAGTACGAACTCGCATACGTTGACGTGCAGATGATGATGATGTTTTTGTTTTTGATGTTTATCTTCCGATATTTTAATCTTCCAATGTGGCGTTGATCTTGTGTGTGCATATAAATCAAAAGCTTTAAAAAATAGCCGCAAGTATGAAATATTTATGAATATTTTGAATACTTAAATACTTCTCCGTCACAATTGAGAAGAATACGAATTAGAACTAGAATTGTGAATGTGCGAGCATTTTAATTACCGAACATTTACTTGAATATTATGTGCGTTGATTTCATTCACGTATTTTAAATACTTTAAGAAGAAACAGAAAACGCAAAGTTTTCATTATGCTTTCCTCCATAGAAGAAATCTTAATTTCAGATATGTAAGTTCTATGTTTTTTCACTTGCCCGATTTACATACAATAAATTTAAAGTGAAGGTCAAGTTTATCATTTTTTTCGCACATAACATGAACTGCGTTTAGAACACAAAATCATTAATTTTAATTTATTTTAAACAACAACACAAACAAACATTTATTTAATTAGGCAATTTTTTATTCACTAAATACTTTAAAATTTTATATTTATTAATTTATTTTAATTAATTCCTTTCTCTGTCATTCGTTTATTATCTTGTGTAAAATAAGACAGCACATTATTTTCGTAAAAAAAATTAGAAGAAGAATTTTTGATTGCACTCCATCTCTTTCTACAGGCGAAAAGGGCAAACCTTTTCTAGCCGAAATTTATGACATTGACAAGTTCAATTCAACTTACTTTGAAATGTCGCATAGGCGCAATTGCATTGCAAATAAGCTTACCGCAAAAATTAAGCCAACGAGCACTGTCACTAATAATCATTCATTGCATTGAGTGCAAATGACTGTGGCATAGTTCTCTACCATCTTCTAAAATCGTGAAAAAAGAAAGTGGAGAGTGAGATTTCAACACCACCTGATCACATCTACATAAGCGTTCAGAGATCCATTTTTTGTGTGGTGAGTTTTGCGCACTTGCTTCGCTATCTCTTTATTATTGTCAGCTCCGTGTATTGTATTCTTAGAAAGGTAATTTCAAACTGTAACGCGGCCTATGCGATCTCTTGACCACGCTTTTCTTTACCTAGTCTTATGCCTAAAGTACTTCATTCATTAGTGTCAGTCGTCCGATACTCTCATCGACCCTTGCATTCAGTATTTTCGCTGGGGTTCTAATCGGCACTAGTATCGGTTGACGTAAATTCTGGTCTGCACTAGGGGCAGTTGTCTTGTACTCTCGTCGGCAATAGAGTCGGTTGCTCTATTTCCAAGCCGACAATAGTGTCAGCCGTGTACGTATTCTCATCGGCATTTATGTTTTTCGTCCTGTATTCTAGTCGGCGTATGTATCGGTTATATTTTTATGGAGAGCAAACCTTAACCTTAATCAAAGCATAAGCAGCGTATAATCACAAAAAAAATCTAATCAGTAGTTACTGAATAATCGACCAAACAAGCATCGAAGCAGGATAAAAGAATTATGTAAAACCGCAAGTATCAGTGGAAGTCCTTGGAATTTTTCGACTATAAAAAAAACTCTTTCTTCACCGCATAAAGAAAAATTAACGTTTCTTCTGGACAGATTCAACTAGAAACAAAATTTACCATACAAGAGCCGCAGCCTCGACAGAAGTCATTGAAAGGCAGTCTAAGTCTTGCAGCATGTCTATTCATTATGCAGTGTCTCGTGAGTACCGCGAACGTGAATCGTAATGATAATGGAGTTTCTGCTACGATTGAGTAGCTGTTTAATCCATCTATTGTCCATTGGTTCATATTAGCCTGGTATACTGCGCTACCAAGGATCTTTTTGCTTTCTCGAGGTAGTTTTCCTTAATGGCCAATAGACGTAAGAGGGGCACCAATGTTTCAGGAAGGTGATATATCGGTAAGCTGTGTTTAGATAACTCGTTGGCATTGCAGTTACCTGAAACATTCAAGTGTCCAGGTACCCAAGTGACCTGCGAGTGACTCGACAAAAAGTTGAGTGAGGATCGACAGTCAAAAACAAGCTTTGATGTAGTGTAAAAACCGGTAAGGGACTAGATTGCTCTTTGGTTGTCCGTGTAAATATGAATATTGGTATCGAATTAATTGTTATATAGCCATTACTTCCATCTAAAAGACGCTTCATTGATCAGGAAGTCGGAAAGATCCAATTTGCTTGAGAAGATACCACAACCAACTCTTTCCCCCAGTTTGCACCCATCTGTATAGATGTTAATTGAATTGTCAGTGACCACCTCGTCATTAACCTATTCCTCTCTACTGTAGATGTGGGTGAAAAACTTGTTGTTTAAATTTAGGCTAGACCAAATATAGTCTACGTTGATTAGTACGGACGTATCGTGGATTAGAAGGTTCAACCTAGTACAGCGAGCAAAAACGCTGAGACTGGTAGCAGAATATTTAGCTTGTTGCTTAACCAGAAGTGAAGTTGGCAACCAATTAAGGATTGCGAACAAAGCTTTCGTAGAGGTAGTACGGAGAGTAATCAATACGGCTGCCGTTTTTCTAACCTTATCCAGTGGTTTATAGTTCAGCGCATTTGCAGTAGCTGGTCATGTTGTAAGTGATCCATACGAGAAATCAAATTTTGAACCACTCTTTCGAGCAAAGTTACTGGTATCTTGCTAAAAGCAGTTAAAATGTTGTTTTCCAAGGATGCATTTGATACTTGCTTATCGGCATAGACGAGGGGCTTCACATAACTCCAAAAAAAAATCGTCTAGAGGCGTCTAATCGCATGATCTAGGTGGCCAACTCACTGATCTGAAGCGTGAAATAAATTGCTTACCGAACTCATCTCTCAATAGGTCCATTATTTCGAAGCTGTAGCTGGTTGCCCGGCTTCAGTTCTTGAACGAGCTGTAGCTAATATGCTTTTAGGCCAAGATCCTTGCGTAAAATCTTTCACGTAGCCGAATAACACAATTCTAAAGGCAGCGAACGGCGACAAACAATTATATTACAAAGATATTGCCAGGTTAAAGAACTTGCGCCGAACGGTATGTGATAAAAACAAATAATAGTTTTTAAAAAATATTGCACATGCATATTTCAATTTATTCTTCCCAAAGGATACGACACGGGCCCACGTAAACTACGGCGCCTCCAATTAATTTATTCGAAAACTAGAAGAACAAACGTTGTTTCGAATCACATCTACTACTACTAAGTATTATGGGACAACAGCCCTTGGAGGGCCAAGGCCGGGCTTTTGCATCCATTCATGTTGTGTGAGTTATATTTATACACGAATGGAAGGGACATACTGCTTTATGCCGAATCCCAACGGCGAAGTGAAAAGCTATTCATAGGCATTTTTTTTACTTTTGGAGGTTTGCCATTGCCAGCCAAGAGGTGGTGCCGTGTAGAAAAATTTTTATTTTCTCTTTTTTATTTTGACCGTGCCGAGATATGAACCCGGGCATCTCTGCGTAGCAGTCCAACACACTAACCACTAGGCTACGACGAACACATCACATCTACTATCTGTGTTTTTTTAATGGAAATCAGACATATTGGGCGTTTAAGGGTTAAGTTCACGCACAATGTTTATGCAATGAGTTCTTTGACTAGTGGCTATAATTTTCTCGATGAATTAATTGGCTGTGAAAATGTTGCATTTTTAAACCCTGGACAGGCAGCAAAAATACATTTTGGTTTTTTTTTTTTTTGACAAATCCGATGGAATTCGTTTAGAAATTGTAAATATTAAAAAACACTTTGACGCTCGTTCGGAGCCAATTAGTATTATTGGATTTGAAAAATTAGTTTTGCCTTTGGTTTATATTTATAAGGTATAGTTATGTACAAATAATAAATTTTAAAAAAATTATGAATTAAAAAATAAGTAAATTTAACCATTTAGATCGAAATTTCGGTACTTTCAAGCGACTTGCTTGAGCTGAAGATTTTATACAATTTCCCTTGTGCTCATCTCGATGCCCAGCAAATTTTCAGAGTTGTAACTTTTTGGTTTTCAACATTCATGGTCGGTAATCGTGACCCAAAAAATGTTATACCTTATTAACAGTTTTGACCCTTCATTGTATTTGCTCAATGGACTCGTACCTGAACAATCGTATCGGAAGTGAAGAACGCGTTGGAAGGAAGAATTAAAGAACTGATATTTATGTTTGTGTCCCATCCCATCACAAACGTTTTAAAGATAGATGAGCTATAATGGTCTGTAAACTTCGTATTTTTTTTTTTTTTGTTTTGCTATAATAGCATACTTTTAGGCATATCAAATGACATACCTATTTTCTATTTTTTCCATTTTATTTTAATTAAAAGTCATGCCAAAATAAAAAATAAAATCACAGATAAAATAAATTTCACTTTTCCATAACAATCACTGCCATTTGTAGATCACACATTATCACACTTTTATAATTTATAAACAATGATTTACTAAACACATTTACTATATTCCAGTTTTTCAAAACAAAGTATTGTATTTCCTACTTCTTTATATTAAATATAAGTATAGAGTGTGAAATTTAAATCCAATGCATTAAAATACTAAATATTTAAAGTAATCTCTCCACTGCGCATATGCAAAGATTCGACATCACCGTCAATGTGCTATGATATGGTGCTTCTTTTATTTTTATATTTGTAAATTTTTTTTTCTTTTGTTTTACACAACATATGTTTCGTAACAATTTTGAATTTATGTGCAAAATTTATTTTTAATTGATTTGCAAATTAGTATTCAATTCCGCAAATAAACAAGCATAATCACATTCTTAATTATTATTATTTTAAATGATAATGACAGTAAACGTATAAATTTCTACACAACTGTTATGCATTTACCGTTTACCGTGAACGCACCACTTTTTTGCTACTACCAAATAACGTATATTAAAATTTGAATAGAAGGAAGTCAACCGTAATACCCTGTACGAAAGGGAACCAACGTGAATTTTATTACACTCAACGAAAAAAATAAAATATCAAATTACAAAATCACTAGTGCAAAAAAAAATTCCTTTTACCGACGCTGACGACAAACGAATGGATTGTGTCCCGTCCCGTCACAAACGTTTTAAAGATATTGTGGTAAATGATATAATTTCAAGTTTTTGAAATTTCAAACTCGAGGTTCTCCTACGTTGAAATCCTTTCGCTGTTGTCGAAGTACTAAACGAACTTAAATAGGCGAATGAATGTCTTTGCAGCAGCAGACTGACGAAATCGTCGTCAATTGACCAAGTAAAGTAGTGGGGAAAAACGTCAAAAGCATGTTACGACGACGGCTGTTTTTGCCTTTTTTCTGCTGCTGTTGTTGTTGCTGGTGTGTTTTTTTTTTTTTTTTTTGTTGTACGTCGCGTACTAATGATGGAGTAGTAGCCTGGTAGCGATTGCTGGAAATGGAGACTGGGCATATTGTAGGGCGCTCGCTTAGTTAGTTTGCAGTTAGTTAGCGAGTCAAATTTAGATTTAGTATGAGAACTTTGCTTTACTGTTTGTTGTTATTATTTTCGCATACATTCATATGTGCATGTATTGGTACAAACTTATTTTATATGCATGCATACATATGTACTTATATATATATAAAATTATTTTGAAATATGGAATTTTTGTTCTTCCGTGATTTCATTTCGATCGAATTAAATGCATGTATGCGAATAAAACGGTTTAATTGTGTCTATTTAAGTTTTACATTGCATTTAAAAACCGTAAGTGATAGGTGCATTTTTGATTGATAAATGAAGGTGGGTTTTATATCCTAGTCATTTATGTATATTTTGATTTAGCGAGATATCTAATGATACCTTCAATAATTCACTTGCAGATAAATTTCTCTGGTCTTTCCAATAGAGAATAAGGAATCCTTTCTTCACGTGCCACCACCGAATGCCGAATGGAATATTTTTTCTTTTACTTTTAATAGTACAGGTGATGGAGTTTTAAATTTCATCATAAGCTTGAAGAAGTTGCACGATAGAGAGTTCGCTATAGTTATCACTGCACAAATTATATCAGTCAAGGGCAAGTCGAAGAGGTATTAAATTCAAGCATTGTATATAAGTGATCCCTTATCATGCCGGCAAAGGCAATCTCGGATCCTCAATAGTGTACTTGTCAGGTCCAATCAGCTTGTTTTAATGAGTTTTACAGCCCTATCACTAATTCCGACGGAAATGAATTTCCGTCACGAATACGAAAGAAATGGCATTTCTAATTCCAAAGAATTGGAAGAAATCGTTGCTAATGTTCAGAATGAAAAAATCAGCTATTTTGTGTCAATAGTGAAAAGGAAAAGTACTAACAATTTTAAGAAAAAAAAAGTGATAGGGCTGTCAATCGTTCACATAAAAAACCTCGATGGGGCCTTACTTTCAACATTGAGAAGACTTATTTTAGAGTAGTTGATGGGGTTCGCTCTGAAAATTATTCACTGTTGTTGTTCTGCCATGGTCATATCACTGGGTTCTCCATTTACGTTAAGAACTTAACACCTCTACGGCAGTCCTACACATAGAGTGGGAAATGAGAATTGAAGAATTGTTTTGTAAAAGCAGGAGTGACGGAACAATAGCAAAGACTTTATTTAGCCTATTCTGTTAAATGTGTATATATTTGCGCTGGATTTACTGCATAGTGTTTTGTGGGAACTTTGGCTGCAAGCAATTCATACCCGAGACGATCGACCAAAACGTGCCTTCTATCCATCACAACATGATCAATCTTGTTGCGAGTTTGATCAAGGGATTTATGGATATCGAGATGTTGGTTTATACGAAGATTTTTTATTGACAGTAAACTGATCGGGAAGAGAAAATAATTAAATGGCCAGAGGAAGGAGAAATTAAAGAAAAGCAACTGTGGATTTTTGGTTTGGAAGAGACTGTGTCATCATGTCTCGAAATTCACTCCAGTGCCTAGCCTCTGATCACATCAAGGCAAAACTCTTTAACAGCAGCCTAATTTGTGTTCATGCCCCGATAGACGAAAAGGTCGGACCGGTCAAAACGATTTCTACGAGCTCCTCGACAAAACCTATGAGCATTGTCCTCGCCACGACGTTAAAATAGAAATAGGCTACTTTACTTCTAAGGTAAGCAATTAAAGTCCGACGACCAGAAAATTCAGTCTCCATTGAGAGACTGATCGATTTCGCCATGGTACGAAACATGATAATAAGTAGCACCAGATTCCAACATCTCGATATTCATAAGATCACTTGTCCCCTAAAGAAGGCGTCGACGGTACGATCAAAAGCGTCGCGAAGTTACTGAGGCAAAAACCGCAGTATATAGAGCCATCCTGCAAGTTAGTTGCAACGCAAGCTGCTAAGGAGCAATACATATAGTTGAGGATGGAGAACACTTCAGGCAGAAAGACGTGAGTTCGATGATATTGAGATGTTTAGGGACCTGGATGAGGTTCGAAAATACTTTGAAAAAATAAGATGCTTAACTAAGGCATTGAGGACAAGCGCCTCTTCCTGCAAGGACGAAGACGAAAATATGGTGACAGATATCCAGGGTATAATGAGGGTATGGAAGGAGGAAACAGCTTAAAGGCGCCAATGGGGGAAGCTGTTTCGACCCCATTCGCTGACGGCGCCGAAGTACTACCGCCTGACTATGTTTGCTGAGTTGTTTGGGACTGGGAGGCGAAGAGCTCACAAGACGAATGCATCACAGTCGAATGAAAACACGCCCAGTGATTGAAACCTTAGTGTACTCTACCCAATCCACAAGAAAGGTGATCCGCAATCTGTGCCTACCACCGTGGGAAACATTTTCTCAATATTGCATATAACGTTCTATCAAGCGTACTGTGTAAAAGACTGAAGCCCATCGTCAACAACCTGATTGGATTTTATCAGTGTGGCTTCAGGTCTTGTAAATCTACCATCTACTCGTCGAGTGGATCTAGTGATGAACAAGGACAAGACGAAATATCTTATCTACATAGCATCTAGCATCAACAACAAAAATAATATCAGCCTTGAGAACAGGTGCGACTACGAGGTCAGTAGGCAATTGAGAAGCAGAGCCCTTCCCCTACGAACAAAAATAATGCTCTATAAGACTGTCATCCTTCCCGTCTTAATGTATGGCGCTGAGTCATGGACACTGACAACCAATGATGAGAGACTACTAAGTGCGTTCGAGAGGACGATACTCCGCAAGATCTATTGTTCAATATGCGTGGACGACGTGTACCAAATAAGATGGAACCATGAGCTGCATGCTGACATTAACGTAGTCAAGCGCATCATAAAAATCGTGCGACTTCACTGGCTAGGCCATGTTGAGCGAATGGAAGAAAACGATCCGGCTAGGAAAGTGTTCTATTCGAGCCATGGTGGTGGAACAAACAGAAGAGGACAACCCAATCTTTGTTGGAAAGACCAGGTACAGGGAGGCCTGACTGCACTTGGTCTTATCAACTGGCGCCAGCGCATGTATAGCAGAAGTGGCTGGTGAAGCTTTGTTGAGGCGGCCAAGACCGATCATTGATTGTAATGCCAACTAAGTAAGTAAGTATGCTGGACCGATTCGCAGGGTGCACTGGTTCGATGATTGGCACGGTTAAAATCAAATACAAAAAATACACATTTCTTTACATTTGGTCATGTAAAAATTATACAAGAAAACCTTTTCATTTCGTCGTTCAAATTCGGCGTAAAACTGTAGACCCCTTCCATTCATGTATAAATATAATTAGAACAAACCGAATGGGTGCCGAAAAGGTCGGAGCTAAGCCTTTTATGGAGTATTGTAATCCACATTCCCTCCACAACTCACAATCTCTACTGTCCCCTATCAACTTTATCGCAACTTCATTGCACGACGTTAAATATGGTCCAGACGATCTAGTTGAGTTTGCGAATCTTCTACTCATTGAGGCGAATTAAACTCAATTTGTGGATGGATGTATATAGGTAGTATAGTGAATAGTTTATAAGTGAATGAGCATACTCATAACATCAAGAATCGCCGACCATCCATAACCAGGGGATTAATGGGAGATTGAGAAACTCGTTTGAGCCTTTTGCACGTTTTGTCGAAGAATTTGTAGAACGTATATTTCAATGCATCTTTATCTTAATCGTTAAGCTGTAAATCCAAATAAGACTGGTGCTGAAAAGTTTCTCCTAGATTTAAATAGTTTCTAGCCGTTCTTTGAGAAAAGATGCTTAATGACACAATATATCGTTAAGTCACAAGGGAACATGAAATTTAAATCGCAATTCATAATCGATTAACTGACAAAAATTTATATTTTTCTTTTCCCAGACTTATTTATTTGGTGCATTCGATATTACACATATATTTGCCTTCTGGATTTACCATAATCAGAAACCAGCCATAACATATATTATTATTATACTACATTTGTTTCTTGCTCATATATGTACTATATGTATGTAAGTAGCTCAATACTGTTAAAATATATCCTAAACACATGCATACTACATACATACTAGTACCAACAAACTAGAAAAAAAAACCAATTGTGCTAGCACGAAACCAATTTTCCTAAGGTTGCCGCTAAAACTCAGTTTTGTTTTGTATGGAAATTATAGCAAACTAAACAGAAAAAAATCTAGAATAAATAAAATGAAGTAGGTATGAAGTTCTATGAGGCAAGGTTAGGCCCCGCATACCGCATTCGCTGACTTTCACTGGTTTTTCCTTCGGTGGAGGTTAGTAACGATTGTTAAACAGTCACTGCCGCTCTTGGTACTAGTTTTAGTGCTATTTCATAGTATTATGGTTTATATTTAAACGGCTACAGTTGTTGTCTTTTTATTTGTTTGCCCTATGTCCTGTTTTTATAATATATATGTATAGTAATTACCTTTTTTTGGGGGGGTACATGAGTCAAATAAATAATAAAGTATTTAATTTAAACATTAAACGATTTTATAGCAAGAAGTATGGATTTATAATATTTGGTCCATATGTAATTTGTATTTAAATGCAAACTAGTCGATGTGTATGTGTGTATGTATGTAGATGTATGCCATTATTGGTAACTCTTCTTGACTTTTGTTTAGTGACGTCAAAACGAAATGTTAATATGTAAACTTTGTCGCAGTCATTTTGCATTTTTTGAAGGATATTTAATTAAAGGAGTTTTAATGACGTTAATGTGTACTGAAATTGAAAAAAAAAATACGCAATACGACTATTTTTTTTTCTGCATGGGCATATTACGTATGTCCTTGAAATGGAGTTCCATAGAGGATAGAATACAAACACATATGTATGTCCATATTATTTTCGAATATACAAGTATAGTCATTGCTGTAATAGCATGTCCATACAAGACTGTATAATTTAAAAAAGATAACGATAGATTTCTTTATTGATTTTTTTTTATAAGTGTATATTTTTATTTCGGAACAGTTTTTGGTGTTTTATACGAAATATGAGAGGAATTAGAATAAGAGCTTCACATTTTACCCGGATAGTCCGAATATCCGGCTTTTCGATTATCTGAGCAGTTATAAAGTACAAGTGTTTTCAATTGTAATTCTCACCATCATGTCATGTTTTGAAAAAATTTGCTTCTATAATTACACAATGGAACAATTTCCTAGCACCAGCCCGTTCTTAAAAAATAAATAGAAAAGGGGAGAGCCCCTGAATACAGAATGGTGTGGATGCAAATGGTCATATTTTTGTGATATGGCTTTGAAAAAGTGATAATTTTGTATTATGGAGGTAGCAGTGGACCGATTGCGCCTATAGTTATGATATGCCCTCTGGGAATCAAAAAATAAAATAAACCCATTTTTATTGTGATTGCGCGACATTGCCACTGAATATTCATGAAGTAACCAAAATACTTGCACTGAAACATTGCAACTGCCTTACGAACATGTGAGCTGATTTTCAGAATTTCATTAATTTGAGTTTCTTAGCCAATTTCAATAAATTACAGCGTATTTGAAAGGTATTGTAGTCAGCTATAAAATAAAATCATTTTTGAATATAAAAAATGCTAAACCATTATGAGGCATATTTCTTGTAAAAATTACACAAAAAATTACAGTCTATTATTATTCTGCATACCTTGTTTGTGTTTTTCCATTATAAATTTTGTTCAATTATTTTCTTAGCTTTTCACAAGCTTCTTTCGTTTTACTTTTTTTCACTTCCTTCACATTTTAAAAGCGCGCCAAATAATAGAGTTACCTACTGCATCATTCTTTTTTTTTTTTTGTTGCTTGTTTAGTATCAAACATCCATGAAACAACGAAAATACTGTATATTTACTTAAATTGCAACGCTGTCTCATTGAATTCATCGATTAATTTTCGATAAATTAGCGCTAACCACAAAAGTTGTCATATGGAAAGTGTTGCCGGCAAATAAAACAAAAATTGTAATTAAAATTATTTTACGCAAAACTAAAGTTTAACCATGCGCTCTGTATCGCCGCCTTCATATTTACTCGCCTTTGCGGAGCAGATACATTGCTTCGAAATTTGCAGTACTGATTTTGCATCAAATTTAATTTGTATTGCCTGTGACAAAAAATTGATTTTGGGGATTGTGCGCTTTCCGGTATGTAGTTGAGCAAACAAGAAAGGATGATTGGGAAATGTAACTGATACACTGCAGTAAATTTATATATAAATATTTTTCAGGAAGACTCCGAGGAATTTGACTGGGAGCGCTTAAAGGATATTTATCATGAGACACGTTGCCATGCCCTCTGTTTTGCTCCAGATACCTCATTGGTGGTTATACCAAAAACGGTGACATTCTGCGCAGCGGGTGCTGATTTTCAGTTAAGAATATTTCGAACAGATTTACAAAATTGCGACACAGTGCAAGTCCTCAAAGGTGAGTTTGCAGGCACAATATGCTGGATTCCACTTCATTCTCTAAAACCTAACTTTCTTTAGGACACACCAACTATATTAATGACATCGCTTGGGATAATGATGGCGAGTTCTTGGCATCCGTGAGTGATGATCATTCTTGTAAGATCTGGAGTACAGAATCGAATTATGAAAGTGTTACAACATTTTGCCTCTCATCGGCGGGCGTTTGTGTAAAATGGCATGTTGAAGAGCCGAATAAAGTGCTTGTGGCCGAGAAACGGGGTATTATTCATTTGTATAATGTGCGTTCGCAGCAAGCGGTAATATCTGTGGAGGCACCAAAATATCCATTGATGTCTGCGGATTGGGCGTTACACAATCGATTTTGTGTTATAGCGCTTGCAGCGGGTGATATAATAACATGGGATTTGCGTAAACCAGCACCTCTTGAAGTGAAACAAGTGCATGAAGATGGTGGGCACATTGTACGTTTCTCGCCAAATACAGAGCAGGTTATAGCTAGCATTGGGCGTCCTAATATAACATTGAAAGTTTTTACCGCGAAATCTGCGGTGCCCTTAATTGAGGCGCCATTGAAGCTATACGGTGGTATGGCATGGCATTCTCGTCTGCCTTATGTAGCAGCTGCATTCGATCGTAAACTTTGTTTTTGGAAAGTGCAAATTAAGTAGAAAGAACTATTTTGTTTTTTGGTATTAATTTATAAATTTATTATTAAAGATTTTCAAAAACAAAAAAAAAAATGCAATATCAATTTCAGTGTGAATACAATAAATAATGGTATGATATTATCCAAGACAGTTATGTTTCTAATATTAAGCCCCATTCATTGAGCTTAGATACTCTTTATAACGTGTTTCTTGTTGCTGTTGTAACTTTTGTAGTTTTTTTAACTGCCCTTTACTAACCTCTTTGCCTTCCTTATCGTGCGTTGGTAAGCCCTGAAATACACAAAAAATTAACTTTAAGTTTTTCGTCCTAGAATATGATAAATTCTACTCACATTTCCATCAAAAACTGAATACTTGTCTGTCTCAGAAAGGAACATTTTCTTCGGATCAACCTTTTTCTGTGCCTCTTTCGCCGCTGCCGCTTCAGCAGCTGCTTGTTTCTTACGTTCTTTTTCCGCTAGACGTTCTGCTTCCATTGCTTGTTTCGCTTCTCGCTCCTTCAGCAGCGCTTCACGATCGACCAGCTTTACTGCGTATTTGCCACCATCTTTATCTTCTAGTCGCACACCCAAATTAGGCAGCACATCATCACGCAATTCATCGCAGAGTTTAAGTATATCGCTTGCTTTAAGAACTTTTGCTTGCTCGCGTACTTGATTTCTGAATTCTGCAATGCTATCAACATACGGCAATACTGTTGATTCAACATCAATGCTGCTACCATCTTGTATGGCATTAGCACTACCACCAACTGGGAATCCAAGATTCCCACGTGATCCTTTGATAGCGCCAAAAATATGCAACAGATCAGTTATGTAGGTGGCAATTTTTCGCAGCAATAAGCCATTGAGTTTTGATTTGTTGTCACGTATGTAAATGTTGGAAGCGGAGACTAGCTCGCGTATATCATCGAGCGCACTCCGTGTATCAATGTTGTCTATTAGGGGTAAGGAGAAAAATATAAAATTCACCACGAACTTCTATTGGATAAGGCAGCTACAAGCTCTTAAAATTTAATCAGCAATAAAATTACCACATAAAGCCGCATGCACTTGACTTCTCACTGCATTGAATTTTTTCTGCAACGTTGACTCCATCTCGTTCCATGCGTCGAACTGAGAGCGTGGCTGCTCTAACACAATATGACGGGTTAAGTCTTTAACATTAAGGAAAAATTCCTATAAAAAAAAAGATTTGAAAAATACAAATTTTAAGTTAACTTCAATGACTCACATTTAATAGGCGCTCATACTGCACCGCCATTTCCATGGTATTCTCCGAATAGTCCAGCGTATCCTTCCATGAATGCAGCAGAAAGGCGAGACGCAGCTGGCATGGTGAGTGTTTTTTCAATGCTTCCTGTATGGTTATAAAGTTTTTAAGCGATTTGGACATTTTGCAGCCGGCAATTGTTAAATGACCCGTGTGAAGGAAATATTTCACCCACTCTGGCTCATCAAAAGCCGCCTCAGACTGTGCTAATTCATTATCATGATGCGGAAATTTTAAATCTACACCACCAGTATGTATATCAAACATTGGGCCGAAAACATCTGAAGCCATAGCTGAGCACTCAATGTGCCAGCCAGGTCGTCCACGTCCCCAAGGACTATCCCACCATGGTTCGCCAGCTTTACTTGCTTTCCAGAGTGCAAAATCGGTAGGCGAACGTTTTTCAGAATCTTCGATGACAGACAAATCTCCTTCACCCTCTTGAAGTGCTTTGGTATCGCCATAAGCCTCGGGCACTAGCTTAGCATAATGATGTTTATCACGTTTATCGAATCCAGTTACATCAAAGTATACAGAACCATTAGCAGCATATGCGAGCCCATTGCCAATGATACGTTGAATGAATTTGATGATTTGCGGTACATATTCCGAGACACGCGTGAGCACATCAGGTGGAAGTATCTAAAAGTGTGTTATGTTATTAGAAAAAGATTAATCTATTTATATTAACTTTTTACTAACGTTTAAGTCTTTCATATCTGTGTGAAATTGGTCTTCCCAGTAACGCGGCAAAGACTCAAATATTGCATTCTCATTAATCTCAGCACCCTCCTTATGATCCATCCACTCAGCTATGGGGTCCTTTGCTTCAGCCAGATATGCTACACGTGCCGCTGTTATTTTCGTTGTATCTGTACTACCAACCGCTGACGTTAGCGTATCCATTGCATCATTCATGCGTACAAGCATCTTATCAAGCATAATCTTCTTATCGGGATCAGTATTTTTCTCACATGTAATTTGAAATTGTGCAAGCACTTTTTGCTGGTCAGCAAGCAGTTGCTCCAAAGGAGCTGTGGCCATTTGTTTCACATAACGTTCGTACAAATGATTCTGACGTGCACGTTTTATAATTTTATCATCTATGTCGGTGATGTTCATAACGTAATGAATATTATAGCCGAAATAGTCAGCCAACACACGTCTTAAAATATCGAAGGAAATATAAGATCTGCAACGAAAGATAAACAAGAAACATTAGCATAGAAAAAGATAAGATTAACAAAAACATCACATCGAAAGTTCGAAAATAGCAGACGATGCGGCTCTTTTACTCCTCGTACCTGGCATGACCCATGTGGGAAGCATCATAGACAGTGGGACCACAGCTATACCACGACACATTATTACCATCTAAAGGCACAAACTCTTGTTTTTGCCTGGTTAAACTATTGAAGAGGCGCAGTTTTGGTCGTTCCGCTGGAACGGGTGCCTGCCAAACTGGTTGTGCCCGTTTCATGTTGTATTCAATTAAATCTAGATTGCTGTAACTTCGAAAATATGATTAAACACGCTAATATTCAAACGAGCAAATACCGAAGAAGTAATTTTCTTATAATTAGTCACAAATACTGTCCACGTTTAAATAATATGCTACTTCTTTTTTCTGAGAAATGACACCATTCACAATAGTTTGACATTTATGCACTGCAAAGTGCATTAACGACATTGTTGCACAATTCAGTATTGCCATATCATTTGTTAGGGCACATAAAATACAAAACTTCTAGCCATTTCAATTTTATTTACTTTGACCTGCGTTTATTTTTTGGAATTTTCATAATAAACAAAAATATCATTCCACAGTCGGCCATGTCCAAAATTAAATTTAAAAAAATACAAATTAATGAATTTGTGGTGTTAAGACAGCTTATGAGATAATTTTCGAAAAGGTTAACACCCTTTCGAAAAATAAATTCCTATCCAGAATGATGAGTATTTTCTTTGGCCCGCAGAGTTTAAAAGCATACAAAACGTGCCGTCAACGAAAAACATAATATTAAAGAAACCCACCCCGATTTTCATCATTGCTATAGTGCACATTTGTTCACTGTGTGTTACCATCGTATTAATATTATTTTTCTCTCTGTACATATCGCTCATTGCTACCAAATACATAAATAGATTCCATGCCATCTCCATGAGATATACGAAAAACAAAATGATTAGGGAAGCCTGCCATAAAGTTACCATCGGTAATGCGTTTTCCGCCCAACTACCACCAATACAAGTATTTTCAAATTTTTGGTTACAATTTTGTTTTTGTAAAGATCTTATGTCCGTGTTTGAAATTGTTTTATTACCCAAACGTAAATGTATTGATCTAGTCGATTTTTTTGCAAATAATAATATGTAAGTGCAATTCAGGGTTTTCGGCCTATAGAATTGCGAAGGATATCAATTTGCCAGTAGTTAGTCCAAAATATAATTAATTTAAATAAAAAATCAGGAAATACAGAAATTAAAAAGAAATATGGTCGCAACGATTGCAAAAAAAAATCTACTGATCAATCAATACATTTGCGTTTGGGTAGTATACTATATTACACAATACTGGAATATTTTATACCAGGCGCTCAAAATACAATAAGCCAACAAAATACCACGATGCACAGTCAACCCTAAGTTAAAAATAAAACATGAATTGTTCGAGAGACCTACCCTAATACAGGTTATGCGTTTCCTGCATGTTCTCTACTTACATGGCGAGAAGAAGGAATTATGTCTGCTTCCTTTTATTTTCCTATTGTTTACAATTTTTGTTTTTTTTTTTTTTTGTACGAACACGTGCCTTCAATACTATAATTTACAGTAGTGGAATATTTTATACCAGGCGCTCAAGAATCGGCAGCAAGAGTGACTGCCTACGTTCCACCCCTATATGTTAGAAGAAAAACACGTGCATAGTTTAAGTTAGTTAAGAGATCAACCCTCAGCAGCACTATTCGGTATAAATATTGTGTTGAAACGAGTTTCTGTAGCTAGATTTTTTTAACTGCACGTAAAATGCACATTGCCAGCCACCCCTATAATTTGAAAGAACACATAAATTGAAAAGGGACTAAACTGGTTTAAAGAACGCAAAAATAGTTGATTTTCATATGTTTATTTTTTTTACATGTTTATCAAATGTTTTTAGTACATATCAAGCAGTTACTAATTCCTTAACAACTACCGTTAAATTTAAGTGAATTGTTAAATAAGTTTTCAACAAGTAGTTTTCATAAAAATATTATTAGGTATATTAAAGTCAGCTTATAACTTGTCCAATTTCTTTAAGCAATTAGACAGGACGCAAAATCTTCATTATACACGTCTGAGCATTTCCGAAGCATTACTAGAAAACTGTTACTACAAAAAATGTTTCCTTGAAGGGTTTTGCAAAAGGACATGGTATAAAGTCCATACCAGTTTACATAATACTTATGTACATTTTGCACATGAAACAAGCAAGAAGAGATCAGAAGAGGTCAAAAGTCACCACTTTCTAATAAAAATCACGCGTTATAATTTTGTTTGAATAATATAAACTCAAATTTACTTAAAAAAGTAAAATACTTAATTACATCATTGCATACTGAAGGGAGGCAAAATCGTTAGATTAATGGTATGAATCATCACTTGATAGCTAGACGTACGTGAATCGATTCCTACATTATATATTGAGAATACGATACCAGTAACAATAACGAACCAGGAGCTGTTGCAAAAACATTGTTGATCAAACAATAGTTGGAGACGAGATATGAAAGCAAAAATGATGGTGGATATGCCACACAGCTAGGATAGCCTTGGAAAATATTCTTTCAAATAGAATACCTAAGGCTAGAATGCCTAAGCAGACCCCAAAGGTTAAATAAATAAAAGAAAATGAAAAAAATTTGGACCGACTTAGAATTTCTGCATCTTCCTCATTATCAGAATTGAATGCCCAATCGATATTCTGTTTGAGGCAATTAAAACTTACTTATTTCCATTTTTCGTTAATTTTAATAAAAATCTTAGAAATTTGTATTTTCTACGAACATTTTAATTTTATTATTATTAATTTCTGTTAATAAAAAATTATGTGCACGTGAAATTATTTTAGTCAAATACATATATTGAAAACATAATTTTCATCAATTATTAGATTTACTGGGTGAGGCTTTGTCATTTTTATTGGATGAAAAGTTTATATTTTGTACAGCAGGCTCTCCTAATTCTAAATGCTTAAGAAGACGATACAATCCGGCGGCTTCTTTGATTTTGCTAAATCCAACACAGAACGCTTCAATTTCGATGAACAATTCCTTAACATTAATAATTTTGTTTCGAATTAAGGATTGCAAAAATACACAAACCAGACGCACAAGGCGCGATTGCATATATTTATCCTTTACAGTTTCACAAGTCGATATACAATTGCTAGTATATAAATGAATAAACTCGGTCGGTAGATCAACTGCTGTTGTTAATCTATTTACTACCTCCATCGAATGAAGCGTTATGTCCATATTCACCAGCTCATTGAAGTATTTTGTAATTTCTACAGATTTCATAAGCTTTAGTAGGATTTCAATCGATATTAGTGGATTGTTTTCAACGAGCTGTGGAAGCTTAGCTGGTGTCAATCCAATATGGTGTACAAAATTTTGATCTTTTATTAATTCATCAAGTAATATCTGTTGATCTTGCAAATTAAGTGGCTGAGTAAAAGCTTGATCAATTAAGTGTTTCGTGCTTGCGTCAATGCAGTTACTGGTGTCATAAATAATCTTGGCATCGTGGGACCGTGATAGATCGAACCATATTAATTCATCTTCAAAGTCCATTAAAGGCGGAGCAAAAGATAAAACTTCTGGGACCATGGCATTTTTTAAGTAAGCCCCTTTTGTTGAATGCGCCGACTCTTCGGGAAAGTTTGAAGTGTCGTAAAGTGCATAGGTAGAAAAATTTGTAGATGTTACACAGTTTAGAACACTAGAGCTAACACTTATGGGCACTTCACTAGGTTTTTCCAAAACAGATACTTTCATCATCTTTGTAAATTCACCATCCGGTTGTACTTCTAAATAACTTAAAGATTTATTATTGCTTTAACTCTAATGGCGACAAAGTGATTTTTATTTCAACCAAACAAAAAAAAAACAGCTGACTGTCAACGATAGTGACAATTCACAATAGTAGAAGCATTTGGCAAGCCATAGCTGCCAGCCGAAATTCTCCTAAAATTATATTTTTCGCTTTCAAAATTCCTATCCACATACAAAATCCCAACGAAATTCCCAAATACAAGCTCTCACAAATACAAAAAAACTAAACCGTTTTGTATATTCATTTCCGCCGTGTGTTATGCCACATACAGTTTTTTCTATATTTCTTTCTCCATGCTTTTTGGCGCGCACGAAATTCTGTTGAAGTTTTTTCTGTATTCTTTCTACTTTTATCAACACAAACACCACGTAGCACATGTATATAAGACATGAGAGGAAAATTCACCTATATTCAATCCAACAAAGACGCCTACGTCGACTTTCTGCCCAAAGCACATAAGATAAAATTGCAAATCGACTCTCCGCATGATTCTATGTATGTATCCCATTTGTCCTCGTTCGCTAAACACTAGCAATTGCTTAATTCCTTTATTAGTTTCGTATGAGTGCAACAAAGACGGGATTTCCATTGCAAAATTTTCTATTCACAACCCCATTATAGTTTCGTCTCAAAATTTTAATTTTAGGAACCAAAATCCCTCTGGAAGTTTGTCAAAAAAAAAGTTAGTTCAGCCACTTTGTTTCTTTTAAAATGTTCTTACTAAAAATGATATTGCAATTTTAAAAAATAAACAAAAATTTTAGTTGGCGGATATCGTTACAACTGTTACAGCTTGTTTAAAACAATTTATAAATATATTTGAAAATTTTTAATTTTCTACAATAGGTCTACATGCAATCATATAAACTGGTAACAGTCCCTTTGGAAAGCCCTGTTGACGCTCTGTTTTCTTAATACGATATCCGGCCTGCCGGAGTATTTTTTCATATGTTTTGATTGGACGTGTCAGTGACGAATCAGTTTCATCTCTTTCAGCTATCGGTGAACACGAGCCATTTTCTTTCAACACGAAGTAACCAGTTTTTGTTAAACCACTGCGAATGCGTATGAAAAATTCAAGTAGATCCTTAGCTGTCAAATGATTCAGTACCCATTGGCACCATACTAAATCATATTTTCCCGCCTCCGGCGTGAAATTCTGAAGACCGACATTGTAAACTTCACCGAGATGTTTCGAATATACATTTTCTTTACATAGTTGGCTTGCTTTCTCTGAAAATGCTGTATCCTGTTCCACAAGATCTACTGTATCGAAACGAGGCATTAATAAGTTCTGTGAGACTCGTCCAATGCCAGCACCGCAATCCAATGCACATTTATGGCCCGCGCATTTCAACTCTCGCAAAAATTTAATTGAACTTTGTATGTCAATTGCGCTAAGGTATCCCAGACCACCAAGCATGCCATTGACTGTTGCCGGTATTTCAGACCAGTATTTTTGAGCTTTTCCATAGAATTCTTGATTTTCTTCAGCATCAAACTTTGATTCCCCCTTCTCCACTAAATCGTAATTTAGCTTTGCCATGACTAGTTCGTCTGTTTCCTTTCCAACAATTGGATGTGATGTTATTATTTCATTTTCTAAACTAATTTTTTCCATTGTATAATTTTTTTTTTCTGAGTTGAACTTTGCCTTCTTCAAAGGGAGGCGTAGAGACTGACTTGGGTAGTATGATTTTATATTTGTCTCCTTGTCCATTTAAACTAAGTCACCTAACAACTATAACTTTCTTTTTTGCAAACAGCACAATGCGGATTTTAAATTGACATTATTTGACAATCAGTGATGGGCAAAATCGTATAAAAAATATCGTACTTTGTTGTAAAAGACATGTTGTCACGGTTGCATATAATGTACATTATTCAAAATGGATTATAGGAATGAACAAACCAATACGTTACAGTATAATCCAGTAACATTTTTACGATAGTAAGGCACTAAGAAGAAATGCGACAGCCAGACCTAATTAGTTCAACTTGCACAGCTACAATCTCACATACAATAAACCCAGGATTGACTTGAAAAAAGTACACACGTACGTTCATTATAAAAAAATGTAATATGCATTTGCCTTTTCAGACCACACACTTCTTTTTTTGTACTTTCTTTTCTCCATTTAAAAGAAATAAATGGCAGTTGTTTTTCATTGATTTTTCTTTAAATTGTTATCGACTAACAGAGTTGCACTTAAATTTCAGACCAATTTCCATTTATTCCATGGCCAATTGTGCAATTTCAATTCAATTTCGGCTGAAATTGAGAATGAAGCCGAAATTACTAAATTTGGGCTCCATATGAATAGGGTATAACTCTCAAAATCTACCATGGTGCAGTATACATCATTTCCGTACCCTTAAAACTCTTTCTTTTTTTTTAATTTTGGCTGAGCATTCGCTTTCGATTAAAATAATCGATTGTATAACAATATATGCATCAATAGCCATTGATTTGACAATTGCATTCGAAGTAGTAGAAAAAAAAAGAAGCCGGTATAATGCGAATAAATGTAGGTTTGTTAATTCTTTCATTGCTAAATTGGGAATGCTTTGCAGTAGACTTGGATCCCAATGGTTACCTAACTTATTGCCCCTGTATGGGTAAGTCAAAAGCAAATATATTAATCCTAGTATAGCCATAGACAAGTTTAATTATCATTAAATGCTTTCTGCAGGTCGTTTTGGTAACCAAGCAGACCACTTCTTGGGTGTACTCTCATTTGCGCATACACTAAATCGTACATTAATTTTGCCGCCATGGGTTGAGTATCGCAAAGGAGAAATGCGTTCCGTGCAGATACCATTCGACACATACTTTCAAGTTGAGCCATTGCAGCAATACCATCGCGTTATATTAATGGGAAGTTTTATGCAACATCTCGCCCCAGAAGTGTGGCCAGCTGCGAATCGCGTTTCTTTTTGTTACATGGAGCGTAAAAATTTACATCCAAGCAAAACAAATCAACCTGACTGTCACGCCAAGGACGGCAATCCATTCGGCTCATTTTGGGACACGTATAACATTGACTTTGCCGCTTCTGAATTCTATGGTCCACTGAGTTTTGACGTGCACCACAATGCGCTGGTGCAACATAAATGGCGAACGCATTATCAGCCTAACTTATGGCCAGTGCTCGCTTTTACAGGGGCACCCGCCAGCTATCCGGTACAAAAAGAAAATAAAGACTTGCAACGTTATATGCAATGGAATGATAAATATGTGGAAACAGCACGAAAATTCATTAAGAATGAGCTACCACGCGGTGCATTCATTGGCATACATTTGCGCAATGGTATCGATTGGGTACGCGCATGCGAACATATACACAATAGTCAGCACCTATTCGCCTCACCACAATGTCTTGGCTATGAAAATGAACGTGGTACACTGTACCCCGAACTTTGCATGCCATCGAAGGAAATGATCATACGACAACTTAAGCGTCTTATAAAAAACGTTAAGCAGACACATACACGAAATGAAGTGCGGTCCATATTTGTTGCCTCTGATTCGAATCATATGATTCCAGAGCTTAACACTGCGCTAGCCCGTATGAATATCAGCGCACACAAGTTGCCGAAAGATGATCCTCATTTGGATTTGGCGATTCTAGGGATGTCTAATCATTTCATTGGCAATTGCATATCTTCATACACTGCCTTCGTGAAGAGAGAACGCGATGTAAAAGGGTTTCCATCCTACTTTTGGGCTTATCCCAAAGAGAAAGATCGTCAGCATAGTAAAGTGCACGAAGAATTGTAGAGGGAAGGAAAAATGAATCTCAACTATTTATATCTTAAGCTTATTTCATTATTTATCAAACATTCCTAATTAGTTTCTAGGCTAACGATTCGTATTTATTATCTTTAGATTTTAGTTTTTACGAGGACTACGAAATAGTTAAAAATTTGGACAAAAGTGGAAGAACTTAAATTTAATAAACAATAAATAAGCTAGAAAATTCATTCCAAAAATATCTGTTATATTGTATTAAACCCGATTTATATAGTTTTTTAGATTCTCAAACTCACAATATTTTCTTTATTGCTTCACAATAAATCAAACAAAATATTTATCGTTTCCTAATGTATTGTTGTTTAATACATTTATTATATAGATTTCCATACATTGTTAATCATTTAGGATAACGAAATTTCATTCAATTTAAATACGTTTATATAAAAAATGTTTAAAGTTGACCGCGAAAAGAAAATGCCTTGTTGAATTTCCACCTTTTAAAAATGGGTTTGATTTGTGTGTTACCTCACCTATATTTAATGTACCAATTTCTGACTACGAGCCAACTCCAACTGAGCTGCCGACACATTCGTTAAACCCTCACGTACAGCACCCAAATTATCTTTCCACGCATGAAGCAAGTCACGCAACTGTTCCCATTGTGGTGTACCGAAAGTACGATGCATGGTTGAGGAGATGTGTACTTTGCGATTGGCTTGATCGAGTCGTGCGCGTACCAGTTTCGTCTTCAACACTTCAATAACGAAAGGTTCAACCTCGTCTTCAGCAATTTGCAATTCTTTCTGCAGCATCTCAAATGACATTTCAGGATTACTTTCAGCCAGCTGCATAAAAGTGAGCAGTCGCATTTTCTTTAAATTTTGTTCATGATTAAGTCCTTGCGAATTGACGAATTCTCTATGATCTTCATAGAATTGAATGTATGAGGGTAACTTGTCCGAAACAAATATCGATAGCAAATCATGTATTAAATCCCCCTCCAAGAAACGCACTGGTTTCAGCGCGAGCAGTGGATCCAGCAGGAATGTGTTGGGGTCGGCAAGCGCTGTCACAATGCACTTCATTGCATCTTCACGAGCCACACACGCATTATCTGCGGTATATGTGCCCAATAATTCGATCATTACTTTAGCGGATAAATCGAGATTTGTATCTTTTGTGACATCGTGTAACAAACGATAGAGTTTTTGCATTTGTTCACCCGATGGTGGGCAATTGGCAAATTGTGATTTGAGCTGGTCGACACCACTGAATACTTCCAATACTTGATCACATTGCTTGGCTACTTGTACCAAATGATAGTAAACGTGATAACGCAATGGTGAAGCAGTATCCAAATTATTGAAGAGACGCCACAATGATTGCAAACAGACCTTTGCAAGTGGTACATTTGGTGCTTTAGTCATTTTCTCGCAATAAGCCAGGACGATATTTTCACCGCGGTCAAGGGGAATCTAAATTAAAGTCAATTCAATTTCAGAAATGTTCTCAAAATATTAATATAAATTGTACTCACTGTTATCATTATTGATACAATGCTGTTAAGAATACCATCAATCTGCGATGGTTCACCATCCTTAAAGCAAACATCGCTCACTCCAATTATTTTGTGCAAATCATCTTCAACTCCTTTGTTAGATTTTTCTGAGGAAATTTCAGCTCCCAGCTTCTTAAAGAATTTGCGCAATTCTTGTACCTGAAAGTAATGAAGTCACTGTATTAATATTGCGAGAGACTACCGACTAGTTCTATACATTTTCACCCCGTACCTCTGCTTATACACATAACCTAGCTTTTGCCAAAACATTTAATTTTTTCATTTGCACAGCGCTTAAGTTGTGCGCATACAATTATATTTATGTTTACCTGCTCATCCAAGGATAGGTCTATAAATACTGGCGGAGAATTCATCTTTTTGGAAACACTTTTCAATTAAATTCCTTATTTTTATTCAATAATTTCTGCGAATAGCACACGTCGATTCGTTTGACACAAGCAAAAGAAAGAAATGCAATGCGCAGTGTTGCATAAATGTGAACGTTATATTTATCGCCTTTACGAACGGTTCCTTATTTCAGTACTACAACTTTGAACATTTTTTAACTTATGCAGTGCTGCCACCTTTTTAAAAATATCATCCATCACAATGTACGTTGTATTGTATTAAAAGCTTGCAAATTTAAGCAATTACGAATCATTTATTTTAATACAGTAGCTTCCGTTTCAGCGCTAAAGGAAAATGATTTCTCTGCTTAATTGCTTCAAAAACTGTGCATTTCTGCTGGATAAATCACTATATAAAATGTGGGTAGAATTCAAATGTCAGCATACGTAGGCATTACAGGTGCTATTAGCTCATGCCCGACGAAGGGCTTCCTCTGAAACTATATACCAAAGCTTCCCCAGCCTCAAGCGCAGTCAGACTCAGAGAAATAGGGTTCTAGACTGGTAAAAACTACGGACACAGCAGAATTATATCACAAGTACAGAATATACAAAACCAACATAACTCTGATTACATGATACCCAAATTTGACTTCAAGAAGAGCCTCGACACTTTGTTTCCAACAAGAGCAGATTGGAGAAGAAACCGTGTAGGAGCTGGTCTTGAGATTGAACTTTACACTAACAGGTCAAATATGGACTGCGGGGTCGGTGCGAGAGTCTACTCAGAACACTTCAATATTACTGAATCTCTTAGACTCCCGAATGAAGCCAGTGTTTTCCAGACCGAACTTTTCGTGACCAGAAAAGCCTGCAAAGCGCTGACCAAATGTAAAAGAAGGCTAAAGTAGCTAACTTCACAGACAGCCAAGCGGTAATTAAGGTTCTAGTATCAGACATAATATCGTCTAGATTAGTTAACCAATGCAAGGAGTTACTCGCCACCTTAAGTCATAAGCTGGATATATCTTTATTTGGGTTCCTGGTCACAGGAACATCCAAGGCAATGAAAGGGCCAATGGAGTAGCGAGGCGAGGTTCATCTCTGAATTTAACTCAAGCGCAATCTGTAGCAATTCCCCTGGCTAGGACCAGTTTAAAATCGCTTCATGAACCTTTTCTAGACGACATAACCAAGATCTCCAAGCTCGAAATTTTAAAACTGCTTCATTTTTTTAATTTCACGAATTAGCTGTAGACAGAAAAGTGCAAACACCAATTAGCAAATGAGGATATGACATCAAAACGGCGTTCTAGCACTAATTCTGCTCTTTCTGTGAGGGAGTAGCCATTCTACCTACCTACGTATATAGGATAGCAATCGTCCTCGGCTTTATTCGCTTTCCTGTGGGTGAGAGAATCGCAATTTAATAGGTATGAGTTTCTATTGATGTTAAACAATAGTTGTGTTTCGGGTTTAAGCCCTATGCCGCAAAAACCTTTAGCTGGAACGGAACCAAAAGTTCTTTGTCTCATGGTTCACGATTGTGAACGAACTGTAGATCACTATAAAGCTTTATATTTGAAAAATGGCATTCTGTGAGCCAATTTGACTTCGTGAGGTAATTTTTGTAATAAGGGGTGGAGCGCGTTTTGATGTTCTAGGGCACCCCACACTTTTTAATAAACAAACTTTTTCCCAAACACACTACAACACTTTTTTTAATTATTCCTTTAGCCCGTAGGCAATATTGTTCTCAGCTTTCCAATATTGTTCTAACCTTTTTCCAATCACATACAGGTCCGTTTTGGTTGGTTGTTTGGTTAAGGAGGCTGACCCACAGCAGACCCACTGTGAGTCAGAATTAGCGTTATAGCGCTGGTTTGAAACCAGTTTCTCACTGAATTAGAATTAAAGCTGGACTCTTACTACCCCAGCTGTGCTCTTACCCACCCCGTGGAGTTTAGGTAATCTAGCAGATTCTTTGGACTGACTGCCGAGCAGGGCCGTCGAGAGAAAATTCGGGCCCGGTGGTGATAACTGGCATGAGCAAATTCGTTGTATAAAGTTTTTTTTTCCTATTCTACATAACAAAAATTTTTCGAATATAAGGACTGGACCCGTCTGCAAAATGTCTTCATGATTAACCCGATAAATAACTTTCATGGTTTGTAATTCAATTTTCAGACGCATAGAAGCTTCGTAAAGTTTTTCTGGATTTTAGGATTTGGATTGAAATCTGGGCCCCCTCAAAAACTCCGGGCCCGGTGGGAATCCCACCCTACCAACCCCCCTCTCGTCGGGCCTGTTGCCGAGCAATCGGACAGGTTGTCGAGGAAATACTTTTTCAAGGAGATGTCTTGATGCTTTTTCATAAACATGAGGAATAAGGTATCCTGGAAGGAATTCTTATGCTTTCGCCTTGAAATTTATATTTTCATTCATATTTTTATACTTGTTTAATTCTTTTTTAAATTTACTTACATTTTTGCACCGACTGCTCTATTTCACTTGTTGCTGCTAAAGTGAATTCAAATCACTTTTTTATGGTGAATTCGGTTTCGAGAACATGCGAATTCGTTCGAAATTCCAACGAGTGAAATGCTAGTGATTTAATTTTACAAAGTGAATTCTAGAACACCAAATAGTGAAATTAGTGTGATATCAATTCACTTTGACTTGAAAGTGAATTCTGGAACATGCCTGTATAACACTTTTTTTAATCATTATTTTAGCCCGTAGGCAATATTGTTCTAAGCTGTACTTAAAAAAAACTCCCGAAATGTGCTTCTTTTTCTACTAAACAACTTTTCTATAGGCACCAAAAACGATAAGACATAAATTAAGAATGCCTGGAAGAGTCTAAAAAAACTTGACATGATGGAGCAAAATGGTTTTCAAATTCGACCTCAGCGACCCCAAATTACTCAAAATAAAATGTAAAATCGCCAGTCCTATTTTGGCTGTTGCACAGTGTTATTAATCTATGACCTGAACTATCATAAATGTAAGTAAAAACAAAATAAAACCATTTTTATTTTAGAGTAAATGCGATTTTAAAATTTTATTAGTATTTTTGTATTTTTGAAACATATGCATGTATTTCATTAGGCTGAACATAAAAAATAATAATAATAAGAAACTACGACTATTGGAAAATGTGATGTATTTATCAATTTATTAGCTGTTCAAAATTAAAATATAAAGTATAATAAAAGTTAATAACATTTCAATTTTTCATATTTGTTTTTATTTCAATTTATTAAATTTTTAATTTATTCTCAATATTCATAAATAATATGAAGAATGTTATCACATTTGTACGTTGTTTTTTTTTCAATTCTTGTTTAGGAGGTTAAAATTATAATTAGTGTGGGAGTGAGAGGGGCACAAAAAAGTCAAGGTTCAGTTGCTTGCAACAAGCGCCCTCCACTTTTTAGTTTTTTTTTTTTTTTTTGACTAATTAAACCCAAAATTCAAATTCTAAGTATAAATAAAAGAAAAAAAATGATCAATTAAAGCAACACACGTGTGAGTGTTGATAATTCTGCGATGGAAAGAACATTTTTGTAAAAAATAGTTAAATTAAATATTAAGTTAGGTGGCCAATTAATATGGCCATAAAATAGACTTAAATTTAGAAAGAGGCTAAAATCGAATCGTCGGCTGTTTGTTTTGGATTAACAAACCAATGCACTTCAGCCATCTAAATATCTGTGTATGTATATATTGTATATATACAATTGTAATTTGAGTAGAGTAATAAATAAAAAGCTATTCGATCCTAATGTATCATCTATAATTTATGTGGAACGAAATCCTTACTGCTAATGGGGAAGGGGAAACACTTAACCAACTCTCATCTTTTACATTATTGAACAAAGACCCGAAGTTTCTACGCCACACTTAACTTTTTGCACCTTCTTAAAAGAAGCTTTTTGCAATGAAGGTTTGAGCTCATATGAAATCTGTTCTTCCGCCGGCGGCGTTGGTTGACGTGCTGGAACCAATGTGGCAGCTGGTGCTTTCGCAGGAGCCGGAATGTCCGCTGGCCGATAGTAGGTTTTGTTGGGAATGGGTGTGCTTCCGTAGCTGCTGCCAATAACCGAAATACTACTTACATTAGAGTTGTGTTCATTTTTAGCAGCTGCCGTTGATGCATTTCCACCATTTGATGCCATTGAAGAAGAGGATACAATGGTGCTTATTGTGCCGCCACCACATAAAACGGGTATTGTGGAGACGACGGTGGGTATGTAATTGCTATTATTATTATTTGGGCCTAAATTACAATTAAGACTATTAGATGTGCTTGCGGTTGTTGTAGTTGCAGAAGTTGCTGTTGTTGTTGATGATGAACTACTACTATTATTTGTGGATACAATATTCTTAGTAATATTTATTTTAATTTTATTAACTAAGCTAGCCAATGGTATCGCAGGTGCTGGTCCAGCAGTTGAAAGATTATGCTCATCGACCGCATCGTGACCTTCTGTTGTTGTGGTTGTGGCTGCTGATGATGCTGCTGCTGTTGCTAATGCTGATGCCTCCGAAGATTCAGTATTATCTAATATCTGAACAAGTGATGCGCTGGATGGTGGACGTTCCGTTGCTGATAAAGGTGATGCATCTGATACAATGGTATGTGTTTGTGTTTCCTCTGTAAAAACACAAAGAAATGAAATACAAAAATTAATAAATAATTAAAACTTTTTTTTTTTAAATTTTTTTTCTTTTTTTGTGGTAATTTGTTGAATAAATACAAAAAAAAAACATTAGAGAAACTAATTTGTTGTTGAAATTAATTGAACAAAGTATTTGTATTAAACGAAATCAATGTCAATTACTTGATGAGCCTGTAAGATGAAACCAAAGGGTGGTACTGTAGTAAGAGGAGGATACCATATGATATTATAATTAGCCGTACTGTTCTAAGTGTGCCTCTGAACAGCCACTTAACCTAACCTAATTCCTCGTCTGTACGAGCAATAATTCATAGCATACTATTAATTTTTTTTGTTGTTTCCCATATAAAATACAAAGATGTTGTTTGTTGCTTTTTTCATTTTATATGGGTGCAATGAATTATTGTTCGTAGAGGCGAGGTGTAATGAGAGGAGTTACTGTGAGTAGAAGTAGAGAGCATATGCAAACACCAGTGTTATCGTTTGAGATATAATCATTCTAACGGTTTGCTCTCTCTTTTACATTTGCTTTGTACACATATACACTCATGCGAACGTTAATGTGTATACATAACTATATCAACTCCACTAAACTTTTTTTGTACCCTTCGCCTAGCACTTTTTTGACCGCGCAGTCAACGGCATTGCCGATGAAGCGCACATCCCTAATATGAAAAAAATACTTAATTTGACTCTAGTTTGACATTTTAATTATCTTGTTTAGTTGACTTGAAGCCATTCAATGCAAATAATTTTTTCTATTACTTTCACTTTATGCCTATTCCAAAGTCTCATCTAATATTATCTCAAATCATTAACTAAATAATTAATTAAAATAATTACTCACCACTACTTTGTATTGATATTTCTTCATCTGGTATATTATGTACGGTGCCCACATCTTCAAAACCATCATCTTCATCTTCTTCATCTTTGGGCTCTTCTTTGATTTTCATATTCATAAAGGACATTTGTGAGGTTTCGTCGCCCTCAGGCAACTCTTTTTCTTCATATGTATCCAAATCAGTAAAGGGAATGTTTGGTTCCTGTATCTCAACATCAGATTCCATTGTATCATTAACTTCACCACTAACATCACCAGTACCATCCGCTGTAGTCTTATTATCATCACTTTTATCTCCCATTTCCTCACGCGTTACATTTTCAGGAACATACTCTTCCTCGTCGTCATCGTCAACAATCTCAGTAACCGAAGGTTCTTCATTAGGCAACACAATCACGTCATCATCATCATCGTCAATTGTTACTGAAGGTTTATCACCACCACCGCTTTCCCCTAGTATGTTTAAAAGGAAATAGAATTATAATTTAGTAAAGGGTAAACAATTAAGCTATTTTGTTATTTCACTGCTGCCACGTATCTGTGTAGGTATTTTATATATTTATAATTACATAATACAAATATTAATTAATTTATAATCATTACTCTAAAAATTCAATACTCACCATCACTCTTTTCGTCACCTTCAATTTTTATTATAATATCTACGGCATTATTGTCTTCTGTATCTACCATTTTTTCATCTTCCTCGGCTTTTAGCTCAGGTTTTGGAGGATTGAGTGAAGCCTGAAATTTAAAAATGTTAAATATATATTGTAATAATTTGGAGCCTTTGTATTTGCGTTATTTTGAAATTGCATTTGCATGCATTAATTGTTCGAAGTAGATGCATACCTTATAATCTTCATAGCACAATGGATGATAGATTTTATCTTCAACTCGTATAGCCGATCGCAGATGCCATTCTTCAAGCTCTTCGTTATAGAATTGCTCGAATTTCTCTTGGCACATATCACAGGTGCGATCAACATCCTCAGGCAGGGCAGCACAACTTGGCACTGGAGAATTTGTTGAACGTTGATTTGATGTATCGTCAATACTATTGATATCGGTTTCGTTTTGCTGTGTTTCGAAGAAGTTCTTTTCACGCTCTTCGAGATCTTCGATTTCCTCATATTGCATCCAGTCGTTGAGATCGTAGTACCATTTGCGTGAGTGCGCCTTACGTGATGAGTCTCGCTCTCGTCGATTTTGGCGGAAATGCCAATCTAAATGTTGGCTGTATTTGATTGTTTGCTCGGGCGGGAAACGTACACCACAACTGCTGCATTGCATGCCCGAGAAAAGGGTTGCAACAATGGCAGCTTGTCTTGTTTTTATTGTTTCACTGTTGGCTAGATCAATTGGACGTATAGGCGGGACGGCTTCTGCTGGTGGTGCAGCTGCAGTTACTTCAGCGCTTGATTTGGTTGCAGTGTTCGATTTATCTACTGTTGTAGTTTTATCGCCAGCAACAGGCAATATTGATGCTGAACCGCCTAGTATGCCTGAAGAAACCAACTTTTGGAAGAGTTCATCAATGTTGATATTATTTAAGGCGACTGTTGGCAATGCTGCGGGAATGGATGTTGTCGTTGTTGAAGAAGCTGTGGAGGTACTGGGTGCAACAGCTCCAATTGAGGCAGTTTCTGATGTTGTTGTTGCATGTGATACTTGCTCAGGTTGTGTGTCAGATGTTGGTTGACTTGTTGCTTCAGCAGTTAATTCCTTGGTGGTAGTCGTTACCACTGATTCACTTTCTATGATTTCTGCTACTGGTGGCGGTTGTGTTTTAACATAACGCATATCCTTAATATTAACCATGCCAACTGTCACACCTTGAGGCAGCGCACTAAAACGTATAAAGTATTTTTTACCAGCTAAAGTAAAACTTTTGGGTAGGCCACCATATTCTACGCTGCAGGGCTCTCCATCGAGCAACACAGTCAATAGCTTATCAGCAAATTGTATGGCGTGCTGTTTATCCCCTAAGCGGAAAGTCTGTAATCTGGCATCCAAAAATAGCGGTATAACAATAAGTGCATCCACAATCATATTAATTTTACCAACAACTAAATCTAGACGCAATGCACCAATGTTCACTTGCGGTGGGGGGCCTTCAGCTTTCAGTATATGGATTTTACTCTTAACCGGTATTGAAACTGGTGGTCCACCAAAATAGATCTCATACCAGTGTTCATCGATATATAGCTCGCGTGACGGGAAACCGAATCGCATACGATGTGTTTCACCGTTGATGGCGTATGGCTTGTAATCATCATTGAATTGCAAAGTTATGGGCTCACCATTATCGATAACGATAGAACGTTGCCCTGCTTGGAAGCCAATTTCACGTGGTTGATCTATTTCCATGAAAACTATGGCAACTTGGTCGTAAATGCGTATCTCTTTTGCGAGTCCATCAATTGTAATCGTACGCACTACATCCGCCTGTGGATTATCAATGGAATTGCATGGTTTCGGTATCGCAGGTAGTACTGGTGCTGGTGGACGTGGTGGCGGCGGTACATTTCCACCACCGCCACCATGTAACATTTGTGGAGGCATAGCAGGATTGGGTGCAAAAGGCATTGGCATCATTGCAGAGTTTTGTTGCTGCATTTGCCATGGTGGCATTTGTGGTTGTTGACGTAGGCCTGAGTTTATGAGTGGCGGCAATGGTGGATGTGGTATATTGCCACGATATCCACCACGCTTATTTGGTAGCCAATTTCTTTGTGGTAGTGGTGCTAGTGCAGCAACAGCTGAATTACCAGCAGGTACATTATTTGGCGTGTCGACACGTTCACTCCATTTTGAAGGCTTAACTCGTTTATCTCTACTTGATTTTGATTTGCTGGAAGTAGCAGCTGGAGCCGTAGCATCATCATTTGATTTCTTACGATCATCGTAGATTGGCGAATCACCAGAGTTAGCACTATCGCTCAAATGAGCTTCCAACGATTTATTATCGATTTGATTTGGTTTCGGCAATTTAGGAATACGTTTTTTCAAAATTGCTTCACGTTTCGCTAGGCGCTCTGCTTCAATGGCATTATCCTCATCCTCTGCGGCGGTTTTGGAAGCTTCAGCGATACGCTTTGCTGCTCTCAATTTGCTACTTTCATTTATGGACATTACAGTCTGCATCAGACTCTTGTATTGATCTTGACCAATCGATTGTGTATCAAGCATATCTTGTGCTTGGGTTATTAAGATGCGTATCTTCTCTTCGTTAGCTTCTTGTGAATCGTCATTTATATGAAGCTCAGCTAGTTTCAAACGTTGAGAAAGTTCCTTATTTGATTTTTCTATAGTATAGAAGCAAAATTAATTAAATTGTTTCAAGTTGAAGAAATAAAGCAATTAACTTACCAAATTTACCCAATCTATTATTGTACTTGGCAGCTTTAGCCAATTTAGCGCGCACATCATCCAATGACGTAGGTTTCTTCGCCAGTGATGTTTTCATACTAGTTGGAGATGTTGTTTTGGTAGTCGTCTTGAGATTATCCCAGTTCTCTACAGTTTTCTGTTGCGGTTTTTGCGCAGCATTCTGTTCACCATCTTTAGCAGATATCATAGGTGGCGGTGGAGTCAGCACACCTGATATGGCTGCTTGTTTTTGAGCAATCATTATCTGCGGTGGCATTACTGTGCGTAAATCAACATCTTCACTGCCAAACAAACTGAAATAATTCAAAAAATAAAATAAAATTGTAAATAAAACGTTTAGAGAATTGTTTTGTTTTGTGCTTTGATTTTGGCAAATTCTAATTCAAACTTACGCATCAAACTTTGCAGATTTACTCTTCTTAGGTAGGGGTTCCTCCGTTTCGGCTTTGGGCGATGGACGTTTCTTACCATCAATGTCACCACCAATATCTTCAGCGACAGGAGCATTTTTATTTACCATTAATTCATCAGCCTGCCCATGTTGTTGTTGCTGATGCCCCCCAACCGTAGTTGTTGTTGCTGTTTCCATATTTACATCGTCATCGAGCACGGATTTTGGATTCATTAGCTGCACATTCTTTCCAGTTGTAGCGGTTGCAGAGACGTTAGACATTGTGGTGGATGCGACTGTTGAAAGATGTTCTGTAGATTTTTCTAATTTATTAATCATTCTTTGAATTTTAAACGACACTTTAGGTGATGATGTAGTAGTAGTCGATGTAGCTAACGTATTGTTTTTAGCACACGTCGCTTCGGGGGCTACGTTTTGTTTGTAATTCAATACTGTTACAATCGAGGATGAAGAGCAGGACGTAGGTTGTAATAGTCTCAAATCAACGTCCATGCTTGAAGATATTGGCACTGGTGGTGCAAGCACTATTTTAATATCTAAAATTGGTTTTTTATGTTTTGGAATATTTTTTGTTTGTTTATTCGAACAAAATCAAATCAGTTGTTATTCAATAAAAAGTGAAACAAAAAACTGGTACGTACAAAAAAAAAAAAAAAAAAAAAAATATGAAAACCAAAAAAATAAAACAAAAATTAAACCAATTTCAAACATAACCAATTTTGAGAAATTAAAAATTTAAGTAAAAAAATATTAAATCAACTTAAAGTGCTCGTGCAATATCCAAATAACTAATTCATCAATATCATCATCATCATCACCAAAGAAAAAAAATATATATATAAAATCATAGAAATTTATAGCAATACTCAATACAAAAATGGAACTAAAGTATTACACAAACTACATTTACCAACACAATAGAGAAATAATGTCTTTTGGTTTATAAATTATTTTTGCATTTGTGATTAAAATGTTTATAAAAATTTTATTTCTCATTACAGAGTCATCAAGTACACTTTCTTGTTTGTTGTTGTTATTATTTTTTATCACAGTTGCGCTCTACGTTTTCACTTTTGTTTACTTAATTTTACAAAATGTTTATCTTACATAAAATTACTCCTCAAAAGGGGATGCACGCACATGGGGAGCAGAAACCAAGAAACTACAACGAAGCGGAAGGCGTGAGTAATCCGATAGCAATATGCGACCACTCGAACGCCGGATATCTTTGTCAAGTAAAACAACTTTAATGCAGAATGTTTTTTAAATAGTTTATTTTTGTAATATTAGTAATCTAACTTAAAGGATTTTTCTTAAAATTTATTATTTTTTATGCGAATTTTTAGTAGTAATTGCTTTTCATCAAATAATTAAATAAAACTACTTTAAATACTTCAAAAATTAAATAAATACTACAAACAAATCAGACTTGAAGAGAAAAAGGAAATATCACAGAGTAAATATCACAGTGAAACGAAAATGCAACAACAAAAACCTAAAAACTTCAGCAGAGAAAGCGACGGCGTCACAGCATAGTGTGAGAGAGCGAAAGAGAGTGAGAAAAAATAGAATGACACAAACCCAAAATGATCCAGCTCTGCAACTTTTTATTTCTCCATGAAGCAACAATTCAAGAGAAAAACTCAAAGGCTCCAATCGTTGAACATCACGTAGTGTCACTCATTACAAACAAATAAAGAGAAAAATTTACCACGAAATGTCAATAAGACCAACCAACAACCTGTATCGATGTTTATGCGCATGCACCCCTTTTGAGGATTTAATTCACTATTTTTGAGTATTTGAATAATTTTGGCAAGTATTTTGCTTTGCAAAAGTCTATGTGTTTTTTTAAGTAGTAATAGTAGTAGTAGAAGCGATTCTTACTTTTGTCTAAATCTTTAGTACCACCATCCATTAATTTAGATGTTCGTAATTTATCGGCATCCATTTCAATAATGGCATGCTCCGCTGAATCAGTTGTTTGACGTCGTTTTAGAAGTTTATCAGGTGAGACGGTCGATGAGCTGATGATAGATGATGACGTAACAACAGGAGGAAGTGTACGTAAATCAATATCCTTGGTTGAGTCAATATCAGCGACCGCAATGGGTGAACGACTGCGTGAGCGCGAATGATTTACATTGCCACTGGTGCTGGTGCTGCTATAATTACGTGATTTCATGGAACGTTTCGCATCTCTTGATTTAATTGGTGAACTGGGCGGTGATGTTGACTTACGTTTGAAAGCAGTCGATAATGATGCAATTTCGAAAGCATCTTTATCACATTTCGATGACGAGGTTGACGATGCAGCAGTTGCTGATGTTTTATTACGAATCGACGAACTGCCTCCATTCTTGCGTCGCTCCGAAGATGATGTTATAGAACCAGCCGACGATGAAGATGTTGTTGAGCTTTTCGATTCGCTACGTTTGTGATCTTTATCTTTGTCGCGACTTGAAGTACTACTACTTTTACCCGAACGTCCAGAGAAACGACTGTAAGAGGAGGAGGATGATTTACTTTCTGAACCGGAACCAGCGCCACCACCACCACTGCTACCACTTCTGGATTTGCTGCTGCGATAGTTTGATACCGAAGATTTGCTGCGTTCATCGGTTTTGGAATCTTCTGTACGCGATGATCCACCAGTACCACTGCGGACGGTTTGAATATTTTGCAGTTGTTGTTGCTGCTGCTGCTGTTGTTGTATTTGACGCGCCACGCGCGGATCACGATGACGCATGGTGTTTACTAGCACTGGATTTACTGGATGCACTTTCGGTTTATTCATATTGTTGTTATTATTGTTGGGTGGATAACTCTAAAGGAAAAAATTTAAAAAAAATCATAAATAAACTACACTTATTTAAAAAATGTGTATTTTCAAATCTTACTTGTGTCTGCATAGCCAACATTCCCCCAGCATGCTGCTGCTGCTGCTGTTGTGGCCTTGGTGCACGAAAGTTATTGTTGTGATACATTGCAGGTGGTCGAAGAGCCGCTGTTCCTGCTGCAACTCCGGGATGCATATGTGGATTAGCGCCAGCGATTAGCCCCGCGCGCACCATGCCGCTCGCTGCCATCATTTGTGGTGGCATTTGTTGTGTTGCATGCATGCCACTTACCGGCAAAACACTTGCGGCGGCTATATTTTCTGTAGTTTTGGTTAATTGCTTTTCTTGTTCTTCTAAATGTTTTTTGGTTGCTTCCAACTCGAGCTCAAGTTTGCGTTTTCTCAGCTCAAGCAATTCGCGTGTTTTCACCTGTAGTATCTCTTCCATATCTGTGGGTATAGCTGGAACCTGTACACATGTGAGGAAATTAAAGAGAAAAAAAAGGCGGTTGGTTGAATAAGAAAATCACAAAAAAGAAAAGTAAAATCGTTTACATACCGTTTTCAAAAAGTTCGGATTAACATGTATTGATGGATGTGGTGTTTTTGCCGTTATTGGCCAATTATTATCAATATTCTTTACTTTAACATCTAAAGCATATAATTTCTGCGATGAGAATACTTCATTCCATGTTTGTCGCAGCGCGTACATTCGTTCACGTACTTTCTCATTAACCTTTAAAATATAATAAAAGAAAATTTGCTCATTTGTAAATATACTGAATTTGTATTAATGTTTAATAATTGTGTTGAGCACACACTAATGCATAGACAACTCACCTTCTCAAACACGCCGCAAAATATATTTACTATGCATTGACTGAATAGCTGAACGTAGGTGCTTTTAACATTCTTCACAATCGAATCGATTAAATATAGAATAGGCAATTTAATATCCGCTTGTACCTGTGTGTGTAATTGAGTTTGTTTGTAAATTAGGAAAAGAAGCAATAAGAAGATTTGGGGAAAAGAAGCGACAACAGAGACAAGATGTTGGAAGATTCAAAAGAACAATAATTCAAAGCAATTCTTTCCAAATCGACAATACACCAAGCGAAGAAATTAACAAATTTCCAATTCCATTCACGCTACTTTTATATACATAACTGAAAAAAGAAAAACAACTAACTGCAACTAATAACAGGCATTTCGTGCAACGAGAATTCTTGAGTGCTGGAATATCATCAAAGTATAGACGGGAAAATCATCAACATTTTATCTATTGAAAAGAATAGATATGCGTTGTTGGATCTTTATATAAAAATAACTATTTATATAATTAGAGTGCATGTCTTCATTGATTTGAATAATTCATAATCTTCTATTTTCAAGATTCACTTGAGGCGTTATTTTAGGAAGAATTAAGAATCGAATGCAGTACGAAAAGCATTGACTCTTTTTTATATTTTTTTGACGATAGTTCATTATCTTAAGTAGATCGGTTAACTTTCATCGAGTTGGGCCTAGATAAAATAAAATATTTGGGCCAAATTTGGCCTAAATTATTTGCCGATAAACTAACAGCCTATAGCAATTGTCGGATTTAACGATATTTTAATTAAAGGAAAATATACGAGCAAAAAAACTTATCGTTACCGTCAGATATTCTAAAGAATATTATAGAAAACCATATTTACTATAATGGATTTTCTCATAATTGCCTTAGAGTCCTCTGAAAATAAGAAAAGCTGAAAATAAGCAAAGAAAATCTATTAATTTGAGAAGAAGAGTTATGAATTATTCAAACCAGTCGCGTGACCTATGTCTAAAAATTTGAAGAATGATTCACCATTACACCGAGGATGTTCACCTTACTTCGTAAAAGTTGTATAAGCTGATCCAATGCCATATTTGGTTTTGCTTTATCAATTATCCATAATTCGATGTGATTCACTTCACTTCGTAGACTCCTATGTCTGCGTTTTAGAGCCTTTGATTTTTTTTCTGAAACTTTTTCCTCGATTCAATTCGAAATTAAGACGTTTAACAAGTTTAAAATTAAGTGTTAGAGCTACATGAACAATTTTCTATATTTTCTTTAAGATGCCTCAGAAAAATTAACTTTAATTAATAAAAAAAAATATTCAACTTTAAACTTTTTAATTTTTTCATTTTACTAAAATTAAAATTTGTTCAATCGGGAAGCGAATATTATTCTAATCTTCAATACAATATCATGCTGATTTGTGGACTAGAAGCGCCTTTAGATGCAAAAAAGGTTACTGTATTCTATCTAGAAGCATATATTTTTTAACAATAATTTTTAACTAGTCTTTCCAAGAATAGTGATCTATTATTTTCTATACCAAGTTCAGCTATCTTCAAACAACACTCACGTATTACTTTTTGTTTAAAGACATTGAGTCTAAACCACTTTTATTTAAATTTCATTGTCGGGTCTTCTATAATTTCTGCCGAGATTATTCAGATTCCTAACACAATGTTGCATTTGACTTGAAAAACTTCAGAAAATTTGCTTACGAAATTTTACTTTAAACTACTTAAATCGATTTCACTATGCTAAGGGAATGACCAGGACCTTTGGATAGTCATCTGAGAACTGTCCAAAACTGCACCTCAAAAATTGTTACCTTTGATCTCAAGAACAAAGGAATAGAACTGTTTAGAGTTGAAACCTGCAAAATTGGACACGAGCCGATTGACGAGATAAACTACATTTTTAAACTAGTTCAAACTTAACTTCTTTGGCCTCAATGGGAATTCGGTCTGCATGATATTATCATAATTTGAATACATGTGAAGTAATTAAAAAATGTGTTCATCAGGAGCGAGTTTATTTTTTTTTTTTTTTTGCTTGAATCTCAAAGAAATTTTTATCTTTAATTTGTTTACAATTAGAATAAGTGTTAAAAATAAAGCAAAAAGCTTTAAAAATTAGACAAAAAAGAGTAAACAAGTATTTAAATATAGAGTAAGATTTAAAAATTAGGTAGAAAAAAAATAATCGATTTTTATCTTCAACACTTAACTTCTCTTGGTTGTATTATGTTTCTAAAATATGACCTCGATTATTTATTAATTTATTACAACTAATAAAAACTAATGCGGCTTGCAAATGGTTGAGCTAATCGAAGTTGTTTGATTATTTCTGTGTCATTTTCGAGTATACTTATTTCTCGCTCATAGATTAAAAAATTTATCGCTCTTTAATGCCTTATTTTGATTGGCTTTTATTTGCTGAATTTTTGGCTCTATTTTACTTTTATCGCTTTTGTTTCCACATTATTCAAAGTGAATAGATTTCATTTTTTAAAGGTTTAAATATTTTGACTCACAAAAGATTTTTATTTTGTTGATATTAAGTTTTTGAATCATTTCCGGATAAGTACTAATTTTTTTTTTTTCGAAATACCAAAAAAAATTTTTTATAATTGGAGTAAAATTTTTAAACTTTGAAAAGTGCTAATATTGGAAAGATTAAAAAAAGCTCATTTTTTAATTAACTCTTCTCATTTAGATAAAAAAAAAAGTCATAATCATAAAAAAAAACTCAATTACGTTAGATATAGACATGGGGGTCCGTGCACCTCAACTGCTGATAACACTAAGCTTAAAATTCGTTTTCCTCAATACGAAAAAAGACACTGCTAAACCAATCGTCACGAATTAAAATTATTTAGTTATAAAATTGTAATCTCTTATGCGAACCATGAAAATTTATAAAATTATTTACTTCAACAATATTATAGTTTGCAAAAATTTTAACATTTGTTTCAGTAATAAAAATGGTTCTCATGATAACTAAGAAGCTCTTTGCGTTTTTTATATTCCAGATATTCAGAAATTTACTGACGTTAAATTTTAAAAGATGGCACCACTTCGGCGGCTGAGTCTACCTAATATTATACAAGTATTTAATACATTTTAATATTTTTGTGCGTAAATATTTTTCTTCAAAAATTTCGAAAAGATTTTTTGCAAGTAAAGCCGATAAATAAAATTATAGAAACAAACAAAATCGAAGTAGCTATTCTTTACTTAAGACATTTTAGTAACTAATTAATTCAAAAGTACCTTAATTACACTCAAGTTCTTAAAAATTAACCTCAAATTAAATAAGCTGATTGAACAATAAAAACAGGGGAAAAATCATTAAAAAAAAAAAAAAGGTTTTTAAAAAAATTGGTTTTAATTAATAAAAGGGCCTTTAATTATTTTGCTTGCCCTTAAGAATTATCGCAACCAAAATCCTTTTTTGATTACTCATAACCAATTTATGTTAATTAAATTAACATAAAAATTTTTTGCCATTTGACCTTACTGAACTGAACTACGAATGATGTGAAACGACAAAATTTTGTTTTCGATATTTGTTAAGTAACCAACAAAGTATGGATAACCAAAACAAAATTTTGTGATAATTGTTATGGCTAACGAAAAATTTTTGTTTGCGATATTGGTTATGGATAACCAAAATAAAATTTTGTTCGCAGTAAATGTTATGGAGAACTTAACAAAAAAAATTTCTTTATAATGGTTATTTTTAACAAATATTTATAACAGCTAAAAAATAATGGATATCTGCAACTTTTTTTTTAAATATTTCTTATAACAGTTATATCCCTGATAAAAACATATTCATATATATTATTACCTAATCAGAAGTTTGTGCGAGGGTTATTTTGTTTTTGCCGCTGGATATAGCAGATATTAAATTCCAGAAAAATAACCGAAAATAGCGATGCCAGATGAATAATATAAAACGAAAAACCGATGGATAACATCAAACCCTAAGCAAGTCTAAACAATTGTTCTTACCAAATTGTAGTCCTATGGATAAGAATTAATGAAAAGTATAATTTATTCATCGGCATTTCATATATGTGTAAATCATTTAAAACCATACCGTCATAACTAAAAATCTGAAATTTTTAATTTATTATTAGAGATAATCTTTCAAATTGACAAAATCTCGCTAGTCTTACACTCAAAGGCCACAACAATAGGGAGTGGATTCACAGAAACTATATAAAATTGAAAACTTAAAAAGCTTCTACTGAAAAATTCAAAATTTTTAATTTTGACGGTAGTAGTCGTAAATGACCGATATATTACAACTTTATCAGGCCGAAAATAAAAAAAGTGAAACGTTTCACTAATTTTTTCTTTATCCATATATATTTTCATTAATACATGTGCAAGTTAAATTCAATATCAAAATATAGAAGTTCAAATTGTTTTATTGCCGAAGAACACAAATAAATTATTAAGTATGTATATATGTACAATGAATACGTAAAGACCCAACAAAAACACAAAATTTAATGCATGATTTTAAAAATATAATGTTGATGATTTCGCATTATGCAGTTCTTTTTATACAAGATTTCTTCTTTTTTTTTGTCATTGTGACAAGCGGAAATAGGAAATAGAAAAAAAAAAAACCAAAAACTTGAAGGAACTTGAAGTAAAATCAAATTTTGAAAAGGACCTCGAAAATTTCTTATTTTACTATTCTATTCAAAGTTAGTGTAAGTTTAAAACATAAAACTTATGTGGGTGAGCAAAACTGCCTGCAGATCACTCGTTCAACTGCAAATATTGCAATAAACAACAGAATATTGCAAATTTCTGAGTGAAATAAAAGACAACAAAACACACCGCTACAATTGTAATATTATTTTTTATTGGTTAACAATTAAATTCTTGAAGAATAGTAAGAAAAAAAGAAAGAAAAAGAGTACCAATTCATTTCCCTCAATTCGTATGTATGTATAACTATGTGGTATTGTATCTATGTCTGACGATCTCTTTCGAAAACAAGTCAAGTCAATTGCTATACAAAAATGTTGCCATCGTTAAATAGCTTATACACTTTACCAATTATAAAAGCAGTTACTAGACTCTACTAACTTTAAACATGATTCGTAGAATTACACAAGTAAAATAGAATCTTTCTGGAATTACACAAGTAAAATAGAATCTTTGTTACTTTAACATTGCTTTGGAATGAGACCGTCGTTATCATTTGTTTGATATAGTAGTAGTAGTAGTAGTATTTATGATATTTTGTAATGCGCGTTCTTAAACTTGCTCTTAAGATCTCTACTACAAACAATATATAATACTATATATATTTTTGTTATATTTATAACCGCTGAAATGTAAATCTGCATATAACTTTTGTAAATTTTTTAACGTATACCATTTACGGTTTCCATAAAAATGTACAAAAGAAATTTTGCACATTTAGCATTTGAGGGGTTTTACCCATTGTCATAACGTTTAAATGCTACCATGCTCTTTTGTTGCAGTAGTATTAGTTGTGATAAATAAGCACTAAGATATATCGTTTGCAATAAACGCAATGCTAAATTGTCATTGTAGTTGTTTTGTATAACACATGAATATATGTTAACCACCTTCAAGATATGGTTTTCCACGACTTTGACGATTACTGCAGCAAATTCTATATTCTCCTCTGCTAACATTGTCAGCATATTGATGAGTGGTTTGCTGTTGCAATTTAAGTCCGATAAACTGGAGAGATACTCCTCGGCAACTCTTGCCTCCTTTTCCATTTGTGTTTTCTTGCCTGGCATATTCATTTTGATAAGATACGATTCAAAATTCGAACTCTTCGAAATATGCGACAAGTTTATATTGCTTTTATTTCTGAAAAAAAGAAGATAAAAATAAAATTATTTAATTTAAATCAGTTCAGTTTTTTAACGATCAGACTTGACCGATCTGTCTATACAAAAATATATAAGGAATTAAGATTTTTCATAATAATTAGGAATAATATTAATTTTTAATTATTTGATTCATTATTCTTGTCATTTTAGTAATACTAAATATAACAGAGAAATATTAATAGAAATGGTATAGAATTGAAAATTGTTCATAAGGCTTCGGAAAATTATCGTAGAACGATCCAATACGACCTAGAGCTTCAAAATGTATATAAATAAAATTTAAGTGTCTTCATATGTGGAATAGATTTAGAAATGGTTCAACCGATAAACTTCTTATTTGTTATATGGATAGTTCGCGGAACCGTGCATAACATAGGCTTTATTTAACATCCAAAAACTGGCACTGGAGGAGACCTTCCATATGAACAAAGTATAATTTTCGCCTTAGCTCTATAACCGTTCGAAATATTACAAAAAAATTTGGTATGGGGATTATTTTTAGCATAGATTTTTAAAAATAGATTTTACCACTAGAGGGAGCCTCCCATGCAAACAATTTACCATAACTTTCAAGTTGTTAAAGGTATTGTGATGAAATTTCAAACGATTTGGAATGCTATAAAACATAAGCTAAAAATAGTTTCAAAATCTCTTACTAGAGACCATCATTCAAAGAAACTCTCCACACTATTAACCATCCGTTGGGGACATGGCTCAGGCATTTTTCGATTTCTACTGTAATTTAAATAAACTTCTAATTGAGGTAGCGACTTGAAATTTCATGACCTTTCCTAAAATTTAATTAGCTACCTATTTATCTATAAAAAAAATCAGGAACTTTGTACAAGGTTTTGTTGCTATAAATTTATTTGTGAAGTAATAACAAATATTTATAAAGAAAATGAAAGGTTATAATATGTTCTTATTAGAAACACCAAAAACAATTTATTTATTTGCTTGATTCGCGTGAATTGTCGTAATTTTGCCTTCACCCCTACCATAAGGTCCTGCACAATAGTTTGAGTGATCGTTTGAGCAGTTTTTTCTCACAAGATTTTAAATGCTATTTCGTTCTATCGCTCTCTCTAGTGACATACGTGACCACATTTCTATCATACCAGTCCCTAGCAAACTGACCGTAGTGAGACGAGGCTAGATCCGGCCAGAAAAGTATAGATATTCTATGTATCCTTGTAAACGGTAATAGTCGCTTTTGAAGGCACTCTCGCAGTGACATATAGCCTGCCAAACCAAGTATTTTTTGGGGAAGTTTTCCATTTTTTATCCTTGTATTTGCTAGGCACTTTTCCACGTTCTCTTGCGATATAATATTGTTGTCCATGAGTCTGCTTAATGTTTGCTTAGACCTATGTTTCATCGTCCATTATGACGCATTCAAAATTGTGTATAACTTTAGCGTAAATCTTTCGAGCACGTGTTTTGGCAGTTTTATTTTGCTTATCACTTCGGTTTCGAGCAGAATTAACCTGTAGGATTGAGGACCAGCTGCTTTGTAGACTTTTTGCTCATACGATTTTTTCCCCATTTTTTTCGCCACATCTCTTGCAAGATTTCGTTGGAACACGGTTCTAACACTATTGGCTGTATGTTTAGAAACGAAACCTTTCTTTCTTCCCTGTCTTTTTTTTTTTTTTTTTCGATAGAGAAAGTCTCATTATACTTTTAAGGAACATAAGTCACAGTCGATTTTGCAATTTTTAAGGATTTAGCTATATCATTGTGTGGCATATTTAAATTTTCTTGCTTTTTGCGCACAATTAATTACACCTTTCCGAACTCATTTTGCAAACTAATCACATTTATTTTCAAAATGCTATTTTAGACTGGCCACAAGATCATAACATTTCAATATATCGTCGCCTGAAAATTGATTTGGTGTATGTGTATAAGTATTCCTATGCCTATACGCCAAATCAATTCTCAGGCGACGATATGTATACAAAAAATTTATACCGTTATTCCTAGAAAAATAAATGATGGGTTATTGTGACCAATTAATTTTGTGTACATTCCTTAACCCATTAAGTCCGAGAGCAAACCGATTAAAAAAACAAACCAAAAAATCTTCAATCACACGTCTTTATTATCACAAATTCAAACAGCAAATGGTATTTCGAATTTTTTATTTTTTTTTTAAGTTTCTCTCTTCGCGTTAACTGTGATGACGATTACGTGTTCCGGTAACTTTTTTATCTGCATTAAAATATACTCAGTTGTGCGTATACGCATCATTAGGACTTAATGAGTTAATTATAAGGATATGTTGGTCTACTCATCACTTGATGCCTGACCAAGCCCCTATTAATTTTATATGGGAATGTATGAAATATAATGCAATTTTATTTTGTTTCTTGGTAATTTTCCATTCCGATGAAAACGATGTTTTTTCACACTATACGGGAAAACAACAAAAATTATGTATCTACTGCTACTGCAAACTTCATTTACGGGAAGGCGATAAGACGAGACGCAATTTTTACGTGAGCTGGTAGTTCAACATATGCGAAAAACAGTGGGAACAAGAAAAAACTAAAAATATATACCAGCAAGGTATATAAATGTGTCACCAACCCGAATATGTGCCCAATAAAGGGTTAATAATTTATTAACCCCATTTAAAAAATTCTCTCAGTATTGTAGGGTGGTACTGCTTGAACATAGCTTATTTTTTATTTAAACTCAACACATAGGCGTTGGTCCTCACATAAAACGAAATGCTTGAAACGGTATATTTACGAAATTACTATGTATTAACTGAGAAGATTGTGGACACTAGTGGACAAGAGGGAGTAGAACAACATATTCAAACGATATGAATGCTAAGTAAAACAATTAGATTTAAATCGGAAGTTGCCACACTCAAATGGACATTTTTTCATGTTCTTTTGTTGTAATTTTCGTATTATTTAAACTTTGTTAGGGCCAGATAGAGCGAGGTCATAACCCCAATTCAAGAGCTTTCTTGTTTATGTTTTAGTGGCAACAATTTGGTCTCATCTTATATCGCAGTCGGTCACGCATTTCCCTCTCGCACTATTGTAGCTCAATCCCCAGAAAACGTTGGGTATCACAAGAAAACGAATGCCATAAGCAATGTTTTTTTGAAATCTTTGTTTTTTGGCATCTAACTCTTCGTATGGGAAATACTCAAAACATAAAACTATAAAAAAACGTGAGAGTCTACAACAAGTACTGATAAAAATAATGCAAAAATTGCTACAAAAAAAAAAAACTATATATTAGTATATACAATCATATAAATGAAAAAGTCGTACTATTGTGATTTGCATTAATAATTATTATGTATATATCGTATACCCTGATTAATTTTATCGATACGTGATAATTTTTGCATATATTTTAAATAGACGAGAGGCGCAATTGGTTTTAAAGTTGACTAACAAATAAATATCCATGCATAAAAATTATCATCTCAAGTCTTTTTGTTCCGTCTCAGAGGAAACTTTTTAAATGAGCTAAGCTATTTGACTTCAAAATCAAAATGAAATTAACATATTTAAGACGATATTCCTCGAGGATAGACGAATATTTTTATTAGTAACACACACACACACAAACAGATTCGTGTTATTTGTACAGGTGGTTTTAGTATATTTTGTACTGATAGAATAAAATTTGTGGAACATTTAATCGAAGAATGCAATTAACCGAGAAGTACTGTATTTACATACTATATATATACACAGCTGTGCATTGAAATATATAGGTACACATATTTTTAATTATTTCTTATTAAAAATTGATAACGATTTCTACGAATATTGTGTTGATATAATAATCGAAATAGATTATTAATTATTCACAAAAATAATGACAGCAAATATTACATACCTAAATATAGAATTAGAAAAAAATAAAAGCCGAATCAAAGACCCCTTTTTAGATAATTTTGTTTGCGTATTACTGTTTCACCGTAGTAGATGGTGATTTTTTTATTTTTGCATGAAAAAAGCAGAAAAACAGATTTAAAAATAATTTGACAAATATACTTCCTTTTTGTATGCTCAGGATAAGACAATTCTTTTTTAATTCGAAGAACCATTTGCTTCGGGAGAATTGAACGCCCAAAGTTTATTTTATGCTTTCGATGAAGCGTAATACATGTATCTCTGATTTCAGACGATGCTAGTTCTGAGGGTTTCCCAAAGAAAGGCATTCCCAAGATTTTGTATCTGCGTGCTGTTAAAACAGGCAGTTACACATAAGGTGGAGAATTGTTTCTTCTTTCTCATCGTTCCTACAGCTTTAGCAGAAATAATTGTAGGGAAAGCCTACCGTATTTCGTTCTAGGTTTTAAGAGTGGTTTAGTGCGGTTTTGGTGAGGCTTAGGCCAAAACTGTCTACAAAAGAGAAAGTTGGTTCCATTCTCCATCTGGGTTCCGAAATATGAGAATGGTGCTTGGTAAGTAACAAGTCTACTGATATCATCGGCCTTACACTTTCAATGTCGCTCTGCCCGGCACCCACTCCATGAACTATGAACTCCACTCCCCCACCCAACCATCCAATTTTGAGCCATTAGCATACACCTAGATGGAATCAGTGCGTATCAAGTTACCCGCTCTCTACTTTTGACGTGATGGAAAATGTGTGCTGAAGCCGTTATCGAAGGATAATGAGGGAAGGATGAGATCAACATATGGTGGAAGATATTTGGTTTCACTTAGTATTTTACCATGTGATAAAATTTGCAGATTTACGGATCGCATTCAGTCTCACAGACGAAATTGACGCTAAGGTCTTTTCGAATAAATCTATTGCAGAAAAATCCAAGATATTCTACAGCGCATTTGTAATTAACATTGAAGCTAGTCGCTTTACTTTATCTAATTCATTGCGTGGGCCTCTAATTACATAACTACCTGGAGTTGTACTCCCCATTTCTTGCTGGCCTGTACGCATAGAGAGCTATTGTGGTTTTACGCACTCTTTCTGACGTGTTGGCATGCCAGTTGAGTTTCCTGCCAAGGAGTAGGTCAAGAAATTTAGCTTGTTTCGAGACGATAAGTGATCTGCTATTTAAAATTGGTGAATCGAAATTTGATAAAAACTGTTTTCAAGTAAATAGAACCAGCTCTGTCTTAGATGCATTCACAGATAGTCCTCGGTCATTGCATCAGGACGACAAGAGATTCAATGTTCGTTGCAATAGGTCTACAACTGGACTAAGGAATTCCCCCGAAGCGGCAATGACAACTTTATCCATCATCACCTTGCATACTGTTATCTCTAATTTTGATAGATCATTTACAGGAAGGTTCCAAAGGAGCGGTAAGAGGGTGCCGCCTTGTGAAGTGCCCGAACCGCAAACTTTCTGATGGAATAAGGACCCAGCTTTGTGTTTATGATCCCATTCTTCAATAAATCGACAGAAGCCGCAATAGAGTCATCATTTTTAGTGCTTTTAATTTTTAAAACAAACTAAGTTTTTAATATTATAAAACTAAATATTATGATAAATATTTTGCAGTTTCAAACATAAAATTAAAAAAAAAATTCAAGAAAGTACTCCGCTAAAAATGTTTTATAGCGTAGAGATTTTTGAAAAAAATATACACCAACACTGATCTGAATATGCATTTCTATATGTGTACGAAAGTTGATAAAATCGATTTTGTGGCATGTGTTTAATTTTTTCATGGAAATTCCCCATAATATATTCTAGTTTTCTAGTAGAAAAAGTGAATTGCGGGCCCAGTAAAAAGTAAAGTTAATGCCAACGATCTTTGAACGATTCGAGACCTAGAATGCATTAGTGTTGCCATAGCTAAAGTGGAGACGGCTTTATGCCAAAAAGTCTTTGAAAGTTCTGAGAAAAGGGCGCTACAGTGCAAAAGGAGTCGTTGTTCTCCCACGTTTTATTTCCCCAAATCTCTACTATCCGAAAAAATAGAAAAGATTTTTGGCTTTTTCGTTAAATTTGTGAGTTTTATTTAAGAAACAAAACCTGCAACTCTTGTTGAAACACCCTTTATATACTTATGTTTAGCTGGTAGCCGCCATTGATAATGAGAAATAGAAAAATAAATACTAGGTTCTGCTCATGAGAAATAAGAAGCTGTAAAGGAAATAAAGATTGGTTTTGTTACGTGTGCGATCGTTTACCGCCTTTTGTGAAACAGCTTACCATTTTTATTTTTAATTTCAACCCGATCCCCATAAATAAACTTATAAGGTTTTCGTTTCTGAGAAAAATTTTACATTTTTCTTGCCCTATGTACAAACTGTGCTTGTTATTTTCTAAAAAGTGGGGCAACCATGTGAGAATGTTAAATTTTCAGCTTTCTGTCAGAATAAGGTGGAAGTATGTACTTGATCTATCAATCAGATAATTTTCTCAGTATTAAACTGCCGAAATACGAAATGCAATTGTACTCGGAAAATTAATAAAATTACCAATAAAGGGGCCTATTGCGAATCTTTATCGGCTGTTGATGAACGATCGACCAATGCGTACTGCACACCATTTTACATAAAACAAAAACAAAATTTTCCATACCTGAAGGAATGTGTATAAGCCTCAAATTGGATTTTTCACTAATTTATTGTTTCTTTAAAAACAATATATATTGTATTGTAATTTATGAGCTACTGGAATGAAAAGTATTAAAATTGTTGTTTTATTTGAACAATTATCCAGTTTTAGAAAATTCTTTAAATTTGCACAAGCTTTTGCTTTGAGTTATTTTTTCAAAAGATCAACAAAAATTTAAAGTTTTTTTTTCAAATATTTGTTTTATATTCGCACACTTTCAGCCTGAAATCTTATTTTTCACAATTTAAGATAGAGTCACAATCTCATTAAATATTTCGTATATTTTTCTTTATTAGATATTTGAATATATTTAATATTAAATTATTTTTATATCTATTTTCAACAAATTCATTAAAATTTGAGTTTTTTAGCTCCGCTTATCTTAGCACACACGCACAATACGATTGACAACACAAGACTGACAAAATTATTTTAATTTTGTTTCCAAAACATTTCTAAACCCTTAGGTTTTTTCAATTATTACATTATTTACTTGGAAAATTCGAATCTGTGCAATGCGCAAACAAGATCATAAAAATCCCTTTTGCAAGTGACAATAGATGTTTGTAAACAAAGAGACACGCACAGACGCGACGTTTTCGCACCATCAGAAAGTGTGAAAACGCTAAACATTATTTTATATGAGCAGCCACGCACTGGCGCGTCACTGTCGCAAAACGTTTTTCGAACATAACCATTTTTTTGTTTTGTCGCGATTTTTTTCTTCTTTTTCTTTTGTGATAGGAAAGTTTTTCAACAAAAAGCAAAACAATGCAAAATATTTATGCCGCAAAATTTCAGGAAGTTTCCAATTTGCGAAAGCAACATATTTTTTACCGGTAAAAAGGTAACAAATGCCTGACGCTTAAGCTTTGGCGGTTTACATAAGGATCCACCCTTAAATCTTCGATATATGCTCCGCAATTCTATTTAGACCATAAGTTGTCATGCTTAAACAAAAATTGATACGCTGGGAAAACGCTTTTGTCCGATATTTTATTACATTATTTTAATGGAAATGTTTACTGGCGCCAACTTTATGACAGGATATTGTATTTTATTACAGGGTACAGTACAGTATTTGTTGTAAAATAAAACTCAGTGATTAAGATGAACGGATGCACCCGGGAGCGGTGAATCAGAACGAATTTTATTATATATTGTAATATCATTTGATACTTGACAGCTATAACATTATTATTATTAGTTAACGGGATGTGTAGCTCCTCTTTTAGTCCTAACTCTGTTAAAAATTTTAGTATTGGACTTACTTCTAAAGATTTCAACGTTTCATCTGGTATTAGATAGTCACTCAAATGTTTCTTCCTGTTTTGCATGAATTGAGGGTACTGCCCTAATAGTAATAATAAGCTATCATACAGAGTAAAATTATGAATTTAAAACATTTTATTTTTTAAAACATTCAAGTTTGGAACACTGTAGCTTTAAAAAACAAAGTAATCTGATGGAAAAATAATGTCGCTTGAAATTCATTAATATCCTGTTGTGAAAACTTGATTTTAACCCAAGGATGGGCACCTGGACCTAATGAGGCCCATTTTAATTTTGAATGTGCATATATTTTTGATTCTAGATGAATTGGTCGAAAACTCCATGACTTCTTGCGGTAATGCTTTTTGAGCACAAAAAAAAAAAAATTTGGGTCGATCGGACTCAGTTTGTAGAAGAAAAAAAAAATTTTTTTTTGCCTACGCATCAAAAATTACCTCCTAGGCCTAAGTAGACCCACGTGTTTCTTGGTGTGCGTTGATATTTCCACTTATATAAAATTAAGAAAATACTATTCTAAAACCAAATCAAATATTGTATTACATGGCCGATACCATGGATCAAATGGTGTCCCCGGTTATACCGGGAAATGTTTAACCAATCGATGGTGTTTGGGTTTGTTTTACAGCGTTTTGGATATTGTTGGTTTGGCATTTGTGATTTACGATTCATTGCAACCAACAAGGCAAATCGACAAATACCGCAAATTCTTGATCCAACTGTCTATATAATTGCTTACTACGTACATATATGGTATTTTTTATCACAAAACGCTCTCTACCTTATCTTTTACAAACTTTCTTCCATTGTTTTCTAGGTACCAATGTTTACACCAGTTCAGGAAGCAGCAGCCGCATCTAACATAGCCGCTAGCGAGCAACTAAAAAAAGAGCGAAGAGATTAGGTATTTTGTAAAGCCGAAAGTGACTCGAGTCGTAAAAAATTCCATAAATGTGACAACACGGGCTATTTGCAATTTAATTTTTTATTTTCACATATATTACCTGAAATTTACAAGCCGAGGGTTGACAAAATATACGGGTACAGCTTTCAACAAGATGGCGCACACCGCTCTATTTGTTTATGGCTGGTGAAATTCAAATTTTACTGAAAACCCTTCCTACTCCCCAGACCTAAACAATTGGAGATTTGCTTATGTGTATATATTGTGCAAAAGCTTAAAGACAACAAATGACAATTTGGAAATTTCTGTTTGAATAGAATTTTGTTGAATAGATTACTAGGTTGATATTATATACTTTTTTCAGGAAGAAAAAACAGCCCAAGTTTAGCGGTCATATCTCCGAGACAGAAGGGCCACGTGACAGCCTTATGAATCAAGCGTATTCAATTTATACTTGTGATGAAAATATTTTAATATTTTAACTTTTATATACACAGCTACAATACACCATAATGTTTTCAGTTCATGCAGTAACAATGAAAAATGCTTTTCACAATTCCACACAAAAAAGCCTCATATAAAAATTGAACGTAATTGAAGCACCTTCGCTGCACACTCTTCCCTTAAAACACTGTACAAACAAAATCTATAAGATGCATACATACATACATAAAATTTTAATTGAATTTTACAATCCATATGTTATTTGTTTTACATTAACTCTGCTATAGCAACGTTTCCCCCTTGTAATATTAAAAAATATGTAGATATTTTTCACGAATTTGACAATTTTGTTTTTTTCGCACTCGCCCAAAATTTTCAACACATTTTTTTTTTCATGCATCATCAATTTTTCCAAAACAAGTGATGGAATAATAAACACGATTTTATAGCTTAAAATATTACAAAATATCAGGAACTTACTTTATAAATCAATTGCATTTGTTGTTTTTTCTAATAATTTTATAAATTGCACTGAATATTTAATTGATATCTTGATTTTTCTTAAAATTGAAAAAACTTTCACGTAACACAACTGCGACGTAGCTTGCTTTTTTTTCTTCAGTATAAAACAACACAGTGCAGCCAACATTACGATATGAAAAAACTCTACATGAGAAATGGCGGCTTGTGCTGAATAGACTAGATTTGGCATCACTGCAAGTCTTCACACAGAGTTGTATGCGGTATAGAAATGTATTCAAAACAATCTATTACAATTTATATAGAATATGAGGCTGCTCACATGGGAGCAAGCAAGACTGTCGTCTGAAAGAAAGAGGTAGAAAAACAGGTAGAGAGAAAGAGATAAGCCGAAAATTCAAAAATAAAATAAAAATCGGCGCATTGATGAATGTTCCATGTTCATATTGTTCCTATTTTGCCACATTCCCTCATAATTTTTTAGAAGTTGAATAGGCAACATGAACGCAAACAAACAATGCGTCTCTAGAGCACACATAATCCTGTTTTTATATATAATTTTTATTTGTTTTTAAGTACTCATTTAAGGCACATAACTAATATTTATTTTGCATTTTTTGCGAACAAAAAAACTTATCTTCATGACCACAAGAAAAAGTGTCAAAATTCCAATTCCCCGTTCCTTTTTGATTAAAAAAAAGTCCGTCATGGTTGCACTCATATGAGCACGACTGTCCTGCCCATGACGTTCTTGCTTGCGCCGTGTGAGCAGTCACTATGAAGCTGCTCACACGGGCGCAAGCATTAACGCCTGTCTGAAAGAGAGAGGTAGAAAAATAGGTATTTCTGCCAATGGAGATAGGAGAGATGCACCGAAAATTCAAAAATAAAGTAAATATCGACGGATTGATGAATATTCCATGTTCATGTTGTTCCGATTTTGGCACTTTATTAATTTTATAACAATTAACAAACTTATTTTATTCTATTTAGAGATTTTTGTTTTTATTTATTTTTAACCCATTAATTGACAGTGGTGCAAAAATGCACATTCTTACTTTATAAAAACCACACTTTTAGTCTATAAAAATAACACTTTTTGTCTATAAAAACACTTTGTTAGTGGTCCGTTTTCGCACCATTGTCAATTAATGGGTTAAGCACACATTTAAAGCACATAATTAATATTTATTTTGTATTTTTCACGACCTATTTTAACGAGCACAAGAAAAAGTGACAAAATTTCAATTCCACCGTTCCTTTTTGATTAGAAAAGTCCGTTATGGTTACACTCATGTGAGCACAACCGTCTTGCCCATGTCGTTCATGGTTGCGTCCGTGTGAGCATTCCTAAGCACTATGTTATGTTGACGATCCAATGATCCCCGTTCATGTCACTTTTTGTGCTCTTTTTATTGTAAGGAATAGATAAGGGTAATAATTTAATTAGCTTCCCTGGCTTAACCGTTAACTCATACTATTTTTTACAACCCTTCAATTGTTCGAAAGTACGTGCGCAAGCGGTCAAGCGAAATTTTCAAAATATTTTTCGTTTTTCAATTTCGATGGTAATAGGTGAAAAACTAAAATATTAACATATTTGAAAAATAAAATTTTATGCGGACAATATGGAATTGAAGCGAAGTTTGTATAATAACATAAACCACTAAAACTTGTAATCGTTATTTACAATGAGAACTAAATTTTTCTAGCTTTGCGAAAACCTCCAATTCTGCGGACAGAAGATGGCATATCAGTGTATAATATCGTCATCGATCAATTTCCCAAAAATGTAAGTGTTTTCTAAAATTTGATTCAGTTAGGTTTTGAACATACGACAAAAGAAACACAAAATTTTCTTTTTGAATTTTTTTTTTTAGTTCGATAGGAAAGTAATTGTCAACTATTTTGCAAAATTCGGCAATATCAAGGATATAGACATCATGTTTGGCAGGACACGTAGTAAACCAACGCAGTGTATGATCAAGTATTCGGAAGCTGCATCCGCAACGGCGTAAGTGAAAAACATGGAAAATTTAAGAAAAGTTTTTGACATATGACATCTCCATCATTATTTTAATTGGACATGCTTTTAAAAGCTTTATCTCAGACCTGTCTTGATATTACTGAATTTTTAAGCGATTGTTTTTGTCTGCCTACAAGTCATGGTACCACCTTATTATATACCCTTTGTCCACACCTAAAACTTAACACCCAAAAGTGTGAAAAAAGACGAATCTAGAAACATTTTTTTTTTTTTTTTTTACTAGAAAAATGTAATGTATTTGAAAATCTTAAGATAATTGAAAAATTCTTTATTAAAAATTAATGGTAACTCGATAAATTTCAAGTCATTATAAATTTGAAAAACTAACCTCAAAATGCAAAATATCGATTTTGGTTTTAATCAGATTTAAAAACGCATTATTTTTTTTTTTTAATGTTTTAACGTTACTCCGTCGGCTTTCTCAGGGAAAGGTGTGGAGATTTATTTGGCCCGATTTCCAGAGGACACTATATCGCCATAACTTATTATGAATTTGTTTATATAATTTTTATATTGTTAACTTTGTTATTATTATATATTAGGGCTTTGATTACTACTACTGATTTCATAATAAAGTTCTATCACTTTCCATTAGAATGTGCTTAGTTTATCCCGATCTGAGAACATTGTGTTGCGGGGAAAAATTACTGAAATGAGCTATAATTGATCAGAATCGAGTCGAAATTATTTAGGTTATGGAGATTTTAGATTTAGTCGTTCAATTCACATACAAAAAAGAAACATTAATTGTCGTTGCGTTATCAAATAATAAGCATTAAATTAAGCATTATTATATTAAAAATACTTTTATATCGTGATAAGCGTCTATATTTCGTCTTTTAAACTACATGTAGAACTTATAGTTCGAGCAAAAATCAAATGAAGTTATGGCCAAGTGAATTAATTGGATGCTTACAACCAGGAAGTGGATTTTGTGGACCTAAAAACTAAGTAAGAGGCAAAATAAAATTGCAAAAAAGGCAGCATAAAGCTGAAAAAAGGCACACAAAAATTGGGAATTACAAATTTTTTTATTTTGTCCAGGAAATACATTTAAATGGATTTTAAAACGAAATGAAGGGAGCCGTCAAATGAAGTTGCAGATGCCTTTTTTCAAAAATTTTGCAGCCAAAATATACCCATGAGCCAACAATGGCCTTGGTAACATAAGGTCCAGCTTAGTTGGTCGTTGGATCAATCAAAATGTAAATAGGGTTTTCATTAATTTGGGACCGGATTTTTAAAGAACTTCAAAGCAGTCTTGAACACAATATTTTATATTGTAACTTTTTTCTTTTTGAATTTTAGACAGTGGAGCCTTTTCAATGGTATGTCCAACGTTGGCAGGGTTGCCGTAAAATTTATTTGTTTTGCCCCCAACATGAAAAGTTATTTGCTCTTTATTTTTTTTAAATTCATATAATATGATTCTATCGGTTTGCGTCTTACTGCACATATTTTTTTCGTGACAAACGCAGCAAAAAATAATTGTTTCCATTTGTGCTAAAAATTTTATTCAACAAAATTTCGGCCGTTAAAAATAGTAAAGGATTAAAAAGTGATAGAAAACCCCAAAAAAAGGCATTATTACTTAGGAAAAAGGCACTAAATATTCGAAAAAGACAATAAAACAGCGAAAAGGCAAAATTTTTGAAAAATAGCAAAGACCAAAATAAAATTTATATATTTGGAATCAGGGGGCTTGAATCCCTTATATATTTTATCAGCCATCATGTAGAATTAAGCAGAAAAAAGGAGAATTCCTTATAATTAAAATTGAAGCAAAGATTCGAGACAAAAATTTTAAAACATGTTAATTAAAAAAAAAAAAAACTAAAAAGGATATTTTTGAGAAGTTCTGAGCAGTTGCGGAGCAAAGGCGCATCATTCGTGTCTTCTGATCGCGACCATTGTTCCTTTAAAAAATTGGTTTTTAGGCCCTAAGTCCAGATTTTGTGGGTGTATTCAAAATTTCAAGTATGCAGTTTTTTAATCTCTGAACCAGACCTACAATATGTACTATGTCTCGGGCAAAGTATTTGATTTTTCTTTCTTTTTTGTCACACAGTGTAATTTTTTTCCAATTGAGAAGTGGAAAATTGTATAATTATAGAAAATGGTTTCTAAGTTTTAGATTAAAAATGGGACGTGATGGGAAAAGTCTATATCCCAATTCGGATTCACATACGAAACCACTGCTTTTTCAATTATCTTAAAATAAAAGATTTAATTTTACCGGTCTTTGTAATTTAAAATGAAATATATCATTTTTTAAGCATTGAGCTCAGTTAATTAATCAACCAATATCACTGTGTTTGATTGTAATCTTTTTAGTGCTCTTAAAAAATGTAGTCATCACATTAATCGCCAACGTGTTATGGTGAAAGCATGCCCCAGTTGGGAGCAACCATTTACAATTGATGACAATGAAGTTTCTACCGGTACATGTACCAATAGTAACAGCAGCACTACAATCAACAACAACACAACAAACATACTTAAATTAAATGATTATTGCCTGGAGATTGTATTCCAGCAATTATCTTTACAATATCAAATACGATTTTCGTTATGTCATCCTCGATTGGAGCAGGTTTTTGCGCGCATGATTTGTCCACGTCTACAACGCCGCCTAAATTTTAACGAAATACATAAATTTTCAACATGGGAGTTGCGACAATATTTTCGAACTGCTGGATTGTTTTTAGAGAGTATAGAAGTTCTACGGGATACTTCTTGCAAAACGATCATGTATGATTTAATAAAGGAGCACTGCGTTAATGTGCAACGTTTACAAGTAATGTGTAGGAATTTTATATACGCGAATTTCGTAAATTCCCTCAATATGCAAATTATTACCGAACTGGAATTATTTCAGTGTGATATATCTGAAACTGAATTAAAGAATTTCTCTACTTTTCGAAATTTGCATACGCTTGGATTGGGTTGTAATCGGAATATAAGCGGTAAATATATACCACGTATGTCTACGGTACAACGCTTAAGCTTATATGAATGCCGTTGTGTGACACAAGAAGCTTTGGTTGCCATTTGTAAAGCATTGAATTTACGCTATCTCGACATACGCTTGAATGAATTCAATAATTTAAATGAGATTGTTGAACATTGTACAGAATTGGAAACATTGAAAATGTCACGTATTCTGGGTGGAAATCAAGAAGATATTGCTAAATTACCGAAATTAAAATCATTGGAAATGCATCATATTTGCTCAGCGGTAAGTTAAATGATTCGTTCTCACTCTTATGTATACTAATTAGAGTTATTGGATTGTGTTAAATCCAAAAAATAATTAAACTTTTTTTATTAATTAAATTTACAGATGCCATCATCGTTTTACAGCTCTCTAGCCGAATACCATAGCGAAGACATGATCGAACTTAAATTAACTGGACAAACATATTCCGTTTTTCCCACAGTAGGCGTTAGTATATCGAATTTGAAAAAATTACGTGTTCTCTGGCTAGGTGATAATGAAAATAATACATCCAGCACTCTGTTAAAATCTATCGCCAATCTAACTGAACTTGAAGAAATTAATATACACTATTCCACACGAATTCGAGGGGATCATATTTTACCATTGATAAGACAATGCCCTAAATTGAAACGTATGAATTTAAGTCATTGTCGGTATATCACAGAGGATTTCGTGTTAAAAACTATTACGATTTTGGAAGATCGTATGGCAGAAGAAACTCCATCGCATAGACCATCCACAAAACAACCACTACTTATACTAGTAGCAGGAACACGTGTTAATAAGGAAATACTAAAGGTAAATTAAATTAAATTTGCGAAAATTTAAACGAATATTAACAGCCAAACTCAACTTTCGAAGCGCTGAAGCATTTGTATTGTACTAGACCTTAAAAGTAAAAAATATATGTATATTTTTCTTTCTTTATAGTATCCCTCCTATTTGAATGCTCGTCATTTGTTACAATTATCATATCATGTTAAAATTCCATTACAAGGACTTATTAAGGAGGAGTCTCCATTCGACGTCAGCAATAATGATGAAAATTTAATATTTGATTATAGCAATGCAGAAGATTTATTCTATAGCGAGGACGATGATTACGATGAAGATGAAGACGATGACGATGAATATAGCCGTGGTTGGTCCAGCGGTACAAATGATACTGACGATTTTAATATATTTTATATCGTGTGAGTGTGAATACAAGAATAATAATAATTGTAAATATACATATGTTCTTCTTAAAAAAGGTTTAAAAGTGGAATTCATTTAAATAAGAGATACCTAAGAATCCAATTTAAACCACTGTGAAATCATAAAATAAGAACCAGGTTAGTTAGTTATATTAACGAATTTCCAAACCAAACTACAAAGGGCAGAGTGAAGTAAACTATCCAAGTGGTTTTCAAACAGCAGCTACAGATTATGTAATCATCTAGTTAATTTAATTATAATTAATTATATTTTTATTGCTAAGTTGAGAATTAAATAAGTCACGCAGGTTGTTGAAATCATTGCACAAACAACGAAAATGGCAATTTTGAGCATAGTTATTTCGGCAGGTACTTAGCTTAATCGTACCTGAACACCTTGTACAAATATTTTAAATATTGGATTTTGACATCTAGTAGCGGGTTTAAATGAGTTAATGCCTATTTTTTAAATCATAAAATATTACTTTAATATTTATGTATGCAGTTATTTTTGTACCCATTTATAATTTTTGTAATTGTTTACACTAAAATAACTTTGGTGTCAGGTATCTCTAAATAATGCTTTACATTACATTTTGTTGTTCAACTGAAAGCTGCTATTCGTCATTATATTGTGACATTTTGCTTATGTCATGTTTGCTATAACGTCCAATATGCTTTTGATACATATCCGAAAGTTCAACTTCCGTCATGGAAAGGCAATGCACAGTTTTAAGATGACGACGAAAACTGAAAAAAAAATAAATGAATTTACATAGCTAGCTACAAATAAATGTCATAGTTTCACAACTTACTGTTCACGACGAAAGAAATCCTTTGGACAATATTCACATTTGTATGGATTACCAATATGTTTGTACTTGTGGGCATTCAATTGAGCACGCGTTTCAAATTCACACTTGCAATCATCCTCTTGACATCTATAGATTTTATTTAAATGCTTACGTTCCTTGTGCTGGGTTAACATGTGCGTATAACGAAATGTTTCCGAACAAATATCACATTCATATTGTAATTTATCAGTATGTATAAGTTTGTGCTTGTTTAATTCGTGTTGTGTTATAAATTTTCGATTGCATTCGTTGCATGAAAAATTACGAGCTTCATGTCGTTTTATATGCGAACCCAATTGAACTCGGGTTCGATATGTATTGCCACAAATGTCACATCTATAATTATGCTGTTGGCGAATTGCTGGATCGCTGGGATGTGCTTCTTTTCGATGTGCGGTCAATTTGATTCTACTATCGTATATTTCTTGACAAAGTTTACATTGGTATGAAGTTTTATTAATGCATTTCTGTTCATGGGCTTTCAATGCGTGGCTACTGAGAGTTTTACCTGAATAGTTTGGAAGAAAAGCATGAAATGTTTTAATTTCGAAGTGAAGAAGTCTGAAGAAGTTTATTTTAAATATAAATATGTACTCAGTAATCTTACCACATTTAGTGCATATTGTTGTTTTTCCTTTACGCAATGTAATGCTATAACTATGTAATGAATGGTCATTTTCAATATGCGCATATACACTTCTTTCATTGATGAAGCTACGTATACATTTCGGACATTGATAAGGTAATTCTATATACAAAATAAAAAATGAGGTAAAATATTTCGCTTTAGGGAATTAGTCTAGGAGACTACATACTTTTTATAATATATGTTTCATCATATAAATTATGAGTTTCATGTAAATGAAGTAATAAATTTGTTCTATTCTCATCTTCATATTTACATTTTGCACACATGCACATAATTCCTTAGAAAAAAAAATTAAAAATCAAAGTCGAATTTTATTCTGATTCTGTAGAGAAAACTTACTTCTTTCCAATAGTACATTATTTGTCACTGATGCTCGTATAAATTCTATAAGGAAATGAATTTAACATATATAAATCCTTAAATAAATTCATTTGAGTTCACCTTTATCTCCTTTGGGTTGTATCATATCCATAGTTGGCTCAATATTATGCACTTCTAAATAATGTTTTATTATTAGTTTATTTGATTGTAAATATTCTTTACACATTTCGCAACTGTATGGGCGCATGCCTAAAAACAGTACATAAAACTTTAGGGAGGAAAATATTTTCAATTTAAATTTTAGATATTTTTTTATTAGGTGAACCTACGCTGTAATCCTACCAATTAGGTCGGAACCTATTCACGCTTCAAGCAATACATTACAAGTTTGTAAATGGATTCTTGTGAAAATGTCAAAATTCTTGATTGAAGTGATAGAGATATGGAAATATCTATCGGTCTAACCAAACAGATTTTAACAAGCCAACTTTACTCACATTTTATTTGAATATCAAAATAGAAGCCATAAATCGATTTATGGTTGATACTTGATAAAATGTTAGAGTCTGAAACATATGTATCGTTAGTCATACCCAGTCCTCTTGTAAGCACTTTTTCATTACTTTTGGAAGAGAAGACCAAACCGCAATAAACATCTAAAAACAATAAGTACAAATAAGTTTAAAAATAAAAAATAATAATTCCAAAAACATTTTTTGCTTATTAAAAACTTATTTTTATATATTCTTTATGCTTTTTCGTCGTCTCTTTTAAAAGTGAAAAACTACCATGACTATCGATATATTGGTCGTCGTGTTTTTGTTACTCTCGCTCGCTGAAGAGCGCAACCTGGTCCCTCATAGAGCGCCTGTGTTAGTTTAATAGCTGTGCTACTCCTATTCATTTCTGCTCTTGTCGTTACTCTCCGCCTTTTGACATTTTTTTTTTTTTTTTTTTGTATTGGTGGTTTTTGCAAGAACCAAATGAAAAAAAAAAAAATAAAAGTGTTTATAAAATTGAATTAATAAAATAAGAAAATCAACAAAAAATTGGGGCTATATTAAACTAATTAAGTGCCGTACGTGAAAGAGAGAATTAACAAATTCTCTCTTTCCATGAAAAATGCATTTTTGAAATGTCTCGCGCTCAATTAAGTTTTCTAAGTTTTTCTCTTACTGTTGAACAAATGTGATAAAAACATATTTTATGAAAATATGAAAATAAAATCATGAACTATGTACAGTCCAAGGACAAAGAACCTGTTAATATCATTCTATCTTTTTTTACATGCCAAATGAACAATAATTTTGCTTTCGCGCGTCCATTTTTAATATGCTCTCAATAACATATTTGCTTTCATTTATCGGTTGGGCCCTGTTTTATGTGCTTTCCATAACAAACACTAACCAAAGTGACCTTTGATATCTATAAAATAGTCGATAATTGCTAATTGAATGTTTGTCTATGTATGTAAGTATATTAAATTGAATTTCATGCTTACCACGATGTGCATACATATGATCTTCGTAAGTGGAATATTTTCGAAATGTCCGATAGCATTGTGTACAGGTCATTTCATTCTTAAATTCAAGAATTTCAGTTTCTTGCGGTGCATTTGAAGTATCAGTGTGTATATTGGAAGAGGTGTTATCTAAAAAAAGTTGTTTTATACTTAAATACTATGATGTAATACCTAAAAATACTAGTGCTTTACAAGTTATCTTTAGTACTACGTTAGTAATTTATTTATAATAACATTGAAATGCTATATTAATCTCTTATAATTTATACAGATAAAGAGTTTCTACTACTATATTTAATTAATTCAAATTAAATTCAAATATTCGAAAAATAAATACAAACCATTTTCAACAATTTCCCAAAGTTTTTCAATAATTTCTCCAGTCTCTGTACAAGCATGTTGTTGTTGCTGTTGTTGTTCCATCTATAGGAAAATATAAACAAAATTAACTGTTATACACACAAGTAATTGAAGCAAATAATATATGCATATACATACATTTTCATAATTTTCTACACTCATTCTTTGCTCTTCCTGTGGCGCAATGTTTTCCATTAGCAAGAATTTTCGCATTTCCATGTTCGATTGCTCTGCACGCTTAAGGAAATTATAAACTTCTTTTAACTTTACACTACATTCCCAGCATAAATATTCCGGAAGTTGCTCTTCTGATGATATTTCAAATTTTGTCGAATAATTCCACCATTCGAAAAAAGTGATTTTTTGGTCTTCAATAGGTGAACTCAGGGAAACAAAGTTACCTTCGGTGGCCAAACATGAGCGACACATGTACATATCAGTGTTTTCAGCGCTATCCATTTTTTACAATTAAAATTAATTTTATTTATGAAAATATGTTAAAGCGAAAAACAAATACAAATGTTTGTTTGTTGTTATTTTGTGCAGTATTGCCAGAAGTGAAAAAATGTACATCACTGGCTGAAGACTTATCAATATTAGAGTCAAAAATTTTCATCAGAATCAAAATTGAATGTTCGCTAATATAGGTCTTTAAAATAATCACAATAACCTTCGAAAATAACTATGATAACATTTACTAGTGAATAGAGAGATAGTTTCGCCGAGTGACTTATACTCTTCGGTTAATCTGCATTTAGACGATGAGACTAGTTGCATAAAACACTCAGAAGTATAGGGAAGAGGAGAGAAACAACAGGGACATAGAAAATATCGCAGGGAGAAATTCATGAAACTTCAAAAGGGAATTCCAAAAAGTTTCATTAGACTAGCCTCACTAAATGCAGACTTAGTTACTCTTAATACCCGCTTACCTGGGTTGTACCGGGATATCTAGCATTTTTATATATTTTTTTATTACCAGGATACTGTTATGATGGACACCCACTTTCCCCCGTGTACCCGAAACAGACCGTATAAACAGCTGATCGGAATCAAATGAAATTAATCAAAGCTATTCTCCAGCATGATGTAACAAAACAACCTCTTTCCCCTTACAAGATTTCATATTTTCTTTTAACGACGAGCATTTGTTGCACGTTTCTCGAACTACTGTTCATAGCCATATAAACTGTTGACGCCCCATTTATCCTCCAAAGAAAGAATTAATGTGGCGTGTGTTATTTACAGCACCAAAATGAACATGTAAATTAGACGTCAGCAGCCATTTTTTTGCTCCCTTGGTGTAAAATGCATAAAATTTGTGTCTCCACAGAAATAAATACACATTACTTTGATTCACAGTATTATTATATCTCATTTCGTACCTCTCTCATGTGGTAAATCCTCTCAAATTTTTTCATTTCTCATACAAAATTTTATTCTAAGGTATTTCATTACTGTGACTAGTATAAATGATTTAAGCAATTAATTTTAATTGTATCGATCTCCATTATAATATCATATGTTTTTATACATTTTTAATAAATATATACATTTTCGTCCTTATAACAAATTCCTTTTGTATGTTTGCTAAAAATTGATATGAAATCTCATACAAAAAAATATTCATATTATTCAATATAATTTAAGAATATCTGCTGGGGTGGTGTAAATGTACAGAAAGAAAGAAGAAGTAAGGCTGTGTTCATATATTTAATACTTCTATATTGCTAGTAACCTACCTGCGCAATGTGTTTGAATTCCGAAATCAAAGGGAGAAAATTTAGTGCAAATGTGAGTTGTGCGCATGCGCATGTTTTATATGTATTAGTATATGTGTATATTTGACAACTAACACATAAAAACAATTGTCAAATGACTTCAGGGGCGGATGCAGAATAAAAATTTTGGTCCACTTTAAAAAATTATGAATTTTTGTAAAAGTTTTTATTTTCAGCAGCAAGTGCCAGAGCTGGGTAAATTCAATTACATTACAATCCCAATTCCAATTACAAGGAATTGTAATTGGTACTTTAATATTTTCAACATTGAAATTTTATCAATTCCATTACCAAGGAATTGTAATCGGTAATTAAAATTTTTAAATTCCTAGGTAATAGAATTGGAAAAATTTTCGATTCCATTGCAGGGAATTGTATTTTGTACAATAATTAAAAATATATCAATTCCTTAAAGGAATTGAAAATGTAAAATATTTAGAATAGGGCTGATTATCTTTAATTGTCTCAAATTATTTTTCTTTATTTCGACTTTTTTTGCCAAAAAATTTTCACCCGCTCCTGAGATTTTTTTTGAATTATATGTCATTTTTGAAAGATGAGGAATTGGTTGTTCGCTCAGATAACTATATGACTGGACTGTAATGCTTGCGTTTGGGTATTCATTGTACTGACAATATAGAAGTATTACATATATGGCTGTGTTAATGTTCAGATTTTGCTCGGCGAACGCCATGATATTATTGTTGCACCAAACACGAAGAGAGAAGGGCTAACTATAATACGCATGCATTGGCTTAATCCAGCTTAAGCAACTGTGCGAATACACATAAATTGTATGTTAAAATTACACTATACTTAACAAAAAGTTTAGTCAAGTTTAGTTAAATGTCGCCAAAGAGCTAAACTGGTCGCAATTTCCATACGGAAACAATTGTTTCATGTAAGTACATTATAGCCACCAAAACAACGAACACGATATGCTCAGTAAAATGACCATCGATGCTAAGTATTCAGAGTGGCAAACAAAGAAAAAATTGTATGTAAAATAGTACGATAACATCCAAACCTGTATAACATTATTTTTCGCAGAAAATTCTGCGAATATTTTTATAACTCTTAAAAGTGGATATTATTTTATTTACAAAACTATTGAAGTAAGTATGAAAGGAATTTATACATCATATTGTGGCAATAGATTATTAAAAAGCATTCTTACATCAATATCAATATAACGAGCCTAATTATATATATAATTTCACTCTTCATTTTGATAAAATTGTTTAAAGCTTGTTTGTATTCCATTTAGTGTTGCTATTGCGCAGAAAGTAGTACTCAAGAAACTGCATTTTTACCGAAACAACTCTGCAACGAGCTCAATGTAAACACCAAGACAGTATGAGAGTAAAATGTGATGTGTTCGCCAAACAGCGAACACCAACATAACCACAGCCTAACACAAAACTCTGCAATAAAAAAAAAGGCGTTAAAGTTTTAATCTGGCAATATTTCAGAACAAATTTTACTTCTCTTTTGCACATAGTCACTCAAACATAAGTTTTGACGTTTATAATTTCTTCAGTTGTGCGTCGTTTTGCTATAATACTGGAAATTAAATGAAAAATATTTCGTTTATGTTGAAATAAATCAATATTTAAATACAAACCCAAAATATTTTGCCACCAAATCATACAAAGACCGGGAGCACTATAATTTAAAACAAAAAATGGACGAAAGTTATGGCGGAACGATGGATTACAAGCTTGTCTGTAGAACGTGCCTTACTGCAGATGCAGAATTCTATAAATTAAGTGCACCCATAATATGTGATGAAGATGATGAGGAAAAGACTAGTTTTCAAGAATGTTTACGCTATTGTACGCATCTAGAAGATGTATCACAATATCCAATTTACATTTGTACTGAATGTAGCACAGCATTACAAGTGTCATATAACTTTATACGAAATGCTGTGGAGGCACATGAAATTCTGCGCCAAAAATTGTGCCCAGCACAGCAGCGAAATAATGGTGGATTACACATGGGAACGTCGTCGTCATCGATAGGTGGTGATGATGAAAGTGGGTGTGGCGGCGCCGTAGGTAGAAGGGGAGAGGGAAGAACTGATATTGCATCGGTGAGTGCGGTGGGAGTGTATCATGCATGCACTTGTAATTACTAATTAGATGTTAATTAAAATCTGTTCTTTGTTTAATTTTTTTAGGGTTCTGATATGGATAAAAAAATGCGATTCCGCTGTAAAATATGTAATGAAAAAGTAGAAACAAAAAAATCGTTAAAAGAACATGTTAAATTACATTTGGGTAAGTTGTAATGAAAGAAAAAAAAGCAATTGCAAAACAAAAATAGAATAATGTTTTTAATAAATTTCTATTTTAAGATATCATCTCATACTGCTGCAAAATGTGTAATTATGAAAGTAAGAAACGTAGTCATCTAAGCAATCATTATTCGGCTGCACATGGTATGGAACCTACACGGGATCAACTGAAACCAAAAACTTTAGTACATCAACCGAAAATCGAAGAAGATGCCAGAGTAAAAAATGAAAGAGATAATGACAAATTTGAAACATTTTCCCAAAATGACGACGAAATTTATCTGCAAATGGAGAAAATACACAACAGCGCAAATAACCCTGATGCTGATTATGATGACGACGAACTGTTAAAAGAGCAACGACAACAACTTTTTGAATTAGAGCATCAATTAGAGTTAGAACAGCAGCAAAAACAGCAACAAGTGCTACAGCAAGAGCAGCAACTAGATGAGGATATTGCTATGGCAAATGTGATACCCACTGTCATAAATAATGATAATATACAAGATTTTCGAAATGATTTTACTGTAGCGGCCAACGAATTAAGTATTGGTAATGAATTCATTGTGATGGCAGATGGTAGCGTTGAAGAAGTCATGGAAAATGGTAAAAAGCAAAAATATAAATGTACATATTGGTAAACGTGGTTGTTTCTTCTACTTTTAGGTGTAGTAATTGAATACATTAATGCTGCTGATGATGGTGTTACTCTGGAAAATGGTTTAGTTTTAAATGATATCGTGCAAGTTGAACAACATACAACTAGTAATCCTGATGACGTTGTTTTAGACAACAATGGTACAAACGCCATGAATATGGATGTTGATGACATGATAATTGAAGAAAATGTTATGGCTGAAGGTAGGAATAAAAAAATCGGTATAAATAATTACAAATTTATTAATTTAACTATTCATCGTAGATATGCCCAGCATTGAAGATGACATTCCACAATCTATTATCACTGTTAGTGGAGTGACGGCGGGAAATGAAAAGAAAATCAAATGCAAAATATGCGCTGACAATTTTAGTACTCAAGAGAAATTAAAAACGCACATGTTAACACATAATGGTAAGCTAAATGTCAACATTGAATGTCTAATGTTTGAGATCAATCACTAATAGTTGTAAAATGATTCCGCTGCAGAGATTTACTTGATTACAAGAAAACATTTATTCCGGTATATTATCTTTATTTCAATTATCTCTGAGAATGTCTGTAAGAGAGCATTTAGTCCTATCCATCACAGTAGTCGCAGTTTGTCTTCAGGTTATAAGCATCCAGAAATGAAACCAACAAGAAAAACTTAACCATTGCTGGAGTATTGCAGCTCAGAAATTCCTAGGTTATTTCATAGTAAAGGCATTTCAGTGTTAGTGGGGTTAAACACAGTGCCCTGTTTGTTTAAAGGATAAACAACAAGACTCGCTAGACTAATCCTAGTTTTGGCGACGTAGAACAAGACGGTAATGTTCATTATTTATTTACTTCACACTTGATCCGCAGATATAAAAGTTTTTGTATAGAAATGATGTGAGCATAGAGCGAAAAGAAGAGAGAAAGATTGCAACCAAGTGTATAATTGCATTCTTAGTTGTATGTATAAAAATGGTGCGAGCATAGAACGGAAAAAAGGGAGAAAAAGTGCAAGCACACAAAGTAATTGGATTCTTAGTCTTGTTGTTGTTGAGCGAAACAAAGAGAGAGAGAGAAAGATAAACCTAAAGATTTGTCCTAAATACTTTTTCAGTACTTTGAAGTTGACATTGAAAGAAAGCAATGCTAATTCAAAAAAAATTAATTGATGTTAAACAAATCTTATATTCTATCATACCCAAGGACCACACCTGCCATTTATGTTATATCTCAATACATGAATAAATTAAAAACCGTTCGAAAGCCATTCTGATTGATTTTATAGAAGATGAATATCCCAATAGGCTCTTTAAGATTAGAATATCTCGTTATTTTCATATTCAGCATTAAGTATTTTATGCAAATTGATTATTCGAATCCTAAATCAGTTAAAAAATTATTAGAATTATTTAATTGAACCAAAATGTCAATTAAATTTGTTTGAATTGGCATTTTGATTATTCTGGTTCTGATAATCAAGAACACGAAAAAGAAGCGAATCCTAAATCAGTTAAAAAATTATTAGAATTTGTTTGAATTGGCATTGAATGCAATGCCAATTAATAACCAATTTAATTTTTTATTGCAATTGATTTGATCCAATGATAATTATATTTTTTTAAAGTAATATTAAATATTTATTTATTGTTATTTTTCTTCTTTATTTCAGAGATACCACATTTTTTCTGTGATCAATGCACATTTTATACGTTCTTTAAAATCGATTTAACGCAACATTATAAAACCAAGCATAAATTACAACCAACTTTTAAACAATTACAACCGAAAAATAAAGTTAAAACCGAAGTGGATACACGTCATATATACACATGTGATTTATGTCTATTTGAGACATATGTAAAAGTCAATTTACGTCGTCATTATTTGAGTAAACATCAAGTTGAGGCAACAGATGTACAATTACGTCCAACACTAGGTAGTGTATATAATTTGTTAATTAATTTATTGGTTTCACTAGTTCTTACTTTTTTTTTTCTTAATTTTTCTTGTTTACTACAGATGAAACCGATCTTGATGCCCTACCAATTGTACGCACTCCGAAAAAGAAACAATCAGCTAAACCACCTAAACCTGATTATCCGCATGGTATGAATTGTAAAAAGTGTTTTAAAACCTTCTATTATCGTAATAAATTAAAAGAGCACTATAAGCGTCATAATCTTGAATTGGATGTAGATACATTAGAATCGAATAGTTTTGGAATGCAAACCATTTCACAACATCAGCCGCAGCACCAGCGCGAGCAACACCAACACCATCAACAACAAACAACAGCCACAATAAAATACAATGCACAAGAAGATTATATTTTTGCAGAACAGCAAAATGAACATCAACAAACCAGCAATATGCTCGATAATACAAGAACAACAAATACTCCCGCATATACCACTACTACCAATTCTATTATTAATAAGCCACTTACAACACCAACAACAATAACGACAACCACTAGCACCGGTTATAGCGCATTACCCTCAGATGCGATACCACAAATTGTTGAAACGGATACTGCTATTGATAATGATATTGATTTTGATTTTAATGATGCTCTCTTTGAGGATTTTGAAGATGATGATGATGAAAATGACAATGATGATGATGATAATGAACAATTGCAAGATTTACTCTTGACCAGCGAAGATGATTTTGAAGATGTACTCGAAGAACAACAGCAACAGCAACAAAACCATGACACCAATAATGATAATATATTAAATAGTATGCCACAACCATATTGCATACATTGCAATAAGAAATTTTTCAGTCAATATCAATTTGAGAATCATATGTTTGTGCATCGTGGTATGTTTTTTTGTTTTGTTTTCATTATTAATATTGTATTTTGGTATTTGTTTTCTTAACAACTTTCTTCTAACTGTTTTGTTTAGGGCTTGCGCCATATCGTTGTGAAATGTGTACAAATTTATATAATACAAAACGTGCTCTGATAAGACATTACACTGCTGTGCATAAAAGAGTACCTACTAGAGATATGATACAGGCTAAGGGAGATAAAGGTTGGTATTACGATTTGTTTTAATGATTTATTGATCGATTTGTCGTATTTTGGTGTACGTATATATATTACTTACCTACTAAATCTGGCCATATTCTGAAACATCAAAAGTAATTCAAGGCAATGCAAATACTGTACCTTACACTGCTTCTAAAAGTAATCTTTGATGAGGAATGCTGAACTGATAGAAAATAGAACTTACTAAGCCAATAAATCTTTATCGGAGTTGGAATGACGAATAGCAAATGCCATGAAAAAGACTTGAAGTTTCATACTCCCCGGTTGGAATGAATGTGGACAGTGAGGGATGGACTGGTTTTCACCCAAGGTGCAATATTTTCTAAATTTTTGGAGCCTTAATGAATAACCAAGCTGGTGTTGGTATATATTCTGCAACCAACAGTATTGAAGGGTCAATTAGACTAGGTAGCGTCACCTCCGTGTTTCAAGCTAAGATGTATGTGATTGTGATTGGAAGGTGTAATTGGCTCCGAAATCTTAGAATAAATTAATGTAAGACTTAATAAACCTGCGAGTATAAATTCAGTTGTGCTGGTATGGTATGTTGGCCAGAAAGAATTTTACTGGCCTGCCACCTGCTGTTCTACTCTTTCATTAATCATGAAATGAATTTAACGTTGTATCAATTAGAAAACAACTATTGGCTTAGACTGCATTCCTTTCATCAATCGAAGTTGTTTATTGACTTTCCTCCAAAGAAAGCAGATCTGTCAAAACCAAGAAAATTCGCTTGAGATCCATTGTAGTGCTCATCACAAAATAAATATGGGAAAACTGCAGAATTTTTCATCTATGAAAGCTCTGCCTTCTCTCGGTCTTGATGTGTTACAATAAGCAAAGTTTTATTGACAAAATAATACTTGGCCAAACTTATTCTATCTAGGTTATGCAAGTTTGCACTGGTTTCTGATAGAAGTTGTAGCCTAACTAAGTTAGGAGATTGACCCTCTTCAGGTTGGAGTGCAATGAACTTTCTAATCTAAGTGATTTTCGCTTTTTTCGGGCTCTCATATTACACGATACAATAATAAATAAATATATTACATTCTTGGTTTAAAAATATGTCACCTTTATGTTTTGTTCATTAAAACTTTTAAATTGTTATCATTGTAAAACTTATTGCTAGGCAACCAATTGCGAGTGGCATAAACTGAGCTGGTTTCTAAAGTATTAAGATGTTTTCAAATTCACGATAGAGTAGCAGGACCTTTGTGTTACTACTACCAAGAAAATATATTTAAACCTTGATAGGTTTGAATGCCGAAGAACCACTACTATTTAGTTTCTTGATACAAACATCATCGAAAATATGTGGGAGGATATGAAAGGGAAGAAGATTTCTATGAAAAGTTTTCCTAAATTAGAGGAAAAATGATTTAATATTTTTTCTCAGACCCTAATCGAAACACAACTTCATCTCTGATGATACCATACTTGTGATTATTTCGTGCTGATGCTAAAATAGACTTAATAAATTAAATAAAAATATATTAAAATATAAGTTACTAACACATTATATTAAATTCTTCATTAAAGTTAATTTTAATTAAGTAGGTAAAGAAGAAATTATTAATAATTTTCTACTAATCGTAATTAAATTTAAGTCTGATAAGCTAAGATTATTCATCTCATGTATCTTGGAACAAAAAATATATTATTATTTTATAGTTTCAGTGGACAGAACGCCTATCGAGCATTTAAATCTACAAGAACAAAAAGGTAAGTTTATTTTTGATTAAGCTTAATGCATATATTGAATTATACACTTGCAATCGAAAAATAGTAATCGGATTCAGATTTCAGCAGTGAATAGCTTTATTGCGATTCACTCTCAAATAATAATATACGTGTCTACGTTAATAGTTTTGTATACCTTTACATAAATAGCCGTAAACTGCATTAATCTTTATAAATCTTATTTAATAAAAGATAAACGAAGTAAATCGTACCACCACCAAAGAAAAAAAGTAATAGAGAAAACCAAAATGGCCTTGATAGAGATCATAAAATAAGTAGTATGTGCAAATTATGCTAAACCAACTGTAATCAACTACGGTCAGGGTTGCACTGAACCAATTCGTGTAACTACTAAATTTGAAATACTCAAGGTATTCGAATAGATAGATATTCTATGAATGAATCCCTAGACTTTATCAATAATATCAACTTTTTTACAAATGAAGTTGATACTAGGTGAAATAAATATCAAATCAAGAAAGAATGAAAGAACTACTACTACTCATTTGCAGATTTTTGATCAGAATTACATTTTTAATTTTAATCACATTTAGTATTAATCGAATCCTCAAGTGTTTTATTAAACAAAATATTTGATTTTACAATTATACAATTATTCGTTTGAAACATTTTAACTGAAAATATATATCTGTTTTATTTCAGCAATCACGTTAATGTGTGCAAAATGTCCTTATGAATCAACAGAATTATTAAATTTACAAATACATTTAAGTACAAGCCATGGGATTTCAGATGGTAATGTTTAAATTAAATTTATTTATTTTTAAAAATAATTTATTAATGTAATACTTTTTTCTACCCTTTTTTTTCTTTAATATTTTCTTATCACAGAAAGTTTCATTTTACAAAGTAAGTTTTAAGCACCAGCGGCATAGTTATTGTATAAAATACTAAATTTAAATTACTTACTTTTTACTCAATTCAGAATTATCTTTCGAATGTCCCAGATGCATACGCTCCTATGTATCAAAATTACGCCTTATAAGACACTTGGAACGTAGTCATTCTGTAGCTACAATTATACAACAGCAATCACAACTGGCTTCAGTCGAGAGTTCATCATCAACATCAACAACACCTGCGTCAACTGCCTCAAATTCTAGATGTGGTAAGGTATATAAGACCTTATTTTCTAACAACCAAAAAACACAAAATCAAAAATTAAAAATGTTACTTGAGAATGATACAGAATGCTAACTAAAAAAAAAAAAACAAAAAAAAAAAAAACCAACAAACAATCCAAATCAAAAATTCATCAATCAATTGTGTGTATTATATATGTATATGTGCAGGCATAGTAGAGCTAACCCCAATTGCATCAACATCATCAATAGATATCAATGATGAAATTACTGTAAAAGAGGAAATAAACACCATAACAGCTACCATTAAAGCAGAAACGGCAACAGAATCAACATTAATACCAACATCAAGCACAACCACATCAATAGAATCAGAAACAAAACTAATACAAAAATCTCATTATAATTGCAAAGCATGTGATTTTGTTTGCAGTACCATTGAACTATTAAATGAGCATAGTAAATCACATCCCAGTGATGATATACGCACAAATTTCAATTTTGAATGCAGCATTTGTTCGTGTAAGTATAAAACAATTGAAGCGTTAAAATATCATATGAAAAGGCATATAGCGCGAAAATATCGTTGCAAACAATGCCCGAAATCATATATAAATCGTGGTGAATTGAATAATCATCTATTGCTCCATACCGGCGAGATGCCACATAAATGTGATATGTGCAATAAGAAATTTCGTTATTCTCATCATTTGAAGCGACATCGTGATGTTTTGCATTATGGAAAACGTTTTCGTTGCCCGACTGATGGTTGCGAAAGATTTTTTACAACGCAAGCGCAAATGAAAATACACACATGGACTCATAATGGAAATGTTCCCTATAAATGTAAATACTGTGATCGTGATTTTATAAAACGTGAATCGTAAGTTTATTTAAGTTTCAAACTATATATTTGTAATAATGAGCTGTGAGGTTAAGAGAGATTTTGATCCTTTTGATTATTCGATTTGTTCAATTTTCAATTAATCGATTAATCAAATTATTAACTGTTTAATCAATGATGTATTTATTCTATCGAATATAACAGTTAAAGTTGTTAGTGACTGCTTGAATAAATTATTCAAATTTGATTAACTAAATTACCGATTAACCGATATATCTGGTTTTTGATTAACAATTGAGATGATTGATGAATCAAAAATCCGATTTATGTAAAAGTTTTTAATTTAAAAATAAATCTTATTTAATCAAAATTATGATTAATCAATTTTTTTTTTAATTTTTAATAAACCAGTTAATAAAATTACTAATCTATTAATTCAAAATATAATCTTGACCCTAATCGTGTTGATAATTTCTGAGTGATAGATAAATCTAATTTTTTTTATCATTTTTAATTATTAAAATTTCTGATTAGTCGATTAATCGCCAATCGGTTCCGGTAGAATCATGTTAAAAATTTATTTTAAATTTTTGTTTGATTGACAAATTAAATTTTTGGTCAATTCATTAGATTTTTAATTAACCGATTTTTAAAATTTCTGGTTAATTGGCAATCGTAGCCGGCAGTATTTTATTGATTGATTCACTAAATTTTCAATTAATGCAATTTCTAAATCAGGTTTCTGGTTAATCGATAAATAAAATTGATTCATTAAATTTCTAATTAAGTTAATTCGATTAATCGCTAATCGGGGTCGGCAGAATCCACTGAAAATTATTTTTAATTCCTGCTTAATTGATAAAACAAATTTCTGATTAATTTCTGGTGGTTCATTGAATTTCTAATTAATCGATATTTCAATTTTATGTTTTTGATTATTCCAACTTCGGTTTATCTAAATAATTGATTAATCGAGTTTTGATTATTTCGATTAATCTCTTTTGTGATATCATGATTCATAAAGTTGCTTTACAACTCACAGCTACAGTTCTCTATTTTTAATTACCCTATTTTCATATTATTTTCAATTTCTTCGTCAGTCTTCGTCAACATGCCCGCAAAGTGCATAATGTAAATTTAACTGAAGAGGAGATAGCTGAGATTTTTCGTAACGTTGTTGGCCATACAAATCCTCATGATTTCACTGTATCCGTCTCGAATGGAAAAATGGTGCGTCGCAGTGAAGTTGAAGCTGCCGAAGCAGAATCGGAAATATTTTTGCAAAATAGTTGCAGTAATCTTCCAAATGATGATGATGAAAATTTAGATTAATTATTAAAAGAAATTTTCCATAATGTATTGTATTTTTTGTTTTGTTTTTTTGTTCTTCTATAAACAGATATTTTATTGATTACTTAAGCGAGAGAAAGAGAAATTCGTGTTCGATGAGAGTGTTTGTGTATAAATGTGTGCAAATTTAATTTTGTTTACGTTGTATAGAATACAAATAATTTATCTCAATATTTTCTACAAAAATAAAAAAAATTGATATATACGTAGTTTTATAAGTATTCAATTAAGTGATTCCCATATACTTGCAATGTAATTTATATTAAAGTATTTCATTATCATTATTATCATCACTCAAATTATTATAGCATACTTATCTTATTTTGTCTGCAAAACAAAAAATAACAAAATGGATTTTTTATATTATTAATTTTTTTTGTTTTCATAAATGTAAAATGCGATTCATTTGTTCGAAATAATAATAATGTACATACATACATTCAAATAAAATTTAAAGTAATAAAAAAATAAAATAAAGCCAACTAACAAGTGCAAAAATTATATGCTATTTATAATTGGTTTTATTTTACGATTTTTCTACACAACACACCTCTTGACTGGGAATGGCAAACCTCCAAGAATAAAAATTTCCTTGGAGAAGTTTTTCATCTTGTCGTTGGGTTTCAGCATAAATTTGTATATAGTACATACAACACGAATGTTTGGGAAAATCAGGATCTAACCTTCTATAGGCGTTTGTGTCATATCAATAGTAGTAGTTGCCTAGCCTACTTTTCATCCAGTGAGTACTATGGTTTCCACCTCTATGGGGAGAAAGACTCCGTCTTGCAGGCGATATCCAGGTCTACCGGCCCACCAAGTATTAAAAAGCACAATTTGTTTTTTTTTTTTTTTTTTTAAATGTGTAAATAAATAAAATATTTTACTAGGAGACGTAAGCAATCAATGTTTTAAAAATTTAAAATTTTGCTATCATTCGTAATGCAATCGGGAAAATGAAAATTTATTAATAAAAAATTTACGGGCTAGACATCAGACTGAGGTCGCTGCTTCAGTGAGTATTATTGACAATCTGCGTTTACACACAAAGTTTTTGTTATTGTTTTTGATATGTTTGCCAAGATACAGTGACTTATAAAACTGTGTGAATAAAGGACATTTTTGGGACATGAGTAAAACCATAATTAAGTTTTTATTCATCCAAATGAACAGAAGGTTCCAAAAAGATCTTGAAAGTCACGAAATTTTGACTATAAATTACGATTTTCTAAAATTTATAACCGAAATTCTTTTTAATTCCACAGCACTGGTATTGATTTATACGAATATAAAAATTTTTAAATCGGGTAATGTTTACTGGTGCCGAAAGAGGTTCAAAGTTTAGAGGTTTCGACTATAATTTATACTTTCTATACAATTTCTGCTGAATTTCTAAAAACTTACAAACTTGTGATAGTTCTGTTCTTTTAATATCTAATAGCTAATTTTTCTCGTTTCCAGACGCTATCAGGTTTGAAAACATGAATAAGAGCTTTGTGGGCTCTCCCCCTTAAGAAATTAGTGCTTCAAATAGTTTCCTTGCTGCGTGTTACTCACATGTAAGTTTATGCCTCTTTTTTCGATTGAGGTCTGACACAATCATCCATTGATTAAACCAGTCAGTTTTCTTTTGTACAAACGCTATTACCAACTGGGATGTTGTAAATTTCCATGATCAAAGCAGAGAAGCAAATCAAACTTTCATTTGAGACCATTTAACCTGACCCGAAAAGAGCAACTCTGAAAGCTCCCAATAAAATTCTTTTTGTGCAATTTCAAATTTGTTGTTATTTATTATTGTATTGTTGTTGTGTGATAAATGCCGCGAAAAAGTTGTTTTATCAAGAGCGGAATAAATGAATTGATACAAATTTTTTTTTAATTTAAAACAAAAGATTATAATACGTTAATAGTTACTCGCGTGTTAACAGCTTAAACATACACGTGAGCTCTGGTGTTTTGTTTGTTGTGCAAGATGTAAAGTGGTGTAAAGGTTTTTACAAATAATAGTTATTAAACGTGTTTAGTGCATAGAAGCAAGAGTGCAAGAGCTAAATCTTTAAACTGCTGAACTAGATGGAAACGAAAAAAAAGTGTACTTGGACTATTTTTTAACATAATGCTTGTAAAAAAAAATAACTGAAAAAATTAAAAAGTAAAGAAAACTGAATGATGGATAATTCCGGGGTCGCCGCAACTGCTGCTGGTGCTAGTGATTCATGCTGCCGCACATGCTTATCTACAAACCGGCAAATGATACCACTGCTAGAAACTGGTGTCGCACTACATTCGTCTACTGAGAAAATGACGTATTTAGATTGTTTGCGTACCTGCACACAATGGGAAATTCCAATTCCCAGTTCTAGTAGTGATTTGCATAAATATCCCATACAGATTTGTTTACGCTGCAGTAAGGCGCTTCAAGTCACTTATCATTTTTTAAAATTGGCAAAGGAATCGGAGGCGACTTTACGTGAAAGATTTGATGTTGGTAAAATAAAGCAAGATGAATTGGGGACTAAAGAGAATGAGTACATGCTGGTGGATGAAGAGCAGGTAGAGGAAGGGCAGGTGGTGAGTTATTTTCATAAATTTTTGATGCGCCTGTAGTTAGTTCGTTTTAGTTGAGTTGGTAATACATTCTCGGGATATTGACAAGATTTAACTTTTATTACGATTAAAAATTAATTGAAAACTACAACAAATAGTAGAATATCATGGGATCTCTGTGTGTTTATTTCTAAATGAAAAGCTGGAAGGCCTAATGGATTAAAATACATAGTAGAAATAATTTTTTGACAAGCCTAAAAAGTAGAATATGCGAGTGCAGGAAAATAGTAAAAAAGAATACTATGCCCAAAGTTTAACTTGAACTTATTTATCCATTAGACTTTCCACCTTTAACAAACAACTCTTTTGAAATGAATTATCCTACTTATGTTTTGTGTGTAAACTACCAATTAATATAAAATTCATTTTAGTGCGTTAAAATACAAAAGCCAGAGGATTTTGTGATGAATGGTAAACTGGTAGCAGAACCAATACGACAAAATCATCATCCGCAGCAATCAATATTCCAATTTAGCGCTCAATTTCAAAAGTTCATTGAAAATGGTATGCAGTTTGTATCTCTTAGTTATAAATAAATTAATTGAGTTTTCTCAATTAAGTTTTTAAGGTTTCAGAGAACTGTTTAATCGATTCAATTAATTTTATTCAAGCAAAAGCAGCAGAGTTTGGCCCTATTACTTATTCAAATCAGCTGTGAATAAAATAATTCATTCAAAAGTTTTATAATCAAATCCAATTTTTGCTTAATCGATGAATGTCGGTAAATTAATTATTTGGTATTTATAATATTTTAATCGATAAATACAGTATTTTAATTAATAAACTTTCAGTTTAATCGTTTAATAAATTTTTTTGATAATGTAAATTTTTGTCAATCAAGTTTTAGATTAATAGATGAATGATTCTTCTTGATAAATCATACTTCCGATCTTTCTTTGAATGCGCTTTTTTGGTTAATCAAATTTCCGATTAATATAAATCAACCTTTTTTGATAAATTACATTTATATAAATCGATGCTAAAATTCGTTGTTGAATAAAATGTTTAATTAATGAAATTAATCCGTAAACCGATTAATCAAAGAAACATGATTTTTCCAATAACTGTTTAATTAAGATTTTGGTTAATATAAAAACTTTATTCGATTAAACGCATTGAAGCAGTGTGGAATTTTTTCTTTTATTTTATGAATATTTTCGTTTGAATGGTTGTAAAAATACTATTTTTATCTTTATCAAAAACTAAAACTAAAATAATCTTTTTGCAGATAATATTAAAGTAGTTAAAGTTATAGTACCCAAACTTTAGCTAAAAGTTTAAATGTTCAAGACATTTAAGTTAGCCTTATACTTTCAATATTTTATATCTTCTACATTTGTTATATTCTCAATTTAAAGTAGCTACGAGTATTATTTGCATCTAGTATGAACTACTAAGAAATTGCATCAATTTCATATGCATTTATAAAGTTGACAAATCATTATTAAAACAAATAAATTGAAACTTATCAGTATGTGTGTATGCATGCTATTTTATCTAATCTATTAGTGTGTGGTGCGGTAAAAAAATGTAAAATTCATACTTAAGTTATATTGCTCAAGGTTGATATAATCTGATTTTGTTTATATCTTGTACTCTATATGAGTAATGATACGAAAATTTCTGCTTGTATGTATGTAGGTACACCAACACTATTATTTTTATTATAAAATACTGCACACGACTGTTTTTAAATTTTGTCATTAGATTGATACGTTTGTAATCGGTTACACTGATCGACAAAATTATACTTAAACATATTTTCACAAAATATTGACCTTTATAATAGTAATAATAACATAAACCTGCAAAATTAAACTTTTTAAAATGTATATATATATATATATAGGGTAAGCCGGGGTAATATGAAAATGAATTAGTTATTTTACCATAAAATGCTTAAATTGCACTATTAAAAAGACTGAGTCCGTAATTCAAAATGACAGTAAAGACGACTCCAAAAATTCAAAGAAAAGCGACTCTAGGTCAGTTCTTAGTCAGACCCATTTCACCTGGTAATTGCGTGCAAAATTGTCATTAGTCTGTAAGATCTTTGTATCCGTAGACGTTAACAAACAAACAAACAATTACCAACACTTTTAAAACATTTTTTTTTTCAAGCATGAAAAAAAAAAATTGTAAAATCGAGTAAAAAAAGCATTTTTAATCAGAATACTCCGAAACAGAATAATCGTTTTGATAAATTCCAATAACTTTTCATCGGGCACTTTCGAGACGTCTTTAAATGCTTCGTCGACTTTTTTGAAAAGAATATAAAAACTACTTCGTGAGATTGAATGGGCAATAGCCCATAGTCGGAGCAATTTTAGCGGGTTAGGTTAGGTTGAGTGATTGCTCCTCCGATTATCCGAAAAAGCCGAATTAGTGCGGTAACCCTTTTTGATACCACTATCTCGCTAGCTATTTCATTGCGTTAGGACTGGAATTTAGTTAAATTACAAAACTTCAACAGAATACTGAGGTTGACAATACGTCGCCTGAGAATTGATTTGGCGTATGTGTGTACAAATTCATATACCTATGCGCCAAATCAATTCTCAGGCGACGATTAGCAGCCTCTCCTATACTGCATAGGAAAGGTTTGCCAAAGGTTATGAGTCTTGACATCATTGCTTTGATCACAGATTAGCTATCAGAAAAAATTGCTACATTTTTCCCTTTCGGTATATTGCCCGAAATTGCCCTACTAACTTGCGCCTGAAACACGGAAGAAGAGTTTGGCAAGCGAAAAAAACTACAGAGGTATAAAGCCTGCGAGAAGACACCAGCGCCCACTCCACAGTCTATATTTGACCCGTCCGTGTAAAAAGTATAAAAGTATAATAAAAAAAAAAAAAAAAAAAAATCAATACAATCGTGTCTCGTAGGAATTCAAATTTTCAAATTGTAGTTATAATAAACAAAGTTTTGGAATGATATAATCAGGTGTACCGGTAAGACATTTGCTATATTACTGGGGCCATATGATCTGGAGGTCTAGCCTCCTGACCCGCTGAGGCTTTTACGTATAAAGGCATAAGATGCAGAATAAAGTTGAGTGCGTCAGTGGGGCAATACCTTATTGCACCTGTGACGCAAATACACGCTGTTCTCTGCACCGAATATAGTTCAGAATTATAGCTACTTTTTTTAAGTGCTGCCCAGCAGTGACCTGTAGCCCAGTTACCAAACATACCCAGAGCCCCGTTCTTAATATCACTCATCATGTTCCACTCAGTGAGCTCTACATAACTCGTGTACATGTCTTCGAGCGCATATGGTAATTTTTCATATGGAATACGAATCGTCAAAAAGTACGATAAAGTGTCAGTCCGGAATTAACCCATATCCAAAATTACCCTGGCTTGCCTTATCTAAGAAACGATTAATCGATTTATCAAGTTTTAGGTTTCCGATTAAGGAAACAAAAAAAAAAACGATTATTACATATTTTTTTTTTTAATAAAAAACCTTGATTTCTAATCCTTTATTTTTATTATGTTTACTTTTCTTTATTGATTTTTAATAATTATTTAGTGAACAAACATAAAACTGTTAATTCACAAAACACTAAGGAATGCAATGAAGATGATTTACCAGGACAAAACACAAAAGATATGACTTCAAAAAATATTACACAAAACCAAAACAATATGTCAATCGAAGAAGATATTAATGAAACAATACAAACTGATGAATATGCACCAAATAATGGTAAGTTTAAGCATAAAAATCATTCCAATAAAATAAATATTATACTTCTAAAAAACTATTAATTCATTAACTATTCTCTCAATTTCTTTTGCAGTTATAATCTATGAACACATAATGCATGAACAAAATGATATCGTTGAAGAAAATGTGGTTGAAAGTATAACAAATGTAATGGCAACAAATGAGACTTTCCCAAATGATATAAATAGCATTATAGAAAGTGGTAAATATTTGCAAGCATCTTTCTTAGTAACCCCATTTAATGTATTGAAATTTTCTTCCCTTTTTCTTCTTGAGTTTAGAAAATGATTGTGAAACAATTAAACAAAGTACAAAACAAAATACTAAAGAATATACAAAATTAAATGAAGCTGCGCAAAATTTTATAGAAGAAATTAAAGAAAATCTACAAAATAGTAAGTAATGAAGCTGTCAGCATTAGCTTATTAATAAATCGAGACATGTTCATTTCCACACACTCAAATGAATTATTGTATTGAATATTAATGTGAACACCTATTTACTTGTTTTTATTCTAAACAAATTATAGGTGCACGTGATTTTACAAATACTTTAGTTCGTAATAAAACGAAAACAATTGAAGTGACTAAAGAGCTAGAAAAAGCCTTAGAAAATAAGGAAGCTGAAGTTGATAATAATGAATTGATATGCATGCAATGTAATAAACGTTTCAATGATATGCATACATTCATAAGGCATAGACATCGTCATAAAGGTGAGTTGTGATAGAGTCGAACAATTGTTCTTATATAAATATAAATTGTTCTTATATAATAGTAGTATTTGTAGTGACTTTAAGTTATTTATTTGTTCAAAAGAATTTAATTGGTTTAATTCATAGTAAAATAAACAAGTAGGTTAAATAGGTAGAGTAGTATTAAAGTACTCCGGATTGTCAAAAAATATGTCAAAAAAAAAGTCATCGACAAAGTTGGAGAAAAATGTATTCCATATCCAGAGTACTATAAATTTTCTGACAATCATGTTTTTGAGAACCATTTGATATTAAAATCAAGTGAATCTCAAAAATTTCATTAATTTAAAGAGGAGAGAATTCGGCTTAGCATACTTCTTTATTTTACTATGGTTTAATTGAGTTTTGCATAATTTGTACCACTTCTCATTAGTTTCTATTACTTAACGTTGCAAATATTGTCCCTTAATGAGATTGAGCAGGGTACAGACTGACCTCATTAAAGCGGCTATTGTCATGGACATGTGAAAAAACGAAAGAATATTTTTACACGCGTGCCTATGAATTGAATTGATCTTTATAAATAAAATTGAAATGTCTGTTTGTGCATAATAGGCCCGACACAGCGCAACCGTTTTACTTCATATATGATATATGGTTGGTTCTGAGAGCTATGCAAAACATAGGCTATATTTAACTTCCAAAATTTTCCGCTGGATGGCACCTCACATATAAACTGAATAGATCTTTAGCCATAGCTCTGTAACCATTTCAGATATAGCAATACAATTTGGTGTAGAGATTGTTCTTAGCATGCTTCAAAACAAAAGCTATGCCAAATTTCAGAATTACGCCGCTAGATGACACCTTTCATATAAAATAAGTAAAATTTTCGCCATAGCTCTGCAACCGTAAAAGATATTACAAAGTGAATTGGAATATGGATTGCTCTTAGCCTATTTTAAAACAGTTACTTTTTTTTCAAATATTATCTAAGCCGATGAAAAAGTTATGCGATCCATCGAGGTCAGTGGTCTAGTAATTTTTATTATGTAGGCTGAAGTGTAATATATTGCGAGATCTTCAACTCCTAGCCGCTCTTTCGTTTTTGACGTCTGTTTTTATCTCGCATACCTTAGCACAAATTGACAAAAATTGGTGCAATGATGCATTATGTCTCTGGACATATGATAGGCTTGGCCTGAGTTCCTAACTACAAGTGGTCGTTGTCTCTCCCATATATATCCGGAACCATTTACAATACAATACTGAAATTTCGTTCTTGGACCTAAGTTGACAAAACCATAAAAAGTATGAATATCTATCTTATAACCATTTATGGTACAGTACTACGATTTGGCATGGAAGCATTATATGTCAATGGCATTCTGTTGAAAAAAAATCTGATTGGGCTACTATAAATAATTATGTATTTGATAATAAGGTAGAAGTTAGTCGCACTTAAGTAAATTTAAAAACTTTAACTTAAAAATATTTATGCACATTGAATTTGAATTCAATTTTTTTTCGTTCTGGATTGTTTTTATGTTCCTGAATTTCCTTTCTGTTTATTTTTAACTGTTTTGTAATATTGTTTTATAAATTTCTTGGAAATACCACCTTGATCAAAAAGTTCCCGGAATAACCACCGTGTGGCGCTCACATCGTTCCGATTTGAGTTTTCTTTTTATTAAGTTGGTACATCTGTTGTTGATATTCCCTCTAAATCTTAGCGTCATAGCTTGAAATTTGCAAAAGTTACGTAGCCAAGAGTACATCTATCTTTGTGTGTGTTGGCGATTTTTTACAATTTTATTAATTTGTATTGTATTAAATTTTGCGTAATTGTGCGCGAACGTTGGAAATGTTGGAAAAGTGTTTCGGCAACGATTCTGTAAAGAAAACGGTCGTTTACCAGTGGCACGAGCGGTTCAAAAGTGGTCGTGAGTCAATTGAAGATGATGAACGCAGTGGCAGACCATCGACATTGAAAACCGACGAAAACATTGATAAAGTAAAATAAATTTTGGTCAATAACCGCAAATTAACCATCAGAGAGTATTATTTGAGCGTTATGAGGCGTTTGCGTGAAGCAATTCGTCGAAAGAGACCCGAATTGTGGACAGAAAACTCGTGGATTTTGCACCATGATAACGCACCGTCGCACAGTGCCATCATTATTCGTAATTTTTTTTACGAAAAATGCAACAAATTTGGCTCCCTGTGACTTCTTTCTGTTCAATCGAGTTAAAAAACCATTAGGGGGAACGCGTTTCAGCAGCCGAGAGGAAGTAATGGAAAAATCGCAGGAAGCACTGATGGACATACCGAAAACCGAATATAAAAAATGTCTCGAGGATTGGATAAAGCGTTGGCATAAGTGTGTTGCAGTCGATGGGGATTACTTTAAAGGGGACAATATAGATTTAGATGAATAAACTTGTATTTAATTTAAATTTTCTGAATAAATTCCCGGAACTTTTTGATCACGGTGGTATATGCAGTTTTACACTAAGTGGTCCGCCATTTTGTTTTTCCTAAAATGTACTTAAATTTCGTAATCAACCACCGCAAAAAAGCTCATGTAACGACTTTCGTAAGAATATATGCAGTTTTACACTAAAAGGTCCGCCATTTTGTCTTTCTAAAAAAAGATTTCATATTCGTAATCAGCGACCTCAAAAACGCCCATGTATCGACTTTCTTGAGAATATATGCCAGTTTTACACTAAGTGGTCCGCCATTTTGAATCCGTCATTTGTCTTTCTGAAATTGACTTCAAATTCGTAATCACCAACCTCAAAAATGCCATGTACCACCTTCGTAGAAATATATGCAGTTTTATACTAAGTGGTCCGCCATTTTATTTTTTTGTTATTCGTAATCAAAAACCTCTATATACCGGGATTCGTTAGAATTAAACAATATTTTCGACTTTTGGCCAGCTTTTCTGAAAAATCGACCATTGCGCAGGTGTAGCATTTTTTGGAACGCCTGGCTGTCTGGTCCGCATTTTTTGTTAAGAGCGAATTTTTAACTTCGATTTCAACTAAAAATACTTTTCGCATCAATAGTTATTGTATTATAAATGGTAGTTATTTTTAAGTCTTATTTAATTTTAATTATTCTATACTTATATTTATGCATATTTTTTCAGGTATAACTCCTTTTCGCTGTAGTTCTTGTAATTTCTTCACTTGCTATTCGGAAAGTTTACGTAAACATTATAAACGATTACACAACATTGAGGCAACAAATGAAATGCTCAATAGGCCAATTGAACGTAAGTAGAAGAAATGGGGATGACTGTTTTTAAATATATTTGCTAATAACTACTATAAATATTAAATGATTTTAAATGGTTTTAAGTGCCTGGTTATTTTGATGCTCAGTGTTCGACGAACACAAAACATTTTCTCCCGTGCTCGGTCGAGGTGGTTACATTGGTTACTCTCCTCCGTTTAGTAATATTTTGTATGTAATAATACTATTTTGTAGAATAACTCATTGCCACCCTGAAAACTCGGCGTGCTCGGTGTACAATACACCGAGCATATCGTGTTCGGTGTGAGAGTGAGTAAAGACTGTCTCTTTGTGTTCGGTGCAACAACAATTTCATGGTGTTCGCCGAGCATACTCGCAATATAACCACAGCCTAAGAGAACTGCGATAACAGTCCATGTGGTAATACAATAAACATTACTCATCTAAGTATGTTAGTCCTGTTTGTTGCCTAAGCTAACTATATAAGGATTAGATCAATTAATTAATTGTCAGCTACAACTTAATTATTCTATTCGTATAGTTAAATTGTTTTGATTGATGAAATCCATCTCATCAGAATATCAATTAAGTTTGGTCACCTAAAATATAGCTAATCAAATGTAGTCAAGAGTCTGTTTAATCAAAAATCTCAATGGATTAATCGCAAATTCTTAATTCTTATCTGAATTTTTTTTTTTATTAATTTTACCCTTTCATGTATTTTTTTCTAGCACATTCAACACCAATGGAGAAACCTTATCATGGTAATTAATGCGGACTGATTTTAATTTTTATTTAGTTCATTTGCATGTAGTTTTAAATTTTGTAGAAATTACGTACATATGTAAAGAATGTCCTTTTGAAACACCAAAAGAAAAAGACATTAAAGCGCATATCAGCAAGGAACATTTAATCACGGAGGATTTAGGTAAGTTAGAATTATATTAAAATTTGTTAACAGTAGCTAATGGTAACTTTTTCTTCTTTTATCATATGTTAGGTACTCATATTTTAAAAGGTATTTATATATTAAATATATCATATTTAGCACTGTGAACGCTAGAGATTAATCAATTAATCGTTTTGTTCTTCAATGAACTATAATCTTGATTGCAAGGGAATTCAAAGTTTTTTCTTTATTTCTTAGAAATCAAATTAATTGTTTGATCTGAAATAAATCAAAAGATAATTAAATTATTTCACTAATCGAGACTATGATTAATCATTAGTCGCTTCTGATTAATGATGATATTCAAATTTTCATACGACCTTCGTTTTTATTGAATTTCTTTTACTTTACTTTTAGCATTTAATTGCCCTGATTGCCATCGTTCATTTAAAGATCAAAAAGCAATGCATACACATTTTACGCTAACACATGGTACTTCAATGGGCACCAAGAAAGTTTCGAATGAAACATTCATTTGTGAACATTGTGGTAAGTATTGAAAATTATAAAAAGGAAAAAACTGATTTAATACCACAGCACAGAAATTTACAACCGTAACAACTAAATGTATCAAAAGAAATAAAAAACCTTAATGTGATTATCAACTACAAGTCTCAATTCAAAAGAAACACTGAAAAAAGGATTAAATGCATATCAAAAAAAAGAAAAGGAGAAGAGTTGACTACAATCACACATGCATCATTTACTGGATGCTTAGCATGCAGAAGTTTCTTACGATCGGTTGTCATCATTGCAGTGTTTCGAGTTATTCGACTTTCATTTTGATAGATAATCTCAAAAGAAAAAACCTGAGCTTTCTCAAGAAAAACCCTTCTTTTTCCAAAAAAAAAAATCAAAACTACTTTTGATTTTAAAAAAAAAAGGTCAAATTTTGGATTTTTTAAAAAAAATTTTTTTTCTTTTTTCAAAAGATCGGTCAAAAACGTGTTGGACAAAATCCAATATCTGATTAGTTACATGGATCCGAAACAAGAGCTGTTTGACCAAAATGCCGAAATTCTACCTCCTCTAACTCGGCGAGTTTTTGGCCAATCTCGTTCAAATTTAGTATGGCAACTCCTACCCAATAGTGCAAGTTTGAGCCCGATCGATTTTATAAGTACATATCTTCACCTCCTATTGGGTAAATAAAAAGGTGGAGCGTGTCATGGAGGCTGTAACCGCAATCTGGACAGTAATTCACACCCCTCAAGCTGATTCTAGCCATTTAACAGTTCTCAGTTGATCTTAGTTACGTCAGACCGCATGGAGTTTCATTAGGGCACCTCTTTTTGTTTGTTGTTATTAATAGATGGAGGTCGACCATTTAAGGCAAAATCTAACTACAGTTTAGTGGTCAAGCAATATTTGTTCGGTGAATTACAAAACAGCTTGAGGCGAGGTTCGACCAAGGATTGCCTAATTCAACAACATCTGATATCAATACACGTTGGTAAGAAAGGGTGACGAATGATACAAGCAATACAATAAGCCCAATCGACCTTTTAAGTGAGTTTGTCGTTATGCAATCAACGGTCTTCACAATTCAGTTAGCTCTATACAACTCTTTAAAAGTTTTTTGCTTAAGCCCTAAGTTCTTCTGAAAATTGCCAGTACTGTGAATTTAGAGTTTACGAACAATTAAAACAAAATAATTTTGCAAATCAGAGAGAGTCTATTGACCTAGTATACATCATTGTTTTAAAAAAAGACCAACACCACATATTCCCAAAATAATAGCGGGTTATCTGCATTAACCTATGCATACCATTAGTAATTGCATACACTTTTTTATATTTGTTTATTATTACAGATAAAGAATTTAGCTTCAAAGCCAGCTTAGTGGCACATCAACGTGTCTGCCGTTTACGTGATGCTGTTCATTGCGATATATGCAATATGAAAATCTCGACAGTACGTAAATTTGAACAACATTTACGTCTGGAGCATGCTGTCGAAACTATACATGAATGTGAAGTTTGTGGTAAAATCTTTAACAATCCCGAATCATTACGCTCGCATCGGAAACGTCATAGCGAACGTCATTATCAATGTGACCGCTGTCCACGAAATTATATAAACAATGCAGAGTTGCAAGTGCATATTGAACGTATGCATAGCACGGTGCCGAAAGCGTTGTGTCGCGTGTGTGGCATGACATTTACACATATCCGTCTATTGCGTGAGCACGAAAATAAGAAACACTATCAAAAGTTAATTAAATGTCTGTATTGTGATTATCAATCAACATCACGTTGTAGTGTACGTTTTCATCAAATCACAGTACACACGGGAAAGCCATACAAATGCGATGTGTGCGGCAAAGAATTTGCGTTGCGTACAATGTTAGTAATACATGCATACATATAACCAAAAAACTTAACTTTTAATTGTGGTTTCTTTTTAGTTTACGTCGCCATGCTATGAATCAGCATTCAATCAAAATCACTGATCAAGAATTGGCCGCAATGTTTCGCAAAAAATTTGGCTATCCAAGTCGTTATGATGCATTTTCAAAATCGAATAACACTTTGGAAATTACAGAAGTCAATGAAGCAGATATTGAAAGAGAACTTCAGGAGTTCGGTTTAAATTTTGATGATATTGTTAAGGATCTTTTTAATAATAATATTAGTAATAATATGAATAGTGAAGTCCTTGATGGTAGTATAGATCTCTTTAATTTAGGTTCATAAAATGTTTTTTGTTGACTATTGATTAAAAAAAAAAACAAATTTTGTACAAGTATAAATGAATTGTATAGTTTCAAACCCAGATAAATAACTTTTTCGCCAAAGTTGAGATTTCCTCACTTTTACACAGTAAAACAAAGTTCTCATGCACCTCTTAAGTTTCAAAAATACTTAATCCTCATTTATTTCATTATTTTGATTATTTCATTACAAACAAGCATTATTTTATTTTTTAATTTCTGCTCATTTGTTTTTAAATTTTCTGTAAATTTTTATTTTGGTGACTGGTAAAGTGAACACAATTTACTTAAATTTACTTTTAAAAAAAAACCTTATAATAAAAATTTATATTATTAAAGTAAAATAAATGTTAAACTTTTCATACACCACTGGTGTCCCTTATATTTCATTTATTATTAAATACTTTATATTTAACTCGGTGTCAATGGACATGTAATGTTTTCATCATTACACTCGAACTGTTCAGTGATTTTAGGTTAATTTTGTTGATCCTATCTTTTTATTTAAAAAAAAAATATAAATATTTAAGAAGAAGGGAATATTTTTATATTAGCTGCGTTTTATTCGCCACTTGCTTATAACTCTGTATAGCTGGCAGCGATAATTGTATGGGAAAACAGGTGTTTTGTGTACTTAACAAGTTGTTTAACTACATCAAATTCTATGGTGAACTGTTAATAATGAAAGAAGAAGCATGACAGTTTGGCAAAAGACAAAAAAGGAAAAGATTCGAAATGTCTGCCGGCAAAAAGATGTAAAAAATCATCGTTAAATATTCTTATAAAGAGTAAAAACTAAAAACAATGTCCACTATTGACCGCAATAGCTGGGATGTTTCACCTCTAGTTGCTGAGCAGTTTCTTTGTGAATGAATGAACAATATAATGAAGAAAAGACTTAGAAGCTTGGTCGTTTTATTCGCACATGTTAAACTAGCTGGAGAATAAAACGCAGCTATTATTTTTTGTTTTGCAGTTAAAATATGTTTTATGAAATTGTTTCTCGGGTGTCACACATTCAGTTCATAGGCGGTGTAACAAAAAGTATGTTCATTGACGCTGGATTAAACTATGTTACACCAATTCGGTGTCCTTTCTTCTTTTATAACTAAATACATTGTGAAATATTCAGTGACTTATCTGGGCTTAGAACTAAATGACTCAAATAAGGATTACATTATTATTATTTTATTTTTTAATGAAATTACTATTTGAAAATACTGTTTTGAAAACACACCTGTTTTGTTTTGCTTTTTTTTATTATTATTATTTTGCTTATATATTTTGTATAATATATTTTCAATTACACTCAGCGAAAAGAAAATTATCGCAATCAGCATTATAAATCTATGTGTATCTATTCTATCTTTAGAACCATACTTTTATACTTGAATAGTTTTTGAAAAAAAAAGTCGTGAAAGTCCTTAATTTTTTATACCAAATTGTAGTTTGTTGTCGGAAATAATGCATGGTCTAAATTTCATGCATAATTTGAAACAATAGAAGTATATTACAAGAGAAATGAGGATAAAACTATTCTACCGTAATTGGCATAAAATACTCATCTGCGTGTCTTGAGTTTGAAACATCGCTCAAGGCTTTGAACTCCTCCGCAATTAGTTCTAACCTCACTTTACGGGAACTATTAGATGTTATCAAGTTATTCTTCATTACATACCAGTACATTAAGGTTATAAAGTAAACGAAAACGCTAACCAATACGTCAAGATCGGTTTAGGAAAAAAGTTTTAAAATGTTTGTGCAGAGTTAGTATAATCAAAATTGTGTCATTGGAAATGAAATTGAATGCAAGTATAATATCCAATTATTTAATAGACGAACCAATTCCTAAAAAGAAAATATTAGTAGGAAATGTTTTTATTTTTCTAATGATCCACCATTAAGTTCTGACTCGTCATTAAATGGTAATGCAAAGCAGTATCTATTATTGATAAAAATTTTTGTGTGCTAAAGGTTTTTGTGTTGTTTGAAAACGTTATCTAAATATTTTCTTTACGATTCGGTTGTTTGATTTCAATTCCATTTGTGAATAACTTCATTTCAAGAACGATTTTTAAGTCGAGAGACTCTAGCAAAACAGGCGAAAACTATCTATGTCTTTTGGGCAGGTCAAAAGTAACGGCTGGTCGAAGACCGAGTTAACCCAAAAAGGTCGGGCAATATGAAAATTATAAAGCAGTTTCCGTAAAAAAAAAAAAAAAACTAACGAGATTGAAACTTTCTCTGTGTGTAGTAAAAGTTATATTCGTGGATAAATTTTGTGAATTATTACAGTTCACTGAAGCGCAAGAATGCGCAAATTCGTATTTGGGCGCACAAAAATGCTCGTCAATGGCAAAAAAAAATTAGCATGCGTGCGTGATTTCCAAAAATTTGGAATTCCGCTGACAAGAATGTGCATTCTTGCACAACAGTGGGCTCCTTAAGATACTATTACACACAACAAGCAATTAGATTGTTTGATTTCTGCGAAGATAACGTTTTTATTTTGTAAAGAGGGCATCGCCCTAATCAGTGGCTCCAGACACATAGGCTGCTATATCATACATTTTTAATTTGAGTTCAAGATCACGTTTATAAGCAGAGTAAAATCGGAAAGAACATACAATTTTGTTCTGGTGACCAATTGAAAATTAAAATTTTCATTTGATCTTTTCTTTGGGTAAGACCGATTAGTTCCTAGTTACGCGAATTGGGATTGCTTCTTTTATACTTCAGAAGGAAAAATAGACATATTTTCTCGTAGCAATAACAACAATAGTCATATCAACTTTGCAACAACCACTATAACACTCCTAATAATAACTAGATTTCTCTTGAAGTCAGCAACTCGTCCAACTGAGAGATTTTTTCATTTTGTTCATCTACTTTTTGAGTTTCGTGCTTTTCGTAATTAAGTGAAAATATATTAGTGTATATTTGCATGCCTATAAATTCAAAACTTTGGTTGAATTTAGTAAAAACTAATAGTTAATGAAAACACAGAATAAAAAAAATTCAAAAGAATAAATTACAGGAAAGTGATTAACTGTTATTGTATAATAAGAGAGAAGAGCAGAGAGCTGCTGAATTGATTGTAATATCTGGTTCTCACTATGTGGTTTTCAATGGCAGAGAGAGAAAGAGAGAATTTTAAATACGAAATTGACATGTTGACAAATTTGATTGAATTTGACAGTCAAAACCAGGCAAAGCCCCTATTTCCATACAGAGAGATTTCTTGTCGGCAAGTCAACTATGTTGGCAAGAGAGGAAAGACAAAAGGGGACGGGTACAGATTTGTTTGTAATACCAAGTTTTCTGTGTGATTTATTCTTCCACACACGACAAAAACAAAAGATAGTTGTAAGAATTGAGCAGGGAACCTTTCTCTTTATAAATGGAAAGTAACTGGTGAAAAATCGGAACGTTCTCGAGGTCAAAATGTGTACTCTATCAATAATGAAGATCACCAATGGAATAATTGTTTTTATTAGTGAAGACACACTCATACAGAGATGAAGTTCCATAATCAAACCTGAAGAAGGGTTTACTGAAAATATAAAATTAATCTAAAAACATTTAATTATTATGCTCCGTTTTATTCTTTTTTATTAAAATGTATTTAAAAATGATATACGTATACTCTTTTCAATTAGTAATACAACTCACTCCGTGTAATAATTTAAAAAAAGCATGCATATTATTTTAATGGCTTTTTTTTATTTATAATTATCACTAATAACATTTGAATCCATTAAAATGTTGGTTTTTAAGTTTTTTAAAATAACAATTCGTTTTTCTATTATTTATTAGTTGCAATTTAATTAATTAATGCCTTGAATGAATTTTGATAAGAAATCGGTTGGTTTCGGTTCTTCCGACTCCTTCCAATAACGCATAATGTGTCCCTTTTGTTTCCAAATTTCAACAGTTTCTTTCAGTTCCATTTGACCCTGTGAATTAAATAAAAAAATATATAAGTATGCTTTATATTTAGTTTTTTGCATTTTGTATTAATAAAATTATTTAAAATATTTATTTCACATACATAGTAATGTATATCCGTGGTAAAAAAGAAATAACAGGTTAAATGTATTTTCTTTTGTTTTATAGTTTTGAATAGAAATATTTTAAATTTGAACTCAACTTAGGCAGAGGCTGGTTTTTCCTTTATAAAATAATTAAATAAATTTAATAAACAACTAAACAGAAACTGAATAAATTAAATAAATTTAATAAACAACTAAACAGAAACTGAGTGAAGTGTTGTAAATTTAACGGCGCTAGCAGTTGCTCTCAGTTTTTAGATAATTCTATTAAAATATATTTATTTCCGTACTTTATGTTTTTGTTATTTGAGGATTTAATTAAATAAATAAATATAAAAATTTAATTTTCTAATCATAAAATTTATAAATAAAAAAATTTGAAAAAAAAAGAATCGCTGCGGACAGGATTCGAACCTGTGCGGGTAGAACCCAATGGATTTCAAGTCCATCTCCTTAACCACTCGGACACCGCAGCTAGATATAAACCACCAGCAAAATGCACGACAGATACTTGGGTGAAAAATATAATATGTATTCATAAACAAAAAAAATATGTTCAAAAATAATGCTGCCACATGCTTTGGAATATCAACATACTGTGAATAGGCTATAAATAATATGAAAAATTATTGTGAATGTTTGGTTTGTTTTACAATGATTTGTACTTATAGAAATGTAAAGTAAAAATTAAAAATTTGACATGATACTGCTATATTTGCATTTCGCTACTTTAATTTGCTAAAGCCCTAACATAAAATTTTTTAATATCGACTTTTTGATGAATTATGTTAAAGCATGTTCAATTTCATCTGTACCGAAAATTTTGGAGATACACCGAAAATTTACGGCCTATTTTTTATTAGCTTAAATTACAAATTCTGGAAGCAATACTCAAACATAAAAGTGTTTCTGGCTTCTTCTGTAAAATGTGAAAAATGCGTGTTAGGGCTTTAGCAAATTAAGGTAGCGATTTGCATTTTTGTTGTTGTGAAAGCAGAAACATTTTTCATTTGCGAAGATATGCAAGAACATATACACCAGATCGTGAACTCCACTAATTAGTTTATTAATTAAACTAATAAGTAAAATTTATATTTTTAAATTATTTAAACTAATCAAAAGAAAAAAATAATCGCTGCGGACAGGATTCGAACCTGTGCGGGTAGAACCCAATGGATTTCAAGTCCATCTCCTTAACCACTCGGACACCGCAGCTGTTGAGCCAAGTTAGCCAAATATGTAATATATTATTGTGGCCGAGTATTTGCTTAAAGCTTTCGAATCAAAAGCTTTAAGCTAAAAATAACACACGAAGTGTTGCCAAAAAAATATTGGGGATATGTATACACAAATTACTACTTTTTTAATGTTTCAAAAAGCATCTACTTTGTAGAATGAAATCATATGTTGTCCTACATTCTCAGATCGGGTTTGTTTATAACTTTTTATTTATTAAATTTTTCTGATTTATATTAGATTTTAATTTGTCTAATTACATATTTCAATGATGGCTTACAAACTGTTTCTCGGTGGTCTGCACTGGTAAACTATGAAGTTATGGAAATTAACAAAATAAAACAAAATACAAATTTACAAAAAAACTTTATTGTAAATCTTTGTTTTATTTTGCATTTTTAAATATGAAGGAAAAAACATATTATGCTATTAAAATACATTACCTAAAGAGACACATTCCCAATATAGTTTGGGCAGGTATACAGTTGTTTACTATATAAACTTTGTGTGATTTTTGGGTATGAGAGCAGTCTATCCTGCCTTACTTTTAAGATCTCATTAAGGTTATACACGGAGGGTTAGTGCACAAAGTGAAGCAACGCTTTAGCCAGAAATGGGCACATGCATAAAAAGTGAGTAAGAGTTTCTTCCTTCTTCCAAGCCTTTGCAGCAGCGGTAATGGGTATTGTGGCGAAAACGTTCACCGTCTCGAGCTATATGAAAACTACTGTTTAGCCTAGAAATATTTGAGCAATTTTATCGAAGGAATTATCTGGTTATTGTTCTTTGTCTTCGCACTTTTTTAAACACGCTTACACAAAATTGAGGTACCGATGAACTGAGCGATGTATTCGCGTTTGAAAATATATACCAAAATAAATAAGTGCAGTAACTTTCGTTTTATAATCTTAGAGATTAAAGCCTAAGTTGGTTTCATAGCAAAACATAAAACAAACATCCTTCAAATTTTCTATGCCACCTATAATTGTTTGTTTTTGCTCTCACCTTAATCACCAACATATCGATGACACGAATATCGTTTACATTGCGATGCTTGTTGAATTGTTCACGCAATTTTAAGCGGCATTCTTCAATAGACATTGGGATGTCGTATTCCATCACTGTAAACAAAAAGAAACAAAATGTAATTAACACAATGAATTTAGTGCATTTGTTTATCTAATGTAATTGGTGGCAGCTCAAATATTAAATACAGCAGTATTAGTACAACAAACAGTAGTTGACGATGACATAACAAGCGCCTCACTCACTCACCAATATAAGGAATCTGTCGGTACCAGGCTTTGTATAGATTCAATGCACGTTTACGTGCTTCCCCACGATCAACGGAGAGGATGGGACGCACTTGCTGTACGGCTTTTCTTACGGCTTCACGTCCTGCCATTTTTTCGATTTACACGTAAAATTTAAGTTAGCTTTTTGCCACAAAATTGTCGTACAAAAATGAATGCAAAAAAATTGAACAAAATTGTTTGACAGTTGTGACAAAACAGCTGATTGCAAGTCAGCTGTCACTTATCATTTCCCATTGGAAATGCATTGTGACTTAATTTTTGGAACAAACTATTCACAGTAGATAAGTTCCTGTAAAATTTCCCTGGAAGAATTTTTTTGTAAAATAACGTTAAAATATATTTGTTATCTGATCCAATAAGTGAACAAAAAATTAACAATTTAAAAAGTAAAGCGCAAAGCGGAGTGTGTAGTTAGATTTAAATAAGAAAAACCAAATCAAATAAAATAATTACTTAAGGAAGCAAGCAAGCAGAGAAATTTATATTTTCTCCCTTTTGAAGAAAACTGGATCTTCTTTTCTTTTTTCTCTGGAAGAGAGCTTGAAAGGCTTTATCACTAATGCAAACATGGCTTAAAAAGTGATAAAAGAGGGGAAGAAGGCACACTACTGGCTGAAAAAGAAACCAGCTTTCATCTCTCAACCAAGATCTGTCAATTTCAGCAACAACAGCTGTCGAGGAAAAGAACAGGCAAGTGATTATTTTTATGACCTTTTTCGGATAACATTTTTGGTTGGTTGGTTAAGATGGTGACCGAGTGCTAAATACTTGAAGACTCGGCCCAATTAGCACGTTAGTGCCATTTTGATAAACATTTGCGGTAGTAATAATTTGATTTGAATATTTAAACAGTTTTATTTCCATTCTCAATTTTATCATGTTGAACCTCACATATATAGAGTTGCCAAGTAGCCAGAAATCAACTCGTCCGGTCGGTTAACACGTTTGCGGACACTCAAAATTTTATCGAGGTGCGAAAAGAGACACATGGCGACTCTCTTAAAGTAATCGTAATATTTAAATTTTGATTATACACGTTTTCCCCAAGTTCTAAAAATATCACATTTTATTAGTTATATACATTGAATAATAAAGCATTTACTTCGATATATAGATCAGTTCAGTTGTCGATTTTGTGGACGCTATATAGAATTGAAATCCGAAATTTGTATTATAGATTTGAATGCTATTGCATTCACGTCATATTGTGACACCATGAAAATGAATGTTATAGCATTCACGTCCGCGAATGTGTTAATTAGCTGAAGAGCCGAAAGCAAGTAAAAAGTCGAAAACCCGCGTAAAAGCCTTAATTTTCTGACAGAACATAGTAAGTACTAGTCACTTGGTAATTTAAAAAAGACTACTGGTGCGATTTTGTTTGCAAACGATCACCATACTCATATAAAAATCGACGGTTAAAAAATTTCATGAAAAAGACAAATGTCTGCTTTTAAGGGTTAAACAAAATTATAGGGCTTGAGTCACAGTTTAGATTTAAGTAAACTTTTAATCTTTTATTACAGTTTCTTTCTTTTTTTGTGACATTGTTCAACATAAACATTGTAATGACAAACTGGGGATTTAGTCACTAAATTTTGACTGCTTTACAGTTTTCACTAACACTAATTAAAATCTAATCCGACTGTCGCTGAACGTTTAATAAACCTTTAATAGTAGTGGAGTCTTATTCACATTGGCACTAAAAATAGTGAAGAGCAAAATTTAGTCATTAAATCCATAGTCTGGTAAATAGTATTGTACTTTCTTTCCTGTTTCCCTGGTTTACAATAATTGCCTCTTCCGCGAACGTACTGCTCGTCGCCTAATTTACTCAAAAATATCTACAAAATACTCACTTTGCGTGATGTTCAAAAAGAAACGATTCGATGCCTGTTCTTTTGCAAGAGAGTGACGTGGATTTACTATGTATTAGTATGACGTTTCCATACCGATTGTCTTCATTAGGTTTTGTTTTCATAACAACTCGATCACACATGTCAAGAAAAATATATCTCTATTATTTAATTCCTGTTTGAAATACACACGTTAACTTAAGGATTTATTTACATTTTCAGTAAAGTATTTTTTGTTAACCTACATTCTTTTCTGCTATCCTGTTCTGCTACAAAGGAATCCACGTGGTCTTTCTGTTTTTCGAAACGAATAGTCAGTCAATAAATTGTTCGTGTATGAACGAAGTTGTTGTCTTCTGATTAGTATAAGCCCTACGCTGTTACATTTTGTTTACATTCAATAGTTTTCCCAAAATCTTTATTTTCTCTTTCCCTGTTCTGCTACAAGAGAATCCTCGTGGTCTTTGTTCATTTCGGCTCACGAATTGTTCGTGCTCATGCTCGTTTATATTTCCATTCAAGAGTTTGTTTAGGGTGTTGAATTTTTCATAACTACTCGATCATATTTTTTAGAACAAAGGTTATCCTCCCTCCTTTTATGTTTCCCTGTTCTACTGTAAAGGAATTCGCGTAGTATTTCTGTATTTTGAAACGAATAGCTTACGAATCATTCGTGTATAAACGAGATCGAGCACATAACATCTGTATTTTGATTAGGGGTTGTTTACATTTCCATTCAATAGTTTTTTAAAGGGTGGTTGGAAGAAATATGGTTAGGTGTTCAAAATACCTACCCATATTTTTCAAAATAAATCTGTTTATTCTGTTTCCCTGTTCTGATACAAGAGATTCCATGTGGTCTTTCTGTATTTTGATTCAAATAGCTAACAAATTGTTCGTGCTTGTTTATATTTTCATTCAAAGATATTTTTAGATTGTAAAGTTTTTCATAACTCATAACCCTCTTTTCTGTTTTCCTGTTCTGGTGCAAGCGAATCCACATGTCATTTTTATATATATATTGAAACGAACAGCACACGAATCGTTTGCATATAAACGAAATTGAACTATTACTGAATTCCGAATAGTGCAAGGATTTGTTTACATCACCGTTCAATATTTTTTGAAGGGATGGTTTTTTCACAGGTATCAGATCACATTTTTCAAAAGAAATTTTTATATACGGGTTTTCTGTTTTGCTGCAAGAGAATCCACCTGGTCTTTCTTTATTATTACGAAACGAAGTTGTGAAGAATTCAGGTTATTGCTATAAGGAATTGTTTACGTCTCCTTTCAAGCGTTTTTTGAAGGGGTTGTTTTTGTTTCATAACTACCCGATCACACTTTTTTTCAAAACAAATGATATCCTATTTTATTTTCTGTTTTCCTAATCTGCTACCAGGGAATCCACGTAGTCTTTTTATTACGAAACGAATAACAAAGTTGTAAAAAATTCACTGAATGACCTAAGAGTTTGTTTACATTTCGTTCCTGTTTGAGAATATATAAATTTCTGTATACCGATTATTCGTTTACTATTATCCTTAATCGTATTAGAAAAATTCACATGGTTCATCTAAGGGTTTGTTAACATTTATTTAACTTTTTGAAACTTTCTTTGAGAGGGTTGTTTTTTCATAATAACTCAATAATACAGTTATTAAAAAAAATGTGCAGTAGGTGATGCCTTAACGAAAAGGATATATTTTCACAAATATGGGAAACTAAACTAAGATAGTCATTTGATTAATATTTTTATAGTTTATCCGATTGAGTACAAAAAGGTGAAGGTAATTGCATTAGCATTAGACCATTTATAATTATAAGCCATTAGAAGAGCGGATAGCAGATATGCAGTTCTAAAATTGTTTTTTTTTTCTCATGCTATTGGCTTTTCATTACAATCGGTCTAATGCTAATGCTATTTTTTAATGTTAATGCTTTGTAGTTCTTTACTCTACGCCAAATCATGGTAAAAAAAACGAGAAAAACAAGTCGAAACTTACCATATATTCGTTAGTCTGGCGAAGTTCATCAGATTTTGTAAAATGACACTAACCGCCATTACCAGTGCATGCCACTAGACTTAAGAATGAACGTAACTCGCTCCGTACCATAAACCCTGCTGATCCGCGTATCAGGATGAGCATCGACGCAAAAAATGGAGAGATCATCTAGAGAGCTGTGAAAATGGTTACAAAAAACTCTAGTCCACCATTAAATCACTGTTGAGCCCCACAAGGCGCAAAGGTCTCTCAGTCATCACTTTTGATGATCTCCCCACTGACAACTCAAAGAAATGTGCAAGACTATTTGCTAAAGAATTATTGAACACCCCCATCGATTGACAAAAACAGACGAGCAACCTTTAGGAAAATCGAAAAACTCGAGACGATCAATGAACGCACATGTAATGAAGTGGCCTTTGCCATCAAGAACGCTAAACCATCGAAAGCCTTAGGGAGAGATGGTATCTCGCTGGTAATGCTAAAAAACCTAGACGAACTATTTAACGTCAGAGCTCAACTTATCAGTGCACACATCAACCATACGAGATATCTGGAAGGTAGGAAGAATTATTCCGCTCTCGAAATCGGGTAAATAAGCAGATAAAGGGAAATGATGTAGGTCCATCTCGCTAGTTAAAACACTTGAGGCGTTACTCCTACCCACGCACAACATCAGCATGGTTTCAGAATTAACCACAGTACGACCTTCGCTCTAAACATAGTACAAGCACAGATAAGACATGGATTGAACCAGAAAAGACCATGTAATAGAACAGTTCTAGTTACACTTTACCTAGCTGAGGCCTTCGTCACGGTTAATCACGGTACACTCCTGCGTGATGTTTACGACTCACTGTTACCCTCCAATATCAAGCGATTGCTGGCATGCTAAATGTATAGTCGACACTCATTTGTTAAGTTCCGCAATAGTACTGCTATTTAGCTACTACATGGCTCTTATGCGGACGACTCCATAATCTTTACCACGGGCAACAACATTCCAAAACTATGTGAAGAATTGAACGCCTACTTGGTATCTATTGCGACATTTTTACGAGTTCTCAACTTGCAACTGTCAACAGATAAATCAGCTGCAACTTCACCATTTGTAACCCTTGATATAAACATCGAAGGCAAAAACATACCAACAGTGAAATACCCCAAAATACTGGGCATAACCTTCAGCAATTTCCTTACCTTCACATGCCAACAACCTACGCAATCGCTTAAGAGGGCCTATTATTGTGCTGAAAGCTCTAGCTGGGAGCACATGGGACAGGGACAAAGAGACCATTCTCACAACATATAAAGCTATTGGACGGTCAGTAGCAAAATATGCGGCGCCAATCTGGACTCCACTTATTAGCGATACGCAGTGGAAAGAGTTGCAAATATTCCAGAACTGCAACTTTACGTATCGCTACAGGCTGCCCTGCCCTTCATGACACATGAAGACCATCTACACAGTGTGGTCAACTTTTGTTTTTCAAAATCCGCTAAAATGAAGAATAAAACGCGTATTTTCTTAAAAACAGCTTTAAATTTTTTTCCTTATAAAAGTGCGAGAAAACTCAATACATTTAAACTTTTTCACTAATACAGGCACACATCTGATACTTCTAGTCAATGAAAATTTCTTCGATTTTTCGAAGATATTTTAAATAGAAAAAAAGTGCTGAGCGCTAAATCACTTTTTTCTGCGTTTTAATTTCCAAAAAGCACTAAAATCAACGGGAAAAGCGCTAAGTTGGCCACACTGCATCAACATGATGATCAAGGTCAAAGCACACAATATCCTGCTCGCAAAACAATTTCTCCTCGCGTGCCATAAAGAGGACACCCCAATACAAGCATAGCAACCACCACACTACCACCAAGGAAAATACGCAAAGACCTGACCCAGCACAACGTAGACTTGACCCGATTCATTAACTCGGCACCACTTGATAACGCAGCATATAGGACTGCACTCAACTCTCTGCATACGGAGGCGGTAAACATGGCCAAAGCTATATACGCCCCGAACATAGTAGTGAACGGGCGGCCACTACCCATAAACGACTCAGAAAAAAAGACTTCCAAGAAAAACACGTTGCACTTTTGCACACCTCAGATCCGGATGGAGCCGCATTCTTAATTGCTATATGCTCAGGATCATTGAAGACATTACGAACACTTGTTCAGACTGTGGCAGTGGCCCTCACGATACAGCTCACCTTTTGTCCTGCCTACAGCACTCAACAGACCTAACTCCTCTCTCTCTTTGAACGCATCATCCCATTGAGGCGGCCTGCTTCTTGGGCGTTGACTATAAGGGCAACAGCTGACACACATAAATAAACATATTGACAATAAATTTCTAACACTATTGTAGCTGCTACAGCAATAACCAGCGCAGTAAAAACTAAAACTGACCTCTCCGTACTATTTAATACCAAGCTTAGATTAATCTTATGGTAGAAAAAATATTTCGAGCTGCAGACAACATCTCCGGCACTATCTTTTACAAGCTGTTGCATACGGCAGAATTCACTGTATCACTAGTTCATTTTATTCATTGTATCCACTACTACTAGGTACTATTTATGAGTAATGATATAAACATGTAACCCTTAATAAAAAAAATAAAATAAAATTATAATAATAATACATTGCTAGAAGAATGAATCATCGCTATTCATTGAAAATTCCCAGACTTGTTACAATCTTTTCATTTTGTAAGTGAAAAACTTGATGTTGTATGTATTACTGAACTGTAAAATTGCTTTTATGAATGATAAAATGAAATATATGTATTTATACATATACACTTATGCATGTATCCACTACACCTTTGCTTATATTTCACCAGCTTAAATTCTAAACTTTAACATCTCTCACAGTAGTATCTGTATCTCTGATGCTGTAATCTCATCAAAAGCTATTTAACAGTCAGTTTCTTATATGATTTGTAGTTGCTGATTTTACGAGTTTCCAGCGCAATCTGTGAAAAATTTGATTTTCTCCGACACATTTACCCACAGTTTAGCTTCTCCATATGCTATTTAAGTAATATTATTAAAATGAAAAACGTTTCATATTTTGTGTGAAAAAGCTTTATTTAAAAAAAACTTATAGTGACTTTCAATTAAGATGAATGTCAAGGCATTTTGACCATGTAGGAAATTTGTGCAATGATGACATGCAGAATATAATCTTTTGCACTTGTTTGTTAACATTTTGAAGAATTTTCACTTAATAGTGTCTGTTTCGGAAGAGGAAAAAAGGAAGAGAAAATCTAATCAAAATTCTCATCAAAATTCGGGACAAAACTCAGAACAAAATTAAGTCTAAAATTCAGACTAAAACTAAATTTAAATTCAGTCCAGAAATCAGACCGAAATTTTACACAAATGCAGATCAAAATTCGGACTAAAATCATATAAAAAATTAGGCTGAATATCAGTCTGAAAAACACACGAAAAATTGAATCAAAAATAGAGTAAAATTTTCACAAAAATTCAGAAAAAACGAGGACCCAAAATTATACTAAATATCATATCAAAATTCAAGCAAAATTAAAACAAATCTTGAAACAAAAATCCTACCTGACAAATAAACTCGAAATTCATACAAAATATGAACCAAAAAGTAGGCCAAAATTTAAAGCCAAATTCAGATCAAAACTTAACAAACATTCAAATCAAAAGTAAACAGAAATTTAGACTAAAACTTAGTTCGATAAAAAATTATACTATATTTCAAACTAAAATCGAACCAAAAATCAGATCAAAACTAAGACCAAATCTCAGACTAAAAAAAGAGAAAATTCAAACGAAAAGCTCAACAAAATTAGATCAAGATCTAGAACAAACCACAGTCACAGATGCAGACCAAAAATCAGTCCCAAAATCTCATCAGAATTCTCACTAAAAACTTCAAATTAGACCAAAGAAGGGAACAATTTTTACTAAAACTCAAAAAAAAGTTCAAAATAAGTTAAGACAAAGACTCCGACCACAAATCATAATCAAAAAACAGACTCAAAATAATGAGAAAAAACACACCGAAAATCTGGTCAATGCTCTGAGTACAATTTAGACAAAATCACAGCTAAAATCCAGAGTAAAAACCAATCCAAAAATCTAATCAAAATTCAAATAAAAAGTTACGCTGAAATTCAAAATCATATCAGAACAGAATTCAATACAAATTTCAGACCAAAGTTCAAACCAAAAATCAGACTGAAATAAAGACCGAAACTCAAGCCAAAATTCAAACCAAATTCAAACTAAAATTCAGAACAAAAATTAAATTAAAACTTGACGGCTCTATTGGAAGTACTATTGGAGCTCAGTCCATTACACCTCGTAATAGAGGATGCTTTCAAGGCAGCAATTGTAAGAGCAACAAGAGATAAAAGGTTGACGGTAGTTCTATGGCGCCTTAAAACCGAAATAACCCGACGAAAGACAACTATCTCTTGGACTATCCCCAGGGCAGAATGGATAAACAATATAGTTTTGAAAAACACTTTGTTTTAAAACTTAGTAGCATAACTACACATTCAAAGAACACGTAATTAAGTGGTATACAGGTGGGTCATGAACTAAGGATGGAACTGGGGCAGAAGTATTTGGGTCGAGAATCAAAAACTCTGAGCCTATGGGGAAATATCCTAGCATATTTCAAGCTGAAATTCATGCAATCAGCATATGTGTGCAATTCAACCTAGACAGGAAGTACAAACGGCAAAATATCACTATCATGTCAGGCAGCCAGGCAGCACTATGCTCCTTTGAGATCACTTGGTGTGGGACTATTTGAGCAAGCTCAATCAACTGGGCAAGGACAATAAGTCGCTCTATGTTGGGTCCATGGACACGTAGGAACAGAGGGAGGCACACAAGCTTGCTAGAAAAGGGGCAGCGACCACATTCGTGGAACTTAAACCCTTCTATGGAGTAAGATATAGCGTAATCAATTAATAATTGCTCAGGTAGCAAGAGAAGAACAAGAGACAAGAACTCTACAAATCTTCTGGGACTGAGGCAATCCAAAGCGCTTCTAGGTAACTAAATAAGAGTAGATACGCATTCTAGGCAGATCAGACAAGATAGAGAAGAGGGATGTACAATAGATCTTGCATGTCGCGGCATAACGACAAAAACCCCTTTAACAATACAATACAAATTGAAATTTAGTTCAAAAATCATCTCAAAAATAGCGCCAAAAGTTAAACCACAATCTGACCAAAAATCACATGAAATTCAGTACGAAAATACTATCAAAAATAAAACCAAAGCACAACCCAAATGTCAGACCAAAATTCAAACAAAAACCCGAGGGAAAATAAAACTTAAAAGTAAAAAACAGTAGTTAGAAAAAGAAAATCCATGGATAGATTGACAAAATCAATACATCTAGGCCCACCTTCAAATAAAATCTACATCAAGAGTGTAAAGTTTAAAATAAATAAAAAACAAATTCTCGTCTCTAAAGTAGGTACTTCAAAGGCATAAATAAACCTCACTTCTGAGACATTTGTTAACTAAATCTAAGCATGAATAAACTAAACCCCTTATATTATTGTATTGTATTACAAATTTCCTACTCGTCTCTTTTATAAACAGAAAAATGAAAAAAGCTTTATTTCAAATAGTAAGCCGCATTTCGGTATTACACTCATTTGTGGGTGCAAGAAAACGCCGTCGTCTGAAATCGCGCAAACTAGAAGTCAAAACGATTGCTGCTACTGCTACTCGCTCACTGACAGTAACTTGAGTTCAGTTTGAAACGCTCAAGTGTATAAACAACACGCTCGCTGCGCAAGCGCTCTGAAGAAGAAAGTGAAAACAAAAAAAAGCTACAAAACAAAACGAAAAAAAAACTAAACTTAAAATTATTCAAATACGCGATTTACATTAATAAGGCGCGCATTTGAATTTGAATTATAATTACAAAAAAAAAAACCGAAACGAAACGAAAAAGTTTAAAACACGTTGAAAGTTAACAACAACAATACATAAAAAGCGCAACAAAAACAATAATAATAAAAAAAAGAAAGAAATCAATTTTTCGTCGTTGTAAAACTAATTTATTATGCAAATAAAGTAAGAATATTGAAATAAAAACGTATTTTTTGTTTTTTTTTTTTGTATTTTCGAAATTTTTTTTCTTTAATTAACAACGACATGCAACAACAACGAATAAATAAGAAACAAAAAAAAAGAAAGCTTCGCTTTGAATAAAATAAAATATTTAGTGTTAGAAATTTCAACTAAAAAAATAAAACAAAAAAAAAAAAATCAATTAAAAAGAGTTTGAGATAAGGTCACCACCATCATAAAGTGGAAGCACCAAGTGAACAAGTTGATAAACAAAAAAATACCAACATTTTTCAGACGTAATCAAGAAAAAATAAATAAAAATAAATTATTTGCGAATTAAAAATATATATAAAAAATCATACACCCAAAAAAATATACACAAAATAATTATATATTTGATTTATTTTTTTCAATTATTAAATATTTTTCTTCTTAGTCATTCATATGTCTTAAAGTTTTGTAATTTTTTTTTATTATTCACCATTAAATTTTGTGGCAGTATAAATAATTTATTTATAGTTTTACCATCGTTCTAGAAGTTAAAACAACTTGACATTGAAGATTGAAATAGAACTTAATTTCCTTTATAATTTCTCAATCTTAAATATATAATCAATGTATGTAGATTATATGAATTGTGGGTTATCCACTTCGTGTTTCCCTTAGAAATTCGGTAAAAGCTTTAGCTTACAAATTTTGAAATAAGATTAGGTAGTAAAAGAAAACCATTATTGAGGGACAACATCGGAATTAAAAAGGGTCACCTAATGGATACAATTTTAAGCTTATACCACAACGACATAGTGAAAATCTAAACAAAAATTTCTGTAATGGTTTTAGGCTTATTTAGTCAATTGGTTATTGATGCAAATAAAAACTCTTATTCCATCTGTTTACCCAACGTTTCGCTTAATTTTTAAGCATCATCAGGGGCGTCTATTTTATTTTTCAAAAAAAACATAGTAATTAATTTTTATACAAACATATACACTTTGTAAATATTTAAGCATTCATAACACACTTACTGAAAGGACTAGAAAATCGTTTTTAAAAACATAACTGATCAAAACTGAGAGATTGTGGCATGATCAGTCTTAGACTGTCATTGTACAATCATTTTGAAATAGAAACAAGACATCAAAATTCGTAGTTTCGGACTTCAGCTACTACATAAACTGAAAATAACCATTGATAGGTTAAAATGTTCCTTTGCATGAATAGACTTAAAACAGAAGTTTTATATATCGAATCAATGAGTCTCTCGAAGCATGTCTCAGAAGGTACATTTCGATAAAGAAGATGCAACACTTGACTATTATAGAATATATGGCTTTAGGCTATTATTAGTCACTGTTATATCGAGCTGGGGTCTCGCGTGCACTGAAGGTTTTCTGGCAGTGCAGGCGAGCTTTTGGCATCATTTGGGGTCTAAATCCTGCTCTAGTATATTTGTTATAAATAGCCCTTGTGAGACTTATTGTCACGTATGCCACAAACTTTTGTTAAGTCCACAGCATCCTTTCAGACTAGGCTTTAGAGAAGTGCGTGCCTGGGTATCACTGGTGCAATGTATACTACATCTGGTGATGCCCTCAACGTCTTGCTTGATTTGCTTCCTCTGGATTTTCAAATCCGTAAAGAAGTAATGAGAGCGGCCCAGAGACTCTGGCTAAATGGAGTCTGGTATGTCGAGGCGGTTATGGAGCACAGTCAGATATACCACCAGTTATCAGTAAAGTGCTTACTGACTTGAAGAAAATATAATCTCAGGTTCTCCGAACGAGATCAATGGTTAAGTCCAAAGATCGTACTCGGATAGATCTAAAACCTCAAACTGTACTGGATCTAATTGGTACTTGGACGATGAGGCCAAGCACTCTTTTGCTACTGGACGGATGGCGAGAGTCTTCCTTAAAGAGGTTTTTGCTATCCTGCACATGGTGGGCTGGAAGTGCATAAGCATCTACAGGCTGCAGTGAAGGCCCTGTCAAAATAGTATTGCAAAATACAACAAGTTATGGCTAATATTGGTTCCAGGACACTGTGATATTACAGGGAATGAACTAGCTAATGAAGGTTCTTCGTTTGCACCATGGGGTTCGGAACTTTTTTTTTTAGCATAAGCTCTAAGGAGGTCATGTGTTGGATCAACGGCTTCGTGGGTGCTGTCCAAAAAGATGGTCCGAGGATGACTCCTGCAGAACCTCTAAGTGCTGCGTGAGACAACCTTACAGGAAATCAGCGGAATTTCTTCTGAAACTGAAAAGAAAAAACCTGAGATTACAGGTGGGTGCTTTCATAGGGCACAACACATGTGGACAGCATCTGACTAACATGGTCGCCATTACCAATCAAACCTGTCAATCGTGTCTTGAAGACGACGTTACTACGTAGCATGATCTTTGTAGCTGTCCAGCGTTAGTGAGAATCCATTAAGGCTGTTAGGTAGTGATGTATTGAGTATGACTAATATTCATACTTTTCCTCTCCCTGAGCTTTTAGGACTCGTCAATGAAACTAAGAGTTCGGTATTGAGAGACCTGTTTAGGCTTTCCTTCTTATTATACTCCCTTACGATTCGTTCCTGTCTCCTGGCTCTATCCTTGGTATAGTACAATGGTCCTTGAGACAGTGATTTGATTTAGTCCATCCCACCCTCAACTCTAACATTATTATAGATAGACTTAAAATAATTCATGAAACACGCCCTAATAATCGTAAGAAAAAATGAAAAAAAAAAAACAAAATTACAATTATAAAGATTTGGGGTTCGGTATTCCTGTTATTCTCTACATGAAAGTAACTACTCCTTTAACGGAAAAGGCGTATCCTTATTAGATTACCACATTATTTTCTTTGATATATCTTCTTCTTTGCCGCATAAGCTAAAATAATTATATTAGGCTAAATTCACTAGCGAATCCAGAGGGCTTCTAATATTTTTTTTTTATGCATGACCAACGATCAAAATATATGAGAAGAAGCTTTCTATACCTAAGCTAAAGTGCAATTTAAGGTCCCAAAGATTCCCGTCCTAGTGAAATGACTACAAATTTAGTTTTATTAGAAAGATGATTATTATTCTATTCTATCACAGCTGAAAAAAACAGTCTTCAAGAGCAAAGTTAAACTTTTTTCTGATACCCGTCATTTCTATCAGAAAAGTTATGGGTGAAGTTATATCTTCGAGTACAATAGTCTAAAACAGGTCCATGCTCACATCAACTGAGCTCTTTCTATGGAAATGAGTCATGTACGGGTGAAATTTTGTGGTGCTCTTGTGGAAGCATGCTACTGTTTTTCCAACGCTAGTCTAAGAGTTAAATGTCAAACAAAAAGACAGTCTTTTCCAAGTTCTCGTCGGTGTTATGGATGAATACTGCTCTTATTTGTTCTTCTTCCTCACTTATTTGCTCTTTCTTCTCTTACAGAAATGAGTCTGTATGTGTGCTTATTTTTGATATGAGAGATTGAGATTATACTTCCAAGAAGTGTTCTCATTACTTTTATTCCGCTGACATTACTTTATTTACTCACGAGAAATAAAGTTTCAAGAAGCCAAGAGAGAGTAGAGTAATGTCGATATGATTTCTTGTCTAAATTATTTCTTATCTGTATTTTTTCTTGTCTGGGTGGGCATTGTTTTTCTAGATTATGTCTTTCGGTATTTGGAGTTGCATTCAAGAATTTTGACAACTTAAGTAGATCGATTGCAAATATCGATATTAGTTCATCATTCAATATAAATAATTTATAAATTTTTGCAAGTTAATTTTTCTCGCTTTGACTAATTTTACACAAAAAATAAAAATAGAATTTTATAAAATGAAACCTTCAGACATGCTATTACTGAATACAGAAATTTCCTTGACTCGATTTCGTTCAAAAATACACTTAGATCACTTCTATACTCCAAGCTATTGCCTACAATATCCCCATAAATAATAAAGTATTTCCTAGAATTATTTAATTCAACATAAAATAAAATATTGTCACGCAAAAAGATAAAAATGTGAGAATATCTAAGAATAAATATGCAGTTACATACTTATTTTGATTTCCGTAACGTTTTTTTTTCACAAAATAAGAAAATCCCTTTACAATAAAAAAATCCTCTTTCTTTCCTTGCCTCCCTCACATCCTTCCGCCCTCATGAAAATTCATACCTACTAACAGCAGTACCACCAAAAAAAAAGTACCTTTTACTTCATACACTTGTCAAAGTATCTGTGAGATAGGAATACAGTTAGATAGGAGAGTTTGCTCATTACTTAAGCATGTTCGTACATTGTCGCCGATTTTCGTTTTTTCATTAACAAAGGCAATAATAAGAGTAACAAAAACAACAACAGCGACAATATCGCGGTGCCAATAACAACTTGCAAAATAAGTACACAAACCAATAAAAAAGAAAAATAAAAAATGAAGAAATACGTTAATAAAAGTAGTAATAATAAAAATAATAATAGCAGAAATTATCAAAATCGATATTGTGTATACGAGTGTGCAAGAGCGCGTGTGTGTGTTTGTGTATGACAATCTTTTTCTATATGTTTGTTTGTATGTATATATGTATGTAGCTATGAGAGTTAATAAGAGTATGTGAATGTGCTTTTCTTTTTATATCACCTCTCTAGTTATACTATTACTGCTGTTTTTGTTGTAATTTATATACATATATTTTCTTTATTATTATTTGTTCTTTTTTTTCGTATGTGTTTGTGCTGTTTTTGCATTTATTGTGATTGTTATATGCCGATGTGGTCGTTGTTGTTGTCGGTGTTGTCGCTGTTTTAGCTCATTTGTGGCTCACAAACGGGACTTTGTTAACAAATTTCAGTTACTTTTCTGCTGCGTACCGCTTTGGTGTCTTTTTAATTTTTCACACATTCTTGCAATTGTTGTATTCTTGTATCCCGCAAAGAGAAAAATAAGTAGAATTCAGACTCTTACACTCCCACCATAACCAATCAAAAGTAGCAGCAACAACAAGAGCAAGCAACAACGTTATTACGCTAAATTTACGCAGTGTAATTATAAATTTAATTTTAAAATTAATTTCATGTTTTTTTTTTGTAATATTTTTCTATGTAATATTAAGCACAAAATTTTTTCTGTAATTTGTTCGTAATTTTTTGTTTTTTTATTGGTGACTTTGACTTTTATTGCAGTATTTTTTTTCAGTGTTATTACGGCGTATTTTGTAATCGTATTAAAATTTTTACCAAAAAATTTCCGTTAATAATTTAAGTGTAACAAATAACCAAAAATTTATTACGCGATTTTAAAAAATGATTTTATAAAAATTATTAATCATTACCTACACATATATTTTTAATTTTCGTAAAAATTTGTATTAATCTACAGCGTAAAAAATAAATTTTAATTGCAGTTACATTTGAGTATCTCTCAAACTCGTCGAGGTTAACGTAATTTCGTTTGATTACAAATATAAAAATTTTGTGGATATTAAATCTTTTTTAACGAGGTAAGTGTCCAAATTAACTTTGAAACAATTAATTAAGCAATTAATTATATTAATTAATAAGTAGCTATTTTAAGACATTGCCAGACATGTGTTTGAATTGTATTTAATAAGTTAAGCTGAAACTGAATTGCAAATTCAAAGCTCTATATGGCACAGTAGTTCCTGGTTAAACTGAGAAAATAAAAAGGGGGAAATGAAGGGAATTAAGTAAATTTTGTCGAAAAACTGACTAAAATTTATTTGAAACAGTATTTTGAAATAATCTGCTGAACAACCTAAAATTTTCTTTATATCTGGAAACTCACATTTAAAGTGTGCATAATTCGTCGTTGAATCTAGTGGTGTTCTAAGCGATTACAAAAAAATATGTACTCAAAATCATGTAATCTAAAAAGTCGACGAACTATGACAGAAATTTATAGGAGTTCATATGACAACGTGGAAACTACTGTTAACTTCTGATGCAAATGCAATAAATAAAGCAAATGAAAGGTGGTCGTTACAAGAGTCACAGTGAATTTACTTTAGTAGCACAGTGAATATAAGACTGAGTCTTCCATATACATAAGTATCACTACAAGTCTTATAGAAAAATAGGAAACTGCAACTCATCTTCTGTGTAAATGCTCAGCTTTAATACACATATGAAAGAAGCACCTAAACATCTTCTTCGTCTTCGATGGCCTAAAAAACTTAACTTTTATTCAGATTAGACACTTACTTAGCTTCCTAAAAACCACTCAATAGTTCAAATGGCCTACAGTAAAAGGATAGGATCTTACATCCATGATCTTGCCTTCACATGGTATCACAATGAGTCTTTTTGGCCTAAATATGCTGACACTTAATATACATAAATCAAGGAAGGCATGAATGTGAGGTACCTTGGGCGAGCTTCGAGTTCCCTACCTGACTTCAGACCCGTGTTGGTCGATGGTCTTGCATTTTTTTATACCCAAATACCAGAGTAGTAACTTCTCATGCAGTTTGTTGATACTGAATCCGAATCTAGTCATAATAAAGAAATTATAACCTAAAAGTGCAAAAATTCGTATTTTTTTACCAATCTATTAAGATAGTGATCAATTTCGAATCACTTTCGGTTTGCTTCAAATTGTATGGCAAATGACTACTCTGGTTCTAGGGTCTGGCAAAACTACGAATTTCGCAAAAAAAAGGCAAATTAAAAAAATTACAGATTCTAACTACCCTTATTAAAAATATTTTTAAATTGTATGAAGATTTGGTTCTCTCCGGATTTTTAAGAAATGCTTCTTAAAAATCAGGATAATTACGATTTGCTTTCTTTTTTTTTAAATGCTTCTGTAGATGCTTCTGAGTTGGATGGCTGTTTCAGATTCAAACTCATTAGTTTAGAAAGTGTCCTATAAATAAATGCTTTCTCTCTCGTTTGACTTTCTGCGTTCCACTCTAGTGACCACTAGATGCTTTTTTAGAGTAAACTGTTCTGAACAATTTAAGATAATTTATAAATATATTAGAAAAACTAAAAGAAAAACATTTGCTATATTCTGAAATCAGTTTAGAAAACATTTAGAATATGCTGAAATAAATGCAGAATGCTCTGAAATATTTTTGAATATCGATTTAGATATTCTGAAGTAGTTTTGGTAGGTAATATTAATTTTAAGTAGAAGAAAACAAATTTGGAACATACTCAAATACATTTATAAATTACTATAGTATTTTTAAAATGTTCTGAAATCAATTTAAAATACATTTGAAATATGCTGAAATCAATTTAAAAGACTTTGCTATCAATAACAAATATTCAGAAATTGATATTAAATATTCTAAAATTAAATTAAAAAAAAAAAAAAACAAATGTATAATATATTTGAATATTCTAAAGCTAATTCTAAAAAAAAAAACATTTACTATTTATATTCTAAAATCAATCTGAAAAATTCCGAAAAACATTTGGAATATGCTGAAACCATACATACACGACCTAGAATTGATACAAAATTATCAAAAAATATTCTTTTGAAGTCTGGTAACTCTAGGTAAATGACAGAATTTTAAGGTGACTTCTAGTAGCCTAAGATAGTTTAATATTTTAACTAACCATTCCTATTTTCTCGATATCTCTGATCCAAACTTTCAAGCGATCTTATATTTTCATAGGTATTTTTCAACCCATTAGTTGGAAATCGTTAATTCAATTTATATATTTTTTAGCATATAAGTAAATTATTCTGTAATATATTTACAATATTCTTAATTCTATTTGAAACATTCTCAAGTTCATTTGGTAATTTTAAAATCAATTTCAAATATTTGATGATCAATTTTAATTCAATTTGGAATGATTTCGAATTTTTTGGAGTATTCGAAAATTAATTTAAAATATTTGGAATGAGACTGGTAACTTTGAAATATATTTGGATTATTCTAAATTCAATTTTGAACAAATATTCTGAAGTATATTTAACTTTATATATTATTAACTTTGAACCCAAGAATTCTGAAATTCTTTTTAAAATAAGTACCCAGTTCTTCATGTATGGGACAACATCCCATGGACAGCTTAGATAGAGATTTTCGCGAGGTATATAAACCAATGAATCCAATAGAAATTCTATTAATCCTTAACTACACATATACAAATGATGTACGTTTGTAATTCACGAATAAAAGTAGAGCTAATAAGATTAGCTGCGTTTTATTCGCCAGCTAGTTTAACATGTGCGAATACAACGACCAAGTTGTTAAGTCTCTTCTTCGTTATATTGTTATACATAATGAAACTGCTCAGTAGCTAGAGGTGAAACATTTTAATGGATCCCGGTCATTGCGGTTAATCGTGGGCATTATACGTGTTATCTCTGTGGCTTATGCATAACTAGAAACAAGTGGCGAATAAAACGCAGCTATTGTCATTAATTTGTGTAGTGATTATTGTATGTATATTAGTTGTTTCAACTTTTTAATTTAATTTTATTTAATTAATTTGGTTAATATAAAATGGAATTGGATTAATCATTTAACAATAAACTTAATTCGCTTATTGTTAAATTTACAAGCAACGATGTATGGTAGCGATGATGGATGTAAATAAACCACACCTGATTTTCAATATGGGTGACGTGTTTCAATATCTACAATACATGTATTTATATGAGTCAATTTATAAAATAAGGTCATCTTACAATATAGGTACATTTCCACACAATTCCTTTTTTAAATCTTATATTAGAAACAACAATACGATTTTTCAAAACTCAACCGTTTAATTTGAATTTCTACACTCAGAGAAAAATATACCAAAATGCGAACTCTAACGTTTTAATCTAGTTTAAACTATTTTAAATATACATAATTGTGCGAGTCGTAAAAAACTAACTATTTTTCATCACTGGGCAACTAGTATTGCAAATTATTTCTATAGAATTTAATACAAAAACATAATATGCTTCTAAAATGAATTGCGACAAAAAAAAAAAAAAAAAAAAAAAAAAAAGGAAGGAAATTCTTTTAACTTGAGAAAGAAAAAATGTCAACAAATAAATTATAAAATCAACAAATTAGGAAATCATTATATGATGATGATAATATTAAATGACGACAATAATGTTGGGTATAGAAAAGATGATAATTTGAAGTGTTGATAAGAAATTAACTTGGGCATGTGATGCTCAAAGAATTTTAATAGAAATATTTTTTTTTTCTTTTTTTTTTTTTGAGGGATGAGAAAAATAAATTTGATGAAAATATATTTTCCCAATATTAAATAACAACAAACGTAGAGGAAAAAGTAAAAGTGCGGTAATTATATGTAAAGCCGCAGATATAAATTTAATATTTTAAACTGATTTTTTGTTTTTGTTTTTTTATAAAATTAATAACTTTTGGATTTTTTTTCTTTTTTGTGTGATTTAATATTTCTCATGTCTTCCATTGGCATTAGTTTTTGTGGTTTTGATTTATCACAAATGAAATTATAAACAGAAAAAAAAAAAAAAAAAAAAATATAAAATGAAATATGAAAAAAAAGAAATGAAATGAAATGCATTTTTTGTTTGTTGCCTTTACATCTATTAATCAGTTGGAAAAGTTAAAGGTTTATTAACAATCAACCAAGCAACTTCATCTGTTTAAATATAACATCACAACGCAACCTTCCCACTAATTTACTTCATTAGTTACAAACTAATGTTGATAAATGCAAAGAAAGAAAGAAACAAACAAACAAAAAACTAAAAAAAAAAAAAAATAAAGGATGATCATTTAAAAATAGTTTTAGGTTTTTGTTTAGTTTTACGAAAATGTTAAACACAGTTAGATGAACGATAAAATTGTAAAACTTGTACGCTTTCTAAATTAAGAAATTCAGTACTGAATTATCAGTGGTTTTCAATGCTTCCAAGAGCTTGGTTTTTTCATGTGGAAGATGGATGTTTTTAAATTAAAAAAAAAAAAATCGCCACTGATTTCAGAGGTAAGAAATACCAGAAAACATTAATATCAGCCCTTCGTCAATGTTTTCAAAATACTGTAAGGTTTAGTACCTGTCCTGTTGGCCCTGAACAGCCACTTCATTTCCTGCTACTTTATTCCTTTTCCAAATCAGTATTGAGAGAAGACATGGAAAATTTTTCAAAAATTTTTTTTTTAAATATGATTGAAGTCACCTTGGTTGCCTGGTGATTGAGTGCTAGACTGGAGTTCCTGCTGCCTCAGGTTCGTTTCCCAGATGGGAAGTAAATGCTTTAAATGTCTGTAAGGATTGTTCTAATAAAATGCGTCACTTCGGTGGCTTTAGTGCTTAAAAATGATTAACTGGATAACCAGTTAAACGGGTTCGATTCTCAAGTAGAGAATTCAGTCCACTTTAAAAAACAAATATGATTGAAGTCTAATAAAGAATACCAAACTTTAGGGTTGAATTTTTCTTTTATATAAATTCGATTAAAGTTTTCGACAAGTAAATGGAAAAGTTGGTCGTTCATATTATGCTCTTTATAAAAAATAATTCAGGCAGTTTTTTTTCAAAAAATTGTCTAGTGCCTAGCAGATCACTTTTTTATTCTACATAGGGTAATTCCGGGAGAGAAGAAACCCCTTTTTTTCAAATCATCAAAACTTTAAAGGGGAGAGAGGGAATATTGCAGGTGAGATCTAATGCCTTTGGTGTCAAATACCTATTAAAATCCCCACTGGTTTCGGTTGAGTGAGAACCACCTCTTAATTATACCGTTCATTTTCATTGAGGGAGAGTAATTATGTGCAATAAGCGAATCAAAATCGCTTCTCGTTTTATTTGGAGAATGGCTCAATAATAAGTTTATAGCAGCGCTACAAAAAAAAAAAAAAAAACGACCGTATATTTTGTTTTTGTATGCAAGGTTGGAAATTCCATTATTCTATCAAATTCATAACAAAACAGCTGATTTATTTTGCTCTCATATTTTTTTGCTTGATTTATTGGACATAAGAATTAGACGAATAAAACGGGAAGAAGAAGAGAGCTATGCTAGTGACATAACCTTATTATTGAGCCATGATTGGAAGGACACTAAAGTCCTCTCAATGTAATTCAATTGGTCATATTAAATCACTGCTTGTTTCCTTAGAGTGAAACTAAAATCCTCGAATTATGCGAGTTTATTCTTCATCTCTAAACTTCTTGATCACGCGTCTGATTCAGACGTTGTCGTCCGATATCTCGTAAATTGGAAGAGATATCTATAATGCTTGGTTTCCACTATGTTATATCCCTGTCAAAGAGAGAGAAAGAACTAACTGGCAAATTTGATTGAACCAGGCATAATATTCTTAAGGAAACACGTCCGTTTTACTGCTGTGCTTAATACCAAGTAACTTTATTATGTTCTCTTGTATGTGACATTTAGTTGACGGCAACATAAAGTTGGCACCGATACTACAATATCGATTTATTTTCTCTTGCAAAAGAGTTTATTTTGCCTTAATCTGCCCGAATACAGTGTAGGATCAAGGGTCACAGGAGCTAAAATCTTGACTGATTTGACTGTCGCCTGATGTCTCGTAAACCGAGCGAAATATTGACTTCTCTTTTATATGGAAAAATGTGTTTATTTTGCTCTACTGAATCAACTTTTCAGGTTTGCAAATTCAAGTCTTTGATTGAAACTTATTCTCCATTGATGCATACTGGCCCGAAAATAATGCATAGTACCTTCGGTTCAAAAATCCCTAGTAGCTCTGTATTCGCCGTTATCACCGTCCATGCTTTCACGCCATATGTAACTACGAGGATAATTACGGTCTTTTAGAGCTGTAATCTGGTTTTGCGGGCTGTTTCTCTCAATCTTATTACCTTGCTTAAGTCAAATAAGTAGCGATTGACAAGCATTATTTAACGCTTTATTTCAATGGTTGTTATCGAAATTAACGCACGATTTCAAATACATTTCATTTACTACCTCAAAGTTTTACGACTTAATGGTGACATTTTGGCCTAGTCAATGCTGTGTGTTGGTGCCCCCACGGTAGATCATGTATTTGGTCTTGCCCTCATTTATCTTGAGTCCCAGTTTCCGCTTCGTACTTCAGCCCTCTAAAAATCTCTCTAATTCGTTGCTAATCACATGCTACTATATCTATGCCATCTGCATATGTAAGAAGCTGTTGTAATCGCTGAAAAATTGTGCCACTGGTGTATACAGCAGCAACGCGGATAATCTTTTCAAGACATAGAGTAGCCAGACGGCGCAGGGTGAGTTCGTTAGTGTCATTCTACACAGCCTGATGAGTTTGGTTGGAATTTCTATGGAAGCCATATCACTGAAGAGTTCTTCTCTCTTGACACTATCATATGCTTGTTTAAATTCAATGAACAAATGGTAAGCATTGACTTGGTGCCCTCAGCCTTTCTCCAAGATTAGACGGAGTGTGAATATTTAGTCTGTGGTTGATTTACCTGCTACCTGAATAATGCTGCTCATAAACGGTCACATAGAATGGAAGTAATGGTCATATACGCAGCAGTAAGAATGCTGATGCCTCTGTAGTTTTCGCATTAGGCTTCGGTTTCTTTTAATTTCTCTCAAGATTCGGTAGGGCCTGCATGAAAAACACTTTGATGGCTTCAAAGATCTATTTATGAAATATAAAATTATCAATAGGGTTTCATACATGAACTATGAAAAATCATTAACGCTTCGATTTGCCTGTCATATTTATCTAAACAGTTAATAATTTGCTACCGGCTTACGTTTTCCTATTCAGACTTGGAAAATTTGTATGAAAAATATTACAATAAAATAAAGTCTTCAAAGTTTTTGTAATATTTTTCTAATCGAAATTTTGCATGTTGATTAAAGTTGAACTTTTGAGAAAAGCAATAACAAAATACTATACCAAAAAGACATAACTTTATTGAGAAGCGGTCGATAAGATAAGGTAATAATCGGTAATTTAGCCTTTGTGTAAAAGCTACTACATTTTTTAAAATAGCCCTCAAATTCACATTACATCTTCCACCTCTACAATTAATTTTAAATAAATATTTGCATATAGTTTGGTAATGTTTTCGTATATTTCTTTTATAATTGTATTGTAATCTGCGGTTTTTTTCTTGTATTTCTTTTTTAATTTTCTGAGTCTGAGTGCTTTGAACTCATTAACACGCTGGTTCAGCTACTGCGATAGGTTAATGTATTTCATCTTCTTCTCATTTTTCTTTTCACACAGAAAAAAAATTTCACTTTCTTTTACGTATTCTGTGAGATTTTTTATTTTTGGAATTTTTGTTTTCTGTTCGTCTTTTCTTTTGTTTTTTTTTTCTTTTTTTTACTTTATTATTACTTAAGCTTTTAATCATGTGATTGAGTAATACAAATTCTGGTACTTCCACCAAAAGATATCAGCAAGCGCCATAACCTTATCATTGTTTTTTATAGAGTAGTTCTTACTGACGTACTTGCAATATAAATTTAAATTTTTAATAAACTCTTCTATATAGTTTTTATATTTTTTTGTTTTAATCTAATCTAACTACTATAAAATATCACTTATATCTGAGTTTTTTTTTTTTAATCGGTCATAAATAAAAAATACCATAAATTTGTTTATTGTCATTTAAAACTACGAGTATTTTTTTTTTTAGCAAAAATTTATTTATTTAGTTGGCGGTTTGTTAACTTATGGGTATTTGTATGTATGTATGTAAGTTTTAAAATATGTATGTTAGCTGGGGAAAGGTATATAAATTTTAATGCTAACACTGTCTTCATTATACAATAAATAAATGGAGAAATTTGATTTATAAAATTGTTGATAAAACTTGAGCTGTTTAGGGGAATTATTTTTTAGTTAGTTATTTGAAAGAGAAATTATTATTAGCAAATGCATTATAACTTAATACCACACCTTTTCCAGTTTAAAAATAGTAAGCGCCATATTTTCTAATCACGAAGCGTTGGTTTGAAATCAGAATAGTTATTTCAAAATTGTCATTGTCTTACAAATCAGAATAGTCATTTCAAAATAGTGTATAATCGTTTCAAAATCAGAAATCATCAATTTGAATTCAGAATAGTCATTTCAAAATCAGAAAGCGTCATTTCAAAATCAGAATAATGGTTTCAAAATCGGAATAGTCGTTTCAAAATCACAAAGTGTCGTTTTAGAAACAGAATACTATTTCTTAAATCAGGACAGCGTCAATTTGAATTCAGAATACGAATATTAAAATTATAATAGTCATTTCAACTTGGAATAGTCATTTTTAAATCAGAATAGTAATTTAAATAATATAAATAAATAAATAAAACCGGAAACCCTTATTTTAAAATCGGAATAGTCATATAAAAATTAGAATAGTCATTTTAAAATCAGTTTAATCTTTTTTAAATTATAATAATCATTTAACAATCAGAAAGCATAAATTTGAATTCAGAATAGTAATTTTAAACATATAATAATAAATTTAAGTTCAGAAAAGTTATTTTAACTTGGACAGCCATTTTAAAATCAGAATAGTCATATAAAAATCAAAATAGTCATTTTACAATCAGTTTAGTCTTTTTCAAATTAGAATTGTCATTTTAAAATCAGAGAACGTCAATTTGAATTCAGAATTGTTGTCTCACGCAAATAAAATAATTTAATTTTATGTTTTTAGTAAGTTATTTATTTTAACAGTAGTATAACGATGTGTGTCGAATCGAATGCCTAGAATGCTGTCATGGCAGACTAAAATGCTATCATGGCGGACCAAAATGCTGTCATGGTGGACTAAAATGCTGTCATGGTGGACCAAAATTATGTCATGGCGAATCAAAATGCTGTCATGGCCAAAATCATCCACCCCAATGACAGCTACAGAGTCGTACTTTACAGGGTTACCAGAGTTTCAGCTTACAGAATAGTAATTTTAAATATACTTATAATAAATTTGAATATTCAAAATAGTTATTTCAACTTGGAATTTAAAATCATTTTAAAATCAGAATAGTCATTTGAAACTTAAAAAGCGTCAGTTTGAATTTATATTAGTCATTAAAAATTTTAACTTAATGGAAGGAATACAAGAACTTGAGTATCTCCATTGGCTAAAGTTTTCAAAATCATAGTGTTCGAAACATGTTTTGACTACATAATATTTCTTTTATAGATATTTGCATTTCTTTCAATTATATAATTGTTTTTATTCCTTTTACTTTTTTTTTATTAAAAGTAGGTATCTCAAGTGTGCTATCGTTATCATTGTCTAAAAATAAATGTACTTTGAACGAAGTCAGAATAATTATTCTTAATACAATTGTGCTCCATAATAAGTATGATTACATAATTTGCAATAAATTTTATTATTTATTAAATGCAATTGAATAGTATAATCTAGTAAATCAATTAAAACATTATAAAAAAATTATATTTGTATATTATATTGATTAAAATAGGTTGAAAAATACCGGTATTCCAAAAAAGCTCCAATAAGGCGGAACAAAAATATCAGTGTGAAAAAATCAATTCTCCAACTATTCAGAAATCAGATAAACTCGAAAGTCGAATAAAAACCTGTTGCGTATTTTTCATTATAAACCCCAAAATGTTGAAAGTTTTTGAAAAATTTAGCAGTTTCCATAGTTTTTTTTTATTAATTAAACTACAATAATTATTCAAGAACTTTCAATATTTTGGGTTCTTACACAGTGTAAGGATCTGAGTATTTATAAGAAAATTATCTTACACGAATCCATTAAATTATTGTGTCATTGTTTAGATAATTGGTTTGATTAAATGTACTAACAACTTCAAGTTCTAAGTGACTCCAATTGACTTCAAGTGATTCCAAGTGACTTCAATTGACTTCAAAACCCCAGTTGACTCCAAAAGATTTCAAGTGACTCCAATTGACTTCAAATTCCAATTGACTCTAAGTGACTAAGTGTGACTCCCAGGGTATTCAAGTGATTCCAAGGATATTCAAGTGATTCCAAGGATATTCAAGTGACTCAAAGCATTCATGATTTTAGAGTCATAAAATTTGCATTCCCATGATTTCAAAAAAAAAAAAAATTTGCATTCCCTTAACTCCTAAAAAAGACTTTTCTAAATGAATAACTAATCGGCGACTCCAAAAAATACTTCTAACTGCATTTTTTATTCTGCAGTCAAATATGTTATTCCATAAATGCAATCATGAATTGTCGGTTATTAACTGTAACTTCAAGGTATTGCAATTAATTTGAATGGATTCTTTTACAATCCAAATAAATTTTTCCTATTTCCTACCGGATTTATTCGGTTGAACATCGTACGAATTAATTTTTTACAGTGGTATATGCATTATACATGCAATTCATTTGTTTTCGAAATAGTTGGTATTTCTAATTTTGCGGAGTGAAAAAATATTCCATGCCATGCTTTCAATTGAACTATTATACTGATCTATTAAAATCCCTACTCGTTTCTGTTGATTGAGAATCACCTCGTAATTATACGCAATTGATGGTATAATAGCCGTTCCCTTTTATTGAGTGAGAGTAATTATGTTTAGTAAACCAATCAAAATAAACAAAATCGTTTTTATTCTAGAAGAGTAAAATCCTCTTAATGTAATTCAATTGAAAATTTAAAAAGGTTGTAGTTCTGCCTGCTTTTTTTTCATTTCTACATAAATTATCATCAAAATTATCAAAATAAAAATAACTGCTCGTTTTTACAGTGTGAAAATAAAATCGTCAAACTATTATGCGCAATTGGACCAATTAAGATCACTGATCGTTTCCATTGAGTAAGAGTAAAATTCTAATCAGAATCGATACTCGTTTCCATTGGCCGAGAGTGAAATCCTCTCAATTATGGGCAATAACTATTACCAATCAACTGCAGCCTTGAGGGAAAGGAGCACTGCAATTTGTAGGAAAATTCATCTTAGAAAATGAAGAAAGTGCAGTGCGCCTATGGCGAACCCTACTTAGGGATAAAGCCGAAATGCACTCACATAATCTTTCCCTAAGTGAGTTCGGTCATCCCAAATATAACTTCAGACACCAATGCAAGATAACATTCCCAGACAGGGTTAACTGGGAACAGAAAAAACCTCCATCTACGTATAACTCTCATGTCTGTTGCCTAATGGCTCTAAAATGGATGATGGTGTTGGCGCAGGGGCTTATAGGGAAAGACCAAAAAGACACATATTTTCCAGTATGGGTCAAGAAAACTCAGTTTTTCAGGCCGAAATACATGTAACAGAGCTCTGCCTTCGAGAAGAGTTAGACAGTGACACTATTAATAGCCTCATATTTATCCAGTCTGATAGTAAAGCCTCATTATAAGTACTTAATGCTTTTAAAATTAAGTCAAAATTAGTCTGGGACTGCATGCAACTACTGAATAGATTAGCTACCAGCAACAAAGTTCATCTAATATGGATGGCAGGTTATAGTGGGCATATTGGGAACAAACAGGCAGATGAGCTTGCTAGAAAAAGAGCTGAAAGCAAATTTACTGGATCAGAATCATTCTGCGGGCTGCCATGGAGTTCAACAAAGCACAACCTCAATAAATGGCTTGAAGCAAATCGTAGCAATACTGGATGGAAACAAAAGGTATAAGAGTACTAAAAGCCTTCATGCCAAATATATCTAGAAAGAGAATTATAGATATTTTTGGATTAACAAAAACAGGTATTCGCATTGTCTCAGGTTTGTTAACTGGACCTTGTAGAGTAAACAAGCACCTAGTCAGAATGACTTATGTAGATTATGTCACGAAAAAAATTATTGTTCCACTGTAAATTGTCTAATTTGGACCCGTCTTCGTTACTTAGGAACCGTCTGAAATTGTAGACAAATACCCCAAGAATGTCTTAGAATTCCTAACGAATACAAGACTCGGGGATGATTTATAATATAAAGACCTCGGTGACTAGTTCCCAATCAAAATCGACGTTAGTATCCACTGAGTAAAAGAAAAATTGTTGTTTTTTATGCGCAATTAGCGAATTAACAAATCCCATCATTTCATTAAAAGATAGTAAAATCTTCTCAAATATATGCAATTTATTAATCATAATTGGCACTCGTTTTCAAATGACCAATCAAAATCGTTGCTCGATTTTTCATTGATTGAGAGCTTAAACCTCTCAATCAAAATGACCAATCAAAGTCGTTGTTCATTTCCACTGAGTGAATCCTCTCAATTATGCGCTATTGACCAATCAAAATCACTGCTCGTTTCCATTAACTTTGAATATTTGATTAATGCTTGCAGTTTAGAGCTCACTGCTTAATTAAAATTTCTAATAAAAATAAAAACACAAAATTTTCTAAAATATTTTGCGTAATTTTCTATATTGTTGAAAATTTCCTTAATTAAAATGTTTTGAAGTATCATATCTATATTTTTTCGTTTTTTCTTCAACTTATCTTCATCTTTCTGTTTGCATATACAAACATACGCTTTTAATTTTCAATAGCGCTACACTAAAGTAAATTTGCGCTAGCTAACTATTTTTTTTTTCCTCCTTTTCACACAAAAATATAGCTCAAAGAGAGCGTGAGTTTTTTTTTTTTTTTGTACAATGGCTAAAACATTTGCTTTTTAACACATACAAATTTTGTTGTATTCCCAAGTAATTGTTTACTTAACGCGTTAGTAGAGCGCCACGAGGAGAACCAGATAAAGGGAGTGTAGGTATTAACCTTGAAACCGTTTTTTGTTGCTATTGTTATTATTATTTACTGTGTTTTTTTGTTTAAGTGTTTATGCATAAAAAAAATATATATATTTAAAAGTAAAGTAAAAAATAAGTTAAAAGAGAAATAAGTTAAAAAAAAAAAAAAACGAACTTAAAGTTTTTTTTTACGGTCTAATCTTAAAAGTATTTGTGACGTGTTACTGTAGCAAATATGTATCACGTATATACACAAAGAAAAATATTAATACTAAATACATATAATAAATTTTATTATATGCATAGTAGCTATGCAGTATTTTTTACAGTGCATTGCAGCTTAACACTTTTCGTTGTCAGTCAACGACGTTGGCAATTGGCAATGTTGTTGTTATCTTATTATATATACCTATGTATTATTGAAATATTATTTTTATTTAACAAACAATAAATTACCTACTTTACAAATAAATAAATAAATAGTTAACAAATTTCATTTTTGTTGGTATTTAATATTTTTTGTTATTTTTTTTTTTTTTTGTGGTGTTTTTGTTTTGATGTTGATGATAAATTGGTATGTAGTACGTTGAAACTCCATGGGAATTTCATTTCAAGTTAATACAGTAATTCAACGAGTATGTGCTAGCAATAATGCAATTCTATTGTACTCTCATAATATGCAAAATGCTGTTGATGTGTGTTGTTGTGGTATAGGAATTTCAAAAAACAACAACAAAAACAACTATGTTTAATGTTTAATATGTCCAACAGCAAAAAAAGCAAAACAATAAAAATATACAGGTACAAAAATGTTTATATTAGCATAGCATAAAATTGAGGGGAAAGTTGTTGTTGCTGTTGTTGTTGATATTTGCTCATAAGGAAGTCAGTATGATAGTATATCTACCTACTTTTTTTATAAGGTATGTTTAAATGTCTGTCTACCTGGTATGGTGAGGGCGCGAATTATAAAATGGAAATTTAATAGCTATAAAATACATACATACGAGTATATTTGCCATATGAGTCATACTCATGTTATTTTGGTAATTTACACTGAAAAATTCTGAGTATGAAGTATGCTAAATAAAAAAAAATTTTGTGTTAACATAATTTTTAAGCCCAAAAATTTAACTCAGACTGAATTAGGCTTGGCAATTTAATTAACAGAGCCTTTAATACGTATATATCGAGCTGATCTTAATACTTTTTACTGGTGTAGCCACGACAGAATCTACTGAAAACTATTTATAATTGCTGTTTTATATGCAGAATTCCTTAATATCCACTCGCCCCGCCCCCACTCTCTCCTTCTAGGATCGACTACTGATACCTTTTAGATTAGATTTGAGAGTGAGCTAGGCTAAACAAAAGCATTCAACCTCAAGAACCATGGTACCATACCCAAGACAGAGCCAGTAAGTAGAAAAAAGTCGAAAGACAGGAAATATTGGTAAGGGTATAAAAGGAAAGAAGAAAAGTCTAAGGTCTCTCAACCTCAACTACTTTTTTTCAGTGATGAACCTTAGAAGCTCAAGAAGAAGAAAAGTGAATATTATTCATACTCAAGACATCACTACCTAACAGCTTTACTTTGGCTTTCGTAAAGAGATAATGTTCAGTATCGAGGTCTTCCATCCAATATCGGTAGGTCGGATCAGTGATTATGCCCATGTCCACATGTGTTATGCCCGACGATGATGACACCTACCAGTAATTTCAGGTCTTCCCTTCTCAATTTCAGAAGAAATTCAGCTAATTTCCTGTCGTGTTGTCTCACGAAGCTATTTTGTTATTGTGCAGGAACCAAGCTCGTACCATCTTCTGTCAATAGAACCTGCGAAGCCGTTGATCCAACGCATGACTTCCTCAAAATTGATGCCGAAAAAAAGTTCCGGGCGTCATGGTGAAATTACCGAACTTTTGTTCGCCAGTTTGTCGATCAATTCAGTTCATGTAATACTGCAGTGTCCTGGAACCCGTATAAGGCATAACTTACAATCGTTGACCAATTTCGAAGAGCTGACAGGGTTAACTTGGCTATCACTGCAAACGCCTATCCACTTCCCACACCATCTTAACCTCCGTTAAGAAAACTGTCGTTATCTTTCCAGTGTCAAAAGAGTACCTGGTTTCTTAATCCAACTACCAACCTGATCTAGTTTTACTTGAAGTTTTAGATCCGTCAGTATAGAAGACATGACGGAGACCCTGAAGTATGACCTCTGGACTTAACCATTGAACTCATTCCGGGAATCTGACCTCCTATCTGTTATATCTGATTGTGACCCGTATCTACTTTGTCATGCCAGAATCCGTATAAGCTGAGTCTCTAAGTCGCTTTCATCGCCTCCATTAAGTACCAGAGAGCATCACCAGATGTTGTACACATTGCACTAGTGATACCCACTTCTATGAAATCTGCTCAGAGAGGTCGCTGTGAACTTAAACAAAATTCTTCTCCACCATAATACAGAAGCATATGTGACAATAGGTCTCAGAAGAGCAATGTATAGCCATTATACTAATTCTGGTTTCAGACCCCAAACCTTACCAAAGGCCCACCAACACTGCCAGAAAACCTTTAGTACACACGTGACCTTCAGCTCGACGTGTGTTTTCCTTATCTGTTTTGCTATCTAAGGTTACCCCTAAATATTGTATTTCAGAAGAAAACTGCAGTGTTACTCCCTTTATCGTTGGAAGTAACATGCCATTCTTTTTGCTTTCTCTAGTGAAAAACACTAAGTTACTTTCATTGGGATTCACTGAAAGAACCTGCAGATCGCACCAAAGCTCGATCTTGTCCAAGACTTCTTAATGCACACCGTCTGTAAGGACCGTCCCAAGATTAGTACGTAAGATTACGTACGTTAGTACGTAGATTAATCCCATCACGAAGCACCATAGAAAAGGGGAAAGTACACCCCCTTGGAGGCATTCTTTCTCAACCGTGATCGTTTTCTCCCCCGTGATTAGTCATTTCAACACCATATTGTCTGGCCAAAGAGCATCACTGCATGCTGAATTATAAACTTAGGTATAAGTCAGGACAGCACCTGTAGGAAACACCAGAACATTTCCAGGAGAAAACTATATCTGGGGAACTACCACCCAGATTATGCCACATCAACTTCAGAAATTCTTCAGCAAAATTGGCTTGTCTAATGGCTTCTAACCAAGTTACTATCAGGGATACCATAGACCTTTAAGGTCGCAGTACACAAAACCTACCCCACTTTCCCCTATCTAAAGTGAAAATTGATATAATGTTTATTAGCAGTTTTTTGTTTTAATGGCTTTACTTTCATTACTTTAAAATGTTCATTAAGTCAATATATTTTAATTTCTTGGCAACTGTTAAAGCCGTAAAAAAATAGAAAATAGCTTATTTTTTAATTTTTTAGTTTTTTGTTTTTATAATACAAATATGGTATGTATAGTTAGCCAGGTAGGTACTCACAGAAAGCTTTCATTAATTAGTGTCTACAATGCAAGTATTTGTATATCGGTATATATTCGTATACAATTATTTACATGCATTAATATATGTTTACGCAGTTGGTTTCAGCTAGACCGACTTCCTTGTTGCACTGTTCTCCCTAACCAATTAAATAAGAAAATCAATAAATTCATTTTAGGTTAAAGGGAAGTTAAAATACAGCGGTGTGAAGTAAGTATTTTGAAATAGTTACCTCGAAATTAAGAAATATAAAGCTTTCTACACCTGCGGTCACGCACATCTTACCACTACATTTTTCGCAGTATTTTTTAAATTTTTTAGCGTATGTTGGGACCACATTCATAATTTTTCAAACAAATATTTAATAAAAAAATATGCGCTATTTAACAAAATTTTTTTGATTCCAAATGAGTATTTTTTGTCCTGTTAACAGTCCCTTCACCAATCCATCACCAATGGCGTTGCATGGTTCTGGTCCACTAAATTTATCTGTTGAGCTTTTTTTAGCCAAAAGATCAGCAGTTTCTTTTTACGCTACGCCTGAATGTCCTCTCACCCACATCAGTGTAAGCTTGTTTACACGATCGCACTCATTGAGTTTTTGAACAGACTCCATGGCCAACCTAGAGGTTATAACTGTCCTTTAATCACTGACTGATTGTCAAGGGCAATGACAATTCTCTTGCCATTGACCTGATTCTCAATAAGGTGATCCAGCGTATCCACTAAACCCAGCATCTCTGCCTGGTAGACGGACACATATTTTCCCAACCGTAGTACACAAGACTAATTTAACTCATCTAAGAAAATACCTGCCCCAGCTCTGCCTTCCACTGAGGTTGGCTTGGTGTAAGAAATGTTATCGTATTTTCCTCTGAGCCTCTTTTTGTGCAATGAGAACCTGTTTCTCGAGCGATGAGCTAAGAGGAGCCTTACTTAGCATATCCCTCAATGTTGCTATGACCAGGAACCCATACGAGGGATGTGTTGGCTTTGATTCCTAGTCTAATGAAGTGTGTCTTGCACTTTCAGACCAGTTTGGATTTGGTAATAGGTGAGCGTAAAGCTTTGATCTCGCTTTGGCTATCAGAGAATGTTTGTGCTTGTTATATTTAACAGTTCTAAGATACGACATGCCTCCCTAATTGCTATAACTTTTGCCTGGAAGATACTAGTATTGTTTGAAAGGCTAAGGGATTCAGATATACTCAATTCTGCCCTTGAATACTTTTTCAAGATTGACTTTAATTGTTAGGTAGTCTGTAAGTTCATTAAGTCCATTGTAGGTCTTACTTGTCCAACATCCAGCATCTCTTAGTCTTATCGCGCTATTTGATGCAGTGTATTTAAAGAAAAGGTAGAGAGGCATCAGGCTCATCAGCATATTCAGAGAATGTATGAACTTGTCCAAAAATAGTCTTAAATAGATCAATAGATCTTAAAGGACGCAGTGCGCTAACCCAATAATAATGTTTTTTTTTCAGCTTAGCTTAGTATCAAGTATAACCAGTAGGTATTTTTTCATTGCTGAAAAGAATAGTTTTTGGCCATTTAGACGTGGAAGTTTGAAATCCTAGACCACTACTTGCTGCCCAGTTACTGAGTAAAGCTAGAACTCCCTCCACGATTTCGCTGATCGCATTGGGAAACAAACCTGATCCTAATATCATTACATCGTCCGCATAGGCTAGAACCTTTAATCCGCCCTTATTTAGCCTCATTAGAATGTTGTATATGACAACCAGCCATAATTACAGGTATACTTAGTGCATTGAACTGAAATTGAAATTAGCATTAAAATCTTCAATGCCAATGAGCTTTCAATATCGTTGCATTTTTCATTGATAATGAAACTTGCTATTCATTATCATAATCATTACATTGATAATGAAATATCAAGGCCAATTTTTTTTTTTTTTTTTTTGTATCCATTGTCTGCCATAATTAAACAAAATATAAATTAGTATATCATTACATAATCGATTATATACCACCTCCTTCTTATACAATATAGTTATTCGTGTGCGTAACTAGTTCAAATTGGAAAATGTGCGACTATTGATAAGAAATCGTACATCATGGTCTCGCTCACATACAAGTATTTTGACGAATAATTAAATCACATGTTTAAAGTCTCATTCATTTCATGTCCATCCGGCCGTTCGTCCGTCCGTCCACCTACTTGGTCTGTCTGTCTCATTTACGCCCGTTTATGCCCCATATTATTATTGTCATAAGTCAGACGAATACGTATATACATATGTGCGATAAATGTAATTAAACTAAAACCTCATAATACTTTATTATATGTGTACTACATTCCTACCAACATATTGCACTTTCAATTAACTTATTCACAATTTGTTGTACTATACCTACGTATGTATGTATGTATTGTTTTTCAGGTTATTTTTTTATTTTTAGAGTGTTATTTTTCCATTTCTGATAAATTGCCAATTACGAAATGATCACGTGCGTTTCATCTTCTCTTGCCATTTAATTTCAATGTATTTATTTAAATTAATGTACCTTTGCATTTTGTTTTTGTTTTTTTGTTTTGTTTTGGAATTTGCTATTATTAGTTAGTATTATTATTTTAGTGGAATTCATTTATCTTTCATAAAATGTGTACCTACTTTTTAGATGATTGATATAAAATTAGCTCAAACGTGGTTTACATTTTTGTTTTTTACATGTGAAGGTCATTTGCGAAATTGTTGTAGTCGTCATTGTCGTAGCAGTTAGTGCTTGGATTGCTGAATTATTGAACGTAAGGTTATATGGTAGGTTTTGTGTTGGGGTTGCTGGCTCACAGCCAGCCTGCATTATGTCAATTCTTTTAATATTTAGAGTAGTGAGCATGAGCCAACTTTTTCATGTTAGACTAGCTGTGCTATGTGTACCTTCTGAATCCTTCACTATAACCTATGATGTTAATTACTTAAACAACTTTTGAATATTCTATTTCATTATATATAATATGTTTATATGTTCTATATGACCAGTGGCGGATCCACTGGAATCTGTAGTACTTACCTCCCAAAAATGTGAATTTTAATAACTAATTTCACAAGCCAAGGTGCATGCCATTGAGCTCCGCTTAAGAGAGTATGAAAACAGATATGTGCTTAACAAGAACATTTATATACACTCTGACAGCAGAGCAGCTCTTCTTGCACTCTCTCCATACGAAATGACATCAAAACTAGTTTGAGACTGCCTACAGCTTCTTGTCAACCTAGCATCTCACAGCAGAGTACAACTCGTTTGCGTGCCAGGGCATGTTGGCAACGAAATGGCAGATGAACTTGCAAGAAAAGGCTCATCCAGTGAATTCATTGGACCACATCCATTCTGCGGCTCACCATGAAGTTCAGTTAAACTCAGTTTAAAAAATTGGCTGGATAATGATTCCACTACAATACTGAAAGGAGACCCCCGGTAACAGACAAGCCAAATCATTCATGTCAAAGGACTGTCGTAATAGAATTAAGCAATTGCTTAACCCTAGAACCACAATGGTCCTTTGTACTACGTTAATACAAACTTAAATTTTACGTACTGATGAATATCCTACTGATACGCTTTAATTATTTCTATGTTTTGCAGTCTAAAATTGTAAAAAAAAACTTAAAAATATAATACAACTTCATTTTACTTAAAATAAAGAAGAGTTTCGAAATATTTTAATTTGATGCTCACTTTTTTATACGTAAAATTTTCGTGCATTATGGTTCTAGGGTTAATCTACGCAGAAAAGAAATCCGAATCGCCACTAAGTTCTACACAGGACATTGTAGGGTTAACAAACACTTACCAAACCTAGGTTTAGTACAGGGCAATACGTGTCAAATATGTATGAAGGTCTATTGAGGACCCGATTTCATTACTTAGAAAACTCGATTCTACAACCACAAGACGGCGGATAGTTCATCTAAAAAGATATTAAATTTCCTACATCAGGCCCAAGTTGGCCGTAGTAATCTGGGATCGTCTGGTCCATCTCCTCAACAATCTAATTTAACCATTAAAAACCTTTTTGCAGCGTAACTGCTTTTTAACGCCCTACTTCTGGGGAGCTTAATAATGGATTCTGAACTGGCTTTGATCGAGTTTATGGTATGATTCTTAATCTTATTTTATGTATGGTTTTTCATCTACATTTTAATCTGAATCTGGTCTGAATTTTGGATTAATTTTTGGTCTGAATTTTAGTGCGAATTTCTGAATTTTTTTGACTTTTTTTCTGGTTTTTAGTCTGAATTTCAGGTCTCCATTTTAGTTTAAATTATAGTCTGCTTTTGGTTTCAATTTTAGTCTGATTGTGGTCTGACTTTTGATCCCAGTTTGTTCTGAAGATTGGTCTGAATTTTGGTTTGACTTTTGGTTTGGATTTTACTCTGATTTTGTTCCGTATTTTAGTCTAATTTTGGTCTGTATTTTATCTGAATTTTGATATGAATCTTACTGTGATTATGGACTGAATTTTTATCATATTATGGGTTCGAACTCTAGTCTGAAATTTAGTTTGAATTTTAGTTTGGCTTTTAATCTGAATTTGGTCTAACTTTTAATCTAATTTTGTTCTAGATTTGGTTTAAATTATGGTCTGAATTTTGATACCTATTATTTTTGTTTGCTTTTTGGTTTGAACTCTGGTCTGAATTTTGGTTTAATTTTTTATCTGAATTTGGTCCGAATTTTAGTTTGATTTTTGTCTGTTTTTGATTTTAATTTTGGTCTGAAGTTTGATTCTGGTCTCAATTTTAGTTTGCTTTTTGTTTTGAACTCTGGTATAAAATTTGGTCAGAATTTTAGTCTGATTTTGGTTTGAATTTTGATCCGAGTCTTACTCTGATTGTGGTCTGAATTTTAGTCTGATTTTGGTTTGAATTTTCATCCGAGTCTTACTCTGATTGTGGTCTGAATTTTAGTCTTATTTTCGTCTGAATTTTGGTTTGGCTTTTAATCTGAATTTGATCTCAATTCTAATCTGATTTTGGTCTGAATTTTATTCTGATTGTGCTCTGAATTTTAGTTCCTATTATTTTGGTTTGATTTTTCATTTGAATTTTAGTCTGATTTTGGTCTAGATTTAGGTTTCACTTTTGATCTGATTTTTTAGTCTCAATCTGGTTTGGTTTTTGACCTGAATTTCGGTCTGAATTATTGTCTAATTTTGATCTGATTTTGATTTTGATTTGGATTTGTTTTGTATTTTTATCTGAATTTTGATCAAATTACTGAACTGTTTTTTGGACAGCGTCTGGGGTTTGGTCTGGTTTTTGATCAAATTTTTAGTTTAGTTTTTGGTCTAGATTGTAATCTCGTTATTAGTCTGATGTTTTTTGGTTAAGATTTTGATCTTATTTTTAGTCCACTAATTATCCTATATATATCTATATCACAAACCCAAGTTCTAGTGCCAATCTTAGGTTATTATTTTAAAGCAAATCACTTTCGTACAGAAATTCAATACATATAGCGCAAACTCTAAATAATTCGGCAAAAAAGTGAACACGGTTCTATTGTCTCTATTTTATTCTAAACCCTCCCAAGGAATTTTAAAAAAATTTGCTCTAGAGGTATCCAATGAAAGGACTTGATTTTTAAATATGTTGATGAATAGTTTATTTCTAAATTTCGACCAATAAATGTTTGCATTCCGCTTTACTTTTCAGAGGTATGAGTCAGAATTGTGACTATAAGTACCTATAATAACTTTTTAGGTTAATATTTTAGTACGTGCAATAAAACAAATTCCAGCTTCAATTGGATTCACTTCTACAAAATGCAAGTGAACTCCTCTAATACTTTTGTTTACTTATTTACCTGTAAATGAATTTTCTAAATAGTAGATATTGATGATGTAATTTATATTTTTACTAAAGTAAAAATATAATTTTATTAACATTTACATTTTTACACAAGTTTTGTATAATAGTGTACAAATCCATCAGAATTGTTTTTGTATGAATTTCTAATTAAAAGCTTTACACATTTAGTTATATTTTTTATGTAGTTGTTTTTAAAGTAGGTATTAAAAAGTATTAAGTATTATTTTTATTTCTTTTTTTTACTATGTATGTAAATAAATTTTTATCATACTTTGTATACAATGTACGACGAGTAGTACATGAGTATTAAACTTGAGTGTTTTGCAAACATTTGAATTTAGTTGCATTTAGTTCATGGTGAATTAGTTTAATATTTTATTATTAGTTATAATTATTGAACAATTTGATGATAGTATGTTGTTGGCATAAGTTTTGAATGAGATTATAAAATTGAGTTTTTATTTGTTGTATAATGGTTTATTGATAGTTCGTTTATATAAATATTGATGTGATTTAAGTTCTTCATTCAGTTATTGCATGGATAATTATTAATTTTGTTAGAAATTCCAAAATTATATTAAATCCCAAAAGCCTAACATTTATAAATATAATTAGTAAAAAAATTTTAGAAATCACAAAAATTCCATTTAAATTCCAAGAATATTGTATTAATAAAAAAAGAACATATTAGGAAGCTATTGAAACTTCTTAGAAAGTAAAATTAGTAATTAAAATAAAATAACTGCAGAAATTTAATCAAGGCACTATAAAAGCGATGAAATCGGTATTTCTTAGCGCTCATTTGCTACACGACTCATTTTTCAGAACTAAAAAAAGTAAATTTTTGAGCAAATCGCATTTAAAGTTTTCAATGAACTACCATTCCATATAATGCAATAACAACACATACTTTTTACACGAGAGGAGTCTATAAAATATCATTATGATTTTTATACAAAAAATAAAGTGTTGAATGTGTTGACACTTATTTCTTTATACTTAACTCGAATATTTTTTGTTTGCATTATTGCTGTCTTGCAGGAAACTTTTCATTTTTCTTTATATAAAGTTTTTACTCTCTCTTAAATTGAGAGCGTTAAAACTTCATATAAAAAAAACGAAAAGTGAGTGAGGCAATAGCTAGTTGAATCCATCTTTACACTCCAAGGAGTTGTGTTACCAATCATACTCTTTTCAACAGAGTATGTTCTCTTTTCTGGATCTACTCTTTTGCCTTCTGCCTGTTTTTTTTTTTTTAAATACCTACTTGTATACATTTATTCGTGACAGAATTATTTGTTGGTGTTTAACGTGTTGAGATCGATTATACCATACCAGCAGAGAAATCGCCATAGGCTCTCTCGCAGTGTTATCTCTATGTTTGTGTATATGGCATTCTGTTTACACATCGAATCTCCTGAGTACTTTAATGGAATTGTATCTGCCTAAAATTGGACGGCCATCATTGTAATGCCTGGTTTTCACTATGTCAAATTCAATCAAAACATCCTGCAAATGTTGGCAAATTTCATATAAGAAATTCTCTCTTCTCTCTCTTTGGCAATGAATATTAATTAATTAATAAAGAATAACTTAAGTCATTTTAAAACTGATTTAAGCGTCTTTCTTTTCAAAAATGAGCAAATTTAACAAAAAAAAATGAGTCAAAAATACCAAAGTTTGAGTCCAAAATATCTCGAAAAGTGTTGAAGAAGAACTAAATATACCATCGGATTCTACGCTGTGCTTTTTTTTTTTTTGACGTCTCTACAATCTAGAATATCTCAAAATTTTGATTCATAAAAATTATATGAATATATTGGAGAATTTTTTAGGTACTGCACAATCTAAAGTTTTCGTTAGTCTTTGGATGAAAATAGTTTTGTTATAAAGAAAGCGAAATTTGAGAAATTGAAACATCCAGGGCCAAATACAAAATATGCTCATACTACTACTTTTATTTCGGTTCTGGTTAATGATTTTGATTTAACGATTAGGTGTTTTCTTCAAATGTTTTCTGGCTTACTCTTCCTGTAGTTGCCGTGGGACTCCAGTAATAGGCGGCTCTGGCGTTTTCGTATTGTGGTATGGCCGATTCAACCCCATTTTCTTTTTCTGTATTGAGTTATGTCGTATTTAACTCACATGTTCATGTTTGATAGTATTTACAGTTAAAATGTTCTCAAGCTCCTCTGTAGCTATCTACTGGCAATGACTTGAAGAATTAATATTTCGTAGAGACTTCTATTCCATGTTTTGCATTCGTAGAACAATGCCGTCTTCACTTTGGAAGGGCCAGCCTAATTTTTTTCAGAATTTTTTTTGCCTTCAATCTTTACAGAAAATTTTGATATTAAAAAAGCATTTCCTCTTTCACTGCAGTGTATTTCAAACAATGTTGTCAACTTTATTAGAGGCACTAAGATAACAGTTTATGTGGTCGGGCCTTCCTGATTGAGGCCTCAAACAAAAATTATTGGGGCTGAAATTAATTTAAATTTGGCATTAGCTTGAACTTTAAGATAAATTAAATCCTCTACCCAATGTGGTTCACCATAACGTACTTGCATAGATTGTACAGTGCTTACTGGTTTAATTTTTGTAGGTAGATAGGTAATTACTTTAAATGCGCAGCACGTGGCAAATTAGAATTTAATGTTTGTTGGTGCCTGGTGGCATGACATTGACTTTGATAATAAACCATTATTGATTGAAGGGTATTTTCCTAGTTTCACATGTCGCCATGAAGCTACTCACATATGTACATTTTTATTTATATGCGTGAAGTGATTGAAGAGTGTTTGAAATGCGGTAATTTCAATAAAATAAAGAAAAGAAAAGAAAGTTTATCAATTTAAAAAAGTGAGATTACCTATATTTTTCATTAAAAATATTTGCGAACTTATTTTTTTGAAGGTAATTAATATTTGATGTTGTAATTTTATGAAATATATTGTGAATCAGTGAATTAAAACATCATACGTGGTACAATTACAAATACAAAAGCAAAGAAAAGATTTGGACTGAAAACTATTGAAGTCTTGAGACTTCAGACACTCCAAAGTTAAGCATACTTAGTGAATGAGATATCGTTTTTAGTTTAGATGCATTTTTTCTATTGCAACTTCCTTTTTGACTTTTTTTTTATTTAAACGACAGAATCTTTTTAAAAAAGCTGAGAAGAGTTGGTTTTTTTAAACTAAATCATATTTTTTTTAGTGTCTCTATGATATCCGAGATTGTAAAGCGTATTCGGTTCGAATTTTATTCACATGCTCCATCTTTCCAGCAGAGCTTCTAATCACTCTTGAAGAACTGAATTCTGCAACAAAAATCGGATTTTGTTTCTCAGATATATCCAACTTCAACTAACAATATTTTACTTAAAAACTGGCCTCAGATTCGTGACCAGGATCATAAAACTAGTACAAAACACTTGTTGACCCCCCATCCGGGCGAGAGAAGTTGATTTTTTTGCATAATAATATGTAATTTGTAGAGCAAAAAAACCTTAAAATCTTACAAAGAAAACGTGAAATTTTGACCTTTGGAGTAGTTGACCTAAAAGAACGACGCTAGAAAAATTATGTTTTTTGTACACTTTCCTTTCTAATTTTTCTCGAAGAAAGATTTTTACCTTTTTAACCATTTGTTTGGTGGAGTCACACCAATAAACGCTTATCAAACACACCTTAAATTGAGGGGAAAGATTTAAGTAATTGCGCTTATAAGTAGGCCATTTGAAGAAAGTTCTGCTGTTTGCTCGAACTACCAAAAGGTGAACTGATACAAAATTAACCCGGATGAAGTCATCTTTAAAATGGAAACCTTCAGCACTTGGTTAGTTTTTTTTTAAAAAAATACAGTTTTTTTGACGTATTTCGGTAAGGCAAAATGGACGACAATTTTTTTTGTTTTGATTTATTTCAGTTTTTGCCACTGCCAGTAATCAAAACTCTCTCAAATTCTCTCTTTTGTTTCTAAATTTTGTATTGGAAACAACAAAAATTTTTCCTCCTCGGTAACGACTGTTGCCAATATGAAAAGATTCTAATCAGAGTATCAACTAATAGTTGCCAACTTTTTAGATAAAACTAATTTGTGGGAATTTCCCTAAAAATAAAGCTTTTGTGCAATTTTCGATTGGCAATTAGTTATTATCTGAAGCTTTTATTTATTATTCTCTCAAGAGGTTACACTATTGTCGCCCCTGTATCGATTGTTTTAAATACTATCAGCACAATTATCGATAACTTTTTATTTCCGTAATAATTCATATGTGGACTTCATTTAACATTAATATATTTTTGAAGTGCATGTACATATCGCTCATTTACTAAAAGACTGTCTTAAGTCAAAAAACACGATTTTTGAGTTAATAATGCAGAATTCTTCGTTATGTCACGCTTCATATTGTGTAAAAATTTCATATTAATATCTTGTATACTCTGCGCGTGAGAGTTATAAGATCTCTTCTTTTTTCTGCAAAGTGGGAGTCAACTGAAAACTTTAAAAGCGTTTTCTGCTAAATCACTTTTTTTTGAGTTATGACAGTCTTTTTAGTAAATGTATATGTAAAAGTCAATGTGAATGCATAATGAATTTATCACGTTTACTCATAAATATTTATTTATAATACCAATTCAAACTAAACGAAGCTAGTTTACCTTACGAGTATTTTATATTTTGTTTGCTAATTGACAAAATATTTTTATTAATAGAAACACATGCTAATTGCTTGCGATAAATGAGTGTTGGGAATGAAAAAATTATATAAAATATTGCATCTTCCAAACAAATTTATGATGGCAAATTTTATAAATATTAATTTTTAGTAATAACTAGTTTAAAAATAGAATTTTTATAATGGATATAATTAACTAAATTTAAACTTTTTCTTTATCTTCTTTTTCAGAAAATCAGAATAAATCAACAACAAAATGGCCGATATGAATAGTAAACCCAAAATTCAATTACTTTCCGGTGTCGGAGGCATTAATGGTAGCAATGAAAAAACACCATCACCAGGTCCCAAGCTATTAATTAATCATGGAAAACCAAATTTCACCATACAACGCTCACCGAAAGTACAAAATGGTGATGCTGATCCATTAGCTGCAGAGCTACAAAATGGTAGCAATAGTAATAACAACAACAACGCCGCCACAAACAATAATTACAGTGCTTTCAAAACTGCAGCTAACAACAACAATATTGTTGTTAGCACTAAATTTAATGGTGTCTTCAAACCGGCAAATATCGCAGCGACTGAGAAGAAGCAACCGCATCAACAGAATTCCACCACAGATAATGAAGCTGCTAAGGTAGTGTTGAGACGTACTAAAGCACCAGAACCGGCGGTTAAAGAAGACGAAGATGATTCGGTACCTGAGTTTATACGCCGTCAACGTCGCATTCAAGAGCGTTTGGCCAAAGAAAATGTTCTCGATTTTGAGAGTAGACGCAGTGGTTACTTTACACATGTCATGATTTCACCATCCTCACCGAATCGTACCTCATTTGTGGAGACAATGTCTAGTCCGGCAATAGTGCCAGGTTTAGAGATACCACCACCACAGTCACCACAACAAACAAGATCATCGAAATCGTCGTTTGACCAGACAAGCGGCACACAGCAAACTATTATTGAGGAAGTAGACCAGCATGTAGTGGAGGAGAAGAAACATGAGCAGGTGGCGGTAACAACACATCAACATGTAGAAGAAGTGCATGAGGAGAAAGTAGAAGAAAAAGTAGAGAGTACACCAATTTCAGTAATTCCAGAAACAAGAACAAATGGCTTTAGCAATGGACACGTTGAGGAAGAAGAAGTAGCCAAGGCAATTGAAGAAGTTAACAAAGCGGTGGCTGGTGAAGATGAAGACGTAGAAAGTGATGAAAATAAAGAGTCAAATGAAGACGAAAAAATTGAGCAACAACCTATGATTGCTGTAACTACTTTAGCGCATATTGAGGAACCAATTACCACAGCAGCTGTAGTGGTAGAAGAAGAAACCCATCACGAAGAGAAGCATGAACAAGTTGCTGAAACAGTAGCTACACCTATTGCAGTTCCAGCAACATTGGAAGCACATGTTGAGGTGGTGGAAACACCAGTAGTAGCAGTAGTAGCAGCGGTAGAGGAAGCACCAAAACAAAACGGACAAAAAGAAACAGCACAACAAAATGGGCATGCCAAAACTTCTGCGGAGGTTACCATTTCACATACTAATGGCAGCACTGATGGACCCTGTCTACCTACTCCTGATCCAAGTGGTGCTTTGGGTGTCAATTATGAACCAAAAACTGTCGTATCATTCTCTAAAGATTTAGGTGAACCGAACAAATATCCTGATACAGTGAAAAGGGATGGAGAATCCACAGATAAAGCAATCGATGCTGATTTACAAGAAATGGCCAAAATGAAATTTGACATTAAAACTGATGACCATGATGTACATGTAACGTCTGCATTGAGAACGGAATAGAGTGGGGAGGAACGTAAAGAACAGAGCGTTGGTTGGTATTAGAAAAATTTCTACATATCGTTGGGTTCAAGCAAAAAAATAAAAACAATTTTCGTTATAGGGTTTTCATATATTTTTGAGGAAAATCATTTAAAACAGTGATGCTAATTTTCAGTAGTGATCTTAAATTTTTTCGCTTACATAGAAATCACATTAGAAACTTTTGCGCTTTTCGACATCACTGATTTAAATCTTCTTTATTTCTTATAACTTGTTCAACATTCTAATTACTATTTAATTGATATATTGACAGTTATTGGTACCATATTTTTACTTCGGTACCATAGTTTTTAGTATGCCTAATCATTTGAAAAATCCAAAGTCAATTTCACAATTCTATTGCTTGATCCCATCGATATATATGAACAGTAAAATTTTATAGTCATAAGTTTCAAATATATAGTCCATTGTTGTTTTATCTTTTATTTTAATTATTTTTTCTTCATTATCGTCATAGTTTCTAAGTGTAAAAGTTGCCAAATTTTAAATTATAAGCATATCTAAAATTATTTAGCAACATTTTTGTAGATTTTAAGTTTGAAATGTACACGCGCGTTCATTCCACCCTGTGTTTATGTTTCAATTTTAAAATTGTTGCATATTATTAATTTGTGTAAATTTTAAGAGAAATATTGCAAAAATATTATTATATGCATGACAGAATAATAGATTTAGACGCATCCAGGAGGGAAACTACATAAGTTTAACTGCCAATCTATGAAGTGAGAGCGCTGAGAGTAGGGGTTTTTATATGGATTGAAATCACGAAACGCACACACGCACACGCTTCACGAAACACGCACACACACTATGCAGATAACATGATTTTTTATTTGACATTAGAGTCGAGAATGGAAATGAGGGTGACATGGTAGATGCGCTTATTTCTTTTATTTTGCTATGATTATATGGCATTTCATGTGTATTTCGTTTCAAGAGAGAGAGGTGTATCGAGAGAAAATCTCGCACTGAAGATTTTCAATTGACCCATTAGAGTCTGAGTGAGAGTCAAATACTCTCACTATGCTCTCAATACTAAAAAAAACCTACTAATTTGAAACGATCTTTACGTATTTATTTTCATATTTTATTTACATTTTTCTAAATTATTGAAAATTTAACTTCAATTTAAATTTTATTAACTATCTATTTTAAAAAATTTTAAAATTACATATTTCGTTCCTTAAATTTATATTTATTTTATAATAATTTTAATCACATTTGCGCAAAACTTCAATTCTTTATTGTTTTGAGTGTTCATACTCTAATTCGTATTGAAAATCTGAGAAACCGTTCTCCATTTTATTTGCCAAAAAATTAGTTTTCTGGTTTTGATATGGGATTTGCCTTCCATATACTTACTTTAGATCGGACTCAAATTAGGATGTATAACGTTTACAAAGGAAAAGATATATGGGATGTAAGCCTATTTTCAGAAACGAAACGTAAGCTGGATTCCCACCATTTTCAAGAAATATCTCATCTTTATGATTGTTACTTCTAAATTTGTGATGGAACGAAAATATCTAACCCACCATCCCATTCCGGGACCTCTGTTTTGAGTACTGGGTACTTCGTTTTTAGATGAACAATGAATATACAATCACAATCACTTTCCTAATGGATTCAGAATATATTTGCAAATTATAAATGGGTCCCACTTCAACAATTTGTAAGAAACCCAATTTTTTTTTCTGCTGAACTTTATCAGGATTTTTTTATTGCATTTTTCTTCAGAATTGTTACACCTGGTCATTTTGGTATTTACACATTACCTAGCCCCATATGAATATATTGAGGTTGAGTTTTTGAAATATTTCTATTTTCTACTGAGACACCAGCATAAATAGAGCAATTAAAGTTTTAATACCATTTACAAATAAGAATTGAAGAAGAAAACTTAAAGTTTCAAGTTTGTTTTGCGGATTATATTAATATTTTGATGAAAATATATCTTATTATTATTATTATTGTAAAATGTACTACGCCATATGTGAAATGTTAAATCTTAAATATACAAGAAAAAAAAATAAATAAAAAAACAGCACAACAAGTTTAACTTAAGCTTCTTATTACTTATAAACATTAAATACTTACTTCTTTTCTTCTTCCAAAAAAAAAAAATATTTTTTTAATCATCTTTTCTTGTAACATTTTCTCTGTTTTCTTTTACATATTTATCGTTTATTCATATGCATATGTATTTATATATTATAATGCATATTAAAGCTTTATATATATGTGCAACTTAACTATAAATAAATATGTATGAATTATCCATTCCATATTCTTTTTGAAAAGAAAATACATAATAATGAAATCAGATTATTTGTATGTGTTTCATTTCTTTTAACTCTTTATAAATGAATATACTACATATGTATGTAAAGAAAAGATGTAAAATATTTACTCTTCTCTTGTATTATATTGTAAAAATAAATAAAAAAAAATTGTTACTAAATAAAAATATAAATAAAAGACAAAAGAAAGAAATGCTTTGTGTGTTTAAAAATTTACTTTCATTTTCGGGCTTTATCAATACTCGGTTGCATTTTATTTGTTACACTTGTCTGTCTTCAATTAAGTTGTAAATGACAATATAGTTAAGATAGCTATTTGAAAGAAAGAAATTTTACCATTATTTATAATGGTAGCGTGTAATACAATAACAATTTCACACGTGGTATATTGTGTAAAAGAAAATATAAGGTGAACAAATCATAAAACGGTAAGATATTTATGAAGAGAAAGAATTAAACAAAAATTGTTGTTTAAGTGTATTGCCATGATGTTATTTTATTGAAATTTTGTTACACAGTTCCAACGTGTGGCTACTGATCACATTGCGGCTGTGGTTTCATTCTCCATTCTTTATTTCTCAATCGTGTCTCTTCATTTCTGATTATTCCGTGTCGTTCTTCATAATTTTTGATAATTCTTCAACATTTGCCATTATTCTTCATAAATAAGAAGCTTAGCTAGGAAGCTAAGGAACTACATTCTAGAAAAATTCAATTTAATTACATAATGTATATCCATTATGTATATTGAGAGCAGTTTAAAATTTCGCTACTGATTTTTTAATCTGTTATATTAACCGACGAACTGGATAAATTAGTTAATCGAAATTTTCTAAGCATTCAGACATTATTTTCATAATTTTTATTTAGTGTTGACTGATAATAAAAACAATTTTTATTTATAGATGGCCATAAATATTGAAAAGATAACATTGAAAATTTCTTATGGTGGTATTATGCCCGAAAATATTTATTATAGAATCAATCCTATAAACAATAAATGTGTTTCGATTTCAATTGAATATTGTATTTATTCTTGGAAATAAATTGTTTTTTTTTATAATAAAAGTAGAAGGTTCAAGGGACTATTATTATTTTTTTGCACGAGCTATTTATATGAGATTCAATAAATATGCAATAATATTGCCAAATTTTAATGCAATCCTATGTTGTATTCTCATATCACGCTTTTATGGAATAGACTCCCTGGAAATATTCTGCCGGATGGTTAACCCCAAAACCCCCCCTTAGGATATTAGCACAGTGTATGTAGGCATATTCCATAGGCAAAATATACTGAAATTAGAAAATACAGAGTGACAATTATGAAGTAACGCACACACTTTTGGAGTTATTCGCAAAAGTACTTTTGTGTACTTAGTTGGCACTACAACCGATGAACGATCTTGGCCGCCTCAACAAAGCTTCGTCAGTCGCCTCTGTTATGCGCGCTCTGGCACCAGTTGATAAGACCTAGTGCAGTCAGGTCCTCTTCTACTTGGTATTTCTAATGGAGACTCGATCGTCTTTTTCTGCGCTTTCCACCACCGTGGCTCGAATAGGACACCTTTCTGGCGTTTTCTTCCATTCGCTCAACTTTTGCCAGCTAGCGAAACCGCGTTTGACTCCGAAGCGAAGAACAACATTTTCTAACATGGGAAAATGTAGCAATAACTTTCATTTTTGCAGCCTTTTCATATATTTTTTTTTTGTTTGAGTAGAGTCCTGGAGCTTGTATGCATTTATGTTAGATTTTTCTATCACTCGTATGTTTTCGTGGTTTACGCCCACTTTCTCAGCTATATGGCTCATTGAACGCTTTGGATTTTGCTTAGTTCGTCCAAGAATCTTTCACTGTGAGACGATGAGTAGCAACTTTCTTATGCCTGGTTTTCACTATGTCAAATTCAATCAAATTTGCTAACATGTTGGCACATTTCATATGGGAAATTCTCTCTTTTTCTCTCTTTGATGGCAAATATGACATAGTGAAAACCAAGCATTACGCTCTCTATTTCTAAACCCTTCCGTTTCATTGTGTAATCCTCTGATTTAATTTATTGAGCTGCTCTACTTATTTAGATTTTGCTTTTTTAACTGTATTTCACAACTGCATCACAATCAATATAAAACAAAATGGTTCTTCCCTTGTAGACAGTGCTGCCATTATTCCGAGAATAGTGTTTTCTCGTTCAGTGTTACCACAGTATTCTTATTTCAAAAGTCCAGACCAGCAACACTCGCTTTACACATACAACTTTATTTACAATTCTATCAAATAATTGCTCACCCACCGTACGACTTGACAAATTTAGAGCCTTTGCGATTTGTCGGACTCTAACAATTTCTAAATGAAATTGAATAATTTCTTGACTATTTTTAATGATATTTCAAAGTAAATATAACAGTAAATATTACAGGTAACTGCAATGCCGACGAGTTAGCTAAACTGGGCCGGCAGCTTACCGATATATCACCTTCCTGCACCATTGGTGCCTCTCTTACGTCTTTTAAATTGACCATTAAGCAAAACTTCCTTGAGGAAGCAAAAAGACCCTGGGTAGCGGAGCATACTTGCGGTAGCCGGACTAGACAGCTACTCAACCTTAGCAGAAACGCCATCAGCATTACGATTTCGGTGCTCACGGGACACTGCATAATAGGGAGACATGGAGACATGCTGCAAGACTAGGACAGCCATTCAATGACTTTTGTCGGATCTGCGGCTCTGAGGAAAAAAAAAGAAACAGTCCTCCATTTCATGTGCGAATGCCCATTGTGGGCAGGAGGAGATTAAAACTCCTGGGCTCACCTTTCTTCACTAGTCTGTTCGAGCTATCATCCATAAATATTAAGGACATAGCTAGATCCATTATGGAATCCTCTTGGTTCTCCACTCCGTAATTGTGGTATCACAATGAGCCATATGTGTGCTTAAGTGTGCTTGCAAGCAGAAGGCTGCTACTCCAACCTAACCTAACATTCAAAGTAAAATGACCAAAAACTCAAATGAGATTAAAATGTATTTAAACTGTGCTTTTAGGTTTTTTTTTCCAGAACGATAGGATTTTTTAAAGATCTTTGAATTTTCTAAGGATATCCAAAAAGTTAAGAAAATTTGTTAAAAATTTGTCTTTAGTTTTAAACATATATTTGTTTCAAAACAATTTTTTTTTGGGAGAATTTCAACGATATTCAGGAATAAAATTTTAAATTTTTTTTCTAGCGAAATCAAAAAAAAAATTTTTTATTATTTCTAAAATCTTTCTTTTTCATCTGATCCTCATAGTGACAGCTTAGGATGAATTGAAATATCCTTTAAAACTTCAAACACCTTTCAAAAAAAAAAAAATCCTAATGTTCTAGAGAAAAACTAAAACGTTTTAATAATTTTGATATCTAGTTTTGAAAGTGTATCGATTAATTCGTGTGTGAAACGAAAATTAAATTTTTTTGGTATGATGTTATAATTGCCACCCTGAAGGTTTTAACACAAATCTAGTCAAACTTTTTAGAATCTAAAATATATGATTAATTTAGACTGCCAGTGACAGGCACATGACTGCATCTTATTTGATAATCAAGAGCCGACATAGAAAAATGCATTAATAGTCAATGTTTGCTAGTCAAAAAATCTCAGATTCTGTATCTACTAAAAATGAACTAAAATATAATAATAAATAAGCTATATCTTCAACTTCAACATACTACACTAATTTATCAATTCGATAAAAAATTTTTAAGTTTCATACTTACAAATTTTAACCATGTCTGCAGACAGGTGACAGCAGTCAACATCACTATAATTGAATTAGCCAAACCCATGTTTTTTTGTTTTTTTAAAGTAGATACACACATTCGTTTGTTGTATTTATATATTTTTGCGTGTTAAGCATGTGAGTGAAATTATATAAAACAAAAAGAAAGAAATATTATTAATATAACACCTAATCCTAAAGAAGCTTCAAATATGTATTTCTTGATTGATGTTTTTCTTTTTATTAATTTTTTTCTTTCTTTTTGTTTTTCAATCGATTTTATATAACAAAAAATTTTTATTATTTCCGTTTGTCTTCATATACATTTCATTTGTAATCAATTTTTTATTTGGTTTTTATTTTTAAGTTTATTTTAAACTTATCAGTTTCTCTTTTTTCTTTTTCCTTTTGTCTTTTTCTTAATTGGTTTGCAATTTGTTGTTTGTTTGAAATTTCAAACTCTCTTAACTGTGACATTGACAGTTTCTAGTTTTGACTTGTGAATTGTTCTGTTTTCTATTAACTTTTTAGGTACTCACATTCACATAGTGAGCCCTTATCATAATTTTTTCTTTTTTTTTTTGGCTAATCATAATAATCATTCACTTTGAATGAAATACGAGTTAATACATATATTTGATTTTTTGTTTTTACTTTATCTTAAAAAATATAAACTAATTTTTTTGTTTTGAATTATTCGAGGTTAAATTGTTATTGTTTTTTTGGTGGTAGTGGTTTCTTATTATAATCATTTTTGTTGTTGCTAGTTGTTTCTTTTAATACTTTTCTATGATTGATTGATAGTCTGCAAAATATGACGCTTTCGGTGGGGAGTGGTTTAAATCAACTTAAAATTTTTGAATCTATTCGTAAATAACGCAATAAATTTTAATTGGCATGTGATATTAAAATTGAAAAAATACGCGATAGTTGGATAATAGTTTCAATTGAGAGAAGAGTTAAAGCCATTTCCCTAATGGTTATAAAGTTTATTGTGTTGTAATCAGGATCATTGAAGGATCCAGGGTGAAGATTTTAACACAAAAGCCGGTGTTTCCCGACAAATGAATGGCGATTCACAAAACAATCTTGCAGTCTTTGGAAAACAAATAATTTTATTGGCTTCAAAACAATCAAGCTACAATATATGCAACCCTCTCCCTCTCCTTCCTTATACCCACTAGTTAACAAGATAGTTCTTTGGCATTTTTACAAAAAATTGCATAATTCAACTATACTGCGATATAAGCACTTCCATAGCTGAGTAAAACCTCATACACAGTTTTTCTAGATTGGCTACGATTGCGATTTTTTGACCTATAAAATTTCTGTGGTGCAGAGAATTTTTGAAAAAATTAACACATTACTCTTAGGTTTATAACTAGTCCACTATTGGTCGGAGAGTTTTGAAGAAGACACTGTATATAAAAAATTGCATTTGGTCAAAGTTTTCTCATCTGAACTCACAGGGTAAGCAATTCTCTCGATTGCTGTCTTCGAAATGAAACGTTAATATTTTTTAAAAATTTATTTATTGATCTAAATGAGGTATTTTCGATGCTTGTTCATATCAAAAGCATTATCATCCAGAGTCATCATCATAAGCAAAATATTAGTTAATCTTTTTGGATTGTGTGTCTTTTGTTTATGTTTCTTCATGCCGTGCAGTGTATTCACTATGTTAGAATAGATTTTTGAACTACCAGCAAGTTTCCGCCATCACAGCATCCGGTGGCCGCTTTCCCCCTATACCTGAAGACGTATATGTATTTTATAAAACAAATTTGATTTTTTCATCTGTAGATCATAAATTCATGATGATTATTACCTGACTTCAAATGGTGACGCCATTGTCCACCTAGCTCGTCCGATTCCGTTGATAACTGACCTCTGAAGTAATTCAAATGGTGATGCATCATATCATCTACTGATTTTTGGTAGATTTCTGATTAATATTTTTCCCCAAATATCCTGTGGTGACCTCATTTACTCCAAGCCAGGCTTCCAATTCCTAATCAATTAAAGCTTTCTCGAATCTCTCGTCCTTCATAAGCTTCGGAATATACGGACTATTGAGTTTTTTGGGTAAAAAAGTAATAACTAGTATGATAGTATGAGGGAGCTAACAAAAGTTTGCTTAGTTGGCAACACTGAAATCAAAAATATAGTATTTCGATATTTCATTTCAAGTTTTACTGTAAACAACCAACTTGGAGACAAGAAAACGCAAAGCTATTGAGAAAGAGCAGGTGGATATTCTAGGCGCCATCAAAGCAAGATATTTGGTTTGCCATTCTTTACTTATTTCGGTGTAACCTCAAGCCTGTGGAAATATTTAATTTCCAGACCGGATATTTTTCTATTGAGGACTAATTTCGTGAAGGTCCCCCAAAATCTTTGACTGATGACGTAAGTATGGCTCTGGTGAAGTTCAAAATTGACGAAGATTCAAGATTGACCCAGGAAATCATTGCTGAGGAACTGGGGTTAAATGTCATGATCGTATCGGGAATCTTTAGGAATCATCTTGGGTACACTGATGCTCAAAAAGAGGTGCGTGCGTGTGCGTTTTTCAATAAAATTGTAGCAGGTGATGAAGCTTGTTTCTTCAAGTACGACCCAGCAACCAAGCAACAGTCAATGGTATGAAATCCAGAAGGTACTAATCCACCGATTAAAGATAAGCAGCAGAAGTCAGCGGCAACGGCAATGATGCCAATTTATTTCACCAGAGAAAAAATTGTAGCTGTTATCCCTCTGAAAACTGGACAGACAGGTAACTGCTAAATGTTATACTGAAATCAGTTTACCACAAGTTTTCAATTAATTTGAAATATTTCAACTTATTCGACCTAACGTCGTCTGATTTCTGGTTGTTCCTAAAAAAAAAAAAAACTGAGGGAAAGGGTGTCCGACAATAATGTGGAGATAATTGATTTGAGTTCTGTTTTTCGAAGTGTACTACCGGCTTCAAAAATGTATAGAAATTAATACCAATTATGTCGAAAAATTTAGAAACGGTGAAGATTAAAGTTATGAAAATAAAATTGTTTTTATCTTTTTCCTTGTAGCCAACTAAGCGAACTTTTGTTAGCCCCTCCGTATATTGTTTCAAATGTTCTGGCATCAGTTTAGGTATTTAGAAGCCTTACTAACGAAGATTAAAATGTTCTTAATCCCAGTTTATTTAGTACCCTCTTGTATTATTAATCATTTTTGACATCTTTACTCGGGGCTTTGCATATTAACTTGAGGTTTCATAGTATGTGTGAGTTTATAAGTGTGTGCAAAATAAATAAATAAATGTAGTGAGGGTTATGTTAAACTTTTGTACCGCCAGGTGATGAATGGTGAATTGCATTTATTATTAAAAATAGCATTTAATATTAAAAATAGTACCCTAAAAGTGTACAGCACATTTATTATTTTGTCTGCAAATATAGTGTCGGTTATGTTAAGCTTTCATACCTCTAGGTGGAAGGTGGTAATTGACATCCCGTAAGTATGCTGTCTTGTTATTAGTATAAATAGATTAAGAAAGGTGGATTTTTAATATTAAAATTAAGACCCTAAAAGTATACCGCATATTTATTATGCGGTATACTTTATACATATATTGTCTGTAAATATATGTTAAACTTTCCTACCGCTAGGTGGAGTGTGGTGTATCGCACTCCGAAAGTCTGCTGTCTTATTATTAGTATAAACAAAATAGGAAAGATGAATTTTAATTATATTAAAAATAGGACCCTGAAAGTATACCGCACTTATTACTTTGTCTGGGTGGGAAGTGAGGGGAACAGACGCAAATCTTTGATTCGCCATTGCTAGTTATACTTTACTTGAACTTGAATCGTAAACTTATGCAAATGAAACTCTATTTTATATGTAGTTTTACAATTGAGGGTGCCATTATTAGTTTACAAATAAAAAAAGGAAGAAAATAGTTCCCAACAACAAATTGAAATTACATTCCATATTCTTAAATTAACAAACAACAGTCGTCTTACATAAGGCACGTGTTGGAATACACAATAAAACTTACAAATAAAAGGTAAATATTATTAACATATGAAACACCTGTCAGCTTACAATGGTAAAAAAAAAACACTAGAACCATAGCAACTACCATAAGGAAAAACAATTGTTAAATTATACAATACAACCCCAAGACAGACATCAACAATAAAACATACAACTTCAAAAATACAACACCGCTACATTGTCAAAGATGGGGTAGGTTTAAATAAAAAACAGAGGTACGTACTCGTTCTTCGAACATGTGAATAGGGTGGAAGTTTCTTAAAAAAGCAAAAAACCAAACAACTTGCCATTGATATATGAAACTCATAAGCTGACCACCAAATATCGCACAACATATCAACAGAAAAATGCGTTTAATCGATATTACACAAGTATCTCCAAGTTAACAACAACGACAACAACTATGTGCCAAGTTATTAGCAAGTGGCCAAAACAAAACGAAGTCGCTTTCACCATGCCATTTGAAAGTAGAGCGTACACAACCCAAAGCTTAGTAGTCGAGAATGACGCGTCAAGGGTGTACGAGTTGAGTTTGAGTAGAATGTGACAATTGAAAAAGTTTAAATATAAATTACAAAATAAAAGTTAAATCTTAATAGACATTTATGCAAATGTCTGGCAATAAGAAAGCAGAAAGAGATAGACAGAGAAATAGATAGCTGCTGAAAAGAGAGCGAGGCAGTTAGTATGGATTTATGCCTTAAAGGATCACAAGTGAGTACTGAGTGAGTGTAAGTGGAGCTGAGTGCTATTAATGCAAATTTCGTTTGGTTTGCAGATAAACCTCTTAGCGCGTCAGAAACCAAAACCAAAATATTCATCTCAGTCTAGCTTAAATAATCTGCACACACGTCCACGTTCAGCGACATTTTTCCATTACAAACGTAGTCGTTCGTCACCATTTCTATATCGTCCACAATCAGCGGATCCAAAATTTGGACGACACAATTTTGGTAGCTCCTGTGGACATTATTGCCAAAGCAGTGAAAACGATTTCGCGAGTGTTAAACTAAGTAAAAATGTAAAGTTTTTGAAGTGATTAAGTAGAGCTCTCGACTTTAGACAAAAAAAAAAAAGGAAATGGGAAAACTTGAAGCTTTTGAGTTACCAAGGATTTCGTGTCATAAACTCGAGTATTTTGATTACTGGCAAAAGTCGAGAGCTCTATATTTTAACTGAAATTCAAATAATTTAATATTATGTTTTTTAATACAGCAAAAACGTTACCAATCAGTTTCATCATCCAGCCTCTTAAAGTTACTACTTGACGAACCCATTAAACGTTCGTGGCTTTGTCGAAACACGGGTACCCCTGGTGGTGGCGGTTTTGGTGGCTCGTCCCCGGATGATCAATCCGAGTTGAGTACTGCATCGCGAAAAACTGCAAGCTATTGCAACCTGAGTAATAAAAGAACACGCACCGAGTCTGTGGGTGGGAGTAGCGCTGAAGGTGACACCATAGAAAAGTATTTACGTACTGTACTGACGCAAAACAGCAAATTATCCAACAAGTAAGGAAGAAAGTTAATTTTTATGAAATTTATTTTAATTTATACTCGTTCCAAGCACTACGACCAGAATGTCCAGCGCTTCTTCTATGTCAAGTTTATCAAAAGATAAATATTCAACATCATTTGCTGGCAAGACAGCAACATCAGTCAATGATTATTGGCATGCCTTATCTACCATGCCATCTAATGCTACGTCGATGCAATCGAAAACTGCCAAATCAGATCTTCCCGGACGTGTATCGTTTTCTAAGCCCAACGCCATGCATCACAACGAACTGGATTCGAGTGATTGTGATAATGACAAACAGGAACAAACGCTATTCCTCAATCATCAATTCACGAAGAATCATGATGGCAAAGCTGACGTTAAAACTGACATTTCAGCACCTGGTCCTCTTACACTACCACTAGCTACTTTCAGTTTTACAACAAAAACTGACCCCACAGCGGCAGAAATTTCTTCAGCTGCTTCAGGTCTCAAGAAGTCAGTGCATTTTGGTGCTGCAGGCGCTTGTGGTGAAGAAATTTTAGCAGAGACCTATGAGTATCCGAAATGTCCATCGGAGAATTGCTCGTGCAGCACGCGCAGCTCATCAACTGCAAGTATACATGAGACTTCAGATGCAAAGTGTGCATGTGATTCGCCTACGTGCAAATATATAGTGGAGACAGCCAAAGCCAGGAAATCTGGACTGAACACTGTAGATAATGCATTTGTGGTGACAGAGACTACGAGTGCGGGCACGAGTAAAGTGGCCGCTCCTGAATTGGAAGAATCTAAAGTCATACGCGAATATAAAAATGCTGTAGGTGCACAATTGGAGAATTCAATTGTTAAGAATCTACTAGATGAGGGCAGCTCAAAAGTTGGGATGAGCGCTTTTGGTTCCACCACCCTAAACAATGTTGAGATACCGCCATATCTGGAGAAATATGCCTCGCCAAAAAAATCAGATATTAATTTGGAAAAGCAAAATAATTTATCAACCGACTCGAAGAATTTGGCTTTATATAAAACTGGAGCATCAAAAAGAAATCTCGTTGGCACACATACGACAACGATGTCACCTAATGACCTGGTCAAAACTGATAACAATCTAGAGCAGAATTTAAAGTTGCAGCCCTCATTTACTTCGACTAGTGAATCGGTTATAAATAATTATTTAAAAGTTACCGCATCGGCTCCAATCGTCATCAAAAAGAAAGAGAACAATAAACCACCGGGTTCAGCAGATTCTTCCATTACAAGTAGCATTAATTTAAAGAAAACAAAAAGTTCAGCAAAAACTAGCAAGCTATCGACAAGTTCAACATCCGAGCGCTCGAAAGTGAAGAAAGCTTCTAGTTTTGGTAGCTCACGCGAAGATTCTAATTTAAATGAATTCAATTTGGATAAGGTCGACAGTTGGATGACAATGCATGAACAGACTATGACGCGTAATTCATTGGGGAAACATACTTCGCTGGATGATGATTTTGAAAAACTTACTAAAGCTTCATCGTTGGATGTGCACGCCATGGATGGTGAACAGGAAACCGGAGATAGCGCTTCTCAAATATCAACTAAATCGGATGATAATTCGCAAGAAGATTCAACATACGATGAAATAGTATCGGTTATAAAAGAAATCGATGAGGATAAAAAGAAAGGTGAGCTGGAAAAAGGAAGGGAGTAATTAATAACACAGCACAATAATTCAACACAAAAAAAAAAAAAAAAATAATAAGATTTTAAAAGTGGATTCTGATAGAACTCTTAAGAAATATGTTTGTGCAGGCACTCACAACTTTTTTGTTTATTTGAAAATTATTAGAAAATATTTATTAGCACGTTCTGTTGCAGTTTTTGCAGACTTCTTCTTCCTATTTTGTGTTCCTTTTTGTTGTTGTTGATATTCTCAAGAAAAATGATATGCTAAGAAAAATGGTACGCGGGAAATTTGCCATACACCCCAAAAATCTCATTTTATGGTCAAAAAACCGTTTTTGTGTAGGTTCATGTGAAAAATCTTTCATAACTTCGCTTATTTTTATCTGATTTACAACTTTTAGTTTGAAGGGGGAAAAACAGTCCTTTCCGACCATGTATTGTTCATTTCAATGGAATGAAAACTGACGAGACAGCAGTGAAAAGTATTTGGGATTTTTCGATTTTTTCTTAATTTTTTCGCCTTAGACGATATTTTTCGGTCTTGGAAATTTTTTGCGACAAAATATTTTGAAAATAAATTTAATGCTGTATATAATAAGTGCGGTGAACTTTCAGGGTCCAATTTTAATATTGAAAATTCACCTTTCTTAATCTTTGTATACTAATAATAAGACAACATACTTTAGGAGTGCAATTCATCACTTTTCACCTGGCGGTACAAAAGTTTAACATAACCAGCACTACATTTAAATACAAAGTAATAAGTGCGGTATACTTTCAGGGTCCTATTTTTAATATTAAGAATTCACCTATAAAATTAAAAATTCAGCTTTCTTTTGTTTGTAGTACAAACTTTGTACTAATAATAAGTCAACATACCTAGCGGTGGGAAAGTTTAACATAGCGGCACTATATTCACATACAAAATAATAAATGTGCGGTATATTTTTAGGGTCCTATTTTTAATAATAAAAATTCACCTATATTAATCAGTTTATTCTAATAAGAAAATATCATATTTTCATAATATATTTCATAATTCACTACTCTTCACTTGGCGGTACAAAAGTTTACATAACCGCCACTACATTTATTTATTTATGCATTTATACACATACACTTATAAACTCACACATACAATTTGATTTTAATTTCTTTTGTAAAAATTCACTCCACTCCACATCGCAAAATAAACAATATAAGGTTAATTAAATAAAACACTTATATCTTTAATCAGTGGCGGATACAGGAAACATTTTTCTGGGGGGGGCGGGGGGGGGAATAAAAAAATAAAAATTCTCTATATGAACCAAAACTCGGGCTAAAGCGTTTTTTTTCTCGTTCGTGTATCGTTTTTTTTTATTTATTTTGCTTATTCATACCCTGGTCGCTGATTCCTACCCTGTATTCAAATTTTCTCTTTCCCATCTGGGATTTTCTTTATATCGACACGAAACCTATAATTTTTTTTTTTTTTGGTTGATTCAATTCTCTACCTGAGGATAGAACCCGTTGAACTGGTACTTGAGTCACGTATTGAAGAACTAAATCACCGAAATGATCCATTTTATTAGAACAATACATTTGGACATTTTTTAAGAATTTAACCCCATCTGGGAATCGAACCTGAGGCAGATGGGACTCCAGTCAAGCACTCATCCACGAAGTAATCATTGTTGAACGTCGTCGAGCTGTTTCTGAACTATATTAGCAGCTTCTGTAGGAGATTAATTTGACGCTAAAATGACAGTATCGTCTGGATAAGTAGCTAAAGTAACACCATCAGTTTCAGGCAAGTCGCAGGTAAAAATCGAATAAAGAGCAGGATCCAGAACACTGTCCTGTGGATAAAATGGAGCTGGAAGAAAATTTTTTAATTTGTATAACAGCCCTTGATGCCAAACTTTTTCGAAGGCTTCTTGAATGTCCAAAAATATGGCAGATTAATATTTTTTGCATTCCATAAAGTCAGTGACAATATTGATGATATTACTCAGGAGTACCGTGTGGGGAAATTCCCACTGTTCCTCCCCCTTGTATCCGCCCCTCCTTTAATTGTATATTAATATATATCAAAATTGAGGTCAAGGGTGGGTTGACTGTCAGTGTTCAGCAATTAGTTGCCAATATCCGATTTTAGTCGGTAACCTCTTCCCAGTACTACGGTTGGCCCATTGTTACCACTTTACGTAGGACTAGTACCAGCGCTTCAACGACTGCCGACTGTTGCCCAAAAAAATCGTATTTGTACTGACTCAATTTTTATGTACCTGACATTTCTGATTTGAGTGCTAATTAGAGTAATTCGCATTTTCAGATAACTTAGCTGAAGGTGGTGCCACCGAAATGGAACTTAAGCTGCACACACAATCAGATGTCGCCGAAGAAACGACTGCAAGCACGAGTGGTATAATACACGAAGCTATAACATCACCCGACAAATACAAGTAAATTAGAAAAATTTATGTAATTATATATTTATGTATGAGTGAAAGTTTTAACAATTTTGTTCATTTTTCAGAGATATACTCAGTTATCTCGATAATGTTGAAGATAGCTGCGATAAAACTTTACTGGAAACACGTCGCTCTATACCAGATTCAAATCGTTCAGAAGTTGAGTTCGTTGTAGAGCCCGACATCGCTGAAGATGTACCAAAGTAAGTAGATTAGGAAAAACTGGCTGAGAATTCTCGGTTTTTTGTTTTTGAGATCGTTTATATGGAATACTTAGGTCAGGTATTTGAGTGTTCGAGCCTAGACCGAATAGGTCTATTCTCAAATATATTCCAGTTTTATTTTAACAAATTTTTATTCAATTTCATTTCGCAGACTTTCCGATTTACTTATGCTTCCAAATCATCAATTAGCCAGACGAGTTATTGCTTTAAGTTTACGTGCTAATGAACTCGCCAATGCTGTATATCTTTCCAAAGAGCATGTCATGAAAATACGAACCGAAAAACAGAAAAGTATTCGTGCAGAAAAAGCGAATTCAGCTAGTCGTATGCGTGATCAGAAGAAACATTATGAGACTGTAGTCAAGCGGCATCAGGGTTTCATTGAGCAATTGCTTAAAGACAAAGGCTCATTGTGCGATAAAGTTGCCGCTTTAACAAGACGTTTAGAAAGTCAAAATCAAGCATGGGAACACAAGCTTGAAACTGAAATTGCACGTGTAAAGGAGACTACTTTGGCTGGAGAGAAGATACGGCGTGAACGTTGGGTACGAGAGAATACTAAAAAAATAAAGGTGAGTTGGAATTAATTACTTCTAAAGATTAAGTATTTTACTTTACAAACGTTACGAATGGGGATTGATTTTGGTTTGTATTCAGAGAGTGAAAAAACTTAGGTTTTGTTCATTGTGAAAAAGAAATGAAATTGTTCATTAGTGTTCTAAGTTTAAAAACATGGTTAGGCTTGGAAATCATATCCAAAAAAACTGGTTGGATGGTATATGTGGCTGATCTACAGCAGTCCACGTGTAGATCTCAAAAAGCGCTTTTGCGCCGCTTTGATACCACTACCCCTCCTAACGATAACAAGATGAATGTTGGACTACAGACACTTTGAGGAGTTGAGGTAGTTAAGGAGCTTGTTTGGTTTGCAGCCGAGAGGTTGAATAGGTCTAGAAAGTAATTTCTTAGGGGTTTGTTTCTTGCAACTGCTAAGGCTGGGCATTTGCAAAGGAAGTAAGTTAGTGTTTCCTTCTCGCCGGAGTTTCCGCAACTTTTACAATGATTGTTGAAAGGTGTATGCAATTTCTCTGCATAAGTCCCTATATCCAGTAGCCTTTAAAGAGCGCAGTGAGTCGGGCGATGTCTGCATGGTCCCTGGTGATAAGCTCCTTAGACCTACCGATATCATATATTGGCCAGGTCGCACGGGAGATATTGTCCTCCATCTCCTGCTAGCTAAGGAAAGACAGTGTAGGTTGATGCCTTCTTCTTGATCGCTCCCAAAGAAACAAGGAACAATTCAGGTACCAATTTTAAAACAGCGTTATATAATACAAATTCCAGAGGCCCAAACTTGGTTTTTGCAGGGACCTGGGGCGGGAGTTAATTGTAAGCGCATTTTCACTGATGGCTCCAAAACAGAATTCGGTTAGGGTTCTGGGGTCTTCATGGAAAATGATGGACGGCACCTTCATTTCTCTCTTAGATTGTATGTTTCTGTTTTTCAAGCAAAAATTTTTACAATCATCAAAGCAATGGACCATGTCATTTATAATGGTTGAAGAGAAAGGAATATCTGTGTATTTAGTGATAGGCAAGCTGCGATTAAATCCTTAATACTTCAACCACGTCTAACCTGGTTATGCATTGTAAATCTAGGCTTGAATGTCTTGGAAAATACAACAGCCTGCTGTTGATATGTGTTCCTGGACACTCAAAAATTTCAGGAAATTAATCTGCAGACCTTCTGGCCAGAAAGGGTTCGAAAACTGGTTTCCTGGGCCCAGAACCTGTACTCACTTTGTCGCCTACAGCCATCAAGACCGCCATTAATGAGTGGGTCGATTTGTCCCACAATCGTAAATGGGAGGAACTGAGGGTCTTAAGACAGACAAAGACCATGCTACCTGTTAACTCGAAACGTCTAACAGACTTTCTGTTATCACTTAACAGAAAGAGCTGTAGGCAACTGATGGGATTATACACAGGTCACTTCTCTTGGGCCAAACTTTTGCATATGATTGGCCTGGGAGCTAGTGCCTTCTGTGCATCCTGTGGTTTGGAGGAAGAATGTGAAGAGAGGGCAGACCACTTTCTTAGTGTCTGACCTGCTTTCTGCCAGATCATAGTAAACATTTTTGGCACTTTAGTGTTGGGAGTCGAACATCTGAGCTCTTTAACACCGCAAGATTTTTTTTTTATTTATGTATGCTGTTCCAAAAAAAAGGCTACTTATGCTTTTCTGACTTGCAATTCGATATTGGATCTCAAATTTAGCTTGAGGTCCAATATAACTCCTAAGTATTTGGCTTTATCTGATAATTTTAACTGTTGTCTGTTGAGAGTCGGGAGTTTAAAGGTTGGAATTTTGGTTTTAGTAGTGAAAAGCAGTAGCTCGGTTTCTTTTGGATTAACCCCAAGACCACATCCCGTGGTCTAGATATTCAGCTCAAAAAAAAAAAACTCACCCTACTGCTTACTTTTAAATTAACAGAATGTTTCGCGAAAAATTGAGCATTTATACTTACTTTATCCGTAGCGTTGATTTAGGAGAAATAACACTTTGTTCTTTTTAGGAACTCACTGTTAAAGGACTCGAAACGGAAATTAATAAAATGACTTGTAATCATCAACGTGAGGTAACTGAACTAAAACGTGCACATCAGCAGCAACTGCTAGATGCACTTGAAGAAGCGCGCCTTAAGCATGAGCAAATCGAAAATAGTATACGAGAGTCATGTGCGCAGGATCGTGAGATGATTATTGAAAAAGAACGCACTGCAATACGTGAAAGGTAACCAGCGATGTTAATATTTTATCATCAAACTATTGCATAAGTTGATGAAAATTATTGAAGATTACTGTAGTTTTATAAAAAAATGTAAATTTAAATATTTTAAAATAAAATATTTATTTTCAATTACATTCAGGTGACCTAATGGAATTGTTTAAACTACAATTTGTTAAATTATAATTTGATACAATTCGATTACAAACAAATGAATTTTTGATTGAGGGAATATATCGTTGATTGATAAGCAAAACTCACGAGCTGGAAGTTTTGGGAAAATTAGATTCTTTTATAATTAACCAACAATTATTTGTGCGCTTATATATTTTTTAATATATTTATTGAGAAATAAAAGGGTTGGAAATCGTAACGTATGATATTTGACGTTTACAAAAATTTCAAACCCAAATATCTACGAATAATGAAAACTGTAGTTAGTGCGTTTTGTTTATCAAAAGACGATTTATAAATCTGAATGATTATAGTAAAAGCAAATGGAAAAATTCAAAAAAATAGTTGTAAATAAATTTTATACGTATATTTATTTTCCAATGTTTAAGTTAAGAATTGAAATTATATTTATGTCCGGGATATTGCTTAATGAAAATCTGAAATTTAAGCAAAATAAGTAAAAAAGTAATTATTGAAAATAACTGCAGATTTTCAATAAATTACTGAGTAATAGTTGTAATCTCGAAATTACTTTAACTTAACCTCACTGGTTTGTACTGATATTTGTACTGATAGTAAACTCACAATACTCTCGCAGTTTTGAGAGTTTGTGCCTTATGCTTGGTTTTCACTATGTCATATTCTCTGTCAAAGAGAGAATTTCTTATAAGAAACTTGCCAATATGCTGGCAAATTTGATTGAATTTTACATAGTGAAAGCCAGGTATTAAACACACGACCAATATTAAACAAAATGGCAGGTTTCACCATTAAAAACCGTGCTCGATAATGCTGTAATTTTTACTGCCATTGATGCTTTTTCTGGTGCTTTTGCTCTCATCTCTCTCTAATGTTAATTTACTTGCTCTCATTTTGCGTCCCTTGCATTTGTTTCTCTTTTATGCTTTGCAGCTCGCACCATGAAATTGTGACGTTGAAAAAATTTGGTCATATTTTATCATTTCAATTAATGAAAATAAATTTATGTACAAATTATTTTACGATTCATTTCCATTCTCCTCCTCCTCAGATTCGAACGTCAATTAGAAGAAGAGCATAAATCATATGATGAACAAAAGCAAAAAATTTGCGATGATTTTGCAGCAGAACGTGAACGTTTACAGCATGCTCTGAAATTAAAGGAAACCGAATATCAAACACGACGCCAGGAAATGCAACGCGAAAAGGAAACGGAACTGGAACAAGCAATAAGTGAATTGCAAGAGAAAATGTCAAAGCAAGAGGAAAAGTATCAGGTATGCGAAAAAGTTCTTTCATTTCACAACAGAATTCTTGAAAGCGTTTTCATTGCAGAATCGTATAAATACCATAGAGAAACAATATGAAGCAGATTTTGAGATATGGAAAAAAGAGTATGAGAATAGTTGCAAAATGGCGCATTCGGAAAAGGAAAATACAATTAGACAACACTATCGTGCAGAGCGTGATAGACAAATTGATGCGATTGTTAGTCGTATGGATGCGGAAGCATTGAAAACTGCCGAGGAATATGAAACGAAATTAAAGTGAGTTGAAAAAGTTTAAAGACTAGAAGTTTTTCTTTTATAAATAAATTAAATTATTTGTTTTTGTTTTTTTTTTTGTCACTTGCAGTCGCCTTAAGGAAAAATATGAAAAAGATTTGCATGAAGTTGAATGTGTTGAAAAATCGGTGAGAGATAAATTTACTGAAACGCGTAGCAAACTGGCGGAATCTGATGCACATGTGCGGAATTATCAAGCGGAAATTAAGCAAATGCAAATTGAATTGGGGCATAGTAAAAAGGTAACAGGGGTGGCGGATGGGAAGGGAGCAGAGTTTAAAATTGCTCTTGAAACTCCAAATTTAATTTCATTCCAGATGTGTAATGATTTCTTGGCTGAACGCGATCAATTACGCGATAATGTACGAAATGAGATACAAAGCGAAGTGGCAACGCTTAAAAGTGAACGTGATAATGAAATACAAAAAATACACAAAAGGTATAAGGATACAAACAAGATATCAAATTAGTATATAATTTTTAATTTGAATTTTATTAAATTTTTAAGAGTACAACAAGCTGTTGAAAAGAAAGATGCCACCATTGATATACTGCAAAAAGAGAATGGCAACCTGCGTGAACGTTGCCTCAAATTGGAGGCAATCATACTACAGCAACGTAAGGATTATTGTGCAAAGTAAGAGGATGAACGATGACGGGCGGGTAGAAAGGCTGCTTGACAAAAATAGTAGGATACAAAATCTTTTTGAATTTTACTTTTTGTGTTAATTCAGATTTTACAAAAATTATTTGTTCTTTTGATTTTAAATGCAATTTGCTCTTTTAATTGCATACATTTTTTAAGTTGTAATAATTTGTAATGTTATTTATAATTTTATTGTATTGATAGTTTCATTTAAAATAAATTTTATATACTTTACAAACCAACGCATTAAAAAAAAACTTTTGCTTTTCAATTTCAATTTCTGTTTTGTTTATATATATGATCCCTAAAAGTATGCAAGTACTTTTGCGTGAGTGGGAAATGTTGATAGTGCAAAATCAGAGGGAGTGATAAATGATTCAAAAATTAGTATTTATTTTCAAATGACCTTGAAATTTTCGTGCGCCTTGTTATTTTAGCCTTCACTGTGAAAAAAGCCTTATAGCGGTTTCTTTTCTCGATAAAATGTGCGAGGGCTGTTAAATTTCGTGTTCTTTTCTGAAAAAGAGGCAGCCTTTTCAGAGAGTATTGAGTTCTTTTCTAAAAAAGTTTGCCTTCTGAGCGGGGAAAATGTAACACTTTCAACATTTTCAGACGGGGTAAGAATGTTGCCCTGCAAATTAGCTGATTCTGACAGGGTAGCATTTTTATGTTCTTTTCTTGCACTAAAAATGCAACATTTTGGCAGAGTTGAGGGCAACATTGAAAAATTGTTGCCATGGCACGAGGCAAAAAATATGCAAAATTTTGTTAAGGAAAGAAAACGCTATTAGATTTCGACATTTAGACAGAAAACAAACTATATTTAGCCTTCACTATGAAAAAATAATAATTGTACAGTAATTTTGACCCTTGTACAGTACAACAGTAATTAGTGAAAAAATACAGTAATTTTGAAAAAATTAAGTTTAACATGCTTTTTTCGGTAAAAATATTTTAAGTTCTACTACTTGCAAAAAATAACATCTCTAAATAAAAAAATAATTTCTATCAACAAAATGCAAATAAGTTTAAAATACATAAAAAAAATATTCCAAAAACATTGTTTTTCTTATTTATATTCTTTAATATACATTTACTGTGTTATGGCCGTCTGTTCCAACTTGAACAAAAAAATTATTTTGAACCAGGCTCAGGAACGGCTCAGCGACTAGGTGCCATATGGCACCGCTGGGCATTACTGGGTTAAGCTAACAACGACATAAAAGTGAACGATGATAACGAGGATGAAAAAAATTACGAAAAAATAGATTAATTAAAAAAAAAGTTTTTAAACAATTTTTAAAAAATGCTTTAAAGTTAAAAAATAAAAAAAAAATCGAAAATTTTTTTTTGTAAAAATGGATGTTTTGATGAAAAAAAAATATGAATTGCATTTTTAATATTTTTTTTATTTTTTATCAAAATTTATTAAAAATTGTGAGGTAGTAGAGTAAAACGGACCACGGATTCGGACTCAGCGACCTCCCATTACCCTAAGTACACTTGTCCTGTCTCTGCTAATTTTTGGCTGTTGAACAGTGTTATGAAAGTGGATCTTATATGGAGAAAAACTAAAAACGCCATCATGTTCAGCCTTGAATTATATAAGATCAACTTTCAAAACTCTTGAGCTTTTTTTTTTTTTGGTAAATTCCGTTGAGCAGTGTTATTTTTAAAAATATTTTAAATTCAATGCTCACAAGTAAATTTACTGAAATGTTTATAAAAGTGAGGAAAATGCATAATTTACCCAATAATATCATAAGTTTTTGTTTATATTTATTTATTCTTTCGCAGAATTTATGCATCTTTGATTTCAATAATTTTTCTAAAAATGCAACTAAAAATGTATAAAAATAGGTCAAGTTGGGGAAAAACGTTTATATTTACAAGTACGCATGTACATATGTATGTATGAGTATGTGTGTATTTGCATGTATCCAGTAAAATATTTTTTATGTATTTTTCAAGCAAATTTATTTTTAATATACGAAAATCATTTTGAAATACTCGAAAATAAATTTGAATAACCGAAAATCAATTATCAAGTTGAAATTTTCGGTGGATAGGTAATTTGAATTTCTTTGATATCAATCTGGAATATTCAGAAATCTTTTTGAATATTTGTAAATCAATTTGAAATTATCTGAAATCAGTTTGTTCTGAAAAAGTAGCAGAATATTCGGATATTAGTTTGAATTTTAAATAAAACTTTTAATGATTGGAAATCAGAGATAAATTTTGAATTTTCAGAAATCAAAACCACCCAACAAACCATAGAAATGAATTCGAAAATTAACCCGTTAACGAGTCTTCTTTATGGCATTCGAAACGAGATCGTTTTTGTAAAAGTCGAAAAGAATAAAAAATTCGAAATAAAAATAAATAATATTTTTCTGGTTTCTTCATAAAACCACGAATTCTCAAGACATCCTAAATACTTTATCTGGATGCCTATCAGGCAAAAAAATAAATAAATATTTATATATGTATTTGTAGTATTTTAAATTTATGTAACACGAACAATCTTCTGGGTCGAGTTATGGAAGAAATAGCATAAATATATGTTCCTTTTGTTTCTTGATAATATTATTGAATAAAAATGTGTTAAAAAACCTTTTAAATGTTTTAATAAAAAACTTTTGGTATTCAAGATAAGTTCGTTAAAAAACAAAAAAAAAAGTTTCGTGATCGATTCGCTAAATTATTAGCGAAGGAATTCTCGTGTTCGGGATGAATTCATAAACGAATTGGTTAATGAAAAGGCAATTCCACAAGAAAACGTGCTCGTCAATGAATATTCGTTTTCGATACATTTTATCGTCACAACGAATTCGTTTCGAATTAGTAACGAATTCGTCTGGTTTGTTAGGCAGTTGGAATTTTTTTAAATCAGTTTGGAATTTTCTCGAAAAAATGTAGTGATTGGATCAGTGATCAATTTGGAATATTCAGAAATCAATTTGAATATTTGGAAATAATTTGGAACAATAGGAAATTAATTTGTAATATTCAGTTGTAATTTTAATATTTGAAAATCAAATTCGATTTTTTGCAATCAATTTGGAATATACGGTAATCACTTGCATATTTTGTATTGTTAGAACTTAATCAGTTCTTCTTCTTCTTTTTTACCCTAGCCTTGTCCTATTTCGGGTCGGCTCTCCTTGTACGATATCTCCAGGCCGTTCGATCCTGCGTCATTGTTTCGTTTATGCTCTTGCATCACATATCGCTTCTAATAGTGTTACCTCAGGTTTTATGTGGCTTCCCAGGTATTCTTTTTGCCTCGTGCATTGTCAGCACTTGCCTTACCGCATTTTCTTCTGGTCTTTTCATAACGTGCCCGTACCACCGGAGTCGGATATCCTGCAGCTTTTCGGCTATTGGTGCAATTTTGCTGCTACCGCGAATATGTACTTCAATTGCTTTGATATTTTCTTATCACACAGAATGCCAGATGCGGCTCTCTAGCTTTGCCAACCACATTGCATCAGAAGTGCGACTTCCCTTTCAAGTGTACCGTCTTCACTAACTTTAACTTGATAGGATCATTGTCGATTTTCATCACCACCGCTTCATTATCGTTCTTTTCGCTGAAACAAAATTCGATTTCTTCAGTCTTTGTAAGGCTTACTCGGAGTCTATTAGATTCTAGCACATCTACCCATTGATTCAACTTTTCCTGAAGAACGATCTTATCATTTGCGAGTAGGGCAACGTCATCTGCATACACAATTGTGTCCACGGGAGGTTGCCTTGGATCTCACGGGTTAGGAATTCCATCACCAAATTAAACAGCAACTGACTTAAGGCTGAGCCTTGATGGACTCCAATGTTCACTTTGAAACGATCTGTTAGCCCACTTACGCACTTGACCTGCATGGTGACTTGTTGGTAAGTGTCACGTGACTGATTTATGAGACCCGATCGAAAGACTTTTCGAGATCGAGGAAACGCCGAATCGATTTTTTTTTATTTAGCTGGAGTTTGAAATTGTAACGACGTTTCTAATGCGTGCATCTAGAACCCGTTCCCAAAATTTTAGGCAATGAGACACGAGCTTTATTCCTCGATAGTTTGAACAGCATCTAGCATCGTCCTTATTTTTGTAGAAGGGTATTAGATAGCTATTTCGCCACGCTGTGGGAATGCATTCGTCCGCGATCTTATTGAATAGTGATGTCAGCCAGAGAATGCCTTCCTCCGCTAACTTGTGGAAAATATTCGCTGGAATCAAGTCCGGACCAAGTAAGTGTCTTGTTCTTTTTCACTTTGCTAACGGCAGCTCGGACCTCGTCAGCAAATTTTTTTTTGTTGTTGGGTCCCTCGACCGGGTTACGTGAAGGTGTTCTATATCGAGGAAACTCTTAGAACTTATATTTAATATATAATTTTTAGAAATCGAAACCTGTTAGAATTTTCAAAAACCATTTTGGAATTTCCGAAAAAAAAAAATTAAATGATTGGGAATCAATTAGAATATTCAGATACCAATCAATTTAGAATAATCTAAAATCCATTTGAATATTTGGAATTAATTTGAAAGAGGAGAAAATTAATTTGAAATATTCAGATATAATTTTGAATATTTTTAAAATCAATTTAGATTTTTTTTTTGCAATCAGTTTGGAATATTCAATAGTCAATCTGTAATATGCAAAAATCATTTTGTATAATCGAAAATTAATCAGTTAAACTCGAAAATCAATTTGAAATATTTGGAAATCAAACTGTGATATTCGGAAATCATGTTGAATATTTAAAAATTATTTTGAATATTCGAAAATCAATTTAAAATTTTCAGAAATAGATTGAAAGTATTCGGAAATCAATCTGTAATCCAGCCAGTGCTGATGCAGGTTTTCTAGTTCATCTGAAAAAGATTAAGAAAAAAACTGAAATAAAAATGTCAAGCAAACTTCTTTGGTTGAAATTGAAATACAAGTCGGTATTCTGAAAAAAAAAACAACAAGCTTGATAAAATTGATTAAAATCGTTTCGACAGAATGCCACAACATCTTTCTACAAAAAAAAAAGTTGAAGTCGCTAAGCGAAATCATTCACGGTGATTGAAATCAATTCATTGAAGTCAGCACCCAAAACTACTGAGTCTAACTCTTAAAATTGATTTTAGCAAAAATAACACTGTCCAACATCATTTTTGCAACAGAATAGCCACCCTATAATCCTGAAAGGGTACAGTTATATATATGACTCTTATGTCTTTGGCGACCTCTAGTGGAATATTTTAATCCTTAAATGTCTTTTTTGAAAGGACTTTTCAGGGTTTCATAAAAAACGGGTCAAATTGTTCCATAAAAAGAAGAACTAAAGGGTTAAAATGTTCTACAGAAATTACCCTCGTAAAATTCTACTATACAACTTCACCGATAAGATATTTCTCAGACATCAATATATATATTTTTGCGCTTAATATTCAGATCCCTTCGACCAAAATAAGAAAACTTTGACCCACTGCAAAAAAAAGAACTGAGAAATTCTGGACTACAAGTTTGTTTTACAAAAATGGTCTATACAACATACCCTTTCAGGATTATAGGGTGACTATTCTGTTGCAACCAAAAAGTCTTAATTTGTTGGACTCTCAAACAAAAACTATAATCAAAAACGTAGTAATAGGAAGTAATTCCACGAGGTTCAAATACAAGTCTAAGCTTCAAAAGTCAAACAGGCTGAATCATAACTCTATTAAACTGAATTCTTTCGCTTGGGTTGAAAACTTTATTTCAATAATATCGATTTCTGATTGTTAACACTTGACTATAGACTATATCTTTTTCGAGACAAAATTTTTTAACTTGGAGTTTTTAAACATAAAATTGCTCAAATTCAGGCTGTCTAGTTAGTTACAATTCAACTCCCTCGCATCGTAATTTGACTGACGAAATTACTCAAATTTTTCCACAAAGAAAAAAGGAAATTCGTTTATTTGCATTGGGGAAAAAAGTGTGCCAGAGGTTTACTCAGCGTTTACACTTGCCAGTGCTGGCATGCCATTGCTAATATACTCACACTTTTTCACTAATACACTCCCACTTTTCTCATTGGCAGACTCACTGGCAAGCAAATTTTGATGCCAATGAATTCTGCCAATGATTTGACGTAAGCAGATAATATTTGACATTTCTCCCATTGGTGAGAGAAAACAAAAACAAAGTAAGGAGGAAGTAGAGCAGATTGAGGAAATTGTTAGAAATAATGTGTCTGACATTTTGTTAGAAATAAATTGGCATGATAATTGGCAGGACGCCTACACTTCACAAAGACAATTTTTCTGCTTTTTGACAGATAATACATATTCTCAATTGGCATGCCTGCACTGGCAGGTGTAGACGCAGTGTAATGTAATGGGGGAAATAGATTTTACCGCTATTTCAGTAGATAGTTTACATAGATTCTGTCGGAAACTAGTAATAAGACTCAGTCCTTTTCCATTGGCTCCACTCTTACAGTGCGCTAGTATAATTTAATAGAAGACCATGGGATGAGCTTCCCCTTGTCTCCTCACCAGCCTTGTGGCTTTCCAAAACTTCTTTATGACTATGAACTCAACAAAGATAGCTATGGGAAACTGCCTATATGTCTTTTCGAAAAATTTACTTTAACTTTAAACAGACAGATCTGCAGATTTCAGAGCTGCTAGGTTTAGGTTTGGAAGGCGTGTGCGAATGTATACATATATATATATATACATGTATGTATATATATGTATAAACCCACACTTCCACTCGGAGACTTAATTGTCCATTGTGATTTTCAGAGCTCCTAGCTGTCAGATATAATATTCTTTCCGCTTGTTTACCTTTAAAAAAGATAGCGCAATTTTCATAATATAATTTATTTTTACTGGGTTTACATACGTGTGTCATCAATGCACCAACAATATAAATAATGAAAATTATTATTGCAATTGCAAGTTTTGAAACTGAAATAAAATGCGCAAAAAAAAAATTTTGCGCATTCCATACACACTATAATAATGCGGAATGTTAGAAACGAGAATTGTGAAGGAGAGGTGAAGAAGGAAAGAGATATGAAATGTTGTCTTCATTCCTTCAGTGCTTTTTGTAGTTTTGTGCTTTTATGGGGTGGGGCTGGCGTTGGCTGTATGAATGTAGTTTCAAGATGATGGTGATGATGTTGTTGCTTGCTACACGAGCAAGCAACCCCAACAATTGAGATATACACGCTAGTACGAAGCATTGGCAAGATACACTCTTATTTTCTGGTCGTAGCGATGACTCATGCTTTAGTGTTGTTGTGTATGAATAAGTACGCGCGTGTGTATAAATATGTATACGAGAAAACCTGTTGATTCCCAATGGGAAAATTTTAAGTGTTACCCAAAGAAACTCTTTTGAAGTGTTAACTTTGTGGTCTCGTGGAAGTTAGTAAGTAGCAAGTACAATTTTTTTGATTGTATTGATATTATATATTAACACACTTGGGAGAGTTTTGGTCCGCCGCCTTCTCCTCCTCTTCTCTGACCTATGAAAATATCTTACATTTTGATCGTTGATATAAACCAAAAAAAAAAAAAAAAAAATTTTGAACGTACGAAAAAATTAACCACCCCTTAGCAAAATGCTTAGATCCGCTAGTGCATTAACATGCATAGACATATCTGAACATAATATCAAATAAAAATAATAAATAAAAAATATATTCATATTTGTATCATATAAAGAAAAGAGAGCACCAAAGAACACCCAAAAAGCGCTCTTTCTACTTTTTCAGTAAGCTTAATGTCAGCGTTAATCTCCAATAACCTGCAATGTTAAAATCCAATTACGTTTTATGTATAGAGGGAGCACTTGATGTTGCTAACATGAAGACGCTTGGAGCGCTTTCTTTCCCATTGGGTACTTTGTGTATTCAGATACATGCTGCTAACGCGAAAATGTTGCGCAACATTTTGGTCAGTTACTTGTTTACATTTATTTTGTTTGATTTTAATTAAGTTAATGTAGGAGTAAAAAGTTTTATATAAGTAATTTATAGCGGCAACTAATTGATGACAATTAAACGATGCACAAATACAAGATACAAATAACGAGAAAGTTGAAAAATTGTCATTAGAATTTAATAACGTTTGAAATACAATTATAAAAAGCGAGTCGCTGCATTTCATTATTATCAGAAATTGTTAACAAATAAATAATTTTTCGTTAATTTTTTCTGTATATTTGTTTTTCCTTATTTTTAAACTGATCTTTCTGATTGATGCGACTACTGCTGTTTCTCTGGCATGCAGCTTGCATATTGGAAATTGGGTACACATTGCTCGCTCGCCCACACTACATCGTATAACGTGTTCATCGCTGCGTCCAATTGGATGCTGGATGCTATTAACGCATCCGTTTTACATTAAATTAAAAAGAAATGTTGTAATTTTTTTTTTCTTTTTTGGTCCACGTTTTTCTTCTTCATCTTTCGTTTCTTTCTTTTGCAAAAATTTGCAACACTTTTACATACATAAATATTCAATGTAGGCACATAAGTACATATGTATGTGTGTGTTGTGTATCTTGTGTGTATCTAAACGTTTAATTTTTAGCTTCTTTTCACAATTTTGCAAGTTTCGCACACTTTATTTTTTGCTTGGTCTCTTTCACAATTTGTTGCTGATTCCGGTTCTTTTGCGTTTTAAATTTGTTCACATTTAATTTTATTTTGAATTTTTTCTTTTCCATTTATTCTATATTCTCTCACTTTTACTACATTTTGTTGTGGTGTTTTTATGAAGTAATCAATTTGTATTGTCAAGGTCCAAGGTCTAATTAAAGAAACTTAACGTAACATAACGTAGAACGAGAGCTGATCACACAAACATAATCAGCAACAACAAAAAATAATAAATTATCTACTTTCGTGTTTTGCAATAAAATAAAAATTATGGAGAAATATATCAGAACTGAAAATATCTTTTTAAAATAGTAAATAAACAAATTTAGTATATAATATAATCGTTTAATATTTAAATACTTATTTTTCGCCTCGATACAAAAATTGAAGTCAACAGAAAACAGAAGAATTCGTAAGATTTCACTTAACCTAGCATAGAAATCAAATTTAAGTTCAATAGACTCTTTGTTAAGTTAAGTTACGTCATGTTTTTATAATTAGATAGATATAAAATGCATTAAACCGATTTCTATATGGCAGTTGTCTATGCTACGTTAAGTTACTTCAAGTTTCTTTAATCAAGCCTTCATTTGTGTCTGTCTTAGTTGTTGCTGTTGCGGTTTAGCGGCATTTTTTATGGCATCACATAACCGCGATTAAAGTTACTCGTTTTTGTGGTAGTATTTAAATAGTATAAAGAGTTAACTGGTATTAATTAAAAAATTCTACATTAACTCTTTCTTATGAATGAAGAAAACTAGACTTTTTATAGGCATCGAAAACTGTATTCTCATACCAGATGTGAAAACGAAAGATCATATGCATGATTTTAAAAGTGTTCTATACCCGATCAGATCAAAATTGCTACAGAATATCGTTATGTCTTTGCTGTTCATCATTCGATGCTTTATATTTCTAAAAAAGGAGAAGCTTAAGACTGCAAAGACCATACCTAGAAGTTCATACCAGCCCCAGTTCTTGTATTATTTCTGTGGGATATCATGTTCGACTGCTTTTGTTTTGTAACAGAAAAAGATGGTTACTTCCATTGTATTGCATTCTAGTTCCCTTTTGTTATTCTTTAAATCAAACAAATATAATAAGTAAAAACTAAATGGATCATGGGGCACATGTTAAAAATTATTTAAATAAAAACAAATTTTTAATATACCACGTTTTGAAAACGGACTAAAAAGTATAAAATAATTTATCCTAGCCCCATAGAGATTTATAGCCTAATACAGATTCTTAACCCCATACAGATTGCCCTGAAATTTGTTGTGAATTTTAGAGGTATGGAAATACTTGCATGATTTAAAACAACAAACCTGGGCCGCATGCAATATGAAATTGAAGGATGAATAGTTCACCTGAGTCGCTAACAATTTTATCTCTACCCATATTTATATATATTTTTGATATTTCATAATGCATTGCCATAACTCTGTGTTGCTTATGGTATTCGGCCAGAAGATTTTGTGGTGTAATTCAAAATTAGATTTTTGAAAATTCATTGGTGCTGTGCAAAACAAAGCTCTAATAAAATTTATTTTTCCGGTGTACAGGCAGCTTTATAGTATACAGATTCAACCTAGACCTAGATCTTTTGATGTAGTTTTGAACGGGGCGCACATTTTGAGGGAAATAGCCTTACACTGAAAAAAAATGACATTGCCTTGGATACTTTTAGCTCGACATGGCAGTGTCCTCTTTCAAAAAATCATCGCGGAAATCAATAAATTCTTATTTTAAAAAAAATAAGTAGGTACCCACATTATTTCAAACACAATTCCTTAAAAAAAATACAAGATTATCTACAAAAATACAAAGAATTTCCATTAACTACACTAGCAACATGTTGCTAGAAACTATTTTGAGTATAATATCATTGCTACTTTAATACATACATATGTACCTACGTGACGTGACCGAAGACAACAGAAGCAACAACTACAATAGCAAATAACAACAACAACTTTTAAGTAAGCATCTAATTTTTAATATTATTTCATATATGTGGAATTTGTCTCTTTCTCTTTAGAAACACCAATGCACACACACATACATAATTACTACGAGAGCCTCGCACACAGATATTACTAGCAACATATGTATCTTGACAACATAAAAGCAATGCAAATCGAGATACATTCCACAAAATCCAAAACAAAAATCAATAAAAAAAAAAGTAAACTTTAATCCGAAAGATGCCGATAGCTAAAACCAAATATTATTCGCATTGACACTGTCAACGGTTGTGGACGAAAAAAAAAAACGTAAAAAAAAGTTTAAGAAACGCGTGCAAAAATCTAAAATCTAAAAAATCAAGAACATTCTGGTTTCATAAATTTCTAAAAAAAAAAAAAGAAGAAAATTATAAAAATATAAAAGTGAAAATTTTCATAAATTTTTGTGTATTTTTCGTGAAATAAATCAACTTAAATTCAACAGCAACAAAATGTTCAGCTCAATCTCAGGTAAAACAAAAAAATTTTATTTAATTTATACATATTAATAAATAAATTTTTAATTTAATTGGAAAATTAAAAGTACCAACATATTGTTACACTATTCATATAGATTTTTGACCTACCCAATAAAAAAAAAACAAAGAAAAATAGAAAATAGATTTGAAAAAAAAAAAAAAACAAATAATACCATTAGTCATCATTGCCCAATCAGTCAGTCAGTCAATCAATCAGTCAGTCAGTCAATATCTATCACCATCTTAGTGTATCCAAAAGTGTAGTTGTTTTTATTGTTTTTACTTGTTTTCAATTTACCTATATTTTGTACTATATAGATTTTTGTTGTACTTTTTTTTCTTTTTATTAATTACTAACATACTTCTATTTGCTATTGGTGTTTTTTTTTCCACATACTACTTATTTTCTTTATACGACGTAGTAACTACAACAAACATACTTCAAGGACTATTATTGTTATGTATTATGTCATCATTACCAACAGTAGCAACCCTTACACTATGTTATACACAGCAGCAGCGAAAATTTTAGCCGCACCTCGTTTGTTTTTCATTGTCGTCGAGCTTATGTGAAACTCTTTTTATCGAAACTTTTTTTTTTTAAGGATTTTTCTTTTTTCTTGCCTATTGCAATTATTTGAATATTTTTTTTTTTACTTATTTTTCATATTTTAAATATGTTTGAATTCTTATACAAATTAGCGTGAGAAATTCATGAAAAAAATTTAAAACACATATGGTATAATATACTTAGTAAATAAATAATGTATATGCTGATGTTAGCTTCGCTGCTTTGCTTTAAAGTGGGAATGCCACAAGTGGCATGGTACATGTGTCATCAACATGTTCTCAACTTAAAATTGACATGTTCAAGTTTTAGAAACATGTGTCAGGCACTTGTGGGTATTTTAGATATAATTTTCCCTATGTAACCACAGGCCAAAGTATTTAACCTTTCCAGTGACTTAGCCCAGAAATCAAAGTATTTGATCTGGCTCAGCGATTTTATCTTCATAATCTATTCTACATTTCACGCTTGATATATTTAAACAGTACACTGGCCAAAGCGTTGTGTACATACCAAAACGTTTAACCCGTCTAGGGATTTTGTGCTCTTATTGTATTCTATATTTCAGATCTGATATAATCAAAACAGTATACAGGCATAACCTCTCAAGGGAGTTGTCGACAGACTTTTCCCAGCGGTTTAAAGCTCATTTTCCATCCTACATTTTAAGCTTTGTTATAATCAAACGATACATAATCCAAAAAGTTAAAGTCTCCATTGGGAAACGAGGGAAAAATTACAATCCACACTTCTTTTTTATATAGTATATTTAAATCGTTATGTCAACCCTATAGAAATTGCCAATTAGTACAACACGAAACTTTCGAATGATAATTAAAATTTATATTTATGGATTATTTCGAAGTTTTGAAGTTTAAAGAGGTCTGTAATTATAGAATATCTGATGCAAACTTAATGCTGACCACTAGAAATTGAGCATGTCTCGAAAAAAATTAAGTAACAGAGATATGAACTCAATAAAGATAGGCTTCTTTTTTGCTGATATTTTTTAGTTTTATGTAAATTATTAAAGAGAAAAAAATTATTTTTAAAATGCCAAAAACAAGCGAAAATCTAAAATTTATTAAGCTTTCCAAAGCTTAGTTCAATTTTATAATTTAAATAATTTTTCTCATACTTCTTCCATTTTTTCATTTGATTTTCTGTTGTACAAGAAAAAACAGCTGTCAGTTATGCAGGGTTGTATTCATAAACGAGTTTGCGAGTATACATGAATACCCTTAGTATTTCATTATATATATGCATATATACTTTTGAGGTTACCAAGAAGCTATAAAATTTTATTTAAATTTAAAATTACTATTTTCTACATGAATTCTATTTATAATTATGTTTTTTATTCCATAAATGGGCGTGATTCATTTATAATTTATTTTTATATACATAACGTAAACACAAAGTGATTCAATTTATTATTCAGCGATCAGACAAGAAAATGTTATACTAATAATATTTTTTAGTGCAATTTTCAACAATTCCATACAGTGATACTAGACTGTTTTAATCCTCAACCCCACAAGTGAAACTGACAGTCTCAAAAAATTAAATTATTGGTTAATACTTTTTATACCTGGTATAATACTCTGTTAATTTAAATATTTTTCTAACTATTTATAAGAAACCCTCTACTGCATAGGAAACCATATATGGCTTTTCATATAACATATATCGATTTATTGTTATTTTTTTAAGATATAAACTTTTGTTTAAAGACCAGAAGCCAACATATATCAAGTATTAATAAATTAATTACTAACGAAATCCAAAACCTACCGTTTTTTGTCAGCATATTCTCTTTTGTAAAAAGTTGCAATTCAAGAAGCTGGCAAAAATTTAAATTATTAATTTTTGTAACAAATTAATTATATTTTAAGAATATGATGTGAAATTTTACAAATAAATTTATTTATTAGATTTTGAGGAAATTGTTTTTTTTTTTCAAACACTTAAAATCATGCAAAAGAAATTTTTTAAATATAGGTATTCTTTCAAATTTGCATTACTTACGACTAAGCAAAATTTATCACAACTAAAATTTATTTTTTCTTTAGATTAATAATTCTTGCAGTAGAGGGTTAAATAACGGTATTCTGCTCAAATTCACGAGAAATTTCAGTGCGAAACATTTCGCGATATATATTAGCTGAAATAGTACTCTATTCTCTCTCCTGAAATACTCTCAACATGAGTCTAAAGAGAAATCTGCAACATTTTTTCATTCAAATTTAAATGAATGTGTATATCGTCACCCGAGAATTGATTTGTCGTATATGTATGCATATTCGTATACCTATACGCTAAATCAATTCTCAGACGACGATATTTCAAAAACCGAAGAACTACAAAAATACACGAGAAACTCAAATTTTATGCAATTTTTTTTTTTTTTTCATATAAATCTCCTAATATTGAATAATACGTATAGAAAATTTAAAATAAATAGAAAAAAATTTTCAAATTTTCAAAAAACAATTACTTACGAATATACACTGACATGACCCGATACAAATTTTTATAGATTCGTGATTAGCGGTCGAAAATACCCCCAGAAAAACTGGGTCACAACTCAAATACTATTTTTCTGTTGTACAGTGGAGTTATTACAATTAAATCTTGAAATTTTTACTATGGGTATGAGCAAATTTAATCCTATATGAGGTTCTGAGAAAAAAAAAAATAATACTTTCAAGTGACACTGCTGCACAAAAACACCAGGAGATGGAAAAACTCTAAACCCTTTTTCATGTTCTCTAAGTTTAAAATTTCTATATTAAAGTCTGGTCACAAAAAACAAAACAGATTCAAAAAAAAATGTTCATCAATTTTATTCAATTGCTCACCTCATGTATTTGATACAAATATGTTGAGTTTAATTATTTGTTTAGTATTTTAAATAGATTTGTATTGTACTAAATCTCTACATTTGTAGCAATTTACATTACAAATTATAATAAATTACAGTAATAAACAATAAATTAAATTCAATATAAACGCAAGAACATTTGATTAAACAGTTGAGTCACTGTTTATGTATGTGTGTATAATTTATATAAACAAGAAATTATAAATTAGAATATTTCAAAAATGAATTTTTATCTCTATAAATTTGTTTCTATTTTGTTGTTTTTCACTTAAAAGATATTTACGCAGTAGCTTCAACAACCGGCAGCAGTAGAGATTGAAAAAAAAGCAGCAACTAGAACATTCCAGCAGCATTTTTAAAATAAATAAACAAACACTTTTCATAAATGTTGTTGAGAGATATTTTCTGTTGCTGTGGGGTTTGTTGCTGCTGCTGCGGTTAATGTTTTTTTTTATTGTTTTTCTTTTCGCTTTTATTGAATTAAAAACATAACGTGTATTTTTTTTACTTTATCTGTGGTATTATTAAACAATTTGCATTCGTTTTCAATAGTGATTTGCAAGATACTTATGTGCGCTATGTTCTGCCTGTTTATTATTATTTTTTATTTATTATTACTATTAGGTCAAAACTGCAAAAATACTAATGTATTATTATTATTAATTAAGCAGGCTATAGTGCAATGCGACCATTGTTGATTTTTCTTGCAGCCCTTGGTTTTAACACAATTCTAAATTAAGACTACAAACTAATCTAAGAATTGCATTAGGTTTTATGCCGCATATCTCACAAGGTCTCAAGAGTCCGTTTCGAAGATAAAGCAATCTACGCCTTGCGGCAGCTGGGCATTCACATAGTACATGTTCAGTTGTTTCCATGTCTTCATTGCATAGTCGGCATGAATCGCATTGCGATATACCCATCTTCTTAAGATGATACTTAAAAAGGCAGTGTCCTGTAAGAAGCTCTGCAAGGGTACGAATTTCCATTCTGTTTAAATCGATTAAGTATTTTGAGTTAATGGTGATTTGGTTAATAAGTCTTTTAGCCTGTCGGAGACCATGAAATCTGGATCAATAGTCTTTGAGAGCTTTATTTTCCAATTCCTTATTATTGTTTGGATGTAATTTGATGTCACACAACGAAAAGGTTCGGGACCTATGATGGACCTAAGAGCCCCCCTTTTCACTTGGCTGTCCACCTTTTCATTTCCCTTAAATCCTTCATGACCCGGTATCCAAGCCAATATAACCTTATTCCTGGTGGATAGGGCTGAAAAGAGCTCAAAACATTCCCATAAAATTTTGGATTTTATGGTGTATGAGTTCAGAGCTTTTAAAGCTGCTTCACTATCCGAAAGGATATAAATGTAGGCACCATTTTCTCGTGTACGTGCATTGTTTTTTTTATCGTGAGGGACATAATTTCATTAGCTCATTGACTTCCCATTACTGATGATGAACCCAACCTCAAAAAAATTACCAAAAATAGTAGAGGCTCATTTTTTTCAAATGATCATCATTGGGAATTTGAGCCATTATCAATGATAAGGAACCCAGATGAGGTTGGCTTATATTCCCTAAATTCGTGAAGTCATAGCATTGAAAGAGATCTTTCTAGTCGTGGTGCCCTGAGCAATAATGCGTTATAAAATCAATTTTAAGATGGGTTTTGCTAATAAGATGGAGTTTTTGCGAAAGAATTTTTCACGTTGAACACGAATCTGAGGTCAAAAACATCCCATCACGTCACGTTTTAGGAAAAAAATGGGGTTCAAGCAAGTCTAATTTTACAAGGATCCGATAATTTTTTCTATTTTTATTAATTTTTAAACTTTTCAAACTGATTCAGGACGAAACTGTAAATCAAAAACAGTTAACCTAGAAAAACTATAAATGCAGGAGTGCTCAGTATCACCTTCTCTTTTTGAATCCGTAGTCAAACCTCATGTCGAAGAAAACAAATCGGATTTGATCGCATAGTGTAACCAAGATTTCAAATTTACTTTTTATATTTGACTTTTTAGAAAAAAAAAAACCGATGGAAGTAAAAAATATCGTTAAATAGATTTTATTTTGACTTTTTTTCCATTCATTGGCAATTAATCTCAAAAATTAGAATAAAGAATACCTTCTCGTACACAGATCTCTATACATTCTCGGACACAGATCTCTATAGCATGAACCTCTGCTATGAATATGGAGGGCATTCTCTCCATAGCAATAGCAATGTCCTCTCAGGTCCCCACTTTTGCATAGATTTACATTAGGTAGCCTTAAAGCACTTAAACTGGCTTCCATTTTAATTGTTTGGTGTTATGAGGGAAGTCCAGTTATTGCCCCGTGGGGCAAGTTTTCATTGCTCCTGTAATGCCCAGACAAGCTATGTGATGAAGTTTATTTAACTCTGATTGCGCCTTCGCTTGCTGTGTTTTTGGTCACCAAGCAATTGCTGTATAGTTGACCATGGGTTTGATCACCATTTTTGTGCTATTTGCAACGATTTAAAATTTTAATATTTTCGGTACCATAGTACTGAGCGGGCTGGAAAGGAAATCAATGAAAAAAAAAATATTTTTTTTTTGTGCAAAATCAATTTTATTCTTCAACATAGTTGCCTTCGTAGGTGATATAACGATTCGAATGATCCTCCAACATTTTAATGTCTTTTTATAGTAGTCGGTGCCGAGGTCCTCAAAATAAGCATCGGTTTATGTTTCGACTTTTTCATTAGAGTAAAATCTCTTCTCCTAAAGCTATCTTTTGAGGTTTGCTAACAAATAATTGTTTCTGGGGGCCGAATTTGGAGAATACAGTGGATGTGGAAGTGATTCGGAGTAAGTATTCCTTTAACTGACGTGTGCGACGGTTTATTTCCGTGCAATTTTTCTTCTTGATATGTGGGTGTTTTCCCTTGATCACGTTGTCCATATCGTCCAATAACGTTGCATAGTACTCGCCTGTTATTGTTCTTCCTTGTTCAAGATAGTCAACGAATAAAATGTCATGCGTATCCCAGAAAACACTGGTCAGCACCTTATCAGCCGACGGTGGTATTTTTGGTTGTTTCAGTTGATTTTCGCCCGGTTCTAATCACATTTACCGATTGTTTATTAGATTCGGATGTGTAATGGATAATCTTAAGGTAATGTTTCATTCATCGTCACGAAAAAGCCTTAAATTGGCCTCCGAAACACTAACACGTTGTTGATTTTGATCGGTGATTGTTAACGTTGTTTTTGGAGCCATGTCAACGTTTGCGTCTCGTTTTTTCTAGTCACAAAGAAATATTTTATCAATACACGAAATTCACTTCGTTTCGTTTTTTTTCTTCGAAATATCAAAAGCAGCGTCAGTTGTGCAGCGTTAACTTTTAAACTAAATTACGTAATTTTATGAAATTCTGACATAAATCCTCTGGTACTGTCGAAACAAAAAAACACTGGAAGCAATTTCTGAGGCGGCAACTCTCGCACTACTGAGACCTCATATATTTGAGTCGTGATTGTAACCAAGATATCGTGCATCTATATCTTTGATCCTAATTTTACTGCCACAAAACTATAAAAAATTAAGTAGAAAATAAATTATTGAAGTAAGTGCTACCAAAGTGTTTCAACTTTTCTCACCTGCTTAGCGTTTATACTACAAAACCTTTACGGTTGTTAGTTGGTTAAGGTGGTTGAATCACATCAGACCTACAGTGGGTCACAATAAGCGCTATAGCGCAGCTTTAAGACCACCAATTCACTAGATTATTACTAAACTTGACTATTACTAAACTCTTACCGTAGAGTTTAGGTATTCTAGCAGATTCTTGGGATTAACTGCCGAACAATTAGACAAGTTGTCGAGGAAATATCTTACCCAAAAACCGATACCTTGTCTTTGCCAAGGCAACAGTGAATGCCCACGTTTGTATCCAATTGAAAAATCAAATGATCCAATTCAAATCAGCGCAAGAATAGCAATTAAATATTTAACTAAATATCTACATATTTATAAACACTGAACAATTGTTCTGCTGATATCTGCTATACGTATCGATGAATTCATGCAAACATTTTATTTATTTTGCAATATGTTTTGTTTTAAAATTTTCCAAAATAATTTTGTAAAACATTTATTTTTCTCACTAGTAATTAGTTTTTTTTTCCAATAATGTTTACGTTTCTCTTTTTATATGTTTATATTTTACCGTTGTGTTGCTTTTTTTGTTTTGTAATAATTTTAATATTTGTACATGGTACTTAAAATTCCAAGCATATTTCAAGCGTTTTTTCAATAATTTCTTTTCGGTTTTCATATAAATTTGGAAATAATAAAAATTCCTGCACGTATAAATTTTATTTATTTATTTTTTTTTTTGGTTTAATGTTGATAACTAAAAATATCATACGTAAATATACGAAAAATTAAATATTTTCTGTTTTGTTTTCGTTTCGCATTTGAAAAGTGTACGCGGAAAAACAAAAAACATCAAATTAAATATTTAAAACAAGCAAGCAAAATTTTTAAAAACAAACCAATTAATAATAAAAAAAAAAAAACAATATAAAAATTTTAATAAATGTAAAGAATAACAAAAAATGTTCACATTTATTCTGAATTTTTCTGATATTTTTTTTTTGTATCTATAATATTGAAACTTTGGAATTGAAAATTTCTTGGAAATTCGAATATAATAATTAAAAACTCAAATGTGATTCACTTAAGATTTTTGTTTCAAAGGGTGAAATATAGTTTGGGATACTGATAGCAAGTTTTGAAATATTATTTATTTTAACTTTGAAATATTTTTTTTTTTCTTTTGATTTAGAATCTCATCATAAGAGAAAATTCTTTTCATAGTTCTGTTTAATTCATCTATGTCTGGCTGGTTTCTTTTGAAATCCTATACCCATTTTCTCTGTAGTTTCTCTTGAACTATAAAAGGTTGCCTGTGATAACCTAAATTGGTGTAAACTGAAAGTAACTTATAATGGAATTTTAATCTGGAATATGTTTGGAAGCTCAATTACGGATTTGTGACTTATGATCTTAAGGCTGTAGAACTCTATGCCAATTGCCTTCATAGTTCTGGCCTATTCAACTATGTCGCCGGTAATTTCGCCGGTAAAGTAATTTCTATTCGTTTTAAATTAAACGCAATTATTCAATGGAATTTTTATGTGAAATATATTTGATAGTAACACCAGTGATTTGTAGTATATACATATATATGATTTTAAAGCTACAGAATCCTATGCCTATTCTGTATTTTTAAGATTTTAAGGATGTGAGCTCCAAGTCAGTTCCCACTAGATTCATGATTTTGAAAGAATAATTTATATAATAGGTTTATAAATATGAAATGCGGATTTTTCACTTAAGTCATTTATTTAATTAACAAAATTAATGAGCTTAATAATCAAAATCTTGGCCGATATTCGCTATGACTTTCCACCCTGTTTCTGGAAATTGAGAGAATCCGTCTGTCGTTGCTACTTCTCATTTTTTGAGGTTAATCATTCTTCGTACGAATTGTAGTGCTGTTTCGAAAATCCGTGCTACATTGATCAAAACAATTAGTAGTCGGAAGGAGCCAAGTCTGGTGAAAATGGCGTGTGGGGTAAAACGGTCCATTTGATGTTTGCCCAGTAGTTTTTAACATATTAAAATGACTTTGTCGTATCTTTGGGCATATTCTGAACGTTTTTTCTACAATGCTCGGTTTATTGTTTCACCAGATTTTAGCAGTTCATAGTAGACAGCTTCCTTACTATCTCACCAAATACACAGCAAAGTCTTCTTTTCATGGATATTGCGTACTTCTTTTGATATTAATGGATGACCTGGGTCTATCGACGATTTTTTGCATTTGAGATTGTCGAAAGAAATCCACTTTTCATCGTCAGTAACAATTCTTTTTTTCCGTTAGAGCAACATTTTGTAAAAAACATTTTTACCCACCCATTTTTCTTCTTTCTGGATCCTTCACTATTCGTATAGACGTTGGACACCATATGCTTGAGTAACTTTCAATAGTTCATCAAGTAATGCTTGAATCTTTGGAATCTTCAAAATCACCTCTTTTAAATCTTTTAAACCATCCTTCACAAGTGGCTTGGCTTGAAGCATGTTCACCATAAGTCTCTGCCAACAATCGTAAACTTTCAGCAGACGATTTTTTTTTTCAAATGAAAGAAGTTTATTAAACTTTCTCACATAACTTTATTTTTCTGGTACAATATTCGAAATTTTTGAAGCGGAAAAAAAATATGTTTGTGCAATTGGAACCTAAACGCCATATTAGTTATCCTCATCACAAACCATATATAATAGTAATGCCATCCGTGCTTATTATTTATGTTATCTATGTTTCAAGCTCTGTTCAGGTTGAATTGAATGCATTTCTCAATGAAATTTCGGTACAGAATATGTTTAGACTTATGATCTTGGCACAGTAGAATTTTACATTTGTTTGGATATATGTTGAGTGCCACAATTTCAACGGAATCTGCCTCATATTAAAGCATTAGTTAGTGGTTGTAAAACGCTAGCTGAGTTTTGGTTCAAAATTTTTCCAAATTTTTGTCAAAAATAGCATCAGATGATATGAAAAATCTATATTTAAAATAGTTCTTGACTTCAAAAACATACACAAAAATTTTACGAAAAATCTTTTCTTAGAATATTTTAACCCATTAACTCCTATCTATATGGGTGTTTTGGGCATTTTTTTGTGAAATTCCAGAAAAGTTTCCTTTAAGGAGATATTCAAGGGTTAAAGTATTTCACAAAAATATTTCACGGAAAATTCTAGTAGGGGTCATTAAAAATTAGAAGCATTTACGGGTTAAAGTTTAGATGCAAAATCTAACTTTGTTGTGTTGGATGTTGAAAAGCCTTACCTTTAAGTCGTGGGTGCTTTTTATTTTAGTAACCCCTATTAAAATTTTTAGCAAAATATTTTTGTGGAACTTTTTAACCCTTGAATATTGTTTTAAAAGGAAGCTTTTATAGATTTTCTCAATAAAGGACCAAAAAGACTAATGTAAATACGAGTTAATGGGTTAAAATATTCTGAAGAAAGATTGCTCGTAAAATTTTAGTATGAATTTCTGAAGACATTAAATGTAGATTGTTTTTAACAAAAATTTCGAAATTTTAACACACTGTAAAAAACAAAAAAATTAGATCTAGAGTTTTACTATCACTAACTAATACTTTCATATGAGGCAGGTTCCATTGAGCCCCGAAACAATTTACTGAAAATTGTTGTACAATGTAAGCAGTGATTTCGGTACATGAGTTTAATAATATTCTCCATTGGAACTAATTGTTATAGATTTTCTTTATAGCTCTATTCGATCGGTTTAATTTGGTTTGGATTGAATTGAATGCATTTGCAAATGGAAACTCTTTCTGGAATATGTTTGAGAGCATAATCAGTGATTTATGGTTTATGATATTGGAACAGCAGATTCCTAATACTCTGAATAGTATCATCCATTAGCAAATCCTAGGGTAGAGAGGGGGGGGGGGGAGGAGTATGGGGTTAAAATCTCTTACATTTTTTGTCTGAAATTTTTTTATTTACCATCACATGCATCATAATTGAGAGTCATGGAACCCTATGCCTAAATTCTCACCATAGTTCTTTCGATCGATCTATGTATAATTTGCTGATAATACTATTTTTATTAAATTTATTGCTCATACTAGTTTCCAATCCTGTTTCAAAGTTTCTATTAAAAAATGGTTTTAGCAAAAGTTGATTTTCTGGAAAAACTTTGCATACATAGTTCTAGTTAATCAGATATAAACCAGCGAAACTTTTGTCAATAGAAATATCCATTCCAGAAACATATATAAAATGAGAATACTTATTATGAGTTCAAGCAAAAAACAAATTTCAAAACTCTTAAACTCAAATATATTCGTGTTTTCTCTGAATCATTTTCGAAATTTCAAGGTTATCTATCATTAATTTTGATATATTATATTTTGCTTTGATTTTTCATTATTCTTTTCTTTGATTTTATTTAAATTTTTTTTTTCTGATTTTTCTTTATTCCTTTCTTTCATTTTATTTTGATTTTTTTTTTCTTTTTTGATTCTTAATTTTTCATTACTTATTCTTCGCTTCCATTTTATTTTTAATAATATTTCTAAATGTGATTTTTTGAGTCATATGCGTAAGCATTTTAGTATGTGATAAATCATGGGCACATGTTTCATGTTTTTTTTTTTATATTTTTCTAATCTAATTTTTTCGCTCTTCGGATTGTTTTAAAATTTAAAATTATTTTGAAAACATAAAAGTCATACAAAAATACAAAAAACAAAACTTTGTCTTAATATCAATTTTTTTTTATTTTCGTCACTATTTTCCTCAAAAGCTAAACATTATACTTTTCATGTCGTAAAATATATTGCATTATTAAATTAAAAAATTTTTCACAGCATCAAAAACAATTTTATCACAAATACACACAAAAAAATGCATTTTCGCTCTTTCACTGTCTATCTATTAAATAATAAAATCAAAACTAAATAAAAAAAATTCAAAAATTAAATTAAAAATGCTAAAATTAAATCTCTCTCTTTTTATATAATAAATTTAAAAAATATATTTTTCCTGTCTTTTGATTTTTCTTCTTACTAAAAAAAACAAAAATAAAATAAAATAAAAAAAAAAAAAAATTAAAAACATGCAGACAGTTCTAAGTGTAAGTATTTTTCTATAAATTCTTGCAGTTTTTTTTTTTTAATAATATTCTCACTTGCCTACTTAGAATTTTTTCAGTTTCTTAAGACATATTTTTTTTTTTTAATTTTATGCATTTTAAAAAAATTCTACCTACTTGGTTGAAGCAATGAAAATTGCTTTCAAAATTAAATAAAAAATAATTTAATTGATTCTCTGAAAAAATATGTATTAAAAATATTTAAAAAAATTTTCTAAATTGCAAACAAAACAAATATAAATAAATAATACATTAAAATTAAATTAAGTAATAATGTATTTATTTAAAAAAATTTTGAAACTAAAATTTCTAAGTTTATTAATTTTTTTTCTCTCACTGGAATGCATTAATTAGAAAAGTAATCAACTTATAAATGCAATCAAGAATTTCAATAGTTTTTTATAGACAACTTCTTTGCATTTTATTTGCTTATGTTTTTTTTTTAATCTTCCGCTTTGATCGCAATTTATTTAAATGCGTTTTTCCTCTATATTTCACAATTTTTTTTATGTCTGGTTTTTTTTTTATTTTCACTTTGAGTTGAGCTATTTAATTTGTTTTTTTTTTTTTTTCTACAATTGCCTGTACATAGTTGTTGTTGTTGTTGGCCGATGACGTCATTATTTGATATATTTGTTTTTATTATTAGCATTCCTTCGTTAAATATTATTAATCACTTTAATCTTAAGTGAAAAATATTCTGACATTATCCATATAAATATTTTCTAAGTGTAAGAGAAATATTTTTTAATTAGTTTTTGCTGAAAAGAATTTTTTATTCAAACGCAAATGTAATCACAATTATTCCTTTATATAAAATTTACTTATAAACTTAAGTTGGTTTTCTTAAAGTTAATTATATATTTACTATAAATAGTTTCAAAGCATGCATCAGCTATATAAATATTCTTCTAAGTGTTTTTAAATTGTGGCGTCAGCTGTTGAGATCAGTTATTTAAATGTAGAAAGGAAATGCCATAAAAAAATAGTTTAAAAATAAGGGAAATTAAATATTTTTTTTTCTACTTTAATTAAGTAGTTTCTAAGATTTATTAGTCCTTTTTAAATATTTTAGTTTTTAAAATAATTCATTTGAAAATAAACTATTTATGCCATTTTTATTTTGAAATTCAAATACCGAGTAGTTCTGCTGGTACACTATGCACATCATATAAACATTTCAGGAGGAAATGTTGCGAGACAAAGTTACTTAAAAGCCCCATAAAGTATGCAAAAATATTAATACGTGCAGAGAAATTTGAGCTGTCACTTTTCACCGCCATTTAAATTTGCGTGTAAAAAATGTTGCAGACTTCTCTTCAGACTCATGTTGAAAGTATTTCACGAGAGAGAACAGAGTACTATTCTGGCTAATATATTGCAAAATGTTGCGCACTTATTTCATCAGCAGTTTTTGGCTTTTAATGCAATTTTTCGTGGAATTTCACGTGAACTTTAAAATTTTTATTCAGTTGGATTTGAAATTAATGCTAGATAATATAACGTGCCACTGGTTTTCAATAGATGATTCTTTTACTAGTTTAAAAATGACAAGCACATTGGAAGTACGAAATTTCATTGAACAAATTTCTCAGAATTCAGTGAACTTATGAAAAAGATTGTTCTTATAAAAAAAAAAAACTAAAAATTGGCGAGTCAGGTTAATCCCCAGAATTTGATTTTGTTGAAGAAGGCAAGTTCTATAGTAGTATCGAAAAAGCCTTTGGGGCGACCTTGAAATTTATACCTATGATTTTAAATTGTTTAAAGCTCACTCTTAAAATCTATTAAAAATTAGAAAATGCACATAATACTTTTTTCTTTTAAAAATGAAATAGTGAAATGAAAATGCTATAAAAAAAAAAAAAAACAAATAAATAAACCCAAAAAGAAATTGTATAAAGTTTAAAAATATTTAAACAACAATAATGCAGAGGTAAAACAAAACAAACAAAAAACAAATGGAAATAAAAGCGAAAGTGTAATTTTTAGATTAGCTAACAGATATGTGAAGGGGGGAAAAAACCAAACACAAATAGATAAAAAATTAGAAACGAAATAAAAACAAAGAAAACTTGTGTACTTACATATATACATACATAGTAAAAAAACTTTACGCAATTAACACTTAGTTTAATTGCAGTGTACATAAAATAAAGTGCAATAAAACAATAGTATAATAACAAAAAAAAAAAACAATATATTTATATACATTTTATATATCTTAAAATTAAAAAAATTATGTGTGGGTATCACTTCTGAAAAGAAACTTCAAGATACACCGAGTTATAAAAAATAAACAAAGAAACAAAAATGTTTGCTGCAAGGGGGACGACTAAGAAAAAGAAAGAAAGAGAAAGAGAGAGAGTGATCAACAATGTTTGCGACTGCGATTGTGCGGTGGGCAACTCAACCAACACCATGCGCGTTTGCAGTGATGGCGTGCGGCTTTTGGTTCAATGCACTTTGTCCCAGAAATACTCCCAGAAATAAAATACATAAATAAAACAAACAAAAAAAAAAATTCATAAAAATAATAGTAGTGTATAAAAATTCATGAAAGCACAGACACCAACAACAATGATCATGATGATGATGATGATGATGATAAAGAAAGCGAGAAAAAAAAAATTCAAAATTCATTTCACACTTACCGTCGCAAGCGTCATTCCTCCATTAGTTTTTTTTTTTTTTTTTTATTTTGGTTTTTTGTATCTCAAACATATCTACTTACAGAAATGTATTCATACATAAGTAAAAATTTTTAAAGGTGTGTACGAAGCTCACATAAATCTGTTTAATATTGTTTTTAAAAATTTTTGTTAAATTTATCAACTTGATATTATTTACTTATTTAAGTAGGTAGTTATAAACAAAAATGAAATATGCATAAAAATGTTTATGATATTTTGAAATGTTTGTGCCACATGCAGCTGCAAAAATGTATATCTTATAGATACATACACACCTATTAAGTATATCAAAGAGATTTTTGGGTATTTAATTTATTTGTTGCTTTTGTTTTTCTAAGCCTTTAAGTAAGAAGAAAAACTGTGGCTATAAACAGCGTGGAATCAATAAAATATAAATACAGCAACTCTTCAGGCTTTTTCTCAATAAAAGCATCTGCCAAACTTTTAATCTTTTTTTCTTTCATAAAATTTTTGAGATTATTTTAATATTTAGCTGAAAATTGTAGGTCCCCTTAAACGTTTTTTTTCTTATGACGGATTAAAAATAATTTCATTTAATTACTATAATATTTTAAGCTGTTTACTAATGTAATTTATGTACAACGTATGAAGGATCTGCTGGTTGCGCTTGTTAATCCGTTTAAGCAAAAAATTTAAAACTTTTATATTTTGATTAAGGAAATGGCACTTAATAGCTTTTTTTTCGATTCCTGATACTTTTTTTTTATTGATACTTTCATAGCGAGTACTTGTAGTTTAGTTATTGAGTACATAACGACTGCGTTAAAAAATGGCACTGCGTTTGAAAAATATATATATTTTTTCTTTTAAAGCCTTGTACGAAATTTCATTGGCAACATGCATTATTTTTGCAATGAAATTTTATATTTCAAAAGCAAATGTTGCAATACAAAGCTGCTGAAAACCCCCTTGAAGTATGCAAACATATTAATACGTTCAGAGAAATTTAAGCAGAACATCTGTATGCTGTCACTTTTCACCGCCATTTAAATTTGCGTGAAAAAATGTTGCAAACATCTCTTCAGGCTCATGTTGAGAGTATTTTATAAGAGAGAACCGAATACTACTTTGGATCAGTGTTGATATTTTAGGTACAATTGTACCATTTTCCGATTTTTTGATCTTCACGGTACCTAAGGCACTCCCGAAGTATTTTTGGTACAATTTTGAAATTATTCTGTTTTTGAGGGGAAAAATTTGGAAAATCTTCAGTTTATGAATTTAAGCACGATAAACGCAGTGGAGGATCCAATAGTTTGGATAATATATTGGGATATATTTCGTAATTATTTTATATAGAGTTTGTCGTGAAATTTCACATGCTTAAGTTTTTAAAAAAGTATATTGCAATAAAAAAGTAAAAAGTAAAAAGTAAGTGTAAAAAAAACGTAATTTAAAACCAGGAAAGAGCATAAAAGAATTGCCGCCATATTGTAGAAGAATTCTAACATTTTAGGCAGAAAAGTTGCTCAAGAAGGGAATTGTTCGGAATTTTTGTGTCAGTTGGTTCGAATCTAATGGTTTCATCTAAGGTTATAATTTCTATACTTTTTTAGATAAATTTTGGTGCGCTGAACTCAAATCTGAAGTCGGTTTCTTTGAACTTCCCAAGGTCTCTTACTATTGACGGATCCAAGAGAATTTAGACTGAGATTTTTAGATTAAGAAATTGCTAACTATAATTCGAAAACCGGGGAAAGAGTACATTTTATCCTTATCCCATAATGTTAAAAATTAGACTAAATTTTCGAACCTCAGACCCTCCGAAATGGAGATTTCTATAGAACCATCATTGTCACCCATATTGAAGTTATGATGTACAAGTACAGCTCAAGAAATTTTGACTCATATGCATAAATTACGTTCTAAAGTACAAAAAAAAAAAACTGAAGACAGTAAATAATAATCATAGTAAAACTGAGGAACAGAAATATATATGTATTTATATAGAAACTATGAACGAGCTACAATCTCATAAAATGTGTGGAAGTAGTTAAGCAATTTCTCGATTTTCTACTGCCAGACAGTAGAATCTTGAAAAAATCTCTTCTAGGTATATATGAAAATATCTAAATTGGAATGTTACAATTGATGCTGTAAAGGTTGAATAATCGAGAGTTTACTATAAAACTAAGTATCTGCAACCACTACGTATTTGCATGCATATATAACTTAGTTATGTATATATGCCTTTACGCTTGATTTAATTGAGGCAACGACAACAACAACGACGATGCACATTCCATTGCAAATTCTTCAATAAAAAAACCAAACAAACAAAAAATAAAAATAAACTTGATTGAAACTTGTAATTTTTAAAGAAATTGAAGTACATACAATTTGATAATTTGAGTAAAAGCAATCAAAAAGTAACCTACCTACTTGAAAATAATAATTAAAGTTAAATTATTATGATTTTCAATCGTTATTCATGCTTGAAGAACTGAATTGTTGATTTTCCAGTAAACTATAAATAATTAAAATAAATTTCATACATTTCTGTTTTCTTTCATTCTTTTTCACTTGCGAGTAAATGACCAAAGAAACTAATTAAAAATTGCATATATACATATGCATATTTAATTGCTGAAAATTTACATAAATTGCTATTAATAAAACTGGGAGCTGCACTTGAACCACTATAATGCATAAATTCATAATATCGTATAGATACATAAGCTACAAATATGTATGTAGGTATAATAAATCAGATAATAAATACAGATATGTACGCTTACTTATGAAACTCATAAATCATTAAAATAATGTTTTTTTTACGCATTTTTTATGGATGTATTAAAGTGTTTATACATAGTTTAATCGTTAATATCTTAAGTATGCATCATGAAGCTGAAGAAGTAGTGGAAATCAAAAGTTATGAGATTGAAATAATAAATATAATTATTATTGGTATTTCTACTGTAGACAAGTAAAATTTACAGCTCAGGGTTGCCAAAGACATAATAGTTGCGGATCTAGAATTTTTTAAAAATTGTAAGGTTCTACAAAAAACTTTTCTTTATTATTCTTTTTGAAATAATTCTGTGTGATAGCCAGTCGAATTATTTTATTAAGCAGTTTTTTACCAATTTTAGATTTACAGTTTGGGTATTGGGTTGCTAAAGTGCAGATTGCGAAAGTTTCAAACTTTTCTAACAACAAACACATTATGGGTATTCACGCGTTGATGCAAAAGTGCGAAAGTGCGACTTAAAGCACTCAGATGTGAGCGTTCAATGCAAATAGTGGAGATGCGAAATAGTTTAACTGTCAAAAAAATACAATCTCATTGAAAAATAATGAAAATATTTTGGATTCTTCTTACGAATTTAAAGGTAGAAAGGTGTCAAAGGTAGAAAGGTGTCCGCAATCCGCACTTTCGCAACGTCGCAAGGGCATGTTGCATCAACCCATGAATATTCATATTGTCACACACTCCGCACTTACACCTCAAATTACGCACTACTTCGACTCAGTGCTTAATTGCAATACAGTGTAATTGCGAATTGATAAACAGCTGATTGTCGCTTTAGAAAATCGTAAGAAGAACCCAAAATAATGTCATTATTTTTCAATAATGTAGATAGTGAAACCATTTCGCATCTCGTAAAGCATTTACTCTGTTCCGGTTCACGTGAAATTCCACTACAAATTGCATATACAAAAAACAGCTGGTGAAATATAAGTGCGAAATAAGTACGAAATATTTTGCGATACATTAGCCAAATTAGAACTCGGTTTTCTCTCTCATATCTCGACTTTCAATATTTTTTCTATGTAATATTTTTAATATAGAAAATCTAAAAAATTATTATACTAGAATTTTCTCCTTCAGGCTTCAAAATCGATTTATAAATAGTATAACATAATCGAATTTATTCGGAGAATTACTTACCTAATAGCTCTGGTTTCTTTTTTTAATTCTATTGCACTTTTTTACTTCATCCAAAAACATTGTAAGGTCGTTTTTTTGCCGAATTTTTAAACTTTATGAAGACAAAATCCCTAAGATGGTTAAAATCATATTCATTCAAATTTAATGTTTGGCTTATTATACAACCCCCCCCCCCTTCCCCCACAAATAATGAAAATAATGCTATAAATTTCACCCTTGAGGATGAATCGTCATGGCCTCGTTTCAGTTACGATACAAGTTTTTCCCTCAATTGAGATTTTATGTGGCATCTGATTGTGGCAACTGCCTTGAACTCAACGAGACTAGTTTTTTTTTTTTTTGGCTGAACATCAGCTTCTTATACCAAATTCATAATAAATATTTCAACTATTTTTTTGTTTAAATTCTTCAAACTTTCGATCGACTATCATAATATTAAAAGTTAACGATTTCACGTACTTGAATTTTTCGAAAATTTTAAGGTAACTCACAAGGTCTCATAAAATCATTAGTCCTAATGGAATTATATATGAAATGAATGTGATATGACATCACCCAGTCCAGGGCCGTAGCCAGAAATTTTTTTCGAGGGGGGTTTTCATTCGAAGAAAATATTCATAAATAATTTTTATCAAACTGATTTTTAAATACAATAAATTAAATCGATGATGCATTTGATGGAGCCTATAAAATTAAAATTTTAGGAAAAATTTTCCGATTTTTTTTAATCTTAACCTCAAAAAAATGGCCAAAAGTGACAAAAAATTCACAGAATAATTAAATTAAATTTTTTCAAATAAATATTATTCAATGTGCATTCTATTGCATTTTTTTTTTTCGTGAGGGACATAATTTCATTAATTCATTGACTTCCCAGTACTGATGATGTACCCAACCTCAAAAAAATTACCAAAAATAGTAGAGGCTCATTTTTTTCAAATGATCATCATTGAGAATTTGAGCCATTATCAAAGGTTAAGGAACCCGGATGAGGTTGGCTTATATTCCCTAAATTCGTGAAGTCACTGCATTGAAAGAGATCTTTCTAGTCGTGGTGCTCTGAGCAATAATGCGTTAAAAAAATTAATTATACTTTAAGATTGCCTCCTAAAACTGCATGGGTTTTGCTAATAAGATGGAGTTTTTGCGAAAGAATTTTTCACGTTGAACACGAATCTGAGGTCAAAAATTTCCCATCACGTCACGTTTTAGGAAAAAAATGGGGTTCAAGCAAGTCTAATTTTACGAGGATCCGATAATTTTTTCTATTTTTTATTAATTTTTAAACTTTTCAAACTGATTCAGGACGAAACTTTAAATCAAAAACAGTTACTGACCAAGAAAAACTATAAATGCAGGAGTGCTCAGTATCACCTTCTCTTTTTGAATCCGTGTTCAAACCTCATGTCGAAGAAAACAAATCGGATTTGATCGCATAGTGTAACCAAGATTTCAAATTTACTTTTTATATTTGACTTTTTAGAAAAAAAAAACCGATGGAAATAAAAAATATCGTTAAATAGATTTTATTTTGACTTTTTTTCCATTCATTGGCAATTGATCTCAAAAATTAGAAAAAATTTTCACATTTCGGGGGAAGTCAGAACCCCCAAAAGCTCCCCCTAAATATGGCCTTGACCCAGTCAACTGATTGCTAGAAAAAATATTTATTTTTATTTTTTTAATTAAAATACCAATAGAAAATGTAGAAAGTAAAATATTAGTTGCTTTGTATGGAAGAAGAATCAAAGCAACAAGGAACAGCTAATTGTTGATATGTTGGTAGCAATTATATGGAGCTTTTTTCCTAATCCAAGTTGGTTGAAACTTTCAATATTTATTAATATTTAACTCACAAATATTCATGCTGAATTTTATTGTTCTACAATAGCTCCTTCTATTTTTGTTGTATGAAAACGCTTTACACTGTGCGCAGAAATAAATATTTATTAAACGAAAAATTTATAGTAGATACATTCAAAACACAACAGAAAATATTCAATTATTTTGCTGAAAAAAAAAAACAAATATAAGAAAGAAAAAATAATAATAAACTAAAATGATTGTTGTCATCATTGCAATGGAATGCGACAAAATATTTAATGAATTTATTTAGATAAGAAAGTATAGCATCATTTATGTACAAATAATTGAATTAACAATATAACTGCAGGGTATTAAAGAGATACTCTACAGCTGGTACTATTTACATATGAGAGGTAAATAAATTTCTTGTTAAATTTATACAGTGATTCCATAAAAAACGAAAGCAAGAGAGCGATGCAAATATATACAATTTGCTTGAAGTGCATTTAGTATTTAATTTGTTAAATTACTTTTAACAATTTCTATTTAAGTATTTCTTTTTGCTAGATATTTCTTAGATTGTTTGGAATTTTTTTTTTTATACATACGTATGTATTTAATTTATTGTAATAAATTAAATTGACTTTCCCGTGTAACAAGTTGAAGTTCAATATATAAAATAATTTGGTAATGACATGATCTTGTTGTCAATTGAAAATGTTGATTTATAAGATATGTATGTACATTGTACATATATAAATGATTATGATGATGGTGGTGCTCTTAATTATTAATTTTATTTTAATTGAATGATATAATATTTTAATAGACTGAATTACTTTAAATATAGTATGTATAAGTTCCTGAAGATCAAGCAATTAAAGTCAAATAATTTCATTTGTTTTGGAATATATTAAAATTGAAATAGCTGAGAATTTGTGTAGAGAACTTAGCTTATGCCAAAATTTAATATAACACAATTAGTCATAACTTAATGTAAACAATTCGGGAAAGAAAAATACAACATTTTCGGAGAATTATTTATAATGGAATGTTGCATTAACTTTTAAAGAAATTATAAGTTCAGATCAAGTTTTTTTTGGATAACAGCAAAATAAATTTATTTAAAAAATATTAACTTAAGCACATACAAAAAATATTGGGGTAGTCATAGAAAATCAGGCACAATAATAATAATATTAAAATAAATAGCAGCTAGCCATATTTTAAAGGCATTCTGAAACACTCAGAGGCAATAAAAAGAAATCGCAGAGTATTCAGATCTTATCGGAGAAAATTTGAGGTAGCCAGAAAGAATCTACAAAAGGTCAAGAACATCACAGGCTATGAAGAGCAATCAATTAAAAGCAATCACACTCTATAAGGGATAATTCCACAAAATTCGAATCAGAGAAAAGGGAAAGGGAATATGAATCAATCACGGGTATTCAGAAACCAAAAGAGGCAATAACAAGTGAAGAGAAGCTGCCAAAGGAAATATGAGAATACATACAAGGAGAAATATTTAGTTTCTTCTTTTCTGTGGAAACTTTTTCACACAAATTCAAAACATTTCAAGTTCAGTTCTATGATCAAAACTAATAGAGCTTAAAATAAATTTTGCTCAAGTGCCTAATGTGAAATTATGTGGTTAAAAGAGTTATCCAATTTTTTCTTATATTCAATGATTTTGATGGGTACCACTGCACTTCGATACTGATGTGTTCTTTTTTTCTTTTCTAATTTAAGCGAAGTACTAAGTTCGTTTGCGTGAAATGTTATTGACAACATGAATTAATCCATATGGTGAAATTTCATATTTCAAGTGCAAATGTTTCAAGACAAATTTACTTAAAAACCCCTAGAAGTATGCAAAAATTTGAGCAGAACATATATTTATATTTAAATTTGCTTGAGAAAATGTTGCAGACTTGTCTTCAGACTCATGTTGAGGGTATTTCACGAGAGAGAACAGAGAAATACTTCGGCTAAAATCTCGCGACATATTCTGCAGTTATTTTTTGAGCAGTTTTTTTTAAGGCCGTTTTCTCAATATCCGGTTTAGCACTAATCCTAAGTTTAACCAAGTGTTAGTAGTAGTTGTTAGTTCTGATTAGTGCTTAAGCGGACATTGAGAAAACGGCCTTAAGTGTTATAAAAAGAAAGTAAAAGCTCCATTTTTCAAAATTATATTTCAAAAAATTTAAAAAGAACTAAAAGTGTTTCAGTTTCAAAGACTAGTTACATATTTAGTCACGTTATTTTAACAATTTTGAATGATTTATCATTATGCCCGAAAAATATCAAATATAGTTAACAGCAGTTATTGAAAAGTAAAAGTTTTCTTCAATACTCCTCTCCTTGAGAAGCCAAAATTTAAACATTATTAAAATATATATACATATATATTTAGGTTACAAAATAAGGACACAAAACTTCTTTAAACTCAAACACAATTTAAATTTCTTATTAAATCTCACAGTTATAAATTCTCATAATTAAGAAAATATATTACACTTGTGCTGCTAAGTATTTCAGTCAACAACAAACGAAGTCAATAACTAAGAAAATTTATAACTCAAAGGTCACCTTCTTACTTACTGCTTACAGTAAGTAACCTACCTCAAACTTTCACTTTCAAAAATCGATTTTTTCTTCTCTAACTGAAACAAAAGTAGTCACACATACATACACACATGAAAATAAAGTGACATCATGCGATTGACTGAGTATTTTTCAGAGTGTATATAAATATTTTTTTCTAGTGCGCTTAACTTAAAATAGAAGGAAAAGTTCAGCACTTTCGAATGTTAATTTGGATAGCGGCCAAATTAAAAAAAAAAAAATAAATAAATAAATAAAAAAAAGATATAAAAAAAAAATTAAAAATAAGAATTTAAAATTAAAAATAAATTAAAAACGTAAAAAACCGAAAAACCACTTTTGCTTTCAATTTTTTTTTTTTCATATTGTGAAAACAAAACAAGAAAACAAAATGAATTTTAGAATTTATTAGACCTTCACAAGCAGAATATAGTAATTAGCAAAACCAATTATATATTTGAAAGACAAAAAAAAAAAAAAAAAAAAAAATTATTAACTAAGAAGAAAGCGAAATGAAAAACAAACTAAGGTTTATAGGCTGGAAACAAGACAACGAATTATTACAATATTATGGAACAAAAGCTTCGTTTTTTCCACTGACTTTAATGGTGTAAACGTCGTAGACAATTATGCACTTTTTCACTCACATGATTCTTTTTAATTTCTGCATTAAGCGTTGCCACTTTTGCTTAGTTTTGAACTTAGAAATTTTAATGTAGTTGAAAGACCGAGTTCAATCATGTTAAGCCACTTGATTTTTGGCAGACAATTGCATTGCATGACATTTCCATAGCTGAACTGCACTCTTTAAAAATGCTGAAAAATGTTGACTAATTTAATTTTAGTATAGCGGAATATCGTAACCATTTCTTTCTAGTTTCCTATATTTTATTTCATTTTATATTTTTTTCTTTATTTATAATGTGAATAAATAATTTAAGCGAAATGACCTCAGCAACAGTAATTAAAAAAGTCAATAATTTAACATGAACACGCACTCAAAGTGTCCGCCTCGTAATTTCTTCTTTTTTTTTTTTGTGGGTACCTAAATATTAGAAGGTTTTGTATTGTATTTCGCTTCTAGTTTCATAGTATAAATTGGCAATAAAGACCTTGACATAACAATTTAATTAATTTATTACTATCATTTGTAGTTAATTAGTATCTTTAGTAACAATTTCTATGTAAGTTCAGTTTAGTTAAGCCTAAAGAACTTAAGTGTTTTGGGGTTTTCTATTGCATTTTAAGGGTAGCAAATAAATATTCATAGTATATGAAAATATTTATTTTTAGATATGATTGTGATTTTATTATACTTACGTGTATATAAGTTTTATAGCTTTTTGTAAATTTTATAGTTAGGAAATCTTTTTTTATTGGTTGTCATAACACTGAAAAGTTTTCTTCTTTTTTTGTCAAACCATTCTGGTAGCCACCCAACGAAATGTTTTTGTATATTTTTATTTATATGTTTGGTTTATTTTATTAGTTTGCAATGAAAATTAAGTAATCAAGAATTAGAAATGAAACTCACTCACCCCTAGAAATATATTTAAGTTTTAGTCATGTATTCAAGGCTTTGACTAAACATCTTGAGTACTGTTTTTTTCAAGTTTTATCTAAAGAACATAGACTTAGAATACTCTAGGTATTAAACACAATCTTCAACGATCTTCTGGCATATTTCGGTCATTCGCGTTTCCCTAGTATTGGTTCAAGCTTATAGTTTCTGCTTTTGCAAATGTGGCTTTTTGATTTTTCTTCCTAGCTCGTTTGGTTTTCGATTAATTCAATTTTTCCTATAGGCTCCGCACTCAAAAATTCAAATAAACAAAAATGCGCGCGCATCCACAGTACATCCAAAGTACTAAATTTGCAATTACTTAAATATTGAATATCTCGAAAACTACATATACAAAAAAATTACTTAAGACCTTTTTTTTAGGAAATCATTCAAGCTTTTTTGATATATCCAACGGTTAACAAGTTATTAGTAAAAAAAGGCTTTTTCACCAAAAGGGGGATTTTTTTGGGGGGTCGCTCTGCAACCCCAGGACTGATTTTTGTGGTTTTTTAATCTATCATACCCCCATTAACAAATACTGAAGAAAAATCTCAGTTCAGAATTTTTATGATGTAAATGTTTATAATGACTGGACTATCTAGAGAGCTTCAAAGTTTTCGCTCGTTCAATTTACTAGAGATAGTAATTGCCTGGCCTTAAATATACATACAGATAAGTTAAAGAGAACTCGAACTAGAGTCTTGCATTGTCCGGGACACCTCCGCATTTCAAGTATGGTTTTCGTCCGTTCCGGATTTTTAGACATTTGACCCGGATTTTGACCAAAAACTAAAAGAGATGAAAACCCAACCAAAGAAATTAAAGGGGATGTACGTTGGGTCGACATTGGATTGTATGGTCACGACTATCTAATATTGGTTTGTATTCCTGGAACAAACACTCCAGTTAAACGCATTTTTCTTAAGTTAATAAATATTAGACCGTTGAAAAAAATAGTCTACAAATCAAAGCACTCAATATAATTTAGAATATTCATGTCCAGATTTTTACAATTTTCTTAAAATGAAGCCAGTTTTACTTAAAAAAAATCAATAGAAGTTCAGACTACAAAACTTCAACTAAGTACCTCTACTCAGTAGTAGACCTGATATTAACCCTGGAAGGACATGCTTCGTCGAATCGACGACTCATGTTTACTTTTTACAATTTTTCTTTCCAAGTAAGTGGTGGAAAAACTTTTAATTTATGAATAAATGTTATTAAAAAATATGTTTATTGTTGTTTTTCTATGTAGTAAATTAACCAAATAATGGGAATCAATCAACTTTCAAAGTTATAGGTGTTTAGATCATGTGTTTGACCACTTTGAATAATGCCGTCGTCGTTTCGACGAAGCATGACCTTTACGTACAAAAAATAAGCATGTACTTCTAGCGTTAATTATATATATATTTGTATATATTTTTTGTAATAAATTTTCTTAATATTTTTCGTTAATTTAATTTTTCTAGAATAATTTATTAATTAAGAGTAAGAAAAAAAAATACATAGTACCAAAAAAGAAAAAAAAATTGATTATAATTTCGAATTTAATTTTCAAATTTATTTTTTAAGCGTCTCGGATTCTAATCTAAAAAATCTGGTCACGTTAGCCTAAATCATTTTCGTTGATCTCTGTTTCTTGACTTACTTTTGCCTTACCTATTTCTGAGCCTACTAGAAAACTTTTTCTTATGGGCAGTGCAATTAGAAGTTACTGAAAAATCCTGTCAGTTTCTACTCATGTACTCATTGATGTCAACTTAGATGATTTGAGTTGACGAAATTGCTTTCACACTTCACTAGCAAAAAGGCAAATCAAAATTGCCCCACACTGATTTAGAGCATCACTTGGACTGGTATTCATAGCACTGGTAATGCCTCGTCACACATTTTTTTATGGTTTGTTAAGATTCTGAAACTGATCTCTACACCAACTTACAACAGACGCGCTAGACTGTTTTTTTTCTGATTTTATGGGCTTGTGTGTATTCCTATTTTTGGTCTGAGTTTTAATTGGAATTTTGGTGTAATTTTTAAGTTTTATTTTTGATCTAAATTTCTGGTTTTTAATTTTTTTTTGTTTCTCTGTTAACCCTTTCAAGACCATTAGTCATCGATGATTCCACATACGTTTTTTCAATTTATTTTAATTCCACCGATTTTAATAAAATTAGTTATTATTAAAAACAAGTTTGGAGTTGTTACCTAATTGACCAGAGCAACCTAAAGTAAAAACAAATTGTTTTTCCCCCTTATTTTTAATCGCTTACAAAATTTCCCCAAATACACCTAATTTTTAATATATTGTGTAAAAAACTATTTACTCAAACATGATTTGCCATATTTTTAAAATTTTATTTACTTTATAAGTTTTGTTATGGGCCACCTATGGCTGACCCTAAGATCTTCAATGAAAACTTTTTACAATGAAATGGCGATCTAAGAATGCGAATCTGGACTCGGTTTTGTTCTATCGTTTCTAGTTTTGTTACTGTCAAGAAAGGATTAAGTGAAGAATTAATTCAAAGTATTTTAGTCTATCTTTAAAAAAAGTATTAAAAAAATGTACAGAAGAAGTTAGTAAAAAAATCCCTTTGATCATAGGGTAACCGGTGATCCATAGAAAATTCAGTCCTTCAGTGGCGCTGTCTGTTTTAATCAAAAATTTTAACAAGAAATGGTGGTTAGAGAATACGAGTGTAAATTCGGTTTTGCGCTATCTCCTCTGGTTTTCTTACGGTCCCGAAAAGGTTAATTTTTCTGAGTTTTGCTCTGAAGTTTGATTTGATTTTAATTTGATTTTTAGTCTGACTTCGGTTCTGCATTTTGATCTGATTATTGGTTTGTTTTTTTGGGTTGAGTTTTGGTTTAAATTTTTGGTTTGAGTTTTTGCTTGGTTTTTGAGTTGGTTTTGCTTTGAATTTGTCTGAGTTTTGATCTGAAATTGGAGTAAGTTTTAGTCTCAGTTTTTCTGTTTTTATTGTCTTGTGTGTAGTCTTATTTTTCTGAGTTTTGGTTTGAATTTTTTTCTGATTTTTGGTCTAACTTTTGGTTTGATTTTTCTTGTAAATTCTTGATTTGATTTTGCTCTGTTGTTTTTGCTCCAAATTTATATTAGTTTATTTTTAATTTAGGTTGAATTTTGATTTGGTTTTTACTTTGATTTTTAGTTTGAATTTGGTTTGAGAATTGGTCTGAATTTTTATTTCTGATTTTGGTTCTGAATTTTGATCTGATTTTGTTTCTGAATTTCGGTTTCATTTTTCTAATTTGATTTTTGGTTATAATTTTGATCAGTCTTTGGTCTGATATTTTTTCTAAATTCAATATGACTTTTTGTTTAATTTTTTTTCTCTGATTTTGAATTTGAATTTCGATCAGGTTTTTGGACTCATTTTTAGTTTGGTCTTTTATCTGTTGTTTGGTGTTGATTTTAGCACAATTATTAATCTGACAATTATTCTATAGTTTAATAAAACTCGGCAAATTTTAGATTCAACACTGATTATACATATTGTTGTCAATATTAATCACTACACCATAGCAAACAGTGTTGGCTGCATAAATAATTACTTAAAAACAGATTCTGGGGTTACTCTGTAGTTCGATTCGAAAGAAAATTTACTCGAATTCGAACGATTGGTACTCTAGAAAACATTTTTGAATAATATTTGTTCGATGTTCAGATTTCATTTTGTGCCTTTTTTGATCCAATTTGGCATCCGAATAGAACTGCATTTCGAATCGAACTACAGAGTAACCCACCAGATATTCTTACGGAACCATTGAAACTAAAATCTGGGCTTTAGTCATTGTTCTACAAAGCCGAGTGGATGGCAGTTTTCCTTATCTTTATAGTGTGAAATCTCTGATTAACTATTTTATCTTTATCTATCTTTTTATCGTTTTAGCTTGTATTTTATTTTATACCTATAATTTTTAATCTATTTATTTTGATCGCTACTGTTTATATGTATATAGCTTTACACAGTGCAATTTATAATGCACTGATACATATTTATATTTTTTCGTTAGCATCTAATTATACACTATGTATAATTATTTAAAAATAAAATTTAATTACTTACCAGATAAATTGAAAAATTGATGATATTTGTTAGATTTTTTAAAATGATTCTAGTTTAGAATACATGAAATCTATTAATTTATTTTTGTATACAAATTTAATTCCTCGGGCATACATATATAAATTCTACAACAACAACAAAAATAAATAAAAACAAAAACCAAACAACAACAACAAAACATTACATCTTACAGCTCTCTCTAGTTACACACTAACCAGAAATTACGTACATATGATATTTCTGTAATACAAATAAAAAAATGCGCTGTTGAAATTCGCCCTTGAAATCGTACATGATGTCATCAAAAAAGATTCATATAATTTTTATTTATATACTTACCTACCTAAATATACATATACAAGTACAAACATATAAACAAAAGAACATACAATAAATATGTAGCTTTGTATTAAAATAAAATTATTCACAAATACTGGAACGAAAGTATCATACAAATACTAACTAAGTACGAGTACAACCAATCCAATGAAGAATGTACCTCTTTTTTTAATTTACGCATTGAACATGTCGTTTTATTATTATTGCTGTTGTAAATTTGTATATACATATATGTATATACCTATGTATCAGCAACATGAGAATTGAAATCGTAACTTGCCTATGGCGCAAGCTTAACTCAAGCATTTCATTTTATCCAACAAACATCATTATGATGATCAACGCCAAGTCAACGTTGTCGTCGTCATCATCAACAGCACCAGGCGTAAACAAACATCATCATCATCATCGGTAACAACTTTAAAAACTTTAAAAACGCCAACACTAGCAGCAGTGTTAGTGGCAGCTACAACAACAATAATAAAAATAATAATAAGAATAACTACAACACCGGCTTTTTAGGTTTAGAAAGCCATATACATACATACAAAAACAACGAAAAACAAAAAATAATAAAAAAAAACAAATGAACAGTGTGACCAAAATGCGCTAAAAGTTAACAAAAATCTACAGTTTCGTAAAAACTCAACAGACTAAGTTAAACTTTATATTTCTATTTTTTTTTTTTTTTGTTCTTTGATATATACTTAATTACTACTACAATAGCTTAAACAGTATACATAGCCCCTAATCGGAGAATAGGGCAACAATGAACCTCTTCCATCGCACTCTATCTTGAGCGAGAGATCGTACTTCGCCCCAAGTTGCGAATGGTGCGTGATCGGCGTGTGCGCATCTAATCCAAGTAGAGCGGGGCCGGCCATGGTGTCGGGATCCCTGCGGGTTCCATTCGAGAGCCATTTTAGCAATGTCGGCGTCATCTTTTCGAAGGGCGTGACTTAACCACCGCCATTCACGTATTTTTATCTCCTGTTCAATTGCAGAGCTTTCGAAACGCCTTCATCATGTTCATTTGATACAGTGTCTGGCTAAAAGATGTTATAGATTCCTCGCAGACATTTATTGACGAACACTTACAGTTGTCTAGTAATTGAGTCAGTGATTTTCCATGTCTCTAAACTGTATAGCAGGACCGACTTGACATTGGTTTTGAAGATGCGAATTTTGGATTTAGAGTGCTCGCGAAAATCAAAGTTTTTTGAGCCTATGGAAGGCTGTTTGTGCCTTCTTGATGCGTGCATTGACGTCGTTTTCTGCATCACCATCTTGTGCAGCAATACTGCCTAAGTAGAAGAACTGTTCAACCTCTTCGAATAATGTGGAGCCATCATCTGTTTGTATAACCAAAGGTGTTTTTCAAAAAGTTGATTTTCAAACCGACACACTTTGAGTTTTCGCAGAAAAAGAATGAATCAGAAAGCACATATTATCAGCATAATCTAAATCGCTCAGCTTCTGATATGGCCGCCACTAAATTCCATCTAGGCAGTCCTCGTTCGTTGTAGCAAGCACCATGTCCTGCACCAGAATGAAGAGAAACGGGGACAGCACGCACCCTTGTCGTGCTTCTCGTGAGGTGGAAAAACTAGCGCTGCATTTGTTATTGAGTTGAAGGCTGTAATCTGCATTCAGACAGATCTCTTAAATTAGGCTGATAATCTTTGATGCATGCCGACGTGAGGAATAGGGGTGACCTGAATTCGACGGATTGCTCGACTATGATTCCGGTAGTATTGATATGGTCTGTACACAAGCGACCTGGCCTATACCCATTGTGTTTCGTTCTCAGAGTGTTATTAATGATGGGGCGAGACGCGCTTCAAGACGATAAATGCTACCACTTTGATGATGCTATTTAGAAGTGTAATTCCCCGCCAATTTCTGCAATTGCTTAAATCGCCCTTCTTTGGTATAATTATGACTGCGCTCTCTTTTCACGAGCTTGGGATTGCTTAATAAGCGGTTGAAGAGCCGATGCTACTTCAGCGACACCATATTTAAATAGCTCATTAGTTTTGGGATGGCTTCTTCAATCCCTCTCAATAGTTTATAGTAAAATGTTTTCAAAATTAAGTTGTGACGATTTATTATTGCTAACTTTTATACACTATGGTGCATAATTATAGCCGCACTGGTTCTAAGACAGAAATTGCATGGAATAAAAAAAAAATTCGTAACTCAATAATGTGTTAAGCCTCCTTCATTTTTAATAAACTCAAAAATCTAATTTTGAATGCTCGAAGTTTGTCCTGAGTAATGAAATCCCATGCCGTAATGACAGCGTTTTTTCAACTCTGAAGCATTTTGGTATTACTTTTTTTCGTCGTATACTCATTGAATAAGAATGACCCGATAGTTTTATATTGGCTTTTGATCCGGAGAACTTACTGGCTATTTTAAAACTTTACCGTTGTTGTGTAACTGCAACCATATCCTTGTCCCTTGAATGCTATAAACTGAACCATTTTCATATCAGAAAATCCATTCATGTGTCCTGTATTTCTGCAGAAATGGAAACAGAACCGTCCTCAACATTGTTATGTATTCGACTACTTAGAAAAGTTATTTCCAGTATTTCATTACAGAAAAAAGTTCCCTAAATCATTGAGGTACCTCAACTAAAATTCCTTTTGGAAATATATCGAGGTTCTTTTTGGATGTATCTCCAAAACGAGTTAAACCCATCAGGGCCGTCCAAATAAAACTTTCTCGTTGGAAAAAATGACCAAAAATACAAAAATTGCTCGAAATGGCAATAGAAAATTTGGCAAAAATGGCTAAATTTTTTTCAATCTGTTTCCCATTTTTCTTGTGCAAATTGGATGCGGTATTTTTTAATTACCTGTGCCAGGCTTTTAGTTTTTGTACGAAGAACGCTTTAAAACATGAGTGACAGTCCATCGAGAGGCATTTGATTCATGTTCTTTGGAAATTTGGTTTTTATTTTTTCTTGAATCGCTTGCCATGTTGATAATGCAGCACTCAACTAATTCGGAAAGCCTTGTATTTATACCTTCTTTTTTAATTTTTGCAATAAATACTTTGCTTTTTAAAATAAGTCTATCTATCTTAAATTAGTAAGCTTACTACTTATTACTGAGATCGACCTCTCTAAAATCAGTAACTTTACATTATTTTTGTCATTTAAATAGGGACCACGTTGGATTAAAATAAATGTATACTAAAATGTAAAGAAACGATCCTTGATTGATCAAAACTTAAAAAAAAACTGAAAAACCGCAAAATATATATAAAATAATTTTAATCTTAAATTAACTTATTTTTAATTCTCTTTCATAAAAATTTATTGAATTTATTCTATAATTTTTAGAATCAGTGAATGTGTTGAAACATAGGCGCGACTATAGTTATGCACCATAGTGTATTTAAAGAGCGCCTTTGTTTTTTAGATGCCAACTATAGCGCCCTCTGCCGGGAAAAAATAAAACAAAAATTGCATAATGAAAATTATACATAAAATATTAATAAGTAAAAGGTTTCAATTTATTATTTTATAAAATAAATTTAAAAAAAATAAATAAATAAAATTGGTCGAATTTTTAGCCTCCAAAATTAGGAAGATCCCTGATTGATTTGAAAATTTTTTTAAATATAAAGCTTATAACTTTGATAGTTTCTATGTTTATTGTTACAAAAATTATGAAAATTAGGAACATGAGTTTTGTCCATTTTTAAAGCGTGTAGATCCCACTGTTCTCGTACTTGTGTATGTATATGTGTGTAAAGGGAGCTAGAGCTGATCATGATGATGACGACGAGCATAAATTTTTCCGATTTTGTGGAACGTATTTGTGTTTTAAAAAACGCAAAAAAAAAACAATTTTTAAAAAGAAAAAAAGCTTTATTGTTGTTATTGGTTATTATTACAATAAAATGAGCTCACAAAGCTGTATGATGCGCCAAACTATAAAAAAAAGCCTTTAAAAAGTGGTTCTGAAAACTAGAATTTATTGAATACAAGTTTTGTGACCACTACATATATATATATATATATATATATATATATATATATATATATATATATATATATGTATATATGCTTACCACCTTCTTTTTATTTATTTATTTTTTTGTTTCGTTTGACTTAATTTGTTACTCTTTCTTGTTGTCGCTTTTAACTTTTCAAGCCGGTTTTCGAGTTTTTTCTGCTATGATTTCTACTTTTTTTATGACGAGTTTTTAAATTTAAATTTATTACGTTGTTGTTGGTTGATTTTCGCATTGTATTGTGTATCAAAATCTGTTGACTTAGGAAATAATACTTTAATTGATATATTGGTAAAAATATGATTTGTTGAAATGTGATCTGATTAGAATCATAGAATTAATGAAGACATATTATAAGGAGAGCAAGAGGTTTTGGAAAGGGAACTAAAAGAATCCCCCTTTCTAAAAAATTTGTTTTTCTTGAAGATTTTGTACTTTATACTTTCAAAAATCTCTGTACAAAAGTTTCTCATCATAATTCGGAATATTGACGAAATTATAGTTCATAAATGAACACTTCCCTTTTACCAGGTGTATCAATGGCTGACTTGATATCTTAAAAACTAACAAGGTGATTGCCTTGAAATTCGGCCCAAGTATAGAAAACAAAACTGTCAAAAAGATATTTAATCTTTTTTTGGTTCAGATGACTTTGAGTAGTCGGAATCGTAGCAACCAGAAAACGAGAAATTTCGAGAACCATCACACCTCAATCTCATAAAAATTTCTGTATGGAAAATATTTCTGCAAAATTAAAAAACATAATTTTTTAGCTCGTTTAATGAGAATCTTACTACTATATATGTATGTAAGTTTGCGTGATATTTCGTTGGCAACATGTATTAATTTTGCGCTGAAATTTGACATTTCAAGAGCAAATGTGTGTGCAAAACTATTAATACGTGCAGGGTAATTTGAGTACAACAAAGGTCCCTACGCTCTATGCACTTGGTGCACATTTGTTTTTGTAAAAGCAATTAGGCATGGGCTGTGCACTTCATTTCGTTTCTCATCTCTCTTCTTTGCCTGTACTTAAGTGCAAAGCAACAACACTTTCGTGTGCTTCGTTAGATTTTGTTGTGATCTGAGGTATGAGTTTATTATAATCAGTGTATATGTATTGGTGTTTGCACTTCCATAAGAAACTTTTGGGAGTACAACATACGAGTATGTTGTAAGCTTCTCTTCCGAATCGTGTTGGGAGTATTTCACGAGGTAGGTGTTTCGCACCTATTCCACCAGCATTTTTTTATATGGAATTTGTCAAAGTAATGTGCTTTAAGTGAAGTGTCACATTCTGCTATAAAAAAGTCTCTGATTGGAAGACAGAGAGAAGACCTCTAAAGTTAAGTGTCTTCTAGTGGAAAACAGCTGTGGTTCTAATAATGCATAATTCCTTTGAACGATAAATCCAAATCGTCCAATAAGCAGGTCGCTGACAGTGATTATAAAGTACAGAGATTATGATGTTTCTTTCAAATAAGAAATGAAACGTCTGATATTATTTTGTTTTATGTTCTGAATAATAAAGGTGATTTCTTTCATATTATATAACCAGTGATCATAAATTTCTATTAAAACATTTGAGCTTTGAATCTAGAACCGATAGATTCGAGAAAACCGAAAAGTCTAGATGAAAAGGTATTCTCTGAGGAACAAATGATTACCAAGTTTATATTAGAAATATTACTTAACTCACCTCGTAATTTTCTTCTGAAAGCAGAAAATTATGAATAATTGTGTTCTAGAATACTGGTAATTAATTTCTAATAAAAAGGCTGAGTACAAAAGCGGTTCAACTTTTAAGTTCTGAAAAAAGTGGTATAATTTTACTTAAGAGCAAAAACGGCACGAATGGCATTAAGAACAAAAGTGAAACAAAATATGTTCAGAGGAAAAACGGGTTAAGTTCTTGTGCTGTGAAAGAATTGTTATATCATTTTTGCTTTTACTTTAAGTTGTTTCATTTTCACTTCAAGTCGTGCTATTTGTATCGTTCTTGCTCTTTCCCTTTTGCCCTTATAAAAATTTTAACCCACTTTTATTCTTAGCCTGTCAATTGATAGCTTGAACTAACTAAACTTTGAGATTTCTGATTTACTGAATCTTTATTTTCCTCTTAAGTCAAAATTGATAAAATTAGTTTAAAAAGCATTCGGTGTCAATGAAGTATGTAAGATAATCTGACTTTAAGTTAATTCCTCAGCTTTTTCACTATCATTGGGTTAAAAAGCATAGCTATGCTTTTCTAACTATTTACTTAGTTGTTCAAATTGTTTTGATGATCAAAGAGATGCTAGTTAGAGATTTTAGAATTGCTTTAAATGCTTTTATCTACCATTTGTAAATAAAAGATTTTTTTTTTTAATTAGATATCTATTTCTGTATATAACAAATATGTATACGTCATTATTAGCATTTTTCAGGTTTTTACTTTAATGTCTAGCTTTTGTTCACTTTTTTTTATTGTTGTGGTTATTGCGTTTTAATAATCAAGCAACGATTTTAATATACATACATATATCTACTTAGAAGTTATTATATTTCATTGTTTCGGTATTATATTTTTTGTTGTTGCTATTTTTAAACGAAATCAAATAATTTACAAGTTTTTTGATATTTTACTTTGAGTTTTATTATATGTAAAACAAAAGATTTCGAGTACAAACACACTGAATCTGACCATGAGCTACGTTTTTAGTAATTTTTCTTGGTGAGATCAGCAAGGAAGTAGTAATTAATAACACAGAGTAATAATTTGACCACTCATAGTATAATGAAAAAAATCTTCATTCTGTTTTAAGTCAAACTCATGACCCATCAAGTGAGTAGTTTCTAATATCAGCAAATATTTTTGCGTATTTTTTTGCTTTTCTGAATATTTTTTCTTTGTTTTCGTATTTTGATTTACAATTTTCTTATTTTGAAATTCTTCTGAGATTAAGCAGATCTCTGCAAATATTTATACACAATATTATGAGCATATGTTCTAACTCAAAACTACAAAAAAATTTATATTCAAACTTATATATGAAGATATAAAAATTAAAAATTAAAATAAGTAGAAACACGAAATTTATATTATCATAAAAATGAAATAAAATTACAAAGCTAAAAACAAAGAATAAATGAAATAAAATTGAATTTGATAAACAAAGCAAAAAAAAAAAAACATTAAAAACGAAAACAAAATATATAAAATTGTTTCAAAAAACACAGAAAAAATATATAGAAAATTTTATAAAATAATGCGCACATGCATAAAAAAAAAACACAATACACTTCATAAATATATAAACAAAAATAGAAGCAACTGCCACACTGTCATAAACAAATGCTTATGACATCACATGCAAAGAATTTTTTAACATACTCTTTAAATATTCAAAAGTTCAACTCAATGCAAAAAAAAAAAAAACCAAAAAGTCAAAAAAGAAATAAATAAAAAAAAGTAATAATTATAAAACAACATTTTGTTTGAAATACATAGTAGATACAGCAACAACAATAGCAAATGGAGTGCCAAAAATGAGTTGACAAACTGTCAACCGCAAACAACAACAACAACCACAGCAATTTTGACACAATTTTAGTTGTTTTGGCTGAGGCTCTGAGTGTATTTACATATATGTGTACAAACACTCAGATTATATGTTAGTGTGAGTGTATTTTGTTTGTACTCGAGATTTAATACTTACTTCATTTTCGATCTCTCTCTGTCTCTCTTTCTCTCTCTTTGGTATTGTCAGGGTTAAAAATAAAATTATATTGTAATTATTTTGTAAATTTGGTGAACACACATATAAATATATATTTTTTTTATGCTTTCATTCATTCATGAACATTCTCGTTCGTCCGATTCTGTCTGTCCGTCTGTCTGTAAGTACATGTGCACTTAGGAATGCGCAAAAATAATGCGATTTGCATGCAATCATGCGCTAAAAATGTAACAACAAAATATCTAAATCCATGCATGTGTTTAAAATTTATTTTGCGCAATTGTGAAATATTTTGAAAATTGATTTTTTTCTTTCTAAAGAATTCTATTTTATTTTATACCCTCATGTTAATTGAGTGTCTGCGGCTACCTAAATTAAATACAAATTATTTCATTGTAAAAAGACCCCAAAGGGCAAACAATCCAAAAGTACGCTAAATTCAGAGTTGAACATGTTTGTTCTATAAGCCGGAACAGTTGTTAAAATCTGTTGGAAAAAATTTCAAATTGTTTTTGTGTACTTTTTTTTTTGTTTGGGAATGTATTTTTTATAGGAATTGGAAACAATATCTCCTTGGGATCAATCGTTTCCAGATAATTAACCCTTCAACAACATTTAAGCCCACGTCAAGACGGATTCACATGTACCTTAAATATGAAATACGATACTTTTTATTTGATTTAATAAACGGAATAACCGTTTGAAGTTCTATATTTTACAAAGTGAAGAGTCGAGCATTTAAAATTAGTGAAAAAACACGTCTGCTGGTTTTGAAGTGATTTTAAAATTTATATTTAAAGAAATAATTAATTAAGTTAAAAGTGTAAAAGTTTGTGATTTGCAAAAGTGATCTATAAGTGTTTGAAATAAAACCGTCTCAAGGCGGACCTTTCTGTTACACGTGGAAAAATGTATTCGTTACATTTATTTATGGTTTGTAATTTATATATGAATTTTATTATAATTTTCTTTTTTTATTATTATATAATTTACTACAACAGCTGTGCTTGAATTTATTCTTTTTAATAATTTCAATTTTTAGTTCTATCATTTGCAGTGTGCACTGCATTGGTTCGTTTTGAGGCAGGATCAACATTCGCGGCTTCTTTAGAAAAAGTAAAATGAAAACCGAAAAATGTATAATATATAAGATTAGTCTTATGCATTAGAAGGTTAAAAGTATTAATATTTTACAAAATTGTGTATTTCATGAAAGAATGAAAATTCAAGTGAATACTGTGGAAAAACCACACATATAGTTTTTGATATTTTTTGAAATAACTCCTTGGCACAATTTTGTTTTGTTTTTTATTAAATCTACTACCTTTTGTATGCAACTATGAAACATAAATTTACTGACTCAGAGAGAGAATTGAGAGAAGCTCTTTACAATTACAATTGTATATATTTCATTCCTCACATAGTTTTTTGACACACAAGACTGCCCACACTTCACATACTTTAGTTAATTTGTAGCGTTATATTTTCCGCGTTACGACACTCGTTAGGGGATGCGTGCTGCGTTCTCTAACTTGCCACTCTCTTTGTTTACTCTTTATTTCTATCTGCCATTCTGTCTTCTATTTTACCGGTATCCACTCTCACAACAATAAAATAATGCCATTTAGTACTAGATCATACTACTGAGAATGGTGATATGGAGACTTCTGTAAGAGAGCATAGAGTTTATTTGTTGTAAATGTGCAAAAAAAAGAAAACGGGAAAATTCTGATTCTCTCGTTCGGTTGATTTTCTTGTGGGAACTCAACAGTATGACTTCGCTATGCATTAATACAAGTTCATTGTCACCAATTCTTATATTATTGGTTGAACTTTGTCCATATATGGTCATGATGAATTTCGTTGAGAGACCAATTTCTAAGAGAAACTGCATTATTTCCTGCCGGTATAATCGACGATTATGCTTATGTGCGAAGCTGAATCAAGATAGTGCAAACTTTTTGCATCGTGCTTACATTCAGTTTTGTACAAGCTATTGAGAGCGAAGAACAGAATTTTTCTAAGCGATTATTTGTTAAAATTTATAAACTACATAGTGACGGTGTTAAATTAAATTCCGAAATATTGTGGGTATTCACTGTTTTTTTTTTTTGTAAATGGTATTGCATCATTGGAAATCCTAAATATTTCTGCAACTTATGGCAACACAAAAACCAATTTTGTATAAATAGCAGAAATATTTTAAATTTGCAATGATGCCAGACCTTTTGCAAGAAACAGTGAACAACCCTATAATATTTATTAATGAAAAAACTTCAAAACTATTTTTACAGCATCACTCAAGAGCGCTGGCGACAAGACCGCCGAATTATTCGGCAAGACGAAGGATGATGCAGGTGATCTTGCACAAAGCACTGGTAGGATTAAATGGAAGTCAAGTTAAAATAAAATTTTAAAGTAAATGTCTTCTGGTGTGTTTTTCTTTTATAGCCGATCAAGCTTCTGACCTAGCTTCTGAAGGGGTAGAAAAAACCGGGAAAGCTTATGATACTTCCAAGAAAGGTATCGTAGATGCTGCCGAAGCTACAGGAGAAGTAAGTAACTCAAATTATTAAGTTTTAGGGACAGTTTTTCAGTACAGTTAATTTCTATCTGAAAACAAATTAATAATTTTTTTTTTTTTTGTATTTAAATAATTTCTGTGGTTTTTTATTTTAAGGCTACTGGCAATGCTTACGATAAAACTAAGAAGGCTGCCTCCGACTTGGTCAAGTAAGAAGTAAGAAAGATTTGCTGCCACCAATATCAATGGAAACAGAAGGGCAAAAAAGCGAGCATACAAAACTTCAAATTAAAAAAATAAAAACAGAAATCTTTTAAAAATCAAACAAACAGAAAATCACAACTACATAAATCTTAGTCAAAACAAAAATTCAATCTCAAATTCAGTACAAATAAAAACCAAATAAAACCGATTCAAAACAAAACCTGCCTCGAAGTGACGAATGACAGTTTTGTGGTCGTTTAGTTGAAATTTTTTTCCAAAAATAAACTAGCAAACCTTGTTTTGAGCGTGGCATATTTATGCACACTAACAATTCGTTATACTCAACCAAAAAAAAAAACAAATAAAATATAACTATAAAAAATATTTTATTGTAAAAGAATTTTTCTTTCAAAAAAAAAAAAGGGCATTTAAGAAAAATATCAATACTACCTCATAATGCAAAAAAAAAAAAACAATTGTAAAAATCTCCTGTATTTTTTTTTGAATTAAAATGTAATTTTTTTATTTTTATATTTCTTAAACTTTTGTTTATTGCAAAACAATTTTTCTTTGAAAAATAAAGAAAATTTAAGAAAGACCTCAAAACTACTTCATAATGTAAGGAAAACAACTGTAAAAATCTCCTCAAGAAAGTCTGTAATTTTTTAAAATTAAGTATAATTTTTTTATTTTTAAATTTCTTAAACTTTTATTACTTTAAAGCATAAATATAATTCAAGTTTTTCTTTTTTTTATTATTAGGTATTATATTAAATTATTTTTAAATTTTTTCTATAAGTATTTTACTTTTCTTTTTGTGAATGTGAAAATTTAGATTCTAATTTATTTTATTTTATATTTTAATGTAAAACGCAATAAATAATGAAATAAAAAAATCTGGATTTGGAGAAAGTTCGCAAAACAAACAAAACTTTTATTTTCATTGGGTTTTCGTCATTTGGTTTATATAATATTGAGGATACAACATGTGAGTTACAACATATTTTTGGATGCAAGTTGTATTGTTAATGGCTGGTGCGCAATTTCTGTGTGAACACATATCTCGTTATTCAACAATCGAGAAAGTGTATGTTTTATCTTTCCACCCTTAGTAACGAACTTTTCTGGATGCTTCATGTATTTAAGTTGCGTCTCGATGTAACAGCATGACGATCAGCGATGATGTTCTATACGGTGTCGTTCGGTGAATGACAATTTAAATGCGCTTGCTTAATACATTTTTTACGTAAGGAGTTATGCCAAGAACCACTAATGCAAAATGTCCACACCAAGCGGGCGCTTCGCCTGATATAATCTAACAACTCTTTGTTATCCTCATCAGTAAGGTTAGTACATGTAAACTAGCGTTTGCCTTAGGCAACGTTCTTAATTTGGGTGTTTCTGAGTCTATTTCCTCTCTTGTCACTCCTGTTGTATTGTTTTGTTTCCGTTTTGTAGATGTGAGTTGTTACTATACTACCGTATAATATTCTAGTAAATTAATTACATAATTTGTTAAATTATAATAAAAATATAAATACTTATGCAGGTATTAATATGTATATGTCTAAAATTGTGCGATTTTAATTGACTACAGTTTCATGCGTCACACTGTACTTGCGCACCGGTACTTCCATTTTTCTACTCATTTCTCATGTGTACTTTGAATTTTTGTTGGTTCTCTTCTCATGTTTTTGTTGGTTCTCTTCTCGTGTTTTTGTTGGTTTCTTCTCATGTTTTTGTTTCTTCTCATGTTTTTGTTGATTTCTTCTCATGTTTTTGTTTCTTCTAATGTTTTTGTTTCATTGATCTTTGTGTTCTATGTGTTGTTGTTGTTATATTTTCTTAATAATGTATGCATATTTTACTATTGTTTTTTTTTCTGTGCATATTTCTCCTCTCATTTTTCTACCAATATATATAAATACCATAAGTGCGTTCATATCAAATTTGAAACTGTAATTTTAACATGCAGAAAAAAGAAGTGTTTTTCTCATTTCTGTGGCCAAAGAATGAATTTTTTACTAGTGAGAAACTATCAAGGATACCAAAATTTTGTGAAGAAGTAAAAGTTTCTAATTTTCTTAAACATTTTAACAATATATATAAAAAAATTTGTGTACTGTTCTTATTTTAAAATAATTAAATTTTTAGAAGTGTTTTTATTTATGAATAAATAATCATCCTTTATAATATCCGGTGGTGTATGTAGACTTTTGTCCTTCACTGTACATATGAAAATTTGTTGAGCAATAGCGAAATATTTGAACATTTTTTTTAAGTAAAACTTTTATATTATATGTAAAAGCATAGAATCGATGTGACGTTGAAATTGATGCAACGCATAGATGGGGAGTGAAACAACGAAAACAATCGAATTTTAATTCAGGATGTGCATATGTAAATAAACGAAAAATCGAGTAAACCAACAAAGTCAACTTTGGCTGAAACAACTCTAACGGCATTCTCTCTCACATATTTAACTATTTGCACTAATAAAATTTCTTGCAAAAACAACACGATTAACAATAACAGTAAACTCCTCTGAAGTCTCTCACTCGCTAATTTGAGATCCCATTGAGAGAGTCGACGTCTCTGCTTGTATTGCAAGGGCTCGATAAGGGATGATAAATGTATTTTTTAATTTTGTACCGAATAAAAAAAAAAATGTACCAAAGTAGCCAAAAATGTACCACGAATTTTTAAATGAATTTGAAATAATACAAAGGGTACTTTCTTCTAATCTAAATTCAACCAGGGCTGCCTTTATAATTAAAAAATTAATAATATATTTACTCAACATAGTTTCAATTTTACTGTGTGCCCTATGACACATTTAACTATTTCGTTGTAAAGAATTCTATTTTATTTTTACTCTCATGTTAATTTATTAATCAAAAAATGTTTGTTTGAAACTTACCCATTGGAATAGTTCGCAGCGTACTCCTACGGGCATAGCCTTAGTATGTGGAAAAAGTAAGTTTGAAAAAAAAAAAAAACAAATAACAAAAAATCTTCCTAACAATAAATAACTTTGAATGTATTTTTACACCACAATAAAATTATATGCAATGTGGTTGAAATAGTTACAATATTACGAAGAAAAAAAATTTAGTTGTGATTTTTTCTTAAAATTTAATATCGCTAAATGACAGTACGTCGCGACGCGGCAAAAGTAAGTTTCTAAAAATTTCAATATCCAAAATGGCCACCTATTTCGCAACAATTTTAGTGAATCGGTCTTCTACATATAGTGAAAACCAGATTTCTACATCGAGACGGAGTATCTTCCTCCAAACTATTATTCACCAATTTCATTTATTCCTCGTTACCTCGTGCTCTAAAATATTCATTCTCAATCTGCACTAGACTTACCATTTGATAACGAAGCAGGTCTTAGTGGAAATCATTTTACACCATTTTGGAAATTTTGGTGAGACATTTGGCCGATTCATAAGATGTCATATCGTGTCGTATAATTTTGAAAAAGTTGAGAATTCATGATCAATGAGAGGATACGACACTGAATAAGACACCTTGTGAATTGCTCAATTGTGTTCTGAGACGATGAAAACTTTACCTACTTCAGGTTTTCTTTTCCGGTAATGGTAAGTCTTTTGAGGAATTTGAGAATATACCAGCATTCAACTGTGTTTCCAGTGATACTATATTGATTATACTACCCATGTACAAGCATTCAGGAACCATTTTCCTATTTCAGATGCTTCAGAGGTCGGCAATGGGCCCATGGTAAAGGAAAACTCTCAAAAAAAAAGTGTTCTCTATGAACATATTCGTTTCATATAACATGATCCACTTTCTGCAAGATAACTTTGACATAAAATTTTTGCAGAATTAATTCGTCATCGCTATAGATTATAAATAAAGTTTCTTTCAAAATTTTAATGTGACACGACGAACTTGTAATAAAAATGAAAAATTCTCATCGAGAGAATGTTTTTTTGAGAGTACTCTTCGTTATGGACTTATTCCCAGGTTTTAAGGATTCTGAAAGATGAAAGCGGTTCCAGGATATTTATGCAAGGATACACTACAAGTGTATCATTAGAGTTGCATGTAGTCATGGTCTAAGAGGCTGTCCAAACGGGCGGAAGCACGAACGTCATGGGAAGGGCTGTGTGTTCACAGAAGTGCAACCATGATGGATTTTTTGTAATCAAAAAGAAACGGTGGATTTGAAATATTAACACTTTTCGTCTCTTTTTTTTATGATCGTGAAGATAAGTTTTTCCATTACCGAAAAATAAGAAATAAATATGTGATTTAACCATAGAAACGTAATCTTCGTCAATTCGACATTTGTTAAAATTTATAAAATACGTGGTGATAAAAGTTACGGTGACAAATTAAATATCGAAATAGGTACTGTGGGTATTCACTGTTTGTTGCAAATGGTCATGCATTGCTGCAAAACCCAAATATTTTTGCAACAAAAAGTGAACAACCCTATAATATATATTAATTATTATTATTATTTGAAAATTATTTTTACAGCAGCATTCAAGAACTTTGGCAACAAGACCGCCAAATTTTTCGGCAAGACGAAGGATGGCGTAAGTGATTTGGCACAAAGCACTGGTGAGATTCAATGGAAATCAAGTTAAAAAAAATTTGTAAAGTAAAATTTTTTACAGCCGATAAAACCGGTGAAGCCTATGATGCTACCAAGAAGGGTGTCGTAAATGCTGCCGAGGCTACAGCCGATAAAACCGGAGAAGCTTATGACGCTACCAAGAAAGGTATCGTAAATGCTGCTGAAGTTACAGCAGATACAACCGGACAAGCTTATGGGGCTACCAAGAAGGGAATTGTAAATGTTGCCGAAATTACAGCCGATACAACCGGAGCAGCTTATGACGCTACCAAGAAGGGTATCGTAAATGCTGCCGAAGCTACAGCAGACAAAACCGGACAAGCTTATGGTGCCACTAAGAGGGGCGTCAAAAATGCTGCCGAAGCTACAGCCGATAAAACCGGACAAGCGTATGGTGCTACTAAGAGGGGTGTCGTAAATGCTGCCGAGGCTACTGCCGATAAAACCGGACAAGCTTATGATGCTACCAAAAGGAGTATCTTTTATGCTGCGGAAGCTACAGCGGATAAAACCGGACAAACTTATGATGCCACCAAAAGAGGTATCTTTAATGCTGCTGAAGCTACAGCCGATAAAACCGGTGCAGCTTACGGTGCTACTAAGAGGGGTGTCGTAAATGCTGCCGAGACTACAGCAGATAAAACTGGACAAGCTTATGATGCTACCAAAAGGGGTATCTTTTATGCTGCTGAAGCTACAGCCGATAAAACCGGACAAGCTTATGATGCTACCAAAAGAGGTATCTTTAATGCTGCTGAAGCTACAGCCGATAAAACCGGACAAGCTTATGGTGCTACTAAGAGGGGTGTCGTAAATGCTGCCGAGGCTACAGCCGATAAAACCGGACAAGCTTATGATGCTACCAAAAGGAGTATCTTTAATGCTGCGGAAGCTACAGCCGATAAAACCGGAGCAGCTTATGGTGCTACTAAGAAGGGTATCGTAAGTGCTGCTGAAGCTACAGCCGATAAAACCGGACAAGCTTATGATGCTTCCAAAAGAGGTATCTTTAATGCTGCTGAAGCTACAGCCGATAAAACCGGACAAGCTTATGATGCTACCAAAAGAGGTATCTTTAATGCTGCTGAAGCTACAGCCGATAAAACCGGTGCAGCTTACGGTGCTACTAAGAGGGGTGTCGTAAATGCTGCCGAGACTACAGCAGATAAAACTGGACAAGCTTATGATGCTACCAAAAGGGGTATCTTTTATGCTGCTGAAGCTACAGCCGATAAAACCGGACAAGCTTATGATGCTACCAAAAGAGGTATCTTTAATGCTGCTGAAGCTACAGCCGATAAAACCGGACAAGCTTATGGTGCTACTAAGAGGGGTGTCGTAAATGCTGCCGAGGCTACAGCCGATAAAACCGGACAAGCTTATGATGCTACCAAAAGGAGTATCTTTAATGCTGCGGAAGCTACAGCCGATAAAACCGGAGCAGCTTATGGTGCTACTAAGAAGGGTATCGTAAGTGCTGCTGAAGCTACAGCCGATAAAACCGCACAAGCTTATGATGCTTCCAAAAGAGGTATCTTTAATGCTGCTGAAGCTACAGCCGATAAAACCGGACAAGCTTATGATGCTACCAAGAAGGGTATCGTAAGTGCTGCCGAAGCTACAGTCGATACAACTGGAGCAGCTTATGATGCCACCAAAAGAGGTATCTTTAACGCTGCTGAAGCTACCGCCGATAAAACCGGACAAGCTTATGATGCTACCAAAAGAGGTATCTTTAATGCTGCCGAGACTACAGCCGATAAAACCGGACAAGCTTATGATGCTACCAAAAGAGGTATCTTTAATGCTGCTGAAGCTACAGCCGATAAAACCGGACAAGCTTATGATGCTACCAAGAAGGGTGTCGTAAGTGCTGCCGAAGCTACAGCCGATACAACTGGACAAGCTTATGATGCTACCAAAAGAGGTATCTTTAATGCTGCTGAAGCTACAGCCGGTAAAACCGGACAAGCTTATGATGCTACCAAAAGAGGTATCTTTAATGCTGCCGAGACTACAGCCGATAAAACCGGACAAGCTTATGATGGTACCAAAAGAGGTATCTTTAATGCTGCTGAAGCTACAGCAGATAAAACCGGACAAGCTTATGATGCTACCAAAAGAGGTATCTTTAATGCTGCTGAAGCTACAGCCGATAAAACCGGACAAGCTTATGATGCTACCAAGAAGGGTGTCGTAAGTGCTGCCGAAGCTACAGCCGATACAACTGGAGCAGCTTATGATGCCACCAAAAGAGGTATCTTTAATGCTGCCGAGACTACAGCCGATAAAACCGGACAAGCTTATGATGCCACCAAAAGAGGTATCGTTAATGCTGCCGAGACTACAGCCGATAAAACTGGACAAGCTTATGATGCTACCAAAAGAGGTATCTTTAATGCTGCCGAGACTACAGCCGATAAAACTGGACAAGCTTATGATGCTACCAAAAGAGGTATCTTTAATGCTGCTGAAGCTACAGCCGATAAAACCGGACAAGCTTATGATGCTACCAAGAAGGGTATCGTAAGTGCTGCCGAAGCTACAGCCGATACAACTGGACAAGCTTATGATGCTACCAAAAGAGGTATCTTTAATGCTGCTGAAGCTACAGCCGATAAAGCTGGACATGCTTATGATGCTACCAAAAAGGGTATCGTAAGTGCTGCCGAAGCTACAGCCGATACAACTGGAGCAGCTTATGATGCTACCAAAAGAGGTATCTTTAATGCTGCTGAAGCTACAGCCGATAAAACCGGACAAGCTTATGATGCTACCAAAAGAGGTATCTTTAATGCTGCTGAAGCTACAGCCGATAAAACCGGACAAGCTTATGATGCTACCAAGAAGGGTATCGTAAGTGCTGCCGAAGCTACAGCCGATACAACTGGAGCAGCTTATGATGCTACCAAAAGAGGTATCTTTAATGCTGCTGAAGCTACAGCCGATAAAACCGGACAAGCTTATGATGCTACCAAAAGAGGTATCTTTAATGCTGCTGAAGCTACAGCCGATAAAACCGGACAAGCTTATGATGCTACCAAGAAGGGTATCGTAAGTGCTGCCGAAGCTACAGCCGATACAACTGGACAAGCTTATGATGCTACCAAAAGAGGTATCTTTAATGCTGCTGAAGCTACAGCCGATAAAGCTGGACATGCTTATGATGCTACCAAAAAGGGTATCGTAAGTGCTGCCGAAGTTACAGCCAATAAAACCGGACAAGCTTATGATGCTACCAAAAGAGGTATCTTTAATGCTGCCGAGACTACAGCCGATAAAACCGGACAAGCTTATGATGCTACCAAAAGAGGAATCTTTAATGCTGCTGAAGCTACAGCCGATAAAACCGGACAAGCTTATGATGCTACCAAGAAGGGTATCGTAAGTGCTGCCGAAGTTACAGCCGATAAAACTGGACAAGCTTATGATGCTACCAAAAGAGGTATCTTTAATGCTGCTGAAGCTACAGCCGATAAAGCTGGACATGCTTATGATGCTACCAAAAAGGGTATCGTAAGTGCTGCCGAAGTTACAGCCAATAAAACCGGACAAGCTTATGATGCTACCAAAAGAGGTATATTTAATGCTGCTGAAGCTACAGCCGATAAAACCGGACAAGCTTATGATGCTACCAAGAAGGGTTTCGTAAGTGCTGCCGAAGCTACAGCCGATACAACTGGAGCAGCTTATGATGCCACCAAAAGAGGTATCTTTAATGCTGCTGAAGCTACAGCCGATAAAACCGGAGCAGCTTATGATGCTACCAAGAAGGGTATTGTAAGTGCAGCCGAAGCTACAGTCGATAAAACCGGACAAGCTTATGATGCTACCAAGAAGGGTATCGTAAGTGCTGCCGAAGTTACAGCCGATAAAACCGGACAAGCTTATGATGCTACCAAAAGAGGTATATTTAATGCTGCTGAAGCTACAGCCGATAAAACCGGACAAGCTTATGATGCTACCAAGAAGGGTTTCGTAAGTGCTGCCGAAGCTACAGCCGATACAACTGGAGCAGCTTATGATGCCACCAAAAGAGGTATCTTTAATGCTGCTGAAGCTACAGCCGATAAAACCGGAGCAGCTTATGATGCTACCAAGAAGGGTATTGTAAGTGCAGCCGAAGCTACAGTCGATAAAACCGGACAAGCTTATGATGCTACCAAAAGAGGCATTTTTAATGCTGCTGAAGCTACAGCCGATAAAACCGGAGCAGCTTATGATGCTACCAAGAAGGGTATCGTAAGTGCTGCCGAAGCTACAGCCGATAAAACCGGACAAGCTTATGATGTTACCAAGAAAGGTGTCGTTAATGTTGCTGAGGCTACAGCCGATAAAACCGAAGCAGCTTATGACGCTACCAAGAGGGGTATCGTAAACGCAGCCGATGCTACAGTCGATAAAACCGGAGAAGCTTATGACGCAACGAAAAAGGGCATTGTAAGTGCTGCCGAAGCTACAGCCGATACAACTGGAGCAGCTTATGATGCCACCAAAAGAGGTATCTTTAATGCTGCTGAAGCTACAGCCGATAAAACCGGGCAAGCTTTTGATGCTACCAAAAAAGGTATCGTAAATGCTGCCGAGGCTACAGCCGATAAAACCGGAGAAGCTTTTGATGCCACCAAGAAGGGTATCGTAAATGTTGCTGGAGCTACAGGAGAAGTAATTGAAAATAATAAATTTGGGTGACAGTTTTTCAGTAGAGTGGAGTTGATTTTTAAATTTTTAATTTTGTCAATTCTATCTGAAAAAATTGATTTGTTTTATTTTATTTAAATTATTTTTTTTTTCTTTTTTTTTCTTTTTTTTTCCTTTTTTATTTCAAGGCTTTTAGCAATGTTTTCGGTAAAACTAAAAAGGTTTGGTCAAGTAAGAAGTAGGAAAGGTTTGCTGCCACCAATATCAAGCGAGCGTAAAAAACTTCAAATTTAATATAATAAAAACAAAAATCTTTGAAAAATTAAAAAAAAAAAACGATTAAATTTAAGTCTAATCAAAATTGCAATCTGAGATTCTATGTAAATAAAGCAAGACATGCTTCGAAAAATACAAAAATTTTTAAAGAAAATAGCGTTTAAAAAAACTTCAAGACTACCTTTTAATGTAAGATAAAAATTGCAAAAATCTCCTTAAACATTATTTTTCTTTTATTTATATAAGTATTACTTTTTTTTGTGAATATGAAAATCTAGGTTGTAATTTATTTTGTATTATATTTTAATGAAAAACTAATGAATATTTATACTGTATTTATTCCAAATGTAAAATGCAATAAATAATGAAATAAAAAAAATCGAATTAGAAGGAAGTTTGCGAAACAAACAAAACTTTTATTTACATTGGGTTTTCGGGGTTTCGTCATTTTTTTTTAAAAGACGAGTAGAGAGATGATATTGCGTGTGTGGATATTAACGACCGCATACTCATATTTGTATAAGGGGAAAGTAACACAAAAGATTGGCAATACAACAAGTGGTTAGATGCAAGGTTATATTGTATATAACTGGTGCACAATTTCTTGTGTGCACAAATGTCTCAAATGTCTTGTTTGTTCAACATTCGCGAAAGTATATGTTGTAGCTTTCCACCATTTGTAACAGACCTATCAGGATGTTTTGTGTATTTACGTTGGGAGCCGTCATGACACCATGATGTTCTGCACGATGTTGTTCGGCGAATGGAAATTTGAATGTGCTTTCTGTTGCCGCACTAGGGTACGTCATCACGACACCATGTTGCTTGTTTTGTTTCCGTTTTGTAGATGTGAGTTGTTACTAGTATATTACCGTATAATATTAAATTAATTACATAATTTTTTAAGAGTATAACTAAATTAAACTAAATTAAGTAATATTAATGTATATGCCTAGAATTGTACGATTTAAATTGACTTCAATTTCATGCGTCACACTTTATTTGCGGACCGGTACTCTCATTTCTCTATTCATCCCTCATGCTTGGTTGGTTCTCTTCTTATGTTTTTGCTTCATTGATCGCTGAGTTCTATGTGTGGTTGCTGTTGTATTTTTTTAATAATGTATATTTTTTTATTGTAATTTGAAGAAATATTCTTTTCACATGCGCTAACCACAAGTACTACCTGATCTTCCACTACATACAGCTTACAATTTTTGTTTAAATATAATTACATTTTTATGATAACATAAACATATTTAAATCTATTGTTGTATATTATTGCAAAAACTACAAAAACTGTAAAATTTGGGAATAAATTGTAATATTTGAAGGAAAACTGCAAAACTGCGTGTCGACCGAAAAAACTATAATTTACAGATACATCTGTCAATATGGCAACACTGATTCGAGATGAGTTTTTCATCAAAAGTAAAGGCGAATTCACAAACCGAATGCCGTGCTCTCTCTCTTCTATTTTTATTTCTTTTCTTTCATATGAAGATTTTTCGCTCTCTCAAATTAAGAGAGTAATAAACTCTCTTTTAATGAATTGTCATTTCTTTGCTGCCATTTTGAATTTTTTTTTTACATGAGACTGAACATTTTTGAAAATGGCAGTAATTAGTGGAAATATGAAAAGGAAAACTAAACAAGCGATCGGAGCACAGTCGGCTGGTGAAGTCACCTTAATGCTCAAATATTTTACTTCTTTCGAAAGGCTAATGATTTCATCAAAAATAAATATTTGTAGTAGACTTTTCTCTGATGAGAGCTCTATACAAAATTATTTCTATTTTTTCTCATAATTTTAATGAATAAAAAGTTTGAAATGACACAGTATCATATACTGTATATAAGTTAATTAAAATATTTTTGTGCAAAAAAAAACAAAAACAGTTACGTAATTTTTATTAGCATTTCTTCAATTTATTGCGTACTAATGACACAAAAATTGCGGAAATTACGTAATTTTTTGTACTTTATTTTTTGCAACATTGTTCAGTTATTTTTTTATTTGCTATGTGTCTTTTTTCGCGATTTCAATAAAACGCAAAAATTAAATTAATATATAGACGAAAAAATGAAATAAGAAAACAAATTTAAAAATTCTTTGTTGTCATAAATTAGTTTTCAAAAATTCAAACTCTTTTTCTCGCTTCTTAAATTAAAGAAGAAAAAAAAATGTTAAAAATTGTTTGCTACATTTTAAGTTTTTTTTTCATCATGTTAATTAATTGCAAAAATCGTTGTTGTTATTGTTGTAGTTTGTTTATTGTTGCCAATTTTTTTTTTCCAACAATTTGCTGATAGTTGCCGCTGATGTAGAAGTTTTTGTTTTTGTTGTTATTATTTTTTTTTAATTTAACATATTAAAATATTTCATAGCTATTTGCTAATTAGATTTAAGCACCATTGAGGTGTATCTTCTATGTAATACATACAGAAATACACGACTATGCATACAATTATAAAATGAATAGCTCTGGAGCATGAAATTATAAGCACACGCTTACAAACCGACATACATACAGTGAGTCACAAAATTTTACACAAGATATAACATTTTTTTGAGGCACGATAAGTTACGATAAATGTTCCATAAATATCCAAATGGATTATTAGGTAAAAGTTTTTTGAAATCGGATGATCTCTTCAGGTCACACAAGGGCCTTGAAGGCACCACAAACTCGACCTATTAGGTGAATTTATTTGATTTTTCAGCTATACATGTTTTATAATAAAAAACAGTTTTTCAAATTGTTAATCAATACAATTGTAAGAGGATCCAATTTTCAGTGTCTTTAGAAATCTAATGAAAATAGTAAGAAGACTGTAAATTTTGTTTCAACTCAGAATAATATACGAATAATATTCTACTATTACTACTGCTAATAACTAACTAATTGTTCAGAATAATATCCGAAATTCGTTAATCATTTGGTTTTTATTTCATTGGTTGAGTAGTAAAACTCACTAAAAAGATTTGGGGGAAAACTTGTTTCTACACCAAGCTTCGTGGTATAAGAGAAATTTTTCCTAGGAAACTTCATCAGAAAACCCATAGATTCTTCAAATTCTGACATAGAACCAGAAGAAAGCTATTAAAGTATTTAATTTGTATACGATTTTTGAATATAAATAATATGGGTATTCACGGGTTGTAGCTACATGCCCTTGCGAAGTTGCGAAAGTGCGGATTGCGGAAGTTTGACACCTTTCTACCTTTAAATTAGTAAGAAGAATCCAAAATATTTTCATTATTTTTCAATGAGATGGTAACATTTTGACAGTTAAACTATTTCGCATCTCCAATATTTGCATTGAATGCTTACATCTTAGTGTTTTAAGTCGCACTTTCACAATTTCGCACTTTTGCATCAACGCGTGAATACCCATAGTTTTAATATTCTATTTTCATTGGTTTTCTATTAAGCTACCTAATAAGTTTTACATCTGAATTGAAATAAAATACATTATAAAAATTTTAAAAAAAATTTTATGAAAAATTAAATAAATTTACTAATTTTGGTCGAAAATTCGATTTTTTTAAGCAACATGTTTGATTTGAAGATTTTAACTGATTCCAGAAAAATTTTCTAATCTACCATATTACCTTTCGATTTTCTAAGATTTGCGGTCATGACCTTAAAAATGTTGTACTTTGCCAACTCACTGTAAGCTATATACACACATACATATGCGTATAGCTATATACATACATATACATACATACATATGTATGTATGTATATGTATTCTCTATGGGATTTTAGCTATTTTTTCATTTTCAGCTTAGCTTTTGTACACTAAATTAGCTTCGTTTTTGTCTCATATTATTTTTTTTAGAAAGATTTTAGTTGATAAAATGTTAATTTTATTTTTTATTGGTGAAACTTGAATCCAACTAGCGAAATTTTAGTATTTAGTTTCCGTTTTACTGCATTTCAAGGCGGACGTTTTTGTAATTTATTACGAATTTTCTTTTTAAGTAGCACAATATTAAAATAAAAAATAAAAAAATAAAAAAAAAAACATATTAAAATGTCCTTTGTAAATGGTAAATAACATAATACAGTACATAAATGTGAAATATAAAAAGCAATTTGTATGAAAAAAAAAACTAGAACATTTTTAGAAAAAGGAGAAGAAGACTTAATTTATAAATAGAATATAAAACCAGTTTAAAATGAAAATTTAAATAATACTTACATTTATAAAATGAATCTTTCAGTTAAGTTATGCCAGAAGTGTGTGTATAATAAAATTAAATCCACTAAAATTTAAAGATTTATAGAAAATAAGTATTAACCTGAAAGTATTGGTGAACTTTTTATGTATTTGAGACTTTTCAGTTTTCTTTGTGACACGTTCGGCAAGAGAAATTTTGCACCTGTGCATATTTTGTGAGTCACTGAAAAAAGAAAGTTTTTAGGGTGACAAAAATATATACTATTAGTTACTATTATTTATTATGTCCATATTGCTATTAATATCAACAGGACCTAACATAATAGCCCTAATAGTGAGAGTAATCTTAAAAAAGGTTTATTTCAGAGTTACACATCACTTAATAGATGTGTTCGCCATATTCAATTCATAGTTACGTATTTTTATTTGTACATCACTAGAAAGTAAAATTCAAAACCTTTCTATATTGCTCCTTTTTTTACACCTCTTTTTACTACTAAAATTTTGTAGTAATTGTCATTAAAAAATATGGCGGTTTTTCAGTCATTCGACAGCAACCGAATAAAGGAGATTGAAATTTTTATAATTTTAGCTTTTCTTTGCTCTCACTACATCTATGTATCTATATATATACCGCTGCGGTATATATTGATATTTTTATTAAGGAGATTAGATATCTCCTTGTTAATCGATTTAAACTATTTTCATCTTAATCGAAGGGTAAAATATTGCAGTTTTCACTACAATATAAGATTGAAAAAGAAAAGATGTTGAAAGTGTTAGTCGAATGTTTTCTTAAAAACTACATTTTTTCAATTATTCGAAAATTATGTGAAGTAGAAAAAATATAACTTCCCCTATTTCCCCAAAAGTACGCTCACAAACGGATGTAGGAGGAAGTTTACTTTCAGTTGTAAGTAAATCGGTTTCAGTCACCTCTTTCAAAATATCAATTCCAACCAATTTTTTTTAGTACCCCGAAGAAAATAAGTAAATTTCTTACAAAAACAAAAATTTTACTAGTTTAAAACAGTCTAAAATTTTACAAAATTATAAATGAATGGTTTAGTTTTTGGCTAAAAATTCACCATGTGTTTTCCAGCTACTGCTCAATACCCCCTATTAGACCTTTCTGGGACTCTAAGGCTGAGTTTATATCTGCAAGAAAATAGCCGCAAGTTGCTCTCAGAGAGTTTTTTTTTTTTGTATAAATTGCTGATGTTAATAGAAAAAAAAAGAAAGAAATTATAACAATTTTCTTGCAGATAGATGAAAGTCTCTCAAGTGTGCCAAAAATTATATGAAAAAACACAAATAATAATTTTTGGTCAGAACAAACAGTGTTTTTTATTTGTTTACTAACAAATTATGCAGTCACTAAATTTTTTTCCAAAAAAAATGAGCGAGTTTAAATGTTATTAACAATTGAAGTTTTTTTATACGGTTTTCTTAACAAATTGATTTCACTTAAACAGTTGATTAGAAATCGGCAAATGAGACATCAAAATTTTTGTTAAAGAATAAGTTTTACAATTTGCGTTATTATTTTTATAAAAAAAATTGTTTTCATAAAAAAATCTGTTTTTTCCTAACATTTTAAAAATAAAACAATTTCTCTAGCTGAAAATATTTTTTTTCAAATACTTAAATTCCCAAATTAATTACAAAAAATACTTCAAAAGAAAAATTCATTTTTCTAAGTTTAAAAAAAAGTTGTGAGCACTTTTGACAACACTCAATTTTTGTCAAGCTCACCTAGTTTCGGCATCCATCCCCCACTTTGCCATATTGCCAATATACAACTTCTGTTCTTACTGTATACAGAATTTTGGAATGCAGAATTTTGCAATACAAAATTTCGAAATCAGAATTCTGTACCCTGCAGAATTTTCACCCCAACACTAAAAAAAAACTTTACATTTCCTTTTTGTTTTATATTAAATCTACTACTTTCGCAAATATGAAACAGAAATTTACTGACTGAGAGAGGATTGAGAGAAGAGTTTTACTTAGGCTGTGGTTATATTGGGAGTATGCTCGGCGCGGCGAACACCATGAAATTGTTGTAGAACCGAACACAAAACAGATGAAAAAGTAGGTACAATTTCATCTTTTTCCGACTTGTTCGATCTACAAGTTACATAAGGTACAATTGGTACATTTTAAGTACAGTTTGCTATTGGCCAAAATAAATTTAACACTTAATCACAAAAAAAAAAAAAAATAATAAATAAATAGTTTGTAATAAGTACCTATTTAGATTTAAATTGCCTGTACTTTATTGCTTAACTTCAAAGCTCACAGCATTGATATTTTTGTTTCTAAAGGGAAAAATATTGCAAAAATAGTTTTCAAATCGAATAAAGTTTATTGGTGCCAAAAGAGGGGCAAAATCATTAGAAGATTTTTGAAATTTAGCAAAAATTTTATGAAATGCAAGCTTCTTATGACTTTGAACCTATTAATAGACATTACCCAATTTCAAAAATTATTTTTGCATTATGTGTGTTTCCTTTTACAATACAGAGCTATGAGCTTTGAAGCAACTCTTGGCTGAAAATTTTTGAAAAATTTTAAATTATATACAAAACTCCGGAACTTTCATGACCTATGTTGAACCTTTCTGGTTCTCCTTGTTTTCATCTAGATGACTAAAAACTTTTCTTCCCTCTTAGTTACCGGTTTGATGTGCCCTAAAATGTTATTTTTTGAGATCAATTTCGTGTCTAACTGTATATGTGCTGCAATAATTTAACTAATTAGATGTAAAGAAACCAGCTGCTGTAATTTCAATACAAATAATTTTATTTATTTTTTGGAATATAAATGATATATGAATAAATCAATGAGAATGAATTACAATAGTAATATAACGAATATCGTTTTCATGTTTTGTTTACTTTTTTTAATTGTTAGCTTTTAAATGAAAATATAATTTCTTACAAAAACGATGAACCAATTAAGTATACTATTTTAGGTACATTCATGCTCATTTAGGTACAACTTTTTTGGTCAATTAGGTATAATTTGTAATGTGAAACTTTCATCACTGATGCTTTATAGGAAGGCCGTATTCAGGGGGTGTTTTGGGGGTTCTGACCCTCCCCGAAATGTGGAAGCTTTATTCTAATTTTAGAGATTAATTGCCAATGGATGGAAAAAAAGTCAAAATAAAATCTATTTAACGATATTTTTTATTTCCATCGGTTTTTTTTTCTAAAAAGTCAAATATAAAAAAAATAAATTTGAAATCTTACAATATGCGATCAAACCCGATTTGTTTTCTTCGACATGAGGTTAGACTACGGATTCAAAAAAAGAAGGTGATACTGAGCACTCCTGCATTCATAGTTTTTCTAGGTCAGTAACTGTTTTTGATTTAAAGTTTCGTCCTGAATCAGTTTGAAAAGTTTAAAAATTAAAAAAAAATAGAAAAAATTATCGGATCCTTGTAAAATTAGACTTGCTTGAACCCCATTTTTTCCTAAAACGTGACGTGATGGGAAGTTTTTGACCTTAGATTCGTGTTCAACGTGAAAAGTTCTTTGGCAAAAACTCCATATTATTAGCAAAACCCATGCAGTTTAGGAAGCAATCTTAAAGTATAATTAATTTTTTAACGCATTATTGGTTAGAGCACCACGAAAGATCTCTACCTCATTCGGGTTCCTTATCATTGATAATGGCTCAAATTCCCAATGACGATCATTTGAAAAAAATGAGCCTCTACTATTTTTGGTAATTTTTTTGAGGTTGGGTACATCATCAGTAGTGGGAAGTCAATGAGCTAATGAAATTATGTCCTTCACGATAAAAAAAAAATACATTTGAATGCACATTGAATAATATTTATTTCAAAAAATTTAATTTGATTATTCTGTGAATTTTTTGTCACTTTTGGCCATTTTTTTGAGGTTAAGATTAAAAAAAATCGGAAAATTTTTCCTAAAATTTTAATTTTATAGGCTCCATCAAATGTATCATCGATTTAATTTATTGTATTTAAAAATCAGTTTGATAAAAATTATTTATGAATATTTTCTTCGCATGAAAACCCGCCCTACGCTACCCGCTACGGCCCTGCTTTATAGCTATTTTACAAAACAGTATCATTACATATAAAATAGTATTAAACACAGGACTTCATTTTGACAAAAAGCAACTCTGAAACGAGCTTAATGTAACCATTTCGACCGAGCACGAGTGAAAATGTTTCGTGTTCGTCAAACACCGAGCACCAATATAATCACGCACTTAGACTGCCATCTTAAATAAACTATGATATTTCATTCCTAACATACTCAATAACATTTTTAACGACCAAGCTTGCATTAATTTATATTCAATAGCGTTAAAATCCATTGGCGGAGCTTGTTCATAATCATAAATAATATAATTTTATAGAAGATACATTCTTGACATAAAATATGGGTGAAGTAAAATTTATTTCAATATTGAATGTGAATTTGAGTATAATTTATAGTTGTCATGGGCTATTCGAGATTATTCATATACATTGCTTTGCTTGCAGGTTCTGTAAGTTTTTGGGCTTAACAGCAATCAATATTAAATTGAGTTTAAAATGCAATGAAATGTGACTCATTTTAATTTAATCAAAAACTCTGCAAATTAGTTTGTAGGAATTAAAAAATCCATTTAGTTTTTAGAATAAATATTATAAGTTTTTCATTTACAGCACTTTTTGAAACACATTTTAAGTAACTATCATACATTTGAAATACTTTTTCCCCAATAGATAATTTACTATAAATGCAATAAATGCATGCTATTTAGTTTAATTTACTTTAGTCTAATATTAAATATCAAAATATATAAAATTTATTAATGAAAAAAATTTCAAAATTATTTTTACAGCATCACTCAAAAGCTTTGGTGACAAGACCGCCAACTTATTCAGCAGAAAGAAGGATGAAGCAGAAACTTTGGCCTCAAGCACTGGTAAGCATCCATGAAAGTCAAGCTAAGAAAACTTTAGCCAAATAAATATCTTCTGCTTTTTTGTTTTCTTTTACAGCTAAGGAAGTTTCTGAGCTAGCTTCTGATGGGAAACATCAAGCCGAACAAGCAATAGATGATGGTGTCAATAAAGCGGCTGGAATTGTTGATGATACCAAGAAGAATATTGAAAATACCGTACAAAATACAACGCAACAATTGAATACAATTGCGGCGAATTCAAAGCAAGCGGCTGCAAATGCTGCTGATGCATCGCAGCGGGTAAGTAACTCAAAAAAATTATGTTTCAGTAGAGTAAAGTTGGCTTTTAAATTTATAATTCTGTCAAACTTTCAGTTCGATTTGAATAGAATAGATAAAAAAAAAAGTTTTCTTCTATTTTTTTATTGTATTTACATAAATGATTTGTTGTGCTTTTTGTTTCAAGGCTGCTGCCAATGCTGCCGATCAAACTAAGAAGGCTGCCAATGATGCCATTAATAAGAGCGTCAAGGCTTCTGAACAATATATCGATACAAAGGTTAAGGAAGCCGAAAAATCTGTAGATAGCGCTTTGAAATCAACCGGTCAAGCTGTCGATCAAAAACTTAATGAAGCCAATCAATATGTCGATCAGAAGCGTGAGGGTTTAGAGAAGGTAAAAATAATTGTATGAAATAATAATAACGAGATTGTTTTTTAATAAATTTTTTATCTTTAACCATAGACTATTCACGATAGTGCTGCCGGTGCACAAGAAAATGCTAGCAATCAAACTGCCAATTTGCTTGGCAAACTTCACTTGGGCAAGTAAAAAGTGAAAGTGAAGGATTTGCCGCCGACGCATACAGAAAGGCAAAAAAGCTAGCTTAAAAAACTTCAAGTTATTGTAATGAAAAAAAAAATTAATAAATAAAAATAAAAACAAGAATCGAATAAATAAAAGATCATAAAAAAATGCAATTAAAAATAATCTCAAATTCAGTATAAAGAAAAAAAATAAATAAACAAAGTTTTGATTCAAAAGGTATAAACAATTAAAAAGGAATTAAAAAAAATCCAATGAAAGCAAAACAAAAAAATCAAATAAAATGAATCTTAAATTCAATTCAAAATTTAACTTCAAAAACTATAAACAATAAAAACAAGAAAATAAGTTTTGTAAAACTACAAATAAAACAGAAAACAAACCGAGTCAAAACAAACAAACAAAAAACAACCTGCTTCAAAGTAACGAGTGCCAGTTTTGTGATCGTATAATTGAAATTTTTTTCAAAAGCAACATAGAAAACTTTATTTTGGGCGTGGCATATTTACACACACTAAAAACTGTTAAAATAGGGCAATTAAAAAACGAAGAAAACTGAAAAAAAACAAATGTCCATTACTATTAAAAATATACACTCAACAAAAAAACGAACAATGAAAAAAAAAAATAATTAAAGAAATAAAAAATATTTAAAATGTATTAATGCAAAACAATGTTTGCTTTCAATTTAATTAAAGAAAATGATATTAAAAATAATGCAACACTCACTCACACTGCAAAAAAAAAAAACACTAAAAAAATATACAATGTAATGAAAAAAGAATTTATTTTTGAAATGAAAAACGCTTTTTTATTAAAGTGTAATTTTTTTAGCATATTTCTTTTTACAAACACGCAACAACGCACATTTTTTCTACTGGCAAGCAAAAGTCTTCTTAAGGCAGTCTCTGTAATTTCTTTAATTAAAACGTAATTTTTTTACTATTTTATTTTTTTTGTTTAAACTTTTGTTACATTGAAGCAAAAATACAATCCAAGTTTTTTTTCTTTTTTTTTTATCAAAATATTTTTCTCTTTTTTCTATAATTATTTTACTTTTCTCTTTTTTTTAAATGTGAAATTCTAGTTTGTAATTTATTTTGTATAATATTTTAATGTAAAACAAATGAATATTTACTATATTTTAAATGTAATAATAAAAAAAAACAAATAAAAAACTAAGAAAATGTAAAAAAAATATTAATAAAACTTGAAAAATACTCAAATATTGTTTAAGAATTATTTTTTTCAGTGATAAATCTGTGGCCACAAGGAATAACAACTAAAGTCGACTTAAGAAAAATGAAAACTTAGTGCATTTCCCAAAAACGTAGCGAGTTCTCATAGTTTTTTATTTATTAAACTCCCATAATTAAGAACTTTTATTATTTTAGAATTTCGAATGAAAAACATTTGCAATAAGTCTTCATTTTTCTTAAGTCGATTTCAGCTATTATTCCTTGTTGCCACAGAAAGTTCAAGGATGATTTCAAATCATACGACATTTCAATGTTAGTAAAATTAGATTAACATCAAGCAAAAAAATTAGAGAGTGTCCAAAAGTGACGAGCTCTTGAAAGAGGAATCCAAGAATCTGGTAAATCATAAGAATACATCAAGGCTGCGATAAATCCAACAGGCTCGAAACCAATCATCGATGTCAATTTGGCAGGAACTATTCAATGGATCAATGAATTCATGAGCTTTACTCATAGGGAAAAGACTGTATCCCTCCAGCGCACCTCTAAATGTAATCTAATTTAATCTAATCTAACTCTAGCAATCAAGCTCGACAAAGCATCTTCATCTTTTTGTTGAGGTTATATGTTCTATGTAAGGAAATTTGATCTAACGATGATTAGCAATTCATAATTTAAATGCCAATGGCATGGAGACTTTATTTCAATTGCATATTTTTAAGCTTTGTTTTGTCAATACTACGAAAAAATTATTTCTCGTGGTATATTTTTAGGCTAAGGTATATATTTTAATTACTTCAGCTTTTGTGGAAGTTAATTCATGCCACACAGCGTGACGATGGATCATCTGGAATTTGTGAAATACCCCTAACGCTATCATCACATAAAAAAAAAAAAAACTTCGGTAGACCAAAATATTTCATGTATTTGTATCAAAATAAAAATTCAATATGGAATAACACAGAATATGCATATGTCTTGGCACTCTTTCCCCCTGGCTACGACCCTCCTACTACTTTGTTTGCATATTATAACAATACAGCATAATTTCGGGATGTAATTCGCCACCCTTTATCTGTCGGTACGAAAGTTTAACGTAACCGTCAATATATTTTCATACAAAATAATAAAAATGCGGTATATTTTTAGGGTCCTATATTTAATATTTAAAATTCACCTTAGTCAGTTTATACTAATAACACTGCTCTGCATGGGTTTTGCGAATAAGATGATTCCTAGTGTTTTCGAATGAATTTTTCACGCTGAGCACGAATCTGGGATAAAAAACTTCCCATCACTTCACGTTTTCGAGAAAAAAGGGGTTGAAACCCCTGAAAACTGCGTTTTTGGCCATTTTTGAAAAATTGTGGAGCTGAACGCTGACGTGCTACAAACTTTGCTAATACTAGAAATTTAGAACTGAACCATGCCCTTTCAAATGACCCCTAAGCCAAATTGTTCACATGCGCACGGTAAAATAAACTGCTAAGGTCAAGCGATGTAGAGAATTTGAGAGATGTTCTACTGTATAAAAATATTGTTTTTTTTTATTATAAAAAAGTAACCCTAAAAGTATGCAGTGTTCTTATTATTTTGATGTTTTATAATAAGTGCATATATATAAAAGCTATTTATTTGATTAATAAAATGAAGTGAGGTGCTGTTCTGGAAAACCGTGCTGCTAATCGTTTTACCAGGCTTTAGGCGTTCATAATAGACAGCTCCCATCTTCGAATTTTTTCAATGGTCCTCCACGATCTTTGTTACTCACCACTTTTAAATATTTTAAATCATCGTTCACGAGTATCTTGACTTGGAGCATGTTCCCCATAAGCCGCCTCTACAAACAATCGACAACCTTCAGCAGCCGTTTTCTTCAAATAAAAGAAGGTTGTTAAACTTCCCCATAAAGCTTATTTTTCTGGTACAAAATTCGACATTTTTGAAGAGAAAAAAAAAATTTATTTGCTTAATCGCAACCTATGACATACTGGATCTTATTGAAAAATGTCTACTCTCCACAACACCATCTTAATTATACTCGACACAAACTATACATAATAGCTATGCCATATGTTAGTTAAAACCGCACTTTATATTTGTGCACCTATAATGTGAGTGGCTGTTAAACTATAAATTCTCTAAATAAAGTAATGTAGTGCCTGTCAAACTTTTATACCGTCGTCTGACATATAGAGATTCCAATTCCGCCGTAGTCAGGGGGAATTAGTTCCGAGCCCCCTGTATATTTAACTTAACTATACTTTAATACCGTAAGAAATGCATGGCATTGAATTTTTTTGAATTTATTTTTGACTATGACTATGCGCCATTGAATTTTTATTTCGATAAGAATAAATAAAATATTTTGGCTCCCTTTTTTTTTTTTTTTTTTTTTTGTTATTCATATCAAACTCAAACTATTATTTTTTTTAAAGAACCTCCCAAAATGTTTTTCCAGCTGTAGCTCTGGTTGCAATAACTTTTAATAACACTTCAGTGTAGTGTGATTAAATGGTTGAACTTGCAAGGGCATAAGATACAAAAATATAGCGAGCTTTTAGGGATGCGATGAAATAATCTGTCATTTCACCACCATAAAAAATTTGTTCATACCGCTGCACTGTGGGATATTTGACAGCAAAAGCTGGTCAAAATTATTTTTTATACGAAATCGAATTCTTAGCGTCCTGAGATGTTTCCTTTGTAAAATGGGTGAAATCGGTTAGAAACCACGCCCACCCACCATACAAGTAGAATTTTCAAAGCGTGATATCAGGTAAAATATTGAAGTAAATTCAATACAGTTCGACACATTTCTTTATATTGGTATAAATAACATTTGGTACTAAAATCAACCAAATCCCTCGGTAACCACGCCCACCCACCATACAAGTGAAATTTTTTAAGCGTGATATCAGGCAAAATACTGAAGTAAATTAAATGAAACCAAACACACTTATTTATATTGGCATATAAAATATTAATTGTAAAAATCAACCAAATTCCTCAGTAACCACGCCCACCTCCTATATAAGTGAAGTTTTCAAAGCGTGATATCAGGAAAAATGCTGAAGTAAATTCAAGTAATTTCGACACACTTCTTTATATTAGTATAGATAATATTTCGTACTAAAATCAACTAAATCCCTCAGTAACCACGCCCACTCACCATATGAGTGAAATTTTCAAAGCGTGATATCAGGCAAAATACTGAAGTAAATTCAATATAATTCGACAGACTTCTTTATATTAGCATAGGTAATATTTGGTACTAAAATCAACCAAATCCCTTGGTAACCACGCCCACCTCCTATATGGGTGAAATTTTCAAAATGTGATATCAGGAAAAATACTGAAGTAAATTTAATACAATTCCACAGACTTCTTTATATTAGCATAGGTAATATTTGGTACTAAAATCAACCAAATCCCTCGGTAACCACGCCCAACCCCCATATAAGTGAAATTTTCAAAGCGTGATATCAGGCAAAATGCTAAAGTAAATTAAATGAAGCTAAACACACTTATTTGTATTAGCATATAAAACATTTAGTATGAAAATCAACCAAATTCCTCGGTAACCACGCCCACCTACCACATAAGTAAAATATATAAGTTATTTGGAAAGATATAGAAGCACTTGCTGTGTAATAGATATGAGAACACCAATTTTAGAGAAGAAAAAAATATAGTTTGAAATATAGAATGTAGAGTATAAAAATGTCGAAAGCAGAAGATAAAAAACGTAAAATTCTTAACATTAGCAAGAAAAACATAATATGGTCAAATTTGAAAATCAAAACTGGAATTCACTTAGAAAAACTTGGTTATTTTCTGAAAGGTGCAAAAAAGGCACATAAAAAATTTTGCAAACCAATTGACGACAATCTACTTCAAGAGCAGATAATGAAAATATAACGAGGACTCACAAAAGAAACAACTTTAACGCTATATTTATGGAAGAAATCCTCAATTTTTAGGCATATTTTGAAATAAATCTTAAAAATAATTAGTACTTGAAATACGAGAAGTTGAAGGCTCCATCATCAAAAATGATTCAAAAAGTTCTTTTTTTCTGAATTGCTCTCTAAAGCACGCAACCAACACAAAAATACCGCAACTTTGACCGCTCATAACGTAGATACTAAGGCAGCTAGGAAAATATTATATTATTTTATCATTTTTTATCCGATACCATAAAGGTCTATGTACAACACAATCCATTTTTTGAATTTTGGCCAGAAAAACGAGTACAATACCCCAGTTTGGGTCGCTATACGCTAAACAAATAAATTAATTTTGTCACAGCAATTTTTGCTTGTTACCTGCGTAGCGACGATCATAATTTGTATGGCAATGGACGCTTTTTGAATTTTGTAATGAATATAAAAAAAGAGCGGATTGGCATTAGGGTAGCCAGATTTTCGAACAGTGAAATCAGTACATTAGCGGTTGTAGTCATTTTAAATTTTTTTTCTTCGTCAGTAGATAATTTTGTTTACGTAACAGTTGGGCAGAAAAGTTCGTAGCCTAACATATTAAAACACATTTTTTTTTTTTTTTTGGTAAAATTCGATTTTATTATTCAATACAGTTCCCTTCGAGGGCGATACAATGATTATAGCGGCCAAGCAATTTTCCGATACCATTTTTATAGTACGATTTATAATAATCCTCGAAATAGGCTTCAGTTGCGGCAATTACCTCTTCAACAGTGCTAAATTTATTTCCAGCAAGCATTCTTTTGAGGTCTGCAAACAGGAAAAATCACTGGGGGCCAGATGGGGAGAATACGGTGCATTGTCTTGATGAAACTGCACTTTTTTCTTCTTTAAATGGGGCCGTTTTTTCGTGACTTCATCCTTCAAACGCTCCAACAACGTTATGCAATACTCGCTATTGATAGGCTGGCCCTTTTCGAGGTAATCAATAAATATAATAATATATACCATGCGCATCCCAGAATACTGATGCCATAACCTTGCCAGTCGTCTGTTGCATCTTTCCACGCTTTGGATTTGGTTCATCGCGTCCAGTTCGCTCGGCTGACTGTCGATTGGACTCTAGAGTACGATAATGGAGCCATGTTTCATCCATTGTAATATATCGATGGAAAAACTCGTCTTTATTACGCTTGAATATCGCTAAACATTGCTCCGAATCATCAACAGTTTGTTGCTTTTGATCGATTATGAGCACGAGCGGCACCCACTTTGCACACAGCTTTCGCATGTTGAACATATTCATGTATGTTATATGTCCAACACGTTCCTTTGATATCTTTAGAGTCTTAGCTATCTCGATCAACTTCACTTTACGATCATTCAGAATTATATTGTGGACTTTTTTGATGTTTTCGTCGGTAACAGCCTAGTTCGGCCATATACGGGGTGCATCATCTTCTATGCTCATTTCGCCTCGTTGAAATTCAGCAAACCACTTTTTAATGGTTGATTTTTCTGGTGCAGAGTCTTTATAATATTTATCAAGCCAAACTCTGGTTTCAACTGTAATTTTTTTTCGCCAAAAAGCAATGCTTCAGTAATACACGAAATTCTTTTTTAGCTACTTTTTTTCACAATAACAAAAGTTACTTTACTCGCAATGCTATATCTTACACACTAATTGTCTGACAGCTGTCAAATTTATTCACGTGTCTTTTGGAGGTTGGTACTAACTAAAAATCATATGGATTTACTCTAGTAACGCTATCTATGTGGTCAGGCTATGAACTTTTCAGTTCATCTATTACGTTTCCATATTTAGTGGATTGTGAGAGCTGAGGATAATAATCAAATTCAATTAATAACAAATTCCTTCAACTTATTTAAAAACTTACATTAACCGACTTTTCTTCAAGCAAATATTGCTTTTCTCCACTCGATAGCAGCAATCTGTGAGACTGTCTACAAAAACGATTTTAAGACCATTCAGGTTAAGCACAAACATTTTTAAGATATTCACTTGAAAAAATCAGTACAAAATCAGTACAAAACACATTAATCAGTACATTTCCGGCTACCCTAATTGGCATAGAATATTCTACCATTTTGTCACTGTTTATGTTTGCGCAAATAAGTAAATTTAATTTCAGTTTTCTATTTTATTATATTTTAAAAATACTTCACTATTCGGCTTCGGCCAAAAATCACATTCGGGCGGTAACTGCTGTTTATGTATGTATGTATAATTCATACAAACAAGAACATGCATTTGAATAGTCCAAAAACGAATTTTTATCTCTATAAATTTGTTTCTATTTTGTTGTTCGCTTAAAATATATTTACGCAGTAGATTCAATCGTCAGCGGCAGAAGAAAAAGAAGCAGCAACTAGAACATGCCAGAAGCATTTTTTGAACAAACAAACACTTTTCATAAATGTAGTTGAGATATTTTCTGTTACTGTGGACTTTGTTGTTGCTTCTGGGGTTAATATGTTTTTTTGTTTTGTTTTATTTTTCTTTCCGCTTTTATTGAATTAAAAACACAACGTGTGCCTTTCTTTATCTATGGTATTCGCCGGCTGTTTTTTTGATTTTGTTGTTTTGTTTTTATTTTTCATTTATGCAATGATATGGAAGAGAAATACTTGTTATTGAGCGTAAGCGAGATTAAAATTGCAAAAATACTTATCATACGTTATCTTTAACCCTATTTAATCAGGTACCGAATTGTTTCATTTCAAAATTCGTAGCATAAATATGATCGATGCCATCGTAATATAATCAGTAAGCTTTCTTCTTTGAACGGAACGAGTTGCGGTAATTGTGCGCGAGAATTTAATTTATTTAATTGTTTAAAAAAAAACCGATAAAAAAAAATATGGATAGTAAGTGTGATTATTTAAAAAGGTTGAGGAAATAAGACATTTCAGGTACACTTGGAAATCATTAACTCTTTTTGCCTCAAAGCGAGCACAATTAACTCACAGAGTACGTGTTTTGAAACGTTTATCGAAGATCTGAGGGAGTTCTATCTTTGACACACTCTCCAGCTTGAGTAGAGCGCAGTTTTTCAGTGCAGAAATTGAAAGTGTTTCGATTTCGATGAATTCCAAAGAAAAATGTGGAGGAATATCAAATATTAGATTGATTAAAACAGTATTTTTTGGCAGTATTCTGCTGATCACGAATCTGTAAAAATTTTCTTCGGGTCAGGTCAGTTTTCGTGTATAGTCGTATAGTCTTCGTTGTGTGTAAAAGATGTCGCCGATTGAACAAGATAACAAAAGAGAATATGTAAAAATCGGTCGCAAATCGGTGTGTGTAAAAGCAGACTTATTAGTTTTGAATAAGTGCAATGAAAGCTTGTTTCCGTTGCATTTTTCCGTTCTAAAATTTTCAATTCAGAGATCCGCTAAAGAAATTTCACTTCGAAAATATTTATTGTGATTTTTGTTTTGTTTTTGATACTCTTTAACGCCATGATTTAACCCGTCGTCAATGAACATGGGCGTATTATACCCAAGCTGTTTTCATGCTCGCACTATTCAACTTTTGATATTATCTTTTTTTTCATTAAAATATATATAAGAAGAAGGGAATATTTTTATATTTTAAATATAGAGACGGGCCTTTTTGGAATCTGCTACAATTCCTCAGCAGTGAGTTTGTTTTTTGCAATTAAACCCCAAAAAAAATCTCGTTTTATTTTATGGATTTATTGTTAACAAAAATATGTTCATTGACTCCGGGCTATTGTATTATATTGTATTGTATTGATAGAGTCTACGTAAAGCGGAGAGCACGTAGACTTAAGAGCCCATTGTACTTTGTCCCGCAGGGGGATACTCCCCCTAACAAAGTTAGGCTGCAGCTTGGTCAATGGTCTTGAATCTGCCAGAAGCTTTCGCAAATTTGCTTAGGTCAGACAGATCAAGGTTGACCAGGCCCACTCTAGTCAAGAAATGTTTACCCATGTAATGTAGCACATCTTATCCAAGAAAAAGCAGAGTTAACTCTTGACTTTATTTCAATTCTCAATTCAATTTTCTTGTAGCTGCCTTTGTGTATTAAAACAAATTAACAACCCTATAATATTTGTTAATGGAAAAAATATTTCAAAATTATTTTTACAGCAACACTTAAGGAAGCCGGTGACAAAACCGCCGATGTTGCTAAAAGTGCTGGTAAGATTCATTGGAAGTCAAGTTAAAAGAAATGTTTGTAAAGTAAATGTTTTTTTACAGCCGATAAAACCGGAAAAGCTTATGAAGATTCCAAGAAGGGTATCGCAAATGCTGCCGAAGCTACAGGCGACGTAAGTGACACAAAATAATAAATTTAACTTAGTGACAGTTCTTCAGTAAAAATTCTATCAGTTTTATTAAAAAAAAAAGTTAATATATTTTTTTAATTGTATTTATATGTTTTTGTGTCTTTTTGTTTTAAGGCTGCTAGCAATGCTTACGATAAAACTAAGAAGGCTGTCGGAGGCAAGTAAGAAATAGAGGAAAGATTTGCTGTCACCAATATCAACGGAAACAAAAAGCCAAAAATTACCGTAAAGAACTTCAAATTTAAAATAATAAAAATGAAAATCACAATTAAATTTTATTAAAAACAAAAACCAAACTCAATATAAATAAAAACAAATGATGCTTCAAGAAGTATAAACAATTATTATATTTTTAAAACTACAAATAAAAAAAGAAAATACCTCAAGACTATCTCTTTATGTTAGAAAAAAGACTGGAAAAATCTCCTATAAGTAATTTAATTTGCTTATTTGTGAATGAAGACAGTTGAGTCACTGCTTACGTAAGAATGTACATACATATTTTCATACAAACAGAAACATGCGCTTGAATATTCCAAAAACGAATTTTTATCTCTTCTTGTTTTTATTTTGTTGTTCACTTAAAATATATTTACTTAGTAGCTTCAACAGGCGGCAGCAGCAGCAGCGGCGTACAGTGCTTCGACAGTGGACAAAAATCAAACAAATTTGTGTCATAGATTTTAACAAAATTGGTGTCATTTTGAAGGTAATAGTCTACATAAAACAAATCTGAAATAATTTTTCGAAAAAACCAATTTTATCGGAGCTGCAGCTCTTCAAAGTCGAACCATTTCATAAACAAAAATATGGGAAATAAAATTGGGTTTTGAGTGGTTGTGCAAAAAAAAAAATTGTCAAAAATATGTTTTTGTAGATATGGCTCTAACTAAATTCATTTTTAATACAAAGAAAAAAAATGTAGTCAAATAAAAAAAATTATTTCATTTACCTTAAAATAAAAATAAATTTTTTACAATTTTTTAAAAATTAAATATTTTTTTAATGGCGCAACTGAAAAATGGCAAACTTTAGTAAGATTCTGAAATTAAATGGCGTTATCGGGCGTAAAGTCTCGTTATGGTTTCTTTTAAATGGATTTTCTTCTCTTAAACGCAAGAAAAAAATTCTGCGTATTTTTGCAACTTTCGGAAAAATTCAATTTTCTAAATCCGTCTTTACGCTATGCTACAACCAAAATATGTTACATAATTCTCTGGGTAAGTATATTACTTTAACATTTTTTTAAATAATAAATAGTGGGCGGGGTTCGTTACATTTTTTTATAGACTTTTTTGTAGGGTGGGTAACGATCGGTTTTGACCATCAATATTAATTTTTAATTTGATGATTCCAATAAAAGAAAGAAAACTTAAGCAATCTCAATTTCCACAAAAAAAAAAAAAAAATTAATTTTTAAGCTTTTAAGTGCAATTTGTTAGGAATTTGGAAAAAATACTTCTAATCACAAATATTTTTTTTAATAATTTTGAAAAAATTCGTTTGAAATCGGACAAAATATGGATTTCTGAAAAATGGTAGGGTCTGGAAGAAAACTGATTTCGTTTTTGGGCTCAGCGACCCAAAATTACTATATAAGTAAATTTTCATTAAAATTAAACAACTCTTTCCATTTTTGTCCATCTTTTGTATGGTTTCGAAGCACTGTGCGGCGGTAGGAAAAAGAAGTATTCTAGAGCATTCCAGAAAGATATTTTGTACAAATCATAGGCACGTTTGCAGATTTTTTCTCTCGAGTTTTTAGCTGTCGTGCTTTCGTTTTCTCTTCATTTATGCAATAATATGGAACAAAAATGCTTATTACTGCGCGTGAGTTAAACCAAAATTGCTAAAATACATTATGTGGCTGCCGAAATTTTTCAACGAGTCGTAACCGAACATTAACAAGATACCGAATTGTTTCATTGCAGTAGCAAAATTCATAGCATTGCTATTGCCGATGCCATTTGTACTATAAGCAGTAAGGTTTTTTCTGTGAACGAAATTAGCTGTCATAACCAAGCGCGAGAATTAAAAGAATTGTTAATTGTTTGAAAAAAAAAACGCAATAAATAAATATGAATAGTAAGTGTTATTATTAATAAAGGATAAGACACAGAGAATTAAAGGATGAGGTTCTTAAGGAAAAAGTGAATATAAAATTGAAAATGTTAGAAATAGAAAAAACTGAAGGCAAATAATGGTCCTCACACTGATGATTAAACTTCGTAAATTTCGTTAGATATTTCTTCACATTTTAGGGAAAGAAATATTTTTTATTTTTAAAATTGTGATGCAAATTGACTGTGTAATACTGGAGAGATTAAATTAAGTGTTTATAAAAATTATGAATTAAATGAAAAATAGTGTTTTTTTTTTTTAATTTTATTTAATTAAGTAAATGCTGAAAGAATATTTTGTTGTATTTAACCTCCACCGGTTCTTTGTATACGGGCGAATACAAATGCGTTTTATTAGCAACTCGCTTTCAATGGTGTCTGTCTGTTTGGGTAAAATTTTGCATTCGATTTTAAACTAACTTCCCGATGAGCTAGACTTGAAACTTTAAACATAGCTGGATGGATGACAATGCAATATGAAATATCTAAAATATAGATAAATATAATAATTTATAAAATATTAGCATCGGAAGATTTTCAATTTTATACTTGGATCAAAGCATTGCATACACCGCTGTAAAAATCATTGCTTTAGCGGGAGTAGAATATGTATGTGTGTACATACACACATATATAGACAAACGAGAGAATTATCTGTATACATTAGTGATGGATTTTACGATGCGACGGTAGTTTTTTCAGTACACTTTGAGGTTCGGAAATACTTTAGTACATAAGCAAGATTTTCAGTATACTTTTACAATTACTTCTTTTTATGTGATTTTATTTCAAAGAAAAATAAAACTGAGCTACTTTTCTTATATTGTTATTGATTAGTTACTCAGGCCTATATAGTTGTTGGATTGGTAGTAAAAAATTTCACACGCACAAGATTGAAAAGCAGAAAATAAAAATTTATATAAAAAAACATTTTTAATACATCACGTTTTTAAAACGGACTAAAAAGTATAAAATAATTGTGAATTTTAGTAGGTATGAAAAAACTTGCATGATTTAAAACGAAAAGCGTGGAACACATGCAATGCGAAATTTATAGATGAATAGTTCACTTAAGTCGCTACCAATATTATAATTGTCCATACGAAGTTTCACTTCAAAAATATTTTCTAACTCAAAATGACAAATATTTACATTCAACTATATAGGTAGATATTAAAATTCAAAATTAATATAAGTAAAAATGTAAAATTTATTAGTATAAAAATTAAACAAAAATATAAATTTAGAAATAATGAACAAATGAAACAAAATTTAAATTGGGCAACAAAGCAAAAAAAAAAAAAAAAAAATTAGAAACGAAAACATACACAAAATATATAGAAATTGTCAAAAGTTCAACTTAAAAATAAGAAGCAAAAAGTAAAAAATAAAACATTTAAAAAAATTAATTATAAAACGGCATTTTGTTTGAGGTGCATAGGTACAGCAACAACAATAGCAAATGAATTGCCAAAATTGAGTTGACTAACTGTCAACAACAAGAAACAACAACAACCGTAATTTTGACACAATTTAATTTGGTTAGCTGAGTCTCTGAGTGCATGCATGCGTATTCGGATTGTGCGAATAATGAAAACTAGTCGATAAGGCCCCGGTAACCGGGGTTATTTTTTTTTTTTTTTTGCGGAAAAATCTCTTTTATGAAAAACGCAAACAAAAAAAACAGAACCAACATTCTCTTTATGAAGAAACCAAATAACAAAAGAGAACCAATCTACTCGTTGGTGTTTGTTTTGTTATTTGTGTATGCAGATAATTCATTAGATATTTCTGAGAGATGCCGTTACTTATGTCTTCTCGCTCTCTCATTTATTATTTACTCCCACTTAAGCAATGATTTTCACAACGATGAATGCAATGCTTTGTTCAATGAGCGAATTTTAGAAAACTTCCGACGCTAATATTTTGGAATTGGCTAAACCGATTTCGTCAGGCTCTTTAAATTGATGTATAATATGATAGTGTAGCCCTCCTGGATCTTCTAGAATGAAATTGTAGCTTACACTAATAAATGATAGGCCGTTAAAACCATTTAATTATTTTTATTTTAGTACTCAAAATTAAATAATTTGATATTATACTTTAGAAAAAGTGAATTTTACAGCTCAGTCATGCCAACTTTTATTATCTTTTTTTTTCTACTTGATAAAAAATACTCTTATAAATTGCAAGTGCGAATGTGAATATCGAATATTATGCGAATTATTCGAACAACCCTAATACATATACACTCAGAGTATACGTTAGTGTTAGTGTCTTTTGTTTGCAATCGAGATTTAGTACTCACCAGGAATGCCAAATTGAGGGAAATTGGCTTCACTTTTAACTAGTTGAGGGTGATTGGTGAATAAGACTATTTTTGTGAGGAACTGAAAATTAATTTTGTTTCATATTCTTTTTGAAATAAGCTTGATAAACCAATTGTACTACCTTCCCGTTTAGCATTTATAATATACTAAAAAAATCCAACTCTTATGCTATTATAATCGCTGCACTTTCAGGTCAAAAATTGGTTAAAAATTGCCTTACGTAATAGGTGAACGGTCCCTAACCCCAGACTATGCAAATGTGTTTTTGTAAGAATTGAAAAAACTATATTTAACTTTGACTTTTTCTAATTTTATTTATTTTTTTAAAATAAATATGTGAAAACTAAAATGAGTCCCTTCTGCACTCATCATATGAGGTATGTACACACTTTGTACTATTCGTGAAATTTATGGGCTTAAGTATTTTATTTTTTTTTACTAAAAAAATAAAAAGTGTGACCTAGAATGTATTACATGGAAGATATTAAATGGAACGTGTGACCTGGAAATTTGTTAAATATCCACACAGTAAAGATGTTATCATATCAAAAATATTTAAAGTAACTTTTTAACAGCATTTTTTGAATCACACTTTACATACTTTAGTTAATTTATTTCATTTTATTTTCGCGTTCGGTCTTTGGAATAAAAGATCTTATAGGTCTCAGTACCTGACTTTCGGGTCGTCCCATTTTCTGAATACAATTCAATACATATATGGACATTATGCATTTCCGTTGAGAAACCAGTGTGGAGCTAAATGTAGGTGACACATATTTTTGCACCTTACCTACATTCAGTTTGATTCGAGCTATCGAGAACGAAAGACAGAATTTTACAAAGCGATTATTTGCTCAAATTTATTGACTACGAAGTGATAGCTACTGTTTTTTGCAAATGGCCTTGCAACATTGGAAATTCTAAATTGAAAACAATATTTTTATTTGTTAATGGAAAAATTTTAAAATTATTTTTACAGCAACACTCAAGGAAGCTGGTGACAAGACCGCCGAATTTGCCAAGAGCACTGGTAAGAATCAATGGAAGTCAAGTTAAAAGAAATTTGTAAAGTAAATGTCTTTTACAGCTGATAAAACTTCTGAACTATGTTCTGATGGGGCAGAAAAAACCGGAGAAGCTTATGAAGCTACCAAGAAGGGAATTTTAAATGCTGCTGAAGCTACAGGAGAAGTAAGTAACTCAAAATAATAAATTTTATTGTTAGTTTTTCAGTAGAGTGAACTTGACTTTTAAAATTTTAAATTCTGTCAGTTCTATCTGAAAACAAGTTAACATTTTTTTATTGTAAGTAAATAATTGAATAATTTCTTTTTTGTTTCAAGGCTTTTGGTAAGGGTTACGATAAAACTAAGAGGGCTGCCTCCGAATTGGGAAAGTAAGAAGTACAAATATTGACCACCGCCAATATCAACGCAAAAACGAATAGAAAGGCAAAAAAAGCGAGTGTAAAAAACTTCAAACAAAAAATCACAATTTAGTTTTATTCAAAACAAAACCCAATCTCAAATTCAATATGAATAAAAATAAGCGATGCTTCAAAAAGTATAAACAATTGTATTGAATTAAAAGTCAAAACTTAAAATTTTTTTTCCAAAACAATTTTTTCTGCAATTGATAAAAGAAAATACCTCAACACTACCTCTTAAAGTAAGAAAAAAAAACTGGAAAACCCTTAAGATATTATTTTCTTTTTTGTGAATGTTAAAATTTAGATTGTAATCTATTTTGTATTATACTATGATGAAAAATAATTAAATATATATACTACATTCCAAATGTATGGTAAAAAGCAATAAACAATGAAATAAAAAAATCTGGATCAGAAGAAAGTTCGCAAAACAAAAAAAAAACTTTTATTTGCTTCAGGTGTTCGCGTATTTCTCATTTTGTTTCAAAAGATGAGCAGAGAATTATCAACTCCCCACGTGTGTGTAGGGTTGCCAGATGCAAATCGGGCTTAATCTGGATATTGAGATAAGATATCGGGATTTTCAGCTTTCATCTGGACATTGACAAAAGATTTTTCCACACAACAAAAAACAATAGAAATAAAAAATTAGGATAAAAAATATATGAAACTGACTCGAGTCCCATACAAAAAAAAAAAATCAGTCTTGTACACCTCTGAAAATGACCTTGGGTCTATTTCATGATGACTCTCAAAATATTGTAGCTCTACCGATTACCGTTCGTGAGCGAGCTGAACCATCTTGAAAAACCTCTTATTTCATTTTTGAGTTTTACCTTTTTTCTGTTAATGAGTGAACAGCTGATAACACAGTGCAACAAAATTTCAATTTTTGTCTTATGCGCGAGATTTACCCTTGGAGGAAAAGTTCATACACAAAAATTCTTTATTTAGCTTTAAGTACGGAGCCGATGCATAAATGTATTTTCAGCGGCTGAGACTTCTGGTATATTTTTCAATTGTTCAATGTGTTTGCTCAAATTATTTAGTAAAAATTTTGTATCTACAAATTTGAAAATTTTATCTAGACAAATTTCTGAAAGTCGGGACCGTCTGGCAACCCTGAGTGGGTTTATACTAATAACCGCATACTCGTATGTGTATAAGGGGAGAGCAACACAAAATATCAACGATACAACATGTGTGATATAACATGTGGTTGGATGCAAGTTGTATTGTATGTATATAGCAAGGAGTTTGAGTGTGGCATAAACTGTGTGGCGAAACTGATTGCGTATAGGGTTGTAATAACTTCAGTCTATGGATTATGAGTTTTCTTAGTGACCGTTCCATCTGGTATTGCTTGGAAAAGTCAATCATGCCATTCACGCTAGAGTACCACAGTGCTCGGTACTCTTTCCAACTCTTTTCCTTGTCTTCATCAATGAAGATGCAACTGGAGTTCCTGCACCGCATTCAAAATCGAGTTATAAGAGACAGGAGGGATTCCAACTCTATTCAATCATTGGAACATCGTAGAAAAGAAAGAACACTCTTAAGAGTGCTCTCAAGAGCTACAGGAGCTGTAAGTGGAACTCCGCGTTCCATGTGGACACGGTATTTCAACGCACCACACATTACAGAGATAGTTTTTTCCTCTGTCATACCGCGCGATCATGGAACAGGCTCCCTGCAAATATTTTTCCTGATTGTTATGACCTATCCATATTTAAAATAAACGTTCACAGATACTTTTCACTCTTTTTTGCTCCCATTAACTTCTCTTCCTTTCCCAATCAACACAATGCTTTGCACTTATAGGGCCATATCACTTTGTGCTGACACAAACATACATACATACTTTAAATGAAATTATTGGTCGTCGTAGCGCTGGTTACAGCTGAAATGAGAAAATGGAAGGGTAAAACTAAACAATGAGAAGCTGGCACCTCAGTAACATCCGAAATTGAGTTTCTTTTTTAGGACCACCATAATAATATTATGATATAGTATTTCGAGTTTGTTCACTAAATCTATTGAAATAATTTACTTCTTTAAAAAATTTCTAATTTTCTAGTTTTCGTTATCTATGACCCCAACTTTTGCAAAATATTCAGTGAGTATTTCTAATCGCTTAAAGTTCAAATTGTTGCTACAGCTAAAAATTAACTAATTTTTTAAGTAAACAGATTTTCTTATCTCATGAGAAATTGATTTATTGTAGCTTGTGCGAGTTATAGAAATGTCTGTTTCTTGTGCATACGTGGCATCTTTATTAAAAGACAGACGGACATTATGAGAAAGATCCGGTCCGCTGACAAACTTTGGACAATGCGTAATTTTATCACAAATAGGAAACGCCTCGAGCCAGATGGTACAATTTCGGTGATCCTTCTATTTCAATAGCAGTAAACAAGAAAATTGTTAAAAAATAGTAACCTCGGTATTGATAAATAATACTTGCATATCAAATTTTAGTACCATACTACAAATGCTTCCTGAGATATCTTATATTGAATATTGTAGTCATACGGGAGGTGCAACACCCCTCTTTCCATTCCTACTCTAATCGTTTTTGTAGTATGGCATTGTCAAACAACGTTGTTGTACGAAATTTCTGTACTATATTATACATGGTTTCAGAAATATATTCAAATAAGCATATGACTTGTATGGGAGGTATCACGCCCATTTTTTCAAGCCAACCCTAATTTTTCCCAAGGAATGCCGTGAACAAATATCACTTTCGTACCAAATGTAAGTACCGTACTACAAACAATTCCAGAGATGAAAATTCAGGTTTGTATGGGCGGTGCCCTGCCCACATTAGCCCTATTTACTCTTTAGAGTAAAATGCTGAGTAACGGAGTAAAATGTAATGTTTTACCCTAGAGCGTGAACGAATATAAAACTGAGATAGTGCACCCTCTGCGATCAATATACCTAATTGAATGCGCTAGCAACAAACTTTGGTTTTTTAATTTTCGTTGCCGTATAAATCAATAAGTAGGCAACACTAATTTTCTCTCTTACCCAGAGTAAAGACTCTGGCACATAGGGTACGTTGTGTACGTGAGAGCGAAGTATACAACTGACAACTACTGTAAAATATATGAAATCGTATGTGGTGTGGTCCATACACAACGTATCCGTTGAAGTAACGCAAGAGGTTGGGCAACTTTCAACTTTGCCATACGTTGAGAGAGAGTTGTGAGTGTGGCAGATATCAGCTGATTAATTTTGTGTACGACGTGTAAGATTGTATATCCGTCGACAACGTATGGTTTGTGTCGCCTCTCTCCGTCGCTTATTTCATGTCAGTTGCATACTTCGCTCTCAGGTACACAACGGACCTTTTAACCCTTAAATGCATGAGGTCAGCCACCAGTATGGAGACCAAGCTGCCCTAATGTAAAATCGCTCGCTAAACACGAATCGGGCATTGATTTTCCTGGAAAATGTACCAGTTCCCCGGAAAAGCGGAAAAAGGTCGATTTGTGATATGTACCATATATGGTACACTATTCATTCTATGCATATTTGGAATAAATACAATTTGATGGAATTATTATTTTATTTATTAGAAACTAATGTAAAAATATATAAAAATAAATGAAAAATGAATGAAAATAACAATTTAGGTAGTTTTTAGTGTAAATATAAAAATTATTATTACTTCTTTGTATCATAATCGACATAACAATTGCGTTTTTCGCAAGGGGTAGGAAAGCAGTTACGAAATTATCTGCTGACTCTGTTCCAATTTAGAGCTTCCGAGAAAAGAGATTTTGACATTATCAGTGACATCATCCACAGGTGGCACAAGGGTCAAAGAAACTAGCATTTTATTGTTTTTTCGTGGAGGTGAAGAAGGCTTTTGCTTCACTGTGAACAAATCAACTTGTATTGACGTACTAACATCAGGAACAGAAATTCTAAAAGCTTCAAAAATAGGTATGTCCAGCTCGTCATTGTTGAGAAATATGCCAGAAATTGCCCTTCATTCAATATGGTGTAATTGGTTTCTGCTCGATTTCTCACGCATTGCGGTATTTGAGTTTCACCAATAAATTCATCCGACCCTTCATCTACCCATTCTTTTTCATCATCTAATAGATCACCATTGTTAGGTACTTATGCCCATCACTTTATCATCATCATAAAGCATATCCGCCGCCTGATCAACATTATTATATAATAATAATGCCATCCATATTTAATTGAACAATCAAAAATAATCAAATGCGCAGATGCATAGAGTACCATATATGGTACATAGAAAAATAGAAAAAACAACTATTCTAAGATATCAAACTTGATCAAGATTCATTATATTTAGCTAAAAGAAAGCTCAATGTACTCATTAATACTTATTTCCATACGAATAACAAATTTTAACAATTTTTTTTTTTGCTATTGAAAATCACTTTTGAAATTATGTGCAAAAAGAGCATAAGACCACTTCGCAGCTTACTGACAACTAAAACAAATCGTAAACGAGCTGTAACGGTATTTATATGAAGGATAATTTTTATCTGTTTCAATTTAAAGCGCGCGGTATAACGCTTCAGTTTGATTGTCTAGATTATCGTATGATTAAAGACATGTACCGTATATGGTACGGTATGCATTTAAGGGTTAATCTGTTTCTCCGTTAACCAGCAGTTTACTCCAAAACGTGAACGAGGCTATTGTGTAAGCTTCAGTTCAATCGGATCATTAATTTAAATATAACTATATTTTCCAATCTTTTAAAAAATCTTTGGATGAAGCGATTGCTTCGATAACATTCAGCACAGACATTTTTTTTTTTTTTATACATATTTTTTACAAATTTGTACTTTGGTCACTAGACATGATAATCTATAATTATAAAATATATATAAAATATCAAAAGTAATAAATGTTTGTTGTTTAATACATATGATTTGAGGTCTAATTATAAAACCATAACGTAACTATGAAGCATGACAACGAATAACCAAACTTAATGCTGATTATAATAAACAAATACAGCAGCCAAAGAAAAAAAATTGTTTCTGTGTGTTTGCAATAAAACAAAAATCGTGGAGATTTGCTACTAGATTTTATTTTTTTAAAACTCTGCAGAATAAATCAAAAATAGAAACAACGCTTTTAAATTGTAAATAAATCAATTTAGTAAATAAAATAATTATTTACTAGGTACGTTTTTTCGCGATAATTGTATGGGAGAACAACCACAGAGCCTATAGATAACACGTATAATTCCAGCTATTAAGTATAACTAGCAACCCTGTTTAACAACCAAGGATACAATGTTCAAAGATCCACCCTAACTTTTAACAAGGAACATTTTTTTTTTCAAAGGCAGTAATTATCTGAACGGTTTAATTCCTATTGGGTATTTTTGAAAAATAGGAGTATAAAACAATGTTTTTAAGGATAGACTATTAGAGTGATATTACAAAAAATTTTAAGCTCATTACGATGAATAAGTTTACTCAACTATACGCATAAGTATTTTTTTTTTTGGAGTCCTTGAAGACCCCAATCTTCCGACTTCAGGATCAGATGAATGTGTGATAACTAAACGTGATGCAGAAACTAACTTCAGACTCGTGATCAACTTTGAGGACTACATTTGTTGTTGCATTTTGTACAATACATAATATAACGTATAAAAGACTTTACAGCTTGGTCGTTTTATTTGAAAATGTTAAACCAACCCGCGAATAAAACGCAGTTAATAAATATTATTTTGTATTTATGGAATTTTTCTCTTTCTCTTTAGAAACACAAACGCATATATCCCAGCGGTTTTTAAGACAAGCGTTTCAAAAATTAGGCAATTAAACAGTGGTTCCAAGTGGACCATGCCAATCGAAAATTGCAAAGCAACCATGAGAACAATAGAAAAACGAGTATCGTTTAAAGAGACGGTACCCAGCGGTTTTTAAGACAAGTGCTTCAATTTATCGCTTGGAGTGAACGAACGAGCGGAAGTGCCAAGAGTACGGCACTCAGGGATGCCAACTCATTTCTTCTTTCTCCCCGATAGCCCTCGAGAAATTCCCCGATTTTCGTTCGAATACCCGGCATCGATATAATTTCATATTACAAACAGTGCAACATGCACTATCAAATTTTAGTAGTAAACATTTTACAAAAACGAAAAATTACCTCGGTCCAAAACTTAACCAATTTTTACGGGGCTGGTAGATTAATAGAAATGTACTTTCTGACTCCGGAATTCTTTTGGCACATGGGAGATTTCACTTCAAAGGAACCCACTCTCAATTTAATCCTATTAGGTAGTAGTTGCCACACCTAATCTGAACGAGATGAGGTGTTTCGAGTTACTAGACGTTCATATTGATAGATAAACAAACCTCAGCCCACTTTTGGATATCAAAGTTCTTAAAGGGGAAGAGATGGGCTCTCTTTGACTCAAATAAAAAATGGCAAAAACGTTGTTTTGAGAAAAACGGGTTCAAAGTTTTGACTATCGGTTTTTAACATATAAAATATATTTCATCTTTTTATGATGGCTGATCGTAATTTGTAAGTTTACAGATTAGTCAGCAAGGATTAAGAGTTATTAATTAGGAAGTGGTAAACTAAGGCATAGCTTTCTGAACGGTTGAAAGGGAAGTCGAAACGCCGCGGGACTGTTTTGGCCTGTCTGACACTCGGCGCTATAATCGTCTATATTTATGAAAAGGCTCCTCGTCTCTCTCTGAAATTTTCACAACAGACTTTCAAAATATAATACTTTCAAATAGCACTCCTTTTTTAAAATCGATTCCAAACCAATAAATCGCAGGGCCCACTTAAGAAAAGATAAACATTTTACGACCCAAAATATGAAATATTGCGTAAGTTAAAGGTTTTACATTACATAAAATTTGACAAAAAAAATATTCTACAGACTTTTATGACTAAAAGCTGAACGACTTCAAATCCCCCGCAAAAAACAGCTCATTCCCCGATTCCCCGATTCCCCGCACCCAGTAAAATTCCCCGCAAATCGGGAAATTCCTTTTCTCCTAGAGCACACAATGTTAAAACTAATATGCATCGTATGTACAAATAAAGCACTTAGGTTCTTGCAGTGAAGAGCTTGTTTAACGCTAATTGTAGAGCTTTAATTTACTGCTGGGATACTATGAAAGACGCTCACACAAGTATTACTAGAGCGACAAAATTCCAGCTCAATCTCAGATAAAATACATAAAATATTAATTTTTAAAAATATTAGTAATAAAAAGAATATAGATTTGAAAAAAGAAACCATCGGCTAGTCAGTCAATATCCATCACCATTCTAGTGTATCCAGAAGTGTCGTTTTCAATTCATACTTTGAACTATATATAGGCTTGCCATAATTTTTCCGGTCTAATTCCTGACGCTGGTCAAAATTTCAAATTATCTCTTAAAATTCAAAATAAAAAATGCTGAAGTACAAAAACCAATATACATATCTGTATGTATGTATATATATATTTTTTTTTTATTTAGCATTTTGCTATAGGTACGTAATTTTATCAAATTATAAAAAAACAATTCATGGGTTTAGATTAGCTTGGAGTGGCTGTCTAGAGACACACTCAGGTCTCAACGATTATGAGAATTAACCACCAGATCAAGGAGGAAATCTAACCCACAACATCCCGGATAAAAGTTTAGTACACTACCTACTGGACTATCGAGGTCGTTTATTCATTCGTTTAAAAAACAAAATATGTGCATTCAATATCAGATAAAAAGGGCTACGAGGATGTCGGGGCAAACGAATGCTTTCATCGAAATAAGTTTGATATTTTAGAGAGACAACATCCTGAAATTGCTTTTCCGAGGGACAACCTCCAGCCAAAATTTAGTGTTGAACAACGATTCAAAAGAGAACTTCCTAATGAAAAGAAAAGGGAAGGTGTATCTAGAACATATAAGATCATCATATGATAAAATGGTACACGGACGGTTCTATAACTGAAGAACGGACCAGTGCAGGAGTATCTGTTCCAAAAATAAAATACTAAACCCGGAATTAAAATATTGCGATCCTAACCGATAGTCAAGCAGCTGCAGATGGACATAAATTTAACTAGGTAACCTCAAAACTGTTGATGGAGTGTGTTGATAAACTAAATACGCTTGATTTACATAATCGGATTTAGATTCTTTGGGTTCCGGGCGTATTGGAATTGAAGAGAATGAAGCTGCGCCTAAACCATTCTGCGGAATGGGAAAAGGAACATTCTCTCTATTAATAAGGAACAAAAAAGAAAATCAAAGACAATTATACGTAGAACACAGACCAGGATTAGAACATTCGAAAGCATATTTAGGAATCTATAACCTAAATCGCTAATGGTCTTAGAATCATTACAGGAATTCTAAGAGGGAACTTTAGGTTGAGGGTTAGTAGTTTATCACTCGTAACACTAAATAAAACACACCGATTTTTGATAAATCATCAAATACCGAAACTAGGTTGCTGTATTCACTATACAAACACGAATAGTCGATAAACAGAGGTGGGCGAACAACGGAACTGTAAAAAGGAAGGGTAACTAAGCTTAATCGTCAAACAATGAAGTGAGAGCGTTGAGCGTAGTGGTTTTTGTGTAAATTGAAATCACGAAACACACACAATATTTTATTTGAATTATTTGCTTACATTTCTCTATCATGAAAAGCTTATTTTTGATTTGACAATAGAGTCCAAAACGAAAAAAAAGTGGTTGCAAAGTAAAACTATAGGTCGTCAGATTTAAAACAGTTAATTTCATTATTATTTTTTTAATGCTTGACAAAATACGACAAGGTATCTAATGCCTGTCGTAGGGCAAGCCTAACTATATACATACATTAATGTACAGTTTTTAAATAAATATTAACACGAATCTATTTGCTATTGGTGTTTTTTCCTCCCCAACATACAATTTATTTCCCTTATGCGACGTAGCATGTGTATGGCCTTGAAGTTTGTTCAAGGACTATTATTGTACATATGACAAAAGTAGCAACCCTTATACTAAGTCACACACAGCAATATCCCCTATTGTGCTTATAAGTAGTGTACGACCGAAACCGATTTTTTTTTGTCCGAAGTCAAAACCGAAACCAAATTAAGTGTAAAAATTTTAAGACGTAATTAGTTCTGAGAAAAAAATTGTTCCGGGCATAGGGTGTATTTTCAACCTCCACTGAGTCACAGGATGATTAAGAAAACTCCTTGGGAAAAATACTTCTCGCCAAATATTGTAACTTCTTAATCAGAGCCTATTAATTCTAAGGAAGAATCAATTGGTGAAATAAACTAGGCCTTAACCCTTAAATACTCACTGGTCACTGCAGTGACCAACCACTTTAGCGGCTGCCTGTGCCGCCATTTTACGTTCGCCATTTAAAATAAATATCTGATTTTACTGACAAAAGATTTCTTTATCAATACGTACAAATAAGAATGCAAAAACGACAACTGTCGCATAGTTACAGTTATTTTTAACTCGGAAAGCACGTTTGGCAAAAATTTTGAACCACATACAGAAAATAAGGTTTTTCATTTTCGAATTTTTATATAACAAATATATTGGCGTGTTAAAAAATTTGTGTCAAACGGTATGGGATAGCACTAAATAATTGTTTTTAAAAATTATTGCTCATGTATTTTAACTTATTCTCCAGATAATCCCCAAAGGGTACTACTGTGGCCAACCATGTAAATCGAAATTACGGCACTTTAAACTAATTTATTTGAAAACTCGTAGAACAAACGTTGCTCGGAATACCAAATACTATCTCTAAGTATGTTTTTAATTTAAATCAGACGTATTGGGCGTTTAAGGGTTAAGGAGGACACCTATTGTGATCGGCTAAAAAACGTAATTTTTGAGAATTTTTTGGAAGAAAATTATTGCATCGAATATTTTAAAATTTTGAGAATATATTTGTGCATAAATAATTTATACACAGTAATTTTTTTGAATGAAGCTATTCAGCAGGAGGCGGAACGGGGGGGATAAATTTGGAGTGAAATGGACTTTCACAATACATTAATATAAACTATTATAGTGCTTCTCAGCGATATAAAGGAAAATATTAATTTTTTTACAATCATGTTGTATGGGAGCTGAGCGTGGTCACGGGCGGATTTTTTTTTTATTTTTGCACCCTGACATTGTATTGGCATAAGCAACTCCTACACCAAATTTTGTAACTCTACGACGACTACTTATATTTTTGTCTGCCTTTGGTTGTATGGGAGGTGGGCGTGGCAGTAGGCGTATTATTTTCATTTTTCACCCTGACGATGCATTGACATAAGAAACTCCTGTATCAAAAATTTGTGACTCTACGACGACTCCTTCTATTTTTGTCAATATAACGTTTCAGTTATTACGTGAAGTAAAAGAATCGTCAAAACGAAGTAGTCAGACGGCTATCGTCATACGTGATGAGAGCTCTGAGCTTTCTTTTGACCCAAAAAGAAAACTCCTTTTTGAAAAGAAGTCAAAATTATTTTTGATTTTGTAAAAAAATGCTAAAATTTTGGATTCATTGAATTTTTTTTTCTTTTTTCAAAAGATTGAATAATAATTAAATGCAACAGATAGCCAAGCAGCCATAAAATCCCTTGCATCAGTATTCCTTTCTTTTAGAGTAGCCCTCGAGGGCAGAGCGTCTCTCAACGAAATGTTCCACCAGTTTGATTTGGACTTAATTTGGATGCCGGGGCACAGAGTGATACCGGAGAACGAAATTGCAGACGAGTTAGCCAGAAAAGGCACACTGTTGGAAATAGCTCCTGAAAGCGAGTGCATAATAGTGTCCTGTCCGACCGAAGGTGATTTTTTGGCCGAAGCTGAAGCCGATCTTCGGCCATTCATCTAACCTTCGGCCGAAGCCGAAGACCGAAGGATTTTTAAAATATAAAAAATAAAAATCTGAAAGTAAATTTTTTCTACCTATGTATTTGCAAATACATACAGAAAAATATAAATAGTAGATACTCCAAATAAAAAGCTGACTAGTAACACTAAATAACTGTTCACTGTCGAAGGAGCTGACAAATTTAATATTAAACATTTCAAGTATTATTTAAAAATTTGTTTACATCAAAATATAAAGTTACATCGACTATATATCTGTAGAACGACTGTCGTTTAACGATACCTGTGTCAAAAAAAAAGTTTGCCGATGGCTGCCATCATTCTGCATATCTAAAATCAAAGATTGAATCAGCGTAATAATCGATAGACCTGTAGCCGGAACCCGAATAAACCCTCTAGCTCCCAAATTTTTGATTGGTTTAAAAAAAATTGGGATTGATAAATTTTAATGTAACAAGCATAAATCTGATCTCAAAACCTTAAAAAATTTAATGGGCGTGGTTTTATGAAGTATTTGTTGCTGAATAAACTTTTTAGCAATTTTTTTTCAAATAACTAAATATTTTGTATAAAAAATTTAAATTCCTAGTTACTCACAGCTAGTTTTTTTTATCTGGCTAGCAGAGCTGTAAAAGATTGCAGTCTTTTTGAGTTTGAAATCAAATAACTTCTAAAAAAAATGATTGCAATAATCCAGTCTTTTTGTGAATGCGGAATTAAGACTTTGAAGTCACAAGTCATATTGAAGTCAATGACTTATCCTTCATTTTTGAAGTAAATTTTTTGAAGTCATAAATGATCAGTCTCTACAGAAACTTGTTCAGGTGTACAACGGATAATACGTAAAAATAGAAACCACTTGTTTTTTGTTAGGTTTACACTTTAAGATACAGCATTTTGGGTTGAGGCAGAGGTTTGTAAAAAAAAGTTCGTGGCAGGTACATAGTCCTCAAAACTAGAGCTGGGAGGTAATGATTACTTTTTTAATATAATTACTCATGAAGTACCATTACTTAAAAATACAATTTCTCCAATAGGCTTCAAAATTGTTTGAGCTATGTCCTTTACTTAATGCAGAGTATAATTAAGTCGACTTGATGAACAACAAAGCTTTTATAAATTTTTAGTTAAGCACATAAAGAGCTTTGTTGTTAAATCAAATAATTATACTACTTATAAAAATTGTATATTTTTTATCAATTCAGCTGAAGCGTGAAGTAAGAATCTGTCAAATGTAAAATGTATACATTTTTACTCAGCGACGCGTTTCTGACACACTTTGAAAGCAGCTTTTTTTTATTTTACACCCGGGAAACGCATCCACTGTGGTTGATTACAATGAAAATGTATACATTTTACATTTAACAGATTTGTACTTCACGCTTCAGCTTCACATTCTGTACCTCACTTAAATTATTATAAAACTTTACTGCGTTTTTGCAGTTTTATTTTTAATCAACCTCAATTTTATATGACTATACTTACTATACATAAGTGTGTGAAAATTAGTTTTAACACTTTTTTTCATAAAAAAAAGTTTTAGGTGGAAGGGATGGATTTTAGGTCTGCCTAATGGCACTCCAACTGGGGGGAAAGCGCGTTTGCCATCTGGCAACACTGCTTCAACAGGCGGCAGCAGCAGCAGCGGCGGCGAGAGAAAAAGAATCACTCTAGACCATTCCCGAAAGATTTTTTTATGAAATCATTGGCACGTTTGCAAATTTTTACTCTCATGTTTTTATACATATGTATACGACAATAGGTGTCGCGCTTTCGTTTTGCCTTAATTTCTCATTTATGCAATAATATGGAACAAAAATGCTTATTACTGCGCGTGAGTTAAACCAAAGTTTGCAGAAGTACACCACGTGGTTACCGAAATTTTTCTACGAGTCGTAACCGAATATTAACAAGATACCGAATTGTTTTATTGCAGTAGCGAAATTCATAGCATTGATTTGCTATAGCCGATACCATTGTATAATAATCAGTAAGATTTTCTCTGTGAACGGAAGTAGCTGAATTTGGAAATTTGGTTTAATTATTTAAAAAAAACCGCAATAAATAAATATGAGTAGTAAGTATTACTATTAAAAAAAGGATGAGAAAGAAAGAATTTAAGTATGAGGTCCTAGAGCAAAAAGTGAATTTTAAAAGAATGTTAGAAATAGTAAAAACTAATGCGAATCTTTATACTGATGATCAGGGAGCGGAAAAAAAAGACAAAATAAAATTTTCTATCTATAATTAGCATTAATTTTGAATTTACAAATTTCAGATGTTTCTATTTTATTATTTTGCCTTTTTTCCGCTCCCTGCTGATGATTAATATTTGTTGGATACAATATTTATTCACATTTTGGAGCTTTAATTTTTTGTTAATATTGTGATGGATAATACTGAAAAGATTAAATTAAGTAAGTAGATTTTGTCGTATTTAATTGAGTCTTAAGGAGGGGGGTGCAAATAAAAGACGAGCGGAGTTGTTATTATTGCGTATACACATTTTCGTTATTATTTTGCCAAAAGTTCACAGAAATGTGCATGTATTTATGGAGAAAAACTAACATAATAGTGCGGACATACAAGAGTGAATTTCAGGTAAATTTAGCATTTCGTTTAAATGCGTCTGAAATGCGGACTTTCGCCATATAAAAACAGCCAAATGAAATTCTGAATTTCAGAAAGATTTCAACGAAATGCACTAGAAATGCCGAAAGTAACTCAGCAACTCTCACAAGGTTGTAAAAAACAGGGAAAATATTAGATCTACTACATTTTTTTAAGTATTTCGGATTTCGTTTTCATAACAACTGCTCTTGTAATTTTTATTAAGTGAAAAAAAAAAAATAAAATAAAATAATGGAGTCGGAGAGATGCTCATTGATATTCCTCCAATTATCCGTGTCCAAATCCAAGTGAAAGGCAATATTTTAATTTATTTTTTTTTTTACAGAAACAAACACAAAAATTCTTCGTCTTCTTCTCCAAACTTATAATCTGTCAAAAACCAAATTGAATTTTTTTTTTGTCGTGTGTCCACCTAAATTTGAAATTCTGAATTTCAACAAAATTCTATCTCGTGTATGCGCACGATAAGGGAGAGAGTACACCGAATTTAATAAACACTTTTCAAGGATAACTAAATATTAAAAATTTTCCATATATATAGAATTTTTATAAAAGCGTTTGAAAATCTTTCGGGGGAGGACGGGTGGAGACGGGAGAATGCCCCAAATTATCTCCTTGCATCCCCCACTGGCGTACACAGTTGTGAAACAGAATGACGAAGTTATATTAAAAAAACCCACTTGGATCCGCTATAGTCCAGTCATTATAAAGATTTACATCATAAAAATTCTGAACTGAGATTTTTCTTCAGTAATTGTTAGTGGGGGTATGATAGATTCAAAAACCACAAAAATCAGTCCTGCGGTTGCAGAGCGACCCCCCCCCCCCCCCCCCCAAAAAAATCGCCCCTTTGGTGAAAAACGCATTTTTTTACTAATAACTTGTTAACTGCTGGAGATATCAAAAAATTACTTACCACAAAAAAAAGAAATCTTGAGTGATTTCCTAAAAAAAAGGTCATAAGTACTTTTTTTGTATCTGTCATATAAGTACTTTTTTTGTATTGAATATCTCGAAAACTATGACATATACTAAGAAATTACATACTACCTTTTTTTTAGAAAATCACTTAAGCTTTTTATGTGTGTTTTGATATCTCCAACGGTTAACCAGTTATTAGTACAAAAAGGCTTTTTTCACCCATGAGGGGTCTTTTTTTTTTGGGGGGGGGGGGGGGTCGCTCTGCAACCCCAGAACTGATTTTTGTGGTTTTTCCATCTATCATACTCCACTAACAATTTCTGAAAAAAATAGCAGTTACGAATTTTTATGAACTTTTGGTGCATTTTTTACTTTACCGACTGGGCTACTAGTGTAATAAAAAAATGTTTCTGCTTTATCGTACGGGATGATGAATATTGAAATTTGTTTTGTTCTAAAAACTATTTTCTATAGGTAGGATATTAAAATTCAAAATTAGCATATATAAAAATGCAAAATTTTTTAGCATAAAAATAAAACAAATAAAAAACCAAGTTAAAAACAACGAACAAATCAAATAAAATTGAAAACAAAGCAAAAGTAAAATTCGAAACGAAAAGAATATATAAAATTGATCCAAAATACACAAAAACCATATAGAAAAATTATATAAATAACACCGCAACACACGTAGACAAGCACCTTCACACTTTATACATATAAAAAAAAAGTATCAACTGTCAAACTGACATAAACAAATCCTAATCGCATCACATGCAAATAATTTTCTAACATGCTCTTTAAATAGTCAAATAGTTGAGAATTGAAAGAATAAATAAAAAATAATTATGAAACAACATTTTGTTTTAAGTATATAGGTACAGCAACAACAATAGCAAATGAAGTGCCAAAATTTAGTTGACAAACTGTCAATAACAAACAACAACCGTAATTTGGCACAATTCTCTCTAAGTGCGTGCATACGTATTAGGGTTGCGCAAAAAATTTGTTATTTTATTTAGTGACTTCGATAGTCTGTTTTATCACAAAAACAAATCAACAATCCTATACTATATAGATATTTACTAATAGAAAAATTTTAAAATTATTTTTACAGCTACACTTAAGGATGCTGGTGACAAGACCGCCGAAGTATGCGGTGATGCGAAGGATAGTGTAACTGATTTTGCACAAAGCACAGGTAAAATTCAATTGAAGTCAAATTAAACAAAATTCGTAAAGTTAATGTCTTTTACAGCCGATAAAACTTCTGAACTAGCTTCTGATGGGGCAGATAAAGCCGGAGGTGCTTTTGAAGCTACCAAACAGGGTATTGTAAATGCTGCTGAGGCTACAGGAGACGTAAGCAACTCAAAACAATAAATTTTAGTACCAGTTATTCATTAGAGTGAACTTGGCTTTTAAATTCTTAGCTCTAGGTCCAATTATAGAAACTTAACGTAACTTAACTCTCTTAACAGCTTATTTTGTGAAATGTCACTTAACGTAACAGCAAAGAAATCTAAATTCAACAGACTTCTATGTTACGTTAAGTTTTGTTAAGTTCCTACAATCAGATACATACAAAGTATATGAAAGAGAATTAAAAGTTAAGTTTCTATAATCAGAGCTTCTGTCAGTTCTATCTGAAAAAAATTAATATATTTCTATTGTATTTAAATAATTTTTTTTGTTTCCAGGCTTTCAGCAATGCTTACGATAAAACTAAGAAAGCTGTTTCAGATTTGGTGAACTAAAAAGTGGAAAAGATTTGCCATCGTCAATATTAACGAATAGAAAGGACAAAAAATGAGCGGAAAAAAGCAACATAAAAATAATAAAATCAAAAATCTTTTAAAAATCAAACAAACATAAAATCACAATTAAATTTTATACAAAACAAAAATCAATCTCAAATTCAATCTATCATACAAGCAAACAATTTTCCTTCAAAAACTATAAACAGTTGAAATTAATGAAAACAAGTTTTAAGTTTTATTAAACTACAAGCAAAAAAGAAAAACCGAACTGAAACAAAACCTGCTACGAAGTATAGTTGAAAATTTTTCAAAACCAAAAAAAAAAAAAAAAAAAAAAAAATGGGCGTAGAATTCTTTTGTACACTGAAATTCGTAAAATCGACCAATAAAGAATACTAAAAAAATAAATGCCCAATACTATAGAAAATATACTCAACAAACAACAAAGTAAAAAATATTTTTAATATTTTATTACAAAACAATACTTGCTTTGAATTAATGAAAGAAAATAGCAAAAAAAAACCTTAAGACTACCTCATAATGTAAGAAAAAACTGCGAAGAAAAATACCAAAAATCTTCTTAAGACGGTCTGTAATTTTCTTTGATTAAAATGTAATTTTTTTATTTTTAAATTACTTAAGCTTTTGTTACATTGAAGCAAAAATACAATCTAAGTTTTTCCTTTTTTTCTGAATTATTTCTCTTTTTTAATATTTATTTTTTTAATTTTCTTTTTTGTGAAAATGAAAATCTAGATTGTAACTTATTTTGTGTTATATTTTAATGTAAAACAAATGAATACTTACTATATTCCAAATGCAAAATGTAATAAATATTGAAATAAAAAAATCTGGATTAGAAGAAAGCTCGCAAAACAAAAAAAACTTTTATTTTCATTGTGTTTTAGTCATTTTGTTTTAAAAAATGAGTGGAGAGATGATATTGCGTGTACACATATTAACGATCGTATAAGCGTCAGAATTCGTGAAATCAATCACTGAAAATTATTTTTTCTCATATTTTAATGTAAATATGGAAATTAGTAAGTTTCTATAAGAAAACAGGATTCCCAAATTTTTAGCTCATAAAAATTTTTTGATGTGTAAACATTTTAGCTCACGGTATGGGCAAAAAATTTCAAATGTGTAAAATGTAAGAATAACTGTATCGTAAGATAACTGTAACGTCCAGTTACCTTCTCGCTCACACTACTGCGCAAAATGACTGTGCTACTCTAAACAACAAAGAGAAGAGAGAAGATAAGAAGAGAGGGAGAAATTAAAATACGAGCGGAGTTTGTTTGTTTCGATCAATTTACTCACACATATATGTACATACGAAAACAAAATGTGTGTGTACATTTATTGGTGGCAGAATTATTTGTGGATGTTAAACGTGTGGAGATCGACTATACCATACAAGCAGAGAAGTCGCCGTAGCAAGCACAGGCGTTTCATAAGTAATAAAGAATCTAGGTTTCAATAAATGTATAAACAAAATGAAATGATAATGAGAGCAAACCACGGCATTATAAAAATTTTGCTTTGTACATTAAACTTAGAAAGGCAACCATTTTTTTATCTATGTAAATAGCAAAAATGCTAAACAAAAAAAAATCAAACTTATTTATTATAAAATCACTTATTTAAATATTTAAATATCGTGCCCGATGTATTGAGTAAAACAAAAATAATGCAACTACAACATTTCAGCTCTATTCACGATTTGGTGCAAATGGAAAATATTTCTGCTATCACAACAACAAATATATGCGATATGGAATATTGCATTTGCAATGATGCAAGACCATTTGCAATTTATAGTGAATTGGGCTATTATATATAAAAGATAATGATAACTAATAAATTTTATAGTTTATAAAAGAATTGTTTTAATTTGAATTATTTATATAGAATTATTTATAGATTATACATCAAATCCCTATATATGCCAGTGGCGGTACGTCCATATAAGTCCAAAAGCCGGGCTTGCCTAAGAACTGGTAACTGAAAGTTTGTGTAATATGTGCTTACAAAATTGCAACCTTTGTTTTAACTGAAAGAATAATTTTCTTTTAAATTTTTTTATTTGTATTACCCTGTTTTTCAATAGCTCGAATATGTACTAACAAAAAATTAAATGTGGATTATATAGAATACACATAAGCATTCACGCTATTGCAGTTCATCAAGTTGGCTCTTACGAGGCTTTTAAAATTTGAAAATGTATGTTTTCATAACATGCTATCTCGCTTATTCTAATTGGAAGTTCAATAGCTTTTTTAGTATGTGAAGTTCCAAAAAAAATAGCAGCATACCAATTTTCTACTACTATGTATGATTTTATATAGAACTTAAAAGCTGGCTTTCGGTTTTTGTTTTTTGTTTTCAATTTGATGTATTTCGGAATCTGCTCAACCAAATTTATCGAAATTTTCAGGACTACTTCTTTTTTAATGATAGCTTATGAAGAATTTATAACAATTAACAAGTAAACATTGTTCTGGAGCATAAAAAAATCTGAAAAAAATCATAAACATCGCTAGTATTGTTGTAAAAAATATGTGCAAATTTTAAAGTGTGTCCATTTTTTGTTTAGAAGTTATGATTTTTCAAATCAGCACTGCACAACGTTTTGTCGCATTTGGAGTAAGTGCGCTGTCGCTCGCAAAACAAAATTTTCCAACACATTTTCGACTTTGCAAATTTCACTATTTATTATTGTAAATAAATCGATTATCGTCAAATATACATAGACTCTCCGGTTTGTTCTGAAAAAAAAAATATTTCTGGATATAGGGTGTATTTTCAACCTCCACTGAGATACAGGGTGTTTAAGAAAATCCCTTAGGATACATTTTTATCTCCAAATTATGTATCATAACTTCAATAGTACTAAGCGTAGAGCAATAAATCTAGTTTTTCATTGAAAGTGGAAAACCGAAGTGTTTTTATAAAAGAGGAAGTGACGAAGTGTCGAGTTTAAAAGTGAAGCGAAAAACTTCATTTGAAGTGACAGCGACAGCACTGAGCACAATCATGCTGTGCAGTGGTCTGAGCGAGCCCATACCGTAAGCTAAAATGTTAACACATCAAAAAGTAGACTTAAACTTTGAAAAGCCGCCACCAGTGTAATTTTTTGTCCCCGAGTTCTATCAGAATCCACTTTCAGAACATCTTTGTTTTTCGAAAAATTGATTTTTGTCGGACACACATATTTTCAAACAAAAAGATTTAGAGCAATTCGATAGAACGGCAGTGGTAGTTTCTTTCAATATCTCTATTCAGTGAAGATATTTGGAATCAAATCCGTAATTCTGGGTTATGATTTCAAATATTAGTAGCTTATATAGGATATTGAAAGATTAAGAACTATCACTAAGATCACTGATGAGGAATTGTGGCGGATTCCGAAACGGCCGTCTGATTTGCCCGTCTCTATATACATTGTTGTTGTGATGACTACATTTGTTCATTAAGCCTGTTTATATATAACTTCAAATAACGAAATTGACATGAACTTAAGTCATGACTTTGAAAATTAACCTCTAGATTTAATTTTCATAGTCTCCTAAAAAACTATCAAAAAGATTTCACTTTAAAAATAATTTTCATGTGAATAGAAAATGGCAGCTTATTACCCGGCAATTGTGTTTAAGGCTTAAATGTAGAAAAAATTGTGCTACTTTTGCGCGTAGAAAGCTTATTCGTAAATATCTGATTTGCTCGAAAACTTTCATATGAAGTAATGCTAATGCTCAAAAACGGATAAGGAAAAATTTCAAGCTCGTTCCGTGTTGCCTTCGTTTGAAATCACTAAATGAAATTCCTGTCACCGAAAAAAAAGACTCAAAAATGATTCATCAAGATTATTAAATTGCTCACTGTATTAAATATCTCATTACAAATTATTATAAATTATAGTAACAAAAAATAAATTTACTTCAATATAAACTTATGTTTATCTAACTCTATAAATTGGTTTCTATTGTGTTGTTCACTTAGTGGCTGTTTACTTAGTTGCTGTTCACACGGGCGCAAGCATGAACGCCTGCCTGATAAAAAGAGGTAGGAAAATGAGGTGGATAGAAAAAAACAGGAGAGTTTCTGCCTCTTTCTTACTACCTATTTTTTCTACACCTCTCTTTCAGACAGGCGATCATGCTTGCGCCCGTGTGAACAGCCACTTAAGATATATTTACGCAGCAGCTTCAACCGGCGGCGGCAGCAGCAGCATCAGCGGCGGAAGAAAAAAGAAACAGCAGCTAGAATATTCCAGAAATATTTTTTTAACAAACAATCACCTATCTTTCATCTTTCTGTTGCTGTGGACCTTGTTGTTGCTGCTGGGGTTAATATGTTTTTTTTTTTTTTTTTTTTTTGATTTTGTTTTTCGTTTAGCTTTTATTAAATTAAAAACACAATGGGTATCTTTATCTACAGTATTAAAAAATTTGGATTCGTTTTCCATAGTTGTTTACGGTAGTTTCAAAATTTCTAGCATCAGTAAGCTTTTTTCTGTGAACGAAAGTAGCTGTCGTAACGCGAAAATTTAAAAATTTGTTAAATCGTTTTAAAAAATTACAATAAAAAATAAAATGAATAGTAAGTATTATTATTGAAAAAAAGGATGAGAAACAAAGAATTTAGGGATGAGGTCCTTAACTGAGAAGTGAATATATAGTAAAATTGAAGATGTTAAAAATAAAAAAAAAAAACTAAGGCAACTAATGATCCTCATACTGATTATTAATTTTCGTAAACTTCGTTAGATATTTCTTCATATTTTAGGGATATAAATATTTTTTATTATTTTTTAATATTAAGATGCGGATTGGCTGTGTAATACTGAATAGTTTTCATGGATTATTGGAGGCTAGCCTTGATAGCAACCATTTAATTGTGAATTATTTTAATTTGATTCCAAACTCGGCGAATTTGTTTGTAAAAATTAAAAAAATTATATTTTTCAACTTTTTCTCGGTATATTTATTTTTTTGAATAAATATGTAAAAAATATTTAATGTCTATATGTACCTCTTTTACTGCACTTTTTAACGCATTCACTGCTACTGACTTCTATAGAGACTAAAAGAAAATTCATGCCACTTATGGGTCGTGACCATAATAGCAGTATCTAAAAAAAATAACTTTACCCTATATGATATGAATATCAATAGGTATTCTTACGTTTTTTGAGCAGCTAAATTCGAATCTGTAGTCAAAATCAAAAAAATTCGAAATGGTGGTTCCAAAATGGCAACCAAAAAAATCTGTAATTTAAAAAATCCAGCTGAAACTGCTTACTCGGGGGTTTTTTGGGGTCACTGAATCCGAATATTTTCGCCAAAAAATATTTAAGTAAACGGGTCACTGAATCCAAATATTTGGTCAAAATTTAATAATTCCAAATGGGGGCTTCATAATGGGGACCAGAAAATTTTGAAGTAAAAGGATTTAGCAAAGACTCCGATCCAGCAACCCAAAAAAACTCCTTGGTAATTTTTTTATTGCTATTTTGATGTCGCCATTTTAAGTTTTTTAATTTTGACAAAAGATTTAGATCAGTATGGGGCGATTTTGATTTGCCTATCCACATGTGAATAGGCTCACATTCGCTGCAGATGCAATGCTGACATGCGTACACTATAGCCTAAATTACAATAGCGCGTCGGCAGTAACAGTATCAGTTTTTTGCGTGTACATTGTTTTTGTGTGCTGCCATTGTACAAATGGACACTGCTACTGCCACAGCCGACGCGCTATTATAATTTAGGCTTATAAGCTACTTCGTGTAGCGTACGAACCGAACTATTGATGAACAACCCAGTTGCACAAATAGCGAGTACTCCTCAAAAGAGCAATGATTTCATTAATCCAAAAGGAGCAATAAACGAGAGACTCCAATACAATAACAAAATTTTTAGCTGCACTAACACAATTTCGTAATTTTTTATTCGTGTGCCTCAAAGAGGTAAAAACAGTATTTAGTGCTGGCAACATTGCAAGAGTAAAAGAAACAAAATTCAATGAAAATGAATTCACTTATGTGTCTCTGTTAGTAAGCGCGCTGTTTAATATTCACGATGCTGATTTTCAGCCGCAGGTTCGAGCCTGGAAAGAGACAATTCAAGAATAGATCAAGGAAAAATAAAATAATAAAATGAACACAAAAAAAATAAAAATGAATATAACACATTACACAGTCCAACAGCATTTTTGCAACAGAATAGGCACCCTATAATCCTGAAAGGATATGTTGCATAGACCATTTTTGTAAATTAAAGTCATAGTCCAGCACGTCTCAGTTTTTTTTTTTTTAAAGTGGGCCAAAGTTTTCATTTTTTGGTCGAATGGAGCTGAATACTAAGTGCAAAAAGTGTTATAAATTGATGTCTGAGAAAAATCTTATCGACAAAATTGTACAGTAGAATTTTAGGAGGGTAATTTCTGTAGAACATATTAACCCTTTAGTTCCACTTTTTGTGGGTCAATTCGACCCCGTTTTTGATGAAAACCTGAAAAGTCCTTTCAAAAGAGACATTCAAGGATTAAAATATTCCACAAAAATATTTGCCAGAAAATTTCATTAGGGGTAGCCAAAGAGATAAAAGTTATATATATATTCGTATTGTCAGTAGCTTTGCAAAATACAAAACTTACATAACTACTTCTAACTACAGTTCCCATAAGAAAAAGAAATTCAGAAATTTTTTTTCAGCACATTTTTGGCACAAAAACTTTATTTTCACTATACTGTTAAGGGGTTAAATCACATTTTACATAGTTTAGTTAATTTTTCACGTTTTATTTTCCTCGCCGATGATATTCTCGTACTAAAATATAAAAGTTTTATTTTTTTAAATAGAACTAGCTGCTGTATGCTTTGTTCTCTTCTTTGCTGCTATCTTTGTATGCGGCGTGACTGGTAAGATTCGATAGAAGTCAAGTTCAAAGAAATGTGTAAAGCAAATTTTTTTTTATAGCCGATAAAATCGGAGAAGCTGCCGAAGCCGCAGCCGATAAAACCGGAGAGGCTTATGATGCTGCCAAGAAAGGAGTTGGAAATGCTGCCGACGCTACAGGAGATGTAAGTAACACAAAATAATAAATTTTAGTGGCAGTTTTTTAGTAGAATGAACTTGACATTTAAATTCTGTCAGTTTTATTAATATTTTTTTGTTAGTGTATTTAAATGAGTTGTTTGTGTTTTTTGTTTAAGGCTGCTAGCAACGCTTACGATAAAACTAAGAAGGCTGCCTCCGACTTGGGCAGGTAAGAAGTAGGAGAGATTTGATGTCACCAATATAAACGGAAACAAAAAGACAAAAAACGAGCGTAAAAAACTTCAAATTTAAAATAATAAAGATAAAAATCTTTTAAAAATCACAAAAAAAAAAAAATCACAATTAAATTTTATTTTAAACAAAACTCAAACTCAATATAAGTAAAAACAAATGATGCTTCAAAAACAATAAACAATTAAGTTGAATTAAAACATTTATTATATTATTGAAATTGAAACAAATAAAAAAGAAAATCTGAATCAAAACAAAATATAAAAATTTAATTGCAAAACTATTTTTTCATTCAATTAATAAAAGAAAATACCTCAAGACTACCCCTTAATGTAAGAAAAATACTGGAAATATCTCCATAAGATATTATTTTTCTTTTTTACTATAAGTATTTTAATTTTCTATAAGAATAAGAAATAAAAAAATCTGGATTAGAAGGAAGTTCGCAAAAAAAAAGAAGAAAAACCAAATTTTTAATTACAATGGGTTTTTGTCGTGCGATACAACATGTGGTTGGATGAAAGTTGCATTGTATTTAGTTGGTGCGCAATTTCTTGTGTGCGCACATTTCTTGTTCTGCAAAATTCGCTAAAGTGTATCAGGCATGCTCCAGAATTCATAGTCGAGTGAATTGAAATCACATCAATTTCACTTTCACTTTTCTTACTCGTTGTTAGAAGTGAATTTCGAACGAATTCGCATTTTCTAAAAACCGAATTCACCAAAAAAAAAGTGAGTTGAATTCACTTTAGCAGCAACAAGTGAAATAGAGCAGTCGGCTCAAAAATGTTAGTGAATTTAATAAAAAATTAATCAAGTATGAAAAATATGAAAGAAAATAAAAATTTCAAGGCGAAAGCATAAGAACTCCTTCCAGGATGCTTTCTCCTACAAGTTTATGAAGAAGCATCAATATATCTTCTTGAGAAAGGATTTCTTCGACAACCTACCCGAATGCTCGGCAGTCAGTCAAAAGAATCAGCTAGATTACGCAAACTCCACGGGGTGGGTACGTGCCAAGCTTGGGTAGTAAGAGTCCAGCTTTAATTCTAGTTCGGTGGAAAAGTGGTTTCAAAACGGCGCTATAGCGCCACAGTGGGTATGGTATGGGTCAGCCTCCTTAACTAACCAACACACCAAAAGTAGAAACACTGTAGCGACAATTAAAACGAACCTGTATCTGATTGGAAAAAGGTAATTTTATACATATATTTTTGTATGAATTTTTCTAGTTAAACACATCAATAGGTTTGGATGGATTAGAAGATAAATGTTAGGAAGAGAATAGCGTCCAAGGCTAGAGCGACCGGCGACGGGCTCTAAGTTTGTTTTGTCTAACACAGAAGAGTCAATTGCCCAAATATGTGGAATTTATACGGTAATTGAAGGTGTAACAGGCACTGCACAGTTTGGTCCCCCTTCTACTCTTGAAAATGTAGACAGCACAAACTCCGATGAGGAAATGCCGTACACCTCGATAGCTGCTGTGGGCGCTGCTGATTCTTTTGCTGCTCCTAGTATCGCCGCCTCTTCCACTGCCGGCACTTCCACGGCCGCCAACGCTGCAGCTGTTAATGTTCGCCTTTTAATTTTTAATGTTCGCCTTTTAATTTTTACTGGAATATTGGTTCTCGCGTGGAATTTATACGGTAATTGAAGGTGTAACAGGCACTGCACAGTTTGGTCCCCCTTCTACTCTTGAAAATGTAGACAGCACAAACTCCGATGAGGAAATGCCGTACACCTCGATAGCTGCTGTGGGCGCTGCTGATTCTTTTGCTGCTCCTAGTATCGCCGCCTCTTCCACTGCCGGCACTTCCACGGCCGCCAACGCTGCAGCTGTTAATGTTCGCCTTTTAATTTTTAATGTTCGCCTTTTAATTTTTACTGGAATATTGGTTCTCGCGCTTCAATATCTCCATAAAGGGCATAGCCGGGTTTCCATGTCAGAAATGCCCCCAAACTTGATTTAAGAATGATTTGGCTAAATTTTCAGACCATTATCTGAAATTTTTAACGAGTAATGGCGGATTTTGTAAATTTCGTTTTTCGCATTTTTCAGCTTAACTAGTCATAGGAAAAAATCTGAAAAAATTCACAGTGTTTTTTTTTTTGGTTTTGCAGACACATTTGGAACTTTTTCGCGAATTTTCCAACGCGAAATTCGCGATGAAAAAAATCGCGAAACTTTTACATGCGATTTTTTCATACTAAAAATAGGTTTACTACTCTGATTTTTCTTAGGTAAATAAGTCGCTTCCGAATACTCATACACCAATTTTTTCAGATTTTTGCAAGGTGTGAACGGGGGTCAAAAAAATTAAAAACCGAAATTGGCATTTAATATGAAATGCCATAAGGCCATGAAAAAAATCAATTGCAGCTATTAACTATCAGCTATCTGCTATTTTCGCAGAATTTTTTTTTAATTTTTTTTTTTTTAATTTTTTTTTTTTGGGAATATTTTTTTTATGAAAATTAAAAAAATTTTTTTTACCACCCTAGTTGAGTTATGGTATATCACATTCATTACAAGATTTTTCAACGATCTTATAGTAATTTTGGGTCACTAATCACGGCTGCATACTCAGTTTTTCTCCATCACCTCTAGTTCACCCACAATAGGGACCTAAAGTCGGTAAAATGGGGTCTTCAGGGCCTATTAAGATGTTTCTTTTTTCCTTTGGTGTTGAATTGAAGGGTCATTTTTTTTTTTTTGTTTTTGGAATCAATTAAATAATTTTTTTTTTAAAATGTTGTTGGCTTCGTATTAAAGCCTAATGTAATTACAACAACAAATAATTCCATTATTTACTTACGTAGTGTGAGTGGTTTGATTCTAATGTAAGGAATTCGGTTTCTGCATTATTCTGAGAAAAGTGTACCTCGTAGGTTATTCCGATGTTTTAGGACCCTCTTTAATTTTTAGCAAGAAACATTTTCTCCAAAGACAGTTTAATAGTTTTCCTAACGGTTCTCGTTTTAACGGCCATTTATCGAAAAAAGGGGCCTAGAACCCCATTTTCAGGAGGAAGGGTAAAAGATGGAGGAAAAACGTGTACTCAAAAATTGTTTATCTCTTTGTGTTTAACAACTTTGTTTCAGACATCTAATTCGTATCAATTGAAGTAAAGAAATTTTTTAATAGGCCCTGAAGAGCCCATTTTTCCGACTTCAGGTCCATATTGTGGGTGAACTAGAAGTGATGGAGAAAAACTGAGTATGCAGTCGTGATTAGTGACCCTAAATTACTATAAGATCGATGAAAAATCTTGCACATAAGACAAAAGTTGAAAATTTGTTGCACTGCGTAATGAATGTGATATACCATAACTCAACTAGGGTGGTAAAAAATTTTTTTTGAATTTTCATAAAAAACCGACTTTAGGTCCCTATTGTGGGTGAACTAGAGGTGATGGAGAAAAACTGAGTATGCAGCCGTGATTAGTGACCCAAAATTACTATAAGATCGTTGAAAAATCTTGTAATGAATGTGATATACCATAACTCAACTAGGGTGGTAAAAAATTTTTTTTGAATTTTCATAAAAAAAATATTTCCAAAAAAAATTTCAAAAAAATTCTAGCTGCAATTGGTTTTTTCATGGCCTTATGGCATTTCATATGAAATGCCAATTTCGGTTTTTAATTTTTTTGACCACCGTCAACACCTTGCAAAAATCTGAAAAAATTGGACTATAAGTATTCGGAAGCGACTTGTTTACCTAAGAAAAATCAGAGTAGTAAACCTATTTTTAGTATGAAAAAATCGCATGTAAAAAGTTTCGCGATTTTTTTCATCGCGAATTTCGCGTTGGAAAATTCGCGAAAAAGTTCCAAATGTGTCTGCAAAACCAAAAAAAAAACACTGTGAATTTTTTCAGATTTTTTCCTATGACTAGTTAAGCTGAAAAATGCGAAAACGAAATTTACAAAATCCGCCATTACTCGTTAAAAATTGCAGATAATGATCTGAAAATTTAGTCAAATCATTCCTAAATCAAGTGCTTCAAAAGGGTCCATGCTAAACTTGATTCGGTTTGGGGGCATTTCTGACATGGAAACCCGGCTATGCCCTTTGTTTCTATTTTGTTTTTCACTTAAGATATATTTACGCAGTAGCTTCAACAGGCGGCAGCAGCAGCGGTGGTAGAAAAAAGAAGTATCAACTAGAACATTCCAGAAATATTTTTTAAACTAACAAACACTTTTCATAAATGGCATTGCGATATTTTCTGTTGCTGTGTACTTTGTTGTTGCTACTGGGTCTAATTGTTTTTTTTTGTTCTTCTTTTCGCTTTTATTGAATTAAAAACACAACGTGTGCCTATGGTATTAAAAAATTCGCAGGCAGGTTTTTTTTTTTTTTGCTGTTTTGTTTTTATTTTTCATTTATGCAATAATATGGAACAAAAAAAAATTATTATTGTGCGTGTGCTAGACTAAAATTGCAAAAATATCTATCTTATCTGTGGTTATCGAAATTTATCTACGAGTCGTAACCGAATCGTAGCCAAAATAGCCAGATACCGAATTGAAATTCCTAGCATTGCTATTGCTGATCCAATTGTACTATAAGCAGTAAGCTTTTTTCTGTGAACGAAAGTAGCTGTGGTAACTAAGTGCGGTAAATTAATAAGTTCGTTTAATTGTTAAAAGAAAAACTGCAATAAAAAATATGAATAGTAAGTGTTATTATTAAAAAAAAAGGATGAGAGTGTGCTCAGTTTTACTTTCAGTCAATATTGCAGTGTCGTCAAGTATTTTTCGGCTTGCGCTCGTTAATAAATCGAGCCCTTTCCTCGATTTTATCGAAATCCAGCGTTTACACCTGCCAGTGCTGGCATGCCAATGCTAACACACTCACATTTTTTCACTAATACACTCACACTTTTCTCATTGGCAGAGTCATTGGCAAGCATATTTCGATGCCAATGAATTCTGCCAATGATTTGACGTAAGTCGACAATATTTGACGTTTCTCCCATTTGTCAGAGAAAACAAAAACAATGTAGATCGGATTGAGTAAATTATTAGAAATGGAGTGTCTGACATTTTGTTTGAAATTAATTGGCATGATAATTGGCAGGACGCTTACGTCACAAAGACAATTTTTCTGTTTTTTGACAGATAAAACATATTCTGAATTAGCATGCCTGCATTGGCAGGTGTAAACGCAGTGTAAGAACCATTTTTTTTCGAAATTGGATTTTTTTTTTATTGCAAATGAAAGTACTATGAACTAGACATCAGCTCTCTGAACCTTAGACTTCTCAGATGAACCGTTACGAAATTATAGAGAAAACATTTTTATCGTAAGTGCACTGCTAAACATTTTGTCTACTTTTTTTGTGACCGCAAAGGGGCACTTACGATAAAAAATTCTGCTGTTGTAATAAAGACCGCCGAAGAGTAATCGCTTTTAAACATGTATTGGAAGTATAATGGTGAACTTTTCCAATTAACAATGGCTTATTTTCAAAGAAAGTTATTTATTCTTCCATTATTTTATGAAAATTTAGTATTTCTAGTAGTGTTTAGTATTGCGTTTTAGTGTAAAAATTGTTTTAATCAATTGTGAATAAGTGTAGAAAATAAATTATTTTAATCTCTGTTTAGTTAAAAAAAAACCTTCTCCTGTAAAATTTTATTTTTGGCACTTGCGATAAGGGCTGGAAATGGTCATAACTTCTTTTGAGATTGAGAAAAATGGTCTTTTCTTTTGAGGAATTTTTCGTAATTGATTTGGGAATTTAAGTATCTGAAAAATTTTTTTAATATTAAAATGTTAAGAATATAACCATTTTTTTTATGGAGGAAATTTTTTTTTATAAAAATAAAAACACAAATTGTAAATCTTTCTTTAAAAACTTTCGTGTCTCAATCGCCGATTGATGATTAATATTTTTGAACTTGATAATTTTTTTTCGATACGATTTAGTGACTATAATTAGTTAATAAACGAAGAAAAAAATGTTTATTCTGAGCAAATATTACACAGTGTGACAAAAAACCAAAAAACAAAAAAAAAAAAATAAATTTGGGTATACTTTTTTCGAGGTTTGCACGTGTCATAGGTCTAGTTAAGTAGAAAAAAACTGCATACTCAGAATTTTGAGTTGGCCCTCAAAATCTGGACTTAGGGCCAAAAACCCATTTTTGATAAGTTAAAGCATATATTTACTTGCCTGTAACTTTATTTTCATTTATCTGCGTAGGAAAAAAATATTCGCTTTTCCTTATATTTTGCCGTCTAACTCTGGTATTTCTTAAGATATATTACCAATTTATATATCGTTGTAAGCAACTAAATGTCCTCTTTTGAATGAAATATAGAAACTTACTAATCGGTTAAATAAAAAATAAGTTACGGACAAGTATATGCTTCAACCTATCAAAAATGGGTTTCCAGATTTTGAGGGTCAATTCAAAATTCTGAGTATGCAGTTTTTTTCTGCTTGACTTTACCTACAATTTGAGCTATGTTTCGAGGAAAGTATATTTTCACTGTCACACAGAGCTATTATTTTGATTTTAAATCTTTAAGATTGAGAAATCTTCACCCATCTACAATGAACAAATGAAACAAAATTGAAATTGGGAAACAATGCAAAAATACAATTGGAAAGGAAAAAATATATAAAATTGTACCAAAACACACAAAATAATATACATAAAATTATATACACATGAATAAGAAATAAAAAAAAAAATAAAAGCAAATTTCAAGCAGACATAAACAAATTCAAATGACATCACTTTAATAGTCAAAAGTTCAACTTAAAAGAAGCAAAAATTAAAAAACAAATTAATGATAAAACATTCTGTTTGAAGTACATGTGCATACAGGTACAGCAACAACAACAGCAAATTAAGTGCCAAATTTGAGTTGATAAACTGAATAAACTAAATAATTTGAGATTATACTATACTTTAGACGCATAAAATGTTCCGACTGTTGATGTCAAATATTATGCGAATTATTCGCACAATCCTAATTAGTATACACTCAGAGTATATGTTAGTGTTAGGCTGTGGTTATATCGGGTGTATGCTCGGTGAACACCATGAAATTGTTATAGCACCGAACACAAAGAGAGAGCTTTCACTCACTCTCTCACCGAACACGATATGCTCGGTGTATTGTACACCGAGCACACCAAGTATTCAGGGTGGCAATGAGTTATTTTACAAAACTGTATCATTACATATAAAATAGTATAAACCAAACGAGTATATTTTGACAAAAAACAACTCTGCAACGAGCTGAGAGTAACTACCTCGACCGAGCACGGTGGAAAATGTTTTGTGTTCGTCGAACACCGAGTACCAATGTAACCAAGCACTTAGTGTCTTTTGTCAGCAATCGAGACTTGGCTCTCACCAGCGATGCGAAATTGTGGGAAATCGGTTTCACTTTTAACTAGTTTGTGGGCAGCTGAAAATAAATTTTTTTCCATATTCTTTCTGAAATAACTATACTACCTTCCCGTTTAGCATTTACATAATATAATATACAATACTAATAAAATCCAATTCTTATAATATGTTATATTAATCGCTGCACTTTCAGCTCAAAATTGGTTCAAAATTTGCTTTACGTAGTACGTGAACGGTCCCTAACCCTAGACTATGCAAATTCGTTCGTAAGAATTAAAAAATCTTTATTTAACTTTGACTTTTTCTAATTTTATTTATTTTTTAGAATAAATATGTGAAAACTAAAATGAGTCCCTTCTGCACTCATCACATGAGGTATGTACACACTTTGTACTATTCGTGAAATTTATGGGCTAAAGTACTGACAAATGCAACAGTGTGCAATTTTTTTTTCAATACCTAGTAAAAAAATAAAAAGTGTGACCTGGAATGTATTACATGGAAGATATTGAATGGAGCGTGTGACCTGGAAATTTGTGAAATACTCCACAGTAGAGATGTTATCATATTAAAAATATTTAAAGTAATGTTTTAACAGCACTTTTTGAATCACACTTTACACAGTTTGTTCCATTTTACTTTCGCACTCGGGCCTTGGTATAAAAGATCTTATAGGTCGCATTAAATGACTTTCGGGTCATCCCATTTCCCGAATTCAATTCAATACATATATGGACATGTTGAACTTCCGCTGAGAAACCAGTGTGGAGCTAAATGTAGGTGACACAAATTTTTGCACCGTGCCTACATTCAGTTTTGTTCGAGCTATCGACTGAATTTTACAAAGCGATTATTTACCAAAATTTATTAACTACGTAGTGATAGCTACTGTTTCTTGCAAATGGCCTTGCAACATTGGAAATTCAAAACTGACAAATTGGCAACTCTATAATATTTGTTAATGGAAAAATTTTAATATTATTTTTACAGCAACACTCAAGGAAGCTGGTGACAAGACCGCCGATTTTGCAAAAAGCACTGGTAAGTTTAAATGGAAGTTAAGTCAAAATGAAATTTGTAAAGTAAATGTCTTTTACAGCTGATAAAACTTCTGAACTATGTTCTGATGGGGCAGATAAGACCGGAGAAGCTTATGAAGCTACCAAGAAGGGCATTGTAAATGCTGCTGAAGCTACAGGAGACGTAAGTAACTCAAAATACTTAATTTTAGTGGTAGCTATTCAATAGTTGGCTTTTAAGTTCTTAGCTCTGTTAGTTCTAACTGAAAAAAATTAATATATTTTTTTTTTTTTGTTTAAATAATTGAATAATGTTTTTTTATTTCCAGGCTTTTAGCAATGCTTACGATAAAACTAAGAGGGCTGCCTCCGAATTGGGCAAGTAAGAAGTAGGACAAATTGAGCACCGCCAGTATCAACGAAAAAACGAATAGAAAGGCAAAAAAAAGCGAGCATAAAAAACTTCTAATTTATAATATTCAAAATAAAAATCTTTTAAAAATCAAACAAACAAAAAATTACAATTTAATTTTATTCAAAACAAAACACAATCTCAAATTCAAAACAAAATTTAAAAATTTTTTTACAAAACATTTTTTAAATCAAATGATAAAAGAAAATACCTCAAGACTACTTCTTATTGTAAGAGAAAAAAAAACTGGAAAAACCTTCTTAAGATATTATTTTTCTTTTTTTTTCTATAAGTATTTTAATTTTCTTTTTTGTGAATGTGAAAATTTAAATTGTAATTTATCTTGTATTATATTTTAATGAAAAACAAATGAATATTTCTACTTCATTCCAAATGTACTGTTAAATGCAATAAATATTGAAATAAAAAATATCTAGGCCAGAAGAAAGTTCGCAAAAGAAACATAACTTTTATTTACATTAGGTGTTTGGGGTTTCGTCACTTTGTTTCTAAAAGACGAGTGGAGAGATGCACATATTAACGACCGCATTCTCGATGAGAGGAGCACAAAATATTAGCTCAGTTCAGGTACAAAAAATTGTTACAAATTTTTACAAATTGTTGCAAGTTTCTACTAGTAAAGTGTTCACGTACTCGAAAAACTTGCAACGAGAGAGAAAAACGATAGCGTGAAAAAGTGAGAGAGAAAAAGGTAGCTGCAAATTTCTACTAGTAAAATTTTTAGTTGCACGAATTTTTAGCTGCCGAAAAAAAAGAACTGTCAAAAATTTGACGTCAACAAGAAGTGTGTTTTGTTGATTTTAGTAAATTTGTTGTTGTTTTCAATAAAACTGAGGAGAAAAAGAAATATTTGTGATATTGTGGAAGAAGTAAGTAGTATTTGTGAATACTGGTGTGCACACAAGAAATGATTTCAACAAATTATAAACTCAAATTACTCAAAAAAAAAAACGTCATCTGAATATGAAGTAATTCATTAATTGCACATTTCAATGCTATTTTCTATACATTCCACTTTTCACTCGCTTGGAGGTCTTTGCAGAGCACTTTACATCATTTTGAGATGGTTCCATTTGGATTTTGTATTTAATTTGCAAAAATCACAACCGCAAAATATTTTTTTCCGCTATAAATTAGCTGTCAAAACAATCGATCAGCTGTTTACTTGCAAGTTTCTACTAGTTTTCTGTTCACGTACTTTTTCTGCTATTTGTCTCTTTGCGAGAATATTTTTCTCAATTTATCTTTTACTCTCTCGCTGCAAGTTCATTGTATACAGCAGATGCGCAATTTCTTGTGTGCACACATGGCTCATTGTATAACATTCGCGAAAGTGTATGTTGTATCTGCTGTCATTTGTAACGGATATCTACTTTGGGAGCCGTCATGGCACGATGATGGTCGGCGATAATGTTCTACACGATTTCGTTTGGCGAATGGAAATTTTTTAATGTGCTTTTTGTTAAGCGTCCGGTCAATGGCCGTCTGGATCCCCAAAATTAAAGTAATTTGACACCCATTTTCCGTCAAATTTTTTTAAAATCAATTATTTAATAAAAGTTATTAACTATCCAACCCCCTCCGTTCAATAACCAGGTACCCGGGTACCCACTACGATTAATATATGTAAATGACGGGTTTATACACCCTTAAGAGACTGTTTATTAAAGTATTTAGATAATTTGACTTTTAAATTGATGATAGACAATATAGTTTGTAATTTCTTTTATTTAAACAATAATTCTTATTATAAACAATAGCAAAAAGAGTAAGCAAGAAAAACATAACTCCGTTTTTATTTATTTTAGTAATATTGTTTTCCATTCTTTTACAGTGTTCACCACAAATAGGGTTCTCACATACCCAATATATTTTTCTAGTTTTGCGACGTTTTTTAAATTCACTTTGGAGACATTCATAGCATGCACCAGTAATCTTTTTCCTCCCAGTTGAATCGCGCTGCGTCTGAGGTGTCAATGATACAGATGATGTTGGCTGCGCATTCGGATTGACAGCTCGACCAAGAAGAGATTCAATCGCCACTTTCGTTGAGAAATGCCTCATAATTTGTGCATTATGCGAACGACTTTCAACGAATGGAGTACACAGCTCTCTGCCCAATTGCCGATAAAATAATCGTCGTTCATACGATTTTTTTTATAATTCTCATAATACAGAATATATGCTGCAAGGCAGGCAATATCGAGAATATTGTAAAAAAATGCTAGAGGCCACCTTTGAGTTGATCTTTTTGTAGTATATCTACCAAGCATTTTATCCATCGTGTCTACTCCAGCTTTAGACCAGTTATAAAACTCAATAATTTCGGGTTTTTTCTTTGCACTATCACTAATTTTTGCTTCATGATGCATTGATGATAGCATAATTACTACCTTGTTTTTTTTTTGGTACATAACTACATAGGGTAACCTTTTCATGAAAGCCAAACACAGTGGATAATTCTTCTCGCGTTTTTGATACAGCCATTGCTGGTGAAATTTATGCTTTATTTTTCTGAAAGGTGCCAGCAATTGTCAAGTTCCATAATAGTAAAAATTTTGCCAGTGTAAGAGTAGTGAAGATATTATCCATTGTAATGTTTCTACCGGATCCTTTATACGGTGCCACCAAGTCTTTGACAACTCTTTCACCAACGTTTTTCTCACGACCATGTTTCGATTTCCCAGTGTAAAGCTGTCCAGTAAGTGGATACGAATTTTCAGCATCACATATCCACCATACTTTAATTCCATATTTAGCTGGCTTTGACGGAATATACAGAGTGAATCTAGTTCGACCTCGGTATGGATAAAGTTGCTCGTCGATTGTCAGGTATTCTGTTTGCTGATAATTTTGTATATTTTCTTTTCAGTATCACTGCATATTTTGTACGTCTATTCACTACGCTTGTAGAATTCCAAAGGGACATCTATATATCACATATACGTGGGTACCCGGTCATTGAACGAATGGTGAAAGTTTGGTCATTGACCGGACGGTTAACACGCTATAACCGAGTTCCACTGTATATACCTCATCGAAAGCAAAATGTCTTATGAAGAACATACCACATGTCACTCCTATTGAACTGTGGCCGTTTTGTAATTAAATAATTTGTTAAGAGTTTACATAACTATATTAAATTGAAAAATATAAATATCTATGTAGGAAATAATCCATGGCTTAGGTAAGAGCCAAATGTAAATATAGTTCTATGCCAGATCATGAGCAACAAGTATTCTCTGGGATCAAATGTATTTAACATGGTATTTCAGAAGTTATAAGTAAGAAATAGAAAATATGCATTTTTATTGAATTTTGTAAATTTTACAAAAATTTGGTCAGCTGTAGCCTCTAAAAAATATATTAGGACCTGTGAAGTTATAATTTTCACATCAAGTTTGTTATTTTATCTAGCCGCATTTTTCATTTCAATGCAAAATAATTAATTTTACTATTTTTTGTTGATTTTCAAAACCACCTTCCAAAAAAGTATGTCTGTTCATCTGGCCTCGAAGTCAGATGAAATCTAATATTTTTAAATTATATAAATGCAATTTTAAAGTCAGTATATATAGAAATATTGAACCGTGATTATTTTTGGGCAAAATTTATAAATGTCGTTTTTAACGAATTTTAAAAGCTGCTGTTCGATTAATCCAATGTTGGGACAATATGAGTTAACGCTGGAGTACCGTAGGGCTCCACTTCTCCTGGGCCGTATTCAAAATCGAGCTAAAAAGCTAATAGGAGACAGTAAGGTTTCCAATTCTATTAAATCCCTAAAGCATCGTAGAAACCTAGCCTGCCCGACTCGATTCTTCTGAGAATTTCATGATAGTTGTTCTGGGGAAATGCGCGATTTGATGCCATCAATTCGTGTGTTCTCTAGGGCTACACGGACCACAAGTGGAACTCACGCATTCCTCGTGGACACGGTATTCCAATGTACCACGCATTACACACATAGCTTTTTCCTCTATCGTACCGCGCAAATATTTTGCCTGATTGTTTTTACCTTTACTTTCAAAAAAGTTTTTAAAATTTAAAACCTTGGCTGTCTATGCCTGTTTCTAATTATAAATGATAACACGTCTCGCTGTGGACATCCTCTGGTTGTTTTGACTGATATGTTTCCTAGCCCTGTTGTCATCTCAACTGTTCGAGAAGAAAGCATTTCTGGCATACATCTGTATGTTGTGTTATCTTATCGATTTATTGAGTTTTTGACAGTCTCGTTTTAGGTGTTGTCTTAAACTCCTTCGATGTCAAGAAAAGCACATACTACTACTTTTTCACATCAGGGCACTCGATCTGGAATCTTTTCGAGAGGGTTAACCGCAATCTTATTTGAGCAGCACCAGTAGTCAAACCTATTCGGAACAGTTTAAACTTACTTCAGCTCGGCGGCTTGCTTTAAATGAAATTATTGGACGTTACAGTGCTAGTGACCGCTGAAATTAGAAAACGGAAGGGTAAATCTAAACAATGAAGCGGGCACCTCAGTAAGATCCGAACTTGAGTTTCTTTTCTTAGCACCGTAACTTTAATTTCAAATAATAAAAATTCACTAAAATTATGGAAAAATTTCTAATTGTGTTTTCGTTATCTGTGATAACCCCAACTTCTAAAAAATATTCGGTGAGTATTTCTATACACCTAAAGTTTAAATTGTTGCTACAGCTAAAAATTATTTCGACACTAATTTTTTAAGTAAACAGATTTTCTTATCTCGTGAGAAATTAATTTATTGTAGCTCGTGCGGGTTTTAATTATTAAAAGACAGACGGACATTATGAGAAAGATCCGGTCCGCTGACAAACTTTGGACAATGCTTAATTTTATCACAAAAAAAACACCTCAAGCCAAATGGTACAATCTCGGTTATCCTTATATTTCAATAGCAGCAAACAAGAAAATTGGTAAAAAATATTAAAAAAAGGGTAACAAAACAGTTGTTTAAAAAGTAGTAAAAAAAGTATTGAAAAAGTCATTGTACAAAATTTCAGTACTGGACTGTACATATATGGTTCCAAAGACACATCGTACTACAAATAGTTCCTGAGATATCTCGTCATGAATATTCAGGTTCTATGGGAGGTGCTACTCCCTCTTGACAATAAGGAGTCACACTTCATTATAACCTCGGTATTGATAAATAATACTTGCATATCAAATCTTAGTACCATACTACAAATGTTTCCTAAGATATCTCTTAATGACTATTGAGGTCATATGGGAGGTGCCACACCCCTTTTTTCATTCCCACTTAAATCATTTCTGTAGTATGACATTGTCAAACAACGTCATTGTACGAAATTTCAGCCCGTCACACAGTGGTCTGGAATCACGAAAAGATGGCCATAAGTCGAAAAAATCGTTCTTTTGTAATGATTATTTGTGCTAAGAGGTTTTTGGTGTCGGTGATTACGAATCCGATCTCAGTTTAAAAAAAAAAACAATATGGCGGATCCAAAATGATCCGCAATTTTGCAAAAAAAAATTATCGAATTTTGACTAAACCAGACTTTTGGGGGTTTTTGGAGTCGTTAATTACGAATCCGATCTCAGTTTTTGAAAAAACAAAATTGCTGATCCAAAATGGTGGACCATTTCCAAAAAATATATATAATTTTGACGAAACCAGACATTTGGGGTTTTTGGAATCTCTGATTACGATTCCGTTCTTAATTTGTAAAAAAAAACAAAATGGCGTATTCGAGGTGGTAGATGCTGATGTTGTCCCTATTGTCAATACGAAAGGAGATAATAGAGGAGGATGGCTAATACAGCTAATGCAAGCTCAAGGAAATATTAACAGTTATTGGACGCAAAAATCTTTAACCTTCCCCTCCCACCATCTATATGAATTTTACACAAAAAAATTTCTATTATACAAATACTTTTTTGATGTTACAATTGCTGGGACATAGAATATAACGCATCTGTACCTTGCATTGAAAATATTGTGTAAAATCCATTCCGGCAACTAATATTTTTATATGTTTTACAAAAATGAATAATTAATAATTTAAAACTAATAACTCGGCGGGAACCCTTGGGAATTTTTTTAAAACCCTTTTTTCTCAGCCTTGAAAACAGCTTACATGATAAAAACACCGATGAATTTATTACTTATTTATTGTTCTGATTATGATTAAATAACATTTTTATTTAGATATATGAAAAGTACTAACTCTTACAAGTTGATTGCATGTTGTCTCGTTAAAATCGGCGAAACAGTTTAAAAACTACACACTTTCTAATAACACACTTTTTCCACATGAAAATTCCACACTTACTTTTACTAAGACTTAAAAAGGCAAAAAAAATTGTTGAAGAATAGCTGTACTTAAGCGTTGTTCTAAAACGCTGCTACGGTTATCACTGCTACTATTTGAAATGTCAGAACCCTCCCAAAAAAACTTTATTTTTCGACTTATGGCCAGCTTTTTGGGATTGCAGTCCACAGTGCGTCAGTCAATATCCATCACCATTCTAGTGTATCCAGAAGCGTCGTTGTTTTTATTGCTTTTCTTTGTTTTCAATTCATACTTTGTATTATACCTATACATACATTAATGTACAGTTTCTAACTAAATACTAACATACATCTATTTGTTATTTGTGTTTCCCCTCCAACATACTACATACTTATATTCTTTATGCGACGTAGCATGTGTATGGCCTTGAAATTTGTTCAAGGACTATTATTGTACATATGACAAAAGTATCAACCCTTATACTATGTTACACACAGCCGTATCCCTTATTGTGCTTATAAGTAGTGTTCGACCGAAACCGATTGTTTTTGGTCGAAACCAAAACCAAATTGAGTGTAAAAAATTTTAAGACGTAATTAGTTCTGAGAAAAAAATTGTACTGGGCATAGGGTGTATTTTCAACCTCCACTGAGGCACAGGATGTTTAAGAAAATTTCTTAGGAAAAATACTTGTCAGAGAATATTGTAACTTCTTAGTCGGAGCCTCATTGTGATCGCCTAAAAAAATTTAATTTTTGGAAATTTGTTTTAAAGAAAAGTATTGCATCGACTATTTTAAAATTTTGAGAATATATTTGTGCATAAATAATGTATACACAGTAATTTTTTTGAATGAAGTTATTAAGCATTTCAGCAAGGTATTCCCATCTCTCTAGTCTCCAAAACAAAAAATTACCTCACTGTTGCAGTGATTGCGGCCTTCACAGCGCGTTAAATAAAAAACTAAAAAGAGTTCCTTCTGCACTCGTCACATGATATGATTACATACTTTACGCATTGTTGTTTACTTAATTATAACAGTTTTCGTTTTTATGTTCCAAAAAGTGCAACTATGGGGTTTTCAATCTTTTTCAATCTGGAAAGAATAAAATATAAATAAAAATAAACTATGCAATAAGACAATACATAAATAAAAACAAATTTTTGAAATTGATATGTAAGTATGTATATTCCACAACCGTTTATGATATAGAAATTATATGTTGCATACTTTTGGTGTTTATCACTTCCTACGGGTTTTATCTTAATTTTCTACCCTACATTTCAGACCTTTTATATTCAAACCATACATAAGCCAAAGTATTAAAATCTCTTCAGAGAAATGAGAACAATAATTACAGGCTTATCACACCTCCATATAAAATACAGTACCTATAGTTAATGTCAAAATCATAGGAAGCGCCAATTAGCTTTTGAGATGATAACCAACCAAAATTTGTTTTTTTTTTATGTATAATTTTGTAGCTTGAAGTTTTAGGAGGCCTCTAATTATAAATAATCTTATGCGAATTCAATGCCGACATTCGGGTGATGTATAATTTGAAAAATTACTTTTTGCATATTTTCTCAAAAAAAATTAATAAACATGGTTATGATCTCAATAAAGATAAGCTTTTGAAAAAATTAGTTACTATCCGAATATTTTTGCTGTGTTAAATAATTAACTTGCATGTTTACTCCAAATCTCACTACATTTGTTTTTAGTCAACACTTTTGACCTGAAATCTTTATAGTATATCTTTATAAATAAACTTTTGAGATTACCAAAACGCTATAAAATGGTTTTTAAAACAAAATTTGTTCTTTTGAGCAACTAATCTATCTGTACTTGTTTTTTTTCTATTCCAAAAAGGATGATTCATTTATAATTTATTTTTATATGCATTGCGTAAACATAGAGCGACTAGACTTATTGTAAAAAACTGTAATATTATTTATTTATGATTTAAGTACAATTTCCAACAATATATTTGTTTGCAATATCCTATTCCATGCAGCCTGCTTTAAGTTCATAAGCTTGAATTAATTTTGAGTGGGTTGGCAAAAACTTCTAGACTTAATCCACTCTATTGTTCGGAGAAGAGGGGTTAATTTCAATTCAACAAAATGTTTTTTTTTTTTTAATATTTTTAGAATGCTAAATTTTGTATGTCCTTCTGCCTTTTTCTTTCTTATTGCAAACAAAGTAATAATAAAAACAAGGAAGGAGTTTTTGCTGTTACTTCATTCTCGTTCGAGACACGTTCTCCGAGTCAGGGGACCACATCGCTCATCGATTGTTATCCTTTAATGTTTCTCTGCAAATAATACATACTAAAATTAGTTTTTGTTATTTACAATAACGACATACTGACTTTTTGGCAGCTTCTATACTTTTTTTGAAATCAATTTATTTAAATATTTCGTTTCATGCAAATATGCAACAATAATAAATATTTGACGTTTGCCTTTGCGTTTTCGTGAGCCATTCACAATAGATGTGAAAAACAGCTGATTTGAAGAGTTGCTTTTCCTATTTGAGAAGATAATCAACGTGATTGCAATTGAGGTGATTATCTTTGTGTGATAAATATCGATATTTTCAACGTGATTAACACTTTGAATGTGATATAAACGCACTATTACTCGGCGTTCATTTTTTGGCCTTAAAGTTCTCAAAGGCCAAAAAAATTCGATTTTTAAAGACGCTAAATTTTGATGTTCTTGATTACTTTCCTTTTTTCAAAAGATTGAAAAAAATTCTGTTGAAAACGTGTTGGACAAAATTTTTATAATGCAGTAGGTGATCAGTTACATGAATTCGTAACAGGGCCTGTTTTATCAAAACTCGGGGAATTTTCGGCTGATCTCGTTCAAATTTGGTGTGGTAACTACTAACTAACTACTACTAACTACTTTGTGCAAGTTTAAACCCGACCAATTTTACAAGTGGGTTCACTTGAGATATTAATCCTCCATTTATATGTATGTTCCTTATAGGCTCCGATACCATTGATACACTTCAGATTTGAAATAAAAATATAGTCCTAACTGTAGAAAGCAAAATAAGCACATCCCATATAACTTAAATATGAATTGAAATGATATCAGGAATCAGATTTAGGATGGAAACATTGTTTCTCAATGGCATTCTAAGGAAAGAAAATAGAGGTGGTGTATTTTATTGGACGTGGCACCTACCATACAAACGAATTGTTGAAACAAATTGAGAAACCATAGTGAAACAATGAGCATTTTTCTGTGTGAAAATTGGATGTTAGTGGTTGGTTAGTGGTTGGGCAGAATAGTCCCAAATTAGACTTTCCATACTACTAAAATGTATTTTTTTGGTATATTTCCGTAACTATTTGCAGGAGAATGCTTAAATTTGGTAAAGAGATGCTGGTTAACAATGCAATGCTACAAGGAAAGCTTGGGTGTGATTGAAAAAGAGGGCAAGGCACTTTCCATATAACTTGTATTTTCATTATTGGATATCTCAGGAACTATTTATGGTGCGGTACTAAGGTTTGGAATAAAAATATAATTTGTGGGAAAAATATGAATTGACTTGAATTAGTTGGTATGAGATCTTCTATGCAATCCAGGTCTTTAATACGTTGTATTTCCTAAATTATTTGTCGTACATTATCGATAGTTGGCACGACAACTTTAGTTGCCAGTGAGATGCTGGAAGAAAAAAGTGAATGGTTTAGAGAAACCATGAGTGACACTTTCCATACAAAGGAAATGTTTCAAACGGTATACTTGAGGGACCATAGCAATGAAAACATTGAAAGTTGGGAAACTGATCACTGGAAACGGTATATGAAGGCAACGATAGCATGGAAGGCAATGAAAGTTTGTGTATGGAGGCGGTAGTTAGTAGTTATAGGGATTGCTATGGCGATGACGTTAGCCTTACATTGACAAAAAGCTGCCAATGCCTTGGATACCTTTAGCTCAACATGAGAACGCCAAAGAAGTCTGGTATCTAGTATGACTCCTAGATATTTCACTTCTTGGAATAGCTGAATAGTGATTCCTCTGAGTACTGGTAAAACGAGACCATCAATTTTTCTTCTCCTGGTGAAAAGAATAACATCAGTTTAAAGAGGGTTAACCGATAGCCCGTTTAAGCAACACCAAGAGTCAGTCATATTTAGAGCAATTTGGGCCTTCCTACAAACAAACCCGACCGATTGGCCCGTGATTAAGCAGGCAACGTCATCGGCATAGGCCTGTGTGTAGATACCCGACTCATTTAGGGAAACAAGCAGAGAGTCAACCAGCAGACACCACAGCAGTGGAGAGAGTACGCTCCCTTGGAGGCACGCCGCAAGTCACAGATTGACCACAATCAGCTTGAACCATCATAAGTCTATGTGACAGCATTGAGCATATCCAGTTAATAAGAACCGGATCCACTCCATGCTGACCTGCTGCATTGCACATGCCGTCCAAAGTCGCGTTGTCAAATGCCCCCTCAATATCAACAAAAATACCAATAGTGTACTCTTTCCTGTTGAGGGCCCACTCAATCCGACCTACCAGATTTTGTAGGGCCGTCTTACATGATTTCCAACATTGGTAAGCATGCTGAAATGAAGAGAGAGGATGTAACAATAACGACGGTCAAGATACTTTAGTAAGAAAGACATCATACTAATTGGTCTAAAGCTTTAGGGATTGGTATAGTTGTCCTTTCCAATTTTTGGAATGAAAATAACTTTTACCAACCTCCAAGAAGATCTTCTTCAAAACCGGTAGCAATTGCACCATACCCTCTTTCAGAGCAACTGGTAGTATACCATCCGGACCCGACGATTTGAAGCTGTCAAAGGAAGCAATAGCAAACCTAATCGCATCTTCATTCGCCATTGTCCTGCCAACCCACCAGCTGCGCTGCGAAACTGTCGAACTAACCCTCCCCGCTTCCGAAAAAGTGGGATGTTGAACAACGGAGACCTGATTGTCCGGAAAGTGAGATTCCAGCATTAAGCTGAACATCTTACTTTTTGATTCCTTGAAAGTGCCATCAGATTTTTTTGAGTGAACACAGTCGGTTGGCTTGACCCTTTTTGAGGATTTTCGCCAACCTAGCTGTTTCAGACCTAGTTTCAATACCGCTGCAGAAATGATAAGTGTAGTGTTGATTCGATACCCATATAGTATCGATACTTTTACTCATTACTTGTGTCGAATAAAAGTATCGAGATGCCCCCGAAAATATCAGGAAAAATATCGAGTACTCGTTTAAAGACACAATTTACACTATTCAACACGATGGTGTACTCAGTTTTTCGCCTTTAGAAATATGTGAATCATATAGAAATGACGTATGAGCTGTATGAATTAAAAGAAAAGTTGCTAATTGTTGAGTAGCTTATACAAGTATGATATTTATTATGTTTATTGTTTTTGAATGAAAATATTTCAATATACATTATATTCTACATTTATGGCGGCAATATTTTCCAGAACTTCTTTCATAAATTGGAATATTGCAATATGAATTGAAATATTTTGAATATGCATATTAAATAATTCTGATGTAGAATTTTAAAATGTACTATTAATTGCTGTAAAATATTGCAATACGACTCACAATCTTAAATATTGTACAGCAATATTTCAGTTTTACAAATCAATGTTTTTCAAAAGTATCGAGTATCCGATACTGACCCATTTTTTTCGATACCAAGTAAAATATACCATAAGTATTTTACTATGGCATCGAGTAAAAAAATCGAATGAAAAGTATCGAGTATTTACTTGTATCGAATCATCACTAGATAAGTGCAATAATTAAATTTAGATCGGAAGTTGGCACGCTCATACGGTCATTTCCTTTGCAAAGGTTTTTTTGGTTGTTATAATTTGTGTATTATCCAAACTTTGCCAGGGCTGAACAGACTGAACAAACTTAAATTATACTTTAACTTTTATTTGCCAGAACACTTGATTAAACAGTTTATGCACATATGTATATTCATACAAACAAGAACATGCATTAGAATAATCCAAAAACGAATTTTTATCTCTTTATATTTGTTTCTATTTTGTTGTTCACTTAATATACGCAGTAGCTTCAATAGGCGGCAGCAGCGGCGATAGAAAAAAGAAGCAGCAACTAGAACATTGCAGAACGATTTTTTAAACAAATCATAGGCGCATTTACACATTTCTTCTCTCGTGTTTTTGTACATATGTATACGACTATAGGTGTCGTGCTTTCGTTTTGTCTTAATTTCTCATTTATGCAATAATATGGAACAAAAATGCTTATTACTGCGCGTGAGTTAAACCAAAGTTTGCAGAAGTACACCACGTGGTTACCGAAATTTTTCTACGAGTCGTAGCCGAATATTTACAAGATACCGAATTGTTTCATTGCAGTAGCGAAATTCATAGCATTGTTATAGCCGATACCATTGTATAATAATCAGTAAGATTTTCTCTGTGAACGGAAGTAGCTGAATTTGGAAATTTTGTTTAATTATTTAAAAAAAAACCGCAATAAATAAATATGAGTAGTAAGTGTTATAATTAAAAAAAGGATGAGAAGGAAAGAATTTAAGGATGAGGTCCTAGAGGAAAAAGAGAATATAAAATGAATGTTAGAAATAGTAAAAACTAATACAAATCTTCATACTGATGATCAGGAATTGAATGAAGAAAAGTGTTTTGTTTCTTAAATTTAATTAAGAAAATGCTGAAGTAGATTTTATCGTATTTGATACGTTTTAAGACTAAATTATATTAGCGCGTCGTTGCAGTAAAACGGAATCAGCTGTTCACTGCCAGTAAATTTGGGAATGGTTCTAACATGATTAGCGCTGCAAACTGACACTGCTTTACTGCCATGACGCGCTATTGTAATTTAGGCTTTACTTGAAATCGAGCGCGCGTGCATGAAGGTGCTATATGAGGGGTGCAAATAAAAGACGAGTGAAGTTGTTATTGTTGCGTATACACATTATCGTTGTTGTTTTGCCAAAAATCCATAGAAATGTGTATGTGTATATGTGAAGAAAAACCAACACAATAGTGCGGACACACGAGAGTGAATTTCAGGCAAATTTGGTATTTCGTTCAAATGCGTCTGAAATGCGGAATTTCATTATACAAAAACCGCCAAATGAAATTCCGAATTACAGAATGATTTCTACGAAGGCAACCCTCAAACACAAGGTTGTAAAAAACAGGAAAAATATAAAATCTATTACAATTTTTTAAATAATTCGGTTTTTGTTTTCATAACACTGTTCTTGTAATATTTATTAAATGAAAAAAATAAATAAAATAAAATAATGGAGTCGGAGAGAAGCTCATTGATATTCCTCCAATTATCCGTGTCCAAATCCAATTGAAAGGCAACATTTTAATTAATTTTTTTTTTTTTTTATAGAAACAAGCACAAAAATTCTTCTTTTTCTTGAACAAACTTATAGTCTGTCAAAAACCAATTTGAAATTTCATTTTTGTCGTGAAATTCTATCTCGTGTGAGTGCGCCATAAGAGAGAGAGTACACTAGTGGCGGATTTAATAAACATTTTTGAGGTATAGATAAATTGTCAATATGTATAGAATTTTTATTCAGGTATTACAATTTTAAGTGTTTGAAAATCTTTAGAGGGAGGGACGGGTGGAGACAGGGTGATCAGATTATGTTAAAAAAAAACCACTTGAATCCGTTAGTGCAATGAATAATTGAGATGATGTATATTGAAATTTGCTTATTTATAGGTAGATATTAAAATTCAAAATTAGCATGGGTAAAAATGCAAAATTTTTTAGCATAAAAATAAAACAAATAAAAAACAAAGTTAAAAACAACGAACAATTTATATAAAATTGAAATTGGAAAATAAAGCAAAAGTAAAATTCGTAACGAAAAGAATATATAAAATTGTTCCAAAATACACAAAAACTATATCGCTTATTTACTAAAAGACTGTCATAACTCAAAAAACGCGATTTTCCAGAAAACGCGTTTAAAGTTTTCAATTGACTCCCACTTTGCAGAAAGTGGGAAGAAATCTCATAATTCTCATGCGCAGAGTATACAAGATATTAATATGAAATTTTTACACAATATGAAGCGTGACATAATGAATAATTCTGCATTATTAACTCAAAAATCGTGTTTTTTTGACTTATGACAATCTTTTAGTAAATGAGCAATATAGAAAAATTATATAAAATAAAGTGCACATGCATGAGTAATACCGCAACATACGTAGACAAACACCTCTACACTTTATACATATAAAGAAAAAGTATCAACTGTCAAACTGACTAATAAATGGCATCACATGTAAATCATTCTCTAACATACTCAAATAGTTGGGGATTGAAAAAATAAATAAAAATTAATTATGAAACAACATTTTGTCTTAAGTATATAGGTACAGCAACAACAATAGCGAATGAAGTGCCAAAATTGAGTTGACATACTGTCAATAACAAACAACAACCGTAATTTGGCACAATTTTCTCTGAGTGCATGCATACGTATTAGTTGCGTGAATAATGAAAAAGCAAATGCGAATAATTTTTTTCTTAAAAAAACAATAAAAAAAAAATGTTTTAATAGGTTGTTAAAACCATTTTAGTTTTATTTTAGTACTCAAAGTTAAATATTTTGAGATTATAATTTAGAAAAAGTTAATTTTGCAGCTTAGTCATGCCCGCTTTTATTATCTTTTTTTTTTCTACATGAAAAAAATTACTCACATAAATTATTCGCATAAAAAATTGCGGCTGCGAGTGCGAATGTGAATATCGAAAATTATGCGAATTATTCGCACAACCCTAATATGTTTACACTCAGAATATATGCTAGTGTTAGTGTGTTTTGTTTGCAATCGTGATTTAGTTCTCACCAGGGATGCCAACTTGTGAGAAATCCACCAAATTTTTGAGAATTGGCTTCACTTTTAACTAGCTGTGTGGGAATTGGTGAATAAAACCAATACTCACACTTACACACATGGATAGAGGACTTCGATAGTCTGTTTTTTCACAAAAACAAGTCAACTACCTTACACTAGACAAGTATTTATTAATAGAAAACATTCCAAAATTATTTTTACAGCTACACTTAAGGAAGCTGGCGACAAGACTGCCGAAGTATGCGGTGATGCGAAGGATAGTGTAACTGATTTTGCACAAAGCACAGGTAAAATTCAATTGAAGTCAAATTAAACAAAATTCGTAAAGTTAATGTCTTTTACAGCTGATAAAACTTCTGAACTAGCTTCTGATGGGGCAGATAAAGCCGGAGGTGCTTTTGAAGCTACCAAACAGGGTATTGTAAATGCTGCTGAGGCTACAGGAGACGTAAGCAACTCAAAACAATAAATTTTAGTACCAGTTATTCATTAGAGTGAACTTGGCTTTTAAATTCTTAGCTCTAGGTCCAATTATATAAACTTAACGTAACTTAACTCTCTTAACAGCTTATTTTGTGAAATGTCACTTAACGTAACAGCAAAGAAATCTAAATTCAACAGACTTCTATGTTACGTTAAGTTTTGTTAAGTTCCTACAATCAGATACATACAAAGTATATGAAAGAGAATTAAAAGTTAAGTTTCTATAATCAGAGCTTCTGTCAGTTCTATCTGAAAAAAATTAATATATTTCTATTGTATTTAAATAATTTTTTTTGTTTCCAGGCTTTCAGCAATGCTTACGATAAAACTAAGAAAGCTGTTTCCGACTTGGTGAACTAAAAAGTGGAAAAGATTTGCCACCGCCACTATTAACGCAAAAATGAATAGCAAGGCAAAAAAGCGAGCAGAAAAAAACAAATTAAAATAATAAAACCAAAAATCTTTTAAAGATCAAACAAACACAAAATCGAAATTAAATTTTATACAAAACAAAAATCAATCTCAAATTCAATTTATCATAGATATAAGCAAACAATTTTCCTTCAGAAACTATAAATAGTTGAAATTAATGAAAACAAGTTTTAAGTTTTATTAAACTACAAGTAAAAAAGAAACCGAATTAAAACAAAACCTGCTTCGAAGTAACGAATGACAATTTTGTGGTCGTATAGTTAAAAATTTTTTCAATTCAAAAGAAAAACTATAAAAAATATTTGTAATATTTTATTGCAAAACAATGTTTGCTTTGAATTAATGAAAGAAAATAGCATTTAAAAAAACCTCAAGACTACCTCATAATGTAAGAAAAAGACTGCGAAGAAAAATACCAAAAATCTTCTTAAGACGGTCTGCAATTTGAATTACTTAAGCTTTTGTTACATTGAAGCCAAAATACAATTTAAGTTTTTTTGCTTTTTTTTTCTAAATTATTTTTCTTTTATTAATATTTATTTTTTAGTTTTCTTTTTCGTGAATATAAAAATCTAGATTGTTATTTATTTTGTGTTATATTTTAATGTAAAACAAATGAATACTTACTATATTCCTAATGCAAAATGCAATAAATAATGAAATAAAAAAATCTGGATTAGAAGAAAGTTCGCAAAACAAAAAAAAAAAACTTTTAATTACATTGGGTTTTCGTCTTTTTGTTTTAAAAAACGAGTGGAGAGATGATGTGTTTGCATATTAACGATTACACTACTCAACAAGATTTTGCACAACTAGAGGCGGTAACATTTTCTAAAGTGAAATTTTCCGTAGAATCTGAATATCCTAATGATTTTTTTCGATTAGCCCCAATTTTCCATATAGATGGCAAAAATCAAAAAAGGTACTATTGAGAGTACATACTTCAATTAATTGGTTGTAAAAAATTTAATTTTCAGCCAATGAATTGTAAATTTTTGTATATTTAGATGGGAGCTGGAGAAAAGCTTTAAGGTATAATACGTGTGAATAGTATCAGTAATATTACTGTTACGATCGAAAATAGGTGAAAGAAAATCGCATTTTACCACGTTTATATCAACTCGCTTTCAAAGGTGTCTGTCTGTCTGTCTGTTCGGTACAAATTTTGCAATCGATTTTAAACTAACTTCCCGATGAGCTAGAGACTTGAAATTTTAAATATAGTTCAGAACTGGAAGACAATGTAATATGAAATATCTAAAATATAATAATATTTAAAATATTAGCATCGGAAGTTTTTCAATTTTTTTCATAGATCAAAGCATAGCATTCATCGTTGTTAAAATCGTTGCTTTAGCTGGAGTAGAATATATGTATATGTGTATACATACACAAATTCAAAGACAAAGGAGAGAGAGAGAACAAAACAAAAACAATAACGAACTTTTCTTTTCATTTTGTTCCGCTTTCATAGAGTATAGATTGTAAAGAGATCGCAATTTGCTCTTTCTGGAATCGAAACAAGAAATCGCAGCGATCTGCAATACCGATGGTGTGACAGCGACGGTTGTCAACACATCCAGCAGACAAAAATGAGTTTGACGTGTTTGATAAAATAAATATTTAACATTTCTTTTAGCAAATACCTTTCAACATTTACAGTATTTATATATTCTTTATATACAAATATGTAAACGTTTTGTTTTGATTTTATGAATTTTATATAAGTACTTTTAAATCTTTTTCTACTGATTTCATGAAATCAAAATGCGAAGAAATATTATTACTATTTTCAACATTTTACCTAAATATATGTATGTTAATAAGTATATTTAAGTTTTTAGTGCAAATTGTCGGTTATTAACCATGACTTTAAGGTATTGCAATTAAATTGAATGCATTTTTTTACAGCTCTGGCCTTTACTTAAAATCGATGCAAAAAATAATAATTTAAATAAAAAAAAATTTTTAATGTACCACGTTTTTAAAAAAACATATACAGGGGACAATCGTAAAGTGACGCACACATTTCAGCAGTTATTTTCAAAAGGACGTACTTCCATTAAGTACAATTAAGTGTTAACATTGCTGAATATATAAGCATTCATTTGAACCCCACCTCATTCAATATAACCTCCTTTAGCCTGCACACATGCCTTCAATCGATCCGGAAATCGTAGGACTGTTCGCCGCAGGACTTCCTGATCAATTTCAGTCCAGGCTTTCTCTAATGAATTTGTCAGCGACTCCAGACTGTGGTGTTGAGATGCACAAGCCTTACTCTCTAAAATACTCCAAATAGAGTAGTCCATTGAATTCAAGTCTGGGGAGAATGGTGGCCATTCTTGAGATGTTATGAATCCAGAAAAATTGTCTTTTATCCATGTTTGCGTTAATTTTGCCATGTGGGAAGATGCAGAATCTTGCTGGAAAGTCCTATTTTCATTTCCAAATGTTAACAACCTGGTCAATTTTAACACCCTCTTCAACGAATATTAGAGTCGTTCTGGCATTAGCGGAAACTCCAGCCCATACCATAACGGAAGCTGGCTTTTAAACTCGGCCAACAGTCCTATTTTGTTGCGATGATGATGTTAGCCACATTCGGTCATTTTGCGCATTGAAATGTTGTTCAACCGTGAAAATTTTTTCATCTGTAAACAAGATATTTTTACCATTTTTTACACGGAGGAGCGTAGCAACGCCTTGCATCTTTGCAGTCGCAAATCTTTCTTTTTTTGTGTCAGATCTTGAGCTTTTCGGAGCTTGTGCGGCTTAAGATTAAGCTTTGATTTTGCAATGATTCGCACTATTTCACGGTTTACTCCCACTTCCTTAGCGATTTTTCTCATTGAGCGCCTTGGATTTCGCTTGATTCGTTTACGAATTTTTTCTGTTAAACCAGTAGTGGCAACTGTTGAAAATTTTCCCCGGTCTCTATCTCCAAAAACCCCAGTTTCATTATATCGAATAATAGCTCGGTCTACCGTACGACTTGACAAATTTAAAGCCTTTGCAATTTGACGGCTACTATAATTTGCCAAATGAAATTTCATAATTTCACGACGAATATTTTCCTTGTCCATTTTTATGGAAATTTCAAAATGTAATAACAAAAATTCAAATGAAATTAAAAGCAAAGCCAATTATGAAGGAATTTGCTTTTCAAATTAAAGAAACGGTAAATGGCAAAGCTTGCTGCAGAGTATTAAACTTGCGTCATTTTACAATTGTCACCCTGTAGGTTCCTTATCCCATACAGATTGTCCTGAAAATTTGTAACTGTGAATTTTAGTAGGACGAAAATACTTGTATGATTTAAAACGAAAAACGTACGTACTATAAAACATTAGGTTGAAATTTTGTTGCATTGTGTTTTTTTATTTGATTAGAATAAAATTGGTGTAAAAGAAAAAATGGTTTCTGCATTGATGTTAATGAAATACTTTAGTTTCGTAAATTATGACTTTTTCATAGACATAGACTTATGTATGTCAAATATTTTGTAATAAAATTCTCTATAAGATGGGAAGGCTAACTTTTTGTCACCCACATAATTATTTTGAGATATAGGGCTTCAAAGTTGAAATTTGTTTGAAAAAATATGAAAAAATGCGATTTTCTTTCACCTATTTTCGACCATAACAGTAATATTACTGATACTATTCGCACATATTATACTTTAAAATTTTTCTCTAACTCTCATCTAAAACATACAAAAACTTGCCATTCATTGGCAGAAAATTAAAAATTGAAGTATGTACTCTCAACAGTGTCCTTTTTTGATTTTTGCCATCTACATGGAAAATTGGGGCTAATCGAAAAAAATCATTAGGATATTTAGATTCTACGAAGAATTTTACTATAGAAAATGTTATTGCCACTCGTTGTGGTGAAAGTTTTTGTAAATTTGTAGAGTAGTGTTATGTACCTGTACATATTTACTTATCTGTATAAGGGAGAGCAACACAGAATATTGACGATACATGTGCGATACTACATGTGGTTGGATGCAAGTTGTAATGTAAATAGCTGGTGCACAATTTCTTGTTTGCACTTGTGTCTCGTTGCTCAACATTCGCGTAAGTGTATATTGCATCTAGCCGCCATTTGTAACGAGCCTTTCCGGATGCTTTTTGTATATATGTTGTTGCCCTGATGTTTCTTAATGCCAACTATATGTAGCTCATCGAGAGCAAAATGTTTTATGAAGAGCATACCATGCGAAAGATCCGCTCATATAATCTAACAACTCTTTGTCATCCTCATCAATAAGGTTAGTTAGCGCCTGGTTATATTGGTATTCGGTGTTCGACGAACACAAAATATTTTCTCCCGTGCTCGGTCAAGGTGGTTACATTCAGCTCGTTGCAGAGTTGTTTTTTTGTCCAAATATACTCGTTTGCTTAATACTATTTTATATGTAAATTTTTATAAAATAACTTATTGCCACCCTAAATACTCGGCGTGCTCGGTGTACAATCAGTGTGGCCAACTTTTGTTTTTCAAAATTCGCTAAAATTAAGAATAAAACGCGTATTTTCTTAAAAAAAGAGTTAAATTTTTTTCCTTATAAAAGTGCGAGAAAACTCAACACATTTAAACTTTTTCACTAATACAGGCACATATCTGATACTTCTACTCAATGAAAATTTCTTTGATTTTTCGAAGATATTTAAAATTGAAAAAACGCACTGAGCGTTAAATCAATTTTTTTCCGCGTTTTAATTTTCAAAAAGCACTAAAATCAGCGGGAAAAGTGTTGATTTGGCCACACTGTGTACAATACACCGAGCATATCGTGTTCGGTGTGAGAGAGAGTACGGGCTCCCTCTTTGTGTTCGGTGCAACAACAATTTCATGGTGTTCGCCGAGCATACTCGCAATATAACCACAGCCTTAGTACACGTAAACTAGTGTTATGCCCGGTTTTCAATCAAATTTGCAAGCATGTTGGCAAATTTCATATGGGAAATTCTCTCTTTTTCTCTCTTTGATGGCAAATATGACATAGTGAAAACCAAGCATTAGAAGAGCAGAACCACCTCTACCATTGCCTTAGATAAGGTTCTAAGTTTCGGTGTTTCTGAGTCTATTTCGTCTTTGTAATAAAAATGCCCCCTGGTTTACGGTTTTGTTACCGTTTTGTAGATGTGATTTTTGTTGGTTTTTTTATATTTTCTTAATAAAGCCTTAAGATTCTGGCACATAGAGTCCATTGTGTACGTGAGAGCAAAATATACAACTGACATGAAGGAAGTGAAGGAGAGAGGAGAGAGGCGACACAATGCATAATTCGCCACCGGTATACAATCATACACATCATACACAAAGTTAATCAGCTGATATCTGCCACACTCACAACTCTCTCTCAACGTATGGCAAAGTTGAGAGTTGACCAAGTTCCTGCGTGAACCACACCACATACGATTTCATATATTTTGTAGTAGTTGTCAGTTGTTTACTTCGCTCTCACGTACATAACGGACTCTATGTACCGAAGCCTTTCGACACAATTGCGACGGGTGACGCTTAGAGTCGCTGTCAAAATTAAAACGCACTTATACCTTGCGTTTGCGTCCGACTGCGTTTGAATGCGACTGACAGCTAAATTGAACTACATGCTTTTATATGCAGTGAACTCTATCGCCTTCCGCATGCGCCGCATTGCCGCATTAAAAGGCAAAAAGTTGAGCAACTTTCAACTATGCAATGCGATGGCTTACATTTTGTTAGAAAGTTGTTTACATTTTATACGAAGAAAAACAATAATTGAAATAAAATCAAAAACAATTTTAACGTCAAAAGGAGAGAAACCAGCTTATGTCGCAGAAGAACGGATGAATTGGAGTTGCTTTTCATAGTGTGCGTAGATCGCAAATGCTGCAGTTGCCGAAGTCGCTCGCAAACACAAGTTATGGAGTTCCACCTTTAAAGACAATTGCGTCAGATGACGGACAATTATCCGATGGATAGTGAACATCCATTCGAGTAAATACAATTGCGACGGACGACGCTAACTACCCGTTGCCATTTTGTTTTTACAAGAAAATTATTTTTGAAGTGAAATCTTTTTGTTTGTTAGTACGTGCGATTACATTTTTAAAAGAAAATTAATACCAGAATTGGCAGACTACTGCGAAGAAAATATCTATAATGAATTCGATGTATAGCATATACATTACGGACAGCAGGATATGTAACCCTGTGTGTTTGGTCCGACGGTGAAAATATGAAATAAATCCCAGTCGAAGGAAATCCGATGGAAAAAACCCGCTCGCTGTAATTCTGTGTCATTCTATGTGATTCAGTACATTTTAATTTTGACAGCGGGAATCTCTCGGATAGTTTTCCATCGTTGAGGCGAGACAGGTCGGCGATGACAAGACAGGTTACAGAAATGTTCGATTGAAAGATACAGTTTGGGAACAAATTTGGAATACTTCATAACACCAAGACATTGATTCCGATAATATGAAAGAAAACTATGTATTCATGAGATTAATTTTGGAAAGAATAAGATATAAAGTACATAAATGGCGCATTTGTTCTTCTCTCACAGCTGTAAGAAAAAACGTATTTATTGTTGAATGTCAAGTAAATTTCACACATTGAATAATTTAATTAGTTAATGTTTATTTTGCAATAAAAATATATTTTTAGTTTAGAAAATACTTTTAAAGACCAAGTGTGTCACTACATATCAGAAATGGAAATTTGAAACCTTTTTTGAAATTTAGATTTATTTTTACTAAAACCAAGCTTACAGATTTTTGTTGTTTAGAGAGCTATAGTAAAATTTGATGGGCAACATATTTCTTGAACATATTAACCCTCTATCAACTCCCGTAATGGGTCAGAAAAGTAACGTTTTTCGGAAAAGACAAAAAAGACCCACAATTGTGGGCGCCAATGGGTTAATATGTTTGGGGAAAATATTGTACGGAAAATTTTACTATTGATACAAACAAGCTCTGATGCAAAACTAACAAGTTGTTTTATGGTTTATTATACTAAAACTGTTAGAAATGAGCATACTTTAAGGACCGCGTAAAAAAAAACTTTAGACGCAAGCTTTTAAAACGCCGACCAGAATCCACTGATTTTTGTCGAACAGTGTTATCCTACTTCTCATATTAATTTAGGTGCACGTACTTTTAAACAAAAAGATTCCGTTTTAAAAATAATTTTCTTGTGAACAGAAAATGACAGCTGATTACCCGTCACACAATTGTGTTTAAGGGGGTATTCTACCCGTGATGGTCCGAAAAAAATATTTTTTTTTTTATTTAATATTTTTGATTGGGGGCAATGTATGGTCCTGGAATCGCTGATTAACTGTAAGTTACATCATTTGTAAGTACCATGTTTGTAAATCTTTAAACTCGTTTTTCTCGAAACCATTTTTTTCGGGACGGTGGACACGATTCACAAAAAACCACTTGTCCAATTGACTTGAAGTTTTACAAGGCTACTAAGCAAATGTATAGGTATGGCCTTATCTAGGATTATGGCGAAAGCATTTTTTTAACTAATGTTTTTAATGCAAAATATAAATAACAGTGCAAAAAATCGTAATTTTTTTTTCAAACGTCTGATTTAAATTGAAGAAATTTTTTTCTTATTTCCCAGATGAGGCGATAGCAGGAAGTCTCACGATTACAAAATGGGTTACATATTGTGTTTCAGAATTTTTAAACCGAAGATATCATGTCCACCATGGAGCAAATATTTTCGGCAGGCTCAAGTTCGAGGCGTCGAATGAACCATTATTAACAAAGATATTTTTAACACTAAACACGAAAATTATTGTTCAAAACCTGTAGAAAACTTGCAAAAAACCTCGAATAAAAATATTGAAAAGCTTTTCATTTACAACGATTTGAAAACATCGATATTTCGCACCATCTTGGGTAGAGTACCCCCTTAAGGCTTAAATGTAAAAAAAAATACGTGGTACTTTTGCGAGTAGAAAGCTTAGTCGCACATGTCTGATTTGCTCGAAAACTTTCATATGAGGTTTTGAGAAAATAAAAATATATCTTCAAGTGATGCTGAAGCACAAAAACATTCTAGTGGAAATATTCTAAGCTAGTTTCGTGTTGTCTACGTTTGAAATCTCTAAATTAAATTCTAGTCACAGAGAAAAAAAGAAAGATTCAAAAATGGTCAAGTTTATTCCATTGTTCATTTCATGTATTTGATTTACTTAAATTTCTCATTACAAATTATAATAAATTATAGTAATAAAAAATTAATTTACTTCAATATAAACTTATGTTTATCTAACTTTATAAATTTGTTTCTATTGTGTTGTTCACTTAAGATATATTTACGCAGCAGCTTCAACCGGCGGCAGCAGCGTGCGGCGTCAGACAAAAGAAACAGCAACTAGAACATTCCAGAAACATTTTTTGAACAAACAAACACCTTTCATAAATGTCGCTGAGATATATTCGGTTGCTGTGGACTTTGTTGTTGCTGCTGGGGTCAATGTGTTTTTTTATTTTATTTTTTTTTTTTTGTTTGGATCTTGTTTTTCGTTTTGCTTTTATTAAATTAAAAACACAACGGGTATCGTTATCTAATGTATTAAAAAATTTGCATTCGTTTTCCATAGTTGTTTACGTTAGTTTCAAAATTTCTAGCATCAGTAAGCTTTTTTCTGTGAACGAAAGTAGCTGTCGTAACTAAACGCAAAAATTTAAAAAATTTTGTTTCATTGTTTTAAAAAACTATAATAAAAAATAAAATGAATAGTAAGTATTATTATTGAAAAAAGGACGAGAAACAAAGAATTAAAGGATGAGCTCCTCAACGTAGAAGTGAATATAAAATTGAAGATGTTAGAAATAGAAAAAAAAACTAAGGCAGCTAATGAACCTCATACTGATGATTCGTGTTCGTAAACTTCGTTAGATATTTCTTCATATTTTAGGGAAAGTAATACTAATTTTTAATATTGTGATACTGATTGGCTGTGTAATATTGGAAAATTTCCAGGGGTTATTTGAGGCTGAGTTTGATAGCAACCATTTAATTGTGACTCATTTTAATTTGATCTCAAACTCTACGAATTTATTTGTTAGGATTAAAAAGTAGCTGTCTATATTTAACTTTGACTTTTTCTCGGCATATTTATTTTTTAGAATAAAATTGTAAAAAATATTTAAAGTATTTCTTTTAATGCTCTTTTTAACCCCTTCACTGTTAGTGACCTTTACAGAGGATAAAAAAAATGTGGGTAGTAATAGTAGCATATAAAAAACCAAAATGCTTTACCCAATATGATATGAGTATCAATGGGTATTCTAAGGTTTTTTTTGAAACGCTGAATTTGAATCTATGGTCGAAATCAGAAAATTAAAAATGGCGGCTTCAAAATAGAAACCAAAAAAAATTTAATCTAGTACATTAAGGACGAGCGGGAACCAAAGTATATAGATCAAGAAAGTAACTTAAGAAAAAATTGTTTTTGAACCTGGCTTAGGAACAGCTCAGCGACAAGGTGTCATAAGGCACCACTAAGCATTACTGCCTAAGCTTTCTTGGGAGTTTTTGGGGTCGCTGAATCCGAATATTTGGTTCAAATTCAAGAACTCAAAATGACGCCTTCAAAATGGCGGCCAAAAAGTTTTTAAGTAAACGGGTCACTGGATCCAAATATTTGGCCAAAATTAAAGAATTCAAAATGGCGGCTTTATAATGGGAACCAAAAAATTTTGAAGTAAAAGGATTTGGCAGAGAATTTGTGCCCGGAGGGTTTTGGGGTCCCTGAATCGTCATATTGGGAAAAATTAAAAATTCAAAATGGAGGCTTCTAAAGTTTGGAAGAGATGCAATGTGTTTTAACGCCAAAAAAAAAAATTAAAATCCAAAAAAAAAAAAAAAAAAAATGGAGTCGTTACCGCCGAACGGGAAGTTCGTGTTTCTGACTGAGAATGACGTCAAAAACTCAAATAAGCATTTGCAGTTTGATTAGTTAAATTTAGACCGCCATTTTGAAAACGTCATTTTAAATTTTTACCAAAGACTCGGATTCAGCAACCGAAAAAAGCCCATGGGTAAACATTTAAAATTTTTTTTTGTCGCCATTTTAAGTTTTTTAACTTTGACAAAAGATTTAAATGAGGGGGGGGCAATTTTGATTTGCATATTCACGTTTACTGCCGACGCAATGATGTAACACATACACTATAAGCTACTTTGTGTAGTGTACGAAATATTGACGAACAATAGGCGTTTTTCTTTTTTAACTCAGAACACGGAGTAGAGCACGAGCACACCGAGCACGCTCTGACAACTCTGATTTAATTTTAAAACGCATAGAGCACGAACTGTCGGATGACAGCTATTTATAATCAAGTTTATTTTTCAATAAAGTTTTTTTCAGTCGTTTTGATTTTTTTTTGTGCAAAATGGATAAATTAATTATTTTTAGCCCTTGTTCGCCATTTCAAATAGCTGCAACACTGTCAAAATATTTTTTGCAATCGTGCTCTGTCTGCTCAGTCAATTAATTCTGAGCACGTCTGATCGCAAAAAGTAACACAATTACGTGTGCTCTGAGTGCTCAAAGTTAAAAAGAAACACGATTACGTTTTTTGACAACTCGTGCTCTGCTCAGAGCTAATAAAGAAAAACGTCTAATGGCATTCAGCCGAAGGGTGAGAGCAATTTCGTCAACGCAAATCATGTCAGCTAACATCAATGAGTACATGAGTAGAAACTTAGAAGATTTTTCAGTAACTTTGACAAGATGATGCCTCACAGATAGTAATATTGTCTTGCTCTTACAAAACTATTTCTAATTACACTTTCCATAAGAAAAAGCACGACAGCAATTCATTTACAGTGTAATTAACAGCAGAGCGCTTTCGTTTTCTTATGCTTGGTTTTCACTATGTCATATTCCCTGTCAAAAAAAGAGAAAGAGAGAATTTCCTATATAAAATTTGCCAACATGTGGCATTAGAAACCATTGAAAACCAGGCATTAGAAACACACACGAGTATGCATGATTATGTATTGGTTTGCCCGACACTGATTTACCCAGTGAGCAAAATCTCCGTAAACGATATCGTTTACGAGAATTTAGCGAAACTTTTGCGGATAAAACTAATGCGATCGGATCCGAAAACGATACGAATACGTAACGCAAAAGATAGCTAGCGAGAGTTATGCGAGCTTTTTTTATGAGCCAGAGAAACCGTTTGTTGTCTCCTCTTCTTATTAATTCTTCATTGTCAGATTCAAGCTTCCAATCTTATCGTTTGCATGCATGTTTATGAACATTAAGGTATGCATGCACAGACGCGACTTTTTCACAGCAATGCTGCAGCGTTTTCGGCGCTTCAAAATCTCTTACTTTGAAACCGCTACCTCGCACTGGCGCGATTTTGTTGCTCTGAAGTCGCAGCAGCTGTTTTACTTTTTGTTTTATTTTTTCTGCGCAAAAAAATTAAAAAAAATTCACTTTTTGCTATAAAATAAAATAAAATGTGATGTCTCTGCATATTTTCTATTAACTTTTCCCTATCGAACATTATTCAATAATTTTTTTTGTTAAAAAACTTTCTTATCACAAAAGAAATAAAAAAAAGATGAAGAAGAAAAAAAAAACATCGCAGTAAAAACGCGATGAGCTGCGTCTTCAGTGCGACAGAACAAAAAATGGTTATGTTCGAAAAACGCTCTGCGACAGTAAAATAATGTGTTGCGTTTTTACAACTTCTGTTGCTGCGACAAAGTCGCGTCTGTGCCTTCATACCTTTAAGCGAATGATTTTGCGACTCTCGACATTTTATTGTGTTGTCTCTCTTGCCTATTATTGGTTATTTGTCATATTTATGCTCGCAAAATTATGTTCTTCGTCCACTGGGTAGATTCATATCATGTTTCTTCAGAAATTTTATTTTTCACCACATTTTCGAAACGAAAACTTTTTTTTCACTACATTGTTAAGGGGTTAAATCACACTTTTGCATAGTTTAGTTAATTTGCCACGTTTTATTTTCCTCGCCTCATACTAAAATATAATTTTTTTTTATTTTAAATAGAACTAGCAGCTGTATGCTTCGTTCTCTTCCTTGCTGCTTTCTTTGTATGCGGCGAGACGAAGCCTGGCGTAAGTGAAATAGCACAAACCACTGGTAAGATTCAATAGAAGTCAAGTTAAAAGAAATTTGTAAAGTATATGTCTTTTATAGCCGATAAAACCGGAGAAGCTTATGATGCTACTAAGAAGGGTATCGTAAATGCTGCCGAAGCTACAGCTGATAAAACCGGAGAGGCTTATGATGCTACCAAAAAGGGTATCGTAAATGCTGCCGAAGCTACAGCCGATAAAACCGGAGAGGCTTATGATGCTACCAAGAAGGGTATCGTAAATGCTGCCGAAGCTACAGGAGAAGTAAGTAATTCAAAATAATAAAGTTTAGAGATAGTTTTTTAGTAGAATGATCTTAATTTTGTCATTTCTACCCGAAAAAATAATATATTTTTTATTGTATTTAAGTAATTTTGTTTTCTCTTTTTTTTTGTTTCAAGGCTATTAGCAATGCTTATGATAAAACTAAGAAGGCTATTTCCGGCTTGATCGACTAAAAAATGAAAAAGTTTTGCCACTGCCAATATCAACGCAAAAACAAATGGAAAAGCAAAAAAGCGAGCGTAAAATTAAAAATATATATGTAAAAACAAAATTTTTTTAAAAATCAAACAAAAAATCACAATTAAATTTTATTCAAAACAAAAAATCAGTTAAAATTAATTAAAACAAGTTTTAAGTTTTATTAAACTACAAAGAAAAACCGAATTGAAATCAAAGTAACGAATGATAGTTTTGTGGTCGTAGAGTTGAAATTTTTTCCAAAAACAAAAAAAAAAACTTTGTTTTGGGCGTGGCATATTTACGCACATTAGCAATTTGTAAAATAGAGCAAATAAAAAAAAAAAAAACGCTAAAAAACAAATGTCCATTACTAAGAAAAATATATTCAAAAAAAGATTAAATAAAAATTAAAATAAATAAAAAATATTTAAAATATTTATTGAAAAACTATTTTTGCTTTGAGTTAATAAAATAGCATTAAAAAAAAACTCAAGACTACATCATAATGTAAGAAAAAAATCTGCTCAGAAAAATAACACAAATCGTCTTAAGACAGCTTGTAATTTTCTTCAATTAAGAACTAACTACTACAACCAATCGTCGGTTAAAGTTCGGATTAGTGCTTAGCCAGACGGAGAAGAAAACGGCCCTTAAACTTTTGTTACAGTGCACTATGGGGAAATTGATCACTTTTTCTGGCCAAAATCTCAAAATTTAAATCTTCAAAAGAGCAATGCCTTTAACCTTTCTGTAAAGTAGACAGCCCAAACCCAACGGACAAGTACTAGTTTTGTTTATAAAACATCACTCCGCTAAATAGCAGGCATATGAAATTAAGATTTTTATGGAAATAAATTTTTTAAAAACAAATAAATAAGTGTGCCTGCAAGAAAAAAAAAAAAAAATTAATATTTCAATATATTCGTGCATAAAAAAATTAAAAAAAAAGAGGATGATACTACAAATTATTGATCTTGATACCCGTTTACCCGGGTTATGCCCGTATACCCACGGGTTTCGGGTATTACCCGGGTACTATTATTACGGGTAACCGCGAATTTCCGGGTACCCGCAAGTTTTTGGGCACCCGTTGCCAATAGATTGAATTGACTGAAAAAAGCTTATAAAATTGACAGACTACAAAATCTACTATTTGTTGTATCGCGTAAACGCCTGAACGGAATCCGAAAACAGTAGTAAGTAGTTATAGACAAAGTAGTAGTAAGGTAGTGCCATATTTCATTCAGTTTATATAGCTAGCATATTTAAAAAATAATTGTATGTAGAAGGCAAGCAATTTTCGGGTACCCGAAATCAGGAGTTACCCTCAAATTTTCGGGTACCCGTTAACCGGAATGACCGGGTACCCGTGAGATCGGGTAATACCCGCATTTTCGGGTACCCGGGCATTTGCATGTGCTCGACGGGTATCAAGAGCACTACTACAAATGTTAAGAAAACTAAATTTCTGAAAAAATGCTAAATATTTGCATCGTGTTAGCAATAAGCTCAGTTTTTTTGCAATTACCTTACTTACGTTCATCACTTTTTTTCAGTAAACTATGGGCAGGCCGCACCACTTTGCACCACACGCGATATATTTTTTTTGATTAAGCAATTAATTTTACATATAAGTAAACTACATTTTTCTAGACAAGCACCATATAAAAAATAAAAAATTATTTGAAATATGGCATTCGAAAATGATTAAAAAAAGGCGAAAGATTTCGTTCCTGTACTGCTATTTGCTAGAAAATATTAATCTAAGTAGCATTACAAAAAAGCAAGAGACGACATTATTTAAGAATGTCCAAGATATTGAGAAAAAAAGGAAAAATATCCATAGATGCTTGCTAAATTTAATATTAAATATAATGTTTGGCTAGCTGGAACAACAGTTCCTGAAATAATAAACTATTCACCAGAATCAAAACTTTGACGTCCAGGACATGCAACCGGATCGTCGGAGTCGGACCGTGGGAAAAGAGAGATATGTGTGAGACGTGTGCAAGCAAACTCATAATGAATGTAATTTATTGATTATTGCAGATAATGTGTCAGCTTATAAACAAGGTATTAAAGATTTAGCAATTGTTCTGAAGAATTGTATTCAGTACCCAAACCGAGCTTCTAAAATTAGAAAACTACTGTTCACGAAAGACAAATTACCGACACTGCTTCTTCTTAATGAGGTCGTAGCATCCTTTTTGGATAACAATTTCACAAAGCAGCTGTATTAGGAGTCGCAATAAAATGAATATCTTAATACTTTGCAGAGTTCGCTATTTTTTTTAAGGATCCTTAGAGGTGCCGAGGAGCGGAAAATAGTAATTTTTAAATACTTGATTCTTCCTATAGCGCTATTTTTTCAATATCTCAGTAGAACTAGTCGACACGAAAAAATAAATAACATTTTCGGAATCTACGCAAAATTTCCTTTTTCACACGGCAAGTTTTGTTGTCGGCAAGTTTCCAATTCTCTTTTGAACTTGCAACTTGCTTTTCCACAAAGCAAGATTTATTGAGCAATTCTGCTTTTACTTTGTCTGTCATTCGTGTTGTGAATAAAAAATAAATAAATGAAAAGTGAAATCAGCTTCTTCAATAAAAATAGATTAGTAGAAGAAAAGTGAAATTTTAAATGAAAACTGTTTATTTTTTCCAATAAGAAACCAAAATTAATGCGCATCTAACTTAAAATGTCAAATAAGAATAAAGAGAAATATCAAAGAGCGAACAGCACAAAAGAAAACTTGCCCGTACGAGCAAATCTGTACACGTCTCCTTTCGTTTTTCCTCTCTTGCGTACAAACTCGATTTGCCTACAAGAAAACTTGCCATGTGAAAAAGGTGACTAAGGGTGTGGTTATATTGGGAGTATGCTCGGCGAACACCATGAAATTGTTGTTGCACCTAACATAAAGAAAGAGTCTTTGCTCACTCTCACACCAAACACGATATGCTCGGTGTATTGTACACCGAGCACGCCAAGTATTCAGGGTGGCAATGAGTTATTTTTCAAAACAGTATTATTACATACAAAAAAGTATTAAACAAAAGAGTATATTTTAACAAAAACCAACTCTACAACCAGCTGAATGTAACCACCTCGACCGAGCTCGGGATAAAATATTTTGTGTTCGTCGAACACCGAGCACCAATATAACCAGGCACTTAGCCAAACAAGCAATAGATGCTGGTATCAATAAAGCGACTGCAAAATTTCGATGTACTAAATGAACGGAACCCTGTGTTATCAGCTGAATTGCTGACATGCTGAAAGCGCAATGTTCGTTTTGGCGCCAGTTTTGAACGTTCTCGTTATATATAAAAAAATATATGTAGTGCAAATGAACGTGCAGGGTTTTCCGTTTGGAGCCATAATTTTGAGTTATCGCGATTTTTCATGTCTCAACGTTGCGGCTGTTATGTTTTAACATTTGAGTATTGAAACTATACAATTACAGAAAATGGAACGATATACACTTGAAGAGCGCGGTTAGAAATAATAAAAACTGATTACAAAAACGGTGAAAATTTCGTTGAAGCGATTCGTGAAGTTCGTACCGAAATTGGTCATTATGAGGCGCCTGCTTGGTCAATACCCATAAGTTTAATTAACAAATTCGAGCAGCTTGGTCAAATTAGTGATGTAAAGACTCCAGCTGTATTACGTTCAGCAAGGTCAACTGAAAATATAGCTGCAAGTGTAGCAGAAACCCCTGGTATATCCATTCCAACACATTCACAGGAATGGACTGCGTTATCGAACGATGTTGACTGACTCTTTTTTTTGGCCTGAAGTATTATTGGTTGCTTTGGATGTGAATGAACAGTATGGCGCTATTCTACTGTTGCAAATAAAGCTCGTCATACAAATCGTGAGACAATTATTGCGAGAAAAATTTGAAGTAAAGAAATAAAAATGAAGACTTCAAAACTCTGTCAATCAACCATTCCATGAAAAACGCACCACTGCTGCAATTTCGGGAAAATTCCTTAAATTAGCCCAGATTTCCCTTCCTTTGTAAAAGAGATTCCATTTTTTGAGTAGAATTTAGCTTCTTCATTGAAGCAGTGACGCCCAGGGACACTCAAACTAATTGCCTATAACTCCAGAAGGCTATGATGTCGTATGAATTTATTTTTTTTTTTTTTTGGGGTTTTCAGCAATTAAATCTAAAGAATACTAAAATATTAAAATGTATGTAAACAACCTTATTGTAACTTTATTATAATTCATTGCAATACACATAAAAGATATAAATACTTTAAACATATTTTATAAATCTGAAAATATTTAAATTGTTTTTAAGTATTTTTTTCATATTTAAGTAGGTACTAATTTTTTGTTTTTGCCGAATTACTACAAAATTTGCTCTTTTCGTAAACTTAAAAAAAAACTTTTATGACCTTGTTTGTTGAGAAGTTTTAACGGTACTTGCTTCGCTAAATGCTTTATTTAACCAACAAACTTAAACAATGGTTGGAGGAATAGAGAAAAAAAAAACACCAACAGCGAAGCACTCAACGGAAGTCCCATAGGAAACGAAGCGAATGAAAAAAGTTATCACAAAGAAGTGAAGCACTTGATGAAGTAAAATTGAAAAATTACTTTGAAGTATTACCTACCTAACTTTAAAATTTGAGTTGATATGCAAAAAATTGTAAGAGAACGTCAGCGGGAGCAGAAATGTGGTCAAGACGGAAACGTAAGATGAAACATTAAAGTGGGATTAGGAAAGATAACAGCTAAAGAAGCCAAATACTTATGTAATAGTTTTGTTAGTTGGAATATTTGGAACAGTAAAAGATGTAAGCTAGAATGCCGAACTCAGACCTGAATTTAAATTTATTGTACTACATTATGTATTTTCTGTTGCTGCCCTGCAAATCTATTAAAAAAGCAGATTTACTTGTCTCCAAACACGCCAAATATTCGACAGTAAGCGAGTCAAATACTAAGAAAGAAATATGTTGTCTCTTTACATGTTTTTTTTTGCAAACCGCAGGCATCACTGAAGGTACCATGTGATAAGTGCCCTATATATAATCGCACCAGTAGCCGCCAAGCGTCTCTATGGAGTGGCAACAGAAGGTTTGCTTGAAACTTCGGTTTGCATGTCCACAGGTTCTTCAGTTCTTAGTATTTTACCTGGATCAGGGCTATCCAAAGCGCGGTCCACGGACCGCATAATCATAAGTATTTCTCTCGTTTTTTTTTTTTTTTGTAAACTGAAAGTATTTGTTTTTGCGGCCCTCCTGCCTATTAAGTAATTTGTTTTGGCTCAAGAACGTAACTGGCTTGGACAGCACTGGCCTGTGTGATTGCAAAAACTTCAGCTTGGCTTAATTCATTTTGGCCCTGCACTAGATGCCATGGCCCAATTTTGAAAACTTTTAAAACACAATTCACAAGTCATCTCAGTGGCCTGGTGAATGAGCGCTAGACTGGAGTCCCAACTGCCTAAGGTTCGATTCTAATACAATGTCCACATGTCTCCAATAAAAAATGTCAGTACTCAAAAAATGAGCCACCTGAATTATTCAACCCACGATTCAAATGTGGTTTTATATCGTGTAATATAATTGACAAAGATCCAAGATTTACTTGCATTGCTGAAGATGTTGTTGCATTGCTGGGTGTGCGCGCGATAGATCGCGCTGCTGTGCGTAGGCTACCGTGTAGTGAACAAATATGATCGCACTGTTGTAGCGCTAGTAGCGTAGTGTCTTGTCCGGTAGACCAAGTTGGCTTGTTGTCACTCTGACGATAAGCGGCAACCAGCGCACTTTTTTAATGGTTACAAGCCTTTGACTTTTCCCTTACTATAGAACAAATCGGTTTGGTGTTCCCCCAACGATACGCAGCAAGCAGCACACATCTTCACTGGCTACAAGACCTGGACTTTTCCTTCTGTCTTTATTTCGTTCGACACGTTAGGTCTCCCTATTTTTATTGCCTTACTATTTTGTCTGTTGTTTCCACTGTACTTAGTGTACTTACCAGTTTCAAGTCTTATTCCGAGGATGATCGTTGCTGCGTTTCCCCTTTTATACACAACAGCGAGCTTTTTCCCATTATTCTAGTGTACCTAGTGGACCTTATCAGACTAGGGAGAAAAGTAGATAAATGTCTTAAAGTTTTAAGAAAAATTTTTGTTTCCGAGTTTTTTTAATCTTAACTTAAAAAAATGGCCGAAAATGACAAAAAATATTCACAGAACACTCAATTTAAATTTTTTCAAATAAATATTATGCAATGTGGATTCCAATACATTTTTTATCGTGAAAGACATATATTGGCATATATTCCCTAAAATCGTGTAGTCACAGCATTGAAAGAGATCTTCCAAGTCGGGGTGCTCTGAGCAATAATGGGTTAAAAGATTAATTATATTTTAAGATTAAGAACTTCGAAGCTGATTCAATAATTCTGCCCTGCATGGGTTCGGTAAACAATATTGTTCATAGTGTTTGCGAATGAATTTTTCATGCTGAACACGAATCTGAGGTCAAAAACTTCCCATTACGTCACGTTTTAGAATAAATGGGGTTGAAACCCCTGAAAATACCGTTTTTGACCATGACGTGCTACAAATTTTGTAAGATTTCAATTCAAATTTATTTTTCAAATTTTTTTTATATTTGACTTTTTGGAAAGAAACCGATTGAAGTAAAAAATATTTTAAAATCGTTCAATTGATTTTATTTTGACTTTTTTTTTCCATCCACTGGCAATCAATATCAAAAATTAGAAAAAAGTTTTCACATTTCGGGGGGAGGAGGTCAGAAACCCCAAAACCTTCATCCTAAATACGTCCTTGCAAACACAAGTAAATATTATGAAATTTAAATGCATATTACCTTGACTGATTAATGAATTGAAATCAAGAGACACATCACCCAATCCTCCATACACTTTACATTCCAAAATCCGCCGTGCAAGCACAAGGGAATATCTATTTTTTTAAACTGCCGCCAGAAAGCCTCATTATGGATTCCTCTAAAGCAATTGATACTTTAACGATACAAACTAAAAGCTTATGGATATGCCCTTGTGCCTGTATGTCGGATGTTAGAATTTAAAGTGCATGGAGAGTTTGGGTTTGTGAGATTGGCGGGTATGTCTCTTAATTTGGGGTGTAACCTTCTAATTGAGGTTAACATGAGTTTACTTGCCAATGCTTCGAACCCGAACCTTCTAAACCCCTCCTACCCTCCCCCCGCCACCTCCTTCCGGAAAACCCGCCACTGAATAATTCCATACAAAAGTTGAAAACGGAGGGCCTAACAAAATAATTATTAAAATTCTAACAGGTGATGAAGTTTGGTTCTGAAAATATGACTTAGAAACCAAACAGCAGTCCATGGTATGGTGCAAAAAATATGCTAAAAAGTTTCAAATTTTATTCGTCCTTTTTTTTTGTTTTTTTAACCAACTTAATCCCTTCGTATATACCATTATTTTGGGCTTTGAATTCTTACTTTACATTACTGCACGCAAAAATTACAATTTATATGAAATTTTGGGTGAGTTCAGAGATTAAACTGTATACAATTTTTCCGATTTCGTGATTTTGGTATGTGGGATCTAAAAAAATCCTGTAGAATTTTCGGCATATTGATTGAATTCCTGTTAAGTGCAAGATATCAATGTTGCCCATATTCAACCTTGCCATCATGAAATAAGTGCTGACAAAAAACCTAGCATACTTTCAGGCATAAATGTTTATGCAAAATAATGTAAAAAAGCACACACTTTCATAATAAAGAAAAAAATCAACAATGGAAAAGGAAATATTATTGTTTCTAGTACATGATATCAAGAGGTTTTCTTTTTCAAACATACTCGCGTATAATTAGAAAACCATTTGCTTTTATCTAAAATTAAAATCGTTATTCGATATTTTCGTTTACGATCTTTTTTGTTGAGTGTGTGTGTGTGTGTGTGGAGACCTTCTATCCCTTGCAAAGTCATAATTCGTATCGATTTCATTCTTTTAACTGCGTTCCGTTTTTTCTTTCCTATTCTACCTTCACTTCCTCCCGAAATATGAAAAGTTTTTAAGTGAGCGTAAAGTTTCTTTCGCAATTTTTTTCCTATTACTATTTTTGTTTGTTTGTTTTCTTTCCTTTTTTACAGTAGGAATTTATGTGAAGTGATGAAGCGGGGTATGAAGAATGCCATGAATACCATGAATGCAGCGAGCGCTAGGACATTAAATCATAAAAAAGGAATTGAAACGTCCTCAATTTCCTGTTGCGCTGCTGCTTTATTGATGATGTTGCATGCCATACTTAGGTTATTTTTGTTGTTGTTCTGCTGCTTCTACAACTGCTACTATCTACTAACAATAGCCGTTGAATATTAGCAGCATAGAAATGAGAAGTGAGAATTATTTGCTTTGTGCAAAGAAAAGAGAAAAGGAACAAGGGACGCAAGTGCGAAGTGCAATTTGTTCAAGTCAATAAATTCTTAAATTGTCTTTGCTTTTTTTTTAATGTGAAAAACGTGTTTTTTTAAAGATCTTCTTTTAACGATATTTTGTTTTGTTTAACTTATGGAATGGTTTTTTAGCTCACCTTCCCCAATTATGAATTGACCTGCAATTTAATTAAAATCTTGTTCAAAACTGTATATTTTGAATTTTATTATATTTATTCGACATGACATAGGCCTGTGCAGATATGAATGGTTTTTAGAAAGCTCAAACGAATTCTATGTGTAGTAAGAGTAATAAGCACAGGTTCTTGCTTAAATTTTTTTAATTTTTTTGGGTTTGAAAACTTCTGATTTTACTTAATCCAGTAAAAATTGTTATTATTCTCTTCTTCAGGAAAAGGAAAATTAATGGTGTTTTTTTTTTATCAGTAGTCAGCTTTCCAATAAAGTGAAGTATCTTGTAGTTATTCTTGATAACAAGCTTCTGTGGCTTTCTTAGATTATTATGTTTTTAATAATGTTTTCATTCTGGCTCTGGGTAAAGCTCAATGGTTCAATAAAGCTTTAACTAGGCTCATCATCATAAGTATATGCATCTGTTGTCTGGTGTAGCTAACTTAAAGCTGACTGAAACTTAGGCCCAAAGAACTGTGGCCATTTGTTCAGTGCGAGCATTTTCTGACGACATCTGACCTATTCTTAAAAGCGTTACTCATCTAACCATCACTTGACGTTTTCGTCAGGCAGTCAAAGTTCCATGCTCGTTCAGACGAAATAGGCATTAGTAAAATATTTACTGGGATATTGATAACCATTACAGGATACCGAACGAATGGTTGATTCAATTCGTTCATTACGATTAATTTTTATACGATTTTAGTTTCTTCACTATCTAAATTCTTTTGGATTACAAATAAAATTCGTTGGTTCGTGATTAAATTTAAATAGATTAGTTCGCGAACCAAAATTTCGACTCACAAGGTTTTACTTGTTTTAAATCTGTAGTGGACTTAAATAAAATGAGATGGATCCAAATTTAATTTAAGAATTTCAAGAAAATATGTTCCTGGATATTTTCTCAGTTTTAGAAGGCATCATTCTTAACCGGAATATGCAAAAACATCCTCTGCTATCTATCGCTCTCAGGAAATAATTTAATTTGAAAATAGGTCTGAAGGCGATTTTTTCGACAAAAATTGGTATTAAACTTTTTTCTGTTAACCCTAAAAGTATGCAATCATGCTGAAAAATGAAAATAAGTGGAAAAAATCAAAAGTGACATACTTTAATATCACTTTTATTTCGACTTGAAAGGATGCTACTAAAAATTGTTTAACTTTCTGAAAAGTCCAATATCAACATAACTAAATAAAATAAATTCCTTGAAGATCAAACCGCTGATTCTTCCATTATAGGTTGTCAAATATAACGAAACTTTAAGCTTAGTTTGTGGCGGAAGGCTGGTTAAAATGGACTTCAGGATTGAGTCCATTTAATAGCACCCGAAATTTTATTAAAATCAGAGCGCTCCTTCTAATTTTGTTTCGTGCGGTAAAAATAAGTTGTTAAGATCGACAAAATACTCTCTCCTACTATGAAGGTATATGGATGTAAACTGTAGGCTGATGCGTTGAAAGCAGAATACCAAAGGGAAATCCGTTGTCGGTAGCCTCATTATACCGTACAGTGTCTGAGGCTGCTCAAGATCAAAAGAGACTGTGGGAGCTGAAGAAGGCAAATATCACCACGATGACAACAACACGAGAAGTTAAGCTGGATACACTACGACAGTGTCAGGAACTGTGGAACGCTGATACTCGCAGAAGCTGGACAGACGAGCTCATTATAGAACTGGACAGCTTAGCAGATAGACTGTATATAGGTACAGCGATCAGCGGTCAATAAAATGACACAGAGCACGAATTCTTTTAGTGCACGAGGTAGCAATCACAACAAGGTGGCCATACTTTGGAAAACGTGGTTGATACAATCACAGTAGATAGTTTAATTGAGGCTATGATCAATAGCAAAGAAAACTGGTGCTACGTGGCATGATACGTTGAAAACGTGCTGCGAAAAAAAGAAGCGGGACCTGGAAGCAGGTATTACAATGATAGTTCAGTAAAGTTGCAACTAGAATCCACCATGAAGTAAAACGAAAGATGTAAGTCCTGTTAAAACGAGGAGTGGTGCAACCCCCACATAGCAAAGCTGTGACGGTAGTTAAATGATATAAAAACATCAGAAAGCCAGTACAAACGATGAAGAAATGGAAGCATTCTTTGGAATAAACTTGGTAATGGGATGCAAAAAGCTACCAACTTTGAAACGCTGTGTTTTAATGACATTTTTTTTGCAACTTTACAGTTTCGAAATGAATTCTTCTAATTTCACCAAAAATAACTTCAAAAAGTGGAAAAAAAAAATTGTTAAAATGCCAGCACAGTTCTTACGATCCTTAAAGGGTTAGAGCAGCATACCACTTTGGCCTAGAAATTATCTTTAGTTGTTGATCTCTAACAAGAAAACCTAAGTCACAAGAATAAACAATGTCAGTACTGTTCACATCAAAGGCCAGCCTGTTTAACGCATGGGCAAATTATGATCACAGTGTGTGGAGTTGATGAGGATGTCAGCAATAGATTTAATAAAGCCAGAGTTCCGTTTGGACGATTATAGTAAGTAAATCTGAATATTCAACGTATGTGTAAAGAAAAATACACAGAGAACAACAAGAATTCATTATCAAGTACCAGCAGATCATATGCATAGTATTGTGAAATCTTGTAAGTGAAGAATCAATAACACCTCAGTTAAAGGCGAATAGTATATATTCTAAGAAAGCTAGTAGACAGCAACACGAGAATGGTGCTTGATAGGCGATCAAAGAAAATATAGAGACGTTTCATGCATCATGAATCAACTAAACATACAATGTGGCGAAACGTAAAATCCCCAAAGTAAAGTTTTGGTAATCTTGCCCCTAATGAGAAAGTCTCTCTCCTGTCACTTGATTGTAGAACGACATTTGTAGGCTGTGTCTCTTAGACTTCATCGTATGTTGTTTGTTAATCGTGATCCTGTTTGTGTTGGGTGGAGAACTTGAGCAAATTTTTTAAATCATTGCAACCCAACATCAATATACTAATAAACTGAAAGATCGAATAAAAAATTAAAATTAAATTCAATTTGAGTTACATTTTATTCCGCATCAATGCATATTTACATGAGCAGGCATTACCCTTCAAATGCCTCAATCAAATAAGTTTTTAACGTATCTTCCATCAGATTTCATTTCTCTACTCCGCATATAAGTAAAATAAATTAGCAACTTTATTTATACTACGTATAAAAAAAAAAAAATCTGTTCATGCTAAATACTTAAAAATAGGTTTTAAATTAATAATCTTGCATTGAAATCGCACGACACGCACACACACACACACCCACCTATACAACTAAAACTAATAAAAACAGCAGCAACAAAAACATAACACGAGCTTTAAGTAAAAAAAAAAAAAAACTTGTTCAAAAATAACACAAATTATATACACACACGTGATCACGCACCTAAAAACATACGCGCGCACCTACACATACATAAACATTTAAACTTTCATACGTAACTACCTTAATCTTGTGTTATGCTAGTGAAAACGTTATCCTAATAAAGGCAACAACAAAAACAACAACAATGTAGTTATTAAATAGAAAGAAACATTCAACTTAAAAAAGTTTCACTCCCACATGAGTATATAAAAACAAAAAATTATTTTCAAAAATAAAAAATTCACTTTAAAATTAAGGCCCTTATTATGAACTGCGTTCGATCATCGACTGTAGTCGAATGCCCTGATCGATCGAACTTGAGTTTGGTATTATGACGTGCTTTCGACAGAGAAAAACGCTTTTGTGAATTTCGCTCATTTTGACTTGCTCACGGTAGTATATTTCTATCAGCTGATCGTCATTTTGAAAAATAAATACGATTAGAAACGAAGTGGAAAAAATAAAAACAAAATAGTTGACTATAAAGGGGTTAGGGTCAAAGATTCATCGGAAGAGGATGAGAGGTTGATGGCAATGGCCAGAAGTAGAAAACGATTAAGTGCAGCCTTTCGAAGAAGCTTTGCCATCTGTAAAATTTGTATACAGATCCTACAGAACTTGCGACTGTCCAAGGAAACGTTTGCGCATTTGATGACCATTACAGATGAACTGCTGAAGCAATGCACATGAGCAAGATCAATCCCAAACATATGAATTCCCAATATTCTTTGCAATCAAAGAATTTTCTAACCGCAATTTGTTGCTCACCACTTTAGACCTGTATAAAATTTATTAAAACCGTTTAAAATTAGTTTTTAGTCCTCAAAAAGCTAAAAAAAAATTGCAAAATACTTACATTTTTAACGAAAGCAAAATTGTGTTCGACAAAAAATTCGATGAGCAACGAAAATTTCGGCAGGGTTGCACTGCTCATAATAAGAATTTTACATTCGATATTCGATCTTCGATAACCAGCGAAGATCGAACGTCGAAAGCAGTTCATAACAAAGGCCTAAGTGTAAAGAGTTTTTGCGTTTGGTTTTTTCAATATTTTATATATTGCATTTACGAAGTTCTTATAATCTCAAAGCCCGAAAAGCTATATTGACTCCATTGTAATTTGCATCTAACTACTAACTATACAAGGTAATTCAAAACTGCTTACAGATTTTTTACCGCATATTTCTTAGCTTAAGTTAAAATTGTATGATGAGATGAATAGAAAGCAGTTGTGATCAGCGACCCTAATTTACTGTTGGAAAATCTCGCGCATAAAACAAAAGTAGAAAATTTGGTGCACCGTGTAATCATTGTAATATGTTTGTAAAATGAAACCCCTCCTCCCCCTATTGGTTCCACTAGTGATTGAATTTAATTTCTTATATTTAAACATCAGCTTCATAACAATTAATTAAGAATATTTCCTCTCCACCCATTATACTCCATGAGAACAGTGGCAGTTCTAGGATTTGGGTTTGGGGAGAGAGTTGATTTTACTTAATTAAAACATATATATCAGACTCAATATCACCAAAATCCGGACCCAGACCAAAATCTAGTACAAAAATTTTATCAATGTTCACACCAAAAAATGCAGACCAAAAATTAAAAGAACCAAATGTGAACACTTTCTTTTTGATATTAATTGCCAGCGGATGGGGATTTTTAAATAATGTTTACTTCTATCGGGTTCTTTCTAAAAAAACCAAATATACAAAAAACTAATTTGAAATCTCAGTTACACTACGCGACCAAATCCGATCTGTTTTTGATTTAAAGTTTCGTTCTGAAACAGTTTGAAAAGTTTAAAAATTAATAAAAAATAGAAAAAGTTATCGGATTCTTGTAAAATTAGACTTATTTGTAAGGTAATAAAACACAATATTTTATTATGTAGTATATTTGGAATTTTTCTACCAACAGATGGCTCTTTTCAGGGCCGTAGTTAGGATTTTTTTCGAGGGGGAGGGGGTTTTCATTCGACGAAAATATTCATATAAAATTTTTATGAAACTGATGTTTAAATACGATGATGCATTTGATGGACCCTATCAGACTAGGGAGAAAAGTGGATGTCTTAAAGCTTTAGGAAAAATTTTTCTTTCCAAATTTTCTTAATCTTAACCTAAAAAAATGGCCAAAAATGACAAAAAAAAATCACAGAATAATCAATTTAAATTTTTTCAAATAAATATTATTCAATGTGGATTCCAATACATTTTTTATTGTGAAATACATAATTTCGATAACTCATTGACTTGCCATTACTGATAATGAACCTAACCTCAAAAAAATGATCAAAAATGCCAAAAATAGTCCGCGACTTATTTTATTCAAATGATTATCAGTGGGAATTTGGGCCATTACCAATGATGGGAAGCCCGGATGAGGTTGGCATATATTCCCTAAATTCGTGCAGTCACAGCATTGAAATCTTCCGAGTCGGGTGCTCTGAGCAATAATGGGTTAAAGAATTAATTAAATTTTAAGATTAAGAGCTTTGAAGCTTATTCAATAACACTGTCCTGCATGGGTTGGATGAACAATATTGTTCCTAGTGTTTGCGAATGAATTTTTCATGCTGAACACGAATCTGAGGTCAAAAACTTCCCATTACGTCACTTTTTTAAAAAATAGGGTTGAAACCCTTGAAAATACCGTTTTTGGCCATGTAGCACAACTTCGTACGATTTCAATTCAAATTTATTTTTAAAATTTTTTCTTTTATTTGACTTTTTAGAAAGAAACCGATTAAAAAATATTTCAAAAGCGTTCAATAGATTTTATTTTGGCTTTTTTTCCATCCACTGGCAATCAATATTAGGAAAAAGTTTTCACATTTCGGGGCGGGACGGGGGGGGGGGGTCAGGACCCCTAAATACGGCCTTGGCTCTTTCACCTTAAACTCGTCCGTCAAATTTGATACGCCATTTTGAATTTTTAAAATCTGACCGCAGATTTGCAACCAGCGGCCCTTAAAACACTTCGAACCATTGCACTTTTCATTTTGTCTGGCCGTGGGTGTAAGTAAGAAAAAGTGTTATTGGATTATTTAGGGAATATATGTCAACCTGGTCCGGATTCCTCATCATTTAAAATGGCCCAAATGCTATTATTTAAAAATTATACCCGGGTACAAGAAAAAAAAGCAGAGACGGGACCAGTGTACTTAGAGTAATAGGGGATCGCTGAGTCCGAATCCGCCTAAAATAGTAACCCGAAGAAAGTAACTTGAGAAAAAAATTGTTTTTGAACCTGGCTCAGGAATGGCTCAGCGACAAGGTGCCATATGGCACCACTAGGCATTACTGGGTTAAGCTAACAACGAGATAAAAGTGAACGATGATAACGAGGATGAAACCAATTACGAAAAAATTAATTAATAAAAAAAAAAAAATTAAAAAAAAAATTTGTAAGGTTAAATAAAATTAAAAGAAACCGAAAAAATTTTCCTTGTGCTAACGTTTCAGGAAGTAGCTGTGTCTGCGCTTTCTTCTCCGCCGTATTTGCATTGTCCCTGCACCACTGCGTGCGCTTCCATTCCATCGAATTCAGTACATCACTACGTGTATATACCCGACGTCTAGCGCGCCCCCGTACAGAGATAAGAAGATCGCTGTCGGCTAGGGGTCATTGCAGTTAAATAAATTTTCTGTAATCGGATCCCGGACACGGCGAGTGATACCCCGAAATAAAGTTTGTTACAAAAGGCATGTTGAAACAGTTGTAATTTGAAAATAGAAAAAAAAAATGCACATAGATCCAATGTCAGCTCCCGTCAGGCATTACAAAAAAACTTACCAACTTCCTTCCCAATTTATTTGTTTGTTGTTGATGTTCATGTCACCATTACCGTTACCAACCAGCAGTATGAAAATCAAGAGCAACAATACAATGCAAAAGCATTCCTGATGCTGACGTTGCTAGCGACACCTAACGATTAATTAAAATAACTTGTTTATCAGCATTAATTAATCGAAATTGAACATGTCGTTGGGCATTAGTTGCGGTTCGTTGTGTGCTACCCTCATGCAATGGATATATATGTATATATTTTCATGGAAAATGTGCAAAAGCAAAAAAAAAAAAGAAACAAAAATTTATCGTTAAAAAAGGTGTGCTCATGCAATTGATTGCCATTTACATATAATATAAAAACAGCAATACAACAAAAACCGGTAGTGCAGAGCAACAATAACATATTTCAGCGCTAAGGGCAGCAACAGGCGAAAGCCACTACATATGCATTGGTGTGTATGTGTGTGTGTATCTGGTACCTTCCAACTCATCGTTCTTTGGAGAGAGTGTTACATAACTTTCCATTCCACCTGTATGCTTTTCATATGACCGGTGGCTAACTTTATTGTTTTGCGAATGGTGGTTTGCTTTTTGTTTCTTTTTTTTTTGATTTTTGTTGCTGGTTTATAGTAGTTGATAGTTTTTATTACGCGCAACGGAATCTGCTCTATATTTTAAAATTTTTCTGTCTTATTCTTCTCTCTCTTTTCCCTCCCTCTCTCTCACTCTCTCTCTCTTTCTCTCTTTCCTAAATATACTCAAACATTTTATCAACTATTTTGCACGCACCTGCGGTTATTTTGCTCATAAAATAAATCTGATTTTCACAAATGTCACACACACACATACACACACACACAAACATGTCTACGGTCACACAACGAAGAAGAGACGTTGCATGCGGGAATGGAAGCGGTAAAGAGCACAGATTTACCAAGTAAGTACTTATTGTAGCACTTTCATTGGGCGGCATTTGTAATAAATTAAATTTTAATATTTCATAATAAAAAAAAAAAAAAATGACCAATGAAAAATATTTCCAAAGTACTTTTGCACATTTATGAAATTATTATAACTTTTTAAATGTGTGCATGTGTGTGTGTAGTGAGTATTTTCCATATATGTGCACATACACACACATACATCCACTCATAATGAGAGTCATTATAAAATTATCTGATTGAAAAGACTAATTAAAACCGTGAAAATATGTTTTTGAAAAATTATTTCAAAAGGGTTTCATGGCGAATTCTGTAGTGATTTATATACATACATGCGCTCAAAGGGTATCTCTATTAAATTGATATCACAATGAATTTATATTTACAGTTTAAGTATTAAATTAAACCAAGTATTAAATATGGATGCAATGAGGTTGGTAGGAATATTTTAATTTTCGTCTAATCTTTAATAACAGAATAATTGACAAATGAAAAACTTTTGCAATTTCAGAGGGCTGCACAGTGATTTGATCCCATACAACGACCAGACAAACTTAGAAGAAGCACTCTGATTTTGATGAAATTTCGTGCGGTATTAAATTTTGGGTCGCTAAACTCAAAATCTAAATTTAGTCTTCAACGAATTTATGTTATTTAGTTATATTGATATTGGCCTTTCAGAAACTTAAACACTTTTTATTGGAATCCATTAATATTGGAATACAAGTGATATTCATGAATGAAACTTCTGAATTTTTTTTCGCTTTTAGTCATTTTCCAGCATGATTGCATACTTTTAGGGTTAACAAAAAAAAGTTTAATTCCATTTTAAGTTGAAAAAATTATATTCAGACCTAATTTGAAATTTAATTATTTCCTAAAAGCGGAGGAAAGCGGAATATATTTTTGCATATTCCAATAAAGAAAGGTGCCTTCTAAAATTGAGAAAAAATCCAGGAACATATTTTCACATATTTTCCAGAGTTTCTTTGCCAAAATTTGTCAATTTTCAGTTTTCATATTTTCAAAAATTCTTAACTTTTGAAACAATGCAGAATTTTTAGCTTTTCAAATTTGATTAAAAAATAACACTAAAAATTTTGTTGATAAATTGCAAACATAAAACTGGAACTTTCGGCAGGATATTATAAAAAACTTATTTTTCAGATATTTTACTCTAACATTTAGGTGAAAAATTTGCGGTATTCAAGCTGCTCTTGCACCCACACTAATTATTTTTTCGACAAGACTTTTTTGGAGTTTTCTTAGTTGGAGTATTATCTTTAAAATAACATCGAATTTTTTTGGTTTTGACATTATGAATTTTTCAATTTTGTCTATGAGACGAATTACTGTGGGCTGATTCCGGTTTTATACTCAAATTTTCTTTACTACGAGAACCAAAAGCCATAAATTTGGTTTATGTGGGTATCCAGGTATCGAAATTACTCCCTTTACTCCGGGATCACAACATCACTTTGCCAATACCTATTCTTAATTCTAATTCTCCAGTACGTGAGATTAAGAAACTGTAAAAGCTTCTAACTTCAATTTGGATATCTTCATTAAATTCTTTTGGACCTAGACAATGACACAGGGGGTGGAAGATAGTCTTTGGTGCTCCGTCAATACGGCAGATAGTCTGACTCCGGTCAAATAAGTACGTGCTTGTTTTGTTGTATCGTATTTTGGTTATGTGTTCTTGGTTACCGCGCAAAGGGAAAGTTTTGAGTAGACAAACCGCGGCGATTCCGTAGTCCATTTTGGATCCATAACTGTGGAATTTTAAAGCGAAACCTGCTCTCACACGAAATCTCCTTCAATCGCAGTTTCGAGGAACTTCAAGAAGTTCATTTGTATATTAAGTAGTCTGTGTTGGGTAAGGTAAACATATTCGGTACATATGTACGATAGGTTTGTACTTTGTTCGTAGTTTTAGGCATATTTTTTCTGGCTAAAACTGCAAGTGCGAGGTTGGTGAGAGAATTCGTTCCCCTGGCTCTGATGGTGCATAAACTAAGACGCATTATAGTATTGAACGGCGGCGGAGGAATTACATTATCAAATCAATGACGGCGTCCACAGTCACAGCCAGTCGGACTACTTGGCCAGGTATGGGTAGCTCTGGATCCGTTAGGATGACAAAAAGTTTCTCTTTGCAGTGTTTACAGTAATAGTAGGCTGGATATTTTAGCCAGGAGGGTCACATGGTGTCAAATTAACAGATCTACCAGTTACTTAGATTAGACCGGTGCCCTTTAAGTCTGAATCCCCAAACCTTTCAAACGAATAATATGCCTCGGATAGAAAACGATAAACGATACTAGACCTCTGGCTATCGAAAGCGGACCATGATTTGATTTTGGGATGTACAGAAATGACTGGACGATGGTGTGCAATATCAATTCAACTCCAGCTTTTTACAGCTTAATCGCAAATTTAAACGATTCAAAATTGATACACTCGGTTTAAGAGAAGTTGGATGGCTCGGTAGCTATGAATTTAAATCTTCATCCACCAACCGCACTGTTCTCCTCTATAAGAGTAAAAAGATAGAAACCACTCACGAGTACGGTATTGGTTTCCTACTCACACCGCAGGCTCTAGGTCTTCTATCCTGTCAACCTATATCTGACAGGATGAATAGCGTAAGTCTAAAGTAGAGTGAGGAAAATAACAATCATACAGTGCTATGCTCCGACTGAAGCGGCATTTCAGGACTCCAAAGACAGTTATTATAATCAGCTAACGACGGTTTTTAATAGTATTAAACGTGGTGACGATAACAATGTCGCGGGTGATTTAAACGCTAAGGTTTGCGGCAAAAACACCTCTTTGAAACAAGCAATAGATACCCCATGGTCTTGGTGTGTGAAATGACAACGGATATATTTGATATCTGCTGACATTCTCCGGGCAGCAACACAAGACGAAGTAGACTCTGCTATAAGCTGGCAACTACACAGTTTCTTGAAACATATTGAATATGCTGACGACGTGTGCCTTTTATCACATCGCTTTATAGATTTGGCCCAAATAACAACCACTCTTGTTTGCAAAGAAACATCAACAGGTCTAACAAACAAACGCTGCAAAGACGAAAATACTAAGTCTGGACGACCAACCCCGATTAAGTTCAGTCGTTATCAATAATCAGGGCTTCACAAAAGTAGACTCATTTTGTTACTTCGAATGCATTGTAAATGCTGACGGCGATACCGAATTGGATATCTAAAACCGAGTAAATAAATAAAGTTTCAGTATATTGTCCAAGGTCCGGCACAGCAACGTTTATGGCACTAAAACAGAGCTATGGCTTTTTAATTCCAATTTTAAATTGGCCTTACTCTATGGCTGTTCAACGTGGAAGATAATCAACACCACCACAAGCTTACTGCAGTCGTTCGTAAACAGATGTCTTCGAAGTGTTCACCGAATTTATTGGCCAATTATAATTTTAAATGAGGAGTCATAGAGACGAACCAAAATTGCAGCAGATTGGCCACATTTTGCTCAAACGAGCGTGGAATATCACGCGCCAAGTCCTTACGTGGATTCATCCAGGGGAATCCACCAGGAGAATGGGATGAACATACATGACTTGGAGAGGGACCGTAGAATCTGAGATGAGGTTCATCGGATGTGGTTGGCCTGAGTTAAGGAACATTGCAGAAAACCACATTTGTTGAAAACCTGGCCTAAGTCCCTGACCTCATGTTCGATGGTGAATTAGCAACCATTAGGCAATAATTTTTAGTTCCTTGATAATTGGTATTATATGTAAATTGATATCGAATTTGTTTCATGACTTTTGTCTACGGAACCGAATCACTGTGAGCTGATGAGAATTAAAGTTGCTCATTCGACCCCAAACCGCGAATTTACCGAGATACAACTTCTCAATTCATACTTTCACCTTCTCGTGGTGCACCCAACTTATCTGTGAAACGTATCTGATGATAAGGCAACTAAATCTTATGTGAGGATATTTTCAGAGTTGGGTAGTAATGATTCCTTTAGGAATTAAATTCCATCTCCATTCCAATTACAAGGAATTGTAATTGGTACTTTAATGTATTCAATTCCTTAGTAATGGAATTGATAATACTTTCAATTCCATTACACGGAATTGTAATCGGTAATTAAAATTTTTAAATTCCTAGGTAATGGAATTGGAAAAATTTTCGATTCCATTGCAGGAAATTGTATTTTGTAATTCAAAATATATCAATTCCTTAAAGGAATTGAAAATGTAATTGAATAGGAAGGAATTTATTATTTAAGTGTAATCAATTACTTGCTTGGAATTAAATTCCAATTTAGTTGTAATGATTCTTCGAAAGTAATTGATTCCCTTTTAGTTCAATTCCAAAAAAAAAACAAAAATATTTTCGGAAAACATTATAAAATGCTTCTAATAAGCCATTACCTATAAAATTTGGGTCACTTCTCTCGTAACGGCTTATTAGAAGCATTTTACAATGTTTTCCGAAATTTTTTTTTTGTTTGTTTTTTTTTGGAATTGAACTAAAAGGGAATCAATTACTTTCGAAGAATCATTACAACTAAATTGGAATTTAATTCCAAGCAAGTAATTGATTACACTTAAATAATAAATTCCTCTCTTTTCAATTACATTTTCAATTCCTTTAACGAATTGATATATTTTTAATTACAAAAAACAATTCCCTGTAATGGAATCGAAAATTTTTCTAATTCCATTACCTAGGAATTTAAAAATTTTAATCACTGATTACAATTTCTTGTAATGAAATTGAAAGTTTTATCAATTCCATTACCAAGAAATTGAAAACATTTAAGTAGCAATTACTATTCCTTGCAATTGGAATTGGGAATGTAATGTAATTGAATTTACCCAGCTCTGGATAGGTTAGGGGTAACAAAAAAGTAAACATTAGGGTCATACCGACATATTTGGTCTAATATTCTAATAGAGATCTTTAAAATCTTGATAGCCGTTTGCTCCTCCATTAAGAGGCGTCCTTTTTAATCAAACTCGTGATAAAAGAAGCTGATTATTATAAATGGACATTTGGGCTTAAGATCAGTAAGGTTTTAATGAGACGATTACTGGAAGCTCCTATTTTTGGGGTAGCTTGTACACTGGGCTGATACGTGTGATATTCATAGCTCTCTCAACACAGGCACCTTAAAGGTCCTGCGTTACTCCTTGGCAGGGAAGAAAACAATAGGGTAACTGTGTCTGAGATTTGCAATTAAAGAAGTTATTAGAGCATCGTCAGCCGAAAAGCTTTATGCACTCGAATTCTATCTGTTCTGTCTATTTTGAAGAATTTTTCTTAACTTCGTATGGTGATTGGGTAAAAACATTCTAAGCTGATATGTTGAGGAAGTCAACTGTCATGGACTAAATTGTGCATTTATTCCTATAGATTTATAATCACTTTTAGACCTAGATTTTAACTTCGATTTGAACGTAAAAATGTGAAGAAAAAGATTAGTTTTTGAGACTCCTAAAATCATTGTGATATATTTTAACTAATTATTCTGGAAGCTTTAGCCATTCGCACTGTAACATAAATTTGTATATAGTTTTGTTTTGAGCTTGATTAAGAGAATGAAAAGTTATTAAGTTTTTGTAAAGGATTTCAGCAGCAAACTTTAATGTAAATTAAAAACTGCAACTTTCCAACAATGCAGTTCCTAATTCAGTTAAATTAAATAAAAAGTAGCTGCTAACTTTTGAAATGTATTTTTTTTTTTTTTTTTGGTTTTAGCTATTTTACTTTTTTAGCAAGTTTACTTGCTCTATAATATACACACATACATACATACATACAACGTAAAAGTGTATGCAATTTTAACATAAAAGGGCGACCGCATTCACACACATACAAAGTAATAAGAATGACTCTTTTTCTTCCTTCCTTACTATCGCCAACGGATTTCCTTTCATTCATGGATTTTTGTGTGTATGTGCGTATATGTGACGTTCTCTTTCTTTAATACAATTGACCATGAATCACGCTAATATTTAAAATTCTAAAGCAATGATGTTGCTGATGTAACTAACAATTCATGCTTTATGTAAAAAAGAGTTTTCTCTAAAAGCTGACAAATCATGTTACCAACAGTTTTTCATATATGAAATAGAATAATAAAATAAAAAAAAGTTAACAACTCATGTTGAAAATTGCCACTTGCATATGCGCAACAACAACAAAAGCAACCAGAACAAAAATGAAAGAAAGAAATTTAATTTAACTGAATTTTATTCATTTCAGCAGCATGCATACAATCCCCTTCCCTTGCATTACCTACTCCTTCTATGCCTCCTGCCAGCTAACTGCATCTTTTCAACGCAACTTAAGCATAATAGAATTGGCTTGACAGTTGCTCTCCTTTTGACAGTCAGTTTTACCATACATAACAACAAAACAAAGAACTAGACGGAGTTTTAAGTTAAGTTCGGGCATGGGCAAACTGCAAATACCCTATACACTCTATAATAAAAATATATCGGTGCTTTTAGAGGTAGACGGGGCCGACATCAATGATTTGAAAACAAATATTTTATTTATCAATTTAATCAGCTTAATGAGGTAAGTCTCTCAGAAGATGATACCTATTATTCCAGATGCTTGACAGATTTTTTTTTTTTATTTCCTTTATTACTCCACTTGGAAGCATAGAGCTTCCACAAAACATTTCCATCTAACTCTATTTTGACAGTAAATGTATTGTTGTTTTTTGTAAGCTCTCGCAGCATTGATCGATGTCATGTGTTTTTCGGATGCTCTCTGCGTCGGCTACCTTGTTGACTCCAGTCCAATGCTCTTTTAGTAATGCTCACGTGAATTCTTCTTAGAGTATGACCAATCCATTTCCATTTTCTTCTATTTGAAGTTGGGTAGGCTTTTCATTTGCTAGTCTCCATAGATCGGTGCTGTTTATAGTTCGTGCCCAGAAGACATTTGTTGATGAAGACCTGCAGTTTTTGTGAGATGCTGTTTAAGGTCAGTTAGTTCTCGCTGCCATAAAGTAACGTAGTGTTTTTCGATATTTGTGGTAACCACCAGTGTGTTTCGCAGCCGTCCAAATGCAGCTCTAGCTTTGTTGATAACATTATCAACTACTTCCCGGTTCGCTGACATTATGCAGTCCAGATAGTTGTTCACATACTCTATGCGCTGGCATTTAATTGCAATGTGACTTGGATTGGTGTTATTTATCCGCATTGCCTGGATTTTCTTCATATTAATTTCCAGTCCGATATCTTTGGCTAATGCAACGCAACAAGGTGGTTAGTTTTATCTAGAGGAATAGAGGCTCAGCTCCTTTTACATGGTATCACAATAGGCCTTGTTGGTCTAAGCCAATTTAACTTAACCTAACCTAGTTTTATCGTGCATATCACTGAGCTTATGCGACATTAGACGTTTATCATCCTCGTAATCTAGGTCTTCTAGCTGGCGGTCAAGTTCCCATCGGATTCTCTTCCTTTGCTTACATAATTCCAGTATTATTTATTCCAAGGCGATGGCAAAGAGTAATGGCGATAATGGATATCCTCGTCTTACTCCTGCATTAGTTGTTAATGGGTCGCTAACCATAACTAGGCGTTATGGAGTACTCGCATTTCATTGCCATCGTACATACTTTTGATTAGGTGTATTATGTTTTCCGTCACCCCTCTGTTCTCCAGCGCTATCCATATTGCAGTTCCTTTTATAGAATCAAATGCTTTTCTAAAGTCTATAAACAGTAAATAGAGTAGGGATCGCCATTCATTTGATTGTTCTATCACGATGCGTATTTTATTAACTTGGTCCACACAACATCGGTATGGGAGAAAACCAGCTTGTTCGTCTCGGAGTGAATTCTCAATGCACTGCAGTCCAATGTAGCTAGTATGTTATATACAGTATTCAACAGAGTGATTTCCCGCTAACTGCCGTACTCTTTTCTATCGTCTTTCTGTGGGATTTTCACTATCAGTCCTGCTAGCCACTAGCCACGAGGACCCTGGTTTCCCTCTTACCCAGGATTTTGCAATATGAAGTAAAAGAATTTCAGCTGATGCGTTGGGATCCACTTGAAGTAGCTCTGGTGGAATGTAGTGTGTTTCTGTTTGGCTTCATGATTGTGCTTTTTATTTCTTGCATACTGGTTGGATCCGATACAATTCGGCTGTCAGGGAGATAATTTTCGCTGTTGCTTTTTGTTTGATATTTTTCATTGGCATTGCTTATATTGATTATTTCCTAGAAGAGTTCTTTTCACCTAGCGAGTTGTTCTTCTGTTCCAGTCAACAGGTTTCCATTGTAGTCTTTGGTTGGCTGGTTTATACTGATTGTTGATTGCTGAGGCGTCCGTAGTTCCCTTTATATTCTTACTCCCAGCTGTGGTTTAGATTGTTTCTTTGTTGTATCAATATCCATGTATCATCTGCTATCCAGGTTTTTCTAATGATTGCGATGCCCTTCAGCATGTTTTGGGTTTCCAGGTAGGGTAGCCAGACGTACGGATTTGATCAGTACATGTCCTGATTGTTTTTAAAATACAAAATTTTTGAAATCGTGAAATCAGTACGAAAATGTACTGATTTTTGTATTTTGTACTGATTTTGTACTGATTTTTTCAAATTAATATCTTAAGAATTTTTGTGCTTAACCTTAATGGCTTTAAAATCGTTTTTGCCGATAGTCTCATCATGTTTGTTTCTTTTTCTGATTGTTCACAAAATAAAATTTATACGCTTTGCTGTTATCGAGAGGAGAAAAGCAATATTTGCCTGCAAAAAGGTCGGTGAACGTGAGTTTTTAAATGAGTGAAGGAAAGTTGTTACAAATTAAATTTGATTATTGTCCTCAGCTCTCAAAATTCTCTAAATATGGAAATCAACATACTGACGAAGAAAAAAATTGTTAAAGGAACACACAAAATCGGAGCAAAAGTTCAGGGCGTTTATGCCACTATTATTATTAGTATTATTATTTGAAGGAAGGACGACTCGAAAGTCAGGCACTGCGACCTATAAGATCTTTTGTACCAAAGCCCCAAGAAAGAAAGAAAGAAAGGAAGGGAGAAGAAAGATAGATAAGGAACATACCCAAGCCGAGAATCGAACTCGGGTCTCCAGAAACAAGAGTCTGGCACTCTTCCACTAGACCACAGTGGCGATGGTAGGACCTACAGTTTAACGCCGATTCCGAACGGCTATGTGGCAATTTTTTATCAGCTCGGTGGTCTTGCCATTACCAACCAAGGTGTGTACTTGTACACATTCTTATAATTCTCATCCACTTCATATCGATAGTGAATATAAGAAGTTTATGAGAATTAACCACCAGACCAAGACGGGAATCGAACCCGCAACCTTCTGGATGAAAGTCTAGTGCACTATCCACTAGACTATCGAGGTCGTCTTTATGCCACTATATTACATTTAAATACTTGGTAATAAAGGCATTAAAAACTGTGCTGATTTGTACTGATTTTCACTGATTTTCAACATCTAATGTACTGATTTCGCGATTCAAAAATCTGGCTACTCTATTTCCAGGTGAATACATTTGATGGTGGGCATGAATTTCCAATGTCTTTTTAGCGTTGGGTTTTTATTCGCCTCAAAATTTCTTTCATATATGTGAGTACCGACCACAAATATGGAGGAGAGGAGAAAGTTCGCTGCTTTCCAATTTGGATCTTTGTAGGAAACAACTTTAGGTCATTTTTTGTTGATTGGAAAACTCATTTCGGTGATAATTTTCGACTTTTAACCACAGATCTACAAATATGAAGACGGCATTCACTGTTTCACTATCATACAAAATGTGCCCTAAGGGTCATACCAATGATGCTTAATTATGGGGGTTGCGAACACCGTTACTAGGAAAAAAACTATATATTTTGTAGGCAGACACTGTTGGATAAAATTCAATCTGACTGATGAGTGAACAATAATGACCGAAAAATCCAGTCATCAATCATCAATGGCTAATAACACAACCACAGAAAAAAAACAGTTTTTTCGAGTCCGGGAACCAGACCATTTTTATTATGTGTTTTTGGGGATGCTGAATCCGAATTCGAGGTACAAGAAATCCGAGCACGTCAAAGTTCTAACATAACCTCAAAAAAACTCATGCAAATTTTTTTCGAGCCCATGGGCCAGGCCATGTTTACTACTACATGTTTTTGGGGTCAGGGTTCTGACATAACCTCAAAAAACCTCTTAACAAAATGTTTTTTTCGGATCTGGAGATCAGACCATATTTACCATATGTTTTTGGGGTCGCTGAATCCGAGGTCCAAAAAACCACAGCACGTCAAAGTTCTAACATAACCTCAAAAAAACTCATGCAAATTTTTTTCGAGCCCATGGGCCAGGCCATGTTTACTACTACATGTTTTTGGGGTCGCTGAATCCGAATCTGAGGTCCAAAAAACATCAGCATGTCAGGTTTTCGACTAAGCATCGATAACGAGGTATTTTGCAGGTTATGTAATAAACATGACTGACCTCCGAGCTCGAAAAAACAATTTTTTTTGCGTGGCTGTGTAATTTTGGTTGCAACCCTGATTGAAATTATGATTAAAATTTGATTTGTTTTCAATACGAAGTACCAGGAAAAAAGCTGGTGGGTTTTGACACCTGAGTGAGGAATGCGAAATCCAATTTTAAGTTTTGTTATCCCAAATGTTTCCTATAGCGAAATTATCGAATTATATGCATATTTAAAGGGAATGATTACACATTAAATTCGAATCTTGCATTTAGGGGTGATTATGATCAATTATTTAATTATGAATGATTAAATTTAGTTGTGATTCGTTATTCAAGACTAAAATTTAAGATACAGAGTGTAGGGTATAAAAAGTACTGCATTTTTTTTAAACGGGTTAAAATTGGCTTTAACTAAAGTTGTCAAAAAGCAATGACTGGATTGGATTTATGTAAAGGATAAAAATAAAGAAAATGAGAGAGAGAGCGAAAGGGGGGGGCGGGGGGGGGGGGGTGAACGCAATAGCAATAAATTCCCCTATTATATGGTGTTTAAGTTCTGTCATTGTAGTATTGCATACTTTCTGGTTGCAACATTGTAAAATTTTCTTTTATTAAATACATAGTTCAAAACTTTTCATTTACTACATACAAACAGTATGTCCAAAAATTGTTCGTACCCTAATGAACTCGTATTTCAAATAATTTAAGTTAGAAATAATCAGTTGTTAATCGCGCTCTCTTTCTCAATGGAGAAAAGAAAGGACTCATACGACTTCAGATTCACGAACCAATAAACATTATCCGATTTAGAAAATTTATTTTGCGTTATGTTTGTATTTGATAATACTAATATTAGAGCTGTGGAAATTGAAAAAAGTTTTGGCGAAAAAACTTTAAGAAGCCCCTTTTGGAACCTGAAGATATTATCCAATTTCAAAAATTGTTTTCCACTTTTGATCATCTGAATGAGTAGAAGCTAAACTACTTTCTTACTTTTTAATTTGACTCCATACTTGGCTATTTCTCGTATCCCCAAAAAAAATCTCTTTATGTGATCAGTTTTGTGAGTCACTGTAATTATTCATAGTAGCCCACCAATACTTTCATATACTTCTATATACAAAATCTTGGTACCGTACCGCAAATGTTTTCTGAGATATCTCATAATGAAAAGGTTATTTGGGAGGTACCACGCCCCTTTTACATTTCCTGTAGCATATTATTGTCAGCCAACCTTGTTATTCCAAATCTAAGTACTGTACTGTAATTTTCTTCGGATATACCGAAAAAAGGGTTAAGGTTATATGGAAGGTGCCACGCCCACTAGACCAGTGACCTCGAGTTTAAGAAAATCATTTACTGCTTGTTTTCAAGCTTTGTCTTAAAAAATACATTGGATTGGTGTGAATAATTTTTGCACATACTGTACATACATACTCTTGTTTTTATTTCTATTACTATTTCTCTTATTCTCTCCTCTCCCCCATTTAAGTATTTCATGAATATCCCATGAATACATTTTTGCTTTAAGTTCTCAAAATATATTTTTTACTCCTCATAATACTAAAATCTCACTACGTTTTTTTTTTTTTACTTTTTGGTGTATTTTTTGTGTGCACATGTCACTACTTTTATAAGCTGATTTTAATCTACTTTCATCCACGAATTTATGTTTTTCTCAAAATGTTTCATATGCATGAGAAGAGTTTTACCCTTTCGTTTCGTTTTTCTTCTCTTTTTTTTTTTTTTTTTTGTTCCAACATTTAAAATGCATTTGCTGCAATTGAATAGTTTCACACATTGTCGCAAGGGTCGGGTCTTTAATGCTGGTCTCCACAATAGAGTTAAAAAATGAGCTGTTGTAATTTTGCAATGTGTAGTAAATTGATAGAGTAACTTTTTAGCTTTCTATATTGAAAGTATTTTCCATTGAAATGTTAAAATTTTCTATTGTGTGCAGGTGTAAATTCCAATTGTGCATTATTTCATATAAACTTTAAATTGTATCTCAATGGGTTTAGGGGGGATTATTTGAATGAATATTTTGTAGTTTCTAAATGTTTCGACACACGAATTCATACCTCGTAGTATTTTTCATTTTGAGATTTTGATTAGGATATAAAGAAATTATATTGAAATCACAGCAGACAAAGTAAATGCATTAATTTTTAATTCCCTAAAATTTTTATCAATATGTAAAAAACATGAATTTTAGTAGTGAAAAAAATGCTTAACTTCGTTAAATCAGTGGTTTAGGATTCAAAAATATATAAAAAACCAAATGCACGTTATTAAAATATCTAAATTTGACAACCAATTGTCTACAGGAGAGGGCTTTAGTTTTTTGACATACCTAGGCCCGTCCGCGTGTTGTTCACATTCTGTTGGTGGTGAGAACTTAACATAAGGAATTTCTCGAAACGAGATGTAGAAGTAGACTCCCTTGGAATGTACTTCTCTTATCAATAGACAATAATTTAGAGAATGTTCTGAAGGTATGAAGAGGTTGAAGTGTCGGTAAATGCCGTAGCTACCGGCTCCGTGACATTACAAGTTGAGTTTCCAGTGATTATAATTGATACAAATACAGGACCTACCCAGCCTATTTTGGCTGACAACATATCAGACTGGTGAAGTATGTAAAGGGGAAAGTTGTAACTTTAGGGAAACGGAGATTTCTTGAATAAGCCTTGGGTTGTGGTATTCGAGAAGCATACCAGGGATGAGTTGTCTAATATTCTGAGACGTTAGTCTCTCCAAACCACAGCAAAGAAATTTGACAATACATGGTTTGATTGGTTGCCAACGCATAGTTCAATCATCGCACCCAGCTTTCCTGTTTTCTCTTTTTCGTGTTTTTCGGAGAATTCTAGTTCTGAAAAGATCTATAAAGTCCCAAAATCAAGTTGGAAATGAAAGCAAAGTAAAAGGCTAAAAAGCAGTAGAGGTGTAACATCAGTCGCCAATAAAGTAACTGCTGACATATCAAACATTTAATCCCCTGATTTAAACATCTAAAGCGAAATCTAATAGCAAGCTATCAGACTTATTTCATTTTCTTCTGACGGAGGGCTCTGGAACTGATAAAAGCGTCGAGTCCCTGGGAGAGTGACAGTAGGTCGAAGAAGAAGAATAATGGTAAAACATAGCCCATCCGCTACTGTTTTTTTTTACTGATGAAACCGTCGACAATGAGTGTGATTAGCAGTATATGGCACAATCTACTTCTTAAAGAAAGAACATTCGATCAAGCTAATCTGCTCATTTCGTGTTGGCGCAAACGAATTAACCAACTATTTATAAGATTAGATGGGCTGAAAGGATACAGACCTTCCATAGCACTCTGACTTTTGGACCATTGTACTTTGTCCAGATAGAGGAAAAGGAGAAGAGAAAATAGAAGTGGAAAAAAGAATTTCTAGGTCTCTTTAAGAAACATGAGAAGGACAGGTAGGGGAATAGAGTGAGCAGCAATCATCCCTAAGACATTGCTATCCAGCAGGCGTCTCTATCCTCTTGCGAAGGCTGGACAATAACAGAGAAAATGCTCTATAGTGTTGCTTTCTTCCTCAAGGCAGGATACCCATGCCGGATCAGCAATGACACCCATATTAGGCATATGCTGATGTATTGTGCAGATCTTTTCTCTCCAGATAAAGAAGAAAGTCAGCTATTCCCCTGTTAGGTTCTTTCACTAAGAACTTTGTAGTTTTTCAGGAATTCACACATTTTTCTGTGAGCACAACTCATGAATTCGTTGATCCTTTGCATAGTTCCTGCCAAACTGACGCCGATGATTGGTTCCGGGCCTATTGAATTTCCCACAGAGCCGCGGTTGGCCAATTCATCAACCTCGCGACAGTATTAAGTTTTGCCTTACACTCGGTTACGATCTTCGAAAAAATGTACGGGTTTTCTAGCGCCTTTAGTACAGCCTGACTGTCACCGCAGACTCCTATCCATATTCCTCGCCAACCGTTTTCGATTATCCAGAAAGCTTCATTCAGAATAGTAAAGATCTCTGTTTTGAGAATCGTTGCCATTTCCCCTGTAGCGAAGAAGAACCTATGAACCAATTCTCCTTGTCAAAACCCGGTCCCAGTTGTTGTTTTGGAGTCATCTGCATAGAAAATAGATGTAAAACTTTTGAGGATGTCCTCCGGATTGCTCCATTGGTTTCGCTCAGGATATTTCACATAAATTTCACGTAAGGCCAAAAACATTCAACTGAGGATGTGATATCAAAACGGTACACAAGTGCTTGTTGAGTTCGTGGCTTGAGACACCAATTTAACCAACCAATATCTATACAAAACATTGAGAAGGGTTTCGGCATAAATTTGTAAAACTTTAGCTATTGCGACACTATCTCTACACTTTTCTGACTCATAGAATTCTGACTTATTACTTAGTCGAGCTTGGCAGCTGCTTTTCAACAGTTGTGTTTTCTTCTCTTCAAGCTTGGCATATACCACAAAGCTGTCTTCTGTCCTAAATGAGTAGCTTTCAATAAGAAATGTAACTTATCTGGGGTGGGTAAAAATTTCAGTCGCTTAAAATTATTCTAAGAGGCAAAAATGTTATAGACTGGGTCTCATTTAGGTTAAATCGCCATTCTGGATCCATTTGCATGAAGCCAAAGATCATCTCATCTATGCTGTTATAGATGTAAGCGTAAATCTTGTCTGTAGCAGCTCGCTGATGAATTAAAGACTGATGCCGATGACACTATTAAAGGTCAATTAAAAGCTATTACTCTGTATTACCTCGGAAATTGAAATGAGGTGGTTTTGACGAAACCGCATTCGGAACCGAGCAAAATTCGAAAGCAACCCTGAATTTGTTTGCTGAAATTAATATTGAAATGAATTTGCTCTGACATTTCTATACTGACATTTATATTTTGCTTTGCGTACAACTTGATTAATATGGAGAAACGAAAATATAAAAAAAGAAATCTGTGAAGTGCGCGGGAAGAGGAGCTCATTGCTGAGTTATGATCAGAAAAAGTGGAGGAGCTGCGCAAGGCAAAAAAAAAACTGCGGCAGTAAGGCTGCTGTGGTTGATGTGAAACAAGATACATAACGATTTAAGTTTTTTCCTATGCACTTTCATTTCGTTGCTAAATATTTCGTTTATCATTTTGATTCTCTTCGTATTCAAATTTATTCGATATTAGCAATAATTTGTTAGCTGCCGGCATTTTACAACAAGAAATAAACAATGAATTGTTAAACGAAAGCATAATCGAAACTAGCTTCACAATGTGAACGATTGCAATTTCGTTCGAAACCATTTGTCGAAACTGTGAAATTTTGGCTCAGTAGGAACATAGTATAATATAGATTGATTATAAAGAATAAAATTCGAATTCGGAAGTCTACATATTTTAAGTTGTACGCCAAGTAATTAGATAAGATAGTGAAATTTCTGATCGATCCAAAATTACTGTTTTATAAGTAAGATTTAGTTAGTTTTGTAATATGTCTGACCAGACGCCTTGAATTTATCTCCTCTTTTAAAAACCGCTGTCATGATGGGCGTTCCCTGTATTCCGATCCAGTCTACTGGTTATCGCTAATTTTACATATATTGCCAATTCTTATTCATTAACTCTTCCCGATATTTCTATTGATTCCTCAGTTCAGCTCAGAACGGGGGAAGGCAGATTAACAAAGCTAAAAATTGTGAAATATCGTTCACTAAAGTATATTACGTATAATGTTCATTATTTATTTCTTTAATAATGTTATAACATTAAAAATAAATTACATTCATTCATTATGACATATATAAACATATTAATTTATAACATTTTTAAGTACTTACTATATTGCGTTAATTGATTTAAATTAAACTCCCTTTTTTTTGCTATGCATTTCTTTTTAATTTAAAAAATGTAAAATCACCATAGAAATGTTCATTTAATTAAAGCTAAAAGTGTTTAAAATTTCGCTTTTCACATCGTTTGTGTATATTTCGCTAAATGTTACACAATTAATCCGTTTGTCCACTTAATCAACCATCACGTCACATCAACATGGAAACCCCCAGTGGCATGCAGTTAAAATATGTTAGTGTATAGGTATATAACAAAGAAAAAAAAAACAAAGAAGGAAATGTCAAAAGCTTCGTTAGACCGCAACTACCAACAACAGCAGCAACAAATGCCAACAAAATAACAACAACAAAAACTGTTGTAAAGGAAAACGCAATAACCAAAATTAATGCATACAAACAAAGTAAAGGTATGAAATAAAAAGTGTAGGAGAAAATGCTGATAACAGGTTCACAGTTTGAATTTTGTTACAGGAGGGGCAACAAAACTTTTAGATGAATTGATCTCGTAGTATAGAAAAAACACTGCCCGCGGGCAAATGCTGAGCGTAAGCTCACACATATTTAATACGTGTAAATTGAGAGATCTCGTTAATTGGCGCTGAAAATTTTGGGCAAAAACGGGTCGATATGCTTCGAATGAAGTCTCAGCGCCAACTAAAATCTAACTGCAACAGTGCAAGTTCGTCATGTTTTTGTACACATCTACACATGTACGCATCTATCTCAAAAAAAAAGTCAGATTACATTCTCTGTCCTCCTCATTTTAAAATCACATCATTGTGACTTTAGTCTTGTACTATCCTCTTCAGGTTAGTTAGTTGGTAAAGTTTTTCAACCTTTCGGTACTTTTTATGGTATGGTTTAGAAAGTCGAGTTTATAGAAATATAATTGAAAAGTGAACTGAATGAATTATATTTTGACTCTTTTCTAAATATACCAAGGGATCAAAATTCACCAAAACCTACCAGCTAAGAACTTTAGGCTCCAACTGATGAATGGTCTTAGCTGAGTTAAATTATTCTAGAGAAAAAGATTCTACAGTAGATTAAAAGCTCTTGTATGTCTGGCTCTGTTTAATATGAAAAAAGGAACTCATATTTAGGAAACCCAAATATTATAATCAACTCACGACTATAGTAACTATTGTCTAAAAAAATCAAAATTTGTTGGACTCAATTATTAATTAGAACTGGCTGGCTAAAATCGATCTGCCATCGTAGCCAAGAATATCAAAAACGGCTACAATATGGTCCCGGCTCTAGAATGAGTTCTTTTTTCGACATCGACCCAGTGAAGAAGTAAAGGCCTATGAAAGTTGAAGTAGTTATTTAACTCAAACTCCTAGGGGCATTTAAAGCTCAAAACAGCGATGATTATTCAAGTCCAAATCAATTTATTGACTGTACTGAACAAAAACGAATAGTTCAGGCCCTTTGAACTATTGAGTAGTTCTCAGGAAGTTAAGTATGTGTCTATTCTGAATATCAATCAAGTCTTTAAGGTCATTGAAGACAAAGCTGTTCAGATGCTTCTTCTGTACGTTGCCACTGCTTCTGCAGTGATTTCTATATGGAAGGGCCAGACTTTCTGCATATCTTCCAGTGGGACAATGGAAAGGGTGTGTTAGTTTGTATTAGGTCATTCATTCGCCGATTATCCAACTTAGGTCAAATGAGTCTTGTAGTTTTGTAGTGTATAGACCCGGCACTTAAATTAAATAGATAGGTAGGTAAGGTGGATACTCCCTCACAGAGGAAGCACAATTATTGCTACAGCGCAGTTTTGATATCACAACCTCATTTGTTAATGGGTGTTAACTCTTTACTCTCTGGAGCTAATTCGTGAGATTAAGAAATTGGAGCAGTTTTCCAATTTCGAGTTTGGAGATCTTAGTTATGTCGTCTAGAAGAGGTTGGTGGAGTGATTTTAGTCTGGTTTTAGCAAGAGCCGAAGAATAACAGAGAAAGGGTGTTAGAGTCTCCGTTTCTTTAAGGTTATTACAGCTTCTGTAGCGAGTGTTGTGTGGGATGCGGAGTTTGGGCGCAATGGCAATGCCCAATGTCCCGTCAGTACTGCAGTCAGTCTGCCTACATTAGATTGGGTGTGACAAAGAAGATCCCTGGTTCTGCTATGGCTGAATTTTCTCCATGTTTTCTTGGTTACGTCGCATGTAAAAAGGCTTTTCTATCTGCTATCTGCAAGGGTAAGAATGTAAGAGAGTATATTCAGTGGAATTGCTACAGATTGCGCCTAAGTCAAATCTAGAGCTGACCCTCGTCTCGCTAATTCATCGGCCGTCTCATTGCCTTCGACGTTCCTGTGACAAGGAACCCAAATAAGGTCAATGTCCAGCTTATGACTTAGGGTGGCGAGTAACTCCCTGCATTGGTTAACTAATCTAGACGATCTTATGTCTGAACCTAGAGCCTTAATTGCCGCTTGGCTGTCTGTGAATATAGCTAATTTAGGCCACCTTTGAATTTTGGTCAGTGTTTTGCAGGCTTCTCTGATCGCCAGAAGTTCGGCCTGGAAAACACTGGCTTCATTCGGGAGTATTAGAGTTTCAGCAATATTGAGTAGATATCTGAGTACCGGACCCACAGTCCATCTTTGACCCGTCAGTGTAAAGTTCTCACTCAAGACCAGCTCTAGCACGGTTTCTTTTCCAATCCGCTCTTGTTGTTATCTAAGTATCAAAGACCTTCTTGAAGTCTCATTGGGGTTGTTATATTCGGTACCTGTCATTGAGTTCTGCTATGTCTGTAGTTTTTGGCAGTCCTGGAGCCTATACAGATGCCGGTGTGCGGACTGTAAAAGTGACTGTCGAAAAGCAAACGAACCATTTTCACCTCTAGAACCTAACATGTTTCGTCGAATTGAAGCTATTTACTAATTTACTGAAAGCCTAAATCTCGCGATGTGCTAAACTTTTTGTTTCTTTCATCTCTTCATCGGGCACAAGTCACACAGATTGTATCTGTAACAGAATTTAAGTTCCTGCAAACAGAATTGGAGACTCGGTAATTTGACGATGGGTGATAAAGAAAATGGCAAACTGAGTATACCCGGGAGATAGGGGCAAGGTGTCAGAAGTATTACTGCAACTGTTGTTAAAATTGGTGAAGGGAAATGAAAAATATAAATTGGCCACGATTTTCCATCTAAATTCGGAGCTTCGTCGACCTGAAATTAGGAATTCTTTAAATTGGTATTTGATCTCCTCGGTCGTACTTTCAGGTGAGCAGCGAAAATTATTTTGGCTAGGCATAGAAGGGCCATTAGATGAAAAAATGATTTCTCCAAATCGTTTAAAATAGAATCGCCGAAATCGGGTTAATCTTAGAATTGGCTCTTGTAAATTCAGCCAATCCGGTGCTGAGAATACTCAGCAGTAGGTTTCTGTAAAGTATAAAAGAAAAGAACAACGTATTTTTCTCTGGAGAGAGACCAGGACTTGTTTGATGGAATTCATTGCAGATGAAATTGTCGAAATAACGATTCGACTTCAAAACTAATGAACACGAGGGAGAATGAGAGATCAAAATCAACATAAGGTCCAAAATTTTAAACACCAACAAAATCCATCGACCAAAAATATAGCAATAAACTCGCGGGTAGATCTCGGAACTTGGCCAGCACCCGCCGCAGCATTTTCTGATGAGTAGCAAAGAAAACGGTAACTAATTCTGCTTGTGCCAAGGCAGATTACTTAACCCGTCTGGTTGCATAGAATACTCAACAGGAGTTTCTGAAAAACAGTAAAGAAAAAGCAACGGACTTGCTCTGGGTAAAGACTAAGGTCTGCGCGAAGAATTACTAGTTGCAAAACTGACTAATAGAGATTGCCGAAATCGGCTCTAGACCCCAAAACTAATAAAGACGAGAGAATATGAGAAATAAAAATCGACATTCGGTTCTAAATTTTAAACAGCAACGAAGTCCATCGACCTAAAGTATAGCAAAAAACTCGGAAGTTAACCTCGGAAATTTAGCTAGGATGCTCGAGTTAAATTGCGTTAAAATATAGTAATAAATTCGGGGTATGATCTGGTAATACCAATTTACCTTCTGCTGAGTAGCAAAGAAAAGAGTAATTGGTTCTGAGTTGTCTGTTGAAGAATCTGGCGAAGGAGTATGACAGGCGATCAACTTAAATTTGATTTAATTTTCACAGTCTACTAAAAATATCAGATTGCTTTCAGTTCGTGATTTTTATACGATAGAGCTCCCCAAACTTCTTTAACGTCTACGTCTCTGATTGTGTATAAGGTTTTAATTTATGGAGCTAGACCCACCGCGAATTATAATAAAACTGCGACAAAAATATTATGAAAAATAAAAATGAAAAAAAAAAAAAATGAAAAATTTTAAATAGCAAGATTGTGAATCAATTTGCGTGTTGAAAATATAATGCACGCAAATGCAACAACAGCAGCAACAATGATGGCAGCAACAACTACAACAAAGTAGCGACGGCAGGCAGCAATGGAAACAATAAATGACAAATGGGTAATGGTAAAAGTCAAAGTAATATGTATGTATGTATCAAAATGTATTAATAGGTCAGTCAAATGATAGAGGAGCATGAATGCAGACCGAAACGAAATGCTCGCAACCGCAACAACAGAATCAAAACAATAGCAACAGCAACGATATACGTTATGAAACAACATAGAATGAAAGTCAGTAACAGCAACATGTTGTCAACGTCATCGTGTACAAGGAAAATGTCAAAGTGTCTAACAACATGCAACAATCTCCGTTCCGCTGGCTTGATAACGACACCAACGACAAGGACAGCGAGTGATGGAAGCGATAGCAATAGCAATAGCAATAGCAATGGCAGCTTATGCTGCTATGGATACATTTATGTGGTTAAATTGTTGTTGTTGTTGCAGTTGTTGATGTTACCAAATATTGTAAACAGTATTAGCAATGCTCCAAACTCTGAAAATAGCAACAGCAACATGGAAACAAATACGAAAATACCACAAGTGGGAAATCTTGCTACTGTCATGGATTACAGCAATCCACATTTCAAAACTGAACGACGCTCATCAGCAATTGTACAAATGTTCGAATGGAAATTTCTGGATATTGCAACGGAGTGTACGAATTTTCTTGGCCCAAAAGGATATGCTGGGATACAAGTAAACACACCAAGCATACGAGTAATATATCTATCTGCATTATTAACTTTCTTTTCTCTCTTTCCCTCTTTTCTCTTCTTTCCATACACACAAACACACACACAGTTGTCACCCGTCACCGAACATTCGATTGTACGCACCGACCAAGTGCAACGTCCCTGGTCGGAACGTTATCAACCCATCTCATATAAAATCGCTACACGTTCCGGTGGTGAGGAAGAGTTTCTGAAAATGTCGCGTGACTGCAATGCGGCTGGTGTACGTGTCTATGTTGATGTTGTGCTTAATCATATGGCGGGTCCTTATGATAATGCCACCGCCGCTGGTGAGTCGCCAGTAGTAGGTACTGCTGGTTCGGTGGCAAATGTATCCGTAATGGAGTATCCTGGCGTTTTATTTACTCGCAAAGATTTTCATAAACCATGCACGGTGTCAAATTACAACGATGGATATGAGGTGCGTAATTGTCAGCTGAATGGACAACCCGACTTGGATCATTCACGTTTGACTGTACGTGCTCGTATTGTGGAGCTGTTGAATAAACTTATCGATATGGGTGCTGCAGGGTTTCGCTTGGATGCTGCCAAGTATATGTGGCCAATTGATATAAAAGTAAATTGAAAGATGCTCTTGTTGTTTTTGCGTTCAGTGCAGTGCTGCATTTTAATTTGGCTCTTTTTTTTGTGCTTTACTTTTGCAGTTAATTTTCAATGATGTCAAAAATTTAAGCAGCAATGAAGAGTTTGGTTTTCCTGAAAATGTCCGCCCGTTTGTCTATCACGATGTCTGCGATTTGGGCATAGACGGTGTATCAAAGTGAGTATATTGATTGCAGTTGATAGTTGGTGGAAGCGTTTGAATTAAGTTGAGTGCACGTGCACGTTTTTGAAAAGGCAGACGGTGGCAACTGTAGGGAAAAGTGGTGACGAAAATTTACATTCCACTATGTGGAACCCGCCGAAGCGTGCATTTGATAACTGTCCGTCAAAAAGAGTTTTATGTTGGCTCGAAAATTTCTAGGTATTGAGATACTTAGTGAAACTTAGTAAAGTTGCAAAGTAATGAAATTTTCTAGCCAAAAATAGAAAGATAAAAGAAAATGGAGTTTTATGATCTGAATTCTGAGCTGAATTTTGGCACTAAATTTGCTCTAACTTGCTTGTTGTCTGAATTAGGTTCTTCAGTTTGGGCTGAATTTTTGATACTATTTATGGCCTGATTTTTGGCTAAATTTTTGGTCTGATGAGATTTTGCCTGATTTCAGATCTAAATGTGTTTTGATTTTTGTTCTGATCATAGTTTTGATTTAATGTTTGCGCTGAACTTGACTTAATTTGTGGTCTGACTTGTGGTTCAATTTGCAATCTGAGTTTTGGTCCATTTTTTGATCTGATTTTTTGTTAAATTTTTTATCTGAATTTCGGTCAGAGTTTGGTCTGGTTCGGGTCTTAGTTTTGACTTAATTCTGATTTGATTTTTGGTGTGAATTTGGCCTTAATTTTTTTTATTTGGTTTGAATTTAGGACTGAGCTTTCAACCGTTTTTGGTCTCAATTTTGGTTTGCTTTTGATTTGGTCTGAATTTTGATTTGATTTTTGATCTGGTCTGAGGTTTAGTCTAAATTATGTTTGATTTTTGGTCTGATTATAATTTTGATTTGATCTGGACTTGACTTAAACTGTGGTCTGACTTTTGGCTTTGTTTAAATCTTTGCCTGAATTTGGGTTCAATTTCGGTTTGAGCTTTTATCCGATTTCGGTCTGAATTTTGGTTTAATTTTCCCTGGTATCAATTTAAATTGGTGTCAAAGACTTGGTCTAAATTTTCTTTGATTTTTGGTTTGAGGTTTAGTCTGAACTTGACTGAAACTGTGGTCTAAATTTTGGTTTCATTTTTTATCTGATTTTTTATTTAATTTTTGGTCCAAGTTCTAGTCAGAAATTAATCACTTGCTGGTCTGATTTTTGGTGTGAATTTGTCCTAATCTTTTGTCTGAGTTTATCCTTGTTTGGTCTGAATTTTGGTCTAAGTTTTGGTTTGAATTTTAATCAGGTTTTCAGGCTAGTTTTGGTATTCATCTTTGCTTGGATTTCAGTCGGGTTTTTCGTCTGGATGTTCTTGGTATTTGTCTGATATCATATAATTTATCGAAATCGGTCTTCTTTAAACCAAGTTCTAGATCTGACAATATTTTCGCCGAACACAGTCAAGATCTGTAGAGAAATACAAAAGAGTCAATTAGTAAGAGATAATAGTGATAAACCGGGCATTTTCTAAATACAGAGACAGATTAAGAAATAATATGAAAATAGAAGCAGCTCCTTAGAGCCGTTTTGATGTCACGTCCTAATTAAAATGATAGTCTAATCTAATTTATCAAGGGAGATACAACGTGGACTAGAGGTTAGTGTGTTGTACTGCGAGCAGGTTGCCCAAGTTTACGGCACAGAAGTCCCCAAGAGTTAAAATTTCCTAAGAGATGTTTTCACTTCACCGTTCGGATTCAGCATAAAATTGTGGAGCCCTTTCATTTCCTTACAAAAACACCTCAGACAGCATGAATGAGTTCGAAAAGCTCGATCTATACCATCCATGGACTTTAGTACCATAAAAAAAAGAAAATACTTCGTGTTGCCGATGCACAGGCTAAGCAAGTTTCCTCTCAGCAAACCTCGTAAGTGGAACAAGTTCTCATTCCGCTAAAAGAGGCTCAGAGGAAAATACAAGAATACTTCCTACACAAAGCCAACCTCAGATTAGAGATGGCATACAGACATGCAAAACAGCCAAGAAATTCTGGCCCTGTTACAGTGCTGGATGAATTGATAACCTACTTACCAGAACCTGAACTGATGTAGTAAGATTAATTGCTGTAAGTATGGGTCACTGGCTAATAGATTTTCATTTAGATGTATGGTTGTGGGCATCCCCATCAACAACCATTACCCCAACTCCAAAGAACGCAGTGAGAAAGAGACCTTTCGGACACCTACTTTTTAAATGCCCGGCTATTCCAAAAACCAGACTCCGTCTGCTAAGTAAACCATTTTGCAACGACATGAAGGTTGACTTCGATAAACTTATCATGATCATTAACAGAACGGAATTGCTTTAACCTCGTTGGTAAATCCTTATCCGAAATAAAACATCTGGCATACCAGGGTTTTGTGGTATCAAAATGGTACAAATGTGCAAATTGGACCAAGGCTGCTAGTGGTACACACTCGGTCAACACCCTAACTTGATCTAACTTCGTGAAGCTAAGGTATGGGAAAGGTATGCTAAATCTGTAAAGCTCAGTCAAGGCCTTGTGCAAGTAATAATATATTCTATTTCTATAAATATAAAATTAAAGCTAAATAAAACTTAATACGAAAATATACAATGTAATGTGAATACAACATGCAACAATAAATTTCAGAGCTTGTGGCTTAAGAATATCTCCATAATAGATTCCAATCACATGCAATCGCAGTTGCCGGACAATTGTATCGTGTTACTTTTGGTAACGAGACTTTTATTATGCACCTACATAGTAATATTCTCTAATTTAGTAATTAATCAATTATTTGGATTTATTAGTAAGTTGAACATGGTACAAAAAAGAATTATCCAAGATCTATTGTAGAGATTGGAATCATAGGATAGATTAGGTTATGATAGTTGCCTCGAAAGCGAAGCTTTTAAGCGAGTTCTGTAAGTGTTGATTTGTTGTAGAAAAACACAGTTTAAACTACTTCCGGATTTGTGGTTGGCAAGAGACTGCGTCATCTTGTCTCGTAGTTCACGCCGGTGAACTAGAAATTCTTCAACATCAGCCTAATTTGTGTTTATGCGGCGACGGACGAGAAGGATGAAGCGACCAAAGATGATTTCTACGAGCTGCTCGACAAAACTTATGAACATTGCCTTCGTCACGACATTAAAATAGTGTTAGGCGACTTTGATGCCAAGGTGGGCAAGAAGAATCTCTTTGGTCAGACGATCAGAAAATTCAGTCTCCGCTATAAAGCCACCGACAATGGAATGAGACTGATCGACTTCGTCACGGTGCGGGAAATGGCGCAAGAAATGTGAGGGAGAAACACGTGAGTTCGATGATATCGAGATGAGGAATGAGGTTTGAAAATTCTTGGAAAAAATAAGACGATTGGCGGTTTGAAGACTAGCCCAGTGTATAGACAGTGTATTATGAGGTGTTATGAGCTGCTTAAGGTCTATTTCGTCAACAAAACCTCCATTGAGGAAGCTGTTCTGGAATCTCAATCACTGACGGCATTGAAGCATCGTCGCCTCACTATGACGAGGTATTAACAGCCATCTGTCAGTTCAAAATCAAGAAGGCTGCGGACGATGATGGCTTGCTGAGTTGTTTAAGACTGGCGGTGAAGAGCTCACAAGACGCATGCACGAGCTTTTGTGCATAATATGATCGGAGTCAGATCGGCCATACTTTCGCCAGCGATTGGAACCTCGACATACTCTGCCCAATCCACAAGAAAGGTGATCTCGTGATCTGCGTCAACTACCATGAGATAAGCTTTTTCCATATCGCATATAATATTCTATCAAGGGTACTGGGTGAAAGATTGAAATCCATCGTCAATAAGCTGATTGTGTCTTATGAGTGTAGCTTTAGGCTTCGTAAATCTACCATCGACCAAATTATCACACTATTCCAAATCCTTGAAAAGACCCTAGAAAAGCAACGCGGCACCATCTATTCGTCGATTAAAAAGCCGATTTCAGTCACTGACTGAAACAACCAGCGTAGCGAAAATTGGGGCAGACCTCTCTGCGCCATTTGATACCAAGAGAGGTTTTAGTTAAGGTGATTCCCTATCGTACGATTTCTTAACTCTTGCCGATATGTGTTGTTATGGACTCAGTAAGCAATTGAAAAGCGGAGTCCTTTCTCGACAAAAATAACGCTTTGTATGGCTCTGAGTCGCGGACATTGACCACCAATGATGAGAAGCTGCTAGGCGCGTCCTAGAGGAAGATACTCCGAAAGATCTTTGGTACCGTGAGCTGTATGAGCTGTACGCCGACATTGACGTATTCAATCTAGCGGTTTTGATAGCTAAATCATGTTGAACGAATGGAAGAAAACGAATATGCTAGGAAGGTGTCGCGCGTATAGCTGAGGCGACTGGCGAAGCTTCGTTGAGACGGTCAAGGTCGATCATCGGTTGTAGTGCCAACTAAGTAAGTATTATGAATTCGTGCAACTAAATTTCTATGGAAAGACTCGAGGTAGATTTAAGACGTACGTCCTCATCTTCTACAACTTTGTGGGTTGCATGGTCGCATTATCGTGAAGTCATTCTGGTATTTGTAATATTCAAATCGGTTGAAAATTCTTAGCTTTGAAATGGATCCTTAAACTCGGCAAAATTTTGATTGCATGTTTTTACTTATGCATGATGCCATTTCTATTAAAAAATCAGTCCTAGCAAATTTCAGATCACAAATTTTGCCTGAGTAAGATTTGAATACAGATCGTATTAGAAACCTCCAGGTCAAAAGCGTTCTGGGTTCCAAGGCAGAATAATTCGAGTTGCTTAAACGGTGGAGCCATTGAAATTTATAATCCGCTGAGAGTTATAAATCAAAGTTCACATAGCACTCGTTTTTTTTTTTGAAGGCTCGTCAGTGTTCGATAAAACTAGAGGCCTGGGAATTAAAAACTCGAAAGTGGGCTAACCAGATTTTCTCAGGATTCATGCCGCAGCCCTATAAAAAGCCTATGGTATTAAAAGTAAATTGTAGAGCTTCAACCAAAAATATACCAAAACTTAAATTTTTCTTTAGGGAGCCTTTCATTAGGATATAACTTAATTAGCCGACAAAAACATACAGCCAACTTCAAATTTGAAACAGAAGCAGTTGCCATTTTACGTCCATACTCAAATTTAATTATTTTCATTAAATTCTTTCTCTTTTGACTCTTACATTATTACAGAACTGAATACTCTAGCTATGGTGTTGTCACCGAATACCTTTACGCTGCCGAACTATCGACCATACTTAGTGGCAAAGTACCGCTGAGCTCACTAATAAATTGGGGACCTGCAATGGGATTTCTACCGCATCAGGATGCGCTCGTATTCGTCGATACTCATGATGGACAACGTGGTCTACGCAATGGTCTGGGAAATAATCGCCTGGTGACGCATAAACAGCGACACAAATACATAGTGGCAAATGCATTTATGTTGGCACATCCTTATGGCCGTATTAAACGGATTATGAGTTCATATCATTACAAGCAGGATAACATTGACCGAGGACCACCAATGATGAAAGAAGGAAACAACGGAGATGATGTCGATGTCGATGATGATAATGTGAATGACGATGAGAACATACGTTCACCGCCAGAATACAATGTTGATGACGATACAACACACTGTACATTTGAATCGGGTTGGGTTTGTGAGCATCGTTGGCCGGCAATTGCAAATATGATTACGCTGGCAAATAGTTTGTGCGATGAGCAAGATACTGTCATTAATTTTCAGACAGATGGACCAAATCATATTGCATTCTGTCGGGGACATAAAGCTTTCATTGCCATTAATAATGATGCCGAATTGGATTATGTAACTGAGGTGCATACCTGTCTGGATGAGGGCATTTATTGCGATGTCATTAGTGGCGGTCGTACAGAGGATGGCATGGATTGTCATGGCAGACGTTTGATGGTGAATGCAGAGGGTAATGCTAATATTATGCTATCAGCTGTTGAAGTGAATGACGATTACAATGATGAGGAGAGAGAGGAGAATGTAGCCAATGATGATGTAAATCAAGTTGATGAATTTGGTGTAATTGCAGTATTTGTTGGCTCGAAATTGGAGAGTGAAGCTGCTGTTGCTTCTGATACAGGTGTAGAAGTGGAAGAAATAGTAACGGAAATTGTTCTTGTGGAAAACGCTGCTGATGAAATCGATGACGTTGACGATACGGCTGCGGTTGCTGAGGAAATTGAGAATGTAAATGATGATGATGATGGTGCCGCTGCTTCTGATGCTGATGCTCTCAAATGAGTACCTAACATAATTATAATAGTATTTAAGTGCCTACATATATAAATAGATGGAAGTTCTTGTAAATTACATTATTTGTTTGTGTGTATGTGTACTTTTTTTTATCTTTAAATACATATGCACAATCAGAATTTTTAGTTTATCTTCTTATGCAAGCACACTTCAATCTATGTAATTTAAACCTTTCGGTGTCATTGGTCACCGGTAACCCAAAACTCGTTTTTTTTTTCAAAAACTATTGCACCGATTTTAATAAATTTATATTCATTGAATAGAAAATTAATGGCGCTTTAGTTGTTATTGAAGAAGGTATGAAATTGCTACCTCATTGACGGCGCAAAAAAAAATAAAAATGTATCTATTTTCAATCGCCCAAATACGCCAAATTTTCAATATGTTATGGGAAAACTATTTGCACAAACATTATTTCCTATTTTTTTTAAATTGTTGTTAACTTTTTTGGAAATTAAATTTTGCTATGGGCCGCCCTAAAGTCCTCAATGAGAACTTTTTAAGAACTTTTTACAATGAAATGGCGGCGATTATGAATCTGGCATTCGGTTTTACTCTATCAGTTTTAGTTTCCTTAAGGCTGATAATAAAATTTTTTTAAAAATTTCCAGTGACCCGTGAAACTTCAGGCCTTTAGGAGCTCAAAATTTCTGTTTAGACGAACAATTTTAACAAAAAATGGGGTCAGAGGATATGAGTCCGGGTTCGGGTTTGCTCTATTTCCTCTGGTTTCCTTACGGTCCCGAAAGGGTTAAAGGCTTGAGCCCTTCATTTAAGATATCTACCAAAGCAGCTTCGATATCTAAATTCATCTGCATACATCAAAGACCTAAATTAATCCATTCAAGCTGATTCCAAATTCGCCAGCATATTTAGTTAGTATAGGTGTAAGGCTGAGATCTGGTGTTTCGCCAGCATAGTCTGATTCTATTTTTTGTACTCTCAAGGCCTAAATCGGACCATCCAAGATAGCACCTGAGTTTATTTTCTTATTTAAAAAATCTGAGCCGGTCCATTTAAGAAGGTTAAAAGTTCACTGACATATTTTGCCAGAGCAATCTATATGGTGAGGTCTGAGACCTTCTTTATTCTTCGAGAACATGAGTCAGTTCGTTGGCCAGTCAAGAAAATATACAGTCAACGGATATATTTTACTAACACTTCGTTAAGGTATGTGCCAATCATCGTACTTTAAGAATCACAGTCAATCAGTTTATTTAAAATCATTTTAAGTACTGTTTGAATAGCCTACTCGGCCCAGATTTGAGTGCTCTGTCGTACTTTGGTGGTCTATGTTAGTGCATTTAAGTTAGTTATAAGTTTGGCGGCATATTTCGTCCGAATAGTTCAAGATCTGAGCTTGAACTTGAGCTCTTGTCCATTTGTCCAGATAGTGTTAAGATTGGAATTCATCTTCGCACTAAAATATCGTAAATTAGTCTAATCAATATAATTCTAAACATAATGATAGCATCAAAAATATCTGAGCTCACCTTTTTCTTCTTTTTCCCCTCACTCTCCCCGCGGGGCTAGTTTAACGTTATGCTGTTGCACGTTCAATTGTCAACGCGACATTTCGTCTGCTTCTGTTTTTCGGAACTACCATATTTGTTCTCTTTCAACAGTTGTTGATTATTTTTCACTCATTATCGTTGTTTTCTGCATTTGCGATATTTCGTTGCGAACCTTCGGTTTTACATGCCCATTCCGCATTTCTCAGCGATAGCATAATATTTAATTTTTGTCGTCTTGCTGCATTCCATTTCTCTATATATCCGCTTTGTCAAGCTGACTACCGTGGGTAGCCTCCAAATGATTTCTTTAGCTCTCCCTGTTCTTGTTGAATCGTGGACAGTGGAAGCTGATGTGCTTTGAGTCCTCAGGTTCGTTCGGGAAGAACAGATATTCTTCAAGTTTGAGTCTGCGTAGATATTGTTTAAAACACCCATGTCCGCTGAACGAATGAGTAATGTAGTAGTCCACTCTCCGTATTTGCGATCTATCTACATTGCTATGGTAGAAATTATGTTGAAAGTACAGCACCTCTTTTTGGGCTGCTCTCTCTGAGCTTCTAAATCGAGCAAATGCTTTTCAGATATGTCTTCTTTTTATTGAAAGCAGTTGACGCTCTCTCGATGACCTCCTATAGTCAGTCCATTTAGGATAATTTCAAGTACAATAAAATATTTCGCCAAGATGTTATCCTTGAAAACCTGAGCCAGTCCTTTCAAGATAACTACTAGTGCGCCGATATATTTCGCCAAGGCATTGCTCAAATTCCATTCGATGTTGAATTTTAAAGACCTGAGTAAGTCCATTCATTATAATTTGCAGTACATTTCATCCACACAACTTTGAAGTTCGAGTCTATCTTTAAAAACATGAGCCAGTCCCTTCAAGATGAAGACTACTAACATATTTCCATAGGACTACCCACTCGATTGAGGTCTGGACCCACTTTTTTGCTTGAGGGAAGTGAGTCAGCTCAAACTTCGCCGATATATTCAGCGAAAAAATTCAGACCTATTCGTCCTGGTAGAGCTGAAGCCAGTTCTTTCAAGACAATTACGAGTATATCGGCATATTTTATCAAGCTATGTTGAGGTCTGAACCGATCTCCCTATTTTGAAGATATAAGTCAACCCATCCATAAACCTTCCAAATAAACTTTTAATCGTTCCTTATTTTTTTGGATCATGAATCGTTGAAGATAATTTCAGGTACATTGGTTTATTTCGTCAAGATACTGTTTTGAATCGAGCTTTGTATTTTCAGAACCTGGATCAGCCCATGCAAGATAAAAATAAGTTTATCAATATATTTTTTCCAGAAAGAGTTAAGATATGAGTCTATTTTCGTATTTTGAAAGCGTGAGCCAGTAAAGGGTTGAGGTCTGAATCTATCTTCGTACTTTGATGGCCTTTATCATTCCATTCAGGATAGACTGTTAGTAAGTACTCAGAGCATATTTCACCAGAATAGCATAAAATGGCCAAGATCTGAATCCATTCATATATTAAGTATTTGGTTAAACAATGCACATTGCTGAATCACAAAATGAAATTGTTAATAATTTCATTGATTGAATTAATCTGTGAATGTCGTTGGTTGACCAACAATTTGGACTTAGATTAACATGTCAAATCATTAAATTATTATTACTGGTCTTATTCAGCACTCGATACCCAAAAAAAAGAAAACCCTTTCAAGTTCTTTAGCGCATCAATGCTAATGGCTCACTTTGAACTATCTTCTAAATATAACAGCTTAATCTTAACCATCTCTTTTTTTATTTTTCATCTGCTATTAGAAAGTCTAAGAAAAATTTGCAATAAATTGAAAACGGAAATAAAATGTACTATTTTTATTTGATTTTTTTTTTTTTCTTTTTTATTTCATTTTTTTTGTTTGTTTACTATACAATGAATATCCTCTTTACTGAATTCAATTATCCTAGTTTTCTACAACATTACCTTCAGCACAAATGGTGCGCCAGTCATGTACATAAATACAGACACTTAGTGCAAGTAGGTACGAGTATGTAGCTGTCCACACTCAATAGAGACCATTCTTGCATTTAAGAATTTATTTTGTAGAGAGCAAAAAAAAGACTCCATCTTCATTTTTGTAGTACTAGTTTGAAAATAAGTAAACTACCTACACTTATTTTCGCACTCTATTCGTGGGGTCGGAAGGGGTTAACTATATCGTAGCAAATATCTTATTCGTTAGGGTTGGGGAAAATTTTGTATTTTGGAGTTGTCTACACTATGACGTAAATAATGTGTGTATAAAGTGTCAAATAGTATTGGTTTCGAAAAACATTTGTTAGCTAAACCTTGTGCCTTATATTTATCACGAGCTGTAAACGATTTTCAATGCGTATTTTTGAGTCCACTTTTGACTACTGTTTTCTAGAAAACTAGAACCAGGGGGAAAAAGGAAAGATAGGGAAGAAAGAGAGGAAAACATAATCGATCAAATAGTATAAAAAAGGAAAGGAGGAGAGAAAAGAAACAAGGGGGAACTATGAGATCGGATGGATTAAAGAGAGATCAAGAAAAAAAAGGAGATGGAGGGGGGCGAAGACAAAAGAGAAGATGGAGAGTAAGAGGAGAGCAAAGGAGACATATGGAAATGTTGAATGGGAGGAAAGAAAAATTAAGGAGAGACGAAACATAGCAAAAGGAGAGAGAAAGAGGAATAGAGGATGTTACTTACGGGAAGATATGATATATGGAACGAAAGAGCGGTAATAATAGAGAAAAGATAGAGAAAAAGGGAGGGGTAGAGATGGGACAGAGAAGCAAGGGAGGGAGAGTATGGGGGAAGGAAATAGGGAAAAGGATGAGAAAGGAGAACGAGGGAAAAGGATTAGAAAGAGAGGGGGATGGTAAAAGGGATAGAGTGGGTAGGAAAAGGAGGAAGACAGTGGAAATGCGGAAGAGAAAAAAATAGTTTTTTAGGAGACTATGAAAATTAAATCTAGAGGTTAATTTTCAAAGTCATGATTTAAGTTCATGTCAATTTCGTTATTTGAAGTTATATATAAACAGGTTAATGAACAAATGTAGTCATCACAACAACAATGTATATAGAGACGGGCAAATCAGACGGCCGTTTCGGAATCCGCCACAATTCCTCATCAGTGATCTTAGTGATAGTTCTTAATCTTTCAATATCCTATATAAGCTACTAATATTTGAAATCATAACCCAGAATTACGGATTTGATTCCAAATATCTTCACTGAATAGAGATATTGAAAGAAACTACCACTACCGTTCTATACACTTATGTTGTTGTTTTTTCCCCATTGTAGCTAGTCTGCATAACAGTTCGTTATTTCAAAGTCTAGTACACGGGAGAGTGTGTGTGTTTGTGAGAAAATGATTCTAGGTGTCATTTTTTCTGAACGGTCCCCATTCGATCAGTTCATGATAGTTTTTTAGGAGACTATGAAAATTAAATCTAGAGGTTAATTTTCAAAGTCATGACTTAAGTTCATGTCAATTTCGTTATTTGAAGTTATATATAAACAGGTTAATGAACAAATGTAGTCATCACAATAACAATGTATATAGAGACGGGCAAATCAGACGGCCGTTTCGGAATCCGCCACAATTCCTCATCAGTGATCTTAGTGGTAGTTCTTAATCTTTCAATATCCTATATAAGCTACTAATATTTGAAATCATAACCCAGAATTACGGATTTGATTCCAAATATCTTCACTGAATAGAGATATTGAAAGAAACTACCACTACCGTTCTATACACTTATGTTGTTGTTTTTTCCCCATTGTAGCTAGTCTGCATAACAGTTCGTTATTTCAAAGTCTAGTACACGGGAGAGTGTGTGTGTTTGTGAGAAAATGATTCTAGGTGTCATTTTTTCTGAACGGTCCCCATTCGATCAGTTCATGATAGTTTTTTAGGAGACTATGAAAATTAAATCTAGAGGTTAAAGAGGCCGTCTGATTTGCCCGTCTCTATATACATTGTTGTTGTGATGACTACATTTGTTCATTAACCTGTTTATATATAACTTCAAATAGAAAAAAATAGATTGACGCGATAGAGGAGAGTGTAAGAGGAGAGCAACGGGGAAAAAGGGAATGATAGAGGGGTGATAGAGGAGGGGAACTATAAAGAAAGGGAAAATAAATGGAAAGACTTCGTGAAATTTGGCCCCAATTAAAAATAGTCCCAAACTGAAAATGAAAAGTGAACTCAAAAAAATTAATGGAAAAATGGTTTCAATGTTAAAATGTAAATAAAACTAAATACTGGCCAGCAAGGAAAGTGATGGTAACTCTAGAACGATATAAGTCTATAGTGTGCGACTCATTTGAAAATTAGAAAAATTTTGACTTAAAAGTGAGTGTACGGCTATCTGTATGAAGACATAACTGGAATTGATGAATTGATTGTATCCTATGTGCAGACAGAAGGGTTAAGAACCAGGGGGGCTGCATTGTCGGCATTATGCAATGTATTAAAGATGCCAGCAAGATTCTCCTTAGCGTCGTATAAAACTCCCTGCTAGCTGCATCTTTAAGTTTGCAATAAGCACTTTTAAGGAGTTGACTTTGGATGCGACGGCTTCGAGAACTGCCACTCTTTGGTTGACAACACCAAGGATAACGATTTGTTGGATTAGAGTGTACAAGATTTTTGCTCCGACGCGAGTATTCTTACCGATATAATATCAGACTGTTTTGCAAAGCGTTCGTCCATAAACTGACATAGAGTAGTTGTTGAACGGCTATCATGGAGCGTTGGAGTGGATTGGGCCCCATCACGGGCACGGCTACGTGTTTGTATAACAGGAGCCATATATTGCCGTTTCCAGTTTTTTAATATTGGAAGTTTTTAGTTTGTTGTGTGTTATACTAGCTGACCGGGCGAACTTCGTACCAGACACTCCTTAAATTTGGATGAATTTATGAATTTGGCCTTCGATGTGTAAAGCCGAAAAGCAAAGTCAGAGTTACTGATTTATGATCACCAAAAGAAAACGAACTTTTACTCTCTCGAGCAGAAATTACCTTGAATGTCGGATTGGAACCGCGTTCTTTGATAATGTCTGCTCCAAATGAAGTCATTTAGATACATCCGTTGTACCTTTGAGTGCTCGATTCTCGATTCTGGTGATTCACCACGATGCAATGAATACAATGGCTCAAGTGGCGGAGGCAATAATGACAATTTCCTCTTGCCACTAAGACAGCACAGTCCCAATGATCGAACACAACCTCCATTGAACCATTTCGAACAAAAGGATACGAGCTGTAGTCAATTGTGCAATCGCTACTCGATTCAAATAAGCACTTGAAGTATTTCTTCTTGCGTGCCAAAGATCATCAAATTCTCATTGCCAATTGAGCCGTTTGACCATTGCCTCTCTTTGTTCTTGTGTTTTCAAAGGATGAGGTCGGACCATACTAAAGCGGCGCCCTGGAAAATCAATTACACAGTCGAAAATTACCGATTAGATTGATTGACGATGCGCGCACAATGACGAAAGACATAACCTTTCACAATGTACACTTTATCTAGGTTAGGTTAGGTTGGAATGGCTGTCGAGAGAAACACTTAGGCCTGAACGGCCCATTTTGATACCACATAGTTGGACCTACAGTTTAACACCGATTCCGAACGGCGGTCACTTCATCTAACTGAACTCACTTCTTTGAAATCACTTTTTTCTTTATAATTTTTTTTCGATGTTTTTTCGAGATAAATCCAACAAATCAAAGGCCAAGAAATTCGGTCCATTCGTTCTTGAGTCATAAATGTTGTAACCAACGCGACTTTGTTTTACATATTTAGATTGTTTTGTGTATTTGCTGACGCTAGAATAGGGTACGGAGCATCTTCACTTAGCACTTCTTTATCGACAGCGCGGTACAACGAGATAACTTGGCAGCACTGCACCAGTATTTGGCAGAAATGTTCAGCTGAGGTGGCGTTGCTGTTGTTATGTGTGGTGAAACAGCTGATAGTTCAGTTTGTTAACTTGTTAAGATCGTTTGCAGTTCGCGTTTGAGTGATAAATTATTTTTCGCTTTTATCCAATTTAAAGTTATTTATTTTTGTTCTTGCGTGAAAATATTTTATTTTAGATTTATAAATTACACCACCATTTGAATATATAATACAAGTATCGATAATACCTCGATACACTCACCCCAACTAAAAGGACCAGCCAAAAAGCGAAAAAGCGTTTATATTAATATTTGCTTTCAATAAAGGAGCGCATTCAAAAAATACAAACGAATTTGTTTAGTGCCAAAATATTGTTGCATATTGAAACAAACTCATAAATTGAAAAACAAATCTTAAGTCGTCTTGCTATAATATTCTGGGGTCTGTTCTCCTTTGTTCTATAATGGAAACACCATCTAAATCCAATTCAATTATCTTTAATATCACTAAAGCTCTCTTAGCTAATCGTCGATGTTAGCAATGTTTAATTAGATAAATTTCTAAGCTGTTTTTATCTAAATTTTCTTAGTTTATCTACAAGTATCGCATAAATTCGTAAGTCCACGAGTACCACGAGGTTTTCCGTTTTTGACGAAAACTTTTCATATTAAAGTTCTTAACGTTGATGACACTGTCCTTTAATGTTTTCTACAAATAATTTTCTACATGTAAAAAATCGTTTAGTATGCCTCAACGCTGTCCATTCGTAGTCGCCGAACAAATGACATAATGCAAGGGTGCAGGCGGTTAGTGGGCAACATTGGATATAAAATGAATATAAAGCAGTTGCTGAATTCTTTTCCTTTTTTTTAACTATTTTCCAAGCGGCTTGTGTATTATTATCTTACAGATTTTTTTTTTTGGTTGATTCAATAGATTCATAGATTTTCAATCGGAAAAATACAATTATTTTACCTTTTTTCGTTGATGGCCTTCAAACTCACGCTCGCATTCCCTGAAAGGGTATGCAGTGGAGCTGAGGGTGTTTGGGGGGCGATTCAAAAAAAGAAAATTGCAATTCATTGTTGTAACATTTTAAGTTTTGAAAACATTTTTTTCTACTTACTTATCGTACACACAAAAAAAAAAAAATAGAAAAGAAAAACAAGAAAATTTCATTTTATCGTTCGTTACATTGCATTGCAATTGGAAAATCGCTGTGCCGCTGTGGCTATTCGCCCGCCACCAGGTGGCATAATTGAAATATACTACAAGAAGATGAAGAAGAAGTGAAGAGGAAAAACAAGTGAAGGGGAAGTTGTAGCATAAGAAAATGTAGCAAAAATAGAAATTTTCTTGAAAATAGCAACAGACGATGGCGATTTCTTTAACTGATTCGAATTTTTCTTTTATATTTTTTCCATTTCCCTCCCTTATTCTCTTACTCCTTGAGATGCTTGGTGCTTTTCTTCATTCAACAAATGTTAAGAATAATGGCCAAAATTGTTATTTGAGTGGTTTATGGCAATTGCATTTCAATAGTTTATTATTGAACTTGCGCTAGCTTTTGTTATTGTTGTTGCTGTTGTATTTAGTTGTTTCCTTTTAATGCGAAACTATTTTAAGATTTTTAGCTATAGTTAGTTAGGAAAATTGAATTTATATAAATATTTTTTAATAAAGTTGTTTTCTTCATAAAATCTTAGCTTACCAGTTGATGATAAAGTTGATTCTAAAGTTTTGCCGCTGTTAACTGCTAATGAGTTGTTTGCATAAAGTATTTTATTTTAATGAGAAATTACATAGAGTTTCTTCAACCAAAATTTTGAGTGGAAAGCATTTCCAAGTGACATTGGTTTATATAGAATTCTATAAACAGCTGGCACTACTTTGTATCAAGTAAATGCAATAAGATTGAATATTATTAGATAGTCTGGTAAGAAATATAGTCAGACCTCGTTCACACTGACATCAAAAAGTTTCCTCAAAGTATAACAACCGGTGTTGTGCCACGGGACACAAATAAAACTTTTTTAGATATTACAGGGAAAGTTTTCGTACAACTGATGATTATCGCTTTCTGAAGTCTGATAAGCTCAGTTTTCGTGCAATGGAGAGGAAGTTTGCTTCAACTACAGTAAATGTTTGTAGTGGTTAATTTGGGATTTGGGGAGCGTTGATTATAAATTAAACTAGAAATTACTTTTTGTTTGGTTCAGAAATCATAATACGATCTTTGGATCGATTTTTGTTTTATCGCCCAGTACAAATAAAACTAGACAGAGAAAACTTTGTTAGACGTCCAGTTCCTGAAAAAATTTTACTCTCGAAGTAAAAAATAAATAAAATCTTTCAAAAATTGCAATAAATCTGGAAAATGGAGTGTTCGAGATATTTTGGGCTGCAACTGCAGAAATAGGGGAATAGGATTTTTGGGTCTCAGTCCAGATTTTGAGGGTGTATTCGAAATTTGTAGTATACACACCTATACTAGGTTTCATAAAAAATATTTTGAGTTTGGTTTTTACACAGCGGAGTTAGATCCAAACTTAGTTTGACCAGAATTCTGACCGAAAACCAAATCAGTATTTAAATCAAAACTAGGAACGTATTTCAGACCATCATCCAAACTACATACATACCCAAAATCATACCGAAATTTGGACAAAAATGCATATTCTCATTATCTTGCAAATCAAAAAGGTCTGCTGTTGTTTTTTTTTTTTTTTTGTTATTTGTTCACTACAAAAGCTGACTAACTGAAATTATTCAAGAATTTCTTAAAGTGTGAGAAATATAGTATCGCTTTATTTTCTCCTCCTGGTAAAAATGAAAAAAATAATTTGTATGTTTATCTCGAAAAACTGTGTGGATTATAAGAATTCTCCATTATTTTTTTATTGTCCTACATTGTCATTAGACCATAATTCAGACCGAAATTCTGTCCAATATTCAGACCAAATTTTGATCAAAAATCAGACCAGAATTCAATCCAAAACTCAAACCAAATCTAACAATATATTTCAGATCAAAGTTTAAACTACATACGAACCAAAAATCAGTTCGAAATCATACACAAAATGAAGCCTTATTTGGAAAAAAATTGACATCAAATTCAGACCAAAGTTAAAATCAAAATTCCGACAAAAATTCAAAAAAAAAAAAAAAAAAAAAATTTCCGACTAAATATCAGACTGGAATTCAGACCAAAATTTAGATAATAAACCAAACCAAACTCCAGACCAAAAATCTGATTAAAATTCAGACCGGAATTTTACCAAATTCAAATAAAAATTGAAACCAGAAATCAGAAATTTGTAGCAGTGGCTGCAGCCTATCGTCGGATCCGCTACTGAATATTTTGAAGAATAAATCACATACCGACTAATTAAAATCAGACCAAAAATTAGATCAAAAACCCAGACCAAAGATCAATCAAAATTCTAATCATAATTCATACCTAAAACCAGATCAAAATTTGGATCGAAGTCTGGCTACACTCAGATAAAAAATTTAGATCGAAATTGAGCTAAAAAACGGATTGAAAATTAGGTGGGAAAACAGGAGAAACAAGACAAAAATCGGCCCAGAAAACAGACCAAAATTCAGACTAAAAACCAGATCAGAATTTTCACCGAAATCTTACCAAATTCAGACCACAATTTAGACCGAAATTTATATATAAAATCAGATTAAAAATGAAACCAGAAACCTTAGGCCCCTGCGGAGCCGCCACTGAATGCTTGAAAAATAAAGCAAATACAGACAAAAGCAAAACCAAAAATTAAATCAAAAACCGGAACCGAAGCCAGACCAAAAATCAGTCCAAAAATCAGATCAAAGTTCAAACCAAAAACCAGATCAAAATTCTAACTGAAGCTTAGCCAAACTCTGACTAAAATTTGAACTGAAATTCAGTTAAAAAGCAAACAAAAAATTACACTTGAAATCAGATTTCAAATTATACGCATACAGAGACCCCCTCCGCCAAAACTTACAATTTGCTCCTTAAATTCAAATTTCGGGAAACAAGGGCTGGATTCCCTAACTATGAGTTTTGGAGTGTACACTTAAAAATTGAGTAAACTTGTAATTTTTCGATTCTCTAACTGTGAAAATGAGTTTTATTTGTCAAAGTTGTGTACGCTGAGTATGAAACAAACGCACTGAAATTTGATCGGTGAGTGTTTTTTCTGAGCGGTGTACATATTTCATTTTCTCACAGCTAGGGAATCCTGCCCCTGTACTCGAAATTTGAAAAATGGGTGTTAGGGCAAATTAAGGCTGCGATACATACATACGAATTTAAAATAAAAAAAATTATTTTTATTAGGAAAATTATATGTAGTTGGAGCTCGGAGTGGAGTACGGAGCGGAACCGGAGCTATACTTAAGAGGTTGGAGGGGAGCTGGAGCGGAGCAACCCCAAAATTTGGCCTTTTGACCTTTATCTCGAAAACTGAGCGAGTTATGTGAATTCTATGGCTAAAATTATATTAGTTTAGCACAAAATACTTAGCAAATCATTTTCATATCTCACGGCAGGAATAGTAATCTTGAATTTGTTTGAATAATATTGAAATTTGAGGTATAAAGACTGAGCCAAAGTTGTTGTCCATTTGTTGTTGTTGGGGAGAAAACTCTAGATATAAAGCAGACCACCTTCATTTAGTTATTCGTTAATCAAATTTGGCGAACAGATAGTAGCAGGTTTCGGTATTGGTTTAACAACCGCCAAAAATTCAGTAGCAGGACGAGAAGACACCCATCCCAATAGGTAGCTGAGTACGACGTCGACAGTAAACGCGAACCTTAACCGGTTTTAGTTGGAAGAAAGTAAGTTTATTGAAATCGAGGTTAGAACAATAGATTGGATGAGATTGATTTGTGCAGGTGAGGGTAGTATTCTGTTGTCTCAAGTCACACTCGAGTCTTCTTTCTGTTAAATCCTTTAAAACCTAGGTAAGGCTCTGAATAAGATCAATGTTCGGCATTGTTTAGTTGATGGTGTGCGATTAGATGTTACATAGATCTGACTTTGATCACAAGTATGCAAGTTGGGTTTTTTATTATGGATATAAGAATTTTGTATTTAAATAAAACACAGAATAATTGAGATATCGGGCTTAAATTTGTTCCATGTTATATTTAAGTAATAAATTCGATATAGCTCATATGACCACCGCGAGCACGTTTGCAGCGATCGATTCTTTGGAACCAATTTTCCACTACTCTTCCAGACATATCGGCAGGAATGTTGATAATCTTGCATTCGATATTGTTCCTGAACTCTTCTAATATTGTTGGCATAAACCAACGACTTAACGCAACCTCATTAGAAGAAATCCAACGGGGTTAAATCACATAAGCGAGATGGCCATTCGACAGGACCATTTCAAGAGATTACACGATTACCGAACTTCCTCTTCAATTGAACAGTTATTTGACCAGCTGTGTGGCATGTGCCACTAATGTCAAGTCCATTCAGTTCTTGCCAAAAATAGTTTTCCAACATGGCACGATAGCGAACTCCATTGACTGTAACATGGAGATAATTTTCATCGGCGAAAAAAGACGGTCCAATCACACCTCCGGCATGAAATCCACACAACACGGTCACTTTTTGTGGATGCAATAGAGTCTCTTGACACACATGTATATTTATTGCTATCCAATAAAGCATATTTTGCTTACTGAGGAACCAGTTAAGTTAAAAATGGGCTTCATCGCTGCAAATAATTTTCCGATGAAATTCAGGATTTTCTTCCAACTTTTACAGAGCGGAGAAAAATCGGCGCTTGAAATGATCACGAAACTTCACTTCCTGAGTTAATTTGATCTTGTAAGAGTGTAGGGCAAAATTCGCCACAATGGAGACTGAGAGATATCCAATTCTTCTGTACGACATAGAATCGACTAATTTAGCTCATTCTGAACTGAAGCACTCACTCGCTGAGACACATTCAATAGTGAATATGTTGACTCGAATTTATCCGTTACAGTACGCACGACCGAAAATTGGAGTAACCTTTCTTAAAGTAGCGACCACCGACTCAAAATTTCATTAGTAATTTTTAATAATTTCCAACGTTGCTTATTCGAGAAATTCACCATAATGAAAATGTAAACCTTGAATGACATTTGACAATATAAGATAAAAAAAAGTTGAATGGTGCGTTTGTATTTTAATACAAAATTGTTGTCCCTATTGAAAACTTGTTTACCGACTTGTTGCGGCGCTAGGCTATTGTGCTTACACCTTCAAAAGTACTCCACAATGCAACACTGCTCATGCGAACGTGTGAGAAGAGAACTGTCAAAACTGGTGATCAACGCATTCATTTTTATCTTTTTTTTGGATGCAGTTTCCAACAGATACATTTCAGTTTTTTTTATATCTAATTTCATATAATGGGGAAACGGGGTTTTGCACAAATGTGTAAATTTAAATAGTTTAATTAAATTAAATAAAATTTAGATTTTCGCTTAATTCAATGCAAAGTATTGCCTTTTATTTGGCACGGTTCCAATACTAATCTTAAATGGTTGTGTCAACCCTTGCTAACAAAGATAATTATGGGATTACAAGAATACGAGATAACGGTTTTTGGAGAAGGTAAACATTATAGACTTAAGCATGGAATAAAATTAGGAGAAGGCAAACAAAACTCCTATGTAGTAGATAGGCTAAAGGTACATGAACTATCTAATGCAAATTCTAAAGATAAGCTCAGGTTGCTTGGGTAAAAAATTAAGGAGATTGCAGAAATAATGTGTGGAACACCGTCATGTATCCAAAGCACGTTAAATTGATCGATGTAACTTCTGTCAGGACGAAATTCTGCCTATTCCTTGCGTAAAGTGTTTCCTTTCAAAGTAATTTAACTACGACTATTTTTCGTTGGATCTATGGCGTGTAAACGTTACCAAAATCCTGCTCTATGCTTAGTAAAGTAGCTGGGAAATGATGCTTGTGCTTTTTTGATTTTTCACTTGTTTTGAAATTGCTGTTTCAGATGCGTTTTTCTGATTTCTACATAATTTTTGTCTCCATTTCCCAGCTAAGGCAAAAATCTATGATATATGTATAGAATGTTATAAAAAACCGTTAATATTCAAAAACAAATAGATTCCACATAAGTTCCACATTCACAATAAAAAGCGCATGCGCCTCACAAATAACAGTGAGGGGAAATAACAAAATGGTAACGTGCACTGTTAAAAAAAAATGTTAATTGAAATCAACCAAGAAAAACACGTGTATGTGGCATAAAGCTGTTGCTGCCACACACAAATGGTTTAACACTAATATTTTTTGGCTAACATTGAAACGAAACTGAAAAATTTTTGCATCTTAAACGAAGCGCAACATTGGCGAAACTTCAGTGTGACGACGGAAAGCGAACAAGTTGCAACGCATGCAGCGGAAGTTCCAAAAAAAATTTGAAAAAAAAACCGGAAATAAGCCGGTAAACTAAAAAGCGTTAAAAAAAAACGTTTACCAAAAAAAAAAAAAAAAAACAAAAGCGTTTTACTTAGAAATTCTCGCAAAAACAAAAAAAAAAAAAAACGAAAACAAAGCGGCAGTGAAAAATTCGTAGATTTCAATAGCAAAGAAAGAAATAGAAAGAATTTTATTTAAAAGGGTTTTTGAGTTTGATTGCTCGTGTGTTTGAGCGTTAGGCTTAACGATGATAAAACGTGCTTCCATCTAAAAAGTATGCTGCTATTTTTTAAAAATGAAATATTTACACACACACACATTTGCTTAGAATTTTAAGCTTTCTTTCTATCTGCTGTTGCATTCAGCTGTAGCCTAGCAGCAGCACAAATAAATAAATAAATAAACTTCACACAAAATCGAAAAAAAAGAAAACAACAATTTATTTTTCTGAATTATTAAAGCATTTTTTTTTTCAACATCTTTATCATTGCAATCGTCTGTGCAATTGTGTGTGTGCTTTTAAATTTCTCTTTGTATTTGTGTCAGTAATATATAAAAAATTACTGGTAAAAAACCAAACATACACAAACCAAAAAGTAACACAAACCGGAAATGGATATCGGAAGTGGATGTTGTATTGGTTTTATTTGAAGAACACACAAGTGTGTAAGTGAATTTTAAAAATCTGCAAACTTCAGCATAAAATATTCGAATAAAAATAAATTTACATACATTCATATATGTATATGGGTGTATGTGTGTGTGTGTATTTTTGCGGGTGTGTATTTTATAACTAACATTTTGTTTTGGTTATTTGGTCATGGTTGTTGATTCAACTTCAGCTCCACCTCTTCTCAACTCCAATCCACTCTGACTATTCTATTCGAATTTCAATGCTCGACTTAATGTGCTTTTAATAATAATATGAGAAACACATGTGCCCTTAAGTATATGTGTGTGTTTGCGTCTCGTTTTTCTGTGTGTGCGTATATAAAATTAAATATGTTGAATACTTTTAGGCGCATATGAGTTCATCTGATGTGTTAGCAAGCGCACTTACATTTGATTACATTTGAACCAAAAACGTAACAAACAAAAAACCAATCGAAAAATGGTTTAAAAAAAAAAAACAAAAAAATAAATAAATAAATAGCTGCTTTCACCATTAAATCGACTATCGACTCTCTGCGGTCCCGTTTCCTCCTGCTCACACATTGATTTGTTGTAACGAATAATTGAAAATCGACGCGTTGGCGGAAATTGCCGCACACCTACATCGATCGAGGTACTCGTAGTTTCCGTTTGATTAATTGCATTTGTCCATTTGTGTATTACTATTACAATATATTGGTGTATATGTGTGTGTGTTTTTTTTTTTCGTGAGTATGTGTGCAACCTGGCGCGCGTGCATTAACGTGTGTCTGTGATTTTTGTTGTTGTTTTTTTTTTTTGCTTTCGCGCGCGTTTATTTGAAAAGTGCAAATTTGTGTTATTTTTTTTTCAATTTTTTTTTTACATCTGTGTGTGAAAAATTGATTGCAATTTAGCTAATTGAAATTTACATTGTTGCATTAAATTTAAATGAGATTTATTTTTTGTTTGTTTTGTTGTTTCGACGGAAATGCAAAAGTTAGCTATACAATAACGACAAAAAAATAAATGCGGAAAATGCTGAAATAAAGGTATGTGAAATGTTTTTAAACTAAAATTTTTTTAAATTAAATTTTTTTATTCCTTTCAAGTGTTTGAGAATTTCATTATAGAATTCTAGCATATAATTTAAATACAAAATGATTTTCTTGCTTAGTGAATTTGTTAATTAAATATGCATTTATGTATAGTTGATGTAGAGTAGCAGTCAAAACCATTCACGAAATTTGTGCATCGAATGAAACTTAATGAAATGAAATTTAAGTATAAATTCCAAAAAAATACTTTTCATCTCCGCATATTAAAAAAAAAAAAAAAAAATAAAAATAAAGTTCAATAAAAAATAGGAAAATAGGTTACCTCAATAAACCTCCGGCCCTTTTATGATCCTCTGACAACATGCAGAATATATTGCTGTCCAGTATTTGATATGCCTATATTGTGACTTAATTTCATTTCAGCATATTTTCAGCAAGGCTCACTAAAAATTATTTGATTAGATTTTCTAAGCCCTAAGTATATAGTTCTTCTTCTACAATTCAATAAGACGATTTTGTCCTCCCACGGAATTTATCTTCATATGGAGGTAATAGTTTTAAAATTCGCTTAAAATCGCTTTGACAGTGTATTTGGATTAAAAGTTGGGACCTATCTAAATGCAAAAAAGGCTGTAAATAACCGTTAAAATTAATGAAAACTCATTTTGGTTGCTAATAACCATTATGACTAATCAGATGATTTCTTTAAATAACACTGTCCGACAAAAATCAAATTTTTCAAATATTAGGTTCTGAAAGTGGGTTCTGATAGAACGCGAGAAAAAAAAATTATACGTGTCTCGGCGTTTTAAAAGTTTACGTCTAATTTTTCTTTTACGCTGGCCTAAGGTTTGCCCATTTCTAACAGGTTAAGTACAATAAATCATAGGACAACTTGTTGGTTTTGCATCAAAGCTTGTTTGTATGTTCAGCAACTTATAATAGAATTTTCCGTAGAATATTTTCTTTCAACATATTAACCCTTTAGTGCCCACTGTTATGGGTATTTTTTGCCCCTTTCAAAAAAGTAACATTTTTGACTCATTGAGAGGGTCGATAGAGAGTTAATATGTTCAAGAAATATGTTGCCCATAAAATTCTACTATACATAGGCCACTGAAAAACAAAAATCTGTAAACTTGATTTTAGTAAAAATAAACCTAAATTCAAAAAATGTTACAAATTTTCACCTTTTATACGCAGTGAACTGGTATGTCCTTAAAAGCATTTTCAAAACTAAAAACATATTTTATATTGCAAAACAAACATTGATTGTTTCAAACTTAGAGTGGTTTGAAATGAAATAGCAAAAAAAAAGAGACTTTGAATTTAGTTTTACAATCTTTAATTAGAATAAGAATTCAAAGTAATTACAAATGTAAATTTTGGGATCAAAGCTGGAGGTGCATTTGATGTGTTCCCTTTGTAAGTAAGGAAAAGAATGAATATAAAAAATACAGTATAGGAGCCGAGCACATCTCGTTGCCTTCAAATTTTAAATATACATATAATTCAGCAAAACATCTTTATCGATGTAGAACAATAGAAACAACGGGTGATGCCCATATAAACAATTTAAAATTTAATCAATAAAAGAGAGTTTAACAACTTAAGTTAAACATTGATTAATTAAATTATTTAATGCAGTATTAAAAATATGCAAGAAAATGCGTAATTCTGTTTTTAAACTTTCAATATCATTATAATAAACAAATGAGTTATGCTCATTAGCAGTAAACTATATCATAAATGCCAACTGGAGTCTTCGGTAACTGGTAACGCTTCTAACCAGGTTCTAACAAATTAAGAGATTTTAAATCTACCACCAAAATTTACGCTTTTGATTTAGATAGTTCGAGTTTTCGGATAAGAGCATTCAGATGTTCTAGTGACATTAATTTTGGTCGAGTAGTTGCTTCACAAGGTGCTTATTCACAAAAAGATTGATACAGTTTTTCACCAATTTCTGAAAACTCTATATTATTGGATGTTGGTAGTCTTTGCTCTGATAAATATGGTACCGGAAGTTCATCACAATGAGCCACAGCCAGCAAAGCAAAGCAAAGCATATTCAGATTTTTTTTTGCTTGTGTCTATTTAAATTCAATATAGCTTTATTTGTGCAAATATGGGTAGTGAATTATACTCTCTAGGACCCAGCCAGCGCATTTGAATTTCATCGAGTTTCGTTGGCCTTCAGAGGAAAAGTTAAGAAATCTGACTAAGATAAATTAGAACAATAAGTTACCTATGACCATGAAATTAAACCATTTTAACAACTACGCCAACAATGTTTCGGTGTCCAAGATTTAGCAGTAAATACTTCTAACTCAAAATACAACTTTAAAGTATCTTAAACTTTACGATTAAAAAATAAATATGATTTTCTGAGAGAATGTGTTTTCCGCATACGTAGCAAAACCACTCATATTTTTTTGCACAATTTGTCATTTTATGGAAACAAAGAAAATGTTACCTATGTAAAAAATAGGAAAAGACTTTAGCAAACTTAACTGAACTAGGCTATTAAACCGAAGTAATGATTCTTATAACAAAAATTTAATTTAATTAATTACATAGAGTTTAGAGTTGTGGGTGGGCTAGACTTAACCAAAGCACTCAGTCAACGAGGACCATTGAACTATACCCAAGGATAGAACCAGCAAAACAGGGTAAAGAGGTAAAGAGACAGAAAAGTTATGTAGGGATAAATGGGAAGAAGAAAGGTCTAGGGTCTCTCAACCTCAAACTTCTTTGTTTCACTGTAGAACCTTAGAAGCTCAGGAAGAGGGAGAGTATGGACATTATTCATACTCAAGACATCACTACCCAACAGCCTTAATATGATTTTCGCGAACGCCGGACAGCTACAAAGATAATGCTCCGTAGTATCGTCGTTCTCAAGACACGATTGACAAATTGGATCGGTGATGACGCCCATGTTACTCAAATGCTGACCACATGTGTTGTACCCCGTGATGACAGCAACCAGTAATCTCAGGTCCTTTCTTCTCAGTTTCAGAAGAAATTCCGCTGATTTCCTGTTAGGTTGTCTCACGAAGCACTTTGCGATTCTGCACGAGTCAAGCTCGGACCATCTTTCTCTATGGATAGAACCCACGAAATCGTTGATCCAACGCATGATCTACCCAGAACTTACGCCAAGAAAAGGTTCCGGACCCTATGGTGTAATTTCAGAGCCTTCATTAGCTAGTTTATCAGCTAGTTCATTCCTTGCAATACCATAGTGTCCTGGAACCCATAAAAGGTATAACTTGTTGTGCTTTGCAACACTATTTAGTTTTGCCTTACACTCGCTGTCCAATTTTGAGGAGCTGACAGGGTTAGCAAGGGCCTTCAGTGCAGCTTGGCTATCACTGCAGATACCTATGCACTTCCAATGCCACCTCTTCTCAATTATCCAGCTCACCAAGTCTAGGATAGTGAAAAGCTCCGTTAGGAATACTGACGCCATCTTTCCAGTGGAAACAGAGTACTTGGTCTCATCGTCCAAGTATCAACTGGATCCAGTACCGTTTGAGGTTTTGGATCCGTCGGTATAGAAGACATGACGAAGACCCCGGAATACGATCTCTGGACATAACCATTGATCCCGTTTTGGGAACCTGACTTCATATCTTCTTCCGAAGCGGATGCAAGACACATGATTGTCCACGGGCATCAAGAACAGTGGGCACTGTACTGACAACTGGTGGTATATCATACTGTGCCCTACACTCGCTTCGACATGACAGACTCCATTTAACCGGAGTCTGTAGGGCGTTCTCATCACTTCTTTACGGATTTGAAGATCCAAAGGAAGCAAGTCAAGCAAGGCATTGAGGGCATCACCAGATGTAGTACACATTGCACCAGTGATACCCAGGCACACACTTCTCTGAATACGTAATAATAGGTCTCACAAGAGCAATGTATACCCAGTATACCAGAGCTGGATTCAGACTCCAAATCTTGCCGAAAGCTTGCCTGCACTGTCTTTAGTGCACGCGAGACCTTCAGGTCGAAGTGCGTCTTCCATAATTGTTTGCAATCTAAGGTTACCCCTAAATATTTAACTTCAGAAGACAATTGCAGTGTTACTTCTTTCATTTTTGGTAGTTACAGGCCATCCTTTTTGCGTTTCCTGGTGAAGAGCACTAAGGTGCTTTTACTCCAAAATTAAGCAAATCATTAAGAAGTGAGTCCACCACGAAGCACCATAGAAGAGGAGAGAGTATGTCCCCTTGGGAGTATCCTTTCTCAACCTCGACCATAACACTGTCATCGTTTTCTCCCCCCGTGATAAGCAGCCTTTTAGATAGCATGTTATGAATCCATCGAATGACGATTTCTTCAACACCATATTTTCTGGCCGAAGAGCACATCGAGTCGAAGGTAGCGTTGTCAAAAGCCCCTTCGATATAAACACTCCCAGGGAGTAGTTTCCTGTTTCCAGTCCTTGTTCAGCTGTACTAACACAGTCGTGAAAAGCTAATTCACAGGATTTTCGAGAATTGAGAGGGTTTTGGCTTTCAACCTTCAGCCTGATGTGCTTCTCGACCAAGCGTTCCAGATTGATTTTTAAGCAAAAACGATGTCCAGCTTATCGGTCGGAAACTCTTTGGTAGAGCGTAGTTATCCCTTTCCGGTTTAGGAATAAGTACAACTTTAACCAAGCGCCAAGGATGTGGAATATATCCGTGAGCGAGACAAGCCGTGAAGATCCTTTCCAGAACCTTCATAAGATTTGTCCCTCCCCGCTTTAGTATTATTGGATAAATGCCGTCGGGTCCAGGGGGTTTAAAGCCATCGAATGACGAAAAGGCAAACCTTAATGTCTCTTCGGTGACTATCGTAGAGGCTATAAACGAGTCGAGCCTTCTGGTACTGGAGCCAACCTGACCAGAAGTATTGACATCGCTCTGAGGAGCAGCTACCGTGCAACCCGGGAAGTGCGTTGGAAGGAGTACGTCATTAACTTCTGAAAACTGAAACTGTGCTTACTCGAAATAAAGATTTTAAACTTTCTTGCTTTTGACCACAAAAGTATCCGTGGCTACAGCATGAGAAATCACGTCATAGGGAGAAGTACGTTATATGTCATTCATCGGTTGTTAGAGGGCAATATCATATTCTGCTCCATACAATCTCCGAAAACCAAACTTCGGCTCAGTTGTTTTGTAGCTGAGTATATCCTACTATACGCGGTTATAGACCATTTAAAATTTTTGGTACATTTTCGGCTGGTTTGGTATAGTTTTTTTATATTTAGTACAAAATCGAAAAATTCATTTATCAGCACTGATTTCAATGGAAGAAGGGCACGAGTAATATGGCATGGAATGAAAATCTGAGATTTGGAATGGGTATTTAAATACCCAACCGGCTTTTCTGTGTACATGAAATTTCGCGACGTAATCAAATGAAAATGTTGGGCGTACAGATAGAGCGAGTCATGTAGTACAAATAATGACAAAACGTGCCCAAAAAATGCTTCTTTGACTTTTTAATCAATAAAAGTTTTATAAAAACTGTTTTTTCATATTATTTGTACATTTTTATGTATATTGTGCGTTCTGCCGGTTGGATATTTAAATACCCAAATCAGGAAATTAGCTCCAGAGACTAGGTTAGCTCGGGGATTGCGATTTGTTTTTTCTATAATCAATGTAGGGCGCTGATGGGTAAAAAGCCATGACAATTTTCCCCTATTAACCCACTCTTCACTATCTTTTATATGTCAATTTTTAGGTTTTTGAAAATTCGCTAAGCTTGACCTTGGAGAAGGGTAAGAAAACGTTGGAATTCTACCTAACATGCTAGAAATAATTTTTAGCTCCATTCTTCTTTAATTTAATAAGAAAAACTGAAACCCGATATTTGCTATCAGTACCGAGATATTCAATTTCTTGCCAACACTCTTTTTTTGGGTATTTAAATTCAAATAATTTTTTTCTTGTTCATCATTACAATGAAGCAATATTTATTTAAATTTCCAAATTGAAAGCAAGTTTTTTGCTTCATCTAGATTTTAATAATAATTATTTAGTGTGTGTCAGTATCAGTGGCATGACCCTAAATTAAGGAATGCATTTAACAGACGCTAACCTTAACTTAACCTAGCACATGAGTTTTGAACTCTTTAAAATATTATAAATTCTTTCAAACATAATTAATTTAATACAATAGCGCAACACCAACTTTCACTTCTACTACATACACACATCCACATATATATATTTATGAGCATGTGTTTATAGTCACTGGTGCTATTTGGTCAAACTATGTGCAACAACAACAACTAAATTGGAATTTATCCAATTACTTTCACTAATTTGAGTTTAATTGTGAATTTATGCGCGCCAGCAATGAAATCAGAAGACCAAGAATGCAATTTATGGTAGAAATAAATTCAAAATATTGAGTCCGGCATCTATATAGTATGTGTATATGGGGGCGTATGAGTAACCTAAAGAGCAGAAATTATATCTAATAAAAAACAAAATAGTAAAAAAAAGAAAAAAAAAAAACCAAGAGCAACCTAGATAAAAGAGATAAAGGGAGAGCAATAGAGCAAAATATAAAGCATGTAAATTAGAAAATTAATTTGTTGGCGTGAAATTTTGCAATTAATTGAATTGAAGTGATGTTTTTGATTGTGGTAATTAAAATGTGCGCTTGATTAATGGCAAACTCATTAAGTTATGTAGTAGCAAATAGGAAGAATATGTGAAAGCAGAACAAAGAGGAAAAGAGCTTAAGGGTATGAGATCATAGTAGGCTCAGCATTGAAAATAATTGACCTAATGAACTAAATAAGATATACACAATAATTATAAAGTAAATAAATACTTGTCTTAAATTTATTACCAGGCCTAATTAAAACATTGAATTAATAAATTGGAAATAATGTCAATGCAATAACAAGAACAGTACAAGCAAGAAATCTTTAATCTGACATTTGTGTATTATTTAAGCTAATGTTGTTTATTACACTAATCAGTAAGAAGAATTGAGAGTAGATAGGTACCAATAGATATGTTTTTTATGTATTTAATTTGAAGTAAGCATATTTTTTTTAAGTATATTCTTAAGGGTGTCATTAAGAATAACAGCAAAAAAAAAAACTCTGAAAACTTTACTGATAAATTTTTGTCATATATACAATAAAAGAATAAAACAAAAGTGTTGCTTTGTATATATATATGTATATAAAGATAATGAAAACATATTGTTGCTGTCGATTTTTGTTAATCTCAAATTGATTCATTATATTCATAGTTACATTGCACAGTGTGTCAAAAACGTAATAAAAATGTATACAAATTTCAAGCCTTGAAAAAAAGGACAAAAAAATATAAATTTGTTTCCAATAATGAATAGTAAAATATTAAAAGAATTTGGACATAAATAACTGATAAGAATTTTTGTAATTTTTAACTAAGAAACTGAGGAAAAATTAGCAATTTAACTAATAAATTTCTGTTCCACAGAATATCAAGTAAACGAAATTTCCGTTGAAAGCAAATAGTAAAAAAAAAATTGTATTTTTCTTTAGTGGATGCTTTGAAATTTATTTCTGATATTATTTATGTTTAATAGTTTGAAATTAAAATAAATTTAGTGCAACTCTGACTAGTGAAGAGTGGGAGATGGATTTCTTAATTTTTCTACTCAAACAGACTGGCAAATCAAAAGTGAAGCCGCAGGTTATTAAGTATATGAAACTTTCATTGATGCTTGATTGATAGTAAACCAAAATCATTTTAAATGATAAACTTGAAATTGAATTTGTCAAGCCCCTGGCTAGTGGCTAGAAGACCGCAGATCTTCGGTTCCATTCGTAACATCAGTTCGCCTTCTGCTATAATCATATGAAAAATCTGAAAAATAATTACTGGATATGAAAAAAACTAAAATGAGTACCTTCTGCACTCGTCACATTATGTCAGAATTGAATTCATTGTTGCTTTTGTAACTCCCCAAATGATACCGAAACCGAAATTTATATTCTATTTGAAAACCCTAACCAATAATCACTGAATATCTAGAAAAATCGTCATATCATAAATATATAGATATTTATATCTAGAAAAACCTTAATTTATATTTTTTTTTCAAAAGGAAGAAAAAAGTGACATAATTTTGTTAAAAACCAAAATCTTTAGAATTGAATTCGTTGATGCCTTCGTACTTAAATGTATTTAAAAAAAAAATTTTCAATAATAAGTATGTTGTTTACTTCTCCTGTAAAAAAAATTTTAATTTTGGCCTTTCCAAATATTGATGACGGTATAAAAATTATTCGAGAGACGACGATCGAAAAAATATTGCTTAGGTAATAAGCAAATATTTCTTCTATTCCTAAAGAAAATTTGAAAAGCCAAGAATAAGACATCGATCTTAAGACCCTTCTCCTTAAGCCCAAAGCAAATAACCACAAAATATCAAGTAAGATGAAATCTCCCTCGAAAGCAGATGATTAAAACAAAATCATATCTAAAGATTATTCATATAATGAGCCTAAAGAAGAGATTGACATGTGCTAGATTCCTGGTAAATGAAAAAAGAATATTAAGGTCACAGAATAATTATGCAATGTTTGCTCTATTTCTAACCACTTCTATCAAAATCAATTTACAAATTTGATGAAGAATCTAAGGATATCAAAAACATGAAATGAGGACTCCTCCTCCGAGGGTGTTTTAGCCTCTTACCGATGAGAATCTCATAAATTTGATAGTAATACACGAATAAAAAAAAAAAGTTTTAAAAAAACCAAAAATTTAAAACTCCCTCTTAGGAAATCTCTCGGTCTGCTGTTGCTACTCACTTTTCTAAATATGAGTTTGAATTTGACTAGCTTCTGAATTGTGACAAGAATATCATAGGCTTACCTAATAATTTGGCAAGATCTGTTCTCCTTCTACCTTAACTAGTTGATAAACCAATTTCTCAGAATATCCCAGAATATCAATAACATAAAACTCAATTAAAATTAGTTGATAAACCCAAATCTTTCCTTATCATTTTTAAACAAATAACTTCTAGTTTTTATTCAAATGAAGAGTGTAAAGATGGGACTGCATTTGATAAACTCCCGACTAGTGACGAAAATATGAAAGGTTAATTGAATAATTTTGCAATATTTCTACCACCCAAAAACAGTTTGTGAACTTTGATGAAAAATCACTGAACATTAAAGATAAGAAATTTATTTTTTGAAATCAGATGAGAAACGAAAATGAATGGCCCCAAACCAGAGTTTAAACTTATTCAGATAATGAGTCTGAAGATTGAATTTTGGAACCTAGTTACTAACTAATGACAAGATCAGTCAATCTTAGCTTTATATATTGTAGTAATATATCTTTTTTAAAATATCTGGTTTTTGTAGAGACCAGTTCAAAAATCTGAAACAGAATAACAGGACAACAAGAATATGAAACCTTCAAAGAAACTTGAAAATAAAGACAAAATCTCATCTAAATACATTGAAACTAATTCCTAAAGATTATTTAGTAATTTTGTCTGAAATTGAGATAGGCAGAAATACAGCACTCAAGACTATAATTTGGTATCTCTTATGATATTTTATGGACAATAAGTGAAAGTAACTGAAAATAGACCTATTAAGGAAACAGATATAGTTCTAAGCAGAGGAGGATCTAAGAGGATGCCTGATTTTGCTATGTTGTAAAAAAATCATTTGACCACTTACTTGACCAAAATCAAGTCCAAAAACCAGATCAAAATTCAAACCAAATCCAAATCGTAGATCAAATACCAGTTCACAATTTAATCAATATTTACATCAAGATTCAGACAAAAATTCAAACGAAAATTCAAATAAAATTTAGTAAAAATATTAGTCAAAATATCAGATCAAAATTAAATCACATTTTATACCAAATCTCAGATCGAATTCAGACCAAATTCAAACCATAATTCTGACCAAAACTCAGTCCAATTTTCTGTTTAAAACTCAAACCAAACACAAATCATAATTTGGGTTAAAACTCTGACTAAAAATCAGCCCAAAATATAGACCAAAAATCGGACTAAGCTTTTCTAAATCAATCGAGTGGTTTGGAAACTATGGAGTTTTATTCTTTGTCAGAGCGGCTCTCCAATTTTTTTTTTTTTTTTTCAAATTTACACTACTGCAACTCTTGAACTATAGAAACTATCAATAAAAATGTTTCATATATTAATTTAAAGAATATTTCTGAAGTCATTAAATAATTCTAGGCAATTGCTAACTACGTAATACAAGTGTCAAAGAAGAATGGCAAAAAGTATATAGAACGGTAGTGGTAGTTCCTTTCAATAATACTATTGAGTGAAAATAACTGTCTTTGTAATTCTCATTTACTTTACAGTGTTTTCATTTATATAGATTGTTGAAATTAGGGAACTATCACAAAGATCACTGATGAGGAACCATAGCGGGTTCCGAAACGATCGTCTGATCTGCTACTTCTATGAACTTACTGACATTCTTCTGGCATCATTGTTCATTCAAAGCCTATTAATTTTAATAACTTACTTACTATTTATTTTTTTTTTTTTTTTCAGTCTTGTGCGATCAGTCTTCGCGTTCGGTTGTGTTCTTCTAATTTCCCGTGATTATCATCGGTTTCTCGAAAACTGTTAGTTGTAACGGGATTAATTTTTGTGCTTCCTGGACCTATTTTTTTGTTTTCTTTTGATTTATCTTAATAAATAATTTTAGTTAATTAAAGTGAATTAAATAAAATAATTTTATAAGTACTTTGAAAAAACCTTGTTTTGACCTTTGTGGTCATATAACATAAAAAAAAAAAAGAGACCCAGTCTCACTTATCATTCAAAATGGCCGAACAAAACTCATTGTTAACTTTCGATAACAATAGAAAATTGGACATAGCTCCATCAGGCCCAATGTATTTAATTATGAGTAGAATAGAAAGTAATGACACTCTAGCAAAAGTTTCACCTTTCCTTATTAAGAAAACAATTGATGGCGTATGTGGCGGTCAAGTCGACTCTTGCAAAAAGCTACGTGATGGAACTCTCCTAATAAAAACTAAAAACACTCTACAAGCCAATAAATTGGTGAAATTAACCTCTATTCAATCTTCAATAAAAATAAATGTAACTGCACACAAATTTCTCAATTTCACGAAGGGTGTGATCTACTCAAATGAATTGAGAGATATACCCGAAGGCGTTATTTTAGAAGAGCTAAAGTCTCAAGAGGTAACGGAAGTTCAAAAAATCTTAAAAAAAGAAGGTGACCAACTCAAAGAAACCGGTCTTATCATCATAACTTTCTGCAAACACGACCTACCAGAACACATTAATATTGGTTATGAAAAAACACGCATTCGACCTTATATACCAATGCCAATAAGATGCAGAAATTGCTTCCGTTTTGGTCATACTACAAAATATTGTAAAAATAATAGATTATGCCTTAATTGCAGTAAGAATTTTCATGTTAATTCGGAATTAAATGAAAAATGTAATAGTGAACAAATTTGCGTTAATTGCGTTGAGCTGAAATCCAATTGCCATAATCATTTGGTGCTTAGCAAATCTTGTCCAGTATTTATAAAGGAAAAAGAAATACAAGCAATCAAAACATTGCAAAAGGCGGATAATAGAACGGCTATAAAAATTTATAATGAGCGACATCAATTGGATTTCTCATTTTCTTCAATGATCAAACCCAGCAACAACGAGGGAATTCGAGTTGCTCAACAATACGAAGATGAAAAACCATACAATACAGATTCGTCAAAAACAACAACTCTGAATAAGACTCTCTCAGCTTCATCAAAAACCAACAACAACATATCCAGCAAAACTACACCGAATATCATTCAATTACCTAAGTCATCAATATCTTCCACAAATTCCACAAACACGAAAATTAAAGTTTTGCCTAAAAACACATCCAATCGTTTAAAATCTCAGTTGAAATCAATAGCTAAAAGACAAAAGAAAGAAAAGCAAACAGCGAATTCCGATAGCTACGAAGATCACATGTCACAAGAAGATGATCTAAACTAATCCACCTTCATTTGGGCGCGGCGGGGGGTGATTCGTGGCGTTGCTTGTTTTCTCTTTTTTTTTTTGCAATTTGAAATGCAGAAGAGCGGAGGGAAAGCGACGCGACGAATCATCTCTCGTTGCGATTTACATAATTAAGCCTTAAATAAATTTCTCTTATTCTCATTATATTTATTTTACTCTTTTTTCATATCTTATTTAAATACATTTTAAATCTATTATTATGACATTAAGAATAATACAATGGAACCTAAAAGGCTACACTAATAACTACGTCCAACTACAACTAATTATCAAATTATACTCTCCTCAAATTATAGCTTTACAAGAAACGCACATTATACAGAACAGCTTAAATATACCAATTCCTATAAATTATAATATGTATACCTACAACTCTCAACAGTCTTTTGGAGGTGTTGCGCTTTTAATTCACAATTCTCTTCAACATCAATCAATTCATATTAATAACTTAATTGATGCAGTTGCAGTAGAAATTCATTCAAAAGTAAAGTTTTCAATAGTTTCAGCTTACATCGCGCCACATACGTCATTCAGTACCAACAATTTAGAAAATAGTTTCATTAATATTTCTCACTCCTGCTTAATATTAGGCGATTTTAATGGATGGAATCAAAAATGGGGGTCTCCAATTAATAATAGCCGGGGTAATACTATTTCCAAATTTATAGATAACTCTAATTTAATCGTTCTTAATAATGGTTCTCCCACTCACCTTAGTACACACGGTACTCTTACACATATTGATATAGCTCTTGGTTCTCCTAACATTGCTATTCAAGCAAATTGGCATGTTATCAATGACCTTCATGGAAGTGATCATTTTCCAATAATTACATCCCTTTTTCCAACTCAAACTTATAACCTACCAAAACCAAGACCAAGTTTCAAATTACAAAATGCAAATTGGGACAAGTATAAAGAACTTAACAATAGATACAATCAACATTATCTAGTAAGAAGCAACATTAATAGAGAAGCAGCAAATATTCATAGAATTATTCTTCAAAGTGCAAACGAATCGATACCACAAAAATCAAAAAGTAATTCAATACACTACGTTCCTTGGTGGAACAAAAAATTGTCACTCTTAAAAATAAACAAATCGAAAGCTTGGCACAATTTTAAAAGAAATATCTCTACTGAAAATCTTATTAACTTTAAGAAAGCGAATCCCATTTTTAAATTAGAGTTAAGAAAAGCCAAAAAAGATTCCGTTCTGAAGTTTACAGCTGAAATAAATCCAAACAGTCCAATCCAAAAAATTTGGTCTAATATTAGAAGATTTTGTGGACTTAAACCTGTCTTCAACATACACTGCATAGAAGACACAAACTCACCCCCTACAGCAATCACAAATAAATTTGAAATAGCTAAAGAATTCGGCAAACTATGGTCCTCTGAAGCTTCAGACGTAAATTTTCACAGAATTTTCAGAGAAGCTAAATCCAAGTGCATTTCTGCCTCTGTCTCTTTTAAGCCTAGCAATAGAGCTTCATTTATGGAAAATGACATAACCTTCATTGAATTGGAAATAGCATTACAAAAATTGAAGGGAAATACCCCAGGTATTGACAGAATTTCTTATACTATGCTTCGAAACTTGTCCACCGACGTCAAATCTAGGCTATTATGTCTTTATAATAATATTTTCAACAGTACGATTCCTCAGTTATATAAAATTAGTACCGTGATTCCAATTTTAAAACCTATTTCAGACAAAACAAAACTTAAATCTTACAGGCCCATTTCTCTAAATCCATGTTGCTCAAAAGTTTTAGATAAAATCATTGCGAACAGACTTTGGTGGTTTGTTACATCTAACAAATTACTTAATAGACAACAAGTTGGTTTCAAAAAGGGAATTTCGGTATCTAATCCTCTAATTTACTTAGATTATTTGATTACCAGTTCTCTTTCTGCAAAAAGACATATTTCCATAATATCTCTAGACTTTACAAAAGCTTTTGATAAAATTGGAATACATACGATTTTAGATCAATTAGCAACATGGAAGATTGGCCCTAAGATTATAGTTTATGTAAAAAACTTCATGATGAATCGGAAAATTAGGGTAAGAGTGGCAAATTATTATTCTGAAATATTTCCCCTTACAAATGGTATACCACAGGGCTCTCCTCTTTCTGTCGTACTATTTTTAATTGCATATGATAAACTGAGTCAAATAATTTCAATAAGAAAAGACTTAAAGCTTTGCGCTTATGCTGATGATTTTTACATCGTAAAAGATCTCAGCAAAGATAAAAACATAACCCTTGATCTAAGTAGCTTAATTGGCAGCATCCAATCTTGGTGCAATTATTCTGGAGGTGAACTCTCTCTTCATAAATGTAAACATTTGCATATTTGCAGAATGCATACCTGCTCTTTCCAAATTAACTCGAACAGATTTAGGATACTAAGTGTAGAAAATTTAAAGATACTTGGTATAATATTTAATAAAAGATATTCCTGGAACTCTCAAATTAATTCCCTGATTTTAAATTTATCTAAAAGACTTAACATAATAAAATGTTTAGCTAGCAGCAAATTCAATTGTCATATTCTCTCACTCATATCAGTGGTTAAATCGATAATTGTATCAAAAATAGATTATGGACTTTTCCTTTATGGTTATGCTCCTAATTCTCAACTTAAAAAAATAAAAACAGTTTTATACTCTTCCATTAGATTGGCTTTCGGTGCTTTTCGCACAACCCCAATAAATAACATGCTATTCGAATCAAACATATTAACAATCGAGAATAGCAGAGACCGAATTACAGCAAATTTACTACAAACATTGCAAAAACCGTACACTCCAACATCCGGCATTCTGGAAAGAGTTAATCGTAACAAAAGGAAACATAAAAATATTACATCAGTAATCCACAGAACATTAAATTTATGCAACGATTTAAACATTCCGGTTGACTCTAATAAAAATTTTTTGTTGAAAAATCCGCCTTGGTTATTTAATTTTAAATCAATTAACTGTGCTCTTAGTCAATTTAAAAAATCAATTACATCTCCTGAAATTTTTAGTTCAAAATTCTTAGAAATAAAAAACAGATTTTCAAATTACACTTTTATTTATACAGACGGATCCATAGTAAATGGTAACATTAGTTATAGCGTCACTTACTCTGATTCTGTTATAAAAACTGCTCATCTTCCTTCCTACACTTCTATTTATTCAGCTGAATTAATTGCAATATACGAAGCTATAAAAATAGTACAATTTCAATCCGGGAATTTCATGATATGCACTGACTCTCTTTCTTCAATTCAAGCAATACACAACATAAATAACAATTCGCATTACTGCATGTTAGTAAGAGATATATTAATAGATAACTTTCCAAAAATCATAATTATGTGGATTCCAGGTCATACTCAAATAACCGGCAATGAGTACGCTGATCAGTCAGCGAAAAATGCTCATAACGCCCCTCTTACCACAACACCTAATCTTAACTTTAAGGATATACGTAACTTCGTTAAATTTCATTATGTGGATAAACATAAATCTTTGTGGAATGACTGTTCAACGTGGTATAAAACCATTAATTCTATTCAAAGCAGTATCCAACAGCTCTCTCAAATTGAAACTAAAGATGTAACAAGATTGGACCTTATTAAGATATACCGATTAAGATTTGGCCACTCTAGAATCTCACATGAACATCTTTTAAACAGAAATATCTCGCCTTTCTGTCAATACTGCAATTGTAATATGAGAATTAATACTCAACATCTACTAATGGACTGTACTTATTTCAACAATTTTAGGTCAGAAATTTTTGGTAACCAAAATCCTACTATTTTTCTCTCTGAACTTTCTTCCGTAAACATAATAAAAATTATTAAGTACTTAGAAAAAACTTCGCTGTACTATTCTATATAATAATTAATTTAATCAATTTTTCTTTATTTCCTAATGTTATTCATCTTAATTATGATTAATTTTAACAATTCCTCATATTCTCTCATATTTTGTATTATATTATAGATTTTAAGAAATACTAAATTAAAATTATTCTTAGCATTTAATTTTTCTACTTAAAACTTCATCGATTGTAATACTTATTTCATTATTTTAATTTACTTAAAATTTAAAACGGAAAAGCCTTTCTCGTTACTACCATACCATACAATATCATTACTTACACAAGTTAATTTCTCTTAGTTTTAAGTGCTGAAGGCCTTAGTCGCCATTGCTACTTTTATATTAGCTTATAATTTATAATTCTAAGTTAATAAATTAATAATAATAATAATAATAATAATATTTTTTTTTTTGGAAATAGGTTGAATAGTTTTGAAACTGCTTTATTTTGACTATTTGTAAAGCATTTCACCATTATTGTTTTAATTGAAAACACTATTTTTTAACATATTTTTATGCATAACTGAATGGTATGTAATTAATTTTAATAAAGTACATAGATATCGTACCTTAGAAACTGCTGAGTTTTGCCCACTTGTAAACCGTTTGACCACACTGTGAATCGGCTGGTATTTGCCTTAGAGTTTTTCAAAAAAGGATATCTTCCCTTGCGTGTGTGTGTCTGTGTATGTGACATCTTCAGTTTTACTGTATGTGCTGCCTGCCACTTGTTATTTTTTATTGTTGTTTTTGGTTATCCTTACTTAACATTGACATATGTTTATCATTAAAAGGATGTTAATGCCAAATTTAATTTAGCAGCAGAAATTTATGGGTCTCAAAGTGAGAGACAATCTCTTTGCTATTTTTTTTCCTATTTTTTTTTTTGGGATTCTTTTGGTTTCCAGCCAATATTGTCACGTGATATACGAGTAATGCGTATATATGTTTTCCATATGCTACATAAATATGTAATAACCTAACAAGAATATTCATTTGTTTTGTTTTTTTCATTGTTTTGTAATGAAGAATAAATATAATAAATATTAAAATAAAGCTGCACTGTATTTGCCAGATATGCATGCAGGCACATACATAGGTATATTTATATGTATACATTATATATTAAGTCGGTTACAGACAGACTTGCAGACAGACAAACAATTGCACAGAAATACATAAACACATTCACCATCCATTCATGCATAATAAAAAATAAAACAACAAACAAGCAAGGATATCATTTATTTTGTAAGTAACGTGACAATGACAACAAAATAGATTGTACGTACATACATAGGAAATTTAAGCATGGGTTATTGAATCCATGGTTTTTAAGATCATGGTTGTAGGATCGAAATTCAGAGGTCTTCTCGATATTCAAAAGTTCACTGAGCTTACTCTTTAAAGTTTGTCTCAAAATGTTTTCAAAGGAGCTCCCACTTTACAGAAGAAGAGAGAAGGCAAAACGGTTTCAAATCTACGGACTTGAGGTAATAATTTCTTAATGTCTTATTTTTGAAGAGCTTAATGAAGGTTTTTGGTCTAATTTTTTATCTGTTTTCAAGTTTGAATTTGGTCTAAATTTTGTTTTGAATTCTGTTTTGATTTTTGTTTTAAATTTCTGTCTGAATTTGAAGTGAGTTTTGGACTGAATTTTGATCTGAATTTTTGGGCTTAATTTTTGCTCTGAGTGCTAGTTGGTTTTTGGGCTGTTTTTGGTATGATTTTTGGTCTAAATTTCGGTAAAATTTTTGGTATAAAGTTTCGGTAAAATTTTTGGTATAAAATTTCCGTAAAATCTTTGATCTAAAATTTTGGTAAAATTTTTGGTATAATATTTTGGTAAAATTTTTGATCTAAAATTTCGGTAAAATTTTTGGTATAAAATTTTGGTAAAACTTTTGGTCTAAAATTTCGGTAAAACTTTTGGTCTAAAATTTTGGTAAAATCTTTGGCCTAAAATTTTGGTAAAATTTTAGGTCTAAAATTTTGGTAAAATTTTAGGTCTAAAATTTTGGTAAAATTTTTGGTATAAAATTTCGGTAAATTTTTTGGTATAAAATTTCGGTAAATTTTTTGTATGAAATTTCGGTAAAATTTTTAGTAAAAAATTTCGGTAAAATTTTTGGTATAATATTTTGGTAAAATTTTTGATCTAAAATTTCGGTAAAATTTTTGGTATAAAATTTCGGTAAAAGTTTTGGTCTAAAATTTCGGTAAAATTTTTGGTCTAAAATTTCGGTAAAATTTTTAGTCTAAAATTTCGGTAAAATTTTTGATCTAAAATTTCGGTAAAACTATTGGTCTGAATTTGGTAAAAATTTAAGCCTGAACTTTAATCTGCATTTTGGTTTGATTTTTGACTTAAATTTTGGTTTGATTTTTAGTCTCTTTTTGATATAATTTTTTGACTGAATTTTATTATAATTTTAATATGAATTTTAGGGAGCGGATTGAAATTCTGTCTGACCGAAATTCTATTTTCGCTTGTTGTTTTTTGTAGGCAAAGTTTTTAGACAGAATGTTGTTGAACAGAATTTTGAGACACAAAATTTTTTAAAAGCAGAATAATGTGACCAGAATTTTCAAATAGAAAATTTTGATATTTCGAATTTTGGACCAGTCATTATATCGACACCCGTGAATTTGATCGAAATTTTCGTTTGGATTTCACTCAAATTTTTAGTGTAAAATTGGCCTAAATTTTACAGTCATTTTTAGTGTGAATTTGGTCTGAATTTTTGGACAGGATTTCATGTCTGAAGTTTAGTTTGCTTTTAGTCTAGTTATTTATATGATATTCTGCACTTTGAAAATATCAGGCACTAATCTAAAAAATCAGACACAGAACTAAAAAAAAAAAAAATATAATAGTTTCGAAAGAAAGGTTCCTATAGCAGGAAATATATACCGCCTTAAGGGATAATTACTTTTTATTTCTACCTTAGCATGTTAAGTTCCTAGCTCCATTCTTGAAAAATATCTGCAGACTTCCAAGATATGTAAGATATGCAGAAATTTAAATCTGAGGGACGTATGCTTTCAGCAATGGAATCGAAACAAATTCCGAAAGGAATAAGATTTCTGGAACTAAAAAATAGATCCGGTCGAAATAATAAGTTTAAGTTCAATGTAGAGCAAAATGTTGAAACTTATACTTTTTTTGTTCAAGCCAAAGTGGAACTATATTCGGAATGATTGGAAACCGTCTTCTTTCAATTCATCAATCGTTTCGTTCTTCGTTTCCCAGTTCAACTATTGATCACTCTATTTCCTACGGGGAACATACAGCTACATAAAAATAAATAAATTTTTATCTTTGCATTGGTGAATGTGTACAAAAAAAAAAAGAAAAAGAAACGGCACCCAAAAAAGAGAGTAGGTAGGTAGAAAAAAAAAAATTTAGTAGAAAAAATATTACCGCCAAAAATACAATAAAAAAAAATGTTGTCTTTAAAACAAAAAAAATTGTGCTACTTCGTTGTAATAAAATTTCAGAAATTTGCATAAGTATCTAATAAAATATGTTGTTGTTGTTATTTCTATTGTCCTTTATTGTCATTGCTTTGCACTTACATACCTACATACGCTTTTTTTTTCTTTTATGCTTATGTATGTGTATGTAATTTTTCAAAAGTCTCCTTAATTCTTTTATTGCCTAACAAAGCATGCCTGAGTTGTCTGTAAAGTAAGTATCTAATATGCATGTGTATGTATATGCATTTGTATGTTGCTATGTATGTATATAAATCGCACGATCGCAGCACGTGAGTATATGTACTTACCTTCTATATACAGTGCCGGTCATATAATTTGCAACTAAAATCACTTGCACTTTAAATGACTTCTTAAGCTCACTAAAATAATTTTTATCAAAAATCTTTTTTATTCAAAACAAAGTGTATTTATTGCTATTTATTATAAAAAATTAAAAGTACAATATTATGTTGCAAATAAATAAAGAAAGAAGTAATATTACATTAAAGTCTGAATTGAAGAGGTCAAAACATTTGCAACTAGAAAAAGTTAATGTGAAAATTGAAAAAAAATCGAAAAAGTTTTCAAAACTTTGTCGCATATTCATTATTAGCGAACACTGTTGGATGTCTACGTGGCATTGGCTCTATTAAATGTTTCGCCTGATCGATTTGAGCTCGCTTCCATTGCTTTTGGACATCCTCATACAGATCCTCTAGTTTCTTAAACGTTTCGTTCTAGTTTTTCGCTTCACGAGCATCTAATGGCTCTCCATTGAGTTTAGATCGGGTGACTGTACTGGAGAAATGAGAAGTTGTACAATTTTTTGCGACAAGGCAAGCTTTTACCAATTTAGACGTGCGCCTTGGAGATGATCCTGTGGGAACGTCCAATCAGGCGGCATTTCCAAGCTAGCTCGCGTAAGTATAATGTCTCTTAAATCGTTTTTATAATCGTATTTCATAGTTCCCCGAATATGATGCGTTGGATCCATACCATTAGCTGAAAAGAAGCCCCAGACCACAGCACAACCTCCTTGGTGCTATACCGTACCCTGTGTATGTCTACGGTTGACTCTTTTACAGTGTGGCCTTCTCAAAAATTTTTTTCCGTCAATTAATTTTGCTCTCATCTAAGAAAAAAACATTTTGCAAGATTGAAAGGTCCAGGTTTTGTATTTATGATTGAATTTTAAATGAGCTAAGCGATTTTTCTTATCGGCAATATTGCATGCGCTTTATCCACTTTTTCTAGGTTGTCGCTTGATTTTCGATAATGATATATTCAACTAAAGTGTACTTTTTACATCTTTGGGCTCACTTTCTGATTCACTTTCATCAATTTTGTGATTTAATTAGTTTTTCTACAAGTTTCTTTGCGAGGTCTTCCACCTGTATGACTCCGATCAGCGATACCGCTGTTAACAATTCGCGAAATCGTCGATTTGTGTATTGAATATTTTTTTAAAATTTCTTTTTGAAATAAACTATTTGTCCCCCTTTGAATTTAAGCCCAATTGAGAGACATTGGATGCTCGTGAAGCAAAAGATTGGCACGAATACATTTAAGAATAAGGAGGATTTGTATGAGGATGTCCAAAAGCAATGGAAGCGAGCTCAAATCGATCAGGCGAAACATTTAATAGAGCCAATGCCACGTAGACATCCAACAGTGTTCGCTAATAATGGATATGCAACAAAGTTTTGAAAACTTTTTCGATTTTTCTTCAATTTTCACATTAACTTTTTCTAGTTACAAATGTTTTTAACCTCTTCAATTCAGACTTCTTTCTTTTTTTATTTGCAACATAATATTGTACTTTTAATTTTTTATAATAAATGGCAATAAATACACTTTATTTTGAATTAAAAAAGATTTTTGATAAAAATTATTTTAGTGACTTTAAAAAGTAATTTAAAGTGCAAATGATATGATCGCCACTGTATGTATGTAATATACCATATTTTTTGATACAAGCATATAAATACATACACAAGAGTAGAGATTATATTTCTTTACTTTTTCAAAAGACTTGTTTTTTTTTTGTGGTTAATATTCCAGAAGTCTTCAAAGAAAACCTTTTTTTAACATTATAAATTATTTGATTTAAAAATAATAATTACGCTTTACAAAACTAAGTAGTACCTAAGTATCTAAAGGAAATTAAAGATTTGTATATCAGACAAGCAAGTTTAGGATGATAGTGTTCTCTCTTTGATTCTAGAAACCTATTCTATTATAAGGATAGGTGAAAAAAGTTAATCGGGTTAATGTAAAAATCTTTTGACCTAATATTAAAATTTGTTTCTCGCTTGAGAAAAGGGTTATGTGAATGATGAATATGGGGGATTTTATCTCAAACTGGCCTCACTTTTGAAACTGATAGGGCTCAAGCTTACAAATTTGCCGAGTTGAAGGGGGTTGAATTTTGGAATTTTATTCAAACAGCCCCTATTTCGGATCCATGTAATTAATCGCCTATTACATTTTCTTTAATTTTTCGAAAAAAGAAACAAATCCAAAATTTGATCAATTTGTTTAAAAATCAAAAATATATTTTTGGCTTCTTTGAGAACTTTAAAGTCCATAAATGGGTTTAGACTTGTTTATCTATCAAAATAAATGTCGAGTAGCTCGAAATACCCATGACGTCAATTCTCGAACGTTGTAGTGTCCCTGTTCTTCTCATAATTCCCACTCGGAATAATGATATCTTTGTATTGATGATGGACAAAAATGTAGTTACTAACGAGGTAAACGATAGCAATAATTATTTGTAAAATTTTTTATTAATAACCAGAACAGATAAAAATATGTACGCAAGAAAAACTTAGATTTTCTTCCTTTTTTTATTTTTTCTTAGATTTTTCTGTATTTTTCTTTCAAACAGACAGGGCCCGAAGGAATACTTCGCGATAAAAACTAAGTAAAAATTTTAATTTACCAAAAAGAGGATACAAAATTTTTCATAGAAAAACGGAACATGAACAGCGGAGAGCTGTGCAAAGGTAGCTGAGAAAAATATTTTTTAAAAACGAAACACGACGTATTATTAAGTATGCTTTGAAATATTTTTGTTCTGTCCGGTTCCGTATTTAGAATTAACCCTCTTTTGTCCTTGGAATCTTAAATTATTTTTAATTTCCAAAAACTTTTGATCCAAATTTTGCTGATGTTTCACTTTTTCTAACCATTTTTAAAAAGTCAATTGAGTAGTTAACTTTTCGAAATTTAATTTTCTTGGCACTTTCATTTGATACACATACTTAAAAACGTGCTCCACATTTTTTTATATAATTTATTTTTTCTTTATTTATGGCTATGATTTTATATACAACTAGCTGACCCGGCAGACGTTGTTCTGCCTTTTCGGTGAATTTTTTGTTTTATTTGAATGAAGAAGAATGAAGTTCTTGATGTTTAAAATTGTGCATTGTTAATGACAATTCAATTGAATTTAGAAAAAAAATCCTGGATTTAAAATTGAGGTATGAAATTTGACAATTTTAAAAGAATTCAACTTGCAGGACTGTAGATTGAAAACAGAGAATCATTATAAATGAAAAAGATGTGGAGAAGAACTAAGTGCCGCATCAGCCAGTGTTGTATTCCAATGGTTGTCATCTTCAAGCAATTGCAGTTCTCGGCAAGCGTCTTTATTTGTGGTGCATAATTGACCATTAACTGTTCTTAAATATTCGTATGACGTCGGTCCACGTACATTTATTAATAGCAATCGTAAATAAAAGCACTCACGTTGTTTTGGATGAACAGTGTATAATCGACCTAATGTATTTGCTGCAAATATTTCTTCATAAGCAGTAACAGCTAGCATAAACTGACTATTAATTCAGTTGATTCTAACGGGGTCATCAGTTCAACAGTTATATAGAAATTACAGAATTTTAGTAAAAAGGAATAAGTTTTAAGGGCATTTTTTTGTTGAACAATTTTATTATGATTCAGTTGAATTATAGAAACAATATTTTAGGAGGCTCTATATTCACATCAAAGACCATTCTTGAAATTATATCTAAAAATTATAATTATAAATTATATCCCAAAAATTATTTAAAAATTTGGACCAATTTGATATTTATTATAAATATAGCATTTGTTACAGCGCCACCTAACGGATTTTAAGATAGCGAAGTAGGGTCTTAAGATATTTCATAAAGTAGTAGAAATAATAGTGGAAAAAGGAATAGAAAAAATAGTAGAAAATAGCAGTAAAAAAGTAGAAGAAAATAGTAGTAGAAAAGATAATAGGAAAAAGAATAGAAAATAATATTCAAAATTGTTGTAAAAAAGTAATAAAAAAGTAGCAGAAAATTTAGTAGAAAAATAGTTAAACGAAGTAGTACAAAAATAGTAAAAATGGAGTAGAAAAAGTGGGAGAAATAATAATAAAAAATAGTAGTAGAAAAAATTCTAAAAAAGTAGTAAAAAAAGGAGTAAAAAGTAGTGGAACAAAAAAAAAAATTGGAGAAAAAATTTATTAAAAAAGTAGCAGAAAAAAGCAGTAAAATAGTAGTAGAGAATATTGGTTGAAAAGGTAATAAAGAAAAAAATAAAAATTTTAGAAAAAAAAGGAGGGTAAAGCTAATAGAAAATAGTAGTACAATTAGTAGAAAGTAGCGATACAAAATAAAAAAAATTGTAGAAAAAATATATTAAAAAAGTAGTGGAAAAGGGTAGTAAAATAGTAGTAGAAAATATTGCTTGAAAAAGTGGTAGAAAATAGGAAAAATTGTAGAAAAAAAGAAGGCTAAAATTAATAGAAAATAGTAGTAGAAATAGTAGGAGAATTAGTAGTAGAAATTGTAGTAGAAAATAAAAAAGGAGCATAGTCCCACTAATTTAACAAACTGAAAGAATCTAAATTTTAGAACCGTACCATAAATGGCTCCTATGATATGTATCTCATAATGGAAATTCAGGTTATATGGACGGTGCCACACCCCCTTTGTCAATCCCACCTATATTTTTGTTGTAACATGGCAATGTCAATTCTCGTTATTGTACCAAAAAATTATTTGGATTGTATGAGAGGTGACACGCCCACTTTCCTAAAAGCCATTATGAATACCTATGATTCATCCTCCCGCCTAAGAAAATATATTCTGGATTATGATTTCAGAAGTTACACGATGTCATTCACACAAAACTTTACGATTATATATATGAAGGTTAACAGGCCAGAGGTATCCTTACAAATTATATTGCATTACCCCCCTTACCCCATAATTGGCAAATTTGATATTGGCATTGTGTCTGAGGACTATGTCAGACCAAGCGATCGAACAAATCCTTTCAATTCAAAAGGAATTTTTAAAACATTGGCAAAGAATATACTACGGTGGTGCTAATAAAAGTTGTTGTTGGACTAACAAAAGTTAGCTACAAGGAAAAGAACAAAAACAAATTTAATTTCATATCTTTAATCTTCATCGTTTTTAAGTTTTTCCACCTAATTACTATTAATTTCTATACATTTTTTAGCCACTTCGAAAAAAAGGCCTCAAAATCGACTTTTTTAGGTTTGCATTATATTGCCGAAGAAGTTTCCTTTCAAATTTCTATTTATTTTTGGAAACAACCAGAAATCACAGGGCACTAGATCAGGGAATATGGTACTGGACAAATTTCTTCAGTCCCTGAGAGCGTAACGAAGGTGTTCGTTTTTTCAGCAGTGTGAGTTCGGGCATTATCGTGATGCAAAAAGTAGCGGCGCAGTTCATCGTTTTTCTTGTTTCCCAACAAAGTTTTCGAAAACTTCTGCAAAGCAGATTTCAGTATACCATTTCGTAGCTACCGTCTGTCCAGTTTTCCGAGGAATAACATCATGACTTCTCCTTAGCATTGTTGCTTGGTTTCTGTGTCGTACTTGAAGAACCAAACTTCATTATCTCTTACAATTTTATTAAAGGTGCTGGGCTTTCCATTCTTAAAGTTTTAAAGAAATTATTAGGTAAAATGCACGCTCGCCTCTTTTTGAGCATCAGTTAAAATTCGAGAAACCCATCGTGCTGATTCCTCCATGACATTCAAGCCCAGTTCTTCAGAAAACATTTTCTTGGTTAACCTTGGATCTTCGTCAACTTTGAAATTCAACAGAGCCATACTTACGTCATCAGTCGAAGATTTTGGGTGACCTTCACGACATTTTTCCTCCACAGAAAAATGTTGGGTCTGTAATCTCCGAAACCACTTCGAGACGGTCCGGTCACAAGCGATGGCGCATTCTCTTCTTATGCTATTTGGAGCTCATCAAATATTGGAAAACCGAATCTCTTGCTGTGATGGCGGTAAAATTTTGACCGATTATTTCTCAGTAGACTTGCATTTTCTTGTCTCCATGTTGATTGCTTGTAGTGAAACTTAAAAATGAAATTTCAATCACAATACTGTGCCAAATCATCTGATATTTTTTTGATTTTTCATAAAATTTATTCAGTATTATCTACTAAGCAGACTTTTGCTCTTTCCCCCTCATAAGAAACTATCTAACCATAGCAAAACTTTCTGCAAAATTTTCTGCTAATTTGTTGTTGTTTTTTCACTTGGGAGCATATATAGAGCTTTCACAAAACTCTATAGGATCTGGGTTGCTATTATTGGTTTAGTGTAGCCCAGCTGGTGTATAGAATAGTAGCAAGAGTGGGTAACTTTACTTAACCCCAGAGTTGTTGGTTTGGATGGATCCGTTTATTCTTCCACTGTAGAGTACCGACAATACGGCATCGTTATATAGGGCTTTGATGACGTTGATTGTTTTCCAGGGCTGGACCTTTTTTCTCAGCGTTTTGCAAACTAAAATTTTAATTGATAGAAGGTTGATTCTTCAACACAACAATATTGTAATTCGAAAAGTTTTTGATTAGTCTACACAATTTTTGACTTGCATCTGTTTGCTGGATGCAATAATTTTTTTCGAAGTCTATCTTCCACTTTGGAAGGCTTGCCCAAACCTTTTCCATGTGAGGGTGAAGAAGTTCTGCAGTTAAAGAATATTGCAACCTAAGGGGCGCATCCGCATGACGCATGGATCGTTGACTGATGCAATCATAGTCCGGATTGCATTGCTTTACCCGAATATGCGGAATGAATTACGTGTATTTTCTTTGACTATTTTATTTGTGTTAGTACAACTAATATGAATTCTTAACCCTCGAAGCATATTAAGACTACAAAAATACCTATCTAGCTTGTAGTAGTTATCAAATTTAAGAAAAAAGTTGTGTTAACCCATTGCTCACCGATGACCCACAATTCGTTTTTCTTAGTTTTGTCAAAAACTATTGCACTGATTTCAATACATTTATATATATTGAAACGTGTATTGATTGCGTTTTAGTTATTATTTAAAAATCTTGGAATAGTATTCTAATTTACGAAACCAGAGTGAGTTAAACTGAAAAAATTTGTTTATCTATTTTCAATAGCTCATAATCTTAACAATATTTATTCAAATACGTCAAGTTCTCAAATATGATTTGCTATTTTTTTTTGAATTTTTCTTTACTTTTTTTTGGAAACTAAGTTTTGCTATGGGCCTCCGGTGACTCTCGAAAGTCCTCAATGGAAACTTTTTACAATGAAATTGGGGACAGAGAAGGTGGATCCGGTTCGGTTTGCTCTTTCGCTTTTAGTTTCCTTACGGACAAGAAAGGGTTAATTGAACAATTAATAGTAAAAAACTTTGTTTCTCTTTAAAAAAAAAAACATGTAATAAAAATGTAGTAAAAAAGGTTGTGAAAAATTCTCATTGAGGAGTATAGAGTTTCCGGTGATCCATGAAAGTTCAGGCTTCCACTGGCGTAAAAAAACTTCTGTTGATAGTCAGAGAATACGAACCCAGATTCAGTTTTGGGGTATCTCCTCGGGTTTCCTTACGGTCACGAAAGGGTTAAACAATATCGTGCCCATCTGCATAGTAAATGCAGGATTATTTTAATTTTTTTTTAATTTTGTTTACTTTTATAGCTTATAAAAATATCAATTGGAATTGTGTGTTTCAAATTCTTCGATTTTATTGAATGTTTTCGAATATTTCAAATAAAATTTTATTTATTTTCAATTACATATTTTACATACATATTTACATTCTTTAAATTCGGCTACATTAAAAACCATTTTAATTTAACAATTTCGAATAAGAATATTTTCAATTTAGAGCACATAAATATAATCAAATCTTTTACCTTACTTGTTTCCTGTTTTCAATCCTTTTTTCTCTTTTACTTTTCTCTATTAAACGTTCTCAATTTAAATACTGACGCATTTCATTTACTAAATCTATCTCTTCTAAATACAAACAAAATTTAAATAATCCTTAATGATAAATTTGAACAATTTGATGCAAAACTATTTACAAAAATATATTTCTATGTTATACATTTGTATATGGAAGAGCATTTGAAATGATATCTTAATGTATATGTATAAGTGTGCGTGTGTTTTTCAGTGTATACGTGTGTGAGCATACATATGCGTGTGTGTGTTAATAACGAGTTTCATTTGATAGCAATCTTAAATGACAGCAAAGTAAAAGCAACAACAGCAACAACAATAACACATACCAAAACAATGACAAACAAAATAGATTGACAAATTGAGTGTAGGTCTCATGTATAGGAGACGAATATATGTATGTGTGTGCTTATAGCATTATCTGCTTATGTATTTGTTTACATATATACATACATCGTTATCTCACATACAAAAATCGACTATAAAAAATTTCCTCAATTCTCACACATACACAATTTAATTTGGTTAAAAAGGTAATGACAGTAGTATGTAGTAGTAAGCAGCAACACACAATTTGGATAAAAGTTAGATTTTCTATTTTCAGTAGAAATAAATTTAAGGTATTACATTGAGGATTTAAAGAATTCGATTTAAAGTAAGAGGAAAATAAAATAAAAGGAAATTGGAATGAAATGTTGATAATAAAATTTTAAGTAAATTAATATGAACTTTTCTATTTCTATGGCTCAATGTCAAATCTCTAAATAATTGGGTTGCGTTTAGGTTAATTGACAAACTCATTCATTCATTCACGCACCAACGCTGACCCCAATCATCTACTTCAAAACATCACCAAACTTGATTTGAGGGAAGGAATATCAGACACTGAAGTAATAATCCTAAGTCTCACTTTCCCCTCTACGCGGCTGGTGCAAACGAGAAACTAATCAACCAATAAAACTCTTTCAAGTATTTAGTAAAGCGAAATTTCCCTGTATAGAGTCTCAAAGTTATTAACCCTGCAATGTATTTAAGCTTGTACGATACCTTAAATTTCATTGAAATTCCGCTTAAGTGGCTTCGTCTCCTTTAAAGTCATAGTAAACAAATTGAAATTGTGATGCCCCCAATTCATACTGTCAAATTGCATACGTGTGGCAAAATTTTGCAAAAAAAAAAAGAGAAAAAAATATCACGTTTAGGTTTAAATAAATTATTTTGTTATGCACATTCACTTGCGAAAGAATGAAGCGAAAATTTCGCATCCAAGAACACCGAAGGACATTGGTGATTGTGCAGAGTGAATTAAGTTGTCTACACTTTCCCAGCTATATTCTCCCTAGAAATGTGTTGTGAGCATTTTTTATTTATATTCCTTTCTTTCTTTAACCTTTTTCAGTTGACCACATGTTACCGCAGCATCATTTTTTTGTGTGTTTTTTTGTATATTTATTTTATAAATTTTTGTTTTTGTTTTACACAGTCATTTCACACCGTTTGAATTTCAGTATAATATTTCTTTTTTCATTTAGCTAACAAAAAAAAAAAAAAAACAAAAAATGTCAGCAGAGGCAAACAAGAAAAAAAGAAAAACCGTCTACCACAAAAATCTCGTAGTCAAGCTGATTTTTAATTCAATGAAATTTACAAAAGCCTCTTGTGCTAGTATTACATGCAGTTAGTTACACATACGGGCAGATATTTTATATTTTTTTTAGTTGTGTTTGTATGAATGAGTCTGTGCACCATAACCCAAGGGTAAAATGTTTAAAGCATGGGCAAAGATATGGAGATCTTACCGAAATTTTGATAAATGTAATAAAAAAAAGTGTTGAAGTTAGATTTTTATGGAATTTCAGAAACAGCGGAAACAGCTGCTCAGAGAAATGAAATGATCAAAAAGTGTGGCGCTCCCACTTGTTTTTTTAATAAAGGACGTTGGAGTAGCGCACTACCCAACAAGTGGCCCTTTTAAAATCCAGCTACAGATTATAAATCATCAGCTGATAATGACATCTATATATTTAAAAAAGTTATAACATTTTGTTTTATGGAATCTACCGCAGGCACGGCGGAACGGCTCATTATCTGAATAATTGGTCTTATAAATAGATAACTTGATAGGGATATAGTATCGAGTAGTACGAGTCGGAACGTTCAAGTTAATGTTCCTCAGCAAAGATGGAGAATTAACAGTGCCAGATAACAATTTTGCAATAAAACACACGTTGCTCATAATTCTTCGGCTTTCAATAGTAGGTAGATTCAAAAGTTTTAATCTGTGCTCGTAAGGTGGGAGATTAAACGGTAAATCCCACGGCAAGGATATCATTCCGATTTGAGTTCTGTTTTTTTTTTTTTTTTTGGTAAGTTGGTACATCTGTTGTTGATATTCTCTCTAAATCAGAGGTTCTCAACTGTGCTCATCCTACGAACGCCTCCCCTACATTGATTTTCACACAACTACTTTTTATGCTGGTTTACTATTTTTTAAATTAAATCATACTCGCCTTGATAAAATTCTGAATGACGCTCTGGCTAGTTTGCTTCAAAGATAAACTAGGCTAGTAAATTTGTTTAGTAGTTGAATTGTTCTTCATGAGAAAAACTAGGATGGTGAAGATTTAGTGACGTTTTAGTTGGAAATTCGATAGCTTAAACTAACCAAATAATTAATAAATAGAATCAATCATGCATTATCTCATTCCTAATGTTAAAGTTTTTGATAGTAAAAGGTAGTCGAGAAATTAACCAAAGGCAAAAAAAAAAAACACTGTTAAAATTTATTTGAACTAAAGTTCTTTGAAAATGGTATTTTTCATCCGATTCCTTTTTTAATAATAGTTTATAACAATTTCTCTTCAGCGAATTTCGAAAACGTAAAGGGACACACACTGTTGCGATTTCTTTGCATTGAAATCGCAACTGCTGATTTTCATTTCTTTCTGCCACATACAAGAGATTTTTAGTTGAGATTTCTACCAGTTAAATTAACTATTTAAATATAAATATTAGAATAAAAGTATCAATATAAAAAATAAAATCAAACATTGCTGAATTTGTTTCTTTTTGTTTTTCATTTTTTTCATTTCACTTCCTCTTCTTCTTTATTTTGTTACTTGTCGGTATGAAAACGCAACAGTTTGCGTTTACGAGATGACAAAAAAACTGTGAATGTTCGAAAAAAACGAAGCGTCAAAATCGCAGATGTGTGTGCACGCTCATATGAAATAATGAGTTGCATTGTTGTAATTTCTTACGTTGCGGTTCGCACCGATAAAATCGCAACGGTGTGTGCGTGCTTTAAGTCAGAAATGGAAAATGTGAAACTAAAAGGTGCATATTGTAGGTTTTAATATATAATATGAAAGAAAAAAGAAATTATATTGTTAAATACAAAATATTATGATTACGGCGCGTTACAGAGTATTCAAATATTTGTTTATTGAAATATATCCGCGCCTCCCTTCAAATAAGTATACGACCCCCCAGGGGGGCGCGCCCCACCACTTGAGAACCACTGCTCTAAATCTTAGCGTCATAGCTTGCCATTTCCAAAAGTTACGTAGCCTAGAGTACATCTATCTCTGTGTGTGTTGGCGATTTTTTACATTTTTGGACATGGATTTAAATTTGTAACAACGAACTTGTATTAAATTTTGCATAACAAATGGATTTAATAGTGCGCGAACGTTGGAAATGTTGGAAAAGTGTTTCGGCAAGGATTCTCTAAAGAAAACGGTCGTTTACCAGTGGCACGAGCGGTTCAAAAGTGGTCGTGAGTCAATCGAAGATGATGAACGCAGTGGCAGACCATCGATATCAAAAACCGACGAAAACATGGATAAAGTAAAAGAAATTTTGGTCAATAACCGCAAATAAACCATAGAGGACTTGAACATTGCCTATGGATCCGTCCAAGGCATTTTGATCAATGGTTTATATTTCCGTCATGTAGCAGCAAAGTTGGTGCCAAAAGACCTCAATTTAATGCAAAAAAAAGACCGTGTTGACGTCGCAAAAGACATGATTTGCGAGGCTGAATCCGATCCCACATTCATCAAAAGGGTCATTACTGGAGACGAGAAGTGGGTTTCTGAGTACGACACGCAATCCAGACATCAGGCAAGTGAATGGCGTTCACCAAAGGACTTGAGACCAAAAAAACCAAGATTTGCCCGTCTCTATATACATTGTTGTTGTGATGACTACATTTGTTCATTAAGCCTGTTTATATATAACTTCAAATAACGAAATTGACATGAACTTAAGTCATGACTTTGAAAATTAACCTCTAGATTTAATTTTCATAGTCTCCTAAAAAACTAACAAGTCGTTTTCAGTCAAAAAAGAAGGCAATGCTCACGGAGGAAGCACTGATGGACATACCGAAAACCGAATTTAGAAAATGTTTCGAGAATTGGATCAAGCGCTGGCATAAGTTTGTTACAGTCGATGGGGTTTACTTTGAAGGGGACAATATAGATTTAGATGGATAAACTTGTATTTTTAATTTTCTGAATAAATTCCGGGAACTTTTTGATCAAGGTGATAATTGCTATTATAACAACATAAGTTTGCACCCAAAAGAAAATCATATATATCCTGAAAGTAAAGACTAAAAATAAAATACCTGTGCTCGGCCATTTTTCTAGATGAATTCGTTTATGTTTTTTAAACCCGAAATTGAATTATATTAATATTACTCATACGACCTGTTCTACTATTTAGGTTTGTGGCGTAAGCAATCGGAATGGTTGGATATTTATTTCCAATATGGAGTAGTTAATTTAGTATGTCTTCTCAAGGAGCTGTTGGATATTGGTCAGATTGTACCCGTTCTTGAATTACGGATTCTACGTCAGCGTTGTCAATTTTATAAATTTTTAATTTTCTTAAATATTTTGATTACATAAATACAATTTCTATCAATATAAACCATTTCTATAAATTTTATTCAATCATATTTGGATTCAGGAGGCAATTTTTCACGGAAATATATAAAAATAAAACTCCAAAGGTAATTTGTTTTATATAGTGGAACAGGTCCTATGAGTAATATTTATTTATTTTTTAATGTTACAGACAACACACAGAGATAAAAGCCCCTATAAATGCAGAACATTGTATTGATTGGGAAAGGAAGATAGGTTAATGGGAAGAGGAAAGAGGGAGAAGTGTCCGTGAACGTTTGCTTTAAATTTGAAGAGGACATAATAATCAGGAAAAATATTTGCAGGGAGCCTGTTCCATAATCGCGTGGTACGACAGAGGAAAGAATTATCTCTGTAATGCGTGGTGCGTTGGAACACCGTGTCCACGTGGAATGCACGAGTTTCACTTGCGGTTCGTGTAGCTCTGTAGAACTCACGAACTGGTGGCCTCAAAACGCGCATTTCCGCAGAGCATCCACCATGGCCACGTTTCCACGATGTTTCAAGGATTGAATAGACCTGGAAACCCTACTGTCTCCTATTAGCTTTATCGCTTGGTATTGAATACGGTCCAGGAGCACTTTGTTTTCTTTTGGGATATGAGATAATTCAAGAACTTTGATGCAATTTTCTAGAAGGAGAGATTGGTTAAAAAAAATAAAGGGAAAAGAGTAAGGCAGTATGAGAAAGAGAAAGCAGGAGGAAGAAAAAGGTGAGAAAAATATTCATTCACATTATTTTTTTAACGAAGCCCAAGCACGACAAGTAATGCTAAAAAAGAGTAAGTGCCTCATACATTAATACAGAGTACTCGCCAACATGGCCTAAAGTTGCTTCAGAAAACCATCTAAGCCGCTTCCTTTCCCATTGGGATACGAGAGTCAGTGATGCGAATGTGATTTCCATACAGTAACGTGAACATCACAAGCGAACAAATTTTATATGTGAAATATATTGATATTGACTTTCTTTTTTGCTCGATTGGTTTAAGTTACCGCTGCACAGTGTTGTCATAGTGAAACAAAAATCGTTTAAACAAGTGATAATTTTTCTTTATCCCTACTGGTTTGAATTAAAAAAAAATGCTCTGCAGATTTTTATTTCGAAATCTGTTTATTTAAATGATAAAATTTATTATTAAAACTGTTAAATATTGATAAAAATTTTAAAAACTTATTTTCGTTTACGTAAATAAAAAAAAAAATAAAAGATGGGGGAAAAACAAAATGAAACTGTTGAAAAATATTTGTATTTAATTAGCGTAAATAAACTCAATTTAAATTTCACGCAATCATAAACCCGGAAATCATTTCAAACACTTTACTTACTCTCTCATTCCATTTCACTGCTTCCCCTTTCATTGATGGTGCCTGCTCAAAAAAATTAAATAAAAAAAAATCAACATCCTTAAAATCAAATAAAGCAATTTTAATCCAATAAATTTTAACAATTTAATGTGAGTGAGTTTTTGCCACAATTTCCGTTTTTGCCGAAAAATTTCACGCGCACACACACACACATACATAACGTGGATATCTACGCCAACAACAATATTTTTAAGTGCTAATAAAATTTTCTTCTAATTTCCTTCACGGTGTTGGTAGTGGCGTTGTTGTTGGTTTTAGGCGTTGGTGTTGAAGTAAATGAAAGACCACAACTGTTTTGGTTAATTTACAAACGGTTTGACAATTGCTCACTTTGGCATAAAATGTCAAAATGTAAATGACAGGAAACCCTTAACTTTTTCTTTTGTTTCTTCGCCGCTAATGGCATTTAATGCCAAATGGCGTAAATATTAGCAAGAAATGGGCTATTATAAATATAAGTAGGGATTTTTTTTTCTTTTAAGTAGGAAGATTTTGAGTGGTGTTTTTTTATGTGTATTTTAAGTGTGATCTAGAAGCATTAGCAAAAAAAACTAGCCCACATCTTTTTTAGTCTGTTAAAGAGGCTACTTTGAACAAGTCTACGATTGATGGAAAAATGGGAAAATTTATTTATAGATGTAGGTAATCCTCTGACATTATAAATTCTATAGAAAAGTACTCATCATCTCGAAGGCTTTGGAAACCCAAGCTCATTGTAGCATGATGTATTCTTGCTTAGGTTTTAAACAAAGAGGTTTGAAGAACCTGGACAAGGGGTGTTGTGCTATGCATTTTTATTCAAAGCAATATTGTACAATTTTTTGGGGAGGGATGATTTAAGCATCGAATGAAAGAAGACATACATATTTACTAATAAAAGGATTGGGTCTGGTCGATTTCCAATTTTTTTTTTATGAGCACTTGAAGTTCTTATTCAAAAGAAACGAGAAAACTACGAAAAAATTGAAATTTTTGAATCAATTGTGGACATATTGGCTGCACTTCAGATACCTTAACCCTCTAGTTCCAAAGCGTGTCTCTAAACGGGTGTAATTACCGCTTTAATAGTTGTTTGTTGCTACATTGTATCATATTATATATAGCATTTCTCAAGCTTTTACAAAAATGCATCAGTTATGAGTTATGATGCGTATTACAGATGTTAGCGACAGTTAAAGTAAAAAATTTGATTGAATTTGAGATAGAAATAAAAAAATAAAGTAGCTGGGAACATGAATTTAACGTTTTCGACTTCATAAAACCACGCCCATGGTTTTGAGAACAGATTTATGCTTTTTACATCAAAATTTATCAACACCAATTTTTTTTTAAATTAATCAAAAATTTGGAAACTAGAGGGTTAAGAACCTATATTAAGTTGAAGCAATTCCAGTTCAGGAAATTTGAGTGTCTACGAGTGTTAAAAATTGGTTCATTATGAAGTCTTTGTTTGTGGTAAACTGTTCAATTTAACCCATTAAGGGCAAGCGGGAGCCAAAGTAGATAGATCAGAAAAATAACTTGAGAAAAAAATTGTTTTTGAACCTGGCTCAGGTTCAGCGACAAGGTGCCATATGGCACCGCTAGGCATTACTGGGTTAATAATACTGTATCTATATTGAACCACTCAGCGCTCTTAATGAAACTTATTTAGTCTTCAATCAAACGGAACAGACAGATCCGAGACTTTCTCAGAGGAGATATTGCAACTTTAATACTGGAGGCCACTGTTGCAAAGGCACCAAAATCGCTGAGTACTCCAGTTAGAATTCCAGCTAGTTTCTTCCCAAGAAAAGGAAAAAAAAGAAGGAAGTATAGTAATCTAAGTTCAAATTGTTTATTTTTGATCCCGCGAGAATTATGAAAAGTAATGCTTGGATGAAAGGTACTTAGTTCGACAGACCTTGCCCGAGTAATTATATGAACTCGATTGCAACTAGTTTAACCGTTAGCATATCATTTTTGGGAACGGATTTGTATACGAAATATGCTCATATCATCACTGAAATCAAGTACCTCGACCGATGATTGACAGGGTTTACAGCTGATGTTAATTTTTGTAGAAGTTGGTAGAGTTTACTGATGTTCCCTGACTTGAACACTTACCACCAAGGTACAGAGCTGTGTTAAATATTTTCAGTTGCCATTCTCTAGGGCCTGGAAAAGGATTTGCACTCATTCCAACATCTATATTGGCAAAATATTAAAATTTAATTCAAGATATTAATTTTTACAATAATTTTTGGTCCATCATTTCCCGTCTGAATGCAAAAATATCATTGGCATACTCAATAATAACAAGGTTCTGGTAGAGCTCAAAAACATGTTATAACTATTTTGGTAAAATAAAACTTCAGATATGTATATCATTACCTCAACCCTTTCGGAACCATATGGAAATCAGAGTAGACTGCGCAAAAGCGAATACGGATTCGTGCTGTCTGACCCCGATTTCGTGTTACACTTTTTAATCAAAACAGATATTTCGCGCCTCTGGAGGCCTGAAGTTCCATGGGTCACCGGTAACTCCGTGACCCTCAATGCGATTTTTTATTGAACGCTTTTTTTATACATTTTTATTATATATTTTTTTTTAACGATAGACAAAGTAACTTAGCATTAATTTTTCACTTAACCCTTTCTTGACCGTAACGAAAATAGAACCGATAGAGCAAAACCGAATAAAGATTTGCATTCTTCGACCCCCATTTTATTGTTAAAAAGTTCTTAAAAAGTTTCCATTGAAGATCATAAGGTCACCGGTCAATCATAGCAAATCTTGTATTTCCAAAAAAGTAAACAAAAATTTAAAAATATGGGAAATCATGTTTGAGTAAATAGTTTTTCCCACAACATATTAAAAATTTGATGTATTTGGACAAATTTTGTAAAAATTGTGAGCGATTGAAAACTTACAACAAAAAAAACACAATTTTTTCACTTTAATCCGCTATAGCACCGTTATAAAAAAAAAATATTTGCAAATTTTTTAATTGAATTGATTAAAGAGTCATACATTTTCTTTCTGAAAATTTATAAAAATTGTTTAGATAGTTTTTAAAAAATCTCAAAAAATTAATCTTGTGACACCGATGTCACCATGCTACTCAAAGGGTTATACAGGACACTGCACAGTTTGAAATTATTGATCAGCTAACAATTTTTGATAATAATCGTGGTGTGCTTAGGATCTCCACCCTGTTGAATCACAATCTCTACTCTATCTACTGGATAAGCGTTTTCATCGACGACGTCGGGTAAATTGTCACGCAATAGGTTAAGGTAGTCTCCTTGTTTCATAATCCGGAAGTGTCAAGGTTCCACCACGTGAAGCAGCCTCATCAATTAATGCCCACCACCGTGCTTCACAGTTTGTTTAACTTGGTGCCTTTGAATTCTCTCACGGGATTGATGCCAATAATATTCCTTGCCATCCGACTGAAATCAATTAATTCTAGTTTCATCTGATCAAATTACCTGTTTTCAGTCTTCAATAGTCTAATTTGTTTGATCTTTGCAAAATTTAAGCCGGGCTCTTATATTCTTGTCAGTTTTGGTTTTGTTTAACTGCAAACACCAATTCAATCCTTCGCAATGCTCTCCTTACTGTGCGATTATTTACGTCTTTGTTCAATGACTCTGTAGAAATTTTGTCATAAACAATCCTTCCACTAAACGAACATCACCATCAGACAACAAGCTTGGCCAACCTCCATGACTGATAAGTGCGTTAAAATTTCGATGTGTTCTTACTAAACTAATCGTCCAGTCATATCTTTAATCCTCGGTAACACACATGAGTTTGGCCAAACCTTTAAACTTACACTTTTCTAATTGAGCTAGCGACTTGAAATTCCAGGTAGCTTCTTAACTTTTTATTAGCTATCCGAAAAATTCAAAACAACGATAACTATAAGGATATTTGTGTCTATAAATTACATCCGTCACTTGTGTCTGGACAGACCCATATACATTTCAGTGCTTTTTTGAATGGAAATATTGCGATTTTGAACATGCATTCGGACATATTTTTATTCCTTGCAGGTACAAATTGCTCATTTTGATGAATGAAAAATGTGGTATATTTAACCCTTTCGGTACCATGGTGACACCGACGTCACAAGATTGATTTTTGCGATTTTTTAAAAACTATCCTAACAATTTTTATAAATTTAGGGTTTTTGGAAAAGGAACTGATGGTTCTTTCATAAATTCAATTAATGGGTCACCGGCGACCCTAAGATCTTTAATAGAAACTTTTTAAGAACTTTTTACAATGAAATGGGGGTCGACAAATGCGAATCTCTAGTCGGTTTTGCTCTATCGGTTCTAATTTCCTTATGGTCAGGAAAGGATTAAATGAAAAATTAATATAAAGTTCCTTTACCTACCTTTAAAAAACTATCTAATAAAAATGTACAGAAATAGTTCATAAAAAAATCCCATTGAAGACCACAAGGTCACCCCTGACCCGCTGTCTGCTTTGATCAAAAATTGTAACAAGAAATTGGGCTCAGATAATAAAAATCCGGATTCGTCTCTCCTCCAGTTTCCTTACGGTACCGAAAGGGTTTGAAGCCTTTTATACTTGCAACAAAATTAGTTTGTACGTCAAAAGTCTTACAAAAGTTTCAAAAAATAAAAGACTCGGCCAACCTATGATTTAAAAATGGATATGACCAATAAAGTTACAAGTCGCTAAACATTAAAACATCAAAACATATCCGGTTTCTCCTATGTACCAAAATAACCAAATTTTGAACACTCGTAAAATATAAATCGGAAGCAAACTTTAAAATATTGTGACATGTAATATTTATTTTTCTGAATTTTATGTCGAACTGAATACTACTATATAAATTGTTGAGCCGCTAGACTATGTTAATGTCCAGAGACACGTTGCCTACGAAGACCATAGACCTTGCGAAATATGTTCATCTCGAATGCTCCGAGCAATCTCTCATCATTGGTCGTCCTCATGCATGTCTCAACGTTGTACATTAACACGGAAAGGATAAGATATTCATAGAACGTAACTTTTGTTCATCGATAGGGGATTCTACTTTTCAATTACTTACCTACTGAGGTCATAGAATAACTTATGGGCACGAATCTGATTAAACAGTTTGTTGCAGGAACTTCAAATTCATTGGGAGTGCAGGAAAATGATTGACGAGGGGTATAAATGTATAAATCAAAAAACAAGTGAAGTTAATAGTGCGTGCGTTCATGGTTTCGAATGTTTCCACAAAAGAAATATAGTATAAGTCTATGTGGAGAATAGAGCAAAGTATTGCACCATGAGAATAGAAGTGTCTTAACTTCCAAAATGACAATTTTCAGGGTATGATTTAATCTAATGGATTTTTCACCGATCTTTTCAATGGAATACTGTCGAAACTTCCAACTCTTATCATTTAAGCGTTATTTAACCAACAACAGTTTTCCACCCCATGAAATATCACACTATTACAATATTTGAAATGCGTTTATCTCCAAACTATGTTTTAGAAGTTACGACACTTCAATTCTCATGGTGCTGTATAGACGAGACAACATGTGTGCACATTTGGTGTGGTGGCATACAAGTTGTATTGTGTATAAGCGCGATTACTCAATTTTTGGTATACAAAATGTGCGCAGAAGCTCTAAAATTTTCCATTTTTTGTCTCACTGTACAACAAGTGCGCAAGTGTATACCGAGGTTCGCTCATATTTGTTCCCACCAAGTGTGCACACATGTTGTATCATGCTATGCTTTTTCGGCTTTTCTGTAGTTTTCTTCCCCACTATTTTTTGTGCTTCATTATTATAAATGCTATAATGCGATTTCATCTCCATTTTTTTGCAATTCCATTTCTTTTACTTACGACTATGAAATAAAATTTAATATTGAAAAGTAGTTTGCATTGCCTTTAATAAATCAAATTGAACTAGAAATAAATACAAATGTGTAGACATTAGATATTATCAATATTTTAACGTATGTATAAGAAAACTATGGAATTCATTGCCGACACAAACATACAAGTATAAAACTTTAGACTTTGTTTCATTGACACAAAAAATAGCATGAGCATTTACGTCATTTTGTTTATATTTATTTTTTTATTTTTGCAACATTGTTAAATTTTATGAAACACAGAAAATACATATGAAGTTATATGTGTTTGTAAAAATACTCTAGATCCTGGCGCACAACGGTCTCTTTCTATGATGTATGTATGTGTGTGTGTGCGATTGTAAGTGTTTATGCGCGAACGCTTTTACGTATCTGTATATGTTTGGTTGAATTGGTATTTGTACGTGACACTAATACCAAAACAGATCATCACAAGTGTCAATAATAGCGTAAATAAAATCGAAAATGACAACAGCAGCAACCAAATAATAAAGCAGCAACAGCAGCAGTAGTAGCAGCAGTAGCAACAAAATAAATACATAGCAAAGAAATTCATGCGAGTATAAAAATTGTCACAATAAAATGAATGCATTTTCCCAACAATCATTGGAAAAATAATGAAAAAATAATATTGTTGCTAATGCAACCAAAACTCGCATCATCGTTTAACACGCACACACAGACCCATAAATAAATACACACTCATATACATACACATTTCTACTTTGTTGGCTTTACACTTTAAAGCGCGTAGAAGCATTCAATCGAGAAACGAATGGGTAAAGGTTTTTTATTTTTATTTTATTTTTTATTTTTTTGTAAAAACAAAAGAAATATCAAAATAAATGTGTTTGCAACATGTTGCACGAAATATGGTTGACAAAATATTGATACTCTTTATATGCAGTTGTAAAATGTGAAGTGATTGAAGTGAAAAGTACTTCAAAATTCAATTAAATGTCATTATTATACATTTTTTTTTTTTTTTGTTATTTTAATATATAAATGCAATTTTCCTTTATTACTGTAGTTGATACTCGTTAGTTGCCATCATTGGAAGTTGTTCACATATATACAATACATACGAGCAAACGAGGTTGGTTTGGTAGTGTTTTTTTTTTTTAAAGTTCTGCTACTCAAATAACACAGTCCAACACAAAAAAATGCATAGTAACTAAGTTCTGATAGTGGATTCTGATAGGCTCTGAAAAAATATACGTGCCCGCCATTTTAAAGATCTATTTTTGATTTTTTTACGCTGGTTTAAAGTTTGGTGGTTACTGACAATTTAAGTGTAATAAACCAAATAAAAGTGCACCTACATTTGTGTACTTTTTCAGGGAGACACTTGTATAGACCCTTTTGGCTTTCGGTTACAGCTTCAGTTTCAAAAATGGCATCATCAAACTGTTCCATATCGGTACAAATGATATTAATGAATTTAAGTATTTACATTTGATTGCGTAACTTGTACAGAATCACATCTAGTAATACTGTAACTATTTTAGTGTTTCAGCTACACATATAGCTTTTGTTTCGATTATGATTATGTATCAATTTACCAAAGTGTTATAACGAAACCTTCTTTCTATGGCCGGGGTAGAGCTCAGTGGGCTCCAGAGGTTCCTTTTGTCACAACTATTTATATTTTGCAGGGGACCCTAGTTTTATTTATACACAAAGACTCCATTTATTCATTCTTAATTCATTTATTATTTTGGTATAAAAGCAAAATCACAATTCTGTTTAATTTAATACTTATTTATAAAGAAACACAATGCTGGGGCGGAGTCTGCAGAAATGATAGACGTAGCATGGTTGGCGATGTGTGCGCTGGTGTAGCGCCGTTGCTGTGCCAGAGAAAAATACAACGCTGGGTGTACCGTTTTTTTTTTTTTTTTTTTTTTTTTAACGAGGAGTAAAAGCATTAAAAGCCAAAAGTCAGTGCGGGACTTTCACCCGCCAAACATCTCCTCTCGTCCGACGGAAAGCTGCTCCCGGAACCACCGTTAGGTATTTCGTCGGGAGGCCGTCTGAGCATTTCTGCTCAATCGTCAGTAATTATTTTGGTCGGTCAAGCTTGTTACCGTCCACGCTGCATATATCTGTTACGCTCAATTAATCGAAGCGTTTTCATCACTTTGGCTGCTGCTGCTTGAACAGATTGCCACTTCTGAGGTGTATCGCACATATGGGGCACCATGTTCGTTGTTGTTGGGGCTTCGCCGAATGCTTCAGTGATTTCAGCTCTCTCCTTAGTGAAGCGTGGACAGTGTAAAATGACATGTCGAGCGTCTTCAATTTCGTAGGGGCAGTTAGGGCAAAACGGATCGTCCTCGTGTTTAAAGCGATGGAGATATTGCTTAAAACATCCATGCCCACTCAGTAGCTGCGTCAGATAGAAGTCGACTTCTCCATGCTTGCGGTCTACCCATCTATCGAGAAAAGGAATCAAGGAAAACGTCCATCTCCCCTTCTCAGATCTTTCCCACTTTTGCTGCCATTCATGCATACTGCGTCTTCTCTCATCTATTTTCGATGCTCCTGGACCCATTGTGTACATGCGCTGGAGTTCGCGCGCCAATAAATCTATTGGTAGCATACCCGCAATAACCAATATCGCGTCATCAGACACTGTACGAAAGCCGCTGGCCACTCGAAGTGCACTCAGACGATATGTCGCCCGGATGTCCGACATGTATGTGGCCTTATACGTTGCGTCAACCCAAATCGGAGCAGCGTAGAGAACGATGGAAGCTGTCACTGCTGCCAGCAACTTCCGTTTACTTGCGCGTGGTCCACCTATATTCGCCATAATACGTGATAGGGCTCCATTTACTTTTGCAGCTTTATCATTCACAGCAGTCAGATGATCCTTAAAGGACATTCGAGTGTCGATACGTACTCCAAGGTATCTGATATGCATGACGACGTGTGTGCGCTGGTGTAGCGCCGTTGCTGTGCCAGAGAAAAATACAGTGCCGAGTGTAGCGTATGCGTTTATAGTCGTTCAACATTTTCATTCTTAGTTGTTCGACCGTTTGAATATTCATATCCACTTTTATTCTCGTTCAATGCTTTTATTCTTGGTTGTTCAAATGTTTTGGTGTTCATATCCAAATGAATCGAATTTTCTGGTATGTATTCCGACGTCAAGTCGCGAGTGGAGAAATTAGGCTAGTGGCGAATCTGCACCAGAGAAAACAAATTCAGCCAATTTCGAGATAACAGATTTGAGTTACGAAGAACCTGATAGTTGGTCTTCTACAGACTTATTTCGTGATAGCAGTTTTCACCCATCTATCAGGTTCGAATTCAGCGACCTCAAAAACCCCCGAAAAGCAAGTTTCAGACGTATTAAAACATTGTTTCAAAAATCCGTTCGCCATATTGGATGCCGTATTTTAAAATTCTATGTGCAGATTCGAATTCAGCGACCCCAAAAACCTCCGAAAAACAAGTTTCAGACGAATTAGAACATTTTTTCTGAAAGTCGTTTGTTTTACTGTAACCGGCCCCGGGGTGGCCACTATATATATTGACGTTTGTATTTACCGAATAGATTTCATATTAATAAAAAAAATTTTAATTTCTATGGAAAATTGCCGGTCCTCTAATGGTTAAAAAGACAATTACCAGCGCTTCCTAAAAGTATGCAACTCTTTTTTCTTTTTGCTTGCAATTTTTACATAAATAATAAGAACGTGCTGTGTAGCTTACATATTAAATATTCCCAGAAAAAAACCTTTAACAAATATTAAAATAAAAAAAAAAAAAAATGTAGAAACGCCCATAAGATTAAAAGCCTCCAAGCAAACAAATAATACAACTTAATAGTAATAATAATAAGTAATACTTATCAACTACAAATAATAACCCGTTTCTAACAGTCACAACTATAAATACAACAACAACAAACCACTACTATAACATTACCACAAACCAGAAGTAATATGCACTAAGATAATCACTAACATGTAATAATCCTTAAATATAAATATAAAATAAATAAAAATAAACAAATATAATTTAAGCAGCAAAAACTACTACGTATGTATAACAGACACGCATAGACAATACACGTACAGAACTATTCATACATATATATACATATGTATACACTGTACATGTGCCTAAAAATCTGCCTTAAAGGCAAAACATTAAAGTGACAAAGCATTTAAGTGTAAGTGTATATTTTCTATGGTATAAAATAGCATATGGTAAATACCAACAACAATAGCAACAACAAAATCACAACAATAACAATAAGCAAACCACAAAAAAAGGAAAAGAGGAAGAAGAAAAAAAAAACTAAACAAACAAACAATGAGGCAAATCTTAAATTCATATCATTTTTATGAGCCTAAAATTATGCTGGTTAAAATGTTTATTGTTGTAACTTTTGCTATTACATACATTTGTACTGCATACGTAAAGTGCGATAGGCTGGAAAGAGATTTTATGGGAGTTTAAGAACATGAAAGGTTGAAGAGGTTACAATGTGATTTTTGGCAGTGTTGCCGTGTACTTTAAGTTTTAGGTACCTACATATTTTTTTTTGTTTTGCTCCAAAAAATATGCTTCCGGTGAAATGTACTAGAAAGTGTTTATATACTATATATATATATATAAATATATATATTCTTTTTTGTTTCAACATGTTGATGGCATGAGCAGCAACAGACAAACGCAAATGTTACTGTTGCTGTTGATTATTATGATTGCTGTTATTGTTTGTAGTTATTGCTGTTACTGTTGCTGTTATTGTTGATGTTGTAGCTGCTTTACCGAGCGTAACAAATATTTTTAGCATTTTGTAAAAGGCTGTGAGGCGAAGTGGCGGCAACAATGGACGTAATATGAATATAGAGATGATAACGTGTGTGTGTGTGTGTGTGATTGTGAAATGAAGAACATATTTTGGTTTTTGTTGTTAATATTCTTGTTGCTACTACTACTGCTGATGATTATGATGATAATTTTGATGATAATGATGAGCATGACTTTTGGCATTGCTGCTGCTATTTCTATTTCTCCTGTTTTCTGATCCCTTTTGAATGATATACAAAAGGTTTATCGCTGGTGAAAGTAGATTATGCAACTCGCTCCCTCTCTCTTTTTTAGTAATGCAAATAAAACGTTTTTTAACTTTTCTTCTTTACTATTTAGTGAATGAAGTTTTTAGTTTAGTGTGTTAAGCACATCTTAGGAATATTTAGGTAATTGTCGTCTTCTTCATTTTGTTATTTTCTTCTTTTGTTTATGATGCCCTGAAAACATCATAAAAATGTTTGGTGTTTTTGCTCAGAGATATTTAGTACTTATGTCTTAGTTTGTTTTTTAAGCATTTCGTGTTTTTGGCTCATTTGATTTTGTGATATTTTCTATCTTTTTTTGGGATTGAGTTTATTAAATTAACCTGAAATCACAAAAACTACCAGCTTTGCCTGTCTAAAAATTCAAATGGCTAACGGCATTTAGGATTATTTTTTTTGAACCATTCCCATATCTATGTATTCTCAGAATACACCCGATATTGGGTAGATCTGAAAGAATTTTAGTTTAGGTAGTTGGATTTAAAATGGACAGATAAAATTATGTTCAGTTTTAAATTATGAAACTATTTGCTTAAGTGTGGCCAATGGCGGATCAGTGTTTGGTCTAAATTTTGATTTGCTTTCGGTCTGCATTTGAGATCTTTCTGGTCAGAGTTTTGGTGTAACTCTTAGTTTAAATTGTGGTGCAAATCTGTTGTTCGATCGGATTTTTGGTCTTAATTTTAGTTTGCTTTTAATTTGTACTATTTGGTGGTCTTTTAGCCTTTTAACTCTTAGTTTGAGTTGTGGTCGAAATTTTGGTCTGATTTTGATGCGAGTTTTGGTTTGAATTTCGATCCGAAATCGATCTGAGTTTTGTTCTAAATTTTGGTCTGAATTCGGTTGGAATTTTGGTCGTTTTTTGTTAATTTGTTATCTGAATTCAGTCTACAGTTTTGTCTACTTTAGTGCTGTTTTTAAGTTAAAAAATTTTGGTCTAAATTTTTTTCTGAATTTTGGTCTGAATTTTGAAGTGATTTCGGTTTAATTTTTGGTCAGAGATTTTTGGGTTTTTAGTCTGAATTTTGGTCTGAATTTGGCTTCATTTTGATCGATTTTTGTTGGGATTTGGTCTGAATATTGTTTTTTTTTTTTAATTCGGGTTTTCGTCTGAATTTGGTCTCATTTTGAACTAGATTTTTGATCTGAATTTGGTCCTTTTGTTTGACCTAAGATCTGAATGCAAAAAGTGTTTGAATTTTAGTTTGAAATTTGGTCGAAATTTCTGCCTATATTTCTATCCGATTTTAGTTTGAATTTTTGTTTCAGTTTTGTTCTAGTTATCTTTTAATTTTTGGTCTGTATTTTTTCATGTGAATTTTGATTAAATTTTTGTACTAGATTTTGATCTGGGTCCTTTAATTAAGAAAAATCAGCTCTCCCCAAACACAAATCCTAGAACCGCCACTGTTCGCATGGAGTATGATGAGTGGAGAGGAAATATCCCTAATTAATTTTTTTTAAACTGATGTTTAAATACAAGAAATTAAATACAATCACTAGTGGGACCAAGAGGGGGAGGAGGGGCTTCATTTTATGAATATACCATACATATTACAATGATTACACAATGCAAACAATTTTCAACTTTTGTCTTACGAGCGAGATTTTCCAACGGTTATTTAAGGTCGCTGATCATAACTGCGTACTCAGTTTTTCTTCATCATATCTAATTTTCCCAAAATATAGACCTCAAGTCGGAAAAATGTGGTCTACAGGGCCTATTGAGAAATTTCTTTATATCAACAGATAAGAAAATAATTTGTTGTTGTAATTACATTAGGCTTCCATTTAAATAAAATTTTTAATTGATTTCAAACCAAAAAAAATTTTACCCGTAATTCAATCCAAGCGCATAAAATGTTTGCTGCACTGTGTTATTTGGTCATTCCAAAGTAACGAAGAGTGCGAAGAGACTCTTATAATAATATTGATCTCATACAAGGAAATGATATTTTCCTTTGATACTATAGGGCTATCGAGGGACCGATAAAAAGTTCTTATCACCAAAGTTTCGTTAAAAAAATAATGAGTCCGACTAAGTTATACATCAACAAAGTGGGTAACGGAGAGGACGCGTATGATTTGCGAAATCTTTATTTTCAAATTCAAGTCGCAAATTCAGCGAATGCCAGCAAGCTGTAGAGTTGAGACTAGTGCGTGTATAACCACAAACTGATAACAAATTGCCACACCGCCATACGGAACCGACGTTAAACTGTAGGTCCAACCATGTGGTATCACAATGGGTCGTTCTGGCCCATTGACAACCATTCAAACTAACAACAAAAATCTTTAATGGATTCATTCAAATGGATCGAGTCACACAAAACAGTTTTTTTCTTTAGGCAATTACCTTCTGCAACAGATATTATCAGTTAATTTATAATTCTGTTACCAACAAATGTATTGGGTTAACAACTCTTGATGATTCTAGATTTAGGAATTCAGTCGCATTAAGAACTTTGTTGCATACATTTGTCATTGTCAAAACTTTGCTGAAGGCCACTGCTGCTATCGCTGTTTGCTCATGTGGCTATTAATTTTAATTATAAGTAATAAATATAATAAGAACTTTGCACACACAGTTTAATTATTTTTTCTCTGAGAAAGAAACGAGCACTCCTAACTCCATTTCAAGTACCTTTACAGTTTGTGTTGGTTCCACAAAATGGAATTCTGGTTGTACTCTCATTCCAGTTGCTGGCTTCAAGATTCACGAAGGCTACATAGAAGCCTTTAAGGCTACGATATTGCTGCCATTCGGTTGAATTCTCCTGTAGAATATAGCTCTACCGTCAAGAATATTGCTTTAGCTCCTGATAATGATGTTGCTGCTGGAGCCACCGGCTGGGGTGCCATTAAACGGCATGGATCAGCCCTAGAAACTTTGCAACATATCAATGTTAAAATCGTTGGACGCTCTCAATACTCATCCTCACCTTATGCGGATGATAAGGAAAAAATCAAGCCATCTATCGTCTGTGCTACTGCTCCAGGAAAGGGTATTTGCGAAGGTGATTCTGGTGGCCCATTGGTCTTTGGTGTTGCTTTGGTTGGTGTCTCTTCTTTTGGTCATGACCTTTGCGCTGAGGCCAACCATCCTGATGTCTATGCCAACGTTGCCTACCTTCGTTCTTGGATCATCGGCGCTGCATCTTCCGTTTAAAAAGGGGAGGGGGAGAAGATTATCGTTAATAAAAAACGACGACCTTTTTAATTAACCCATTAATGCTCAGAGCACCTTGATTCGAAAGGTCTCCTTCTATCTTGTACCTATACCAACTCAGGAAATAAACGCCAACTAGTTTTAAGTATGCTCTATCCATACCCGAGGTCCAAATTTCACTTTTACCACAGGGGAAATATGGAGGTTTTAAATGAAAATATAGAAGGAAAAAAGACCAATTTCTTTAGGAACAATTTGTATTTCCGAGTTCTTTAATCTCACCCTAAAAAAAAAAATTGCGAAAATGACAAAAAATTACCGGAATAATCAATTTAAATTTTTTCTAATAAATATTATTCAATGAGGATTCCATTGCATTTATTTATCGTGAAGGACATAATTTCGATAACTCATTGACTTGCCATTACTGATGATGTACCCAACCTCAAAGAAATTACCAAAAATAGTCAGATGCTCATTTTTTCAAATGATTATCAATGGAGAATTCACGGTATTTTTTCATTGTACCGGGGTATAATTTTGATAATGTCACTTGCGCTATTTTCAATGATGGGGAATCTGTATCAGTTTGACTTATATTCCCTAAATAATTCAATAACGCTTTATCTTACTTACACCTACGACCGGACATAATGAAAAGTGCAGTGGTTCGAAGTGTTTTAAAGGCCGCCGGTTACAAATCTGCGGTCAGATTTTAAAAATTCAAAATGGCGTATCAAATTTGACGGACGAGTTTAGGGTGAAACAGCCGTTTGTTGGTAGAAAAATTCCAAATACTTATACTACATAATAAAATATTGCTTTTTATTACCTTTCAAATAAGTCTAATTTTACAAGAATTACAAGAACCCCCAAGACCTCCCCCTTAAATACGACATTGCTTGGGGGTCTCTAGTGCCTTTCTATTTTCTATCATTCTACTACTACTATTTTAGTGGTACTCATTTAGAGTACTTAGCTTACATCAATGAGTATATTATTTATTATATTTGAGATGGAGTTGTCTATCTTTTGGACACAACTACACCATATATGTAAGATAGTAGTAGTAGTAGTCTGCCGATCTTTCCATATCGCCGAGCTTTTTAGCCTGAGCGCTGATGCGGCGGCCATTTGTTTCCCTACCAGATCTAGTGCAGGCAAGTTGAGTAGCACTTCCAGTGTTTTGGTTGGGGTAGTCCTTAAAGTACCTGAAATACACAAAAAAAAACTATTCTTTGGATCTTGCTCAGAATTTTCACGTAACTTGATTTCTAAGTAGATGTCCACCATGTCAGTATCCCATATAACACTGTATGCCTGACCACAGAAATGTAGAGCCAGTATTCTTGGGGTCAGCCCCCACCTTATTCCAAACGCTTTTTTTATAAATGTACAAAGCAACGTTAACCTTCCTAACATTTTCCTCGATATTAGGTTTCCAGGTGAATTTCCTGTCTAATACGAGACACAATTGCCAAGTCATCCGTGTAAGCTGTGACGTTTCAACCGCCCCTCTTAAGATCTAAGCAGTAAAGGGTTTACCCTTTCCTTGGCTGCTCCTCAACTTTTCAGTTTTTCAGAATATCTTTTTTGACCACAGAAATCACCAAAAATTTTAAAACATTTTCATTAGAAAGCTTACTAAGAGTGACGATTTCAGTATAGAAGAATTCCAAATATTCATTTCGCAGGATGATTTCAATCTGATGACATCATTTTCATTCATTTTCTTTAACCTGGATATCTATAGAACTAAGTCTGAGAAGTAAACAGTTCTTTAAAATAAGAAATGATTTAAGTACTCATTTTCTTCTCTTCTTTACTTAAATTATTTGCATTATGTTTCTTTGTCTGCTTCCCACACAAAAATAATTTATTTACTCATTACTTTTGACTCAAGTCCACTACTATTTTTCAAAAAAAAAAAGCCAAAAAAAATACAAAAATACAAGAATCAAGAATTCAAAGCCAAACAGTCGTCAAGTTAATAGCGTTGCTCATTTCTTTCACATTTCATCAGAATCATCAACAGCAGCGGGGAAGGCGGCAGTTGAGACTGCAGGGAGCAGGCAGCACTTGCACTGCTAACCGTAACACCAGCAGCAGTTGCTTTCATTACTTTATTAAAGCCTTCAGACTTGCACGTTGTCTCACTCGCGCACTCATTCTCATTCTATCCCTTAGATTATCTCATTTATTTTAATATTTTTTTGTTCTTTTTTCGTTTCGCTTTATAGAGAACCACAAAAAAATTTTTAGCTGAAATAGAAGAAGCTGAAAAAGTGAAAAAGGCACAAAAGTCAAATAGTAGTATTTTACCTGACACCTTTTTTTTTTGTTGCCTCACTGCTAACGTCGCAACGTTTGTTCGGTGCCTGCAATTCATCATGTTGCTGTTTTTTTTTTCGCTTTTTTGTTTTTGAGCTATGAACTTTGTATGTATAACTGTCAAAATTGTTGACGGAAATGTCAACTTCATCAAAAAAAATATACAAAAACAAAAAGGGCGACATTTGCAACGCTGCGTATTTATGTGTGTGTGTTGCTAGGGATCAACGTTGCCATATGCTTCGTTTTTTTTTTCTGTGTGAGAATTTTCTTACTTTAATGAGTTTCATTTGGAAAAAAGAACCTACTTTTTTTTTTTTTTGAACAATGTATACAGAGATTTTTGTAAAGTTCAATGAAAGTTTGAAAAATTGACAAGAAATTATTGCATGTTATTTTTATCAAGAGATGGTGCAATTGGGAGGGCATAGGTGACATGAATAAGGATAGAATAAAAAGGTGGAGAAAGAGAGGGAGAAGAAAGAAAAAAAGAAGGAAGAGGATAAGAAAAGGTATTAAATAATGACTCTGGTGATTTGTTGTACATAATCAATCATAACAAGCTATGACTTAGCACATAATACCACAAATTGGAATTTTCACTGGGTTCAGTTTGGTTTTTATTTCATTGGAATCGAGGTATATCAAATTTATCTACATAGATAGATATGTATGATTTTTGTAGTCGGTTGGTTTAAAATATGACCCTATTTATCGGTGGGCGATTAATTGACACCAATTGTGCCGTTTTGATATCATGAAACTTCGTGTATAATGCTGTTATTATTATCAGGGAGCGGTTGGGCCGACTCGAAAGTCAGAATCGTTTCTGCCAAAGCATCAAAATTAGGACAAAGGGCTATCCTAATGAAGGTTAGAACATCTTTTGTGGAAGATGTCTTGATTTCGTTCGTTGATAGAAACGGTTTGTTAAAAATACACCTTCTGTGCCAAACCTAGGCTGGACATTCACACAGAATGTGAGATGTGGTCTCATCATCCTTCATACATAGGCGACACTCTGTCTCATGTCAGATACCTAATTTACATAGGTGAAATCTGACCACATAGTAACCAAATAGAAAGCCTACTAGCAATCTGAGATCCGATTTAGTTAAGTTCAAAGATTTGGTGCGAATAAGAGCAGCAATAAGCTTCTTTGCCTGACTAAAGCCTTGAACGGGATGCCAATAAAATAGCCGTTCGTCCCTAGCCGCCCATGCCTCTATGATCGATTGGGAACTAGTCCAGCCGATTCCACAAAATGGATCGAGGCCTGTGTGTAAAGTCGCTGAACTCTGCCTAGCAAGTTCGTCACTGTGGCCTGGTACCCAACAAAACGTGACTTTGTTACGGGTAGATAACTGCTGCAGACTCTCAAAACACTTCTTCACTAGCTTCGAAGGGAAGCACCATGATGAAAGTGCGTTGGGAGCCGCTTGGCTGTCAAAGAAGATTATAATCTTAGCATCTTTTAGACCTTTATTAAGGTTAATTCTGGAGCTTGTCTCAATAGCGTATAATTCGGTTTGAAAAACACTAGGCCAAGTGCCCAGTGGAATTGAGATTCGAGTGTTAGGTCCAACAATGCCAGCACCAGAACCACAATCGGACCACCACAAAGGGACTGAAGTTGGGCTATTGAGCATTCCTATAGGACTTGGACGGAATTTCCGAATTTCCGGCCAAAGTTTAGATCCCTAATCCGACACGGAGCAGATGAGGGTATTAGGAATTTTGCTAAGAATGGACAGATGGCCGGTGGATCCTCTTAGTAAATTGGATGCGACCAAGTTCCAGTTTGTACCTTCTAGAGAAGGTATTGATAAGTCATATTTGACACACCAATCAAGGACCAGTTTAAGAGCTAACTTCATTACTTCTGTAACGGTTAAATCAGACTTTCCAGAGGCAATGATTATCTAGTTTAACCAAAAGTTCATCGATAACCAAGGACCAAAGAAGGGGCGACAAAACGCTCCCTTGTAAATCGCTTTTAATGGCTTTGATGCAAACGAAAGCATTGCCAAAAATGGACATGATTTCACGTTCTTTTATAATAGCATCCACCCAGGCAATAGTAGGAGAGTCAAGACTTTTACGTTCAAGAGCTCTTAAAACCAGATAGTTCTGAAGAATAGCTGAATAGATTCCGTCACCTCCAGGTGATTTAAAAGGTTTAAAAGAGGTCACAGCCCACTTAACCTTATCCCTGCCAAATATGACCCCCTAAAGACTCTTGATTCACTTAGAAATACCGCTTTCACAGCGGATGGAAGTCTATTGGTAGGAGACCCTGGAAAATATACCTTCAGTAAGTATTCCAGGATGCCGTAGTGACTGACAGTTACATCATTGGAAGTATCCTTAGTAAGAAACTTTGCTGATAGTCTATCTTCAATAGATCGATAGATAGATGATAAACGACCTCAATAGTCTAGTGGGTAGTTTCACCCGGAAGGTTGAGCGTTCGATTCCCGTTTTGGTCTGTTGGTTAATAGGCAATGGCAAAACCACAAAGTGATTAGAAATTACCATACCGCTATACGGAACCGGCATTAAGCTGTAGATCCAACCATTGTGATATCACAATGGGTCGTTCTGGCCTGAGTGTGTTCCTCGACAGCCACTTAAAAAAAAAAGAAAAACCTTCAATGAATTGATTCAAGTTCTTCACAGTTGCCCCGAATTTTTAAATTTTTAAGAGATATGGAGTAATAATAATCAAAATACCAATTTCCGCAATTTGTTATTGCATTAAAATTTCGATACTCATATCATGAACAGAAAACACAAATTAATTGGATTAGAAAATGGATCGAGTTACACAAAACAATTTTTTTTCTTTAGGCAATTACCTTCTGCAATGGATATTATCAGTTAATTTAGAATTCTGTTATCAACAAATATATTGGGCGAACAACTCTTGAAGATTCCAGATTTAAGAATTCAGTCGCATTAACAACTTTGTTGCATACATTTGTAATTGTTAAAACTTTGCTGAAGGCCATTGCTGCTATCGCTATTTGCTATGTAGCTGTTAATTTTAATTATAAGTACATAATAAATAATAATTAGAACTTTCCACTCAATTTAATTATTTTTTCTCTGAGAAAGAAACGAGCACTCCTAACTCAATTTAAGCCCCTGTAAATGTATAAATAGTGTCACTTTATGAATATCACAATTATTCGTAAGCGTTTCATTACATTGAAACATGTTGAAGTTGGTGATTTTCTTGTCAGCAGTCGTTAGCGCACTTAGTGCCTCCAATCCCGAGGGCTCCCCACAGTTCTTCATTACTGGTGGTACAGATACAACTATTAGCAAATATCCTTGGCAAGTTTCGATACGCGTTAACGGTAAACACAATTGTGGTGGTTCCATCTACAATAATAAAATCATTATAACTGCTGCTCATTGTCTAATGAATTGGGATGTATCTTCTCTGTCAGTACGCGTTGGTGCCACAAAATATTATTCTGGTGGTACTGTCATTCCAGTTGCTGCCTTTAAGACGCACGAAGGTTACAATACCTCCAATTTTGAAAACGATATTGGTGTCATTCGTTTGGCTTCTTTTGTAGAGTATAGTTCTACCGTTAAGAATATTGCTTTAGCTACGTCGACTCCTGATAATGGTGTTGCTGCTGAGGCCACCGGCTGGGGTAAAGCTGATGGGCATGGACCATTACCAGAATTTTTGCAACATATCAGTGTTAAAATTGTTGGACGCTCTCAGTGCTCATCCTCACCTTATATGCAACAAAAAGAAGAAATCAAGCCATCTATGATTTGTGCTACTGCTCCAGGAAAGCATACTTGCGTTGGTGATTCTGGTGGCCCATTGGTCTCTGGTGGTATTTTGGTTGGTGTATCTTCTTTTGGTAAGAGTTCTTGCAATCTTGACGCTTTTCCTGATGTCTATACCGACGTTGCCTACCTTCGTCCTTGGATCATCAACGCTGCATCTTCCGTTTAAAAAAAGAATCATGTACCGATTTAGATAATAAAAAGCATTTTAAAAAATATATTTGAAATCTTTCACTTGTGGGTCAACTATCGATAGTTAGTAACTGAATGATTTTGACTATCGAACTAACTAGTTAGTAGTGATGAAAACTATCGAGTGATTTCAACTATTGAAAGACTGAGTGAATGATTTTAACAATCGAACGATTTGTTCAGTCGAATTCATTTATTCGCATATTTTGCTTACAGAAACAAATCTTTGGCATATTTTTCTAAATAACAACCAATCGTTCGTAAATTCATCAAAAAAAAAAAATAAATAATTATCACTCGTAAGTGATTTTTTCACAATTATCAAATGAATAGAAATTTTTTAACTATCGATTAATTCGATAATTTTTATTCGATATTTCTCATCACTAGTTTTGATATGTATTAATAAAGCAACTGGAATGTTTACCACATATCAGTTAGTAAACTAAAAAAATAAATAAATCCAAATAAAATTTATTTTCAAAATATCGCTGGACTTAGAACGGAATCTCGCAATATGCGTGTCATGACCGCACAATTGAATTTTGATATAATTGTTCTTGTTTTTGCTGCTGCTATTACCACAAAGACATATTTGTCACTTTAAAAGTAACTGCTTTTTTATTATTCCTTCTATAGTCAGAAAAAGCCTTGATTAAACACACGATTTCGGTCAAACATTGTGTAAAACTTAACAATAACTTCAGCACTGGGTTTGGTTGTGGTCGCCTTAATGCGAAAAATATCTCGAGCTTGTGCCATAAGGTCAATAGACATACAAATTAGCTTGAAAATGCTTCTTAAGATTTCCGTACTTTCATGAATAATACCAAAAAGCACTGCATCCGACAAAGTGTTGTTATTTTGCATATTTATTGCATCACGGTATTGTTTTGAAAAACCCAAAAATTTATATTTGTATAAAAAATATAAATAAATGCATTGAAAACATATTTTATGTTAAATTTTTTTAAGTATCAAGAAAATCGCTTATAGATAATTAATTAATAAATTTTTTTCATATTAGAGTCACAAAAAAATTGTTTAGTATGATATTGCCCCTCTCTTAGCTTTTATTATGTCCGTTATCCTGGATGACATGGAGTCGAGAAACATTTTAAGGATGTCTTTCGTTATATTTTTAATTACAAATTAATATAATAACAAACTTTGTTCAGAACTTCAACAAAGGGTTTTGTATTCTTTGGCTTGTTTTGAGCAACTTTCCATTTCATAATATGCCAGAGGTGCTCCATCGTAGTTAAATCTGGAAAATTTACACGATCATAACAGTCGATAAATTTTGACATCATCGAAAACATTTTGAATCTGCAAACAATTAAGAATCAATAATCAAACTTTTTTACTATTTGCAAAGTTATCAAATATTTGTTTCCATCCATTTCGTCAATAACAGATTTTTGGCTGAGCGTTTCCTATACAGATCGAACTTTCGTTGCCTTCTGCGTAAGGTATCGTCATTCATTTCCCCCCCCCCTCCCCCCCCCCCCCCCCCGAAATGTGAGCATTTTTTTCTAATTTTTGATATTGATTGCCAGTCGATTGAAAAAAAATCAAAATGAAATCTATTGAACGATTTTTAAACATTTTTCACTTCAATCGGTTTCTTTCTAAAAAGCCAAATATAAAAAAAAAAAATTAAAAAAAAAATTTAAATTGAAATCGTACGAAGTTTGTAGCACGTCATGGCCAAAAAAGGTATTTTCAGGGGTTTGAACCCCATTTTGTCTTAAACGAGACGCGATGGGAAGTTTCAGATTCGTGTTCAGCATGAAAAATTCATTCGCAAACACTGGGAACCATAATATTCACCAATTTTGCAATGTTATTGAATCAGCTTCAAAGTTCTTAAACTTAAAATAGAATTAATCCTTGAACCCATTATTGCTCAGAGCACCGCGACTCGGAAGATCTTTTTCAATGCTGTGACTGCACGAATTTATATTATATATATATATATATACCTAATCCGGGCTCCTCATCATTGATAATGGCCCAAATTCTCACTGATAACACTGTTCTACAAATAGAAACTTTCGAAAACGAGCAGAGACAGGACAAGTGTACTTAGGGTAATGGGAGTCTGAATCCGTGGTCCGTTTAATGCTAATGTCACAAGTTTTTGTTATTGACATCAATATTTTTAAAATTGAAAAAAAAAAAAAATTAAAAATGCAGCTCATATTTTTTTTCATCAAAACATCCATTTTTCCAAAAAAAAATTTTTCGATTTTTTTTATTTTTTAACTTTAAAAATTTTCAAAAACTTTTTTTTTCTTAATTAATTTATTTTTTTATAATTTTTTTCATTCTCGTTATCATCGTTTACTTTTATCTTGTTGTTAGTTTAACCCTGTAATGCCTAGCGGTGCCATGTGTCACCTTGTCGCTATCAGTTTCATAAAAATTTAAATATTTTCTTCGAATTAAAACCACCTAATTGCTCATGGAGACCGTTCAGGTAGAGTGCAAACAGTAATGGTGATAATATGCAGCCTTGTTTCACAACTGATAATGTGTCAAAATCATTAGACGCTCTGTCCATATGGAGAATTTTGTATTGGTGTAGACTGCTTCCATCAAGTTCATAGTTTGTATGAATATTAACGCATTTCGTGGCACTTTATCGAAATCAACAAAGAGAGCGTAAACAGCTTACTTGCTGTCTATCTACAATGGATAGATAGATAGACGATCATAATAGTCTAGTCGGCAGTGCGCTAGATTTTCACCCGTTTGAGATTGAGGGTTCGATTACCGTCTTGGTCTGGTGGTTAATAAGCAATGGCAAAACCACAAAGTGATAACAAAGTGACGGTGATCATTCTTGTGGTGGTTCCAAATTATAACAATAAAATCATTGTAACTGCTGCTCATTGTCTGGGATATGAGGACACATCTTTGCTGACAGTTCGCGTTGGTGCCACAAAATGGAATACAGGCGGTACTGTCATTCCAGTAGCTGCCTTCAAGATTCACGAAGCGGTTAATTTAACGACTGACGCCGTCAACGATATTGGTGTCATTCGTTTGAATTCTTCAGTAGAGTATAGCTCTACCGTCAAGAATATCGCTTTAGCTTCGTCAGCTCCTGATAATGGTGCTGCTGCTGAAGCCACAGGCTGGGGTGACACTAAATTCAATGGATCATCCTCAGAAACTTTGCAACATGTCATTCTTCAAATTGTTGGTCGCTCTCAGTGCTCATCCTCACTTTATGGGTATGGTAACAGAATTAAAGCTTCTATGATCTGTGCTACTGCTACAGGTCAGGGTACTTGCCAAAGAGATTCTGGTGGCCCATTGGTCTCTGGTAATGTTTTGGTTGGTGTTACTTCTTGGGGAGATGGTTGCGCTGAAGCGAAGTATCCTGATGTCTATGCGGATGTTGCCTACTTTCGTTCTTGGATTATCAGCGCTGCATCTTCCGTTTAAAAAGAGAATCAAGTACAGATTTAGATAATAAAAACAAACCTAAAATATATTCTTAAGGGTATTTTACAATGCAGCTATTGTTATTGATTGCTTGTTTTCGGATTGCAGACTTTCAAAGTGTCTTATACCATGTTCCCACTGAACTGAAATTGCGTAGTTTCGGCAAATGGTGTCGAACGAAACTGCAATCGTTCACATTGTGAAACTGATTTCGATTATGTTTTCGTTTGACAGTTCATTATTTATTTCTTGTTGTAAAAATGCCGGCGGCTAATATAAATATTGCTAAATATTTCAGTCTTAACTTATAACTTAACGAAGATAATCAAAATAATAAACAAAATATTTAGCAACGAAATAAAAGTGTATAGGAGAAAGCGTCAATTATTATGTATCTTATTTTAACTCAACCGCAGCCACTATACACTATACCACCTTGCTGCGTTTTGCGAAATGCGGTTTCGTTGAAACCATCTCATTTTCGTGGTTTCGTTTCATATATGTTTATACAGCCACGAAACTACGGAAATGATCGAAACCACCTAATTTCGGCTCAGTGGGAACAGTGCCTTTTCATATGAGTGCCTTTTCGTTTTCTGAAGTTACAAATTTATTATTAATAAAACAATTCATTCAAATATTTCAAGTATACTTTTAGGATCTAGGTTTAATTAGTTTTTTAGCGCAGGTTCTAAATAATGGTTGTTGAATAATTTGAATTTAAAGGTAAAAGCTTTTTCTGTATAAGCCAAAGTCAAAGTTTTTGACAAATAGTAGGGGGATTCTTTTTGTTAGGCGACTGCTGCTAATTTTCCACTTGATGAAGCTTCCAAACCGTCGACTCTCCTAACAGCACTTCAACGTTCTGCTTCACCAACCACGAAGTGCATTCGAATGACGTGAAGCTTAATACTTCACGTTTTTAACACTATGATAAAAACGATTTTATAACACACTATTTATTCACTCTCCTCGTCAGAAGAAAATGAATCGTTATTGTGTTTTACCCATTAGTAGGTCATTAAAATCTATAAATGCGTATTTCTAGAATATTTGTTTTTTTTTTTTTTTTTTTTTTGACTTATGGCAGTCTTGCAGCAAACGAGCGATATGTCAAAAAAAAATATAGTAAATTCAGCGTCTGATGTTATAAACAATTAAAGTGACAAAAGCAATGACCTTGGCCCATTCGAAGTAGAATTTTCAAAAGGAGGGTATACCCGATTTGAAGCATGACTCAAGAGCCTATGACTTTAAATATCATGCTACTTTTGTGGCTCTGAATGATTTCCTTAAAATCCTTAAATACGCTGCTCCAGAAAAGATCTTGCCAAATGTTGCTAGGTCTCTTGTTCAAATAGCAAGATTAATTTAAAAAAAAATTAAGCTAAGGTTTAGGCGGCGAATATTGACATTACGAGTTGAGCAGAGCATTAACTGATGCTTTATTTGTAAATGCGCTTTTCAAGCCGTTTGTCGACGAACTAAGTTGGACTTGATGTTTAATATATGATGGCGTAAAGTAGTACTGGGCCAAAAAAGGCATCCTTAAATTGGATCTTCCCGAGGATACGACGATCATAGGTTATGTCGACGATCATTGGTTATGCCGAAGACGTCGCGATAGTGGCAATAGCTAAGCATTTGAACTCACTTCAGGCTATAGGCGAAGTTGAAAATGGCTGCTCAGAAGACTGAGGTTGCGCTGTTGAGCACTAGAAAAGTACGTGAAGGGCTAGTCATCACGGTCGATGATCATCAAGTTACCTCACGTCCATATATCAAGTACTTAAGAGTACTGAGAAACTCCAGAATAACATTCCAAGATCATCTGAAAGCCGCTGGCGAAAAAGCAGTACGAGTGAACAGTGCACTAACTCGCATCATGCCGAACATCGGAGGCCCACGGTAGGGCAGGCGTCGGCTGCTCTCAATGGTTACTACTTCAGTGATCTGGGCAGAGAGCAAGGAGACACACCAAAAATATATCTGGGCGATACATAGTCTTAGTGCGCTGAGGGTAGCTAACGCCTATCGCATTTGCATCATCACAGGTAAGATGCCTATTCATTTCCATGCAGAAGAAATGAAGCGGTTGTATGGGAAATTTTACGAAAGACCAACGAACGGCAGCGAAAGTGGGAGTTATCCGAGGAAGGTCGATGGAATTAAAGATCGGTGACTTAAACTACCACATAACGCAATCACGTAGTGGTCATGGGTGTTTCAAGCAATACCTGCACAGGATCAAGCTCAGAAAGAAAGACCCATTTTGTCCGACCTGCGCAGAGGAACTGGAGAACACGAGGCATGTACTATTTCATTGCTCTTTATAATTCTGTTATCAACAAATATATTGGGCTAACAACTCTTGAAGATTCTAGATTTAAGAATTCAGTCGCATTAACAACTTTGTTGCATACAGCTCTATATAGCTCTACCGTCAAGAATATAGCTTTAGCTTCGTTGGCTCCTGATAATGGTGCTGCTGCTGACGCCACCGGCTGGGGTGCCATTAAACATAATGGATCAGCCCTAGAAATTTTGCAACATGTCAATGTTAAAATTGTTGCACGCTCGCAGTGCTCATCCTCACCTTATGGGCATAATAGCGAACAAATCAAGACATCTATGATCTGTGCTATTGCTCCAGGAAAGGGTTCTTGCGATGGTGATTCTGGTGGCCCATTGGTCTCTGGTGGTGTTTTGGTTGGTGTCTCTTCTTTTGGTTATAAGATTTGCGCTAATGACACTTTACCTGATGTCTTTGCCGATGTTGCCTACCTTCGTTCTTGGATTATCAGCGCTGCATCTTCCGTTTAAAAAAATAATTGAGTACCGATTTGAATAACAAAATTTTAAAATATATACTTGAAATCTTGCACTTGTGGGTCTTTATCTGCTTTCTATTTTTTATCATTCCACTACATATTTTAGTGATACTTAGAGTATATTTACCTTACATCAATGAGTATATTATTTATATATATAGTATTTAAAAGTATTTTAAAAGGTATTTGTGGTTCTAATGATTTTCTATTTTCAATCATTCTACTGTTTTGATTAGGGGTCACGGGGTCGTGTGAGGTTTCTTAGTATGTGCGAGTTAATAAGTGTGTGTTTAATTTGTCTTCCCAATCAGCGTCTCCAGAAACCCGCGAGTAATTAGTTTCAAACGAATCCGATCAATTTTTAAAAATTCTTCCGCCTTACTGAATCCACCATTTTTTTTTTGAAAATCTTGTATCAGATTCGTAGTCAGCAGCCCTGAAAACCACAGAGTAACGATTTTGAAGCAAAATAATTATTTACTTTAACAGCTTTTTTCTTGAAAACTTGGTTTTGGACGTTAGGTCTCTTTTTTTAGCACACCAAGGCGCAATTATATGTAAGTATAACTTTTGTTTTACTTCCAATTTTTCACTAATATTTTAGAGTATTCTTGAAACTATAAGGAACCCGAAAATCGAAAGAAAGAAAAAAAAAACCGATAATCTTCAAATTTTGAACTGGAATGCTCCCATAAAGTTATTTTGTTGCAGAATCTAAGGGAAAACTTATACTTGTGAAGTTTACTTTTTTTAGAACCGTTTTTATATTTATGCGGGCGGTAAAAGATGATCGTTGCAGCGGAAATTGTAACGGAACTGATGGGAAGCGCCCTCTTTCAATTGAGTATGAAAAAAATAAGGTTGCATATGCGTATACACAAAAATGATGGGCAGCGCCCTCTTTCAAAAATACCATATGAAAAATTACGTATATATTCATTTGCATATCCGTTTTTTCATACTCAATTGATAGAGGGCGCAACAAAAACATTTGGAATTTTCAAGAGCTGAAAAACTAGCGAATAGAGACTGATAAAAAAAAACGAGAGGCGGAAACAAATGGCGATTATTTTACGACAAAATCTCCAGCAAAAACGGCGGCTGAGAGACAGCGAGAATGTAGACCTCATCGAAAAATGGAAACCCAACAAAATTCAGATATCTGAAGAAGTAGACTTTTGTGCGGCGCACCGCATAGTGGTTAATCTTATACAAAATGTGGACAAAAATAGAAGGAGCCGTCGTAGAGTAACGAATTTTGGTACAGGAGTTTTTTGGGGATTAGCCAAATCTGAATCAGATGGATCCCTTTTCATCCCTTTCTGTCTGGTGCCTTTACTCTAAGCACTCGTAAACAAGCATTTTCCGAGTATATTTTTATAGGCCCGGTGGCCAATCTTAGATTCTTCAACATATCGATGACCCACAGTAATTGTGCCTATGTTTCCAGCTGCCCCAGACACAACCTACAGGTATCATACTCAACAAGTTTAATCTTCTTGAGGTGATACTTGAAAGGATCGTGATCCATGGTCAGCGCTGTTAGCCAACTCAAAGTCTTTTGGTTTAGTCCGACGAATTTGGCTGACTCACTGCACGACCATCTTTGCCTGCCTGCATTCAGTGGGTTCCTCTCATCTTTTACGATATTCGAAGTTTATCCACAGTTTTAAAAGGCCCTCCACCAACCCATTGCTATTTACGATGCATGGTTCTGGTCGGCAAAATTCATTTGTTGAACCTTTTTTAGCCAAAAGGTTAGCAGTTTCACTTTGTGTTTTGCTTGAATGTCCCCACATCACATCACATCACCCACATCAGTGTAAGCTCGTTTACACGAGCGCACTCATTGAGTTTTTGAACACACTCCATGGCCAACCTAGAGGTTATATCTGCCCGCTGCATGCACTTAATCACTGGGCAAAGACAATTCTCTTGCTATTGACCTGACTCTCAATAAGGTGGTCTAGTGCAGGCACAAAAACCAGCATCTCTGCCTGGTAGACGGACACATATTTCCCCAACCGTAGAACACAAGACAAGTTTAACTTATCAGAGAAAATATCAGCCCCGACTCTACTTTCCAGCAGTGAAAATGCTGATATCGCTTTCCGCAACTTCCTCGTCGACGGTTCCATCCGATATCCGACTCTTATAACTTTTTTAAAGTTATTTTGATTTTTTTTTCATACCATCCATAGGCATACGCGTCTCCTGAATATCTTTGTATAAATTATCTACGATTCGCATGTGTTCATGTAGAGCCGTCGAGTTATGCCATGCGGCATTCCTCAACATCTTAAGGGCTGTGCCGCCATTTTCTTTATTGCTAAATCCAATGGCAGCAAGTCTACCAGCACCTCCATCGCGCTTGTTGAACTCTATCCAGCATCCTTTTAATGGTTATCTGGTTTACTTTTGGCCATCAGATCACCGAGGTATCCGTAACGATAGGTATAACCATCATAGTGTAGATCCATTTTGAGGCCTCAGATGACATACACCATTTGAGACCACAAACGCATCTACACTGGAATAGAACCATCTTAGCCTTCTAAAGCTTGTCCTCAATATGATCGTTTCAAAATAGTTTGCTATCTAAGGTTTCCCCAAGATATTTGTCCTTCCTGATAGTGTTAATTTCAGATTCAAAAAGTCTAAATGGTTCCCTACTCGTGCCAAATATCTATGAAGAGTATGTTGTCTGACTTCCCTACGTTGATGCTGAGCCCTTGTTCCCTGCACCATTCCTCCACAATTTTGAGTGTACCTCTCATGATTCGGATATGGTGTTAATGAACTTACCACAGGCAACAACCGCAATGTCGTCGGCATACCCAATAGTGTGTATGCGAGACCGATCCAATTTTACTAGTCCTGTCTCTCTGGTTTTGGAAAGAAGACTACTTTGGCGTCCCTCCAAATCCTCGAGACGTGTCCAGCCGCTAAACAAGTCCCCATAGTCTTGGTACAATGAGATATTCCCTGATATGTCAATACAATATCAGGGAGTAAAAATAATAAAAATACTCCCACGGTGTAAGCCTCATCTATGATAGCGCTTTCAATTAAAAATATATTTAGCATAGTTTTTGCAATTTGGGAATGATTAGCAGTCAAATATAGCTTAGTTTGCTCTCTCTTACCAAGCGTACAAACAATGATCGAATTTAAAGGGTCCCACATAGAAAACTTAAGCAGATATCAAAGACGACCTCGATAGTATAGTAGGAAGTACACCAGACTTTCATCAGGGGGGTTCGGGTTTGATTCCCGTCTTCGTCTGGTGGTTAATTTTCATAACCTTCTTATATTTACTATCAATATGAAGTGGATGAGAATTATAACAAAGTGCACAAGTACACACCTTGATTGATAATGGCAAAACCACGAAGCCGCTATAAAATTGCCACACCGCCGTTCGGAATCGGCGTTAAACTGTAAGTCCAACAATGTGGTATCACAATGGGCCGTTCAGGCCTAAGTGTGTCTCTCGACAGCCACTCCAACTTAACTTATCACCCTAATAATTTTAAGACATGATATTCAGATATTTATTAGTAAAAAACTAAAAAAAAAGCGAAGATTAGAGATAACGAAAAAATGATTTTTGTTCACTTTTCGACCACTGTACGGCTTCCCACTCACATAATTTTTTTTCGAAAAAAAGTTTTTCACCCTTAATGCATTTACTATTTTTCAATTTGAATCAATGTGTTTCCTGTTGATATTACATTGAGTTTATTCCTTTAAAGACCTGCAATTCTACAAAAACGAAGGTTTTAAAAAATTATTAAAATTTTAAGTAAAATACTTAGTTTAAGTTTCATTTACGAAAAAAAAAAAATTTATGAATATTCAGCAAAGAATCTCTCATTACTATTTACACTTTAAATACTTTCTACCAAATGAAATATCTACAAAAAAAAAAAAATTCGAAAGTTTTTAACAAAAATGTAATGAAATTACTTTATTAAATTCCATAAAATTTACGCTGATTCCGCTACAAATAAAACGAAGTATTTGCAAATACATATACATATATATAAAAATGCGGAAAAGGAATCTGTGAATTTATAGCAATAATCCTTTTTGAAGCACTTCAGACATACATTTCAAGCGTTACGTTTTTTTGGTTTTTTGTTTTTTTGCGGTAATGTTTTTAATACACATCAAGGAAGAGAGCAGAGCAGCTTTAACAACATCAGAGCAGAGAAGAGCTACCAACCAGTTACTGCCGTTCCCAGTCCCACTTCTCATTTGGGTTGATGCTGTTTTATGGCCATTAAGGCAAATTGAATATAATTTTATTTGTTAGATTTTCATTTTACTTTTACTTTTGCTATCATTTTGTGTGTTCTTCAAGTAGCAGTAGAAATTGAAGATATAGTGGAAATAGAAGAAGTAGAAGCAGTAGCAGAAAAAGAAAGTTATAGAAAAATTTAATAACTTTTAATGTTTACCTTGTATGTTTCCACTTATGTATGTAGAGTATATTGAAAATTGCTTTAGGATAGACAAAGTGGCATAAATTTTCTTTTAAACAGTTTTTCCTTTTCCTTTTCGTTTTTGGTTTTGGATTTTAAATTCATATTTTCACTTATTTTCATTTGTCTATCTATTCTTTGTCTCTACTACTTTGTCTTTTGTTTTGAACACTTTTTCTTGCAATTTTATTACCAATCTCGAGACAAGCACTCAAAAATTTGAAAATCAAGTTTTTCAAATATAAATATATGCATAAATATTGTAAAAGTGTCATTTTTAAAGTAGACTCACGATGTTTATTGAAAACAAATACTTCTTAAAGAAAGCACATTTGTCTGCTTTTCGATTTTTACCGGAAGCCGTTTTCTTCTTTTCTGTTTCTTTATTACAGGGTAGAATTTTTAGTACTTAAAAATACGTTCATTATACTTATACTATACAAAGTTGTATTGGCCATTACACATAATCATTTCCACAGAGTTGTAATTCTTTAATTGATCAATTTTATTGAACGAATTTCTTATTAGTTCCCACTTTTGTATCTACATTTCTTATTACAACATAGTCGTCAACGTCATAATATTGTAACTCTTTCCTGTTCTTCAGGGAAGTAATTCCAACTATATTCTTGCTTTTCATCAAAAGCATCGGCTGGCCAATTATTTTCCATTTCCCCAATTTGTTGTTTCCACTTCAATACTTCTAACCGTCTTTTTAGAATGTGCAGTTCTTGCTCTAAATCGGCATTAACGGCTGAGGTAGTGGCAATGGTGTCGGCGGAAGTCGTAGCGGCAGTATTAGCAACGTTTATAGCGGCAGACGGATTGGTAAAAGCGACAGTATCGGCAGCGAGTATGGCGGTGGCGTCATTAGTAGCAGCAGTATCAGAAACGGTTGTGACTGCAATTGTAACTACAACAATGTTTTTAAGCAACTGTTTCAGCTCTGTCTGCGTGGCTGATGGCGAGAACTCCACGTCGGCCTCCATAAGTGCATTAATCAAGCTTTGTCTTGGGATTGACACTTCCGTCTTGTAGTGATATGAGTTGTTATTGTAAAAGTAGTTGTAAGGCAGGGTTGATAAACGGCTTTTTCGATTTTGTATGAAATCGATTAAAAAATTGTACTAAATGACATGAAATTGTACCAATTTCCTTTAAATAGGAAATTTAATTGTTTTTCTATTTTTATTTAACAAAAACAATAAAAAATCTCGTAACTACACATATAAAATTAACAAGATGGAACAAAATCTTAAATTTTTAGCTGCTACATTATAACTTTAGAACAATACTTTAACGATTTTTATTTTATAGAAAATAAAAATATATAAAACTACAAAGATTTTGGATCAAAGTTACATCGTAGAAAGTCGAGCCCATGATATAAATACAAAATGTTCCCAGAATGAATGATTTTTGAGAGTCTGCTTTACATTTCAAGTTATTTCCGCTTTAGAATATTTGTTCATAGAAAATATAATCGTAATTGTAAGTCAATTTCCACTCTGATATAGTGTTTATTCGCTCAAAAAATGTAGCAGTTTCTGAAGCTCCTTAAATCTTGATCCACCTTAGACTTGAAAAAGTATTGAAATATTTAGTATAGGAATATTGTTTTCACTATTGAAGACCAATTCACTAAAATTGTTGGAGTAAAATATGACCATTATAAATATTAAAGTTTTTGGAAACTTACTTTTGCCACATCGTACTGTCACGTGGTAGTACCGAATTCATAAAAAAAAATCAGAACCACATTTTCTTTCTTTAAAATATGATTACTATTTCAGCAAATTTCAATAAAGCTTTTTAATAACGTAAAAAAAATTGGGCCTATCTGTTATCGAAAAGATTTTTGGCACTGAAAGTTTTTTTTTTTGGTGTTTGGGAACTTACTTTCCTGATATACTGTACAGTACACATATATACACCGAATGTTTATGTAGAGTGTAAAAATATGGATTCGTCTCTCTTCAGATTAGATTTCTTAATTGCCCATGTTTATTAAATCTATAAAATATACGTAAAAAGGCAATCCGAAAATTGAGTAGTTTCCAAATTTTAACGCATGGAGAACGAGAGCAGTTGACATATGCAGTGCCAGCTTGCGAATATTGTAGGTATTCAGAAATTGAATCGAGAAAATCTTTGTGAAATTGTACTGAAAATTATTCCGTAGTAGGAAAGTGTACTGAAATAGTACAATTGTATCAAAAATATTATGCCTGATCTAAGGTATATTTGCATTTTACTACTGCCATCTGTGTGTCAAAGTATTAATGATATGTATTATAACTATACAGATAGTTTAAGGCATGTTTACATTTTACTACTGCCATCTGTATATCAAATACTGGAAAAGGCAAATGGCTTCTAAGAGAATTGTGGAACAGAAGCAATTTCCGGTGACGCTAAGAGAGGAAAAGAAGCGACAAATTGAAGGCAAAATATATATCTTCGCGAATCTGCTAATAAAATTTATAAATAAAGATAGTATTAAAGTCTTTTAATATTAAAAATAATTATTTTAATTGAGAGCTAATAAACAGTATTGTTTGTTATGACGAAAGCAAACTTTTAATGTCATTTCGAGTTCAGAGCGTGAAGTGTATATAAGTGTTACGTGACCGCGTGCTAACAAAAGAATAAAAAAAACTTTTTTATAGTGCCAGAAAAAGTGTATTAATTTATAAATAGCATGGAAACATCAAAGTAAGTTAACTTAAATTTTTTGATAAGGTTTAAAATGTCGAAATATAATATATAGCATTTCATGGTGTTTGCATAACGCGAATATGCTGTAAATTATGCGACGCTAAATGACGTGTGTTGTTAGGATCGGAGCAGTGCTTGTAGTCAGGGTCGGAACACAAAAATTTTGTTGTAATGAGACGTTTTGACTCTGGAAATACATTTTTTCACTCCTGCGTGTTTTTTATACCATTTTATGGTATCGTATAGTGTGTGTATAAAAAAAAAAATTGTTTTCTTAAAATTCACATAGAGGCATTAAAAATAAATGTTTTTTACAGAAAACACGTTTGCCTTTCGATATCCACCGGATCTTCTTCTTTTCTCTTCTGAGAAATACGTTAATGTTGACGTTTACAGTATTTTTTAATATATTTTAGTTCAAACTTAAGTTATTTAAATTCAATAAAGTATTTTTCTACTACTCTTCTACTACATTTCTACACTATTTTTTTACTGCTTTTCTACAATCTACATATAATCTTATTACGAATTTCGTTATTGCAGTTTTTTGCTTTTGGTTGGGAATTTAATTTTTGGCATTGTAATTTGAAAATGAAAACTTGCCAAAAATTTCATCATCAACCCAAAACAAAAAAAAAAAACCAAAATTATGCAAAATTTTCACATAATAACAAAAACGTAGTAAATGATAGAAACATAACGAAAATTTCAATTAATTTTCTTTGCGCAATACGGAATTTTTTTTTTTGTTCTTTGGTTTTGTTACTTATTCCCAATTCTTTTTTTTTTTTTGTGCTCCCATAACATTTCGTGCCAAGCAATTTCATTTCACTTGTATCTAGTTCATTCGAACGTATGCTTCCAGCACTTTCATAGTAGATTTTGCTCTTTTTCATTCTCCACCTTCTACTACTAATTTCATTTCACTTAATTTTTTTTTGTTGGTTTTTTTTTTTATCAAATCTTTTGTTGTTGTTGTTGCATACATTTCGTATTAAAATCCGTTGTTAGGAAATCTCTGATTTTATGTACTTTTGCTATCAAGTTTTTATTGCGCTTACTTTTGTGATTACTTTTTTTCTCGTTGCTTTGCTTTCTCCCTTTATTAGAATGTAATTTTTCGCAGTGTTTTCTATTTGCGGGGCGAGAGTAGAGAAAGGAGAAAGAGAGAGAGGTTTACGAATTTACTTAAAAGTTACACTTTAATCATTAAAGTAACTTTTAAGCTTATGCTGCAAGTAATTTTTGTTGTTTTTTTTAGGAAACATTTTTTCTAGCTTAAATAAATATTTGTTTTATAGCGTAATATTTTAAGCTTAAGAAGGATACCACAAAAAGGATAATGTAGCGGAAATTGTATAATTTCAGGTAATTTATTATTTTGCCTCATTATCAGACAGTCTACAATAATCGGGCTTTCGAGTGAGAGTAGTCATGTTGCTAGAGAACAAAGAATGGTGGAGCTGAAAAAATTACTTGAGTAACCTTGAGCTTAAAGAGCAGAAGAGAAAGTTGACACAGTGATATTAGTATATTTCTCAGATCATATTTAGTATCAATGTAATTTTTATAGCTGGGTCATGTTAAGCGGTTAGTCGACAACTTCTTTTCCTTTTTTTTTGTATCACAATATGCTGTCGTGCCGATATGGACTACTGTACTCTAGTGTCGATGCTTTCTCTGTGGATTTGTACCCAATGTAGGTCGCTTTGAGGTAGTGCCGCCAATGTTGTAACTGATTTAGGATTTTCTCTCTTTACAATCCTTTATTGGTTGTCAACTGTACTTCTGGTTAAGCAACAAACTCAAGGTACTCCGCTCTCAGAATCAGTGTCATATTTCACTGTACCAGGACAGACCTGGACAATGCCAAAATTTGTATACCGACAACCACTAGCGGATCCAAAGATTCCCTAAGGAGGGGGATTAGAGCGGTTTAAATTTTCTTTTCCCTAAAATTTTTGTTTGATTCATGACCAACGATCAAAATGTATAAGATTTTCATCGGCTTTGGGTTAACTACTCCCCCACCCCCTCCCCCAGCTTCTCTTAGATCTACCTCTCTTGAGATCTATTCCAAATCTTAGTCGCAAATTTTCCACCCACATTCCAGTAGAGAGAAATGGATCGAAGTCAAGTTGGTCACTGGAAATTTTTCTCACATCTGTACAGATTATTCTAAATTAGAGGACAAGGTCAGTTACGAGAAGTAAGAGGAATACCAAGAGGGTAATATAACGGTAAGCTGCGAGCCCCGTTTAGCTAACTCGTCGGCCTTGCAGTTAACTGAAATATCCCTGTGACCAGGAACCCAATATAAGTGAACCTGCGAGAGACTCAACATAAAATTGAGTAAAGATCAGCAATCAAAAACAAACTTTGTTGTAGTAAGAACACCGGCAAGGGACTTGATTGCTGCTTGACTGTCCGTGTAAATGCGAATATTCGTATCGAAAGAATCGTTGCAAATAAACCACTTACTTCCGTCTGGAAGCGACTGCAATGATCAGAATGTCGGAAACAGGTACTAAGACCCAACTTGCTAGAGAAGATACCACAACCAACTCTTTCCATTTGGTTTGGTCAGTGACCACCTCGTCATTAACCCATTCCTTTCTGCTGGGGATATGGGTGAAAACTTTTGGTTTATATTAGGGGTAGAGCAAATATAGTCTACGTTAGTTGGTACGGACGTATCGTGGATTAGAATCTTGTCATGGTTCAGGTTCGACCTAGTCCAGCGAGTTAAAGCTTGCTACTTAACCAATGAAGGATTGTGAAAAGAGCTTTCGTAGAGGTAGTACGGAAAGCACCAGTATTAATGTGGTTTATGGTTGGCCGCCTTTGCAGTAGCTGGTCACCAGAAGACAGTTCCATAAAGATGATCAGGGTCGACTACAGGCAGGAAGTGACAGTTTCCATTCGTGTATATATATGATTCGCATAAAAATATATTAACCTGAGCAATATCCAAACAAAAAAACAAAATTGCCATCAGAATGTATTTATTCTCTTTGCGAGAGAAAGAAAGTTAAGAAAAAATTGTGCGACACTTGGTCGGTGAATCCGCAACGCTCAGAAGACATTTAAACAATTAATAAATAGTGTGCAGTTGTATTCATTCATTCATCATCAAAATTATACAAAAGCATAAAATAATGCATTTAAATGTTTCCATGTTTCATTTAAATATTATTTCTGAGGCTACCAAAACCACAAAAATGCCATTGGCGATAAATAAATTAAAAACTTTGTTGCTACCATATTGTTTTATTATCATTCTAGAAACAAAAAGCAAAAAAGGAAGTAAAAATAGAAGCAAAAAATTGCAGGCCAACAAAATGTGGCCAACAAAAATACAAAAAAAAAAGTAAGAGAAAACAAACAGCAACAAACAAGGACGCAAAACAATTGTTCTTGTCCCATTGGACCAAGTTAAGTTATTTGTATATTTGTGCAAACACTTGTTGTTGTATGCTGCTCTTCTTGTTTGGGGGATTTTTATTTATGTTTTTTTTTGGTTTCATTGCTGCTGTGGTTCTGTGTTGTTGCTTCTATTTGCTGAAGATCTTAAGCCAGCAACATGAAGTAATTAACTTGAATGTTTTTCATTTTACCATATTTTTGTTCCATATTACTTTCTAGCGCGTTTTGTAACGTAAGGGAGAGTGAGAGAGAGCGATATACTTGACGCGTATGTCACAAGTTCATAAACTTCTTCTCGTAAATATTTCTTTTAGCTATATATACGACCCGCACAGTTTTAACCTTATACCTTAGGATATACGTACTATATACCTAGTATAACCGCAATAATGCCTTTGAAGAAAAGCAAAAGTTCTTAGTGCCATCAGCAGCAAAACCAACCCGTATTAGCAAATTGCATGCCGCATGTAAGTAACTCAACTTAACTCTTTCTTTTCATTTTTCGGTGCTCTGCTTGCAGCACACTCTGCTAGCTCCTGCTAATGTGTCTCTGGCTGTAAAGTTGGTAACACCAGGAAGTATAAAGCGCTGTTGAAAACATTCCTTTGGGAGTCACAACCAAACATCTTGGAGCAATATTCTCATGTTGCTATTGCCTTTGCTTCAACTACTACTTTACTTTATATTTGTTACTTTTATTTTCGTATATGTATGTATATAAAACTTATCAAACTGAAAACTTGTCACAAAAGTTTTTAAGAGTTTTATTATTATTTTTTATTTTTTTTTGGAAGTCTGGAAAAGCTTTAGCTGTGGGCAAGGGAGTATATATATGATATTTTTGTTTTGCTGGTAAATTTTAATTTTCGTTGTATTTTTTATTTTTTTTTTTTTACTTAATTTTATTTTTGACTCAACTATTTATTTATATATAACACAAAGTTTATTTCGTGCAATTATGCGCTAAAATTGTTGAAATAAAAATAAAATTCTTTTAGCCTTTTCTTCTATTTTATTTTATTTTTTTTCTTGTTTTGCTAGTTTTGTTATATGAGATATTTGGCAGCTGCTTACAGTTTTAATTAAGTTTGTAAGGGTAGTTTCTAAGTTCTTGAATGTACCTAAATATAACTTCAAGATAAGAGTTTTTGAACCTAAAGTTTAGCATTTGCATTTGAAATTTTTTGTAAAAAAATTCTCAAACGACCTCAGGATTGCCCTCGTTAACTTGCATGTTGGTATTTTCAACGAAAATTTTTCCATTTTCAGATCAACAGAATTTAAGCTGTAAGAATTTTTGTATCAGATGTGAAACATCTGATGGTAAGGAGCAAACAACAATCAGGAACAATTTAATTTTTTGCTGTCGCCCCTCAATCAGAAGTAGGCTAAAAAAGTCAGAAGCAAACCGAAGCAGCAAACCCCTAAAGTATTTAGAGTTTACAAGAGATTGTCGAAAAAAGAAGGAAGCAACAAAACACAATTAAAGCAATTGAAAATGGTTAAGGACAACTTGAAACCAAAAGGAATATTTAGAGCTATTAAAGGGCAATGAAACACAGTCAGTAAGTAATGAAAATATATCACGGGCTCTAGTGAATTTACCGAACAGCCACTGGTTGAAAATGGATTACAATAAAAACGGGATCCCCCTCAAATATTTTTTTATATTTATCCTTGGATTGTCTACTTAAGTATCTAATTTAAAAATTTGTTATATCAGTTTTATTTCATTGCAGAAATAAAAATCTTTCCCGGTGCCAACCATCAGTACTTATTTACTCACTTTACTTTCATTTTACAGACCCATGAGGACTTAAGCATGTCTCAAAATAGACCACCATTCATTTCATCCTGCTGTTTTGAACCTCCTGTCGCGAACTCTCACGTTTCGCGGGTCGTCGTCCACAAAGGATTTCATCTCAAGTTTTTCTGTATTGATTGCATGAAAAACATTTATGGGGCAATTCCGGAAGAGATGAAACCCTTGCGTTATTTCTTGAAACTGCTAATCAATTATTACTAATTTTGGTGTCCGAGTGTCGATTCATACATAAAAAGTTGGCTTTTGTCAATCGCAATCTAAAAAACAGTGAATTTACCGAACAGTCAAAAGCAATCAGATCCCAAAAAATTATAAAATTTTGATAGTTCAGGGGCTATCAAGAAGCAAACAGAAGCAATCAGGTGTATTTCGAATCTATAAAGAGCAGTTAAAAGTAGTGGAAGAAAATGATTCCGTTTATCTCAGAAGCAATGAAAGGAATTCAGGGGCAAGCAGAAACTAAATGAGACACTCAGAGTTATTGAAAGCCTGAGAGGCAGACAGAAGCAATAAGAGGCAGTCAAAAGCAACAGAAGGTGATCGAACATAATCTTTTCTCTTTTCTATCTGGTAACCAAAGACGATAAAATAAATAAATTTTAATAGTCTGGAGTTAATCAGAGCCAATCAAAGGCAAACTTCAATGCAATTTGAGTTAAAAAAAAGACCACCAGAAGCAGTAGAAAGCAATTACAGACCATCAGAAGCAATAAAAGGTAATCAGGAATAAAGGGGGCACTCAAAAGTATATACATAATTATTAAGAAGTATTCAGAAACAATCAGAAGCAAATGGAGGCATAATAAACAGGCACTAAGTATTAGTTTCTAACAGGCTAAGGAAGACATTCAGAAGCAATTAGAGGTGGTCAGAAATAATAAGTGCAGACAAAAACTCCAGAGAAAGTAAGGTGTAGTCAGCAGCATTCTCAGTCAATTTAAAGGTCAATCAGAGGATATATTGCATAACCAGAGATAAATAAGCATAAGCAAAAAGGCATTGGGAGCAAAAAGGCATTGGGAGCTTAAAAATGACAGTAGGAGGCAGTAATAGATAAACAGTAAACAAAAAAAAAAAAAAAGCAGAGGCAACAGAGCCAATTAAATGCAACAATTAAAAGTAATCAGCTGTATTTGTAGGTTATGAAAATCATTCGAAAGCAATGGGATGAAATAAGAAACAAACATAGACTAAATGAGACACTCAAATTGGTTCAAAGTCAATAAAAGACCGATTCTATCCGACAATGCTCTTCATGGCTCGGTCTATGTTCTTTTATGGGCTGTTATGCCATAAAAGATAAAGTAACATCAAATAATCGTGGTTTTCAGTAGCCACTAATAAAGCTATTTCTGAAAAATAATTAAAAAATTTTCAACCGCTCCTAAGCCGCTGGGTGAAAATCAATGAAACTTTCTGCAAGTGCTATAAAAGTGAAAAAAATGTCTATTTTTTAAATTTTTTTTACCTCTTCAGGTTTGGCCAGGAGGGTGTGGTTAAGTTTTCGATCACTATCTGGATATTTTTTATATTTTTCGCGCTCACCTGATCCCAGCAAATAAATCACGGAATGCGTTTATTATTTTTGCTGTAAATTATAATTGAAAAACAAGTTGAAATTCGAAAGAAATATGGTCATATTTTCGAGCTTTTAAAATTTTCTCTCCCAGCGTTAATTTTTTTTTTAGGTTAGGTTGGAGTGACTGTCGAGAGACACACTTAAGCCTGAACGGCCCATTGTGAGTTACTTTACCCGACTGGAAAAAAAAGAAACAGATTAAAATACAAAATGTCCCAAACCAAAAAAAATTTAAGTTTAGAAATGTGTAAAATAACATAACATATTTGCTGGTTAGCTAAGTTATATCTATTTCCCGCTAACATTTAGAAAAGCCGAAAATCACTGGTGGATTTTTCTACCACTGGTTGAAGATGGGTTAAAATAAAAACGGGATCCCCTTCATCAAATATTTTTTATATATAACATTGGATTGTCTACTTTATTATTTAATTTAAAAATTTTTCATGTCAGTAATATTTCATTGCGGGTGCCAAGCACCAGTACTTATTTACTCAATTTACTTTCGTTAAGATTACAGACCCATGGGGGCTTAAGCATGTCTCAAAATAGACCTTCATTCATCTCGTCTTGCTGTTTCGGACCTCCAGTCGCGAATTTTACCCTGCAGTAGGGTAATTCCGGGAGAGATGGACTCCTTGCGTTATCTCTTGAAACTGTTAATCAATTATTACGAATTTTGGGTGCGAGTGTCGATTCATACAGGGACATAATATAAAGCGTGCTTTTGCTTTTGTTTATAGTTATTTTTATGTTTATAGTTATTGTTTTGTGACGAAAAATTATCGCGCATATAAGTTTTTTATAAAAATCTAAAAAAAATATTTCTAAGTCTCCTATTTATTTTTTTGGCTTAAACCCGCAAGGCCGCATCAGGGCAGCCTTTCGTTTTTCACACCTAACTGCTAAACTCAAAAACTAATCAAAAAATGGACTCCATATTCATTTTTCTTTCATCAGTGTTAACTGGAAACAAAAATTCTGGTGTTTGTTTTATTATTATTTCAACCTTGCGGGTTAGAGGGTTAATGTTCTTAAAAATTCTTTTTATTATTCTTAAAAATATTTTTGGTTAAACCCTTGTGAACCAAGACCTGAAGGCGATGAATAATTTTCCCTTTTCGATGAAATCGTAGTTATTTTGCTTTTTATAAAATAAAATGGCTTTTTATGTTATAAAATAAATACAAAGTTGAAAATGCAAGGATTTACAAGGTCAGGGATAAGCAAAAACTAAGAAATTATAAGAATTATAGAATACTTTAACGTTACTACAAATAACTACTATACAAATATTTTGCTTAAAGATTTTATGAACCGATAATGGTAATTGTACTTTAAAGCACAGTAGGTCGACAAAGGGTTAAAATAAACGAACTGATTTGCTGTATTTATTTCTTATATATATCAATTTCGGAGCATATTTTTCTCATTTTATGGGGGGAAAAGGCGTTCCATCTCACCCGCAAGTTTCCATCTCTCCCCGAATAAATAACTCTTTTTGAAATTCGGAAAAAAAAAATGATAAAATACCGAAACCACTGAGCGTACTTATAAACAGCAGTTCGAACTAAAGTTTAGTACATCACATGGACTAATTTTGCAATTCCCTTAAGATTTGTGATTCCATTTCTCTCGGAATTACCCTACAACTTTTCTCTAAAAACAAAAAATACATTTTGTGTGAGAAAAATAACTAAAACCGATCAAGCTCAAATTTGCACAAAGTCTTATTGAGTATTAGTTACATTTTTGTCAAACGGCCCCTATTTTGGATCCATGTACCTAATCATCTATTGCTTTTAGAATATTTTGTTCACTATTTTTCGACAGATTTTTATTTAATCTTTTGAAAACATTTTTTTAAGTCTTTCTCTTTCTTTTTTTTTCTTATAGCAAATACGGACAGAAATTATAAAATTTAATTTTGAAATTCCACAGTCAAAGTTTACTAAGTTATGGATGTTTCCAGTTTTTTTTTTTTTTAAGTTCTTATAGGAAAATCCGTTGTACTCCCACCAACTCGGCGAGTTTTTGACCAATCTCGTTTTATGAAGTTATATGTAAACAGGTTAATGAACAAATGTAGTCATCACAACAACAATGTATATAGAGACGGGCAAATCAGACGGCCGTTTCGTAATCCGCCACAATTCCTCATCAGTGATCTTAGTGATAGTTCTTAATCGTTCAATAACCTATATAAGCTACTAATATTTGAAATCATAACCCAGAATTACAGATTTGATTCCAAATATCTTCACTGAATAGAGATATTGAAAGAAACTACAACTACCGTTCTTTACACTTATGTTGTTGTTTTTTCCCCATTGTAGCTCGTTTTAGTTTGATATGGAATACCCTAAACTTTGTTGAAACTTGAGCTCGATCGGTTTCAAAAGTGAGATGAAATCCCTCTTATATACCATGAGATGAAATCACTTTTATATACCTATACCAAAATTATTCTCTTTTCAAGGCAAAAACAAAAAATCGATCCGCTTTAATATTTACCATTCGAAATATCCAACATCAATTTTATGTTTTGTAACGTTGAATTGTTTTATTGGAGTCATATGGAAATTGTATTGAATCACGCTATCTAAAGGCTGTTCCAACGGGTTACGGTATACAATTTCAATTATGCAGGGTCAAAACTTCGACCTAAAATGTATTTTCTTCGAGAAGGTTGCTTAAAATTTTATGTGCAAGAACTTTGCCGATATATATAAAGTAAATTTATCCTATACAATTTGACCAGCCCTAGTGTATGTAAGTACATGTATTTTCTTCGAGAAGGTTGCTTAAAATTTTATGTGCAAGAACTTTGCCGATATATATAAAGTAAATTTATCCTATACAATTTGACCAGCCCTAGTGTATGTAAGTACATGTATATATATATAAATACATATTTCAATTTATAGTTTACCTTTTTCCACATAAAATATACAGTATTATGGCTAAAGAAAAAAATCTATGAAATATTTCTCAAATATTTCGAAATTCTTTTTATGTATGTATAAGAGCAAACAAAAATGTTAAATATTTAAATAAATATTTAAGAAACATTAAACTTAAAGAATATATGACTTAACAGCAATGATGTAAGGAGTGAGATTGAAAAAATCTTAAACACACGTTTTACCTAATAATTTTTTTTTGGGTGTAAAATTTAAAAATTTCTTTGATCTAGATATCTTTGAAAAATATGTCAGTTGTTTTTTTAATGACAAACATGTTGATTTATTGTGAGTTTGATCAAAATGAGTGAAGAAAAAGAACTACATCTTAAAATTATTAAAAATTTTCAAAAAAATCCAAATTGGTCCTACAAAAAATTGGCCAAAGAATTGAAGATCTGTCGTCAAACTGTTTCCAATGTTATTAAACAGTTTCAGGAGAATTTGAACATCGATAGGAAACCTGGTTCGGGAAGAAAACAAGAACCACATGATATTGGGAAAGCCAAGAAAATAGAAAGCATATTGAAAAGATCTCCAAACACATCTGGTAGAAAAGCTGCCCGGTTAGCCCAGTGCTCTGACTATTTGGTGCGAAAAGTTAAAGCCAATGCAGGTTTGAAAACATACAAAGTCCAAAAAGTTGCAGACAGGAATGCTGCATAAAATGTAGACGCCAAAAGTAGGGCTCGGAAATTAAAATCGAATTTCATACAAAAATATTCATGTTGTATAAAGGACAACGAAACGTATGTACTGGCAGATTTTACGCAGCTTCCGGGTCAAAATTTTTATGTTGCTGATGCTCGAGGAAATGTCTAAGAACAATTTAGAATCCAAAAGCAGACAAAATTTAATAAAAAATTCCTGGTATGGCAAGCTATATGCAAAAGAAGCAAGTCATTTGTTACAGTGGGCTCTATAAATACCGAAATATACATCAAAGAATGTTCGAAAATATTTGACTTCTTCCTTTCATAAGAGAGTACAATGTGTCCACATATTTTTGGTCCGATTTGGCATCTTGTCACTACGGCAAGAAAGCTCTGGAGTGGTACCAAAGTAATAACATAGTTTTTGTACCAAGAGAGGCCAATCCTCCAAATTGTCCGGAGCTAAGACCAGTGGAGAGATATTGGGCTCTTGTGAAAAGAAACTTAAAGAGCACAAAAAAGGTGTCCCAAAATATCGAAGATTTTAAAAGGAGATGGGCAAACTGTTCCAAAAAGGTGTCTGAAACAACTATCAAATCTCTAGTGGAAGTCTTACCAAAAAAGATCCACGAGTTCATAAATAGTGGTTAGAACTATAAAAGTTATATTTTTCTGTTATTTGTAAAATATTATCAATTAAATAAAAAAAAAAAAATCAAAACTCTAAGATCAACCATTTAAAAATTATTGAATTTTATATACGTTAAGATTTTTTCGATCTCACTCCTTATGTATATATTTCTCCTTACATTAGTACACATACACCACTACAACCCATAAGGCATAGGCATATGTGCCAAGGCAAATATAAATATATTGCCCAGAAAAATATAACGAAACCATAATTCAAAAAGAGAAATCTATTTTCAATTGGCATTTTCATATGTTAAAGCAGCAGTAGCCAGTAGTGCTGAAGAGGCATTGAAGTTAACACACATAGACACATATTCATTGCACACCATACTCAAACATACACCTACACATACACAAAGCAAATTTTTCTTTGCCTATAGATGTATAAGTAGATCTCTTTACGTTTGTATAAGTATTTAACATATTGTAAGTTTAAGGATTTGAACCTTTTTGACCTATGCATGCAAAAAATTGCTAAGAGAAGAATACAAAAAAAAAAAAAAAACCAAAAAGAAAAGGTTGAACCTTTATAAAATGAATGATAAGCTGGTTTATCTACATACCTCTTGCTATATTTTGCCCCCTTTTTCAACCCTCCCTCTACTCTTTACCCTTAAACTAAAACAGCAACAACGCCAATCGATTTTCATTGGCAACTGACAGAAATTTATTTATAATTCCAAAACAAACACTTAAGCATAAATACTAGTATTCATAGCAGAAGAGAAGATATTATGGCATCTTCAGTTTTCTTTCTATTTTGCATCTTAGCCACCATCAATTCTGACCCACCTTCCATTGCTCCTAAGGCTCCCATCACCTAGTTTGTGGGTATTCAGCTGAAATGGCAAAATAATAAATTATTTTTGAAATATACTTTTGTTTTGTTTTGGTTGTTTTGTTGAGTTTATATGTTTTAAGGTATTTATTTATAGTTGTTTTTGTTTTTGCTGTGGTTTAGCTCTGGTTACTGTGGGTTACACTCACCATCGGTCTTATTTACATATATCCGTATACAGATTTACTATTAAATGTATAAAATGATTCAGTAGATTCGTTTCATCATTATGAAATTGAAATCCCTCGACCAGCACAATTCACAAAAGGTGTATGCATGCGTCACGCCACAAATGTCAAAAATTATTTTAAATTAAATTAGTTAAATTGGTTTGTGGTTGTTGTTGGTTGTATGGTTGGCATCTCAACAGCAATTCCATCAAGAACATCGATCGTCCTCGGCTTGGCTGAACCATCATCATCATAACACATGAATGAGTAAGCATACAAAAATGAAAGCATACTTTGTGGCGCATTGACGCAGCACAGAGCACAAACACTGATGGTGGATCATCAATCAAGTATTATTCTGATAACCTTTCAAGAGCAATGATTTGGTTTTTTTTTCCAATATCATAGCCAAAAATTTAAGATTCACATACACACACACACGAATATAAACATGCATGCATGTATTGCGAAAAAAAGCTTAAATTTTATTTAAAGTATTGTATATAAAATGCAAAATAATCTTAAAATTAACCATTTTTTTTTTGTTAAAAACTTGTATGCTTTATGCATGTAAATCTGAAGGATTTGAGATTCTTATAACGCTCTGTTAAAAACTTGATCATAAATAAAATAAAAAAAAATTAATAAATAAAATCGCTTTCAGTATTTGCATTTCTCAGAATTATACTATCCTCATCCATTTACATTCTATCTTCTGTACTTCAGTACAATTGAAGCAGAAAATTTTCGCTTCCAAGCCCATAAACACCAACACTCTTTTCAGTAGAGTATGAAAAAAATTGATCTGAAAATAAGTTTTAACCCAGTATAGAATTTATGAGCAATATTCATTCATAAAGAGAAATTATCTAAAGATTGTTCCTAATTGTAAAAGAATTATACTAGAAGAAAAACCACAAGGTTTTCCCCAAACCATAGATTAAAAAATCAGAGAAAGTTAGAAATCACAGCTATAATACAGGTGACCAGCCAGGGTATCATCAACGATCATGGCTTAAAAAGTAGATTGAAATAGCAGATGACTTTCTAAGATATCATCCGACTTTCACAAGAAGAAGGAGTGAGAGGTGTCTTGAGGATGAGTTCTACTTATTGTCTTCCTCTTTGTTTGTTTGAAGTGGTGGTTCGCTCCACGAGCCCAATTAGCGCTAACGCGCCGTTTTGTTACCTCATCCGCAGTTATTTCCCGGTAGGTTCAAACGCGTTAGTTACTGCCCCTGATTGGTTGTAGCCTATTCGTTTGGTTTAGGAACTTGAGTAGGTTGTTGGTGTTAATTTTTTATAGCTCTCCGAGGCTGTTGAAGAATAGTTTGCCCAGAGTGTTTAACCTGTACTTCCACAAGGTTGGGCATTCGCAGAGGAAGTGGATTACCGTTTCTTTTTGCTCTGGTTGTTTGCAGCTACGGCAGAAGGTGTTGTGAGGGATGCCCATTCTGGCTGCTTGCACTCCGATATGCCAGAAGCCTGTGATGACCGCCGTCAGTCTTGAAGTATCTCTTCGGGTTTTGTTGATTAGTTGCTCCGTTCTTCTCCAATCGTAGCACGGCCATAGTGCTCTGCTGGTCCTGCATTCCGCTAACCGATTCCACCTACAATTGGCTTTTTGGAGGTATGATGCTGCGATTCCGCTTTTGACTGTAGCTAATGGTGTTAGTACTGGTTCGGCTTGTGATTCACTCAGCGAAGATCCCTTTCGTGCCAGTTTGTCAGCCATAACGTTACCCTTAATGTTCCGGTGTCCCGGGACCCAGATCAGGGAGACCCTATGTTGACGAGCTAGTTCAATGAGGCATTCTCTACACTGGTTTACAAGATTTGAGGTTGTAAGAATATTTGGCGAACTCTATACAGTGGCCAATATGACAATGTAGTTGTGGGATTTTGTTGAAAAGCGGAACACTACAATCATGGTGTAAACAAATATAATGATCATGTTTGGAAATAAATTCATATTACAGAATACGGCAAAGTGAAGAAGGCATTTCAGCAAACAGCACACGGCCTCACGACAATCGGGTCTAAGGCCTGGGACCGACCCAGGAGAAATTCTGGCCAAGGATTGTCAATCTTCGATGTGGAAGCAGTCACTACAACAACAACAACGAACAGCACTAATAGCAATCCTGAGCAGAATAGGCGATAATGGAATTTGTAATAAACGAGTTACAACTTAACGCTATTCTAGTCCCGTGAAGTAATGCCTAACGGTAGTCGTAGAAAGATTGAAAGATGAGAAAAGACGTGTGGTTTTTCCAAATTTAACCACAAACTAGAATTTCTGCGGTACCAGTGCAAGGTTTTCACCTACAAAATACAGAAAAAAATAAATGAATCGAACTGGGCTGGAACCAATGAATCAAAGCATATAACTTTCTCCATATTCTGAACACGGTAGGGCTTACACCTCGGTATCATTCTTTTTACATTGACCAAGAACTGTAGAGCTCTGCAAAAAAAAAAACCAGTTGCTACAATAATAGCAACTAATTGGAACTGATGAGTAATTACAGCGACTGATTAGAGCTAAAGAGTAGTGTCATTGTATTGTTGGAGAGGTTAATATTGATTACCATACGGCTAGTTGAAGCCAATGAACTTAAGTACACTGATTAGAATCGATGAGTAGAAGGATCCTGCCAGAACCAGAAGTTTCCATTGTTCTGTACGGTGCCCGGACATAACGCCCAACAAAAATTTTGGGTGTTATGACCGCCCTAGGAATGGCCAAAACGCCCAAAATCATTTTAGGCACTATGACCGCCCCGAAAACGGTCATAACGCCCAGTGTAGAAGCGGTCGCAACGCCTAATTTTTTTACGCTTTATGACCGCCTTAGAAGCGGCCATATGGCCCAACAATTATTTCTTGTTATATTTTGTTTTCAATAATGAATATCGTTTTTTTGATTAAAATCAGTTACTTTTAGAAATCAGCATTACGTTTATAATGTGTCGCTTAAATTTTGCTTAGCATCGTGTCAGTCGTATACACGCTTTTGTTTTCAGTGATAATTGTGAATATGAAAAATAACTATATTGAAGCTGATAATCGTCATTATTTAATTGACGCTACATTCTCGGTCGTACCATTTTGTGGGTATAAGCATTTGTTTATAATATGCTATGGACAGAATAGACATGTGTAAGTCACAATAATATTTTCTACGTAAAATATTTAATATTATAGGATATATGTAGATATTGATTCAGTTTAATTAAAATGTAAGAGTGGAACAAGCGCCGCAGGCGAAAAATTCGCTCGATTTTTTTTTAAATATTTTCATTTTTTCTTTAATTTTGTAACAAAATTTTCCCCTGCGGCGCTTTTTCTACTCTTACAATTTAATTAAACTTAATCAATATCATGGTTTATTTTTGTAAAAATATTTCAAATGAGGCGCTCATTTCCATGCCATTCCCATTTACTATATGATCATATTTTTCCCTTTTGTTTTTTTTTTATAGGTTTACCCATTCGCTTTCATACTAATGTCGAGAAAAACGGAAGAGTTTTTTATTTAAGAAAGCCAATTTGTGGAAAAGCCTGAAATAAAGCTGCATTTTCTTATACATGAAAATTTGGTTTCGTTTTACTTTTGAAATTTTAATGAAAGAATCACAAAAATTGGGTGTTAGGACCTTTTTCGGGGCGGTCATAGCGCTTAAAATGATTTTAGGCGTTATGACCATTCCTAGGGCGGACGCAACGCCCAAACTTTTTTTTGGGCGTTATGGCCGTAGGCGTTATGCCCGGGCACCGTTCTGTACAGGAAGTCTACTGGAAATTGATAAGAATTTCCCACAGAGTGAAATTCAGACACTGAAATTATATTGCAGGTATTAAAAAAGACGGTGTCATCAACATTGTTATGCAAACTAACTAAAATATCGACTACCTTTTGTGATAATACTATGGAAAAGTAGAAAGTGCATGTAAAACGAATTTATCTTATCTTATTTGCCTATAAAATCATAACATATTTTTCTTACTGGGAAATTAAAGTAGCTGTATACTATAAAACTTGTTTTTTATGCTATAAAAATTGAAGGATTATCATAAAGCCATAGTAGGTACTCATACATAATATATTTTATAGTATACTTGCAAGTATGTATGTATGTATGTATGTGTGTAACATATATGTTTTCTGAAGAAAGCCACTTCATAAAAAATATTTCTTGATATTTTTTTTTTTACATATCAGTATGAATGTGATTCTTGTTTTCTCCGTGCGTATAATTTTTACGATGGTAGTAAATTTCTGCACATTGTTGTTGCAAAAGAGTACATACATAATCCCATACCTCACTAGCTCATTTTTAAGTGTTTTTCTTTTTAACCAAATCACTTCAAAGTGCGATGAAATTGTTGTTAAGTTGTGTATCATAAGCAAGACATACAAGTTGGGTATTAGTTATGTGGAATCAAATCACTAGAGAATCTAAGAGGGGGTTATTGTTTTGGAGCTTAAATCCCTCCCGCCTTACCAGTGAAAATCTTATACATACATGCTGAATATTAACTGTCCTTAGTTCTGTGCTCCCAGCAGACCGAAATGAAAGTAAAATTCGTATGGAAAAAATTCGGAAACTTTGCCCCATTTGCATTGATTTAGTCCTCACCAAATAAAATTCCGCCAAATATGTTTACTGCGCCAAAACACAATTTAAAAAAAACTAAATCATTCAGCAAGTGATCCTCTTACTCCCTGTAAATTTTCTCACATTTCTTTTTTGAGCTTTGAAGTGTTTATGCATATCTAGAGGAAATTAACCCTCATTTTTACATTTCAGCGTGCAGAGTAAGCACATATTTACATGGTAGAAAATTTATTTTAAATACTGTAATTCAAGAGTAAAAACTGAGACCGAATTTTTGTGGGTTGACAATCCTTATGGCAAGTTAACAACATCAAAGTTAAACATTTATGTACATACACAAATTCATAGGCACATATATGTACCATTCAATTGAACTTTTCCTTCATATCATTTGGTTTATGAAGTTGAGAGAAAAAAGTTTCGCTGCCAAAATTTTTTTTTTTAGAATTTTTAACTAAAATGAATTGTTTTCATTGTTTTTCCATTTGTTTGATATTTTTGATGATATTGCAGAAAAAATATAAACGAAATTATTTTATTTCTTATTTGTGTGTAAGCACATAGTAAAACGAAAATTATATTTTGCTGAATTTGATAAATGATTATCAATCATAAAGTTTATCGATTCGGTATACGCAAAACAAACAAAAAAAAAAATAAAAAATAAAAAAAATAGAAAAAATATTTATGCAGCGTATATTTTATTACTACTATTGAAATTATAGATAAACTTTTGTGGCATTCTATTAAAATGAAATGCGATTTTGATGGAAACTAATTGTGAACAAATTAAAATAAAAGGAACGAATTTTGTGATTTTGTAGGATATTTACGAAAATTTGTAAAAAAATTTAGTCCAGAAGGACAAATTGGAATCGGCTGAAAATCGATTTCATTTAATTGTATTAAAAATTATGCTTTGAGATATATAGTAAAACTTACAGTCTTTTATGCATATTAAGGCGTCTAAAGTCTCACACAGAAAAAAAAAATCATTGCTACCTCCTTCTAAAAATAAAATTTAATTTATTTTATAACTCCCAAAATATTTCGGCTCTAACAATCGTTGCAAAAATTCTTTAAAAATCCTAATATGCTTGGGAATATTTTTTGTCAGGCTTATAAAAATTATAAAATAAACCAAAGCAAAATTTAGTTTAGGGCCATTTTCTCAATATTCGTTTAAGCACTAATCAGGATTTACCACTACTACTAACCGTCGGATATTGAGAAAACGGCTCTTAATGTTTTTTTTTTGTGAAATGCTTTAATGTAATGTGACTCACAAAACTAGCATATATAATATTTTTGGGATATGAAAAATAGCTAAAAATGGCGTCAAATTAAAAAGTAAAAGCATAGCTAAGTTTCTACTCATTCAGATGAATAGAACAGGAAACAAATTTTTGACATCAGATAACATCTAAAGGTTCCAAAAGGGTCTTGAAAGCCCCTAAATTTTGAGAATAGATTAAAATTATGTAACATTTTTTGGCCAACATTTTTTTTTTTTTTTCAAATTCCACAGCTCTGTTATTACTCTTTACAAATACAAACATAACGTAAAAAAAAATGTTCTAAATCTGATAATGTTTATTGACGCATCACCCTAACGCTAAAACCTTTTTTGGGAATATCTTTGGACCCATTTACTGTATAGCACCGCGATTTGGTACCACTCCCATCAGGGCCGTAGCTAGAAATTTTTTTCGTGGGGGGGTTTTCATTCGAAGAAAATATTCATAAATAATTTTTATCGCACTGATTTTTAAATACAATAATTTAAATCAATGATACATTTGATGGACCCAATAAAATTAAAATTTTAGGAAAAATTTTCCGATTTTTTTTAATCTTAACCTCAAAAAAATGGCCAAAAGTGACAAAAAATTCCCAGAATAATCAAATTAAATTTTTTCAAATAAATATTATTCAATGTGCATTCTAGTGCATTTTTTTATCGTGCGGGACATAATTTCATTAATTCATTGACTTCCCACTTCTGATGATGTACCCAACCTCAAAAAAATTACCAAAAATAGTAGAGGCTCATTTTTTTTAAATGATCATCATTGAGAATTTGAACCATTATCAATGATAAGGAACCCGGATGAGGTTGGCTTATATTCCCTAAATTCGTGAAGTCACAGCATTGAAAGAGATCTTTCTAGTCGTGGTGCTCTGAGCAATAATGCGTTATAAAATTAATTTTAAGATGGGTTTTGCTAATAAGATGGAGTCTGGAGTAATCTGAGGTCAAAAACTTCCCATCACGTAACGTTTTAGGAAAAAAATGGGGTTCAAGCCAGTCTTATTTTACAAGGATCCGATAATTTTTTCTATTTTTATTAATTTTAAACTTTTCAAACTGATTCAGGACGAAACCTTAAATCAAAAACAGTTACTGACCCAGAGAAACTATGAATGCAGGAGTGCTCAGTATCACCTTCTCTTTTTGAATCTGTAGTCAAACCTCATGTCGAAGAAAACAAATCGGATTTGATCGCTTAGTGTAACTAAGATTTCAAATTTATTTTTTATATTTGACTTTTTAGAAAAAAAACCGATGGAAGTAAAAAATATCGTTAAATAGATTTTATTTTGACTTTTTCCCATCCATTGGCAATTAATCTAAAAAATTAGAATAAAGTTTCCACATTTCGGGGGGGGGTCGTCAGAACCCCCAAACCCCCCCTAAATACGGCCTTGCATCACCCTAACGCTAAACCTTTTTTGGGTATATCTTTGGACCCATTTACTGTATAGCACCGCGATTTGGTACCACTCCCATATATCTCGAATTTTCATTTTTTTATATCTCAAGAAGAATTTGTGGTACAGTTCTAAGAATAGCCACTAGAAGACACCTTATAACAACATAACTCTACAACGATTGAAGATATTACAATGCCATTTAGTACAAGGATTGCTTTTAACTTCTGAACTAAATGACCTCTACCATACAAACTTAATAAAAGTTTCACCATAGCTCCGCAACCGTTAAAGGTATTGCAATCCAATTTGGTATAGAAATTATTCTAATCATATTTTAAAACATAGGTTATATAAAAATCTAAAATTTTTTCGCTAGAGGGTAGCTCTCATGCAAACTATTTACCATAACTTTGAGATTTTTGAAGGTATAGCGAAAGTATTACTAGCTTTGTTTCTCTGAGAGTTGGGTAATTTCATTTTCATTACAATTGCATTCCTAATTCCATGAAATTGGAAATCTTATGTGATGGTACAATTTCGGGCCAACCAAATTGCACTGCACAACGTAGCCTTTTCCCTTGCCAGGCGTACACTACGCAACGATATCAACAACTGTTCGCTGTGCACGCTCGCCTTGCTCAACGTCCTCACCAGAGGACTAGCGCGCCGCTGCTGAAGTGAAATTTATAAACTTGTTTTGTTTTGTAAACATAAATTGTACAGAATTGAAATTTGCGTGAATTAAAAACTGTATTTAATTCACAGTCTCAATTATAAAAGTGAGGGCTTCCCAGCAATAAATAAATTCTGTAACAAAAGAACCACTAGAGGCCGCTTAGACTACCCCAGCCCTAGAAAAAAAGGATCGTTACAGTTAATTACAATTCCTTGTAATGGAATCCAATTTTTGCTATTTATCCTCCAGGAAATTGTAGTTGGTAATTTACATTTAGAATTCCTCAGTAATGGAGCTGGAAACAATTTCAATTCCATTACTGAATTGTAATTTAAAATTTAGCAATTCCAATTTAGAAATTGGAAAAATTCTTAGATAAGTATGTACTTGAAAACTTGAAATTTCTTTTCTCTTGTGTAATCAATTACTTTTGTGAGGTTGAGTTATAAAATGGTAGTTAATTCCCTTTAGTCTCTATTCCAAAAAACAAAGGGTAGCTGCGTGATTTTGTTGTTGTAGCAATATTTTTCATGTGTTTCTTGGAGTTCACTTCAAAAGGAGTTTATTACTTTCGGAAAATTATTCCAGCTTTTTTGCGAATATAAATTCAGTAAAATGTTTGATTTTATAAGGGAGGTGAAACTATTTTTATTTTAAATTCCTTTAAGGGATTGCATATTTTAAATAACAACTTAGTAATGGAATTTAACATATTTCCAATTTCACTACTGCGGAATGTTAATTACGACTAGCAATTCCTAAGAATTGTAATGATAATAAATAAAAAAATATCAATTCGATTCCAAGGAATTGGAAACGAGATAGAATTCAATACTTAAAGTAATCATTACTATCTGGCTCTAGTTTCCTTCCAAACAGATCCATTTTTTTAGGTTCCAAAATCACTCTGCTTCTCTCCATGCAAATAAATGTTGTAGTGTTCCAATTACATTGCATTCCCCTTAATACAAATCCGTTTTTTCAGGTTCCAATTTCACTTTGCTCCTCTCCATGCAATTAAATTTTGTCACGTTCCAATTCTATTCCATTCCTCTCAATACAAATCCGTGTTTTTAGGTTCTAATTACACTTCGTTTTCTTTCATGAAATTAAATTTTGTCATGTTCCAATTCTATTCTATTCCCCTGAATGCAAATCCGTTTTATCAGGTTCCAATTCCACTTTGTCTCCTTCTATGCAATTAAATTTTGTTATGTTGACTTTCTATTCCATTCCCTTTAATACAAATCTGTTTTTTCAGGTTTCAGTTTCATTTCGTTTCCTTCTATGCAATCAAATTTTGTCATGTTCCAATTCTATTACATTCCTCTCTATACATAACCGTTTTTTCTGATTTCAATTTTACTTCGTTTTCTTCCATTTTGTAATGCTCCAATCTATTTTCTTTTCCAATAACAAAATAGATCGAAAATTAGTAAATATAAAGATTATTCTTAAGCGATTTTAAGCGGTTTTAGTCGAGCATTCTTTGCCCAAATAAATTTCTGAATAATTTCATTTATTTTATATAAAATTTTCTAATAATTATATTTTTTTTTTAATTTCCAGATGTTCTATTCTCAACTTTCGCGATTTTGGTAAGTTGAAAATAAAAATTTATTTGAATATGCAAATAAATATTACTTAAGTGGGGTCCAATTTATATAAACACACTTAACTTTAAATATGGTTTTCAAAACATTTTTAGAGCTTTCGAATTTAATCATCAATTTGACAAAAGGCGAAATTCGCTTCAAGTTTGTTTTATGCGTATTTCACTGTATATCACATTTGAATGCTACTACTCTATTTTATAAACAGCTCAAATTCTGAAACTTCATTCAAATTCAAATCAATTTACATATATACATAGATTTCCAACTATCAGTTTTAAAACTTATAGAAAATCTTGAAAGCATAAAAGAAATCAGAAATCTATTTAATATACATACACATGTACACAGAAAATGATGACATTTCATTGCCATTTTCAATTTCATTTTGATTTTGATTTTATGCTAAAAGTATATATATATTTTATGCTATACTGCATCTTCAAATTTCTCTTTAATATCATATTTTTTTCTATTTTATTTTCTGCATATATAGCGTTATATTTGTGTGCACACATAAGTTTCACTCTTTCACTAGATTTTCCCGCCATCAACATCACACAAATCCGCTTGAAGTTGACAAGCGTTGCCTTCAACGCTTCATAATTCACTCTTTTGGTAGTGAGTGGTATCTGCATATAAATTTCGCATTTTTTTTGTGATGTACATACATATGAATTTCCCTTAACGCCACTGCTGCAGTTACTCTTACACTTTTTCTATTTACATGAAGTCATCATATAAATCTAACGTTTTTCATTTCTTCTTCGTCGCTGACGTTGTTTTGCTTGCATGCGCCCGCATCTTCTCTTATACTAGACGCGCGCGAATGTATCTTTATCTCATATTTGCTCATACTTTATTTTATAGTTTACAATGTTGCATGTAACATTCTCGACGTTGACATTGATTCGACATATAAAATATGTTTTTGTGCACATTTCTCACTTGGGGGTTGGCTGACTTTATTATTATTAACATTCATTTATGATTTCTTCTTTTTTGTTTTTTGATGTGAGTGAAAAGAGTAATGGTTAATAGTTTAGTTGTTTATATAGAAGATTTTTGTGAAGGTTTTGTTTTGATTTTTAAGGAGAAATTCACTTAGAATTGAGTTCAGTTGTTTATTAGTTTTCTAAAGAATATTATAGAAAATTAAGTAATTTGAACTTCTTTATATTTGTTGGATTAAGACGATTATAATTAACTTATAATTGCTGAGATTGTTGCAAATGAAAAACATTCAAATGAGCCACATTCTGAATTGTTTCAAAATGTTGTCACGATAGCTTTTGAATCAATAGTTAGTACATAACTAAGTGTAGAAAATTGTGTTTAAATTCATTACCAAACAAAGCTTTCTTTTGGTGTTATTAATTGTAGTTATATATTTACATATTCATATATTAATGGGACTACATGACGTATACGTAACATTATTAAAATAAAATTTAACTATTATATGAAAAATAATTTATAATTATTACATCTTTTCAGTAATTTCCCATTAATATAAACTCACAATTAAATTTCGATTAAAGCAAATTAAAATGATTTCTTAACAACAAAGAAAATTCATTAAGAAATTCCATAAAATTTGGTAAACCAAAAAAAAAAAATCAATATAAAAATCAAGTCTTCAAAAAAAAAAAAAAAAAAAATTAACAATAAAACACTGACATTAAATATCATTCATTAAGCTTGAAAAATGTTTATCCCCATATTTCAGCTACTAACCAAACAACTTTTCTACAGCAATTTATGCAATTTACTACTTTTGTGTGTTACTACTATTGTGCTAGTCGATATAATTATGTTTAGTAGTATGAATGTATAGAAGAAAAGTAGAAAAGTAACTTCAATACATTTGTCTATAAAGCTCAAATAGCGTGCGTTATAGTAGCTGCGTAAAAATGTAAAAAATGCTATTGTCAAAATATAAACACATAAATAAAATACTATAGTGAAATTCTTAATGCATTTTTATTTTGTAAAAACTTTATTATTATTGATTGCTCCTTACGATATATTTCTATTGTTATTGATGGTAGATAAATGAGTGAATACATACATCTAAATTATTGTATGCTATTGAAAAAGTAGTAAATTATTTACAAGTATGAAAGTATTTGTGAAAGTATAATTTGGTGTTTATTGTCCTTTGTGTCTTTCAAACAGAAAGAAAGAAAAAGTTTCTCGATTTAGTTTGGTGATGCTTGGAATGTTTGTGTAGAAGAAATAAAATTATTTGCAAAACTGAGTTTTCTTGAATTCACATTTTTTTCATTTATTTTTTTTTTTTTTTTCTGTTCCAAAAAATGTTTTTCCTAATATTTATTATTTTGTTTAATACACAATTATTTTGCTGATTTCTTTGCCATATAGAAAATGCAAAAAAATTTCTAAAATTTTGTACCGAGTACTTGAGGCTAAAACCATCTCTATGAAACCTTAATTTCTATCTTAATTTCTGTAGTTTGATTGATTTTCAGTGGTTGAAAAATTCGTTGATATTTACCTTAAAAATTTTCTTTGATATTTTTTAATACTTTGTCAATATAATGTCTTTCTTAACCTGATCATACAGTTTTCAATGTCAAAAAATTGTCTTGCTGAATCCAGCGCCTCCACTAGCTTGTTGACAATTTTGCTTTCCTTTACCCCTATCCTTCCAGTGTGTAGTCGTTTTATTAAGGCATTACCAAATTAGCTTACAATGTCTTGATTGTGAACAAGTTCAGGGCTTCGTATTCTGTCCGGCTATCTAAAGTAACTGGAAATCTTCCGCCTGTAATATTTTTTATACGTCTAAAACTCAATAAATTTTTCAATGGAAAATTTTTCTATTTGAAAATATCCTTAAGTCTGAATTTTGGTCCTAGTTTTAGTCTATTTTGGGGTCTGATTTTTAGTCTGATTTTCAATCTGAATGTGAATTAAATTCTGGTCTGAGTTTTGATTTGAATTCGAAATGAATTTTGTTCCGAGTTTTAATCAGAGTTTGAATTAAATTCTGGTCTGACTTTTGATCTGAGTTTTTGCCTATTTTATTCTATTAGTTATCTAACTTTGGTCTGATTTTTGGTTACGATTTCGGTCTGATTATTGTATGATTTTGGTTCGAATTTTTGCTTGCCCTTTGTTTGGTCTAAATCTTTGTTGAGTCTCAATTTTGTTTTGCATTTTGGTCTGAATTTGGTCAAGATTTTGGTCTAAGGTCTGGTAAGAATCTGGTATGGTTTCTTGTTTGAATTTGTTCTGAATTTTGATCTAAGTTTTGATCTGAAACTCGGTATGAAGTTTGGTCTCAATATTGGTTTAAAACTGGTCACCTGGGTTTGAATTTCGGTTTGAGTTTCTAATTGATTTTTGATTTGGTTCGAATTTATATCTGAATTTCATTCAGAATTTCGGGCTGAGTTTCTGCCCAAGTTTTGGCCTAAATTTTCTTAAAATTTTAGTCTGAATTTTAATTAAATTTTGCTCCAATTTTCGGTTTAAATTTCTGTCTGGTTTTAGGTCCGAATTTGGTTTGCAGGTTTTGATCTGAAATCCGGTCTGAACTTTGGTTTGAATATTTGTTTAAAGCTGATCATCAGTTTGGTATAAAATTCAGTTAGAATTGATTTTTGATCTGAAATGTTTCAAATTGTGGCTTGAAATTGGTTCAAATTTATGTCTGAATCTTGTTAAGAATTTTGCATTGAATTTCGGTCTTATTTTGGTTTTATTTTAAATTTTAGTCTGAATTTTAATTAAATTTTAGTCTGGGTTTTAATCAAGCTTTAGTCTAAATTTCAATCAAGTTTTAGTCTGAATTTTATTCGAATTTTAGTCTTAATTTTAATAAAATTTCGATCTAATTTTCGGTCAAAATTTCTGTTGGAATTTTGATCTGAGTTTTTATCTGAATTTCGGTCTAAACTTTGATCTGAATATTTTTTAAAACTGGTCATAACTTGGGTCTAAAATTCGTTCAGAATTTTTAATTGATTTTTGATCTGAAATATTTTGAATTTTGGTCTGAATTTATATCAAATTTTTGGGCTGAATTTCTGTCTGAGTTTTGGTCTAAATTTTGTTAGAATTTCAGTCTGAATTTTAATAAAATTTTAGTCTGAATTCGGTCTAAATTTCTGTCCAGTTTTAGGTCTGAATTTAGTTTGATTTTGATATGAGTTTCGATCTGAAATTTGGTCTAAACTTTGGTCTAAATATTTGTTTAAAGCTGGTTATCATTTGGATCAAAGATTCGGTACGAATTTTTTATTGATTTTTGAGCTAAAATATTTTAAATTGTGGTCAAAATTTCGTTCGAATTTACGTCGAAATTTTGGGCTAAGTTTCTGTCTGATTTTAGTCTGAATTTTCATAAAATTTTAGTCTAAATTTTAATCAAATTTTGATCCGATTTTTGGTCTAAATTTCCGTATAGTTTTGGGTCTTAATTTAGTTTGATTTAGATTTGAGTTTTGGTCTGAAATTTGGTCTAAACTTTGGTTTGAATATTTGTTAAAAGCTGGTCATCAGTTTGGTCTAAAATTCAGTCTGAGTTTCTAATTGATTTTAATGTCATAAATTTTGGTTTGATCAGATTTTTATACTGAATTTCTGTCTGAGTTTTGGTCTAAATTTCGTTAGAATTTTAGCTTAAATCCAGATAATATTTTGATCTGATTCTCGGCCTGAATTTCTGTCTAGTTGTTAGGCTGAATTTGGTTTGAGTTTGGTATGATTTTCATTTTGGATTTTTATCGAAATTTTGCTTGATTTTTAATCAGAATTTTGATGGGAGACTTGTCTTGCATTTGTTTTGAATTTTTGTCTGAAGAGTGATGTGAATTGTGATAAGGTTTTTGGGCTGGTTGTTGATCAGAGTTTTAGTCTGTGATTGCTTGTGATTTTTCCTGGTTTTTGGTCTGACAATAATTTAACAAAATCGGTCCTTCCTTGCTTATATGTAAGGACATTCATGTAAGTAACTGCAAGAGCCCATAAACATTTGCAGATAATTCCCCTGCTTCTAATATCGTTACGAAATCGCCGATACGCTAATTTCAGTACGCATCTTGAATGCTGATCCGAGTCGGTCTTCAAATTGTGCGTTAAAACATCCCAAACACTTCCAATGATTTCATCATGGTCATCAATTTGTTTTATTGTTGTTTCGGTCAAGTAATATCTAGATAGTCTTATAAGTTATTAATATTAAAAATATTTTTAATATTTTTAAGAGTGTTCTTGAATTAAATTAAATTTTTTCGTGTGGTTTTTGGTTGTTGAGATTCCATTAATGCTTTTCCCCCTCTCCTCTTGAAATTCTCTATTAGTATATAATTTTCTGCTTACAAAATGATTCAAAATGATTTACTCCTCCCTTTCATAGACTATGACGATAACTGCCGCATCGCTCACTAAATTTAGTATACAGTAATGGTCCTCTACACATACAAACACAATTGGTTGCCCTGGTAAATTTTTGCTTTTACTGAATTGTTATGTCGATGTTATTTTTTGGCTGTTTTCCCCGCTGCACACTGCTATCTTATACTACATCTCGTTTAGGCTGATTGTATTTATTTTTATTTTCATTTTATTTTTTATTTATGTCTGTTATTCAAAAACAAACAAAAAATAAAATATTTGGTTAAGTTGTAAATTTTACTGCCAATACCATCATCATCATTCATCAACAACAACTACAAAAACATAACAACAATAACAATATAACAATACAACAAACATGCAAACAACATAATATTGTAATAAATATGCTTCAAGCAGCACTTGACTTCAACTCAATGACGCTCGATTGAATGAAATATTTTTATATTAATTCGTTTGGTTTTTCTTGTATTTTCATTTTCATTTTTTTTTTTTTTGCGTTTTTGTTTTTCTTTTTTATTTGTATTCATTCCCCTCCTTCACCTATTATTATTTTTTATTGATTTTCGTTTGTCATGCTGTTTGTTGTTTGGTCTGTTGCTAATTGTATGTAATTTTTCTTTGCGAATTTTCTTTTTAATTTATTAACTTAATTATCGGGAATATTGTTGGGATTCTTTTTATTGCAGTTGTTGTTGTGGTATTGTTGCAATATTAATATTTTTAATTGCATTACTTACTTTTAAAATGTCATTGAATAAATTCATTCATTTTTTTGTAAAAAATGTTCAATCGTTGGTATGCAAATGTTTCATTGATTGATTTAAAGTGCGGTAGTATGGAAAAAACTCAAATCCAAGCGTAAGTGGGTGAAACCTTTGCAGTTTCAATGGCGAACACGATCTTCGCAAGAAGCGGAAAGAAAAAAGGATGAGAGACACACAGAAATAATCTTTCTTGAAAAAGAATGAAAAAACATTTCAGTCTGAAGGAAGAAGAAAAGACCCTACTGTTAAAAGGTATAAGAAAAAAGCTACCTAAAGGAAAACGCTTTCTCCTTAGAGAACCGAATAAATAAGAGATTTCAGCGTCAAAGTACTTCTTGTAAGAAGGCAGTGTAGGAGAAGACAAGAGTAGCAGGAATTCTTCTTCAAGAAAAAGAGAGAAGGGAAAGGCGAGAAGGGAGGAAAAAGGAGAAGGGAAGAGCAGAAAGTCTTCCTAGGAAACAGCGAGAGAAAGAAACAAAAAATTAAAAAAAAATAAAACATTTTTGAAAGAAAGAGATAGATAAGAAAGCCTTCCTAGAGAAGAAAGGTTAAAAGGAAAGAAAAAAATAATATAGATAAGGAAATTTTCCTGAAAAAAAGGAGAAGAAAACCCCTTTTTGGAGGGAGCAAAAAAATACTTCTTGAGAGAAGAGAATGGAAAAGATTTTCTATACAGAACAGAATGAAAAAACCATTCAAAAGTTTAAGTACTTTTTTTAAAGAAAAGATTGAAGAAGGGAAGCAGGCTTTTGTGAGGGAAAGGAGGGAAAAAGAACTTTCCACAGCAAGGAAAACTAAAGAAAACAGGAAGGAATACAGAGAAAAAGGTTTTCCTTGGAAAATGCATTCATTCTAAGACATTTCTGAGAATAGAAAGAAAACGCTTTCTTGAAAAAAAAAAATTGAAGACTTAAAGGACCGAAGACGATCATCCAGAGTGAAGAGAAAGAACAAGATTTTCTTGAGAATCGGCTAAAAAGCAGGCCTTCTACCTTAAGAGAAAGAAGACAATCTTCCAAAAAAAAAATAAAAAAATTAAGGGGGTATTCTACCCGAGATGGTCCGAAAAATCGATTTTTTTTTTCTTTAATATTTTTGATGTAGACAACGAGTTTTATGAGAAAGAAGAGGGGGCAATGTATGGTCCTGGAATCGCTGATTAACAGTAAGTTACATCATTTGCAAGTACCATGTTTGTAAATCTTTAAACTCGTTTTTCTCGAAACCATTTTTTTCGGGACGGTGGACACGATTCACAAAAAACCACTTGTCCAATTGACTTGAAATTTTACAAGTCTACTAAGCAAATGTATAGGTATGGCCTTACCTAGGATTATGGCGAAAGCATTTGTTTAACTAATGTTTTTAACGCAAAATATTAACAAAAGCAGGGCAAAAAATCGTCATTTTTTTCAAATGTCTGATTTAAATTGAAGAATTTTTTTTTTCTTATTCTTTAGATGAGGCGATAGCAGGAAGTCTCACGATTACAAAATGGGTTACATTTTGTGTTTCAGAATAATTAAACCGGAGATATCATGTCCATCATTTATCAACTATTTTCGGCAGACTCAAGTTCGAGCCGTCGAATGAACCATTATTAACAAAGATATTTTTAACATTAAAAACGAAAATTATTGTTCAAAACCTGTAAAAAAAACTTGTAAAAAGCCTCGATTAAAAATATTGAAAAGCTTTTCATTTACAACGATTTGAAAACATCGATATTTCGCACCATCTCGGGTAGAACACCCCCTTAAAGACCTTCTTCACAAAAGCGGAACAAAAAGATCTCACTGAGGGAAGGAGAGAAACCCTTTCTGGAAAAAGGAAGAAATAAGTCTCTGAAATCCTTATTTTGTGAAGAGACAGGAGGCAAAAAAACAAAAATATTAAATTTAAATTTCCTCACTTTCGTGAGGAAAGGAAAAATCGCAAGTCTTGCTGGATGTAGGGAGAGGCGAAGACTTCAAAGATTTCCGTTTCCGAAATTGCCCTTCTGAAGAAAGAGAAAAATAGAAAAGCCTTCTAAAAAAGGAAAAAAGCGAGACTGAACCGAAGAAAGCCTTCTCGATAGATAAATCCAGCTTTTGTTATGTTGACTAGTTTGGCTTCTCTAGATTTTATGTGGTTTTACGGAGGAGAGTTTGCTCTTGCATCGAAGAAATTTCCCTTCATAGCTTTTTATGCGGTGAAGTCACCTATCCACTTCCATTTCAGTATTATGATTCGGACGTCTAGGGGTTCCATATTTATTCTGCGGAGTAACTCCTCGTTTGATATTGCTTTATGCCCGAAAATCCAGAGTTTAATTCAGAAACGGTGGTTCACAAAGACCTGCACTTTTTACCCTGTATATAAGCACTAATAAAACATATCACTTAATTGCCGGACTGACAAACTGTTCCTCAAATTGTTGGTAAGTTATATACTATTTAACTTACCAAAAGCCAGTTGCCGCCACCAGGGGAAATTTCGTTATTCATACTTGCGAGCCCAAAGGAGGGCTTTTGAAGTGTTACCCCTCCCCTCCATCCTCCATATCGAAGCAAATCGTTGGCCATTAATCAAAAAACTGTTTTAAAGTGATGAAGAAGTTTAAACCCCCATTAGGAAATCTCTGGTCCCGATAGTCTATTAAAAAATCCACCGACTCGATGGAATGTCTGGAAATCCTTATCGTATCACTGCTACAACTTATCAGTCTTATAGCTTTGTGCTTTTTGAAGTTCAATTTAAATCCACAAATCGACGTGTCCGCAATCAATGTATCGGTCAAACATAACAGATTTATTAGTATACTCACCAGAAAGCATATGTTGTCAGCGTAGTCAATATGCTGCCAAAATCTCGGCAAAAGCCCACATCAAACCGCTTTCGGATAGTGGCTGCAGAGCGGCATTAAGCTGGTCTACAAAAACAAAGAAAAATAACTGAAGGCAATGTCCAGCCTTGACGGACAGACTGGACACTTAGCGATTTATCTTTTCAGTAGACTTGGAATACTTGAATTGACGTTTAATTTCAATTGTCATTAAATAAAAACAATACCATTGAAAATAAATTTAACTTACATTGAATGAAAGAAATGCCAATTGAAATAAATTTAATTGGCATTATATTAATACAGTGCCAATTAAATTGTTTAGAATTGAAATTGAAGGAACTCAATACAAAATTTAGTGCTTTAAATGGCAGTTTTCAATTGACATTGACTACATTTAATGCCAATGCTTTAAACAATTCATTTTAGCAAATAAAAAATTACTCCCATGACAGTTTTATTAATGAAAAGAGGGGAGGAGGGAGAAGGGGGGAGGAAAGAAGAGTTACACAAAATATTTAACTGAAAATGTGTAAAAATTGCAACTAAAAATTACATTTAGAAAGTTACAATAAATTTCACTTGAATCAACAAAGTTTTAATTTACTCGCAACCATATCATCTCTAGTTGTATTTGCTTCCATTTAACTTAAAACAACTTAAAATAAACTTCCAAAAACTCAGTAATTTCATTGTTTTTCATTGTAATTCAAAACTAAATATTTTTGTTGTATAATGTCAATAAAAATAAAAGCCTTTACTTTACATGTATGTACGAGTAAATAAATAATAAGGGGATTCGTGTCAGCCATGAAAAATTTATGAGCTGGTTGGTAATTAGATGAATTTACTCTCAATCTCCCACAAAGGACCTGTGAATGGTTTTGTGTAAATTCTCTGGTAACATCGGAAAATGGATTGACTCGAAAGTCATGTGACCTATAAGATTTTTGTACATATGACAGACCGAGAGGAAAAGGAGGCTAAAATTTATATAAGAGTAAAGTGAAATAATTTAGGATCTCAGTGGAAGAACGGTACAAGTAATACGGTTTAGTGAAAATAAAACGACTTAAAACTAAGAGCAAAAATGGTATAACATTTCTTTCCCAGCAAAAACAGCATAATGTGTTATTCCGTTTTTGCTCTGAACATACTTTGTTTTACTTTTGCTCTCAACATATTTCGTTTCGCTTTTGTTCTTAAGTAAAATTGTTCTACTTTTTTCTGAACGTAGAAGTTATACCACTTTTCCTCTCAGCCTCTCATATAAGACTTGAGATCATAGTTGGCATCTAAAATTTTTACAAATAATTGTTTGTTAAAGTTGACAACTCTAGATATGGAAACAAATTCTAAAGAGCCAAAAGTGAGCGAAAAAGGAGCATTTATTAGTGCTGTCGCAGGGTTGCATTAACCCAATTACTAAGGGCTGATTACACGCTTTATATATAAAAATCAACTAATTAATTTTCACGGTATGAGGTAAAAAGTTTTCATACAAAAATCGTGTGAAATCACACGATAAGGAAAACGTACACGGTTTACCAGTTTTATATGGGTAACACAAATCCCCTTAATATTTTTGTATAAATACAGATTCATTCATGGTAATTGCTTGATGTGTTCAGTTGTCAATTATATGCATACAAACAACAAAAGAAAATAACAATTTGAAGTGTTTATGAATAATATATGGAAATTGATAGTTGAGCACGAAACTTAATTAACTTAAATTGTAAATTGTAAAGTTAAATCAAGCACAAAAAAAAAAAAAAATAATTACATTTTTTTACAGATTTATTCAAATGTAAAAAAATTGGTAATTGATTTATTCAGATTAATATTAAATTTTTTTTGTGTGTAAAATAAGTAAATGCGAACAGACAATAATTTCTAATAAATTATTCATCAATATGATGAATATGGTGCGTGAAACCTCGAATCATTGCAGTGATGAATATTTTATAGCGCCCGAACTTGATTTTTTCAGCCAAATCGAACTCGAGCCTTCGGTCGGGCACTAATATTTTCATTAATAAGATATTAAAACAGATTCACTGTATTTATGAAAGTATTCATAATATTAATGAAGGAATGAAATAAATTCATCTTAATTTATTGAAAGATATTAAACAGATTCATCAACTTTTCACCTTTATCATTATCAGTTTTTGCATCTCTCTCTGAAACATAAGATCTACTCATCTTTTACTAAGATCTGAGAGAGAATTAGAGAAAAAATTAAAAAAAAATTCAACGAAAAAGTCTAACGAAAGAAGAAAAAATTATGCATATATAGAGATAATTTTAGTGCATTGTTAATGATATTTTTTTCATTGTTCATAGAATCATGAAAGAGTGTTATGATTTAAAAACATTTTTTTGCTATCTCATGAGATTTTCCACTTAACAATTGAGACATGAAAGTGTACGTGATAATAACTGCCGGTTTTTGATGCCTTAAGAGCTCTGGTAGAGTATATTAAAATATAAGTAACAAAAAAAAAAAAAATTAAACCTTATCATATTCTAAACGAAACAATGAAGACACTAGGACATTACTTATACATGAATGGATAAACATAATTTTTGTTAATTTTTTCTGTGTTTCTTCAAACAGATTTTTATGATTTAAAACATGAATTTTATATTTGATTCCACTAAACTAAGTTTACTGGGGCGAATAGCCAAATTTTCGTGTTTTGTTTTTTCATTTATATTTATGATCACCGTAGCAATATTGGATCCGCCATTTTAAATTTTTAAAGTCTAATGTCGGGTTAGTAATCAGTGAACCCCAAAATCCTTGGATACCAAGTTTCATTACGATCCATAATTTTTTTTTCCGAAAGTTGTGCGCCATATTGGATCCGCCATTTTGAATTTTTAAAATTTAAAGTAAGGGTTGTAGTCAGTGACCTCCAATACCCCTGGATACCAAGTTTCATTACGATCCATAATTTTTTTTTTAAATAGTCCCCGCCATTTTGAATTTTGAAAGTCTAATGTCGGGTTCGTAATTAAGGGACCCCAAAACTCCTAAATACCAAATTTCATTAAGATCCATCACTTTTTTCCAAAACCGCTCCCCATTTCAGATCCGCCATTTTGAATTATTTAAATCTAACGGCGGGTTTGTAATAAGTGACTCCCAAATCCTTGGATACCAAGTTTCATTACGATTTGTCATTTTTTTCCAAAATCGTCCGCCATTTTGGATTTTTTTAATGCTAATGTCGGATTTGTAATCAGTGACCTCTAATACCACTAGATACCAAGTTTCATTACGAGCCATCATTTTTTTTCCAAAACAGTCCGCCATAATGGATCCGCCATTTTGAATTTTGAAAATCTAATGTCGGGTTCGTAATCAGTGACCCCCGCAACCCCTGAATACCAAGTTTCATTACGATCCATAATTTTTTTTACAAAATCGTGTGCCATATTGGATCCGCCATTTTGAATTCTGGAAATCTAATGTCGGGTTCATAATCAGTGACTCTCAAAACCCCTGGATACCAAGTTTCATTACGATCCATAATTTTTTTCCAAAATCGTGTGCCATATTGTATCCGCCATTTTGAATTTTTAAAATCTAATGTTGGGTTCGTAATCAATGACTCTCAAAACCTATCCAGGGGTTTCATTACGGTTCATAACTTTTTTTTTCAAAATTGTCCGCCATATTGGATCCGCCATTTTGAATTTTGAAAATCTAATGTTGGGTTCGTAATCAGTGACCCCCGCAACCCCTGAATACCAAGTTTCATTACGATCCATAATTTTTTTTTCCAAAATCGTGTTCCATATTGGATCCGCCATTTTGAATTTTGAAAATCTAATATTGGGTTCGTAATCAATGACTCTCAAAACTCCTGGATACCAAGTTTCATTACGATTCATAATTTTTTTTTCCAAATTGTCCGCCATATTGGATCTGCCATTTTGAATTTCGAAAATCTAATATCAGATTTAGAATCGGCAACCCAAAAACCCCTGGATACCAAGTTTCAATAAAATCTATTAAATCCATGAAAAGAAAATAATTTTGTCGCCGTAATTTGACTATTCGTCCCAGTGTACGCTCCTTTGAATGTGTTGAAGTACTTATAAAATATCATAATGAATTGGAGCTTGTTAGAACATAGCAATTTTTAAACGGTTTGTCTAACGAAGTTTCCATTAGAGAAAGGAATGGAAAAGTTTTCTTGGGGCAAGAGGAGGATACGATTTTTTAAGCTATTTAAAGAGACATTTACATACTTAAAGATTTTGACTTTTTTTTTTCATAAATGAATTTTAATATGACGAATTTCTTTCATCATTGAACTAACACATAAATATTAAAAACACATTAATACAATTTATGAATATATATATCATATTAGCGAAACTTTTAATACAATTTGTAATGATTTGTTATTCATGATATTCATAATTTTTTTTTTTAACTCAAAATTTCATCATCCAATTCAAAACTCTCACCCTCTTTATGCTAAAAAATTATGTCAACACATAATTCTTTTCTAATTTAAAAACTTTTTCAAAAGAATTTCACATAAACTTTAATATTCTATATATATATAAAAAAAACAAAACAAAAATAAAATAAATTACTTCAACGAGGCACCTTATGCCAGTGAATTGTGCGCAAAAAAATTTTAATTATTCCAATTATTCCAGAATGAAAAATACCAACTAAAATATTTCTTTAATAAAGAAAAACAAAACCAAATTATTCAAATACAAAATGACCTTTCCCTAGACATAAACAATAATAACACTGATATACATAGTTCAAATACCCAGTAGGGTAAGCGCCGATAATCCAATCAGCATCTATTTTATGGTAGTTTCTTAGTTGTGAAATTAAACTAAATTGTTTGACAGATCGAGCGGTTCTCATTTCGATCTCGTTTTCCAACCTCGGATCCACTCTATTTAGACCATTAATCTCTTTGCTATTTGTACAATTAGAAGTCAGGGCTTCAGCACCCGCATTTCTATTTTTGTTTTTATAGCCAATAACTGATGTCAAGTTAAATTGTGATCTTGTTTTTACAAGCTCTCTCTTACACTCGCCCACTTGCACTTAAAAAGTGTACCTGACCTTCTGTTAGGGATATTGATTATATATAGGGGACTATATATGTAGTATAATCTAACATTCCAGCAGCTTGGCTTCTTGGATCTCATTGCATAAAAGCTTTAATATAAAGATCTTTGAGCATAGTATATATAGAAGCTGCTTGCTTTCTTCATTGTTCTTAGGTCTGAAATAATTCATGATAGCTTTTTCATATATCCTACTGGGTATAAGTGCGGACATACGTACGTATGTATGTATGTATTTTTAGAATGAAATATGCCAATAGAAATAACGTAGAAAACCAACTACGGTGCGAAGAAGAGGCTGTAAAAATAGTAACGCATAAAAACAAAGCATATGACAACCAAGAATCAAAAATTAAGAAGGGAAAGGAAACTCAAGAAAAAACGTCAAAAGCCATTGAAGTTGAGGTGTTGGTGTATAGTGTTGCTATTGTTGCGGTGGTTGTATCAGGTTTTTTTTTTCCTTTTCGTATTTGAAAATGTTGTTTGACGTTGATGTTACGATGTTACCCCTCAAGTGACCTATTCACACTGAGGAAAAATAAATTGGTAGTAAAATTAAGTATTTTTTCATATACTCACTCATTTAACCAATTCCTTAGTGTGTTGCGTGTTATGAAGAAGCTTCAGGCGGGCTTTCTTCTTTCAATCAGTTGTCCATAAAAGTCAGACCCAAACCTGATCATAATTAAGACCAAACTCAGATTTAAATTCAGACTAAAAAACGTACTAATTGTAATTAACATTGATATTGATATTCAGACTAAAAATTATACCAAAGGTTAAGCTAAATTTGGACCAAAGCTCAGACCAATAACGAAACCAAATTTCATACCAAAACTCAGATGGAACCCCAGACCAACCTAAGACCAAAATTCTGACTAAAATTTAGATCGAACCCCAGACCAAACCTAGACCGATATTCTGACAAAAACTCAGACCAAAACCTACACCAAAAATTGGACCTATTCTGACCAATTTTGGAGTAAAGCTCAGACCAAGAACCAAACAAAATTTCGGCCTGAAATTCAGACCAAAATTTTGAAAAAAAATCAGAAAAAAATCATACCAATATTTAAGACCAAGATTCAGTACAATTTCCAATTTTGACCAAATTTCAAACCAAACCCCAGACCAAACTCAGACCAATATTCAGACCACGACTCAGAACGATATTCTGACAAAAACTCAGACCAAAATTTTGATCAAAATCTATACCAAACTCAGATTAAAACTTAGACCAAAAATCGGACCTATTTCTAACCGATATTCGGAACAAAAATCGAACCAAAATTTCAATTCAAAAACCAGAGCAAATTTCAGACCAAAATTCAGACCAAACTCAGATTAAAACACAGATCAAAAATTTGACCTATTTAAAACAAAAATCGAACTAAAGTTAGGCCAAATTCAAAATCAATCTCAAACCAAACTTCAAACCAAGAACCAAACTAAATTTCAGGCCAAGCCAAGACCAAACTTAGACCAAAATTCTAACCTAAATTCTGCCCAAACCCCGGACCAAACTAATACCAAAATTCTAATAAAAAATCAGATGAAAAATGAGACAAAGCTCTGTCAAATTTCCTACCAGTAAACAGATAAAAACTCAGACCAAAATTCTGATCTCAGCCTATACCAAACTCAAATTAAAACTCTGTTAAAAAAACGAGCCTAGTTCTAACCAAACTCAGTTCGATGTTCAGACTAAAAATCGACCCTAATGCCAGGCTAAATTTTGACCAAAACCCAAACAAAAATTCAGACCAAAATTAAGAATAAATTCAAAATTCATGATCATAGCAAATCGAGCCGACATTCCAACCAAGATTCAGTGCGAATTCAGACTAAACTCCAGACCAATATTCGGACAAGATGAAAAACCAAGACACAGATCAACTGTCAGTCAAAAGAAAAATCAAATAAAAAATCAGACCGAAAATCAGACTAAAACAATTAAGACCAAATCTGGGACTCAAACTCATACCAAACTCGGATTTAAATTCAGAGCAAGCATCGAACCAAATTCTATCCAAAAATCAGTTTAATATTTAAGATGAATGCAGGTTAAAAACTTAACCAAAAAGTAGAATAAAATCGGACAATAAAAACAGACCAAAAGCAGGGCATCCAAATATATCTGGATCCGCAGTTTTCTGAAGCGCCTTATGATTTTTGATTTTTAGAATGAAATTGGTAGCATATAGAACCAAAATGAAGGCCCCTGTTATAATTTAACCTAAACACATTTTTTCTCAATATTAACATTTTCATATTCAAATGTAATATGAATTCATTTAATTTAAATAAACTTTCATCACATGGCGTTTTCTTAATAATAATTTTTTACTATTTTTCCGCTCAGTGTAGTAGTGCCAAAAAATTCCCTCCCAAAAAAATTATAAAGTAAACAAATGCTGCTATTAACAACGCCATTTTTGTGGCTACAGCCAAAAACAAAAAAAAGAAAAAACAAAAAATGGCAGCTAACTAAACGAACAGCTACAACAACAATATTAACTAAACGTTTCCGCTATGATGATGGCAGTGGTAACGTATAGTGAGCGTTGCCGCTAAATGAGAATTTCCGCTTATAGCATGAATATATTGTTGGAACGTGAACACGTGAGGGTGAGCAAACCGAAGGCAAGAAGCTAGTCATTATATTGTTACCACCTGTAATATTTTATGTACATACATACATAAATACTTACACATACATATACTCATATACACATGTATGAATGCCTGTAGATGAATTTTTATTATATTTATTCTTGTTGTTTTTATCTTAAGCACAAAATAATTTGGTTATTTGAATGAACTTTCCGTCTTCCTTTTTTTCGGCAACGGCCAGGTTTTCTTTTTCCATTTCTTTTTTCGATTCATTTTTCTTTTGTGTGTCTTCGTTTCATTGCTGCCTTTGGGACTTCTATCTCTGTGTGTGTGTGTTTGTATTTTTTGTTTGTATATTTTTATTTTTTTTGTAACTTTTATTTTTTGTCTTTGCTCTATAAGATAATTGAGCAGCGCGTAAATATCACAGCGACAGCAGCAGCCGCCGCTTATCCCATTTAAGTAGCGCATTAAAAAGCTAAGAAAAATTACTGAAAATGTCCTTTTGTTTTTTATTTAATTTTTTTTTTTTTTTTGTTCTTCTTTTTTTTGCTTTTGATAAGCAGAAAATCAGCATAATTTATCAGCTTTTTTGTATGCCCGCCATATGGATGGAAGTAAATGATGAATATTTTATGAAAATTTCATTTTTTTTTTTAAATTCTTTGTATTTACATCTTTCAAAAGATCAGAAAAATGAAATGGTTATACCTGTATATTAAATGTAAATGAGAAATAAATAAGAATATACTTAATACTTAGCTGAAAAACTATAATGTAGTTAAAAATTCAAACATCCACTACCGGATTCAGAAATTTCAGAAGGGGGGGTTTTAAATACTTAATCTCTTTAAATTTTTTTTTTTATGTATAACCAATGATGAAAATGTACGAGTTTTTATCCTCCAAACTTTCCCCTGTATGATTATATTAATTTTTTTTATATTCATTTTTAACTTTCTGCATAATTTCCAACATTTTCCAGTTCATGGAGCACTACCAATAAATTCCATTAACTACAAGTAAATATGCACATGCATACATTTTAAACATAAATATTAACACCTAATGAAAAAAAATATACAACAACAACAAAAATTCATTAAAAATACATAACAAATATTTAATAATTATTATGTACCAAGGTAGATTAATTCAATCAATGAATTTTACAACTAACCAGTGATTACAGTCTGTTCCATATTTAAAGCGTCACCATTGAAACGTTAACGTACTTCAATTTTAATTTAACCCTTTTCCGCTAAAATGCTATTATATTTCTGCTTTGTATTCACATGCTTTCTTGGTCACTGATTAAGGCGTTAGAAAATTTATTTTAATTAATTTTTATTTGTTTTTATTTATTTTTAAGTTAATTAATTTAAGTAAAAACGTTAAAATCGTAATCAGTCCCTATATAAGGAGTGAGATTGAAAAAATCTTAGCACACGTTTTACCTAATAATTTTTTTTGGGTGTAAAATTTAAAAATTTCTTTGATCTAGCTATCTTTGAAAAATATGTCAGTTGTTATTTTTTATGACAAAGATGTCGATTTATTGTGAGTTTGATCAAAATGAGTGAAGAAAAAGAAGTACGTCTTAAATTATCAAAAATTTTCAAAAAAATCCAAATTGGTCCTACAAAAAATTGGCCCAAGGATTGAAGGTCCTCCGTCAAACTGTTTCCAATGTTTTTAAACAGTTTCAGGAGAATTTGACCATCGATGGGAAACCTGGTTCGGGAAGAAAACAAGGACCACATGATATTGAGAAAGCCAAGAAAATAGAAAGCATGTTGAAAAGATCTCCAAATACATCTGGTAGAAAAGCTGCCCGGTTAGCCCAGTGCTCTGACTATTTGGTGCGAAAAGTTAAAGCCAATGCAGGATTGAAAACATACAAAGTCCAAAAAGTTGCAGACAGGAATGCTGCAAAAAATTTAGACGCCAAAAGTAGGGCTCGGAAATTAAAATCGAATTTCATACAAAAATATTCATGTTGTATAATGGACGACGAAACGTATGTACTGGCAGATTTTACGCAGCTTCCGGGTCAAAATTTTTATGTTGCTGATGCTCGAGGAAATGTCGAAGAACAATTTAGAATCCAAAAGCAGACAAAATTTAATAAAAAATTCCTGGTATGGCAAAAGAAGCAAGTCATTTGTCACAGTGGGCTCTATAAATACCAAAATATACATCAAAGAATGTTTGAAGAAAAGACTTCTTCCTTTCATAAGAGAGCTCAATGTGTCCACATATTTTTGGCCCGATTTGGCATCATGTCACTACGGCAAGAAAGCTCTGGAGTGGTACCAAAGTAATAACATAGTTTTTGTACCAAGAGAAGCCAATCCTCCAAATTGTCCAGAGCTAAGACCAGTGGAGAGATATTGGGCTCTTGTGAAAAGAAACTTAAAGAGCACAAAAAAGGTGCCCCAAAATATCGAAGATTTTAAAAGGAGATGGGCAAACTGTTCCAAAAAGGTGTCTGAAACAACTATCAAATCTCTAATGGAAGGCTTACCAAAAAAGGTCCACGAGTTCATAAATAGTGGTTAGAACTATAAAAGTTATATTTTTCTGTAATTTGTAAAATATTATCAATTAAATAAAAAAAAAATCAAAAATCTAAGATCAACCATTTAAAAATTATTGAATTTTATATATGTTAAGATTTTTTCGATCTCACTCCTTTGTAGATATTCATAATCACTGCTAAAGACTATTGAATCCATCATTTCGGGTTGATTAATTTTGATTTTGAAAAATCTATGAAATTTATGTAGGCGTTCATATTTTGAAATCCGCCATTTTGGATAAAAAATTTTAAAATTCTGACTCAGCGACTGGAAACCACCTTAGTTCATTCATTTGGAAAATTTTGAATAATTTATCCAGTATCACAGCGTTTTGACAGATACCAACTACCAAATTCAATATTCGAAAAGCGGAGAAGGCGAAGTAGGAACAAGGATTTCCGCCATTATTAAAAAGGTTCATTAATTTACTTCCAAAAAAAAAAATTAACATTCCAGTACTTAAATAGTGCATTTGCAGTCCTGCGAATGGTCTATGGCGGGTTAACCCTTTTAATGTTAAAAAAAAAATTGTAAAAAATTAAGTTATTCGGCTTGTATTATTCATCCAAACGACAGCAACAATATCAGACAGCAATTTATTTTTGTTTTATATAAAGAGCAAAATCGTTTAACTTCAGCAACATGAAAAATAATCCCTGTGACCAAAATTTTAAATATATGGCTTGATTAGGTTAGGTTAGGTTAAGTGGTTGCTCCTCCGATTATCCGAAGGAGCCCAATTAGCGCAATAATATATTTTTGATACCACTAGCCCGATGGTTAAGTGTAAAGAAAAGCTTTCTAGCTATTCCAGTGTGTAAGGCCTCATTATGTGTAAGAAATCATTAAGTCAAATCACAAAATTTCAATAGAAAAAGATAAGAGTTCTTTAGTTTTGGAGAGCTTATATTGAGCCCACGTCGTTCTTGATGTGGCGCAAGTTGTTAAGCCTCTTCATCTGAAGTTAAATTTTCGAAAGGAGAACGTGGAAATATCTCTCTTAACGAATTTAGAACCTGTTCCGACTGAGAAATGTTCAGAGACGAACCATGTCTAGCCAGAGAGCCAGAGCATTCTTATTTCCGCTAATTCAAATATATAAAATAACGAATTGTATTTTTGTTCAGTGAAAAATTCAAAAGCAAACATTTTGTTTTTCGAACCAATCTGAACAAAACCATCCATTCCATGGAGACTGTTCTTTATTCCATAATTATAGTTGCACTGTGTAATTCCTAAAGGGACAAAATTAGCCTATGAATAAAATTCGTCTATATAGATAAAATTTCTTTTATTAACGAGAAGAATAAAACTCGTTTGTGAAGAAAATTTTACAAATTTCACCTATAAACAAAATAAGTCAATATGAAAAATTAGCTATGAACCAAATTCTAAGTCTACGAGAAAAAATTCACCTATGGACAAAATACGGCAGGGACAAAATCCGAATATGGGCAAAATTCGCCTGCAGACAAAATTTATCTCTGAACAAGATTTTTCGATTAACAAATTCATCTTTAAGTCTATGAGTCAAATTAATTTATGGACAAAATTCGAATATGGGCAAAATTCGCCTATAAACAACATCCGGTTATGAACGAAATTCGTTTATGGATAAATTTTACCTGTAGGCAAAAAATAGTCAATACGTGAAATTCGTAGACTTTCCCCTTTTAAAAAAAATCAACTATGGACAAAATTCCTCTAAGAAAAATATTCGTCTATAAACAAAATTCGTCTATGGGCAAAATTCGTCTACAAATAAAATTTATTTATAAGCTACACTTGTCTATGGCCGAAATTCAAATCTACGTTAATTCATCTATGGACCAAATTTGTGAATAGATAAAATTTTTTAATTTTCAAAACTTCCTTATGAATAAAATTTTAAATCTATGGGAAAAATTCGTGTATGGACAAAATTTGCCTATGAATAAAACACTTGTCTATCGCCAAAATTCACATACACAGCTCAAGTTTGTTAATGGATCAAATTTCAAAAAATTTATTATAAACCAAATCCTAAGTCTATCTAATAAAATTCACCTATGGACAAAATATGACTTGGACAAAATTCGGATATGGGCAAAATTCATCAGTATACAAAATTCATCTCTGGATAAAATTTGCCCATTAACGAAATTCATCTATAAATCAAGTTGGTCTATGAACCATATCAACTTATGAATAAAACTGTTATATGGGCAAAGTTCGACCATGAACAAAACTCGTCTATGGACCTATGAGAAAAATTCGTCAATGGGCAAAATTCGTTTATGGGAAAAATTCAGCAATAAATTAAACTTGTTTATAGATAAAACTCACCTATGGACAAAATTCGTCTATGAATAAAATTCGTCTATGAGCAACACTTGCCTATGACCAAAATTCAAATCTAAGTAAATGAAATTCATAAACAAACAAAATTCCTCTATGGACAAAATTTGTCAATGAACAAAATTCTTTCATTGACCCATTTCATTTATAAGCCAAATTTGCTTATGAACCAAAAAAAAACTAATGGATAAAATTCGTATATGGGCAAAATTCGTGTATAAATAAAATTCTACAATGGGCTAAACTCGTTTATGCACAAATTTCATCTGTAGATAAAAAATAATCAATGTGCGAAATTCGTCGACTTGCAAAATTTGGCAATGAGTAAAATTTGAGATCTATAAATAGCCAATATGGACAAAATTTTGACTATAGACGAAATTCGGCTATGAGTAGAACTCGGTTATGGGTAACGTCCGTCTATAGACAAAATTCAATTATTGGACAAAATCCATCTTGGACAACATTCGATTATGAATAAAAAATCGACAATAAATAAAAATTCGTCTATTGAAAAATTTATACTTTGGAGAAAATCTGTCCTAATTTCAAAGTTGTATGCTTCGGAGAGGACTAACTAGTTGCAATTGAACAGTAAAATCGTGATTTTACATTAGTACGTGAGTAAGTAAATTTCGTCTATACGCAAAATCCACCTATGGACAAAATTCATTGTGGACGAAATTCAATTATGAATAAAATTTGCCTTTAGAAAAAATTTTGTTTTAAACAAAATCTGTCATAATTTTAAAATAGCATATTTCGGTGAGGACTAAATAGTGGCACTGAAATATTAAAATTTTGATTTTACATTAACCTTTTCATGCCCGATATTGCTTATATGCAACATTCACTTTGATGTGGCATACATTAGGTGTTCAACAAATTTTGCTAGTAGTAATACGAGGGTTACTACTTAAGTTTTGAGATTGAATGAGCTAAAACAAATATTTATCCAAGCCATTTTGGCTTTTTGGTTTTTCAATTCGATGATTTGAGTGCTCAAAAAGGCTCTCGTTTGAGTCGATGTGTGAGAGCTCGCATTGTCGTGGTGGAGAATGATTCGTCTTTGGCGGCTGATTTTCCTTATTTCTCCGAACACTTCTGGCAAACAAAATGGTGGCATATTATTCAGAATTGATTATTCTACGTTGCTCTAATGACACGGTGGTCACATAACCAGTTTTTCCGAAAAAAACAGGCGGCCATTTGCTTCGAAGTACTTCGTGCGCGAACAGCTTTTGTTGCATTTGGTTCTCTTTGGAAGACCCATACAGTCGATTGCTGTTTAGTTTCGGGCTCATATGCATATATCCATGATTCGTCACCCGTTCCGATCTTATAGACGTCTGTTAAAGCACCGCGATTGTAATTTTCAACATTTCTTTGCACCAATCAACACGAACCTTTTTTTGGGCGATTGTCAAATTATGCGGTATCCAACGCGAACAAATCTTTTTGGCGGCCAAATGGTCATGCAATATTGAATGTATGTTAGTGGAACTAATGCCCAAGCATGCCTCAATCTAAGTCATTTGCCGCTCGCGCACAGCATCGATGTTTTCTGGCACAACAACCGATTTTGGATGACCTTCACGAAATTCGTCCTGGAGCCAACTTCGACCACGATTAAATTCAGAAAACCAGCGAAACACTGTAGCTCGAGATGGTTCTTCATCACCAAAAATAGAAGAGAGTTCATCGTCCGACTGTTGTTGAGTTAATCCACGTCGAAAATCATAAAAAATCATCGCACGAAAATATTCACGATTTAAATCAATTTTTTGGTCGATATGAATTTTTCAAGTCACTGTAAACAACTAAAATAGCACTCGTATGACAAAACGTTCTGAGTACGTTTACCATTAAAAACGTCAAAATTTACGACATATCTGTACTGGTGCTGCCATATCTAAAAACTTAAGTAGCGAAGAATAACTTAATTCTTCACATTTTCAGGTTGCCGAATATTTGAATTTTTGTGCTTATGACTTTTTTTTAAATTTTTTGTCTTTGAAGTCAAGTTAAAAACCTAAGTGCAAAAATTATCCGTAAATTTTTATATGTTTATAAAACACAAGAGAATATGAAAATATAAAAATAGGTGAAAAAGGGTTATCCATTGGTTTTTTAACCTTTAATAAAGGACAAAAAAATCAATATATAGCGATGAAATTTGGTGTGATAGTTGTGGAAGTCCTAAGTGACCATAATTTCAGTACAAAAAGTTTCTGTCAAGCCCCATTAAAATTCAGACATGAAAGGGTTAATGTATTACTTGATACCTTAGTCTGAATTAAGTGAATACTTTTATTTTTAATCGACTACAATTGAAAATACCACAAACTCGTGATTAGACGCTCCTTGTATATCAAAATAGCATTTAGCTTTTAAAAACCATTGATTAACCAATAACCAGAACAAAACCAAAACCATTAGTTATAGATTCGTCTTTATTGATGACACCCAATATAGAACTTCTTATAGCTAAGCAGTAAATTGGCCATAATCGATGAGCACATAATACATGATGATAATGATACATTAATCAAAAAACAACAAGAAGGAAGTGGAGAGTGGATAAAGTTCTGTGTAGACCCTCAAAACGATTTTGTGGTATAATTTGTGTAGTAGGGCAGAAATTTAAATGCTGTTGATCAGCTATTATAAAACGCTGTGTAATAATCTAGAAACAGACTAAACTATCGCATCTTCAAACCTTACAGAAAACAGATGCTTAAGATCTCTATCACTGCGTGTTATTCAACAAAATATCAATCGCTCTTTGAACCAACCACAATTCATTTACTTCGCTTCGCCTGACATGCTGACATTAATCGCTTAATGTTTCCTCTTTGCTTATTTGTATTAAATATGAAGATACCCATTAAAGTTTGAATTACCTTTTTATACAATTGTTCCACTAAATTATATTTAACAACAGCAAAAAAGTACAATCAGGAATGGCATCATTAACTCAAACCAAACCAAAAAAAAAGAAGAAAATTACAATAATACGCAAACTAAACAAGAAAGAGCCTATGCGAATAGGCAGCTAACTGCTGCTGCTGCTTTTGCTTATCTTATTTTGTACTGGTGAAAGATGACAACCAACAACAATAAGAAACAACAAAAACGGCTGTTGAAATTCCCTAAAGTGAATTCTAACACAATGGAAACTCTCACCAACCACTAGCACACACACACACATACACACACAGACACACACAATGAAAGATGTACTAGTTCGTTTAAGGCATCAGCATTTCTTACTCGTTCTTCTTCATTTTCTTCGAAGAGCAACGATGGAACAATGAGAAAGCGACACCTGTCAGGTGTCTTATGCTTTATGCTTGTTGGCATTTTATGTGTGTGTGTGTTAGTGTATATCTGGCTGTGTATATGTGTTTGCATGTATCTGACATGCAACTAGGGAATTTTATGCTTTAACCTATCAGTGCCATTGACTAATGAATGCTGTTCTCACTCTCCCTGTCTCTCTGTGTACAACAACAAGTAACGGCGAAAACGGAAACGGAAACGGTAAGTATTTGTAATGATTTTGTGTTTGAAGATTTACATTGGGATTATGGTAAAACAGCAAAAGAAGAGGTAGAGTTATATAGGCGTAGCGAAAATAGCTAAACAATAACAACAGCTGCTATTTTTTGTAATATTGTAATGCCAATCGTTATTGTTGCTTGTTGTTGCTGTTGTTGTTGCTGATGATGTGACTGTTCCTGTTGTTGTTATTGAAAGTGATTTATTGTCACTTGTATTTGTGTTTTTCGATATTGCTTTGCATAAAGAACAACAACAAATTTCTAATAAACTCGTTGAACTTTTTTACTGATGTGGAAGCAGAATATTTCGTACTATACTTAGCATACTTAAGGGCGTATTTCAAAAATCGTTTTTGTCATTTGCGTGTGTACTTTTGCACTGAAATGTTTTTTTGTTTTTTGACTTTCTTCTTCATGTACGCACTCTTTGTCAATATTTTATGCTTTGAAATTTTTCTTATCGCTATCTCTCACTCACATAAATACCCAAAAAAAAAAAACACAAAATCTTTCAATATGTTTAAGTATGTTGGTGCGCCTTATGTTATGCAAAAGTATTGTGTGCAACAGCAAAAAATTTCTTAATATAACTTTTTATTTGAAAAACTTTGCTTAGAAAAATTTACAAAAAAAAAAAAGAAAGAAAACATTTTAACTCTTTTGTATGAAATTTTTTTTGCTATTTTTATTTAATTTTTTTTTTTTTTTTTTTTGTAAAAATTTTATAACCACATTTGTTTGCTTGTATGCACGTATGTATGTATATGTGTTGCTGACGACAACAATAAAATCGTAAATATTTTGTCAACGATATTTTGCTATTGTTTGAGTTATTTTTATGGGCGTAATCAGTGAAAATGTTTTAGAAGCTGAATTTGTTTTTTTATTATTTTTTTTTTCTCAGAAATTGAAAATATTTTCTACACAACAAGAAACATTTTTAATAGAACGTTGTTACCATAAAATTAAAAAAAAGAACATTTGGTATTCTGGTAACAGCAAATTTCAATGAACGAAATAATATAAATGTTTATTCAGTGATGGGTCCAGAGAGGCTAATGATTCAAGTTCTTTAGATTAGTTGTGATGGAAACTATTGAGTGATTTCAATTATTGAAAGACTGAATGAATGATTTTAACGATCGAGTATTTTGCTTATAGAAAAATATCGTTGGCATCAGTGGCGGGTCCAGGGAGGAAGGCGGGGTGGCCTGTGGGGGCCGAGGCCTCCCCTTCAGAATCCAACAATCTTAATTTACCGAATATATACGAAGAGCAGTATATTTGTAGTGAACAGTGCTTTTTGAGAAGGCTCAAAAATATTTCGATTTTTACAAAAACCCATCAGCAGTAAAAAGCATTTATTTTCAACAAACGCAGAACTTCAGGATTATATTATATAATAATTTAATATAAATATTAAAATGGGATCGACCATGCTGAATATGCCAATAGGATGCACGTTACAGTGAAACAGGTTATTAAATACACTTTGACTATAATAAAGCTACAATTTCTGCGCCCAATTTATAGATGTCTTACTTTTAGAAACCTTGGTCTAGTTTTTGGATTGAATTATGTAGTTACTGAATTTTAGTCTGATTTTCGGTTAAACTTTTCCGGTTTTGTCCGTTTTTTATCTGAATTCTAGTTTTATTGTATGTCAGAATTTTGTTTTGATTTTAGGTCTGAATTTTAATCTGAACTTGGTTTGAGTTTTAATCCATGTTTGGTGTAAATATTTATTGGTTTTGGTCTATATGTGAAATCCTTCAAGTCTGAGTTTTGGTGTAACTCTTAGTCTAAATTATGGTCCAAATTTTGCGCAGACCAGCGTTTACTCTGCGTTTGATCTGTTTTCTGGTCTTAATTTTAGATTGCTTTTAATTTGTATTTGGCCTCCTTTTAGCCTCAGTTTTAATCTAAATTGAGTTGTGGTCGAAATTTTGGTCTGAATTGGTTTGATTTTGATACGAATTTTGATCTGAAAATGATCTGAATTTCGTTTTAAATTTTGTTTTTTTTTTTTGGTCTGGATATTGTTTTTTTTTTTAATCAAGGTCTAAATTTAGACTCATTTTGATCTAGATTTTGGACCTGAATTTGGCCTTTTTCCTGCTTTGAACTACGATCTGAATGCAAAAAGTGTTTCAATTTTAGTTTGAAATTTAGTCAAAATTTCCGCCTTAATTTCTATTCGATTTTAGTTTGAACTTCGGTTTCAGTTTTGTTCGAGTAATCTTTTAATTTTTGGTTTACATTGTTTGGTCTAAGTCTGGGTTTTGGTCAATATTGAGCCTGATATTTATTCTTTAATTTAGTACAAACAGCCCTCCTCAAACCCACATCTTGGCTTAAATTTTGCTCTGCATTCGGGCCTGAACTTTAACTTGAATATTAGTTTAAAACTCTTCAGCATTTGAGTTTGAAATTCGTTCTGAATTACTAATTAATTTTTAGTCTGAACTGTCTTAAATTTTAAATTTATATCTGTGTTTTATTTGGAATTTCGGTTGTTTGAGTTTTTGTCTGATTTTTGGCCCAAATTTGTTAGAATTTTTGTCTGAATTGAAATAAAATTTTGGACTAATTTTCGGTTTAACTTTTAGTCTGAGATTTGGACTGATTTTTGGTTTAGCTTTTAATCCGAGATTTGGTCTGATTATTTGGTAGTATTTCGGTCCGATTATTGTCTGAATGTAGTTTGATTTTTGGTCTGAGTTTGGTTTGCGATTCGGTCTGAGGTTTGATCTGAGTTTATGTTTGACTTTTGGTCTAAGTTTGGGTCAAAATTTTGTTCTGATTTTTAGTTTAAATTTGGCTTGAGCTTTAGACCAATTTTTGATTTTATTTTTGATCAGAGATTTGGCCAGAATCTAGTCTAATTTTCAGTATAAATATTCTCTAGAATTTGGTCAGAATTTTGGTCCGGCTTTTCGTCTGAGTTTGTGTCTGCGTTTTTTTTATTTTTCTGCCTGAATTAAGTCTGATTTTTGGTTCGAATTTTTCTATTTTAGTCTGAAAACTTTTGTCTGAATATTGGTTTAAAATCGATTAGCATTTGGGTCTAACATTCGGTCTGAATTTCTAATTAATTTTTAATCTGAATTGGCTACAATTTTAATCCGAAATTGGACCGAATTTCGGTCTAAGTTTTGTTCGAAATTTTGGATTGACTTTAAGTCTGATTTTTCATCCAAATTTTTTTATAATTTTTAGTAGAAATTTTATTTGAATATTGGTCTGAGGACTGATTTTTAATCTGAATTTCTGAGTACTTTTTTATATGAACTTGGTCCGAATTTCATATGTTTTTCATTTCGAGTTTCAGTTAAAATTCTCTTCTGATTTCTGCCTTGATTTTTAAAGTGAATTTTGGTCGGAATTTGTATGTGTCCCAATTAAATAATATTTTTAAACTTTTTTCTTTATTCACTAATTATTTCGGTACTTTGTTTTTTTTTTTTTTTTTTGGAAAAATTCAAAAAGCCTTTGAGCTACTATAATGTTCATATGTTGTTATTGGTCAATGGTCACGTTTAATATGTTAATTAGTCAATTGCAAGATTAAATCAAAACCCCTTTCAAAAAAAACCTAATTCCAGAAAATAAATAAATTATTATTTCGCAGTTCTACGAAAATAATTTTATTAGCCATAACCACAACAACAAAACGCAGCGCATACAATGCATAACAACAAAAAAAGTCAACCATTTCCATATTTATTTAATATGAGAAATGTTAATTATACAATATAACAATTGAAAAAAGACGGTGGTTCAATATTTTTCATGCAAACTAATATGCACGCGCATGTATGTATTTGTGTGTATGCCAGTGTATTTGTGTTGGCTCTGTGCCACAGTAATGCGTGAATATATTGCTGCCCACAATTGAAATTGGTTGGTGAAATGTTGCTGTAGCAACATACATAATGTGCACAGGCCAAAAAAAAAGCACCAGTAGCATCAACAATAACAATTATTATTGTTATCATGTGGCAATATTGTGGTGATCTTTTTGCTCTTTGCTTACTGCTCATATTTTGTTCAATTCCATTCAAATTGTTCACTATGATTTTTGTATTTTTGTTTTCAGAAACTACAAACATTTTTTTTTAAACATTCACATATTTTCCAACATATAAATATATGTACAGTGAATTTGTGTATTTGCTTATGTGGCAGCAATTACTTTAGCCATTTTTGCGTGTTGAAAATTCATCCAATTAAAATTATTGAAATTGTCATAAATTCATTATTTTTATGTTTTATTATTCCGTCTAGTTATTGACTGAAGTTTTCTTTTGCTGCAGGTTTTTTTTCTTTTTGGTATAACTTGTATGGTTATTGGAGTCATAATACATGAAGTTTGACTTCGGGTTTTGAAGAACCCATGTCAAAAATATATGTCGCACAGTGCTGCCATAACATAATAAACCAGTTTATTTGGTTAGTCTAGTAGTTATAACTAAATATTTATTATTGTTGTTAAAGTAATGACTGAAGTCTAATATCACAAGAAACTGCGACCGCAAAGTTATTTTTGTCCAGCCCACAGTTTATAACAAAAAAAGCTCTACTGACCCAACGAAAGCTAGAACCTTTTTTCTTGAAGAGAATTTTACTTCATTAGCCGGAAAATGTCTTTCCGCAATCTCTTTTTCTAAGCCGAGACAGGGCTGGACATTCATACATAATGTAAAATTTAGCCAGTTTAAAATCCAATTTGGTATAAGAGACGGACTGTTTATGGATGAGAAAGACGGTAAGCGCTTTCGCTTGTCTAAGACCTGCAATTAAACTCCAATACTCAAGCCATTCGCTCATAGTCCATTATGTAAAGATAGATTTCAAAAAGACCCAGCCGAGTTCGCTGAAAATTTTGAGCCTAATCTATATAGTCGATCGATCTTTTTTCACCATTTTACCGACAACCTCATTATTATGAATATCACAGCGACCAGGTGCCCCAAAAAGCGTAACTTTGTTATGCATAGATAAGCGCTGGAGACTCTCACTCCAGTTTCGTAGAAAAACACCATGAAGAAAGTTCCTTTTACATCCTTGCCCAAACACTTGTCCAAATGAGATTCTAATGTTGGGTCCAACAACGCCGGTATTCCAGCCGCAATTCATCTTCGAGCCGTCTGTATATCAATTAAGAGTCAAAGGACTGGAGTTAGAGTATTGATTAGACCGATTGAACCTGAAAGAAGCGTAAATCTCTCATCATATAATCCCATACAGAGCGGATAAGAGTTTTAGAAATTTCGCCAAGAATTCTCAGACAACCAGGCTGCAAGTTTCGTCAAGCTTGCTAAAAGTTTAGTTAACCTGATGAAATTGGCAGCCACAGGGCAGTGATTGTAGCGGTTTTGTTAATGAAAATGTGTAACCGTGCAAGATCAATCGACACTCCAATGCCAGGAGTTGGCCAGGGTAGTGCACAAGACTTTCATCCGAGAGGTTCTGATTCGATTGCCGTCTCAATCTGGTGGTTAATTCTCATAACCTTCTTATATTCACGACCGACAATTATAAGAAATTGCACAAGTCTCTTGGTTGCCAATGACGAATCACCAAGCTGATAAAAAAAATTGGCACTTCGCCGTTCGGAATCGGCGTTAAACAGTAGGTCCAACTATGTGGTAACACAATGGGTAAAATCCCACGTCTTACTCACAGGCCTAGAAATACCTAGTGGCTCTCGTGTGGACACTGTTTAAGTGAATATTCCAATTCAGATTTTTGTCAAGCGTTATGCCCAAGTATTTGACTTTGAAGTCAAATACATGACTTAAATTGAAGGTGGATCTAGGTCCAATTTGCATTTTTTAATGAAGGAAGTTAGGAAAGTCATCATCATCATTAAGTCCTAAGCTTCCTAAAGAGATAAAGGACGACAGCTACTCTAGATTTCCATCTGGCGTGGCTTGCATCAATAGTTGCCAGCTCTGACCAGCTATGTCCAAGCGATGCCATTTTGGATTCTACGGATCTCTTCAACGTCGTTCTCGGTCTGTCCAATCTCCTCGTGGATGCGGCTGACGAATTCCAAGTAAGTACCTGGCGAGGTTGGTGTTTAGCATACTAAGCGTGTGGTGAATCTGTCATTGCCATTTCCGTCACTCTAATATAGAACCTATGTCAGTGTGGCCAGTCGCTCGATACAACTGCTCGTTTGAAATGATATTGGGCCAGTGAATTCGGAGTATATTTCATAGGCATCAGTTGAGGAAAGTTTGTAGCATTCGAGTGGTAGCAGTGGTCACCTTCCATCTCGTACGTTCGTAGAGGGGCACTGACTTGACGTTTGAGTCGAATAGCTTCAATTTGGTTTTCATGCTAATTAAGTTACTGCGCCAGATCCAGGACAACATTCCGAAGGCGGCTTTGTCTTTGTTTATTCTGGTTTTGGGGTCAAGTTCGGATCCTCCGTTAGCAGTAATAATAGAACCGAGATGCCCACAAGTTCGATTTAATATACTACCGCTTTGACTCTTGGAGGATTGTTTTCGCCTAAGCTCAGAATTTTTTTTTCTTCGCAGTCATTCTCAAGGGGTGTGCTTCGCACTGCAATGCTCCGATCATTTGAGCCAGGCCCTTAAAACAGAGCGAAAGGAAGCACACGTCATCAGCATTGTCGAAATGTTTAAGAAAACCATCGGTTCTTCACCTGAACCTTCAATTATCATCCTCCGGCAACGCAGATTAGAGAATATCGGATACACAAATGAGGGAAAGTATGAGCGACTCAATACAGCCTTGATGCACATCGCTAAAGATACTGAACGCTTTAATAAGTTTGCAAAACACGACAACGAGCAGATTCATATCTTCCCTTAATCACTGAGACTATCTTCTCAAAACTCCACGATTAGGAGGCATATACCATATATGTTCACGGTTCACACAATCGAAATCGATGAAAATAATATGAAGTGGAGATAGAAATTCGACGCATTGCTCGATTGTGATGCGCAAGCTGTTAATGTGATCAATTCAGGAGAAACCTGTGCGAAAGCCTTCCTGCTCTTCATCGATTGCAGATTCGAGGTGTGTATTGATGCGTTCGAGGACTATCTTCGCTATGATTTTGAAGAGTTTTGGTAGTATTCAGATAGCTCTCCAGTTTCCACACACTCCTTAAAATCGCCCTTCTTTGGGAGTTTGATGATGCTTCTGTAGTTCCATTCGGTCGGGAATTCTTCAGTTTCCCAAAAAATGTTAATAGGTGAAAGAACCATATCGGCTGAAATGTCAGGGACCACTTTTTAGAATTCTGCCTACATATCATCAAAACCTTATTTTTAGGGAGTGCTTTTATTGCAGCAATCATTTCTAAGCTAGTGGGAAGGTCGGATCGTATTCGGTGACTTCCGCAAACGGGCATATTCTTAGGCACAACGAAGGCATCAGAAAGTATGGAGTTATTTAATACCACTGGAAAATGCTCTCTCTTTATCGTTTAAGTTAATCGTCAACCAACTGCAGCAAGATTCCATCTAGAGCTCACCCTGGGTTACTGTTGGCGAGTTTTGTTTTTGTGAAATTTTTTGACGGTACCGGTATCTTCCATTTAAGCTGGTGGCTGTTTCCGTCACTGCTGCCAAGTTGTTGATGTAGAGTAGATGCCAGACACCTCTCCACCACTGAGACAAATAGGGGCGAAAAAAAGTAAGGAGGTTAGACGGTGTTATAAGGATTGATCGAACAGCTGTCTGTGATGCATAAATCTAAAACTAGATGGAGAGCCAAAGTCACTACTACCGTAATAATTGAACCGTACTTCCCACAGGCTATTGGAAGTTCGATTGTCAAGGACCACAGTAGAGGCATTAAAACGACGACAGCCTTTTAGGGCTGTAATGAATACAGTGGCTTTGTCAAGTGAGCATGTGATTAAAGGCTCCTTTAGCATGGTGTCCAATAGTTTGAGAGTCAATAGCCTTTAACATTGAACCGAATCCAGTATTATGAAATGAAAAGGATCCTCAATGTCAAGTAGGTTCGGTTAGGTTGTTGGGGCTGTTCAAAAATGAACACACTGAGACCTACTGGTCCATTGTCAAACCCGCTTAGTCAAGCCCTTTTGTGCTTTTGTGTAAGTAGTGTAGTGTGTCCCCGATTTCAGAGGATGCAAGTCTAGTGAGTTTTACATAGAAAGGTTCATCCAGAGTTATTTGTCTTCGCGCTGCTAGAGCAGGGCAGTTACATAGAAGGTGGAAGATTGTTTCGTCTTCCTCTTCATTTCTACAGCTTCTGCAGTAGTCATTATAGAGTAGGACTAGTCTAAGAGCACGATTGCTAATCAGGCAGTGCCCAGTGACAATAGAGATTACCCTGCTTATGTGGACTCGGTTCAAGTTTATGAGTGCTTTGGTTTCTGATTTGGCGTAGGCCATAACTGAAGCGCAATTGCTCTATATGCGTGCAATTCAGCTATAGGCAAGAAATGTGGATTGCAACCCAAGGTGGTAAAGAGGTTATATACCAGTGTTATACGCCTTATTCTGTTTAATGGCGTAGTATTCTGGTGGTCAACTCTTTCAAAGAGCACCCATCATAAACAATTAGATAAACTACAGCGGCTGGCTTCAGTGTTAATTACAGGAGCCCTGAGAACAACACCGTCAAAGGCGCTGTACACTATCCTGGATCAGCTTCCAATAGCTCTGCGTCAATTTCGGCGATGAGACTGAACGCTATATGCAAGTGATTCCTTATCAATTTTGGTCACGAACAAATTCTAGGTGAAATCAATTATCTTCAATCACTATCCTTTGCTAGCAGCTTTAGCATACTCATTCCAACTCGTCAAGAGTGGAGTGCGGGTAATGTGATATGCCCTGGTGTCATTCAAGTTCATATATAATGATTGCTCCAAATTGTATGCTAAGGTTGGGGGTGGAGTTTACTCTGAGCGTCTGAATAGCTCAAAGCAATTTCGTTTTTCTGTTCACTGCAGCGTCTTCCAAGATAACCTGATAAGATGTAATGCGATACCCTGTAATGATATCTTCATTTTCACTAATAGTCAGGCGGCGATAAAATCACTCCAATGGCCCGCTAACAACTCCTTAGTTGCCCGTCAATGCAGATCGTCTCTTAATGAAATAGCCACGGAATTCAACTTGCACATGATATGAGGAGGAGAATTGTAAGGCTGCGAATAATAGACAATAAATCTATTAAACCATTAAAATTCATATTAAGTACACATAATTGAACCTACTATTTTGCATCAATAAACAAAATCATAAATTACGCTGCTGATTTTAAAGCGCGAGTTTGTATATTCTGTCAATTGGAACTTCAAATGAAGATTCTGTTGAAGATCTGTTTAAATCTTAACGAGGCGTAACAAAACATTTTCCGTAAAAAAAACGCACCGCAGCAATCACACTCTTGACTAACCCCAAAAGTATGCTAAGCATTAAGTTTTAGAAGTATACATGTACATGTGATTGTATTTGTATGTGGCTGGCACTCGCATATACCAAAACATCAATTTTTCATTTCTTTTGTGTTTAATAAATCAAATAATTTCATTCTTTACACTTCATTCCAAGGCTACTCTCTATCTCTTTCACATTCTAAGCGTTGTTGTTGTCTTCTTATTTGACGAAGCAAAATTTCGTTGCGCTTTACGTTTCTTTCAACATTTTTTTTGGCAAACGGAAATATGCTGCTACTGAATACAGTTATGCTTTTGTGTATTTTACCTTTTGAAAATTATTTGCGTTCACAGAAGAAGAATTTGTCTAACTTGTCTTTGTTTGTCTGTCTGCTGTGTGTGTGTAAGTATGTGTATATTTGTACTACTGCCATTTTCCTTATGCTTCTATACTTTTGCTTACTTTTCGAAAACTTTAATAAAAGCAATAAACAAATAAAGCTTAATGTCGCGCGCATATTTACGCACACATTTTCAAAAATATTCACACATACATATGTATGTAAGTACATAGGCTCTTTCTAGCTTTGAACAAACTCTCAGCGCAGACATGCCGCCGCCGTTACTAAAATTTATGGCCAGGAGAAACATGATAAATGGCTTGCAATTGAAAAGGCGGTAAATTTGAATTACGCGAATTACTCAAATGTACGAGAAACGATGGGCAGCAAAGCGTTAGTGAGGTAGAAGTAAGAGAGACAGAGAGAGAAAGAGAGGGGAGAAAGTACATAGAGCATAGACAAATTGACGTTAAATTGTTTGTATTTGAATTGAAATTAAATTGGTTAGATTTTCAATTGCCGCCAAAAAAAGCGGAAAAGTATTTTGTAAAAAAAAGAACTGCAAAAATTTTTAAGCTTCAATTTGATTTTTCTATTATAAAGTTAATGGTAGAATTGGCAACCACAAAACCGAGAACAAATTTAGTTGATGTAGATATTATAATGATCCTTGAGACTGAGTGCTTTGATTTAGTCCAGCACACCCTCAACTCCAGTTTATGTCAATTCAAAGTAATAACAGCTGGAGCAGTAAGGTGTTCACCGCAAGCGGGACTAGAGATGATGCACAACTGAAAAAAGGAGTGGTTAGACTGGGGAAGTAATTTACCATACCAAAAAAAACAACTGTGGCATACGGAAATCTGGAAAACTTTGGAAAATATGAGGAGAATCTTCAACTCAGTAAGTTTCACGACAAATTTCCATTACGATGGCAACATCTCTTTTTTTCCCCCCCGAGAGAGATACTTGGAGAGCCAATAAAATGATTGTGAAATCTTCACCATTCCGAAATGGAAGTAAGTACAGAGGTGCTGGCCTCTACACGGGAACACTTAACAATCGAGACTCTTTTATATCAGCTAGAGCTTGCAGTGCCTTTCAATCAGAATTTCTAGCAATTGAAAAAGCTGTCAAAGCTATACCGGATTACGATTCTTAGAGAGCCAGGTAGCTAATTTAGGAAATCAAAGTCGGTATTAATATCTAATAATAAATAACAATTAATTTCAGAAAGCTTTAAAGGCACCATGACCCCACAGGATCAGACTATGCCAGATTCCCGGATACACCAATATCACAGTACAGTAATCGAATTCAGCCGACAGATGTTAGAAATGCATCACCTCCTGCTGATCGGGCAATAATACAAGATACATTAGGGTGGCTCTTATTTTTCAAGTTTGATTTCAACCAATAGAAACGAAAATAGAATTTTCACTAACTACGGACCGGATTTTTAGAAGATTTTTATGTTCTGTGGGCTCATTGAAAAATTTTTTTTTTATGTATTTCTTAATTTTGGGCTTTTTAGCCTGTTTACCACATGCCAGCATCATTTTGATAAGTCACCACAAAGTTACCATTTGCATTCGAAAAATCGTTCACTTTTTTTGTGATTCTGACAGAAAAAAGGACGTTCCTTTTAATGAACAAACCCCCACAAATTTGGAATTAGGGGAGCTTGAAACCGTGGCTGATTGATTGACTTAGAAAGGTTCTGGCGTACTTCGATCTTAAGAGATCTATTGCACCCTCGATAGTAGCCTGTTTAAAGGCGGTCAGACAAACCAATCTTGCTGAGAAATCTCAGTAACTGATGTGGCTTTAAAGCTATAATATCCCCACTTCTTGAGTGGTAGTACCTCAAGTATCTCTTCCTCCTGCGAGTGAGCGCCTCGCAGTACGTTAGGATGTGCTCGGATGTTTCCTTGTCATCTCTACATAATCTACAAGTACTGTCTCGACTTAAACCTATGTTTTTCATATACTCCCTCACTTTATTATGCCGTAAAAAGAAGCCCATTATTCCCAATTAGTAGATTTGAGTGTCTTAGCTTAGGAATGAGTGCCCAGTAGATTTGGTGTTTTGTTCCTCTTCTTTTAACGCGCCTTTTAAGATTTGAATTCCTATACTTAACAAGGGTTCTGGAGCAATGTTATGTATTGGCCGCTACTTGCCTTGCTAGGTTGTCGGCTATGTTATTTGTCCTGTCTAGTGTGTTCAAGAGCTCTAGACATTCCCATACTAGTTTTGCGGAAATCTCAAAGGAGTCCAGTGATAGCGGCTTGACTATCTGAATATATTACAAAGTCTTCCTTCTTACACTCACGTTCAAGGTTGAACTGTGCACAGAGCCGTTGCCAAGAATCTCCTCTTGGAAGATACTTGCAGTTCTTCCCATTGGCTCCGAGTGCTCGGGTTTTGGATCACATACCCCCGCACCCGTTTCTTCGTTCGTTCTGATCCGTCGGTGTACCATCTTTGTGTATGTTCTTTGTAAGAGGTATGGAAAGTCTGGATCCTCCATTCTTACTTGTTACTTAGTATAACTTTGAAGTATTTTTCGAACTTGTATCTCTTGTTTATATCATTTCCAGGCAGAGTGTGTAGGGAAAGGTCAGCAGAGATACTTTCGAGGTTTCTACTGCTGAGGACTTTCCCTCTGCCAGCTCCTTCTCTTGGCAGCCGTCTCTATTACTAGAGTGAGGTCGAGTTTTGCCTCCATGGGAGCCGTGGGACATGTTTTCATAGCTCCTGTGATGCAAACACAGGGCAGTCATTGAACTTTGCTTAGGGTTTTACTCATTGTGACTAGTTCAACTCTTTGCGACCAGGCTACCGCACCATAGGTGAGTATTGGCCTTACTACCATGGTATACATCCACTTTAAGATGTACGGAGTACAACCCCAGGTTTTTCTCGCTATTTTTCGCATTTCATAAGTGATTTAGTCAAAGATTACTGAAGAGGAACCATAGCTGGTTCCGAAACGATCGTCTGATCTGCTAGTTCTATGAAATTTTTGATATTCTTCTGGCATCATTGTTCATTCAAAGCCTAATAAGTCTAATAATGATTTAATCGCTTTCTTAATTGTATTGGCTGCATGTTCTTTCCAGAGAAATTTTGAGTCTAGTGTTACTCCTAGACATTTGACTTCCTGTGTAACATTAATTACCGTCTTGTTTAGCTTTATAGGCTTCTTGAGCCGAAGTTTCCTTTTCCTAGTGAATGGCACTAGGGTAGACTTGGATGGATTTATGTTTAAATCCACTAATTTGCACCACCTACCTCTGAGTAAGGTTAAGCCCCCTTTGTACTATGTCACAAAGTGTATCCTCATATTTTCCTTTTACCATAATGCAATGACATCGGCCTAACCTTGACAGTTTGCCATTGCCTGCTAACAAAGTAAGGAGTTCATCAACTACTAGGCTCCACAAAAGGGGTGAATTTTAAATTTCATTATTTTCACCCTATAAACCTTTCATAATAACAATTAGTATTATTTTCTAGAAGAAAATCCACGAAATCAAACAAATTTTATGTGAATGTCAGAATTGGTTTTCTCGGTTTCAGTTAGTCCTTAGACTAACTGAACTATGATTTCAAAATTTCAATTGAAATTTGAGAGGCCTCAAGTCGATATTTTTTTCATACTCCCTTCGGCAAAGTTGATCAGCAACAAATATATCTGTGGCAATAAGGAATAACAGCTTAACTAAAAAGTCGAATAAAAACCTGCTGCGTATTTTATATTATAAACCCCAAAATGTTGAAAGTTTTTGAAAAATTTTTGCAATTTAGCAGTCTCCATAGTTTTTTATTAATTAAACTCCATTAATTATTTAAGAACTTTCAATATTTTGGGTTTTTTAATGAAAAATACGCAACAGGTTTTTAGTGGACTTTTGAGTTTAGCTGTTATTCCTTATTGCCACAGATATTATCTTTCTGGAGTGTAGCCGATGTCTCCAAAATTTTTGCTCGAACAATTCGATCAATGGGCTGGACTCTAAACCAAGGTATTTAGTCTCAAAGACCAATATACTATACTCGAGATAGAGAAAATATAAGAGAAAATATAGAAAAATGTGGAAAAATATGGTATGATAGGGGATATCGATCATCTCTAATATATTTATATTTATTTATGTGGAAGCTATAAAGTACATATAACAAAAACCTTCTGCACTTCGGGTCGTATGAGTGATATTAAATTGTATATACTCACAATAAGCAAAATATTCAACACAGTTTTGTCAATTTAATTTCCTTTTCAATGTTGTTTGCAAAAATATTTTCGTAAAGCAATTTGCAAAAACACACATACACAAACAAATCACATTCATATACATAAATATTTATATAGTTACTTAAGTACTTGCGTTAGCTTCTTTAGCAGTTATGGTGCTGGCTGCACTTGAGAGCGTAAGTTTTCTTCTTCTTACTTATGTATATTAGGCGTCTTTTGTTGCACCTTCATGCAAATACAATAATAAAAACATAAAGATATACATGCGTATATATACAATTTACAAAAACTTTATATGAAACTTGCCACAACACTGAGAGAAAGCAAGAAGAATGAAACGAGGCAGGCAGTAGATTCAGAAGAAAGCAAAACTTTACTATTATGTATTATTGTATTTTACATATGTAAGCAACAGAGGCATAGCGTAGAGTTTTCTGTTGCTTTTGTGTCGGATTTCCTTAATTTCCGGTTTGTTGTGAAATCTCGAGTGGCAACTTGTATTCCTCTTGCGTTTGCTTTCGCCCTCGTTTATTTCTTCTTTGCCACAGTCGTCACCACCAAACTGAAAGAAGAAAACCCCGAAATTGCTTGCTACTTATATAGCGTGAAAGTGAAAGCGTTTGTTGTTTTTGTTGGTTGTTGCCACTACTGTGTGATCAAGTTGTTATTGCTGCTATTGTTATCAAGTTGTTTTTGTTATTGCTGCTGTTTCTGCTATTATCGTTTTGGTTTTTTTTTTTTAGTTGCTGTCGTTTTTGCTTAAGTTGTTGCCAGTTTGTTGTGCGTACAATGAAATAACTTAGCTGCTGCTGCTTTCTTGGTTTTTCTTCTTCCTGCTTTAGTTTATATGCATTTTTTTCTTTTTTTGGTGTTTTATTTCTGCATAAAATATTTAAGCTTTCGTTACATTATCATTTTTGCTTTTGCCATAATTCGTTTTCTTGTTCTTTTTTTTTTAATCAATTTGCATAACAATTTTACTTACATTCACTACGATAGTAATTGTTGGGATATGCTGGTGAGACTGTGATCTCTTGTTGATAGAATTTAAATATTTGTGAGCTTTTGTTTTCTAATTCCTTATTACGGATAGAAAGTGATTTGATAACATACCTCAAAAAGTTTCGAGATTTTGTACCCGTCTTTTGGTGGTTTTCTCATTCTCGCTAAGCAATCTTCATGACTTTTTCTTGCTGAATAGGTCATTGGGGTACCTAAACTGGTCTTATTTTAACCCTCCGTTAGGCATATATTCCAATTGTTATAATCGTACATAGTGAGTCTGGCCAGAACCTGTATACATTTTCTTGTACCTATGTGTATTAGGGTGGCTCTTATATGGCACTTTTTTAAATTTTTCGATAATTTTTCCTGGACTATCCCTCAGTTTAGTTGCATTTTATGAAAAAACGGGCTATACGAAATAAAGAAAAGGGTTTCCCCTAGAATTTCAAAATCAAAGATTTCGGAAAAAAAATTCAATCTATTTTTTTTCCAATTCCTCAAAATAATACTTCTTTGTAAGGCTAGATTTGCATATACGAAACAGCAAATGCTGTCAGTAGTATACAGCACTTTCTTTTTTGTTTTTTTGTTTGCTATTTAATTCGAAAATAGGTGAATATTCAAAACTCAAATTTTCTTGGCTATTACTTTTTCCTGCTCAAGAAATAAATGATTTTTTTCTGAGAAAAAAGAATCAAACTTGGAAAATAAGAGCCACTCTACGGACGCAGTGCTATACATGAAAATTTTTTTCCGATTTGTTAGCCTTTGTTGCTCAAACATCATTTTCTTCGGTTTTTTAAACCGAAAATTTAATTTAAATTTTTATGCAAGCAAAACTATAAGAGTTTAAAACATATCCAATTTTCTAATTTTCAAATTTTTTCGCCTTATTTCTGCGTGCTTTTTTATATATTTTTTTCTTAGTTTTTAGGTCCACAAAATCCACTCCCTGGTTATCACGTTTCCAAATTCAAAGGAATTGTTGGAAATACTTTTCTCTTTTTCTCCTGTTTAGAGTTCACTATCCTCTTTCCTCTGTGCTCTCTCATCTGTCCTCAGTTTTTTGTTCTTTGGCCTCTGTTCAAGATACTTCCCTCCCTCTATTTCTTCTGTTCTTTGCCCTCTTTACTATTTCCCCTTTCTCTTTTCTACTTTTTCTTTTCTTCTTTCCCTTTTTTCTCCTTTTTCCTTTCTGCTTTCTCCTTTTTTTTTTTCCTTTCCCCTTTCTCCTTTCTATTTTCTCCTTTCTCCTTTCAGCTTTCTCCTTTTAACTTTCTCCTTTCTATTTTCTCCTTTCTGCTTTCTCCTTTTAACTTTCTCCTTTCCCCTTTCTTTTTTATCCTTTCTCCTTTCTCCTTTCTATTTTCTCCTTTCACCTTTCTGCTTTCTCCTTTTAACTTTCTCCTTTCTCCTTTCTCTTTTCTCCTTTCTCCTTTCTCCTTTCTCCTTTCTCCTTTCTCCTTTCTCCTTTCTCCTTTCTCCTTTCTCCTTTCTCCTTTCTCCTTTCTCCTTTCTCCTTTCTCCTTTCTCCTTTCTCCTTTCTCCTTTCTCCTTTCTCCTTTCTCCTTTCTCCTTTCTCCTTTCTCCTTCTCCTTTCTCCTTTCTCCTTTCTCCTTTCTCCTTTCACCTTTCCCCTTTCCCCTTTCCCCTATCTCTCTCATAAAAGCTTAAAAATCGATAGTTCAGAGAATTCTCTAATAACACATTTTTTATATAATCTAAAATGTCTCTACTGTTACAAAATCAGTCACTAAGACCCGTGGCAATTGTGGCAAACAGCAATGAATAACAAAACCAATAACGCAAATAATATACAAAAAAACAATGTTACAATTTAGCACCAAAAACGCCGAGACATACATAAATACATATACATACAAACATACAGGCACGCATATGTATGTATGATGGAAAAAGAAGATGAAGAAAAAGAATGTTGTGGAAAGGGAAGCTCATAATTAATTCAAATTAATTACAATTTGGTAGGATTACTGAGCAAGAGAAAACGAACACACAGCCAGAGGCACACACAAATACTTCAGCATACATATATTTATTTAAGTATGTATGAATGTAAGAAAAACGTTGGCAAAGTATGAAAAATTAAGCATCACATATGTGTGGCATTAATATATATATATGAATGTATGTGTTTGTGTGCATATATGTATGTGCGTGGAAAATGACGCCGCTCAAGTGTGAGTTGCGTTAATGAACATGTTGAACATATGCTCCTGTGTGTTTCGTTAGTCTTTCTATATTGAATTTGAGTTTTTCTTACATGTGTGTGTGTCACACACATACACTTGGGATAATTAAAAGACAAGCAGAAGTACCTACTTACTTACTTACTTTTTTGCTTTAAATAGTAAGTAGCTAAATTTTAATGCTATGTTAAAATTTTGGAAAATTTAGTAAAAAAAAAAAAATTATATTAAATTAAAATGTTTACCTTCATTTTGTAAATATAAACATACAAAAATCCATACGCACGCATACACAATTAAAACTTCATGCGAAACTCGAAGCTACTAATACATTCATAGCACGCAGATTTGAAAGCACATATATGTATACATATATGTATGTAAATGTGTGTAGACACACACAATTAAACATGAGCTTGACAAACAAATAAAAAATGTACAATACAATAAACTTTAATAGGCTGTGCACATATAGCAAAGGATATGTGTATATATTTTTTCTTAACACATACACACAATGTGAAATACAAATCGTAATATAAACCTACACGCTCGCCATACCCAGTAGAAAAAGTAGAGAGCTATGGTCTGAGAAGCAACAACTTGCGAAGAACTAATGTAGTGCATCTAAACTACCAAGATTACTGCTATAAAGTAATTGGTGGAATTTGAAAAACCTTCCACCACTTGCTGTTTCTTTTTTAACTTCATAATTGAATAAATTTCAATACATTTATTTGTACGTCTTATTGTAGCAGAGGCAAAGTACAAGCCCAATAGGGTCTGTAAAATAAGACTTCAATCCGTAATTATGGTCCTAGTAGTGGATTCTTGAATTATTTTTTGATTTCAAACTTTAGTCTAGTTGATATAAGTAATTACTAGTTCATCTCAAGCTAAAATTCAAACCAAAGTACAAGGCCAGCCTTATTTATATTTTTATTTTCAGTTTTGAATGTAAATCTGTCTAAAATATATTCCATTTATTATCTGAAGTCAAACATGACTGAATTCAGGTCAAAATGTCAAATGATTTTCAAATCTCAATCACCAACTCAGACCGATATGGTTAACTTTTGAATTATTTTTTTAATTTTAATGTTCATTCTTGAGCTCAGAAAGGCAGGCCTGAACTATCTTTTGATTTCATGACTGAAAGATTGTTTGATTTTAAGCCTTAATTCAGACTTAAGAACACAAAGCCTAAACTAAATTTTGATTCCAGTCGCGAGGTAGAGATTCAAACCTAAATTTAAGTATAAGCCAAGCAAAGGAAAAGATTTCGAAAAGATTTGCTTATCCAAATTCAAATTTATCTGAGATATTCTTGAACTAAATTCTGATTTAGTCCTAATTTAAACCTAAAGAAAAAATCTTGAAATGGTTCTTCAGATTGCATTCCCCATCACGATTTCGTAAACAATTTCCGAATACGCTAGTGGATCCAGATGTTCCATGACTCATGACAGGTGATAAAAATGTGCAAGATTTTCATAGGTAAGGAGGTTAGAGAGGTGAGGAGATGGTCAGCCCCAAATTCCTATTAAATAGATAGAAATTCCACCGTCATTCTTTACGGATTTCGGCGTAAAGTCAAGCCTGTGAAAATATTTAATGAGTCCCAAATAAAATATGAAGAAAATGCACCATCGCTAGTAACCGTCTTGAAATGGTTTCAGATATCCCAGAGCGAACATTTTTCTGGGCGGAGGTATCTCGTGAGCGTCGCCCAAAATCTTCGACTGACGACGTGTGTTCACTAGAAGTCTAAAATTGAAGAAGATCCAAGATTGACCCAGGAAATAATTGCTGAGAAACTGGGCTTAAATATCATGATTCTATCGCGAATATTTAGGAATCACGTAGCAAAGAAATCAACACGATGAGTTCTTTTAATTTTAGCCCTTGCTCAAAAAGAGGTGGGTACGAGTTTCGCCCAATTTGTTCTTCAAAAATGCAGAGTTCAATAATTTTCAATAAAATTGAAAAGCTTGGCTTTTCACGAACGACCCAGAAATCAAGCAACTGTGGTATGGAGCATATAACGTGCTAATCCATCCGTTAAGCACCAGCCAAGTTTCAGAAGTCAGCTGCAAAAGTAATGATACAATTTATTGCATCAGAGAAAAAATTGTAGCTGTTATTTCTCTGAAAGCTGGACAGGCGATAACTGCTGAAGGTTATACTAAAATCTACTTACCATAAGTTTTCGAAAACTGGTTGGGAAAACACGATTACGCCTCAGCTCACACTGCTGACAGAACGAACTGCTTCATTGCGCTTTCAGAGATTGAAGAAATTCGTCCTGCACCATGTTTCTTGGACCTAGTGCCGTGAGATTTCTGGTTATTTACAAAAATAAAAATAAGTTTGAGATGAAAGGTTTTCATAAATAATAAGGTATCTCCTAATGCAGGTAATGTCGAAGTTGCGAACCTAAAAACCCCGATTTTGAGGACTGTTTTTTGAAGTGGATCTACCGGCTTCAAAAATGTATAGAAATTAATGACAATAATGTCGAACACTTTAAAAACGATGTGGTATGGAGCATATAACGTGCTAATCCATCCGTTAAGCACCAGCCAAGTTTCAGAAGTCAGCTGCAAAAGTAATGATACAATTTATTTCATCAGAGAAAAAATTGTAGCTGTTATTTCTCTGAAAGCTGGACAGGCGATAACTGCTGAAGGTTATACTAAAATCTACTTACCATAAGTTTTCGAAAACTGGTTGGGAAAACACGATTACGCCTCAGCTCACACTGCTGACAGAACGAACTGCTTCATTGCGCTTTCAGAGATTGAAGAAATTCGTCCTGCACCATGTTTCTTGGACCTAGTGCCGTGAGATTTCTGGTTATTTACAAAAATAAGTTTGAGATGAAAGGTTTTCATAAATAATAAGGTATCTCCTAATGCAGGTAATGTCGAAGTTGCGAACCTAAAAACCCCGATTTTGAGGACTGTTTTTTGAAGTGGATCTACCGGCTTCAAAAATGTATAGAAATTAATGACAATAATATCGAACACTTTAAAAACGATTACGGTTAAACTTATGAGATTCAAAATGTTTTTGGCCTTTTCCTTGTAGCCAGTGTAAGCAGACGCTGCTTTCAATTGAGGTTTCAATGGGTCTCAAAGCGGTCTGATCGGTTTTCTGGTTTCATAACTAAATCACTGTTTAATCTCATAATAAAATTACGATTTAAGTAGGCCAAGCCTTAACTATTTTTTAATCCAGTGATGAATTTGGGTTCCTGGCCTTTTGGTACAAGGAAAAAAAACAGACTCACAGCAGTTTTAAGTTAAATACTTCTTAACTAAATTTTGATTTTAAGTTTCAATTTAAATATAATTAAAAAAACCGAAATTTGTTTTCCAGATTTTAGGCCTTCATTCATAGAATTTTATTTTCTAATATACGTGTAAGGAAACCTTATCTCAAGAGTAAGTAATAGATAGCAGTCTGAACTTCAAATCTTAGACCCCAACTCAGATTTTAGTGAAATATTCTCTTATTCTGATTTCAGATCTAAATTTCGATCTACGTAAATAAAAAAGACTGGAATTAAGCTTTCAGATTTTCAGGTTTTCATTCACGTAAAAAAAATCTTCGGTGAGGAGCAAGACAGGGATTTCTGAATCATATTTTATGAATTTCTGCTATGAATTCAGATTCAAGTATGGAATTGCTGACCTCAAATCTCAGACAAGGAGACCTGAACTGTTTTTATTATTCTAGACCCGATTTAATCCTCATTTACAATCTATGCACAGTTGTTGATTTTTAAAGAAGAGTGTCCCGGGTATGAAGCAGTACCAATGTAATGTAATGCAATGTAATGTAATGTAATGTAATGTAATGTAATGTAATGTAATGTAATGTAATGTAATGTAATGTAATGTAATGTAATGTAATGTAATGTAATGTAATGTAATGTAATGTAATGTAATGTAATGTAATGTAATGTAATGTAATGTAATGTAATGTAATGTAATGTAATGTAATGTAATGTAATGTAATGTAATGTAATGTAATGTAATGTAATGTAATGTAATGTAATGTAATGCAATGTAATGTAATGTAATGCAATGTAATGTAATGTAATGTAATGCAATGTAATGCAATGTAATGCAATGTAATGCAATGTAATGTAATGTAATTTTTTCAGATAAAAATTGCGTATTTATATTACCTTTCTAAACGAATTTGGTTCAGCCAATAACAATCTATGGCTCAAAAGGAAAAACCAATTCATAACCGGGAACACCCCCTTATACCACCTTGAACAAAAAGTTCCCGGAATAACCACCGTGTGGAGCTCCCATCGTTCCGATTTGAGTTCTGTTAAGTTGGTACATCTGCTGTTGATATTCTCTCTAAATCTCAGCGTCATAGCTTGTCATTTGCAAAAGTTACGTAGCCAAGAGTACATCTATCTCTGTGTGTGTTGGCGATTTTTTACAATTTTATCAAATTGTTTTTTATTGTATTAAATTTTGCGTTAAAAACGGATTTAATGGTGCGCGACCGTTGAAAATGTCGGAAAAGTATTTCGGCAACGATTCTCTAAAGAAAACAGTCATTTACCAGTGGTACGAACGGTTCAAAAGTGGTCGTGAGTCAATGAAAGATGATGAACGCAGTGGCAGACCAACGACATCGAAAACCGACGAAAACATTGATAAAGTAAAAGAAATTTGATAAAGTAAAAGAAATTAACCATCAGAGCGTATTATTTGGGCGTTATGAGACGTTTGTGTAAAGCAATTCGCCGAAAGAGACCAGAATTGTGGTCAGAAAACTCGTGGATTTTGCACCAAGATAACGCACCGTCGCACAGTGCCATCATTATTCGTAATTTTTTTACGAAAAATGCAGCAAATACCATCCAACAGCCACTGAATTCACCGGATTCGGCTCTCTGTGACCTCTTTCTGTTCAATCGAGTTAAAAAACCATTACGGGGAACGCGTTTCAGCAGCCGAGAGGAAGAAATGGAAAAATCGCATAAAGCACTGATGGACATACCGAAAACCGAATATAAAAAATGTTTCGAGGATTGTATCAAGCGCTGGCATAAGTCTGTTGCAGTCGTTGGGGATTACTTTGAAGGGGACAATATAGATTTAGATGAATAAACTTGTATTTTTAGTTTTCTGAATAAATTCCGGGAACTTTTTGATCAAGGTGGTATGACTACCACTTAAAGACGTTAGCCATAGTCAGTAGAAAAAGCAGTTTATTGTTAACTTTCAGTTCTGCGTTGGAAAAGTCGCATTTTCTTCTTCAACTTTCTCGACTTGCCGTTGGACTTTTTATTCCTTTCTTCTTTTTGATAGCTATCTCAGTTTGTGGATTTGGGAATTTTTTTCTACCATGGGGATCCGCTTGAGATTTTTCAAGTTTCGAAATGGAAAAATAAAAATTTTTGAATTTGAATTTTAGAGTAATTTACTTCAAGGAGACTTGCACAGTTTATCTACTGGGTATGTTCATTCAAATACATGCATGCATGCACACATATACACTCAAACTAAACGTTTGTGACATGTTTTCATCACTCTCTCACAACACATCACGTGACAACATGAATGAATTTATTTTGGTATGAAGCTCAACTTTACTGATGACAATTTCAAGTTACACAAAGTTACCAGAGTGATGTAAAAATGTTTTTGTTTTTTCAACATTCTTTTGTTTTTTGTTTTTGTATGATTTTTTGTATACATACATATGTGAGCATGTATTTAGTTTTTGTTTATTTTTTTGTTTTATTTTTTTTCTTTGGGAAATTGTTGCACACCAACGAAAATTCCATACAAAAAATTTTCAAGAGCAAAAAAAAGGTAACAAAGAAAATTGAAATTCCACGCACATATAGCCTTAAACACACCAACACACATGTAAGTGAAATTCCACACATACTCATACAAATACTTATGCATATAAATATCCAATGTGCGTGTTGTGGCATTTTATGTAAGTGTGTATTGCTGCAGAATTTATTCAAATATATACAAGGAAATTCTAACTTTTCTCTCTTGTTTTTTGGTAAGAAAACCGTGCAACATTTTTGAATACGCGTTAAATTCTCATGAAAATTGCATGAATTGCAAATTTTTCGCATTTTCTTTTCATTTTTTTATTTTTTTCGTTTTGTTTTGTTCCTGATGATGGTAGATTTGAGCATTTATTGTCATTCAAAATACTCTCAGCTTGCACAGATTTACATTCTATTGTTGTTGTGCAAGAATTTCTTCTTTTTTTTTATGAAAAAATATCTTCTTGAAATGTTGAGTTGAATTTCAATTCAAGCATAGAAATTTGTTGATATTTTGCACGTTTTCAAAAGAACAAAACAAAACAAAAAATGTTGATTTGTTTTTAGCACTTTTTCTTTTGGATGGCTGATATGGGTGGGTACTACATGTAGTATGAGTAATATTTGATATTGTTTGAACAGGTATTAATGAAATCGATTCATGCGGAAAAAATTTTTGCACAATTTACCAGTTTTCAGCTTTGACGATTTTAGTCAATCATTTCAATATCGAACAAATTAAAATTCAAAAACAGAATTTCGATTATCACTAGGTAAACAAAAAGATTTCACTTCCTTTTACTTGGTGTTTACGTGAAGGTAATTTATGCAAAACCAAAAGAATGGGAGTTGTATTGAGCATCTTGTCTGAGCTTTTTGCATCTTTTCATATTGTACGTGTTATAGTTATCTCCTAAAATAGTCAAAAACCACAAACACTGTCCTATATGATTTCTTGGTTATTTTCCCCTACTTAATCTCTATATTTACTTTCTTCAAACCCCAAAGTACTAGAGCAAAAAATAAAATAAAATAAAAATTGCTCAATCATTCTTCTACACACTTTTCAGAGCAACACATACGCCAAAAAAAACCTACAAAAAACTACCCATGTGTGTGTGTGTGTATGTGATGGCCACTAGAGCATGCATCATTTAGGCATTAAAGAAATGCAGTGATTATAAATTGTGTGTGCTGTTGAAGTTTCAGTAACTTGAAAGTTAATTAAAGTTTAACTCAACTGCTTAACAATTTAATTAAGAAACTAAAGTTAAAATTTCTGTATATAAGTAACTAAAAAAAAAGAAATTTTTTTTTTTGTTAAATTAAAGACTGTAATGAGAAGCTGAAAAGTGTTTAATGCGGGCAATAATGGAGCTGTAAAAGCATGTAAAAGGCACAAAATCAAAAAGCCTTTATTACAAGCTACTAAAGAAAAGGTATTAAAAAAATTACATGAAGTTGCTTGCGCTTTAAAATTAGTTAAATTTTTTTTTTTTTTTTTTTTTTTTAAAGATGAAGTGGCGAAAGTTCACTTTGAGTAATTTAAGCAAAATCTTTGCATTGAGTTTTAAAACGCTGGAAAATGCAACTTTTTATATTTTTTATTCTTATTTGTAATATTTTTTTTATTTTAATCAGAGATTGTAAAGAAATGTCGTGCTTCACTGATGGCCATTGAGCACCACAAGGTCAGAGTCTGTGGGGTTCCTGGGCATAGCAATATTGAAGAAAACGAAATAGCAGATCAAATGGCCTGAAGGGGTTCTGATATGGACATAAACGAGGCGGATACCTCTATATAATATCCAATGTGTAAACTATTTAGGTGAATAGATGAGTACACCATCGCGGTGTCAAATGACGTTTGGACTAACCTAAATGACTGTGAAGTTTCACGGGCATTATGGCCAAGATTAGATATAAAGATGTCAAATGTCCTCTTAAGGCATAACAAATCTGCAGTACGTCTGCTCACAGAAGTCATAACTGGACATTGTGCTATTGCACCAATGCTTCAACGGTGGCGAATTCCAACGAGCGGACTGTGCAGAGACAGAATCGATTCTTCACTTTCTATGTCAATGTCCAAGGCTGCAGATGAGCAGACTCCAATGTTTGGGGTCGCGCTTTTTCAATAGTCTAACAGAGATAACGAATGTGGAACTATCGGATCTAATTTCCATCATCTGGAGAACCAAATGATTCAATAAAGACATTACCTGGACTGCTGATGGAAACCGTAGTTAGAGACGTGCTTTCTTCTGGCAATTAAATGAGGGCAATCACAATGGACAATTAAGTCTCCGAGTAGAAGTGCATGTATATATTTATATATATATATATATATTCGCACACGCCTTCCAAACCTAACCTAACCTTACCTAAGGGATTAGCCCAATCCGACCCAGACGTATCCCTTTTCGTCCCTACCGCCTGATTCCTCTACTGTAAGCACTCGTAAACGAGCATGGTCAGAGTATTGGCATCCTGCGTCAACGCAAGCATATCCTTATAGGCAGGTGGCCAATCTCAGATTCATCAATATATTGATGATCCAAGATTGCCAACCTTCTGCTCGCCAACGCTGGGCATTAGTAAGACAGTAAGAGCTCCGTTGTTCCCAGCTCTTCCAGACACAACCTACAGGTATCATTCTCAACAAGTTTCATCTTCTTGAAGTGATACCAGAAGGGGCTGTGACTCGTAGTCAGCGCTGTTAGCCAGGTCGGTCTAGTCCGATCGGTTCAGTCCGACGACTTTGGCTGACTCATTGCACGACTACTTTACGGCAGTCCTTGTCTGACTGCAGTCAGTGGATTTCTTCTTTTATCTTTTACGATGTTAAGAGTTTATCCACTGTTTTAACAGGCCCTCCACCAACCCATGACCAATGGCGATGTATGGTTCTGGTTCACAAAATTCATCTTTTGAACCTTTTTTAGCCAAAAGGTCAGCAGTTTCATTTTGCTCTATGCCTGAATGTCTTCTCACCCACCCACATCAGTGGAAGGTAGTTTACACGAGCGCACTTATTTTTTAAAACACTCCATGGTCAACCTAGAGGTTATATCTGTCCGCTACACGCACTTAATCACTGACTGATTGTCAAGGGCAATGATAATTTTCTTGCCATTGGCCCATCGTTGCTGACCAACAGCAATATGCAATTTCCTGGACATCGAAGAAACTTTTGACAATACCTCTCATGAAGATATTAAAAGGGGTCTGAAAAGGCTTGAATTAACACTGTAAGGATGTGGGAGGGAGGTGCTTCTTGCACTGCCAGACAAGTCTGGATTTGGCAATAGGTAATCTCTGCCATATCTAAAGATTCTAAGATACGGCACGCCTCCCTAATTGCTATAACTTCTGCCTGGAAGACTAAGGGATTGAGATAACTCAAGTCTGCAAGGTATATCCCCTCCACTACACCGCAATCCCATTTGGACCCGTCGATGTAGAGAATTATGTCGGATTGTTAATGGTACTTGCCATTCTCCATAGCTGTAAAAGAATGCACTCAATTTAATTGCAATACCTTGAAGTCACAGTTAATAACCGACAATTCATGATATTTAACTCTAGAATAAAATATGCAGGTTTTGCAGTCTTTTTTGGAGTCTTCGATTGGTTACACATTTAGAAAAATCTTTTTTAGAGTCAGCGGAATGCAATCTTTTTTGAAATCATGAGAATGCAAATCCTATGACTTCAAAATCATGACTGCTTTGAAGTGACTTGGAGTCACTTGTATACCCTTAGAATCACTTGAAGTCACATCCAGTCAAGATACAATTTGAATTTTCTTATATCTAATGAATAGGACTATCTGATCTGGTGAAAATGATCTTGCACGAGTCCAAAAAATTATTATGGCATTCCTTAGACAAATGGTTTGATTAAATGCACCACGATTTCCAATCTAAATTGATTTCAAGTGACTTCAACTAACTCCAATTGACTTCAAATCCCCAATTGACTCCAAGTGACTTCAAATGACTCCAATTGATTTCAAAATCCCAATTGACTAAAAGTGACTTCAAGTGGCTCCAATTAACTTCAAATTCCAATTAACTTCAAATTCCAATTGACTCCAATTGACTGGATGTGACTTCAAGTGATTCTAAGGGTATTCAAGTGACTCCAAGTGACTTCAAGTGACTCCAAGTGGCTTCAAAGCAGTCATGATTTTGGAGTCATAAGATTTGCATTCCCATAATTTCAAAAAAAAGATTACATTCTTTTGACTCTAAAAAAGACATTTATAAATGAATAACCAATCGACAACTCCAAAAAATACAATAAAAAATTATTATTCATTTGTCACTTATATCCTAAATTGATTGCATTCTTTTACAGCTCTGCAGTCCAGTCATTTTTAGTAGTAAAGGAAACCTTGAACACCTTTTTAGGGTTAACTTTCGGTGTTCGGTAGTTTTGTTCATCTTACTATACTTATTTAATATTTAATACGTTTTCATATTTTTGGTAGAATTTTTTTTTTGTGTTTTGCTAAGCACATTGAAAAATCTTCGTAAAAATATTAAACCTGAATAAGGAAACAAGCAATATCCATCAATTCGAACTCAGCTGGGTTCCCGGGCATAGTATTATTGAAGAAAACGAAAAAGCTGATGAACTAGCGAGAATGGGAGCAGTCTTGAATCCTGAATATGAACTAGTGTCATTAAATATACCAATAGGAACCGTGAAATCAAGTATAGACCAAAAAGCGGAGGAAACAATCAAATGATCCTGGCAAGCCCAGAGCGACTGTAAGATAGTTCGAAGCTTATGATCTTCTCTTCATAGGAAAAGAACACAGAACTTTCTCTATTTGGAGAGGAAATAAACTCGAGTTCTAGCAGGAGTACTCACAGGTTTTTGTTTTTCCTAGGTGACAGACTGTTTGAAGAACTGGAGAATCTGGTGGACATCCCATCAACAGACCTTGTAAGGTTCATTAAGAGTATTAAGTGGTTTTAAGATGGGTAGAGGATTCCAAATGTATAGGGACATCATAATGGATCAAATTTATGTCCCCTGTGGACGCTCACTTCTTCTGAGTAATTCCCTCTAAATCTAACCTATTTTTTTTAACCTTTAATAAAGGGCAAACAAATCATTATAGAGGGATGAAGTTCAGTGTCATGGTTGTGGAAGACCTAAGTAACCATAATTTCAAAACAAAGGGTTTCTATCAAGACCCATTAAAATTTTGGGCGTCAAAAGGTTAACTATTCTGGCCATTATTGTTTATACATTTTTTTCATTTAATGTGTACTAGTTATGTAGGGTTTTTTTTACTATTTTCTTTGCAAAAGATTATACATATTAAATAGAAAAACTAAAGTGTTACCCACCGCCACTGCTTACTGTTTTTGTTGTTGTTGTTATTATTGTTGCTGTTACTCCTTGAACGGAAATTGTTGTTTTTCACAACATTTCTGTTACTTCTGTACTTGCTGTTGTTGTTTATTTGTAACGTAGCTTTTGTTGTTGCTGCTACTGTTGTCGTGCTTTTTAGTTTGTGGCATAATATTTACAGTTAGCTGCATTTTCGCCATTTTTAATGACTTTTAAAGTTGTTGCAACGCTGCTACTTCTGCCTGCCCTACTGCTTCAAACTCTTTACGTATATTTGTCCGTCTGTTTATTTGTTTGTTTGTCTATTTCTGTCTGACTCTGTCTTTGCGGATGTTGTAAATTTGTTTGTTTATGCCCAAGAGGTTGCTTTCTCCGTACTCTTTCTTCCCCTCTCTCTTTGCTTAAATTTCTATCTCGCTCTTTTTGGGTTTGTTGTAAATTTTGCTACTTTATTGTCCACATCACATCGCTTTGCTTTTTCATTGCTCTCTGCTTTTGCTTTGCTTCTAGTTTTACGTGATTTTCTTGATTTTTGTAATTTTCTGTTGTTGTTTTTTGTTTGTTTATTTTAACTTTATATATATATCCGGGATTTCTCACACCTTTGGCGCGAGCTGTGGGTCTCTTTTCCTTTTAGTCTCTATCTCTTTACCTCGTTTTTCTAGTATTTCACAAAACTAATCATCACCAAAGGGGACTAAAAACGTTGTTTGCTTACTTTCTTCCTTTCCCCTCGGCTTTATTATAAGTTTGTCTTTGCAACATAATTAAGATTGTTCGCAATTTTTTGTCTACTTCTTTTTTTCTTCCTTTACTCTGCACAGTGCATTCTTGTTTTTGTTTCGTTCTTTTTTTTCTTTTCTGCAGGTTCTTGTTGTTGTTTTCGTTGCAACGACGCATTTACTTGGCGCAAGCACTTAACGCCTTAATGAGCATTTTCAGCGCAGGTTGTTTTCTTACCCTCTTGCGTTATTTTGCGTTTTTGTAACAATTTTTTGTTCTTCTGTTTTTCATTTTTTTTTGTTTGTTCATTTTTCAACGCTCATCTTAAAAGTTAATTTTATTTTGTTGCTACCTTTTTCATACTACATCTTATGACTAGCTCGTTTCTTGTGTTGTGTTGTTTTGCCTTTCGTTAATATCTTCATTAACATGAGACTATTATCCTGCGCGTCCTGTAATTATCTTGTAGTAAAGAAAATGGAAAATATATATATGCATATATATATGAAATATATCAAAGAGATTTAAAGTCTTCTTCCGTTCTCTCTGTTTCTGTTACTTTTAAACTTTTTTTTATTTTACTTTTTATTTTTTATTCTACCAATTATTCTTGTATGTAGTTATATTCTTTGGCTGGTATAACTAATAACCCTAGTCATTTTAGTTGTGTTAACTTTTTAATGCTTATCTCAAAATTTTGCTCTGCGCCTCGCCTCGCCTCACACATTATTAGTTTTTATCGTTCATAGTTTTACTTAGCTACATACACACTGAGCATGTAATAATCTTTGAGGTTCATAATGTATTTTATATACTACATATACGTACTTATATATATTTTATTTGCATCCTTAAAATATAACTTTCATGGTTCATGCTTGACTGCATTCTATTTGGCAGGACATTCGCACTTATATACACAGGCAGACATAAAACATGCTAACAAACCCACACAGTGCTGGACGTAGAATTTGGGTCTGAGAGGGAACTCATCATCTTCAGTGTCCTGTATCCGCTTATGTGCCATAGGGCACCAAAAAATTCCTGCCGTCTGCTGCTCCCAGGTGTTTCAATCAAAGTCTGGAACACAGTAAAGTTCTTAATATTCATGAAAAAATACGATTTCACGATATGGGGGAATGCAATCTGAAACCAGTTACAGGCAATGGAATGGTAAAAAAATTATTTATTTCTAATTATTTTCTGACCCACATAAATAATACCTACTAAATGCTTTTTTTTACTAATTTTTCACATCAATGATTTTTCTTTTTTCCTATTGATTAATAAATTCTGTTCATCCTTCTATTCCACATCCCTTTATCATCTCTGCCCCCCATTAGATCCACCACTGCCCATACACTCATTAAATTTTCATTATTACAATCTCAAGCGGTGTTTTAATTTATTTTCACACAAAACACTGACACATATATATGCATTAAATTTTTAGCTCTTTGTGAGTGCATATATATTGTTTATTTTTTTTTTTAATATATGTATTTGTGAGTGTATAACTGCCCTCCTTGTAATGAAAGTTTTTTTTTGTTCATAACTTTTATGTGTAATGGTATAAACTTTAAAGATTATTGCACATTGTATTAACACTTAAAAAAGAAGAAGTTGCTGGAAGAAAAAAAAATATAAAATATTTTATCTTGCATTTGAGGTTATAATTTTTTTTAATTACACACAAGTGTGCGCTAAAATTTTCCGAGGAATATAATGTGTTTAGTCTGAAAGTGGTGATGTATCTAGAAATATAATCCTTAAAAGTGGTCAACTGTCTTAAGTATTTTTTTAGGGAACGAATTGGTATTTTGATTTTAACATCGATGCTGGTTTCAAATGTTTTTTTTTTCAAATTGATCCAAATTTATTTTAGAATATTCGAAAATAATTTTAGAATATTCAAAATGGGTTTTAGAATTTTTCATATTGGTTTGCGAATGCTCACAATTAATTTCAGAATGATACAAACCAATTTTTGGTAACTCTAAATTGGTTTCAAAATATTCGAAATTAATTCAAGAGCCTTCAGAATGATACAAACCAAATTCTGGTAACTCTAAATTGGTTTCAAAATATTCGAAATTTATTCAAGAGCATTCAAATTAATTTCAAATTATTCCAAAAGAATTTCTGATTATTATTTATTGATTTCAGGATATCCTAAATTTATTTCTTAACACCCTTGATTTATTGCAGAATATTCCAAATTGATTTCAGATCATTCCTAAAATGTGCCAGAATATTTCAAATTAATTTCGGAATATTTCAAATTAATTTCAGAATAACCCAAATTAATTTCAGAATATTCTAAATTTATTTCGGAATGCTCCTGACTTTTTTTAAATATTACAAATTGATTTCAGAATATTTCAAATTTATTTCAGAATATTCCAAATTTATTTCAGAATACTCCAAATTAATTTCAGAATATTCCAAATTTATTTCAGAATATTCTAAATTAATTTCAGAATATTCCAAATTTATTTATGAATACTCCTGACTTTTTTTTAAATATTCCAAATTAATTTCAGAATATTTCAAATTAATTTCAGAATATTCCAAATTAATTTCAGAATACTCCTGAATTTTTGTAAAAATATTCTAAATTGATTTCAGAATATTTCAAATTAATTTCAGAATATTCCAAATTAAGTTCTGAATATTCCACATTAATTTCTGAATATTCCAAATTGATTTCAAAATCTTTTAAACTGATTTCAGAATATTTTTAATTGATTTTTAAATTATCCTTATACCTTAACTTCAGCATATTCCAAATTAATTTCAAAATATTCCAAATTGATTTCAGAATATTCCACATTAATTTCAAAATACTCCAAATTGATTTCAGAATATTCCAAATTAATTTCAGAATATTCCAAACTGACTTCAGAATATTCTTAATTAATTTTTAAATATTCCAAATTAACTTCAAAATACTCCAAATTAATTTCAAGATATTCCAAATTGATTTCAGAATATTCCACATTAATTTCAAAATACTCCAAATTGATTTCAGAATATTCCAAATTAACTTCAGAATACTCCAAATTAATTTCAAGATATTCCAAATTGATTTCAGAATATTCCAAATTGATTTCAAAATACTCCAAACTGATTTCAGAGTACTCCAAATTAATTTTAGAATATTCCAAACTGACTTCAAAATATTCTTAAATAATTTTTAAATATTCCAAATTAACTTCAGAATATTCTAAATTAATTTCCAAATATTCCAAATTGATTTCAGAATACTCCAAATTGATTCCAGAATATTCAAATTGATTGTGGAATACTCCAAACTGATTTCATAATATTCCAAATTAATTTCAGAATATTCCAAATTGATTTTAGAATTCTCCAAATTGATTTTAGAACATTCCAAATTGATTTCAGAAAATACCAAATTTATTTCAGAATATTCCAAAAATTTATTTCTGAATATTCTAAATTGATTTCAGAATATTTCAAATCCATTTTAGAATATTTCGAACTGATTTCAGGATATTCCAAATTGATTTCAGAATATTTCAAATTGATTTCAAAATATTCCAAATTGATTTTTGAATGTTCGTAATTGATTTCAGAAATTGATTTTTGTATCTTCCAAATTGATTTCAGATTATTCCAAATTGATTTCAGAATATTCCAAATTGGTTTCAGAATATTCGTAGTGAATTTTGGAATATTCCAAATTAATTTCAGAATATTACAAACTTATTTTAGAATATTTCAAACTTATTGCAGTATATTTAAAATTAATTTCAGAATATCTCTAACTGATTACAGACAACCCGAAATTAGCACTAGCGGATTAAGTGAAAAAAATTTTATACATTTTGATCGTTGGCCATGGATCAAAAAATAATTTTATGGGACGAACAAATTAAGCTCTCCCCTTCTTCCCATCCCCCTAGACAATCTCTGGATCCCCTAGTTACTATAAATATAAAGGCGTAGTATTTTCTGGTTTCGTTGAGATATGGGAAATCTTTGAAACAGGTTTACATATTCTAGGTTATTCAAGGTTTAGTGACTAGAGTCATTACTAGCGATACAAGGAACTATAAAGGTTTCAGTGTCAGTGGTACCATTAATATTATATTACCAAAGTTCTTGTTGTGCTCGTCTTAAAGCGCTCAAGATCTAGGGCAGTTCATCCGTAAAAAGATTGCGGTATTCTGATAAAGCTATCAAATCCGAAAGGTATCAAGGACATTTCTTAGTAACTATGCCAACTAGTGCAAATATTTAAAAATAAATACATGTTTTTTAAATTTGTTTATATTAAGATATTAAGCAAGTAAATGAAATGCTTCAAATATACATTAACAAACACTTGTAAACATTTGTTTACAATGTTCTCTCAACATATTATCATAAAAATATATGAGTATGTAACCCTCTATCCCCCCTGCTATTTCACTAGTCAAGCAAAAAGCTCTCAAATGAAAAGAAAAACAAATTTGACTTCATTTGAATTGCATTTGCGCTGCTGCGCTATAAATAATAAAGAGCAAGGATACAAAATTCACACACACACACACACACACACACATACGCATATAGAAGAATATAAAAGTTAAGCAAAAATGGAAGAATTTGAAATAAGAAGATATTGCTGTTGTTGCTTTTAATACAATATAATGGTTGTTGTATGTTACTTGCAGCAAAGGCAGCAGTAGCAGCAACAACAGCAATAGATGCACATATGGCATTTACATAATCAACAATATTATCATTGAAAACCAATGAGCAAACAACATTACACACACATATTAACACACACACACACACAAAAAACATTTACATACACAAACACATACAAGGCGGATATGTTCAATTTAAATGCTACTAACAGCTAACTACTGCTACTACATAACAGCAATGACAAAAACAACAACAGCGACCACTACAGCATGAGGTTGTTCGCTCTCCAGTATGTATGATATGTATATGTATAGTAGTATTATTATGTAAATTTAAAATGCATTAAATGCAGCGTGTGGAGGTTTAGGCGAGGGTCGTACTTAAAGTTGTGAGAGAGAGAGGGGCAAAAATAGTGCAAGGGCAAATTTATGATTTTTTATAGATCAAACTGACTTAGGAAGGCCCGGAGAACAAGTTATTATATATATGGGGCATTCTCCGTCAATGGGAAACCCCCCCCTGTCCAAATTGGTTAAGGTATTTTAGGGCATGTTTGGGCACAGAGAATGCCCCATATATATTTGGGCTCAGACAAAGTCTTTTGGGAAGTTTTCTGGTTATTTGGGACATGTGAGACACGAAAAAAAGCTTTTTGGGATTTTTCATTTTTTGAGGTTAGGGACGACACATAACATTTCCTGTGGAAAATAATATTAGATTCATGTTCATCAGCAGAAATGACACAAAACAGGCATTTCCCGTCGTTTTATGATGACTTGGGTAAGTATGAGACCCGAAAACAGCCTTTCTTTTTCTCTTTGAGGTTAGGAACAACACGTGGCATTTCCCATGGAAATTAATATTAGACTCATATTCAGCGAAAAAAAAATATACGAAAAAAGGCTTTATCTGTTTTTTTATGATGACTTGGGTAAGCGTACGCTTGATAAAACTATTATTTTAAAGTGAGGTAGTAGACTTGCAGCCGCCATATTGGTCCGCCATCATGCATAATCAAAAAAGGCCTTGTTGCCTTCGAAACTAGAGATAATAGGCTTTTATTTGAGTTCAAACATGGGGGGGGGGGGTCTCACTTTGACAGAGAATGTCCCATATATATGTGACTTACTTACGAGCTTATGACCGTTTTTTCTTTCCCGAACAGCTCGTACGATTGCTGAAATATTCGCTCTCTCTTCTGGACGGTCTTTCTATTTCACGTCCTTGCTCTTTGGCGGACTCTAATATTAAATAAATCAATAGAATACTATACAATATGGAATCGTGATCCTTGAAAACAGACAGTGTCTCAACAAATTGCTCTTTTGGCAGGGTTATATTTTTTAAAATTCGAAAAGTGGAGAATGCCGCCGGGGTCGAGGCGTTATCTAAGTCGAGTTGCCCATTAATCAAGTGTCAACCAGTCAAGGTGACCACTAATCGAGTCATCAATCAATCGGGTTGCCCATCCAGTCGCCCACTAGTTTAGTCACCTTCTATTCTAATCGTTCATCAGCCCAATCGCCTATCAGCCAAATCACCCATTTATCAGTCTAGCTATCATACGATTTTCCCACTAGTCGAGTCATACACTAGTCGAGGTGCCTAATAACTGAGCCCACCACCAGTTGAGCCACCCTCCAGCTGAATTGCTCTATAGTCAAGACATCCACCAGTCCTGTTAGCTACCAGCTGAGTTAACTTCGAGTCGATATATTTGCCCACCAGTATAGTCACCCCCTCCTCCCTGTCTCGGGAGGAAGAGGGCTAAACCAAAATGTCACAATGCCTTATAAGTAAGTAGTAAAAAGAATAAATTCCAAAGAGGCACAGCCGTATTCCGCGTTCATATGAAACGATGTTTCAGACAGCAATGAGACCATGCAGTCTGATTACAGTCTCTCCAGAATGATCGAAGCAGAAGGATAAAGTGACACTAATTTCGTTAAGATTGAGGCCAGTAAGATAAAAGTGTAAGACGTCAAATACGCGTTCTCAAAACCATAATCTCCCACCTATAATAACTTACTCTCGCGCTTGTTTCAGCCGCCGCTCCACCCCGATTAACCTCGAGGGCCAGACTAATAATGGCTCTCACGGCTCTCACTAGAAAGTAGTAGTTGTTAAGCGTGGAACGTAGAAATCGGTATCAGTGACCCTACCCCACAGTGGATGGTAATTAAATAAACCGACAAAAACCAGACGATTAAGTGATAATACTCAAGACGGCTTCCCGACGTAATACTTAACTGTGGTTCCGGGAGGAGATTTCTATAGGACGAGAGGAGATTTTTAGTGGTTAATGCCTCGTACTGATTTCGACTCTTAATGCCTCTACTCTTTTCTTTTAGAAATGATTGACTTTGGTCACCTCTTTGCCAATCATTTTTGTGGAAACCGTCCTGAAGTCAATAGATATTGCCGAGAAGGCTCAGTTTCTTGGTAGCCTAATGAGTTCGTAGTGGCACCTATCTACTTCATCTCTTGACTGACATAACTATATACCTCAGATCTGCAAAATCTTGCATCAACAGTAAAATTTCAGTCAAGAAACTTTATTCGTTTACAAAAGGTGTTTCGTTTCGTCTTCGCTTGCGGATAAGCCAGCTGGACGAGACTAATTTTTCAAGCTAGATAATGCTCCACTTGCCGCCCGGGGATTGAAGTCAATGATATCGGCATTATTCGAGTATGCAAACAACATGACTATCAGCTGCATTATTTAGTTTCTCCTTCGTAAGAAGAAGAAGAAAAAGAAGTCACGTGATCTGAAATCACTTTGTCTGAAATCTTATTTGGTGGAAAAGGGCGCTCAATTTTCACTGCGCAGATGTTAACAAAATTTCAATAAAATTTGTGGAGATACCAAATTCTGACATTCAACAACTCGACCTCGATAGTCTAGTGGGTAGTTCACCAGACTTTCACTCAGGAGGTTGCGGGTTCGATTCCCGTCTTAATCGCGTGGTTAGTTCTCATAAACTTTTTATATTCACTATTGATGTGAGGGGAATGAGAATTATAAGAAATTATACAGGCCTCTTGGTAGGCAATGGCAAAACCAGCAAGTGATAACAAATTGCGCCATGGCAGTTCGGAACCGGCGTTAAACTGTAGGGCCCAACCATGTCTTAACACAATGGGCCGTTCAAGCCTTATTTTTCGAAAGCTTAATAATGTAGGTGCGTTCTATTTTTTTAACTATTGTAGGCCTGGTTTTGTGATTCAAGTTTGAAGTTTTATATTAGGTCTAGTTTTTTGTCTAAATTTTGAGAATGAATTTTGGTGTGAGTTTTGTTTGGAGTGAGATTTTGGGCTTATTTTTAGTATAAATTTAAATTTAAATTTTCGTCTGGATTTTAATTTCATTTTTATTCTGATTTTATGGTTTGAGCTTGATCTAAATTTTTATTTGAGTTCGGTCTGAATTTGATATGAATTATGGTTTGAATTTTTGGCTGAATTTTGGTTTGAATTTTGAATTGAATTTTTACCAGATTTTTGCACTGATTTTTGATCTGGTTTTTAAAGCGATTTTTTATCTTAATTTTGGTTTGGATTTCAGTCTGGTTTTGATCTGATAATTATTAATTATAATTAGTGAGGGCTGACCATCCCAAAACCCTGATCTGACGTTGGTTGAAGATAGATCGGATATTTTAAGATCATTTTAAAAATCTGGCTGCTGAATGACCCTACCAGGTCTAAATCCAAAAACATTCAGTATGACCCTTGTACCTATACAACCTTACACATCCACATACAAATCACACACACACACACACTCACATCACTTTCTATGTATATTTGCATAAATATGTACATATGTATGAACATGTTGTTAAATACATTCCTTCAACTGCTGACCTCAATGTAAGAATGAAAAAGGCATGTCAATGTGTATGGGTGTGTGTATGTGTGTGTCTATTTATGTATGTCTGAATGTTTAAATATCTGTGAGATGCAAACATTGAGATATAAAAGTAACGCATAAGTGTGTCATGGACATACAGTATTAAATGAAAGGCAATACAGGAGATGTGATGCAGCGATATTTTGTTGCTGCTGCCGCTGCTGCTGTTTTAACTGCAACTGCAATGCTGTAAAAAACGTGTGAATAAATGTTTGTTTGTTTGCGAGTTCGCGTGTGTTTGCGTGTGTATGTGTGTGTTTATACAGTGCAGAGATTGTAATTATGATGCCACAATTATGAAATCAACAGAAACGCAAACAAATATTTATAACGATTTTTTTTTTTTTTTTTTTGTTTCACTTTCAATTATATCATAGAATTTTTTTCCAACACAGTTTTTATATTTATTTTTTTTTTTGCCATTCTGTTTGTTTTTTCGGCTTTTCGTATTTAAGTGTTTTTTGTATGCCTCTGAAAATCACATTTAAAACACTTAAGGGTATTTTTTTTTATATTATATAATGTAATTTAATCAACGCTTGCATTATGAGTATTAAACAAATTCAGAATTAAATATTATTAAAATGATTATAAAAGAAATAAAATTAATTTCATATTAAATATGAACGTGTATGTGTGTGTATGTGTCTGCATTATTCTTGAGGCACATACACCACAATCATTCACTCTTACATATTCATTATCCTTGATAATTCGGTTGATCTGCTTTGCTTGGTTGCTCTGCATTGGCGTTGTTGTAATTGTTGTTGTTGCTGTTGCGGTTGTTATAGCTGTCAATTTAATTATTATCCCTGCGCGCATTTAAGCATCAATTTTGCATTTGCTGTAACTGTTGCTTTTGCTGTTGCTGCTGTTACTTTTGTTGTTGTTACTTAAATGGTGTCACAAATTGAATTACGCTGTTAATTGCTGCTGTCATTTTTACAGCTCTTCATTCATTCATTCATTCAGTTAGTCAGTCATTCATTCATTTCATTGAGATTTGAATTCTCTTGACACATTTTGCTTATTATGCTTGTTAAGTTAAGCAAATATTATAATTGTTTGTAATCATCATGTGTTGGTAATAAATAGTTCCTGATTATATTTGACACTAATGAGTTTCAAGTGAGAAAAATTATATTACATAATTGATCTATCATCGAGTTTGCTATTTTGTGAATTTTTTTTTTTTTTACATTAAATTGAATTTCTATTAAATTCTAGCAAAATCAATAAAAACAAAAAACTTAGGTGATTAATGACTGAGGCTAGAGTAGCAGAAAAGGCAAAGTAAGGCATTTTGACCGGCTCTCAAAACTATGAGGCCATACTCGATTATTATTCTCTTTTGTCTGAAATCGAATCACAACCTTCTAGTGGCGCCCCCTATGTAGTGGTCTAAGAACAAACTAATGCATGGAACGGCTTTTCTCAAATCTTCAATAAACAATAGTGTATCGGGTCTAGAACACCATTGAAAGCTAACTACAAGCATTGGAAAGGACACTCCCTTCAAATTTCTATTCTTGAATCCAGCCGAGACCAATCACTGCTAGGAATCCCAAGAATACTCAGGGAAGTTGTAGCATGATCCCCAAATGTTTTGACTGTAAAAATACTTAATTAGTTAATTGCCAAGAAAATGCGCTATAAAACTAAAGAAGGAATTATTGAAAGTAAAATGGATGGAACAAAATTATAGCACAAGCGAAACAGTAAAATAGAAATGAACAGAAGAGAAATAACTGAAACAAGAGTAGAAAAAATAATGAAACCATGAAGCACTTGAAATAAGACAAGAATAATAGAACAAGAGAACAAAAGCTTAGAACGTAAATAAGAAGAAAACGAAAAGGAGAATGAATTGGAAAAAGAGAAATTAATAACAAAACAAAAAAATGAAAAAGAAATACAGTACAAAAGTATAGACCAGAGAAATAGAACAAAGGAAAATAAAAAGCAAACAGAAAGAGGAATATGAGAACACTATACCATTGAAGATTAAAGAACAAAACAAAAGTAAGTACAGAACAGAAAATAGAACAGTAGAATAGTATCTAAGTACTTAGTACGAGTGTTGCTACTTAAGTTTTGAGATATGGCAACACCAGTGTAGATATGTCGAATCTTACATAAGAATCGTAAATTTTGAAGTTTTTAATGGTAAAAGTACTCAGTACGTTTTATTTTACGAGTGCTATTTGTGTTATTTACAGTGACTTGAAAAATTCATCTCGGCCAAAAAATGGATTTAAATTGTGAACATTTTCGTGCGATGATTTTTTATGATTTTCGACGTGGATTATCTCAACAAAAGTCAGTCGATCAACTCTCTTGTACTTTTGGTGATGAAGCACCATCCCGCGATACGTAGTTTTCTGAATTCAATCGTGGTCGTAGTTCGCTCCAGGACGAATTTCGTGAAGGTCGTCCAAAATCGGTTGTTGTGCCAGAAAACATCGATGCTGTGCAAGATCGGCATGTGACTTATCGTGAGATTGAGGCATGCTTGGGCATTAGTTCCACTAGCATACATTCAATATTGCATTAACATTTGGCCGCCAAAAAGATTTGTTCGCGTTGGATACCGATTGGTGCAAAGAAATGTTAAAAAAAATATACAATCGCGGTGCTTCAAAAACATCTATAAGATCTTAACAGGTGACGAATCATGGATATATGCATATAAGCCCGAAACTAAACAGCAATCGACTGTATGGGTCTTCCAAAGAGAACCAAATGCAACAAAAGTTGTTCGCGTACGAAGCGCTTCGAAAAAACGGAAAAACTTATCATGTGGCCACCGTGCCATTAGAGCAATGTAGAACAGTCAACCACCATTTGTTTGCCAGAAGTGTTCGCAGAAATAAGGAAAACCAGCCGCCAAAGACGATTCATTCTACACCACGACAATGCGAGCTCTCACACATCGACTCAAACGAGAGCCTTTTTGAGCACTCAAAACATCAAATTGATGGGTCATCCGCCGTACAGTCCTGATTTGGCACCCAATGGTTTCTTTTTATTCCCTCAAATCCAAAAATAAATTGCGAGGTCAACGTTTTTCGTCGCCTGAAGAAGCAGTTGATGCGTTCAAAACACATGTTTTAAAGTTACTCAATTTGGAGTGGAAAAAGTGCCTCGAAAATGAGTTCAAACGCATGCAAAAGTGTATTGATCTCCATGGAGAATATTTTGAAAAACAATAAAGCCATTTTCAATGATAAATATTTGTTTTGGCTTGTTCTATCTCAAAACTTAAGTAGTAACCTCGTAATCGAAGAGAGAATTCAGAAACTAGTCAGAATTCCCGATGAGAAAAACTAAACGGAAAACCTGAAAAAGGATAAAAATGAGAACCAAGAAACAAAAGAGAAGACCAGAAAGGAAGAAAATAATATACAATCGGCACTACAATCGATAACCGATCTTAAGGCTTGATTATGCAAACGTAACATCTCGTTTCGCAATGTTTCCAACAGTCAAGTCTCGATACTGTGATAAAGGCAGTACGTGTATTTGATTACCGAAATCGTAACGCAAAGTAGAGTTCTATGATCCAGTAAGTATCTCCTGTTGGCGAAACTTATTCTTCATTTGATCTCAAGGTTGTTTTTATTAATGCTTGATTCCAAATACGATACGAAATCAATGACTACAAAACCGAATATACGAAGGGACTAACAAAAGTACGCTACAAAAAAAAGGCCAAAAACAATTTTAATTTCAGAGCTTTTTTCGACAATATTGTCATTAATTTCTATACATTTTTGAGCTCGGTAGATTCACTTCGAAAAATAGCCCTAAAAATCGGGGTTTTCAGGTTTCGCAACATCGACATTAACTGCACTAATTATCTCCTCATTATTCCCAAACACCTATCCCATAAATTTATTTTTGAAAACAACCAGAAATCACATGGTCCTAGACCGGAGAATATGATACTGAACAAATTACTTTAATCCCTGAAAGTGCAATGAAGTTGTTCGTTTTTTTAGCAGTGTAAGCAAGGGTGTCATCGTGATGCAAAAAGTAACGGCGCAATTTGACTTTTTTCTGGTTTCTCAACAAGTTTTCGGAAACTTGTGGTAAGCAAATTTCAGTATACCATTTAGCAGTCTGTCCAGTTTTCAGAGGAATAACTGCCGCTGACTTCTGCTGCTTGGCTGACGACTGCTGCTTGGCTGGCGACTGTTGCTTGGCTGCCAACTTCTGCTTGGCTGACGACTGCTGCTTGGTTTCTGGGCCTTACTTGAAGAATCAAGCTTCATCACCTATTAAAATTTTATTGAAGTTGCTCTCAAGCCTCTCTCAATTTATAAATTGTTTAAGAAAACATTGAGTAGAACACATACGCGTCTCGTTTTGACCATCAGCCAAAATTCCAGAAACCCATCGTCCTAGTTTCTTCGTGTATCCAAGATGATCCCCAAATATTCACGATACAACCTTAGCATTCAATCCCAGTTCCTCATTAATCATTTCCTGGGTCAATTTTGACTCTTCGTCAGTTTTAGACTTCACCAGAGCCACGCTTGCGTCATCAGTCGAAGATTTTAGGCGACCTTCACAAGATTCGATCTCCACAGCAAAACCTCTGGTCTAAAATTTCCGAAATCATTTCGAGACGGTTGTTGTTGTTGTAGCAACAAAGGTTTTGTCATTTAAAGATTTCCTTGTAAATTGTTTTTGTTATTGTTCTTCCGTGTTTTCCGTCAATTCTAGTCCTAGTTAATCGGTCACAAGTGATGGTAAATTTTCTCCATACACTATTTGGCACTCATTAAATATTTCCACAGGCTTGAGGTTAAGCCGAAATCCGTTAAGAATGGCAAACCGAATCTCTTAGTGGAATTTTTACCAATTCCTTCTCAATAGCTTTGTGTTGTTGTGTCTCCATGTTGACTGTTTGCAGTGAAACTTCAAATGAAATATCGCAATACTTTGCCAAATCATCTGACATATTTGTATTTGTCAAAAATTTATTCAGTGTTGCTTGCCAACTAATCGAACTTTTGTTAGCCCTCTCCTTTAATTGTGAACAGCAACATTTCGTCCAAGACACCTTGATTCTTTAAACAAAACTTCATTCCCTTTGTTAGTACACTTTTCTTTCGGTAGTATGAGAAATTTCACGCCCTCTTATCCAAAAACAATCATATTCTTTTCAATGACTATGTACTTACCCACATTTCCTATTGCCTAATAAAGGTATCTTTCATAAATGAAATTAAATTGGGTAGACATGGTACCTCTCATACTAAACCGTTCGAAAAAATGTGTTAACTATCTTTTGGAGGAAATCGTTAACTAGTGGCTGTCTACAGCTCCATAGCGTCTTACCTTTCAAAAGGGACAAACTAACATGTGTAGAAATATGAAATCTAGTCACATGATTGTGAAAGTGCTAAGTAACCTAGATTTCATCAAAAAAGTTTTCTATCAAGCCCTATTCAAATTCGGACATCAAAGGGTTAAACACGGATTTCAAAATAGATTTTTAATATGATGAACTTGGAAGGTCCTCAATAGGATTCTATTGATTAAATTGTTAATTTAATGTTTCTGAAATTTGCACTTTCCGCAATTTTTGTTTTCAGTTTTTTTAGAATGATCAATGATAGAAGATTATGACAAGTAGCTGCATTCATATTGCATTTTAAATCAAAAAATACTAAAGCCCCAGCAACTCAATAAAACCAACTGATGTGTAATGGTTTACTATCACCAGGTGATTTTAGAGAAAATTCACGTCAAAAATCGCAAATCATCTAAAAGTCAAATTGAAAAAGTGAAAGAGGTGAACATTCAGCTATAAAAACCTATTATGATTACACACTCTGATTCTAATGCTACTACTATTTTCTACTACTATAACTACTATTTTCTACTACATACTTACATTGGTAAATGCTACCCAAAGGGTGAATAGAAATGAAAAATAAAATCAAAAGCTTGGAGAAGAAAAAAAAAATCATTATAAACGTTTTGGAGATTTTGAGTGCTGAGTCAGTCAATGTGCACTGTGTCAAAATGATGCTATTATTATGCATGCATGAGCTGAATGGTGGAAAAATGTGATGGGGCAGGGTATTTATGTAATGTGCTGATATGCAGGTGCTGACGATGATGATGCGGATTATGATGTTAATGTTGGAGCTGCAAATAAATATGCTGCTGCTATTGCTGTTGCTTACTGTTACATCACTTTATGTCGTGCATACCAGTTTAATATGCTTGAAGGTGATTGCATTAAAAATAGACCACGCAAAAGTTAAGGATAGAAGGACAAAACAGAAAAACATGGCAGAAAAATAGAAATAGAAAAATAGAGGAAAATAGAAAAACAGAACGTAAATATAGAGTAAAAGAATAGAAAAATGAGAGAGAAGAACAGAAAGAAATGGACCCAAAAAATTAAGAAAATCGTATTATAAAGAAGGATAGACGAAGAAAGGAATAGAAAAAAACAAAAGACGGGAACAGAAACCGAAAAAAGAATAAAGGACAGAACTGGAAACCAACGAAAGAAAAGAACAAAAATACTGAACAGAATGCAGAATAATAGGAAGAGAGAAGAAAGGGTGGAACAAAAGGCAAGATAGAAAACAGAAAATAAAAACAGAACAGAACAAAGGAAAAACAGAAAGAAATGGAAGTGAATAAAAAAAAAAAAAAAATAGAATAGAAAACAGAAAAGATGAATAGAACGTAAGAATCGATTAGAATAATATAACAGAAAGCATAACAGAACAAAAGGCAGAATAATAATAAGAGAGACGGAAAGAACAGAAACAGAACAGAAGAAACCGGAAGTAAACAGAAAAGAAAACAACATGAAAACAATACGAAAGAATAGAAAAAGGAAAAGAATCGAAGAAAATAACTGAAAAATAAAACCGAAGATCAGAAAAGTAGAACATGGGAACAAAACGGAAATCTAAACAGAAGAAACCAACAGATTACAAATTAAAAATAAAAATAGAAAGAAAAGAAGAATAAGAAAAAAATAAACCGAAAAATTCGGCAGAATATAAAAAAAAATTATATATATTAACAGAACGGATGAATGGAACATAAAACCGAACAGATAACAGAAAAATAATACGAGAAAATAAAACAAAAGAACAAAAAAGAAAAAGATGATCAAAAACGATAACAAAAACTCCACACGAATGATCAGAAAAATAAAACAAGTCCGAAAAATTGAATAAAAGGACAGAACTAAGCAGAAGAAACAAACAAAATAGTTGAATTTAACAAAGAAACTGAACAGAAATGTGAATTGAAATATTTGTTTGCAACAGAAAAAAAATGGGATCACTTAGTGTTATATCTCAACTCCTGGACCACTCGATGTATTTTGGAACTGAATCCAAGTAAAACAGAACTGATGTTGTTTCACAGCAGACCCAAAATACCCAGACTTAACCTTCCACTACTCAATTTCTCTTTCTACCAGTGCCAGATACTTGAACTGGGAACAAAATACGGAACACCGGGGGACGAAAGCATGAATTCTATGATTAGGAAGAAATGAAACATCCAAACAGAATTAAATTTATGGACGTGCATCCAATTCCAACCTATAGAGTCTTGGCGTGGTAGAAAACCTACAGTAAAGATTACACAGTAACAAAATGAGAAAGAATCCATAGATTAGCATGTGTCAAAGCCACTTGAGCTATTTAGAGGCAATCAATGTTCTAATGCACCTGATTCTCATAGAACTCTTCATTGAACAAACGGCAACCATGAGCGCCTTAAGGTTAAGGGAAACTTGATGCTGGGAAGGTAGAACTTATGGGCATGCAAATCTGCTAATGTCTCATGGGAGGAAAATAGCCAACTGTAACTTTCTATAAGAGTTTCCCGATACTGCTATCCTCTCGGAAGGAATGGAGCAATGGTATGATACTCACTTAACAACTTCAGTATCACAGATTTTACAGATAGTTCCAAATTGGTCGGAACAGTTTTCTTCTCAATCTGTATCAACATACCTCCGAAAATCCAATTGTAGTTGTTGTTGCAATATTCAAATCTTTATTAGTTCAATGCACTGGTTGAGTGAGATAGTTTCAAGCCGAGGAATTGAGCAGCTTCTGTAGGTTTAGTTCATAGGGATATTGGGGTCAAATCTGTTGGTTTGGTTGGGCATTCAAATATGTGAAGTTCGGTTCCGAGTGCAACCAGCAGTCGGAAATTTTGTTGTCAAGTCGGGACATATAGTTATTAAGTATTCTGCACCAGCCAGAGCGAAGTTGTGCCAGAGCGCGTCTTCTTGTTCGTGGAAGGAGACTTTTCTCGGCTGTAATCGGTGGAGGCCTATAGCCTAGTACTACATTGGGTTGTCTACTAGTTAAGGCCGTTGCTACCTCTTCCATCTCACGACGAATGGTTCTACGCATCAAAACGACCCGAACACGTCAGGCTAAAGTTCGTCAACATCAATATCAAATCAACATAAAATCCAATTGTAGATGGAATCGGCTAACGGAATACAAGATCAGTAGAACGTTATGACTGAACTGAAATTGGAAGAACAGAAAAAATCATCAACTGACGGCAGTCATCTCAAGTTTCTGGCACTTCGGAGTGTAAGCAGCCAGAATGGGCATTCCACACAATACTTTTTATCGGAAAGGCAAACAGCCAGAGCAAACGATAGTCCACTTCCACTGTGAATACCCAGTCTTATAGAAGGAAAGGTCGAGCATACTGGGTAAACCACTCTCCTCGGAAAGCTGTCTAAAACCAACATCAACGACCTACGTAAACACCTGAATCCAAAGAAAATGACGGTAGTCAATTATTTGAACCTACCCAAAAATAAAAGAGGATATCGGCACATTGGTGCAAATTGGGTTCGTGGATCGAAACACCTCTTCAAACAAACAAGCACTTTACAAGTTAACGTTTGAAAAAGTAGGCATAACTTTGAAATAAGCAGTTATATCTATAGGGAACTTACTATGTTGATAGGACTTAAAATTTTTAAATATTACCTACACTCACACTGAACATTCTGCCATAGGTTTTTTGCTATTAGATGTCGGTGCGGCGGCAGTCATTGGGCTCGTTGTTTTTTGTTGATGATGATGGTCGCCAGGTAACAGTCAATGGCGTCCACTATAGATGATAAATCGGTTTTTGTTCCCAAATTTGTGTCGCGGGAGAAATGAGGTTTCAACAGGACAGCGCTACGTGCCATACAGCAATCGCAACCATCGATTTATTAGAAGACGAAATTCGGAAACCGCGTTATCACGAGAAATGGACCCGTCAATTGGCTACCGAGATCATATGATCTAACGCCTTTTCTTTGAGATTTATATCAGCAATCCAGAGACGTGAGATGAGCTTAGAGCCAATATTGAACGGGAAATAGCAAGAATATCGGCCGAAATGTGTGGTACAGAGGTTGAGAATTGGGCCCAACGAATCGATCGCTACAAGCGGGTCCGTTCTGGCCATATGTTTGATATCGTATTTTATTCTTAAATGGTATGATGAGAGCTTTTATCTGCAATAAAGAACTTCGCGATATCTTAAATACTTTCCGTTTTATTTAAAAATTAACAAACCCTTTATATGACATTTGAATAGCAGTATTTGATAAGTTTAGCTAAAAAGGTTTAATGTAATACCATATGAAAAGGAGGTAAGTCCAAGTTCCTGTACTTTAGGTCATTTTAATTATTAAATGTTTTTTAAAAAGCCAAGCAATTATGTAATCTGAATATCATAGGTGTCTTAAATCTTCATATAAATAACAAGAAAATGATACACAACTTTTTATAGTTTTATTGAATCAAAGTGAAATTGGCTCTGTATCCTCCAACACCGGCTTCCATAAGCTGCAGTTCTAGTTTGAAGAAAGCTTTCACGAGGTGGATATATACACTAGGCATACGAATCAGATATTACATAGATACTTAGAGATTCACATGCAAGTTTTTCTCAAATCTACTTGCAAATAAATACGTACATATTTTTAGTACCTCCTCGATGGAACCAACAATATCACTAGTAATTTGCTAAGGATTTTTTTTAAGCTATACTGCTGCAAAGGATCCGATTGTTACCTTTGTTGTTGTTGTTTTTCCTGCTGGTATTGTGATTTTAAACAATTTAATTAGCATATTAAACACATTCAAAAAGGTTTTGCACTCACTTAACACATACGCAAGCATAACCGCACAAACCACTTCCACTTTGGTACTCTTTCGCTCTTAAACACACACATATACACACTCCACTCACTGGTGCTTACTCTCTCTCTCTTCTCTCGTGTGTTGCATCTTTACTTTCCTCTCAGTTTCTCTCTCTCTCTCTCTCTCTCTCCGTCTCTCCCCCTCTTCTTGTTATGTTGCTCATTTGTGTATTGTTTGCTCGTCAATTTGTTTCCGGGTCATAAAGGAAATTGAAATTTTCACACGTTTCGCGTATTAGCATATAACAGTGATAAGTACTTATATACATACATATGCACGTATACCATATATGTGTGTGACTCTGTAAGCCTGCATGTGTATATGTGTGCATGTATGAAAAGTGTTTAATATTGTTCAGCATTATGCAACAGAACATAACTACAATTATGCTTAACAATTGTCATTATTTGTTTATTTGCATATCTTTCCCCTCTAGCTTTGTGTGCGGGAATGTATGTGTGTGTCTTTGTTTCTGTGTATGTATTTGCTTGCCTGCTCTTCTTTTATTCATTATATTTTGTATAATGCATAACTAAGAGTGTACAATAAAAATGTTCATTTATGCTACAATTAACACTTTTTTTTATGCATGTAATTTATTTAATATTATGCAACCAAAACACACAAAAAACGTAATTTATGAATATAAATGTAACACTGTGCGGCACATTGTTTTTTGACATGAATTACAATTCTAAGGAGTTTGGGAATTTTAAGATTAGGAAATATAAGAATTTTTTTCTGGCTTTATTTTTTGGCCCAGAAATTTACTTCAAAAAATCTGAACATTAATCAAAATAGAAAATATTATCAGATTTTGATAAATTTCACAATTTTTCTTCGTCTCTCACTCTTTTTTCCTCAACTCCTGGCATGGCGTAAGGTCTCAACGAAACGCCTCCATCGTAATCAGTCATTGATCATCACTTTCAGTTCTCTCTAAGGTTTTCAATTAAGGGGTTTCTAGGTTCAATTTCAGATCGTTTTGCAACAATCGAGCTTCCACTTGTCTTGATGTAATTTTCGCCACCTTACTTTTAAATTATGTCGAAAACGCTTACTCACAAACACTTGTTTCGCAGTTTTCGCAGATGCATAGCAGGATAGAGAGATTGCGTTAGGAGAGAGGTCAGTGTTAAAACAAGCTCAATCGAACCGGCACCGCCAAATTAATAGCAACGGCTGCCGAACGTACCTCCATCGAAGCCTGCCACGGTTTTATGAGGGCAGAGGCATCGGTGAACTACCACATATCAGCCATGTCATTCTACACTGAAAATTGGAATTTTCTTGAGGCAGTTTCTTCAAGAATAAGCCCATTGATGATATAAAGTTGCTTTCATTATTTGATTTGGATTTCCTTTTACATGACGAACAGACGCTTAGCTTACTTTGATTTAGACATTACGTACCGAGTAAGTTAGAATGTTCCAAGTAGAGTTCCCTCTCCCGGCAGCCTTGGCCTATCTTTTCAAAAGGGTTTTCAAAAGTTATGCCCGAACTTTCGAACGTATTGCTCTAACGTCTCAGGTGGCTGCATCGTCATTCTTCGACGTTTGTGTTCTGTCATAGTCACGATTTTACCATGGAGCGCTACACCATTCAACAACGCGTCGAAATTTTTAAAATTTATTATAAAATTTCGTGTTCTGTTCGTCAAACTTTTCACGAGCTACGGCCGAAATTATCGTCCAACCGAGTGATCAGTTGAACGAATTATCGCGAAATTCGAACAAAGTGGTTCGGCTACCGATTAAGCAGTTCCTGTACAACGCCGAAACGCGCGGTCAAGCGAGAATATTGCTGCTGTTGGTGAAAGTGTGGCTGAAGACCCAGACCTCTCGATTCCTCGTCATGCACAAGGAGTTGGGCTTTCTCTGACCTCAGCGAAGTTTGGCAATTGGCGTAGGAACTGAAGGTTCAAGACCATCAAGCTCGTCGTACGTTCGCCGATTGAGCTCTGAACGGATCGAAAACGGATTGGAAACAGATCCAAATTTTGGCGAAAAAACTTTCTTCAGTGAGAAGCATATTTTTGGTTGAACAGCTTCGTGAACAAGCAAAGCTACCACATTTTGCTGTATCAAAAGTCTCTATTGTATTCAGTGGAACTTACTGTTTGGTATGGACTTTGGTAAGGCGGCGTTGATGGGCCATTCATTTTCCGAAACGAGAATAGCCAGACGGTGATTGTCAGTGGCGAACGGTATCGTGCCATTATGGCGCAGTACCTGACTTTGTGGCCTCAATTGGATGAAATGGCCTTGGATAACTTGTGGTTCCAACATGATGGCGCAATGTGTCACACAGTGGGCGTGACATTAGAGTTGTTACAAGAATATGTAGTTCCCAGAACGTTTCATTTCGAAAAGATGTGATGTGGAATTGCCGCCAAGGTCGTGTAATTTAACGCTTTGAGACCTTTTTCTCTGGGGCTAGGTTAAGTCGCAGGTTTATGCCTAGATTATTCAAACCATTGGTGAGAGCCAGCCCGACTTATGCAACAGAGTCATACAATCTTTCAGATAGAGTCCTGTAAGCGAAGCCGCGGGGGCTATTTGAATGATATCATTCTTAAAACATATTTTTATTGAATATACTTTAATCTGTTGTAAAGGTTTCCGCCATTTCTCACAAGAGAACTTTTTTTATTCAATTTTAAAGTTCAGACAAGCTTAATGAAAAACTCTTCAGTTTAGCGCTGTTTATCTCATTTCAAGCTGAGTCGCTCAGATTACCTGGGTGCATTTCGTAAAGGTGAGAGAAGGAATTCAGAAGTTGTATCGCCGATAATACCCTAGCATCCATAGCCCAGGATTGATTTTACATTAGAATCAAAGCTTTTCAATTTACGCAGTTGAACCAAGTTAGCCTTTGCCTTGTTGATCTAAGTTTTCTAAGTTGCAACCGAGCGAGATTTCGCTGCCCCTTCGTCAACAGTTACTTATAGCTTGTCAGTTAATTTGGATTGCTTGTCTGACCGATTGGTCGACAGCAATACAAATATTGATTCCGTTTCATTGAAACCAGACTCCTGTCTTTGATTCAAGCGGTTCAGAGAGTTCGCCGTTATGTCGAACTCTACATTTGCATCCGTCGTACTTGGTTCTGATGAGATGAGATAAGAAAACCCCAATAAATTTTGCCCAAAAATATAAATAGTGTGGGTGCAAGAGCAGCTCAAAGTCGACAAATTTTTCACAAAAATGTGGGATCGTACGATTTAAATTTTTTAGACCGTTTAGTAAAATACATCCGAATGATATCCTAACGAAAGTTCTAGTTTTGTATTTTCAATTTATCAAGAAAATGTCTGGTATTAATATTTGAAAAGACAAAAATTTCTGCATTGTTTCAAAAGATAAGAATTTTTAAAAATACGAAAACTGAAAATTGACGAATTTTAGCAGAAAAAATCTAGAAAATATGTTCCTAGATTTGTACTCAGTTTTAGAAAGCATCTTTCTTTATCGGAATATGCAAAAACATGTTTCGCTTTCTTCCGCTTTTGGGAAATAATTCAATTTAAAAATAGGTCTGAACTTGATTTTTTCAGCAAAAATTGAAATAAAACTTATTTTTGTTAACCCTAAAAGTATGCCATGATGCTGAAAAATCACCAAAAGTGTAGAAATTCAGAAATCGCATTCATTAATATCACTTTTATTAGAACATTAAAGGATTCCAATTCAAATGGTATAACTATCTGAAAAGGCAAATATCAACATAACTAAATAAAATAAATTTTTTGACGATCAAACCATTTTCTCATTATAGCTTGCCAAATATGTCAAAAATTTTTAGTTTTAGCTAAACCTAAACAGGCTGATTAAAACTGACTTCAGTTTAGTGACCCAAAATTTAATACCACACGAAATTTCATTAAAATCAGAGCGCTCCTGCTAATTTTGTCCCGTCGTTGTATGGAATCAAATCACTGTGAGACAGTGCCTCAATACGTCAGTAGTTTGTTCAAAGGAGCATGTCTCCCAATCCCTTTAAGCAGTGCTCTTAGAAGCCAATCGTCGACAATGCGTTCTTCTTAATTGATTTTGGGTGCTGGAGGTGGGCTATGATGTTAGGCCAGGTTCTGCAGTTTAATTTCAGAATTATTTAAAGGTAACAAAAATAAGATCTAAAAAGAAGGATTCTTTCGATTTTTAACATTTAAATAAAAAACAGTACAGAAAGTTTAAAAATCTCAAGAAACACTAATTTCTATGAAGTGATTCTGACTCCTCTTTCAGAATCCAAATACATAGTGCGACACACTTTTTTTTTTGGCAAGTGTTTGACATGGGATTCCAGAAGAGGAAGTTCATAGTTTTTCTAGGCTAGGAAAGTTAAGAACTTTTTTTCGTTTGGAATTTTCGTCCTGGGATTGAGTTTAAAAATTAATAAAATATGGAAAGCATAATCGGATTCTTAAAAATTTAAAACTTTTTGAATGGTAAAAAATGTAATATTTTTGCAAATTTTATTTAAAATTTTTCCTCCGCGTGAAGTGGTCAGATTTACGAAAAGAATAAAGATGGAAAATACCAAGGAAGAGGAGGTCAGTGATTTTCATAAAACAAAATGCCCATAATATTAAAAAAAATCTACAAAAACTCGTCTTAAATAGAGCATCCTTTTGATTTCAAATTAAATTTTTAAAATTAAACTGAAACACTGTTCAGAAAAATTAATTCCAACAAGAAAAAAGATGGGAATTTCAGATTTGGGAATGCTTAATTTTATTAATCTAAAAAAATGCAGTAAATTCAGAAATACTAAGTAAGTAGCATTTCCTCTCTCAGGATCCGAAGTCAATTTAAATCTCAAAAATGTTTAATTGAATTTTGTTGCATAGTGTAATCGTTTTTTGTTTTGTTTTTATTAATTACCATTTCATTAACTTGCATATACATAAACACATATAAAAATCATACACACTTACTCACACATGCACATGTGTATATATTTAATTAGTTACATTTTTATAATACATTGTATCCCAATCTACAAAATCAACAATCTTCAATTAATAGGCAATCAAAATCTAGAAAAATATGCAACTTGTACAAATTATTTTCTTTCCCCATTCTACCTGTCAAAGTTCAATAATGTTTTTTTTTTTTTTGTCAAATCGATTTTTGACATTGTTACAGATACATTATTATACACACACATACATACATACACACACATATGTATTTATGTGTGTACTTGCTGGTGTTGTTTATATTTGCTTCTATATGTGGAAAATTAATTTTACGCACGAGTGAAACTTTTTCTCTCAATAATTGTGTACAGTGTTAATGTGAATGTATGTATTTGTATGTAGTTGTAAATATGTCTATATGTATTTATAAAAAAAGCAGAAGTATGAGTATGTGCGTAAGCGTCCGTGTGTGTGTGCGCATTGGTAGTTTACACATTGATTACTTCGGTTAACCTCATTTTAAGTGTTATTGAGTATCGTATGTTTATATTTTTCTTGTACTTGTACCGCGTTTACACACACACACACATGCACACTAACTTTATATTATAATGGTTTTCATTAACTTTTTTGATTAAAACTTGCGTTTGTTTTTTATTCTTTGCCGCCGTGGTCAAAGTATTAAAGCTCAATATGAAAAATGTTTTTTGAAATTTAAATCTCATTAATATTTTAAAATTTTTGTGTTCGTATAATTAGAAATATTTATTTTTAAGTTAAAAGCGGTTTGCTTTTAAAAATATAAAATCTTTAAAATGGCTATTCCTATTGGACTCTACTAGAGTATTTCAGCGGTATGAGAAGTATGTAGAAGTACATACAGTGATCTTCAGAGCATAACAATGATATTTACCAACGCTTTAGATTCTTAAATACTATATTCGAACTGACAGATCAATGTAGAAAAGAACTCGAAAATTCTCAGGCAAGGCATTACTTTTCTATAGATTCTAAAGAGATTGTCATAAAATCATTTAACATAATTAAGAATCAAATGAATCAGCCAGACAATAATCTACCAATCCAAACCCACAATTCCAATCACTTGAAATTAGCAAATCGAAGATGGAATAATAGTCTCTACAAACTTATACACAAAATGTTTGGCTGAATGTGATTGTAGGAAGAAATGATTTTGCACAAATATAAGTATAAAAATCAAGTCCAAATTCAGATCCAATTCACACCAAAGTTCAGATCCAATTCACACCAAAATTCAAACTTAAACAGAGAACAAAAATTAGAAATCTTAAACCGATATCACAGTGCAACGAAATTCGAATTTCGTTATCAGCGCCCTCGAATTACTCTACAACCGTGAGAAAATTCGAGTGCGCTTTTCACGAATCTGTTTCGCGTCTATGATTCACACAATCTGATCTTGAATTTGTTCAAGGACTGCAGCAAAAGTAATTGAATTAATAGATACGATACTTAACCAAAATTATTCACCATATAGAGATACAAATTTTTTGTAATGTATCCTGTAACGTAACCTTCTTCCTTGGGCTGAGGTAGAACTCAGCGGGCTCCAGTGTCGGTTCGTTACAACATTTGTTGATTGCACTTCTTATCACTGAGACAAATTCTTGTTTTAATTCACTATATTTTAATTCAACTTATGATTCTATAGTTACAATGCAGTTTTAAATAATATTAACACAATAAATGATAAATGAAATAAATGGTGTGCGGAGCTCGTAGAGCGTTGACTACGATGTACGAATTCGCGTGGTAGGGCGGCGAGCGGAGCGTGTAGAGCGTTGACTACGATGTATGAATTGCGTCTGGTAGGGAGAGCGTGCGGAACGTGCAGAGCGTTGATTTCAATGTATGGATGCGCCTGGTAAGACGAGCGTGCAGAGCGTTGATTACAATCTATGAGATGCGTCTGGTAGGGTGAGCGTCCGAAGCGTGCAGAGTGTTGATTATGATGTATGTAATGGATAGTGAAAGTACCGTACACTTGTGGCGCAGCGACTACGGGACGCTGGTGGAGTAGAACATCCGTAATTGTCCTTCTGACTACCATGTTGCTTCAAGCTCCCAACAGTTCATCTGGGGTCATATGGTCGGGACTATACCATCCAAGTGACACCAAACGGTCTAACTAGGCTATTTAGTACTGTATTGTAATGGTTAGACCATCAATACATTACCAAACACTTGGTCACTTATGCCTGTATCAATAATATGCTGCTGGTAGTTTCCGGTAGTCCGCCCTGGGTCATATGGTAGGGACTATACCAACCAAGCGGCACCGCATGGTCTGGTTATGGTGTTTAGTATTGTATGATGAGGGTTAAACCAGCAATACAATACTAAACACTGGGTCATTTATGCCTATTCTAGCGTCTTTTTATTTCCATTATTTATCCTGCTTGTCTCTACTCACCCGAACGTGTATTTCCACGATGTAGTCACCTTGCTGGTCCGTTAAGAAACGACCGCGAGTTGTCTTGCACAGCTTCTTTTATACACCCTCTGCTTCTTCTTGTTCTAATTCTAGCTGACGCTGTCGCTACTAAAATTGTGGTGTTGCTGCTTCGCTGTCATGCTGCCATTGGCTGGTTTCGATCGCGTGATGTGAAATTTTTAAATTCGCATCGCAGTGGGCTTCGTTGTTTATTTCTTTCTCTGCTTCTTCGCTGCCAATGTGGAGTGATAGTCCCGTTATTCTTGTGCTTGCCTATTGCTGGCATACTTCGTTGTGTTTGTTGTTGTTGTCTTGTGGTTGCCCCAGTGGGACCAGAAGTCGGTCGCACCCAGTAGACACTATCGCCTTGTGCCGTCACAATCCTTAAACCCTCTTCTTATATGCGTAGTTTTATGCGTCCAGTATCCAAAAATACCCGATAGCAAGAAAAAACCCATTCACATAAATATATAATTTTCCAACATATCCCACAATAATGCAAAAACAACCCTTTCCTCAAAAACGGGGCTAGACTTATTGTAAAATCTGCAGAAAAGAAAGTCAATCTTGCACTTTAAAGTTAAATTTTGTCTCATAATAATACGAGTTTCTGCAAGCGAAACAACAACGTGATGAACGCTTCCATCAAGTTACTTACTATATGCTTCGAATATTAATATTGTGCAAAAAACTTGAACTCTATGCTTGCTGAGTTTTTCTACTAGAAATTTATTAAGATATGTATGGGTTTTTTTCAGCAGTTTTTGAAGACCCCAATTTTTGGACTTCAGGACTAGATTGTGTGAATCGTAGAAATAATGGGAAAAACTGAGTTTAGATTCGTAAACAGTGCCATCGAATTTTTTATAAAACCGTTGGAAAATTAAAGGACAACATTTTTTGTTGCACATATATGTATTAAGACACAAGCTCTGAACAAAAATGAAATCAAACCGGAAATAACAACAAATCAAGAACCAAACAAAACCATTGCCCCTGAAATTTCAGATTTATTGTAGTAGTAGTCGTGATCGAGATATATGGTAAAAAGTTTAGCTGTAGAAAAAATTTAATATCCCCTTTGGTCACCCCTCTGTATCCGCCACTACCCACAATACCTATAAAAGTTGGAAATACTTGAAGAAAAGCTAGAATAAGGAAAGCTTACCCCCAACATCTCAATCTACAAGTGAGAGAGAGGAAATGGAAACGAGGGAGGAGAGGAAATGGAAATGGAGGAAATTTAGTTGAGAGATACTTTTTAAAATGCTTTTAAATATTATACAAAAAAAATATACTCATACTCATTAAGCTAAGTACTCTAAACAAATATTACTAAAATAGTAGAATGATAGAAAATAAAAAAGTCACTAAAGACCCACAAGTAAAAAGTTTCAAGTATATTTTTAAAATGCTTTTTATTATACAAATCGGTACTCGATCATTTTTTTAAACGGAAGATGCAGCGCTGATAATCCAAGAACGAAAGTATGCAACATCGACATAGACATCAGGATACTTGGCCTTAGCGCAATTTTCTCCCCAAGAAGTAACACCAACTAAAACACCACCAGAGACCAATGGGCCACCAGAATCACCACTGCAAGTAGACTTTCCTGAAGCAGTTGCACAGATCATAGATGCCATGATTCTGTTACCATACGCATAAGATGAGGAAGAGCACTGAGAGCGCCCAACAATTTGAAGAATAACATGTTGCAAAGATTCTGAATATGATCCTTCGTATTTAGTCTTACCCCAGCCTGTTGCTTCAGCAGCAGCACCATTATCAGGGGCCGACTTAGCTAAAGCAATATTCTTGACGGTAGAGCTATACTCTACAGAAGAATTCAAACGAATGACACCAATATCGTTGTCCACAGTCTCTATATTAAAGCCTTCATGAATCTGGAAGGCAGCAACTGGAATGAGAGTACCACCAGAATTCCAATTTGTGGCACCAACGCGAACTGTCAGAGAAGATACATCCCTCTTCACTAAACAATGAGCAGCAGTTACAATGATTTTATTGTTGTAGATGGAACCACCACAATCGTGAACACCGTTCCTTAGTATCGCAACTTGCCAAGGATGGTTGCTAATAGATGTATTTTTGCCACCGACAATGAAGAACCGTGGGGAGCCCTCGGGATTGAAGGCACTAAGTGCACAAGCGACTGCCGACAAGAAAATCACCAACTTCAACATATTTCAATGAACCAATTGTGATATTCATAAAGTGGCACTATTTATATATTTACAGGGTTTTAAAGGTACTTGAAATAGATTTAGGAATGCTCGTTTTTTTAGAAAAAAAATAATTAAATTGAGTGCAAAGCACTAATTATTATTTATTACTTATAATTAAAATTAAAAGCTACATGAGCAAACAGCGATAGCATTAATGGCCTTCAGCAAAGTTTTGACAATGACAAATGTAAGCAACAAAGTTTTTAATGCGACTGAATTCTTAAATCTGGAATCTTCAAGAGTTGTTACCCCAATAAATTTGTTGATAACAGAATTGTATATTGACGCAAAAACGTAATTGCCTAAAGAAAAAAACTGTTTTGTCTGACTCGATTCATTTTTTTATCCAATTTATTTGTGTTTTCTGTTCATGATGTAAGTATCAAATTTTTTACGCAAAAATAAATTGCTGAAACTGGAGTTTTGATCATTATTACTCTATAACTCTTAAAAATTGAAAAATTCTAGGCAACTCTGAAAGTTTGTTTTTGCTTGGAATAGCCCACTATTACGTATATGTAACGGTTTCCACAGCCTAATCCTTACTAGGTACCAACAATTTTTTTCACCATTTTAGTTCCTTAACTTTATAAAACATATGTTACAAAATTTCAGACTCTAGCACTGCTGAGTCGCTCTGGGCATTAATGGGTTAATATCTAAGACTGCAATACTTGCTTTGTAATTGGACTTAACTATTTATCTGTTAACTACTAAAAAATTCTTTAATATGCATATAAATTACTATTGGCTGATTTAGAATACTCTTTTCGCACTAAGCTGGTTTTGATCGTCATATCTCCTAAGCTCGAGAAAACTAAACTTATAAGTTGAAGACGAATTGAAGACGTGGTCTTATTCAGTTTAACTTTGTTACTATCACAAGATAAAATCCTAAGTAATAATATTGGCAGCACCCACTTTGGTGCCAAAGTGTAATGAGTGAAGTTCAATATAAAACAACACAACATATTTTCGCTTGTATATTGCATTGTTGTAAATTTTGTACCTTAGTGACATATTTGTTTATTTAAAAAAAGAAAATTTGTTTTAACACAGATAAATTTTTGTTTTAATTTACATTTCAACTATTTGTGGATATTAAATTTGCAAAATTTATTCATACTCATCATATTCCATGACGACCTCGATAGTCTAGTGGATAGTGCACTAGACTTTCATCCAGAAGGTTGCGGGTTCGATTCCCGTCTTGGTCTGGTGGTTAAATCTCATAAACTTCTTATTTTCACTATCGATATGAAGTGGATGAGAATTATAAGAATGTGTACAAGTACACACCTTGGTTGGTAATGGCAAGACCACCGAGCTGATAAAAAATTGCCACATAGCCGTTCGGAATCGGCGTTAAACTGTAGGTCCTACCATCGCCACTGTAGTTAGTGGAAGAGTGCCAGACTCTTGTTTCTGGAGACCCGAGTTCGATTCTCGGCTTGGGTATGTTTCTTATCTATCTTTCTTTCTCCCTTTCTTTCTTTCTTTCTTTCTTGGGGCTTTGGTACAAAAGATCTTATAGGTCGCAGTGCCTGACTTTCGAGTCGTCCTTCCTTCAAATAATAATAATAATAATCATATTCCATGGATTCGGATTTGGGTAGGGCTGATTTTACTAAATTAAAGGATAAATATCAGACTCAATATTGACCAAAACCCAGACCTAGACCTAGACAAAAACTAGTGCCAAAATTTACTCAATGTTACTCAATAAATGATAATCGAAACAAAACTGAGACCAAAATTCAAAGTGAAGTTGAATTGAAATTTAGGCCAAATATTTACAACAAACAAAATTTTAACTTAAATACAGACCAAAAGTAGACAAAACTGTAGACCTAATTCAGGCAACAAATTTAAAAAAAAAATCTGCACCAAAATTCTAGACCGAAATTTGAAACAAAATTCAAACCGGTTTCAGACCAAATTAAGACCAAAACTCCCATCAAAATTTGACCAAAATTTCGGCCATAACTCAAACTCAAAGTTAGATAAAAACTGAGGCTAAAAGAATACAAGATTTCTTCAGCCCTCATGGGCTTCCCCTCCCCCCTTCCCTCCGCCCCTGCTCCCGTCACTGATGCCAACGATTTTTTTCTTTAAGCAAAATAAGCGAATAAATGAATTCGATCGTTAAAATCATTCATTCAGTCTTTGAATAGTTGAAATCACTCGATAGTTCGCATTACTAATCAAAACAGTAAAATTATTGAAAAAAGCCACAAATACCGTAGTTGAGAGATAGTTTTTAAAATACTTTTAAATATTACATAAATAAGATACTCATTCGAGTAAGCTAAATATTCGAAACAAGTACCAGTGAAATATGTAGTAGAATGATAAAAAATTGAAAGTCACCAGAGACCCACAAGTAAAAGGTTTCAAGTATATTTTTTAAAACGTTTTTTATTATCTTAATCGATTCTTGGTTATTTTTTTAAACGGAAGATGCAGCGCTGATGATCCAAGAACGAAGGTAGGCAACATCGGCATAGACATCAGGAAACTTTGTCAGAGCGCAACCCTCTCCGAAAGAAGTAACACCAACCAAAACCCCACCAGAGACCAATGGGCCACCAGAATCACTTTGGCAAGTAGCCTTTCCTGAAGCGGCAGCACAGATCATAGATGCCTTGATTTCTTCCTTATCATACTCATAAGGTGAGGATGAGCACTGAGAACGTCCAACAATTTGAAGAAAAACATGTTGCAAAGTTTCTGAAGATGATCCATTGACTTTAGTGTGACCCCAGCCGGTGGCTTCAGCATCAACACCATTATCAGGAGCCGACGTGGCTAAAGCAATATTCTTGACGGTAGAGCTATACTCTACAGGAGAATTCAAACGAATGACAGCAATATCGTTTTCAAAACTGGATTTAATATAACCATCGTGAATCTTGAAGGCAGCAACTGGAATGAGAGTACCACCAGAATTCCAATTTGTGGCACCAACGCGAACTGTCAGAGAAGATGCATTCTCATCTTCCAGACCTTCCAGACAATGAGCAGCAGTTACAATGATTTCATTATTGTAGATGGAACCACCACACCAGTGATTACCGTTTTCTTGTATCGAAACTTGCCAAGGATATTTGCTAATAGTTGTATTTGTACCACCAATAATGAAAAACTGTGGAGAGCCATCAGGATTGGAGGCACTAAGTGTGCAAGCGACTGCCGACAAGCAAATCACCAACTTCAGCATATTTCAATGTAATGAACCTCTTACAAATAATTGTGATATTCATAAAGTAACACTATTTATACATTTACATGGGCTTAAAGGTACTTGAAATGGGTTTAGGAATGCCCTTTTCTTACTCAGAGAAAAAATAATTTAATTGAGTGCAAAGTTCTAATTATTATTTATTACTTATAATTAAAATTAATAGCTACATGAACAAACAGCGATATCAGCAATGGCGTTCAGCAAAGTTTTGACAATGACAAATGTAAGCAACAAAGTTCTGAATGCGACTGAATTCTTAAATCTGGAGTCTTCAAGAGTTGTTAGCCCAATAAATTTGTTGATAATATAATTATAAATTAACTGATAATATCTGTTTCAGAAAGTAATTGCCTAAAGAAAAAAAGCTGTTTTATGTGACTCAATCCATTTTAGAATCCAATTTATTTTGCGTTTTCTGTTCATGATATGAGTATCAAAATATTAACGCAAAAACAAATTGCTGAAACTGGGATTTTGGTCATTATTACTCTAAAAATTCTGGACAACTCTGAGGAACTTGAATCAATCCACTAAAGATTTTTTTTCTTTGTTTAAGTGGCAGTTGGTGGTCACACTTTCAGACCAGAACGACCCATTGTGATACCACATCGTTGGACCTACAGTTTAACGCTGGTTCCGTATGGTGGTGTGGCAATTTGTTATCATTTTGTGGTTTTACCTTTGCCTATTAACCAACAGACTAAGACGGGAGTGGTTATATATATAATGGTGCGGTATTGTAAGCTATCTAAATTATAATCTAAAATTCTAGATTTCTTTGATTAGTTCTTATTCAATATATATGTGTGTGTGTTAACTATACATTATATTAATCAATTCCAATCAATGCATAAAACAATAGCATATCTTAAATATTTCATATCCAAAATTGTTATATATACGTGATCCTAACCAAAAAAAGAAAACCACAACTAATATTCAGCTCAGAGATATTTGTCTCCAATTATACAAAATGAGAAAAATAACGAAATTAATCCGCTTACATATTAGACTCATTAGTCAACCAGTATAATGAATGAAGCCTCACTATAATAAGTCTCAAAGGATTTAGACATTATATCAATTAAGATATAGTGGAGCGTTACATTAATAGATATCTACATTATATGATATTTGATATTAGAAAAGAATATATGTAAAAATATTGTACAACTAGAGAGTGAGTGCTCAAGCAGCAAACAAAAGGAAGAATACAAAGGATACAGTGTTTGTATGTGTGTGTGTGCGTGTGTGTATGTCTCATTGTCATGGCAAATTACCTAAAACTGCTATTGTATTCAAAGGAAGAATACACAATACAAATCCTTCTACTTACACAATACAATTTGATGAAGCTGACGACAGTCAAGGATAATGTATGCAAGCGTGTATGTGTGTGTATGAGTATGAGCTTGCATGAACAAATGTTATTAAGGATATTAATATAAAAGCACCAGTAACAGCAGAAGCAACATAAAAATACAACAAAATAAATTTTGAACAGACGCCAGTTTATTATAAAAAAAATGTATATATACATAGAATGATTGAAGTACAAGAAAGCAAAATAAGGTAATGGCGAAAAAGCACAACCCTCAATTCGATTTTTGATATGCTTTAGGTCAAGCATAAGACATTATCAGCGCCCAGGTCATTATACGTTTTCAAACACAACCACTTTCTGTCGCTCTTTTCGTCTCACTCTTCCACATATCCCATTTTATATTGTTTTCTCCACAAGTGTATTGAAATTGTATGTTGGTATATGTTTGTATTGAATGAATACATGAGTGTCTCATTAACATTCAGAGGCTGGCGTTTGTTGCCTCATATTCTTCGATATGTATGTACAACTACATCAAATACAATTTTCTTAATGTAACAAAAACAACAATACAAAAAACAACAACTACTAAAAGCTTTCTTCAATAATTGCTTGCATGTGCCATGGCGAATTTCATATACACTCATGCATTCTCTCTCTTCCTTTTCTTCTAATAGTAAATTAATTGTTTTGCTTTCATTAAGAAAATTCAAACCAGTTTTGCTTTCTATTGTATACGCTAGTTGCATACACTACTACATTCATAGAGAGTCGAATTATTTTCTGGTATAAAGTTCCTGAATGAAATACAAAAATAATTTCTTAAATTATGGTAATAAATGAAGAATGCAATTAGATTAGCTTTACTTTCATTGGTTTGACTTGGTCATGCTAGAATGTTTGGAAAAGATATTGTAAATGTAGGAAATGAACAAAGGAGAAAAAGCAAAGAAGATTACAGACCAAAGATAACAGACCAAAAATCACAGATCAAAGATCACAGACCAAAGATCACAGACGAAAGATCACTGACCAAAGATCACTAGAGATCGGGAGATCAATAAACCAAAACGCCAATAAACCCAAGAACGTCGAAATCAAAGCTTAAAGACTAAAAACCATAAGCCAAAGACCATGAATCCAAGTTGATGAACTAAACGCAAAAATGAAAAACAAAAAATCAAGAAAGACTGAGAGGCTAAATACCAAAAAACCAATAGACCAAAGGCCATAGACTTAAATCTAAAATTAAAAGACTAAAGGCCATAGATTAAAAACCAAAGTGCCAGAGACCGAAATCTAAACTTCAAGTCCGAAAATAGACTTAAGAGTTGAGGGTGGGCTGGACTAAACCAAAGCAGGGATAGAGCCAGTATAAGAGAGCAGAAAAATAGGAAGGAATTGTGAGGAGGGTATAAAACGAAGGAAAGTCTAAGGTCCCTCAACCCCGAACTTCCTTATTTCGTTGACAAACCTTAGAAGCTCAGGAAGAGGGAGAGTATGGACATTATTCATACTCATGACATCACTATCCAACAGACTTAACCTGATTCGCGTGAATGCTAGACAGCTGCAAAGATAATGCTCCGTAATATCGTCGTCCTCAAGAAACTATTGGCAGGTTGACCACATGTGTTGTGCCCTGTGATGACACCCACCAGTAATCTCAGGTCCTTTCTTCTCAGTTTCAGAAGAAACTCCGCTGATTTCCCTTTAGGTTGTCTCACGAAGCACTTTGCAACTGAACATAAGTCAAGCTTGGACTATCTTTCTCTATGGACAGAAACCACGAAATCGTTGATCCAACGTATGATCTCCCCAGAACTTGCGCCAAGAAAAGGTTCCGGACCTGGTGATGCAATTGCAGAACCTTCCTTAGATAGTTTATCAACTAGTTCATTCCCTGCAATACCACAGAGTCCTGGAACTCATATAAGGTGTAACTTGTTGTGTATTGCCGCACTTTTTAGCTTTGCCTTACACTCGCTGATCCAATTTTGAAGAGCTGGCAGGGTTAGGAAGAGCCTTCAGTTCAGCTTGGCTATCGCTGCAGATGCCTATGCACTGCCCACGCCATCACCCCTCAATTATCCAGCCCGCCACATACAGGATACGGAAAATCTCCTCTGGGAAAGCTGCCGCCATTTGTCCAGTGGCAAAAGAGTACTTGATCTCATCGTCCAAATACCAATCGGATCCAGTGTCATTTGAAGTTTTGGATCCGCCGGTATAGAGGCCATGTCGGAGACCCAGGAGTACGACGTCTGCACTTAACCATTGATCTCGTTCCAGGAACCTGACATCATATCTTCTTCCAAGCCGTCGTTGACAGTAACAAGCTATCTTTCTTGCGTTTCCTAGTGAAAAGCACTAAGTTACTTTTACTAGGATTCAATGCCAGAACCAGATCACACCAAATCTCAATCTTTTTCAAGATTTCTTACATTTTAATGCACATCGTCTGTAAGACCTTTCCCGAGATTAGTCAGCATACGCTTGGATGTGAACTCCAAAATTCTGAAAGTCATTAAGAAGGGAGTCCACCACGAAGTGCCATAAAAGAGGGAAAAGTACTCCTCCTTGGGGGCATTCTCTCTCAACTTCGACTGTTCAACTGTCTCTTTTTTCTCCCCCCGTGATAAGCAGCCGCTTGGGTAGCATAGCATGAATCCATCGAATGACGTTTGCTTCAACACCATATTGTCTGGCCGAAGAGTCGAAGGTAGCATTGTCAAAAACCCCTTCAATATCGACAAACACTCCCAGGGTATAGTTCCCTGTTTCCAGCCCTTGTTCAACTGTCGTGAAGAGCTAGTTAACAGGATTTTCCACTCTGATAAGCATGTTGTCGAGAATTGAGAGGATTTTGGCTTAGAACCTTCAGCCTGATGTCCTTCTCGACCATGCGTTCCAGACTTTTAAGCAAACACGATGTCAAGCTCACCGGTCGGAAAATTTTCAATAGAGAGTAGTTATCCCATCTGGTTTAGGAATAAGCTGCTTCAACCGAGCGCCAAAGACGTGAAATATATAATGGATCAGAGAACAAAATCCAAAGTGTAAAAACCAAAGACAGAAAATCAAAGAACATTGATTAAAAACCAAAAACCGAACACTAAAAACTAAAGACAGAAAACTAATGATTATGAACTAAAAACCAAAGTTCAAAGATTAAATTCCAAAGACGGAAAACCAGATACCATGGACTGAGAAACAAATACTAAAAAAAAAGACAAACAAAAACTATGAACCATAGACGAAAAACAAAAAACCAAAAAAAAAACGATAAATGAACACTAAAAATTAAAGACAGAAATCCAAAAACCATGAGCCATAAACCGGAAACCAAAAATCTAAAAGTAATAACTAAAAACAAAAAAAGGAGAGACTGTGGACAAAAAAATTAAAGACCATGAAGTATAAACCAAAAACCAAAGACTTTAGGCTAAACTTCAAAATCAGAAAACCAAAGACCTAAGACTAAAATCCAAAACTTAAGAACCAAAAGTCCATGGATCATAGACCAACACCAAAAACTAAAAATTAAAAAGCAGAAAATAAAAAACAATCAACTATAGACCGAACAATCAACACTAAAAGCTAAATACTAATAACTAAACTCTGAAACCATAAGCCAAAGATCGGAAACCAAAAAACTTGGTTTAAAAACTAAAAACAAAAATTCGGAAGTTATGAATCTTGGACCGAAAATCAAAAATCAAGAAGCATACCAAAAATCAAAGACATAATCAACAGGAAACCAAAACCATTAACTATAGACCGAAAAACAAAGACTTAAAACCGAGAGCCCCAAATCCGAAAACTATGAACCATAGACCGAAAACCGAAGACTATGGATCATAGACCGTAAGCAAAAGACCATAACAAACTATATCAAGGATCAAAGGATAAGAGACTAATAAATTAAAATCTTACAGATTAAACATCCAAAACAAAGAGACCAAAATAAAGACGAATCACTTTAATAATTTAGAAAATTGTTCATAAACAGTAACTAGAAACTATTTTACAAAATTTCGTTATTAGTCTGTCTGTTTCTCTGATCCATATTGGAATAAAGAGTTGAACAAGTTAATCGAAAGTTCTTTATTGGGACTATTTTTCTACATGGAACTTAAAAGCACGGTTTCCTTCTGGTTCCTTTATTTCGAAATACATGATTTTTTCACACTAAGTATATACAAGAGTATTCCACTGTGATATTTCACAAAATTCCACGTCACACATTCTATGTAATGCCTTCCATGTAATACGTTCCAGATCACAATTTTTATATGCAACACATAATTTATATATCAGAAATTTTGGAATTGTGGAGTATTTTTGTAGTGTTAAAAAAACTGTGCACGCTGTTGCATTTTTCAGTACTTTTTCCCATAAATTACACGAATAGTACAAAATGTGTAATGCGTGAAGTATGTTATCATTAAGGAACGGATTATGAGGAATTCTCTCTTTTTCTACTTAATCCTAAATGGTGACCAATAAAATATATATGCGTAGCAAGCCTTCCTGATTCCAAATATATATATTTTATTTTGACTTTTTACCATTTTTCCAAAAATTTGCCTTTTTCACCGGTTGGCAAATTTTATTTTGCCATTTTCTTAATTATAAGTTCACAAAATCCGCTCCGTTGTTTCACATTATGTGACGAGTGCAGAAGGTACTCATTTTAGTTTTTTAATTAGTAATTTTTTGATTTCGGAAAAAATCTGCCTAGGTTCTCAATGGACCTTCATATAGGTTACATTTTGAAGTTGATTTATGAATGATGGATAATAGCAGAGGTTAAATAAAAGTTCCGTTTTTGTTTTGCATACCTAAAACGAGGTTAGCAGCTACTCACTAGCTAATTCAGAGATTGTAGATGAAGGGAGGGATTTTAATTTTTACTTTGCTACAAAAAGTTTTTTTAGTTTTGTAACAACCTTCATAATGACTGAAACTTATTATCCCCAAAAAAATAAATAAATTTTTAGCATTTGGTCTTTTAGTGTAAGATGAAAATGTGCCAGTTTATGCTGAATCTAACTTCCATTCATTTTCTTATAATTTTTCGCTTCAAAACTATCACTTTTGTGATACATCATCACCATCCTATTGATTCAGCATAAAAAATGATTAAAATTATGTGTCTGAGAAAATGAAAAGCAATGGCAATGACCATTTAATTAATTCAAATTGACTTAACTTTTGATTTTGCAAACAAAATGGAAAAATAGCGGTATGAAATAAAAAGCATGAGGCAGGAGGTGGCATTTTGATGTTCATATAGCTTGATAAGCATAATTAAAATATTTTAGTTTTTATAATCTTTAATTGAATTTAAAAGTTCTGATTTTTTGAATTTTGTATATTGCGCAGACAGATATAAAAATGATTAATGAAAGTTTTCATAGATAACTTTTTTCATATTAAACTTCAATGCCTTTATAAGGCTTTTATTATTTTTCCATATCTACATTTATTTCTATATCCTTTCGTATTTATATTAGAAGCTATTAAATCCCATGTAAAATGAAAAACGCGTTCATATCTCGTTAAATTATAATTTCAGTGAAATGACAACGCGGTTTAATTACATTTTCAGCTCGTTAAAGGAAGAAATAATATTGAAAATTAAAAATAAAGGAATAGAAATTTTCTCTCTCTCTCTTTTCTCTCTCTTTCTCTTTTTGTCTCCCTTTATATTGCAAATAGTAAAAAAGGCAGACATTGGTGATAATCCTTGATGAAGACTTCAAGCATAAAATGCAATTTTATGAAAGAAAAAATAAAAACAACAAAAATCATCATCATCATCTTTCTTACTGCCTTAGCGCTTTGAGCTCTTGTGTCATCTTAATTGCCATGGGTCGCCGCTGCATTGCTGTTGTTGTTCTTGCTGTCCGCTCGGCATACTCGGCAAGTCCTTCGAAAGTTTAGTGTTGAGAATTTAACACTATCGTCATTATCAAATGAAATGATTTAAAATAAAATACGATGCAAGTAGTGAAACTAAGCAAAAGCAAACAGTAGCTGGCATAGCAAACGGAAATGACAGCTTAGTTGATGACAAGGTGTATGGTGTTAGCGGGGAAGGATAGGTACTTGAGTATAATTGTCAACGCCCATAGCATTTGTGCAAATATTTACACATAAATTCATAAAAAAAAAATATAATAAGAAAATAGAAAAGTTGTAAAAAAAAAGCAATAATAAAAAGGAAATAACAAACTTTAATCAAAATAAAATTAAAGTTTAATTAAATCTGGAACAACGATGCATTTAAAATATAAGCGTAAGATTTTAGTTCGGCACGATGATTAAAAAGAATGGAGAGTAATGTTGAAAATTAATAATAGTTTTATTAAATTTGTAAAGCGATTTTCTAGTTATACTTTTTGTAGATTATAGCATAATTAGGTATGAAATTTATTAAACGTAGTAATTAATATTAGTACCTATATATTTTTCACATAAATTTCGAACCGTCTACCAATCATTGCTACTTGATCTAGACGCCGGGTTAAGCAAATCGTCTATAACAGAGTAAGGCTTAATCAACTAATTTTTTCAATTTAATAATTAATGAAATAAAATTAGGCATTACTAACGAATTATGCCTAAATTTAGTCCTGATTGAATAGTAAGCCATAATCACCATTAAAATAATTAGTCATTAGTCTATCAATCATTAGTTTTAGTCATATTTACAGTGTTTTGAAAAAAAATTTAAACTAAAACTTATTAAAAAGTTCAATCTAAAATTATAAGTCATTAGTCAACGAGACATGATTAAGACATGATTTGTTTGATCATTACTTTTCACTTGTTAGTCAGATTGAAATTTTCCCCAACACTGTTTCATAGTGATAAAGACAAGGCTATTTATTTCCATTGAAGAATTTCCTTTTGTTCATTCCATGTCAAACTAATTTTTTTTTTATGAACTGCTCTAGATTACTTGGGATCTCCCGATTAATATTGATCAATTAATGTGATCAATTACTTATCCTAACTATAAATAAACCATTTAATATTTTTATTAGTTATTCTCTTCATGTAGAATTGCTGTTGTTTTCTTTATCTCTTGGTTCATGCTGCTATTTTTGAGGTACCAGATTTCAATTGATTTTCTCAGGCAAAGCTTGAATAAAAAGAAACCAATAGCAAATGAGAATAAAAAATCTCATGTTTTCGAAAAAAAAGAGAAAGAGAGGGAGAGAGAAAAAGAAAACAATAACAAAAGAAGATTGTACTCTCATTCAAGAGAGAAAACCAGTGGGAATAGCGCAAAACCGAATCCGGATTCATACTTTCCGACTCTTATATTTTGTTAAAAATTTCTATCAAAACAAAAATTTTGCGTCTCTGAAGGCCTGAATTTTCATGCGCCTCAATGGGAATTTTTCAACGAATCTTAGTTTTAATATACAGCCAAAGTTACTTAGTATTAAGGAGTTCAGTCCAATTTAAAATTTGAAGAAGATCGATTTTTGATTTTTGAGTTCCTTATAGTTTTAAGAATATTATCCTAAAATATTAGAAAAAAATTCGAAGTAAAACGAAAGTTATACATATAATTATATTTTGGTGTACTAAAAAAGAGACCAAACATCCCAAAACAAGTTTTGAAGAAAACAGCTTCAAAATCGTTTCAGGGTCGCTGATTACGAATCTGACATACAATTTTTAAAATTCAAAATGGTGGATCCAATATAGCAGGATTTTTTTTTTAAATTGATCGGATTCGCTTGAAACTCATAACAAATTCATAAACTTTGAACGCGATTCGCAAACTGAAGATTTCAAAAATATGTTCCCCTTGAGTTCGTATTGACAAGTGGCTATTACAATTCGATTCGGAATTTTTTTCATTTTTCCCTCCGGTCTACTACCCATGGGCTCAGAATATTTCACCCTCGGCTCATGAATCCCTACTCCTGTATAACAATTCTTTTTGATTGCTTAGTTCAGCTCTGAACTTTTTGATGAAACTGAACTTCTTACGGCTTAGGCAACATCCTGAACCGATGGTTTGCACAGACACCCTAAAAATGGATTTCTTCACCTGTATCTGAATATATGTAAATGAGAAGAGGTGTTAATTTTAAAGGGACTTCAAGTAATGCCAAGGGGCATCCTCTCACAGCCTACATACACTCGAATTTTGTTTAATTCGTTGATGACTATCTTTTGAGTAGTTCTATCTGTCCATATTTTCACTTCATATACAAGCAGCGGCCTTATAATTACAGTATAAGTCCATCGTAGTGTGCATCCGCAACTCTGCTAAGTGGTGCAAGTAATACCATCCTCAGTATGATTCCGGTCGAAAGCGATCTACGAGCGATCTCATGGTAGGCCTCATCAGCAATTACAACCCATAGCATTTATTTCTTAGTTAAAATCATATATCGTTTCAAAATTTGTCTTCGATTTGAGTACAGACTCTTTTGAAATAGCAGAAAATATTTCTATTCAAAAATATAACTCGACTGATAAGAAACTAAACTAAAGCTGTTATTCCTTTACACAACAGGTTCATTTAAAGTATGGTCACGAAATAGTTTTTACAAAGTCAACGCTACGTTATTTCTATATTTCTAAAAATGAAAAAAAAAACAACTATAAAGATTTTTTTTTAATTTTATTTATTTTCAGATAACGTAAAAGATTTTATTCAATCATTGGTGTTTTAGCGAATTCACGCACTTTTTTTTTAAGACCTGCCATTAGGTTTTTCCAAAACTATTTATAGCTTTCTGCCACTTTTTTGAAAAGTCTTGTATATTTTTTGGAGGTTTGTAATATTTTTGCAATTTTTGTTTTATTATAGCCCAGTATTTTTCAATCGGCCGCAGTTCGGGGTAGTTGGGCGGATTGAACTACCGAGGATGGAATTGGGGCAGGAGTATTTGGGCCAAGAATCAAACACTCTGAGCCGATGGGGAAGTATCCCAGCATCTTCCAAGCTGAAATTCATGCAATTAGCACATGTGTGCAATTCAACCTGGATAGACAGTACAAACGGCAAGATATCGCTATCATGTCGGACAGCCAAGCAGCCATTCGAGCATTATGCTCCTTTGAGATCACCTCTAAGTTGGTGTGGGACTGTTTGAGCAAGCTCAATCAACTGGGCAATAACAACAAAGTCGCTCTATGTTGGGTCCCTGGACACGCAGGAATTGAGGGTAATGAGCAGGCAGACGAGCTTGCAAGAAAGGGGGCAGCAACCACTTTCGTGGGACCTGAACCCTTCTGTGGAATAGGAGATAGCGTAATCAGGGAATTACTCAGGCAAGAAGAGAGGAACAAGAGGCAAGAACTCTTTACCAATCTTAAGGGACTGAGGCAATCCAAAGCGCTTTTAGGTAATTATAATAAGAGTAGATACGCATTCTGCATTGGTCTCAACAAAAACAGTTTGCGCATATTAGCTGGTATTCTGACTGGGCATTGCGGGCTCAGAGAACACCTTTGCAAGATAGGGGTTGAGCAAAGCTCAATTTGTAGGTTTTGTAATGAGGAAGACGAATCATCAGAACATATTTTAGCTCAATGTGGAGCACTGATCCACAAAAGAAGGAAATGTCTGGGCATGCACCAAGTACCCAGTACCGAACTGGCATCCATAGATCCGGGGGCAATACTCAAATTCTTGAGGGAGACTGGACTGGATGAGGTACTCTAGGCAGATTAGACTAGAAAGAAAAGAGGGACGTACAATAGATCTTATAGGTCGCGGTACAACGACAGAAACCTCTATAATACAATACTTTGGTACGAAGTTGATGTTGTTGTTTTTATACCATGCCAACGTTTCTTTAGAATAATGGCATGTCGTCAAATCAAGCCAAAATATAGCTGGAACTGTATGCTTTTTATAAAAAGGCAGCAAGACCCGATTGAGGCACATATCAATATAAATTCTGAAATTTATGGTACCAGATGTTATAAACGGTTTTGTCTTAAGGCCACAGGAACATATAGCTTGCCACACCATAATTTTTTTTGGAAATCAATAATGACGCAACCTCTATAGCCGCTTAAGAGTTTGTCATGCAATTTACGTGCTCTTGATTTTGCTTATTCGTTACTTAAACCATTGCGATTCGCCACTTTTTGTACTTTATACGAATCAGGATTTTGTCGGACTTTAATTTTATATGCGAAAGATTTCGATATGTTAAATTTTTTTGCAATATCCCGTTCTGATTGGTTTGGTCGCTGTTTCCACCACTTCACTACTTTCTTCACTAAATTTGGATCTTGAAATCGAGTTTTTCTACCACCACCTTTCTTTTGTTTGATAGTCTTATCTTTTAAAAATTTTAAAACCACGTTTCTAGCAGTCGCTCTTGAGGCATGAGCGCATCGTGCGATTTCAGCATATGAAAGTGCGTTGTTTTCCGAATAAATGTCAATTATTGATTCTCGAGTTTTTTCTTTTTTCGGCACCATACTGTTACCCGTACTCGTCAAGCAACAAATTTGTACTAGTGACTAGATCTACACACTTTAAACTTTTGACTGTAAGCTTTACTTAACTGTAAATTTACCGTTAGCTGAAATGCAGCACTTTGCTTTTGTAAAAATTATTTCGTGACCATGCTTTAGTATAAAAATTACGATACAATATTTTTGTCTTGTAATTTTTATATGGAATTTGCTTTTTATTGGTTGCAATATTCTCCTAGAAAGGCATCAACGTGAATAACACAAAAAAGAAAATAAATACTTATTAAATTTAATACTGATACATAATTGAATAACCAAAAGTCTTGAGCGAAATAATGAAAAATTCGGGGCAAAAACGTAACCACATTATTTTAAAGCAAAAACAGAACATCGCGTATTTCTTTTTTGCACTGAACGTATTTTATTTCATTTTTGCACTCAACTGGCGTTATTTCACTTCACTCTCAGTTAATGTTATTTCGTTTTTGCTCTCAAATATTTTTATGTCAGTTTCACTAAATACAATTTTTTACATCGTATTTGTTTTCAGCCTGCCAAATGAATTTTATCACAGTTAAGACACACTGTTGCTTGCTATCTCAGAAATGTGTTTTCCAACCTCCCATTAACCCCTTGGGTAGGGGCAGGGTAAATATTTTGGAAATAGCTTCTCTGGATAAGCATATCTATCCAATTCACAAACTGAACTGTATACAACATAGAGCGATAAAGCTCTTTAACTTCTTTGATTCCTTAGCATCGTAGAAATTAGATGTGTGTTTTTATTCTACCGCTATTTTTATAGTAAGTGTTCCACAGAGATACGAAATGTGATGCCAACAGGTAGCTCGTGTGTTTCTTGACCAAATTCAAAGCAAACGTTCACCAATACTTTTCCTTCTTTCCTTCTGCCTCTTACCTATCTTACTTTTTTAGCGAATACAATACTTTGCATTCGTGGAGGTATTCCCATCCATCGTAAATACTTTTTTGTTTGTAGTAGATTGGCAACTCTTGCCAACTGGATTAAATAATAATAATAATTATATATATTTTTTTTTTTGTTATTCGCTTGCTTTTTCACAACTACTTTTATTATTCTATTTGCTATTACAATGTTGCCAGATTATTATTATTTAATCCAGTTGGCAAGAGTTGCCAATCTACTACATGTTATACATTTTAATTGGCATAAATTCAACACATAAATTGTCAATGGCAACAAAGAGCATCAACTGCTGCTGCCTGTCACTACTGGAGCTGCAATGCAACAATAGAAACATTTATGTATTAAAGGGAAGGGAGCGTTGACAAATCTTCGGCGAAAGTAAAACTTTCAAAAAAAAAAACAAGAAACAGATTTTCTTAAATTGTTGTTATTTAAATTTCTTATTGTCTTTTTTTTTTTTTTAATTTTTCAATTAGCCAAAATGACAAAAGTAAAGCTTAACCCATTTTAAACAATAATTTCGTTTCGTTGCTTTTCAATTACAGCCGCTGACGACGAGAGAGTGAAATGAAAAACTGGCACAAAACTCTTCTTGATAAGTAAAGCAGCAGTAGTAGCAACAACAACAACAATAATAACAATAACATAAACAACAGCAACACAGCACAAGTAAGTCAACAACAGATTATGTGCAAAAAAAGAAAAACACCAACTGCAACGACAGCGACAACTCAACGGCAACAAAAACAAGAAAATGTTGACAACGACAACAACTGAAAAATAAACTTTTTCATGCTGAATGAGCGAGAAGAAATGCATTAAAGCATAATTAAAGACAAAGACAAAAAACACAACAAATAAAAAAATGAAGAGACAATAGAATTTTCGAGTGAGTTGAAGGAAAGACAGACAAAAAGAATTGTAGCAACAAAAAAACAAACGGTTAGTACTAGCAACACACCGTCAGATTGCAAACAATGCGCAATCACTTGCAGCAATTTTGTTGCTTGAAGAGAAGTGAATTTTAGTTTAAGTGCAATGTGAACAAAAAAAAAAAACTTCCGAAAAAGTGCAAAAAAATAAAGGATGCGGAAGTGAAATTAACAAGTTAAGCGACACTAATCACATAGAGCGAGACAACAATTGCAACAGTAAAAAAAAATAATTATAAAAGTTAAGACAACAAAGAAGCACAAAGTGACGAAGTGATTCGCGTAACAAATGCTAATGAACAGGTATGAATGAATGCAAACGAAATTAGAGCGTGCAAATTTATTTTCCAAAATAATAATTCATAAAAAAAGCAAAAAAAAAAGATTGCTCAATTTTACATACATCTATACGCTTGTCTTCTCAATGTACGTTAGCGAACAACAAATGCAACAACAAGAACAATTGCTACTGCTGTATTTGCATTTAAAATGTCGGACGTTGAAAAGGCGATTTCCGGCGAAGATGTTGAAATTTATACTAAAACTACGGCAGCAGCAACAACAAAATCGTCGGTGAAATCTTATGGCTATCAACAAAACCAACAACAACATCAGCCGCACCAATATTATCATAATAATAAATCTACAATATCAGCAGCAGCAGCAGCAACATCAAAAGCCAACGCACACTATTACAACAACGATACCGGAAGTGCCATTTTAAATCAACCTACAACAACAAACATAGTATCAACAGCAATATCATCCTCATCAGCAGCATCACCACCTCTTTCCACGACAACAGCAATAGCTGCAACAACCACAACAACAACAACATCTGGCAACTGCATTGGTTGCATTTTAAAAGTTATTTTCTCAACACCCGGTCTCGTTGTACTCGTTGTTGCTTATTCCGTAATGGGTGCATTACTATTTCCATTGCTAGAGGCTCCTCAGGATATTACAAAATCAGCAGCGATTGCTAAGAGTCGTGAGGATTGTTTGCGTGAATTGTGGATAATAACAGGTGAGTGAGTGTATTGAATTGAATAGGGAATAGAGAGAGAGAACATCAGAGCTGTGAAATTACAAATACCAGTGCAAGTACCAGTACCAGTACAAATACAAGTACCAGTACCAATACGAGTACCATTACAAATACTCGCATACTAGTATTTAGTATTTTAATATAGGTACTTGAAAAATCTCAAGTACCAGTATTTATTTAAGTACTCCAAGTTCCGTACTCAGTTTCAGGTATATTCAAGTATTTTCAAAATTTTTTAACTATTTCAAATATGTAAAGTATTTTGATTTTCCATTGCAAATGCCTACAAAAATAATTGAAAACTCTTGAGTACCAGTACCATAATACTGAGTACCAGAATGAGTCTTGGTACTGGTACTTGTGCTCGTACTTGAAAACAAAATACAAGTACCAGCGAAAAAACTTGTATACTAATACTTAATATTTTGATACAGGTCCTTGAAAAATCTACAGTAAGTACTTTAAGTTCCGTACTCAGTTTTCATTTTCAAGTATATCGAAGTATTTTCACTTTACGTGGACTCTGTCAATACAATACAATACAAGTATGTTAATTACTTAGATTTTCCACAACAAACTCCTACAAATGTAGGCCGCATTTTAAAATGAAATCTTGAAAAACATTATAATTTTCTTTGCATGATTTTGTAATAATATTTGAAAATACTTGTAAACTCTGGACTACCAGTACCATAATACTAAGTGCCAATATATGTCTTGGTACTTATACCTGTGCTCGTACTTGAAAACAAAATACAAGTACCAGCGTAAATACTCGCATACATGAACTTAGTATATTGCTACTGGGGCTTGAAAATCTCAAGTAACAGTATTTATTCAAGTACTTCAAGTTTTGTACTCAGTTTTCACTTTCAAGTATATTGAAGTATTTTCAAGAATTTTTTTAGTACTTCAAGTGCATATGTCTAGTGTATTATAGTAATATTAGAAAATACTTGAGTACAAGCACTATAATACTGAGCTCCAGTATGGGTCTCTGTACTGGTACTTGTACTAGTACTTCAGCATAAAATACAAGTACCAGTATAAATACTGGCAAGCTAGAACTTAGTATTTTGATACTGGGGCTTGAAAAATCCCAAGTAACAATATTTATTCAAGTACTTCAAGTTTCGTACTCTGTTTTCACTTTTAAGTATATTCAAGTATTTTCAAGAATTTTTAAGTATTTTAAGTATTTTGATTTTCTACAACAAATTTCTAGAAATGTAAGGATGATTTTGTAGTAATACTAGAAAATTTTTCAATACACTTGAGAACCAGTATCATAATACCGAGCACCAGTATGAGTATTGGTACTAGTAGTTGTGCTCGTACTTGAAAACGAAATACAAGTGCCAGCGTAAACACTTAGTATTTTGGTACTGGTACTTGAAAACTCTCAAATAACAGCATTTTTCAAGTACTTCAATTTCTGTTTCCAGTTTTAGTTGCCAAATATATAAGTATAAATATTTTAAAGAATTTTTAAGTATTGCAAGTACATATGTCAAGAATTTCTATTTTTCCCAACCAAATCTCCCAAATCTAAAATTTGAAAAATATTGTAAAAAATACTTGAAAACTCTTGAGTAGGTACCAGCACCATAATACTGAGTACCAGTATGTGCCTTGGTAATGGTACTTGTATTCGTACTTGAATTAATTCAAGTATTTTGCTGCTTCGGTATAAATTGATTTGCGTAAAATAGTTACATACAAAATTTATGATTTATTACAAAAGTTTATACAGAGATTCACAAATAGATATGCAAAGAGGCGAGTAGCTGAATGGCTACAATCTTATGTTTAATTCGGACTAAATTATATTTTATGTGTTTTATTTGTTATATTATTGAATTGAAAACACAAAGGGATTCAAATTAGATATTATAAAATTTATTAAAATGGAAAACCGGCACTTTGGAAAATATTCATAAAAATGAAAATAGCAAAATTATAGTCCGGTAAAATAGAGAAAGAAGAGAAAAAGGAAGAGAATAAAAATAGAACAGGATCAAAGAAAAGGAGTGTTGGGAAGGGGCTCTAAGACAGAAAGAAATAGGGTAAAAAAGAAAACAAGAAATAGCGGGTTTAGACATTCCGGCTCCCTTCCATGGGTGCAACGTCAACTATGTCCTGTAATGGTTGCAAGGAGCTCACGACATTGCCCAGCAGACTCCTGAATCTCTAGTCTCTGTAGTGGGACGTCTCAAAACTTCTATAAATTGATCCACTGGTGGTAGAAGCAAATGGAGGTGCACGCACAACTGCGTTCGATTGCAGACGAGGTACCTGGTTAGGCTATTCTTCCTGTCTTCCCACGTTTCTTTGCTGATACGGGCCTGGACACCGCATGGAGGGGCGTGTAGTGTTCCAAGACACACATTCTATAGCTGGCTGCTTCCGCTCGCTAGTTTGAGGTCATTGCCAGGAAGCTACGACAGAACCGTAACGAATGGTAGCGGAAGCATAGTTTGCACGTGCCGAACGTTCTTAGGCGAAGCATGTTGAACAGCAAGAGATGAGTCTGCAGATTGTCTCTATAGAGTATTGGAAAAATGGAAAAATTAGTATGGGAATACTAAGAGTGAGTAAAAATTAGAATTCCACTGGATCTGTGTTCTACGTGAGAGGTAAAATACACAATTTCACGATGGGGCGTGTCTCCCATTAAATACCTCTACCATTTTAATCGTTGTGGAAATTATTTTGAAGGAATGAAAATTGTATGTGTTCATAATAACTTAAATCATGGAAAACTGGATGAAAAGCTAAGGACGCACACTCTGAGAAAAAATACTTCTTTGCATTGAACAGTAGGTGGGCGTGGTTGTTATCTAGTTTTGATTTTTTTTTTTTGTATAAATAACTTTCTTTATTATACCAACTCATTACATCGATTTTTTTTTTTATCAATCAACAGTATTGACATTTTTTAGATTAGTACAAGGGAAACTTTTCCCGAAACGCTAAGGTCGGACTGAACCCCATTTGAGACTGCTTCTAGTTGAAAGTAATGGGTCTAATTGGGGCAATTGCGGTCCCTTTACTACATAAGTACTGTAAGTAATTGACTCTCACCAGATCATGGCATGACGAGGTGTACCATTGAGCTGCAGCGTTGCATTTGCAATTGTGGAGTGTCGCTGAGTCAGAGAATCGTCATAAGGCCAAGCCTTGGTCATTCAATCGTAAAAGATTCGTTGGCGTCTCCTGTCAGTGTCAAAGAGGTCTAGCTCATCTCCCGCACCTTCATGCGACATCTCATCGAAGCAGTGGCGGTTTTACAAAATTTTGGCAGAACAAAACCCGTTTTTTTATTTGTGTAAAATAAGTCTCAATTTACATTTCTTTGGAATTCTTTATGAGATCATTGTTGAGTAATTTATTTTGATATCGTATGGTTGTTAAATGTCGTATATATATATGGATAATACTGGATTTCCACAATCCACGACTTCCCAGTCAAATGTTGACCAACGGACGAGGTTTAACTTGGCTCAACAGGTAAACTTTGTCGATCTCTTTGTGAACGTTGCCCAACGCTAACCCGTTGAGTCTGAGCTCAGATATATTAACAAGCAGGTTAATTTTTAATATTTTCAGCAAAGAAAAAGTCTGTTCCGCTGTTACCGAAGTGACAGGGATCGTCGACAACAATTGCAACAATATTGCGATGTGCGGGAAAAAATGCTTGAATTTCTTCAATTTCATGACATTCACTGCCTCGAATGCAGTCTGGGCTTTCTTCAACTCTGTGTTTTTGCAAGTATTTTGCAACAAAATGATTTCTTATTTGAGCTCGATTTCACTGCAATCGTTTAAATCGTTCTCATAAATTTTCGCAGTTTCCATGGTTTTGTCGACTGTGTGCTTGGTATGATATGCTGTAATCAAACCCTCCAGAGCCAGAATGTCCAGAAATTTTCCTTTGTAAGTCAAACCCAAAAATGAAATCATGAAATCCAAAAAAAGTAAAGCAAATGGTTGAATATGCAAAAAAGTTGAATATATCATTAAGAGCCGGTATTTTCCACTCCAAATCCTATTTCGTCAACAATTCTCTTGGTTTCTTCAAAAATTACATCGAAAGATGCTTAATTTTTCCTTATTTTAATTAACAAGTCAATTACTTTACGGACGTGAGCACAAGCCGATGATATCTGAAGTTCTAGTGTTCGAAAAGTCCTAATAAGCGTCAGAACTGGAGCAAAAACTTGCAGGGAGATGAGAAATTATCCAATTGCACTCATCGACTTTGATGATGCCTCGCTGTATCTATCATTGTTAAGTTTTTCTAATGCTCCAATAATGTAAGGTAGCAATTCAGCAAATGTGTACACATATTTATGTTTTTCGAATTGATTATTATTCGTGTTCTACTGAGCCCAACAAATCTCAGTCCATTATTTCTGATTAGATTGATAAAAACATTGGATCTCAACAAATGTGCGCAGTGAAGATCCGTGGTGAATTCAATTCGAATGCCGAGTTGTCCGTTAATGCGACAATAGTACGTAATTTGACCCGACTTATATCACAGACCGAAATGAGCCCACGGCTTCTCATGTAATGCTGATAGTTGTGTATCGGTTTATATTTTTGAGACAAATTGAGTAGAACATTGCGGTTTTAGAGAACTGCTGTCAAAAAGTTCATACTATATTAAAGCAAAAGTTATATTAAAGCACTGAATATTGAACAAAGCACTAATGTGCTTCATATAATGTGGACTTGGAAATAATTTCCGAACAAATCGTTGCACTAATGTGCTTCATCTAATATGGACAAAGAAATCGTTGGAAACTGGTAAAGCTTTAGACAAATCTATTTAGCAGTGGTAAATTTATTCATATTAGAAAACTAAATCCGACATAAAAAAATAATTTTTTTTTTTTTATAAAAATATAAATAAATACACGCATATTAATAATTACAACTTGAAGTCGACTATGAAAAATAAACAAACCCTTAGAAAATATTTAATTTTCATTATTGGCAAAATGGTATAAATAATTGAGGGCGAGTTACAATTAACTACGGCTGATTTAATAATAACAACTAAATGAATATAATAATAATAACTGTATTCAATTCCCCATAAAATATTTTAATTATTTCGCTACATTCGAGAGGAATTAATATTTTCCTATTTACGTTTGTTTAAGGGAAAATCTACATACATATTTCAATTTCTATCGCAGAAAAACATAAACCCGAAAATCACATAATAAATCAATATTTTAAATTTAGCTGAGGTTTCATGTAGGAATTTGTAATATTTACAAAACATTAATTAAATTAGTTGCAAATGATTGAACACATTTTATGTAATCCCCAATATACGCACTAAAAAAATTATTAGTGTTAGAATTATAAAAATGGCACTCACTGTTGATACAGAATAGTAGAAATCTAATTAATCTTGACAATCAAGAAATTTTGAAAGGTTAGAGGAATATTAACAGCTAAACTCCTATCTCAAAATGAAATACAATTTATACGGAACTAACATTAGATACAGCTCAAAAAATCGTGCCTTAAGCCGCTCTACGCTTCATTTTTGCGCTGTCCACTCAAATCGATCACAAACGCTGAAACACCTGATTATCTCGTCTCTGAGCCGTGTGGATGAAGTTCGGGCTTCAAGAACATCCAATTTAACAAATTATCTGTTGTATTGGCAGTTATTGCAATGCAGGCTCATGAATAATTTGTGGAGCATCACAATCGTGCCGAGAACTGCTATTTTTTTGGTGTCAACTTCGAGTAACTTTTTGAGTCATGTAAGATCTAGCGACAGATAATAGATAAATACTGGAGTGGTATTTCAAAAGAAATTCAATACATTTCAACTTAATACCAGAGTGGTATTTTAAGCGCTTAAGATGGAAATTCAATATAATACTTCAATAATTCTATAAGCCAACCCTATATAGATAATATAGGGTCGCGGGATGACGACGGAAGCGGTGATAGTGGAGGCGATGATCAGAGCAGAGAGTACTAATGAGAGTTTCCTCCAGATGATGTCCAACATCCCTGCCTCCTTGAACGTACTGGCCGTTCAACGTAACTTTGACCTCTTTCAAGTCCATCACTTCTGCTGTCAGGAGTTTTTGGTACTGTGGTCTTCGTACTGTGCCAGATTGCACAGATTGTCTGTTGGACTAATTGTCGAAAGGACCGTTGACGTGTTCGTTGGACTGGCTGCAGAGCGGATCCCAGAGCCGGCTGCTGAGCGGACCGATGGATGGCCTCCTGGACTGGTTGCCGTGGTGACAGTCGAGATGGTGCCCGCACGACAGCCGATCGCAAGTGTTGTTGCAAGGCCGAAACTGGCGCCAATAGTAGCCATGCAGAAACGTCAAATCCCAAGACCAGCTCCACCTTTCTCGATCTACAGCACTCTGGATCAGCTAACATCATGAGTCCAACAACAGAATGCGAGTATCTTCAGCCGCTCGTCGTTCCACCTTTGCACTGATCCTTATTCCCGCACCAACGGCACAATTTGTTGCATCTGCAACTGCACCTCAGCTCCTCGGTTTTGTTGTACCCCTCTTAAAATGATGGTCCCTAAAATTTCCCGATACAAAAGCCGATTTTTAGAAGTTTTTCAAAACGATCCACCTCAGAAACCGAAAACTGTTGGAACCGAAATATTTTGGGAATCATCATAAAATAAACCTAGGTTCATTTCTCAGAGTGGTACAGCAGCAACTTTTTTTCGTGGTGCTTTTATGCAAATGTAAATTTTATATAGTTCAGTCTCAATTTATCATATTAAGTCCATTTAACCAATTTGTGTATGGAATCAATTTAAAAATCAGTCATTGAAGTTATTGCGAATGAATTCAATTCTCTGAATTCAGTCTTCCATTCTATTTGAGAATCATGAAGAATTCTTGACACAGTCATCATGAAGAATTCTTGACACAGTCATGAAGAATTCTTTGGAACAGTCAACTATGCTTCACTATAACTAAGTAACAATAATGCCATGATTTCACATTATAATTGAAGTCGCCGTTATGACTTCAAATTTGGTTGAAGTCTTCACTTCACTTCTACAGACTGCAGTCATTTATTGAAGTATACTATAAAAAATACCAAATTTTTTTAAAAGTAGATATACCTAAAGTGGCACATAGTGCATATTGATCTCAATTGATTTTAATGACTTCAATTGATTTCAACTAAATGACTTTAAGTTAATCAATGAATTATTCAGGTCGAGACTTCATTCAAGAAACTGTTCATTCAAGACTATTTTCCAATAAATGGTTAGTCATTGACTTCAAAATGATTTATGATTTCATGATTTTATTTCTTTACTCACAAAAAGAATGGAATAATTCAGTTATTTTTAAACGAAGTCAATCGACTTAAAACTTGAAATGACTGCAATCTTTTACAGCTATGATAAATATTCCAAGTCGAACGCTTTACTTTTTTACAGAAAATTACCATTATTTTTTAATTTGTGTATTCTACGAACCATAATTTATTATGAGTATTTAAATGTAATTGGTGTTAATAATGTGTGAAAAATTATTTTTGACTTTGTTGTATTTACATAATTGAAAATCAAATAACAATATTACAATGGTATTAAAAATATTTCAATTATTCACTGTCCAATAACTAAATATATATTTTCTTGATTACAAATAAATCTGAAGGGATTAATTAAACGTTCAATATGTTAATGAGTTGATAGTAAAAATATTTAAGATGAAAATAGAACAAAAATATTATTTCATACTATTGTAAGTATATACACTAGTGGAGCCTAGGAGGAATTTTGGGGATTAACCGCCTTCGGTTCTTTATCGATGAAAATCTCATTAGTCTTTGATCACGAATCAAAAAATGTTAGAAGAAGAAAATTTAAACCCCCCTTCTCCCTTAGGGTATCTCTCTTATTACAAACAAGCACCTTACAAGCAACAGTTCATACAAATATTTCGGAAACTAGACTCAATCCAGCAAACTGAAAGTCAGATTCGCGATCAGCTACCCCGATTTTTACCCAGTTCGACTCCTTAATTTCGGGCTGCAGATCTTTGTTTTAATTACCAATGTAATTCAGCTCCTATTTTTCAATTTAATGATTGCCTACTTTTAGGGTTTGAAAAATAATTATTCAAACATGTGCTGTTATTAAATTTCAATGAATTTTAAATGATAACGTCACGAAAATTGCACTTTGCCTATATTAATTTCAAACAAAATGAACTTTGCAAAACTTAATTGAATATATTTCAAGCTTAGAGCGATTAGTTTCAATTGAAATTTTACCTCAAAGTATGCAAAATTTTTAAAATGAATGCATAACAAAAATAAGAATCTTTTTGTCACACTAACTAACTTTAACTATAAAATGTTACTTAAGTTTAAAAAAAGTGCACACGAATTATGCCAATTTAGCAAATTTTTTCTTTTTAAAACAATTTCCCATTAAAGAAAACGGCCTCTTTTAAATATAAGTTGCAAAGCATAAGAAAAACTCAAGTGTTGTTCACCTAGAAATTGAAATGGTGATGTGGTTGCAATTACAAATGTATGCATATATGTATATATAATTGCAAGTGCAGCCACTTCGACGACATACATATGTATGTGCATCCAAACTCAGCTCAAGCTTATTCAGACAAATTTACAGCAACACCAGCAAAACCTTACAAGGGCACTCTCACACATACATACACACATCCACAAGAGAGTGGTGCATGCGTTTACCTCAAGAGTGTGAGCAAGTTGATTTGGGTGACTGGCTTAGGGTAGGTGGTTGGAGGTTGAGGAATGGCAAAGGACAAGTAGGTCGAAATGGCAATCGTTATCGTCTGAAGTATACTCGTTGGAGATGCTCTCAAGTAATTATATAATTTGAATAAATGGTACGCAGACAGATACATATGTGATACATACATAAGTATATATGAAATGTATTCTGTGTTGGTATGTATTCGTTTCCGTCTTCCTAGGCGTCTTCAAAAAATTTAGTTTTTAATTTTTTTTTTTTTTATAACCATTTTAAGATTAATAAATTAAATGCTTAGTGTGCAATTTTGTTTTTAATATTCATATCAGTTAATTTTTTTTTATTCAGTTTATTTTTATATGGCTTCTTTAGATACTATTTAAATATGAGGTCCAGTTCAATTGATTGTGATTTAGGCTAGCGACTGTGGCATGTACTAGGGTGCCACTTTTTTCAGAGCGAAATTTTATATCAGACACGAGTGACCCACCCAATGTCTGTTATGAGATTTTTTGCTCAAACTTTCGAAATTTCTAATGAAAATACCAAAGTTCTCATAAATTTTGTACCTAACGCTACGTGAGCATATTTTTGAGTTCCGAAAAGCTTATAACTGATACCCAAGATTAAAATTCCAGTTATATGTCACCGAGGGGTTATGAATCCCTCCTCTGGGTCCAGAAAACGTTGGACATTCAGTACAATCAAGCGGTCTCTCTCACATATTTTCCTTTGCGGTGGGTCGTAGTGGGACATTGTTGTTGCATAGTACCGTGTAACCCCTTTCACCCCCTCACATCAGCACTACCGGAACATTCCCTTTTTCCTCGCTATGTCTCACCCTGGCCTGGCAAGCAGAGACAAATCGGTTCCACTTGCTCGCCTGACTTTCCCTGTACCTGATCCTTCCAATGGAGATTAGGTCGTGCTTTTCTGTGCGCTCAGTCACCGTGGCTCAAATTTACATTATTTATTCGAAAAAGTGCTATTTTTAGGAAAACCAATTTTGACGGTCATGACGATGTATTGTTGGTCATAGTCATAATTTTTATTACAATACTTTTTTTTCTTCAGACGTTCCAATGAGCCGCAATCGTGCACGCCAGTTAATGACGATTTTCAAAACGTCCTCCATGAATCTGCAAAAAACCTTGCATACAAACTTTTTTTTAAATTGTTACATAATTTTTTGTTTTCCTGAGTCAAAAAATACATTTTTATGAATCTATCAGTCCTATAAAAACTGCTACAATTTTGGACCGAGAAAGTGCAGGGTCCTCTTAAGTAAGTTGATTGATGAAGGGAGTTGAACAAGTGTGAGCAGTGTCACGCTGCCTGTGAGTTGAGTATTCGATACTAGCCAGAAATGTACATATGTACCCAGCGGTAAATTGAAGCACTAGAATAGTGCTAAACAAATGCTTAACTGCAAGTACTTAAGTGCTCTAAAAGCAGTAGTTTTAGCGCTAAACAAGTGCAACAATGGGTGCGTTAGATAAGCACTTTGCCCCTTCATTCGCTTACTTTAGTTGAGGAAGAGAGGAGAGAGAAAAAAAATATGGAGTACCGATTCATGCATACTTACTTTTTTATTGTTGCGTAATTTAATGTTATTATTTTCTTTTGCTTTTTTTTTTGTTTTAAACCTAAAATATATATATATATACACATAAAATTAGATATATATTATATTTTTATTTATTTTTTATAAAACAATTGAAAAAATGAAATTCCCCAACCACTATACTTTGCTGTTCCGTGAAAACTAACTGGCTTCGTTTTTCGCTCAGTCAATCGTTCGTAGCGTCTCGCTGAACTTTATTTATTTTATTTTTGCTTGATAGAAAACTTCATTTGTTGCTTGCATGGTTGCTTTGCAAATTCTGCTTGAAAGGGTGCAATTGCGAGCATTTTTTAAGCGCCCAATTTTGAAGCGCTTGTAAAGTTGCGTCAGGTTAGGAAATATAAAATTCCAAGTTTTGGGCAAATCCGGTATAATGACTTTGCACTAAACTTATCGAAACGTTGCACTAAACTTTCTAGGTACAATATTAGATAGCAAATTAAATTGGGAATCTGATATTTGCGAGCGTGTAAAAAAGCAAATATTGCGGTTTACTCGTGCAAAAGAATGTTCAGTCGTGATTGGGGGCTATGTTCAAGAAAAACATACTGGAAATAAACTTCCGTAGTAAGACCTATCTTATTGTATGGAGTAGTAGTCTAGTGGAAAGCCTGGAAATACAAATCAACACTCAGGCAATTCGTAAAGCTTCAACGTCTCATTTGTGTGGGTGTCACAGGGGTCTTGAGATCTACTTCCACCGAGTCTCTCAATATTATACTCAACCTATTGCTTACAGATATTTTTGTGTAGGGTGCAGTTTTTAAAACCGGTCGTAGATTAAAAGAATGTAATACTTTCAAGGATAGTTCGTTTTGACACTGTAATTTTGACAATGTCGAGCATACTTATACCGATTATAATCGGTATCAACATCTTGATAATCCTAACATCTTGACCGAAAATAGACTATTAAAATTCCGTCAAGAGAATCCTGGCTTCAAAGGTCTGGTGACCCAGCCAACATAACGACCGTCTACACTGACACCTCCAAAACAGAATTCAGCATAGGAGCAGCATTCTTTGTGCCCAGCAGTAATACTAAAGAATATTTTAAACTTCCCGACAGTTGAAGTGCCTTTCAAGCTGAAATAGAGGCAATATGCATGGCATCTGAAAGACTCATGAGCAGCGCAAATGATCGGCGAATTATTATTTATTCAGACAGCCAGCCTGCTCTGAATGTCTTGGAAAGCCAATCTATAAAGTATAAATCGGTAAAGACTTTCTCTTCAAATCCTCAGTACCAATAATAAGCTACAGTGGTTTCCTAATGAAAGTGATCGTGGTTTTCATTAAAATGCCAGTCCATAGTGATGGTCCGACTTTGTTGAGATGTCGAGCAGCGTAGCTTACTATAGAAGAGCCGAACACTTTGTAAGTGGTAAGCAGCGTTTTTTTTAACCTTAGTTCAAATTCTTTCAGCAATTAATGACTTCAGTTATCTTAAGAAGAATCTTAGAATAATACACGGTTGAAAAGTGTCTCACAATTTCAATGTCAAGTTAGTACCTATCTTATCTTTCTCATTCAAGATCTAAACAAAGTTACTGAGATCCCCGATTTATCGACCTTTAGCAGAAGTTTTTTTTTCACCCCATGAATTTATTTTTAAAATGCGCTATACCATGTAATTTAAGCTTTCCTAACTGCTTACTTTATTTAAGAAGGCGTCAGGAATCTGATAGTGGTGGGTAATTGAGATATCATTGTGCTTAAATTTACCTTAAATACTTAATTTTTGAATACATTCTTTTAAATTTTTTACATAATTTTACATCTAATTTCTCTTCTTCTATTTGTACAGAAAAACTAAACGTTTTATATGAACGCAATTGGACAATGTTAGTGCACGAACAATTACGTCGCTTTGAAGGTTCGATAGTGGCAGCAACCCGCAATGGCGCTATTGGCGGCGGCAGTACAAGCTTGCTGGGTAGCAGCTCAATCCCTGGACAACGTAGTACAGCTGTTGGTCGTTTTGGTGGGAATTTTGATTTATTGGATCAACCACGTTGGTCATTTAGCGAGGCATTACTTTATTCAGTCACTGTGATAACAACAATTGGTGAGTTTAGCAGCAGTGATTAAAATCTTTATACATGAACTTACTATCGTAATTTAAAATACGCCCAAAACCTTTGCCAGAAGATAAGTTTTTGTTTTGATATATGCATCTGTATGAATATATTTTTTGTATGCTTCAAAACATAACCTAAAATTAAATATTGTTTGTATGTATTAAACATGATAGCCTAAAATTGAAGATAAACATTTATGATTTGTTTTTGTTGTTAGTGTGTTCTGTTGTGTTGTGTTGCGATGTGTAAAATTAACATGGGTCACATTGGGTAGCCAGTAGCCAACAGCAACAGTCAGTCTGGTTACCAAAATGTATAACATCATGCACATGTATTCTCATATTCCTACAACCTCACTTACATATATATATGTATATGCTTTCGTATGTGTGTTTATAGTTTGAGGTCATTCATAATAAATTTATTAAACATCCTGTGCTTTGGCGCATAATATTATTGATAGCCTCAGGAGATGACAGTACATGCCTATGTAAGTATGTTGGTATATGATTGGACATACATATATACCCAGTAGAAAATTAACCATTTTATAGAAATTGAATTCCGACTTGATGCCTTTTAAGTATGCCTGGAACAAATCGGATGTAAGATTAGTCAATTTTTCATGAAACCAGAAGGTGTGAAAATTATAATCCTAACCCATTTAAATCTATATCGAATCTCAACATTCATTTGTAAAATATATTGGCAACTTAATAGGGCTTTTGAATGTAAAGGATAGTATTTCGTAGTATCTTCTCTTAGGAAGAAACTGGACAGGTGTTTCTTAGTTTTCTTTTTTTATGGCATAACAACCCATGAAGAGCCTTGACCGTTTTAAAATTTTCTTTTTTCATTCACGGTCAACGATCAAAATTTATAAAAATTTTTGCCAGTGAGGGCCCTCCCTCAGGGTGAGTGGGCTAAGCGGGTTTAGCCCCAAACCCCACGAATGGAAGAGACATGTAGTTTTATCTCGATTCCAAACGGCTAAGGGAAAGATTTTCTCAGAAAACTTGTACTCATGATTTTTTGCCATGCAGCCTAATTTTTGATTTTTGACTGTACCTTCGTAGCAGTCCAGTACACTTACCACTACGCCACGTTGACGCTTAGTACTATGTTTTAATTTTTACGTTGTCTAATCGTTCTCTCATCCTTACCAATTCCTCATTCCTTATCTTTACTTACACAGTCAGAGCACTGAACTCTGGGAGGAAATAATTCTTAGATTTAGGGATCTTACTTAGACTCAGATATTGAATTGCTCGTTTTAAATTTTTTCTTTTTATGGAGAAGGAAAACGTTGGAAATCTTTAGACCGTGTCAGCTACTAAAACCACTTTGCCGTCTTGACGAGTGTACTTCCCGGGGCCTCCTTAGTTACTACGTCATGAACATTATTGTTTGAATCATTCCTTACTCTGTAGTCTACGCCGTGTCTATCTGCAACTCATTGCAGTTTATTGTGCGAAGTGTCTTCATAATTGTCACTACTTCATAAAACTGCCGATTTCTCAAAGCTCTCTAGTATTTGTGTCACCAAGTTTTCTGACATTGATGATTTTGGGAAGATGTGGTCTACATCTTCTCTATGCCCCGTGAAACGTAAACAGTACTTGAACACGAACCTCAAAATTTCGGGCACGCCAGACAGTATGAGTTTTGAACCTACTCATACCACTTTTTCTCAGTCGGAAACGTTCGATATGAGTAGAAAGAACCACTTTTCTTACTGTGACTGCTTCTATCTTTTCTTCTACTCTTTTCAACGATCTTTCGCCCGTCTTTATATCGTGAACCTTTCCCATATTTATATTTAAAGCTATTACTTTTTTTTTGCCGCGTAGATCTTTCCCGCTAACACACATAGATGGCGTCATTCAAAACAGGCTAGTGTTGTGGTTTAGAGCTAGTCCATATCGGCAATATAACATCACCAAGTCGATGTCCGTAGATATTAGTCTCAGTCTTCCCTGACAAAGTCCACTAATGTTTGACAGAATTTGTCTCGATCTTTAAAGGCATGTACGCGAACGGCCGAGAGATGCTTCTTTGAAAGATTTTGTTCTCTGAAATAGCTCGTTCTATTGTCGCATAATTTGTCTCTAGTTGGTAGAGGTGAAGGTATTCCCCGTTCAGTTTCTCAAGGTACTCCCGTAGATCGCATTCCTGGATATAATCATGACCGTCCTCATGATTAGATTCGTGAAGGATTCTCTGAAGAAAGTCTGCAATCACAAGATTTAAAAGAATAACTTCAACCACAGGGGATCAACAGAAGCAGCAGAAGAAGAATCTTCATTCACACCAACAGTAGACGAAAAACCATAACCGTATACCCTGCAAGAAGACGACACCACCGTAGACTTTCAGGAATACATCAAAGAGCTTCGTTACCGAGAACAATTTCTGCATGAAAGACATAAAATTATTTAACAACAAAAACAGCAATGGCAACCTCCGAAGCATTACAGTTGCAGATCCCAGTCACCGAGCTCCTGAAAGAAGTCACAAGAACGAAAGAAGTAAAAAATTTTCTTTCGACCGTAATAATTTTTTTCCTGCAGCCGAATTAACGGTCGGAGAGATCCTCGGGGTTTTCGAGTATGCTCTATTACAGTTTGTCGTATATTCCTCTTTCCAGCATCTTTCCCACAGTATCGATCATTCATAGTCGGAGGTAGAATGATGGCTTGTCTGATGAATTGCACAGTTTGAGCAGCAGCACCAATCGCTGGTATTTCCAGGACTTCGGGAAAATTCTTTGCAGCAGGCAAGTGCAAGAATTTGCGGCGTTTCTCTCACGGCAGCTTTTGCGACCATATTCAGTACTCAGTCAAAGCCATCGTGACGAGTTCAGCCACTATCAGTAGAGATCAAGATTATCAGTAGGTATCAGAAGATTTGACCACCTACGCTTAAGTATCAAATAGGAGAAAAGACACTAATAGCTCTGATAAGAGAGGGAGCTAGGGGTATGAATAAGAAATATAACTACGAGAAGCACTTCAAAGTTATACTTAGTAACAAGGAAGAGTGGGGCATTAGAATGTTCGAAACCTCTTCTAAAGCACATATACTAAAATGGCGCAAAAATGGCTCGAAAATTAAAATGAAAACCGGCGCAAGAGTTTATGGCCCGAAAACCAGACACTCCGAGCCTATGGGAAAGACTCATAGCATTTTTCAAGGAGAGATACTTGACATAAGGCTGTGCATACAATTCAACCTCGAGCATAAGTGTAAAGGCCAGGGTATTATAATGTACTCTAGTTGTCAATCCACAATCAGAGCTTTAGACTCGTTTGAAAAAACATCAAAGCTAGTTTGAAAATGCCTGGAGTTATTAAATGACTTAGGGAAGATAAATAAGGTAACCAATGGTTACTAACCATATTCTGTATCCCTGGACATACAAAAATATTTGGAAATGTGGTGGCCGATCATTTGGCAAAGGATGGTAGTGGCCAATAATTACATTGGTGCTGAACTCTTTATAGGCGTAGGAACTAACACTATCAAAGACAAATTAAGGGGGACGAAAATACTGGTAGGTCAACCTACTGGGCTCAACTCAAAATTGCTATTTGGGAACTTTAACTCAACGAGAAGAGCGCTATGTCTAAAGCTAAGCAAAAGACAACTCAGGATTATCACGAGATTCCTTTCAGGGCATTGTAAACTGGAAAATTACATGACGATACCTGTAGATTTTTGCAGGAGGAAGCTAAAGCACCAGAGTACATACTTCTACACTGCGAGGCATTTACTCACAGGAGGAAGATATATCTGTGGGATCGGCCTATCTGATTGCTTATAATAAGCATATACTGGGGGTATAATGGGCCAAATTTAGTCGCAATACACTAGAACCATCAAAATCTATCTATCTATTTAAGACTTAGTAGAACGAACTGCTTACCTTTTTCTAAATAAAAATATTCAAAACCTTTGTATAACTTAGGCGCTGCGTTTTCTAGGCTTCTTCGCTGACATTCATTTTTTTGTACCTAGGTATCCAGAATTCTTGATTTTTCGATTAAATCGATCTTGACCTTCACCCCCATGATCCAGTAAAAAGTAAAAATTATGTATAGAACTGAGTGATTTTTAAATAAACTTTAAGTGTCTGGTACTTGCCGGGATTCTTTTGAGTTTGTTACCTTAAACTGCAAATTTCCACTGCTTGGTTATTATTATTTATTTGTTTTTCCAAGTTGTTCTCTCAGTTATCTCATTTGATTTAGTGGTTTTGAAATCATTGAATCCTGCCCATTCTGTAAAGCTTTTGCCCATACTGTCCACAATCGAAATGAAATACTAACAAAATTTATGAAATTTCTCAAATGCTTTTGCTTGTTTATTTTCATTTCATTTTACTTTGTGTTCAGCATTTGTTTCTACTTACTAGTTTCATGCTACTACCAATTAGAATCAATTTTAATTGTAGAACTTTATTGATACCCTCTAGGGGTGTAGTAGTCATTTCCATATCAATTTCCATTCAAGCTTCAATAGAATTCTTAAACTATTAATTCAAAAGTTTTATACGGAAACCTGAAACCCTTACGCTAAAATCAACATCAACAACAAACAGCAAACAATAATAACCATAATAATAATAATAATAATATCCTTTTTCATTTCTTCTCTTTTCAACTTTTCTTGGCCTTCATCAACATCTAAAACGCTTTTATCACACTTCTACTATCATCAAAATCAGGTCACGGTAGTCTAACACCAAAAACAGCTGCCGGCAAAATTGCTACAATTTTGTATGCTTTAATTGGAGTTCCGTTAATGTTGATGTGCCTCTCAAGTCTGGGCGCCCTGCTCGCTGAAGCGCTACAGTGCACGTATGCCAGAATATGTTGTCGACTGGCATCGGTGGCAGCACACCATCGTCATCGACATCACCAGCATCAACATCATCATCATCATTCTCATCATAATCATCAGCATCATTCCACCAGCAGCTCTAACACTAATAGCTATAATAATAAGCGTAGGAATAATAGCATCAGCAAGCGAAAATGTGGGCGTGGTGATAGTGGCAAACGTGCCGTTGGTGGCGGTGGCGGCGGAGTCGATAGCAGCGATGATAGCCTCGATGAGCGTGGTGTAGTATGCTGTGATGCAATGAAGCAAATACAAAATGACAGCGAATGTCATGGCAAAGCGGGAAATGTGGTAAGTCTTAAGATTAAGAGAATGTGTAAATATTTATATGATAGCATATTTATCGTATATGTGGGAAAGTTAAGAATGTGTGGGAATAACTAAAAGTGGCAGGCAGAAATTCTTTATGACAGCATGTAATGGGGGGGAAAAAGAAATATGAGGCGGGTTATTATTAAAATGAGATGTGAAAGAGAGAATGTTTGTGGTTTTAAGCGAGTTGGAAATATAACTAAACAATAGAACTAATAATAATTGAAACAAACAACAACAACAACAGCAATAAAGAACAAGTTTGACAAAGGAGCAAAAATGTTGGTTGTTGATCATAATTGATAAGTTAATTTGTTGTTGCAGCCCACAAAAATAAGTGAAAATCTTCTTAAAATGGACAAAACTTAGAAGTTAGGTCCAAGAGGGAACATAGACCCACAAAGATTAGTTTACATTCGGATCTACCTTGTGCAAATCCCTTGACTTCGCTTCAGCTTAGCTTCATAGAACAAGTTTCAGTTTCTAAGAATCGTCTCCAAATATTCACTGGCTTCCGTCTCCTTTGACTGTCTTGATAAAAATCGTAGAAATTTATTTCCAAACATCGTGGTCTGTTCGCGAAACTCACTTCACTTCTCTCAGAGCTCTTCGCTCAATTTACAGTACGGATTATTGTCCATATGAGCAGCCTATACGCAGAACTATGGATAGATTTATGTTTTTGTATACTCTTTTGGATCATATTCATTCAAAATGAGCTCGAACTGAGTGTACATCTGGAATTTTGGCTGCAATGGACGTCAGTGTGACCGAAGATTCAAATCTGTCGGTTTAGCGTGCGTAATAAATGTATCTTTGCCCGTCCACTACGTAAAAATTTTGAGAGACCTGGGTTTACGACCATATAAGATTCAGTTGGTCCATAAACTGAAGCCAGGTAACCATCCGAGACGAAGTGTACTTGCAGATTGGACTTTAAGTTGCCTCGAAGCCGACCCTTAGTTTCATCACAAAATCATTTGCCGTATTTCCGCAGGAAATCTTAAGGAATCCATCGCATCCGGAAAGAGTGACGGTAACATTACGGTCAATGAGGCGCACTATCGTAAAATGTTAGAAGGTTGGTTTCTGCCTAATGCCTTTACCCATGTTCTGGTGAACTATTAGTTTCAACAGGACGGCGATACGTGCCACATAAGATCTCAAACAATCGACATATTAAAGGAAATGTTCGATGGTCGCATTTTGTCGAAAAATTGACAAGTCAACTGATTGCCGCGCTCAAGCGATGTGACATCACTGGAATTATTTCCTTCGGTGCTTTTTTTCAAATATAGTCTGTAGATGTTTCGTTGGAAATTATTTTATTTAAGAGGTCAGGACAACAACATTATCTCCTTATCTTGATAATCCCGCTTGATGCTGGTAGCCCATACTGGTTTGAGAGCGCTACCGTTAGCTTATTGTGTAATCATCTGCCTTCATTTTCTAACTCAAAGCACTAAAATGACTCCGAGAATCTTACATGACCTTAATAAAGAATATGTCAAACCAACTTATTCCTCACCTGTCTTGGGACCAGCTTATACAATACCTGAGTTGAGTATTGTACATCTCTCTTATTCGCTAATATTTCAGGCTGCTACACACAGCAACTGCGCTTTCTCGAGATATTGTGGTGTTTGTCGTCCAAAGAGTTGCCCGTGGTATGCCCGCACTAAGTGTTGGTAGTACCCCAGACATCTTTTCCTCCTGAGAGTGAGTGCCTCGCAGTGTATTAGGATAAGTTCTGGTGTTTCTTTCTCACTCTGGCAAAACCTACACGTGCTACCCTGACTAATGCTTGAGTTTTCATGTGATCCCCCAGTTTACAGTGTCCTGAGAGGAAACCTAAGATTAATCTAAATTGATTTTTACTTGGCTTAAGACAGAGATCTGCTCATTTTTAGTTTGAAATTCCCAATTAGTAGCTTTGATTGTCTAAGCTTAAGAATGTGTGCCCAGTAGGATGACCTGCTGTTCCATTCTGCCTCTTTTAATGTACTTTTTATGGTTCGAATTCCTATACCTATCGGGGGTTCTAGGCCAATGTAGGTCTTGCATTCTGTGTTACTTGCTGGGTAGTCGGCTATTACGTTACCATAAATATCCGTATGCCCATTGGTCTTACCTAATGAGTTCAGGAGCTCTAGACATTCCCATACTAGTTTTGAGGAAATCTCAAGGGAACCTTGTGCTCTCATAGTGATTTACACCCGCGTTCGAGATTGAACTGTGCACATAGTTGTGTAGCAGGAATCTCCGCTTTTTGGACCATACACCCCTGCACCCGCTCCTTTATCTGTACTACCTTAATGTGTGTTCTTTATGAGAGGTGTGGACCAGGCTACTACACAAAAGATACTCTGGGACTTGGAACTAAATAAGAGTGTTCAGTACTTATGTATCTAAGGCCACTATGTTTAGTACTTTCACCAACCTTCAAATTTCGCTCTTAGTTGTTCAAAGCTATCTCTTTCTCTTGCTCTTTGGCTGCACCTTCTAATTTTGTGACTCTCTGTCCGTAGATTGGGTATGTTACCAATTCACTGTGATTCATATTTCTTGGGTGAACTCTCGAATGTTCGTGCACACGAACACTTGATATATTACTCTTGAACATGTAGAGATATGAAGAATATTTAGTGCATGAACACTCATGAGATCAATAATCGTCAGTGCATTAACTCACATGTCCTTGAACATCTACATGAGCGAGGTAGGGGACACAATCAATCCCGATTCTCTGTCAAAAGCACAACACGCATATACGAAAGGCAAGTCCACCGAAACTGCACTCCATACGTTAGTATTGAACAAAGAGAAAGCACTAAAATATAAAGAATATGCCCTAGGGGTATTTTTAGATATTGCTGGTGCTTTAATAATGTGTCGACGGAAGCTAAATTAGATAGTTTCAATGCTCTAGAAATTAATACCGCCATATATCTGTGGATAAAAAGTCTACTAAGCTGTAGGCAGATAAGAGCGGAATGGAATGAGGCTACAGTAACCAGGGTAGCGTGTAGAGGAACCCCTTTAGGGAGGCGTCTTATCCCCGCTTCTTTGGTTGCTAGTTGTCAACAAAATTCTAACTCACTTCGATGGCAAAGCCCCAAAATTAGTAGCATATGCGGACGACATTGTTGTAATAATAACGGGAAGATGCCTGAATACCCTCAGCTCACTTATGAGCGACACTCTCAAGACCATTCACAACTGGGCGACCAGCGCTGGGTTAGGCGTAAATGCGGATAAAACGGACTTAGTACTTTTTACAAGAAAATACAAGATCCCCGCATGGACGCCACCAAGTTTTAACAACACCAAACTGACTCTAAAATCCCATACCAAATATCTAGGGATAGTTGTGGACAGCAAATTGCTGTGGAAGCTCAATGCTGAAGAGAGAGTGAAAAAGGCAACCAATGCTCTGTACGCATGCAAAAAGATGCTTGGAAGCACATGAGGTCTGTCACCCTTTCTTATGCATTGGTGCTATACAGCCATAGTTAGACCTATACTGCTCTACGGTGTTTTGGTATGGTGGACTATAACTAAAAAGAAAACGTATATTAAGACTTTGGAAAAGGTTCAGCGGCTGTCCGCGCTATGTATCATGGGAGCTATGAAAACAACTCCAAAGGCAGCTCTTGAAGCTATTCTCAACCTGCCTCAAATTGATTTTTTCGTAGAAAATTGGGCAGCAAAATCGGCAGAAAGACTACGGGTTACTGGACAACTATGCTATAGATTGTAAGGACTGCAGAACAGTAATTGGCGTACTAACTGGCCATTGTTTGGTAGCAACGCACGCGCTTAAACTAAAGCTAACTGACAATGATAGTTGCAGGAAATGTATGGAGCATGTATGTGAGGGAAACTCTAGAGCACCTTCTATGCTCTTGTCCCGTGCTCACTTGAACTCGATTAACGTACTTAGGAGATCCACAGTTTGAGGGTCTGAACGAGGTCGCTAAACTGGGGTTGAACTGTCTTTTAAAGTTTACTAACTACACTCGCATCTTAAATGACGTTTACACTCGCTAAATATACACGCGATAAATAATTCCTAGGACTCCTATCTGGTATCGCTAAGGACCTAAAGGTCTATGCGTGGCTTCGGCCAGCCAGTTCTACCTAACCTACATGAGCGAGGAGAACAAGAATGGCCAGTACAAAAACTCTCATATTTTTGGATATGTACTGAGAAATCAAAATTATTCAGTGCAAACCATTTATACTATTGAAAAAGTGGACAAAAATGGCCAGTACATGAACAATCAAGTACCGAATTCAATGTTCAACACCGGTCCGTGAACATGTACGAGGGTCAACCAAACAAGTATAGCCAACTTGAATATATGTAAGTAATTTGCTTAGATTTTTTTTGTACATGTGTATGTATGTGTGTATTTTACAATTCATCAAAAAACTCTGTTCACATTCGAACTGTGTTCAAGAATGTTCAAACCAACTCTGTCATTCACAGTAATTAGGAAACTGCAAAAAAAAAATGTTTTTTTCTCGCAATAAAAACTAATCAATTTGAGAAAATACCACAAATGCCACACATGCGATATAATTGGTAAAAACCGACAAGAAATGATTAAACATCATGTGTAGTTACCAGAACATAATAAAGCCGGAACTCATAATTCAAAATATTAAACCAAAAATAAAATAAATATAATAATAAAACAAAAACGAGAAAACTAAACTAAAAATAGTAAAAACAACAAAAATGTCATAATTATGCGACAGAAATCACAACTAAAATACATACAAACACAGCAACAACAATAACAACAACAAATAACACATTGAACAAGTTGTAAAGTATGCACGTACCTTGGAAAATTCATGCACGAATTCCCAACACCAACAACTACCAGCAGCAACATGCAAAAAAAATTACCAGGAAAGCTTTAAATAACGTTATTTAAAAAGCATATGCAACAAATACACATACAGGGTGGCTCATTTAATAGGAATTTTCTTTAAAATATTTCTGCTGTGTCTTTCTCTCTTTTCCTATCTCACTCTCTAGATTGCTTAAGGGGGTATTCTACCCGAGATGGTCCGAAAAATCGATTTTTTTTTTTTTAAATATTTTTGATGTAGACAACGAGTTTTATGAGAAAGAAGAGGGGGCAATGTATGGTCCTGGAATCGCTGATTAACCGTAAGTTACATCATTTGTAAGTACCATGTTTGTAAATCTTTAAACTCGTTTTTCTCGAAACCATTTTTTTGGGACGATGGACACGATTCACAAAAAACGACTTGTTCAATTGACTTGAAATTTTACAAAGCTACTAAGCAAATGTATAGGTATGGCCTTATCTAGGATTATGGCGAAAGCATTTGTTTAACTAATGTTTTTAATGCAAAATATAAACAAAAACAGGGCAAAAAATCGTGATTTTTTTCAAACGTCTGATTTAAATGGAAGAAAAATTTTTTCTTATTCCCCAAATGAGGCGATAGCAGGAAGTCTCACGATTACAAAATGGGTTACATTTTGTGTTTCAGAATATTTAAACCGGAGATATCATGTCCACCATGGACCAACTATTTTCGGCAGGCTCAAGTTCGAGGCGTCAAATGAACCATTATTAACAAAGATATTTTTAACATTAAAAACGAAAATTATTGTTCAAAACCTGTAGAAAAACTTGCAAAAAACCTCGAATAAAAATATTGAAAAGCTTTTCATTTACAACGATTTGAAAACATCGATATTTCGCACCATCTCAGGTAGAATACCTTCTTAAGTTAAATGCACCACCCTGTACATTAGTATGTGTAAAACAACCACAAGCAACAACAACAATACATAATTTTTGCTACGTAAAGTGAACGTGATTAATTTGAAAATTATTGTGAGAGGACATCACACACGATACTCTTACATGCATGCATGCTTGCATATACGAATACATACTTACCTCTACTTGCATGCACTTGTATTAGTGACGAATTGCTGCCTGCTCAGGTTGACCACAAATTTAAATTCTAATTTTCATTTTTTAAACATTGTTTGATTGTTTGAATGAGGAAGCATTTCGCAAAGAGTAGAGAAAAATGTTAAATCATATGTACAGTACATTTATGGTCATAAATATTGAAACGCATTGAAGACGTATTGTATTGTATTGCTTGGTTCAAAGTGTGGTTTTTAGGAATAAGCCAGTATTGACTATTTTTAATTATTGGAATTTAATTGAAGTAACTGTCGACTTCTTTGGAAGAGGCCGGTCTTTACAAAAAATTGGAACATTACTTGATCAATCTAAAGTGTTAACCCAGCGTCTCCATTAGCAGTCGTTCACAGCATGCTACTTATTAAAAATTTGTGTTGTTGTTTCCCCATATTAATTCCCAAAGACTATAATTGCCAGCATCTAAAAATCACTCTCTGTATAGAAAGTGAAGGATTTTGATGGATGCTACCCTCTTAAACTACTCAACCCAGAATCGTTTAATTTAGTAAAAGAACAACAACAACATAATTTTAGTCTTACTCGAATGATTTTAAGATATTCACTAAGGCTAAGGCACTGGAGATGATATATGAGCTCGATTTGTTTAGGATGGACTTCGAAGTCGTACCAATGTTTTATAAATAATGAATTTCTCAAACAAAACCTGAACCGATTGAATATGAAAATGAAACCAGTAATTAGGAAACGGAGTCTAATATTAATACGATGATTCTTGAAAATGAAATACATGCTCAAAATCAACTTCAGTTCAAAAACAATTTATGAAAATGTTCTTAGTAGCGACGTTAGGCAATGAGAAAGTGTTGAATGGAAATGTCGTTCAAATTCTAATAGCAGCTGTTGAAGCATTCGGGTATCCTATTGAGGAATATGCCATTAACCGCTCCACTATTTATCGATTGCGTCAAGAAACCCGTTTGAAGGAACCCAAAGACATTTGTGCTGTTTTTTTTTTTTTTTGGGATAATGCAATTTAGTTCATTTTTTAGTACCTATTCTTGTAGTATTCAGTGTATAACGTGAAAATGAGGAATTTTTTAAACAAAAACATAACTTTATTTCAATGAAAAATTTATTGAATAAATTATTCCAAGCAATGTCCATCAAAAGTTATGACATTTTGCCATCTTTCAGGCAATTTAAGGATTCTCTGCCAAAAAAAAACCTTCCATCTTTTGATACGATCCACTATAAATGAATCAATCCAATTTTTGATACTTTCAACTGAAGTAAAGCGAATTCCAAGTAATGGTCAGGCAGGGCAAGATCTGGTAAGTACGGCAGATGAGGAAAAACTTCCGATCCACTATTTTCCAAATAGTTTTTAACCGGTCTAGCAGCATGAGACCGCGCGTTGTCATGTTGGAAAATTAACGTCTAGTGCTTGGTCGCATATTCTGAACATTTTCCGGTCACTGCTCTCTTCAAACGAATCAATTATTTCCGATACAGTTCTCCCGTAATAGTTTTACCGGGTTTTAGTTGCTCGTAATAGATAACACACTTCTGACCCTACCAAATACAGAGCATTACCTTGGCGCCATGAATATTCTGCTTCGGCGTTGATGTTCCTAGTTAGCTGCGCTTCACATACGACTTCTTGCGCTTCGGGTTATCGTAATAAAACCATTTTTCATCGCCAGTAATAATTCGATGCAAAAACGACTTATTTTTATAGCGCTAAAGCAGCATCTCAGACATGCAAAATCGGCTTTCGACTCTCTAGGCTTGAAGTCATATGGCACCCAGTTTCCTTCCTTGTTAATGAACCTCAATGATTTCAGGCGCTTGGAAATTGCTGCTTGAGTAGCTCCCAATGTTAATGCAAGTTCCTCTTGCATTTGCCACGAATCTTCATCGAGTAGCATCTCTAATTCTTCATCTTCGAACTTTCTCACTTGGCCTGGATCAGTTTTTTTGGATTTCGGCTCAGTGTGCTACGGTGGAAAACTTAAAGATGGTCTGCGCTTTGTGATAGCAACTCTATTGGAAAAATTTAAAAAGATTGTCAGATCTAGCAATAACTTTACTTGGTACAGTGAATTTCAATCTAGAGTGGGGAATTTCTTCATATTCCATTATAGCGGGACTTTAGTCGACAGTTTTAATGCTCATTCGATAGCTTTGTTTATTTTTATTTTTTATTAAAATAAGTTCTCAATAATGTAAAATTTTAGGAATCGGTCGAGTAAATCTTTACTTGTAGTACACTCCAACGATTGTTTTGTAATGACTTAGAATCTGGATTTCTTAATAAAAAAAAAATAAGGTAAGGATTTGAGCTCTAGTCCTCGAGCAAGTTAAATAAGACTTTAACTTCAACTCTTCAACCTCACAAAAAAAAAAAAATACTTAAAATTCATCTTCGATTCCTAACCAAACTAGAGTTATGAGTATCCAAAAGCTTTTAAATTTACCTTGGATGGACATTATATATTTCAAGAACCTTTCATCCCAAACCATTTTAAAGCTTCCATTATCATTTTATCGTCAATTTTATAAAACTAAATTATGTAAAAATATTTTAAAATTTATGGAAAACTAACCTTTAGAAATAGTAAGTTAGATCTCAGACTCTCTTTCCGACTTCCTGACCATTGCAGCGTCTTTCAGGCGGAAGTAATGGCTATCTATCAAGCGTCCAAGTGGCTTATTCGCAACGATTCATTCGATAAGAATATCTGCATCTACACGGACAGCCAAGCAGCGATCAAGTCCCTTGCCGGTGTTTTCACTACATCAAAGCTTGTTCTCGACTGCCAATCTTCACTCAACATTTTGTCGAGTCACTCGCAGGTCCACCTATATTGGGTGCCTGGACATATGGATATTTCAGGTAACTGCAATGCCGACGAGTTAGCAAAACAGGGCTCGCAGCTTACAGATATATCACCTTCCTGCACGATTGGTGTCCCTCTTACGTCTATTAAATTAGCCATTAAGCAAAACTACCTTGAGGAAGCAAAAAGATCCTGGGTAGCGGAGCATACCTGTGGTATTACCAGGCTAACATGGACCACTATGGACAATAGACGTACTAGACAGCTACTCAACCTAAGCAGAAGCTCCATCAGCATAACGACTTCGGTGCTCACGGGACACTGCATAATGGGGAGACATGCTGCAAGACTTGGACTGCCATTCAATGACTTCTGTCGGGGCTGCGGCTCTGAGGAGGAGGAAGAAACAGTCCTTCATTTCATGTGCCTCCTGGCCCATCCCTGGCCAGGAGGAGACTAAAACTCCTGGGTTCACCTTTCTTCACTAGTCTGTCCGAGCTATAATCCGTTAATATGCTATGTCCTTAGCCAGATTCATTATGGAATCCTCATGGTTCTCCAATCCGTAAATGGGGGAGTCGCGCCGTACTGTGGTATCACAATGAGCCTAAATGTGCTTAAGTGTGCTTTCAAGCAGAAGGCTGCCACTCCAACCTAGCCTAACCTTTAGAAATAGAAATTCGAAAACACTCCGATAAAACATTTATTATTATAGAATAAATTTTACGATATTAGCTTTGGAGCAAAGGGACAATAAACAGTGTTGAGGCAGCGATACTGAATGATAACGCATTGAACTCTGCTTTTAAAATAATATAATTTTGAAGTCCAACATTTTATTTTAGAACTGTAATTTTTGAGGTTTTGGACAGCTTTTTGGAATTCCGTCCCAGATTGCGCTGCGACAGTATTAAAGCAAGGAATATTAAGGTTGAATTGCACGTTCGTTTAAACGATTGAAGCACACAAGTGAAAATTTATAGTATTTCAATTTTAATGCCTATAACTGTACGTACCTACATATCTAGTTCCAAAGGGAAAAAAGGAATATACAATTGTTGATATACTTTTGATGTGATATGCTAGCAACATTCAAATGACATAAAATACATACCATACAAACTTAAGCACCTATATGTACAGTAATCCCCAGTAAATTTGCTCCCGCTTCTTTAATTGTGCCAGAGATATTACATTTAGTTCAAAATATACTCAAATACCTTGCATTCTCTAGTTAATTGAACGAGAAATTGAGCATTTTCATCAACGCAATTGAGCGGGAATTACTGTATCTGTAAATTGTTTTCGCACTGTACATAGTGCAAGATAGTAATAAAATGTTACTGCTTTGCATGACCGACACCGCAATATTGCAACTTTACATTTGTGTGAAGTTACGACGCTGAATTGCAATTGTATTCTAATGTATGCAGATGTGTGTGTGTGTGTGATGAATGTTCATGAACGTGTTTAATTTATTAATTTAGCTTGTTAAGGAAAGTGCAAGTGTTAATTCAATTTGCTATTTGAAGAATCTAATGTGTAGCGTGATAATGATGCCCTACTAACTAATGTGAACAAATAGAATGCAGGCATGCATGCATGTTATTACTATTAATAAAAGGTGAAGTAGATAGGAAAATTTCTATATAAATTGTTAACGCTGAGTGCGTATGAGTGCGTATGAAAGCCACAAGCATTTTCAAAACTTGTTTATCGAGAGCTTAACAAGCTGAAGAGCTGGGAACAAAATTCAGAAACAATGGAGATTTTCCTGTTTTTTTTTTTTTTTGAGAAAATTTTCAAAAAACTGCCTCTCCGTAGAACTCAATAACGACGAATACTCTTTTCACGAAAGAGTTCATAAAATGGCGTCAATTGAAAACAAAGCGATGGGTAATTTTACTCTCTAGTTCAAGATTTAGAAAATAATTTCTCTCTGTCGGAAATATTTAGCGGTTGATCTTTGGTTTTGTTGAGAGTAAGCAATGGCTTTGATTTACAGGGTAATGTCGCTTACACCAAATTGGTACTGGAAGGTGTGACTAAATGTTAAACCTAAAAAGACCAAGCAATGAAACAAGAACAAAATTAAAGAGCTTTCCATTTTTGGAACCTCGGTCTTACACTCAATGAAAAACTATTATAGAATAGTCACCTAGATAAAACCACAAACAAAGCCAGGGCCACTCTTTGGATGACCAGATGTTTAATAAGTAAAAGCTGGGGACTCAATCCAAAAATGTCGCTGTGGCTATATACAGCCATTACTAGACAAATCTTTGCTTATGCGGCACCTGTTTGGTGTAAAAATCTGGATCAAGATATCATTCCCAGTTAGGGTTAACTGGGGACAGAAAAAACTTTCATCACCGCTTAACTCTCACGTTTGGTACACAGATGGCTCTAAAACGGATGATGGTATTGGTGCAGGAGTTTATAGGGAAAGACCAAGAACCAATGTGGGTCCAGAAAACTCAGTTTTTCAGGCTGAAATACATACGATAAAGCTCTATCTTCGAGAAGAATTAGACAATAACACTATTAATCTCTCTCTCTCTCTCTCTCACATTCACTTTGATAATAAAGCCGCATTACTAGGACTTAACGCTTTTAAATTAAGTCAAAATTAGTCAGAGACTGTGTGCAACTACTGAATAGACTAGCTACCTGCAACAGAGTTCATCTAATATGGGTGCCAGGCAGAGATGCCAACTTATTTTTTCTTTCTCCCCGATAACTCTCACGAAATTCCCCGATTTTCGACCAAATTCCCCGCACCGGTATAATTCCATACTTATTATAACACTATGATACGCACTTTTCATATAAAAAACATTTTATACAAACGAAACATACCCTTTACGTAGGTTTAGAATTACTTTCGCTCAGAGTTATTTTAAGGGGCCCTGCACTTTCTTGGTTAACATTTTTTTATAAATTTTTTTTGGATTGTTAAATTGATAAAATAATTTTTTCTGACATCTATTTAACGACTTCAAGTACAAGAAAAAATTGTGTAATAATTAAAAAAAAATTATATAAAGGGTTTTTTTGCAGCTTCATGGAAGACGTTTTGAAAATCGTCAAACGCATGCAAGGCGTGCATGATTGCGGCTCACTGGAAAATCTAAAAAAATACCATTAGAAAAATTATAACTGTACTCTCAGGACATACTGAGATTATTTTGTTTAACCAACAAAATGACAGACCGCAAAAATTAGTTTTCTCAAAAATTGGACTTTTTTAGTAAAAACAAAGTTCCAAATTGAGTTTAAATTTCAGTTATCGTGCACTCCAATGGCAAAAACCTTGTTTTGAAAAAACTGGTTTAAAGTTTTGACTATCGGTTTTAAACATATAAAATATACTTCTTCTTCTCTATAATAGCTGACCATAATTTTGCAAGTTTATAGGTTACAGTCACCAAGAACTAACAATGATTAATTAGAAGGTGATGAACAAAGGCATAGCTAAGCCTTTCTGGACGGCTGAAAGAGAAACCGAAGCACCGCGCGATCACGTTGGACTGTCTGAATACTAATCGTAAACTGTGTTGCATATAGCAATGCTTTTATGATGTTGGTTGCGAATGTGCCAGAATTGTATTTAGGAATATAAAATTTGGCAAAAAATATTCTACAGACTGTTTGAGGTATTTTAGCCGTTCAGCTTTTAAGAACGGTTTCAAATTCCCCGCAAAAAACAGCTCATTCCCCGCACTAACTAAAATTCCCCGCAAGTGGCATCGCTGGTGCCAGATCATAGTGGGCATATTGGGAACGAAAAGGCAGATGAGCTCGCTAAAAAAAGAGCTCCCAGCAAATTTACTGAGCCAGAACCATTTTGCGGGCTGCCATGGAGTTTCATGAAGCACAATCTCAATAAATAGCTTGAAGGTAAATCGCATCAATACTGGATGGAAACAAAAGGTGTGAGAGTAGCAAAAGCCTTGATGTCAAATATATCTAGAAAGAGAACTACAGATATTCTTGGATTAATGAGAACAGGTATTCGCATTGTCTCAGGTTTTTTTAACTGGACATTATAGAGTAAACAAGCACCTATATAATATGAAAATAAGTCAGAATGACTTATTTAGGTTATGTAACGAAGAAGAGGAATCAGCTAAAAACTTATTGTGCCATTATAATTGTCTAATTTGGACCCGTCTTCGTTACTTAGGAAACTACTACCTTCAACCGTTAGAAATTACGGACAAATTTCCCTACCTACCCGAAGTTAGATGTGATTTTTGGTCTGAACTTAAGTTCGATTTTTTGTAGGGTTATCGATCTTAATTCTGATCTTATTAGTGTCTGAATATAGTTTCTCCCTTTGGTTGTAATTTTGGTTTAAATTTTGTTTGGTTTTTGGGCTGTTTTTGTTCTCAATATACGTTCAATTTTTAATCAGGCTTTGATGTGAATTTTGTTTTATTTTGATCTGATTTTTGGGCGGACTTTCGATTTGAATTTCGTACTAAATTAATGTTTGGTTTCTGGTCAGTTTTTCGGTCTTCTTTTGATTTGATGTTGGTCTCAGTTTAGTCTATTTTTGGTCTAAATTTTGATCTTATATTAGGTTGCCTTTAGGTCTGAATTTTGATCTGAATATAGATGAGATTTTTCGTGGGATTTTCTGTCTTCTTTTGATTAGATTTCAGCCTTAATTTAGTTTACTTTTAGTCTGAATTAAAGTCTTAGTTTTGGTTCCTTTTAGGTGTGAATTTTGGTTTGAATTTAGATGAGATTTTTGGTCTGAATTTAGGTTTGATTTTTGGTCTTCTTTTGATTAAGTTTTGGTCGCAATTTAATCTACTTTTGGTCTGAATTAAGGTTTTATTTTTGATCCCTTTTAGGTCTAAATTTTAGTTTTAATTTAGATGAGATTTTTTGTAGGATTTTTGTCTGAATTTAGGTTTGATTTTTTTTCAGTTATCGAACTGAATTCTGATCTTCTTAGTATCGGAATATAGTCTCTCTCTTTGGTTTTAATTTTGGTTTGTTTTTGTTCTCAATTTTGATCCGGATTTGGTTTCAATCTCGCATATTTGGATCTAATTTTTCGGCTGACTTTCGATTTGAATTTCGAACTAAATTTAGATTTGATTTTTGGTCGAATTTTCGGACCTCTTTTGTTTTGATGTTGGTCCCAATTTAGTCTACTTTTGGTCTAAATTTCGATTTTATATACGGTTCCCTTGCGTCTGAATTTTGATCTGAATTTAGATGAGATTTTTGATAGGTCTTCTTTTGATTAGATTTTGGCCTTACTGATTTTTAGCTGTTTTTGTTCTTAATTCAACATCAGGGTTTAACTTGATTTTTTTGGGCTGACTTTTGATTCGAATTTTGTTCTGAATTTAGGTTTGTTTTTTGGTCGAATTTTCGGTCTTCTTTCCATTTGATGTTGGTCTCAATTTAGTCTGAATTTCGGTTTCATTTTTGGTCCCTTTTAGGTCTGAATTTAGATGTGATTTTTGGTAGAGTTTTTTGTCTGAATTTTATTTATATTCAGTGTTTTCTTGATCTGAATTTCGGTCTGAAATTTTTTTCTGAATTTGTGTCCAACTTCTAAACTAGTTTTTGTATGGTTTTTGACTAGATTTTGGTCTAGTTATTGGTCTTAAAATGAATCCATAATTTGTCAAAATCAAACTCGTCAAACTCACTAATTCCAATTAAACCTTCGTTTCATTGAGAAGAAACTGTGGTCTATGCAATTACGAAAATTATTATACAAATACTTTAAGTTTCAAATTCAAAAGTAATTATTACTTTTCGAACTTTTCTAAATATACACAAATGTGTTTCTTTTTTTCATATTTCTTAATCGCCAAAATTATTGAAAAAAGTACTTATTTTTAATATAGAAAATCGGAAAAATTTTAATAAGAAACTTTTGAAAACAAAACACACAAACTTATTCCTCAATTAAAATTCAATCAAACTTGTACAAATTCTAATGCCAGACTTTCCATGGCATAACCCTTTGTACCCCAAAACACTACACCAGCTTAAATTGAAAACGAGTGGTGAAAAAATGTAATTAGCAATTTACACAGTAGCAAAAATGAAAAAACTTTTCAAACCAGAAATTTTCGATGAAGCCAAATCAAAAATTTCGAAAAATCAAATTCTTTTTGAGAAGATAAAAAAAAGACAAGCACCAAATGATGGCGAAAGTTGAAAACATGAAGGACAAATTTAATTGCTCACACAAAGACAGAGAGAGAAAGATGAATGGAATTGAAACGTCAGCGGCAACAGTAAGAGCAGCAGCAGCAGCAGCAATATCAATAGAAGGACCTGCAACATCCACATACACCACCAGTATAGTACCACAAACATTTGAACAAACCCTAAAAAGAAATTATTTTAAAACTTTATTACTTTGTAAGACGATGATGGAGCAGAAAACAAGGATGTATAACTTTTTGCTTACGCACCAAAAAAAAAGTAGTTACATACTTTTTTCTTTCTGATAAAGAATAATGAAAGAAAAAGTTTTGGGTTTGCAGAGGGATGCAACCAACAACAAAATTGAGTTGAATGGAGCGTTGCAAAAGGAAAGGAGTATGAGTATTTTCTTTTCTTTCCTTCTTTTTTTTATTTAGAAAGTTAACCAGAGCAGAGGGGTAGGGTAAAGGTCTCAGTAATAATGTAAAATGGAAAACTTAAAAAGCGCATTTATTGAAAGTTTCGTTTCACAAGAAAGTAAAGTAAAAAAAAAAAGAAATCAAAGTACTAAAACTTGTTTGCAGTTAGTTCTGCAGCACTCACACGCATACACAATTGAATTTAATTCTTTTTGTATGTGCTTGCTGCATTCCCAGCATGAATAATAGGCGCTATGTAAACCAACATCATCATCATTTGCGTGTAAGAACGCTATTACACGCTGCATGGCCATGCAGCATTTCGTTGCTGGCATGTAACTTTGGACATTTTACACTTTTATCCATTTTCAGCATAGTTGCATACTTTTAGGGTTAACCAAAAATGTTTAATTCCAGTTTGTGTTGAAAAGAAACGTGTTCAGATCTTTTTTCAAATTTAATTATTTCCTGAGAGCGAAAGATAGGGAATCATTTTTTTTGCATATTCTAATAAAGAAAGGTACCTTCTAAAATTGAGAAAAAAAAAATTCAGGAACATAAGTATTTTAACATATATTCTAAATTTTCTCTCCCAAAATTCGTCCATTTTCAGTTTTTGTATTTTCAAAAATACTTGACTTTAGGAAAAATGCAGAATTTTAAGCTTGATTAAAAATAATAGCAATAATTTCCTTGATAAATTGCGAATACAAAACTATATCTCTCGGCACTGTATCTAAACTAAACGAACTAAAAAACTAAAATCGAACGTTCTAACTTTTTTGCGAAAAATTTGCCGAATTTTAATTATTTTTTCGTCAAAATATTTTGGAATTTTTCTTAGTTGGAGTTTTTCCGTTAAAATAATACAAAATTTGCTTGGTTTTGATGCTATAAATTTTTTGAATTTTGTATAGGGACGAATCGCTGTGTGGATTTCTGGAAACTCTAACAAAACGTCCTTTTTTACAGGCTGCTGAAAATTCGTAAGCAAACCCAAAGACTTAAGGACTGTAATACAAGGGCTCTAATCTATACTATTAGTTTTCAGGAACCATTCACTCGTTTCAATACATCAGCTGCTTCTGAAATTCTATCTTATCAACAATGAGCACCACTTCTTCTCAGTAAGATTCACATACATAAACCTTTTTTGAATCACCACTGACAGATCGGTTTCTGGTTTATGCTGGAGTAGCCATATCGACGATCTGAAGCCCTTCTTGAGCATTTTCTTGTCAGAAGCGATTCTATCTATTTTTTAATTATGTACATCCCTGTGGAAGAATTTTTGAAGTGTTTTGTAGTAGAAGATTTCCTGTATCATCTATTTAGCCGTTTTATTAAAAAATACAGTTTGTTATCAGCAATGAATACTCAGTCTCCGTAGGATGTAGGGCGTACCGATTTTGTTTTTTTTTTTTTTTTTGAGTAAGCAGTAAAGGCAAAAAAATTGATTGTCGAATTCCGACCAACTTTGTTGAATAAAGTATGGCATAAAAATGCGCTTTGACTCTCTCAAAAACACCAGAAGTTCAAAATCGCTCTATATTGAAATCTATAAGTCTGTGAACTTTTGACAAAACCTCTTAGCTCTACATACGAAAAATCGTCCTTTCTTATAATTTTAACTCGTTTTGGTGGCTTTTAACTACAAGTTTCTAGTATTTTTAATTTAAGCTATAACTCCTGAACTAAAGGGACTAAATATATAGTGATATGAAAAACAATAGAACGACGAACTTATAAAGAAATATTTTTTTTTCACCATACTTTACTCGGTAAACATGGTCAGAATTCGATAACGAATTTGTCTGTCTTTGTTGCTTGTCAGAAATAATTACTCCAAATCGGTTCGCTCTTATACCAGCTGAAGCAATTTTTGATGTGATAACATCTTTACTCAGGGCTGATGGAAAATTTATAGTGAAGTGAATTGATATCAATTGAAATCAAATGTCACGTCGATGTCTTTTGATGTTCCATAGAATGTGTGAGTTTATAAATGTGTGTTTTAATATATACTTTTACTTTAAGCCCAAAAGTATGCAGCACATAATTTCTAAATTAAAAATGGTTGTGTAATATACTTACATATCAATGGAATTTATAATTTATTCTTTCCTAATTGAAATTGTAAAATAACTAGATGTGCAACAAGCAAAGAAAGTACATTGAAAAAGTAGATTGAAAATCCATGGTTGTACTTTTTTGGATATCAAAACGAAAACTTTTATAACGAAGTAATCAACACTGTATAAAGTATGTTATCACATTATGTGACGAGTGCGGAAGGGACTCATTTTAGTTTTTTATCTTTCTTTCACTGCCTCTTAGCTTTATTCAACCTATTTGAGGTCAATCTTGAGGTGTTTTTGATAAAATTCCGTATTTTTCATTTATTTCTATTTCATGCATTTATTGTGTAATCTTTTTTGTTTATATAAGTCCAATCTTTCTGCCTTTCTCTATACTTCTTATCAGCGTCTCCGTTAAAAGATTTATTGTCTTATCATTAAATCTACTGGAATAACAACGAAATCAAGTTCGCTTGAAGTGCTTCTTTTCCCGTTGGGTTACTTACGGAAATAATAATATTAGTAGAGATGATGAACACTTACACACATACAAACACAGTGGCATTGTAGTACGTATTTGGGTCTGTTATACAATTGCACTATTTATAAGAATATAGTACAGCTTTCTTGAAAGTTACATAAATATTAAAAAGCAAAAAACTGAGTTTTTTTAAAGATATTTTCCTCTAAAAGAGCGTATGTTCGTTCATATGTTGAAATTTTAGAAACAAATGAAAATATCACTAATGTTTACTATGTACAGTATAATAACCAGATATGTTTACAACAACAAGAAAACAGAAGAAATCCCAATCTCAAAATAAGCATAGCATATTATTGTTATTGTAAACGTTGCCAAGACTGATTTAAAATGAAAACTCGTTGTTACTTCGGCAGTTTGGACGCAGATAAGAGCTGGTTATCTCGTCTGCCTTTTTGGTACACAGAAATTCTAGCAAACTTTAGCCGATTGTTTTTCATCTTTGGATAAAGATCCAGTTCTTGTTATACACGTATAACAAAACAATAATTGAACCAAAGTGAAAGCTGGTTAGTCTTTTAGGTTAAATTCAAAACGTATCATTATTTATCAATAGAGGCCGCTGCTCCTCAAATTTAGTTGCAAAACTTGACAGCACTTTTAATTCCTTTAGCATTTAACAACATTTTTTTTTAAATTTGGTATTTCAAACAGAAACAATTACAAAATTTTTGAGATATTTAAAAAAAAAAAATCAATACTTTTTTTGATTCAAAATTCTAATGGGTTCCTTTCACAATAAAATAATTTTAAATGTAAAAAATAAACCAAATGCTTGATTTTTTGTATAAGCGCCATCTATTAAAAGTAATGAAAAATAGAGCAGATGCGATTCAACCAAATTCGTCTGTATCATTTTTATCTTAAACCGCTCAATTTCGTTTTTTTAGAACAATCCGTACGGACATTTTTTAAAGCAATTATTTTCCGTTTGGGTATCGAACTTGTGGCAGCTGAAACTCCAGTTTAACACTCATTAGTAAGATAGATAGACGTCTTAAGTGGATAGAAACAGGTTATCGTGGTCTCACCAGCATCGCTTTATCAAAGTTTTCGATTTCTTGGCTTCTGTTCTAATCAACTATGCCATCGTTTCTCTTTTTGGTCTGATATTGAAGCTGGATGACACATTCTATGTTTTTATTACAACAAAATTCTGGTTAGCTTTAGGGGGTAATGAATGTTACTGACCTAAGTTCTAGATTATTTATTTTGCTATAGATTTCGTGCTAGATTGGAGATGAAGAATCGCTATTTTTTTGTCAGGTCTTGAACTTTTTCACAACGATTTTCTTTTCAACTTTGTCATCGTTTTCGTGAAAGTTTTTGTTTTCAATCAAGCACCAAAGTAGTGATTATAAAGCGAGTTCAGTTTTCACTTAGTCAAAAGAAGATATTCAATAAAGCAAAGGCATATGAAGCCGCTCCAATTTCAATCGACTGAAAACTAAGAAGAGATGTAACAGTAAGTCCTTGTCTCAAGTAAATCACGGAAACGGTGAAAGAACTTTAATTTTTTAATGAGAAGAATCAGTGCGACATTTGCACCCGTTAAAAACTTCTCACGGTTTTGATATACCATAAGTATAGATCTCCATTCGCAGTTCAGCCTCAAATTAACCATGGGATCGAAAGCTTTGATATGGTAGAGTTGTGAAGAGTCTTTATCTAATCAAAACTAGTAAGCTAAAATACGAGAAGCACCTCAATCACGAATACGGTGGCAAAGTCAACCAGAATATTGCAAAGGCATAAAACAAGGAGACCAGTCTCCATCCGTTCAAAACTCGCGAGCTGATGAATCAACTGAGAGTACTTGCCTCAAATCAAGCACAAAGCTGACAAAGCATATAACGAATTAAATTTCCATTTATTTATATAAAATGCGAAAGTACCATGAGGTTCCGTAAGACGATCCCGATTGTCTAGTGGATAGTGCACTAGACTTTCATTCAGAAGGTTGCGGGTTCGATTCCCGTCTTGGTCTAGTGGTTAATTCTCATAAACTTCTTATATTCGCTATCGATATGAAGTGGATGAGAATTATAAGAATGTGTACAAGTGCACACCTTGTTTGGTAATGGCAAAACCACCGAGCTGATAAAAAAATTGCCACACAGCCGTTCGGAGTCGGCGTTAAACTGTAGGTCCTATCATCGCCACTGTGGTCTAGTGGCAGAGTGCCAGACTCTTATCTCTGGAGACTTGAGTTCGATTCTCGGCTTGGGTATGTTTCTTATCTATCATTCTTTCTCTCTGCCTTTCTTTCTTTCTTGGGGCTTTGGTACAGTATATCTTATAGGTCGCAGTGCCTGACTTTCGACTCGTCCTCTTTCAAATAATAATAATGAGGTTCCGTATCAATTTAATCATGAACACCGTGCTTGTTTCTATTCATTAAAAACTGGATAGGTCATAGAGTGTTCTTGTCTAAAATAAACCACGGGATGTAGCGGCAATTTAGATCGCAACGTACAGTTCCTCTTCAAAGTCAAAGATGAGGAGCTGAAAAATTAAAATATGATAAGAAAGTAGATCAGAGCATCGATGTAACAAAGGTTTAGAATACGATGTGCAGTTTATATCCACTCAAAGCTGAGAAGCAGTAATCAACCAATGAGTTTATGGAACGAATCAATCACGGAATCGGCAGTAAGTTGAATTACAATATATGCTGATTAAACGGCGGCATTATTCAAATTTGGAGAGCTGAGAATAAATTCAATTTATGACTTACAAATGAACAGGAAGTTCACAAATCAAATATGCTTCGGAGACCAGCACAAAATAGATCAGAAATTCGATCTCAGCTTCTATCGGCCAAGAGCTGTAAAGATGAAGTGCGCAGTTAATTACTATTCGTTTGAGAATATTACTGTAACTTAAGCCAACAGCATCATCCCAGCTAGCATTGCGCATACTATTTGATGATTGCGATTAATGCGCGATCAGCGCGGGACTCTTTCAATTGATTGTTAGAAGACTTACATTAACAAAATGTATAGACTTTGAATTTTATTCACGCAGAACTCTTCATAGCGATCGTTAGAAAACAGAATTTGTATTCCCTTTGTTTTACTTCTCCAGTTTTCGGTATATATGATGATTTGCGAGTAATTTTATATCTGCAATTAAATAAAAACTAGTCGGTAAGGCCCCAGTAACTGGGGCTATTTTTTTGCAGAAGAAATCTCTTTATGAAAAACAAATATCAAAAGAGAACTACTCGTTGGTGTTTGTTTTGTTATTTGTGTATGCAGATAATTCTGACAGATGCCGTTACTCATGTCTTCTCTCTCTCTCTCTTATTTATTATTTACCCCGGCTTAAGTAATGATTTTACAACGATGAATGCAATGCTTTGTTCAATGAGCGAATTTTAATAAACTTCCGACGCTAATATTTTGGAATTGGCCGATTTTAAATCTGATAATTTGGCTAACCTACTCACCAAGCTCTACAAATTGATATATAATATGATAGTGTAGCACTTCTGGATCTTCTGGAATAAAATTGTAATTACACTAATAAATGTATAGATAACGAAGAAAAACAAAATTAAGAGTTTTTCATAGCATACTTTTAGGCATTGGTTTAAATAAGACAGTAAAAATGTAATCTTTCTGTGATGAGCCTATTACGATTCGCCGAAACCGTTTCGTAGCGAATTTTCTATAATCCTCCTTGGTGATTCATTGAAAACTCTTCCAGGCGCGTCGCCATGGATGCTTCTCCGGGAATCACCAGAATAACACAGTTTCTTTCGAAGCATAGAACTTTTGCGATCAGACAGCGGAATCGTAGAACGATCTTCCGTTGGGAATGTGGTATATCAAAACATTTTGTAATTGTATAAAATTAACGCACTGTAAATTTACAGTGCATTCTTCAAATTCCTCTCTACCATTGTACAATTTACAATATTTTATTTATAAAAGTTATGTATGCACAAGAGTCTGAGTGCCAGTGTGTATGTGTGTGTGTGTGTGCATTTGTGTGTTTATCTGTGTGAGTGCGAAATGTTTCAACAAAAAAAAAACTACAAACAAAACCAAAAAATTATTTTTGGCAGCAGCCAGCAACAAACAGCAATAGGAATAGCAACAATAGCAGCTATAGGAAGCAAAGCAACAGTAGCCAACGATTGGAAGCAACAGTACCAGCTGTTGCCAATAGCATCTACATACATACATATGTACTAACAGCACGTTGTACTTTTGTTGTTGCTTTACTTTCTTTGTTCTTTGTTTTTATTTTATTTATTTTGTTTTTTGCTCATAAAATGAAACTTTGTTTTCTCTGGCTCTAAGGATACACTTTAACATTAGGTCAAGTGAAAAGTTGAGGAACTTGTTGTGATTTTTTCTTTTTATTTTTGTGCGCAAAAAAAATAAAAAAATAAAAAACAGGAAACGAAAAATGTTTATTTTTCAAAATAAAATAACATAAGAAATATTAAATTTTATTACTTTACGTTGAAATTACTTTAATTTAATTAAAACTGCATTTTTGTTTTCTACTATTACACAACTCTATATACTCACCTAGACTATTCGCTGTACCTGGACTATTTGCTGAAAATAGTTTACCATGATGGAATTATAACCTGAAGCCATTTTCTCTTTTCTTTTTTTACCTAACTATCAAACAGCGTTTTTACAATTTTTCTTAATTTAAATTTAATTTTATATACCTACAAAAAATATATAAAATAATATCTAGCATAATATTGGAGAAACAAGGAAACCTGTTGATATCCGTAGGTTATTTTTATATGAAATGAAAAATTTATTGTCTTTGCATTTTGATTTTACTTGAAGGTTTGCACCATCCTTAATTTAATTATTCTTAAGAAAATAAGTAATATTAAATTTATGAAATTTAAGATGCTGCCTACGAATATTTAACAACTCAATAAATAAGATAAAGAGTAATGGCCCAAGAACACTACCTTGGGGCACACTAGAGGAAGCAATAAAAGAATCAGGGCATACATGTTCGATATTTACAAAACACACTCTAACACTTAGGTAGGAAGTAAACCACCTCAGAATGTTTAAATGAAACCCGAGTTTTGACAATTTATAATAAGAATAAAGATAATGATCCAAAGTCAACTGAAGAAAACGACTCGTCACTAATTACAGGCATACCTGAAGATGTCCCAAAATTACAGAAAAAAAATTCAACAAAGAAATTTGCTGTTTCAGTTGGGTTATTTGATGTTTTGTCATTAAAGAAAATCGATGATGGAAAAAATGAGCTTCACCTTCTCGAACTGATATAATTCCAAAACTTATCAATAAGTTGTTGTTGGTGTGCTCCGCAAAATTACATTGCTTTCATATGCAGTCCAGCATTAGAAGTAGTACCAAATAACCAAACGCAAATTGAACGTTCAAGTTTCAAACACAATTTTCTAAGATACCAAATTCCAAAGCTCAGCTCCACACTTGGCTGTCTTTTGCATTCGATGGAAAATCTGGCAGCGAGAGTGCCAAAATCAGGAAAATTTTTTTGTCTTCGTGCTCACAATAACAAAGCTGTATGACATTTTGAGTTTTTCATTTCGAAAATAAAATAAAACTCAATCATTAGTTTTTATACCCGAGCAAGAAAATAAAACAGATAAAAAAATTTTTTTTTCAATGGGTAAATTCCTAAAAAAAGAAGGGTAGCCTAGGTAATTTTGACCTTCGCTGACCTCAACTACTTTTTGGTGGAGAACATTTTTCATCCAAACCCTATGGTAGGTTTCGCGATCTTTTATCCGGTATAGTCATCAGAGCTGTAAAAGAATGCAATCAGTTGAGGGTATAAGCCATAAATGAATAATAATTTTTGATTGGAGTTGTTGAATAACATTAACATTTGACTCCAGAATAAAATATGCAGTTAGAAGTCTTTTTTGGAGTCGCCGATTGGTTATTCATTTAGAAAAGTCTGTTTTAGAGTGAAATCTTTTTTTGAAATCATGGGTAGGCAAATCTTTTGATTCCAAAATCATGACTGCTTTGAAGTAACTTGAAGTCACATGCAGTTTTTTGGAGTCAATTGGAATTTGAAGTCAATTGGAGTCATTTTAAGTCTTTTGGAGTCAATTGGGGGTTTAAAGTCAAATGCAGTCACTTGAAGTCAATTGGAGTCATTTGAAAACACTTGGAAACAATTGCGATTTGCAGCCAATTGGAGTCACTTGAAGTCATTTGGAATTAATTGAGGTTTTGAAATTAATTGTACTCACTTGAAGTCATTTGGAGTCAATTAGGAACTGAAGATGACACATTTAATCAAAACCAATTGTCTCAGCAATACCACAATAACTTATTGGACTCATGCAAAATCATTTTTCCCAGATCGTGACCAGAGTATTTATTAAGTACCCATATACACAGTTGCCACTTACTCATTTTATTTTGTACCAATATTTACAAAAAAATGTAACAAATGGGGAAAAAATGTACCAAATTTTTATATAGAATAAATAACTTTATTAAAAACTTTTTGTCAGTTTATTATATAGCAATATATTATTAAGAGTATTGAATTCAAATTTATTCCTTACTTTGTTTTTTTTTATTGGACTCAAGTCAACAATTTTTTTTTAGCAGCAGCTGAGCTATATATATATATAAATTTAGTTAATTCTTCAAACCGCGTTTCGTCTACTCCATTTTTAATACTTACTTACTTACTTTTTGCCAAAAAATTGCTAATTCTAAACAATTTGCTAATTTCTAAAGTATTACGAAAATAGGTTTACAATTCTTGATTACTATAAAATCTAACTTTGCCCACAGACTGTACCAAATTTTGAAAACATGTACCAAGCGCAGAAAAATGTAAAAAAATTTACCAGTTTTGGTAGAATTGTACCAAAGTGGCAACCGTGCCCATGTATAAAAGAAGATTAAATTTGAATTCTGCACTAGTCCAGTAAGTCATTGTGGCATTGCTAAGACAATTGGTTTTGATTCAACAACAATTGACTTCAAAATCTCAATTGACTCCAAATGATTTCAAGTGACTCCACTTGATTGCAAATTACAATTGACTTCAACTGGCTGCATGTGACTTGAAGTGACTCCAAGGGTATTCAAATGACTCTAAGTGACTTCAACGCAGCCATGATTTTGGAGTCATAAGGTTTGCATTTCCATGATTTCAAAAAAAAAAAAAAGATTTCATTCCCTTGATTCCAAAAACGGCTTTTCTAAATGAATAATCGGTTGGGGACTACAAAAAACTCTTCTAACTGCATTTTTTATTCTGGAGTCAAATATGTCATTCAATAACTGCAATCATGAATTTTCGAATATTAACTGTAACTTCAAAGTATTGCAGTTAAATTGAATGCATTCTTTTACAGCTCTGATAGTCATATATCGAATAGTGGCATCATATAACACCCAAAAGGGTTGGTAAGAGGGGTTGGTGGAGTATTGCTATTAGTGTCCGACCGAAGGTGATTTTTTGGCCGAAGCCGAACTCCGGCCATTCATCTAACCTTTGGCCGAAGCCGAAGACCGAAGAATTTTTAAAATATAAAAAATAAAAATCTGAAAGCAAATTTTTTCTACCTATGTATTTTCAAATATATACAAAAATATATAAATAGTAGATAGTCCAAATAAAAATCTGACCAGTAACACTAAATAACTGTTCATTGTCGAAGGAGCTGACAAGTATTATTTATTTCAAGAATCATTTACAAATTTGTTTATGTTAAAATATACAGTTACATCGACTATATATCTGTAGAACGACGGTCGTTCAACGACACCTGCATCAAAAAAAAGGAGTTGACAGATGGCTGCCATGATTCTGCTTATCTAAAATCAAAGATTAAATCAGCGTATTAATCGATAGACCTATAGCCGGAACCAGAATTAACCTCTAGTTCCCAAATTTTTGATTTAAAAAAATTGGGATTGATAAATTTTAATGTAAAAAACATATATCTGATCTCAAAATCCTAAAAAATTTAATGGGCGTGATTTGCCTGAAAGCATTTGTTGTTAAATAAACTTTTTGTATAAAAAATTTAAATTCCTAGCTACTCACAGCTATTTTTTTTATCTGGCTATTATGACGGGAAGTATTTTAATTATTTTTTTTATTTTTATCTCAAATTCAAACAAAATAATTAATTTTGCTGTTTTTGACAAATTTTGACTTTGACTGTCGCTAACATCATAATAACACATAACTAATGCATTTTATTAAATGCTTGGGAAATTCCATAAACGATGTGATAAAATGTAGCAACAAAAACTATTAAGATGGTAATTAAACCCGTTTTGATGAAGGCTGTCTATAGACACGCTTGGGAACTAGAGGGTTAAGTAAAACTATTGAAAATTCAATTTTTGGGATAGTTTTATTGAACTTATGTTCTTTTAGTTAAGTCGTTAAAAGTTTGTATTTTTATCTATCTAGTTTTAAAAATAAGTATTTGATTTTTGTCATTTTTTGTTTAACTGTTTCAATTTAAATAAAAAATATTGAGAGATATCACAATGATCCTGGTTCCGACGGAGTAGAACTACAGATGCAATGAAGATACCCTTTACACATATATTCTAGAGCGATTTTAGCCAAACCAATTTTAAATTTTTTTGATCTCCTTGAAAGCAAAAAAAAAAAGTGAAGCGCCAGTAATTGAAAATGTCGCCTTCTTTAACAGTTCACACTTCTTTTCAGTACGCTTCAAGTCTTGATTAAAAAGTAAAAAAGTTTGGCTTGCTTCTTCTGCCTCTAATTGTATTAGCTCCAGCAGGTTGTTCGTTAAAAAAAATCACTGATTATGGTTTTAAATCTGTGGGTTACTTCAAAAGTATTAATGAAACAAGCTAACGGAGAATATATTACAAAGAAATTGTAATGTAAATACTTTATATAACAACTTCACATTTATTTATTTGTATAAATTTTTACTGCCAATCTATAGTAAAAATTATTATAAAATAAAATGCTTATAATCTTCGGCTTCGGCAAAATACTTCGGCCAAAAAATATATTGGTTCCGCTTATACCAAAATTATAGGTTTTGGCCCCCTTACCGGGGATTCCAGAAGTGATAGAGAAAATCTGAGTCAAGGATTGGAATCAGCGTCCCCGAATTGCCATTAAAAAAACAAATTATTCGCTATTTGAAATTTACTGTTGCACCGTGTTATTATCGTTGATCGAATATAATTAAAATCACAAAATAATTATTAAATTTATTTTTTGTTATTGCTTATAATGATTACGATTCCTGATCAACAGTAATGCTGAGTGTTATTGATTGCTGTTATTTGTTTGTTGTTGCATTAGTCTAATATTGTTGAAGTTTGAGATGCCGTTATTTCTTAATTTATTTCTTTGTATTTTTTTCTTTTAAGTTATTACTTCCTCATTAGCCAAACAAAGACATTTGAGAAATTTGCGGCTCTGTTCTACTTTTAGTAAAATTTTCTTTTTTGGGGTTTTGCATTGCATCACTCGAAGTCACTGTATGTGAGCATTACAAGAGATAAATATATAAGCCACTGCACATTCAAAGTTGTTGTCGCTACTTTTTTTATTCCTGCTGTAAAGTATACGGAGTTTGACCGCATATGTCCTTATTATCTAATATTCCCAGAGTGTTACAGTTATTTCGCTAACGGATGTGTTCAAGTAGGAAATATGGTCTAGTGTTAATCCTCGCCTAGTTAATTTATCCGTCTTTTTATTGCCTTTAATGTTCCTATGATCTCCAATTTTAAGTCTATGACTACATTAAATAATTAGTGAATGAGAGAAAATAGGATTTAAGGAATTGTAGAACTTTTCATTCTCAAGCTTGGCATTATAGTCTAAGTTTTCTATGAAAGATTTATCTAATGTCTAGTGGTCTTCAATATTTTTCGGCATTCAATTTCGCGGAGCCCCTGGAAAATTTCGTGGAACCCCAGAGTTCCATGGAGCACAGTTTAAAGACCAATGATCTAATATATCTAGTCTAGTCGTGCTAAAAGGAAATATTAGGAGTCAGTGCTTCAATTCTTTGATACAAAAAAAAAAAACGCCAATATCAATTGTAATTATTTTGCATGTAGGTGCATATATAAAATAAACAGTTTTATTATTAATAACATATTTTTATAAAATTTTCATATTCAGACATGAAAAAGATATGCTTCATTATCGCAGCGTATGTACATCACCCAGTAGACCTCTCCACATCACCTCTATAGCTCTTCATATCATATTTAGTACTCTCCAGATCTCATTTGAGGAACACTTCAGATCAAATTATCAGCTGATTCAATGGGTTTTTAGAATATTTTAAACATCTGCAAAAATTGGTTCCAGCACAATCTAACAGTTGATCACCTCCAAGACCTCTCTACATCACATCTAGAACTCTTAATATTACATTTCGGTTTCTCTCGATCTCATTTGACTAACACTTCAGATCAGTTCAATATTAGATGGAATCTAGATGAATTTTTGTAGTAATACTCGACATACAATTTACTAAAAGGACTTTTAGCGTATTTTAAAGACGTTATGGGAAAAATATCCTTGTACGCGATATTATATTCCTGCAAAAAAAATTTAAAAAAATAAAAAAATTGGTTGGAATTGTTAAAAACAGCAACGCAAATGAATTTCGCACAAACCTCTATTCGATCTTGTAGTCCGCTAATTGGTTCCACCACAATTAACTGCAATTGTAACGAATTTTTTTGATGTCTCCTCTTTGTTCTAATAATGTTCGCTAGCCATGGCAGCAAAGTTATGTCATCTAGCCATTTTGCTGGTATACTGAGAGTTTCTAGTTTTGGCGCTTTATTTATTATATACTTTAAATGTTGATACAGTAAATCCGACCGAATATTTGCCATATAATGGAATTCACGTAAATTGTTAAGATAGCCTGAAAATTGTATTTCTGCACCAGGATATAGCAAGCGCATAGCAATCACTTCCACGCTTTCTAAACTCACACATGATTGCCAAATTGAATTTAATTCAAAAAACTCCAGCGATTCATACACATTTATGATTTTTACACGTCTTCTCATTGATGGATCGTTTGAAACAGCATTCATTCTATCTGCCACATTATTGCGTTTCCATTGATTAGATGGCAAACAGGTTATTTCCTTAAGGAGAGGTAATTGTGGCACATGTGGTATTATATGTTCTAAGAGTGGCCCTAACATAAAGATTTCCTCCAATGTTTTACAATGAACGATTTCTTTGAAATCATCTGGGTAATAATATATTGAATATGCCTCATTGAAATCAATGGCCAATTTCCGCAATTTTAATTGGATAAATAATTCATTGAAACGAATATTTTTATCACTCCAAGATTGAAAATGCAATTCTAATTCAGTTAGATTTTTCATTTGTACGATTTGATCAATATCAATTCTATCACCTTGAATGCACAATTTTTGCAGATTAGGAAAACATCTTCCTATTGTTTTTATCTTCTCGTTATAGCTTAAATCATTAACGCTGGATATATATAAAGTATCAATATTTACTTTAAGGCCCAATATATTTGAAAATTGACAATTTGCCAAAAGTTTAAATTCAAAATCAGACAAAACGAATATGTCTAGTTCTTCCATTAAACTGAACAGATTCATGACTTGCCATTCGAACTCAAAGTCTGTTAAACAGACTCTTTTCCACTTCTTATGTTCACGTCGTATCCAGCTTTGAATAGCGAATTCCTCAAATTCTCTGCTTACTTGTCGTATATTTTCCAATTCATTGAATGTAAAATTTTTAAAAATCAGAAACATACAATCAGGTATAAGATCAGAAATCGTTACTGAAATATATAAAAAAAAAAAATAGAAATGAAGGAAATTTAATAAAATATTGCATTTTCATTTTTAATTAAGAACAAATTAAGACTTTTTGGCTGCAACAGAATAGCCACCCTATAATCATGAATGAGTATATTGTATAGACCAATTTAGCAAAACAAACTTGTAGTCCAGCAAGTCTCAGTTTTTTTTTTTTACAATGGATCAAAGCTTTCTTACTTTGGTCGAAGAGAGCTGAATACTAAGTGCAAAAAGTGTTATAAATTGATGTCTGAGGAAAATCTTATTGTCAAAGTTGTATAGTAGAATTTTACAAGGGTCATTTCTGTAGAACATTTTAACCCTTTAGTTCCTCTTTTTATGGGACAGTTTGACCCCTTTTTTGATGAAAACCTGAAAAGTCTTTTCAAAAGAGACATTTAAGTATTAAAATGCTCAACAAAAATATTTGCCAGAAAATTTCAGTAGGGGTCACCAAAGACATAAAAGTCATATATATAACGGCTGATAAAAGGAAATAGTTTTTTGCTTCTATCAAAATTGTAATTTACGCAGAACTAGCAAGCGCTTGGTATGTATTCTGCCGGTTCAATCCAAGTCATGGACGTAGAAAATGCCAGTGCCAAGGCGGATTTAACATGGTGGTAGCAGCATTACAACAAGTACAACGTAAAAATAACAACACGCTACTTTTTTGTTGCTAAAAATCGTAATTGTCAAAAGCACAAGAACAAATGCATGGAAAACAAAAAAAAAAAACAAAGATTTTGACAGTTAAGATTATCTTCATATAAAAAAAAATTAGAGAAGAAGAAGACAGAGCTGACGCTGCTATCACCTATTATAAATTCGCCATGGCCAGTGCCCTGTCCACGCCTTTATATCAGGTCAATATCCCACTTTCTCAAGTTATACATATAACTTTTGTTCTGAAAATTTTAGACAAAAATCATGGTCCATAATAATAAAAATATGGTTCTTCAATTACGTACGTATTTTCCTTCAGTTTTTTGATGATGCGCTAAATTTCCATAAATAAGACAAAACCAATCCTTTACTTTGCAAACAGCTTCTGCCATCTTTAATTTTTTCCTAATTTGGGTTTATTATTCAAATTTGTAAATTCTTAATTTTAGTTTTAGTTTAGTTTATTAAGCCAAATAGATAATAATCTTACTGACTAGAAATGCAATTATAAAAATTTTAAAAATAGTGTGTTATGAATGCATATAATATATTCATAATTATACAACAAATAAGTTTATAAAATTCAGTTCTGGGCACGGAAAAATCAATAAAATGATTATTGGACAGTGAATTATATACTCTTAAGGTTCTAGTTATTAGACTGTTACAGGCATAATTAGATCTATGTAATTTTATATAGAAAGTATTGAAATTTCGCAAACTTCTACCAGGTATGTTGAAATAAATCAGTTCTAACAGGTGATAAGAGTCTATGATACCACAAATGACATCGTACACAAACATTATCGGTATCATTCTCCGATTTACTAAAGAGTTTAAGCTAACAAGCAGGCATCGGGAATAATAAGATGGAATTGGTTCTTCGAATCTTAAAGAGGAAAGAGCATACCTCAAAAATCTCTTTTGAACTTTTTCCAGGCGTTGTGAATGGATTTCATAGAAAGGATTCCAGATAATTGCCGCGTATTCTAATTTAGATCTTACAAAAGAATTATATAATAATTTTTTTTGTATAGGGATCGGAAAAATCGCTGCTATTGCGCTTAACGAAAGCTAAAAGAGAGTAGGCCTTAGGAAGAATACAATTGATATAACTTGCTTGTAAGCTTTGTGTCAAAAAACTACTCCTAAGTCCGAAATCTCAGATAGCGTCCTAAGGGTATCGCCACAAATATTGTACGAGGAAGGAATTGGGTGGTGAGACTTAGAGTAAATCACATGAAAACACTTTTTAATGTTTAAGGCAAGTCCGTTACGATACGAGAGGACCAATTAACTAAATTATTAAGGTCCGATTGTAACGAAATCACATCAGATATGTCGCGCACCTCTGCAAAAACCTTTAAATCGTCTGCAGATACTTAGAAAAATCGAAACATGAACCAATGTCATTTAAGAACAAAATAAAAAATTAAGGGTCCCAATATACTTCCTTGAAGGACACCAGATGAAGCTTGAAAAGAGACAGAATGAACATTTTCTATGACTACATAGCATATACGATTCTTAAGGTATGATTTAATCCATTGAAGGAAAACTGAATGAAATCCAAGTAACTGAAGCTTATAAAGTAAAATTTTGTGACTTACTTTATCGAAGGCTTTGGAAAAGTCTATGTAAATAGCATCAACCTGAGAACCATTTTCAAAAACTGATATGCAAGATTGAGAAAATAAGGCCAAATTAGTTATCGTTGATCGACCAGGTACAAAACCATGCGGATATGGAGAAATTATTCTTTTAACAGCAAAGAAGAACTTCTCCTTTACAACTTTTTCGAACAATTTAGATACTGTAGATAATTTAGAAATTGGTCTGTAGTTAAGCATGTCATTTTTATTACCGGACTTAAAAATCGGGGTGATATGAGCGATTTTCCATCGATCTATAAAATCACAATTTTTTAGGGAATTATTAAAGATTAGACACAGTGGGTTATAAATTGCAGAGGAACATTTCTTGAATAAAAAAGCTGAGAAACCATCAATATCTATTTGCAGAGAGGGTTTTAAGCTCAAAATACCTTGAGCAACATCATCTTCTGATATAGATAATGAACCGAAGTCGCAAAGAGATTCAAGATTACCGAGAATGGAATCATCGAAATCAACTACCTCTGAAAAATTAGACTTGAAGTAATCTGCAAAAAGATTTGCTGAGTCTTGAAGTGAATTAGAGGAGATGTCTTTGTAGAAAAGCTGTGTTGGTATATGTGAGGAACCTTTTGTTGAACGAATAAAAAGGTTCAAAAGCTTTTTGGAGAGGATTTTATATTCTGCTCAACACTAAGGATATATTGATTGTAGAAAAATTTATTTAACATATTAATTTCTTTCATATTTTGAATATGTTTGTTTTTGTGAATGATATCATTTGTGGCATTGAATTTCTTGAAGGCGCTATTTCGTAAATTTTTTAATTTTTTTAAAATCTTTAGTGTACCACGGTTATTAATGAACTTTAGGCGGTAAAAATGGTATATTATGAAAACAAAGCTCAAAGATGCAAATAAATTAAAACAAATTGTTTCAAGAACAAAGTTAATGTTATCATAATCACCAAGATGATAATTAAAAATTGCTTGGTCTGAGTTAGTAGACAACTCAGCAAATTCATAAAACTCCACAATTAGAACTAAAGGGACAAGATGCATATCAGAAGAAGTAAGCGGAAATGTGCACTGAGTTAACTCAAATTTAAAACTATCGCTAATAAACACAAGATCTAAAATCCGAGATAGCTTATTTAAGAAACATTTAATTTGACATAAGGTCCAAGCTAAAAAAACCATCAAGCAGATAAATTTCACTGTTTCGGTTAACATTAGTAGGAGTAAGAACATTATTACTACCTATAAGTGACCAGATTATGTTATTCAAATTAAAATCACCGAGAATGCATAGTTGCTTATTTAAGTCATCAGCAAGACCTATGATATTTTCGACATGAGCTGCGTATAATTATTCAGAACTTCCAGGAGGGATGTAGGAAGCACATATGAACAGTTGACCAGAGGAGCTATGTACACAGACACATAGTTGATCATACAAAGAGTCCGCATTTAAAAGCGGGAAAAACGACGAACGTTGACAACGCTTTACAGCAATCAGTACTCCACCACCTCTAGAGCAACCAGTTTTAAGAGCGTCTCTGTCTTTCCGAAAGACTTGGTAAAGATTGGGATCAAAAAATTATTCATCATAAAAATCCGAATTCAGCCAAGATTCGACAAAGACAAGAACATCGTAGTCATAATAAGATGTAGCAGTGCGAATACAGTTTGATTTTGTTCGTAATCCGGAGACATTTTTATAGTAGATTTTTAGAGAGCGATTAGTTGAAACTACACTCCCAATTCTTGTGCATGGCATATCATTCATAATTGAATGACAGCTGCTATTGCCGTATTTCGAAAAAACTTAAAAGCTTTGACTTTAACATTGACTGGCCAAAGAGCAGAGTCAAAAAGTTTCCCATAATAGCGAGCGGGGACTCCAAGTTTGAAGTTTAGCGGCACCAAGGAGCATCGCTCCAACAGTACCTTGCTGTTAAATGCGTGATCAGCAGACAAATATTGGCGTTTTTAACGCTTTTTTTTCTGCAAATGTTGCAGTACTGCATGGCCGAATATAGCCACGTGTCTATTAGATTTTCGTCCCGTACAACTTTTATGAAAATCAGAAAAATCGGCGCCGGACACCTGGGAACGTCCCCTTATTGATCAAAATTATTGTTACAGTTATCTAAATTAACCATAATGCTGAATTCACATTATTGTATATTTTATTTATGTGGGTAGGCTGCTATTTCGTTTTAGTAACCGTTAACCATTGTATATATGACTTTTATGTCTTTGGTGACCCCTACTGAAATTTTCTGGCAAATATTTTTGTTGAACATTTTAATCCTTAAATGTCTCTTTTGAAAAGACTTTTCAGGTTTTCATCAAAAAAGGGGTCAAACTGTCCCATAAAAAGAGGAACTAAAGGGTTAAAATGTTCTACAGAAATGACCCTTGTAAAATTCTACTGTACAACTTTGACAATAAGATTTTCCTCAGACATCAATTTATAACACTTTTTGCACTTAGTATTCAGCTCTCTTCGACCAAAGTAAGAAAACTTTGACCCACGGTAAAAAACAAACTGAGACGTGCTGGACTATAAGTTTGTTTTGCTAAAATGGTCTATACAATATACCCTTTCAGGATTATAGGGTGGCTATTCTGTTGCAGCCAAAAAGTCTTAATTTCCTGGACTGTGTTATTATTATTATTTATACATTTATTTGTGGAACTACACTACGGGAATAGTAGATTCAAAAGCACTACACTATCATATTATATATGTATGTATACCAATTTAAAAAGCTTGGTGATGATCAGGAAGTGGAGAAAAAGGCATTCATTGATTTTTAAAATATTTTTTTATTTCTCTCTTTTTCTTTATCATAAGCGACATAGACAAAAATACGAAAATATGAAATTTCAAAATCAATGCTTACTATAGATTAAAAATTTTATTTTGCCTTTTTTCCGCTCTCTAATGATAATATACCACCTTGATCAAAAAGCTCCCGGAATTTATTCAGAAAATTAAAAATACAAGTTTATTCATCTAAATCTATATTGTCCCCTTCAAAGTAATCCCCATAGACTGCAACACACTTATGCCAGCGCTTGATCCAATCCTCGAAACATTTTTTATTTTCGGTTTTCGGTATGTCCATCAGTGCTTCCTGCGATTTTTCCATTACTTCCTCTCGCCTGCTGAAACGCGTTCCCCGTAATGATTTTTTAACTCGATTGAACAGAAAGAAGTCACAGAAGTACCAACTTAACAAGAACAGAACTCAAATCGGAACTATGAGAGCGCCACTCGGTGGTTATTCCGGGAACTTTTTGATCAAGGTGGAATACACTTTACTGAAAGTTATTTTTTAAAAATATTGAAATTTAATGATCAGGCACGAACCGCTTCTTTCAAATTTTGCAAAGATAATAGGTCTGTTCACTTACAAAAAATTGTTACAAATTATTACATATTGTTGCAAGTTTTTACTAGTAAAGTGTTCATGTACTCGAAAAACTTGTAACGAGAGAAAAGAACGAGAGCGTAAAAAAGTGAGAGAGAAAAAAGTAGCTGCAAATTTCTACTAGTAAAGTTTTTACTTCCAAGAATTTTTAGCTGCCGAAAAAAAAGAACTGTCAAAAATTTGAACGTCAACGAGAAATTTGTTTTGTTAATTTTCATAAATTTGTTGGGGTTTTCAATAAAACTGAGTGGAAAAAGAAATATTGGTGATGTTGTGGAAGATATAAATATTTTTAAATACTGGTGTGCAACCCGTAAAGAAATTGCATCTAAATATAAAGTAATTCATTAATTGGACATTTCAATCCTATTTTCTTTACATTCCACTATGCACTCACTTTTGAGAGCACTTTACCTTAATTTGGGGTAATTCCGTTTTAAAATTTTTATTTAATTTACAAAAATCACAACTGCACAATATTTCTGCCACTAAAAATTGGTTGTCAAAATAATCGATCAGCTGTTTACTTGCAAGTTTCTACTAGTTTTCTGTTCACATATTTTTCTGCTATTTGTCTCTTTCCGAGAATTTTTTTCTTAATCTTTCTTTTACTCTCTCGCTGCAAGTTTTTACTGGAAAAGTACGTGAACAAACCTAATTAATTAGACAATCATGCACTCGCTCTTTTTCGTCTCTTCCTTTTTCTAACATTTCGTTAAAATACTGCCAGATATACCTAAATCATAATACAAATAATTCGCCTACGTAGAATTTCATGCTCGAAAACATTTGTGCCAGTGAAAAAGCGTGTGTGTGTGTGTTAGCACTGGCAGATGTAGAAGCTGGGTAAGGCTCGTCATACATTTCACCGAAGATGTGTAAGAATAATTTGTTGTTGTTGTAAAATGTTACGAACCATTTCATCGAGCACGCTCTCGTCGAAAATCCATTTACATAATTCTCGAAGAAGTATGTAGTGTTCCACACGAATAAGTTGTTTAACAACTCTGACTTGAAAAACTCGTTTGCTCTCTTTTCACATTTTCTTTGAAATATGTGACGAGTCTAAATATAATAGAAAATTTTGTTGTACTTGCAATCAATGCTGTCACTTTACAACAATTGCGGTAGATCTAGCACTTTTTAGACATTTTTGACTTATTCCACTTTTTTCATCCCCTAATTGCAGTTTTCCAAAATCTAACACTTTTTTAATACAGCCGAAGAATTTAGCAAATAAATTTATTAAATTTTAGTTGAAAACGTATTCTCATTAATTTAAAGTCAATACAGTTGAGTCGATAGTCGATCAGTATTCGGATTAGAGCCCTATATAAAAACAAGGAATAATAATGCAGCAAAAGTTAAGATTAGTTAGATTTTTTTTTTTATATAGCGTATTATAAAATAAATAAATCTATCAAATAGCTCATAATTAACTTTATAAAAACTAATGCTCTTGAAATAGTCGGATAAATCTAAGCTTCATCTTTGCTTACATATTGATTGCCCATTCTAATTCATTTATTTTGTGACAGTTGTAGGAAAAAGATGCACATAGACACAAATAGACGTACATTTCCATACAAATTAAAAATATATTCGTTTTGTCATAGAATAAATGGGCAAAAAAAACACACCTCTTATTAACAAATATAATAAAAAAAAAAAGCAATAAACACTCACGAGGTTTTTTTTGTTGATTTTTTGTTTTACAGATCTCCATTTTAATTTATATTGCTCGAAAATTTACGGAGAATTTAATTTAATTTATTTTTTCTTCTTTTTGATGTGAACTGTTTCAATAGTTTTTGCACACTATTTTATGACTTCAGATAATTATGCTTTGTATCTATCACCACTGCACATATATATGTAAACTCATGTAAGTTTCACATAGAAATCAAAAATAATCCACTTTCAACAAAAAAAAATGTATTTTCCTTGTTTTTCATATGCTTTACAATTCCAAATGAAAAAGATGCTGCACAGCAGAAAACAAACACACACACATTATTTTCAACATTTTCTTAGTTGACTAGATGTTAAAAAAGGAACAATGTAATTAAATTACCAATAGGTAATAATAAGTAGAAACGGTTACCAGATGTTCTGGTTTTCCAGGAAATATCCTAGATTTTTATGATTAGAAATGTCTAAAATTTCCTAATTTTCGTGAATATAATAAAATTCTCACAAGAAAATTAATTCTTCCTTTCATTTTTTCAACACAGTCGAAAATTCTTTCTTTCGTTCGGGCAGTCTAAATGAAGCGTGACAGATGTGATTTGGCGAGAGTGATTTGAGAACCGCCTGGCTGTCACAGAAAATAGTAATAGATACGACCTTTAAACACATCTCAGAATTAATTTTGGCACAGTGGCATATATTTATACCAGAAAAACATTACATCATATGCTTATTACGCTGCATTTAGGCCGCCCGAACGAACGAAAAAATGTTGGTTTGGGCTGATTGGACTGAGTTTGAGTTTTAGTGGGAATACAGTGTTGCTGTTGTTGTGTAAATACTGGTGGTGTCGCTTTCATTGTGTTTAGTAGCTAACTACACGGCGACAGTTGTAGCCGACAGAATTTCGTAGTCGTGTGTTTATGTAGCTGCTGTCGTCAATGTGTATAGACCATAATGGCAACATCCAGCAGCAAACACAGCCAAAACAACAAAAGCAAACTCTCTTCTTGTCAAATTAGAAATACATTTAAAATTGCCCACAATTGTGGTCGGTGGTAATGAGGTCGTGTCGTCGCCAAAATAATAGTCTCCATATGTTGTTTTTATAATTTGGCAGATGTATTCGTGTAGCTGCCGTCGTCAATGTGTATGGTCCATACAGAATAAAAGTATCGAATCAACACTACTCATAACAAAGAGGCTGCTAATAAAACCCTTCAAAAGAGCTCATTGGTCTGAGGACTTTGTTGTGAGATAACAGTTTAGTTTCGGTGCGCCCAGTTCTGATTCAGCTCAGAAGAGAAAAAGTATTCAAGCATTTTTTCCTGTGGATCCTCAATCCGATCCTCTCTGCAAAAAAAAAATGGTTTAAGTGAGGAACACAATGTGAAGCTGAAGCGTGAAGTAACAATCTGTCAAAAGTAAAATGTATACATTTTCATTGTAATCAAACACAAAGTGTGTTAGAAACGCGTCGCTGAGTGAAAATGTATACATTTTAACTTTAACCGATTGTTACTTCACGCTTCAGCTTCACATTCTGTTCCCCACTTTAAACTACAAAACGCTAGAAAATTATTATTTATAATGATCCATACATATCGCCGACAGTAGCTACACGAACACACGACTGCGAAATTTGAGTCGACTTTAACTGTCGAACTGTTAACCTCATTGGAGGCATGCATATGAAGTGAGCTGAAAATGTAATTGTGGAGAAACATTTTTGGAAGTCAAAGCGAAAACTTTTTTTGTCCAAAAACCAATCCTTGGATTTTTAAAAAAAGATAACTAAATTTCCGCAGTAAGAATAAAATGTTCCATTATTACTTGACAAATCGATCCCAAATTGTCACCAGAAACTGGTTCCCGAAAAAAAAATTGGGCAATATATTTTTAAAAGTGTTAAACTCACTGCATATACAAACAAAATTAGAGGAAATTTGTGGTGTTTCTTATACATCTTTTGTTTCCTAGTATTAATCTATTGTATATTTTGGCACATTTCTTTGATATTTTTACATTATATAATATACTGATATTATCCCACAGGCAACATCAAGCAGAGAGGTATATCCATATCTACCGTAGTCAGTTCACATTCTTCCAAGACTTCTTCATCTTCTTTCCAGATTTCGTCACGTTTTCTTCAGACTTCTTCACCTTCTCTCTAGTCTCTCCATATTTACTCTAGATTACAGCCACTTTTTCTAAACTATTATTTATTCTAATTATTTATTACTCTCATTCTTTTCAGGCCTCTTCACATTCTGTCTAGACTTTTCCATATCCTCTCTAGACCTTTCCACAGCCCTCCGTTGTAGCACCGTCTTGATCAGATTTGCAGCTAGTTCAATAGCATACGAAAACTAAGACGACTAGTCTGATACGTATCCAGATAACGTCTGACAAATGCGATATCACGATATTTTACACATTTAACGTGTAAAACACCTTTGTATCTAGTATTGTAACTCTGCAAATGGGGGAAAAAATTAGTTCAAATAAAAGAAAATTTGATTGAATTGAATCAAAATTGAGCATTATACAAACCTCTACCAGCTCCGTCAGGTCAGTTATTGGTTTAGAATTCAACACAAATACATACATTAGAAATATTTCTTTCCGGCGTATTCCTCGAGCGGTCCTCTGCTTGATAATATCAGTTAACCAACGCAGCGAAATTATATGCTCCAGCCATTCCCATGGTACCCCCATAATATTAAGTTGCGGTGCTTTGGTTACTATATGGCTCAGTTGTTGATGTAAGCCATCACTGTAATGCGCGCTTATCCAGCGCCGATCATGATAAACCATATAGTGAAATTCACGCAGGTTAACGAAAATATTTGAAAACTGTAACCATCCAAAGTAGCCGCCGTGCGATGTATCCACAACGATTACCTCCGCACTTTCTATCGTCGCACATGATTGCCATATCGAATCCGTTTGAACATATTCCATGATTTCACTCATAATTATAGTCTGCGTACGTTTCCGCACCCATGGGTCACTTGAAATAGCATCGAATGCAAGTTTATCGGTTTTTGGCATATCTTCGTAACTACATTGAACCGATGCCAAGCAGGTAATCTGTTTTAGGTTTGGTAATTCTGGAAGTTTCAATACAACCAAAATTAAAAGTGCCCCCGTTAATAGAAGCTCCTGTAAGGTTTCGCAATGATCGATTTCATTAAAATCTTCTTGGCAATATCTTATAGGCTTTTTCTCATTATAACCAATGCTCAGTTTGCGTAATTTTAATCGGTTAAAAATCTGATTAAAACGATAAATGTATTTTTCATTCGACGTAATAATTAAAACTAATTCGGTTAGATTTGTAAATCTTAAAAGTTGACCCAAATCAATAATATTTCCCTGTATTAATACACTTTGTAAATTTGGAAATGTTGTTGCGATAATATCGGTTTTTTCAATGTCAGCCGAATCTGGAGGCACATAAATAGGAATAAGGACTTTGCTGAAAATATCGAAGGCAGCTTTTAGGCTAACCACATTCGGGAATTGATATCTGGCTAGCAGTTTAAACTCTTCAAGGGACAAATAACCCAAATCTAGCTCTTTCATAAAATCAAACAGATTCATAACATGCCAACTAAATTCAGTTCTTTCGTAAGCATACGGAGATAAACGATTCCATTGCTTAGATTTATAACGCCAACATTGTATTGCAACTTGCTCAAATTGTACGCTAACTTTTCGGAGTTTTTCTAATTCGTTCAGAGAAAATTTTCGAAAAATTAAAATCATACAATCGAAAATGAGTTCGGTAATCGTTACTGAAATATAGAAAAGATAGAAATGTAAGTAATTAAATAAAATATTATTAAATAATAATAGACAGATAGTTAAGAAGAGCACGAGCTAATGAATCTTTAAGTAAGAAAACGGTATTGAAACTGGAGCTCCCGACTCGTTCAATTACACTGCCATGAAAAATGAGTGAGCATTTATGAATTTATAACTTTGACGTCGATCTTGAAAAGTGGAAACTCCAACACGTGCACTCACATCTTCATATCTCACGAGGTTTATACTCTGGAATTAATTCAAAAATCTTAGTTCCTGTTTGTAATCGTAATAAATACTCACGTGGTTTTTTGTTCATATTTTTTTTTTTTTTTAAATTTGAGTCTCCTTAATAGCTTCTTGTTGATTCAGTTCAAATTCCCCGGTTTATATTTTTTTATTTTTTTTTCTAATATTTATTATGAATTATTTGAAAAAATTTCAGGATCGATGTGTACTGTTTCAATAGTTTCAGCACACTATTTATATTTATCTTTTTTTTCAAATAGTTCCGCTTCCTATATTAAGGACGAGCAGAATATCGATAATTTTTCGATAGCATGAAATGTTTGCATTTTGTATGGAGTGTTGCCATATGGCAACTTTGGAACAAAGTTGAGTGGGTTACTTATTTTAGTATGAATCCTATATAGTCAAGTGACTCTTGAAAACGCTCTTATACTATGTTCCCATTGAGCCGAAATTGCGCAGTTTCAATCATGCGCTGAAATGCTTAATTTCGGCATATAAAAATATGTCAAAAAAGACCGCGTAAATAAAGTGATTTCAACGAAACTGCGTCGAAATTGAGTAAAAAATCGAATGCAACCCTGAATGCGTTCACTGAAATGTATATTGAAATGAATTTGATCTAACTCTTCTATTCTGACATTTTTATATTTTGTTTTGTTTACAACTTTAGTGGTATGGAGAAACGAAAATACAAAAAAAAAGAAGTATTGTGGCGTGCGCGGGAAGAATTATATTTAAGCGGAATGTAACATTTTTTATTGCGCTTGTAGGGCGAAAAGAAGAATTTTTGAAGGACTGCGAAAAATGGCTACAAAGTATATACAATTGTCGCGCCACCAAAAGCACGAAATTTTTGTTATTAAGGATCAAGGGTTGCCATGGGTTAAGGCAAGAGTCCCAGAAGAGAACTATATTCTAACGGGCTTAGCTTATTATTTTTCATTGGTTTCTCGGAAATATAAAAAAAACCTTATCTTTCTTACGCTCCCTTTAGTTGACGATCTTTTTCCCTCGCTTTTTGCCCCGCTCTTTTCATGAACTGCATGAGCCTGTATATTTCGAACTCCCTATTTTATTACCCTCTTAACTCGAATCTACTGTCTTTCTCTTTTTAACTGTATATTTTTTTAACTAAGAACCGCTAAAGATAAAATCTGGTATCTGGAGTTTGCGGAAAATGGAAAGCGAAAAAGTTCAGTATTTTGTGCAAATAAATTAAAATTTCGAAAATTTTTCAAAAACAATTTGGGTAAAATAATAAATACCGGTATATTAACGGTCACAATTTGCCAACATGCTGGCAAATTCGATTGAATTTGACATATTAAAAACCAGGTATTACAATGATACAGAATTTTAAGAATGTGATATAACAATTCATTGGTCTGGTCTCCATATACGAATTAACCAGCTGTATAGCTAGTTGGGTTAAGAACTTGCAACGTTAGTCGCTTTGCCATGCTGGTTGGTGGTTTAATCATATATCAATGAAGCACATACATGTTACATAGCAAAAACATAGTTCCATAGTTTGGAACAAAGCCAATTCTACCTAAGAAGATATGGTTCTAAACTTGAAAAAGTTTGGTATTTTAAAATTAAATTTTTTTGGTTTAAAAGTTAATTGAATTTATGTTTTATTTAAGAAATAAGCTAAACTAGGAGTATACAAACCCTAACCACTATTAACCCATTAATTGACAATGGTGAGAAAACGAAAATCACTAAAAAGTGTATTTTTATAAACTAAAAGTGTGATTTTTATAGATTAAAAATGGTGCGTTTTCGCACCATTGTCAATTAATGGGTTAATACTTACAGCTGAATTTGCTTCTAAATTACAACTTTGAATGCGATTTTACAATTATAAAATTTGATTTCTTGTAAAGATGCTATATTTTTGTGAAAGCTTATGGAATAATTAATTAAATATAAAAAGTAAAAAAATATATATAGGTAATTCCAGGAATTTTCGTCTAAAATTGTTTTAGACACAACTTCGATTTCGATGATTTTTTGTAAGCCGGCAGAGATAAACTTAAGATTTAAGAATATGAGCTTCTTTTTTTATTATCTCTTACGTGCAGTGGTCACTCAAAGTTTTCGAACATGCGCTAAAGAGCCATTTTCAAGAACTCATAACTGTAGCGCGTTGAAATTGTAATACGGAGGACTTTAAGAAAAAAATAAACAAAATTAATTTCAGGAACAACATTTTTCAAGGCCATAAAATCCTTCAAAGGTATGTGAATATCTCTGGAAGTACCTTGTAAATTGTATTATTTTGTAGACTTAAGAATGTCGGTTAAGCACTAAAAATGCCAGACTGGGTTCGCGATGGGTTGATATTTTATTTCAATAAAAACGTATGAAAAATTCAAAAACGTTACAACTTTTTAATGGCTTCCCATTTTTCTTATGGTAAAACCATTTTAAATATATCATATCTGTATAACTCGTGGACGCTGAAGTTAATGGTAATGACAGTTTTTCATTTTATGGTGCTTGAGATATGTGCAATCAAATTAATAACACAGTCCAACAAATTAAGACTTTTCGGCTGCAACAGAATAGCTATGCTATAATCCTGAAAGGACATGATGTTTAGACCATTTTTGTAAAATAAACGTCCAGGACGTCGCAGTTTTTTTATTACAGTGGGTCAAAATTTCCATTTCTTTGTCGAAAGGAACTGAATACTATGTGCAAAAAGTCTTATAAATTGATGTCTGAGACAAATCTTATTAGGGAAGTTTTATAGTAGAATTTTACGAGGATCATTTCGGTAGAACATTTTAACCCTTTAGTTTCTCTTTTTATGGGACAACTTGATCCGTTTTCGGTGAAAACCTCAAAAGTCCTTTCAAAGGGACATTTAAGGATTAAAATATTCCACAAAAATATTTGAAAGAAAATTTCACTAGGGGTCGCCAAGGACATAAAACTCATATATATAACGGTTAACGGTTATTAAAAGGAAATAGCCACCTATCCACAGAAATAAAATACACTATGGTATAATGTGAATTCAGCATTATGATTAATAAAGTTGACAGAGATAAGATTTTCTCTGTCAGTTTACAAAAAATCATCAAGTTTAAAGGAGTGTCAGATACCGTTTTCTTGTTATTTAGTCGAAACTTGATGGAATTACCCATATAAAAAAAAAGCAAACAATAGAACAAGCGGAATAGCATTTTGCTGTAAGTAAGGAACTAAAAAAAGGTTAATATGGCATTCTGAGAAACATTTGCCACTCAAGTAATCTCATGGTTTGCTAAAAACCTTCCTGCACAGATATTCAGAAGTTAATAATTGATAAAGTTAATAGTTGAAGGGCATGCACCCATTCTGGGAGATAACCTTATACCATGCGTGAATAGATTGAACACTCATAGAGAGTTTGTCTTTCAGCAGAATGGTGTACCTCCTCATACCGCTAAATTCACACAAAATTGGTTAAGTTCGAACCAAATAAGTGTATGAGATTAATCATTATCCAGCCTTGATCTCAAATGATTGAAAGTGTTTAGGCAGTTATGAAGTAATATCTGGTAAATGATAGGCAAAGAACTGTTGGTGGATTAAAAGCCAAGATCAAAGAAAATTAGGAATCCATAACATTCAGTGAACGCCAAAATCTGGTTAATAGTATGCCAAACCAAATTGAAGCTATAATAACAGCAAGGGGAGATGTAAAAAGATATTAATTTTGAATTTTGTGCACTGTACGTATTAATAGTGGTCAACCATTTTTTCGTAATATAATGAGTTTGTTGGAGAAAAGTACAAAAATGTTGTTTGTTTTTTAAGATAAATTCTTTTAGTTTTTATATTTAATTAATTATTTAATAAGCTTTCAAAAAAATATAGCATCTTTAAAAGAAATCAAATTTTATAATCGTAAAATTGTATTCAAAGTTGAAGTTTAGAAACAAATTCAGCTGTATGTATTAATAGTGGTTAGGGATTATAATCTATTTAAGTAATGATCGTTTCTTCTGTTTTCGGCATTTTACTGGCTAGATTTAATATGAACCATTTCTTAATTAGATGTAGTTATTTTCTACATACTTTTTACAACATTATCTCACTGTATTTACCGATTAGCGCTACCTATAAAAGGCGACTGAGGATTTTGTCGATAAGTTTTTCCAAAAAATTATCGATATAATTGACAAAAATTGTGTTAAAAAGAAAGTTTTAGTTTTACCTTTTTTTTTTTAAAAAAAAAAAAAAAAAATTCTCTTCTACTTTCAACATGTTTGTATGTAAATTCCAATGGAAGTTGCTACCCAGCAGGTTGCACGCAGGTTTTATATGGATAGTCATAGAAATATAAATGAAAAGAAATGATTCATATAATACTCTGCAGTATGGAGAAAAATCATTAATTATTCTCATTTTCCTACTGGGTATATACGAGTGCAAAGGATCAATTGTTATCCACCCTCAAACATTGCTTTGTAGATACATAGTATATTTATATACCTGCCTTAATCTGTTACATTCCTGTAAATATATGTTTTCTATGAAAGCCTGAAAAATACTTTTATGACTTATCAACATTTTTGTTAAATTTTTAACATTTTTTTCCTTAGATTATGTTGGGTTGAAATGGTTGTTTTCTAATTACTTAAGCTAGTAAAGTCCTAGTCGTTTCCAAAATCATTTTGAAACTTTTAGAAACTTGTCTATGCGAATCTCTAATACTAGTAAATCTCTAAATCAGCCAGAGAATCGGCCTAAAGGTCGTGACAAAAGCTGGGTAATTATAGAAAAACTAAAGAAACGTTTTGTTTTTTATGACTGATTGACTACAAATACAATCTAGGTTTGAATAGGTCTGATTTTTTGGAATTATAAAATAATTATCAAAGCAAAACTTAGGCCTAGATCAAAAACTTAGATCTAATCAAAATTCATAACGAAATTGAAGAAAAATTACAGACCAAAATTTAAACCAGATCAAAATGCTGTCTTAAAAACTGATAGAAAAAAATTTAAAAAAACCCCAGACCAAAATTTAGACCAAAACTCAGACCAAAATTCAAACCAAAGTCAGACCAAAGTTCAAACCAAATGATGGTTGTGATGGTCTAGAGCAGAATAAACCCGACTAGCGAATAAACCGGAAACCTGACCAAAGCATTTTTTTTTTAATTTTTCCATTTATACGAGTAAATACAAACGTGTATTCTTACAAATCTTGTTAATAACACGTGGAGAATATTTCCTATATACTTTCGGAACGCCTTTTTTTCTGTAATCTCCAAAAAACCTACCTGAATATAAAATGATCTTAAAAAGAAAAAAAATATTAGCATAACCTGTGACAACAGCATGCAAATGCATTATTATTGGAACGAACAACAAACAGATTTATTCTATAAACGAAAAATGAAAATTGATTGGAGTAATCCGAACATCTGTTTAGGATTAAAGGAAATACTTGCAAACATACATGTGCAGGACAGATTTGCAAAAGCAAATTCGATGAAGGCCGATAGAAAACATTAAACTGCAAAGTTGTATCTAATTTTTTCGTAGAAAAACAAGGATAACCAATCATGCCAGTATAAGTTGTACTGGTTATTCCAATGTTATCCAGTGGCGGTTCTAGGATTTGTGGAGGGCTGATTTTACTAAATTAAAGGATAAATATCAGACTCAATATTGATAAAAACCCAGACCTAGACCAAAAACCAGTGCAAAAGTTTAATCAATGCTCGCAGCAAAAACTGCAGACCAAAAATTAAAAGATAACTAGGACAAAATTGAGACCAAAATTCAAACTAAAATCGGATAGAAATTTAGGCGGAAATTTGGACCAAATTACAAACTAAAATTGAAACACTTTTTTCAAATCGTAGTTCAAACCAAAAAACGTAACAAATTCAGATCGAAAATCTAGATCAACCTGAGTCAAATTCAGACCGAAACCTTGATTAAAAAAAAAAAAAACAATTTTCAGGAAACACATCAGACCCAAATTCCAACCAAAACCGATCGAGTTGAAGCCAAATTTAGACACACAACTCAGACTAAAAACCCAAAATTCAAACCAAGAATCCAAACCAAAGTCGGTTCAAAATTCAGACCAAAAATCAAACCAAAATTCAGTCAAAAATTTAGACCAAAATTTAAACCAAAACTCAGACTAATAATTAGACAAAGCTTTGGGCCAAAAGGACGCCAAATACCGAATGAAAGCAAACCAAAATTCAGACCAAAAATCAGTGAAAATATCGGATAAATATTTATACCAAGAAATTTTATCTCAAATTTAGACCAAAAGTAGACAAAACTTCAGATCGAATTCAGACAAAAAATTAAGCGAAAACTGTACCGAAATTCCAGTCGAATTCAGGTCAAAATTTAAAAAAAAAATTCAGACCGCTTTCGGTCCGAAACTCGTATCAAAATCAAGCCAATTCAGACCAAAATTTCGACCACAACTTAAACTAAGAGCTAGATCAAAACTGAGTGGATGCCAAATAGTGTAAATTAAAAGCAAACTAAAATTTAGACCAGAAATCAAATCAACAAACAATGGTCTGAACAAAATTTGAACCACAATTTAGACTAAGAGTTACACCAAAAGTCAAACCAAAAGGATCTCAAATACAGACCGAAAGCAAATCAAAATTTAGACCAAACACGGATTAAAACTCTACCCGACCAATGGCGGATGTGGATCTAGGAATTAATTTTCCCAGAAATCAGCGGGGAGGGGTGAGAGGTAAGTGGGGTGAGCGGCTGTTTTTTGCCAAACTAAGAGAAAACATTAAACGTTGAATAAAATTGAAAATAACAACATTCTAAAGAATAATTGAAAATTTAATCAAGCCGCTTAGAGATCTTCCATGATGGATTTCTAATATGTTTTCCAATGTTTTAGAACTGAGAAACTTATTTTTGTAATAGCCAAGTAATATTTGAAGTAATACATAAAAATTAAAATTCAGAAAAATATATGCATAGGCTGATCCGAAAGTTTAGGTATGCATAAATCTAATTATAGTATTATTTTCAACTTAGGTTCATATATAGAATATAATACAGGGTATTCCGTTTTACGTCTACATAACTTTAAGACGTAATTCTGTTGTTGGTTGGGTATATTTTTAACCTCTATTGAGAAACCGAGTGTTTGAAACAATTTTTTAGAAAAAATACTTATCAGCAGATATAATTGCATTATAATTTCCATAATATTGAGCGTAGAGCAAGGAAATTAAACTTTTTACACAGAACATTAATAGACTTTATTCGGAGTTTGCATTTGTAAGTAATACACTTTTTTAATTGGAAGCATTTGCTATACAAAATCCAAAAATATTTTAATTTATTTTTTTCTTTTTTTAAAAAATTTAAATTTTTTTACAAAATGTTGTATAATAATATGAAAAAATTTTATGTATTCCTTTTATGCTCTATACTATAATGAGTAAATATCTAATAACAATTTTGCCGCCAAGTTGCATCATTGCAAGGATACAGTACTTGACGCCAATGAATAGCTTTGTTTCATATTCAATTCAATATTATGGAATATTAATTTTTCTTTTCAATATTATGAAATATATCCTGTAATAAGTATTTTTCCTAAAGAATTTTCTTGAAAGACACTTTATCACAGTGGGGTTAAATATTTACCACTATGTCTTTAAGTTTTTTAGGCTTAAACTAGTAATCCCTGTATGCCTAATATAACAAACTAATCTAATAAATATTTTCTTTCTCTTTCAGGTAAGCTGAATATTTTAAAATAAATTATACTATATGTATGTGCAGCATAAAAAAAGAAATTATTAGAAATTTTCAAAAATGTTATTTGCGAATATTTTACGTCGAATAATTGAGTAAGTCATCCAGATCGGCGCCTGCGAAAAAAATAATTGCAATTATACAGAAGCAAAAAAAAAACTCCACCTAAAGCAGGAGATTGTAACAATTTAAATTTCTAGCATATTTCCTCATTTATGATTAGAAGAAAAACTCAGGATAACTATTTTCAAATGGATATTTTTCCTTTTCACTTTACTACAAACAAAAAATATGACTACCACAACTATCTATACAAAATATGAATGGAAAATTTTCCAATTAGATAAAGATCAATTTTTTATAAGGTGAAAATAAAAAACCTTTATTGTGATACAATGTAAAAGATTTTTACAGCACTTCAGTTTATATTTGGGGTGTTCACAAGGTATCGTATAATTTTGTATGACAAATGAGGGTATACTTCATCGATTTACACCATTCGTTTTGATTCGTTCGTTTAGGATCAATTTCAACAAGAATTTAATTATTATTAATTTGTTTACGTGCTAAATTCTTTTGGTTCCCAGATTAAATTTTTTGTTTCGCGAACCGAAAGGAAAATTTGGAAATTTAAATTTTGCCATTAAACATAAAATCTAAAATCAAATAAAATCAGAAAGTTTTCGGAGATGACTTCACCCTATTAAATACTTTTTGGTCGTTACCTACATAAAAAAGGATGAAAAGTAGAAGGAAAATAATAAAATACGATCGTTCCGTTTTGGATCATTCTTGCTCGCTCACTCTAAAATTTCTCTCTAAGGCAGAGTTAACATCTGCAGGGAAATTGCTGAAAGTTGCACTCAGAAAGAATTTTTGAGAATAAATTGCTGATATAAATAAAATAATAATAAACTAGCGGTTTCTCATTCAAAATAAATTTACTCTCAGAAAGATTTTCATAGAGAAATTGCGGTAATTTTTTTGCAGATGTAAACTTCGACTTACGAAAATCACGGGCGTGCGAATTAAATATAAATTGATTATAATTCGTTTGTGAATTCATAAAAATTAAAAAAATAAAAAATATTTGTTGAGTAAGTCAAATGTCGACAAGTTTATTTATCGGTTCGCGAACCGAATTTTTCCGTACCCTGGTAAAAATATTCTGTTATAAACTGTAAATGTAAAATGGTTAACAACAGGTATGTTATAAAGTAATAAGGTGTCAATAATAATGAAAATATTAAGTTCCAAAAAAAAAAATTAATTTTTAAATTTCAAAAATCGTGTAAACTAAGTACCGTATAAACCGAGAGACGGCTGTCCCTTACACCTACATGAAGCGTTAATATATATTTGAAACATTAAATTAATGTGCACAAATTATTGAAACAGTGTACATCAAAGCAAAAATTACTTTGAAATTATACAACAAATTTTCGATTTCGTTGAAGTGTTCACATTAAAGTTGTTGACATAAAAATGGAAAACGGAGTGAGTATTTGATTTCGATTACGTTTAGATATAATTTCAATTATATTTAGATTCAATTTCAATTACATTTAGATTACATTTCAATTACCTTTAAAATTTTGAACATGCATGTAGAAGTGGCATGGTGTATAAAGAAATCAAGAGTGCTCTAAAATTTATTTGTCTTATCCTCAAAAACAAAACTTAAAATTCTTTCAGCGAAAAAATCTCATGAATTTATCCTTTCAAAAATTAAACTATTTATGGGATATAATTGTACTAAAAATAGTATTGATACTTAGATATTCTAGCTACATTAGAGAATATAATTTCACTGGCATGACTAGTTGATACTATTACCACTCGCCCGGAATCTCAGGAAATGAATCTGCTGACCTCTTGGCCAGAAAGGGATCCGGCCAGGAGGTCTCTTTGTCTTCTATAACCATCAATACCAACTTTAATGAATATCATATATATTCCACACAAGTTGCACCTTTTTCTCATGAATTATGCGATTAGTTGGGTTTGGGCGCTCTCCCCGTGATCATTCAAGTCCTAGACGTTTCGAGTAAAATTCCCGGTAAGTGAAATTTAAATTTTTACCTTAAGTAAAGTGTCTTCACCATACCCACGCAGAACTTCAAGAGATTCTTCTAGTTTATCTTAATGAATATGGGACAACCAGAACAACTTTTGGTTTAATTATCGCCCCTTTCCTTACTGTCCCCTCCTCAAAGAAAATAATTTGTGGAGTTTGTCGCCATTTGCTGTTGTTAGCATTTGTATTTATTCTGATTTTTTGTGGTCCAAAGATTATGAAAATGAACTGCGGAAGCCTTTATTTTAAGTTAACCCATGACCCGTTTTGGAAAACAAATTTGCTAGTTTCGTGGAAATCACCCGTAATGATTAAAATAAAAATTTGACATTTTTTGTGCACAAAATTTCGGTTTCGGCCAAATATTCCATACGTGTGGAAATGAAATATTTGGTCGTACACTGATTAATAATAATAATTTATAATATAAATGTAGGGAAATTATGTGCAGGGTGGACCGCTGGCAATATCTTCCAATTATTTTTTTTTTTTAAAGAACCCAATCTATGTGCTACTAGAGCATTTGAATTCAGTTGCCTGCTCAATTGAGTTGTTGTTCTTAAATCCAACTGCAACTCTGTTAGTCAATAACAATGAAGAATGACTTCAATTTCAAAAATGAAATTGCTCCAATTTGAGCTCCGTGTAAATAGGCTTTCAGAAAAAAATATGTTAATAATTTCATTTTAAATTCCCCGAAATATTTTCTTTATCCCCCTTTCCCACGTCTTTTACGATTCCCCTAAATTGGCAAGCCTGTCTCTATGCTCATTTGAAGGTACCATGGTGAAATTATATATAAAGCGATAGCAAAATTACAACAATTTCACCTTAGCACAAAACAACAAATCTTTGTTGTTGCGGAATAGCGGCATGCAGTGAATGCCAGAATGGAAAAAGTAAACAAACAATCAAAAGTAAACAATAATTTTAACAACCTTTGATATTGACCACAAAGGAGGAAGAAGAATAAGTTGCTGATAGCTTCACCTTGTATAAATTCACCTTGGATTTCACAACACAAAAACAAAATTATAGCAAACTCATTTCTCTCTTCCCCTCTCTTTTCCAGCAATGATGTTGTATGTTCAAATTTTTTATTGTGTTTGCATTTTGTTTTCCCAGTTGAACTTAGGATGATCGTAGGAGTAATCATCGAGCGCTCCAAAATGAGCAATGGATTACTCCCTATTGCACCAGAGCTCTTGAATTATGTACTTCCTTTTAACATGGCATGTCCTAGGGCATATGCAGTACTCGTTTTAGCCTCGCAAAGGATGATACTATCTCACTTGCATCTCATAGAAAAACAAAACTCCAAAATAGTTGCTGCCAAAATTCATGACGCCATAGACGAGTTATCTAAAACGCCAGTAAGCACGCAGCCACTTGTGAGCCAAAGTTAAATCCCACAAAATTCTTTTTTTAATTTTTTTTTTTTCCAAATTATATAAATAGCCTACGTTCAAATACTACAAATTAATCATTAGATTACCGAATTTAGAGGAGCACTGGCTACCAGGGCCTTCGGCTATAATAATATTATATTCATTTTTGTTTTCTTTTTATTTATTTACTACTATTTTTATTCACTACTAGCTGGGCTCCGGTCCACTGTTAAAGTTGCCTAATTTTATCACAAAGAAAAATATCTCGAGTCACCCATTCACAGTAGGGTGGCAACCCAATATACTATTCGAAAGTTTAAATAAAGCCATTGAACGCGACAACGTAATGTTGATTTTAACATATCTTTATTTACAAATATTTCTAAAATTGTTATTGTTTAGCCATCACCGTGGAGTGCTGTCATGATAATTGTAAAATTTTGGTGTTCAGCGTCATCTAAGAAAACTTTTGATTTACGTGGACTTTTTACTACCAAACAGACAAATAAATAAAAAATAGTAGTAAAAGAGAAAAGTAAAAAAAATAGTGAAAAAAAGTAGTAGAAAAGTAGTAAAAATAGTATTAAAAAAGCCATTGTGCAAAATTTCAGTACTGGACTGTACTTGGTTCCAGAGATATACTGTATTACAAATAGTTCCTGAGATGAAAATTCAGGTTTGTAAGGGAGGTACCACGCCCACTTTTCCTATTCTCGTTTTGAATAATGTTGACGTGCACTTCCGGCCTCATAACAAATACATAGTGTAAGTTTCAGCTCAATTGGATGGTTAGTTTTTGAGTTTATTGCCGTCAAACGAACAGCTCACTTTTATATAAAAAGATTATGCTTGATCTTCTATTGAGTTGTTATTTTGGCAAAGTTTTTCCAGGCTCGAACCTGTGGCCCGTATAAAATTTTGTAATTGTAGCCTAGTGGTTAGTGTGTTGGACTGCTACGCAGAGGTGCTCGGGTTCATATCTCAGCACGCTCAAAAATTAAAATTTTTCTACACGGCACCACCTCTTGGCTGGCAATGGCAAACCTCCAAGAGTAAAAAAAATGCCTATGAAAAGCTTTTCACTTCGCCGTTCGGATTCAGCATAAAACTGTAGGGCCCTTCCATTCGTGTATAAATATAACTCACTCAACATGAATGGATCCGAAAAGCTCGGCCTTGGCCCTGCAGAGGCTGTTGTGGCATAATAATAGTAGTAGTGGAAAGACAAAAATTTTGTTACTATATTGAGGTTTCTCGGTTATTGCTCCTTTTGAAGTAATGAAATCATTGCTCTTTTGAGGAGTACTCACTATTTGTGCAACTGGGTTCATTTAAAGTCACACAATAAAAAAGAGTAATAAAACAAAATATTAAAAATTCACTCCATTGCTACTGAAAATAAGAGAAATCTGTCCGTCTGTCTTCTGAAGATTTTATACACTAGATATAAAAGTTTTGGACAAGTGGACACAACTCTAATACTAATTATATCTTCGAAACCATTTATAGCACAGACAGAGATTTGATGCAAGGCAGTTGGTTGACAATGTCATACCACAGGATACACTACACGTGTGATCTTTTACAACAACGGAAAAACCTTTTATTTTACCTAACATATGTAAGCAATCTTTATTATATTATACTTGCTGCAAACTGCGGGAAATCCCCAACCTCAAATGTATTTTTGTACATATGTACATATGTCTACCTACTGGTCACTACATTCTTCAAAGATACGATATAAATAAAGGACAACACGCATAGTAAACAGTCAGTATAATATTTAATCGTGTACAAGAATAAACGTAAAAACTTGTAGTTCAAAAATTAACAAAAATCAAAAAAAAAAAAAAAAAAATGGTGATCATCATTGGCAAAGTGCGGCTAGCCAACGTACCCAGTAATACGAAAACGTTATTTGAACAGTTCCCGTTGCTCAAGGAACGCGGAAGACGATTCTTATGCCAACAAATGAGACTCGTGAAAATAACTTCAAAACTTTTATATATTAATGAACATGGTGTAGGCGCTACAGTCCCGAAGGACCGAGGTGTTGAACAATTGTGCACAGATAATTTAACATCGAATATTGCAATAGTACTCAGACACTTCAGTACAAATTCTGTTACGTTATATCATTTCGCTGGCGAAGACCTTGAATTAACAATCGATATGATTATCGATACCATAAACAAATTGCCGAGAGGTTCGCTGGAATTATATTTATTCGGAGGCTTTAATTTATTTGGCGAAAAGTTTTTCGCCGAAATTATTAATTGTTTTCACAATCAACAGAGAAAAATAAGATTAATGCAAGCGTGTGTCGGTGAAGTGTATTCATTAAAACCATCAGCATTTAATCCATGCTTACCTAAAACATATCAATGCTTACCGTTTAGCTTTGGAGTTTGCATAAATACCGATACTAATGAAATATATCCAGCGAAGATTATTACCGAAAAAGGAGAAGATAAATTACGATACCAAAAAAGCGCACCACTGTCTCATATGAAATATATCTTTACCAATGTCCCGAAAAGAATAAATCCAGAATGATTAGTTTATGATATGTTTATATATTAAGTATTACTAAGATTAACTTTAGAGTGTAAGTAACTGAAATTTAGAGTAAGTGATTGGTTTTAATAAAACTAAGATTTTAGTCATAAGCATACCCTTATTTAATCGTACAAACATACATATTAGTTAATATGAACAATAAATACCAAGATTAAATATAAGGAAATCGTAAACATTTTTTTTTGGTCAAAATTAGTTGTTCAAAATTGATTTAATCGATTTTTTAAGCGAAATAAATAAACTCCAAAACTTCTATTGTATATAACACGGTTATTTTTTATTAAAAAAAAAAGAGGTTTTCAAGCCCCTGTCATAAACTTATATATAATCAAATATTATTAATTTTATAATTTTTTTAATTTGTATTAAGCTTAAAAAAAAATATTTATAATAAAAACAAAAAAACAAACGCTTAATTTCATTTAGTTATATTTTTTACTAATCTTAAGTAAATAAATAGAATAATATTTTATCATTTTGATTCTCTCCATATTCAAATTTATTCAATATCAGCAATCATTATAGTATAAGGATATTACTAATCATCCTTACAAATAAATTTCTTAACACTTTATTTCGTTTTTTTATGTGTTACCATTAACTCTTAGAGGCTACTTGTCTTCGGTGACCCTTAATGAAATTTTCCGAAAAATATTTTTGTGGAAAGTTTTAACCCTTGGCTCCTCCTTTAACATAGCTTTTAAGGAGTTTTAAAGAAAAAGGCCCAAAATGACTAATACTGGTGGGAGTTAGAGGGTTAAAATGTTCTAAATAAATATTTTTTGGAAAATTTTAATATAGGTTACCCAAGACAAGAGCCACCTTAAATAAAATTTTACCAATGATTTTTCTCATTATTTGACTCGATTTTTGCCCAAAAAATCAAAATTTCAAACAAAAAAGGAATCGGGGCTTTTGTTACTGAGGTCAAATACTATTGCTTGCGATTAGTTTGGTTTAGTCCCAAGACATTGACCCTTAAATTGTTGCATAGTGTTGTTAGGATCCTTGAAGAGCTTATTAAATTTGTTCCTTTTGTTTTTTAATGTTTTAAAATCATTTGTATACCATGACAGTTTATGTACTTTAGGAGGCAACAATGGAACATTATTTGTGAAAATTTCTGAAAGTTTAGATCCAATTTACATCGTAAAGTATAGGATTTAGATTATAATAATTAGGGGCATTAAAATTAGAGATAGTGTTATCACTTTTACTCTTTAATTTTTGAAGTAAACAAGGAATTCATACAGTTAACATAAAAGGAACATGATGCATATCTGAGGAAGTGATAGGAGAATTACATTTATCGATCATGATTTTTAAATTATTGCTTACAAATATTAAATCTAAGATTATGTTCGGAGAACTAGCTCTCTCTCAATTGATTATCTAACACTAATAATAAATACTCTAATTCGAGTTTGATATTTTGTTAACTCCTCCCATTTTTATATATTTTCGATACTCGAGTCAATTTACTGTAAATTTAGATATTGTACTTTAATGAATAAACCACTTGCTATTGAATTGTCAAAGAAGACACACGGTTTTTTTCCCCCATTACTTTTTTTAGTTTTCGTATATTAAAATCGTTAAAGTGGTTGACAAAAACGCGGTGGCGGAACCAGATTTGTCTAGCATTGGCACCAGCCGTTTAAGCCAATGGCAGCTAAGTTGCTGCATACATCAATCTTTTTGGAAGTCTTGGAGTACCGCTTATCTCACACTTCTTCAAGAACGCGGCAAGTGGCGTCAAAAACCACCAAACATTCCAGTCGGCGCCTTGGTTTTACTTAAAGATGAAAATCTTCCGTCTATGAAATGGCAAATGGGCGAATCATTGAAACTATTAAAGGAAAAGACGATGTAGTTCGAGTCGCGGTAGTCCGTACCAGTACTGGTGTCACCCGTCGGGCAGTAGCCAAGATTTGTATGCTGCCAATTGATGAGGTTGAAAGCTCCTAGGCTTTCAACGGGGGGAGTATGTTCGGAGAACTAGCTCTCTCTCAATTGATTATCTAACACTAATAATAAATACTCTCATTCGAGTTTGATACATTGTTAACTCCTCCCATTTTTATATATTTTCGATACTCGAGTCAATTTACTGTTAATTTAGATATTGTACTTTAATGAATAAACCACTTGCTATTGAATTGTCAAAGAAGACACACGGTTTTTTGTTCATTACTTTTTTAGTTTTCGTATATTCAAATCGTTAAAGTGGTTGACAAAAACGCTTGTCATCCCCGAAACAGATTCTATTTAGCTTATTTACAAACAAGTTAATTTGAGTCAAATCTACACTAAGTAAACTATCAATAAAGAATATCTCATGAGATTGATTAACATTAGTCGAAAATAAGATCCGATCATTTAAAATAGAAATCCAAGAAATCTTACTTATGTTAATGTCTCCGAGTACACAGAGTTGATTATAACAGTAGGATGCAGCAAGCTGTACGATGTTATCCGCATGAGAAAAGTAAAGCGAATCGACACTATTAGGCGGTATATATGATGCGCATACAAGAAGTCTTCCAGGCAAGCCAGTAACACAGACGCATAATTGGTCTAAAAGTGAGTTAGAGTTTGAACAGTTTCGTTCGAAACCATTTGCCAAAACTACGCTATTTCGGCTCAGTGGGAACATAGTATTACACTTGCAATTTATATTCCTACAATATCGTTCTGTGCTAAGCTAAGCAAATCACCATCTGGGCCTAAAATTTGAAGTTGTCGCCTTTGCGAGGCTGTAAGAAAAATCCCGTCTCATCACTACGACAGCTAGTTGTTGTTGTTGTAGCAACTGCAGTCAAGTCATCAGTTATTAACAATTTTTGTTTTAGTTTTCTTCTGTGTTCTCTGTTAGTTCAGTTGTTGTTGTTATTGTTGTAGCGACTGCGTCCACGTCGAGGGTTGACAATCCTTGGCCAGGATTTCTCCTGGGTCGATTCCGGGGCGAAGACCCGATTGTCGTGAGAATCAGTCTGAGGAAGTTGGTTACCTCTACCGGGCGGGTCCACAGTTCATTTTGAGAAGACTCAAAAACTAGCAGAATTTATACATATTCGCTTAAATGTTTAGTTCTCCGGAGGAAAACCTGAGGGGTTCTTGTAGATAAATTTTATAATTTTTTAGTTTCCTTTACCGATTTTTTGAGTTGATTTAATTGGGTAATTTCCTTGTTGTTGTAGCAAAATAAAACTAGTCAATAAATGTGCATCAGTTGTCATGTTGTTTGATTAAGTCTAAACCCAGGATTCAGCCTACGTCTAAGGGTTGTGTCTAAAGTGATATAGGTGTAAGGTCAGTAGATATTGCTGGGCAGACAAAGAGGTGCCTGGTATCGTGAGGGCCATTGTTGCAGTCTGCGCAGCTATTTCTTAATGTGTAGTCAATGCGCTCCATATAACAGTTCAGCATCTTACTACATCCATACCTTAGCTGGCTTTCGTTCTCCACAATAGGTGGTAAGAGTCTTCCCAGAACAATGTTAGGCTGTCGATTGGTCATGGCGAACGTTCGTAGCTTTTTTCGGACAAAAAACTGTATATTTGTACCAACAATTTTTAAAAAACTGTAAATCGATTTGAAAAAACTGTATATATCGCGGTATCAATTTTATTCAAAGACAATTAACAAGAAAAGCAAATTAACCATCAACTGAATCGCTTTCTCCGTCTGTAGTTGTTGTATTTTGCTGGTTTTTTGAAGAAAATTTGACGAAGCAATTCCGGCTTCGTTATGAGGTATTTATAGAAATCAACGCATGGATATTACATACATTCGATTATCAGAATCGCCTTCAATATTTCCACTTCTATCAAAAGTATACTCGCAACGTATTGCCATTGTTCTTGCATTGTGATTGACAAATTTAAAATTTCGAAGCGTTAAAAAATTAAATTTTTGTTCTTAGTACAAACGCGGTATTTTAGAAAAAACGCGTGGTTTATGAGCTTAAAAAACAGTATAATACCGCGAAAAACTGTATAGATACGAGCGTTAGTCATGGCTCTTGCTACATCTTCAGTGTATAATGTTTTAATGGAGAGTTGCAATCAGTCTCGTTTAATGGCTGTATTTAGGGAGTCAAAAGATGGTGAACACTTTTTTGGAATAGGTCCAATCCTTTGCGGATAGAGCGTGGTAATTCTTGCAGGTCTAACACCGCCTTATTAGGGTTGTTTTCGAAGTGGCACTTGATGAGGTATTGCTTGGCGAGAAGGTTGTTGTGTTCCTCTACCTTGAACATTTTCACTTCACCTCTGATTGTACGCAAGGCAGAGTTTTGGCCAGCTTGAAGTCTCCTAAATTGTGTATCACTGATGGATGTTGACTATTTGGAAGCGGCGTAATTCAAGACAGAGCGCCCAATCGCCTTGTAAGTGGCTAGTAGTGTCTTCTTATCCTTGCCACACGTACATCCAGCCAGTGATTTCAGGACTCTGTTGCTTCCTCTTAGGCAATTTTTGATGTTAGTGGTGTATGTGGCGAAAGTAAACAGGCTGTCGAAAATTACTCCAAGGTTTGTCGGATAGTTGATCGTGCGAACTTGCTACTATGTCGCAGACAACTTTAACTTCCTTAGTTCAGGTGGTGAACAGAGTGGCTATTGACTTCTATGCCGAGCCGATAGTTGCAGATTGCAATTGTAGAAGAATCTGACAACTTCTGCCAAGCATTTATTGATGTCATGGCAAAGCTCTGAAATAATCTTGCCAGTAGAGAGTATGGTGCAATCGTCGGCGTATGACACTAGTCGAATAGCAGCTGGTGAACTGTGTAGTTTGGCTATACATTAGTTGAACAGTATCGGTGATAGGACTCCTCCTTATGTTACAGCTTGTTTTATCTTCCTGAAACATTATTTGGTGTTACGGAATTCTATAAATGATTGTCTTTGACTCATATAGTTGGCCAGCCAGCGTTTTACCAGGTTTTGCAGTGGTGTTTCGATTAGGTCTTGTAGGAGTGTGGTGTAGCTCACGGTATAGAAGGCTTTCGATAAATCGAGGTCAACGATAATTGTTCTATCGCATGAATTTCAGTAGCCATCAAATTTCTGGATACAGTCGCTAACCCTAGGGGTCGTATTGAGGAGTTTTCGAAGTCGACTAGCCTCGGAAAAGCTTTCTATGCGACCACAGAAATTCCTCCAAGAAGACCTTTTGGCTTTTCTTATAACTTACTTAAGTTCCTCTGCTTAGATTTAAAGAAAAACCAAGCCTTGTCTCCGTTAAAGAGTCTTCTTTTACAGAGCCAATGTTTATAATAAAAAAAACGCAATTCAATTTAAATTACTACACTAAAAAAAGTGCAATGTAAAATTGATATTTTTGTAATGTTATTTTCAATGTAAAAACAAAAATGTTAGTTTTACGGCAGAAAATATCAGATTGATCTGTTTTGTGTTGTATTAACATTAAAACTATCATATTGATAATAATTCATTTTACATTTTAATGTCAAATTATAATGTTAAAATTACATTAAAAATTTTCTTATCAGTTAATATATTTTTCATGTAAAATTGATATTGTTCTGTGTAAATTTAACATTCAAAATGTAATACTTTTTGAATAAGTATAACATAAAAATTTAAACTGACAACACTTTTTAATTGTGAAATAGTTTTGCGTTTCGTCGGGCGAGAGTGAACGTATCTATTTATTTGCAGTTACAATAATAGTTTAAATAAATAATAATAGTTTAAAACAGTGTGAAATAAAATTTGTGAAAAAGTGTTCAAATATTAATCAAAGAGAATAAAATATACTAAAACTTGTTTTAAAAATTTTACTTTTTCGGAATTATTTACGTTTATATAATATTATTAATAATTATTATTACAGAAATAAAATTATATAAAATGCAAAAAACTTCTTTATTGTGTTTTATTTAACATTTTAAGTTTTCAATTCTACAATATTGCAATATCACTTGAACATTGTTGTCATGTCAATTCAACATTATTGTCATATCAATATTACATTAAAATAATAGATTTCTTTTACATTTTTAATGTTAAAATTGCATTGTTTTGGCATCATTTATACATTTTTCAGTAATTTTATAATTACATTTTGTAATGTCAATTTTGATATTTTTTAATGTTGGCTGAATATTGTAAACAAAAAATGTTATTTTTACAGCTGTTTCATGTACTTTTTTTTTTTGAGTGTACCTATTTTGTTTTTTTTTTTTTCATTAGTTCTAATTGCGATCATCTAAATGACACACGAAAAAAGCAAAAGCAGCATCCTTTCATTTCGCATTTACATACAACATTGACATCTGGCGGCTATATCATGAAACAGTAGAGACTTCAACCTTTTCCACTAAGTGCATTGTTATGCAGACGATCACGATCACATCATGGGCACGAGTTGTTGTTGCATCAATATAAAGCAGCGATGCCAACTTGTGGGGAATTTTTATAGATTTACGGGGAATTTTACTTGGTGCGGGGAATGAGCTGTTTTTGCGGAGAATTTGAAGTCATTCAGCTTTTAGTAATTAAAGTCTGTAGAATATTTTTTGTCAAATTTTATATAATGTAAAACGTTTATCTTATGAAATATTTCATATTTTGGGTCTTAAAATCTTCATCTTTTCTTAAGCAGGCCATGCAATTTATTGGTTTGGAGAAATCGATTTTTAAAAAAATGTACTATTTGAAAGTATTGCATTTCGAAAGCATTTAGTAAAAATTTCAGAGAACGCAGAGTGCTTTCGTAGATATAGACGATTATAGCGGCGAGTGTCAGTCAGGCAAAAACAGTCGCGCGGCTCCTCGACTTCCCTTTCGGCCGTTCAGAAAGGCTTAGCTATGCCTTCGTCCAGCACCTCCTGTTTAACTCTTAATTATTGCTGACTAATCTGTAAACTTACAAATTACGGACAGAAGAATAAAGAAGATGAAGTATATTTTATATGTTAAAAACCGATAGTCAAATCTTTGAACCCGTTTTTCTCAAAACAAAATTTTTGCCATTTTTTATTTGAGTCAAAAGAAATCCCATGTCTTCTCCTTTGAGAACTTTGATGTCCAAAAGTGGGCTGAAGCTTATATGTTAAAAATTCCGGAGTCAGAAAGTACGATTTTATTAATCTACCAGTCCCATTAAAATTTGTTAAGTTTTGGACCGAGAAAGTTCAGGGTCGCCTTAAAATAACACTCACTAAGGTCAATTTCGTTTTCGTAAAATGTTTATGTGGAAAGTGCGTGTAGCGATGTTATAATATGAAATTATACCAATGCGGAGAATTCAATCGAAAATCGGGAAATTTCTCGAGGGTTATCGGGGAGAGAGAAAAAATGAGTTGGCATGTTACAAAACTGTATCATTACATACAAAATAGTATTAAGCAAACGAGTATATTTTGACAAAAAGCAACTCAGCAACGAGCAGAATGTAACCACCTCGACCGAGCACGGGAGAAAATGTTTTGTGTTCGTCGAACACCGAGCACCAATATAACCCGGCACTTACCCATAAAATTTTGCCAAAAGTTAACAAAAGCTTATTTTCTTTTAACTAATCTTCAATCCTTAATCAACACAATGGTAGAATGCATTTTTCGAATAAGGAAGAAAACGACCAGCAGCCCAAAAATTTATTACGGAAAACGAGCATTTCTCGGATCTTTACAACTTGTTGCTTTACAAAAAATTGCGTTTGGTAAAGCAATAATTCATATTAATGTTCTAGTCTTACCAATAAAATGTCTAGTCGAGGCACCTTACTAAAAAATCCAACATTTTGTCAAGATAGTAGTGCTACAATCAACCCTGATATGAATTTGAAGTTTCACGTGATTTTGACGTTTGTGTATTTATAAATCGTGCAAGTTAAACTTTATAAAAGCAAAACAATCGATTTTAATTTAGAGAATATGAGTGTTTATGAAATTATAAAAGTGGAAAATATAAAATAACCGATTTGAAAAGAAAACCGTGGTAACGCATATTTTCTGTTTACTGTTCCAAGCATTTTGTAAAATGAAATGCATAAACGTGAGTAGTATTTTCAAGGCCGCGAGCGTGATTCAAAAAAGTACTCACGCACCCATCTCTAGTGCAATGTCATGTTATTTGTATATAGAATGTTTTTCAATTTTAACCACATAATAAATCCTGATAGTTATGTTGCTGTTTACTGTTTTTACAAGGGCATTCTGTTCAGCACGACCTTGTAACAATATGATTTCTTTTTCTGCTGGTTTGAAAGAATTAAACCATTTCAAATATCTGTAAAAACCTATAAGGAGTTGCCGACGTTCGTCACACTTTTTTTTAATTTATAGCGCTACCACATCGATTTCCTCATTTCTTTTTAACTATATTCTAAATTTTCGCAGAATTTTACAATAGATTTTGCGAATTTTTATTATAGGCTTCAATTCTAAACAGCCTTCTCAATAGGAATGCTATGGTATGAATCGTAAATCAAGAACATACAGTTTAATGCTTTTAATTTAGCAAATTGGTTTCAATGCGAATTTTATAATTTTTATTGATTTTTCTTAGAAAAAAGTTGGTCAGCAATAGTTTCGCCCGTAAAGAAGATATTCTGGAAATTCCTATTACTGACGGCATGACGTATCGTCACACGACTATAATGAACGAAATCTTAATAGCTTGATTGTTGAGACGAAAAGTTCGTAAAAAGTATCCACAACAGAATTTTTTACAGAATATGATCACCCGAAAACAAGCCCAGTGAAACGGAATATTAGCATACTCTGCCTAATCCATAAGGAAAGTGATGTTATGATTTACACCAAATAACGTGGTATATGTCTTCTTAATATCACATGCAAGGTTAATAGATTGAACTCTATCGTCAACAAGCTGATCGAAATAGCTTCACGTCTGGTAGGACTCGTGAAAAACCGGTCAACACAATCACCTTTCCCACTGACCGACGGGTAAACTCTCCTGAAACGACTCGATATACCTCTTGGCCAAGGACTTCCTACACCAGCAACAATAGCTGTCGGAAATAACAAACCATGTTTTCCTCGATTATAAATCCACCTTAAACAACACGATCACGTTGTCACCGTAGCCTAGTGGTTAGTGTGTTGAACTGCTACTGTGAGATTGCCGGATTCAAATCTTGGCACACTCAAAAATTAAATATAAAAAAAAAATTTCTATACATCACCACCTCTTGGCTAGCTATGCAAACCTGTAAGTGTATTTCCTACGAAAAACTTTTTATTTTGCCGTTAGGATTTGGAATAAAACAGTAGGTCTCTTCCATTTGTGGGAATGGTTGAAAAAAGCTCGGTCTAGGCCCCCTATAAGGGCCATAATATTAATATTAGTCAACATCACGATTAGGGATCTCTTGTACGGCTCAATATTAGATTTTTGTGCCCTTTAGAAGCACATTTGACTTTGCAAAGCAACAGTAAAAATTAAGATTGACACTTCCGTGCTCGATTTCAGACAAAGTTATTCCCTATCGAGTGATTTCTCTAATCTTACGCTGGAGAAAATAATTTAAGCTGCGAACACCGACATCTTCCTAACTGATTTTCTTTAGCTCCTGTTCCTTTGGCTCCTGCTGTCTTCAATTGCCGTTTTCCAACGGACTCGATTTTGAGCAAAATTTTTAAACTCATTCCAGCTTAACCCAGTAATAGCTAGGGGTGCCATATGGCACCTTGTCACTGAGCCGTTCCTGAGCCAGGTTGAAAAACAATTTTTTTTCTCAAATTACTGTCTTCATCAATCTACTTTGGTTCCCGTTCATCTATCTACATTGCTCGTTTTAAAGAAATAGTTGACAGTTATGTTAACCAAAACTGGAATTAACGTACACTGATGCATCCAAAAACAACCTTTCCACGTCCAAGTCGTACTTTTCTGTTCTTTTTTCAGGAACTTTTTCATACCGTTGTTTTGTTTGTACTTTTTACGGATTTTCACTTCATACGTACCGTTTACAGTCCGCTTTCGGATGCGGAAACGTGTGTGAGTATACGTTTTTACAATACTAAAACTTACCGCTTTCAGATCGAATGGTTTGTTAGGTATTGTATTGTATTAAGAGGTTTCTGTCGTTGTACCGCGACCTATAAGATCTATTGTTCGTCCCTCTTTTCTATCTAGTCTAATCTGCCTAGAGTACCTCATCCAGTCCAGTCTCCCTCTAGAATTTGAGTATTGCGCCCGGATCTATGAATGCCAGTTCGGTACTGGGCACTTGGTGCATGCCCAGACATTTCCTTCTTTTGTGGATCAGTGCTCCACATTGAGCTAAAATATGTTCTGATGATTCGTCTTCCTCATTACAAAACCTACAAATTGAGCTTTGCTCAACCCCTATCTTGCAAAGGTGTTCTCTGAGCCCGCAATGCCCAGTCAGAATACCAGCTAATATGCTCAAACTGTTTTTGTTGAGACCAATACAGAATGCGTATCTACTCTTATTATAATTACCTAAAAGCGCTTTGGATTGCCTCAGTCCCGTAAGATTGGTAAAGAGTTCTTGCCTCTTGTTCCTCTCTTCTTGCTTGAGTAACTCCCTGATTACGCTATCTCCTATTCTCCTATGCGGAAATGTGTGTGAGTATTCGTTTTTACAGTACTAAAACTTACCGCTTTCAGATCGAATGGTTTGTTAGGTAGTGTCATGCATTTTGGCAGCCACTCCCAGAAGGAATATGAGGCATGTATGACTCTTATCATAAATGAATTTGGGACGCCCGGACATGACGCCCACGGCTATAACGCCCAAAAAAATTTTTGGGTGTTACGACCGCCCTAGGAATGGCCATAACGCCCAAAATCATTTTAGGCGCTATGACCGCCCCGAAAACGGTCATAACGCCCAGTGTAGAAGCGGTCGCAACGCCTAATTTTTTTTAGGCTTTATGACAGCCTTAGAAGCGGCCATATGGCCCAACAATTATTTCTTGTTATATTTTGTTTTCAATAATGATAATCGTGTTTTGATTAAAAATCAGTTACTTTTAGTTTTCAGTGCCAATTGCGAATATAAAAGAGAACTAAGTATATTGAAGCTGATAATCGTCATTATTTAATTGACGCTACATTCTCGGTCATACCATTTTGTGGATATAAGCAAATGCTTATAATATACTTTGGACAGAATAGACATGTAAGTCACAATAATATTTATCCAATATGAATAAATATCAACTGCATCAAGATCAGATTTTTTAATTATTTGCTCAGAATACGAAAAATTACCAGGCCTTAATGGGTTAAGCCTGATAAACAGCGCTTTAAATTATATTCTTATTCTCATAACACATACAAAATATTCACAAAAACTGGTTATGTTTGTTTTTTATTATTTTTACGTGCTTTTTTTACTTTAGATTTAATGAGAAAATCTCAGTTGTTTCTTTCAACCAATGATCTCTCATCCTCTTATCTCTTTTTGTAAGAGAGCATTTTTTAATTTTTTTTTTTTTGCTCTCTGTTTTAGATATTTTTTTACATTTTAGCAAGCTACAGTGTATACGTAACGTTAGAGGAATGATGCAGCATATAAAAAATTTTTCGGAGATTGATGTATTTGAGAACCAAAAACGTTTTCTGAATTAATTTCATTCAGAGCGCTGTTATGAATAGTTGTAACTGCGGATTGTTATAATATTTAAACAAATTTCATTGTTTTTATTGATTTCATTCACAATTCTATGTATAATATACAGTGAAAGTGCATTTATAAAAGTGAAAGTGTGCTTTTATTTTAGTTATTGTGATTGGCTCACCAAGCCTGCAATTCCTCACCTCAGATACACATGAGTTCGTCTTATATACGGGCGGAAAAACAACGCAACAGCAGGAGGAGAAGCAAGGGAAAAACGGCGTTGACTGAAATTACGAACAAGTAAAAGTCCAACAGAAGGATAATTATAGCTGACATTATCGTAGCTGCCTGCTGCTCCACTCAACTAAATTTGGGCTTATTCCCAGCGTTACACTGATAACCTGGTTAGCTTGGTGGTTGGTAAAAGTACCGCTTCGCGCAGTACCTTGTTTGGTTACCTTATCCTCAGTTGATTGTTGGTGTAAACCTTGGAGGATCATATCCATTCCAATAGTTTTAAAAAGTTTGTTAATACATTCGTCCATATTTCAGTTTGTTCCCCGAAGTTACTGAAGTTTGCTTAGTCAACTCTTCCACGGTGAAATTAGTTTCATGCAACTGTCAATAATGTAGGTAAGAGGAGAGAAACTAGTTCGTCTTAAAGCGAAGCATTGTCAGGGAAATAGAAATATACAGTCCTATTCTAAATATTCCCGAAATAAAATTCCCAAGAAAATTTGTTTATTTTTCCTTCTTTTCCTATACATATGAACAAACAAAGAAAACAAAATAACAAATTTTCCCGGGAATTTCATTACGAGAATATTTAGAATAGCGTTGATTGTTTCTTTTCCTCCGGATATTTACAGCTACGACAGCATATGTTGAACGAAATTCGCACTTTGATCACTTGCTCACCTATATGCCAGAAACTTGTAATGATTACAGTCAAAGTCAGTCTTTCGTTTCTTTGTACAAAAAAAAAATCGAAATTTTGTTTTGCGGGGACTTGACCGACCGTACAATATGTAATCGAGCCTGCTGAAACCGAGTCTGCAATCCAAATAACCCTATGACGACAGGTTTTTTTTTCCTAACCTCAAAAAACCCCATAACCCAGTGAAAAATAGACTTGTGCGCGCTCAAGCAGTGAAAATCAATAGATTTGAAATAGCTATGTCTTTTAACCCCTCAACCACGTGACATTAAAACCCCATAATCTTAAACCTCAAAAACATCATAACTCCATTGACGAGTCAGACGGGTCGCTTCTATCAGTGTTGAAAAAAAAAAAAAATTTTTTTTTTAATGTGTTTGGAATCCAGGGTTGATCCACGTGGTTGATGATGGGCAACAAAGTTATTCCGTGATCCGGCAGAAGCCCTGGATAACGGCCGTCATGGCAAACACACGGAAAAAGGTTACGTTGCAGAGAGATATCGGATATCCAGTATTGACGGCTGGTCAGGGTTATGTTTGTGATATGTATATATCTCGAAACATTCGGGAAAACATCACTGATATTACTTATACTGCATACAGTTACTATTTTGCAAATTATGTATCAAGAAACGATTTTATATCATTTACCTCTATTTTAATTCTAATTTTTATCTATTTATTCAACTTTTGTTACTCGTAAGTGGCAAGGAGACCTCATGTAAATAAAGCACTCCAAAGGGAACAGAAGTCTGCTATGTACATATCGTTGTTCCTGGGTTCAGCAGAATGCAGCTTTTGTGGTGGTCACACAATTATTTTATTACACTGCCCTGGAAATTTCAACTTTTATTATGCGAATAAATTGGCTCCTAGTGTTTCCGAATGAATTTTTCGGAAAAATGAGTTGAAACTCCTAAAAATAGCGGTTTTGGCCATTTATTCTCATCAGTTCATTATAACGCAGAAGTAGCGGAGGAATTTAAGAAGCCTTAGGTGATTTTGTTGTTGACAGAAAGGACGATTAAGTGTCATCACTGTTCACGTAACGGAATATTTTTGGAATATGATAAAAATCCGAGAATGACGTCAAATTGAAAAGTAATAGCGCAGAAAGTGTTTCGACTCATCTCGAGTAAGAATTAACCGATTTAAAAAACTATTTTTTCATAATGTTTGCATTTGTAAAAAAAGACTGAAAAATTAAAAAAAAAAAAAAAATCAGAATTTATAGTCCAATATTGTGGATATTATTTGATTTCGAAAATAGGAAAGGATTTCCCCCTGTGTCAGCCGATTAGAGTAAAGACTTTTCTGTGCTGTTAATTTTCGATTTGCCGGCATTCTTGAATTTTTAACGTGCCCCAAAAATGCTCCTTAACGTGAACAGTTTTTTGAGTCACTGTATGTTCAATGAATTGTGTAATAAAATGTTCATAAATGAACACTTCACTTCTTCAAACATTATTTCCTCCATATTCCAGTAAGGAGTTGTCGCGGTGCCTGCCAACTATTGTGGCATCTCGTTCATGAATTGGGTGGGGAAAATTAATTACAATAAAAAAACATATATTTATATTCTTAGTGGGTTTGAAAGCGGCTTTCGATAAGGTACCACGAAAAGCTTTTGTTTACAAATTAGTAGTTCACACGAAATCTATTAATTTCATAGGAAATATGAAGAGTAACGCTTAGCCAGCAGCAATATGGATGGGAGGTGAACTCTCTAATAGTTTTTGAGCCATCTCAGAAGTGAAACAAGTTTGTTGCTCTCGCCTCTACTTTTATTTATTTGTTTATTTATTTATTAAATTAATTTATAATCGAGCCTTTGTCAAAGTATAATTCCGTAGAAAAAATTGCAGTTGACAAAATGGTTCAACTTTAAATGTAAACTTTGAAAAGTCGTTCAGCTCACTTAGAGTCCACTTGTAGAATCGAGTTATATACATATTTCTCTGCGTTGAATTGTGATGCTATAATTTGCAGGTACCATATGTGGTATGAGTAATATTTATTAATATATTACTAGTGTCCGACCGCAGGTGATTTTTTGGCCAATCCTAGACCGAAGAAAATATCGAAAATATAAAAAAAACTAGCTGACCCGGCAAACGTTGTTCTGCCTTTTCTGCGAAAAAGCGCGAAAATTAAAAAAGAATGGAGTACTTAATATTTAAGATTGAAGATTTGTAACGACAATTCAGGCTTCCATTGAATTTAGAAAAAAAATTGTAGATTTAAAAATTTGTCTTATTATTGACACAATTGACATTTTCAAAAGTATTTAACTTGCAGAACTGTGCATTAAAAACAGAGAATCATTATAAATGAAAATCTCAAATCATTATTGTGTTTTTAGTCTGTGTCTTATTTTATTTATATTTTTATTATATTATCACCGATGTGAACTCAACGACGTGTACGAAAACAACTGAAGTCAGATAGCAAAGAACATAGTGGATATTTACAAAAACAAAAGACCGTTAGGCGCATCAGTGAGTGACTTTGAACGAAAACAAAGCCATATCAGCCGATGATACCGTTTGAGCAAAATTATTAACCCAGTTGGTGCTAAAGGGGTCATTCAGCAGTTGGATAGAAATTTCAGCATATCTGTAATAAAAAGGAATAACTTTTAAGTGTTTTTTTTTTTTTTTGTTGAACAATTTTATTAGATTTCAGTTGAATTATAGTAACAATATTTCAGGTGGCTCTATATTCATATCAAAGACCATTCTGGAAATTATATCTAAAAATTATAATTATAAATTATATCCCAAAAATTATTTAAAAATTTGAACCCAACGGATTTTAAGACAGCGAAGCAGGGTCTTAAGATATTTCATAAAGTGGTAGAAATAAGAGTAGAAAAAGGAATGGAAAAAGTAGTAGAAAACAGCAGTAAAAAAGTAGAAGAAAATAGTAGTAGAACAGGTAGTAAGAAAAGGAATGGAAAATAATTTTAAAAATTGTTGTAAAAAAGTAGAAAAAAGGTAGCAGACAAAGTAGTAGAAAAATAGTTTAGTTTAGTTTATTTCAGTCTATGGAATTATAAATCCTTACAGACTAATAGATAAATAGTTAAACATAGTAGTAAAAAAATAGTAAAAATGGAGTAGAAAGTGTGGTAGAAATAATAAAAAAAATAGTAGTAGAAAAAATTGTAAAAGTAGTAAAAAATAGTAGTAAAAAAATAGTACAAAGTAGTGGTACAAAATAAAAAGAAATTGCAGAAAAAACTTATTAGAAAGGTAGTAGAAAAAAGTAGTAAAATAGTAGTAGAAAATATTGGTTGAAAAAGTAGTAGAAAATAAGAAAAATTTTTAGAAAAAAAGAAGTTTAATGTAGTAGAAAATAGTAGTAGAATTAGTAGTAGAAAATAAATGTGAAGCATGGTGCCACTAATCCAACAAACTGAAAGAATTTAAATTTTAGTACCGTACCATAAATGCCTCCTATGATATGTATCTCATAATGGAAATTCAGGTTATATGGAAGGTGCCACACCCCCTTTGTCAATCGCACCCATATTTCTGTTGTAGCATGGCATTGTCAATTCTATTGTTATTGTACCAGATTTCTGTAGATTAGGATTGTATGGGAGGTGCCACGCCCACTTTCCTAAAAGCCATTATGAATAGCTATGTTTCATCCTACCAACCAGAAAAAATATATTCTGTAAATATGTCTTCAATCGGTCCAGTCGTTCAGAAGTTACACGATTACATACCATCAAAACTCTACGATTAAAGATAAAAATCTGAAATTAAATTTTTTCTACCTATTTGCAAACATAAACAGAAAAACATAACATCAAAATTCTACGATTAAAGATAAAAATCTGAAATTAAATTTTTTCTACCTATTTGCAAACATAAACAGAAAAACATAAAATGGAAAATGCACCTCAAAAGTAAAAATGAAACAAGGAAATTTGAGAAAATATAACACAAAATATTCGCAACTATAGGCAGGAGCTTTACACACCCAATTGGAGCTCCAGGACCGTATTACAAATCGTGTGATAAAGCTAATAAGAGACCGTAGGGTTTTTCCAGCTCTATTCATTCCTTGGAATATTGTAGAAGCATGGCCTGCGTGACTTCTGCTGAAATGGGTCGATGTTCTGTGGAAATGCGCGATTTAATGCCATCAGTTCGAGTGTTCTCTAGAACTACATGAACTGCAAATGGAAGTAACGCATTCCACGTGGACACGGTAGTCCAACGCATCACGCATTACAGAGATAGTTCTTTCCTCTGTCGTACTGCGCGATTATGGAACATGCTCCCTGGAAATATTTCTCCTGATTGTTATGATCTTTCCACATTCAAAACAATCGTTCACATATACTTTTTTCTCTTTTCTTCTTCCATTAACATATATTCCTTTCCCAATCAACACAATGCAATGCATTTATAGGGACAATTAAACAAACAACCAAAAAAAAAACAGTAACTGCTATGTACATATGGTATAACCTCAAATTTATTTACTTGTGTGCAGCTATATACAATTTTTATCTTCCCGCTGCGTATTAGGCGTGTCAAAATTAAACCATTTTCGTTCCCTGCTTGATACTTTTCATTTAAATATCTTGCCAAATTTTATATAAATAGGAAGTAAAAGGCCACAGAGAGTATCAGATATAAATCAAATACTTCTTCAACAGTCCAAAATTCAGCCTGCAGTAGAAAATTTGTAAACATTTTAATATATATTTCCCAAGTACCTCAATATTTTTCATACACTTTTTAAAAACAAAATGGTGATTTTAATCAATGGCGATCACATAAACGAAGTACCCAAAAATTCGAAGACGCTGTTTGAACGATATCCGAAGCTCAAAGAACGCGGAAGGCGATTTTTATGTCAACCGAAGAAACTCATGGAAATAACCGAAAACCTTCTTTATACTGGTGAAAATATAATAGCTGCTACATCAAAATGTGACCCAAGTGTAACCATGTTGGGCACAGATAAAATAACATCGGGCATCGCATTCATATTTAGACACACCACTACTGGTACTACTTTTCTGTGCAATTTCACAGGCAGAGATCTAGAACCTGCAGTTGATATGATGCTCAGAAATATAAGTAAACTTTCACTTAAGTATAAAGGATCGTTGCAGTTAATGTTATTTGGAGGTTTTAATTTATTTGGGGAACAGCTTTGCTTTCAAGTAATCAACTGTTTTCACCGTCAAAGGAGAAAAATCGAATTAACGCAAGCGTGTGTCGGTGAGGTGTATTCATTAAAACCTTCAACGTTTAATCCATGCCTACCAAAAACATATCAATGTTTACCATTTAGCTTGGGAGTTTGCATAGATGTCCTTACTGGGGAAATATTTCCAGCAACGTTTGGAAAACAGCAACGTGAACTAGCTAATTCGAAAATTTGCAGCAATACGGCGGTATCGCCCACATTTGTATTTCCGAACCTTTGTAGGTGTCTGTTGAAAAAAAGTAAAAATCTAAAAGAAGACAAACTCAAGAAACCCAATAAAAAAAAATCAAAACATTGTGATCAAATTAGAAGCCATTCGAGTGTCTAATTGTATCGCGCTCTCTCTTTATCTCTAGAAATTTGTGATCATCTGGTTTTTATTCACCTATTTCATATACAATTAATATTTTAAAATAAATAAATAAATAAAAAATTATAAAAACAACATAATTATTTATTATTTTTAGTTTTTTTTTTTATTTTGTACTGTTTCTATTCCTTCAGTTGATGGTTAAATTTGATTATCCTTAACATCAATTCACATTTACAGTTAAACAAATGCCCATAAAATTTAAATTATGGGCACCCGCTGCAAGTCTAAAGGAAATAATTGTCTGGTCTCTCCCTTTAAGCTTTCTCCTCTCAAATATTCTTAAATGTATCTAATTACGATTGATCGGAGATGCGAAAACCTTTTAGCAGAGGTACTCCTCAAGGCGCCATACTGTCTCCTTTCCTTTGGGTTCTTACAATGAATAAATTGTTAAAGAGCCTAGAGGAGCGAAGAGTCCACGTTGTTGCCTATATTCCAGATATAAGACCCCCGACATTGAATGGAATCACATTGTCCATAGAACTCGCTACTTGGGACTAATTCTAGATAGAAAGCTTAATTGAAAATTAAATGTAGAGGATAGAGTGAGAAAAGCATCAATAGCACTCTATTGGTATAAACGAACTATAGGACTAAAATGGGGCTTAGCCCCCCCCCGAATACTACACTGGCTTCACACAGCAGTGGTTAGACTGATTTTGATGTACGACATATTAGTATGGTAGTCACAACTTGATAAACGCTAAGTTGTGGAAAGCTTGAATCGTATACAGAGAGCAGCTAGCTTATGTATAAGCGGAGCTCTCAGAACGACCCCACGGCAGCACTAAACGTTATGTTAAACTTACGGCCAATTGACTTGTACGGTAAACAACTTGCGGTCAAATCGGCTCTGAGACTTAGAGAACTCACTTGTTTGACTACGAGCACTCGACCATATTAAGAAAATTTTCCATTATTCCCGGTACTACAGATTTTTGTAATGCAGTTCTACCGCTGCATTTAAGCACATCTTTTAACACTATATTACCCTCAAAGAAAGATTGGGATAGTGGTATCATGAATTGTAAGAAAAAAGTTAGCATTTATACTGACGGATCAAAACTCAATGACCAGGTGGGTGGAGGTGTATATTTTGAAAAGCTGGGCGTCTATCTTTCCGCCTGCCGGATTATTGCAGTGTATTTCAAGCAGAAGTAATAGCGAGGATTTGTTGCTTATAAAGAATAGTTCGTTATCCACGAGAGAAATTTATATTTACTCGGACAGCCAAACGGCTTTGAATTCGTTAAAGTCAGTAAAACATTCGTCAAAAACGGTAGTACAATGCCATAAACTATTAAACGAATTATCACAATATTTCAATATAAAACTGGTTTGGGTGCCAGGTCATAGAACCAAACCATTAAAGGTAATTGCAAAGTAGATGAGCTTGCTAGGGAAAATACAACCAAAGAATATATAATAAATAGAAGGCGCATCTCTCAAAATTTTTCCAAAATATGTTTCTTTCGTTTCAGGTGCGGGCGGTCGCAGTAAAGAGGAAGAGCAAAACCCATATTTAGTTTGCTTTTACTCTTTCCCATGCACTCTCATGGCGTTTTTTTCTTAGGCTCTCGCATATCGTTACAGAGTACTGCCAAGTGAGACTGCGTATAGTTTCATATGAATGTGTTTTTTGCGGAGAATTTGTAGGTACATGTAGTTGTTTTTTTTTTTTACGTTGTTGCCGAGTATCAATATTGCTTTCCAACCTAATTAATTTTTTTTTTTGCAATTTGTGACCCAAAATTATGGTCTTAGCTAAATTTCTTTTTAGTAATATTTTTCTTTTTGTATTCGAAAAAGCATAAAAAGTTAAAATCAATCGATTTAGAAAGTTTTTAAGGGGGCATCTCCCGTTGTAACTTTTAAAAAATCTACTTATTTGCATTTTCTTAAAGTATATGTTTTCAAAAAAATGTCTACAAATTTTTTAAGTTGATCCGGAGAAAATTGTTCACTCTTTATTATTTGCAAACAAATTTTCTTCTTGACATTAAAGTAAGTTGAAATTTTAAAAGGGTTTTTCTGAAAAAAGTCATTATAGAAGTCGGTGACCACGATTATTCAACAACTTCTAAGCCGATTATTTTCAAATTTATATGCTTTTTAAATATATAGTAATTTAGATTGATTGATTTTTTTACAAATAAAACAGCGTTTTTTAGCTAAAATTGAACTGTTCACTTTGACAGTCAGCCATTTTGTTAAATATGCATATTTTTTAACATCCTTCGATTAATCACTAGATAATCTTATAATAAAAGTAAATCCATTTCATTTTTGGATTTCAAATGTTCTAGATTTGCAAAATATTGCTCATCGCAAAACATGTTTTCCAGAAAGGCGTCGACGGGATCGCTCATTACTCATAAAGCTTTAAATATTTTTGAGTAGAGAATAGTTAAAGTTAAGTTCAATACATGAACTTTTAGATAATAAATAGTTTTTATAAAAAACTTTATTAGTTTACCTGAAAAAAATCTGGAAAAATACCTATTTTTTCGCATCACAACTTGGGATTTTAATTTTATAATCGGTGCCATACATAAAAGCACACCGGCTTTGAGACGTAAATTCTGCTAAATAATGAAAACACCAGCTCATATTACTAGCACGAAAACCAAAAAAAAAAGAAGAAACATGCAAAAGTCCGCTGTAGACAACTATTATCTTGCCTAATAAACAAGCAAACGTGGCCAGAATGGAAACAAAATTGCTATTGGCGGTACAAAATTGCTATTGAAATTTAATAGGCAGGAAGTAAGAAACACGATAAGGGTGCTAACAGGTCATTGTCGAATTGATATCACATTATGACTTTTGCTGAGGCTGTCAAAAGATGGAAGAACAGAAACCGTGGAACATGGCTCTACGTAGGAAAAGTTGTTCCGCGCTTGGATTGGCGGTGTTGGAGAGATCGAGAGGTTGAAGCTAACGAAAGTGGCTACTTTTATCAAATGCACAGGGTGATTTAAATAGCATCCAGTAGTGTAGAGTGAAAGCTCCAGTGGTGCCATAATGAGCCTTGAATAGGCCTAAGTGAGTCGAAAGACAGCCACTTAAACTAACTTAACCTGTATACTCCACTTAAGAGATATTCCTCGATTAATTTCTATGCTGACATTTTTTTCCGTGGTTAACCCTAGAACCTATACCTTGTTTTTTATTACGTAAACCTATTTGGGGTTCCTCTACACCCCATTAACTTAAAAAAGAACGATTATAAAGAGCCTTGCACAGATTCCTCAAGGCAGATACTTAGCAAAATTATTTTTAATTCTGAAAATAGACATATACAGGCATGCTTCAGAATTAACTTTCGAGTGAAAATGAATTGAAATCACTTCAATTTCACTATTCAGTGCTCTACGATTCACCTTCACTTATCTTTTCTTACTCATTATTAAAACTGAATTTCGAACGAATTTGCATGCTCTAGAAACCGAAATCACTAGAAAACTTTAGTAGCAACAAGTGAAATAGAGCAGCCGACGCAAAAATTTAAGTAAATTTAACAAAAAAAATTAATCAAGTATTGAAAAATGAGAATGACAATAAAAATTTCAAGGGGAAAGCATAAGAACTACTCCCAGGAAGCCTTATTCCTCAATTTATGGAGGAGCATCAAGACGTCGCTAGAGGCTCCGTCAAAAGCGATAAAGTAAAAGTAGAAAACACTATAGCGATAATTGACGATGAACCTTAACAGCAATGGCCCACCACTGAAAACCACATCTGGTTAAAAAAGCTAATTTTATACATTCTTCTAATTAAACAAATCAATAGATTTGGATGGATTGGAAGACAAATATTAGGAATACCGGACAAAAATTCCGAGGCTAGTGTGACCGGCGGCGGCACCCTCTATAAGTTTGTTTTGTCTTCCACAGAAGAGTCAATTGTCCCAATATGTGGAATTTACACAGTAACAGGCACTGCACAGTTTGGTTCCCCTTCTATTTTCGGAAATATAAACAGCACAAGCTCTGATGCTTCTTTTGCTGCCCGTAGTACCACCGTCTCTTCCACCGACGGCACTCCCACAGCCGCCAACACTGCCACTGTTAATGTTACTCCTACTGCTGCTTCTTCAAATGCCTTCTTATTTTTTGTTTTTTTTTTTTTTAATTTTTTAAAATAAAGCACTCATATTTTTAAATTTTCCCAACCTCTTTTTGTTTTTTTTTTGCAAACATTACGAGTTAAAAAAAAAATAGTGAACTTGAATTCACTCAGTCTCTAGAGCACCAAAAACAATTTCACTCGATTTCAAATTCACTTTCACTCGGATTCACCTCCAAAAGGTCAAAATTTTCTTGTTCAAATAAAATGTTATTGTTGTTGTTATTTGCGTTTGTCTCTGTAGCAAAAAATCCTTGAAAAATTCAATTTTAACATGCTGAGTTGCTTTCATTGCCTACTACTAAGAATTTTTTTTTTTTTTTTTTAATGTGAATTCGTGAGTAAAATTCTCTATAATGGACAGACCACGAGCGAAACTATCAGTACGATATTAGATTGCGAACTAGAATAATCGTGAATTTTAAAGTTGAAACAATCGCAATTATTTCAAAATAAATATTTTGCTTAAAAGTATTTAAAAGCAAAATGGTGATCACCATCAATGGTATTCGATTAAAAATATTACCCAAAAATTCAGAGACTCTATTTCAATGGTTTCCCGATCTCAAAGAACGCGGCAGACGTTCTTTTATGCCATGGTAAACAGCACATGAAAAGAAATGGAAATGTGATAATAAAATGTTGGTGAAAATAATTTAACCGCTGCAGCAAGTTGTGATTTAGATTTTTCCTTTCAGGGTACAGATAAAATAACATCAAATATTGTAATTCTATGAAGAGCACACTCGTGTAACTTTTCTGGCACTAATCTAAAGAAGACCATCAAAATGATGGTCAATAACATAGGAAAGATTAGATCAAAAGGAAAGCTGGAGTTAAAGTTATTTGGTGGCTTTCATCAATTTGTTGGCGAAGAGCTTTTCTAAATATTATTTTACACAAAAACAAAAGAAAAATAAGTTTAGAACATGTGTGCGTCGGTGAAGTGTATTCATTAAAATGATCAACCATTCATCTAGTCTTACCAATACCATAACAAAATATAACGTTTACTTTTGAGATTTACATTAATCTCTTTACTTGTATATTAAACACAGCCACATTTGGACTTAGAAAACATAAATATAATTGTTCGAGAATATATAAAATTTTTAATATCCGTGCGTCTTCCATGTATAAATTTCTAAACAGTTGCAGATGTTCGATGAATGGAAAAAATGCAGAGAGAAGTGCACTTTGTGCGCTCGTGAGAAGTGTGCAAGCTTAAAATCTTAATTTCAGTTAATAAATTAATCAATTAATAAAACAAAACTAAAATTGTGTCTTAATTTAGCTCAGCCTGTTTTTTATTTAAATATTTATATATTTTTTGAGCCTGCAACTCTTGCTAAAGTTAATGGATGTATTTTTTAAAATTTCCTTATAAGTTTACAATTACTTTTCTTGTTGTTTTATGGAGTTTTTTAGTCTCGATATTGACATGTGTCAATCTAAATAAATAATATTCAAAAATCAAATAAATACATCTATTTTGATCAAAATAATCAATCTAACTAAGCCCATATTCCTTTAATCCGGATGCATGAAGTGTTTTAGATGAATTTTAAGTCTATGGACGATTTTTTGAAACTTTTAAACTTGTAAAGTATGCGCAAACACACGCGATTTTATTCGCTGATATTTTATATGAACATCCGCATACAGGTGTCGCAGAACGTTTTTTGAACATAGACATTTTTTTTGTCGCACTAAAGACGCACTTGATCGCATTTTAACTGGAATTTTATCAAAAATTTTATTGAAAAATGTTGGATATGGAAAAGTTAAGAGAAAATGTGTAATTATATGTAATACTTTTTGGACAAACAAAAAATAAACAAAAAGTAAATTAGATGTTGCGACTTCAGAGCTGTAAAATCGTTCCAGCACCAGAAACGCGACGACACCGCTGCAATAAAATCGCATGTGTTTGGGCATTAACTGTCGTTAACTGTCGCAGAGCGTTTTTTCAAACATGCGCTGAAGACGCATTTCACTGCGTTTTTACCGCGATTTTTTCTTTTATTTATTTTGTGATGGGAAAGTTTTTCAATAAAAAGTTAATAAAAAAATGTATGGAAGCAAAAAGCAAATTAATTTTTTTGGGTAAAAAAACAAATAAACAAAAAGTAAATCAGCTGGTGCGACTTCAGAGCTGCAAAATCCGGAAATGCGACGACATCGCTGCAATAAAATCGCGTTTGTCTGTGCATTATTTGTCATTAATTGTCGCAGAGCGTTTTTTGAACATTTTTTTTTGTCGCGCTGAAGATGCATTTTACCGCGTTGTTAAAGCGATTTTTTTCTTTTTCATCTTTTTCTTTTATTTATTTTGTGATAGGAAAGTTTTTTAATAAAAAATTTATTGAAAAATGTTTAATACGGAAAATTTAATAGAAAATGTATGGAAGGAAACATTGCATTTTATTTTATTTTTTAGACAAAAAAAAATAATCAAAAAATAAATCATCTTTTACGACTTTAGAGCTGCAAAATCGCGACAGTGTACGGCAACATGCGATTTCAAAGTTTGACAAAGTTTGACGACATCGCTGCGGCAAAATCGCATGTGTTTGCTCATTAACTACCTTTAGCTGTCGCAGAGCGTTTTTTGAACATACACATTTTTTTTTTTTCAACAAAAAATTTCTTGAAAAATATTCGATACGAGAAAGTAAATAAAAAAAAAGAGCTTCAGCAGTGACAGTGTGTGGTAATATGCGATCTCGAAGTTTGAGAGCTTGTTGTGCTACTTTTGGAGAGATAACGGCTTTTGCTCTGCTTTTTAATCTATTTTCAGATCTGAATTTTGGTTTGATTTTTGGTCGGAAATTTAATCTGAGGGTTGGTTTGAATTTAAATCTGAATTTTGATCAGAGTTGGACTCTGAGTTTTGATCTGATTTAGTCCTATTTTTTATATGGTTTTTGGTTGAAATTTAGACTAATTTTGGTCTAAGTTTTGTTCTGAATATGGGTTTATAATTGAGCAGATTTTTGGTTTAATTTTAGAGCTGGTTTTGTTTTGAATTTGGTTTAAGTTTTAGTCTAAGTACAGAGCCTTGGTTTGAGTTTCAGTCTGAATTTTGGTCTGAATTGAGTTTAAATTTGGTCCGAATGTTAATATGAATTTTGGTCAGTTTTTTGTTGTGAACTTTAGATTTTCTTTAATCTAAGTGAGATATGAAATTTTGTGTGTTACTTTATATTATGATTTTTCAAATTGACACAAAAAATCGGCAGGCTGCCACACCTACTTTTGAAGTTAATAAAAACTTATGAAATTAATGTACCGAGAAAAATAAATTCAAAACATAGTCTCATTTTATTATTTATTTTTAATTAACGAGAATTAAAAATCTGTCTGAAACAATGGTTCTTTATATATGATGTATTCATTTTAACAACTTATTTTTTGCACCTACTGTATGTATATTAACTAGCGGATCTCTGGAGATTGCCTAAAGACAAAAAATTTTAACCGATAAAAATTTCAACCGATATTTTGTAATTCATGATTTTTGATCATTTAAAAATATATATGTATGTGGATGGCAAAAAAAGGTAGGGAAAAAATATTTTCACAAATGAAATGCGTTCTCTTCCCTCAACCCCCGCTCCCCCCCCCCACGGTTTTGCTATGTCAGCTCTTGGTAAGATTATTCTCAAGCGAGTTTTTGCATTCCCTTTTGAAGTTTCATGCAGCTCTTACACAGTGAGATTACTTAGTTGAATGAAACTTTCGCGATTATAGTTTTCGTCGCTATAGAAAAACATTGAACTATGAAAATGTAAAAAAAACGACAAAAAGTTTTATCAAAAAGCTGCATGTGCGATTTTGTCTATCCCCCCGTCCTTTCTCCCCTCTTCCATACATTTTTTCAAATTGCATGAGACAAATCTCAACGTCTACGAACAGACTATGGTTGTCAAATTTTCCAACAACTGGTGGGAATAAGGGTGCACGTTCGCTAAGAATTCGAAAGAGGAAACGTAGAATAAATGTAGAGTAAATTGAGAACCGCTGTTCTTTTGTTTATCTTTAACTTTCTTATTTGATCTCAAAAAACTTTATTATAAAAAATTTATTTATATACCTTGATATATTAAAAAACAATTTGGTCAGCAGTGGCAACTCTAGTTGTCTTACTGTTCATTCGCTATTACAAAACATCCTACAACTATGCAATATTTTTTTTGCTTTTATGAGTAATTTCTTACTTTCTTTTTTGAGTGAATTTTGTGTTTTTTACCCATTTTCAAAATGCATTCAGCCCTATTCTAACTATTCCCATAATGAAACTTTCGAGAAAATTTGTTCCTTTTCATTCTTTTGCTACAGGGATATGGGGGAAAGAAACAAATTCTCCCGGGAGTTTCATTATGGGGAATATTTAGAATAGGGCTGATTATTTTCTAAAGTCGGATGAATTCAGAAAAGATTTTTACAGTTTCTAAAAGTTGGAAAAGAATTCAGGAAACGCATTTTATAGCATCTCCTTTCATTCTCTTTGGAAATTTTCTTTTTTTTTTTGTTTTTAAAAGTTTTTAGTACGCTAATTTTAAAGAGTGATAAAATATAAATTTTTCACTAAAAACCAAAGCTAATAAGTTTTAAAAATTTTCGAGTTATTTAAGCTTTACCTTGCGGATAGTGACGAGGCGCTCGTTCCATGAAAATCTCTCTTTCGATTTCTGAATAAAATTATATACATGGGCTTAATGACTTAGAAACAACTGAATTTTGTCAATTTTTAAGGGCTTTGAGTTTTCATTAATCTGAAAAATCTGAATCTTCGCCAAATTGCAAAAGCTTTAAAATTGCGTTTTCGTTGAAAATTTCTTTGTTTATATCTAGTTTAAGTCGATTTCATTTGTCAAATAATTGAGAAACTGCAGAATTTTTCGCAATATTATGATCTTAAACTTCTTGGGCGACAGAAGATCTTTGTGAGGTATATGATAAAACTAAAGATTTCATTTGCATTGCATTTTATAAGTCGGGCTCAGTTTTATATACAGCTTAAACTTAAAGTTTTCTTCTCTTTTTTTTTTTAAATTTTTTGTTGACTTTTATTTTCTAGTAGAAGCTTAAAGAAGGTAAAAATAAAAGTAGCGTATTAATTTTCCACGCGTTCACTTAATATTTTTTCTTTTTTTTCTCTCTCTTTCTCTCTCTTTCTCTTGCGAAATGCACTTTTAGTAATCTGAAAGTATTTAACTCAACTTCCGCTACCTCATCAACTCTAGAAACTATTGTGTTAAAGCTCAACACTTAATGCACGCGTCCACTTAAACTTGGCACATTAACTGCAAAACAAAAAACAAACAACATTTGAAAACTTTTTTTTTTTACCGATTTAATGAATTTTTAACAATTTTTCACCGTTGTTGATTAAGTGAAAATAATGAAAGTTTTATATAAAAAGTTTGCTTTATAGCGAACATGAAGTAATAAAAAAAAAAAAAAAAAAGAAACAAATAAGTGAATAGAATGAGATGAATTAATTAGAACCTGGGGGGAGGGAGGGGGTAGGAGGGGAGGGGGTGATAAAAAGTAAGTTTAAAAAGGTAAGCAGTCATTTGTGGAATTCCGAAACTAGGAGTTTTGTCACCGATACTACATATTAAAATTGTCAAGTTCGCCAGCAAGCATTCGATTAGTGTCCTATGCCGACGACTGCACCATTGCAGCAACATGAATCGGTATCTGACTGAAGACTTAAAATTTTTCGATGAGGGCGACCTACAACTGCCATATATAAAAAAAAAAGGTTTAAAATAAGAAAAAATTATTCGAAAAATATCGTTTTCTTATTTAAAGTTATTTTAAACCTAATTTGTAGTTATTATTTATGCCTTTTTGTCGTCTCTTCCAAGAGTGGTGAAAACTACTTACGAGGTGTCAACTTATGACCAACGATATAACACAACACACAAAATAATAAAAGTGCAGCATACTTTCAGGGTTCTATTTTTAATATTAAAAATTCACCTTTATTAAACTATTTATACCAATAATAAAACAGCATACTTTAGGGGTACGATTCACCAACCTCCACCTAGCGGTACGATTCTATCAATCTATCAATTCACGCCACTATAAATTTCCCTTCAACTTCGAGTAAAGATATTATCACATCAAAACTTGCAAATAGCTGTTCAATTGTCGCTGTTTAATTTTTCGGATATACATATTTCATTGCAAAAGCTTTTTGAATACATATGCTTTTTGTAAAGGATATAGAACGGCCGTCACTGATTTATACTTACATAAGACACTTGGGTTATGAGTTACGAGTCTGTCGGTTTACCAGGTCCCCGAAAAACTTTAAACTTGTTGGTTATAGTAACAGTGCCAAAGTGAATTGGGGTAATTTACAATTTCAGCAATCATCAAACCAGAACTTTTCCTTTTTTTCAATGTCCCCTAATGCCCATACACACATATACATAAACACAAACGCTTATACATACATATATTTCTATGTCATATATGATAATTTAAGCGTATTTAATTATTTTAACAACCCAAAATTTGTAATATCGGCAGCAAACAAAACCAAACTCCAATGACATGTCAACTCACTGTTTATGCGTATATGTGTTTGTATACATGTCACTAAATGTATGTGTGTGTATGTACGTGTGTGGTTTGCGGTTGGGATTTCAATCTTTCAAATATAATAACTTTAAGAACCCTAACATAACAACTACATACAAGACAAACATTGGTGATGGTGTTGATGATGATTTATCACACTCATTCTCTTTGGTAATTTCTAAGCAGTGATACATTCAAACCATACAGCTTCTTTTACTAATGAAAGCGTATTTATGCCCATGTATCTGAGAGTGTGTGCGTGTGTTAAGGAATGTATGTATGTGGCATGTCATGCTTTGTAGCATTCAAGTTATTACCCTCGGCTCTAATTTTCAACAAGTCAGTCTGTGGTTAAAGCCTAAAGTCAACATTTTTGACTTGTATAAAATTTTCGAAAATTCTAACTTATCACTAACTAGAATGAGAATAGTTGATAGTTTTTTTTTTTCATTTCTTGAAAGTACAAAAGTTTTTTCTTTGGTTTTGTGGTTTTGTAAATTTGATTAAGATATTCGATTTTGCTGGGTAAAATTCGTGCACAATTTTGATTAAATGAGATTAAGTGACAAAACAGAAGGTAAATTGTGTTGTTTTGCAATTATGTTAAATCTTGGTCATCTTTATTTAAATATTAATTTAGCAAATAGAAATTACTAAACGAAAAACTAATGTATCTACAGTGACAATCAGAACTGTTCACAAAATTTCTGAGATTTTAATTTGAAATGTGTCCGAATTTCGTTCATGTTCATGCTTATTAACCCATAACTGCTCAATTTTAATCAGGATTATAGAAGAAGTATAGACGGAAACTAAAATGTCAGACAGATATAGAATCGAAGAACCAAAGAGAATTAATGTTCTTAAGTAATCTTAATGTCTTGGAGGAAAGATAAAGTGATTTTTATCCCTAAGGCATGTAAGACTGGTCATGAGTCAGCAAAAGACTTCAGGATAATTTGTCTTACATCGTTTCTACTGAAAACAATGGAGAGGGTTCTGTAACTCTACCTTAGACATACAGTGAAACAATTCTCAGTTTCAAAATCACAACATGCTTATCTCAAGGGAACGGAAACTGCTCTACATGAGATTATTCGATGGGTGGAAAAAACAATCCATCACAAACAATACACACTGGTAGCCTTCCTAGACATTGATTGGATTTTTAGCAATGTCAATAACGCTCTTTCAGATTCTCTTGCCAGAGTAGGTGTAGAGGAGCTCCTTAGGATCTAGTTAGTTACGATGCTTAAAGCTAGGAATATTCAGACTGAGCTTGATTACACAGTTTTCACTAAGTACATACGTCATCAGAGGAACACAAGGTGTGGTGATATCACCACTACTCTGACTGCTAGTCATAGATAATATTGTTTCATATAAAAAGTATTTTCGGTTTTTGTCACAAGATTGTGTTAAGGGCCATACATCTGGCACCTGGCACTCTGGAAAGGTGACATTTCAGGCTACATTTTTTGCGAAGACAGTTTTGTAGTTCGTCATTCGTGTAAAAAGTTATATTGATTTGAAAATGCGTGAAATTGTTGAAGAAATAGGCTACGTGATGCTTTTTTACTTTAAAAAATGTAAAAACGTTGCTAAAACATTCCGAAAAATTTGTGCGGTTTACGGTGAGGATGCTTAACCAGAACGTATCGTCCAACTTTGGTTTGCTCGATTTCGTTCTGGAAATTTCGATGTCAAAGATGCACCTCGCTCTAGCCAGCCACTCACTGAAAAACCCGTTGAAATTTTGCAACTGGTGGAGCAAGACCGGCGCGCAAGCTGTCAGATGATAGCGCAGGCACTAAACATTAACCACTTGACAGTTTGGAATCATTTAAAAAAGGCTAGCTACTCAAAGAAGGTCGATGTTTTCAAAGGCCGGTGACCCTCCACAAATGACTTCAAATCCTGGTTTAACGGCAAACAAGGTTATGTTGAGTGTTTGGTGGGATTGGAAGGGAACTGCTCACAACTCGACCGTTTGAAAGAAGCAATCAAGAAAGAGCGACCAGAATTTGCCAACAGAAAAGGTGTTGTGTTCCACCATGATAATGCCAGGCCACACAAATCTTTGCTGATCCACCAAAAATTGACTGCGCTTGACTGGGAAGTTTTGATGCACCCACCGTATAGCCCGGACATTGAACCGTCTGACTATCATTTGTTTCGGTCTCTGCAAAACTCTCTTGATGGAAAAAAATTAGCCAACAGAAGAGCCGACGAAAATTACTTGGCCAAGTTTTTCTTCGATTAACCACAGAAGTTTTACATCAATGGAATTATGAAGCTACCGAAAAAATGGCAGAAGATCGTAGATAATAGGCCCGTTTCAATAGTTTTTGGGTAAAGTCTGGTAAACTGAGAGTAAACGAAAAATGCTCTCTCTGATACACAAAAATGCACAAAAGTACGGGAACGCAAAAAACCACTTTTCTTGCACGAAACAAAACGTCAAATTTTAACGACAGTTAAATTCAAAAAACCAAATTTCTGTGATATTTAATAAAATAAAAATTGTAAAATCTTACAAGAAAATAAATAAATAATGAAAGCATTCAATATAAATTGATTGTCTGACTACTTTTGTAGAATCTTTTGGTTCACAATCACCATTTGCATTATTAAGAAATAGCAGAAGCTTCTACAGCATCAGAAGTTGAACATACAATTGCGTCATTAACTTGTGGAGAATGTAGTTAAAAATTAACTTATATAATATTAATTAATTTTAAAATGTCTTTTAAACATTTTCCATTTTAAATAACATCTTTTTTTCTAAAATTCTTTATTTATTTATTAATTTCAAATTTTCAATATATTTTCACAAAAGCAAAACAGCTGATAAATACAAAACAGCTGATTGTTTGACACTTTTAACATTTTTACCCGAAGAAAAAGTGCGGGCTATTTCGTGCAAGAAGAAGACAATTACTCTCTCACCTCTGCTCTTATTTGCAAGTTTTTTAAGTACGGGAACGCTTTCTGGGCTGTTTTGGGCAAACGCGTTCACCCGCGTTGTAGTACGGGAACGAACCTAATAATTAATTAAAATTGATTTTTAATAAAGAAAATTTTTGTTCACAAATTGACAAAAAAAAAAAAAACCGAAAATACTTTTAATTCAGTAGATTCTATGGGGGTTAAAGCGGTAGCATATCGGGTATTTTTCCCAGCGGAATACATAAGCGATATTATGGAAAAGGGACTGTATAAACTGAATATCTGGGCCACTGGATGTGGACTTGGGGTTAATCCAGAAAAACCCGAACTGATGCTGTTCACTACTAAAACCAAAATTACGACCTTTAAACTACCGACTCTCAGTGAACGACAGTTAAAACTACCAGATAAAAGCAAATACTTAGATGTTATATTGGACACCAAGTTAAACTGGAGATCCAATATCGAGTTGCGAGTCAGAAAAGCTTATGTAGTTTACTATTTGTGTAAAAGAATGTTTAGTAATGGGGATTGCGTCCTCACATTACTGATTGGATGCATGAAGCAATTGTACGCCCAATACTAACTTACGGTTCAGTAGTATGATGGCCATCTCTAGGTAAGGACTATAATGCTCAGAAACTCAACAAAGTTCAAAGAGCAGCGTGTTGTCAGCATCACGGAGTGCTTATGTACTTGTCCGTCGAATGCCCTCAACGTGATGCTACACCTCCTACCTATGGATATATACATTAAAAACTTAGCCCGCAACAAGGCGTTAAGGCTTAAAGCAACAGGTTCTTGATCAAAACAAATTTACGGTCATTATAAGGTGCTACATACAGTGCCAAGGAATTTGACGCAAATGATGACGGACTATATAACACCTCCTCAACATCTATAAACACAGACGCCTCCAAAACGGATCTGGGTGTCGGTGCAGGGTTATATTTGGCACACGCTAATATTAACCACGGTATACACCTACCCAACTTAGCCACAGTCTTTCAGTCGAAAGTACTTGCAATCGGGAAGGCATGTCAACTATTCACTGAACAGATTAAGGAAAGATGTAAGGCAGCAATTTTCCCGGACAGTTACGCCGCGATTGCAGCCCTACAGTTCAATACCATCAACTCAAAGCTGGCAAACAGTGCAGGAAGAGACACAGTGCGTTAAGTCTTCATGCTAACTCACAATCATCGGTGCTCCCGGCCATAGGAATATTGATGGAAATGAGAAAGCAAGTAAATTAGCGCGCAAAAGAGCCTCTCTTGATCTAACCCATACGGAACTGATACCTTTTTCTCTGGGAGCGATCAAGAAAAGTATCAATCTACACTGTCTTTCCTTAACTAGAAGGAGATGGAGGACACTTACTCACATCATGCAACACCTCCCGTGCGACCTGGCCGATATCGGTAGGTCTAGGCAACTCATCACCAGAGATCGTACAGACATTGCCCGACTCACTGCGGTCTTTACAGGTCACTGGCCTATAGGGACTCATGCAGAAAAACTGCATATACCTTTCAATAAACACTGTAAAAGTTGCGGAAACTCCGAAGAGAAGGAAACACTAACCCACTTCCTTTGCAAATGCCCAGCCTTAGCAGCAAATCTCTAGGAAACTACTTTCTAGACCTATCCGATCCACAAAGTGGATTAAGTTCAACATTTATCTTTTAATCGTTAGAAGACGTAGTAGTATTGAAACGGCGCAAAAGCGATAATTGTGATCTACACATGGACTGCTTTAGATCAGCCACATAAACCAACCAACCAATCATAAGCTCAAACCTCCACTATACAACGAATAAAATATCGAGAGTGTGAATCCAGAACTGTTTAAACCTTGTCTATATATATAAATTAGAAAAACCAATAATGTGTAATTAATTCATATTTATTTATAAAAATCTATTATTATCGTTAAACTTATTACATTTATTAAGAATTAAGAGTATTAACTTTTCACATTCTGTAGGTATCAAAATTTTTTTTAATCCTTACTTTAAATTGTAAATTGATTGAATTCAAATTGTGCAAAACACTTATAGGATGGCATATATTTAAACTGGATCGGTTCACTGACAACACCGCTCGATGGACGTTTTAATTGAATAAAAACGGTTACCGGTTCTGTTATATAAATATAATAATAAGGAGGCGTCTTAAACGTAATGGAGCACATGCCACAACCGTGCACATCGTCGCGCTGAAATTCTCCATATGCTTCCCATACAACTTCATTATTTTGCAATTCATAAAACTTTATGGTAATATCTTCTGGAACTACTTCATCACATAGTAGTATACGATGATCTCTGCCCACTGCTAAGCCTGAATCGTTGCTCAAACGGTCAATAACAGGAATTGATGATTTACGATTGGAATTCTCAATGGGATCTGAAAGAATTGGCGTTAATTGTTCTTTAAAATTCCGCTGTTGATCCACCAAAACTGTTTGGAAACATAAACGTACTGCTTGATGATCGAAACTGGACAGGTTTGAACGATGTGAGAAACCCGTTCTAAATGGATCAATATTTATTTGTTCCCGTAACTTCAAAGCTCTTTCCATATCCTTTATTTTAGGAAATTTTATCACCAAGTTAGTCAATGCTACAGCATATCCAGCTTTTAATTCAACAGCACAAACTCCCTTGTTGCAATCATTTCTGCCAGATAAACTACAGGGATGAGATCTGTACGGCGGATCCTTGGTCACACAAGATATAAAACAGAGTGCAGATTCCTCACGGCCAACTAGTTCAATTATTGGAATTACTATATTTCCTGGGATCGAATTTTGACCGCAGATGACTTGAAGTTTCATGTTAGACAATGGAGAATTAATACTCACAACACTAGTGGGTCGTTCAATTATGTTGCAATAGGCACTGGATTTATCTGCATCTGATGAATTTTCCTCTTGATGTAGTAATTGTTGCTGAGCGGAAATCCAATTTGACCAAAATATACAATCTTGAAGAGTTAAGTTGTTGCTAAAGCGGCCACGCTTGGTTGTTGTGCCAATAGCTTTACAGGAATCCATTTTTAAGTGCAGCTAAATTATAATTTTCAACGCGATCCAACGAACTATCTTTACGAAGTAAAAATGTTTTCTTTACTGATTTCATTCTAGCATAATACTTCCTTTTATACTATTCTTATCCTTTCGTTTTGTGTCTATGTCTGGATCTGAGGGCCAAATTAATGGGTATTGGCGCCATAAGGCCATAATACCAAAATAATGCCATAGAAAGCAAAATATGAATATGACGCAGCGGGCAGAAAATTGTACAGATTCGTGACCAGCAATTAAAAATTCGCGAGTAAAAAAAGTGCCAAAACTTCAGCAAACATAAAAGGTTATAAATTAGCGAAATGCAATTTTTATTGCTGTGGCCTTTTCAAAACGAACCTTGGTTTTCCCCACAACTATACAATGCTACTTCATTTTACATATATTCGTTCGATCACACTAAGTGGAGATCACTAAGGAATATTTTTCGTTGAAAAATAATATTTTTAATTTTTTTTTATGAAGTGTGAAATTCACACTTCGCATTTCGCCGACGTAATTTAAATAGCTGTAACGAATAAAATTATTACAGCATAATTGACCTCGGCTGTCCACACGGGCGCCAGCATGTACGCCTGTTTGAAAGATTGTCTGTGTGAACAGACACTATGATAGATTTTGCTTCTGCGAAACGGCTTGCTTCATTTGAGTGAAAAATTGTTTGACAGCTGCCAATAAATTACTTAAAGACACACAAAAAAATTAAGATGTTTTACAGTAGTGCTCTTGATATCCGTTAACCCAGGTTGTACCCTGATAGGTGGGTACCCGGGCGGTTCTGGTATTACCCTGATACTACTATGATGGGAACCCGTTATGCTCCGAGTACCCGTTTTCACCTCGAGTTGTCTTAAATTTCAGGGTAAGTACCCGTTGACTGATTGAAAAAAGTTATAAAATTAAAAGATCGAAAAAATATGTAAAATTAATCTGTCAAAAGCTTTTACATCCAAAATGGCCACCTTTTTCGCTAACAATTTTAGTGAATTGTTCTTCCATAATGAAAATAATATTTCTATATCTTTCTGAAGTATTTTTTCCCAAACAATCATTTTTCTTTCAGATGCTTCAAAAACCAGAAAAAAGTCCATAGTAAAGAAAAAAGTACATTAAAATTTCGAAGCAAAAATTTAATAACTTTATTTCTATAGTTATAACGAATTAAAATTGCTAAAGCTATCTTGTAGAAAGTCGAGCCCATGAAATGAATAGAAAATGCTCATAAGACGAACGATTTTTGAAGAATTTTCCTTTCCTATGGGCCCATTACCGACCTCTAAGGCATCTCAAAGAGGAAAAGAGTTTCAGAATGTTTGTACATCGGTAGTATAATCCAAATTGTATCACTGCAAACCAAGTTGGAAGCTGATAGTCTCTAATTCTTCAAAATACGTACCAGTACCTGAAGAGAAAAGCTGAATTGATAAAGTTTTCATCAACTCAGATCATAATGTCATATAAAAATTTCTAAAATGGTATTGAAATAGGTTCATAATGATGTAGGAAGCATTTTCTAATGATCATCACTAAGGCCTGACTCGTCATCAAATGGCAATGCAAGGACAGATTAAAAATGCATTTTTAGAAGCACGCTCCCCACATTATTAAGAAATAAAAGAAAATGGCGAATAAAAGTTTGGGGAAAAATACTCCAGAACGATGTAAAAATCTATACAAAACCAATTGATTAAAATTGTTAGCGAAAAAGGTGGCCACTTTACACCATCGTACTGTCACTTAGTAATATTACAGTTTATAATATAATTGATATTTCAACAGAATTTCACTTAGCTTTATAATGATGTAAAAATAAATTTAAAGCTATCTATTAATGCAAAGTTATTTGCTGCTAAAGTTTGGTTTTCATTGTGACAATTTATTTTTTCTACCTACTGTATCTTCAGTGACAGTAAAAACTGTTTACAAAATTTTTCAGATTTTAATTTGAATTGAGTTCAAATTTTGTTTATATTATCAAAGCCCATCGTTTTTCTTGAAGGGATTTAGATTTATTGTTCCTTTTTGATACAACACCGAGCACATTTCCTTTGTTAATTTGACAAAAATCAGTTTCATTAGCGATATCACCAAACCCATTAGGCATTAAAAATTAACACTTTGACGCGCATTTCGTTTTTAGAAGCTCAAGGAGGAATTCTTAAGTAACTGTAAAATTTCATAAAACTCTCAAAAAAAAAATGTATACTATTTTATAATTCAAGAAAACTGCACCGTATTTATATTTAATATATGAAATAAAACTCTGTCGAGTAAACTGCATAATTCGCGATACTTGCTAATAAGAACGTATTAAAAAAAACTGTTCATTAGATAGATACAGACGTTATAAGTTCGATTAGATCTCTCAGTATTTCTCAGTGTGCAAAGCTCTAATTCGTTTCAAAAGAGTGGATAAATGAGAACATGCGCAAAGGGCATATCCCACAATTTGTTCTTAATTACACTGTGCAACAAATTCAAAGTCATGGAATTCGAATAGGGAATCGTTTGCATAGGTTGATAGTATCCATATACGATAACAAAATTCCTAGAGTTTTTCTAAACTTAGCTACAATTTTTGTCTTATGTTTTAAGTATAGTAAACCACTGGTTAAGTTTGCCTCTGAGATTGTGTGTTAAGTAATTTATAGTCAAAGTTTTTGTAGAACGCTTTCTTCGAGTGAATTAACCCATTAGCTTCCTTTGTTATTAGTATTTTTTACCCTTTTCGGAAAAAAATTAAATTTTTAACCCATTACTTGATATTAGATAAACACCACCTTGATCAAAAAGTTCCCGGAAAACGGATTTAATGGTGCGCGAACGTTGGAAATGTTGGAAAAGTGTTTCAGCAACGATTCTCTAAAGAAAACGGTCGTTTACCAGTGGCACGAGCGGTTCAAAAGTGGTCGTGAGTTAATCGAAGATGATGAACGCAGTGGCAGACCATCGACATCGAAAACCGACGAGAACGTTGATAAAGTAAAAGAAATTTTGGTCAATAACCGCAAATCAGACCATCAGAAAGTATTATTTGGGCGTAATGAGACGTTTGCGCGAAGCGATTCGCCGAAAGAGACAAGAATTGTGGACAGAAAACTCGTGGATTTTGCACCATGATAACGCACCGTCGCACACTGCCATCGCTATTCGTAATTTTTTGACGAAAAATGCAACAAACACCATCCAACAGCCACCGAATTCACCTGATTTGGATCCCTGTGACTTCTTTCTGTTCAATCGAGTTTAAAAACCATTACGGGAAACGCATTTCAGCTGACGAGAGGAAGTAATGGAAAAATCGCAGGAAGCACTGATGGACATACCGAAAACCGAATATAAAAAATGTTTCGAGGATTGGATCAAGCGCTGGCATAAGTGTGTTGCAGTCGATGGAGATTACTTTGAAGGGGACAATATAGATTTAGATGAATAAACTTGTATTTTTAATTTTCTGAATAAATTCCGGGAACTTTTTGATCAAGGTGGTAAGCTCTAGAAATTTGTTGCTGATAAAATTTTACTTACTTTGCCATTGAACAACAAAAATCGGTTAACCTTCGTTTTAATAAAAATAAACCCAAATTTCAAAAATGTTTGATATAGACACAGAATCTCTGAAGAAGCGAATTGCATAGTGCACGGTTGGGCTGTAGGTACTGGCGATGGTAGGAAACTAAAGTCAAGCTAAATGTCACATTGTAATGGAAATCTATTTTAAAGGCAGTGGCTTGCCGGCTGACGGTTTAAATTCTAACGAGATTCAGCAGCATCTCAAAAACCTCGATTGCATCAAGAAAGTCTAAAAACCAGTGTTCTGCGCTATATTTTGGACGATCAATGGGCTCCCAATCCACTATATGCTAATTCTCAAGACTTTTCAATGTAAGTCATAGATGTTCTAAGAAATTATTTCAATGGGAGTGGACGGGAATCCCATAAAACCACATTCGTGCGTCATGTAATTCGTTTGATCAAGATATAAAGTACTAAAATCAAAGTCAGAGAAGTATTTTTTGAAAATAGAAAGTGAATTTTAAAAATTCAATTATTTTGTATAATTTTTATTATTTTATTTTTTATTTTTAACAAAATGTCTTGAAAACGATGAATTTATAGGGTTTTTAATTGTGTGCTGAAACTGTATATTTCAAACCAGGGCCGTAGCCAGGATTTTTTTTTCGGGGGAGGTTTTCATTCGACGAAAATATTCATATAAAATTTTTATGAAACTGATGTTTAAATACAATAAATTAAATACGATGATGCATTTGATGGACCCTATCAGACTAGGGAGAAAAGTGGATAAATGTCTTAAAGCTTTAGGAAAAATTTTTGTTTACGAATTTTCTTAATCTTAACTTAAAAAAAATGGCCGAAAATGACAAAAAAAATTCAGAGAATAATGAATTTAAATTTTTTCAAATAAATGTTATTCAATGTGGATTCCAATACATTTTTTATCGTGAAAGACATAATTTCGCTAACTCATTGACTTGCCATAACTGATCATGAACACAACCTCCAAAAAAAATGATTAAAAATGCCAAAAATAGTCAGAGACTAATTTTTTTCAAATGATTATCAGTCACAGCATTGAAAACTTCCGAGTCGGGTGCTCTGAGCAATAATGGGTTAAAGGACTAATTATATTTTAAGAACTTTGAAGCATATTCAATAACACTGTCCTGCATGGGTTTGGTAAATTGTTCCTAGTGATTGCGAATGAATTTTTCATGTTGAACACGAATCTGAGGTCAAAAACTTCCCATTACGTCACGTTTTAGAAAAATGGGGTTAAAACCCCTGAAAAAAATACCATTTTTGGCCATGTAGCACAACTTCGTACGATTTCAATTCAAATTAATTTAGAAAATTTTTTCTTTTATTTGACTTTTTAGAAAGAAACCGATTAAAAAATATTTAAAAGTCATTCAATAGATTTTATTTGAACTTTTTTTCCATCCACTGGCAATCAATATCAAAAATCAGGAAAAAGTTTTCACATTTCGGGAGGGGGGGAAGTCAGAACCCCCTCACCCTGTATAATGAACCATTAAAGAGTTTTCGACTGAGCACACTTTCTTTTTCTCTCTCAATCTCTTTCCCAGAGAGTTTGATACAGTACGATACTAGTGATGGAAAAGTAGGTACAATTGTACCTTTTTCCGACTTTTTTACATAAGAAGGTACATTAGGTACAATTGGTACTTTTTAAGTACAATTTGTCATTGGCCAGAAAATTTTTAAATTTCAATTATAAAAATAAATATTACTAGCAACTTTAATTTACCTTGGCAAAGTACAGTATTAGTCAACTCTGCATTTATTTCTAACAATATGTTTTGGATTTTAGAAATTTTTTGCTTCTCTCTTGCAAAACAATAAAAAAATCTTTTAGGGTCTTTCTAAATATTGATGACGGTGCACATATACATTTCACAGAATTAAAAATAAAACTTTATGGGTCACGTAAAAATCGAAAAATAATAATGGAGAAAAGCGTTTACTCATCTAGATGAATACAAGGCGAAAATACATTTTTAAGCCTGCTAATATGTATTTAAAGGTCCCGAATTGGTCTTGCAAGGATTTTACATTTTTCAGACAAAGCTTTGTTTCAAAGTTCACAGCACAAACAAAAATTTCCAAATCAAATAACGTCCATTTGTTCCGAAAGAGGATTCAAATCATAAAAATTTTTTTAGAAATTCACCAAAAATTTTATGAAATGTATACATCTTGGTCAAAACTTCTTATGACTTTAATCCTAGATTAAGTTAAGTTAGGTTGAGTAGTTACTCCTCCGACTAAAAAAAAAAGTCCAATTCGCGCAATAGCGACCACTTTAATTTCACTTCAAGCCAAGCTTCCTAGCTATTCCGGTGTAGTAGGTCTCCACAAACTATTTAGTCAAATCACAAAATTCCAACAAAATTTTGAGATTGACATTGAAAGGCGGGCACTCACACAGAAAGTGTGAGATAAAGAATTTCGACCTCTTTGATATTATGTTATTGTTGTTGTTGTAGCCACCATATTTCGGATTTAGTCACACCCATTAGTCATTTATCAATCCCCGTCCGGTTCAGTCAGGTTAAGGCCCTGGAGTTGGACTGCTTCGGTAAGTCTTATCCATAATGATAAAGGGGTAACGTCCGTAGCTTTTCGTGACCAGCAAAAGAGGTGCACCGTATCGTGCGATAATTGACCGCATTCTGGGCACATGTTTACGACCTCTACATCGATTCTTGTTATATAGCAATTGAGGAACTTTCTCCATCCAGATCTAAGTTGTGCAATAGCGCACCTCATGGATTTGGGCAAACTTCGTTTCTCACCCGCAATTGGCGGTTGGCTAACGTTCAGGACGATATTAGGCCAGTGTTTAGTTGTCGCTGAATAAACCGCCTCTGAATGAAGCTGCCTAAGGGCGGACGTATAGGTTGCAGAATCGAGTGAGTATTGGTCTGTAAATCTTCTGATGCCGTCTTTGAAATGTGTTATGTCTTTACATAACGTCTCGATCCAATCAGTCACTGTTCGGGTGGTCTGTTGGTGACAACTGCCGCAGAAATCATTATGAGGGATACCCAGTCTCGTTGCATACAAGCAAATCACCTAATGTCCCATATACATATAGTGCTGTTGTTCGCGCGATTTTCACCCTGGGAAAATATTAGTTCTGAAGAGTTTATATTGATACCACATCGTTCATGGAGCAATTTGTTGAAGAAAGTATGAGGTAGAATCCGTTCCGACTGAAATAAGTTCAAACTTTGACCCTACGAATAATCCTTATCCGCTTTAAAAAGTAATTTCTGCAATATATATCCTTCCTTCAAAAAGTTTAGGTGAAAAAATTGTAAAAATCGAAAAATATTAATGAAAATTTCGGAACTTTTATGACCAATGATGTGCCTTTAGATATTAATAGATTTAAAAATTTGATTTTCCCTTGTGTTCATCTTGATGAGTAAGAAATGTTTTCGACTTTTACTCCCTCGTGTCCCAAAAAAGTCGTTTTTTTTTTGTGATCAATTTTGTGAGTCACTATATACATATGTGCTGTAATAATTTACACCAAAGACCAGAAACCAACTGCTGTAATTTGAATACGAATAATTTAATTTAAACGATGAACCAATGAAGAATATTATTTTAAGCACATTTACTTAGGTACAAATTTTTTAGTAAATTCGATACAATTTGAATTTTGGAAAATCCATCACTGTACTATACAGTGACTGTACTTTCTTTAGTTTCATTTAACCCTTTCGGTACCGACACCGGTGTTACAAGATTAATTTTTGCAGTTTTTTAAAAACAATCTAACCAAATTTTTATAAATTTAGGGCTTTTGGAAAGATGGTTCTTTAATTTCAATAAAAAGAAAAAATTTTTAAATATTTTTTTGATAACGAATCAAAGTAAAAAAATTGAGTTTTCTTTTTTTGTTAACTTTCAATCGCCCACAATTTTTACAAAATTTGTGCAAATACACCAAATTTTTAATATGTTGTGGGAAAAACTATTTACTCAAATATGATTTCCAATATTTTTAAATTCTTATTTACTTTTTTGGAAATACAAGTTTTGTTATGGGAGACCAGTGACCCTAAGATCTTCAATAGAACCTTTTTAAGAACTTTTTTACAATAAAATTCGGGTCGAAGAATGCGAATCTGAACTCGGATTTGCTCTATCGGTTCAAGTTTCCTTACGGTTAAAAAAAGGTTGAGTGAAAAATTAATACTAAGTTACTTTGTTTTTCTTTAAAAAAAATATTTAATAAAAATTTACAGAAAAGTTCATTAAAAAATGCCATTGAGTGCCAAAGGGTCACCGGTGACCCATAAAAATTCAGGCATTCAGAGGCGTAAAAAGAAATTGGGCTCAGACAGGATGCAGTTTTGCTCTATCTCCTCTGGTTTCTTTATGGTCCCGAAAGGGTTAAATGTTGCCATACCCGAAAATTATAATTTTTAGTCTCTCAATTTACAAGTAATCAAACAAAAAATTCGAATATGAAAGCTTCATGTCAAAACTGTATCGCACCGAAATTAAAAAGAAGTTCTCTCAGTGCATTTTTCTTACACTCTCAATTTGAATGATCGAACAAATTTCTTATAAAAAATACGAGTAGAGAGTGCGACACTTGTTCGGTGAACGCATCTTTAATGTTGGCCTAAATTTTCTTCATGCAAATATGAAGGAACTAGTGAAGAAGTATAGATAAAAGTATAGAAGAACTAAAGAGAAAAGAGAAAAAACGTTCTCAAGTGATCATAACCTCAAAATTCCATTGTACAACGAATAAAGCAACGAAAGTGTAAATCCAGAACTGTTTAAACCTTATCCATGTTTATAAATTAGAAAAAACCAATAATTTGTAATTAATTAATATTTATTTATTTTTAAAAATATAATATTATCGTTAATCTTATGAACATTTATTAATAATAAAAAGTTTTAACTTTTGACTGTAGATCGGTCTGTTGATAGATTGAAACGGCGTGTATTTAAACTGGATCGATTCACTGACAACACCGCTCGATGGACGCTTTAATTGAATAAAAACGGTTACTGGATCTGTTATATTAAGATTATAATAAGCAGGCGTCTTAAACGAAATGGAGCACGTACCACTCCCTTGTACATCGCTGCGTTGAAATTCCGCATATGCTTCCCATACAACTTCATTATTTTGCAATTCATAAAACTTTATGGTAATATCTTCTGGAACTACTTCATCACATAGTAGTATGCGTTGATCTCTGCCTACTACTAAGCCAGAATTGTTGAACAAATAGTCAATAATAGGAAATGATGTGCATTTGAAATTATCAATGGGATCTGAAAGGATTGGCGTTAATTGTTCTTTAAAATTCCCTTGTTGATCCACCAAAACTGTTTGGAAACATAAACGTACTGCTTGATGATGGAAACTGGACAGGCTTAAACGATGTGCGAAACCCGTTTTAAATGGATCAATACATACTTGTTCCCGTGTCTCCAAAGATTTTGCCATACTCTTTATCTTTGGATATTTTATTAATAAACTGTTCAATTCTACAGTTTGTCCGGGTTTTAATTTAACAACTTGAATACCCTTTTCCATACCGTATGTGCCTGTTAACTTACAAGGATGAGGTCTGTACGGAGGATCCTTGGTCACGCAAGATATAAAACAAAGTGCTGATTCCTTAGTGCCAACTAGTTTAATTGTTGGAAATATTATCTTGTCTAGTGTCGAATTTTGACCACATATGATATTAGTTTGTTCGATCAAAAAGGATGGATAACTACTACTCACAACCTTAGTTGGCTTTTCAATTACACTGCAATAGGCTCCAGATTTATCTACAGTTTCTTCTGATGAATTTTGCTCCTGGCTTAGTAGTTGCTGCTGAATGGAAATCCAATTTCTCCAAAACACACTGCGTCTTCCCAGAGTTAAGTTGTTAGTAGCTTCATCAGTACAGGAATCCATTTTGATGCTTGGCAAAATTATAACTTTCAACGCGATCGTCGTCTATTAGAAAAACTATCTTTACGAAGTTAAAATGTTTTCTTTACTGATTTCATTCCAGCTTAACACTTCTTTATATAGTATTCTCATCCCTTTGTTTTGTATCTATGTCTGTGTTCTCTCAGTGGCTGTTAACATTGGCGCCAGCATGATCGCCTGTTTGGAAGAGAGAGGTGCAATAAATAGGTAGTTAGCAAAAGACATGCGAGTTTAGATTTCTTTCTTACTTTCTATTTTTTCTACCTTTCTCTTGCAGACAGGCGTTCATGCTGGCGTCCGCGTTAACAGCCACATAAGTAACACTGTACAACAAAGTGAGACTTCAAAACAGTTTCTGCAGGGCCGGATTAATGGGCACTGGCGCCCTAAGTATTTTTTGTTCTAGAAAAAAAAGAGGTAGGGGAGGGGGGGGGGGTGAACCGATAACCACCAACCCATTCCATGGATTCGGATTAATGTTAAATTTAACAGGACAATATTAAGTAAAAATAATTATAATTCGCTTATTTGCGCCTAAATCGCCATAACTCAAAATCTCCAGTTCTCGAATTTTTGATGCAGAATGAACCGTTTGGCAAAATCTAGTTATTCTACGCTCAAGAACCACAGCTAGAGAGAAGATGTATTGTTACTGCGTTTATTGAAAATAAATAAGATTCAGAACGTTCAAAAATTTTCCTCAAAAATTTTAAATTTTGAAGAATATATATGTATATGCTGTAAAAAAATGAAACGTTTTGGGGAAAGTATTTTTTAGGGTAATCAAAAATAAACAAAAATTACAGGGTGACAATCGTAAAGTGACGCACACATTTCACCAGTTATTTTCAAAAGGACGTACTTCCATTAAGTACAATTAAGTGTTAAAATTGCTGAATATATAAGCATTCATTTGAACTCCACCTCATTCAATATAACCTCCTTTAGCCTGCACACATGCCTTCAATCGATCCGGAAATCGTAGGACTGTTCGCCGCAGGACTTCCTGATCAATTTCAGTCCAGGCTTTCTCTAATGAATTTGTCAGCGACTCCAGACTGTGGTGTTGAGATGCACAAGCCTTACTCTCTTAAATACTCTAAATAGAGTAGTTCATTGGATTCAAGTCTGGGGAGTATGGTGGCCATTCTTGAGATGTTATGAATCCAGAAAAATTGTCTTTTATCCATGTTTGCGTAAATTTTGCCATGTGGGAAAATGCAGAATCTTGCTGGAAAGTCCAGTTTTCATTTCCAAATGTATCTTGGGCCCAGGAAAGAACATGTTCATTTAAAATGCTCCGATAAACAACCTGGTCAATTTTAACACCCTCTTCAACGAATATTAGAGTCGTTCTGGCATTAGCGGAAACTCCAGCCCATACCATAACGGAAGCTGGCTTTTGAACTCGGCCAACAGTCCTATTTTGTTGCGATGATGATGTTAGACACATTCGGTCATTTTGCGCATTGAAATATTGTTCAACCTTGAAAATTTTTTCATCTGTAAACAAGATATTTTCAACATTTTTTTAACACGGAGGAGCGTAGCAACGCCTTGCATCTTTGCAGTTGCAAATCTTTCTTTTTTTGTGTCAGATCTTGAGCTTTTCGGAGCTTGTACGGCTTAAGATTAAGCTTTGATTTTGCAATGATTCGCACTGTTTCACGGTTTACTCCCACTTCCTTAGCGATTTTTCTAATTGAGCGCCTTGGATTTCGCTTGATTCGTTTACGAATTTTTTCTGTTAAACCAGTAGTGGCAACTGTTGAAAATTTTCCCCGGTCTCTATCTCCAAAACTCCCAGTTTCATTATATCGAATAATAGCTCGGTCTACCGTACGACTTGACAAATTTAAAGCCTTTGCAATTTGACGGCTACTATAATTTGCAAAATGAAATTTCATAATTTCACGACGAATATTTTCCTTGTCCATTTTTATGGAAATTTCAAAATGTAATAACAAAAATTCAAATGAAATTAAAAGCAAAGCCAATGATGAATGAATTTGCTTTTTAAATTAAAGTAACGGTAAATGGCAAAGCTTGCTGCAGAGTATTAAACTTGTGTCACTTTACAATTGTCACCCTGTATAACTGATAAAAGAGAATATAGAATTTAATTTTTTAAATAACTTTAACCCCAGAAAGACAACTCTATAAATTAAGCAAAAATTAATATTTTTTTTTCAATAAGAAAATAAATTCAGTTAAAGTTTGATTGAGAAGAGATGGGGATTTGCTCGATAACACTAGTCTGTACGCAATTGGCGTTAGTCACCTCAGACATCATTTCTATATAATTCGCGAGCTCTGATTACGATGACGCACAGTGGTTTGACTCCATACAAAATGCGGAAAAAAATATTAGGAATCATCTCAGCATAACGATTTTTGGCATGAGTCACTCTTAGGTCGTAGAAAAGAAAAATTATGAAAATGGGAATGATTGGTCAACTGCCACGCCTACTTCCCATGCAACAGTAAAACTGAAATAGCTCTAAAGTTCGCTTCAGTCAAGATAATGAGATCAATATCATAAAAAAATGGTTTTAACTGTTTCAACTTTTCATTTTAGTTCATATTTTTTTTGTTTTTGACAAAAAAATTTCTATCTCTTAAAAGCATCACACAAATACCCACATTTTCATACAGTTTTTACCCGATATGCATTTGGTATTTTGTTAATAAAAATGGGATCCGCAGCTATCCGCAGCCAATTTTTCTTTTGTTATTTAGCTAAGAAATTATATTTTACATTTTTATATTTTAGAATATTTCGCACACCTTCGCAAGACAGACTTGGTCCACCAAACTTAAGGAATTATCTTGAAATTTTAGTTTCTAAAAACCAAATTTTTTTCCAAAAAAAAATTTTTCTCGTTTTTTTTTTATTTATCAAATACATTCTTCATATTTAACACACCCATATAAAAATATAGTTTTAGGATTATAACTATAGTTAAACACCAAAACGCTTTAAAATACATGTAGCACTTTCTGTGTTTAGCATTCATCAACTTCGACAGCTTACCCACAATTATGAACTAAACAATAATGAACTAATCCCTCCAATTTTTTTAATATGCTAATGAAATATTTATGAAAAAAAAAATTTCTTATATCGACGTGTCAAAAAAATGATTTTTTTCCGCAGTCAAACCACTGTGCGTACTCAGTGTTTCGCGTATGCTTCAGTTTTGTTTAGATATTTGTTCTTGGAAATTTATGAGGTTCTAACCACTTTAAAAAAAAAAATAAATTTTTTTCAATTCACAGTAGATAAAAAAAGGTTATGCCGCCTTACTTATAATAATATAGGTCAAATAAATCAGCTCGACCTGTGTTCTATGTAGTTTACCAAATATTCTGATGCAAAGCCGAAACTTTTTGACTTTTTTATAACCACTTTCTAAAATATATTACTTTTTGAAACTTTTTGACTTTTTTATAACCACTTTCTAAAATATATCAAAAGTATAAATCTAATTGAAAGAAAAAAAAATTCCATTAGTTACCTAAAAAAGGTTTAGACCAGCGGTTCTCAACTCCTGCGCCCCCTTTTCGAATTAGTGCCAAGCCCGCGCACCCCCACTATGATTTTCACACAACATTTTTTGTACTGGTTTACTATTCATAAATAAAATCATACCCGCCTGGGAAAATATCTAGTTGTTGTCTAGTTTGGAAGAGACTCTGGTTAGTCTGTATTAAGGATAAACTAAACTAGTAAACTTATCTAGTAGTTGAAGTTTCTCGTGAGGAAATCTATGATGGTGAAGTTTTAGTGAGGTTTTAGTTTAAATATCGCTAGCAAAAACTAACCAATAAATTAATAAATCGCATCAATGATGCATTCTCTGAAGTGATTCTTAATGTTAAAGTTTGTGTAAAAGGCAGTCAGGAAACCCACCAAAAAAAAACTGAAGGATTTAATTTTTTTAATAAATATTTTCGCTGTATAGTTTTTAATACTAATATGACACCGCCCCCCAAAACGATGGTGCTCCTAAGCAACTGCTTGTATGAAAAATCCGGCCCGGCCCTGAGAATCTGGGTTGTGATTCGTAAAAAAAAAAATAGCTTTCGTGGAAAAATTTTCTCAGTTTAAAATTCCACAAAACCACAAAAAAACTGTACCAATATAAATGAAATCTGACGTAAAGGAAGAAAACTGTACAGATTCGTGATCAGCAACCAAAAACACTGGATAAAAGGTTATAAAATATGTGCACCGATATTAGCGAAATGTAATTTTAATTGCTATTCCTTTTTCAAAACTAATCTTGTTTTTTTTTCTAACTACTCAAGGTTACTCAATTTTACGTAAGTATATTCGTTCGATTACACTAAAAAGGGATGAATCATTAATGCGTCATTTAGGTGTTTTTTTTTTTTTCTTAAAAAATACAATTGTTTTTTTTTTTTGGTAAATACATAGATTTATATAAGTGTGTAAAATTCGCACTTCGCATTTCGCCGACTCAATTTGAGTACCTGTGGTGAATAAAATTATTGCAGCATAAATGACCTCGAGCGGTTTATAATACATTTGGCGCCTGCGAAACGATTTGCTACATTAGAGTGGAAAATTTCTTAACAACTGCGAATAAATTACTTAAAGACACAAAAAACAAAAATAGAAGATTTTGAACAGCAATAATATGATTTACATTAGAAAAAAAAAAAAAATATGGAAAATTTAAATTTTTTAAGAAAATCATAAACTTTAGGCCAATGCTTCTCAAGTGGTGAAGCGCGTCCTCGTGGGTGGCGCAGACAGGTTTCAAGGAAGGCGCGGCAACATTTCAAAAAACAAATATTTAATTTTTTTTTTTTTTTTGGAACTGCTAAATAAGTATTCAAGAATACAGCACTCAGACAAGTTTTACGTTCTTTGTGCTATATCCTGTGTTTCCTTTTGCCTTTCTTTAAAGATTTATTAATAAATCTTAGCAGATCCTGCCGTGCTACAGAGCTCAGGTGTTCATCTCCCAACACTCCAGTGGCAAATATGCTTACTCTAATCCGACAGAAAGCGGGCCAGATAATAAGAAAGTGGTATGCCGTCTCTTCATATTCTTCCTCCAAACCACAAGAAATCCAGAAGGTACTATCTCCCAGGCCAATCATATTCAAATGTTTGGCCTAATAGAAGTGACCTGTGTATAGTTCCACCAGCTGCCTATGTTATGTATGTTAGAAGCATCGAGATAACAGGTAACATGATCTTTGTCTGTCTACAGCAGCGATTGCGGTTCAAGTTAACCCACTCGTTAATGGTAGTCGCGATGGCGGTAGACGACAAAGAGAGTACAGGTTCTGGGCCCAGGAAACCAGTTTCCGAACCCTTTCTGGCCAGAAGGTCAACAGATTCATTTCCTAAAATTCCTGAGTGTCCAGGAACCCATATCAACAGCAGGCTATTGTGTTTTCCAACAAAATCGAGCCTGGATTTACAAAGCATAACCAGTTTAGATATGGTTAAAGGATTAAGCATGGATTTAAGCGCAGCCTGACTGTCACTAAATACACAGATACTCCTTTCTCTCCAACCATTATCAATAACATGGTCCATTGCCATTGATGATTGCAAAAATTTCTGTTTGAAAAACAGAAGCATACAACTCAAGAGAGAAGTGACGGTGCTTTCCATCATTTTCAATGAAAAGCTCTGAATCCGTTAGTGAAAATGCGCTTACAATAAACTTCTGATTCAGATTCCGACAAAAACCAGGCAGGGGGGCTTCTGGAATTTATATAGAATAAAGCTGTTTTAAAAATGGAATTGTTGTCCTTGTATCGGATGGCATTGACAGAACTGTCAGATCCAAGTCAGTATCTTCAACAATGTCACCAATATCCCAGCAAGTGTCATATCAATACCCATTGCTTTTAAGCCTACAGATGGCTTTGACAGCCATTAAGTCTGCTCCACCAAACTAGGAACGCATACGTGATGATGGGACTAATCACAGCCTTAAAAAGCCATAAGACTTTATAAAGTGAAATAACCCCATGTTACATTGACAAAAAGCTGCCAGTGCCTTGGATATCTTTGGCTCAACATGTGAATGTCATAGCAGTTTGGTATCTAGAATGACTCCTAGATATTTCACTTGGGATAGCTGAATAGTGATTCCTCTGAGAACTGGTAAAATCAGACCATGAATTTTCCTTCTCCTGGTTAAAAGAATATCAACAGTTTTAAGATGTTTTACCGATAGCCCATTTGAGAAACACCAAGAGTCAATCATATTCACGGCAGTTTGGGCCTTCCTTCACATTGGTAAGCATACTGAAATGAAGAGAGAGAATGTAACAATAACGACTCACTACGGATGCGGTGTGCGACACAGCGCTCAAAACATTTTAGTAAAAAAGTCCTTACCAATTTTTGGATTGAAAATAATTTTTACCAGCCTCCATTGTTGAGGTATGTGAGCGAGTGCCAAACTGAAGATGAAGATCTTCTTCAAAACCAGTAGCAATTGCACCATACACTCTTTCAAAGGAACTGGTAGTATACCATCCGGACCCGGCAATTTGAAGTTGTCAAAGGAAGCAATAGCAAACCCAACCGCATCTTTATTCGCCACTGTCCTGGCAACCCACCCGTTAATAAATAGTTTTTGACAATATTTCGTATTTTGGAGGTCAAACTAAAAAGTGGATATATTGTAAATTTTAATACATAATGTGAAAGAAATGAGAAATTATTTTGTAAAAACTAAATATTTTATTGACGGTGAATTACAGAGTATGCAAATTAGTGACCAACAGAATATTTAGCTTCGGTTCTGAAGATGCTTTTTTTATTCGGCTTAAAAAAGCATCTTCAGCTGAAGGTTAGAGAAATCATCTTCGGTCGGACACTAATGCAAATATTTTTTTATTGAAATATCTTCGCGCTTCTACTCAATCCTGTCTATGCCACCCAGGAGGACGCGCTCCACCACTGGAAAACCACTGGCCTAAAGTTTATAATTTTCTTAAAAAATTTAAATTTTCCATATTTTTTTTTTTTTTCTAATGTAAATCATATTTTTGCTGTTCAAAACCTTCTGTATTTGGTTTTTTGTGTCTTTAAGTAATTTATTCGCAGTTGTTAAGAAATTTTGCACTCTAATGTAGCAAACCGTTTCGCAGGCGCCAAATGTATTATAAACCGCTCGAGGTCATTTATGCTGCAATAATAATGCGAAGTGCGAATTTTACTCACTTATATAAATCTATGTATTTACCAAAAAAAAAAAACAATTGTATTTTTTACAATTTTTACACCTTAATGACGCATTAATGATTCATCCCTTTTTAGTGTAATCGAACGAATATACTTACGTAAAATTGAGTAACCTTGAGTAGTTAGAAAAACCCAGATTCGTTTTGAAAAGGGAACAGCAATTAAAATTACATTTCGTTAATATCGGTGCACATATTTTATAACCCTTTATATTTGTTTAGGTTGTGGCATTTTTTTATTCGAGTGTTTCTGATTACTGATCATGAATCTGCACAGTTTTCTTCATGTTACGTCAGGTTCGTTTATAATCGTATAATTTGTTTTTTGTTTTTTTTTTTTAATACTTGATAATGAATAAAAACAGTTGACCAGGTGGCCCCTTGCGGAATACCTAAGTTTTTGTCAATTGAACCACGGTATATGTGGGTATATAGATACAACTGTTAATCGACTTAAAATTTTGGATTTCCAAAAAAAAAAAATTTTTTTTTCATATTTTCGGGACATAACCAAACCAATCTCAAACGATAGTATTTCACCTCAGTAACAAAAGCCCCAATCCCTTTTTGCACCACTACGTCACAATTTTTACAGTGGTTTGAAATTTTTATTTTATGGTCAAAAACCGAATCAAACAATGAGAAAAATTATATAAACAATTTTATTTAAGGTGGTTCTTGTCTTCGGCGACCTATATTTAAATTTTTCGTGGAATATTTCCTTAGAACACTTAAACCCACTAACTCCCACAAAAATGGGTCATTTTGGGCTCTTTTCTTAAAAACTCTTTAAAAGCTTAAGGTTTAAGGGTTACAACATTCCACAAAAATATTCTCCAGAAAATTTCACTAAGGGCCACCGATGACAAGTAGTCTCTAAGAGTTAAAGGTAAAACATAAAAAACAAAATTAAGTGTTAAGAAATTTATTTGTTAACATATATTACAATTATGATTAGTAGTATGTCCTGTAAGTATGGATCGTAGAAATCTTTGGCAGCAGAAAATCATTTAATGATTGTGCAAAAAAATTGTCAAAAATGTGTTTTTATAGATATGAGTCCAAATTTATTTTGAATACAAAGAAAATAAATTTAGTCAAATATAAAAATTATTTCATTTACCTTAAATTAAAAATAAATTTTTTACAATTTTTTAAAAATTAAATATATATTTTTTTTTTTTTTTTTTGGCGCAACTGAAAAATGGCAAATTTTAGTAAGATTGAAATTAAATGGAGTTATCGGGGTCGTTATCCTGTTGAAAAATAAACGACCCCAAATTCATTTTTTGTCCACTTTCATCAAGATTTTCCTGCAGAATATTCACGTAGATATCAGCAGTCATCCGGCTATTAATTTTCACGAGTCTTCCCACACCGTAAGGGATCCTCCCCCATGCTTAACAATAGGTTGCACCATATTAGGTTTCAGACGATCTGACGGTCTGCACCATATTCTTTTTCGTTTTTTTTTTTTTCTTTAGTTCAATTTTTGATTCATCCGACCAAATTAAACGCTCACAAAATGATGCTGGCATCCTGACGTACTGTTTTGCAAATTCAAGGCGTTTCTTACGATTAACTGCTGATATCATAGGCTGTTTTTTTCGCAGCAAAGTTCTTTAATCCTAAACTTCGCAATTTCCTTTGCACGGTCCTTTCGCTCACATCTAAATCTAGCTCTTTTTTTAGTTGTCGAGCAGATTTTTCCGGATTAACAGAGACTTTTCGCTTCAAAAGGCGCTCATTGTAAGTGGATATTTTTTTGGGCCCACCAGTCCACTGAGTAGCACACGTATGGATTTTATAAAATTTTACACAAATTTTTCTAGCCCCTGCCTTGGATATTGAGTACTTTTTTGGTTTATTTCCGTAAGATTCGCCCTTTTTTCGCTCTTCCACAATTAACACTCTCACTTCTTCCGCCTTTCGATTTTTTCACTTCAAAATTAAAAAAAAAGGAAATTTTTAAACACTTAAACTCAATATAGTAAAGAATACAGCGCTATCTTAAACAAATTTTTCGATTTTGCTCCTTACCAAAAATGAAATTACCAAAAAATACACACTTTGCATAAAACGTAAACTTTCAATTCACACCTTTGACTTAAAACATTAATAGAATAAGCTGTAACATATTGTTTTAGTCGCTATATGAAGTCGTATACTTTCAATTGTCGCCTAGTGTATATATGAAATTTAAAATGTGCGAAAAAATTAACACAGCATCTCATGTTAAAATCTAATTGCAAAATGTTGGAAAAGATTCAAAAGTATTCATATGAATTATGCAAAAATCGCAACCAAACGTTTACATCAGGGCCGTAGCCAGAAATTTTTTTCGGGGGGGTTTTCATTCGAAGAAAATATTCATAAATAATTTTTATCAAACTGATTTTTAAATACAATAAATTAAATCGATAATACATTTGATGGACCCTATAAAATTAAAATTTTAGGAAAAATTTTCCGATTTTTTTTAATCTTAACCTCTAAAAAATGGCCAAAAGTGGCAATAAATTCACAGTATAATCAAATTAAATTTTTTCAAATAAATATTATTCAATGTGCATTCTAGTGCATTTTTTTTTTATCGTGAGGGACATAATTTCATTAACTTATTGACTTCCCACTACTGATGATGTACCCAACCTCAAAAAAATTACCAAAAATTGTAGAGGCTCATTTTTTTCAAATGATCATCATTGAGAATTTAAGCCATTATCAATGATAAGGAACCCGGATAAGGTTAGCTTATATTCCCTAAATTCGTGAAGTCACAGCATTGAAAGAGATCTTTCTAGTCGTGGTGCTCTATTTCTATTTTATTAATTTTTAAACTTTTCAAACTGATTCAGGGCGAAACCTTAATTCAAAAACAGTTACTGATCAAGAAAAACTATGAATGCAGGAGTGCTCAGTATCACATTTCCTTTTTAAATCCGTAGTCAAACCTCATGTCGAAGAAAACAAACTAAGATTTCAAGTTTATTTTTTATATTTGACTTTTTAGAAAAAAAAACCGATGGAAGTAAAAAATATCGTTAAATAGATTTTATTTTGATTTTTTTTTCATCCATTGGCAATTAATCTCAAAAATTAGAATAAAGTTTCCACATTTCGGGGGGGGGGGAGGTCAGAACCCCCAAACCTGCCCCCCCGCCCCCCTCTAAATACGGCCTTGGTTTACATATTTGTATACAAAGAATATATAAATACTGTAAATGTTATTTGCACAAAAGAAATGAAAAATATTGGTTTTATCAAAAACTTCCAACTCATCCATTCATACATTTTGTCTGCTGGATGTGTAGATAACCGTAAGTACATATTTAAGGCACATAATTTATATTTCTTTTGCATTTTTTGCGAACAAAAGAACCTATCTTAATGAGCACAAGAAAAAGTGACAAAATTCCAATTCCATCGTTCCTTTTTGATTAGAAAAAGTCCGTCCAACCATGCACTCATGTGAACACGACACGCCTGCCCAGACTTTGCATGCTTGCTCCCGTTTGAACAACCACTTTGTTCCGATTTCAGCAATAGCGAATTGAGACCTCTTTACAATCTATACTCTTTGCCCACGCTTTTAGTTCGTTTGAATGAACGGAACAAAAAAAAAAGAAACACTTCGTTCTCTGCTTATGTCTTCTCTTTCTCATTTGTCTATGCATGCGCGTATGTATATATGAAATTTAACATGTGCAAAAGAATTAACACTACATCGCATGTAAAAATCTGATTGTAACAAAAAACCAAAGCAAAGAATAAGAAGAAAAGAGATGCGTGTTTTTGATGTTTTCCCGATAGTTTGTTATCAATGTAAAAAAATGGGTGGATAATTTATTTATAAGTTTATGAAATATAAAATATGAAAGTTCCAACATTTTAGAGAAATATATATTTAACTAAAAATTTTTCAACATTTTACCTAAATATACTTATTTACATATATTTAGGTAATATATTAAAAATAGTAATAGGTTAGGTTAGGTTAGGTTGGAGTGGCTGTCGAGAGACACACTTAGGCTTGAACGGCCCATTGTGATACCACATAGTTGGACCTACAGTTTAACGCCGATTCCGAACGGCGGTGTGGCAATTTTTTATCGGCTTGGTGGTTTTGCCATTACCAACCAATGTGTGTACTTGTACACTATCTTATAATTCTCATACACTTCATATTGATAGTGAATATAAGAAAGTTATGAAAATTAACCACCAGACGAAGACGGGAATCGAACCCGAACCTCCCAGATGAAAGTCTAGTGCACTATCCACTGGGCTATCGAGGTCGTCAAAAAAAAAAAAAAAAAAAAAAAAAAAAAATAGTAATAACAATTCATGAAATCAGTAGAAAAAGATTCAAAAGTATTTATATGAAATATGCAAAACCGCAACAAACGTTTACATATTTGTATACAAAGAATATATAAATACTGTAAATGTTATTTGCCAAAAGAAATGAAAAATATTTGTTTTATCAAACACTTCCAACTCATTCATTCATACATTTTGTCTGCTGGATGTGTTGACAACCGTCGCTTTCACACCATCGGTATTGCACCTCGTTGCTAGTTTTTACGATTCTTTATTCCGATTTCAGCAAGAGCGAATTGCAACCTCTTTACAATCTATACTATTGGTTGATATAAGCGTGGTAAGAAATAGGTAGTTAGAAAGAGACAGGCAAGTATCTATCTCTTCTTTACTACATATTTCTTCTACTTCGCTCAAAGAGGTATTCACAATTGCGCTCATGTGAACAACCTCTTTTGGTTATTCACATACGAAAATAGTTTGCAAGGAATTCACGTTTAACATAAACATCAGTTATTATTTTTCACTCAAGCCGAAAAGTACAAAATATTTTATACTAAAAAATAATGGAAAACCGTCCAACAAAGTCCAACCAAGATGTGCAGTGTTCAATAAGCTCTGTCAACCAAGTTTTCGAAAAACTTCGATCAGAATATCAAAAACTGATCATACAGCTCCGAGCTGTTGATACGCTTGAAAAAATCTTAACAACGAATATATCGGAATACAGCAGTGACGAGCTGTACTACGAAGTTATCAACCTACGCAATTATATCCTATGGCGATTGCGTGAGATTGTATTAAAAAGCCCTGCCATAGCAACAGATTAGGCATCCAAAGGAAACGATAGACTCCATCTACTTAAGCCAAAGATCCTGAAATACAACACGACCAATTTTATTAATTAATTCAAGAAATAAAGTGGCAAAAACAATAAACAATAAAAATTATAAATGTTATATACTAACAACAACAACATATCGTATTCAATAAAACAGAATTTTATTTTTAAAATTTTCTTGTCAATTTATTTAAGTTAAAAAAATGTTCTTTAACTCTATATACTTACTTTAGAATCAGAGGTGTGAGCCAACAAAATTTTCAGTATGTTTTGGTTCAACGGTTCACGTTTTTTTTTTCAGAAACAAAAAATCTCGGTTTTTTTCAAAAACCGAGATTTTCCACTCCCTCGAACCGCTGGTTTGGTTCAAAAATGGATCGAGTTATTGCCACTGGTTTGGTTCAAGTGCAATGAAACCGAAAAAATTTGGTTCGATTCGTCTTAGTTGTGAATAGTTCGGTTTAAAATTGGTTTGATGTCCATTCTTGTAGTAAAAAGCTCTAATCAACGGGGATAGATAGCAACTAGAAAATTCCCAGATTCCAAGATTCCCGGAACTACTCGATTTACATCGACCAAACACTGTTCAACTCAGGAAACAAATACTTCAAGTATTTTTTCTTCCATTTTTAATTTTTAATTTAAATTATTGCGTAGAAAACGAGAGTTACTAGTCCTTTAAGTATTGCCCATCGATTGTTTTTTTTGAGCAACAACTTTTCTCTTTTTATGCTTATAACCATTCGGATCTTCTAATCAGGAATCTTAAAGTTCTGACTTTTGCTGGCAACCTGAAAGTTTCTTCTTTTGGTCAACGACGAGATATATGTAAAAAGGCTCAGTTTTCTTCCGTTAGCCGCCGGCATTTTACACAACAAGAAATAAACAATGAACTGTGAAACGAAACCATAATCGAAACCTAGCGATTCGTCTCAGTGGGAACATGGTATTAAGAAACTTTTGCACTCACACAAATATAATTTCCCATACTACCAGTGAGAATGTTATTACATCAAAAACTTGAGCTATCGACATTCAATAGTTCAGGAGATGTAGGAAAATGTATAATTTTGATTTTAGATTTTTTTACCGTGCTGAGTATTGAACCAGGCTAAGGAGCAAGATTGAAAAAATCTTAACACACGTTTTACCTAATAATTTTTTTTTGGGTGTAAAATTTAAAAATTTCTTTTATCTAGTTATCTTTGAAAAATATGTCAGTTGTTATTTTTAATGACAAACATGTTGATTTATTGTGAGTTGGATCAAAATGAGTGAAGAAAAAGAAATACGTCTTAAAATTATTAAAAATTTTCAAAAAAATTTAAATTGGTTCTACAAAAAAATGTCCTAAGAATTGAAGGTCTGCCGTCAAACTGTTTCCAATGTTATTAAACAGTTTCAGGAGAATTTGACCATCGATAGGAAACCTGGTTCGGGAAGAAAACAAGGACCATATGATATTGAGAAAGCCAAGAAAATAGAAAGCATATTGAAAAGATTTCCAAACACATCTGGTAGAAAAGCTGCCCGGTTAGCCCAGTGACTATCTGACTATTTGGTGCGAAAAGTTAATACCAATGCAGGTTTGAAAACATACAAAGTCCAAAAAGTTCCAGACAGGAATGCTGCAAAAAATTTAGACGCCAAAGTAGGGCACGGAAATTAAAATCGAATTTCATACAAAAATATTCATGTTGTATAATGGACGACGAAACGTATGTACTGGCAGATTTTACGCAGCTTCCGGGTCAAAATTTTTATGTTGCTGATGCTCGAGGAAATGTCCAAGAACAATTTAGAATCCAAAAGCAGACAAAATTTCCTAAAAAATTCCTGGTATGCCAAGCTATATGCAGTTGCGACAAAAGAAGCAAGTCATTTGTTACAGTGGGCTCTATAAATACCGAAATATACATCAAAGAATGTTTGAAAAAAAGACTTCTTCCTTTCATAAGAGAGCACAATGTGTCCACATATTTTTGGCCCGATTTGGCATTATGTCACTACGGCAAGAAAGCTCTGAAGTGGTACCAAAGTAATAACATAGTTTTTGTACCAAGAGAGGCCAATCTCAATCCTCCAAATTGTCCGGAGCTAAGACCAGTGGAGAGATATTGGGCTCTTGTGAAAAGAAACTTAAAGAGCACAAAAAAGGTGTCCCAAAATATCAAAGATTTTAAATGGAGATGAGCAAACTGTTCCAAAAAGGTGTCTGAAACAACTATCAAATCTCTAATGGAAGGCTTACCAAAAAAGGTCGACGAGTGTGGTTAGAACTATAAAAGTTATATTTTTCTGTAATTTGTAAAATATCAATTAAATAAAAAAAAAATTAAAACTCTAAGATCAACCGTTTAAAAATTATTGAATTTTATATATGTTAAGATTTTTCGAGGAAGAAATTTTAAGCAATATTTTCAAAACAAAAACAAATTTTGAGTATAATGAGACAAAACATTAACCCTTTGACGCCCGAATTATAATAGAGCTTGATTGAAACGTTTTGTTTTGAAATTATTGTTACTTAGATCTTCCACAATCATGAAACCAAATTTCATGTTTCTATATTGATTTGTTTGTCTTTTATGAAAGGTTTAAAAAAATAGCTACGGAGCTGTAGGCAACCACCGGATAATACGATTCCTCCAATATTTTGATTTTCATATTTTCTTACCTTTTATAAACATATTTGATGAAGAAAATTTCAGCTAAGTTATAATTAAATGCTTTTTTTTTTTTCAAAAAATAGTGCAAAAGATTTTACTACAAATTTTTGCACTTAGGTCTTTAAAGAAAAAACATTAAAAAAATTACTTAAGAAGGAAATTCCAAATGTTTGGCAATAAGTAAACATGAAGAATACCTAGCAGAACCGAATGCATATAGCGTTAATAGTTAAATTTGTTAAACACTTTTTTTATGTCACAAAAAAGTGAATGTAGCATAAACGCAACATTGGGTATGAAAGAGTTAACAGCATCTTAGTTCAAATTTTTTTATAATTAAAATTCCAACTGATAGCCAAGTGGCTATCAAAGCACTCGAATCCTATCAGGTGAATTCTAAACTGGTTAGTGACTGCCTTGAGAAACTTAATACGCTTGACTTGCAGAACGAGGTTTCGATACTTTGGGTTCCAGGCCATGTAAGAATTGAAGGAAATGAGAAGGCAGACGAACTACCAAAAAAAAGGGGGTAGAAATCTCATTTGTAAGGCTCGAACCCTTTTGTGGAATAAGAAAAAGGTCTCTAACCATGATGTTAAAGAAAGAAGAAGAACAATTACGATCATCATACTGGGATGATCTACCAGGAATGGTACAATCAAAAACTCTTTAAGGAATATATAAGCTAAAAATATTTAAGGAATGTATGAATTTAGCAAAGGAGAATCTGCGAATTATAACAGGTAGGGTAATTCCGAGAGAAATGGAACCCTTTTTTTTAAATCATCACAAATTTAACCGGAATTGCAAAAGTAGTCCATGTAATGTGCCAAACTTTAGTTTGAACCGTTGTTTATGAGTATGCGAATCTTGGTGCTGAGATGAAACGCCTTTTCCGCTTTTTTTTTAATTTAACCCTTTGTCGACCGACGGTACCCATTACCAATATCGACTCATAAAATCTTTAAGCAAAATATTTGTATCCTTGTAGATTCTTATAAAATTTTCGACTTCGTTTTTTTTTATAAGAAAAAAACGATTTAAAAAAAGTAAATTTTTCATCGCCTTCGGGTCTTAGAGTTGTGGGTTAGCTGGACTTAACCAAAGCACTCAGTCAACGAGGACCATTGTGCTACATTCGGGTCTTGGTTCACAAGGAGTTAATCAAAAAAAAATATTTTTAAAAGCAATAAAATGAATTTTTGAGAGCATTGAGAACAATTGGAGCAATTCTTGAAAACATTAAGAACAATCGAAAAATAATTCAAAAACTTTCTAGACGTCGACTACTCCTTTTGCCTTATCACTTCTTCTTGGAGAATTGATGCGGAATTTCATTGATTTCCGATAAAAATAAGAACAAACTATCATGGAATCATATTTTTGAAAAAAAAAATGTTTAATCACATAAAACTTGATTGTTTATAAAAAATTATAATAAAGAAACACGTCGCGTTCATCCAACTATGTTTTTTCTCAGTGTAATATCGAAGAAAACAATAAATTTATAAGACAGCGACTATTTCATCTCATCCCGAAAAAAAGGTTCCAGCTCTCCCATTTTGTAAGGGAAAAATTAACAATTCAACAAAAATCAAAAATACATTCCCACATGACTTGTGCTTACCTTTCAAAAGGTAAACAGGCTTCTTTATATTTTTTTTGCTGTATAAATCGATACTCGCACACCAAAATTCGTAATAGTTGTTTTGCCGCTTCAAGAGACAGCGCAAGGGTTCCATTTCTCCGACCGTTCCATCTTTCCCGGAATTGCACTATTCTGATCGGGCACTGCAAGCTGAAACTGGATTCGGTTTTGCGCCATCTCCTCTGGGTTCTTTACGGCCCCGAAAGGGTTATAATTATTAAAAAAAAAAATTTTAAGTTTTAGGGATTGAACATTTAAAAAAAAAAAAGAAACATTTAAAAAGAAATTTGTGGGATTTGAACCTTGGCCACAAGTGCTATATCGTCAGGAATTTTGGCAGTCACTATTTTAGAGTTTTATTTTCCTAAGCGATGTAAGTGAGACAAATAAAACACACACTTATATACTCACACGACACCGATGTGACATTTGATTTTAATTACTATAAATTCACTCCACTACAAATTTTTCTTTAGCCCCGTGTAAAGATGTTTATCACATTAAAATTGTAAGTTAGTAAAAATCATTTAGTTACTAACTATTGATAGTTGAAATTACTCGATAGTTAGCATCACTAATCAAAACAGTAGAATGTTTGAAAATAGCAAATAATTAGAGACACAAATACCGTAGTTGAGAGATACTTTTTAAAATACTTTTAAATTAAATACTCATTGATATAAACTAAGTACTCTAAACGAACTACCACTGTAGTAGAATGACAGAGAATAGAAATTCATAAACACCCACAAGTGAAAGATTTCAAGTAGATTTTTAAGATGCTTTTTATTTTCTATATCGGTACTTGATTACTTTTTTAAACGGAAGATGCAGCGCCGATGATCCAAGAACGAAAATAGGCAACATCAGAATAGATAGCAGGAAAACTAGGATCAGCGCAACCCTTTCCCCGAGAACTAACACCAACCAAAACTCCACTAGAGACCAATGGGCCACCAGAATCACCATGGCAAATACTCTTCCCTGGAGCAACAGAACAGATCATAGACGTCAGGATATCTTCGCCATCATACCTATAAGAAGAAGAGCACTGAGAGCGTCCAAGAATTTTAACACTGGCATATTGCAAAGTTTTTGGTTTTGGTGCATTCACATCAGTTTCACCCCAGCCGGTGATCACAGCAGCAGCACCATTATCAGGAGCCGACGTAGCTAAAGCAATATTCTGGACGGTAGAGCTATACTCTACAGAAGAATTCAAACGAATGACAGCAATATCGTTGTCCACAGAATTTATATTAAAGCCTTCGTATATTTTGGACGCAGCAACTTGAATAAGAATACCACCAGAATTCCATTTTGTAGCGCCAACGCGAACTTTCAGCAAAGATGTATCCACACCTTTCAGACAATGAGCAGCAGTTACAATGATTTCATTATTGTAGATGGAACCACCCAATCGTGAACACCGTTCTTTTGTATCGAAACTTGCCAAGGATAGGAGCTAATAGTTGTATTTGTACCACCAGTAATAAAAAACCGTGGAGAACCCTCGGGTTTGGAGGCACTAAGTGCGCAAACGACTGCCGACAAGAAAATCACGAACTTCAACACTATTTACAGGGTGACAATTGTAAAGTGACGCAAGTTTAATACTCTGCAGCAAGCTTTGCCATTTACCGTTACTTTAATTTAAAAAGCAAATTCATTCATCATTGGCTTTGCTTTTAATTTCATTTGAATTTTTGTTATTACATTTTGAAATTTCCATAAAAATGGACAAGGAAAATATTCGTCGTGAAATTATGAAATTTCATTTTGCAAATTATAGTAGCCGTCAAATTGCAAAGGCTTTAAATTTGTCAAGTCGTACGGTAGACCAAGCTATTATTCGATATAATAAAACTGGGGGTTTTGGAGATAGAGACCGGGGAAAATTTTCAACAGTTGCCACTACTGGTTTAACAGAAAAAATTCGTAAACGAATCAAGCGAAATCCAAGGCGCTCAATGAGAAAAATCGCTAAGGAAGTGGGAGTAAACCGTGAAACAGTGCGAATCATTGCAAAATCAAAGCTTAATCTTAAGCCGTACAAGCTCCGAAAAGCTCAAGATCTGACACAAAAAAAGAAAGATTTGCAACTGCAAAGATGCAAGGCGTTGCTACGCTCCTCCGTGTTAAAAAATGTTGAAAATATCTTGTTTACAGATGAAAAAATTTTCACGGTTGAACAACATTTCAATGCGCAAAATGACCGAATGTGGCTAACATCATCATCGCAACAAAATAGGACTGTTGGCCGAGTTCAAAAGCCAGCTTCCGTTATGGTATGGGCTGGAGTTTCCGCTAATGCCAGAACCCCTCTAATATTCGTTGAAGAGGGTGTTAAAATTGACCAGGTTGTTTATCGGAGCATTTTAAATGAACATGTTTTTCCCTGGGCCCAAGATACATTTGGAAATGAAAACTGGACTTTCCAGCAAGATTCTGCACCTTCCCACATGGCAAAATTAACGCAAACATGGATAAAAGACAATTTTTCTGGATTCATAACATCTCAAGAATGGCCACCATACTCCCCAGACTTGAATCCAATGGACTACTCTATTTGGATTATTTTAGAGAGTAAGGCTTGTGCATCTCAACACCACAGTCTGGAATCGCTGACAAATTCATTAGAGAAAGCCTGGACTGAAATTGATCAGGAAGTCCTGCGGCGAACAGTCCTACGATTTCCGGATCGATTGAAGGCATGTGTGCAGGCTAAAGGAGGTTATATTGAATGAGGTGGGGTTCAAATGAATGCTTATATATTCAGCAATGTTAACACTTAATTGTACTTAATGGAAGTACGTCCTTTTGAAAATAACTGCTGAAATGTGTGCGTCACTTTACGATTGTCACCCTGTATACATTTACAGGGGTTTAAAGTTACTTTCCTTCTCAGAAAAAAAAAAATAATAAAGTGCAAAGTTCTAATTATTATTTATTACTTATAATTAAAATTAATAGCTACATGAACAAACAGCGATAACAGCAATGGCCTTCAGCAAAGTTTTCACAATGACAAATGTATGCAACAAAATTCTTAGCCCAATATATTTGTTGATAACAGAATTATAAATTAACTGATAATATCTTTTGCAGACGGTAATTGCCTGAAGAAAAAACTGTTCTGTGTGACTCGATCCATTTTCAAATCCATTGTATTTGTACTTTCTGTTCATGATATGAGTATGAAAATTTTAACGCAAAAACAAATTGATAAAATTGAGATTTTGACTATTATTACCTCATATTTCTCCAAAAATTTAAAAATTCTGGACAATTCCAAAGAATGGATTTTTGTTTTTTTAAGTGGCTATCGAGGGACACACTCAGGTCAGAACGACTAATTGTGATACCACATGTTTGGGCCTACAGTTTAGCGTCGGTCCTGTATGACGGTGTGGCAATTTGTGGTCACTTTGTGGTTTTACCATTGCCTATTAACCACCAGACCAAGACGGGAATCGAACCCTCAACCTCCTGGGTGTAAGTCTAGTGCACTACTCACTAGACTATTGAGGTCGTCTATCTATTTACCTATTTATTGTGACGACCAAATTTCGTGACAAAAATTATGGCCGCACAATAGTTGACTATGGCCCTGTACACCAGCATCGCCTGACAAAACTGAGAATATGCAATAATGAGTTATGTAGATTTTGTGAGGAGGAAACCGAAACTTTAAAACACATCCTAGGACAATGTCCTATGCTTATGCAAAGCCAGAAAAGGTACATGAGAGACTATCAAATACCAGACGGCATGTTGAAGCACTTAGAAATAGATTTCGTACTAAATACTATAAATCTTAAAGAATTATAGGGTCTGTAGAAATACTATAATCTTTGAAGGGGGACAAATAGTTCTGTAGGACGCTGTGCACATCCCCAAACATAATAATAATTAAAATTTTAAAAATTTAGTTGTTTCAAACTTATTGCTCTACATTTTTAAGAATTTCTCACTTTAGCTAGCGAAAATTGACAACTGCCAACTATTCACCATTGCCCAGCGGTCGCCACGAGGAGGCAGTGAGTATTTGTTGACTGAAAAACTAAAATAAAAACTTGGATTCTAACATCAACAGTATTGAGTATAGATTAGAAGCGTTGCTCTAGGTTTTTCGCCATGACCACCAATTTTTTTTTTTTTTTTTGTAGTTTTTATTTTTTTTATTTTTATTTTTTTTTATTTTTAATGTTTTTTTTATTTTTATTTTTTTTTGATTTTTTATACTTTTTTTTTTAATGTTTTGTAGTATTTTTTAACTTTATTTTATTTATAGGTTTTTGTTAAATGATTATTCTTAATTTGTTTCTTTGTTTAACTAATGTTTTTAATATTTCTTGAGACATTGTTTAAAATATATTTTCTTGTTTTTTTATATCTTCATGAATTTTATTTCAGAATTATTTGATTTAATTTTTGGCTTTGCTTATTTAAGTATATTCTTCATTTTATGAATATTTTTTTGTCTTTATTTCTTAAAAATTATTTCCCCCCTTTTATGCCACGCCTACCTCCATTTGTTCTTGATATTTAACAAGCAACTGAACAATGATTGTGTTCACCTTCCGCATGTTGATGATGATGCCCAAAATGATGAGGTGTTCCTGGGAAATTATTTGAAAATCGCCTGCTACGTCCCATCATAGGTGGAAATTGTTGACGTCCGTGATGATGATGAGGACCCATGAACCCACCACCACGTCCCATCATAGAAGCATAAGTTGGACCGAAATGTAGAGCATTACCTGGATGATTACAATTTGCATGAGCATTTTGTCTTATATTTTGGTTCTCTGGCCTTGTACTTTGTTTAACTGTTCCAGTTCCATTTGGTAAAGTTTCACGATCACGAGTTTTCGATTGAGAACGTGTTCGTGAGCGACTACGTTGACGGCTATGCTGACGTTTGCTTTTACTATTTCTTAGCGTACAACAATTAATATGCTCATTGCCTAAAGCGTTATTCAGAACAACAGCAGGTAAAGAATCAATGCCACGCCGAATATCAGTAAGTGAATGTTCACGTGAATTCTCACGCGAATGATCACGAGAACGTCCACGCGAATGTCCACGTGAATGACCACGTGAATGACCACGAGAACGACCACGAGAACGGCCACGTGAACGACCACGCGACTGTTCACGTGATCTTGAACGATCGTGGTGACGAGACTGATGACGATCTCTTATTCCTTCTCTTCTACTTTTACGTGTTGCCTCCAATCCCGTAGTAGTTTTCAAACCAAGTCTTTGCAATTGTTTTTGCGCACTATCACCGCTATCACTTGAACTAGAACTTGAAGTTAGATCAATTGATCTAATATTTATATCATTTAGATTATTACGTTCACGTGATGCTTCACGTGAGCGTGAACGATTTCGATTGCCATGATGCTTGCGTTTATTCTTCTGCAATGGATTTTCTGGATGCTTTCTATTTTCACGCATTTGTTTTGATAATTTCTCTACAGCTTCTTTTAGTATACGTTGATTTTCGAAAGCTTTTTTCAATGCTTTATTTAGGATTTTCACCTTGTCTGCTGTTGGTGTTTCCGGACGATTTTTTGAACTGCATGGCGTTTGCTGCTTATTAGTTTCACTATTTATAATAACTATTTCTGGTTCGTGTACCACTTGTGGGGTTAATGTTTCAATTTGTGCCATTTCTAAAGTTTTAAGTTCAATATTGCTACTATTTCACTGAAATATACATATGCTTCGACTCGTACGTTGAAATTTTATATAGTTTTTATTTTTGTATTTACTTACTTTATGCTTTTTAGGTTTGTTCGCAATCAATGCCAACCATAAACTGATGACATTTGCTCGCCAGTCGGCATGTTTATATACTCTCTCTCTCTCTTTCGTTTGTTGTGCAAAAGCTTGTAAACGTTTAAAATTTCTTATCTTCACTCATCGTTTATAAACGTTTGCACGTTTGCAAGCATTCGCTGTTGAGTTTTCTTTATCTTTCTCGTGGTTTGTGCAAGTGTTTTGCTCTATTGACTTAACGATTATAAACGTATAAATGTGTGCAAACGTTTGCTCTCTCGCTCTCTCTCTCTCTTTCGTTGCTCTTGCACACATTTTGTAAACTTGCAGCCTATAACTTAACTATGACTAATCGTTTACAAGCAGAATAACGTTTGCAAACGTTCGCTACGCTAGTACAACATAATTTAATATTCTTTTTATTTACATATTATAGATTTTTAATCATTTAATTCCACTGTTGTTTTATTATACGTATGGATACGTATGCGATGACTTGCAAACGAATTGTGAAATTGTATATTATTCAACAACTTTTTAATGGCTCAACCAATCTTCTTGATATTCTCTGAATATATTTGTTTTGTCGGGAGGCCTCAAATAGGCTATTCATAAAGCCGTTTGTAGAAGTGAGCGTAGCACCTCCCATACAACTCATATGCTTTTTTGGGTATATCTCTAGAAACATTCACAGTACAGTATTGAAATTTTTTATAAATATGTTGGTTGTCATTACCATGCGACAGAAAAAATATAGGTTTCTGGGAAAGCTAGTAAAAAAAAATTCAAAATTTCTAAACTTTATAGACGGTAGCCAAGCCGACACTTTGAAGCTTTTATTTGGCCAAAAGTACCATTCAGAAAAAAACTCACATGCGCAACTTAGTGCACTCGATGGGAGTGAAACTTCTTTGGTAGGTTTGTGACTGGGCATATGTAAATGCAATAACAGCAGTCTGGGAGAGATAATTGTATGTATGCACATGGCATTTAAATAGTTAATATGAGTCGGTACATATCCAAAGTGCCAAGGCCATAGACGAAAATTGTCCAGATTTTTAATGCAATACACACTGACCGTACAAATAAATAGTTTAAGCAAAAGAAATAAGCCTAATTAATGTTAATTAAAAAACCTATTTAACTATTTTTTCAAAAGTAACTAAGTCCCATCGTAAGTGTAAATCAAAATTGCTTAAGTCCCTTTCAGCCAATCGCATTCTTTCCTTGTTCTGCTACTGCATTGTAATAAATTTAGATTTTTGGCTTTGCACATGACCGCATTCATACAGATGCTTTATGTTTTCTTGTGCTTAAGTCCAGATGATTTTTTTTTCAAAAGTAATTAGGTCCATTTGGTATTTATCAAAAGTGCTTAAGTCCAACGTAATTGTTTTTTCTTCGCAAAGTGTCTCCAAAAACAGTTTTCTAAATACTTTTACCCATGTTACAAGTATTTAGAGGTAGAAGCTTTTTTTCAAAACGTAGCCATTTTGAACATTTTAGAGGTGCATTTTTTTAAATGGATAGAAAAGAGTGAGTTAATAGAAGATTATATATACTACTTTTACTACTTAGTACTGAATTATAAATTTTATTTATAATAAAAAACGTATAAATAATGTTATTAAAATTAGTTTTCTTTATTAGGAAATACCTTGAACATGTTAAGAGTCAAAAAATAATATAAAAAGCAACAACTATTGGGAGTATGAATGTATAAACTCGTATTTTTTCGTAATTTGCACATTTATTGTGAAAAAGTGATTATAAATTTATTCTTTAAAGTATTGTCCATCGTTAGCCACTACCTTTTCCCATCTTTCTGGTAGCATACGGATTCCGCGTCGAAAGAACTCCTCATCTTTTGAGGCTATCCACGAATCGACCCATTTTTTGAGTTCTTCGAAAGAACGGAAGTGCTGTTCAGCCAGGCCATGTGTCATCGATCGGAACAAGTGGTAGTCAGAAGGAGCAATGTCTGGAGAATACGGAGGGTGGGGTTCACTTCCCATTTCAGCGTTTCCAAGTATGTTTTTACTTGCCTTGCAACATGCGGCCGAGCATTGTCGTGCTGAAGAATAACTTCGTCGTGTCTATTCTCATATTCTGGCCTCTTATCCTTTAATGCTCGGCTCAAACGCATCAATTGTAGACGGTAGCGGTCACCAGAGATCGCTTCATTCGGTTTCAACAGCTCATAATACACGACACCTTCCATATCCCACCAAATACACAGCATGAGCTTGGATCCATGGATGTTCGGCTTTGCCGTTGATGTTGGTGCATGTCCGGGCGGTCCCCATGATTTTTTACGCTTTTTGTTATCGTAACGTATCTACTTTTCATCGCCATTCACAATACGATGCAGAAAACCCTTTCTTTTCTGTCGTTCAATCAGCAGTTCACATGCGAAAAATCGTCGTTTGACGTCTCTCGGCTTCAATTCGTACGGCACCCAATTTCCTTGCTTTTGAATCATTCCCAATGCTTTTAATCGTTTGGAAATTGATAAACTCCTAAGGATTCTGCAAGTTCTTGTTGCGTTTGACATGAATCTTCTTCGAGTAATGCCTTCAATTCTTCATCTTCGAACTTTTTCGGGCCGCCTGAACGTTCCCTGTCTTCAACATCAAAATCACCACTTTTGAAACGGGCATACCACACCTGACACATTCTAACGTCTATAGCACAGTCAGGATAAGCTTCAGTGAGTAAACGATGTGCTTCAGTTGCGTTTTTCTTTAAATGGAAGAAGCAAATTAAAACTTCCCGCAAATGTTGATTTGTTGGCACGAAATTCGACATTTTCAGTTAAAGTAAAACAATTTTGTAAAATTATGAAAATTATTTATTTGACAGATCAATTCTTATAGTATTTTTGGCGCTCTTCGAGATAGAATAGCTGTCAATGTCAAAAAAATGACGCGTATGATAGATATGAAGTTAGTCACAATTACGAGTTTATACATTTATACTCCCAATATTTCTCCCTATGTTCATGCAATACTATATAAATTATTTTCTTATAAATTCTCACCTAAAAATTTAACTATGAAACTCAACAACTCTGTTGCAAAAACAAATGTTTTCCCAATTGTCAAAGTTCCTCTTATTTGTCAAAATGCATTTACCTTCTTAATTCTTCTGCCATGGTAGAGAGTGTGGATTTTCACGCACACCAGGTTGATTGCTACCGAAATTTTGTTGAGATTGATTTTGTACTGTTTTCTTTTTAATGTAAACGAAAAGGTAGATTCAAATATATTTATATTGTTTATGTTTTACATTGCGCTATAAAAGCAACAGATGACGTTGCTATTGATATATTCGTATTTATGTTTAGCATAGTGCTATCAACAGATGGCGTTTCTATTGAAAAACTATGTTAATAATAGATAATAAATAGTTTTTGATGTGCAACACTTACTTGTATTAAACAAGTCATAACGCGCTGTAAATTTGTTATCTTTTTGTCGCACTAAATATTTCAGAAACGTTTTGTTTTTGACGTTCTTTTCATAATAGTAGTACATTCGAATACATTTATATTGTTTATGTTTTGTATTGCGCTACAACAAGCAACAGATGGCATTGCTATTGATATATGCGTATTTATGTTTTTCATAGTGCCAACAGATGGCGTTGCTATAGAAAACTATTTTAATAAAAGATAATAAAAAATGATGTACAACACTTACTCATAACGCGCTGTAAATTTTTTATTTTTTTGTCGCACTAAATATTTGCGAAAACGTTTTGCTTTTGTTGTTCTTTTCATTAAAGTAGTAGATTCAAATATATTTGAATTGTTTATGTTTTTCATAGTATTATGAAGTCAACAGATGGCGTTATTATTGTATCGACTCATCTCTTTCTCACTCATTGCAGATCTGTCATTTATGTTCTATTGTGAAAACAAATATTCTTCTTTGTACACAAATAACGCACACACGTATTCTAAAAAATAATCACTTAAAAAATTGTTTTCAGTAAATTAATGCTTAATATACCAAACCAATTTAAGGGATTTTCAAAATTTTTTATTTCTACTACATCTCTTTTGTTTTTCACTTCACTATGTAATAACCCCAAATGGAAGCATTGTGGTTGCGGAATTGAATAGTTTCCGTCTCCGTTCTTCTTCTTATTTTAATGACTTCCGTCTCCACTTTCTGTTTCTTGTTCAGTTTACCCCTCAAAATGCCACCAAAGAAGTTTCACTTCAAAAATTTTCGTAATTTTTTTTAAAATAATAAATTTTTAGAGTTTTTTACAAAACAATCCAGCTCACGAATGGTAATCGTTTGAGCTGAAATTTTTTTTTTTTGCATGGGTCACCTTAATATATCTATTTACATACGATGATTCATTGTTGATTATGCACTATAAATATGAACGATGATTCACTATATTATTCTATGAAAAATTATGAAAATCGATCAGATTCTTTACTTAGGCCTACTCAAAAAAGATCGCTTAAAATGTATTTTGACATTGTTTGGATTGTTAAGTAATTTTACATTAAATCATTTAAAAAAAGTTACTTTCTCTCAGTTATGCGCATTAAACACGAAAAATGTGGAATCAATTCAGAGGCGCTACGAAAAGAGGACCAGCGAAAATTGTTCTAATTTCCACTGCAAAATTGTTTCCTTTTTGCGTTACTGCACCTCCTTCACTAGTACCATGCAATGTCTTATTACTGTTTCTTCTTGGCCATCGTACCAAGTGTAGCAGAAGAGAACACGCTCTTTGATAATATGAGGCGCACATAATTGAAAATCAGTAATTAACTCCAAGGATGTATATTCAAGTATCTTTCAACAGTATCTTATACATGCGATCATCCCTTAAATTACTGTTGAATTCTGTTGGTACTGCTGTCATTTGCCTTTGTGTCTTTTTACTATAGTATTGTATTTATTTACTATAAACGATCATGTTAAAAGGATAGAGGAAAAAAATTACCAACACTTAATTATGATCACTTCATATTTTGCAAACGTTTGCTGATTCAATGGCACGTGGCACTAATGTCATACAGCGACAATAATGAGCCGTTGAATGCTACTTGTTGAAGAGGCGCACTAACCCTGAAATGAAAAAATGTTGAATGGAAATTTCAGATTAATTTTCGTTTACTCCTCCTTGGCGTGCCACTGAACTGATTCCCTGTTTTTGGTGTTTTGGTATACATAAAACGGTATGAGATGCACATATCTGAGAGTAGGTAATCTTCTTCAAACCAAAAGAAGCTGAAGAATTTTTCTCGTTTACTGAAGAGAATAAATAGTTAACGTATACTGTAAAAAGTAATCCCTAAAAGTATGCTATAAAAAGTAGCGAGATAATGTTTGATGAATTTAAAAAGAACGCGTTAACCCTATCTCTCAGTACATTTCATAATTCTGAAATATATGAGTAAAATCTGAAAAACAAAGAAGTTTCCAAATTTCCTTAAAATAAATTTGGAATATTCTGAAACTAATTGAAATCAGTTTGGATCATTTTGAAATCAGTTTGGATCATTTTGAAATAATTTTAAAATAACCTTAAATCATTTTGAAATTGTTTCCAATCATTTACGAATATTTTGAAATCATTTTGGAATATTGTGAAATCAATTAAAAGTATTCTGGCTATTATCCTTGCAATTGTATTCTTAAATTTTTTACATTGCAACGCAAAAAAAAAAAAAAATTGGTAAAAGTTTAATATTTTATTATTATTTAAATGCGATTATGGTTAATCTTTTGTATAGCCTTAGCTTCTAACACAATTCTAAATTAAGACTACTAATGAAGAAGTGTGGTAGATTTTTGACGCATAACGCAAAAGATCTCAAGAGCCTAAGTATTTTCGAGGTAAAGCATTCTACATTTTGTGATAGCCGGGCATTCTCATTAATTTCATTTCATCGACAAAAATCAGATTGTGATATACCCAACTTCTTAAAATGGTACTTAAGAAAACAGTGACCTGTAAGAATTCCAGTAAAAACACGAATTTATATTATTTTTAATTCAATTATGCGTTTTGCATTAATGACGATTGGACTAATAAGCCTTTTAGCCTGTTGAAGACCTTTAAGTCTAAGTTCGGGACTTATGAGGAGTCTAAGTTCCACCTTCTCGCTGGGCTATCCACCGTTTAATTTTCATGAAGCTAGTATTACTTTATTAGATTTGGATAGTTTAAAATATTTCCATTAAATTTTGGTTTTTATAGTGTATGAGCTTAGACCTACTTGACTGTCGACTTTGCACAGAATATAGGAAACAAACAGACCCCTAAACATATTTATGATGCTTGTTTCTTGATACTGTGATATATGTACAATTTTGGCGTCCAAAACAAAGTTGACGATTATAAAAAGAGTTTTGGGTTCAAATTTTTCTTAAAATGTTCATATTTTCATTTTGTTTATTTCTTCTTCTGCATAATTTTTCTTCATGAAAATAAAAGAAGGCGCAAGAACATTAAAACTATCACTTAATGCTCCTAAGAAAAAAATTTTGAAGATATTTCTTCACATCTGGTCAGCTTCTCCTCGCACCATCGTACCACGTAGCGTAGTAGTAACAAACATGTCAATTCTTTGAAAAAGTGAGGCGCTCATAATAAAAAGTCGGTAAATTACTTCAAGGAAAAATATTCAAGAATTTTTCTATTATGATCATTTACACATACAATCATCCCTTAAAATGCTGTTACCTACCCTCATTTATGTTCACTTCATATTTTGCATGCGTCTGTTGATTCTATGGCACGTGGCACTACTGTCATGCAGCGACAATGATGAGACATAGATATCAAATGCTAATTAGAAGAGGTGCACTAACCCAGAATTGAAAAAATTTTAAATGAGAATTTCAGACCAATTTTCGTTCGCTCCTCCTTAGCGTGCCAGTGAACTGATTCCCCATTTTTAGTGTTTTGGGAAAAAACGGTGTGAGAAGCACATAACTGAGAGTAGATAATATTTTTATTCTTCTGGCATACTGAAGAAAATAAATAGTTAACGTATACTGCAAAAATTAATTCCTAACACTATACCATAGAAAGAAAGATAATGTTTGACGAACTTAAGAAAAACATTAACCTAATAAACCTTACAATTTAAAGTACAAATTTTTCGCTCTCCAAAGCAATAACAATGATCAGTTGTAATTTCTTATAGACATATATGTGAACAGTATATTGTATTAATTGTAATATAACCAAAGACACTATGCTGCATTATTTATATTTATATGTATACAGAATGATTTTTTAAGTTTTGCGGAAGAATTCTTTGTGTTCCTTTTTTTTTAAAGAAAATTACCTGCTTTCAGTTATGTTCATCTCATATCTTATTTTTCAAGACCATGAAAAATGTGGAGCCACTTCAGCAGCGCATCGAAGAGGGACAGCCGAAAGTCTGTTGGAAACTCCTCTTCAAAATTGTTTTCACCTACGTTAGTGCACCTCTTCAACAAATGTCATACAATGTTTCTGCATGATCACAGTGCCAAGCGTAAAAGAAGCAATACGTTCATTTATAATATAAGGCGCACATCATTGAGAAACAGTAACTAACTACGAGGAGATATAATTAAGTATCTTTCTAATATGAACATTTATACATTCGATCATCCCTTAAATTACTGTTGAATCCTGTTGTTACTATTGCCATTCGTCTTTGCATCTTTATACTACATTGTAAATTAAAAGAATAGTGTTGTCAAAAATTACCTACTCTCAGTTATGTTCACTTCATATTTTGTAAGCATGTGTTAATTCTATAACACATTGAGATGGAAACGTTAGAGTTAGAACGTTTTTTTTGTACAGTACAAATGACGCTTTTTCACTAAATTCAACTGTCAATTCTGGTATGAGATCGTGAAACCTATGTAATCTTCTACTATCACTACTGCTACTATTATGGCACAACAGCCCATGGAAGGCCAAGGCCGAGCTTTTTGCTTATATAATCACGTTCATAAATGAGCCTGACCATCTCAAAGAAAATTAATTAATTGAATAAAATTAATTAAAATTAATTCAACGACCAAAAAGCCCGAATAAATAAAAGATACGATAGAAAATTAGGATACTTTACATTTTTTTTTAACTAACTACAACATCTTTCTTGTTATTTACATATAATCAAACAAAAAGTAGAACTAAGCTCAATAAAAAATGTATTTCGAATTTAAAAATTATTTAATATTTTTTCACTTAAGAACATTTTTTTTCCAGTTTAAATTATGACCTCGATAGTCTAGTGGGTAGTGCAGTAGACTTTAATCCAGGGGGTTGCGGGTTCGATTCCCGTATTCGTCTGGTGGTTAATTTTTATAACCTTCTTATATTCCTATGTATTTGAAGTGAATGAGAATTGCCTGATTGGCAATGACAAAACCACCAAGTGATAACAAATTGCCCCACCGCCGTTCGGAGCCGGCGTAAAACTGTAGGTCCAAGCAAGTGGTATCACAATGGGCCGTTCCGGCCTAAGTGTGTCTTTGGACAGCCACTTATCTTAACCTAAACTTAAATTGTGAGGTTTAGGTTTGACGTTTTTTTTTAATCCTAGAAAGGTAATCATATTTTTTTACATACGATGTAGGTAATTTTCGTCAAATAAACTAAGTCCTATTTAACTCCAATTTTTAGAAAGAATAAATATATAGTGTACAAACTCTTTTTTCTTTCCTAATCGTATGATTCGATTTTCTTTTTTAAAAATTAGTTATTTACTTTTAGGCAACTTACTTTAAGGTACAGCAAAGATGAAATTTAAAAAAAAATGTATGTGGTGTTCGTTGAATTGACGAAGGTTCCCTTGCTAGGGTTAAATTCACCCAGCACTATCTCTTTAATTTCTATAGTATACTTTTAGGGATTACTTTTTATAGTAGACGTTAATTATTTATTTTCTTTAGTATGCATGAACAATTCTTCAGCGTCTTTTGCTTTGAAGATTACCTACTCTCAGTTATGTGCATCTTATACAGTTTTATCCCAAAACACTAAAAATGAGGAATCAGTCCAGTGGCACGCAAAGGGGGGGCCAACGAAAATTGGTCTGAAATTCCCCTTCAAAATTAACTCATAATCAAGTTCTCTTCAACAAGTAACAATCGCCGCATGACAGTCATGCCACGTGTCATAGAATCAACAGATGCATACAAAATATGAAGTGAACATAATTGAGGGTAGGTGATTTTCTACAAGGAATTTTTTCTCTAACCTTTTAATAGGATCATCTATAAAAAATATATCCGATGTATGGTAGTAAAAAGATACTAAGGTAAATGGCAACAAAAAACAACATAATTTTAAGGGATGATTGATCGTATGTGAAAACGATCGTATTATATAGTTGTAGTGACTGATTCTCATTATCGTGCGTCTTTTATATTTTCAAAGAGCATGTTACTTGTGTTGCTCTTGGCATGATGATCATTTAGCAACATTGAAGATATTTTGAATTATTTGAAATATTTTGTATGATACTTGTTAAAAAGGAACACCACTAACGAGGATTAATTCTTTGTATTCCTTTTTTTTTTTTTTTTTTTTGAAGAAAATTACCTACTCTCAGTTATGTGCGCCTCATATCTTTTTTTCTAAAACATGAAAAATGTGGAATCACTTCAGTAGTGCAAAAATTATTCTGAAATTTTTTCTCAAAATTTTTTCATTTCTGCTTTAGTGATCTTTTTTAACAAGTATCATTCAATGACTCATCATTGATGCCACATGGCAGTTGTGACACGTGTCATATAATAAACAGACGCTTGTAAAATATGAAGTAAACATTATTGAGAGTAGATGATTTCTTCAAATTTAGATTCAGAAAGATACAACAATAACAACAACAAAATTTTAAGAGCTGATCGTATGCATACACGATTGTGTTAGAAAAATGCTTGATTATATTTTCTTGAAATAATTTACCAACTCAAAATCATGAGCGCCTTATGTTGTCTAGAAGAATAATGTGTAGTTAATGAAATCTGAACAAATTAAGAAATTAAGGGCGTGCAAAACAACGTGTAAGAATTTTCAATAACTTTGTATTGATAAAGTAATCGTATTATTAATTAGATATTTTCCAAAAACTTTTAAATTTGTAATAAAAAAATGTATTTGTGAAAATATCACTAAACGTGACACAAACGTCGGTATGTTAATTTTAAAGAGATACGTTTTAAAAAAATTGTATAGTTATTACAATGAAAGTGCTAGAGAATAAAGAAGTGATAGAAATAAAAAAGATTCTGGGACAAAATGTGTGTTTAATGACTCCAAAGACTCTTCTGAAAGCAGAAACAGTGGGTCGAAATGCAAAGACTTATAGACAGTTTAAAAAAATATAAAATTGATAAAAATACAATTAAATATCAAGACACTCCAACACCAGTTTTAAGGTGACCTGGTCAGATTTGAGTGCATTGAAAGCCGCTTGGCTATCGGTTAGGATCGCAATGTTTTGGCTCCGGTAGTTGCGCTTGGATTTCAAAGTATGCACATCTATCAATTGCGTATATTCCCGCTTGAAAGATACTGAGTATTTTATCAGTACCGTGGGTGAGCCATAATTTCCCATTCAAACTGTCGCAGTTTTGGAAGTGTCTCCTGCGCTGTGTGTGAGCGAGCGAGAGGATAATTCTGTCTATATCCCACCAAACACAAAGCATAAACTTTTAGAATGGAGACCAGCTATGGGAGCTACAGATGGAGTTTGATCTCTATTAAACTATCTTTTTCGCTTAACATTCTTATACAGGATCTACTTGTTAGTAGTGATAAATAATATCTAGTGATTTCAACTACTGAAAAACTGAATGAATGATTTTAACGATCGAACGAATTCATTTATTCGCATATTTCGCTTACAAAAAAAAAATCGTTAGAATATTTCTCTAAATAGCAACAAAATGTTTGTACATTCATTCAAAATACATCACTCACAAATGATTTTTTCACAACTATAAAATGAATGGAAATTTTTTAACTATCGAAGAATTCGGTAATTTTTATTCGATAATTCTCAGCACTAGTTTTGATATGCCCCTATATTAATAAAGTACGGGCATTTGTAATTGGAATGCTTGTCTCATATCAGTATAGCCCCGACATTGCACCGTCTGACCAGTGTGGCCAACTCAGCGTTTTTCCTCGCTAAATTTAGTGCTTTTTGAAAATTAAAACGCGGAAAAAAGTGATTTAGCGGTTAGCGCGTTTTTTTCAATTTAAAAGACATAAAATGCTCCGCTAAATAATCCATTTCCTGAATAATCTTAATAACAATACAAAATGGATTCATCGAAATTCAGGCAAAAAATCTAACTCAAATTCAGACCCAAAAGGAGGCATTTTGCCAAAAGTCTAAAAAGGGCTCAAGAATCAATCCAAAATTCAGGACAAAAATAGCCCATAAATCAAACCATAATGTAGACCAAAAATCAAATCAAATGTAAGACCAAAATTCAAACCGACAACCAGACCAAAACTTTGTTGTGATGTTAACTCAATACTGAAAAAATAGCAAATTTTCCATAAAATATGAAAAATCAAAATATATTTTACTTTATCTACTTGTACCTATAAATATAAATCCACTTAAAATAAAATCGATTGTACATACTATTAAATTTTATAATTACCTTTTAGAAAATAAATCTAACAATAACCTATAAGTATTTAAAATTTTATATCAAATATTAAAAAAAGGTTCAAACTTCACTGTTAATTAAAAAATGCAATCAAAACTCCAAAGCAACACTTCCGGCTCTTATAACATGATGGGCAACAAAAAAAATGTAAAAAAAATAAAGCTTAACCTTTCATGTTACAAAAAGCATAGGAAAAAAAACGATGCTATACCACTAGCACACATACACACACATTTACTCGTATACTCTACACAAATACACACTCACAAAGTAAAACGCTGAAAATTAATTGACTGTTAAAGTAAGCACAAAATGTCGAACACCAAAAAAAAAAAAAAAAAAAACAAAGGAAGAAAACCTATTAAAAAAAAATCTCCTCATAGCAAAAAATGCTTTTCGAAAAAAATAACGGTACACACTTCCGCTTGAATATGAATGAAGCGTTGGTTCATTGATGGTGTTGCCAGATTGATGGAGAAAATTCCTGATATTAAAAAAATTCGAAGTATTGTTGTTGAAGAGTGCTGCAACGAACTGTGTGCATACATTTCACATTTCGACACACAACACGACGACGCATAAAATCAATTTTCCGATGAAACGAAGATTGAAAAGCGTGAGTGAAGCTTTGACGAGGAAGGGGGAAAGAGAGGGTTGGAGTATATGTGAATTTTAGAAAATAGTAACCAACGATTTTTGTACATTTTTGCACATACATATAATTCTGAATTTTGTTGTAGATTTCTGGGCAATCAATGCAATTTATGTTTTTACCTTTCTTTCTTTCAGTTGGATTGCAAAAATTGTAAATACGATGGTATAATTGGCGAGACAAATCTAAACAATGGCTATGAATATGTTGGACATGATGGAGGCGCAACAATGGCACTGGAACATGGTGAAGGTAAGAGTGAAGCGATAAATTTGAATATTGTAGATTTTCAGCAATTTTTGGTTGCGGTAAAAATACAAAAAAAGAAGAGTCTATTCTCGATTTCAATACAATGAAATAATTGAGTTTTTAAAAGTGACAAAAGCATAGAAAAGAAAGATAAAATCCCACAAACAATTGAGGCAATTAATTAATTTCTACATATCGATTTTTTCGCTCTCCTTAGATTCCTGCCAACTTTTGCACAATTCACCGGCAGCAGCAACAAAAGTAAATCACAATACGGCAGCAACGTGTATGCAATTGAAAACAGGACAAATAACAGCAACAATGACTGCCAATGCAGCACAATACTATCATCAACGTGCAGCTGCAGCAGCAGTAGCAGCAACAGCAACACAATTGCAGTACCAACATCAACAACAACAACAGCAACAGCAGCAACAGAAACGTCCTGATGTGATGTTAATGACAACAACACAAGGAATACCGAAAGTGAATCAACAGCAGCAGCAGCAATATCAACAACAACAACAGCTTCTTCATCAGCATCACCTCCAACAACAACAACAACAGCAGCAACAGCAATACAGTCGCTCAGCAACACCATCACCACAAAACCATTTTCAACATCCTTTACAAACATTTCATATTGTCTCAACAGCATCAACAAATTCATCACCAACACATCAGGCAATGCAACGCCAATATGCAGCAACGCTACAACCACAGCATCATCAGCAGCAGCGCCAACAACATTTTGTTGCCGTACCCACTAGCATGATACGGTTTCAAACAGCACCAGCAACAACAGAACCATCAGCAGCAGCAACATCAGGTGGTGGTGTTGTTTTTGGTTGTGGTGGTAGTAACGTTGGTGATGTTGTTGCTATTAATAGCAACATACCACCAAATTGTTATCAATCAGCAACTACTGTTCCAGTTTCTGCTTCAGCTACAATTTATTTTCCCATCGTAGCAACATCACAAGCAACACCACCGCTAGCAGCACTACTACCACCGCCATCAACATCATCCACACACTCATCGGCATCATCGTCACCAGCACCGCCATCAGCAACTTGTACAAATGTTGCCGCCTCATCACAACAGCAGTTGCTGTGCAATCAACCGATTGTAAAATATCACACTATACAATTACAGCATAAGAAACCTTTTATAGCTGGGACTGCTGTTGCTGTTGCAGCTCCTGCTGCTGCTGCTATGCCCGAGGTTACTGCCAGTACTGTTACAAGTCAACAGCCACAGCAACACCATTTTGCCGCATTTACTACGAGAAACGGTACAATATCAACATCAACAGCTGCTGGTGGTGATATAGCTGGCACTATGCCATTACCGCCACCACCTGCATATCAAACAGCAACTGTGCATGGTGAGTAAAACTAACTACAAGTAAATACAAATATACGATGGGCAGTGGCGGTCCATGGAGTATCCAGCATCAATTCGAATAACCGCCACTGCCTATAGCAAATGTTATTTACACGTATTTAATTCAATTTATTCGTTGTGTTTAGTTTGAATCTTCTGTTGTTTTGATATTTGGAATTAAGAGTTAAAAGAATTGTGTAGTTTATTTTTGTATTGCAAGCCACAGAGTTACAATTTTTACAAAGTCCAGAATACAACTCAGATCGAAAATTAGATCCAAACCGTAAGTTAAACCAAAACTCGGACCAACAGTCTAACCGAAAATGAAACCAGAAATCAAATCAAAATTCAGACCACAACTCAGACCAAAAAGAGACAAAAATCTTACAGAAAATCTGATCAAAAAGAAACTATAAATCAAACCCAAATTTAGATCAAAAGCCAAACCAAAATTTAATCTTAAATTCTGACCAAAAATTCCAACCCAAAATCAACCAAACCTTAAACTAAATTTGAACCAGAAATTAGACCACATTTAATTCCGAATTCTGACTAAAATTCCAACCTAAAATCAACCAAACCTTAAACTTAAAACAAACTCGGACCAGGAATTACACCAAAACTCAGACAAACAACAAATCGAAACTAAGGCTAAAAATTTGACCAAAATTCAGACCCAAAAAAATAACAAAAAATTTGTCCAAACAGAGCCCAAAAATCAATCCAAAATTCAGGGCAAAAGCAGTCCACTAAATCAATAATTTAGACCAAAAATAATATCAAATGTTAGACCAAAAATTAGACCAAAACTCAGTGCAAATTCAGACCGCAAGCAGACTACATTTTGTCGTAAATTCTTATTGAAACTCTAACCCAAAGTCAACCAAACCTCAGACCAGAAATTAGGCCAAAACTCAACCAAAAATTAAATCAAAATTCAGACTAAAAATCAGATCCAAGTTTGAACCAAAACTCAGACCTAAAAGGAGAGAAAAAAATCAGTCGAAAAAGAGCCTAATTAAGTCAAAATTTAGAGCAAAAACTGTGCTTTAAATCAATAATTTAGACCAAAAATCGGACCAAATGTTTGACCAAAATTCAAAACAAAAATCAAATCCAAACTGTGTCCAAATTTAGACCACAATACACACCAAAAATCAATCAAAACTTTACCCAAATTCGGATCAAAATACACACCTCAAACTAAAAATCAGACTAAAACTGAAACAAATTCAGTTCTAAATACTGACCCAAAATTTCAAACCAAAAGTCAGAGCAAAACGAGATCAAAAATTAATTCAAAATTCCGACTACAATTTAGGCAAAAATTCAATTACAAAACTAGACCAAAATTTCAGATTTACTATAAAGAGTCATCCAGCAGAGGATTGGAGCCATCATTGTTCGGATCTATACATAAATAGTTCTATATTATCTGACCAAATCGAAAAGATACATGATTTTCATAATGATAACATTGAACTAGGTTTTAGGGCTAAAGAAATCCGAAGAGGGAAGACTAGGAACAACGAAAAAACACAGTCTTTCACGGATCTGGTTACTGATGGGTTAAGAAGTCAGACTCTCCTATTCGTCAATCGCTATCAGGTGGTTGGTAACCGCACCGAAGAAAGAAATGGAACGAGCATCTGAAGAGATGCGAAAATGGATCAAAGCGCCTATGGTTGACGATAAAAGCACTTTCCAATCACACACGGCGCAACGATTTGGTCACCATCTCTTTTGGCGATGCACAAGAAACCGACCCGAAGATGTGCGCTATAAGGTTCAGTGGGCAATTCATCGAACATCTGGCTGGTAACGACTAGACGAAGAGGAAAATTACCAAGATCCAGCGAGGGCGAACGACGGAACACTTTCGATTTGACCACCAAATAACACCAGCCGAAGTGGCAGCCGCTATCAAAAATGTCAAGCACACAAAAGCACTAGCCCCAGATAACATCTCCTGATCATACTAAAACACTTAGATGGGCCGGCAGTTGAATACTTGACAACAGTGCCTAATCTATTATTGATAGACTCAATAATACCCGACGACTGGAAGTCTTACAGACCGATAACTCAGCTCTCTCTTGTGGCTAAGACACTCGAGGCACTACTCCTGCCATCTCTCACCGAACACCTCAAACTATCACAACATCAGCATGGCTCTGAACCTGATACAATCGCCGTTCAGCCAAGGCATGAACAGGCGAAATCGTTGCGACAGAACGGTTTTGGTGGCGCTAGACCTTTCGAAGGAGTTTGTCAGAGTGCAGTGCTGCGTATCGCTACAGGCTGACACCTTATGTCGGACGAGGACCACCTTCATGTAGAGCCAAAAAAGCTGCAGGTTAGGGAGCATAATGAGCTCTTCAGCAAGCAGTTTCGCCTGTCCTGCCATACTGTCGACCATCCGAACAGCGATTTGATCTCAAAAGACATTAGAAGATTCACCAACCAACAACCATTCGATCCTGCAGCATATACATCCGCCATCAAATAACTGCACTCAGCGACTACAAATCACAAGCCCAATATCGTCTTGAACGGTAGGCATCCACAAGTTACTGATGATGAACTAGGTTTGCCCAGTTCAACGAGATACACACTAGCTCAACTCAGATCTGGAGAGAGCAGGTCCCTAAATTGCTATATGACCAGGATTGACGAAGAGATTGCGGCCAATCGCACCTTTTTTGCTGCCCACTAAGACCCACTGACCTGACTCCTCTATCACTGTCGACTACATCTACTGACACTGCCCCGTTCTTGGGTCTGACCTGACAGAACCGGACGATCACTAAAAATGACGATTAGCGAGTGACTCATACCGAAATACAGTGGCTATAACTACAGGCAGCGTATACATCTGCGAAACTAGCAGAAAATCAGATTTCTCTCAAAAATAATCATCCAAAAGGGATTCCAAAAACTTTTAGTTTAAAGATATTCCAATCTTTAAACAAACTATGGAAATAGGCAAACGCGCAATAAACCTTGAACTCAGCCAAGGCCTCAATCTCTTCAGCAAACCAAAGTTTACGGAGAAAATATCCAGCAGTATCTGTGCCAGTCATAAAATATTGAAAAAATCGCCAACTTTCCTATTGGGAAAGAAACTGTTGGAAGTTTCGTTTGAAGTCACTACTGAGATTCGCTAAGACTTTATGAAGATAAAATCGAACCATAAATTTAGATTATGTGCATACAATGGATGGTCTATGTCTTCCAGGTTTATCATTTAACCTCTTTTTTTTTGGTTTTTCTAAATTATACAAATAATTTCATGATTGTTTTCAAATGAAAAAGTAAAATGTAAAATCTTCATTGAAAGAAAAATGTCTTACTTTTCACAAAACTTAAAATAACTAACCAACAAGTAGCAAAGTCAAATAGCATTACTAGTAGTATTTAGTTGCAAGTACAATACAACAAAAACGAAAGTAAATTCCAATACCAAAATTAATTAAGCACCACTAACTTGACTTGGAATTTTGCTGAAATTTACTTTCATTTTCAATTTTTGAAACACAACAAAATATTGCGTTCCGTTCGCTAGAAACTCATCGCTTTAATTTCTATTCATTTTTAGCACTCTCTATCCTCATGCACCATGCTTTCAAAGTTGAATTTCATTAGTGGTTTGTACATATGGCTTCAAACTTTGACTTCGAAATTCGTTTCCAACAAAGTGTTGTAAGCGAAAAACTGAACTGAATGAATGAAATCGCGAAACAGTGGCAGCATGTAGCAGCAGAGGTTTTTTTTTTTTTAGCAGTAATTGCAACAACAGCAATGCAAAGTGGAATAACATTTTTGTTCAGAGAAATTTCTGATTTTTTTGCAAGAATTCTGTAATTTCAAGATATTTTTTTTTAGTTTGGACGACAGTTGATTTGACAATCTCTAATTCTATTGACTTCAGGTTATCAAATTGAAAATACTGTTTACCGAAACATTTTTCGTTTAGTTTCCAACCAATCAATGTATAATTTGACCTTCATAATAATCGCGGGGTGAAATATCGGCAGAATCTTCAGTATTTGGTACTTCGTTGTCGGCTTTGCGACGTTCGTGATATCACCTTAAAGCCTAAAAAGTATTTTTTTTTTTTTTATTTTTTACAGCACATGAAATTATTTGGCCAAGAATTTAGATTTTCAATTCCAAATTCTGGTAAAATCCATGCTAGGGAGAATTGCTGCTCTCGGTTTTATCCATTTTGTTTCGTACAAGTAACCGCTTGACAAATAATTCAATTCAAGTTTTCACATTCATAATCACCAGATTCCAATAAATTGCGAAAAACTAAAGCATTTTTTCGGTTATAAAACTTTTTCTACGGAACAGAAAAAATGGATATATTTCCAGAATTTATGTCCTAAAATAATTCCGATAATTCATATTCGATCAATAAAAACGAAGATATAAGCCAAATCATAATTTCGCCGACATTAAATCTCAAGTGCATCGCCACGGACACGCGATTTCGATGAGAGCTTTGTAAACTCCATTCAAAATGCAAAGTTATGCTCGTTGTGGTTAGTGTGTTGGATGATGGTCGCACAGTGCCCGGGTTCGATGCTCGGCACGGAAATAGCCTATGAAAAACTTTTCCTCACCTCGTTCGGACTAGGCACAATATTGTAAATCCCTTTCATTTGTACACAAACAAAACTCATACAGTATGAATGGATGCGAAAAGTTGTTGTGGCTGTTATTCCATAAAAAAAGAAATATTTAGAAATATTTTTTTTTTATCTAACATGGCCAGACTACTGGCTAGTTTCTCTAAAATAATCTAGTTAAAATCCGTTGAGGTATCTCCCACTTTAAAAGATAAAATTCTTAGCACCCTTACAACAGCATTCCTTGCGAGGAACCTAATTATCTTTTTAGAAAGCTGTCCAATAAACAAATTGTGCGGTTGTTGGAAAGTACTTTCTAAGTAATGAAGTCGGGTCTGCATAAGATCTTCAGAGTGGCAGAAGATGTCATTCGATTCATATCAATCTGTACTATTCACAGTGATTCGATCCCATACGACGGCTGGACAAAAGTCGAATGACCTGAGAAAGGTTGGCAATCTGGAGTTTCGCATGTAAATTAGGCATGAAATTGAGTTTTTTTTCATAATTTTTCACCGGCTATAACCACTGACACAGGCGGAGAGGGCTGCCTGGAGAAAACGTCTGGTCAGGATATTGCCTTATCCTGAAGAAGTTTGTCATTCTTACGCAGCAATATCCTGAAATTTCAATACAGCGAGATAACATGATACCGAAGTTCAGTTTCATCAAAAGGTTTAGAACTGAACTAATTGAATTTGAAACTCATAAGATGCACCAAAAAATGATAACCTGGTATACAGACGGGGTCATTTACTGATGAAGGTACAGGAGTGGTAATTTATAGCCCGAAGATAAAATACTCGGAGTCCATGGGAAGGTACGCTAGTATCTAATCAGGCGGAAATATACGCTATTGAGAGATGTGCCTACTTAAATCTCAAGCGAAACTTCTGTAATCAGGACATTGCGATCCTGACCGACAGTCAACCGTACTCTTAATTTTTAATAAAATTTTTAAATTTTTCCTGGAGACTTTCAGGGCCGCTACATACCATCTTCTTCTAAAATCATTAATGTCTTTAGCAACTTTCGATTGGCCTGAGTTCTGGGCAATTTTCGCATCCCGTGTCACCATATGAACATTTTAGTTTATGTACCACTCAAAGGCTGCTTTACTGTAATAACAGGAAGCGAGATCGGGCCAAAAAAATGATTGGATTTTTCATGCTGTCTTAAGAATGGCAATGATCTCTTGTTCAAGCATACTTTAAAACAAAAATGTCGGAGTTAACTGTACCAAATTTCACAAAAGACTTGCTTCTTTTACCACAGCTGCATATAGCTTGCCAAACAAGAAATTTACGGGGAAACTTCGATTGTCTTTTGGTCCGAATCTTGTCATCCACATTGCCTCGCGAATCCGCAGTTTAAAATTTCTGGCCAGGAAGTTGTGAAAAGTCAGCCAAAACGAATGTTTCGTCGTCCATTAGACAGCAGTCATATTTTTCAAAAAAAAAGTCACGTTTTAGTTTTTTGGCACGTTGTTTAGCCTCGTTCTGCTTCATGTCATTTTTGTCGGGGACTTTTTGTAATTTAAAAGTCTTAAGGCCATCTTCTTTTTTTACCCAACGTACAAACGGCTCCGAACAATTTGATTTTCGAGCAACTTTCCTACCTGAAACATTAGGATTCTTTGTCAACATGGTAATGACTTTGCTTGCTTTTTTCGGGCTGCAAAACCTTCTTTCTTCCATTGTTGTTCCGTTTTTCGAACAATGCATAAATCCTGTCAAAATATCACTCTTAAAAAGATCGCACAATGAATTCTTGCACTTCTAGTTCGCTTATCATTTTTTAACTAATCAACTGAGAAACTCCAAAAAAGTGAACCATAACATTCTCTGTTATTAAACTCAAGGCATACTTAGAAAAAATTTTTGAATTCTGTTGAATTTTTTTAAAGGTTAGAGACACATATGGAACCGGTAATTTTTTCTGACGCAGTCCTTATGTAGGTTTTGCGAGGAACATGTAGAAACTTCAATACACATTTGAGCACAGTGCCCTCAATTACTGTTCCAAAGATATTCGAATTATTTTCTGCCGTAAAAGAATGACCTGTATATGAATCAAAATGGAAATATCAATAAAATCATGAAAAATTTTGTACCGAGTTTTTCTCGGTTTTCCCTCATAAATCTTTGCTCCAACTCCTTCGTCTGTTTTGGGGCCATCTCTATACCATACAACTTTAAACTGGCGTCTTTTTTCTTACCAATTGATTTAGTTGTCTGGAAATGTTGCCTTGAAGTTGAGGCAGAAATTGCTTCTTCTTGTTTTAGTATAGAAGAGTAAAGTACATATTATTTTTTCCACATGTGCAAATGTTCATTGGTACACTATTGGCCCTCAATATTGCTCACTATCCCAAATTACCTCCTTCTCTCTCTTTAATTAGCTCTCTCGCTCTCTCTCGCTCGTTATGTCAACGTCTCATTCACTTATTCATTGTCGGTATATTGCTATTAATTTCAGCACTAGTCTAATGTGGTTTTTCGTTTTGGCAGTATTGTGTTAATGCTGCGGTAACAACTTGAAAGGATATCATAGAGTGAATTAATTTAGACAGACACACATACATACACACATATACATTCTACGATAACGCTACTGTTATGTACACACACATAAACTAGAAGCTTTTTTTTTGAAATACTAAAAGTTTTATTAGCTTTTTTCATTCGATTTTTTTTTTTTGGATTTTCTCTTTTAGCTTACCAGATTGAGTAGCTTCAAAAATCCTGATTTTTTTTTTGCAGTTGTAGTTTTAGAGTATATCAAACATTTGGGTGTTTGGGTGTGTATGTATGTGTGTGCATTTTAGTTGCTTAGGTTGTTTATTTTGTTTGCTAATCAGATTAACTTCACACCGCTGCATATATCTACGTCTATATCAACGTCATCGTCATCATTGGCATCGTTTAAAGCTTTTAAAATAAATGCACGAATGGGTGAATGAGTGAGTGTGCGTGTTTCGCTAGTCTAATTTCGTTTCCTGACTAGCTGGCTTGTTGGCTGATTGTCTTTACACAGACATCATCAAGGCTCAAGTTCACAAATTGTCGCCGTCGTCGTCATCATCGCTGTGCTATATTTAGAATTTTTTCTAACTATTATCAACTCTTTCAATCTCTCTGCGCGTGTCCTGCTACTCCTTGTTCTCTGTAATATTTCTCTGATTTTGCTTTCAACTTTTATAGTTCGTTTTAATTACTTTTGACGTTGTTGGCGTTGGTGTAGCTTTGTAGCTACCACCAAGCATGCAGTTCGCTTGCAAGCTGCATTTAATGTTGGCAACATAAATTCTGCCTGAATGCTTGCCTGCCTGCCTGCCTGCCTGGTTGGTTGGTTGCAAAATGTGGCAGATGAAGTTTGTTAAATACTCTTCTTCTATTGCTTTTGCTGCGGGCGCACTCAGTATACCAAACAACAACAACAACAGCTACTACAAAATCAACAACGTTTTATTTGTACTTAGTATGTAGCTTTTGACGTTTGGTTTTAAATTACTTTCAGAGTAGTATGTAAGTAGTAGGAAATGCATGTAGTAAAATAGCAAAATTTATATTTGCAGTTCATTGCAACTCAGCGACATTAAACTTGAAAGGTTTCGCAAGTATTTAAGAGTACAATAGTAAGTAATTAAGTTTAAATACGAGTATAAATATCTCTAACTAAATTAAAAAATCTGATTACTCTTTATAGTTAGTTGATTTGGGTTAGTTTCAATGGCCAGAGCCAATGCGCTGTGAGGTAGTAGAGGTAGGTCAATACCCGAAACTCAGCCCTTATTAAGCATTACGCAACTACACGTTCATACCAAAAGGAAGATCTAAACGTAGTAGTTCATCAGCTTCCGATTGAGCTATAACCAAAGCCATCAAAGCACAGCCAGACTCAGAGAAATGAGGCCGAAAACTACAGATATAGTAGAATTGTATCACATGTACCGAATATTCCCACCTTATCCAAAACAGATTACATTAAACTTCATGAAGGGCTTTGACACTATTCGCTCAACAAGAACATATTGGAAAAAAAATCGTCTAGCAGCTGGCATTGAGATAGAATGAGGTCCATATAATAAACAATGGAACGAAGTCGGTGCGGAACACCTTAATATTGCCGAATCAATTCAACTACCGAAAAAATTGGTAGTTTTCCAGGTCTCATTTCTAGCAATAAGAGAATCTTGCAAATCACTAACCCAACTTCAAGACAAGATTAGGAATACGAATAAGTATTCTCAAAAACAGTCAAATACTTTAAATTAATTAACTAGTGGCAGCCTGCTAGACTATCATCTCAGAGGTGATGAGATGGTGTTTAAAAATCAATCTTCAAAATCATTTTTCATATTATTTCTTGTTTTTATCAATTACTACAAAATAGCCCAAACCTTGGGTAATGCCAGCTGCCTGACTAGGTTAGGTTGGGGCTGTTCATAAAGAAAAATGAACACACTGAGACCTATTGGTTCATTGTGATATCCTATAGGGCGAGTAGTTACCTTTTAATCTATGAAGCGAAGAAAGTCTCTGATTTCAGAGGATGCAAGTTCTGTAAGTCTTCCATAGAAAGGTACTCTCAGAGTTTTTTGTCGGCGAGCCGCTAGAGCCGGGCAATTGCATATAAGGTGAAAGATTGTTTCTTCTTCCTCTCCGTTCCTGCAGCTTCGGCAGAAGTCATTGTAGGGAAGGCTTAGTCTGCGGGCATGATTGCCGATAAGACAGTGTCCAGTTAGAATAGAAATTACCCTGTTTATGCGGATTCGGTCGAGGTTTATGAGTGCTTTAGCGAGTTCTTGGTTAGGTCTAGCCAAAAACTGCTTAGCAATCCTGTAAGTTAGTTCCATTTCCCATCTGCTTTCCGCAATACAGGTATGGTGATTTTTGATAAGAAGCTTGCATGTGGCAAAAAATATACCCGTGTTGACAGTGATGCGTAAGCTGCCTGACTAAAAAGCAAATAACAAATAAAAGTAACGACATATTTTGCTGTACATATGAACAATACAGACATTTCCGAAGAGCGGGGTTTTAATTGGTTCGTTCCTCCAATTTATTTTTTTTGGTTTATGCCCAACGATCAGCATGTATGACGTTTTTATTGGTAAGGAGGAGGTGGGGAGGTGTAATTTTTATTCTCCAAACCCCCCCCTAAACTCTGCTAGTGTTTGCGACAGCGACCTCAGGTCGCAATGTCATGGTAAAGTGAAATCCCTAACCTTTTCCGTTAATCCAAACGGTCAATCTTGAAAAAAATCAATTACAACTCAAACTCTGAATTCCAGGTCATTAGATTATTTTGTTCTGGATTTCGAACGGAGTTCCTAGCTCCCTGCGGCTAACTAGATTCTATTGTGACATACCCCGAGGAATTTACGTGGTTTATAGTTCTCCGATGACATCATTTTTTTTGAAGAAATTTATTATCTCTTTTGAAGAATAGGCCGTTATGTCTTGCGGTTATAGGATAGAGCTTCCTAAGTAACGAAGTCGGGTCCTCATTAGACCTTCACAGTGGCATAGGATATTTTCAGCTGTTTCTTACTCTTCGTTACACATACGGCACGTATCGTTTTGTGCTTCACCCAAGGTCGATATGTGTTTGTTGACCCTACAACCTTTGCCGATTCCGATTTGATTTCTGCTTAAATTACGCAATTGCCTTGTTTTGCGTTGATAGATCTTTGGCATGAAAGATTTAGCTTGTCTGTTACCGAGGGTTTCCCCTCCAGTAGTGTAGTGAATTATTGGTCAATTTTTTAAACTAAAAACGGAAGTCCACGGTAAGTCGTGGAATGGTTGTGGTCCAATGAATTCACTGGATAAAACTTTCCTAGCAACTTCATTGCCATTTCGTTGCTTATATGTGCCTGATACCAAAATAAGTTATACTTTTTTGTGAGAAGGTAAACTGATTAGGAGTTGTAGGCAGTCCCAAACTAGTTTACAGGTAATAGTGTATGCAGCAAGTGCAAGGAGAGCCGCTCTGGTGTCAGTTGTTGACTATAGATCTGTTTTCATACTCCCTTAGGCAGAGCTCATAAGTGCAAAAAAAAGATTCTATTAATCTAAACCAGCGGTGGCCACCTATACATACACAATGATCGATGAGCACTCTTTCTATGGAAATGAGCTCTGTACGCTCTGTTGCTTATGTGCAAGTTTTTGGCCTACGCTGATCTAAACCCGAACATTCTTGTCCAACTCTTTCGTTTGTCTTGGACAAATTTGGTCATTGGAGCATTTAAAGTAATGAAAAAGCCGAAAAATCGGCAGACCAAGTTTGACTCTAAGTAAATATTGTTCAGACACAATCAGTAGCAATTCCCCTGAGCAAAATAATATCAAATATACTCTCTCATTCCGTCACATTTTCAGACAACAGATGACAACTTTCCACCTGCGCTCCAACAAAATAAATTAAGGCCAAAATATGACCACAAAGAACCAGGCACCTACTTGACTATATCCATTGCGACTTAGTCCGGCTGACTGCATTATAGATTTTGTTTTCTTTACAATATTCATTATAGGATTTTCGGGAACTGTAAGGAGAAGGCGACTTTCTCCCATTTCCTTTGCCCTTACACGGCTCTTTCTATTAACCTTTCCATTAACCCTTACTAGGCAACATAACAGAGATTTCCAGACTTGAGATTGGGAAGCTTCTCTTAATCTCACTGGCTAACTCTAACTAATGACAAACCTTTGCGAACCCTTAGCAAAGTGAGGATATGGGATCAAAACGCTTCTTACGCGCTAATCGAACTCATACTGTAGAAGAAGTAATTACTATAGCTACCTATCTTCAATACGCAACTGTATAGTTTATCAAATATAGTAGTTTCCTAAAGCTAGACCTGCTCAAATCTCGAAAGGGATTTATTTATAGAATTTTAGAATATGAAAGTATGTGCCTCCCTCGGATAGTACCAGTAATATCAGTTTTGCTCCTATTTAAACCGATGAAGATACTGCTTAAAACAGCCGTGTCAACTAAGTTCAACGCCACTATCTCTCTCTATCGCTCACTTTTAGTTAAAGATACAGCGCTTTTTTTAACCGCCTTGCGATTACTTACACTTCCGTACTCACATTAGAGTTCGAAGTATTGCCAATCGAGTCGTCCGATACTTCATAATCAGCCGATATGTGACTTGGATCCTTGTGATATACGATATCTTCTGCGATTTGCTCACACCGAATCCGTTTATTGTACGATAAGGCTCGTGAACTTTGCCAATAGCTTCTGGCGCAGGGCCCACTGATGTTAGGTCTGTTAATAGTAGCATATTGTACCCTTGATTTTGTGTTTTGTTTTAGACAGCCTCATAATAAAAGCAATTTAACTCATTTAAACTTCTCACTGTATAAAACTCAATGACTCTTTTCTTCTACTCACTTGCTTGAACTTTTTGTAGATTGCGACTCCAAGCGGTAATATTTCTGATATCCCCTGAGCCTCTCCAATGGTCTTATAATTAAGGTGTAAGTCCAGCTTCCAGGTGCTGTGCTTGCAGCTCAAAAATTTTCTCTAATATTTTATGACAATATAAATTTAATTGAAGAGTAAATCAATCATTCTTTTTTTTTACTCATTTACAGCAACTTGTTATAAATATATTCTTTATATGTACTACGTAAATATCAATGTATGTGTGTGATTTGCACCTACATACTCAATAACTCATGGCTTAACACACTCATCAATTTCGAATTGAATCAAAGGATTTTCTTGTCAAATTCAAGAACAGAAGGTATCGGCTTCTTTTGCTTTGTCTGTCGTCTGAGTTTTTTTTCCCCCCCAGATAAAATAATCGAACATTTCGGTCACGTGTATTTCTTATGTGCAAAAAAAAAAAAAAAAAAAGAGCATCGAAAAAAAAATATGAGTTGTCGAACGTCGGAAACACGTCATCAACATGGGAGGTGGCAGCTATCGTCTCTATTGCTTATTGCCCGCCTTCTAAAATGTTATGTCATTGTCATCATCAATAAAAATGTCGCATATGTCGTAAGCAAGCATCGAACAGCAACAGCAGCAGCAGCAGGAATCTTTTTGTTTTGTTAACTTTTCTGATTTTTACCTCCTTTTCTTATTCTGTTTTTTTCCGGTTCAGACATTATATCCACAATCAGCGTTCGCAGTAGCAAAGAGAAAGTCAAAGTTCTGCTGACTGACAAAGTACTTTGAAAGTACTTAAATGTGCCATTTTACCACTCAAGCTGATACGTTAAGCAACACAGAAACCTTCGCTGGTGGAGGTGCCGGTAGTAGTGAAGGTGGTGGTGGTAATCGTAAGTCATCTTTTGGGAAGGTAGCTAAGCTACAACGCTACATTTTGTCATTATTTAGAGCGTAAATTAAATGAAGTGATTGATTACATCACTTTGTTGTTGTTTGTGGAATTTATGCACATACACAAAAGTAGGAAAGTGTCGCCGAAGATATTGAATTTCATTTTGGGTTGATTTGACGAAAGCAAGTTATTGTTATATTTTAATGAAAAGTTGTCACTTGAAATTGGTACCACATGCCACATTGGGTCGTTTATTAATGAGTTTGCAAAGTTATTAACCCAATAAAGTATGTGCATACTTACATCTAACGGTGAATTCTCACGTAATTCGAGTACACTTCAAAACACTTTCAGTTTCAAGCGTTCGCATAATCTTACTTCACATTACTTGATAACAAAAGTTATCAGGTATAAAGTTTAAGAAATTTAAACCAAATTTAAACGGTAAATGCTTAAAAATATTTATAAATAGTGAAAGAAAGTATTGTTTAGGTTTTAGTGGAGTTTTGTTTCTTTCACGACGTGGTATCCAATTTAGAAATGGAGATGTGTGATAAACACTCGAACGTTGCCCGGATAGTTCTCCCAAAGTACTAATAATAAATATCCGCAAAAGAAATGAACTCAGCTGGAGAACTATAAAACATGTAAATTCCTCGAGAGATATCACAATAGGCCCTAGTTGGCCGCAGTGATAGTTGGGAACTTCATGCTCACAAAACAATTCTTCAAAGAAAAGACGATCTTCAGAGATTTTTTTCAAAACGAACCAGGTCACGACAATAGGGCAAGCTTAATTTTTACTTGGAGATAGTAATAACTTCTTCTTTTTTCTTGAATGGAACTTGTGGCACATTAACCAACATAGAGTAGCCAGTAGTTTTATAAAATAATGACAGACTCTTCAATCTGTCAGATAGGGAGAAGGGTCTCTCCTCAGGTCAATTCGACATATTTGTTAATATCGTTATACAAAATTTACGATCGCTGCTTTCTAAACTTGCATTCACTCTCGGTTCAGTGCCCGTATTGGTTCCATATTGTTTGGCGAGCTTTTGGTTTTGCAACTGTGCTTATACCGGGATAATTGTCAAGGTTACAACACTCGAAAGCACTTTTAGGACAATACCATATAACCTAAAACGCTTTAAGGAATGTATGAATTTTTCGAGAGGTAGTTTAAGAATCATTACCGGAATTTTAACAGGGCATTGTAGGTTAAACTAATACCTAAAAACTGGCAATTGCATCTAATGAAGCACATCGTAGGACAGTGTCTGATATTTATGTATATTCGTAAAAGGAGCCTAGGTCACTATCAAATACTAGAAGTTAAACTCCGTAGAAGTAGAATCAATACTAAATCACTACTTGTTACCTACAAGGCTGTGCGTGGTATCACCTCTCATTAAGGTGTCCAGTATACTGGTGTGTTCGCAGTTGGCTGATGTCAACTGCTTAGACTCTTTCAACCTGAGAATAGTCTTTGCTGCATTAGCGTTTACAAACATGTCTGGAGGGGGAAGGTATAGAATCATCTCCAGGGCCAATCGTAGAGCGCTTCTTACAGCTCCTGTGGTGCGAGAATGGCGAGTCTTTGCACCTTCTCTAGTTTGCATCGGTTGCTCTTTTTGACCATTGCCGGCCACCATACTAGAGAACCGTAGGTGATGATTGGCCTGATTATCGCTGCATACATCCAATATAATCATATATGGCTTTAAACGGTATCTGCTCCCGAAGGTTCTCTTGCCAACACATAGGGCATTAAGCTCTTTTCTCATTTTTTCTTCTGTGTTCCGCTTCAACGAGAGCTTTGAGTCCAGAGTAATGCCTAAGTATTTGGCCTTTTTGATAGGTTCAGAGTGTATTCTTCCATTTTAGAAAGTGTGATCTGCTGAATCTTCGTTTTCTTGCTGAACAAGACTAGTTCAGTCTTTGCAGAATTAACTCCTAGATCATTGCGCCTTGCACACTTTGAAAGATCGCCTAAGGCGGATTCCATTAGTTCACTGATCGTTGGTAAGTATTTACCTTGAATCATAATGACATTATCGTTCATATAGGGAATTATCCTAGTGCGTCTACTTTGAATAATTTTAAGGACTGCCAATAGCCATAGAAGAGGGGATGTCCCATCGTTGATCATCCTGCCTTCTAGCAATACCCAGTCGACTACAAACCTTTCCACCTCGTGTGCACGAAGTGCCTCGATTATGGCACTTGTGGTAACATTTTTTTAAAGCTCCCTCGAGAAAAGCCACCGTTGTGTATTCCTTTAAGGTCAGTGATTTTTCTATACTGCTGACTATGCAGCAGGGATGCCAACTCATTTTTCAAGAAATTCCCAGATTTTCGATCAAATTCCCCGCACCGGTATAATTTTATATTACAACAGCACGATACGCACTTTCCATATAAACATTTTATTAAAACGAAAAATACCTTTACGTTGGCTTAAAATTGATCTCGGTGACTGTTATTTTAAAGCGGCCCTACACTATCTCGGTCAAAAACTTAACCATTTTTTATAGGACTGGTAGGTTAATAGAAATGTTTTTTCTGACTTCGGAATTCTTTTGAACCCACTCTCAAAATCGATCCGGCTCAAGCTTGCACAAAGTTTAATCCTATTGGGTAATAGTTGCCACATCAAATTTGAACGAGATGGGGTGTTTCGAGTTACTAGACGCTGATTTTGATAGGTAAACAAACCTCAGCCCACTTTTGGGCATCAAAGTTCTCAAAAGAAAAGGCATGGACTTTCTTTTGGCTCAAATAAAAAATCATTTAAAATATACTTCATCTTCTTTATGATGGCTGGCCGTAGTTTACAGATTAGTCAGCAAGGATTAAGAGTTATAAATCAGGAGCAGCTGGACCAAGACATAGCTAAGCCTTTCTGAACGGCCGAAAGGGAAGGCAACTGTTTTTCCTGACTAACACTCGGCGTTATAATTGCCTATATCTACAAAAGGACTCTGAGTTTCACTCTGAAATTTTTACAAAATATTTTTGAAATGAAAGACTTTCAAATTACACACTTTCTTAAAAATTGATTTCTTCAAACCAAGAAAAGTACAGGGTCCACTTAAGAAAAGATGAAGATTTTAAGACCTAAAATATGAAATATTGCAAAAGTTAAACGATTTCCATTACATAAAATTTGACAAAAAATACTGTACTGACTTTAATAACTAGCTCATTCCCCGACTCCCCGTACTATGTAAAATTACCCGCAAATCGGGGAATTCCCCGCAAGTTGGCATCGCTGATATGCAGTGAACAGCACTGTCTACCGATCTTCCTTGGAGATATTGTGCCCTATACAGTTCAGAAGTTAGTCCTCGATTATCAATTGATCTTAGTTGTGCATCATTTCTACTTAAAGGATTTCTCAGATATTAAATTCTTAAGTAAGTTCAAGAATGAAAACATTTTTATGTACTTTAAACTGATTTATGAATTAGTTATTTACTCTGACTCACCTGAACGGCAATGTCTAAGTTTTGATGAACAAAAGTCAGTTAGAAACTCAGTGAGCTTTTTTTTTTTTTTTTTGCCAAGAACAAGAACCTATGTACATTTTTCAAGCCATGCCAAATTTTAAAATTTATATTCCTCATATACCCTTCCATTTATTTAAGTAAATTTATATTTAAGTAATAAAATGTTGTTTTTTTTTTGCAGGTGTACGACGTGCAAAGTTTTTAACTAAACCATTACCACAGGAGATCAATAATCTGCTAGCTGAGAATGATATATCCTGTAGGAGTGATTTATTGCACAATGCAACTGGCAGCAACCAAGCATCATCTTCTACAACAACTTCCAACATAGCAGCAATAGCAACTCCCAACATAGCAGCAGCAGCAGCAACAACATGTAATGCAATATTGTCAAATGAAATGACAACAACAACAGCAATACCAATAACATCTAGTACAACAACTACAAACAACACTTTGGGACTTGGAGGAATTGTTGGCAATGGTGGTGGTAATGTTGGAACAACATCTGCCTTAGGTTCAACAACTACTGTTGATATTATGGAAGATGAAGAAGAGAATGAGCAGCAACGTTTAGGGTAAGTTAAAAAAAAAACAAAAAAACAAACAAAACGAAAAAAAAAGAAAGAATTTTTGTCTTTCTCTGCTGCTAGTGCTTGCCTTTTCTCTCAAATGTTCAATAGTCATTTTTATACAACGAGTAAATATATTGAAATCAATTGTCCAAAGTGTCTCTGCTTGCCAAATACTAATCGTGTCTTCGTACTTCTGCATGGAATTTGAGTTTTGCATGCCACAGCAACAATGAAAATTGTGTATGTAAGTAAGCTAAAAGCTCCCATTAGAATCTGTCGGTCTGTGTGTCGAAAATCAATTCCCTCGGCAGCATGCAAATTGAAACGTTTTCACAGCAACTTTGAAGCAATTTTTTTCTTTTTCACTAGCTTTCCCGTAAACGCAAAGGCAAAGAGGAAAAAATGAAAATGTCATGCCAAGCATGTGGTTATTTTGTTTGTTGGCTTCTTCTTCGTAGTTTTCTTTGTACTTATGTGTATGCTTCTTTGTTGGGGTTTTTCATGCCACAAGTGGATTTGTCACAGGCGACAACTTGATTTATAAAGTGGGCAGTTTTGTTTATTTTTTTTTTTTCTTATAAATGTGTCTTCATTTTTCTTGGTTTGTTGAAAGAAAATGTCCACAAATCGAACATATTATATTCAGACATGTATTGTATACCAGGAAAGCGATTCTTCTCACAGTGACACAGAAAACTATATACTTGTAATCGCCATGTGTGATAGCGCTTAGTTAGGAAAGCGATTTCTTTTGTTTTTTTTTTTTTTTTTTGGGCAACAGTTACCCAATTTTTGACGAATATATTCTAAGCGTTGTATTTTGTTCTGGAATATCAAAAAACCTAAAAATTACTTCTAACGTGTAATCTCGCAATGTGGTGGAGCCCACAAAAGAAAATAAATGTATAGATACTTCGAATACACTCTATTTCCGATGATATCTCTTCAGTTTTGAGCGCGTTTCTCCTTGATCTCGAAGGAGAGCTTCCATTTTGTAATGCATAAATTGCAGGCGGCACCTTCAATGCTTCTAACGCGCTCGTTCTCAATCACCACTTTCTAAATTTGAACGTGTTGTTTGTAGATGTCTCATTCTATCTCACATCAGTTATACCTTAAACCAAATTGTGTCGGACGACGGAAAATTATCCGACGGATATTCGCTGTCTAAATTATAACTTACTGAATCGCATGTGAAATGGCACAAAATTACAGCGGGGCAGGTTTTTTTTACCTTTAAATGTGCGTGTTTTCACATTTTCCGCCCCCCCCCCCTCCCCCCCTTACCTGTGAAATTTGGTTCTGGTCTGTGGAGTGTCTGGCAGCCTTGGCAGAGATGATCTTTACCGAAGTGTTATTTGCATTTTTATATCATATTTTTCTGTTTAGTTTCATCATAGTTTAGTAATACAGACGTACTTATGTAAGTGCAAATCCCAACTGGCAACACTGGGCAGCCTTTCTAATTTCAAGTTCATAGTTCGAGTTCTACTTCACATTCGGAAGAAAGTCTGCTAGAAGTCGAGCGGTAGCTCTTCACTTCTCAGTACATTCGTTTTGGCCTGAATTTAATTGGTTTTTGTTCTGAGCTTTGGTCACCAGTCTGAGTTTTTGTCTAAATAATGACAGTACATAGCCAAAAACAGGTTTTGGTCCGAATTTTGGTATGAGTTTCGGTATATTTTCGGTCTCCTTTTAGTCTGAATTTCGATCAGATTTTTAGTCTGAATATGGTCTACTTTTTGGTTTCTTTTTAGTGTGAGTTTTGGTCCAAGTTTTGACATAAAATTTAATGTGTTTTTGGTCAGATTTTTGCCTGAATTTAAAGCGCGGTTTACGCAAAATTGGCACGCAGGAAAGTTGCTGTATCTTTTTAACCAGAACACTCAGAATAACAAATAATACATTAAATGATAAGTGTTTTAATACTATAATATTAAAAGATTTAAATTTCTTTGTTGTGCAAAAAGCTCCGGGTATTCCTTTTAATGGACCCCATCAACCTTTGAACATCCGCTCTGGATACTTTTGCGACTATTTGGTTCCATTTTAGTAACATTGAATTCACATTTTTGACAATACCTGAATTTTTCTTCAACTTATATTTTGTAATAGCCCAGTATTTTTCGATCGGTCGAGGCTGGGGGCAATTGGGTGGATCCATATATTTGGGCACTACATCTACTTTATTTGTCTGATACCAATCCATCGTTTTCTTAGAGTAGTGGCAACTGGCTAAATCAGGCCAAAACTTCACTGGCGAATGGTGGTGACGAACAAATGACAATAGTCGTTTCGAAAGGCACTCTTTGATGTAAATATCAGACGACATAGAAGAGGATGTCACAAATGCCCTGGATTTGAGACCACAGCTGCAAATAGCCTGCCACACCATTGCTTTCTTTGCAAATTTATCCATTTTTATGTACTTGAATTTTGAGGGTACATTAACACGATTCGTTGCCATATAAAATGTTTCACCTGGAAGCTGTTTAAGATCAAATTTTACGTATGATTCGTCATCCACAATAATGCATCCATTGAACATTATTATAAAGAAGACGAGCACGTTTTTTGGCCAGCAAATTCTGTTTGTCTGTTCTATTTGGATATTTTTTACGCTTTTATGCGTATTCGTCTAGCAGTACTTTTGCTGGTATTGAATTTTTTGGCACGATCGCTTTTCGATAGTCCCTGATTGCTTTTGATGGACCTCAAGATCTTTGCCTTTAATTTTAGGTTGGTGATTCCCGTTTTTTTCACAACTCTTTGAGCTCTTTTAACACTAAGAGTTTCTTAAATCGTTTTATAACTCTACATACCGTTCTTTTGGAGATATTTAACACTTTCGCAATCTTTGAACCAGACCACGACGGATTTTCAATAAATTTGTTCACAATCAATTTTCTATTTGCAGCTTCCATTGTGCACACAATCACCAACTTGCGATCAATAAATATGAAAAATTTATTAACTAACGGTAACGGTATTGTAAATAAATACCATTAAAAAAAATTGTTGTTCTTATGACTAGGGGCGACGTGGTGACCACAACAAAGCGTGCCAATTTGGCGTGAACCGCGCTTTAGGTTCATTTTGGTTTACATTTCAGCCCGAAGTTTGATCTGAATTTTTGTCTATACCTGTCTTAATCTGGTCTAAATTGTGGTCTGAAGTTCAGTTTGACTCTATTAGTCTTTTTTAATTTGATTTTTGGTCTGAATTTGGCCTTCTTTTGATATGAGTTTTGATAAGGCTTTGATCTAAATTTTTGCTCAGATTTCGTTCTAAATTATGGTTAGAGTCTTAATCAGATTTTCTGATTTGGCTTTGATTTCGGTCTAATTTTTTATCTGATTTCAAGTCGGAATACTGGTTTAGTTATTGCTCTGTTAATTATAATATGTAATTTAACAAAATCAGCCCTCTGCAACTCTTAGATCCGCTACTGATTACAGCAGACGCAATTCAAAAGATATTTTTAGACTTGAAGTTGTTGTCTAATGCGAGATCTTACGAACTCTAAGCAAAAACCAAAGATACAATGTTGATGTTATTTAAGAGTTTTTTTTTTGCAGATATTCTGTGATTAAGCTTATCAAAATTAGTCACGTATACACTTTTGAAGTTAATTAAAAAACAATAAAATGGAATGCATACAAGCAAAAACAACTTCAACTCCTAAATTGAAGAAGAATCTATCTTCCGGTTAATCTGAAAATCTAGCTACCTCCCAAAGAAACAAAAGAGTAAACCACAGCCCTTCAAAAGAAAAATGTAGACGATGAAAAAACAAAATATATGTAACATAGTAAAGAAGAAATAAAATTAATTGACCTGATTCAAGCTCAAGTTACAATTAATTACAACCACTTACAACAACGGGCAGAGCTCAGCAGTAACAGTAGTAGCTAGGAAAAAAAACAATAACAACGCTACATAGTAGCAACACCAAGTAGTATTTAGTTTGAAGAAAACGAAAGGTGTTACACACCAGCAGCTGCAGCAACAGCAGCAAAAAACTGTAAAGAAATTTTACTTACGTTTAAAGTATATTAAGGTGAACAACATGGTGAAAATATATTGTCGCAAATAAATTACATAGAATGTGATTAAATGAAATTGTGGCAAACAGAAAGAAAAGAAAGTAGAATAAATAAGTGTGAGTTTCTTAGCTACTGCCATTTAATTTACAGCTTAAAGTTGTTAAAGTTAAGTAAAGTTTTTTTGTTTTTTTTTTTTTTTTGTATTCTAAAACAGCTTTGTGGTTGTTAATCTGCTATGATTTAAGCTTATAATCCTAATTTAACGACTGAACTCACACAAATAATAGAAAAGTTAATTTATTGACAATGAAAGAAGCAAATGGTCATTATATTTGGTGTGGGTTGAATATGAGATATTTAAAATAAAATTATTATTTGAGTTAGGTTTGTAATTTTGTTAAAAAATTTAAGATTAAATTGTAAGACACTTGTTGTTCTGCTCTTCGTACAATTAAAATGAAACATTAAGACCTTGAGCTACTGGAAATACTTTTAATTTTAAATGTTTATTTCACATTTCTTTTTAGTAGAAACATTAAAAGTAGCCAGGTTGCTTAGGTTTTGAGTCTAGAATATATTTTACGGGAGCGAATACGATCACACGCTGAAATTTGTATTCGCCTGACTGGAATAAGTTATGGGAGACTACAGTGGTATTAAAGAAACTGTTGTATCCAGAAGGCTTATGTATTCTATAAGAATATGTGTCAAATTTGGCTTCAATGAGAAATTTTCCTCATTCGCTTGAGTTCCGCACGTGTTGATTAGAAACATCAATTGTAGTGGTGTTATCCAGTTATTGAGATATTCAACGAAGTCAAAGCAGCCCCCTTCTTCACTGTCCAACAAGTTGTAAGCTAATCTAGAAACCATTTTACTGAAGCCAATCCTTTTATACTTTCAAATTTTGAATTCGCTTGATTAGGTTCAGTACAGTAGGAGTACAGAAGTGTTACAGAGAAAACCCTGCATCCAAGAGTCCTCTAAGCTTAAATGTTTTCTATGACACTATAACTGCGGGCTTTACTCAGAAAGTTGATACTTTGTAGAGCTCACCTGCAACAACTCTGAATTGGAGTGCGTATGGTTTTAAACTTTTGTCAAGAAACACAATCGATGCCATATAAGTATGTATATAACGAATAAAACTGTTCTAAAAATGCTGAAACAGCCAGAAAGTTTGTGTAACTTCTTACTTCTAAGAGCTTACAAAAGATTTTTTATAATTATATTCAAATAAGAAATTTTTCTGCTTCTCATAACCCGTGGTAGACCGCAATCTTAGATGCCACGAAACATTTTTTCTCGGCAATAGCACCGGAAGTTTGTTGAGACTTTGCTGATAAAAAAGGTGATAAACTCTGCGCTATGAAGCTCATCAGTAAGTAGGATGGTAGCAAGAAGTACCCCTCAGAGAAGTGTGATCTCGGTGGAACCTAGTGGTAAATGATCTCTTAATAGATCTAGAAGAATGCGGTTGCATTGTAGTTGCGTATGTAAAAGGTGTAGCTTTGGCAGCTTCAGGTAAATTTCTAAGCACACTTTTTCTGGAGTTTTAAATAACGCTTTCTAAAATATAGACATATAATCCTCGCCTTTAATACTCCGACTCTTAACCTCTTAGGTGTCCAAGGTCACATATTTTTTTACAAGTTTTTGAGTATTTTTTTGATTTTTGAATTTATTTTTGTTGGTTGATTGATTAGTATGGGTGACATGTACTTCAACCTTAAAGATTTACTGTGCTCCCAATAGTAACGTAATTATAATCTGTCAGACAAGCCAATCTTGCTGATGAATCTCAGCAACAGATGTGGCTTCAAGGCTATGATGTCCTTACCTTTCTGGTAATATTGCCCCAGGCATTTTTTCCTCTTGCGAGTAAGTGTATTGGAATATGTTCTGATGTTCCTTGTCGTTTTGGCAGAACCTACAAGTGTTATCTAAGTTTAATCCTAAGTTCTTCAGTTTAATCCTAAGTTCCCAGTTTACAATTCCTGAAAGAATGCCCATGATTAGTCTAAGTTGGTTTTTCCTTAGCTTTAGACAAAAGGCCGCGCTTTTGGGGTCGAAGTTCCCAATGAGTAGCTTTGATTGCCTAAGCTTTGGGAGGAGTGCCCAGTAGAATGACCTGCTGTTCCATCATCCTCGTCTTTTAGTGTGCTTTTTGTGATTTTTTGGATTCCTAGACCTACCATGGGTTTAGGACCAATGCATGACTTGATCGCTGCTTTCCTTGCTAGGTTGTCGGCTATTTCATTACCATATATACCTGTATACCCAAGTTAACAGAATCAAGGTGATTATTTGTCTTGCCTAGGTTGTTCAGGAGCTCTTGACATTCCCATACTAATTTTGAGGAAATGTGAAAGGAGCGGCTTGACTATTTGAGTATATTACTATGCCTTGCTTCTTACACTCACATTCGAAGTTGAACGGTGAATAGAGCCGTATGGCAAGAATTTCCGCTTGGAAGATGCTTACAGTGTTTCCCATAGGCTCCGAGTGTTTGGTCTTGGGACCATACACCCCTGAGCCAGTTCCTTTGTCTGTTCTCAAGCCGTCAGAGTACCACCTTTGTGTGTGTTCTTGATAACAGGTGTGAAATGTTTTGATGTCCCATTCCCTCCTATTATTTAGTATAACTTTGAAGGATTTCTTGAAGTTATATTTCTTGATCATGTCATCTCTTGGCAAGGTAGCTAGGGGTAAGTCAGCAGAGATTTTTTCAAGCTCTCTACTGCTAATGACCCTCCCCCTCCCAGCTCCTTCTCTTACTATACCCATTATTGTTCTTTTGGCGGCCGTCTCTATTACTAAACGTAGAGACGTGAGGTCTAGTAAGGCCTCCATGGCTGCTGTAGGACAGGTTTTCATTGCTCCTGTGATACAGACACAGGCTAGTCTTTGGTCTTTTGTGAGGGTGTTCCTCATTGTGACTAATTTTACTCTTTTCGACCAGGCAACTGCATCGTGGGTTAGTTTAGGCCTTACCATCATGGTATACATCCACTTTAGAATGTACGGAGTACAACTCCAGGTTTTTCCTGCTAAGCTTCTGCACACCATGAGTGACTTAGTCGCTTTACTGGTTATATTGTCTGCATGTTTTTAGCAGAGAAGTTTTGAGTCTAGTGTTATTCCTAGATATTTGACTTCCTGTGTAACATCGATTACCGCTTCAGTCAGCTTTATAAGCTTCATGAGCGGAAGTTTCCTTTTCCTAGTGAATCGCAATAGGGTGGAATTGGACTTTATGTTTGAACCCACTACCTCTGCGTGAGGTTCAGCCACCTTTGAATTATGTCGCAGAGTACATCCTCTATTTCTTTATTTTAGTTACTTTTCTTAAATGGAATTAAGACCAACTCAGCTATCAGGCCAAATTCAGTCAGTTCCTGGTCTGAACCATTTATAGGTCATTCAAAAATTCTTTCGGAATTCACCGTTTTATGTAAGATCAGACCTTTCTTCGAAAATCACTTTCATTCCTTCGAGAGAGGATATGATTGAGAGTATATTCCAGCAGAAGGATGCGGTGTGTTTTTACACCGACAGATCCAAACAAGATGGAAGGGGAGGGTTGTTCTCTGACCAATTCGAATTAAGCTTATCCTTCCGCCTGCCTTACCGCTGCAACGTTTTTCAAGCTGAGGTCATGGCCATACAGGTAGCGACAGACTCTCTGAAAAGTAATAAAGTATCAGTCCATATTTTCGTTTTCAGCGCCAGTATACCAATAACCGCCAAGGTGACTTTTAATAGTTGGCGTCTACTCAACGAAGTAGCCGATGAACTCAACGTACACCTTGTGTGAGTTCCAAGTCACAGTGATATACTTGGAAACAATAAAGCTAGATTAGGTAAAAAATTTAATTTTTACAATTTAAAAACTACTCGGTTATCATACTGGCAACTTGCAAGCTTAATGTTCAGACGAAGGTGAATTGGTTAGAAGTTCAATGGCTAAATGAAAGGCCCAAACATCTTGATCTTTAGTCATGAATCAAAAAAGCACTTTAAAGGGACTAAAACATTAAAAGCTCTCCTTAGAAAGTCTCCGGATCTACTAGTGCCCTAACCTATAATTAATTTTTAATTAATGAATGCACAAGAAGGTACCTTCTATTGTAATTATTTCAACATATAAATGTAGTAACATCCATTCAAATGTTAAATGATTGTAATCACTTACTAACACCAACAATTTCTAAAGTGCAACAACAACAGCAATAATGAAAAAATAAGCAAATAAATTGTAAATAAATGAGAGCTCCAAAAAGAACAAAACAAATTTAAAAAAATTCAATTCGTAAAGTGCCAACATAAAATTTTGTAACAAAATTGTGCACTCACATGCATACATACATACATAGATTTCCAAACATCTTGTCTTTCTTACGCTGCTGTCTAACTGTCTGTCTAGTGTCACTTAACTAACACTCTAAGTTGCGGCAATATGTAGTTATTACCATGAAAACTTCATTGTGTATTTCCGCCCATTATCAACACTATGTAGCAACCATATTTATATATATATATGTGTGTGTGTGTGAGTGTGTGCTCAACACGATTGCAGTAGCGGTTGCACTGAGCTGCTATTGCTTACTTCACTCCTTGACCGTTATCAGTTTCCGGATCGTATTCTATATGTATGTGTGTGTTCATGTGTATGTGCTGGTGTTGGTGGTATTAAAAGTGTATGCAATGTGTCAGCTTTGGGAAAAAACATATGTACCTACATATTGTAAGCATCTTGTAGTACAAATCGCATTAAAAATGAAGTTAAGTTGCATACATACATACCATGTTTTTTCTTACATTGTCCGCCCACAATAACCTCAAAGTTCTTACATGCGCATAAACATACATACATTCATATGTATGTAGTGCATAAATACGTTCGATTTGTTCAAAAGGCCACCGACATTACAATTACAATTTTATATCGATATTTCTTTTTTTCTTTTCTTTTCTTTTCTTTTCTTTTCTTTTCTTTTCTTTTCTTTTCCTCTGTTCTGATGTTGATAACTCTGTCAATGTCTCTAAACTGACAAATAAGTACCTAAACTTCCAGCAGCAAAAATTATTGCGGTTTCAAACTTGAGAGCATTCAAAGTGTATCATTTAGAAGCAGTTTGGATGCACTTCAAATTCGTTACTAACAAATGTTATACAGAAAAGCAAGAAAAAGCGACACAAAAAGCAGCAAAAATTGTTGTTTCAAACTTGAGAGCATTCAAAGTGTATCATTTAGAAGCAGTTTGGATGCACTTCAAATTCGTTACTAACAAATGTTATACAGAAAAGCAAGAAAAAGCGACACAAAAAACGAGCGAAAAAGTGAATGATGTAAAAAAATAAAAAGAAAATTTTGACATTTCAGAATACAAAAAAAGCATTCTTTTTCTCTCAATTTTTCTTCACCTTCTCGGTAAATGTCTCTCGGTAAAATGTCGGATTGGTTGAACTGGTACCGTTCTAACGGTACACTCTGTCATCACTCGTCAATACGATTTTATCTAGAGGTGGGAGCACCACTATTTCCTGTTTTTTTTTAGGATCGGGTGAATTTTCTTCTCCTGCGCTTTAGGTTTTGTCAATTATACTATTTTTTGTCCCAAACTCCGCCTTCGGAGTAATTTTTCCGCTCTCTAACACCCGAAATTCTCTGGTTTTTATTCTTTCGTCGAGACGGAGTAACCTGTCTAACTTTTGCATCCTTAGAAGCACTTGTCTCTTGAATTTAGTTACTGTATAACTGTATTGCTGATTGCTACCAAGTTTAGTATCCAACTCATAAGTAGTAACTAGCAGGCGCAGAAAGTTAAGAGAGCAATTGTCTATTTTACAAGGACTTTCATTCAAATTAGTGTTTGCAGTCTGTTGAACTATGGTGACTAAGATATAAAATATATCTGATGAAGATCAAGCACCTACGTCAAGCACTATTTACTACACCAAGGCCTAAATTACTCTCTGAGTCGGTAGATTATCAAAATATACAGCTGAAATATCCGAATATTAAACCCTAAACTCTAGATTAGGGATCGTAATATGCAGTTCTTAATACTACCCTACACCCCACCTAGATCATGCCTGACAAGAATGACTTCTTGAAATTAGAAACCTCTGTCAGCATAATAATGAAATCAGTGGTGGATTAAAATTTAAATTCAGTTAGAAAAAACCATCTCAAAAATCGAGACTCAAATCAAAAACTAGTTTAAACATCTAATAAAAATTCACACAAAAATTTAAATCATTTCTCAGACAGAAATTGAGACCGCTTGCACTCAGTCTAAAATTCAAACTAAATTAAGACAAAAAATCGAACCAAATTCGGACCACAAGGAGACCAGAATTCAGACCAAAAGAAGAAAAAAATAGACAAAAAAAAAAAAACAAAATTCAAAGAGAAATTCAAACACGAATTCTGACGAACTAAGAATAAAATTCTGTCCAAAAACAGAAAAAAAGTAGACAAAATGGAATTCAGACCAAACTCAAACCGAAACTCTGACCTAATTCAGAGCAAGGTTTAGACAATAAGGAGGCCAGAACTCAATTATTTCAAAAGGGGAGACCAAAAATTACAAAACCAAAATCAAACCTAAATGCAGACCGAAAGTCATACAAAAACCTGACCGAAATTCAGACCCAAAGGAGATCAGAACTCATGCTAAATTCTGACAAAAAATTAGACTAAAATTAAGACATAAAATGAGACTCAAGTTGAAGTCAAAAACCAGATCAAAAATCATAGATAATTTCAAACCAAGCACATCAAAACTCAAATAAAAACTCTGACCAAGTTTAGAGCCAAAATTTGGCGAAAATTCAAACCTAGAACCGAACGAGAAAAATCAAATTTATAAACAAAGCAAAAACAGCCCAAGCTTAATTATCAAGATCTCGAAAATTAGGTTATCTCTAAGCTGACGCGAAAAATTCAGAGCTAATATTGTCGAAGTATATATGATTAACAGCTGCGGTACAGAACAATCCTTTTTGTTGTGAGAGCCTAAGGGAGCTATAGCGAAATGAGAGTTATAGCCTGCATATGAATCCGCCTATCCAAGCCTTCATACCATGTCAAAGATAAGAAATTTCCTAGTAAAAATTTGAAGCAGATAATTTTTAATATTTTTTCCCGAGCATGCTTATAAAAAAAAGACGATCTTTAAAAACTCTTCTGATGCAGCACTTTCGCCTGTTGGGCATATATATGCGCATAAACAGACATATCAGTGCCATTTCACACACTCATGCATGGCAGACAGGAAAGTTGATGTTCATTGTGGTTATTTCATTTTATTATTCAGCGTTGTCCAAAGCGCTGAATGGCAACTGTTAACACATAAATGGGGGAGTGCTGTCTAGGTTGGAACACTGTCTGTGTGTGCGAAATTGTTTGGCGCGATGAGAGAGTTCAGAGCGCAAACAGATCACACACGTGTCACAAAACTTAATGTTCAAAAATCGAATTTTTGCAACTTTCTTCCAAATTTGGTAGTTAACATTTCTATTTAATTGTTAAAATTAATAGGCTTTGAATGAACAATGATGACAGAAGAATGTCAAAAAGTTCATAGAACTAGCAGACCAGACGATAGTTTCGGAAACCGCTACTGTTCCTCATCATTGATCTTTATGATAGTTCCCTCATTTCAACAATCTATGTTAGTGAAAATACTGTAAATTATGATAGTTCCCTCATTTCAACAATCTATGTTAGTGAAAATACTGTAAAGTAAATGAGAATTACAAAGACAGTTATTTTCATTGATTAGTATTATTGACTTAAATCGTTCGTTGAAGTGTAGTTTGGAGCTTTATTTGGTGTTCAAATCATGCGTTTGTGGTCTGCGTAATAGGACGCAAAGTGACGTTGGAGGTTTTTTCAATAATTTTCCTTCATATTTCATTAATTTTTTCAAGGTGTTTCGACCTTGACCTAAACTGCTGATCCAATAATTTTCCAACGGAAGTTATGGGCAAAAAGTGCTCCAACCTAGACGACGTTCCCCTACATACATACTAGTGCATACATACATACAATTATAAATACCCAGTGGGATAGCATGTGTTTATTTTGTGAACAACTCACGAATGATGTTTATAAAACCAGTTTAGTGTCTTTCTTACTCTTAAATGTACATAGGGCTTTGCATAAGTAATTTTCTGCCCCTTTTCCTAAATTTTTTCCTTTAACGGAACAGAATTCGTCTTTCCCACAGAGTCGTTGTTCCTTATGTCATTTTCGATCGGACTTGGGCTCTGCTTATCGAATGTAATTTGCGCTTTCTGATTTCATTATCAAAACCGGTCACTTTGTTTTTCTTGAATCATCGCTGTAAAGGGTGTTAAAATTTAAATTCAAATAAAATAATGAGATTACATAATTTCAAATTGAAAATTTACTTTATTAGAAAGATAATTCTATGCCATTAGTGTATGAATATTATTTCGGGCATGTGGCAGCCGCGGCTGGCGCGTACATGGCGTAATCTGCAGGTCCAATTTTGGATCACTTTTTCAAGTTCGAACAATGTTGTCTCAAGGCGTCCAAAGTTTCAGAAAAAATAATCCAGAGTCGTTAAATCGCACGATTTCGGTTTCAAATTGACCTTAACTAACGCTTCCTTTATAATATATAAGATGTTAGGAAGTTTTTTAGAAAGTTGCGTCTTCTTAATTGTACTAATACAGTCACATAAAGTCTATTTTATTGTTTCCAGCTCTTCATTCAGAACCAACATTCTGTTTCCGTAGATAGGCCTGACAGATTATTTTCTAAAGTTGGCCTGGGAAACAATTTCAATACATTATTTATTAATTTTCTTGCTATTTGCCCATTACTACCGAATACCAGTTAATCTCATAGAAGAATTGGAAACCCTTAAACCAAGTGCGGGAACCAGTTTTGGATAATGCCACATTACTTATATCTACATAATTTCCCACTGGGTGCATGCGCATATGCTGGAAAGTGTTAGTTATTTTATTATAGGTAATAGTGTCGCCAATATGTGGTTTCTTTGCCACAATTTTTTCCCTCCCTTTTCTTCAATTCTTTTCGTTCTTTCTTTCTTTCTTTTACTGTGTATATTTTATTTTTATTCAATTTTTTTTATTCGCTTTTTTATTTTTTATCGTTTGGGCACCAAATTGATTTTATGCATAGGATTTTGCAGAGATTTTCCCGTTATGCTTCTGTCCTTTGGTCAAAGTGTTTGACTTTTTCTGCTATATTTCTTTCTCATATGCTTTCATTTTGTATTTTCATATTTTTATGTGAAGTATGGCAATTTGCTTTTTATTAAAAAGCAATTTCTGAAGCTTCTGGATTGCAATATTTATTTCCTTAGTTTTTTATTTACGAATTGATTGAGTATGAACTAATTTTGTATTATATATTTTATTAGAAAATTTAAACTGATTTATAATTTTTATAAGAGATTATTGAAAAATTTAAGGTATAATGTTAATAACATAATGAAATTTTTATTGCTTTTAATGCAGCTTCAACAAACATCTCTTAAGAGAATTTGATACAAGTTTTATCAATTCTTTAAATATACAAGGATTGGAGTGATATTTGTACAATCTAGCGGAGTATTTAAAATTGTTTGTTAACCGTTCAAAACTTCCTTTTATTGCGTCATAAATGGCTCTTTTTTGTATGACTCTCGTAACTCATACTAGATACTACGATCTATAAGATCTATTGTACCAAAGCCCCAAGAAAGAAAGGAAGAAAAAAAATAAATATTAAACAATACCGTAGCCAGGAACCGTATTCGGGGTCTCCTGAGACAAGAGTCTGGCAAACTGTCACTAAACCACATAGGTGTGGCATGTATACCTGTATGCAGTAGATATGTTTCAAGTAGATTTCAACAAAGAATTTTTTCAAAAGAAACTGTTGTCAACGAAACCTAAGCTCAGAATAAAGCAATTTCAAAAAAAGAACTAAAATAAATCTGAAATTTTAAAACTAGTTCCATTATTATAGAGCTCAATAGTGGTTTTTCTTCTTCTTCTGGCGTTTGATTTTGAGTATTACAATATTTTATGTCTAGTTTCTGGTCTGAAGTTTGACCTGAATTGTGGTCCAATTTTTGGTCAACTTTTGTTCCGAAATTTGTCCAGTTTTGTTCGGTATTTCTGTTAAAATTTGGGTCCGGATTTTAGTCAAAATTTATCTAAATACATTTTTTTTGAATTCTGGTCTATTTTTAAGACTGAATTTTTATTTGCATTTTGGTCTGAATTATTGGTCAGGCTTTCGGTTTGAATTTTGGTTTGAATTTTAGTATGTTTCTTCTAAATTGAGGTCTGATTTTTGGTCTCAATTTTGGGCTGAATCTTCACCTGAGTTTTGCCTGAATTTCGGTCTGATTTTTGATTAGAATTATAGTCTAAAAATTGGTCTGAGTTTCGATCGCTTAACCTGATTTTTGCTTTAACTTCGGTCTGCTTTTCAGTCTGCGTTTTGGTCAGTATTTAGCATTGATTTTTGGTCTTAGTTTTGATTCGAGTTGGCCTACTTTTTGGTATGAATTTCAGTCAGAGTTTGATCTGAATTTCGGTTTAAATTTTAACCTGATTTTAATCCAGAATTTTGGTCTGAATTTTAATCTGAATTTGGGTCTGAGTTTCGGTTTCTTAGTTTCATATTTGGTTTGCTTTTTGGAGAGAATTTTATTTTGATTTATGAACTGGACGTTTGATGATTATATAAACTCAAGTTCTGGTCTGAATTTTGGTTTGAATGTTAGTCTGAATTGCTATCTGATTTTTTCTCTGAATTTTCAGTTTGAATTATGTGTTCTGAGGTTTGGTTTGAATTTTGGAATTTTGAATTATCTTCGAGTGTGGCCTGAATTCCGATCGCTTAGTCCGATTTTTGCTTTCATTTTGGTCTGACGTTCAGTCTAAGTTTTAGTTAGTATTTTGCTCCGATTTTTTATCCGAATCGGTCTAAATTTAAGTCTGAATTTTAACCTGATTTTGCTCCTGGATTTTGGTCTGGGTTTCGTTTTCTTCGGTTTTCTCTGAATTTTCTGTTTGAATTATGTCTTCTGAGGTTTGGTCTCAGTTTTAGTTTGAATTTTGAGATGAATCTTCTGCTGAGTTTGGTCTAAATTTCGGTCTGATTTTTTTTTTTTTTTTTTTTGTTCTTGCATTCTAGTCTAAAAATTGGTCTGAGTTTCGATTGCTTAGGCCGATTTTTTGCTTTAGTTTTGGACTAATTTTAAGTCTGCGTTTTGGTCAGTATTTTGTCCTGATTTTTGGTTTGAGTTTTGATCCGAATTGGTCTAATTTTTGATCAGAATTTGATCTGAATTTTGGCCTGGGTTTTAGTCGGAATTTGGGTCTGAATTTCGGTTTCTTAGTCTGAGTTTTGGTCTGATTTTTAGAGTGAATTTCATTTTGAATTATAAACTAGACGTTTCTGGTCGTTTAAAAACATATTTGTGATCAAACATGGAACAAAATCGATTCAATATAATAGCAATTTAATAATTCTTTAAAATATGTAAGAACATCCCAAAAAATATTCGAATAATAAAATCGAAAAACTCAAATTTTGGATCCGCAATTGACAATAATGCTCGATTTAGGCAATTTTCTTAGTTAATCGGGGAATTTAATTGCAATTTGAACCAAATAATTAAAATTGCTGGCGAAATTTAAAAAGAAACAATATAAAAGGGTAATAGACCCTCTCAATTACTGTATATCTGAATACTACTGATAATTAAAATCGTTAAACACACGCCCATCTGAACATGCATATTACAATCAATTTTATTTCTTTTCTTTTGTTTTATAGTAATTGCCCACATGGGACACCATCACGCGTGCCGCTTATATCCGCCAGTCCAAAGAATCCAAACAACAATGCCGGCAGCAGCACAAATGATTATACAAACTCAAACTCAAAAGATTTCGATAAATCTTCTACGCGTGGACTGATCAATGCCACAGCTGCATCTTTTCATCGGCATACATTGCATACATTTCAACGTGGCGGGAACAACGGAGGACAACGTAAAACCACAACATTTGTGCCACGACGTGGCTGTAATATGCTGCATGCAACAAATAGCGGAAGAGGGGGAAGAGAAGCCCGCAATACAACAACAGCAATGCACACAGCACATCATCATAGTATTGTCGGTATCGGAGGCTGTTATGGTGACACCACCGAAACCTCAGATGATGATGAATATATGCAACATGGCGGAACTGGCAGCGGTAGTGAACAATTTGTACTCACACAACTTGTAGCTGGTGGTGCAGATGTAGAAGATAATAATGCAAATGTGCGCGATATTGATATAGATGGTGATAATGATTCAAATGATGATGGGGATAGTGACGATGATGACGATACTGGACCCCAAGTACCCATCAGCATTGTACTTCTCATACTTATTTGTTATATTTGTCTCGGTACTGTGATCTTTGCATTCTGGGAGAATTGGTCAATCATCGATGGCGCCTATTTCTGCTTTGTCACACTAGCCACCATCGGTTATGGTGACTTTTTACCCGAGCGTACATTTCATGGACCACAAGTGCAATTGTTTGCATGCTGTGCGTATTTGTTATTGGGTCTTGTATTGGTCGCCATGTCATTTAGTATTCTCGAGACGCAATTAATGTGGAAATGCAAACGTATTGCAGTGCGACTGAAGTTGGCCAAGGATTGATGATGGGAGTGCTGGTGGATTAATTGTTGTTGTTTGTGCAGCAGCAGTAGTAGCGGCGGTGATAGGAGAGCTACTGGAGTTGCACAATTTTTGTAAATTATTTATTTAATAAATTTTACTTACTATTCGATTTAGTGTAAATAATTAGCAAACAAAGAAAAAAAAAACAAATAAATGGACAAAAAACTAAAACAAGATTATTTTGTAGTAATATTGGTGTATATATAAAATAACAAAAACAAATAAGAAAATCGTATGTTATTTAAGAAATACTACACTTTTCATGGAGTTCTAGAGTTTCTCTCTAAATGGACAAAACTGTGCAGTTTCTCAATGGCTGCCTTGATTTAAATAATTTTTTCTACAATGGTTAGAGAAATGTTGAAAGTATACAGATATGTAAAATAATAATGTTTATAACTTTTATAGTTGGCAAATGGAGCTCAAAGTTTTGAAGCAGAATTTTTCAAATTTTCACTACTATATCCTGTTCTCTGTTTATCTCTTTCAATATTTTTGTCTTCACTACTGCGAAATTTTCCGAAACCTGTTAAATAGTATGAAGACTGTTCGAGTTGTGTCCATTTGCAGTTTTAATTTTTTTGCCTTCAATAATTTGTATCCCCAAAAGCAAAATCTTGACAACAATTGAGTTATAATTATTCTGCATTAACATAAAATTTTGGTACAGTAAGAATTGGAAAAATTATGATTTAAAGTAATAGTAAAGTTTTTGAATTTTTTTGTAGAATTAAGTCCGGCGCTATGAGCAAGTGCAACATCATAGCTGTAAATACCTTGAGGAAAGAGAAACTTCATTTCATTTCCCCAGCGGATATTCTATAATTTGCTTAAACGAATTAACAGTCTTCCTAAACCTATCGAAATGAATAAGATTCGAATAGAAATAATTTTCTCTTCTTTTCTCATAGAAAAAACATTGAAATCTTGGAAAAGGAAGCTACCCTGGGAGAATAAAACCTCTAGGAAGCAGAGTCAGCATTTATTTTCACTGAATAAGGAGTGAGATCCAAAAAATCTTAACACACGTTTTACCTAATAATTTTTTTCGGGTGTAAAATTTAAAAATTTCTTTGATTTAGTTATCTTTGAAAAATATGTCAGTTGTTAATTTATTGTGAGTTTGATCAAAATGAGTGAAGAAAAAGAAGTACGTCTTAAAATTATTAAAAATTTTCAAAAAAATCCAAATTGGTTCTACAAAAAATTGGCCAAAGAATTGAAGGTCTGCCGTCAAACTGTTTCCAATAACAGTTTCAGGAGAAATCGACCATCGATAGGAAACCTGGTTCGGGAAGAAAACAAGGACCACATGATGTTGGGGAAATAGAAAGGTTATTGTAAAGATCTCCAAACACATCTGGTAGAAAAGCTGCTCGGTTAGCCCAGTGCTCTGACTATTTGATGCGAAAAGTTAAAGCCAATGCAGGTTTGAAAGCATACAAAGTCCAAAAAGTTCCAGACAGGAATGCTGCAAAAAGATTAGACGCCAAAAGTAGGGCTCGGAAATTAAGATCGAATTTCATACAAAAATATTGATGATGTATAATGGACGACGAGACTTACATATTTACTGGCAGATTTTACGCTGCTTCCGGGTCAAAATTTGTATGTTGCTGATGCTCGAGGAAATGTCGAAGAACAATTTAGAATCCAAAAGCAGACAAAATTTCCTAAAAAACTCCTGGTATGGCAAGCTATATGCAGTTGCGGCAAAAGAAGCAAATCATTTGTTACAGTGGGCTCTATAAATACCAAAATATACATCAAAGAATGTTTGAAAAAAAGACTTCTTCTTTTCATAAGAGAGCACAATGTGTTCACAGATTTTTGGCCCGATTTGGCATCATGTCACTTCAGCAAGAAAGTGGAATGGTACCAAAGTAATACCATAGTTTTTGTACCAAAAGAGGCTAATCCTCCAAATTGTCCGGAGCTAAGACCAGTGGAGAGATATTGGGTTCTTAAAGAGCACAAAAAATGTGTCCCAAAATATCGAAGATTTTAAAAAAAGATGGGCAAACTGTTCTAAAAAGGTGTCTGAAAAAACTATCAAATTTCCAATGGAAGGCTTACCAAAAAAAAAAGTCCACGAGTTCATAAATAGTGGTTAGAACTATAAAAGTTATATATTCGTGCGTAAATTTCGTGCAGGTCTAAAGTGGTGGCCAACAAATTGCAATTAGAGAAACTTATGGCGTTGATAGAGGCAAATACCCTCTGATTGCAGAGGGTATTTTCTCAAAAGTTCTGGTGACGAAGAAATGGGAAAAATTCTCGTTGGAACTAAATGGTTTAGAACCAGTCAAAACAAAATATACTTTTGCTTGTTCCAGTTCAGCCTACTTATAATTGAATTTTATCTATTTTTGGCAAATACAATTCTCCAGGATATCTAAAGCCTCTGATAACACCACATACACTGTGGGCTGTGCAAAGCCTAAGAGTATTCTCATTCCCAATGCTTAGTTGGGAGTGATCTCTGAGCACAAAATCGCAAAGTTGTTGCCAATTTTAATAAGTTTGGAATTGATCTTGCTCATCTGCATTGCTTCAGCAGTTCATCTGTAGTGGTCATCAAGCCCACAAACGCCTCCTTGGACAGTCGAAAGTTCCGAAGAAATCTGTAAACAAATTTTATAGATTCTAAAGCTTTTTTCGAAAGACTACACTTAATCGTTTTTTACTTCTAGCCAGTTCGATAAAGCTCTCATCCTCTTTCGATGAATCGTTGAACCATAATTTCGTTGTAGTCGTAACTATTTTGCTTTTATTTTTTCTACTTCATTTTTAAAAAAATCGTATTTATTTTTCAAATTGATGATCAGCTGATAGATATATACTATCGTGAACAAGCCGAAATGAGCGAAATTCACAATAGCGCTATTCTCTGTCGAAAGCTCGTCATAATACCAAACTTAAATTCGTTCGATCAGGGCATTCGACTACAGTCAAAGATCGAACGCAGTTCATAATAAGGGCTATTATTACACATTATATAAATATATTACTAAAAATATATTTGCGTAGCTGTATGTATATCTATCAGCTCAAGGGAGGAATAAAATGTCACAATAAATCTTCTCCATTTGGTTCTCTTTTGTGTAAGTCTCTTGACTTTTCTAAAACATTGCTTTATGTCGCGTACTTTAATCTTCTGCAGTCGCTCATAGTTTTTACTGATCTTTCTCTTCTTTTACTTCCTTGGTGATTTCAGTAAATGCATAAACTTGAAAATACCAAAAGAAATATTTGAAAACTTATTAGTTCTCTTTTTTGGTCACGTCTATTTTTCGGTTTTCCTTTTGAGATTTTTTCATGTCCAGATTTATCATACAACGTGAGAGCGTCACTTGAACTAACCAATGTAAATTAATTTTGTGCTTTCTTTTTAGGAAATTCTTATTCCACACTGAAATAACACAATCAAAATGCAGGGTGATACTCAAATAAAAAATAATTGTTTTAAATTTATAAGTCAATTTGACGTATATCTTTCATTAAAACTCATCACACTGAATTGATAAGCACTTTCATTAGAATGAAGCTTACGTTCAGCCATATGATGAGCATGTTTATAATATTTGATCAAAGAAGCCCTCAATCCAACTCATAGTTTAATATCCATTATTCATTTTACTGATGAAAAAATCATACGATTTTTTTTTTGGAGTATCACAAGTATTTAAAATACGCTATAAATCACATACAAGTATACCCTAAATTATTCTATCTAATACATTTATATTATACCTACACAGACACACACAAGTATTTTATAGATAAATATTATAGTATTTTTATATACAAAATTTCCACACAAAATATAAAAAAAAAAACAGAAAAAACAATCTTTATATCCTATTAGCTTGTATTTGTATCTATGTATGTAGCAAGTAAATTCTAGCATTTAAATTAAAAACGAAAAATTAAATAAAAAAAATAAATAAATAATTAAAATTAAATGTACAATAAAACGAAAATTTAGCAAATATGTATTTTAATTTCTGTTTTTCGTTTATAAGTAATCGCTGTAAATTTAACATTACAAAAATTCAAATAAAAAATAAAAATACAAAGAAAATCATAGATTTTACTAAAAACAAAAATATTTGTTTTACATTTACAACAAAAAAAAAAAATAATTGAATAAATAAAATGGAATGATATAATTTAATTTCAATAATTTTATTAATTTTTTTTCTTATAAAATATTCTATTTCAAAAAAATTTACATAGCCAAAAATTACACACACACACCTAAACAAACTTGAAAATCAACAGGAGAGCAACAGCAAAACAATATTGAAATTTGAGAATATTTGGGAACCCTCAGCGAGCTGACTGAAGCGCTGTTGCTTTACACCACTCTACTGTGAAGCTTACATCTATTACTAACATACATATAAAAAAATTTGCCTGCAGCAGCAAAAAAACAATATGAGAGATAATAAAGAATATAAAATATTCTTAGCTTTTATTTTATATGTAGACAAACACAAAATACATTTATAAAAAAAATATCTTCTTCTGCAATTTAATATTTTTTTGAAGCAATAACAACAATCAACATATACATACAAACAACAAAAAAATAGTCTTTGAAATATGTAAACTGCACCACCAACCAGAATCTTAGCTTTGTATTTTTAACGCTGGGTAGGTGGGGAAAGTAGCAAGCAAAAGAAAGATATGATTACATGTTTCAATTGAGGGTGTATGAAGACAAAAAGAACATTGCCGCTTTTATATACTTGTATTTAACTATATGAAATTTAATCACTACAAACATTTACATCAATTCCAACGAGACTAAAATAATTTATTTAAATAAAATATTTACATAACAAGCTTGAAAATAAATGAAACGAAATACTTACATACAAGTACATATGTATAAATTTTGAGAAATTTTAACAGGTCAGTAAGAGATATTTTGGTACCTATATATTATTATCATTGCATAGAAATATATATTATATACACTATGGTATTTATGTTTGTTTGCCATATTGATTGAAAGTTTTATGCTTTTGCTAAAAATTTTTGTGAAAATCACTTGAGGGTATTTAAAATATTTTTAAACAAATTGTTTTAAGCAATTTAAAGCTAACTTATACACAAACATAAAAATGCATTGCTATTCTGCCAAAGTATCCCTGTCTTGCAGGTAAGTACTAATTACTAAAATTTTCGAAAGGTGCAAAAAGTAAGTAAATTTTATAACAAATTGTTATGTGTGCAAAGCAAGTTCATTTGATCAATGCATGTGGTTGGTTTTTTTTTGGAAAATCAATTAGTATGGTAAATTCTTCAGCCTGAGGAGCCGTAGAATATATAGGTATGTATATATCGAAAAGTAAAATGATTAACTTAACCAAAATTGTAGATCCTATGTCTCAGCTCGGTTCATCATTCAGTGGCGGTTCTAGGATTTAGATTTGAGGAGAGCTGATTTTACTTAATTAAAGGATAAATATCAGATTCAATTTCAATCAATACCCAGACCTAGACCAAAAACTAGTGCAAAAAGTTTATCAATATTCACACCAAAAAATACAGACCAGAAATTAAAAGATAACTGAAACAAAACTGAGACCAAAATTCAAACTAAAATCGGATGGAAATTTAGGCGGAAATTTCGACCAAAGTTCGAACTAAAATTTGAACACTTTTTTCAGATCGAAGTTCAAACCAAGAAAAGGGCCAAGTTCAGATCGAAAATTTAGATCAAAATGAGACCAAATTCAGACTAAAATCTTGATTAAAAAAAATATATATACATATATAGACCAAAAATAAGACCCAAATTCCAACAAAAATTAGGCCAAATTCAGACCAAAACTCAGACTAAAAACCCAAAATTCAGAAATTCAAACCAAAATCAGTTCAAAATTCAGACCAAAATTCAAACTAAAATTCAGAAAAAAACTTAGACCAAAATTTAAACCAAAACTCAGACTTATAATTAGACAAAACTTTAGGCCAAAAGGACGCCAAATACCGAACGAAAGAAAACCAAAACTCAAACCCAAAACCAGTGGCAGTATCTGATAAATATTCACACCAAAAAATGTTAACTCAAATACCAATACAGAAAGACCAAAATTTAAAACAAAATTCAGACCGGTTTCGGACCAAAACTCGTATCAAAATCAAGTCAATTCAGATCAAAATTTCGACCGCAACTCAAACTAAGAGTTAGATTAAAACTGAGGCTAAAAGGACGCCAAACACAAATTAGAAGCAAAGCAAAATTTAGACCAGAAATCAGATCAAACGCTGAGTAGACGACGCACTATGGGGTATTTGACAGCAAAAGCTGACCAAAATTGTTTTTTATACAAAATCGAATTTTTAGCGTCTCGAGATGTTTCCTGTGTAAAATGAGTGAAATTGGTTCGAAACCACGCCCACTCATCAAACAAGTGAAATTTTTAAAGCGTGATATCAGGCAAAATACTGAAGTTAATTCAATCCAATTCGATACACTTCTTTATATTAGCATAGATAATATTTGATACCAAAATCAAGCAAATCCTTCAGTAACCACGCCCACCCGCCATATAAGTGAAATTTTCTAAACGTGATATCAGGCAAAATACTGAAGTAAATTAAATGAAACTGAACACACTTAAATATATTGGCATATAAAACATTTAATATAAAAAACAAATAAATTTTCTAAACGTGATATCAGGCAAAATACTGAAGTAAATTAAATGAAACTGAACACACTTAAATATATTGGCATATAAAACATTTAATATAAAAAACAAATAACCTCAGTAACCACGCCCACCTCCCATATAAGTGAAACTTTTAAAGCGTGATATCAGGAAAAATACTGAAGCAAATTCAATACAATTCGACACACTTCTTTGTATTAGCATTTAAACATTTAGTATGAAAATCAACCAATCCCCTCGATAACCACGCCCACCTACCATATAAGTTAAATATGTAAGTTATTTGGAAAGATATAGAACCACTAATAATATATATGTGTAATAGATATGAGAAAAAATTACAGTTTGAAATACATACTATAGGATATAACAATAAAGTTAAAAGCAAAAGATAAAAAACGAAGCAAAACGTGAAATTCTTAACATTAGCAATAACAACATAAAACGGTCAAATTTGGAAATCAAAACTGAAATTCACTTAGAAAAACTTGGTTATTTTTCGCAGGGGTAAAAAACGCACTTCAAAATTTTGCACTCTGATAGATGATAGTCTACTTCAAAGGTAGATGATAAGAATATAACGAGGACTCACGAAAAAAAACAACTTTAACACCACATATATGGAAGAAAATCCTCAATTTTTAAACAAATTTTGAAATAAATCTTAAAAAAAATTCGAAAATTCTAATTAAAAAAATGTATACCATTACTACTTGAAATACCTGCAGTTGAAGGTTCCAGCATCCAAAAATTATTCAAAAAGAATTGTTTTTCTAAAATTGCACTTCAAAGCACTGAAAAATTGCATATTGCGATTGCACGTAATCAACAACAAAAATACCGCAACTCTGACAGCACATAACTAAGATGCTAAGGCAGCTAGCATAATATTTTCGTCAGTGATGCAGAATTTTATCTTCTTTCATTCGATACCTAAAAGTTTTATATACATCAAAATCGATGTTTTGAATTTTGGCCAGAAAATCGAGTGCAATACCCCAGTATGCCCCAGTTGGGGACTAAGAGTCACACCAAAACTTAGATCAGAAGGATCTCAAATACAAACCGAAAGTAAATCACAATTTACACCAAAAACGGATTAAAACTCAAAACCAAGTTCAGATTAAAATTGAGAACTAAAATCAAAAGAAAATTCTGACAGAATTTTTCAGAATTCAGTGTGTGTTTCAGCTCCCAAAGTATTACCCTCTGGACCCGATACTGTCTTCATTGAATATGCGGCGACCATGTCAGTGTCGCCACACATGCTCATGCAACTCATGGTTCCATTTTGTATGCAACGCAAACACGTAGATTGAACCACAGATCATGTATTTTACACTTTAGGCTACAAAACGGCACTGCAATTCTATGTTGGTCTCGAAGACACGTGGAGGAAGTAGAGTAAAGAGACGGATCCGTCATATCCTTCTTAAACCCAAAAACACTCCGTTATATAAAAGAAAGCACCAGCACTGTGGGATTTTGAAATAGGAGCTCAACTGTAATATCGTTACGCACCAACAGAAAGCTAAATATGTTCGTGAGTCGCTACCTACGATACATACTAAGGATAAGATAAACTATATTGAACTAGGAGGAGTGGCAAAGAATGAGTCTAAAATTAATGGTAGACAAACTTCTAGATAGAAAATGGTGGTGGATTGGCCCTACATCCAAACCAAACAATAACATTGTAAAACAAGCATTCAAGTGGAGCCTCTAAGGCAGAGTTGGAATACCAGCAACAGCCTGGAGATCAACAACAAGAAGCACCGTAGCCGATTAAATCGTGGCTCTAGCTCGAATACCTAATAGTAGGTAGAAGAAAATGGAAGTAGTTTTCGTCATCCTATGCCCAAAATGTTTTAAGGACATCAAGAAAAAAAAGAAGAGACATAAAAGAGCAAAGTGATTGGCAAGCAATCACAGACAAATGGTACAACTAATATATTAAACAAACCAAAACTAAACTTCGAACATATTACAATAATAAATTTTCTTACAGAGCACAGTCAATCACCTTACAGGTAAATCTCTTAATCTCACTTTATTCATGGGGTATTCAGCTGAAAAACTAATGCGTTGGTACAAAAACTTGGATAATTGGAAAATAAAACTAGAAGGAAGGGAGGAAACACATATTTAAAAAAACGGAATTGCGTTAAAATTCTTGTATCAAGAAAACATTTACAAAGTGGAGCTAAGCTTGAAATATGTTCATCATCACAATTGTTGAAGATTTCACATGAGGCCGAAAAGTTGCAATCCGTTGTACCGAAGGTACTTTGCTCTCAACACATCAGTCCAAAAGTCATATTCATAAAGGAAGACTGTGTATGTTGTCGCGACATCAGCAACTTTGTTTTACTGTGCGCCAAATTCAAGCGAGCCTGTTGCTTTAACCGCCGAATCTGTTTATCTGTGCCTATTACAACAAATTTGAGTCAAGCCGTATCCCAAGATAGTTTACCATTTTCTAGGTTCTAATGGTGTCAAGCCATACTTGCATTTAAACTTCTGTTGGTTTCTATTAATTAATAAAACGGTATTTGCATATGTACTTCGAACAATACGATATAACCTTCGCTACACTCACTTTCATATAATTTTTTTTAAATATGTTAAAGAAAGAAATGTTAAAATTTTTTATATCCCTCAAGAAACCTACAATTAAACTATCTACTCATTAACGAAACAGAAATCTGAATTGAAAATTTTTTAAGCGTACTATTCTGAGAAGAGTTCCAATTTATATAATGCTAATTAAGAAATTTCGAAAGTAGTAAAATAAATTTATTTAAGTATACGTAATAAATACAGAATAAAAACAAAATGTTCAAAACCAAAAAAAAATTAGGTAGGTCATATCATTCAACTAATTATAAGTAGACAGAAAAACCCATAAATAAATATTTAAATTTATGTAATAGATTTTGTTTGCATGTTAGCTAAAAAATTAATCTACCTTCTAGTTGCGGATGTTTTGTTTTTAAACAAATTGTAATGTGAATGCCAAATGTAGTTAGTATAAAATAGGAATACCTCTTCCCCCGTTCCCCAAAAGTAAAAACAGGGAAAGTCAAATATTTACTTAGGAAATAAATCGACCCTCAAACAAAAAAAAGAAGGAAAGAAAAACGCATATAAAAAAGCCTAAAAAAACTGTGATGAAGCAAAGAAAAAAAAAACGAAAAACATCAGAAAAAAATTTTTGAGCCCTTAAGCTAAGAAATTAAATTAACATACGCATTCATAGCAAAAATTAGTTGATGTTTGTGAATTTTTTATTTATTTTTTTTTTGTGTTTAAATGAGATAAAGTCAACGTTCGGGTATAAATATGTATTTATGTAACGAATGTTTTGTGGTATGGAAAATCAGTATAAGAAAACATTTATGATTAATTTTTAAGTTAATCGAAATCGACTTTTTTATGCACTACCTTTAAAAAAAAACTCGTGATATATTTCCATAGCATACTTTTGGACTGTGGCTAGCAAATAAATTAACGCACCTTTCAGCAATAAGAAAGCTAATTGCTGTGAAAACCTTTTACGGATACTTTTTCCATTTTCTTTGCTTAAAATAATTTATTTTAAAAAACATTGAAATTTTGAACTTACAAATGTAGTTTTGCTGATTGTGGTGTCTTGATTATTATAAAAGTCCGTGTACTTGTTTTTCAGCCGCTCTTCTACCGAAAATTGCCAAGAAATAATTTTGGGTGGAACTCAGATTTTTTTGTAAACGCAGATTGGAAACATTTGGCTGCAGCTACATTCACAATGTATTCGTGGAAAAATTATAACTGTTTGTCAACTTTTATTACCAAATTTAAGCGCAATACCACATTTTTAAGTTTATTTAACTTTAATCTATTTTTCCACCAGCACTTTCTTATTTTGCTTATCTTATTTGCTATTCAGCAGTAGTGATGATTCGATACAAGTAAATACTCGATATTTTTCATTCGATTCAAGTACTTTTTTTACTCGATGCTATTCCATAAGTATTTTACTTGGTATCGGGAAAAAGGGTCAGTATCGGATACTCGATACTTTGGAAAATATTTATTTAAACAACTGAAATATTGCTATACTATATTTAAGATTGAGGATCGTTTTACAATATTTTAGAACAATCAATAATATATTAATTATTCAATATCCATATTCAAAATATTTCAGTCCATATTGCAATATTCCAGTGTATGAAAATATTGCACTACAGTATTGAAGTTCTAGAAAATATTGCCGGCCATGCATGTAGAACATAATGTTTATTGAAACCTTTTGATTAAAATAAAATATTTTTAACAAGCTTTAATCTGTTGATTAGTTTTCCTTCTATTATAAATTTTCTAGCTGTGTTTCCAGTGGAAATATCTTAAAACCATGATGTATAGGCGAAAGACTCCTTTTGAGTAGTGTAAACTCTAGGCTGTTGTATCACAATGGGCCGTTCTAGCCTGAATGTTCTACTCGACAGCCACTCAAAAAAAAGTGTAATTTGTCTCTTTAAACGAGTATTCGATACAAGTATATATTCGATACTTTTTCTGATATTTTCGGTAGCATCGATACTTTTATTCGATACAAGCAATATGTAAAGTATCGATACTATTTGGGTATCGAATCAACACTATTCAGCAGTCACGTTCCTCTTCTTCTTCACTTCAAACTGTATTCACCAGAGATGCCAACTCAATTTTTGTGTCTCCCCGATAGCCCTCGAGAAATTCTCCGATTTTCAAGCAAATTCCCCGCACCGATATAATTTTATATTATAATAGCGACATACGCTTAAAATTGATCAAGGTCAATATTATTTTAATGCGCTCCAGAACTGGTAGGTACTTTCTGACTCCGGAATTCTTTTGACACATGGGGGATTTCGTCTCCAGGTAACCCACTCTTGAAATCGATTGAGCTCTAATAAATCCGGTGTACCGAGTTACTCAACGTTCATTTTGATAGATAATCACTTAAAGGAAAATACCATACATGGGCTTTCTTTTGACCCAAATAAAAACAAAAAATGTTTTCTATTGTTCACCTTTTGAAAAAAAAGTCAAAACTATTTTTGATTTTGAAAAACAAAATTTTTCGAAAGATTAAATAAAAAACGTGTTCGATAAAAATTTCGAAATGCAATAGGGTATTAGTTACATGAATTCAAAACATGGGCTGTTTGACCAAAATATTTAAATTCTACCGCCTTCCAACTACGCGAATTTTGGCGGATAGCCAAAATTAGTTTTTTTAAAAATTGGACTTATTTCGAAAGTTGCAAGTTGAGGAAAAAATTGACCAAACTTTTTTTCTATTATGTACTGGGCCATTGTTGTATAGAAAAACATATTCAAATTTTAGACCGTACGTGCTAATGGCAAAAACCTTGTTTTGAGAAGAACGGGTTCAAAGTTTTGGCTATCGGCTTTTAAATATATCGACGAATCCCAAAGGACTTTCCTTTCGCCCAGTACGACCGAGAGGTGCATCTGCATAACGCACAGATCATTGACCGATTCAATTGCAGTCCGGAATTATTAATCAGGTGGTGCTGGACGAAGGCATAGCTAAGCTTTTCTGAACGACCGGAAGTGATGAGAGTATATCTACGAAAGCACTTCGAGTTTCTCTCTGAAATTTTTACAAAATACTTTTGAAATACACACTTTTAAAAATTGATTTCTCCAAACCAAGAAAGTGCAGGGCCCTCTTAAGAAGAGATGAAGATTATGAGACCCAAAATATGAAGTATTGCAAAAGTTAAACGATTTACATTTCATAAAATTTGACAAAAAATATTCTACAGACTTTATTGACTAAAAGGTGAGCGGTTTCAAATTCCTCACAAAAAACAGCTCATTCCCCGATTCCCCGTACTAAGTAAAATTCCCAACAAATCGGGGAATTCCCCGTAAGTTGGCATCGCTAATATTCACAATAGCTAAAAAGTTCCTCTAGAACTGAAGGGTGGTATGCAACTGTAAAAAAGGAATAATGTAAAAATCCGTACAACTATTTTAGGCCCATATCTTTTATATCATCTACTCTCAGCAAAATATTGTAAGGTAAATAGTTTACATTTGATAATTTAGAGAAGTGTGTATTTTTGCTTAAAAGTTGAACCCTTTGATAACTATCCCGAAAATTCCCTTGGTTGCCTAGATTACTAATATTGACATAACGTCTTTCTACACAAACTTTAAACACGAACCAACCAACCAGTGGGAAGATGTCACGCCCCAGTTAAAAAGTTTCCAACATATTCAGTATTAAGCACTTTATTTGTATTGGAAGAGCTATATCTAAATGACCTATACCACCCTTTTAATTTCCAGTAATTGGGATCAAGATTCTGCAATGAAAAAACCCGGAAATCATTGAGTGCAGCCCAACAATTGTGCTGACCATAGATAAATAACAAAATTTAATGGATACTAATATCTACGGTGGTTAGTGGATAGCGTGCTAGACTGCTACGCAGAGTGCTCGGGTTCAATGTTCGGCACGGTTAAAAATCAAAAAGAAAAAATACAAATTTCAGTACGGCAAAGCCATGGCAAACCTCCAAAAGTACAAATTTTCCAAACACAGTTTTTCATTACACTAGTCGGATTCGCCATAAAACGGTAGGCCCTTTCCATTCAATTACTGTTTTGCAAATAGCAACATCACTCCATTCTATGTTTTTCAAATTCTCAAGGTCAATTGACACAAGATCCTGAATCCCAGAAATTCGATGAACAACACTGTTAATCCAAAAGTGTAGAAAACAAAAAAGTTCACACTCCTACAATACTGAAAAAACTGTTCTCTCGACAGCAATGGTCCACATTGAATATTTAGGAGAAGTCCTTGCAGTTCAAGCTCTAATAGATCACGGCTCGCAAAGAACTTTCGTTTCGTTCGAAAAAACATCCACAACGACTACAACTTCCTACGCAGAATTGTCTTAATTTTGAAATTGTACCCAAAAAGGTACAATTGTACCTCATCGCAACATTGGAATCAACATATTCACTTTTGAAGTATAGTTTTAGGCTGTAGTTGATAAATCAATTTGCAATTTTATTCGTGGAAGCTGATGGATGCGAAAACTTTTAATTGATAAAAATGCTTTTGCAAATTAGAATAATAAAGGAATATTCGTTGATAGACTAATCGCATTTTATTGGAAAATATTTGAAATAAAGAACTTAACTGTGTAATTTTCATTGTATAAAGATTGTCGTTTTCATCGTACTAATAGAAATTAGAAATTTAAGCATGCAATAATTGAACAAACCATAAAGTCGGCACACTTTAAATTTTGAAGACAAGTCCCTACAAAAAAGTTAAGCCGATTGATTGAGCCTTTTTATTGGAATATTCATGGGCGAAATCCCACTGGAAAGAGAATGATGGCAAAACCATATATACAGGTAAGCAAATCTGTGAAGAAAAAAAAGCAGTGTCCGGCACTATTGCTTCAAACTATATTGGATTCACATTTTCTACACTTCCTTTTTCAATTTTTTTTTCCAAAGTTAATATTGCCATTTATAGGGTACAGTGGTAAAAAATATAAACGTTGGCATTTATTGAAATCCGCTTTCGTTGTCGTCGCCGTCAACATTAAATTCACAACAGCAAAAGCAAGAGAAGAGCGGAGACGTAAAAGCGTAAAACGGAAATGTAAGTGAATTTCCGACATGCCGGTTCTCTTCGTTTCTCTTCTTTGCTTCCGTTTATCATAACATTGCCAGAAGCATTAAAAGTAATAAAAATTCAAACAAACAAACGAAAGAACGAACGAGAGGAAACAAAAGAAAACTTCATATGCAAAAATAAAAAAAGATAACTTGCATGCAATGATATATCACTGATGATGCTGCTGTGCTTTGGTGGGGTGCTGATGATGACGATGCTGATGACACAAAGCTGGCAAGGGGGTCATGTGATGAGGGAGGGGAAAGCGCTACATATAAGAATTACAAATTCAATTTGATGTCATATCAATTGATTTTGTTTCGACGTCAATGGCAACGTTGACGCGTCGTCGACAATAAAGACGAAAATTTTTACGCTTATTAAATTCGCTGTGATATCTCGATGACGATGTTTATATGATACCAATAATATTAACACTACCATGCCTTTCAGTTTAAAAAGTATAATGAAATTTAAAAACATTTTCTTTATTTACTTTGTATTTTAATGTCATTTGCCATTATTATTATTATTTTTCTGCATAAAATCTTAAGTATGAAATTGAGCTTCATTATTATCGCACTCTTCTACTTTGTATGTTATCGTACTCTGCTGTAAAGCTTATTTAATAATGATATAGTACTATAAAGAAATAATTGAGTTATCAAAAAAAGTTTTTTTTTCGAATTAAAGAAATTCTCAATTTACTAGCTACAATTTTATATACATGCTTGGAAGTTTGGTTCTGATGATTGTGATCGTCTCCATCACAATAAAATTCAGTTTTATTCGAGTAATCGCAAACACTCAAAATCAAGAACTAATTTTACTATTAAAGCTCAAATTGGAAATCCAGTCTTTATTAAACAATCGATTTCCATTACTTTTCTCAATGGCGAATCTTCCATTTGTGGCACAATAGTCATGGTTACACCTCCAATTTCAATGAATTTTTGAATCTGGACATTGGTTTCTCGCCAAAAATTATGAATATACATTGAGGAAATAATTTGAAAGTCTCATTTTTCCGTTAAGTTCATTAGAATACAATAATGTAACTCGCTGTAAATATATCTTTTGAGATGGTCTTTATGCTCTAATTTACCTCAAATTTTAAGTGAGGCACAAATGTGAAGCTGAAGCGTGAAGTAAAAATCTGTTAAAGGTAAAATGTATACATTTTCACTCAGCGACGCGTTTCTGACACACTTTGAAAGCACTTTTATTTCGCACCCGGGAAACGCACCCATTGTGTTTGATTACAATCAGAGTTGGGTAGTAATGATTCCTTTAGGAATTAATTTCCATCTCCATTCCAATTACAAGGAATTGTAATTGGTACTTTAATGTTTTCAATTCCTTGGTAATGGAATTGATAAAACTTTCAATTCCTTTACAAGGAATTGTAATCTTACCGATTTTTAAATTCCTAGGTAATGGAATTGAAAAAATGTTCGATTCCATTACAAGGAATTGTATTTTGTAATTAAAATCAGTATAAAATGCGGGTTACTTCTCTCGTAACGGCTTATTAGAAGCATTTTACAATATTTCCGAAAATTTTTTTTTTTCCGTTTTGGAATCAATTACTTTCGAGGAATCATTCCAACTAAATTGAAATCTAATTCCAAGAAAGTAATTGATTACACTACACTTAAATAATAAATTCCTTTCTCTTCAATTACATTTTCAATTCCTTTAAGGAATTGATATATTTTTAATTACAAAATACAATTCCCTGTAATGGAATTGAAAATTTTTCCAATTCCATTACCTAAGAATTTAAAAATTTTAATTACCGATTACAATTCCTTGTAATGGAATTGAAACTTTTATCAATACCATTATACATTATACTCTTAATTAAGGACTTAAAATACCCCAGTCAGTTTATTTATATTATTTATTATTGAAATATCTAACTTTTGTTTAATTCATGTTGTGTTGTAAGTTTTATGAACATTTGATCGTAAAAAACAAGTCATATAGAAGTCATGTGGTTGTTGTAATAACTCAAAGCATTGTTATTGGTATTATTGGCATATGAAAAAACGGAAAATACGAGGCGAGTTCGTATACACAAAGCAAATGAATCCATGTGGTTGTTGTAATCATAGAGCACATGAGACGACACTGAGAGAGCCGACTTCGGGAGTCGATTTTTTTCATATGAACGTATGGGAATCGGGCTCATACAAATGAACAAGGGCAGAGGCGCTGACGTCGGCTTTCTCAGTATCGTCTTATGTGCTCTATTGTTGTAATTAATTGAGTTTAATATTTGATTTAGGGATTTTCATTATATAAAAAATGCCAGGTTAGTAGAGAAAAAGAATTATTATTATTTTTTTATATTTTCTCACACCAGCATAATTCTATATTACGCCCTCGGCGAAACAGTGTGACTTTTTTTTATAATCTGGTAGTTTCTAGTGGGACTTTATTTTATTGTTTTTTTTTAGCTTAAGCTGTTTTGTGCACGAAAATTTGGCAGCACTGTTTTTTATGTACATTTTTAGGACTGTCAATCGATAGTTCCAAAAAGTATATAGGTACATAAAAGCGGAATTATTTACTGTTTACCTGTTTACCAGAACGGAAAAAAAATTGTTAGAAAATACTAGCGAAAATGTGGGAAAAACCATGGGGTGTACTTAATAATGATAATGAATTAGATGAAAACAATATTGGCGTTGGCCAAAATATTGTAGACGATGGTAATGCTTCTGGAATTAGTCGAAGTACTGATAATCGTCCTGTTTACCAACGTACAACTACTGGTGATGGTCGGAGTATTTTATGGGATGGTACTGATACTTATATTGGTCGTAGCATTTTATCCAATAATACTACTACTGGTAATGGTCAAAGTACTGTAGCCCATGGTACTATAAATGGTCGAAAAATTCTATCTCGTACAACTACTAGTGATGGCCGGCGTATTGTTTGGGATGGTACTGATACCTACATTGGTCGAAGTATTTTAACCCATGATACTGTCACTGGTAATCGTCCAAGTAATGTATCCGATGATACTGCTAGTGGTAGTGGTAGATGTATTGTATACGATGGTGCTATTAGTGGTCGGAGTATTGTAGCCGATAGTACTATTAATGGTCGAAAAATTCTGCATCGTACAAAAACTAGTGACGGCCGGAGTATTGTATGGGATGGTACTGATACTTATATTGGTCGAAGTATTTTATCCAATGATACTGCCACTGGCAGCAGTCGAAGTATTTTATCCAATGATACTGGCATTGGTCGAAGTATTTTATCCAATGATACTGGAAGTGGTCGAAGTAGTGTATCCGATTTTGCTGCTGCTTTTAACGGTCAAAGTATTATATCCGATGGTGCTGGTATTGGCCGAAGTATTTTATCCGATGGTGCTGCTGCTGGTTTTAGTCGCAGCTATGCATCCGATAGAGCTGCTGCTGGTAATGGCCGAGGTATTGTATCCGATAGTGTAGCTGCTGGTAATGGTCAAAATATTATACCTGATGGTGCTACTGCTGGTGCTAGTCTGAGCTCTACATCCGATGGTGCTGCTGCTGGTTTTAGTCGCAGCTATGCATCCGATAGTGCCGCTGCTGGTAATGACCGAGGTATTGTATCCGATAGTGTAGCTACTCGTAATAATCAAAGTATTATACCTGATGGTGCCACTGCTGGTGCTAGTCTCAGCTCTACATCCGATGGTGCTGCTGCTGGTGTTAGTCACAAACCTGCATCCGATGATACTTCTACTGGCCCTGGTCGAAATACTGTATCCGATTATACCACTCGTATGTGTACTGGTGTTTGTGGAATGTCTATACGAGATGGTATTCTTACTGACACTGGTGGAAGTATTGTATCCAATTATAGTAGTACTGGTAATGTACCCGTTGGTCGTACTACTGGTAATGATCGAAGTATTACATTCGATGATTCCGCTACTGGTAAGTACTCATTTCATACGCTCTTGGTTTCATACCAAATGTATTTCAAATCGAAAATCTAAATTATCAAATTTTATTTTTATTATCAAAAAATTTCAAATCTTCAATCTAAAGACACCCGAAGATTCTAATCAAAATCGAATAATAAAATTATATTAATTCTATGTATTTTATTTATTTTACTTTTTTTTTTGTTTGCAAAATGTTAATTTATAATTTAAATTATAAGCAGCAATGGCCTTCAGCTGTCCAGGTAGATTTTGTAGATGGTTTTAGTTAGTTTTTTTTTTGTAGTTCTTATTGTTGAGGATGATGGTAATATCCTTAGATAAGATGGTACATTTTTGAGAGTTTTAAGAAGGATATTATTTGGTTGATACTGTTCATGATACTTGGTTGGATTTGAGTTTTTAAACGTTGAGTATCTGGCGTGTTGGAAGAATGAACATTCAGTTAGGATGTGTTTGGTGGTGATAATAATGTTGTTGTTGCAATAGGTGCATGTTGCTGGAGCATTTTGGTTGATTAGTTGTTCTTGAGCAAGTTTTGCGGGACCAAGCCTTAGTCGTGTGTATTTTATTAAGTCAATTCTTGTGAAGGTATGTTTGTGGTTAAATTTTTAGGAAGTTGTGTATGGTATTTTTGTCTCTATTTATTTCTTGGTACCATTTGGACTTCAGAGGCCAAATAGACTTTATGTGGTTGGTGTAATTGATTATAAAGAAACTTACTATATCGTTTCTGTTATAGTTGGGATTGGAAATTAAAGAAGCTTTTAGCGTTGATTTAGCAGCTTAGTCGGCGAATTGATTGTATGCTTGTATCAATATTAAGACAATATTGGGATGATTCCATATTAAAATATTTCTAATGCTGTTTGGGTAGTAATCGTTGTTTTCAATGTTTGAGATTACTTCTACAGCTTAAAGCGAGTGGATGCAGATAACAAATTTTCGTCTTTTCTTTTACCTTTTATGTAGTTTAATACTGCAAGTATGGCTATTATTTCAAGGGAGAACACAGTGCTGTATATAGGGAGTATAGCAGTTTTGATAAATGTATTTAAGGTTGTTACATTGTATGCTAAGGTATTATTCTGTTTAGAGCCTTCAGTGTATAGGGCATTAAACTTTGAATAGTTTTGTTTTTTTAGATCTAAGAATTTTTGATGGAAAATAATGAAAGAGGTAGAAAATTTGTTGGAGTATGGAGAGAGATGCTAATAGAAACAGGGTTGAGTTGCAAGAGAGTATTTTTTCCTGAAATAATTTTAATAGGTTGAGCTGGAATATCTAGTTGAGAGGTTAATGTTAGAGTTCTTTTTAATTACGGGCAGAAGTTTCATTTGCCTTTTGTATTTGAGTATCTTGTTTACGGTTTGAGCTATGGGTGTGTCTAAGCTTAGTAAAAAAAGGCTTGGCTAGTTTCGCAGTTATGAGGTTTCTTCTGTGTTTAAATGTGCTGATATTGCTCTCAACATGCATTGAATTTATTGATGTGGTGCGATAGGCCCCATGTGCGATTCTTATGGCAGAGTGGTATATGGTTTTAATTTTATTAGTTTGAGAGTTCGAAGAGAATTCGTTGAGGAAGACAGAGTAGTCTATTTTAGACATAATTAAGGGGAAAGGCCACTGTGACGGCTGGAAAAATGAGTGATTTTTGGGAATTTTTTTTTTTGATCTGTCAAATAAAGGAATATAGTGATCGTTTTATATTCACTTTTTTAAGGGTACTTCCAACAATATTTTCATAAATTTTTATTAAAAAATATTGAATGGTTTTGAAGTTATGGGCATTGCCGTGGAGCCCGAAAAAAAATTCACCCTCCATGGTCGAGTCGATTTTTCACCAACAGATTTTCTGAAAAAACAAATTTTTAGTTTTTAAGAATCTATATGAGTATAACTCTCATCGTACGTAGCGTTTTTTTTTTTTTTTTTTTTTATTTTCCACAAAATGGCGACTGATTGAAAATTTTGTCATGTTTTCGTCGCTTTTTTCTGTTTCAAAAGAACTAAAAAAAAATAGTAAAAATCAAAAATTTGAAAATCGGCTACGCTTAACGATAGCCACTGCAAAGACGAACAAAACGAAATTCGAAAAAAAATTCATAATCGGTTAATATTTGATGGTGTTATCGACGCGACCAGTTAGAAAAAAATCGTTTCAAAAAAAAAAACACGTTTATAGTTTTCAGTCCATTAGATTTTCAGTCAACTTACTATCACTAAAATGACTGTAACTCAGGCAATTTTTGGAATTTTGACTTGAATTTTTTGACCTGTCACATTGGCCTTAGTATCACGAGAAGATCTTAAAACGTTAGTAATTACTTCTATCATTTCATAATATTCGATAACCTGTGACAGCATTTTAACCACCAGGAATTTCTTGTATGGGTATAGCTACTCATCATACCCGCATTATCTGTCTGGCCTGATGAGAGCACTGATTTTGCTCATAGTAATAATGAGCAAGGTCAGTAGGTAGTGGTTTTAATTTCGAGCAAATACATTTGTTGTTATTTTTCAATCATTTGTAAGGATTTATGTGTCCATTAAGGCAGTAATAAAGTTAAAACTGCATTCAACTTTTTCATTAGAAAATAAAAGAATCCAAAAACCACTAAATGCAGTTTGTCAAATGGTCTACGATTTTTACTAACCCCTAAAGTATATGCTTTTTGTATAATCAGTTTATTTTGTGGGGTGATCGATTTTTGTATTGTATTGATATTGTAGCTATGCCTCATCTGGGATAGGATACATAAATATGCAGAAGCGTAAAACTGTCAGTCAATATTGGCATAATAAAACAAAATCCAATTATCTCAATCAAATTGATTAAACATAATTATTTTTTTTTTTTTTTGTTTTAGTTACAGATTTCGAATTGAAAAAACTTTTAATCGATGGAAAAACTAAGCAGATCTATGATTACCCAGCAGAATCAGGTCGTTGTATATTAATGATCAAAGATGGTATTACACAAAGCGATAGTTTTACGGCTCAATATATACAAGACATAGTACAGATTTTTAACACTATAAATGGTCAAGTTTTTAAATTACTCAATGATGTCGGTAAGTCAGAGTGCTAGTTAAAAACTAAATTAAATAATAACATTTGGTGCACATTTATGCTCTTACACATATAGGTGTCAATACTGCTTATATAGAACCATACTCCGACAGAGGGTTCTTTGCAAAAAAATGTAAAATGATTCCAATTAAATGGGAGACGAGGCGTATAGCAGCTGGTCCGTATTTGAGACGAAATCCCAGCGTGCAAGAGGGTCATATGTATGTATTTAATATATAGTACTTAAGTATTGGATATTTTAATTGAGAAATATTAAATCATTTCAGATTTACACCACTCAATCAAGAAAAATTCTATAAAGATGATGCCAACAACGACCCCCAGTGGTCTGATAGTGAAATTATCTCTGCCAAATTTTGTTTTAATGGTTTATTAATAGGTACAAAGATGTCATTTTCCTGAAATCGAATTTCTTAGTATTTAATGCCAAAAAAAAAAAACAATTTCCTTCAACATTTTCAGAACAAAGAGAAATCGATATAATGAAGCGTACTACGTTTCTAGTCTTTGAAATTTTGGAAAAAGCTTTCGCTACTAGAAACTTTTCTTTAGTTGATATGAAAGTTGAATATGGTGTTGATGAAAATGGTAAAACTATAAATTCTAATAATTATTTTAAATTTGTGAAAAATTTCATTTGCTTTTAGGTAACATATTGCTTGCTGATATGATCGGTCCAGAAACATGGCGCATCTGGCCATCGTTTAATAAAAAAATGATGATCGACAATGAAGTTTATGGCAATTTCATCGATGTGGAATATGGCGTTTTAGAAAGGGTAAAAAACGATTCTGCATGGCTCAGTGATCAGCTGAACTATGCAATTCAACCAAAACAGCACTTAGTAGTAATTCTATTGACTTTGAATACAAAACATTGTGGGCAAATTTATACATCATGCGAGAAATTAGGACTCACTGCGGAATTACGTTTTATATCTGAGTCTGAGAGTCTCGAAGATATAATACGTATAATGTGTAAATATGAAAGTACTGTATCGGATTTAGTATTCCTAGTCGATACTAGCCGCCCGAATTGTCTTACAGAAGTACCATCAGGAAGAATAATCGCTCCGATTATCAATTGTCCTGCTGGGAAGCACTATGCAATTTCTGCGCGGCCAGGCTTACGTTGTCCCACGGTTTTATTACCTACACCAGCTGCACTGCACGCTGCACAAATATTAGCGCTAAACAATTATATAATATGGGCAAAATTACGTGCCAAACAATTAAAATATTTTATTAAAATTCTGAATCAAGAATAGTTCAAAACTGATTAATAAAGAAGGAAATTATCATCTGCTATTTATTATGACCCACAGCTCTGTTGAGGGCCGGGCCTTGGCTAAGTTTTTTATAATTTTACTAATAATAACACTATTGTTTTCTTCTTTTTTTTAAAATTAATTTAATGAAATGTAATAATCTCTAATAAAACTAATTTTAATTTTATAATTTCTTTGAAGTGAAAAAATTTTACAATGATATTGATAATGCCAATAGATAGAGAAACAAGGTTCCTAGTCTAAAAGGAGACTAACGATCTTATTTTTTGAATCTTTCCCTTTTCTATTCCAACTCTTTTTTGGTTATTTTTACCCTATTTTTGCTTCAAATTGTTTTTTGAGTTAATACTATCGACAGGCTTATCTTGATGAGGAGTCTCAGTAGCGGATATGACTTCAAATCTATGGTATTCAGGAGTAATTTAAAAGTTTTAAGCCCTCTAGAGGAGAAATAGGACAAAATATGTAAACTGCAGAGTGAGATTGAAAAAATCTTAACACACGTTTTATCTAATAATTTTTTTTGGGTGTAAAATTTAAAAATTTCTTTGATCTAGTTATCTTTGAAAAATATGTCAGTTGTTATTTTTAATGACAAACATGTTGATTTATTGTGAGTTTGATCAAAATTAGCGAAGAAACAAAAGTACGTCTTAAAATTATTAAAAATTTTCAAAAAAATCCAAATTGGTCCTACAAAAAATTGGCCAAAGAATTGAAGGTCTGCCGTCAAAATGTTTCCAAAACATTTTCAGGAGAATTTGACCATCGATGGGAAACCTGGTTCGGGAAGAAAACAAGAACCACATGATATTGAGAAAGCCAAGAAAATAGAAAGCATATTGAAAAGATCTCCAAACACATCTGGTAGAAAAGCTGCCCGGTTAGCCCAGTGCTCTGACAAATTTGATGCGAAAAGTTAAAGCCAATGCAGGTTTGAAAGCATACAAAGTCCAAAAAGTTCCAGAGAGGAATACTGTAAAAAATTTAGACGCCAAAAGTAGGACTCGGAAATTAAAATCGGATTTCATACAAAAATATTCATGTTGTATAATGGACGACGAAACGTATGCACTGGCAAATTTTACGCAGCTTCCGGGTCAAAATTTTTATGTTGCTGATGCTTGAAGAAATGTAGAAGAACAATTTAGAATCCAAAAGCAGACAAAATTTCCTGAAAAATTCCTGGTATGGCAAGCTATATGCAGTTGCGGCAAAAGAAGCCAGTTATTTGTTATAGTGGGCTCTATAAATACCGAAATATACAACAAAGAATGTTTGAAAAAAAGACTTCTTCCTTTCATAAGAGAGCACAATTTGGCATCATGTCACTACGGCAAGTAAGCTCTGGAGTGGTACCAAAGTAATAACATAGTTTTTTTTACCAAGAGTGGCCAATCCTCCAAATTGTCCGGAGCTAAGACCAGTGGATAGATATTGGGCTCTTGTGAAAAGAAACTTAAAGAGCACAAAAAAGGTGTCCCAAAATATCAAAGATTTTAAAAGGAGATGGGCAAACTGTTCCAAAAAGTTGTCTGAAACAACTATCAAATCTCTAATGGAAGGCTTACCAAAAAAGGTCGACGAGTTCATGAATAGTGGTTAGAACAATAGAAGTTATATTTTTCTGTAATTTGTAAAATATTATTAATTAAATAAAAAAATCAAACTCAAATCAAAACTCTAAGATCCCCAGTTTAAGAATTATTGAATTTTATATATGTTAAGATTTTTTCGATCTCACTCCTTATATACTTGTTTAGCGTATTTATTTTATTAAACAAAAATTATAACCTAAAAAAGATAAAGCACAATAATTTTGGTACGAAATAGTCATGTATCAAATACCAAGTATCAAATTTTGTAATATTAGGATGCACTTAAATTATTAAATAAATAAAATAGCGCTTTTAGGTTATTTTTCATTTCATTTTAAAATTTGAAGAAAGTTGATATTTTTGATTTTTGGGTGCCTTATAGTTTCAAGAATACTCTAAAATAAAATACTAAAATATTTTTGTGAAAAATTCGAAGGAAAGCAAGAGTTATACACATAATTGTGTCTTTGTGTACTAAAAAAAAAAACTTAACGTTCAAAACGAAGTTTTCGAGAAAACAGCTTCAAAATCGTTACTCAGGGGTTTTCAGCGCGGATCTAATATGGCAAAAAAATGTATAAAAAATGATCGGTTGCGCTTGAAACTCATTTCTCGGGGGCTTCTGAGTACACTAATTAAGAATCTGACATCGGATTTTCACAACTTAAAATGGCTGATCCAATATGGCCGACTAGTTTTCAAGTTCATCAGATTCGCTTGAAACTCGTTACTTGGGGATTTTCGGCTTCGAAAATCTCTTATTAACGAGTTTCAAGCTAATCCGATAAATTTTTTTTAAATCCTTTCGACATATTGGATCTGCATTTTACATTTTCAAAATCTGCCAGATTCGTAATCAACAATCCCGAAAATGGATTTCAAGTTAATTAGATAAGTTTTTAAAAAATCTTTCGCCATATTGAATTCGGAATTTTGAATTTTGAAAAAATGACATCTGATTCGTAATCAGCAAACTTTTATATCAGAATCGCCAAAAAAATACGTTTTCGGAGGCTGAAAATCGTCGAAACTCGCATAGCAACAGAAGGAGCGGAGAATATTTTAAAGAAACACGTACAGAGATGCATCGATAGGCATTTACGATTTCAATTGCAGTTACGATTATCATTTTTAATAACCGCCGGTTACGATTAGTGCCTTTAAATTAATAAGCAATATTTTTAGAATGTATTTGCCATAAATCTATTAGTCGACACTCTTTACGTTCCTCATGAGAGCATCTGTAATTTTTTAAAATCAATTTCTAGCCTACTTCCCAGGCTAGTTTGTATAAGCGCTGCGGTAGAAAATATCTTTTCTGAGGGCACTGCTGCTGGAGTTAATTAAAAATATTTGAGAGTGATTTCATGAGTGAAAGCAATATACTACAGGCAACCCACTTGATTAATCAATCGGACTTAAATTTGCACAAAGTTTAGTCCTATGGTAGTAACCACACTAAACTTAACGAGATCGGTCTCAAACTCAACGAGTTGGAGGGAGAATTTTACATTTTGGTCAAACAGCCCCTGTTTTGGATCCATGCATTTAGAAAATTTTATCCAACGCGTTTTCGACAAATTTTTGTTTAATCTTTTGAAAAAAGAAAAGTAAAATTAGCAAAATCCAAAACTTCTCCTGTTTTGTAAATCAAAAATAGTTTTGACTTTTTTTTTCAAAAGGAACAAAGCTCAGGTCTTTGTAGTAGTACAAACGAGTGCGTTCAATAAAATAAAAAAAAATTTTATTAACGCAGTCTACGACTGCCAAAATAATCGCGGATTACAATTAACCGCAAAATGGCTATTAACCTGCAGTTACGATTAATGCTAATCATAATCGGTGCATCACCAGAAAAAACGTCCAATCAGAGCATCTAAAGAAGCTGACAGTACTTAAGGACCTTCAGTATGCACCAAGGTTGGCTAACTAAAAGTAATTTGCATAACAAAATCATTTGTTTAATTTTTAAACTTAAAAATTTATTAAAAAAAAAACTTTAAACGCGTTTTTCTCAAATGTCAATGTTGTTTTTTGAACTGGTAAGACTGATATCTCAAATTTCAATGAACTGATTTTGAAAAACCAAAATGCGTTCGATTCATTATCATTATGGCTATGCGTGGAATCTCAAAAATTGTAATGTTTCGTCCCCCTTTTTTCTATAAGAGAAGTACCATGTAAAAATATGTGTTTTCCTAGTTTGTTTTTTTTTTTTTGAAAAAAAAATACCCTAAAAAAAATGGAAGAGCAAAGATTCACTCTTTTGTGGTTTCACTTACAGAGAAATGTCTAGCAAAGAAAATCTCTTTTAAAATATGTCTATCTATATTAGGAAGCTCGGAGTCCATCTTACACCAAAAATGGACTTTTTCGGAGATGCCTTCTACCGCCGCCATCTTTGATTAAAAGTGAAAAAACAAATTGTTCTTCAGTTTTAAACTGGAATGTTCCCTTAAGGTTAATTTTTTACACATGCTACGAAATATAGAATAGAACAATTTGGCGCCTTCTAGACAAACATTTATTTTTCGAAGTTTAATTTTTTTCGACCATCAAAAGTTAGCAACACTGTTTTTTTATGTACATATATTTGGGGCTGTCAACCAAAACTTTCAAAAAGTATATATATATAAAGGCGAAGTTATTTAAAACTGTTTACCTGAAAGGAAAAAAAAAATTGTTAAAAAATAGTAGCGAGAATGTGGAAAAATCCATGGGCTGATATTGAAATTGGTAATGCATTCAATGATACTAAAGAATTAAAGAATTGTAGAAGATTTTATTGGTTTCACGCTGAATCTAAAAAGGAAATGTTCAGTGAAATTAATTTGGAATTCAATATATAATTTATTTAGTTTATTAAATTTATTACAAGTATTATCAAAAATCTCCTAACATTTCTATTTCAGAAATATTATTTCTGGAAACTGAAAAAAGTTACAATTCAATCTTGACTTACAGATCTAGTTTCATATAAAGTGGATCGAAAAGAATTGTTATTAATTTCCGAGAACGCCTGTACCGGGAATGCTTGGTGCATATGGCAGCCCATTAAATTTCAGCCTACACGTACTCAACCTTTCTGGCCTGGTTTTTTTAAATTTTAAATTACCTGTGGTTTCTCGTTTTCTGCCGAGGTGATGCCATGTAAAAAAGTTGTTACTTTCCACTTATGATTTTCTTGATTTTTCTCAATTTCTCAAATCTAGAAGTAGCGTAAAAATTTGAATCATTGTTGACATAGAAAAATACAGAACCAAAATTTTCCCAATCAAATTAATTAAAATAAAATTGTTTTTTAGTTAAAGATGAAGAGTTGCGTAATCTTTTGATCGATGGGAAAACTAAGCAGATCTATGATTTGCCAGCAGAACCAGATTTTTATTTATTATTACTCAAGGATCGTATAACAAATGGTGACAGTCTTTCAATTATATATCTACAAGACTTATTGGAGATTTTTAACACTATAAATGGGCAAGTTTTTGAATTACTTAATAATGTTGGTAAGTCAGAGTGGTAGCAAAAAAAATACTTAAAAAAAAATTATAATATTAAGTATATGTTTTTTATATTTATTGTTCTTACGCATATAGGTATCAATACTGCTTATGTAAAGCCATACTCCAGCAAAGGGTTTTTGGTGAAAAAATGTAAAATGATTCCAATTAAATGGGTGACGAGCCGCATAGCAGCAGGCTCGTTTTTGAGACGCAATCCAAGCGTGCAAGAGGGTCAAAGGTATGTAAAATATAGTACCTATGTATAGGATATCTTACTTAATTGAATCATTTCAGATTTTCACCACTCAAACAGGAGACATTGAACAAAAATGATTGCAGCTCCAATCCTCAATTGTCTGATAGTGAAATTATCTCTGCCAAATTTACCCTGAATGATTTTTTAATAGGTATGAAGGCACCATTTTCCCTAAATTCGAATTTCGGAATTTTTTTATATATTAAAAAAGAAAGAATATATCTAATTGAATAAAAAATGAACATTTTCAGGAAAAAACGAAATCGAAATAATGAAGCGTATTAGTTTGTTAGTCTTCGAAATTCTGGAAAAAGCATTGGCTACGAGAAACATTACATTAGTTGATATGAACGTTGAATTCGGTATTGATGAAAAGGGTACAATATGGATTCTAACACTTAAGCTTTGTATTTGTACTTATTAAAAATTTCGTTCTGTTTTAGGTAATATATTACTCGCTGACATGATCGATCCAGATTCATGGCGCATGTGGCCATCTTGTGATAAAAGTTTAATGATCGATAGAGAAGTCTATGGGAATTTAACCAATATCGGCAATTCCATATTAAATCAAGTAAAAAACAATTTCATGTGGCTTAGTGATCAGCTGAACTATGCAATCCCACAAAAAAAACATTTAGTGGTAATTTTAATGAGTAGCTGTTCCGACAGAGTACATTGCGAGAAAATTTCTACAGAATGCAAAAAATTAGGACTCAATACGGAATTACCTATCACATCTGAGTTTAATGAACCTGAAGATATACTAAGGATAATGCGTGAATATGAAAAGGGTATACCGGATTTAGTGTTCATAGTAGATGATAGCCACTCGAACGGTCTGCGAAAACTACCGTTTAAAAGAATCTTCACTCCAGTTATTAATTGTCCTCCTGCGAAACAATATACAATTGACGCGTGGTCAGGTTTACCTTGTCCCACTGTTTTATTACCTGAACCAGCTGCTTTGCATGCCGCACAAATACTTGGGCTAAATAATTATATAATATGGTCAAAATTTCGTTGCAAACAATTGAATTACTTTATTCAAAAAACTCCTAGAAGTTAGGTAGAATATTTGGAATTATATTAAAAACAGGAAAATTATCATCTACTATTTATTATGGCATAAAAGCCTATTGTGGGCCTAGGCTGAGCTCACTTGAATCGTTAATACAGCATTTGTTTTTTTGTTTTTGTTTTTTCTTTTTTTAATGAATCCTAAAAATCTCCAATATAATTATTTTTAATTTTATAATATTTTTAAAGTGAAATTAAACATAATAAATATAAAGTATGATCATATAAATCTATGAAATTTAACTTTTTTGAGTGTTATTTTTTGAAAATACTAAGATACTACAGACCACAATACATATTTCATTTACATTGTTAAATGTACAGGGTGACAATTGTAAAGTGACGCAAGTTTAATACTCTGCAGCAAGCTTTGCCATTTACCGTTACTTTAATTTAAAAAGCAAATTCATTCATCATTGGCTTTGCTTTTAATTTCATTTGAATTTTTGATATTACATTTTGAAATTTCCATAAAAATGGACAAGGAAAATATTCGTCGTGAAATTATGAAATTTCATTTGGCAAATTATAGTAGCCGTCAAATTGCAAAGGCTTTGAATTTGTCAAGTCGTACGGTAGACCGAGCTATTATTCGATATAATGAAACTGGAGGTTTTGGAGATAGAGACCGGGGAAAATTTTCAACAGTTGCCACTACTGGTTTAACAGAAAAAATTCGTAAACGAATCAAGCGAAATCCAAGGCGCTCAATGAGAAAAATCGCTATGGAAGTGGGAGTAAACCGTGAAACAGTGCGAATCATTGCAAAATCAAAGCTTAATCTTAAGCCGTACAAGCTCCGAAAAGCTCAAGATCTGACACAAAAAAAGAAAGATTTGCGACTGCAAAGATGCAAGGCGTTGCTACGCTCTTCCGTGTTAAAAAATGTTGAAAATATCTTGTTTACAGATGAAAAAATTTTCACGGTTGAACAACATTTCAATGTTGTTGTTTATCGGAGCATTTTAAATGAACATGTTCTTCCCTGGGCCCAAGATACATTTGGAAATGAAAACTGGACTTTCCAGCAAGATTCTGCACCTTCCCACATGGCAAAATTAACGCAAACATGGATAAAAGACAATTTTTCTGGATTCATAACATCTCAAGAATGGCCACCATACTCCTCAGACTTGAATCCAATGGACTACTCTATTTGGAGTATTTTAGAGAGTAAGGCTTGTGCATCTCAACACCACAGTCTGGAGTCGCTGACAAATTCATTAGAGAAAGCTTGGACTGAAATTGATCAGGAAGTCCTGCGGCGAACAGTCCTACGATTTCCGGATCGATTGAAGGCATGTGTGCAGGCTAAAGGAGGTTATATTGAATGAGGTGGGGTTCAAATGAATGCTTATATATTCAGCAATGTTAACACTTAATTGTACTTAATGGAAGTACGTCCTTTTGAAAATAACTGCTGAAATGTGTGCGTCACTTTACGATTGTCACCCTGTAGAGTGTATTATCCCAGCAAGCAAAACAGTATCGAAACGATATTGTTTCGGTGATAATATTTAGCGTTCATATATGCTTTTAGCAAAAAAGCATGATCCCCTTCGATAAGAAAAACGATACAGATGGCGTTCGTATCAAATGTTTTGAGAGTATTTTGTACATATTTATTATAGTATACGTTAATTCACTCTTCAATGCCTGTCCAGTGATACCCATGTGATGTCAGGCATATATGTGCAAGTGCTCCAGATGACCCCCAGATTTCTCCACCCAACTGCACCCAACACACCAATTTTCAAAAAATAATTAAAAATAATCCGGTGTTTCTGTTAGATATTTTGAAAGTGTAGGATTGATTTACTCTTCAATACCTGTCCAGCGATACCCATGTGATGTCTGGCATATATGTACAAGTGCTCCATATGACCTCCAGGATCCTCCACCCAATTGCACCCAACACACCAACTTTCAAAACATAATTAAAAATAATCCGGTGATTCTGTTAGATGTTTTGAAAATGCAGGATTGATCTACTCTTCAGTACCTGTCTAATGATATCTGACACATATGTACAAGTGCTCCATATGAACACCAGATTCCTCCAATTCGCTTTACAAAATAATGTTTTTCAGAAATTAATTAAAAATAATCTCAAATAAATATGTGATTTTTGTGTATGAAGGGTTAAACAACAATTCAATACCTATCGAATGGTATTTCTCGTGATAGTACATTCTCATAGCCAGTTCTCCAAATGGTCATCAGTATCCAAAAGAATAACGTATTTACTGCTTAACATTACATTTTTGGTTAACATTTTTCTGTTAAGTTTACATAGGAATTTTTACATTTTGCGATTTGTGTTTTTGCTGAAATAGCCAGGCGTGGCTACTTCACACCGTTTTCTACAGAATGCATCTCTAAAGTGTGCCTCTTACTTGTCAAAAATTCAAAATGGCTACTTTTTGGGTATATATCTGGAACCATTTTCGGTTCAATACTGAAATTTCGCACAAGGAAGTTGATTGGCAATGTCATACTACAGGAAAAATGTGCGAGGAATTATAAAAGGGGGTGTGGCACCTCCCATATTATCTGAATATTCATTATAGAATTTCCTAGAAGCAATTTGAAGTTCGATATTGAAATTTAGAATAGAAGTGCAGTAGAGGCTCACAAATTCGAATTGTCCAGAAATTAAAACCTGAAAAATTGAAAGCATTACATAAACTAAAATTAGAACTTTCAGTTCTAATTTGCGAGCGAATTTTTTTTTTAGGTTTTGTACAAATTCGTAAGCCCCCATTATTGTTCGTACTTTACTTCAACAAAAAAAAAGAAAAGAAAAGGGTATTTACCAGAATGCGTATATGACTAATCTTTTTACCCTCCGTAACGATATCATTGTAAAAAGTTTGACTAAACCTAAAAAACAAACAAACATTACTGAATATTTTAAACAATAATGCTTAACAAAGTTTAATTACAACTGCAAAATAAAGTTTTTATGCGCAGTTTCAATTGTTAGATCACTTTTTATAGGAACAAAAAAAGTCCAGAAATTATAACTTTTCGCAAATTCGAGCTACCTGAAAAACTAAGTGGTTCTAATTTGTGAGCTTCTACTTAATTATTGGCCCATGGCATTCTGTTCTAATAAAATCATAAATAATATCTAACTCTGAATATGAATAAGAAAAAACAGCAGACAGAAATGAAAAGCATATGAATGAGGAATAACAGCAGAAAAAAAGATGTACTTTATATGGGAGAATGCGCCATCTGTATGTCAAATGCGAAATCTGACATGCAGATGGCGTTATTTCCCGCTATTTTTAAAATCGAACAAACCTTTATATGTAATTTTGTTTGATTTTTGCATTTTAGTTTAGTTTTGCTGATATTTGTGCATTTTCTTGATATAAAAATTTATAAATTTACGAATTTATACGAATGTTTAATAAAAGTGTGTAATAATGAGACTGAAAAAAGGAGAATGTGACCACTATTGAGTAAAAGGATTAGAAATACCAATTAGATTGATATCAGAGGTTGCTGTTGTTGTAATTTTCGTATTACCTAAACTTTGCAAGGGCTGTTCAACGAAGCCCAGATAGTTTTTTATATAATTTTTTTATATAAAAATTAATTTTTTTTAATAAATTTTAACACACACAAGTTTTACATTTTCGAAATCCGCAAAAAAAATTCGAAACTCTGACGAATCAGTTTTGTGTACATAAATCTGTGTGATGCTCTCAAAATGAGAATAAGAATATAAAGCAAACACGCAAAAATATGAAAGAGTTAAAAGAGAACGGTCGAGTATTGCAGCAACACCAGCGACCGTGGAATTTGCCTACCCCGCAAGCCTCTCACCATCGAACTCGAATTGCATGCAACTGATTGCACGAAGAATTGCAGCGTGGAAAAAGGGGCTTAGAGAGATTTCTGGGGCATATCGTTTGCAGTGAAAAATACAAAAATGCGTTAATGAATTGCGATTCGAATTGATTGGCCACAACAACACTACACCGCCATCTAGCGTAGGTTTTAAAACAAAACATTAAAAAGAGATTTAAAAAATTTTAAAATAGCAATCTTTAATTTTTTTTTTAATGAAAAATTAAAATAAAAGAAAAAAATTATATATGAGTAATTCACAATGTAAAATTTGCATAAGAAAATTGAATGCGAAACACTTAACCTAGACCCTCAAAGGACTTTTGTACCTTTATAAATAGTAGTAAATAGTTTACGATAATTTTCTTCTAATCTATTCTAAATTTCCACTGTCACATAATTTGAGATAATTATAATAGGTCAATTGTTTACAACGCAATCTTGACCATATCATAAAATTGCTTAGTCCAAGTATTTGTGCGGCATGCAAAGCAGCTGAAACAGGCAATAAAATTGTAGGACAAGTAAAACCCGACCACACATCAATTTTATATTGTTGTACCGGAGGGCAATTGATAACCGGAGAGACTATGCTTCCAGTCGGTACTTTTCCTAGACAATTCAAGCGGCTAGCAACAACTATAAACACTAAATCAGATACAGCAATTTCATATTCATGCATTATGCTTAGTATATCTTCAGGTCTATCAAACTCAGATATAACACATATTTCCGTTTTGAGCCCTAATTTCTCGCATTCTGTAGAAATTTTCGAGCAATGTATTGCATCCGAACCGTTGCCCATTAAAATTACCACTAAGTGATTTTTATCATGAACGAGACAGTTCAGCTGGTTTGTGATCCAACAGCAATTGCGTTTTAATTGATCTAAAACGGTATCGTCCATATGGGTTAAATTGCCGTAGTCTTCTTTATCGATCATATAACGTTCATCGGATAAGGGCCAGATGCGCCATGTATCGGAATCGATCATATCGGCGAGTAATACGTCACCTAAAAGGAAATGGATATTTTTATAAATTAAAATACATAAAATTTATATTCAATAGTAAATTTTACCCCCATCTTCAACACCAAATTCAACTTTCATATCAACCAACGTAATGTTCCTCGTAGCCAATGCTTGTTCCAGAATTTCGAAGATTAAAGAAGACGTGCTTCTCAGTATTTCGACTTCATTTTTTCCTTAAAAACATTCAAGGAAATAGTTTTTTTTTTTTTATTAAATATTTAAAAAAATATAGGAATTGAAATTTAGAAAAAGTTCACCTTCATACCTATATGAAATGAATTCACAGTAAATTTTGCTGAAATAATATCATTATCAGAAATCTGAATATCGTGGTTGGAATCATCTTTAAAGAATGCCTCCTGTATGAGTGTGGAGAATCTAAAATGGTTTAATATTTAATATTTTAAACATGGGTACTATGCTCTACATACCTTTGACCCTCTGACACGTCCGGGTTACGTCTCAAAAAAGAACCAGCTGCTATGCGTCTCGTCACCCATTCAATGGGTATCATTTGACAGTTCAGCGCAAGGAACGCTTTGCGGGTGACTGATTTTACATAGGCAGTATGGATACCTATATTCGTACAAAAAAAAAAGAAATACAAGTAATATTATAGTTTAGTGTTTTACAATCACACACCACTTACCAACAGCACTGAGTAATCTAAAAACTTGCATAGTTATAGTGTTAAAATTCTCCACTATTTCTTGTAGAAGTTGAGCTCGATTTTCACTGTCATCAGCTGTAATATGATCCTTGCTTAGTAATAAACAAAAACCAGGATATGCTAGCAATTCAAAGACCTGCTTAGATTTTCCATTGATCAAAAGATTACCCACTTCATGATCTCCAACTAAAAAATAATGTAATTTTAATTAATCTAATTGTATTCGGTTGTGGAAGATGAACCTTTAAGAGTAAAAAATTCCCTAAGAAAATTCGTTGAAATGCGGCATAAAACGGCTTACTTAGACCTCAGAGTTTAAGGTGGGCTAGACTAAACCAAAGCACTCAGACCATTATACTATACCCAATATGGAGCCAGTAGAAGAGAGTAGAAAGACAGGAAAGATATGTGAGGAGATAAAAGGGAACCTTAGTTCCTACACCTTACTGAAGACTAAAAACTACGGAAGGAAGTCCATATCTTTTTAGGCTAACATTTTAATAGAAGGTATCATACGCAATAGGCGTTCTCGAAACTATTCAGTTCTCCTTAATAAACTTATGTACATTGGTACTTGAAACTTGATCTTTGGACCAAGTTTCAAGCCTGCTATTCTATTCCAAGAATATGTGTAATGAATACTTACCTTTCATAGTAATACTTCCATCACACGAACGACTAGTACTAGTATCGGATATATTATATCCATCACAATAAAACATTTTTAATTATTTCTTTTCTAATTTTTATTTTCGCTAATATTTTCGAAGATATTTATTTTTCCTTTCTGGTTAACAGTTCTAAATAATATCGCCGTCTTTATATACTTTATACAATTTTTGTTGACAGTTCCAAATGCATATAGGTATACATAAAAACCAGTGTTGCTAAATTTTGGTACACAAAAACAGTTCAACTGAAAAAAACTTAGAAAGCAAAAAAAAAAAAAATAGAAACCGAGGGCAAAACTTCAGGAAACATTTTTATGTGCACATTACTTGAATCTAGAAATTCCTGCTGTTACTACCACCACTGTTAATTATTTGCAAAAACCCTGCTAGAACTTTTCGCATCCATTCGTTTTGTGCGTACGAACTTATAGTTTTTCTTGACCAATTTTTACTCTTGGAGGGTTGTCATTGCCTGACAAGAGGTTATCCTCCTGCCCAGCATATTCCACTGACTCCTACAGTTATTTTTTTTAAAGTTACCAATCTTTCTTTTGTTTTTTAAATTATCATTTTAGCACACTTTATTTCATGAATACATAAAATAAAAATTCTTCTTTTAAATAAATGTTATTTTTCTATATTTCATAATTATATCAATATGTCTATTTAATTAGAATTCAAAGCTTGTAAGTTCCAAAGTTAAAATTGTTTTTTATGCTTAGAAGTTGGTTGAACCTCTTTTTCTTCCAGAAAGTCTGTTTGGCATAATCTTCACTTACTTTTATTGAGGTCCTTCTAAATTTTAGACCGACTTCAATTAACCGCTGTTCCTAGGTTAACCACGTTGTTGTTCTATCTGTTATTGGCGTAGACCTTTCCTACTTCAGATAAAGTTGGTCTCAGTATTGTTGATACCACCATGACAACGAGATTCGCGAGTAATGCTAATCCCAGTTTACTTTAGATACACGTGGTCTCAGATATTTCCTCTGTGCTGTAATTATACCAAATATTTTTTATCTCAGATCATGACTTGATTTTCTACACATTGAATATTGATCTCTCTCCCGTTGTTACAGAGCACACTTTCACTTTCCGTGACTACTAGTCCATAGACTATGTTTCACTATATAATAGATATATGTAATATAAATTGGTTCGACTACTGGTTCTATAACTCGGTTGATCAAAAATTAACATTCTTTCTAGAGGAGATTTCTAAACAATACGACAGTTGCTTGTCCTTGGTTTACGAATTCTATAAGGAAAAGAGATCCTACGGTGCAAAACCGGGAGGGTTATAAAAAAGCCAGGAATAAAGCTACCTCTGCTGTTAAGCTGTCGAACCTCTGGCCTATATTATCAACCACTCCCTTACTTGCTCTTGTTTTCCTGTAATTTGGAAAGTGGCTACAATTATCCTAGTAGGGACAGCTTTGACACCTGCTGATTTTCGTCTCCTTAGCATATTGTCCTCTCTCTCCAAAGTCTGTGCGTCTCTCATGGCTGAACAGATTTCTAGTCACATTAGTGCGTGTAGTCTTTTATATCCACTTCAGCCTGGTTTCCGCTCTGGGCACAGTTGTTCGACTGCTGTGGTAAAAATTCTGGATGATATTAGAATACCTTATGATAAGGGGCATCTGACTTTGCTGTGCCTCTTAGATTTTTCTAAGCCATATGAAATCGTTAGCCACTCTCTGCTATGCAGAAAGCTGAAACTATGCTTCCGTTTTTCAGATACTCCGATGCGTCTGTTGGAAAGTTATTTAGAGGGGAAATCTCAAAGGATAAAGGTTGGTAATGCATACTCTACGTACAAAACAGTATCTAGTAGTGTGCCACAAGGCTCTGTCCTTGGCCCGTTTCTATTTACTATGTTCCTTAATAATATTTTTGCTATCTGCAGTCATATCACCAGGCATGCTTATACTGATGATCTCTAGACCTTTTGGTCATGTTGAGGATCTATTCTCGAGGCTAAATCAAGATCTATATACAATTGGCAAGTGTTTCAATGATAACATGCTTCAGTTGAACCTTTCGAAATCATTCGTTTTGCCTTTTATTCAAAACATCTTATCCTTTTAACGATTTTTCATCTATTTTTCTTTTCGGATCCAAGTTGGAATTTGTTAATGTGGTCAGAAACCTTGGGTTTATTATTAAATCATACCTTTCAAGTGAAGATCATACTTCGTGATGAATAAGGTATGCCTTAGAATGACTACTGCATTTGTATCAGGTGAAACTAAAAGAAAATTTATATTGCTACTGCTGATCCCTAAATTAACTTATTGGGAAGATGTTTATAATAGGTTCGGCTCAAGGTCTTCACACAAGCTTCTTAACAACGCTGCTCGTTACATTCATGGTTAGAAAAAAGTTAGAAAATATCTCTGCATACAATAGGAAAATTCTTTGTCTTGATCTATTTGGTTATCTGGATGCCAGAAATAGTATCTCTCTGCATAGGCTCATTTACAAGCAGAGTCCAAATTATTTGCATGAAAACCTTCAAGTTTTGTAAATCAATTAGAAGCAAAATCCCAAGCCGTAATTTTAAAAATTCTAGTAGATTGTTTTTTGTTAGCTCTATTAGACTGTGGAATTCACTCCCACTGAACATTAAGATTGTCTCTAATATTATAAATTTTAAGCTTTTCAACGGTTTTAAGCTTGAACGATACCCAAAAGGAGAAGAGGAATATCCAGAAACTGGTTGAAATAATCGTTCTCTTAACTCTTAGATGAGGACAGTAATTTGAGAAAAAAATTGTTTTTGATCCTAGCTCAGGAACGGCTCAGCGAAAAGGTGCCATATGGCACTGCTAGGCATTACTGGGTTAAGCATTCTAGATAACGAAAATATTCAAATTAATTAATTCTGACTTCGATTTAAATGCCAACCAATGCCATTTTGGAATTGACGTCTCTGTTGTGTTTTACTCTATCGTTTATTTTGTTACAATTGAAGCTTTACCGTCGAAACTATTGTGACTTTTATAGGTTAGGTTAGGTTGTTGGGGCTGTTCATGAAAGAACACACTGAGACCTATTGGTCCATTGTGATACCCTTGGGGCGAGTGTTACCTCTTGATCCCTTCCTAATTAAACCAATTTGTGCTTGCAATGAAACGTGATAAGTCTCTAATGTCAGAGGTTGCCAGTTCTGTCAGTCTACCATAGAAGGGTGTTCCCAAAGTTTTGTGTCTGCGTGCCGCTAAAGCAGGGCAGTTACATATAAAGTGGAAAATGGTCTCTTCTTCCTCTTTATTTCTACAGCTTCTGCAGAAGTCATTATAAGGAAGACCTAGTCTACGTGCGTGGCTGCCTATGAGGCAGTGCCCGGTTCGAATAGGAACTACCCTACTTATGTGGACACGGTCCAGATTAATGAGCGGTTTAGTGCGATCATGGTCAGGCATTGGCCAAAATTGTCTGGCGATAGGGCAAGTTGGTTTCATTCTCCATCTGCTCTTCGCAATGTGGGAAAAGTGGTCTTTAATTAAAAGTTTATACGTGGCAAGCGGTATACCTTTTTTAAAAGGACTTTTTAGGTTTTCATCTAAAGGGTTAAAGTGTTCTACAGAAATGACCCTTGTAAATTTCGACGATACAACTTTGCCAATAAGATTTTCCTCAGACATCAATTTATTACACTTTTTGCACTTAGTATTCAGCTCCCTTCGACCAAAATTAGAAAACTTTGACCCACTGTAAAAAAAACTGAGACGTACTGAACTATAAGTTTGTTTTACAAAAATGGTCTATAGAAAATATGACTAATAATACTGCCCAACAAAAACTACATACTTAATAATTTTTTCCTTCAAAGTTTTGTTAACAAAAATGTTTGCCTTATATAACTTTGAAAAAAAAATGTACTATGGCTTCTATAGTTTCGGAGATATAAAAACAAAAACACAAAAATATCAAATTTGCATTTCCATATTAATTTTAGTTTATCAAAATTGGATAAGCTATTAAGAAACCAAATACGATTTTTTTCCATTTCAACCTAAAACTCTTAAACTAGAACTAAATAATGCACAACGACCTTCAACAATTATAAAATCAGCACCGGAGCGTTTTACCCACACCGAGGTTTTTAACAGTAAACTGTAAAACTATAAATATTTATTTTACGAAAATATTGCGCTTACCGCACTTCTGATATATTTGTGTATTGGAGATCTATTCTTATCGTACATACGAGTTCTAATAATAAAAAGGCACCAAGTGGTGATTGCCTCATTGATATTGACTTTCACCACAGAACGTTGTATATATTTTGCTTTCACACAAGTATTCCTTGATGTTATTTTATCAGTATCAAACGTACCAAATTAAATACAAGAATTTTACCGATTTTTTTTAAATAAAAAATAAGGAGTACTTAAAATAATTATTATTTTTATCATAGTTAGCTGAACGCAACGTGTTTCTTTATTACATTTTTTTTATATACAATCAAGTTTTCTAAGAACAAGACAAATATTACACATCAAATTTCAGAATGATTGGTCAACTCTTTCTACATTTGTTCAGCTATAATCGCATTTCAAAACAGTGTGGGCGGTACAATTTTAGTCATAGATACAATAAATGCCCAGCGGTAAATTGAAGCTAAACAAGTGCTGAACTGCAAGCACTTAAGTGCTCTATTAGCACATATGTTTCATATAAATTTTGACATTGTATGTCCTATGAGAATAGCGCTTGTTTAGTGTAGTAGTTTTAACGCTAAACAAGTGCAATAATTGGCCCGTTCAGATGATTAAATATGTTTGACAAATTAGTTTGTTTGACGAGATATTTGTTCGTGTGAACGGGTTGAGAATCCGCTTGACAAACGGCTTGACGATTTTTAAAAAATTTTGATTTTTTCACGGGTCTGTCAAACCATCCAACTCGTATGAACACATGTTGGTAAAGCTTCATACATAGTAGATGGTCCGGGAGGGGCGTCTATAGGGGTTGTGGACGCCTCTTCACCCAAAACCCTGCAATCTTGATTTACTAAATACAAAATAAACAGAGATTTTGAGAAAGCTCAAAAATATTTAGATTTTTCACAAAAAAACCGATCAGCAGTGGAAAGCCTTAGCTTTCAAAAAACGAAGAACTTCAGGTTTTAAAATGTTATGTTGTGTTTTATTCGTCAGCTACTTTAATATAAGCGAATAAAACGACCAATTTGTTAAGTCTATTCCTCGTTATATTGTTATTCACAATGAAACTGCTCAGCAGCTAGAGGTGAAAAATTTTAATGGATCCCAGTCATTGCGGTTAATCGTGGGCATTGTTTTTAGTTTTTACCCTTTATAAAAACATTTAACGATGATGATTTTAACTTATTTTCACTGGTAGCCATTTCGAAGCTTTTCCTTTTTTTTTTATTTTTTTGCGAACTGTCACGCTTCTTCTTTCATTATTGGCAGTTCACAATAGAATTTGATGTAGCTAAACTACTTGTTAAGTATACATAACAGCTATAATTATACGTGTTATCTCTGCCTCTTCGTTGTTGCTTTCCCATACAATTATCGCTACTAGTTATACATAACTAGAAGCAAGTGGCGAATAAAACGTAGCTATTATATAATATTTTAATATTTATTTTAATAATAATTTTCAAGTTTTTGAGTTAAATTTTCGCACTGAATTTCATTCTGAAATTTGGTTTAACTTTTCCGTTTTTAATCTGAATTCCGGTTTGATTGTATATCAGAATTAAAGTTCTAAATTTTAATCTGAATTTAGTTACACTTTTAAGCCGTGTTTGGTCCAAATTTTGATTTGCTTTCGATCTGTATTTAAGTTCCTTCTGGTCTGAGTTTTAGTGTAACTCTTAGTCTAAATTATTGTCCAAATTTTGCTCAGACCAGCGTTTACTCAGCGTTTGATCTGATTTCTAGTCTAAATTTTGGTTTGCTTTTAATTTGTGTTTGGGGTCATTTTAGCGTTAGTTTTGATCTAACTCTTAGTTTGAGTTGTGGTCGAAATTTCGGTCTGAATTGGCTTGATTTTTATACGTGTGCTGATCTGAGTTCAGCTGGAATTTTGGTTCAGTTTTTATTTAATTTGTTATCTGAATTCGGTCTAAAATTTTGACGATTTTTGTTCTGTATTTGAGTTAAAATTTTTTGATGTGAATATTTATCAGATATTTACACAGATTTATGGTCTGAATTTTCGTTTGCTTTCGTTAGTTATTTGGCGTCCTTTTGGTCTAAACTTTTGTCTAACTATTAGTCTGGGTTGTGGTCTAAATTTTGGTCAAAATTGTTTTCTGAATTTTGGTTTGATTTTTGGCCTGAATTTTGAATTGATTTTCGTTTGGATTCGATCTGAATTTTAGGTTTTTAGTCTGAGTTTTGGCCAGAATTTGGACTCATTTTGATGGATTTTTGTTAGAATTTTGGTCCGATTCGTGGTTTGAATATTTGTTTTTTTTTTAATCAAGGTTTTGCCCTGAATTTGGACTCATTTTGATCTAGATTTTCGATCTGAATTTGGTCCTTTTCTTGGTTTGAGCTTCGATCTGAAAAAAAGTGAATTTTAGTTTGAAATTTGGTTTCAACCTAAATTTCTATCCGATCTTAGTTTGAATTTTGGTCCCAGTTTTGTTTAAGTTATCTTTTAATTTTTGGTCTGTATTTTTTGGTGTGAAAATTGATAGAATTTTTGTTTGGTTGTGGACGATATTGAGCCTGATATTTATCCTACAAATCCTAGAACCGCAACTGAATATCAGCCATTAAAATTAGTAAAGCATTAAAAAGCACAACGGGGAGAAAACCCCAAAAAAAGGCATTTATAATTTGCAAAAAAAGGCCACCAAAATTTGTGAAAAAGGCACTAACCAGTGAAAAAGGTAAAATTTTTGAAAAATATCACAAAAAGCAAAATAAGATTTCCATATACGGAGTCCGGGGGGCTTGAAACTTCTATATATTTTATTTGCCATTATGTAGGGTTAAGCAGAAATGAAGGAGAATTCCTCATAATTCGTTTGTTTTCTACAACATTGTCATGTCAAAAAAAAAAAAAAAAATATATATATACTTAACAGAAATAACTGTTATTTAATTGTTTTCTATTTTGTGAAAAAAAATCATAACGGTATTTAAAGAACACTCCTCATGACTTTATTTCGTTCTACAGAATGGTAGTTCATTTTAATTGCGATTTTTCCAAAAAAAAAAAAAAAACAAGAATAACTGAAGAATTGCGTTAGGTAAAAAGTTGTTGTTCACACTAAAAATCTTTTACGATGATTACCAAAATATTTCGATATTTTTGATAAAATATAAGCTCACAAATAATAAATAATTAGGTACTCAAAAAACATTTTTTTTTTAACTAAAACTTTTTATTTAAAAATTAAAAAATATTTGCATTTTCCGCACCACCATTGAGGTATGCAATTTGGCGCGTTACCGTTTTTTTTTTTTTTGGGTGTACGGTATCCCCCGTAGGCATATTCTCACCCATTTATATTACCAAAAAATATACAATATTTAAATAAGTTATCACATTTCGCATTCACATTAATATTATCACAGCCAGGAATACACACGACGACGTCACTTGGAATTACGCAATTCGCCGCTATCACTGCTCAATTGTTGCATTATAACTTATCGCCAAGCCCCTGCCAACGTACAACAAGCACTGAAAATCAAATCAATCAATGATCTTCGTCCTCATCAACATCGAATATCGATTTTTCGTTCAGCGTACCCACTAGGGGGTAAATATCATGAAATGATATCCGTATCAGATGTTGAGCGTTTTTATAGATAGGATCCTTAAAAAAAAAGAAAAATAATTAAATAAAGAATTTATAAAATTTAAATTTTTTTTCTTCAATTTACTACTTACTTTGAGTATTGCAGCAGGTATTCCGCTTAGATCCGTTAGGATTACAAGCAATGGTGGGGCCTTAACCAAAGCCTTTTCAGCCCTGCTCCTCAGTTCAATTCCTAAATCCTCTATAAAATAAACGCTTAAGTAAGGGCAATTTTTTAAACCCAATCGTTTCAGATTTGGGCATTGCTTGATCAATTCCATCAGATCATGATCTCCTATTGGCGAATCGTATAGATTGATTTCTTCCAGTTCAATGAAGTTGTACGTTGGCCTTGCGTTTGAGTTAAAATTTAAATTATAAGCTTTAAATTTTCGCAGCTTGCACAAACGCATTATGCATTCGTTCATAAAATGGTAGATTCTATGATGTCCACCATGCAACGTGAGCTCTTCCAAATCGTTGCTATGGTAATCAGCCAATGAGTTGAGGAAAACGTCAGAAATCTGTGAATATAAAAAACGTTAAGATTTAAATAGCCATATAAGTAACAAACAAAAAATACTTCACTTACTGGTGTATGATGCTGTCTCAGCTCCAATGATTTTAAATTCGGCAGCTTGACGATTTCCTCTTGCCCTTTACCATAGTTTTCTACTTTGAATTTTAGAACCTCCAGCTCCGAACAATGCACAACGATGGCATTCAAATTCTTCAATTCGAAATTGCCTCGTATGTCTAAGTAACGCAACTCTAAGGCCTCACAAATTTTCACCAGAGTGTCCATGGTGACCGCAAGACAGCGGAATAAACTTAGGCGTTTCACATTCCTCATGCGCATGATCGACGTTCCGCTCACATTCTCACAATTTGATAATCCAAGCGATTCTAAATTTGGCAGTGTCGTCAATACTTCCAAATGTTTGTCCTCCAAGTCGAGACATGAGAAAAATTCGACTTCGGTGAGATGGTGGAGGGAGGTGGCATTTGCGAATTTTGTATATTCCATATTCGTAAAATGACCTCGGACAAAGAATCGCTTCAGATTTGGGCAATATTTAAATACTAAATCTTCCAAAGCGAGTTCCCCGTGCATTTCTACACTTTCTACAAACTCGCCGGATTGCTTAATATACTGCTGCAACTCTTGTGTGGCAGAATCGCTCATCATTTTTATTATTTCCTTTGTGTTCATGTGGCGAAACTTATTGCAGAAATACTCTTTAAACACCCATTCAAATTGTGAGTGTGATAAGGATAAACGTATTTGTTGTAGCAAATCCAAATCACTAAATATTTTCGCAATGGAGTCAACGTCTATCATTGTGAATGCGGTTGTTGTGGGGCGGATCACGAAATAGTAATCCCTGAAGTTGTGATAACGTCTTTGCAGTGATCTGAATTTTCGAAGATTACAAAGAATTATTTTTTGAGAAAATCCAGCAATCTTGATTTGTGGATTTACTTACGCTTTCGCGGAATACGTTGTCTCGAATTCGACAACACATTTACTGTGGTGTTTGCCCACTGCAGTTTGGCTATTCTGAACTTTTCCGAAATTTTCTTCCAAATATTTTATAAGTGCAGCGTGATCATACTGGGAAAAGATTTGAGGTTTATTAAGTTAGAAAAAACTTAAAAAAAAAAAGTATTTTTTTTTTTTTTTAAACTCATATTTTTCCCATCTACTATATAAGTGACTTACATTTTTTGGCAATCTATTGATCACTATGTGTTTCCTGGCATAACTTTTTTGGCTCCGGCAGCTTTGAGCAGTTTCTAAAAGTTTTTTTTTTATTATGTTAAAAAAAATAAAGTATTTTTGATTAATTTTTTAGGCTTTTTTAGTCCAATATTTTTCCATGCCAATAAAAATTATATTTAAAGTAAACGACCAACACTGAGATACTAATTTTAAGTTTTTATAATTTAAAGTATTTTCAAAACTCTCCTGATGAAGCTTAAAAATTTAAAGAAAACGTTAGAATAAAATTTATATTTTTATTTGCATTGAAAAATATTTGATCAAAAATCGTTAAAACATTATTAAAACAAGAAATCGAATGAAGATGTTAAGGAGTGCATTCTTTTATTTGCTGAATTATTGTACCAAAACTAAGTAATATTAATTAGTCTCATGTTTTGTAACATCTAGAAGTAATTGCTTGGAAACAGAGTAAGAATTGTAGTTATCACTGACTTCAAAGAGTTTTGGTTGCCCTATGGATCTTGCCGTTCTATATGAGGCAGTCGCTTTTACTTTTAATCTTAACCCGGGGCGTGCCTCCGAATCAGACTGGGAGGTAGTTGAAATGTAGTTGAAAAAATTTCATACTACATTTCAACTATTTCAGTTGTAGTTGAAAAAAATCTCAACTACATTTCAACTAATTCAATTGCAGTTGAATGCAAAGTTAATTAATTATTTAGTTAACTACTTCCAGTCTGAAAAAAAAATTTCAACTGCATTTCAACTAATTTAGTTGTAGTTGAAAAATTTCAACTATCACTAAAATAGTTGATATATAGTTGAAATTATTTCAACTACAAATAAACTAGTTAAAATGTAGTTGAAATTTAACTACAACTAAATGATAGTTGAAAAAAAGTATAGAATAAACAAGTCTGAAAGCATTTTATAAATCAAATTTAAAATAAGCTTGATTAAATAAACGTATGATTATTTTTATAAAAGGTTTGTAAATGCAAACGTTTTTCAAAAGTTGATTGAAAATCGGCAAATCATGCTTTTAATTTACTTCAATTCAGTATTTTTTGTGACATTTTAGAAAAAATTAATTGTGGTAAGATACAAAAATAATAATAAAAAAATAATAAAATTCAAAATATAAATATATAAATATAATAAAAAATATTGAAAAAAAGTGAAAAAAGTCCTAGTGAAATTAATTGAAAATGTCAGCACCTAAAAGAGCCAGAAGTTTAAAACGCCAGAGCGTAGAAATTTTTAATTTATTATTCAATAAACCGGATAATATCCCATTGAGTTTTTCGAAGTCGCGTATAGAAAGCCAAATTGAAAGTCCAGAAAATGCTGATTAATATTTTCAATCTCCAGCAGCATCATGTGAAAGCTCTTCTTTATTTAAAAAGGCTTTGGGAGCTTGGTGTGTCAAATATAATATTTGCAATGCGGATGGTAATGAGTTGTTAGCAATTTTGCGGCGTGAAATTTTTGATTTTATTGTTAGTGATTTAAATAGTTGGATTTCCTTATACACCGAAAAAAATATGCAGAGTTAATACAACATTTTCTGTGAATTAATATAATTTTAGCTGAGTTAATACTACTTTTACGCAAAGTTCGAAGTTTTTTTGAGTTGATTCAACTCTTTTTGTGGTTATAATAACTTTTTGTCAGTGTCAGAATAACTCTGAAGTGTCAAAATAACTCTGCAGTTTCAACCAATATGTGTTCGATTAACTCTGAAAAAGGTAAATCAATTAACTTTTTTCTGAGTAAATATAACTCATTTTCAAAGGTTCTATAAAAATCTACTATTAACTCTAAACGGAGTCAACTGTACTCCGAAACAAAGTTTAAAATAAATCAACTTTCCCAAAAAGTAAGATTAACTCTAAACGGAATCAACTGCACTCTTTTTTCTTAATGTACGGAACGAAGAACGGGAACATTTTAATTACGTATTCTGTAGTTCATTGTGAAAGTCGTGTGTGATTTATATAAACTTTTAATTCCTGTCAAATTTTGCGTGAATAATTGTGAATTTTTTGTAACTCTATAATATGGACGATGTATACTATATGGTGGTTACATTGAATTCTGAAGAGAATATATTCTGTACAAGAATCAAATATTTTTAAATGTAATACATATTACATCTGTAATATGTGTCTATAAATATTCATTATATTTTATAATAATAAAAAACTAATAAAAACTTAAAAACCGAATTTTTTTTCAATTTTGGTTCAAGAATTTTAATTTGTTAATCGAACTCTTTTAAGGGTTGGGACAATATTCTAATCTGAGTTAGACCAACTCTTTTCAATGTTGCCTGAAGAATTTCACGTGGTTTATTGTACTCTTTTGAAGGTTGAGGCAACATTCTGCCGAGTTGATTCAACTCCTAGTCAGAGTTCAACTAACTCTTTTTACATTTAGTTCAAGAATTTCCAGTTAAACTCTTTTGTGGGTTGAATCAACATTTTACGGAGTTAATATGACTCCTCACTATACTACGTTGGGGTAAGAATTACTCTTTTCTGGTTTGGCTAAAAACCATTAACGAAAAGAGTTAATATTAACACAAAAATTGTGGTATTTACTCTGCACTTTTTTGAGTGTAAAAAATGAGTTTTAGTTACATGTTTTTGTTTCATTTGTTTAAAATATTTCGTTTCTTCTTCTTTAATTAATTTAATTTATTATATAACTATAATGGGTTTCTTCTATAAGATATTTACTCTAAACCTGCATAGATTTAAGCTATTTTTAATTATCTGTAAAATATCTCTAAACTGAATTTAATAAATAAATAATTCTTTATTTTATAAAAAGATAAATAATTTGCATTGTAAGTATTGTTGTTTTCTGTATAAATAAAATACATTCCACAACATTTATAATAAGCTTATAAATAATCTTTGCAAAAAGCTTATTTTTCACATTTAAAATAAGTATTTTTCAAACCTTTTTTAAAGCTTATAAATAACCTTTGCAAAATGCTTAATTTTCATATTTAAAATAAGTGATTTTCAAACCTTTTTTTTAAAGCTTTTTACTAACGTCACGTTTTGATTATATTTTGCTTATTTTCAAGTGTTTTATAAACAAAATATCAGCGTTTTGTAAGCTTAACACTTACTTTAGAAAGCTTATATTTAGCTTGTTTTTATATGTTAATGTTTGTTGGGTAGTTAACTACCCCCACAGTCTGCTCCGAATCGATGTCAGCGATGTAAAAACTGTCAAACTGATACTCACATTTATTCGAAATTGATTTAATGGAGCAATTTTCGTAGAGTTAACGTGATATTTCACCCCGTGAACATTAGTAACAAAGACTTACCAGCAGAAGAAATAGTTGTAGTAGTTGTAGAATTATTATTTGTATTTTGAGACATTTTTGTTGTTTTTTTATTTTTCAAATTTGTATGTAAATATTTAGCGAAATATATTTTGAGCAATATGTAATCGTTTTTCTCGAGTTAGGCACTTTAATTTTGTCTTATTTTCTTGGTTGATGTCAACTTTTTGAACATTTTTATACTTGTGGTAAACTCTAAAGAAATGTTTACTTTATATACTCTCCAAAAAAAAAAAAATCAAAATAAACATGACAGTGACAAAAAAAAAAAAAAACACACACATGTGTTTCACAGTGTGACATATACTTATGTACAGTAGCGATTATAATTGTAGAACTGAAACTACTTTTGTGAAAGCAAAAGAAAGTGTGGAGAAAAATATAAGTGTAACACACAAAAGTTCCAAAAATCATAGTTATTCTTTTGTGTCAGTTCCATTTATCGAATTTGATCCAAAACCTTGAAAAAAACACTGTTGAGAACAATCTAACAATGTTATTTTGATAACAGAGCCACACAAAAAAGTATTTTTTCTAGTCCGGGGGCCAGACCATGTTTAATATATTATTTTGGGGTCGCTGAATCCGAATCCAAGGTCTAAAAAACTCCAGCATGTCAGGTTTTCAACTTATCTTAGATAACGAAGTATTTTGCAGGTTATGTAGAAAACCTGACATGCTGGAGTTTTTTAGACCTCGTATTCGGATTCAGCGACCTCAAAAACATGTAATTCACATGGTCTAACCCCCGGGCTCGAAAAAAAAATTGCATGAGGTTTTTTGAGGTTATGTCGCTATGTAATGAATCAGTTGCATTTCAAGAGGGGACTAAATATTTTGAAGTACCATACTGGAAAACTGAATGAATCGCATAAGTGGTTTATTCGTTATGATTAAAAGCAAATAACTATAAAAAAAACTTGATTTTTGATGTTCTTCTAATTTTTCAACTATTATATCCACTACGAATTAAAAAAGGTGTTCAGTTCCGGGATTTATAACAATTTCTTGTAAACTAGTATAATTTTTAAAATAAAAAAAAAAATTTTTGAGAATCTTTAAGCTGCAGTGGAAACAGTTTATTAAACATTTCTATAAAATGTTGACTTCAATTTGTAATCCAGTAATAAAAATAACACTGGTTTTATGTAAAACTGCACGATGAATCCGACCGAAAATGAAAAATTTTTCGAAACAAAAATTAAAATAGAGTTGTAGTTTTCGAGATAATGCCAAATTTTTATTAAAATTAATAGGCTTTGAATGAAAAATGTTGCCAGAAGAATGTCAAAAAGTTCATAAAACTAGCAGATCAGACGATCTTTTCGGAACCCGCTACGGTTCCTCATCAGTGATCTTTGCAATAGTTCCCTCATTTCAACAATCCATATACTTAACTGAAAATACTGTAAAGTAAATGAGAATTACAAAGACAATTCTTTTAACTGAATAGTATTATTGAAAGGAACTATCACTACCGTTCTATATACCTTTTAGCATTATTCTTTTACACTTGTATTACATATTGGTTAGATTTTCTGACATCTAATATGAACCGTGTCTGTTTTTTGTTGAAAATTTTTTGTATACTTAGAAGCAAGCCTTCTTCCTCTTCTTTAATATTTTTGATTTGGAAAAATTTGTTGCTAATTTCTTCCAAATTTGGCAGTTTACATTTCTAATTAATTATTAAAAGTAATAGACTTTGAATGAACAATGATGCCAGTTTTGAGAAAAATGTGTTTTTACTTGAGTTTTGAAAAAAAGAAGTGTTTTTACTTAAGGAGGAGGCCAATTTATGTCAAAGAAAATAGGCTTCTGAACAGAGATGTATCAGAGGTTGAATGAAAATTCGATTGTCTTTCATTCGATAAAAAATTTCTTTAAAATCATTTGACAAGAACAGGAGATCTTAGCAAATGAGCTAAAATTTTTTTTCAGAATTAAAAATATGGAAATTTTGCAATATCTCGAGAACTTTTTTACCTTAATTGTTTTAAAATTCGTTTTCGAGTTCAGCAAGCAGTTTTACAAAAAAAAAAAAATACTGTCAAACGTCATAGATCTCACAATTTTTTTATATTTATAAACTATTTTTTTTTATATTTATAAATAATAAAACAAAATTATAAATATTAATTGTGTGCATGACTGACAACTTTTAGTCCATATCATTATTATTTTTTTGCACACGAGTGTATCTATACTTGCATATATGCATTTCTACCGCTTGTAATTAAGAAATTTTTGGGAAATCCAAACATTTGTTATGTTTATGTCTGAGTACAAATGCGATTAGAAGAGAAGATGAGAAAAACGAAATTGTGAAAATGTGTTACCTCCTCAAAGGAATTTGTATAGGAAAAAAATTAAAAAAAAAAAGAAACAATGAAGGACATTTGACATTAATTGTTTTATAATTGTTTTTGCTAGTTGACTTGTTTTTATTTTTGTTACTTCTTGTGGAGAAGAAGAAGATGAGACAACTTCATGGAACCAATACCTTATAAATTTAATAACAATTTACAGGCAATGCTTTAGCTACGAAGATGCTGAATTTTTTGCCACAGCTACTCAAAGTCTAAAAAATATTTACAAAAAATAATATTATTTATTAAAACTTCACACAATTTCATGTGTTATATTAAGAAATTCGCAGCAAATTTTTCCTCATATTTTATTTTTCAAGTTTTTCGTAGTATTTAGATATTTCAGATATATTGACTTACTCGACTTTGAGTAAATATAGCAATCAGCGATGAAATTTTTCAGTCTTATTGATAGTATTATTCAGATTCTTTTTTAAAAAAAATCACATTTCCTTCCTGCTCCCTCTCTCCATCATTATCTCCATTTACTTACTTTTCGTAAACCTGCCGCTTCTAATGCACCATTTGGCGATGGAAAAAATCCTAATAATAATTTTAAAAATTTCGCATTTTATTAACTTTTAAGTAAGCTCAATGAGTTTCCATGTTAAAAATGATTTGGCTAAATTTTCAAACCATTATCTGCAATTTTTAATGAGTAATGGCGAATTTTGTAAATTTCGTTTCTCGCGTTTTTTTAGCCTATCTAGTAATAGGAAAAATTACTTACACTTAGCGGTAAAGATACTTATTGATAATTTGCTAACTGATAAGTGATAAATAGTTGGTGCAATAGGGCCCTGGTCTCATCATAATTTAATTCCTAGCTTTAAGTTCTGTACTATTTAAATCTATAAAATATTCAAAAGAGGTTTTTGTGAATTTTTCCCTTTTCATTAAAATACTTTAAAATAAATTCTATGTTTTGTTCAACTAAAATTGACACTAAAAGCTAGAAAAAGGTAAAATTCCAATGAAAAACTTTCAAATTCTAACTAAGTATATTTCCAACATTAGATGACTAAACATTTTCGATATAAACAATATCTAGCACTTGCCCAACATGTTGCACGTGGCTGTTTCTTTACGCATGTGATAATTGTTTGTATCTTATTTACCATGAAATTGTAGAAAAAAAAACTGTGACATCCAAAAAAAAAAAGCAAACGAAATGAGGATTCGATCGTAAAAGTGCTGTGACAAACGCCCAGTGTGATACCTACGGATGTGGTAATTTTGGGAGTATGCTTGACGAGCCCCATGAAATTGTTATTGCACCGAACACAAAGAGAGAGTCTTTACTCACTCTCACACCGAAGACTATATGACAGGCTGAGAGGAAAAGCGGGCTAAAATTTATATAAGAGCAAAAGTGAAATAATTTTGAGTGTCATTGCTAGAATGTTATAAGTAATACGGTTTAGAGTGAAAACGAAACGCCTTAAAAGTAAGAGCAAAAATGGTATAACAATTCTTTCGGAGCAAGAAGAGCATAGTTTTTTATTCCGTTTTCGCTCTGAACATATTTCGTTTCACTTTTGCTCTGAACATATTTCGTTTTGCTTTTGCTCTTAAGTAAAATTATTCCAATTTTTTTCTGAAGTTAGAAGTTATACCAGTTTTCCTCTCAGCCTCTCAAATGAGGACGATTCGGTTTTATATCATTTTCGAATGATAAATGACAGGTTGAGAGGAAAAGCGGGCTAAAATTAAATAAGAGCCAAAGTGAAAGAATTTTGAGTGTCAGTGCAAGAATGGCATAAGTTATACGGTTTAGAGTGAAAATGATTCGCCTTAAAAGTAAGAACAAAAATGGAATAACAATTCTTTCAGAGCAAGAACAGCATAGTTTTTTATTCCGTTTTCGCTCTGAACATATTTCGTTTCACTTTTGTTCTGAACATATTTCGTTTTGCTTTTGCTCTTAAGTAAAATTATTCCACTTTTTTCTGAACGTAGAAGTTATACCACTTTTCTTCTCAGCGTCTCATATGTTAGGTGTATTGCAAGCAGAGCTAGGTAAATTCAATTACAATACAATCACAGTTCTAGGAAATTTGTAATTGGTACTTTTTGTTTTCAATTCCTTAGTAATGGAATTGAAAAAAGTTTCTATGCCATTACTAGGAATCAGAGGAGCGAATCAGAAAAAAATCAGTATAAATTGCGGGGAGCGAATCAAGAAAAAAATCAGTATGAATTACGGGGACCGAATCAGAAAAAACTCGGTATGAATTGTTTTTCGAGGAATCATTCCAACTAAATTGGAATTGATTGCAAGGTGAATTTATACAAGGTGAAGTCACCACCAACATTCACTGCATGCCGCTGTTATGGCCGCAACAACAAAGATGCATTGTTTTTGCCAAGGTGAAATTGTTGTAATCTTCCTATCAGCTTATAAATAATTTCACCATGGCCACGCACTGCCAATATATTGACCATAGGACATAAAAACTGCATTTCGTTATATTGCACGTAAAGAAGGTGTAGTTTGAAGATCAAGTAAACAATTAAAAAAAAGTAAGTAGGTATAAATAATAACAAATTCTTTTACAACTAAATCCGATTTTCTAAATGTTTATTTTTCACAGAAACATTAAATGTTCTTGATGTTGTTTCGTTTCATATGTTTTTATGATCAATCACTTTCTTTGAAAAAGAAGAAAATTTCTGATTTTGCGAATTTTGACAACCGTCACTACAGGATATGCATTTGCACCTTCATGTTCATTAAGATTTGGATTAGGATGAAAGAAATAAAGAAAAGATGGAAAAATTCACTTCTGTGCTGTTAAGGTATTCACTTCAGAAAGCCTTACCCATATGTGAGTGCACAGCCTTAACAGCACAGAAGTGAATTTTTCCATCTTTTCTTTATTTCTTTCATCCTAATCCAAATCTTAATGAGCATGAAGGTACAAATGCATATCCTGTAGTGACGGTTGCCAAAATTCGCAAAATCTGAAATTTTCTTCTTTTTCAAAGAAAGTGATCATAACAAGGGTCGGCGTTATTTAACGAAAAATTTGCTGAAACAAAGTTCTAATGGAGAAAAATATGTCACATCAATTTTAATTCAAAATATTAATTTGTTATAAATAATTAAACTTTTCAGCAGAGATTTGTTTCAAATTTATTTTTTCGGCAACGGATTGCTTAAAGATAATAATTTTTTTTCTGTGAGTTAGTGGCAGATCATACTTCAATGATAATTTTTTCTTTTTTTGTTTTAAAAATATTAAATATATTATTTAAAAAATATAATTTTTATAAACAAATTAAAAATGGAAGAACTTCTGCGCCTCTATAAATATTTTTAATAGTTAAATATTTTGTGGCATTCTTCTGGCATTCCATTTTTGAAAAAAAAAGCTTGTTAGATTAAAGTTGTTAATTTACAACAATTATTTATGTTCAAGCACGGGCTGTAGTGCGCTACGAGCATGAAGGCAAACTACATAATGCTACAGGAATAAATTGTTTGGTTTTTTATTATACATTTTTGATATCAGCATTACATTTTAGGAATGATATTATTAATCATCTTTCAAATGATTTACATATTTTTGCGTTAAAAAAATTCCATTAATATTGTTAGCTTTTATTTAAAATATATCAGTTGTTAAGTAATACAAAAAAGTTTATTATTATTATTTCCACTGGAGCTTCGCAAAATGGTTCAAGTAACCGATTCATATCTTTTATTTTTAAAAATCAGTCAAGCGACTCAAACTTTTCAATTAACTTTCAAGTTTGCCTTACACAAATCAATTTTGCTAGAACGGCACATGTAGTGCACGATAAGCTCACTTCATTTTTTATCTCATTTAACACTAACTTTTACTACATTTTTATAAAAGGACTGTTCAGAAACGCATGTCAAACGACTTCAGGTCATTCAAAATAAGAATTTATCAAAAATGTTTTCCACAACTGAATTCAATCGCTTTCCGAACAAAAAATTATTAGTGATATGAGACAGATATGACACTATCAATCAATGAGAGATGCAGGATCATAATCTTTATCTACTTATCATTAACCCTGGAAGTACATGCTTATTTTTTATACGTAAAGGACATGCTTCGTCGAAACGACGACGCACATTTAAAAAAATCATACTTGTTATCATAATGTTTATTCAATTGAACTTCTGCACACAGCAACAGCTTGCCCACGACTGGCGCTTTATGAAAAAGTTGCACAAAACAAACAAAATTTAGAAAGAAAAACTGTAAAACTTCTTTCCACTGCTCAACGATTGATTTCGAAGATAGTTAGTTGAATTCGCAGAAATTGTTAGGGTTAATGTGTATACCCAATGAATCGCTCTTCCTAGCGATCTTGTTGCGCCAGCCGATTGGTCTTGTTCATTTCCAATAGCTTCGGGAATACTATCTTTTTGGCACAGCAGTCCATGGCATGGAGGGCCTAGACCGAGCATTTCGCATCGCGAATGGAAGGGGCCTACAGTTTTATGCTGAATCCGAGAGTAGGGTTCCCAACTCTTTAAGAAGATTTTACTCAAAAACTCGTACATATATTAATATAAATTAATTTGTTATCATCGAAAAATTATCGGATAGGGATAATTTAAAAATATTGGAGCCATTAGTGAAAGTAGTTTAATTTCTTAAATTCAAGTAAAATCAAAACCGGCATATTACATTTTAAGGACGGGACGGCCCCAATTTCAAAGCTTATTTAAGTGGCTCCGTTAACTATAAAAGCGATCTAAACAAAATTTGAGCCATTTTATGAACTTTCGAAATCTGCAGTCAAAATAATATGACTTAGAAAAAAAATGTATAGAACAAAAACTTCTTAAAATAAATTTCAGAATTTTTGAAAAAGTTTTGATAATTTTTAAAATTTCATAATTTTTAAAAATTAAAAGAGTCGTTCGAAAATTCTAAAAAAATAACAACGTATTCTTTGATGAATTTTAAGAAGTTTTTGTTCTATACATTTTTTTTCTAAAGTCCACCCGTTTTATATAAAAATGCCTGAAAGTTTTGGAGCGACTTTTCTCGTTCAAGCCGCCATTTAGCATATTTGCACGCTAAATTTTGAAACACCAAGTGACACATTTTGAAGTTGAGGATGATGGACGTCGGAGTTTAATCAAATAGAGGTATTTCTTGATGATTTCATTCCGAAAATAACTTAAGAAAAACAAAAGTGAGCATAACTTTTTGAATTTTAATTTTTTTTTATTTTCACTGAAGATTACGAAAGTTCATAAAATTTTGCATAAGTTCATAAAATTTTGAAATTTTTTAAGCTCGTTTTCATAGCTAACGGAGCCACTTAAATAAGCTTTGAAACTGCGGCCGTCCCGTCCTTAATGGGTTAAAGTTAGAGTTTGTTAATATTGTAATGAATTTCAAGATATGAATAAAAGCTTACAAGATAATATAACAAAACGAGAATAAATTTAAAAAATCGGTTACAGAATTAAAAAACGGTAGAATACGATCAAAATTCTTGGGTTGAGATTTCTTAAAAAAAAAACTGGTATAGTAGATGAATATTTCCAGTTTCGAGGCAAATTTAATTTCGCAGGCATTGTCAAATGAAAATATGTAAAAACAACTAAAGACTTAAACACATTTGCGACGGGTAACGGGAAACCAATTGACGGATACCCGCTGTCAAAATCAAAACGTACTCAATCATTTGAAATGGAATAGAGTTAAGGTGGGGCGGGCTTTCTGCCGACGAGTTTCTCATCGATTGAGATCTATTTATATTTTACCCGTTGGTGATGGCAAGACAGGGTTGCATATCTGATCAGCTGATTGTCAAATTATTCAAATATTTTTGGTGTGAAATAATTGAAATGAATAAATTTTAATTTAAAAATAAAAAACAAAAATTAATTTGGATGACTTACTAATAGAAGTGCGAAAGTATAGATGTTTGTACGATTTATCCATGAAGGACTTTAGAAATGTACAAATGAAGGATACAATTTGAGGACAAATTAAGAATATTTTAAATTCAGGCTGAAAGTATTAGATACTTGTTATAGTAATTTAGGTGTACGTACTTACAAAAAAAAAATAATTTTCTTGTGAGTAAAAAAGGGCAGCTGATTATTACCACTGCCGAAGTTATTGAAAATGACCAAGACCAATCGGCTGGCGCTACAAGCTAAGTAAGTAAGGAAAAGGATTGCAAAATCGAACTTTAAGACGGTCAAAAGGGGTTAAAAGCACAGTTCTGACTTTGACAGTAACTCTCAAGTTACTTTCGAAGTGGAGTTTTTCTTTGGAACTGGTGAAAGAGTGTTTTGATAGTCTCAAATACTTTTGAATTCAATTAACTCTCTTTTGAAGTCAATCATTGGGAAGAGGCAAGAAAGCAATTGCTAACGTATTGGCAATTTAATTCAAGCCTTAAATAATTTGAAAAGCTTGTCGTTCATCTCGTTAATAATCGGTCCATCAGTTACAAATGGACCTCAGACTGGCTGATTATATGCATATGACATTACTTGCTCAGATATTACCAGAATAAGTTAAGTCTGTCCAATGATATAGACAGACTATGGCAGATGACGAGCCAACAATTCAAATAAAATGTGAGTGCACTGCCTTGACACAGCACAGAAGTGAAATTTCCAATTTTTTTCAATCTTATTGCTAACAATAAAACGATTTATTTCTTTCATCCTAATACAAATCTTAATGAGCATGAACGTGCTAATGCATATCCTGTTGTGACGATTGCTAAAATTCGCAAAATCTGAAAATTATTTCTTTTTCAAAAGAAATCATCATGAAAACATATGAAACAAAAACACAGCAAAAAGATTTAATGTTTCTGCGAAATATAAACATTTAGGAAATCCGATTATATATTTAGATGTAAAAGAAAGAGACGCAAATAAGATAAATCGAGGGAGTTAAAACTATCGAGACTTTCTCGTCGGTAAAACAATTTGTAATTATTTATACTTATTTATTTTTGTATTGACCTTCAAACTACCTTACCTACGTACAATACAAGGAATTGCACTCAGGGGTAATAAAATATTTGCAGTTTTTATGTGCTAAATCAAAAAATCACAACAATTTCATCTTGGCAAAAACAACACATCTTTGTTGTTGTGTCGGATCCCATTGAATATCAAAATCAGCCGTACAACAACAGAATAGCAACACATCTTTGTTGTTGCGGTCATAATGGCAGCATGCAGTGAATGTCAAAATGAAGAAAAGAAGTAGACAAACAATCAAAAGTAAACAATTATTTTGACAGCCAATGGTATTGATTGCAAAAAAAGAAGAAGAATGAGTTGCTGGTAGCTTAACCTTGTAATACACCTATCATATCGTATTCAGTGTGAGAGTGAGTAAAGACTCACTCTTTGTGTTCGGTGCAACAACAGTTTCATGGGGTTCGCCAAGCATACTCACAATATAACCACTTCCGTACGTATCACACTGGGCATTTGTCACAGCACTTTTACGTTCGAATCCTCATTTCGTTCGGTTTTTTTTTTATGTCACACTGTGTTTTTCTACAATTTCATGGTAGATAAAAACAATTATCACATAAGTGAAGAAGCAGCCACGTGCAACGTGTTGGGGTGACATGTGGTAAATGCTGTTTATATGAAAAATGTGTATATTAGTTATATTAACTTGTATGTATATTAATTATATTAACTTATTTTAATTTACTTTAATTTACTTTAATTTATTTTGATTTATTTTAATTTATTTAAATTTATTTAAATTTATTTTAATTTATTTCATTTTATTTTAATTTATTTTAATTTATTTTAATTTATTATTATTCATTTTAATTTATTTTAATTTGGACTACAGCCAATATGGAAAAGTTCACGAATTTCCAGACGAACAAAAATCGGAATATTCAACGCATTTGTAAAGTCAACACTCACGTATGGAAGTGAAACTTGGTTAATTTCAAACAACATCACCCAGAAACTAAAAGTATTCATTAATAAATTCCTAAGGATCATTTGCAAAATATTCTGGCCAAATCTAATAAGAAATTCCGACCTTTGGAACCTTGCAAACGAAGAACCAATAACAACACAGATAAAGAGAAGAAAATGGAGGTAGATAGGATACACTTTAAGAAAACCAGCCAACAGCATCACAAGAATGGCGCTTAAAAGGAACCCACAAGGAAATAGACGTCATGGGCGACCAAAAAACACTTGAAGACGTTCAATACATTTAGAATTAACAAATAAAAACATAACATGGCAAAACGTGAAAATGACTGCACAAAACAAAGTCAGATGGAAATGCCTAGTAGAAGCCCTATGCTCCCAAGAGGAGTAGAAGGAAACAAAATGGATATACATATTTTATAAACAAAGGCGCGATTAAGATCATGTGAGGATTTTAATTTTAATTTATTTTAATTTATTATTATTCATTTTAATTTATTTTAATTTATTTAAATTTATTTTAATTTATTTTAATTTATTTTTATTTATTTTTATTTCTTTTAATTTTTTTTAATTTATTTTAATTTATTTTAATTTATTTTAATTTATTTTAATTTACTTTAATTTATTTTACTTTATTTTAATTTATTTTAACTTATTCTAATTTATTTTAATTTATTTAATTTATTCGAATTTGTTTAATTTATTTGAATGAAAAGGGAAAATTCACAGAAACCTCTTTTGAAAATTTTATCGATTTTTTTAAACAAAAAACAAAATAGTTTTTCAGAAATTAGAAAACTAATAAAACTCAAACCTCTTTCCAGTATGATCACACTGCACTTATAAAATATTTAGAGGAACATTTTGGAAAAGTTCAGAATAGCCAAACTACAGTGGGCAAACACCACAGTAAATGTGTTGTCGAATTCGAGACAACGTATTCCGCGAAAGCGTAAGTAAATCCACAAATTAAGATTGCTGGATTTTCTCAAAAAACAAAAAAAAATCTTTCTTTGTAATTTTCGAAAATTCAGATCACTGCAAAGACGTTATCACAACTTCAGGGATTACTATTTCGCGATTCGCCCCACAACAACCGCATTCGCAATGATAGACGTTGACTCCATTGCGAAAATATTTAGAGATTTGGATTTGCTACAGCAAATACGGTTATCCTTATCACACTCACAATTCGAATGGGTGTTTAAAGAATATTTCTGCAACAAGCTTCACCACATCGTCGCCTGAGACTTGATTTGGCGTATAGGTATATGAATTTGTACACACATACGCCAAATCAATTCTCAGGAGACGACATGAACACGAAAGAAATAATAAAAATGAAGAGCGATTCTGCCACACAAGACTTGCAGCAATATATTAAGCAATCCGGCGAGTTTGTAGAAAGTGTAGAAATGCACGGAGAACTCGCTTTGGAAGATTTAGTATTTAAATATTACCCAAATCTGAAGCGATTCTTTGTACGAGATCATTTTACGAATATGAAGAAAATTCGAAAATACAACCTCCCTTCATCATCTCACCGAAGTCGAATTTTTTCATGTCTCGACTTGGAGGACAAACATTTGGAAATATTGACGACACTGCCAAATTTTGAATCATTTGGGTTGTCAAACTGTGAGAATGTGAATGGAACGTCGATCATACGCATGAGGAATATCAAACGTTTCAAAGTAGAAAACTATGGTAAAGGTCAAGAGAAAATCATTGGACAGCATCTCATGGACGAATCCATAATGCGTTTGTGTAAGTTGTGGAAATTCAAAGCACATAACACAAGACCAACGTACAATTTCATCAAACTGGAAAAGATAAGTCTATACGATTCACCAGGAGGAGACTAAAACTCCTGGGCTCACCTTTCTTCACTAGTCTGTCCGAGCTATCATCCGTAAATATTAAGGACATAGCCAGATTCATTATGGAGTCCTCATGGTTCTCCAATCCGTAAATGGGGGAGTCGCGCCGTACTGTGGTATCACAATGAGCCTAAATGTGCTTAAGTGTGCTTTCAAGCAGAAGGCTGCCACTCCAACCTAACCTAACCTACGATTCACCAGTAGAAGATCATGATCTTATGCAATGGATCAAACAATAACCAAGACAGAAACGATTGGATTTAAGAAATTGCGCGTACTTAAGCGTTTATTTTATAGAGGATTTAGTTATTTTTTTATTTATTTATTTTTATTTTCTACAATTATCCTAATGCTGCAGGATATAATATCCTAAATATAATTAACATTAGTCAGGTCTTAAGTTTGATTTTTTAAATTCAAACATAAAACATGAAATTAAAAATTTAGAATAGGAAGAATGATTAAATTTTAAAACAAACTAAAATATGTGAATTCATAATAAAAAGTTTAAGTTGCAAAAAATAAATAAATAATTAAAAATTATTATTTAGTACCTAAAATAATAAATACCGAAATATTTTGATAATCACTGTTAATGATTTTTAGTGTGTACAACAATAATACAGTTTAATGTAAGTACATATCGCTCGTTTTATGCCAGATTGTTATAATTAAAAAAAAAAAACGATTTTTTTGAAAAAGCGAAATTAAAATGAACTACCGCTCCGTAGAACATAATAAAAACTGATACTCTTTTCAAGAAGAATGTTCATTAAATACCGTTTTGATTTTTTTTGTTTTTTGACACAAGATATAAAATAATTAAATAACATTTTTTTTTTTTTAATTATGATAATATTTATTGTTTGGCATGAAAAAACTGTATCTAATATTTATTTGCAGAAAAAAATGATTTTAGACATATCTCTCATACAAAAAACCTTCAAAAATCCCCAAAAAGTGGAATATTTGTATGAGAGGTACCCTTATTTTACATCAAAATAAATTAAATTTTTGCGTACATCATTTTTTTCGTTAAGAAATTAGTTTCTGAAAGTTTCAAAACAATCGGCTAAAAATAAGCATCCATTTCTCATAAAAGCTGAAAATTTGAAACATTTTTGGAATTTAAGTTTATGTGTCCTAAAACTAAGTTCTCAGATTTTTGTTGTTCAGTGATCTATAGTAAAATTTCATGGGTAACATATTTCTTGAACATATTAACCCTCTATCAACCCTCGTAATGGGTCAAAAAAGTAACTTTTTTCGATAAGGGCAAAAATTACCCGTACTGGTGGGCGTACCGTACTGTTGTAGGAAAATATTCTACGAGAAATTCTACTACAAATTTCCGAGCATACAAACAAGCTTTGATGCAACACCTAACAAATCGTCTTATGGTTTATTTTACTTAATCTGTTAGAAATGGGCAAACTTTAGGCCCGCGTACAAAAAATATTTGAGAATCCACTTGCAGAACCCTGTTATTTTTGGAAAAATTTATTTTTGTCGAATAGTGTAATTTTCTATACTATCAAATACAGATGACTTCAAAATTACATTAGTTTATAAAATTAATTTTCTCCCACTGAATTCGAAAATCATGTCTAACATTTTTTAACGGATCATTTTGTGAGATATTGAAGTTTCTTTTATTTTTAAAAATTTTTTAAAATTTAAAAATTATAACTAGAGCTAGAAATGTGCTACTTAATATGTGAACGGCCCCTATTTGGAAATGCAAATTTTGGTCATGAAAATTAATTTTTTGATATTTTTGAGTTTTAGTTCTTATAACTCAGAAACTACTACTTAAGTTTTGAGATAGAACAAGTAAAAACAAATATTTATCATTGAAAATGGCTTTATTGTTTTTCAAAATACTCGCCATGAAGATCAATACACTTTTGCATGCGTTTGAACCAATTTTCAAAGCACTTTTTCCACTCCGAATGGGCTAACTCTGAAACATGTGTTTTGAACGCATCAACCGCTTCTTCAGGCGACGAAAAACGTTGAGCTCGCAATTTGTTTTTGATGTGAGGGAATAAAAAAAAGTCATTGGGTGCCAAATCAGGACTTTACGGCGGAGTGCTCAAAAATGCTCTCGTTTGAACCGATGTTTGAGAGCTCGCTTTGTGGTGGTGGATAATGATTCGTCTTTGGCGGCTGGCTTTCCTTATTTCTCCAAACATTTCTGGCAGACAAATGGTGGTGTATCATTCAGAATTGGCTGTTCAACGTTGTTCTAATGGCACGGTTTCAAAGTCATATAAAAATTATTAAGTATGTAGTTTTTGTTGGGCAGTATTATTAATCATATTGTTATAACTGTTTAATTACTGTTACTTTTAAAATCGTGATCAATTGCCGCTTCTTAATACTTTTTATGAATTTTAAGAGTATCAAATCTAATATTAAAAATAAAGAAAATATTAACGGAGACAATAACAGTTAATGGAAAATATCACATTAAAAATTATTTGTCGTTAAATTTATTTATTTTACAAAATTCTTGCAAACACCGAAACAAAAGTATATTCATTTAATAAAATCGTAACTGGTGTTGAAACTTGGCTCTATGTAAAATAGGACCCGGAAATCAAAATTTAATTAAAAATTAAATTTAAATAAAAGTAAATTATTTATTAGTTCGGTTTGGAAGTGGGAGGTAAATCTAGTCTCCTTGGACGACAAAAGTGTTGAACGTGATTATTTTTTTTTTACTGCAGGATTTGCATGTTGCTGGAGCTTCTGGGAATATTTTTGTTTACAGTTTATTTGACTGTATTGATTTCTAAATCTCGATGGATGTTAAGATTTCTGACAAATCAAGGAGCGCCAATCAGATAGCCGTTAGGATTTTCGTTTGAGCTCTTTGGATACCTTCTAAGTTCGTTTGTTTTTACGCTGCCCCAAAGCAGTATCCCATATTGTATATTCAGGATTGTTTTGTATAGTTGGACTTTATAATGTAATCTGGGATAAGATTTTGCATTGAGCAGTCAGTGGAGGGAGTTCATTTTTAGTTTCGGCTCTGTATTCTTTGCTACTAAGTGTTTTTTCCAAGTTAGACGTACATCGAGGTGTATTCCCAAATATTTTATTTCATTCTGTGGAGGTTGCACCCTCATTGCTTATGGGTAGGTCTGATGTATATAGTAAGCACGTAAAATATAGGACCAAGTACGTTGCCTTGAAGGACTCCCGCATCTACGTCGAAAAAGAGCAGTGCGTCCTCAGCAAAGCAAAAAATATTCCGTTATTCATATTTAAAAGTGATGGTTTTGTGGGCTTTTTCTCAGTACAGAAGTATGAATATAAATTAAATTTTAATTATTTATTTTTCATTTAAGGAAACGAAGTTTTAAAAAACTTCCACGAAATCTTCAAGCTTCTCATTTAATTTATTTTATTCCCAACGAAATTTTTCTAATAAATTTGCTGCTACGCTACTCTCCATTATAATATTGTGACAAACAATTTACTTCAAAGAGGTTTAATGTAACGAAAATACTTACGTAAAACTTTTATTCGCTGAATCCGAATCACATTCGGTTTTCGAGAACTTAAAAGTACGAAAAAGATCAGTTTTGTCGATTTTTTTTAGAAACTGTTAATATTTTTTAATCAAATCGAGCTGAGGAAGAAAAAAGAAGAAGAGCACAGCGAAAAACAACAATTGCACGAAAAACTGAGAGACAAAAAAAAATTGTTCTTATAATTTGAGAACTGAGTGAATTTACAAAAACAAAACAAGAAATCACCTTTACTATTGGTGTTTTCGCCGTTATGCGTGTGTGCAAAACAGCAGTGCGTTCTCAGCAAAACAAAAAATATTCCGTTATTCATGGTTAAAAGTGATGGTGTTGTAGACTTTTGTCTGTGTACAATTTCATTCTCGCTTCAGTCGAAACTGAAACCATGAAGTATGAATATGTATTAAATTTTATTTATTTTTCATTTAAGGAAATAAGCATATAGTATTATTCATCGCTACTGTATTCCGATATATTTGCTGTACGCTCAGCTTTTCATGCTCTAATCGAAGTGTTTTTTTTTAAGAACTTGGCGAAAACTTCTCATTTAATTTATTTTGTTTGCTACTCCACGGTTATTTTGTGAGTTAATAACTTTATAATGTAAAATTTTTCAGTTCGAATATGAAAAGTTTTCATGCCCAGAATGCTTTTATGTTTCCATCCATGTCATCCTGGCAAAACCTACAAGTACTATCCTGATTTATGCCTATGTTCTTCATGTGTTCCACAGTTTATAGTGTCCTGAGAAGAAACTCCGGAAACCTATGATTATTCTAAGCTGATTTTTGCTTAGCTTGAGACAAAGAGTTGCTCTTTTTGGATTAAAATTTCCAATTTGTACACCCATTACAACGGTCAAAAATTCGTTTTCCTTTCTCTTTTAAGGTTGTTTGAATTCTTAAATCTAACAAGTATCCTGGACCAATATAAATCTTGCCCCATTCTTTCTTATTGCTAAGTATAACTTTGAAGATTTTTTCGAAGCAAAATTTTTTCTTCATATCAACTCTAGGAAGAGTAGCTAGGGGTAAGTTTGCAAAGATACCATCCAGATCTCTATTGCCAAAATACTTTAGCCGTGTTTTATTTTTAATTCCTTTTTCGAAAACTTTTATTTATTTGAAAAGGTGAATAGAAAGTAAATTTTTAAAAAAAAATTTTCCTTGACTCTTATACATCATTACATCACAATTCAATTCTACCAAAACTGGTAAATTTTTTTCCATTTTTCAGCGCTTGGTACAATGGTACATGTTTTTAAAATTTAGTACATTCTGTGGGAAAAGTTAGCTCAGCAGCTGCTAAAAGAATATTTTTTGACTTGAGTTCAGTAAAAAAAAAAATAAAGGAATAAATTAGAATTCAATACTCTTAATAATATAAAATAAATATAAAAAGTTTTTAATAAAATTGTGCAGCGACGTCGACTCTCTCACTAAAACACCTGAGATAAAACTGCGAGAAGTCAACTCTCTGCTTGATTATATGTAGCCGATCCCCATATCACTTCGTTCGCTAAAGTCTAACAGCATAACTTCGTTTCTTTTTAGTTTCGTATGAATGCAACAACAATGCGATTTTAGTTGTAAAATTTTCAATTTACCCTCGCTAAAGAAGTTTCATTTCAAAAAATATAAAAATAAAAACTACGTAAAATTGGCTATAATGCTATAATTATTGCAATTTGGCTATAATTATTGCAAAACTCAATGGAAAATGTTTAACTCACTGAATTTCTGTTGTAACTAAATGAATTTTGATTTTGTCTTTTAAAAATGAATTATAAAACTTATTTTTTAGTAACTGCTTTATTGTTGTATTTATTGAATTAATTTTCATAACACCATAGTATTTCATATTTTAGCGGTATAAGAGTCAAAATGACTTCGTCAGAGTATCGAACGAACGAATCTTCATTCGCTCGGCCGGTGTAAATAGTACAGCATTGCACCAAAGCTGAACATTGGTTCGCTACAAATGCTGCCTAACTATGTTCGGGTAGTGTAAATGGTTGCCTGAGCCGAACGAATGGTAAAAATTTCGTTCGAGCTTTTGTCTCTGCATATGCATATGCAAAAGAACTTTGCGTGCTCAGCAAAACAAAAAATATTCCGTTACTCGGCCATTCCAAAGAAGCGGAGAGGACAAGGGAACTCTTAAAAAAATTCATTCATCCATGGCTTTGCTTTTAATTTCATTTGAATTTTTGTTATTACATTTTGAAATTTCCATAAAAATAGACAAGGAAAATATTCGTCGTGAAATTATGAAATTTCATTTGGCAAATTATAGTATCCGTCAAATTGCAAAGGCTTTAAATTTGTCAAGTCGTACGGTAGACCGAGCTATTATTCGATATAATGAAACTGGGGGTTTTGGAGATAGAGACCGGGGAAAATTTTCAACAGTTGCCACTACTGGTTTAACAGAAAAAATTCGTAAACAAGCGAAATCCAAGGCGCTCAATGAGAAAAATCGCTAAGGAAGTGGGAGTAAACCGTGAAACAGTGCGAATCATTGCAAAATCAAAGCTTAATCTTAAGCCGTACAAGCTCCGAAAAGCTCAAGATCTGACACAAAAAAAAGAAAGATTTGCGACTGCAAAGATGCAAGGCGTTGCTACGCTCCTCCGTGTTTAAAAATGTTGAAAATATCTTGTTTACAGATGAAAAAATTTTCACGGTTGAACAACATTTCAATGCGCAAAATGACCGAATGTGGCTAACATCATCATCGCAACAAAATAGAACTGATGGCCGAGTTCAAAAGCCAGCTTCCGTTATGGTATGGGCTGGAGTTTCCGCTAATGCCAGAACCCCTCTAATATTCGTTGAAGAGGGTGTTAAAATTGACCAGGTTGTTTATCGGAGCATTTTAAATGAACATGTTCTCCCCTGGGCCCAAGATACATTTGGAAATGAAAACTGGACTTTCCAGCAAGATTCTGCACCTTCCCACATGGCAAAATTAACGCAAACATGGATAAAAGACAATTTTTCTGGATTCATAACATCTCAAGAATGGCCACCATACTCCCCAGACTTGAATGGACTACTCTATTTTGAGTATTTTAGAGTGTAAGGCTTGTGCATCTCAACACCACAGTCTGGAGTCGCTGAGAAATTCATTAGAGAAAGCCTGGACTGAAATTGATCAGGAAGTCCTGCGGCGAACAGTCCTACGATTTCCGGATCGATTGAAGGCATGTGTGCAGGCTAAAGGAGGTTATATTGAACGAGGTGGGGTTCAAATGAATGCTTATATATTCAGCAATGTTAACACTTAATTGTACTTAATGGAAGTACGTCCTTTTGAAAATAACTGCTGAAATGTGTGCATCACTTTACGATTGTCAACAAATGTTGCTCAACAAATGTTTAATATCTGAAAATTGTAAATGTTTGTAAGTAATTACATAAGTAAATAAAATTAATGGATATTTATTTATAGCAAAGTATATTCATATAATGTATATTAGTTTGGTACACATCCAACTGCATCTTTAATGCATACATCACCAATGAACAGATATTTAATTCAAGATGACTCAGTTACGAACGAAATTTTGCTAATTTTGCTTAACAATATCGAACGGCTATCGCGACACTATCAGAGAGCCATTAACCACTAACACTGGAGTCAAACAAGGATGCCCACTTTCACCCCTTCTCTTCGTAATATTACTTGACGAAGTTATGGCCAACGTATGCTCTCAAAGGAGGGGCATAACATGGAGTCCCACATATCAACTCGACGATTCGGATTTTGCAGTTGATATATGTCTGTTCTCGCACAAGCTCGGCGACATGCAAACGAATACTGATCATATAATCAGAGCATCTCGCTATGTGGACCTCGAGATAAACATCAACAAGAGCAAAACCATGCGAATTAACAACATCAGCAATGACCACATCACAATCAAAGGTCACCCTGTCGAATGTGTGGACAAATTCTGCTACTTAGGCAGCATGATGACCACAGACGGTGGAGCAGAAAAAGATGTCATCAACAGACTCAACAAGGCTAAAGCGACTACAGCCAATATGGAAAAGTTCACGAATTTCCAGACGAACAAAAATCGGAATATTCAACGCATTTGTAAAGTCAACACTCACGTATGGAAGTGAAACTTGGTTAATTTCAAACAACATCACCCAGAAACTAAAAGTATTCATTAATAAATGCCGAAGGATCATATGCAAAATATTCTGGCCAAATCTAATAAGAAATTCCGACCTTTGGAACCTTGAAAACAAAGAACCAATAACAACACAGATAAAAAGAAGAAAATGGAGGTAGATATGACACACTTTAAGAAAATCAGCCGACAGCATCACTAGAATAACGCTTAAATGGAACCCACAAGGAAGTAGACGTCATGGGCGACCAAAAAACACTTGGAGACGTGCAATACATTTAGAATTAACAAATAAAAACATAACATGGCAAAACGTGAAAATGACTGCACAAAACAAAGTCAGATGGAAATGCCTAGTAGAAGCCCTATGCTCCCAAGAGGAGTAGAAGGAAACAAAATGGATTTATTTTATAAACAAAGGCGCGATTAAGATCATGTGAGGATTTTTAAGCCAAATTCAAAACCTCTTCTTCTATAAACACATTTCCCCTTCTCTTATCGCACAGTCACAGAAGAGCCTACGTTTTGCTGATTTGAAGTTACAGGCTGAGTTCTGTGTTTCTTGAAGTTTGAAGTCTCAGACGCAAAAATGTAGTACTTGTCTAATTTCCGAAAATAATGAAATGATGCGAGGCCGATTTTCCTACCTTCTTGAGTGCACTTGATTTTCATGCATCTTTCAAATCGCAAATCCTAAAAAGAAGCATTTGCCGCGACTTCTTTCTCCTCAACAAAAATAATGTTTGTTTTGTGGCAGCGTTTCAACGTTGCGTGAACATTAAGATTTTCGGACCTCTCTTTCATTCAAATCACTATTCAAACGCACCCTTACCGTGTGAGGCACCAAAAATGTTCCATTCGATGTACGAAAAACCCAAATCTTCATCAAAATTACACATATTCGAAATTCGAAACTTGCTCAGGTTATAATGCAGTTTGATTTCGGACCAGTCCTGATTACCAAGGACTAGAGAAATCGTTAGTTCAGGAGTAGTGACAGGTTGGAAATCATAAAGGAGATTCGTGTTAGCCATGTAAATTTACCCCCAATCTGACACGAACGTAAATGCTTTGTAATCAAAGTTGCCATCTAAAATTTTTACAAACTAAATTGGCAACTTTCGATGTGAAAATAAATTCTGAAGATGTCGAAAATAAACGATAAAAGAAAATTAGTAAAATTTTTGGAAAAAGCCGCCATTGAAAATTTATTAATGCTACTAATATTTGGAGTTTCTGATAGTAACTCAGTAAAAATGCGACACAATTCAGGAGATTTAAAATGGATTTTAATATTTTCCAGATGTAGATAAAGATAGGGATACAATTTTAAAAGGCTTCTTCTTATATGCAGTAATTGCTTAATATTACAGAAATGCCATAACACATCGCCATTTGTAACGAACCCTCCTGGTCCCTTTTCTTTTGCTATGGTATACTCAGTGAGCAATCAGGGTTCAGTTTTAAATTTGCAATGTGCAATGTTTATTTCTACTATTCACTTTGTTTACACCATTTCTTATTCTTGAATATACTTCGTTTTCTCGTGTTATCGAAGGAGTAATGTAGTCATATGAAATTTCGATACAATAACTAGGTCCCTACGGAAATTATCACTTTTTTAACGGAAAAATCTTACCACTAATCCAAGGGTTAAACTAATTTTTGGTTTGAAACATAAGTTCATCATATGTCTAAGAATCACGAAATTAAAAATTGCCGAAAATTTCGATAAAAAAGTTATTTTTTTGAAGAGGTTTAAATACCGAAATAAAATTTAATACAAGAAATTTCAAAAGCCATAAGGGATGGAAATGAAAAAAACGTTTTTCTTCAATAATAAAAATTTTAAAGAAGACAGTTATTGCAAAATTACAAATTAAACTTAAATATATCATGATAAAATTTCATATTCTTTCATGCAAAAGAAAATTTAAGGTAATTCATACTAAATATATGTATACCTACTTCTCTAAAAAAATTTGTTTGTATACAGGGTGACAATCGTAAAGTGACGCACATATTTCAGCAGTTATTTTCAAAAGGACGTACTTCCATTAAGTACAATTAAGTATTAAAATTGCTGAATATATAAGCATTCATTTGAACCCCACCTCATTCAATATAACCTCCTTTCGCCTGCACACATGCCTTCAATCGATCCGGAAATCGTAGGACTGTTCGCCGCAGGACTTCCTGATCAATTTCAGTCCAGGCTTTCTCTAATGAATTTCTCAGCGACTCCAGACTGTGGTGTTGAGATGCACAAGCCTTACACTCTAAAATACTCCAAATAGAGTAGTCCATTCAAGTCTGGGGAGTATGGTGGCCATTCTTGAGATGTTATGAATCCAGAAAAATTGTCTTTTATCCATGTTTGCGTTAATTTTGCCATGTGGGAAGGTGCAGAATCTTGCCCAGTCCATTTGGAAAGTCCAGTTTTCATTTCCAAATGTATCTTGGGCCCAGGGAAAAACATGTTCATTTAAAATGCTCCGATAAACAACCTGGTCAATTTTAACACCCTCTTCAACGAATATTAGAGGCGTTCTGGCATTAGCGGAAACTCCAGCCCATACCATAACGGAAGCTGGCTTTTGAACTCGGCCATCAGTTCTATTTTGTTGCGATGATGATGTTAGCCACATTCGGTCATTTTGCGCATTGAAATGTTGTTCAACCGTGAAAATTTTTTCATCTGTAAACAAGATATTTTCAACATTTTTTAACACGGAGGAGCGTAGCAACGCTTTTCGGAGCTTGTACGGCTTAAGATTAAGCTTTGATTTTGCAATGATTCGCACTGTTTCACGGTTTACTCCCACTTCCTTAGCGATTTTTCTCATTGAGCGCCTTGGATTTCGCTTGATTCGTTTACGAATTTTTTCTGTTAAACCAGTAGTGGCAACTGTTGAAAATTTTCCCCGGTCTCTATCTCCAAAACCCCCAATTTCATTATATCGAATAATAGCTCGGTCTACCGTACGACTTGACAAATTTAAAGCCTTTGCAATTTGACGGCTACTATAATTTGCCAAATGAAATTTCATAATTTCACGACGAATATTTTCCTTGTCCATTTTTATGGAAATTTCAAAATGTAATAACAAAAATTCAAACGAAATTAAAAGCAAAGCCAATGATGAATGAATTTGCTTTTTAAATTAAAGTAACGGTAAATGGCAAAGCTTGCTGCAGAGTATTAAACTTGCGTCACTTTACAATTGTCACCCTGTATATGTATGTATATGTGCGACATCAAGTAAAAGAAAAAGGCGAAGTGTGTCTAACAAGGACCTGCCATCATTTTAAATAGCAATAAAAAATATTCAAAACTTGTCTAAAAGCATATTTATGTCTCAATGAATGTGCAGAAACCTTTGAAAAGTTCACGCGTGTACACACACGCACAGATACCTTCATGCATTAATAATGCCTGAAAATATGCTTTACTAAATGCCATAAACTATTAAACGCATATGGCTCTTCATAAGTATCTATGACAAACGTACATTATTTAGAAAGTTAACTTACATTAGCTTTATATTTCAGATAGACAAACAGACAGATAGACAAATAATCATAAACACACACAAACAAACACAAATATTTCTGCTTTAGATCTCATTTTGCATGCAATAAACGTGCTAGAAATTTATCAAAATTTACAATGAGTGTGAAGAATCAATGAAACATCGACCCATGGGGAACTATTTGATCAATGTACATAACTATGTATGTATGTATTCCCAGTGCTTTAGCAACGTCATCATTTTTGTTATGTGTTTATGTGAAAAATATAAAAATCAATTGCCATGACTTTTATTCTAGAACCTGGTAACTAGTTAACCAATGGTGGCGATATACGCATCATATGTGATTTCAATTTTATAATTCTAATGGATGTTTTTCTGAATATCTCAGGTTTTTTAAGTTTAAGTTGCTTTGAGTAGAAATCTGCACAGAATTTTAATCTGAATTATCGCCAAAATTTTGGCCCGCTTTTGATCTTAATTCTGATGAAGTTTTTGGTTTGATTTTTATTCGGAATATTGGTCTCATTTTTGGTCTGAAATTTGGTACGATTTTTGTCTGATTTTAGGTACGATTTTTGTCTGATTTTTGGTACGATTTTTGTCGGATTTCGGGTCTTATTCTTAGTCTACTGTTGATCCGTTTGTTTTTGCCGGCGATCCGATCTTCAGGCTGGTCTTGCCTCTGATTTACTAAAGTTCACACTAGGGATGCCAACTCTTCGGGTTTAACCGTAAACTATGCAGTTTTGGAATTTTTCCAAATTCTGATATTTTTTAAGGATCGGATCATAAGCAAATTTAGAACGGACCGAAAGATTTATAACGAAATTAATAAGATAAGTCGCCGAAATACATCGAGTTACAGAAATTAAAAAATAGTGAACAGAAATTAAAAATTCCGCAATTTTTTGCTGAGGATTTCTTGAGATTCCGAAGGAATAGAAAAATTCTGCATCTCAATTTAGAAGAGCCAAAAAGATTGGACCTCCTGCTGACTGGAAAGCCCATGGTTTAACACAATGTTAACCCTCTAGTAGGCAGGGGCGTCTCCAGACGGGCAACCGCTGGATACAATTTAAAATATGTTTAAAAATTTTGTATGTGTATTCATGCCGCTAGATCGATATTGGAGCTACACTTTAAATCGGCGTTGTTTCGTATATATATTTAAAAAAAATATTTATGTATATATTATTAAAAAAAAATATTTATAGTTGTTTGTTGGAGTTGAAAAAGTTCTGCGAAGTAGGAAATTGATTATATTTTACATTTATGCAATTTGAATACACAATAATTTTTTGCTTTTTCATTTATCGGGACTTTTAATGGACCACCTATTTTCTCACCATAAGCAAAAATAAAGACTCCAATTCGATTTTTGACTTCATTTCCGAGTTTTATACATTAAAATTAATAAATCCTCATATTTTTTATTGCTGAAAAAAATTGGCCTACTAGACGGTTAATATTAGAAGCAGATAAAGGAGGTCAGAGATCTTGAGGCTAAGCATGATGTTCTTCGTAAATCAGAAAGCAGTTTTGGTAACTCAAAAGAAGAGGTGCTTGAGCGGCTGATAAAAAACCGATTTTCTGGTTCCATTGGTTTTGGCAAAGTTGGGAGTTAAGCCGGGCAGATCATGATTACCTTTTCAGTGAGCATAAAGAGCAGTGAGCAAAGAGAAAATTGTTACGAAGATGGTAGTCGCATCTCGACTGGACAGAATATATTCAATCAATCAATCAATCTTCAAAAGGCGAATGGAAATATTGCTGACTCTTCTCACTAAAAATGATTGGTCTAGCAAAGCTCTAGGGCACTAGCGATTAGTCGATAAATACATTTTGATCGTGATCAAAAAAAAAAAAAAAAAAATTGAAGTGTCTAACAAAACGGAGTCTGTCGAGCGTCATAACAGATGAACAGGGTTGCATTGAATAAAAACTAAATTGAGTATAAACTTTTTAAGAATTAAATGATTCAAACAGTGAAAAGTATTTGTATAGCAAAAAAATCCAAAATCCTTTCCTCTGGATAGTTTGATTCAACTGTAACATGAGTAATGAATTCAGCTTTCAAACTGATTCGTGATCGGTGCATCAAAGAGGACTTATCAATCAACCCTAATAAAGCTGTTTTTGCTCCCTTCTCCAGAAGGTTCAAACTGATTTTTTTTTTCACATATGCATTCACAACACGGTTATTGTATATTCCGAAGAAGTCAAATACTTGGGAATTACACTCGATAAAGTTGGAGTTTTCACCTTCATAAAAACCACTAGGACTTTCTGGACCTACAGGGAGCTCTTTGGAAAGATCTGGCTGTGTACTATGATAGTTAGGTCAATTGTACCATATGCTGCAGTAGTGTGGTGGCACCAGGTCATGCAGGGCTCGGATATCAGCACTTACTAAGAGGTACCACCGGTCGTTTGAACATCTTTAGTAAAATTCCTAATACTCTAATCTGCTTTGTGTCAAATTTTATGACTAGGAGTCTAAGCTTAATATTTCCCTTCCGTTAAGGTCCGATTGAAATGCCAAAACCTCCGATTTCGTTCCCTTTGATCTCAATTGGCATACTGATGGTTCGGAAACGATTTTTGGTTCTAGTGCTGGTGGTGATTGGAGCCAACACCCGAGTCTCAATTCCACTGGGCACTTAGCCTAGTGTTTTCCAAGTCAAAATATATGCAATTGAGACGTTCGTCAGAATTAACCTTGATAAAGGACTAAAAGATATTAAAATTGTGTTCTTCTCGGACAGTCAAGATCATCGGGGTTCTTTGACTTCATACACAGGGTTCATAGACTTTATAAACAGGTCCCGATACATTTTATAGAATCAGGTAAACTAGTTCCAAATTATCAATAACAACCAAATTAAACGGGAAATATCATTCGAATTTTTGATGTAAATGCAACTGAATTAGCGATCCAACGACCTCGATAGTCTAGTAAGTAGTGCGCTAGACTTTCATCTGGGAGGTTCGGGTTCGATTCCTGTCTTCGTCTGGTGGTTAATTTTCACTACTTTCTTATATTCAATATCAATATGAAGTATATGAGAATTATAAAAAAGTGTACAAGTACACACTTTGGTTGGTAGTGGCAAAACCATCAAGCCGATAAAAAATTGCCACACCGCCGTTCGGAATCGTCGTTAAACTGTAGGTCCAACTATGTGGTATCACAATGGGCCATTCAGGCTTAAGTGTGTCTGTCGACAGCCACTCCAACCTAACCTAACCTAACCGGATTAGCATTGGCAATTTAAATTTTCAGTGTTAATGAAATTGAACTGAAACTAATTCGATTTTTCAATAAAAATGAATCTGAGCGGGCATTATAATTTTTAGTGCTCGTCTAATTAAACTAGCATTGGCATTATATTTTTTTAATGCTAATGAAATTCAACTAGAATTGGTAATTGAATTTTCAATGAAAATTAAATTAGCATTCAAATGCTTTTGAAATTAAATTTGCATTGGCATTCAAATTTTAAATGCTAAAGAAATTCAATTAACATTTGCTTTAAAATCTTTAATGTTAATGAAATTGAACTTTTTTAAATTAAAATATTTAATGCTTATTGAATTTAATTAGCTTTAGCATTGAAATTTCCAATATCAATGAAAAAGGATTGGCATAGGGACTGAAAATTTTTAATTGTATTGAAATTGAATTATCATTAGTATCAAAATTTTCTATGGTAATGTAAATAGCCCAGCATTAGCATTGAATTGCTTGCTCAAAAAATCAGAACGTCCATGAGAGCAAAAAATTAATCCATTATGATATTCCTATGTATGATACTAATGATTTTAATGATCACCGTGGTGGTTATGTGCGGAACTTCAGTGCTAAAAATGAAAAATAAAAATTTTTCTACACGGCACCATCTCCTGGTATAAAACTGTAGATTTTTTCCATTCGTGGGGAAATATTCATAACTTTTACAATTCAACTGGTTGTGAAAAGCTTGGCTATGGCCCTTCATTGGAATGTCTAGCCTTGGCTCGGCAAAGAAAACGTATTTTCAAATCGCAAATCGTTTTTAACGGGTAAAGAAATTAAAATCCGTTTCGCAAAAAATGTAACTTTCTTAGGTACAAAAGATCGTACAGGTTCAGAATATCTTCTAGGTCACAGTTCCTAACTTTCGGGTCGTCCCAACCATACCAAAAAAAAAAAAAAATAATAAAATAATTTCAAGAATTCCCTATATAAACACAAAATTAATGACTTCATTTAAAATTAAATAAAAGTTATTATTATTAAAGTTTTATATGCCAATAAAATAATTCAACTATTTTCATTGATATCAAAGTAATTCAATTAATCAATGTTTAATATTGAAACAAAGTAAGAAAGCAGAAAGCAGCAGCATCATTTCCTTTTACCATTTCGAATTGAATAATACAAATTTACTATAGAAAATCCTTTTTACTTAAAATGTAAACACACTAAGATTTAACTATATACATATGTATTCAAACAAATACATACAAATATGTATGTACAATATGTGAACTCAAACTGTGTAACGTCATTTCAATCAAAAGATATAAACATTTGATAAGTGAAAATCAAATATTGCATGAATGTATGGCCAAAAACAATGAAGAAGGGGGAAAAAGTAACAGGAAGCAGCAGTAGCTAAAGAAGAAGACGTTAACGTAAATTGCTCAATATCCGATTTAAATGTGTATGTGTGCGTGTGTGTGTGTGTGTGTGTGTAAAAGCCTACATTTTCATTGTATTGTATTATAGAAAGTAATAAACGATAAGGACAAAACAAAAGCAACAACAATTTCGATAATATTAACAACAATTGGAATTTGATCAAATAATCATTATTATTTTAGTATAAAGTAACACATACATACATACACATGCACATATATATGTATGTATATAAATACATATATATTTATATCAGTTTTATTTTGTAAAAGGATATCAGTTGCAAAATGCCAACTGTGAAAATTATGCAATATCGGATAAAGTATTTTGCTCAGCAGATTGGCTTTTACTCGTTCAATAGAAAATACTAAAGTATCATATAATTTTGTATTAAGTATGTGTGAGTTTATATGTAAATGTGGATTTAGTTGGGTTGATTTCCTGCTGTTGTTATTTTTTATTAAATTATCTATAAAATTTAGATATATTTTCTTTAATCAATATTATTGCATTTGGTTTATTTATGCCCCATAGTGATGCAATAGACAATCTAACTAAAGACAGTCAGTCTTCTGGTGTGACGGTAAATATTGCATTAAAATGGGGTCGGATATTTGAAGCGATTCTGATTAGTCATCAGACTGCGCGTGCCAATAGAATGCACGTTACATTAAATCTACAATTTCAGCGACAGTTTATAGATGTCTTACTTTTAGAAAGCTTGATAATGGGCTAGTTTTTGGGTTAAATTTTGCACTGAATTTCAGTCTGAAATTTGGTTTCATTTTTCCATTTCTGATCTGAATTCTGGTTTGATTGTATGCCACAAATTTGTTTTGATTTAAGGTCTGAATTTTAATCTAAATTTGGTTTGAGTTTTGATTCGTGTTTGATCTAAATTTTAATTTGCTGTCGGTCTGTATTTGAGATTCTTGTGGTCTGGTTTCTAGTGTAACTCTTAGTCTAAATTGTAGTCCGCCATTTGCTCAGGCCAGCGTTTGATCTGATTTCTGGTTTAAAATTTTGTTTGCTTTTCATTTGTTTTTGGCCACCACCTAATTGCACATGAAGATCGTTCAGGTAGAGTGCAAACAGTAATGGCGATAATAGGCAGCCTTGTTACGCACCTGTATATGTGTCAAAATCATCAGACAGCTTCGTTCTCGTCCATAAACGGCATCCTACCGCCCGTTATGCATGCTGGATACACTGGGCAAAGCTCTCGAACGCATCATAGGGGACAGGCTCCCGGAGTGGACGACAGTTTGGATTCAGAAGGGGACTATCCACTGTCGACGCAATACAAACGGTGATGAATATTGCACGCGAGGTCACCAGCGGCAAGCAAGAAAAAGTACTGCATCTTAGTGACGTTGGACATCAAAAATGCCTTCAATTCGCCGAACTGGCCTCAGATTGCGAGTGCACTGAGAGGATTCGAAGTACAGGAGTACCTGTTGCAAATAATCGCAAGCTACTTCGACAACAGAATTTTAATATACGATACTGATGACGGCGTGAAGCAGTATCGTGTCAAAGGAGGCGGGGCTCCCTTCTCGGCCCAACGCTATGGAACGCAATGTATGACGGCATCCTCAAATTGGATCTCCCGCAAGATACAACAATCATAGGATATGCAGACGACATCGCGATAGTGGCAGTAGCCAAACACCTGGGCTCGCTACAGGCTATATGTAACGATGTCATCTCAAGGGTTAGAAGATGGCTGTACAACTCGAAGCTGGAATTGGCTGAGCAGAAGACGGAAGTCGTGATATTGAGTATCAGAAGAGCACGTGAAGAGCTGGTCATCACGGTTGGTGATCATAACATCACCTCGTGTCCACACATTAAGTACTTAGGAGTACTTATAGATTCTAGAATGACGTTCAAGGATCACCTGAAAGCTGCTAGTGAAAAAGCAGCTCGAATAAACAGCGCGTTAACACGCATTATGCCGAATATAGGAGGCCCGCGCAAGGGCAGGCGCCGGCTGCTTTCAACGGTTACTACGTCAGTAATCCTGTATGCAACACCTATCTGGGCGGACAGCAAGAAAACACACCAGAAGGATATCCGTGCGATATATAGGCTCAGTGCCCTGAGGGTTGCTAACGCTTATCGCACAGTATCGGACGATACTATTTGTGTCATAGCAAGTAAGGTGCCCATAGACTTACAGGCACAAGAGATGAGGCGGTTATATGGCCGTGACACAATACAAAATCAACCGAAGCCATAAGAAGAGAAGAAAGGCAGCGAAGATGGGAGTCATCCCAGAAGGGTCGATGGACCTACAATCTCATTACGGACATAGAAGAGTGGATATCACGCAGGCATGGTGAACTGAATTGCCACATTACGCAGCTGCGTAGTGGCCATGGGTGCTTCAAGCAGTACTTGCATAGAATCAACATCGGAGAAGAAGACCCGTTTTGCCCAAGATGCCCAGTGGAACGGGAGAACGAGCAGCATATACTTTTTAAATGCCCGCGTTTTAACAAAAACAGAGATGAGCTGGAGAAAACCTTTGGAGAACCCCCTACAGAAAGGAATCTGACGACACAGATGTGTAACACAGCGGAAAAATGGAATGCAGCATGCAAGGTTGCTGCAGATATGATGACCACTCTGTATAATGCAGAACGTGCGCGCAAAGTCGAGCGCACGGCAAACACTACAAATACGAAGCCAGATATCGTCAACCGACGATAAAACCGAACAGAATTGGATAGAAACCAATACAAACGATTGAGCACTAAGCTCATTACGGCCTTCCGACGTAATACCTAACGGCGGTTCCGGGAGGAATATCCGTACGGACGAGAGGTGGTTTTAGCGTGAGAATGTCACGCACTGACTGGGCGGCTTTATATGCTTTCCTCCTCGTTAAAAAAAAATATAGATATGGCAAAACCACAAAGTGATAACAAATTGCCACATTGCCATACGGAACTTACGTTAAGCTGTAGGTCCAACTATATGGTATCACAGTGGGTCGTTCTAGCCTGAGAGTGTGCTACTTAAAAAAAAAAAGATCTTAAATAAATTAATTTAAGTTCTTGAGAGTTGTTCATAATTTTTATATTTTTGAGAAATATGGGGTAATAATGATCAAAATCCCAATTTCAGCAAATTTGTTTTTGTATTAAAATTTTGATACCCATTTCATGAACAGAAAACACAAATAAATTGGATTAGAAAATGGATCGAGTCACACAAAACAGTTTTTTGTTTAGGTAATTACCTTCGGCAACAGATATTATCAGTTAATTTATAATTCTGTGATCAACAAATTTATTGGGTACCAACTGTTGAAGATTCCAGATTTAAGAATACAGTCGTATTAAGAATTTTGTTGCATACATTTTTCATTGTCAAAACTTTGCTGAAGGCCATTAATGCTATCGCTGTTTGCACATGTAGCTATTAATTTTAATTATAAGTAATAAATAATAATTAGAACTTTGCACTCAATTTAATTTTTGTTTTTTCTAAAAAAAAACGAGCATTCTTAAATCCATTTTAAGTACCTTTAAGCCCATTTAAATGTATAAATAGTGTCACTTTATGAATATCACAATTATTCGTAGCAGGTTCATTGTATTGAAATATGATGAAGTTGGTGATTTTCTTGTTGGCAGTAGCTTGTGCACTTAGTGATTCCAAACCCGAGGGTTCTCCTCGGTTTTTCATTGCTGGTGGTACAGATACAACTATTAGTTCCCATCCTTGGCAAGTTTCGATACAATATAACGGTGTTCATTTTTGTGGTGGTTCCATCTACAATAATAAAATCATTGTAACTGCTGCTCATTGTCTGAAAGGTGTGGATATATCTTTGCTAAAAGTTCGCGTTGGCGCCACAAAATGGAATTCTGGTGGTATTCTTATTCAAGTTGCTGCTTTCAAAATGCACGAAAATTATTATGTTTTCTCCACTGCGGGCTACGATATTGGTGTCATTCGTTTGAATTCTTCTGTAGAGTATAGCTCTACCGTCAAGAATATTGATTTAGCTTCGTCGTCTCCTGATAACGGTGCTACTGCTGAAGCTACTGGCTGGGGTTTTACTAAATCCACGAATCAAATCTCAGAAATTTTGCAACATGTCAATGTTAAAATTGTTGGACGCTCTCAGTGCTCTTCCTCTTATGGGTATGAAGGTCCAGATATCAAGCCATCTATGATCTGTGCTTTTGCTCCAGGAAAAGGTATTTGCCAAGGTGATTCTGGTGGCCCATTGGTCTCAGGTGGGGTTTTGGTTGGTGTTACTTCTTCTTTGGTTGATTGCATTAAGGCCAAGTATCCTGATGTCTATGCCGATGTTGCATACCTTCGTTCTTGGATCATCAGCGCTGCATCTTCTGTTTAAAAAAATAATCTAGTACCGATTTCGACAATAAAAAACATTTTAAAAAATATACTTGAAATCTTTCACTTGTGGGTCTCTAGTAACTTTCTATTTACTATCATTCTACTATTGTAGTAATACTTGTTTGGAGAACTTAACTTACATTAATGAATAGTGCCTGAGAAGAATCCCGTAAACATTCATACGAGCTTAGACTGTTTATATCTAGAGATCTGAACTCATTCTATGCTAATCTTTAATAGTTTAAGTTTCTACTCTGAGAAAGGATTTCGAACCAATTTCATTTTTGGCCGCTGTGTTTCTCTATATCTCATTATCACTAATTTATTTTGGTCTTTATTACGCAAATGCCTCTTCAAAAATTAAACAAGGACCGAAAATCTCATTTTTCGATGATCTGAAAGAAATTTCTAAAACGAATTGATCAAAAAAAGTGGTTATGCTTCAACTGGCAAAGGTAAAGAGGAAACAATGGAACTGCTCCTTTTTGTTGTCCGGCGATCGTTTGAAGCAATAAAGAAGTCTGCTTATAAAGTCAATGCTTGAGACACATGTTGTAAAAGAGGCTAAGCTGGTAAGTAGCGCTTCCATACTAAAGCGGGGGCCTGCGTCGCCATCTCTCGGAATTTTTCCGTACTTTTTAACCGGCAACATCCGAAACACTCTATTTTAATGATAAATTTCTTGAAAACCTGGCGTGATCTGCGTAGATTCGTTGATTCGTTTGCAAAAAAAGAGATCCGAGGGGGAAGTCTTAAATAAGGACTGAAATTAAAATCCTCCCATTCAAAAATTTAAAAAAAAAAAAAACAAAAATCACAGTTTTATTCACAATCTCATATTTAAGTACATGACTTTATTGATACTTTGATACTTCTTAATTTATATTGATTGATATTGAATTATTTTGAAAAACAACAGTCAAACATCTGCGCACTTAACAAACAACAAAATCAGTTAAATTGTAGTACATACATATAATTGCGTACATATTTACTTATGGTATGTCTCCCATAAGTTTACAACCATTTTCTGCCACGATCATTTATATTGCCTTTTGGCACATTGGAATCTCCAGCTCTCATTCGCTCATCACTTGGTTTATTGGTGGGAGCAGAGTGTGAAGACTTTTTCTGTTGCTGTTTTTCATGTTCAATGCTAGAACCGCTATTCATTTTACGCTCACGTGTTGGACTGTAAGAGCTAACTTGTGAAAGTTCATCGGCTGCAGCAAAATCAGCTTCTTCTCGATCATCAAGATCAACGACAGTTATATCAAAAGAATTCGCATTGGCATATGGGCCCGCGAAACCCGGACGTCTTCCGGCCTGACCAAATTCAACAGCGAAAGGTGTTGTAGTTTTAGTAGCTGTTGAGTGTGATCCAACTGGTGGAGGTACAGCTGGTGCAGATTTCTTGGTGACAGCAGTCGCTTTACCAGGAGCTGATACCTGCGATTTATTTGATTGATTATGAGATTTCGATTGTTCTTGAGCTGAGCTTAAATTGGAAGCAGAAAGTGGAAGCTCATTTGATTTAGTATTAGAACGAGTAGTTGCATTAATATTGTTGTTGTTGTTTTTATTGCTAGTAGACTTCGTTCTATTCACTTGCATTTCTGGCATAGTTTGAGATCTTTGCTGAGCTTGTGTATTAATTTCTTTAAGCGATTCTTTTAGATTTTGATTGAATGGACGGAGTATTTGTTTTTTAACCGGTTCTACTCGATTTCCTGCATTCTGATATGGCGCATCACAATGCTCATCGATTTCCTCGCTAATTTGATTCAAAAGGTCAAGTAGTGTTGCGGTTTTCTCATCCTCAAACTCAATTGGTGTGGGGGAATCACAGCGCATGGTTTTTGTAGGGCTTAAAAATATAAGTCTGTGAATAAAAGATATTAAAAATTATTTATTTTGTTCTCTCTGAAAACACACAGAAACTTACTTCTTAGCTTCTTCGATTGCTTTGCCTAAATGTTGTAAATCTCTTACACTCTGCCTGTTGGTACAACGTCCAATCTGTGAATTTTTGGTGACACCACGCAACACCACCGTCCATTTATGTGTTGTCGATTGTGCAGCTACGGTATGCGCTACACGTCGGAAACGATCGAGTGGAGTTTCTTGCCCTGTACGTGATGGTACCTTTTCAATTTTTATCTCATTAATATCACCGTCCCCATTCATGACGTTTTTGGTGCCGCCATTGTTGTCATTTTCATGGACAACTTGAATGGGTGCCACCTGGAAACCTTTCATGAGGCGACGTTCCCAAACTTTGTTGCGTTTGGCGCGACATGCTGAAATAGAGAATGAAAGAGATATTAGTTTCTTTTAAGTACAAATAGTGCTTTAACTGACAAAGTTTTGAGGTAAACGGAAATTCGTTGAAGTGGAATATCGGCAAGGGGCTGAACACGCAACTCTATGGCTATTATAATAATACTTGCTTAAAGCTATCGTACATACCCAAAAGCTGGACTGGAGAGCAGAGTTCGTGTAGTCTTCATACCCAAAGCAGGGAAGGCGTTTTACACCAAACCAAAGGACTTTAGACCGATTAATCTGTCTTTTTTTTTCTAAAAACATTAGAAAGGGTTCTTGATTTCAAATTAAGTTAAGCTATATCAATTCCACTCTTATATCCAAATCACTACATGCCTATACTAAGGGGAAGTCTGTGCAAACAGCGTTACACTTGCTCATTGAGAAAGTAGAGCAATCACTTTCCAACAAAGAATACACGCTTGCAGCGTTTCTCGATATTGAGGGGCTTTCAACAACGTCTGCCCCAACGCTGTCGTTAACGCCTTATTACATCTTAAACTTAATGTTAATCTGGTTAGATTTGTAGGACTACCTAAAACACATATCATCAGCTCCTCTATTGGAAATGATTACGTTGAAAAGGTTGTCAATAAAGTCACACCACAAGGAGGCGTACTATCCCCTCTTATTTGGAATCTGACGGTGAACATACTGTTAAACAGATTAGATCACACCTGCTGCAAAAATAGCTTATGCTGATGGCAGTGTCAGGCAAATATGATTCTATTCTTTCAGAAAGGCTAAATCACTCACTTAGCATTCTGTCTCGCTAGTACCGCGAATTCGGTCTTGATGTCAATCTTGCCAAAACAGAGGTTATGCTCTTCACTAGAAAATATAAAATGTCAACATTTGTCGTACCCAAAATCAATGGCTTGCTAAAGCAAAGAAACTTTAGCAAGCGCGTTAATTATTTAGGTATAGTCCTTGATCCCAAACTTCAATGGAAAGCTAACCTAGCAGAGAGAGTACGGAAGCTTCTTGCACTCTCTACTGCTGTAAGAGAGCATTAGGAAAAGGATGAGGTCTTCAACCTCGTGTCATTTTCTGGCTTTGGACAGCAATGGTCAAGCTTAATCTTTAATACTTTTATATCGACCTGTGTGGAGGGTCTTGTCTAATCAGTGCACTGTTCGGGTGGTCTGTTATGTGGCATGCCAGAAGGAGCTGCTTGCTAAAGAGCTTATTATGTTCCTTCACCCTCAGTACTTCCGTTTCTTCGTGAAGGTGGTTCTCGTCAGGCATCAGATGGCGGCATTTTGCTATACCTATTATTTTGCTCCTTTGCGTATTGCAGATTGTGTGAGACCATACTGGGGCAGCGTAGTTTACGACAGATCTTCCTATCGTCTTATACGTGTTTATGATGATCTCCTTTTCTTTGCTCCAAGTACTTCCAGCTAACACTTTCAGTACGTTGTTCCTCTCTTTTAAGCGCTTCCGCAGTCTCATAGCGTAAACCGCGAAAGTGAAAAGACCATCGAAGGTTACCCCAAAGGTTTTTGGGTATCTCATCATTGGAATACGGTTTCCTTCGATGAGTATGTCGAGTGTCGTCTTCACTTTCCTCGTCCAAGAGGTAAAGAGTGCTGCGGAACTCTTCTCCGGTGAGAGTTGAAGGATTTGGTTTCGAAAAAAGGGGACCACCATCTACAGGTATTAATTTACGTCGCAGCAGAGTGAGGCGATATTGCTGTCTGTTCCGAGAACTGTGCAGTCGTCAGCGTAAATGACCAGCTTGACGTTACTTGGCGGTGGTGGCATTTTGTCAACCTAGTGAGTAAAGATGATTGGGAACAGAACGCAACCTTGCGAAACGCCCTGTTTTACTCGGCTGTGTTTCGATTTGACACCTCTAAACATGACATACGATTACCTTCCGCTCAAGTAGTTCGCCAGCCATCTTTTGGTAATCTGTGGAAGTGAAGTTTCGTGGACATCCTGTAGTAGGGTAGGTAACATGGTTGACCGTTTAGAAGGTTTTTGATAGCTCCAATGCCACCGTTCTGTCGCAATGTTTTCGCCTGTTCATACCTTAGCTGATTTACGGTTGAATTAGGTTCAGAGCAAGGTGATCGGTCGGTATGACTTACCTTGATCTCCAGATTTTCCTAGCTATGGATGGGGTATTACTCGACTCAACTTCCAGACGTCGAGTATTACTGCCTTTCGTAATGAAAGGTTAAGCATTGCTGTCATGTACTCGACTGTCGGCTCACGCAAATGCTTGAATATTACCATTCAAATATTGTCAGGGCCAGGGCTCTGCTGCCACCTCTGCTTGTGTGAACTGAAAGTCGTGTAGCACATATTCCTTCATAGACCCACGCAGGATCCTCACAATTCTCCTCTTCGTCTTGTTATTAACTACAGGAAGTTCAATGCACTAACTACTGAACCTTGTAGAGCATTTTTTCGGGTCTCTTCGCGTACATCTTCGAAAAAATGGTGACTAGATCACTCCTCTATTTCATGTGCGATTACCCATCTTTTGCCAAGAGGAGACTATAACTCCTGGGGAGTCGCGCCGTACTGGAGTGTCACAATGAGCCTAATGTGTACTTAAGTGTGCTTTCAAGCCGAAGACTGCAACTCCAACTTAATCTAACCTAACCTATAGCATGTTTATACTGATATTTTAATTAAGAAATTAAGTTAACGATCTCAAAAGTGTTTACATTGCGTTCAGCCAATTCAAATTGTCAATTACTGTTATTTGATGTGATTTTTATTGAGGATACGTTCAGTGACACTCGGAGAAAAAAATTACTGTGGATCATATTCCAACTACGCTTGGAACCAGTGTGGCCAACTCAGCGCTTTTCTCGCTAAATTTAGTGGTTTTTGAAAATTAAAAAGCGGGGAAAAAGTGATTCAGCGGTCAGCGGGTTTTTAACGCGTTTTTTTTCAATTTAAAAGACACTAAATGCTAAGCTAAATAATCCATTTCCTGAATAATCCGAACAACATTTTTTTATCGAAAAAATGAGCAATGAACTTATTTAAAACTAAAGTTCGTAACCGTAAGTCAATTCAATTCTTTACTTCATACAAAAAATGGATTAAAACACCAAAATTCATTTAGTAATGAAGAGAATTCAGACTTCGACATCGACATGTAATAGTTATAAATTATTACTCTGTATATTTTTTTGTGATCAAAGTGTATAAAATACTCTTTTTCCATTATCTTGTTTTAGTTTTTCTTGTGATTGTATAATTTATAAATGCTGTGAATTAAAAACGTTAAAAATATTAATGAATTTTTAATACAGCAGAATCCCGATAATTCGTAATCGCAAGGGACCAGCAATTTTTTATGAATTACAGAGGTTTTCGATTTAACGAGATTTTGATTTAATCCTTTCACCCCCGAGTTTTTTCTCAAAATCTGGTTGAGTTTCTTCTACATTTTATGCAAATATTAAAATAAGTTTTAAAAAATAATATGTCCGGGACTCTTAATCCTTATTTACCCTTAAGTTTTCCAATGGGGCATAATGTTTGCTATAACCTTTGCAGCCGTATTTTAAAGAAAACTGAAATAAAATGGAATCCGTATCTCCTATTTTGCTTCATTTTTCGAACATTATTGGGATATACAATCCCAGAGTTAACGAGGTTAAAATAAGAAAAATACAAATTAACAGTTTTGAAGTTTAAGGCTTTTCTTGCGTACCTTATCATAGTTCCATAGAATTTTACTTTGCATTACGAATTATAAGAGGTTGTCAACAACCAATTTCGATTTATAAGAGGTTGAACAGACCTTGCGTTGACAAAAAAAAAAAAAACCAATTAGCGAGGGGACCGAAATGTGTAGAATTTTTGAAAGTTAAAGCGATTTTTTCAAGGGACCAGCAGTTTGTTACAAATTATTGAGATTTTTGAATTAACGGGGCATGAATTATTGCGATTCTACTGTATACAGGGTGACAATCGTAAAGTGACGCACACATTTCAGCAGTTATTTTCAAAAAAACGTACTTCCATTGAGTACAATTAAGTGTTAACATTGCTGAATATATAAGCATTCATTTGAACCCCACCTCATTCAATATAACCTCCTTTAGCCTGCACACATGCCTTCAATCGATCCGGAAATCGTAGGACTGTTCGCCGCAGGACTTCCTGATCAATTTCAGTCCAGGCTTTCTCTAATGAATTTCTCAGCGACTCCAGACTGTGGTGTTGAGATGCACAAGCCTTACTCTCTAAAGTACTCCAAATAGAGTAGTCCATTGGATTCAAGTCTGGGGAGTATGGTGGCCATTCTTGAGATGTTATGAATCCAGAAAAATTGTCTTTTATCCATGTTTGCGTTAATTTTGCCATGTGGGAAGGTGCAGAATCTTGCTGGAAAGTCCAGTTTTCATTTCCAAATGTATCTTGGGCCCAGGGAAGAACATGTTCATTTAAAATGCTCCGATAAACAACCTGGTCAATTTTAACACCCTCTTCAACGAATATTAGAGGGGTTCTGGCATTAGCGGAAACTCCAGCCCATACCATAACGGAAGCTGGCTTTTGAACTCGGCCAACAGTCCTATTTTGTTGCGATGATGATGTTAGCCACATTCGGTCATTTTGCGCATTGAAATGTTGTTCAACCGTGAAAATTTTTTCATCTGTAAACAAGATATTTTCAACATTTTTTAACACGGAGGAGCGTAGCAACGCCTTGCATCTTTGCAGTCGCAAATCTTTCTTTTTTTGTGTCAGATCTTGAGCTTTTCGGAGCTTGTACGGCTTAAGATTAAGCTTTGATTTTGCAATGATTCGCACTGTTTCACGGTTTACTCCCACTTCCTTAGCGATTTTTCTCATTGAGCGCCTTGGATTTCGCTTGATTCGTTTACGAATTTTTTCTGTTAAACCAGTAGTGGCAACTGTTGAAAATTTTCCCCGGTCTCTATCTCCAAAACCCCCAGTTTCATTATATCGAATAATAGCTCGGTCTACCGTACGACTTGACAAATTTAAAGCCTTTGCAATTTGACGGCTACTATAATTTGCCAAATGAAATTTCATAATTTCACGACGAATATTTTCCTTGTCCATTTTTATGGAAATTTCAAAATGTAATAACAAAAATTCAAATGAAATTAAAAGCAAAGCCAATGATGAATGAATTTGCTTTTTAAATTAAAGTAACGGTAAATGGCAAAGCTTGCTGCAGAGTATTAAACTTGCGTCACTTTACAATTGTCACCCTGTATAAAAAAATTTGTGTTTAACACTTTTCTAAGGAAAAAATGTAGCGCTTTTTTACAGAAAATACGCGTGTTTTTCTTCATTTTAGCGGATTTTGAAAAACAAAAGTTGGCCACACTGCTTGGAACTTAATAACATCGAAAAGAGCGGGAGAGAGTTAAGTTAAGATCGAGAAATTCCCCGATTTTCGACCGAATTCCCCGCATTAGTATAATTTCATGCACATGCACTTTCCATATAAACATTTTACAAAAACGAGTGAGAATTAATTTAAGGCGACCCTGAACTTTCTCTGCCCAAAACTTAAACAATTTTCATGGGACTGGTAGATTAATAGTACTTTCTGACTCCGGAATTCTTCACATATAAGCTTCAGCCCACTTTTGGAAATCAAAATTTTCAAAGGTGAAGATATGTGATTTCTTTTGACTCAAATTAAAAATCCCAAAAACTTTGTTTTGAGAAAAACGGGTTCAAAGTTTTGACTATCCGTTTTTACACATATAAAATATACTTTATCTTCTTTATGATGGCTGACCGTAATTTGTAAGTTTACAGATTAGTCAGCAATGAATAAGAGTTATTAATCAGGAGGTGCTGGACGAAGGCATATTAGGCACAGTAGCGCGGCGCGACTGTTTTGGTCTGCCTGGTACTCGGCGCTATAATCGTCTATATCTACGAAAGCACTCTGCGTTCTCTGAAATTTCTACAAAATACTTTCGAAATATAATACTTTTAAATATCACACTTTTTTAAAAATCGATTTCTCCAAACCAATAAATTGAAGGGCTTGCTTAAGAAAAGATGAAGAATTTAAGACTCAAAATATGAAATATTTCATAAGTTAAACGATTTACATTACATAAAGTTTGACAAAAAATATTCTACAGACTTTAATTACTAAAAGCTGAACGACTTCAAATTCCCCGATTCCCCGCACCGAGTAAAATTCCCCGCAAATCGGGGAATTCCCCGCAAGTTGGTATCGCTGTTTTGGAATAACAAAAGTATAAACCCACACCTACTTACGTTTCTCTTTTTTACTTGCAGCCGAACAATCCAAACCGCTACTTTCAAATATCTCCAACATTTCATAGCGCATCGTGGATATTTCGCTCTTCACTTCATTGATATCATCTTCCGTAACGGGATTAACCTCAAACTTACGATGTTGTGCCGCTATATAACGCCAGACTAAAGACCGCATTATATTATCATAAGCATTATCTTGTTCCTTTTGTAAACGTTTCTGTAAAATATGAAGAAATATTTTTATTTTTTTTTGTAATAACTCAACTAACGCCAATTACTTACTAGTTTGTTTTTATTTACCTTTGAACGTTTGCGATCAATCTCTTTGCTTGACTTTCTAAATACTCTAATTAGCCACTTAACAGATGGCAATATATTAAATGGAGGAGGAAGAGTAGCACTATCCTCAAAATAGCTCATCCATAGTTTAGTACGTGCAAATTTCCATTCGGTATCGGAATGTTCCTAACAAAAAAAAAAAAGAAGAAATACATATACAGTAGTAGAATAGCAGAAAAGCGAAGTAAAAAAAAAATTTGCAAATAAATCACAAGTGACTACAAAGCTAAACATCAGTTCTGTTTGCTTTTGCCATAGCCGTGTCTGCCAACATTTCTACTTCCGTTCGATTCTACAGCCACCGCATACATGGATTTAGTGTTGTCATAAAGGCATTTTTCAAAACACACACACACATACAGCCATAGACCTTATACATATGTATTTATATAATAGGTTAACTTACATCAATCATCGCATACGAATTGGACATCATGGCAATAAGCAGATTCAGCAATACAATCACATTGATTACGCTGTACGAGCCGAACATGAGCAAACCCCAGAAGCGTGTATATGATTTAATGCCAGTCAGCTCGAAATCTGATAAGCCCACCATACCAAAACTGGCCCAGAAAAGTGATTGCGATGATTCGAAGAGACTGTTGTAAATATACAGAGAGAGAGAGAGAGGAGAGAGAAAGAGAAGAAAAAGGTGTCAAAATGAATATGTGTGAGAGTAACTAAATGTGAGGAAAGTCAAGTTTACTTTGTCATCGTTTTTGTTTTTGTTTTTTTTTTTTTTTTTGAGAGAGAGCAGAGAGTGGGAGAGCGCATTCTCTGAACATTTATTTGTATTGAAAGCAGACACATGACATTTTGATTTAGTTGAAAGAGCGCACTAACTACTACATGTTGATTGTTTTTTAAAAGGTACTGGCAGCCATTTTGTTAAGGTAAATTGTGTGATAAAGGCGATGAGATGAGGAAAATTGCAAATAAAAAAAACACACTTTAATTCGCTCCTACAGTATGTCACAAGATTATTCAAGATTCAGATTATGTGTATTGTCTCAATCACTGGCAAATGAGGAGTGATTTTAATTTTGTCGTCTCTTTAAATTTTATTCTTGATTCGTGGCCAAATATTTTTATAGGTAAGGAAGGGGCTTGAACAATAAATTACTTACACTCCCGTTCTTTCTGATGCACCATACTCATTGACGGCGGCAGCTACACGACTACAACTGTCAAATTATAAAAAAAACACATGTTCTTAGGGATACGATTATTTTGACGACGACACGACCACATGACCACCGACCACAATTGTGGCTGTATCCAATTTTAAATCTATTTCTAATTTGACAAGCGACAGAGAGAGAAAAGAGTTTGCTTTTGTTGTTTTGGCTGTGTTAGGTGCAGGTGGTGCCGCTTCCATTGTGTTTAGTAGCTGACTGCACGGCGACAGTTGTAGCAGACAGAGTTTCGTAGTAGCGTGTTCGTGTAGCTGCTGTTATTTTTCAATATGGACCGCTGCTCTTCAAATTGATTTGTAAAACTTGGCAGCCCTTTCAATTTCTTCACCATTCTACAATATTTCTTCTCAAATTTGGCATTAAAATCTCAAAAAATAATCACTTCAATTATTCGTAGCTCTGACCCATATCGGCGCTGCATAAATCATCGAGTCGACGACTGTAGATATAAGTTGCCTTCTTCCCTCACCAATGCACCCTGGACTTTGAAGGCTTTTGCGTTAACCGACGAGAGATGCAACTTGAAGGGCATCCTAGTGTCTGTTAACACACCCAGAAATTTCAAGGACGACTGCGACCTTATTAGGTGTTCTCCAACCTAGATCGTTAACTCCTCACCTTTTTTCCGCATACTAACTAGGCCCACTTCCATTTTTTGTGCGGCCAATTCAAGTGCGGCGGCGTATCCTGGCTATGGCGTCGTTACATATTAGCCTCAAGTCGTCGAGTCTTTTAGTCACCGAACCCAAAACGATGTCGTCTGCGTAGTCTATCACCGTTGTTTGCGGCGGCATGCTAAGCTTTAACACCCCGCTGTACATGGAGCTCCATAGAGTGGACCCTAATACAGAACCTTGCGGTACCCCGCTAGTCACCGCGTATTGTTGGACCCCATCTTCTGCATCGTATAGCAGTACTCAGCCGTTGAAATAACTTGCTATGCTCCGCCGAAGGTATACTGGTACGTTAAAAGTCTCCAGTGCTTGCCGAATTTGTTTCCAGTTAGCAGAGTTGAAGGCATTCTTTATGTCCAGTGTTACCACTGCACAATACTTCTTCGTGCCATTCATCCAGCTACACCCGCTAGTCGCAACCTTAGCAATCTCCATTACAGTCTTTATGGCGTCGATTGTGAACTTTGCTTTTCTAAAAGCTTGGATCGGAGAGACCTGCAGGGCTTTCAAGTGTATTTTGCAGTCTAGCGCAAATTACTCGTTCTAGCACCTTCCCTGCTATGTCAAGCATGTATAGTGGGTGGTAAAGTGATGGCTGGTCTAATAGTTTCCCCCTCCTTTTCCTGAACCTCTAGATGCTTTACTGGTTTAACCTGTGTAGCACATTTATGCTACAGTAGTCATGGAGGTAGTTCAGTTTCTAATGCCCCTACGTTTCGATATATGTATAAAACGCTACAGGTAGAACTCTAATAGAGTTATTAGGGTTAATGGAAGAACCAAGAGGGCATGATATTTTCTTGATAGGATTTCTACCGTAGGTATTTACCGCTTTGATTTTATATACCGTATTGGTATATCAAAAAGTAGCGGCGCAGTTGTTTTTCTTCTTACGTTATCAGTCGAAGATTTAGAGCGGCTTTCAAGAGATTCGTCCTCCACAGGAAAATGTCCAATCTGGAATCTCCTAAACCACTTTGAGATGCTATTTGGTACTCATTAAATATTTCCACAGGCTTAAGATTACGCCAAAACTCGTAGAGAATGGTGAACCGAATCTTTTGCTGTGATGGTGATGGAATTTCTACCGACTCTTTCTCAGAGCTTTGCGTTTTCTTGTTTCGACGTTGACTGTTCGCAGTGAAACTGCATGAAAATTTATTCAGTGTTGCCAATTAAGCGAACTTTTGTTAGCCCCCTACCTGGGGGCTACAGTCGAGCGCTGTTTTAATTCAATATATTTATTATACTAAAGCTTCAGCTTGATTCTTCTTTATACGATCATTGGCTTTTCTACTGATCTAGCTTCCACATAATTTTTGATGAGCACCCGCTTTGGAAGGTGATCTACTACTATAAATCTTAATCCTTCAATAATTCTGAACTAAGCAATATCAAAAATTTCTTCCTACTGTTTGGATTAAGAACAGTTTACGGCCGAACGTTGGCTTATCAAGGTTAATGCTTCTTAATTAAACAGTCAAACGCTATTGAGTGATGGCACCCTCTTATCCGAGTCCGAACTGCCATAGTTTCGGTCTGAATAGGTATATAAAATAATTCCCGGTTTCTCTTTCAACCGCTTAACGTTTTTTGATCAAAATGTACTCAAATTACTTGATTAATTGAACTAGAAACTGCAGATTTTCATCAACGAAAGTGGTGATTACTAAACCTGTATTTATTATACAAATTTTTAACACACTTACCTTCCGAATCGTCGCCATTTCATGCATGAGTCTCCATTACCATCCCAATCAGCTTCACCGCCCGGCAGAACATAACATTTACTCTTCTCCAAATCGGCAAAATACCAAAGCAATTGATTCAAACCGCATGCAAAAGCAAACAAGACCAGCGAATAAATTGAAAAGAATTTAACAATATCGATGACCATCCGACCCAGTGAGATTTGCAATGGACCCAGGTGTGGATTTATTGAAAACATATGCACTAATTTTAAAGCAGAGAAAACATTAGCCGCAGCAAAGAGACCCTCAGCTATCAATTGTGGATCAAAATCATTCCATTTCTCACGCGGAACTAAAGCCATTTTCGGATCACGTGATATTTCGGTAGCTTGCTGAACATAAGCTAAAAATCTATAAAATGGAAGCCAAAAAAAAAAAAAAAAAAAAGTTAACAAAACTACAAATTTGAAGTAACTAAGTAAATGAAATCAAAAAGCTTCTATCTCCAACTTCAATCGTCCACTCACCTCAGTACCATGACACTGACATACAAACTGTTGCGTAGAAAATCGATGAAATTCCACATATTTCTTAAATAACTTTTCATGCCAACAGCGAATATTTCCTGTACTTCCTCCCACATGAAACCAAAGACATATAGCACAACCAGCAATTCCAATTTTGTGGGTCCTTTGCCACGTTGATGCAATTGCTCTTCGGCTAATTCTTTTCTCATGCGTTCGGTGCCAAATATTCGTATGACATCATCATCGGCACGCTGTGAGACAAGTATTAGTATAACTGAAAGATAGAGAACGAAAACAGAAAATGAGAGAGAAAAAGAAATAGAAGGAGTAAGTTGAAATGAAAGGAGGAAACCCTACCACAAGGAAACGTTAAGCTTTAGCACAAAATGTCAGCCACCGTAGCATTCATTGATAACCGTTATTTGCAGTAGTATCGTTCAGACGTCCGTTCATCGTTCGTGGTGTCTTATGTCGACAAGTTCACATTTGATGTTCGGTGTGGTCATTTTTTTTTTTTTTTTAAATTTTTTGGTCAAGTACAAGGACTACTGGCTACTGTACTAAATTGAACTGAATGGCAATAGAATGTATATATGTATGCAGTAATACTAGTAGTAGTGGTGGTATACAACTGTTTGTGGTAATTGTCAACATTGTTGTTGTTATTGCTACTGCTGCTGGTTGCTGTCGTCATGATTGTCATCATTGCTGTGTGTGTTGTTTTTCTACAGTTGTGCTGTTGTTGGTTTATGGGATTAGATAATGTCCGCAAATGGTTTTCAAATGGAGACCACTACTACATACACAGCAATACACACACACACACATAGTAGTAATGCCAACATGGAAAATTCTTTGGTTTTTGGTTTTAATTTTTGCTTGTTTTTATTTAGTTTAATGCTGACAGGATATCATTTAAAATTGAGCACTATGGAAAGTTTTCTTTTTGTTTTTTTTGTTAAGTTTATAAAATACTGTAAGATTTTTAAATACGCTGCAAGTGTGCTAATTTTATTTAAATGTTACTGGACTACATAATCTTAAAATTCCAAGGAACTCTTTTGCATTAGTTAGACTTAACTAGAGAGTTGCCTATCCCTTTCGAATTCAGGATACAATTGCAGGTCCTTTTCATTCGGGCTCAAATACAACTTTCGAGATTTGAATGGACGCAAAAAGCTCGGGCTACGCCTTACATGAGCTGTTATACCATAAAAGAAGAAGAAGGTGGACTGGAGGACTGATTCTGCTTAATTTTAGGATAGTTATCATATCAGTAACTAGACCAAAATCCTGACCAAAACATAGACCCTTTAGAGAGGTTTCTGTCGTTGTACCGCGACTTATAAGATCTATTGTACTTAACATAGACCCATCAATCCAAAATCCGAACCAAAATCACATCAAAAATCAAACCAGACCAAAATTAGTGCAGAATTCAGACCAAAATTCAGTTCAAATTCAAACCAAAATTTCGACCAAAGCTCAGACCGAAATTCAAGCAAAAATTCAGGCCAAAATTAAAACTTAAACTTAGATCAAATATTGAACCAAAAATCAAATAAAAAATCTAACCGAAAAAAGAACTAAAAATCAGACCGAAAATAGAACCGAAATCAGAGCAAAAATCTCTTCAGAATTCATGCCAATATTCAGATCAAAATTCAAGCCAAAACTTAGACTAAATATTAGACCTAAAATCTGACCAAAAATCTCTTCAGAAATCAGACTAAAATTCAGATCAAAATCAGACCAAATTTTAAACCAAAATTCAAACAAAAACACAGACCAAAACTAAAACCAAAACTAAGACCAAACATTAAACTAAAAATGAAGCAAAACAATTTACCAAAAAGCGAACCAAAATCGGATAAAAAATCTCTTCAGAATTCAAATCAAGATTCAGATTCATTAAAAACAGACCAAAATTTGAACCAAAATTAGACCGAATATTAAACCAAAAACCACATTAAAAATCGATCTAAAATTAGATTAAAAATCTCTTCAGAATTTAGACCAAAATTCAGATCAAAATCAGACCAAATTTTAAACCAAAATTGAGGACAAAATTCGGACTAAAAATCAAATCAAAATCGAATCAATAATCTCTTTACAATTCAGGCTAAAATTCAGATCAAAATCAGGCCAAAACTTAAACCAAAATTCAAGCCAAAAAATAGACAAAAACTTAAATCAAAAATTAAACAAAAAATTAGTCCAAAAATCGAACCAAAATCAGACCAAAAATATCTTCAGAATTCAGGTCAAAATCAGACAAAATTTTAAACCAAAAATTAGACTAAAAACCAAACCAAAAGACGATCCAAAATCAGACAAAAAATCTCTTCAGAATTTAAACCAAAATTCAGATCAAAATGTATAGCAAAATTTAAACCAAAGCTAAGACACATATATTAGACCTAAATTCTAACTAAAAATCAAACCAAAATTTAGATCGAAAATCCTCCCGATATTCAGACCAAGACTTAAACATTTTGTAAATATTAAAAAAAAAAAATTCCGTAGAAAGAAATTTAATTTTTTTTGGTTCCGATGATTTGAAGAGACCGTGTCAGCCAGCAACCGAGAAATTTTGGGAAGCGTCACACCTCAAGGATCACCAACGTTACTGTTTTCAATATATTCTCATAAAAACGTAATTGCTTTAATGCATAATAAACATGTCTGCTAAATTTGAGAATGATTGTTAAAGTCTTCTTTCCCCTTTAAGTCCAAAACGAATCAAAATTCAGAATAAGACTTAGACTTAATTTAGATCAAAACTGGGATCAGAATTTAAGATACAAATCCGAAAAATATTCAGATCAAAACTCAAATTAATAGTAGACTAACTTCTAACCAAAAATCACCTTGATATTCAGACCAAAACTTAAGTCAAACACGGATCAGACCTAAGAACTAATAAGGTTTAAAAATCAGATCGAAATTCAGATGTAAATTTTGACTTTGTTCAGATCGAAAATTGATCAAATCCGAATCAAAAATCATCCCGATATTCAGACCAAAGCTTAAGTCAAATGCACGTGAAACTTCAGAGCAAAAGCAGCCCAAAAAGTTATACTAGATTTAGACCAAAAACAGATTAAGCTTTTCACTAGAATCAATGTAAAAATCAGATCGAAATTAGGATACCGCGATTTTAGAATTGCTATAGACTACTATATTTTTTTCCGGCTCTTCAGCTAATTTACCTACCAGGCGGTCTATTTCCAGCCATTTGGCATCCCTACTTGTTTGACTTATTTTTAAATAGATCAGCAGTAATTGAGGCAATTGAAGCAGACCAGCCCCCAGGATTTTCCAGGGAGAGTTTGCACGGCTTTGACTTGAAGTAAATAATATTCAGAGTTTGAAATGCTCTGAATAGGAACCTTCTTGAACTTCACAGCCCAGGTACCAGATCTAAAAATAATTCTATGACGAAATCTCTGATGAAAACGCATGAGATTTTGTTCCTAAATTTTATAATTATACCCGAATGGTGCAGTTAAGAATTATCACCATCCGAGAGAAATAAAACCTCTGCTTAGTCCAAACCACATGATATATTGCAATTCAAAACTAATACAGTATGTACTTATTATTATATGCTTTTAATTTTCGTATATCAAAAATTTAATTACCATTAAATTTAAGTTTGATAACCATTTTGCCTCAAAAAATCAATTACAAACTGATATCAAAACAATTCCGCAAAAACCAGAAAATTAAAACTATTCATGTATGTTTCCTTCTATGCATGTAGGTACATATGTAACTGCAAATATTGGATTCTTAACTCATATCTATGTATATGCTTGTCGTATACTTACACAAGAAGAACAAATACGATGATGCATGTATGAGAAATTTCATAAATGGTTTACGCATCAAAATTCCAGTCTTACAATTCGGTGCAATCATGTAAATGAGACAATACAATGGAAATAGTAGGGCAACTTGGACGATGCACATGAGTTTCTCGATTACGGTTTTACGACGAAAACCAGGCAAACCTTCATACCAAATCGATGATAGCAATTGTTGAATATTGGAATGAGAAACAAACTGTAAATAAATGCAAACAAACAAATAAAATGTAGTTAGATGAGAAATCTGTTCAATAACTAAAGGTAATGAAAGTTGGAATTTTAGTAAAATATTCGAATGGAAATAATATGTAGTAAAAATATAAAAGAGAGAAAGTATGGCACCTTAAAATTACAATTGACCAATCACAATCGTTGAGATCCGTTGAGTGAGAGTAACATTCGCTCATTAAGCGTAATAGAAATATCAATTGTATGTCTGTCTTACCTTTTTTTGTTTATATCCAATTGCTTGCACCAGACGCGTTAAGCTCATACGATCTCCTGGCTCATAGGATGAGATTTCTGGATCATAATTCAAAATTACAGCCAATTCATTGGAAGAGCGTGTTTGATCTAGCAAATCAACCGCAAATTTCTGGCATTGACGACGTAATTCCATATATTCTGCTTTGCATTCCTGCAGAAAAATTATTAAAAATGAATTCATATCTCTTTAATCATTTAAGTTTTTTAGTTTATAAAATGTTATACTTGTTCAGTAAATGCCAAATTTCTCAAATCCCATGATAGTTGAAATGCTGTTAGTATCGGATCATTCGATGTCAAACAAATGAGTGATGGACTTGTAAGTGCTTTGTAAATATTAACACGCGATAACGAATGACGTAATGAATCCTCACTGGACTGACGTACACATTCCTCACAACCGCAACTAAGTTATGGAATATTATGCAGAGAAGGAGAGAGAGAGAGAGAGAGAGAGAAAAAAAATTAATGAATTCGTATTTACAAAATGGCATAAAAAAAAAATCAATTTTCATTTGATAAGACACGAACAATGAAAACAGTATGAATTTTATAAATTAAAGGTGCAAAAAATACTAGAGATGAGCCGCGATTTTGTTTCTGCTACTTAAAAGTAGCAATCACTTGTTTCTAATTTTGAAGAACAGTTTTTTTTTTTTACATTTTATAGATCAACTGAAGAGGGAATAATACTATATTGGATATTCAGCTGATATCAGAATTGGGCCTAGAATGGCCAAAATAGGCTTTGGATGATTTAGGATGATGAAGGACCAAGTTCCTCAGGTCTTCATTCCTATAGGATCCCTCATGTCACGCAGTTGATACGAACCAAACTCTCATAGTGTAACCAGTGTCGATATGAAAGTAAATGCCCAATTAACCAAATATTATGAATGATTTCTGAAGGGAATGTTCAATGTACGACGACACTATTTCGCGCCATAGGTTTAAGAAGAGAAAACACGTTTTTTTTTTGCATATTTTGGTTGCATTTTCTTCTTATTCATCATTCTACATCATTTGATCACCAGATACCAATTTGTACCTCATAGAAGTAGGATCAATACTAAATTTCTAGGGGAGGTTAGGCTTATGGAAGTACTGTAAGTATAAAGGCCACAATAAATCTTATAGGACGTTGTGCATTCCCAAACAATAATAATAAATTCTTATTACCAAGAAGGGCAAGAAATACGCTTTTCCCACTATGAATCCCGGAAAAGAGTTACAAGCCCTTAAAATACACATTCATTGATTCTAAAAGGTTCTAAATGCAGAATAAATTCAATAAATTTTTATGAAAGGTCACTAAAAATAAGTTGATTCAAATTATTTTAGAAATATTTCAAAATAAAAAAGGTTTAATTCAATAATGTTGTTGGTGCGCTGGAATATTGTGCCTACACCTTCAAAAGTACTCCACAATGCAAAACTGCTCATGCGAACGTGCGAGAGGCGAAACTGTCAAAACTGTTGGTCTGCGCATTTATTATTTTTTTCTTTCCGCCGCAGTTGTCGACAGATGCACATACATTTTTATATATAATTTCATACATTTAGAAAATGGGGTACTTAAAAGCACAAATGTAAGTAGAATTGATTTATATTTTTTAAATTAAAGTAATTTGATTAAATTAAATAAAATTTAGATTTTCGCTGTATTCAACACAAATTGTTGCTTTTTATTTGCCACCTAACGTCCTAATAAATGTGTTGAGCCTCCTATATTTTTTTAATTAGCTTAAAAATGTGATTTTGAATGCTCTATATCAAGGCTGCTCGAAATTTGAATTTGCCCTGAGCAATGGATTCCCATGTCACAATGAAAACGGTTTTTAACTCTGAAACATTTAAGAATTCCTAGTTTTCTTTGTATATTCGTTAACCAAGAACGCCCCAATTATTTTATGTTTGGTTGTGATCTGGAGAACACGCTGGTCTTTTTAAAACTTTAACGTTGTGTGGCCTCAAACGTTTCCTTGTCTCTTGACGAATTGAAGTGTTGTCATGCCAAAATATCATTTCAGGGGACCTGTATTTCTGCAGAAATGGAGACAGAGCGATCCTCAACATTGTTATGTTTTTTGCCGAATTCATTCATTCCATTGCTGAAAACAACTTCCTAAATCGGTAAGGAACCTCTTGGGTAACTTTTTGCGGCAAGATAGAATGCACTTCAGAATGATATCGGCTACGGAAAATTAAAAAAAATGAGAGCCTACGGTAGCTATACTACATGCAGTGCAAAGATTGGCTATCTAACTTTTGCTAGGAAGTTAGATATAGATGGGCCCCTTTACATCTATTCTATTAAAGGTACTTGAAAAACTAATAGATACACATATAACTATCAGAACGAATATCCAAATGAAACTGACAGCCTTCCAATATTCTTATATGGAGGGCAGATCTGTTGAGAGGAAGGAGAAACCATCGCGCATCCGCGCAGACACAAAAATCTGAGAGCATCTTTCTATGAAAGGCTCACTGAACTGGCATCCTCTGAGATTAGAGACTTATAACGCTTTATTGCAAGAACAAAATCGCTTCCTATTTTTTCATGCAAATTCGACACAGATCTCAGCAGGATTATGCAATAACTTGCTCAAGGCTTTCAGTTTTTGCCCTAAAATGTGCGGAGAACGCTTCAAAGTTGGAGTTGCCGTCCATCGAGAGACATTTATGCCACATTCTTTCTCAATTTGGTGTCTCCAAGAAAAAATCTTGAATCGCTTGCCATATTGATAATACAGTTCTTATCTCGTTCGGGAAGCTTTGTTTTTGGTGCATTTTTTTTATTTTGTTGTGGTCGTCGTTTGGTCGTGTGTTCGACTGCTGTGTGTTTAACTGCTACGCAAAGGTGCCCGGATTCACATCTCGGCACGCTCAAAAATCAAAAATAGGAAATATAAATTTTTCTACACGGCACACCCTTTTGGCTGGCAATGGCAAATCTCCAAGAGTAAATATAACTCACACATCAGATCTGTTAAGTTTTTTTGACCATGAATTAACAAGCTATAGCAGAAAATTTAAACAGTGTTTCAAGTTAGCAGCTAGCATGGATTTACAATCGTTCATAACCTTCCATCTGTTACCATATCTTTCGCTGAAAGAAATCAAAGACAATGATTTTGATAATTATAGTTATAGCTGGAAATGTGATTGTTCTGGGGTTAGAGAAGCAATCATGTGACTGAAATCTAAATATCTTGCCCGATATCTCTAAGTTGCTCCAAATCTATGTAAATTAAAAACTTTTTCGTCTTCTGAGGGAGTCAATTTCCATTGCCGTGGTCTTGAAAATCCTTCAGTTTGAAAGACTTAACCACTGACGTAAAGGAAAAAGGATAATTTAAAGGAAAAGAAAAAATATTTCAATATGCCCTCGATCTTAGATCACTAGAGTAAACATTCATCAAGAAGTACACGAAATCGGTCAATATCTTTAAACATCGGACGTTCACAGAGATATATCAAATAATAGACTGTAAAAATCACACCACAGATTTTGTAGGGAATAGCAGGCTGTTCTCGCGTGATCACTGTGAGTAACAGGAACTGCCAATTATTCATGTAGAATTTTAAATAAATATCATTTATGTAAAATATTTAACTGTGATTTAAAAGTAGCAAATTTTACCAGACGCCTCTAATATGCAGAGAGTACAGAGACCTTGCCTTAAGCTTGGCATTTCTAATAGAAATTAGGAACCCAAATAGATAAAAATACCGAACTTAAGGGAAGGTTTCTGTACTCAGTGTATATCAGAGGCGTCTGGTAAAACTTTGTAAAAGCAGCCTGCTTTGTTCAACTGCCATCTTCAACAGTGTGAAGTGAAGTCATTTATGCAATCACAACAAGTAGCAGTGAATGATAAACATCATTCAAGCCCATCACTAGCCTACATCAACATAATCATTAACCTCAAACTTACCGTATATCATGTGGCACTGGTACGGCAGCACCACGATCTAAAAGTATCTTTAAAATTTCAAAGTTATCCTTATGAGCTGCCAGTATGAGCGGTGTAACATCCGGTGGAAACATGGCGGTGTTAATGTCAACTTTTTGCCAACTCTGACAAAGAAAAAAAAATTGCAAAAAAGAAAATATAATAAAAAATTATAATGTTTAAAAAATACATACACATTCATATATGTATGTATTTATGTAGGTATGTGTATGTATATTTGAGTGAAAGTAAAATTTTTCATGGCAACACAGTTCAATGAATGCTGTAGAGGTGAGTGCGTGTGTATAAATCTGTCGGTATGTGTGGATAGGTATATCATTTATATATATATATATATATATGTGAGTGTATGTTTGTATGAGCAAAGTCAAGGGCGAGTTGGTATATTTTTTCTTTCATTTGTCTGCCACATTAAGCGCCTAATCAAGCGAACTGTTGAAAAAAAAAAAATGAGCTAAAACGCTGTCGTCTACAGTGAGGTGTTGAGTTTACATATATATCAACAAAATTACATCATACGCCTTCACATACGCCCTCGAGGAAATTTTTATAAAATTCAAGTCAATTCACAAGAAATTTCTTTAGCTCCTAGTATTAGCTGAAAGCGTTTGTGCCACTTGTGCAGTGTAGAGCAAATGTGACAAAAATCACTGTCGTTATCAGTGAACAGAGTTAAATTATAGTAGGCAGAGTTAAATTATACTAGACAGAGTTAAATTATACTAGACAGAGTTAAATTATACTGTGAACTCTGTTGTTAAGTTAGAAGAGATAGCAGCTATTTAGTATTACTTATGTTTATTTTGTATTCACTTACTTAGGTACAACTATTTGGCTATGATAAGATTAGAAAAAGTACAGTCCTTCTTAGGAATAGAAAAATAAAAACTTCGGCTGTTCAAGTCCTATGAATTTGAAGCATTTACTATGGCAATAAATTCATAAAAATAGTAACAACTTGGTTAACCGTGGCTTAAAATCGAGACCATTTTTCACACCTGAAATCAGCAATATTTTTAAGCAGTATATACGAGCTTTCTGTGTCTAATACATTAATCCTTCCACGAGGAGAATGGAACCAATCGCCAACCTTGTCATAAAGGTTGTCTAGAAGGAGCCATTAAGAATAATAAACCAGAGTGTTTTGTGTTACCGTTCTGACGTGACTTTATCACTGAATGTGATACTACGGTTCCAGATCCAGCATCGATTCTTGCCCTATCTAAGAAAAATATTAGACTATGAAGAGGTTAAAGAAAAAACTGTAGAGAACAATGCAGATCAAGCCTCGTAAGCTGGCACATTATACCATAATTCGGTCGCTATACCAATATTCTTGTTCCTTGGAATTTTTCGTACCCATAACGGTTTGACTTTTATATGCAAACTATCGCCTGAACCCTAGTATAATAAGGAAAAAAAAAACATATTTTCAAATACGGAATGTCATTGATGTGAAAAATTCAAGCCAGACAAAGCTCCAGAAGACTACCTTCCAGATTGTTGAGTTGCTAGACAGAACCGCTGGTAGAAAATAAAAATCTGTTTCAAAGCCTTGTCGCTGAGCCGTTCCTGAGCCAGGTTTAAACACAATTGTTTTTTTCAAGATACTTTCTTGATCTATCTACTTTGGTTCCCGCTCGTCTTTAATGGGTTAAAGCTTAAGAGCTGCTGTAAGGATATGACTCCTACTGAATTTCTGTCAAGCACTCTCTGATGGTCTGAGAGACTGTCCTAGATTCTTAGAGCTTCAAAATAAACCCCTGTATTAAATGCCTTTATACTCGTTCGTGACATTACCTTGTGTTACGAGTTTTCTTTCTTTTTTTTTTTGTGGAGTTCTATAGTTCTTGCCTCTTTTAACCCCTAAACTACCCTTACACTCATTCTTTTCTGCCTAGGAGTGCGCATTGAGTCCTGTCATCTAGCCCAAATTGTCACGGCAATTTTAATATCATACCCAGGTCTATGAAAGCTAGTAATGTACTACTATGCGCTTCTCACAGTCTCAGGCATATTTTCTTCTTTTGTAAATTAGTGTTCCACAATTTTCTAGCATAGGTATATGCGGGTTAAAGTCAGAGTAGGAAGTAATCAACTAATTTTTTCAGCTAACAAATTTTAAGTTATAACTTAACTAAAATTTAAGTCATAACTAATAAATAATAAATTAATAAATGACTAAATTTAGTCGTGATTTAATAGTTAATCGTAATCACCACCAAAGAAATTAGTAATTGGACATTCAATTATTAGTCATTCAGTCAATAGAGTTTCAGATTTTAATCATATAGATGCCACAGCCCACCTACTATTTCCCTGGTACTTCGTATTGAAACTAAAGCAAATCAAAACCATAATTTTAGTCATGGTTACAATTCAAATAATTAGTCATTAGTTAACGAGATATGAAGAAGAAGAAAAACTGCGAACATCATACTGGGATAATCTACCAGGAGTGGAACAATCAAAAACTCTTTTAGGAACATACAAACTAAAAATATTTAAGCAATGTATGAATTTATCAAAAAAGAATCTGAGAACCTAATAAACCTGAGGATATGTAATAATGAGTTATGTAGATTTTGTGAGGAGGAAACCAAAACTCCAAAACACATTCTAGGACAATGTCCTATGCTTATGCAAAGCCGGAAAACGTACTTGAGAGATCTCCAAATACCAGACGGCATGTTGAAGAACTTAGAAATAGGCTTTATACTAAAATTCATAACGGGTATAGGACTTATAGAAATGCTATAACCCTTTAAGGATTACAATACTATGATAATACTATAATCCTCGAAGGGGGCACAATAGTTCTTTAGGACGCGGTGCACATCCCCAAAATAATAATATTGATAAAGAAATATGACTGAATGGTTGCTTACAGAAGACACAACTGTTGACCAACACAGGAGAGCGTGTTTTTTTTAACAGCACAACTGTAGGCAATTGGACGCCATTTTTCCCATCATTTTATTTTTCCGCTCTTTCATGCCAACATGTTGTTTCTTAAAATTTGGACAGATGATGCATCATGCCGTTCGGAAGACACAACACTTTAAAAACAACCAAGGCCGTATTTAGGGGGAGTTTTGGGGGTTCTGACCCCCCCCCCCCCCCCCCCGAAATGTGGAAACTTTCTTCTAATTTTTGAGATTAATTGCCAATGGATGGAAAAAAAGTCAAAATAAAATCCATTTAACGATATTTTTTACTTCCATCGGTTTTTTTTCTAAAAAGTCAAATATAAAAAATAAATTTGAAATCTTAGTTACACTAAGCGATCAAATCCGATTTGTTTTCTTCCACATGAGGTTTGACTACGGATTCAAAAAGAGAAGGTGATACTGAGCACTCCTACATTCATAGTTTTTTTAGGTCAGCAACTGTTTTTGATTTAAAGTTTAGTCCTGAATCAGTTAGAAAAGTTTAAAAATTAATAAAAATAGAAAACATTATCGGATCCTTGTAAAATTAGACTTGCTTCAACCCCATTTTTTTTTCTAAAACGTGACGTGATGGGAAGTTTTTGACCTCAGATTCGTGTTCAACGTGAAAAATTCTTTCGCAAAACCCATGCAGTTTTAAAATATAATTAATTCTTTAACGCATTATTGCTCAGGGCACCACGACTAGAAAGATCTCTTTCAATGCTGTGACTTCACGAATTTAGGGAATATAAGCCAACCTCATCCGGGTTTCTTCTCATTGATAATGGCTCAAATTCCCATATATGATCATTTGAAAAAATGAGCCCCTACTATTTTTGGTAATTTTTTTGAGGTTGGGTACATCATCAGTAGTGGGAAGTCAATGAGTTAATGAAATTATGTCCCTCACGATAATAAAAAATCCATTGATTAATATTTATTTGAAAAAATTTAATTTGATTATTCTGTGAATTTTTTGTGAAAAAAATCGGAAAATTTTTCCTAAAATTTAAATTTTATAGGGTCCATCAAATTTATCATTGATTTAATTTATTGTATTTCAAAATCAGTTTGATAAAAATTATTTATGAATATTTTCTTCGAATGATAACCCCTCCCGAAAAAAATTTCTGGCTACGGCCCTGAAAACAACTGTTGGCAATTTACAAGCAACATTTTATAATTTTGTGTATCTTCTGAACGCAACCATTGACTAATAAAAATTAATCCTTACTTGGTGATTGATGATTGATATTCTTTTTAATCATTACTTTTCAATTATTAGTCAGATTGAATTTTGCCAACACTGGTTAAAGTGCGTCACGAAAAAAAGTTTTTGTTGTACCCCTCTAAAAATAACTCCCTCGGTTTATTTTATGGTGATTCCCAAAATAATTCAGCTCTAGTGCATACCCTTTGTGGGCTAGATCCCTTCAAAAAACCTCTAAAAGCTGACTTTTGTTGGGAACATTTTTCATCATTCATTATAATGGGAACATTACTTTAGGCCAAATAAAATCTTACTAACAATAAATACCGAGGTTAAGAAAGACTAACCAAACAATAGCAATATCTACTGAGTTAAAAAGTGATTGAAATGTAAACCTTTTCTGGATGAAAGAAGACAATGCTCAATAAATCCTTTCTCTATATTAGTTTATACTAAGATTTTAACCCTATCGGAATCATAATGACAACGGTGTCACAAGATTAATTTTTGCGATTTTTTAAAAACTGTCTATGGTTTTTGGAAAGAGAATTGAGAATGGTTCTTTAATGTTAATTAAAAAAATTATATATATCTTTTTTTTTTGGTAACGGTACTGTAGCGGATCAAAGTAAAAAAATTGTGTTTTGTTTTTGCTAATTTTAAATCGCACATAATTTTTACAAAATTTATCCAAATACATAAAATTTTTAACATGATTTTCAATATCTTAAAATTTTTCTTTATGTTTTTGGAAATACAAGTTTTTCTCTGCCTAAGTGACCCTAAGATTTTCAATGGAAGCTTTTTAAGCATTTTTTTTTGCAATGAAATGGGGGTCGAAAAATGCGAATTTGAACTCGGTTTTGCTCTATAGGTCAAGAAAGGGTTAAGTGGAAAATTAATACTAAGTCACTTGTCTATCTTTAGAAAAATATCCAATAAAAATATACAAAAAATTTCATTTAAAAATCCCATTGAGAGCCACAGGGTCAGCGGTAGCCCAAGAAAGTTCAGGCCAAAGTCTGATCAAAAGTTGTACCAAGAAATTGGGATCAGACAATACGAATTCAGATTCAGTTTTGCGCTATCTCCTCTGATTTCCTTACGGTCCCGAAAAGGTTAAGAGTCCTAACGAAAGTAGTTTTATAAAGATGGTGGAGCTGCTTCGGTCAAAATGACTTGCAGTTCAGTACGTGGGATGCCATATCCTCATTAGGTTTGGTTTGCGACCTGTTTCTATCTACATATACATACTCGTATCTGTAACCCCGAAAGATTCGAAATTTCAAAGAGGTAATTTAAAGGTTTCGTGTTCTTTATCTAGAGTTGTACAAGAAAGATAGGTTAATTATTTTTCCCCCACTCAGGTCTCTGCAGCTATGACAATGTGTATTGCAGGTACTAAAGAGCCCCGCAACATTTGTGTTCCTACTGGTGTGAAGTTGAACTACTTTTAAAATTTTTTTCCATAAAATGAAGTAGAATTTCCATGAGGTATGCTAATATACTTACATATGATTAAAAAAATTGTGTAATATAAAATTATCACGACTAGGGAATTTGAAAATTATGCGCGTATATTAAATATTTATTTATTATGCAAAAAAAAAAAAAACAAATAAAAAAATAAATGTAAATTGAAATTTTATATTTTAAATGAATACATACTACAAAATTGCGATTGAATGAAGCGCTATTAATCGGGAATTAATTTAAGTGAGTAACTTTAACTGGAATTCAAAAGTGATGAGAAAAATCATACAAGTAAAATAAAATTGAAGAAAATCTTTCAAATCAATTTATTTATTTTACAAAAAAAAAAAACAAAACAAAATAAAAAAACAATATATTTTTTCGATATATGTGCGTGCTCAAGGACTCATCAAAGATGAGATGTGCTGCTGCTGCTGCTGCTTGTAAAGTGTTTTCTTAGCTATTTACGACAACAAAAGTTGTCAAGAAGTCATATTAATAAAGTTTATTGACAGCAGCAACAGTGGAAGCACCAGCAGCAGTAATATGCTGTGTTGTTGTTGCTACATACATACGAGAAGAAAGTAAATGCAACCTCATTAGTGTGCAACATGCTGACATGTTATCAGCATGAGTCGAAACATGGATATGTATGAATATGTTTTGAGAATGTGGTAGTATGTATGTGTCAGGATGTTGGGGTATGTGTTAGCATGCACGAATAGTTTTCCTATTGTTACAGTCATAGAAAATTTTCCACAAGGCAAATTCCGGAAATTGTGCTACAGTATTTTATATGTTTATGTGTTTGTATAAACTTATCAAGTGCTTCAAATGCGGAAAGACAACGAGACAAATTTTTTTTTTTAAATCATTAAGAGGAAATGAAAGGATGGTGTAAAAAACGAACAAAGAGCTTGATGCGATATTTCGCTTAACAAATATGGTAATCTGTGAAATCATTTATTCCACTTTACACTAAGTTTAAGACTTAGTCTGCATTTAGACAGTGAGATCAGTCTTATGAGACATTTTGCCAATCCCTTTGAACTTTCCTGAATTGATGCTCGAGAGATTTTGTCTATTTCCTTGACGTTTCTCCCCTCCTTCCTACATCATATTCTGTGATTATTGTATATCCATATCCAATACCTTGATTGCTGATTGATTAGTTAAAATATTGTAAATTTAATGGGGTTGAGGTTACTTGTAAATCCTAAATCCCACCCTATAATCCGGTCCAGTACTAACGCTCAATAGGTGTTCCTAAATCCGACCCCAAAATCCGGTCCAATACTCACGCTTAATAGATGCTCCTAAATCCCCCCAAAAATCCTTTCCAATACTGACGCTCAATAGATGCTCCTAAATCCGCCCCCGAAATCCGGTCCAATACTCACGCTCAATAAATGCTCCTAAATCTCACCACAAGGTAAAAACATTCCGCTAAATACCACAGATTTCAGCATAGAAAACAGCGCAGTTTGAAGTTTGTACAAGGCCCCTGAACACTTTTCTACATCCATTTTGGTTTCATCAATGCACATACGAGGCCAGTTTGATAAGTCAGTTACTTTTTAAATAAAAGATAATTTTTTTCGTCAAAACAGCGTTTTATTTCTCAACATAGTCTCCTTTTAGCTCGATACATTTTGTTCAGCGTTTTTCCAATTTTTTTTATTCCTTCCAAATAATATGTTTCCTCAAGGTTCTCAAAATAGGCATTTATTTCAGTGATGACTTCCTCATTCGACCCAAATCTCTTATCGCCGTGCTATTTCTTCGGGTTTGAAAATAAGAAATAGTCGAAGGAGGCTTGATCAAGTTTTGCTCGATATGAGTTTCCCACGAAAGATTGGAGTCTAGGGTTACTCCTAGATACTTCATTACCGAGGACAAAGGCAGGGTATTTTCTTTCAGTACCGGGAGGAGTTGAAGCCCTTTTGTGATTGCGCTTCCGAGTAAAGAGTACGAAGGCACTTTTATTTAAATTCACAGAAAGAACATGCCCACCGCGCTGTTGGCCGATTTGTTCCAAGACTTTCTGCATGAATCCATAAGCGCGACAGGTCATAATGATTCTTTTCAAAACCTTTATGAGAAAGTCTTCACCGCTCTTTAGCATGATTATTGGATACACTTGGAACTTAAAATTTGCAAAGAGAATACCTGATAATGGTTTTTGGTCTGCTTTTGATCTGCTTTTAGGTGCAATTTTATGGTTTGAGTTCTGGTCTTTTCTTGTCAAAAGTTTTGCCTTAAGTTTTGGTCAGTTTTTGGCCTGTTTTGTTTTTAATTTTGGTTTCAATTTCTGTCCGAATTTTGGTCTGAATTTTAATCTATTGCTGGTCTCTTTTACTCAGAACTTTGCTCTCAATTTTGGTCTAGTTCTGGTCTGACTTTTAGTTTAAATTTTGATGTGTTTTTGAACTGATTATTTATTTGGCTTTTGATCTGAGTTTCAGTCTAAATTTGGTTGAAATTCAGTTTGAGTTATGGTTTACTTTTGATCTGTTTGTAGTCTGAATTTTTTTATAAACTTTGATCAGATTTTTTAACTGGTTTTTAATCCGGGTTTCGGTCTGAATTATTATTTGATTTTTGATCTGATTTCTGGTAAGGATTTTGGTCTAGTTATTCTTCTGATAATTATCATATAATTTGAACTTCTTTTGTGATACTTATAACGGGAAGAAGCATTATTTAGTATAATAAAATTCAATTAAGGGCAGCTTATGAAAACTCCACGGAATGAGGTCATCTCTTAGAGGAATAAAAATTCAAATAGTTAAAGTTTTCCATTTATCAAAGCAAGAACAATCTAGATTAAATTATAAAGATTGCCCTGTAAGCGAAACTTACTTAGGTATACAAGTGTTGACTCATTGTAATACAGATTTTTAGGATAACCCGAAATCACCTCAGTGTCCTTGTGAATAGTGCTAGATTAGAGCCACAGTTGATTCAGGTTTGTTTCCTAGTAAAATAAGGCACTTCGGTGACTTAGTGCTTCAATAGTGCTCAGGTAGAAAATAGAATCCTTATGATATCATAATTTAAATATAAAATCATTCAGAGTATTTAATGAAGCGATAGAATCTAATAAAAGCAGTTAATGATAGAATTCGTAGAACTTTTTCAAAAGTATTGACTTCAATGTGAATTCATTTAATTGCTCATTGAAGATTTTGGTGTATAATCTCTTAATAAATATTTTGTAGAAGACTTTTGATATTCCAAGTTTTCTTTACAGAAGAGAGTTGATGGTGTTCATCTTAGCCAGCTCGTCGGCAAGCCGGTTTCCCAACATATTTTTGTGACTAGGAACTCAGAACAGGCGGCGGATGGGGAGAACTAAGTGCAATCCTCTCGGATTCGATTCAATGTAAAACCATTTGGGGACCTACCCATTTGTGTCCAAATACAACACACACATAATGGAAGGATGTGAAAAGCATCACAGTCAGGCTATTCTGCCATAATACATAGTTATAGTGGTAGAATAATTCTTGATGTTGCTTGGAAAACTTCTAAATATTTCGGAGCCGATTAATATTTGCAATTAAGTATCTCTAAAACTTAAAAAATATACATTGAAATGCAGATATTTCTTTAGATAAATTGAAAAAGTATAAATTGCTTGAAAATTTTTCCTGGTATACAAATTTTAAAGTTTTATTTATCTTAATATTTATTTCTATTTATTTATTTATCACCATGGAAAATAGAAATTTGTAATCTATAAATACTTGTGAAGCAGTGAATTCGCTGCCATCAGTTTGCAACTTTGTTAACATTGGGAAATTCCCTTAAATTGCAACTCTGATCATAAGATGGCAGCTAATGCAACTCATTTCGCTATATCCGGAAAAGGAACAACGTGTGTAAATAGGATGATCAAGATTAATAAATAAAAACCAATAAATTTCAACATTAATCTTAGTGATTAAAAATTAGTTGCTTCAAATAAATTAAAAAAGAAATTTTATACCAAATAAAAATAAAAAAGTTTGATTAAAAATAAAACAAAATTTATTCCACTCCTACTCACATACGGTTCACCCTCCTTATAAATGAGTTCCTCATGCTCCAGCAGTAACTCCACAGCCTCAACAAACTCAGCATTAATGGCATGCAGTAAAGCATCTTTCGTTTCAACGCCCATAATGACCAGCAATTCAACCATTTCTAAGTTTTCATTATCGATGGAGAGCGTGAGGGCGCGCCTGCCAAGCGGATCCATGCAATTGATGTTGATGTGACGTTTGCGATGGGCTTTCTGCAATATTCTGCAATCGACAAAAGCAAATTAAGAGAAAATAAAAGGCAAAAAGAGAGAGAGAGAGAAAACGTGAGAGTGAGTGCATGAAAATAATAATGAAAATTTTCAAGTTGAAAGTAAATAAATGTTTGTGTGAAAAAATAGAATGGCCAAAAAATTAATTTCAAGAGAATATTGTAGAAAGAGAATGTTTAATTTTATTTAATTTATAGTAAAATTGAATGCCTTGAATTTGATTTAGAGTGCGCGCAAGCAGTTCCGCCTGCCTCGTAAATTTAACAAACTCAATTAATGCCAAATAGAAAAAAATCCAAAAAGAATATGGCTTCAAAAATTCAACTAAAAACTTTGAGCAACAAACAAATTATATAAAATAAAAAAAAAGAAAAACAACAGCAACAAAAGAAAAGTAAAAAAGAAACTTTTAATTACATAGACTCGACGAGTCAAGGTGCCCCATTGCAGGCATTTTACCAATACACAGATTGGTTTGGCTGCAATTCAATACTATTTCCTATATTCACCATTGCCTCATTCAACCCTCTTTGCACCATCATATTGTAACAGTTTTTGTTTTTTTTTTTTATAGTCTTTTCTGGTACCCATAAAAGTTTAGTTCAATCGCCAAAGTTGCCGTCAGCTCAGGCGAAAAAAGTTTACCAATCAATGAAATCATAAAAATGGCATTAAACTTGAGTCTAAGTACTATTTGCACTTTTTGGCTCTTGGCTTCTTTTTGTTTGTTTTTTTTTTTCTTTAACAATATTAGTTTTATTTTCTATTGTTCATATAGACATAAAAAGTTGCCAATAACAATTGTAAAATGAATTTTAATAAAAGTACAAAAAAGACGTGAAAATTCAGTATGGAAAAAATAAAATGGATCTAGGAAAATGTGCTGCATTTAATTAAGGCAGCACATTTTTTTTTTTTTTTTTTTTTTTGGTTTTTAATTATATTTTTTTCTTTGGCATTGAGATTTGGACTCATATTTCTATTGGCATGTGGAGTCACATTTATTAGCAGCTTCATAGTACCTAACTAAATGTTTAAGAAATGATTTTCGTAGCTCATCTGGTCCTAATTGAAGAATCAGAAACAATATATAGTTTTTGAACAGTAAAAATAGATCTTCAAGAAGAAAATTAACATGCAATAAGCGGCTATGCTGATGACATTGCAATGATAGCAGTCGCAAACACCTAGACACTTTGCTGGCGGCATGCAATGACGCTATTGCGAGGGTGAGGGAATGGTTGAACGGCGCGAAACTGGAGTTGGCTACTCAGAAAACTAAAGTCGTGCTAATGAGCACCAGGAAAGTACGCGAAGAACTAGCTCTCTCAGTGCACCTCGCAACCACACATGAAGTATGTACCTAGCAGAGCTCATTAACTCTAGAATGACTTTCAAGAAACGCCTGCTAGCCATCAGTAATAAAGCAGGCAGGATAAATGGAACATTAACAGACATTATGCGGTATATCGGAGGCCCTCGAGAAAACAGGCGCCAACTGCTGTCAAGAGTAACCAGTTCAGTGATGTTATATGCAGCAACCATATGGACGGACGCGAAAATACGTACCTAAAATACATTCGCTCAACATACATTAGTGCCATGCGAGTAGCTAGTGCATACCGTAAGGTATCAGACAATGTCATCTGCTTTTTTGCAAGCAAGATTTCAATTGACTTAAGTTCAAAAAAAGGAAGAGAGGCAATGCACTACCATAGAGTGGCAAAGAAGGTGAGAGCAGTCTGAAAAAGGTCGCTGCTTAATCCCGGACGTAGCAAAATGTACCCAGCGAAAACACGAAGATGTAGACTCTTATATCACCCAGATACTCAGCGGACATGAATGCTTCAAGCAGTACCTACACCGTTTCATACATGAAGAAGACCCGTTTGATCCGAACTGCCCAGACAAAATTGAAAACTTAATTGCCCATTTTTCTAGAGTGAAACTGAGAACCAGGAGAGATCATTTGGAGAACACCCAACGGCCGACCTAACGTCACAGATGTACAATACCCAGTGCGGCCAACTTTTGTTTTTAAAAATCCGCTAAAATGAAGATTAAAACGCGTATTTTCTTAAAAAAAAAGCGTTAAATTTTTTTTCTTATAAAAGTGCGAGAAAACTCAATACATTTGAACTTTTTCAACTAATACAGGCACACATTTGATACTTCTAGTCAATGAAAATTTGAAAAAATCCCGCTGAGTGCAAAATCACTTTTCTCCGCGTTTTAATTTTCAAACAGCACTAAAATCAGCGGGAAAAGCGCTGAGTTGGCCTCTCGGACAATACCATAGAGAAATGGAGAACAACAGCCATGGTAGCTGCTTACATAATGATTTAATTAAAAAATGCAGAGCGTGCCGACCGCATAACAAGCAACACCACGAATGTATATTCTGTTTTGTTACAACTTGTGGTTTTTTCATTACCAGTGTTGCACTACAACGGCACGACTTCATGACTACCGAACACAATTGTAGCTGTCGCCAATTTAAATCTATTGCACCATACACATTGACGACGGCAGTTACACGACTACATCTGTCAAATTTTAAAAACAACATATTCTTATGGAGACGATTATTTTGGCGACGACACGACCACATGACCACCGACCACAATTGTAGCTGTCGCCAATTTAAATCTATTTCTAATTTGGCAAGCGACAGAGGAAAAAAGAAGAGTTTACTTTTGTTCTTTTCGATGTTTTTGCTGCAGGTGGTGCCGCTTCCATTGTGTTTAGCAGCTGACTACACGGCGACAATTGTAGTCGACAGAATTTCGAAGTCGTGTGTTCATGTAGCTGCTGTTGTCAATCTGTATGGACCATAACGCCGATCCAGCCCCACGAAATAATATCTAGAGGTAGTCCCGCGAGGAGAGTGGAAGAGAGTTAGGTGGTTTTAGTCGGTATGAATCCCACATATTCGTAGAATTGGATTTATATGGTTCTATGTAACATTTCCAATATGCCAAAGTATGAAAAAAACGGAAACACAATGCATTTATGCATTCATTCCTACTAAGGTTTAGATTTCGATGAAAATTATTCGTAAATTTAATAAACAAAACGCTAATAAAAACAGTAAATTTTGAATAGATTTATTGCATTGATATAAATTTTCATCAATTTTGTAGACTTTAAAGACTTTTAAGGGTTTTCAATTTCAATTTTCAATACCTGCCAAACTAACAGGAACTAAAATGCATAAAAAAATAAAATTAGAAATTGCATGTTAAAAACAAAAACTCGTTACCTAACCTATCCTACTCAATACTTGAAAAGAAAACAAACGATAAGCTCAAAATATACGCATTCACCACAAAACAGCAACAACATGGCAGACCAGAATATGTCACTCACACATGAAGGGCATAAATACATAGGTATGTATGCACCCAACAGGCCCGATTGCCAGCAGTTCACCTGAGGAGTATAAGGTCAGCACTTGTTGTTTTTGTTTTGTTAACAAACACTTGCTGCCGAAAAGCAATCGTTTCCGAATCAAACAACGACAAGATCATCGTAATTTAAACATAAAAAGGAGCATAAAACGGAGTGCTTTCTTTCAATGACATGCAATGTTAAAAACGTAATGGTGTGTCATACGGAGAGGAAGTGCCTACAGCTGACTTGTCAACACTCCGAATGGTCATTTGAAGTGCTTTTTCCACCGTTGGGTAGTATAGCCAGCCATAACAAACACAAAGAAAGGATATGCTTATCACGCTTCAACAATAATAGAGGAACAGACACAAACACAAAATGCACGCATTCACTCACACCTATTCACATACTCGCAAACAAAAGAAGAAACGGAATTGAAGTCAAAAACTAAGCACACATACATACACGCTTTTACGCACACATAACCATAGACACAAGAAACCCAAATAAAACAACAAAAAAAAAACAACTAACCGGAAACGGATATAAAAGTGAAGCATTATGTCAAAAAGTAGTCCAATGTATTATATATGTAAGTAGGTATGTGAAAATTGTGCAGCGGAAGTTTAGAAGGAAGAATGCTCAAAAAAGAAAAACGAACAAGCAAAAACAAACAAAAAATTATTTAAAAAAAGAAAACTAAAAAAAATAGAGGAAAATATTTAATAAATGAATGAATATGTGAGTGAGTGACATGTGAACAAATGTAGATCGATGTATACACATGTATGTAAGTATGCATGTATCTGTGTGTGTGGATGTGTGTTTCATTAGAGTGTAAGGACAACGTTTCTTGTTTGTTTTCATTTTGTTTTGACCGTGACCAGAGTTGTGTGTGCGTATGTGTGTGTGTCTGTGGGGTCAACCATGACAACTAAACAACAAAACGCTTACCACAGACGCTTCCTGCTGATACTGCTGCTACAGCGGTTAACCAGTAAAATAAGGGAGAAAAAACTCAAAACAATTCGAAGTCTGTGTATAAAAAAGGGAGTGGGGAGTATTTTTATTTAAAACTAGGCCCAGATATGTGAATGCAAAAGTAACGAACGCTGGCATATTTTGCCTATACCGTTCGTTGTATTTCAAATAAAGAATTGGAAAATAAAAAAAAAACTATATACAGTTGTGGGTACTACATCTATGTACTTCATTTATATTTAGAATTAAAATCATGCTGTTCACAAATACATACATATATATACACATACATGCTTACTTAGTTGATCAGTGTTGCCAGAGCACTCAATTGTTACGTTATTGTATAACAAAATTACCACTTTTTGTGACTATAAGTTATAAAATGGTGCGGGAATAAGAAGAGGACAGATCCATTTTCTTTTTGTGCACTTACATGAATGATTTTTCTGATCAAATAGTATTAAGGCCATTCTCCTAAATAATATCTTCCTTTGCATTCACAGGACATTCGTCCCAATTTCATACCAAGAACAGACCAATAATCAGAACATATTTATACCAACAATTAGCCCAGAATTAACGTCAAGAATAAGCCTAAAACTCAGACAAAAATCAGAGCAAAAATTCAGCACAAACATGGACCAAAAGTCAGACCAAAATTCATTTTAAGAGCAGACCAAAAATCAGGCCAAAAACCGAACAAGATTAAGACTAAAAACCATACCATAATTCAGACCAGTTGCTGACTAAAAGCTGACCACAATTTTAAACAAGGTCGGACTAAAATTTAGACAACATTTATAGTTCAAAAATCAGTAAAAAAATTAAGACCGTCACCGTGAATTTAGTCCAAAACTCAGATAAAAATCTGACCACAAACCAACTCAAAATTCGGGTTAAGAATAGACCAAAAATCAAATAAAAGAGAAACTAAAATTCAGAACAGAGATTAGATTAAAATTATGACCAAGAATCAGACCAAATAGACATTAAAATTCAGACAGAAAATCGGACTAATATTCACACCATAATTCAGACGAAATTTTGAACAGAAACTTAAACCAAAATTAAGACCGAAAATTAAATAAAAAATCAGAGTACAGACCAAAATTCAGATTAAAATTCAGGCAAAAGTTCAGGCCAAAATTCATACTAAAACTCTGACAAAAAAATCGGCTTAAAAATCAGACCGAATTCAAACTCAAATCATATAAAAAATCAAACGAAAATTCAGACCAGAAATGAAATTAATTTCCAACTAAAAATTAGTTCAAAATTTAGATAAAAAGTTGACGAAATTTCAGGTAAACGCTCAAACTAAACATTAATCCAAATATATGCATTTATTTATACGATTTCTTTTAACTCCTATTGGAGCATAGAAAGCCTTCAGATTCCTCTCCAGTTATTGCAATTTTTCATGTCGCCTTTCTTGGGGAGTTTGTCGATAATTCCATCCTTCCTCTCACTAGGAAAAGCTTCTTGTTCTCAACTCTGCAGAGCTCCGCACGTATACTGTCTGCGCCAGCAGCCTTGCCAAGAGGGATTTGTCTTATAACTGTGATTATTTCACACAAGCTGTAAGGGTCGCTGTATTGTCACCGTTGCTGGTCACGTGCTCAGAGGAGATAATGTTGTTAAGCGCGGAGGAGAAATGATCTTGCAAACGATGCAGTCTTCTGCGAGTGTTGCGAGATCATTGATGCTTTTTCCTTTGTCACGCCTAACAGATCGCTGCACCTCCTTCTGCTTCTTTCGATACAGGGCTTCAACCTCAGGGTGGGCACCAGAAATGAGATTACCCTTCATCTCAGATTAAATGTAGTCCAAATATATAAATGAAGCGTCGGGATGTACATAGATATTAAAATGTTATAGCCATTTATCGGAAAGCAGCCACTGTATCTCCCCCTTCCCCTCTCTTCCTCCATGGGCTGTAAGGTTTGCAAGATATTCGACATTTCGTTTTAGACCACTAAAACTTTTGGTCTAAAATCCTATTTTTGATCCTATTTGGGTTGATAGAGGAAAAAAAGGGCCTAACCATCACTTTTTGTTTTTTATCCTTCCCGGGAGTGAATTATTAAGGACGTAGTGCTTTGAAAACCTTTGAGCTTGGCTCTAAATGTATACATTAGGAGTACGAAGGATTTCCAAAATACGTGGATAAAAATTGTCTTAAAGTAATTTTAAACATCTGTTAACGTATCGAAATCGGTGGTTTTTTTTGTATTTCTAAATTATTCTCGATTAAAAATTTCTGTTTTCGAGCCAAGTTCTCGTCACTTGTGGGAAGCTCTGATCTTCTGCTTCTCCATTTGGAAAAAAAACTGCAGATGAGGGCCCATCGAATGCTTTCAAATACCTACGGCGAGGCTGCTCTGAGTAAAAGAATATGTCGTGAGTGGTTTCAACGTTTTAAAAGTAGTGATTTCAATGTCGAGGACAAGCAAGGTAGAAGGAGAGAAAAAATTTTAAAAAGCAACGAATTGAAAGTACTGCTCGATGAAGATTCGTGCCAAACACAATACGAACTAGCTGTATCACTAAGAGTAACTCAGCTAGCCATCTCGAAACTCCTCAAGGCCATGGGCATGATTGAAAAACAAGGAAATTGAGTTCCGTACGAGTTGAAACCGAGAGATATTGAACGGCGTTTATTTGCATGAGAACAACTGCTTTAAAGACAGAATCGGAAGGGATTTCCACATCACACCGTACCCGGCGACGAAAAATTGGTTCATTACGATAATGGCAAGCGGAGAGAGTGATAGGGAATGCTCGGACATACCTCCACGTCGACCGCTAAACCAAATATTGATGGCGTCAAGGTTAGGCTCTGCATTTGGTGGGACCAGCTCGGTGTGATATACTACGAGTTAGTGAAACGGAGTGAAACCAGCACAGGAGATTGGTACCCAACGCAATTGATGCGTCTGAATCGAGCACTGAAGGTAAAACGGCCGCACTACCAAAAGAGACACGACAAAGACATTCTCCAGCATGACAATGCTCGGTCAAACATCGTAAAATAGGCCAAGACATTTTTTTAAAACCTGAAAGCGTAGGTTTTGCCTCAAAAGCTGTACTCGGACGTCACTACTTCCGACTACCATCTGTTTCGTTCGATGGCGTACGGCCTGGCGGATCAGCATTTCCGTTTTTCGTTTTCGTTCGTACGAGGAACGTACCGTATGGATCAAGTCGAAAGAAGCCTCCTTTTTTCGACATGAAATCTGAATATGCGAAAGTTTTCGCTAACGACGGGCAATACATTGAATGAGTAAGTAATTTTTGGCAAAAGAAAAAACGGCAGAAGCAAAGTTGTGGACTTAATATGATCGTAGTGAAGTAGAAGTAGTAGTGTTCGGAGCTCCCAGATGTCTTCAGGATGAGATATATGCAATTGCAACGATGCAGCTAAAATCATAAACTCGGAACAGTCCTCTGGTTGTTTCTGCAATTATCAACAAATAACTTTTCGTATGCATAGCTAAACTAACCATCTGGCATCTCTGGCACTCAGTACATGTGCAATTGTGGTGTTAATAGTTGCTGCTGTAGTTTTAATTGTTATCCTTTTTGGCCTTTTTTTTTTTTTTTTTTTTGCTCGAGTACAGCTGGAGTTGTAGTTGTAGTATGTCGTACAACTCCGTAGTACTAACAATTATTGCCAATACTAACTACAGCATGTAGTATACCTACTACTATGCAATTCGTATTCACTCATGTGAAGGTCATTATGAAAATGTTGGCATTACACGCACACATACATGCATACATAGATGTTTAAACAATAAACACTTCTGGGGTTTCTATTTGCATGTGAATGTGAGTGCGTGTTTTTATATGCAGTCTGCCATTGGCATTTGAAAATTTCTGTATAGTTATTTATTTATTTTTTTTTCTCTATTTTGATGTTGTACTAGAACTTGTTTTAAATTATTTTCCTTGCTATTTTTGTTAAGTTGTTGTTTTTTTTTGTTTTGAGTATGTTTTATACACAGTTCAGTTCATAATTGTTTACTATTTTTAAGTTTGTTGACTTTTGTGTGTCTGGTAAAAACTCTATATTTAATTTTGATAAAAGTTTATAAATTCCTGAGGTTTCCTTCTCAGTCTAAACTTCATTTTTAAGTTTAATAGTTTTGCAGAAAATGTTTTAAAACGTTAGGGGTGTGTACTACGCACTTCCACTTGGAGGCCCTTTTAGGGCGATTGTAATGCCCTTCATTTATATTTAGGTGATCTCCCCTATCTGTTCGGTTCCCTGCGGATCCAAACTGGATCCAAATTAAAACGTTAATTTTTCATTTTCCATTATTTTAAATTTTTCGAATAGGTTGCATACTTTTAGGATCAAACAAAAAAATTTCCATCAAAAAATGTTGCAGAATTTCGAAGGGTATTTGAATACTTTTTGATAGGTGACAGTATACAGGGTGACAATCGTAAAGTGACGCACACATTTCAGCAGTTATTTTCAAAAGGACGTACTTCCATTAAGTACAATTAAGTGTTAACATTGCTGAATATATAAGCATTCATTTGAACCCCACCTCATTCAATATAACTTCCTTTAGCCTGCACACATGCCTTCAATCGATCCGGAAATCGTAGGACTGTTCGCCGCAGGACTTCCTGATCAATTTCAGTCCAGGCTTTCTCTAATGAATTTCTCAGCGACTCCAGACTGTGGTGTTGAGATGCACAAGCCTTACTCTCTAAAATACTCCAAATAGAGTAGTCCATTGGATTCAAGTCTGGGGAGTATGGTGGCCATTCTTGAGATGTTATGAATCCAGAAAAATTGTCTTTTATCCATGTTTGCGTTAATTTTGCCATGTGGGAAGGTGCAGAATCTTGCCCAGTCCATTTGGAAAGTCCAGTTTTCATTTCCAAATGTATCTTGGGCCCAGGGAAGAACATGTTCATTTAAAATGCTCCGATAAACAACCTGGTCAATTTTAACACCCTCTTCAACGAATATTAGAGGCGTTCTGTCATTAGCGGAAACTCCAGCCCATACCATAACGGAAACTGGCTTTTGAACTCGGCCAACAGTCCTATTTTGTTGCGATGATGATGTTAGACACATTCGGTCATTTTGCGCATTGAAATGTTGTTCAACCGTGAAAATTTTTTCATCTGTAAACAAGATATTTTCAACATTTTTTAACACGGAGGAGCGTAGCAACGCCTTGCATCTTTGCAGTCGCAAATCTTTCTTTTTTTGTGTCAGATCTTGAGCTTTTCGGAGCTTGTACGGCTTAAGATTAAGCTTTGATTTTGCAATGATTCGCACTGTTTCACGGTTTACTCCCACTTCCTTAGCGATTTTTCTCATTGAGCGCCTTGGATTTCGCTTGATTCGTTTACGAATTTTTTCTGTTAAACCAGTAGTGGCAACTGTTGAAAATTTTCCCCGGTCTCTATCTCCAAAACCCCCAGTTTCATTATATCGAATAATAGCTCGGTTTACCGTACGACTTGACAAATTTAAAGCCTTTGCAATTTGACGGATACTATAATTTGCCAAATGAAATTTCATAATTTCACGACGAATATTTTCCTTGTCCATTTTTATGGAAATTTCAAAATGTAATAACAAAAATTCAAATGAAATTAAAAGCAAAGCCAATGATGAATGAATTTGCTTTTTAAATTAAAGTAACGGTAAATGGTAAAGCTTGCTGCAGAGTATTAAACTTGCGTCACTTTACAATTGTCACCCTGTATAATGTATATTGAAAGAAAAAACCAGCACATAATTTCACCCTTTTAATGATTTTTTGATCATCAAAATTTTAGAATTTTCCATTTTGATATTTCAAAAATATATAATTTTATTAATACAACAGAATACTTATTTTGCAATATTTTTTAAAATAAAATAAATACGAAATTTACTGGAAAATTTTTTATGTTATATGTAAAACAAAAAGAAGCAAAAAGTTAATTTTTAAAAATTTTTTTACAATAAAATCTATAAAGTCACTCGACTTTGAGCAGGTGTACATAGCATCCTCAGTAATTATTTGAAGGAGAAGATTTTTTGGCTACTTCTTAGTAGAAGCATTAACTGTAAATAGATGCGAAATTTTCTAAGTTAATTATAATTTTCGCACTTGTGGATCCAAGAAGAGTTTTTAGGGATAAAACCTTTCTCTTGCTGATAAAAATAACATCTCAGCAATCATGATCGTTACTCCCAAATAAAAAAAAATTGTGATGGAACGAGAAAAACTAGTTTTAAAACGTAACTTTTGGATTCGCTGGTGCCAGTAAAAATATGTACTATTTGTGGAGACTAAAATTCAAATGAATTAAAAATAATTAAATCCCTAAAAGTATACTTTATATTTTAATTCACCTTAAAGGCACACAAGACTTTAAACAAATAGAAAGCACTTTACTTACTTATTCATTGCCAAACCTTACCCAGGTAATATTTCATAAGAAATTAATTGAAAAGCGTATATATATATATGTATATGTGAAAATAATTCAAAAAAGCCGCTTTGATTTTTTTTTTTTTGTATGTAAAGCTGAAGAAAAAAAAAGAACCAAAACATCAAATAACAATGAAATTCATTGAAAAGTAAAAGCAAAAAAACGGAAGATAAGATTTTTACATATCCGGATGTTGCTACTGCTGGCTGCTCTTCTTTTAACACAGCAACAAAAAAAAAAAATTTTTTTTTCATATTTATTGAATGAATATGTATATGGATGTGTGTGTGTGTATATATGTATCTATTTATGGGGTAGAGTCAGGTAACCCCATTGTTTGTTTGCTTACACGACACTCACCTGCGCACATTTGGTATATCACCACGTTCCACAGCCAACAGAAATTTCTTCTCTTCCAGCAGCAATGGTTGCGGTAATCCTAAAGGCAGAGAACCGCCATTTTTGGTAGAGGCAAGTGCCTGAGTTGGCACCTGGGTTTATGGAGAAAAGAAAAAAGACAACAAACAAAACAAGAGAAAAAAAAATCGTTAAGGATAATCAGAAAAAATAAGAATATAAGAAAGAACAATATAATAAGTGTAAAGCTTATTTAAAAGAAAGTAAAAGTGTTTTGGTTTTGGAGTTTTTTCTTTTTTTGTAAAGCATGTTTTTAGGCGCTTGAAGGCATTATATTTTTTCATCTCTACATACTGTATAACTTTATAGATAGCTACTGTATATATGTACATAAAAAATATACTAACAATAAACATGATATGAGAAGGTAAATTACATTTTGAATAACTGTGGCAACCAATAAAGAGGGAAGAAAGGAAGTAGCAGCTCAAGTACATGTGTGTTTATGTTATATGAACAGTGGCGGGTTAAGGATTTGGGTTTTTGGGGAAGTGCTTATTTTGGTAAATTATAGGATATTTAACAGACAAATAACTAAATCCAATTTCATAGTAAAAATTAGTAAAAATTTAAACTAAGCCCCAGGTACAAACAAAAAATCGTTTCAAAAAGCAGACCTCAATTTAGACCAAATTCAGATAAAAATCAGAAAACAAGTGACACCCACACACAAAAATTAAAATTAAATTCAGACTTCGAATCAACCGAAATTCAAATCACAAAATCAGATCGAAATTCGGACCAAAATTTGACAAAAAAAAATCAGATCAAAATTCAGACCAAAATTTAGACCAAAACTCAAATCAAAACTCAGACCAAATTCAGACAGAAATTTGACAGAAAAACAGACCAAAATTCAAATCAAATTTCTGAGTAAAAAACCAACCGAATCCAGACTAAAATTCAATCCATAACTATACCGAAAATCGGACTAAAAATCAGACCTGAAAGAAAACAAATTTCAACCAAAACTTAGGCCATATTGAATGGATCAACATCAAGTCACAATTATGACCAAATATCAAACAAAAATTTAGCTCAAAACTTACACCAAAATTCAGACCAAAACTTAGGCCAAATTTAGGCGGAAATTCAAACCAAATTTAGACCAGAATTCAAATAAAATTCAGACCACAATTCAAATCAAATTTAGATCAAAACTTAAACCAAAATCAGTCAAAATTTTAAATCAAAGCTCAGAACAAAAAACAAACCGTATTCAGATTACAAATCGATCCAGATTCAGACCAAAAATCCGACCAGATGGAAAACAAATTTCAACCAAAACTCAGGCTATATTAAATGAACCAACATCAAGTCACAATTAAGACCAAATATCAATAAAAAATGTAGATCAAAATTCATACGAAAATTCAGACCAAAACTAAAATAAAAACTCAGACCAAAATTCACAAAAAAATTCAGATTAATATTCAGACCCACATTCAAACCGAAATTCAAACCAAAACTTAAACTAAATTCTAACAATATTTAGAGCAAAAATTGGACTGAAATTCGAACCAAAAATCAGACTAAAAAGCGAACAAATTTTAACCAAAACTCAGACCAAATTGAATGAACCAACATCAAGACCAATCAGAAGATCAAAATTTAGATCAAAACTTACACCAAAATTCCGATCAGAACATATTTTAGCTCAATGTGGAGCACTGATCCACAAAAGACGGAAATGTCTGGGCATGCACCAAGTACCCAGTACCGAACTAGCATCCATACTCCGGGCGCAATACTCAAATTCTTGAGGGAGACTGGACTGGATGAGGTACTCTAGGCAGATTAGACTAGAAAGAAAAGAGGGACGTACAATAGATCTTATAGGTCGCGGTACAACGACAGAAACCTCTATAATACAATACAATACAATACACCAAAATTCAGGTAAAAATTCAGACCAAAATTTAGACCCGAATTTAAATCCAAAAAGCAGATCAAAATTTGGATCAAAACTCAGATAAAATTTAGACAGAAATTAGACAGAAAAACAGATCAAAATTCAAATCAAAATTCTGTGCGTAAAAATCCGATTTCAGACTAAAAATCAATCTAGATTTAGACTAAAAATCGGACCAGATGGAGAACAAACTTCAACAAAAATTCAGGCTATATTTAACGAACCAAAACAAGTCACAATAAAGACCAGATATCAAACCAAATTTCAGACCAAAATCTAGACCAAAATTCAGATCAAAATTCTGACCACAATTCAGGCCAAAATTCAAACCAAAATTCAGATCAAAATTCAGACGAAAATTCTAACCAAAAGTGGCCGTCAAACGCAATCTAAAACGAGACTAAATTCAGACCATAAAATCTGACCTAAAAACTGATCAAAGTCTAGTATATCCGGAAGAAGGACGTCTAGAAAATGACTTTGAAATTTTAATTTTATTGTATTTCAGTAAACAGTTGAGCTGTTGAAAGAATTTTTTCGAATGGGCTGCTGTCTCCATAGCCTCCCTCTGGATCCGCCACTGTGTGTGAATGGTTCTGCGAATACATGCGAATATGAAAAGAAAATGTTTGATAATTTAATTATGAGATAAACGCGTTAAGTGGATTTTAAATTTGCTACACTTGACAAATAAAAGAAGGAGGAATGGAAAGGAAGTAAAGATGAAACATTTAAATTAAAATGGTGATGAAAAGAGGGATTTATTTTCATATTAAGTATACTGAGCTAATATAAAAGGATCAAGTTTGTAGTATGTGTTTTTCATATTTATTTTTTGTTTTTTTAATTTTGTAGTTGAATTAGTTAGCAGTAGTTAATGGTAGTCAAATTTTGTAGACTCTTTTGATAGTAGTTATTTTTAAAGTACTACAAATTTCTTTGGAAATATTTAGTAAAAACTAATTCATATTTTACTTCATGTATATACATATGTAAAAGCATAAAAATTATCAACTATATATTTTTAACCGAATTTTAAATTTACTTACACCCAACGCCATCATTTTCTTTTCGTTGCTCATGGTACTTTTTTTTTACCAAATATTTTCAACTTAACTAAAAAATTTTATTGAAATTCTTAGACGAGTATAAGTCGGAAATCAAAATTTTTCACCCAGAAAAAATCATATTAAAAATGTAAACTATATTTCTTTATGTTGAAAATCTTTTGTCACCTTTACAATTAAAGAATTCTTAACAAAGAAAGTTCGTTGTTTTCTATGTGTTTACACTATTTATAGCTTTCAGCAAAAAGTGGTTGCTGTTACTACAATGAAATGTTAGTTGATTTGCTATAAGCTTCTCTTTTGTTATTGCTATTACTTTTTATATAGGCAAAAAATAAGCAAATTCAACCACAATCAGTAAAAAATCAGCATTGAAGACTTTTTACAATCAATTTGGTTTTTTGTTCTTGTTGTTGTTATTGTAGTTTTGAACAACTTTTTACATTTGTCCATATATGTATGTGTGTTTGTGTTTAAAATTAGAAACCGCAGTATAGAAAAGTTGAACTTTTGCCTTGGTGTTGTATAAATACGAATATGTAAAGTTTGTATGGATTTGTAGTAAAGTGCAGTAGTAAAAGTTTATAGTTTTTTTACTAAAAATATATAGAATTTTTCGTGCTTTTTTTTTTTTTTTTTTTTTTTTTGACACACAAATTAAAAGCTGTTGACTTTGGTTTAATTATAAATGTAGTATGTAGTCAGTTCTCTGTTGTTTATCTTATTCGATTTTAACTCGTATTTCTGTTAAATTAATTTAACACTTTTACATGCCAATAGTTTTTACAGTTGCTGTAAAAAGAAAGAAATTAAATAGAGAGAAAAGTGTTAGTGAAATTTGTACAGTTGTGTGCAAATTACAAAACTACATTTTATGGTAAAATAAAGTTTAAATAAATAACTAAGTAAGTAATAAATTTAAACTAAATTTCTAGACTTAGATTAAGAAAAGTTAAGACCAAAACTTCTTAGTATAAAAAAGCTTTAATATACTTAGTGATATATTTTCTTTCAGAGTAATTAAAATTCTAACATAATTCCAATTCAAAGAAATTTTAATTGTTATTATTTTTGATGTGTAAACATTTTAGCTCACGGTATGGGCAAAATTTTAAATGTGTAAAATGTAAGAATAACTGTAACGTAAGATGTAAGATAACTGTAACGTCCTGTTCCCCACTCGCTCACACTACTGCGCGGCATGACTGTGCTACTCTAAACAACAAAGAGAAGAAGAGAGGGAGAAATTAAACTACGAGCGGAGTTTGTTTGTTTATGTTTCGAACAATTTACTCACACATATATGTACATAGGAAAACAAAATGTGTGTGTACATTTATTCGTGGCAGAATTATTTGTTGGTGTTAAACGTGTGGAGTTCGACTACACTGGAATACAAAATTTCACTTTAAAAATATAACATAAACCAAAGTATGTTTTCTAAACCAAATCGAGAACGCTGAATACGAAATTCATATTTATTTATTTTTTTCTATGGTTTTTCTAACGGTTTTTCAGGTTACAGTTTTATTTACAAGGTAATATCTATTTACCTATAGTATTGACTGATCCAAGTTTTATATTATAGGAATTATAATTATAGTACGCGTCTTATGCTGTTAAGTTTGTTAAAATCGGATTATAAATGACTGAGATATAGATGTTGAAAGTTAAATTTTCATGTGATTTTTGAGAAATTTTCTCACAAGTCGTGGGCTAAGTTTTATTTCTCACAAAATCTAAAGTTTTATTTTTTTAATCGAGAGGCTATTTCATTACAAAACTTTTAATCATAAAACGATAGCAATCGGATCTAAAATGAGCAAAAAAAAAAGTAATCAAGGATTGAGTAAAAATAAAATATTCTCGAAAACTCGAAATTTTTCTAAAAAATTCATGCTGCTGTAGAAAATGATAAGCCATCACTTGAACTTTTGCAATTTTTCGCTGTCGGGTCTTCCGTGATCAAGAATCAGCGGTAGTCTGTCATCATGCCCTCATCCCTGAAACTTTGATATTGTCTTTCGATTCCAGCCATATCTTGGTGGAACCGTTCGCCCTGCTCGTCACTTTCTGCACCCAGATTTGATGGAAAGAAGTCGAAATGGCTGAATAAAAATTTCATCTTAGGAGGCATATTCGCACCTGAATTTTCGGAATTAAATTTATTTATCGTTGAATAAATGAATAAGGAATCAACTTTCAATTCACCATAAATCAAACTTACCAATATCATTGTATTTTTCCAACATTACGTCGATGGAATAGGCATGATTGCCTCTTTTACAATTTCTAAAAAATTTTTGAACAACATTCGCAAATGCTTTTTATGCTACCCGTTTTGACTCACTCAAACATTCAGTAATCCAGCATCGTCGAACAATTTGCGGATTTGAGGTTCAGCGAATACGACCGCTTTGATTTTTTGTAATGACAATTTCGAAAACCTTCTTTGTAATGATTTCATTGCACTACCGTTATTTTTCAACGCTCTAACGAAATTCTTCATGAAACCAAACATGATGTGGAGGGGCGAAAGAATTATTTGGTTTTTATCGACGAGTGCATCGTTAATAATATTGTTGGATTCGCTGCGGCCAAACATATTCAGAATAATAGTGTGTATGAAAATTTCAAGTGGTTCATCATTTTCTAGGCCAGAACGAATTTTGAGAAAAATTTCGAGTTTTCGTGAATATTTTACTTTTACTCAATCCTTGATTACTTTGTCAGTTTTCTATTGCTATAGTTTTATGCTTACAATTTTTGTAATGAAATGGTTTATCGATTAAAAAAATAAAACTTCAGATTTTATGATTACTTTTTGTGAGAAAGAAAACATAGCCCACGAGTTGTGTGAAAATTTCTCAAAAATCACACCAAAATTGAACTTTCAACATCTATATCTCAGTCATTTATAAACCGATTTCAACAAACTTGACAGCATTAAACGCGTAAATTAATTATATTTCCTATAATATATAACTCGGTAGAGGCTATAGGTAATAAGATATTAGTCTGTAAGTGAAACTGTAACCTGAAAAACCGTTATTTTGTCATATGTCGAAAACTTACCCATAGAAAAAAAAAAAAAAAATGAATGTGATTTTCGTGTTCAGCGACCTCGAATTAGTTAAGAAAACATACTTTGGTTCATGTTATATTTTGACTGTATTTCAGTGCTATACCATACAAGCAGAGAAGTCGCCGTAGCAAGCACAGGCGTTTGATAGGTAAATATTTAAACAATACAAAATGATAAGTAATAAGGAATCTAGGTTTCAATAAATGTATAAACAAAATGTAGTGATAATGATAGCAAACCACGGCATTATAAAAATGTTGCTTTGTACATTAACCTTAGAAAGGCAACTCTTTTTTTATCTATTGTATGTAAATAGCAAAAATGTTAAACAGAAAAAATCCAACTTATTTAGGTACTGTAAAATCATTTATTTACTTCAATAAAAATACATTGTTTCTTATTTTTATTAAATTCAGTCAAGGCAAATGATTTGGCGTATGTGTGTACAAATTCATATACCTATACGCCAAATCAATTCTCAGGCGACGTTATGTAAAATTTTCGCATCTAATAAAACTTCAAATCGACAGAAAGAAAAACTAAAAGCACGGAAAAAAGATGCAATTGCAGCTGCGTATATGCGAGCATATCGTGCCCCATAACTTAGAGTAAAATAAAAATAATGCAACTACAACATATCAGTCCTATTCACGATTTGGTCCAAATGCAAAATATTTCTGCTATCACAACAATAAATATATGCGATATGGAATAAAAATTTGCATTTACAATGATACAAGACCATTTGCAATTTGTAGTGAATTGGGCTATTATATATAAAAGATAATGATATCTAATAAATTTTTAGGTTTGCAAAAGAATTGTTTTAATTTGAATTATTTACCTAAGCATATAGATTATACATCAAATCTCTATATATGGCTATAATATGTGAGCTTATATATATATGGCATTCAGTTGGTTTAACTGTTTACACATCAAATATCTTGCGTGCCTTGCACGCATCCATTGTTTTGTTTTTTTTTTTGGTTTGTCTAAGTGGCTGTCGAAGGGCACATTCATTCCAGAACGACCTATATTGGGTTACACATGGTTGGACCTACAGTTTAACGCTGGCCCCGTATGGCGGTGTGGGAATTTGTTTGCTTTTGTCATTGCCTATTTACCACCAGACCAAGACGGAAATTGGTCAGTGTGATTCATGATCCAAATCTGTCGACTCAGCGCCATGCGCAAAAAATTAATCCACTACATTGAAAATTTTGCAGAAAGACTTTGGCTTACTGCCATCCAAGATTCAATTGGTTCATAAAATCAAGCAGAGTGACCATCCGAGGCGACATGTGTTTGCAGATTGGGCACTAAGTCGCCTCGAACTAGGTTAGGTTAGGTTGGAGTGGCTGTCGAGGCCTGAACGACCCATTGTGATACCACATAGTTGGACCTACAGTTTAACACCGATTCCGAACGGCGGTATGGTAATTTTTTATCGCCTTGGTGGTTTGGCCATTACCAACCAAGATGTTTACTTGTTCACTTTCTTATAATTCTCATCCACTTCATATTGATAGTGAATATGAGAAGGTTATGAGAATTAACCACCAGACCAAGACGAGAATCGAACCCGAACTTCCCGGCTGAAAGTCTAGTGCACTACCCACTAGACTATCGAGGTAGTCCGCCTCGAATCAACGTAAAATCATATTCAGCGATGAGATATATTTTGTGGCAAGTTATCGTCAAATGTTGGAAGTTTTTTTTTTTTGCCAAATATCGCTACCCATGAACTGGGTAATCATTGGTTTCAACAAAACGGTGATACGTGCAACACAACACTTGAAACAATCGGCAGCAATTGAAGTAAATGTTCGATGGTATTTTGTCGAAACGTAATAGAGACGTTGACTGATCGCCGCGCTCATGCAATGTGACACCGCTAGATTATTTCTTTTGGGGCTACGTAATGGCACTTGTCTATGCTGATAAGCCTGCAACCAAGGCCGTATTTAGGGGGAGGTTTTGGGGGTTCTGACCCCCCTCCCCCCCCCCCCGAAATGTGGAAACTTTATTCTAATTTATGAGATTAATTGCCAATGGATGGAAAAAAAAGTCAAAATAAAATCTTTTTAACGATATTTGTTACTTCCATCAGTTTTTTTTTTCTAAAAACTCAAATATAAAAAATATATTTGAAATCTTACTTACACTATGCGATCAAATCCGATTTGTTTTTTTCGACATGAGGTTTGACTACGGATTCAAAAAGAGAAGGTGATACTGAGCACTCCTGTATTCATAGTTTTTCAGTAACTGTTTTTGACTTAAGGTTTCGTCCTGAATCAGTTTTTATAAGTTTAAAAATTAATAAAAATAGAAAAAATTATCGGATCCTTGTAAAATAAGACTTGCTTGAACCCCATTTTTTTCCTAAAAGGTGACGTGATGGGAAGTTTTTGACCTCAGATTCGTGTTCAACGTAAAAATTCTTTCGCAAAAACTCCATCTTATTAGCAAAACCCATACAGTTTTAGGAGGCAATCTTAAAATATAATTAATTTTTTAACACATTATTGCTCAGAGCACCACGACTAGAAAGATCTCTTTCAATGCTGTGACTTCACGAATTCAGGAAATATAAGCCAACCTCATCCGGGTTCCTTATCATTGATAATGGCTCAAATTCCCAATGATGATCATTTAAAAAAAATGAGCCTCTACTATTTTTGGTAATTTTTTTGAGGTTGGGTACATCATCAGAAGTGGGAAGTCAATGAGATAATGAAATTATGTCTCTCACGATAAAAAAAAACATTAGAATGCACATTGAATAATATTTATTTGAAAAAATTTAATTTGATTATTCTGGGAATTTTTTGTCACTTTTGGCCATTTTTTTGAGGTTAATAATAAAAAAAAATCGGAAAAATTTTCCTAAAATTTTAATTTTGTAGGGTCCATCAAATGTATCATCGATTTAATTTATTGTATTTAAAAATCAGTTTAATAAAAATTATTTATGAATATTTTCTTCGAATGAAAACCGCCCCCCCCCGAAAAAAATTTCTGGCTACGGCCCTGCCTGCAACAATTGTGTACCTGGAGCACAACATTACACGCGATTGGGGAAATAAAACTTAATGTTCTTCAGCGGATAGTGAAAAACTGGACTGGTCGGATGGACTTCTGGAAATGTAGCCGCGGTGGCCATATGCCAGAAATCCTTTATAAACATTAACTGTCTTGCAATTTTTGAATAATAAAAACCATTTTGGCGGTAATTTGATCAATTTAGAATTTCAAAATCTGACAGTTAATCAGTCAATTATTTAAATCAGTGAGTTTTAAGTATAAGGTTTTTCTAATTAAAAAATCTTGATAAAAAAATTAATAAAATAATGAAAAAGAGAAGCCTGGAATGTTCAGTAGTGTGATTCTGTAGTAGTGATATCTGTTTGAGTCAAGCTTTCGAATCGTAAAGTTAAAATTCAAAGAATCGAATACAAATATTTATTGGGGACAGAAACACTCAGAGGATTGACACCGAAGGGTAAGATAACGAATGGCCACCTTAGGCTTAGGAAAATATTTTTCGATGGAAATGTTTCCCAGGGTTTCATCAGTTCAAGACAAAAAAAAAAATATTAGAAAAGATTTTTCCTTTCAGGTTACTGCGGTTTAAAATTTCACCTCAAAATAATCTATCTGGATTGAAGAATGTTGACTCTAAATGGAATAGATATAAACGATGGAATATATCATGTTCTCAGCGGTAAAATGAAGAATAAAATTTACTAGAGGAAAGGTAAAATAGAAAATTTCATAAACCCAAAACGAAGTCTCGTTCTGCTTTGCCTATTTGATTTTGTATGTGTGCGTAAGTTACAACTCCTAGGGCGTAGGGACTCTGCTAAATCACTGTAGTCGGTAAGTAACAGCAACTCTTTCCTCTAGTAAATTTTATGCTTCACTTTTCCTCCGAGCGCATAATCTACAAATTTAAAAAATGCTGTATTGATCTTCGGAGCAACGGCATGAAGTTATTATCTTCTGTGTTACCCCGGATCAGTTTTAAGTTAATTTCACACGATCAGCACATTTAATTAACTTAAAATTTTAAGCTCACTTTCCATTTGTTTCAAATAATTTAAAAGTAAAAATTTTTCAAAAACTTACTAAAAAATTAACATATTTTTTGCATATATGACGGCAAGCATGTGGTAATGTCTTCCTGGAGTATTTCATGCTGTTTACATAAATGTTTTCCGGAAAATATTAAATAATAAAGCTTTCTATTTCTTTCTAACACTTTCAACACATTTAATTTTTTTTCTTAATACAATTAATAATTTTAGTTAATTCAAAAACAATCAGACTCGAAAATTTTTTTATTTTTAAGCACGTAGAACTTTTTCGTTTTTGAAATAAACTGAAAAACGTGCGCGCACCAATTTTGTTTTCAATATTTTCACAAAGATTTCTGTTCAAAAACTACCACAAATATTTATTAAAAATACGGATACTCATGGGTATAAAATGGCACTTGAAGTAAATAGTTGTTTTTTGTTTTCGTTTTTGATTATTTCGAACTCGATTAACAAATAAAAATCAAAGCATGAAAATCTCAAATCTCACATTATTTAAGTGTATATAATTTAACACTTTGATGGTGAAGTGTGCCCCTGGTGGTACACACACGTCATGAATTTCCGTAGAATCGATCGTCAAAGTGTTAAGTGTAGGTATTCGGAAAATAAAAATATATTTATTCAAATATGTATAAAAATGTTAAGAGAGAGTAATTTCCTTTATAGTCAAATATTTCCAGATATTTTTCAAATTATTTATTTACTTTTGTTTATAAGAGAAATAAAAAAGCAATTATTATTTATCTTGTAATCGTTTTTGGTATAAATTATATTTGATATTTTTATTAGTTGAATTTTTCCAATACTATATAGAAATATTTTAATTCTGTTGAGATGTTCATACCCGATAGGAAATAGAATGAGTTTTCGGGTACGCATGATACATGATTGATTAATAGAAAAAGTTTTCTAAAAAAATTAATTAACTAATCCTTCAGTTAGGCACTTGATCAAGTCCTTTGAAAAAAATACAAAACAAAAAAAAAAAATTAAAAAAAAAAAAAATTTTAAAAATTAAAAAAAAAAAAATATTTAAAAAAAAAATTTATATAAAAATTTCAATTTCTAGGATTTTTGAATTTAGAAATAATTTTTTTCTATTTTTATCAGGAAAATTTCGAGAACGAGAACTTCACTTCCAACTACTCTAATTATTTTGCATTTCAGGAAGTCAGTTTCAACTAATTTTCCGAAGATTTTTGTTGGCAATCTGGTCGGTTTCTAATTTTATAAAAGATTCGGGATCCTAAGTCCACCGGGTTATCCCCACTAGATTTCGTTTCGGTCGCAATGAGGCATTTAAAGAGTGTTTTTGAGAATCTGAGAACCTATTTTATCCACCATTACCGCTATTATAATATCAGAATCAACATAAAAATTAACTACATTCAAGAAATCCAAAGTATGACCGACTGAAGTGACTAGCTTTGGGTGAAGAATAGCTGCACATAACTCTAAACGCGTAAAGTTTATAGTTTTTATGAGTGTAACTTTTCTTCCAACGAAACTAAAAAATATGGAAAAAAAGTATTGTGAGACATAGAACACCTTCTCTGAATCGTTGTAAAATCTATTGATCTCGGTTTTTGGTTGGATAAGGAGAAAGTCTGATCCATCGTGAAATATTGCGGCTAAGTTTTCTTCGAATCTGTGACTCTCGAGGAGGTTTCACACACGAAGAGTTTCCTACTTAAAGCACCCATGTTGAATTATAACTGAAGAAAGTTAAGTAAAGTAAAGAATATCTCTGATTCACTGCCAACTGAAATTTCAACTTTCAACTTAGCTCATCCATAATGTACGTATCTAAAGCAATAGCTGTACATTTCTCTCTATGTAGTCTGAATTTTGAAACATAATTTCAATCAGATCAAATATTTTCTACTGGGTCTATGCCCAAGTGTATTTCATCATATTTTACTTCATCTTAATAGTTTAACCTTGACATTGCCATTGCAAAAAGTACCTCAACTGTAGAGTTTTTCATGAGATCTTGATCCAAATCATATTGAATACTTATAACGAAAACAATTGGTTATATGTAGGGTGACCTGATTTTTTAGTAGTCACTTCGGGGACATAAATAATTGTTTTCTTTTTTCTTTTTTTTTTTGAAATTGCACATATAGATTTTAATGGTGAAGGAAAATATTATCTTATTATTGGAGTATGAATGTATAAACTCGTAATTGTGACTAACATCATATCTATCATACGCACCATTTTTTTTGACATTGACAGCTATTCTATCTCGAAGAGCGCCAAAAATACTATAAGAATTGATCTGTAAAATAATTTTCATAATTTGTAATTTTCATAAAGTGTAATTAAAACAAAGAGAACTGTGATTAATGTAAATAAACGAGTGAACATAAGAACGAACTATCGTGTATTATTTGTGTATCCTGGTTACTCGCTGAGCATACCTTAGTTAAAAGAAAAGGAAAGTCTCCCACATATATTTAATAGTTCTTTAAAAAATTGGTCTTTTAATTTAAAATTTAAAAAATGGTTTTTCTCTCAGTTTTTGTTTCCCAAAGTGTTTTTTTTAGAACATAGTAGACTAACTATCGAGCTCACAACTTTCCAGACTATCGAATTTCTTTCTTGAGACATAACTTCTGCATTATTTTTAAACAATATTTTCATCTATTAACACAGTTAGTAAGTCATCATTTGTCTACTGTTTATAACTCATAAACGAGAATTTTACTAAAAGTCAATTTTTCATTTAAGCCAGAGAAATATGAAAGAAGTTTAAATAAAAAAATTAATAAATTGGAAACATACATTTTGTTTTTTGTTTTGTATAAAGTTCGCTTTGTTAACTTATTGAAAATCCCACATCATAATTTAATAGCATTTTTTTTCTTTTGTGTCACTAACTTAACGACTTTTTCCGCAACTCGCTAATACTGCATTAAATCCGTTTTTAATATATTTTACCACATACAAATGCCCACTTTTTTTTTGTATGAATAAAAAAGACAAAATCATAAACCGAATGAATTTTATTTTTGAATTATATATTTTTAAGCATACCTACTTCATGTAGGGTATACCACACACACAGCCATGCATAAAAAATAGAATTATTAAATAGAAGTAACCCAGCAAACATTTAGACTACCACAAGACACTTATTTGAATTGTTAAACCCTGCAGGGATTTTATCCTCATGTACACTATTCATAGAGACATAGATCGACATTATTTTCTTTCTCGTTTTTGAAACCTGTAAAGCATAAAAATCTCGCCAATGTTCTTATAAAAGAACAAATATTGCAGCCAACTTGAACAGGTCTAAAAAAATTATTTTTCTCTTATCTAAATCCAACTTTATCACAAATGTCACATAGAAAATATATTGAAAGCCGAGATCAGATAGTTGCGTTGAAAGGGTTAAGAAACCGAAACAGATTATTAATGTAAATCGAAAAAAATTGAAAATTAAAAAAACTATGAAATCTGAAATTTGTCATTAAAATCTGAAATTAACATAAAATATTAGCATTAATCTTTTTGGGAGTTTACTTTCCTCTTGTAGGTAAGTCCTAAGGGTCACCTTCTTCATTGTCTTCGTTTTTTAATTATTAAGTAGGTAATTAAAGTCAATTATCTCCCGATTGATCAGATTTCTGAAATTCTTCTCTGATGGTAGATGGTTAATTGATTTATCTGGGAACGAGAAGCGCTTTGTTCCTTTTGTACATCTCATAAACCACTTTTCTGTAGGAGCACGAGGTCAGATCAGGCCTGAAAAACGTAGGCATCTTATTTGTTCGATTATGTTCTTTTCGTTTTTTCATATGGCTGACGATACAAAAGATTTCCTCTTTTTGTACAACTTCAAATGGTCAGTAAAAAGATTATTTTTTGTTTAAATTTTTTTCTGGTTATAACTTCCTTCGCGACATTTTTTCGTAAATTTGAAGTATAAAATTTCTGATCAGAAAACTGAAGAAACTCTGTTCTCTTCTTTTTTTGATTTCTAATATTATTTAGCTTCTTTGATCTTCATATCATTCCTGCTTGGAGTTTTTTGAACACTTTGTTATGTCTTCCTTCTTTAGATTGTATATAAAATACTTCGTACAATTTGCGTTTCCAGACAATTTACTTCCTGAAATCTTTGGATTTTCTTTGTTTTTTCAACGATCATAGGATCCCTTTTTATCCAGAACTTTTCATCTGGCTAATGTTTAGTTCTTTGATGCAGGGCCGTAGCCAGAAATTTTTTTCGGGGACGGTTTTCGTTCGAAGAAAATATTCATAAATAATTTTTATCGCACTGATTTTTAAATACAATAAATTAAATCGATGATACATTTAATAGACCCTACAAAATTAAAATTTTAGGAAAAATTTTCCGATTATTTTTAATCTTAACTTCAAAAAAATGGCCAAAAGTGACAAAAAATTCACAGAATAATCAAATTAAATTTTTTCAAATAAATATTATTCAATGTGCATTCTAATGCATTTTTTTATGGTGAGGGACATAATTTCATTAACTCATAGACTTCCCACTACTGATGATGTACCCAACCTCAAAAAATTACCAAAAATAGTAGAGGCTAATTTTTTTCAAATGATCATCATTGAGAATTTAAACCATTATCAATGATAAGGAACCCGGATGAGGTTGGCCTACATTCCCTAAATTCGTGAAGTCACAGCATTGAAAGAGATCTTTCTAGTCGTGGCGCTCTGAGCAATAATGGGTTAAAAAATTAATTACATTTTAAGATTGCCTCCTAAAACTGCTAATAAGATGGAGTTTTTGCGAAAGAATTTATCACGTTGAACACGAATCTGAGGTCAAAAATTTCCCATCATGTCACGTTTTAGGAAAAAATGGGGTTCAAACAAGTCTAATTTTACAAGGATCCGATAATTTTTTCTATTTTTTATTAATCTTTAAACTTTTGAAACTGATTCAGGACGAAACTTTAAATCAAAAACAGTTACTGACCTAGAAAAACTATGAATGCAAGAGTGCTCAGTATCACCTTCTCTTTTTGAAGCCGTAGTCAAACCTCATGTCGAAGAAAACAAATCGGATTTGATCGCATAGTGTAACTAAGATTTCAAATTTATTTTTTATATTTGACTTTTTAGAAAAAAAAAAACCGATGGAAGTAAAAAATATCGTTAAATAGATTTTATTTTGACTTTTTTTACATCCATCGGCAATTAATCTCAAAAATTAGAATAAAGTTTCCACATTTCGGGGGGGGGGGGGGGAGGTCAGAACCCCCAAAACCTCCCCCTAAATACGGCCTTGCTTTGATTAACCATTTTATTTCATAGGAAACGATTTTCCGCTCAACTCTTACCTCTTCAAAGTTTTTTTTGTATTTTTTTTTAAATCCACTTAATCTTGGTCCAGCTCTAATTTTTGCACTAAATAATTTTAAAAAGGAATTAATACACATATAATGTTGAAGATGAAAATATTTGAGTTTTAATGGTTTCAAAAGCGATTTTGAAAAGATTTCGTTAGAGTCCCTGATGTTCTATGAACCTGAACATGACTTCCAAAATGAAATAATTTTATAATTGTCTTTGATTTTAAATATGAAGCATAATGGAATACTAACGGAGTGGACTTATATGTAATGTGCTCAAAATTTTGTTTGATTTAAGACTCTTTTTAGACTTCGATTGATTGAGGACTCCTAGAAGGTTAACAATTATGAGTTATCTATTGGCAGTGACAAATGCTCAAAAATTTTCAAAAATGTTCAAAAACTGCCAATTTGAAAATATTAAGTAGTTATATGACCTTTTACTTTGTTTTTTTGAAAGCTTGTGAAGATTTTGGTTTGGTAATTCGATAAGAAATTAAGATTTGGTGACATTGTTACTGCAGATTTTATTACCAGCCTATAGAACCATTACCATCAAACTAAAAACGCTTACGAAAGGTAAATTTTCTGGAAAAACATGGCTCTTCCAAAAATATTTATTAAATCGATTTTCTCTATTTTGGGGAATTTTCTAAAAAGAGCTAGAAAATTACCGTAATTTTTATGTTTTTGGAATCCATCCGAAAATTATTTTCTTTTTGTGTTCATAATAATTTAAATTTAGAAAGCTCCGTATATGAATTAACTCTCTTTAGAGGCATTTTTTTATTGGGGTAGGAAACTCTCTTATTTCAAAGGGGTTTCGAAAATGTTTACTGGGGGAAAATAATTTTTTTGATATTATTTTTTTTTGCCTTCATGTGAACTTGTAAAAATGAGTGAGTTTGTATGTCTTTTTCGTGCACATATATATATACAGATTTGGACGGACAAACGAACAAACAAAATGAAGCAACAATGTTGCCAAATAAACGCACAAATAAAAAAAGGAAGTGTAGTTATGCAGCATTTGCTTGTGAAAAGTATGTGCAGGAAAAAAATGTGCAACGAAACTTCATACATTTGCATGAAAAAAATGCGAAAAAATGTATGCAAACTATGCAAATGAGTGCAATAATACTACGAGTATTTTATTTACTTTATTCCCCTTTTTTTTTGGTTTTTGATTGTTTGTGTATGGTTATTTACAAACAATTGTTACTCTTTTGTTAAGAGTTTTTATTTTATTTTTTTTTTTTTTCTGTTGCTTCTTTTTTATTTATTGCTTGATTAACACACTCGAGGTGCAAAGGATGCATTCGTGATGTTGCATAAAATTTTGTATATTTACGAAATGTTAACCATGGGTAAAATTTACTCACTGATAGCAAACAAAAAAAACGAAATGACAAACTTTTAATTAATTATTGTATAAACTTTTTTTTGTTACAATACACAAAGTAAAGATCGTTCTCAGAAATATCTGTAACTTGGTTAGGAAAAACTTTATGGTATGTTTTTCTTGAGACCAATTAACTTTGTCAGTTTAAGTCAAATCACTCCGATTAGGTAGAGTTTATAATATTTCGATAATCTAGCGATTACCACAAAAGATATGTAATTGATATCTACTAATTCTTCGAAGAACCTCCTATTCTAGATCGCTTTGTCACGAAACGATTGATGGATTTTCTCAAGGTTGAGTTCAGTTAACGTTGACAGTGGAATTTAAATTTTAATGACATCGCATTGAAGTCTAATGCATTGATTGCTTTCTGGTATTTCTTCTAAAGGCTACCAAAGACCAGGACGCCCTTAAACGGATTTTGCCTAGCATTGGTAGACCACATTAGGAAAAATGGCAACGAATATCCGCTGACATCTGTTATATGATGTATGCATCGCCGATAGCTTAGGCACTTATGCTAGTCCGTGGGGACGGCAAAGAATTACAAAAGCTTTAGAGCTCAATTTGGGAAAGGCTTATAATGTAAAGAAGCACGTAAGAGCGGCAACGCATATTCTAAAAGTAGCAGAAAAGATAGCAGCAGTCGGAAAAAGAATCCAGTCAAGACTATACGATTATACAGTTGCTGAATAGGCATGTGGATTTTAGCAATTTCAGCAAACCGGCGGAATTCCGGTAGAATTTAAAGCTATAAAACACTTGCCCTTGTGCGATTCGCTTTTCACGGGGGAAAAGGACGAAGAGGGTCGCTCCGTCTCAAGACCACCGATGACCAATGCCAAACTCTCCCTAAGTGCAAGTTATGCAATTGCATTAGGCGGCATTATAAATTCCGCCGCCAACAAGGCGAAATTTTAATTTTTGAAAAAGCCGGCAACGTGAGGCTGATGGCTTCTGCACTGAGCGGGGTTTCGGCGAAACATGCCACTGCCAACAGTGAAGAACCTGGTGTTATAAATGGTTGAGAGCTCTGAAAAATAGGCAGTGGTGTGCAAAGTAGCAGCGAAAATTATGAAGCCACTTCGCATTGAAGCGGTCAATAGAGTGAATAAAAAAAAAAAATTGTTTGAAGGATCGAATTCTAAAAGTACGGAAAAGTTACGTTGTTGGATTTTTTATGTTCTGCTAATAACTCAATAGTTACCCTACAATGCAGATCGTCTCTGAATGAGACGGCCGCAGCATTCAATCTGCAACTCACTTGGGTGCCTGGGTACAGCAACATTGAGGGTAACTGTAAAGCTAATGATCTTGCCAGACTTGGTACAACCCTCAGCAATTCATGCATCACTGGCAACGCGGGTATACCCATTGCCACATGCAAGCTTCTTATCAAAAACCACCACTCCCGTATTGCGGAAAGCAGATGGGAAATGGAACCAACCTGCTGCATTGCTAGGCAATTTTAGCCTAGGCCAAACCAAGTACACACTAAAGCACTCATAAACCTGGACCGAGTCCACATAAGCAGGTTAATCTCTATTCTAACCGGATACTGTCCTATCGGCAATCATGCCCGGAGATTAGGTCTTCCCTATAATGACTTCTGCCGAAGCTACAGAAACGAAGAGGAAGAAGAAACAATCTTCCATCTTATATGTAACTGCCCTGCTCTAGCGGCACGCAGACAAAAAACTCTGGGAGAACCTTTCTATGAAAGACTGACAGAACTCGCATCCTCTGAAATCAGAGACTTACTTCGCTTCATAGAAAGCACAAAATGGTTTGACTAGGTGGGATTAAGAGGTAACTACTAGCCCCATAGGGTATCACAATGGACTAATAGGTATCAGTGTGTTCATATTTCCATATGAACAGCCCCAAAAACCTAACCTAACCTACGTTGTTGGACCAGTAAAGTGTGCGCGAAATTTCAGCTTGATTAAAAAATATCTTCTGTCGCCAGCAGAGGCTTCAATTACGAATATTAAGTAAAAATTCTTTAAATCATCATCATCATATAGGTTAGGTTTAAATGGCTGTCAGCGGGTGCCAGCAATCTTAGACCAAAAATTCATGCCGTTTGAACCATCCGTACCTTTTTATAAAGTTTTGTAAGTGTCTGATTCTGGTGCTAGTCATCGAAGAGAAAAAGTTTTTTACATAATTTTTCCGTAAGTGAATAAGAGCTGGGCATTTGCATAAATGATGTGTTACAGTTTCCTGTTCGTCCTCGTTATCACAGCTCCTGCAGCGATTTCTATTTGAGAGACCCAATCTTTCTTCAAATCATCATATAAAGAATGTTTTAACAAGAGTTGTAGGGTTGGAAACTTTAGTAACTTTGACAACAATCATCGTATAAACGTCAGATTTGACAAGCATGCTCTTTAAACGTAGGCAATTTGCCAGGGAATGCTACACGGTGAAAGAACGAATCCAAATGATTCTAAATTATTACGAAATATCACATATTTTTGAGGGCATAATGCATAAAATATGCGCAGACTTTCCTTGACATCACACGCCAAATGAAAGGAATGTACGGTATATATTGCTGAAATTCGAGTCGACCGGGTCAGTACAAGACGTGAAGCCATCAACGCGCGTCCAGCACGATCTACAGAAAATATTGCTTCTGTCAGTGAAAGACTCGTCGAGCCCAAGAACATCAATTCGGCACCGTGCACAGTAATTGCATCTTTCTACGGCTACTGTCTATCGAATTTGCACACTTATTCAATTTACTCAATAATTGAAGCCTGGAGATCACAGACAGCGTATGATGTTTGCTGATTGGGTGCTGGATAACATGGCCGTAAGTCGCAATTATTCTCAAAAAATAATTTCTTCGAATGAGGCTCATTTTCATCTTGGCGGCTATGTCAACAAGCAAAACTGTCACATATATCTGGGGCTCGGAAAACCCGCGCAAGGTTCATGCTTCCAATGCACCCACTCAAAGTTACTGTTTGTTGTACATGTTGGCAAGGCGGCGTCATCGGGCCATTCTTCTTTGAAAACGACGAAAAAGAGACGGTTACTGTCAACGGACCGCGGTATTGTGAAATGATAAATGATTTTTTGTTTCCGGAATTGATTGATATTGACACGGAGAAAGTTTACTTTCAACAGGATGGAGCAACGAACCATACTTCAAAAGAATCTGTCGACTTATTGCGTACCAAATTTCCAGGCGACACAAATTATCCACTAAAATAATGTGATTTTATGCAGTTCGACTTTTTTTTGGGGGATTTTGTTATGCTTTCGTTTATGCCAACGATCCTCAAACGATTCCAGACCAAAAAGTCAACATTAGTGCTGCCGTATCGGGAGTGAAGCCGGCTTTAAGGTGAAAAGCCGTTTAAAATTTTGATAAAAAAGCGCTACAGTGCAAAAGGAAAAGTGGTTGGCCATTTACATTATGTGTTATTCCACGTATAATTTTCCTAGTCTCTAATATCCGTAAAATAAAGGTTTTTGGTTTTTTCGCTGCTAGTTATACATAACTAGAAGCTAGTGTCAAATAAAACGGAGCTAAAATATATCAAGTAACAACTCGCAAGTTCGCAATACATACACATTCAAATTTTGATTTGTAAAGCAGGAATTTAAAGCGTTAAGCAGGAGAGCAAGAAATAGTCACCAAAATCAGAAAATTCTTGCTCATTCCTGTACGGATGGCCAGCCGAATTGTCCGCTACAAAAATTATGAAATCTTTTGAACCAGTAGTCCGATTTTAATAAACATTTTGTAAATTAAGATTAAAAAAAAAAAAAATATTAGAAACCAAGAATTATTATTTTTTAATAAAAAGTTTTAATCCTTCAGCATCTCCATGCATTAATGTTTTTATTGTAGTGTCTGACACCTTCATAGCTACAGAAGACCACTTTCTTTTAAAGTCTTAAAGGTATTTGATCACTTTTTGTGTTAACTTCATCTCTCTTTTTACTTAAGCCCAGTATCTCTCAATCGGTCTTAGTTCTGATAGTTTAGTGGATTGGCTTCTCTAGGCACTAAAATCACTTCATTCCATTGGAATCACTCTAAGGCCGTTTTGTCGTAATGACGTGCAGAGAGGTCAGGCTAAAAAAAAGTGGATACTTCATGTTGACGTAAAAATGGAAGCAACCTATTTTGCAAAGATTCCTTCATATATATTTCTCGCCGTTGATTATACCCGATGTCACGAATAAGCTGCTCCTTTTGCCACAACTGCAAATTGCCTGCCAAACAAGGAGTTTCTTTGGGAATTTTGTCATGTTTTTGGCTTTGAATTTGTCCGCGTCATTTCCTTGAGAATCAGCTGTATAAAATTCTTGAGCAGGAAGCTGGGAAAAGTCAGCTAAAACGTAAGTCTTGGCGTCCATTATGCAGCATTGGAATTTCTTAACAAAATCTTGTTTTAGCTTTTTAGCTTGTTGTTTTGCGGTTTTATTCTTAACCTTGTACGTCTTCAGTCCAGCTTCCTTCTTAGTCCTGCGCACTAAAGTTTCTGAGCAATTTCCTTCCAAAGATGCTTGAATATTTCTTCAAAATGGTCACAACTTTCTTCGCCTTTTCACGATCATGTGCCTATTTCTTTTTACCGGAACCTTTCTTTCGAGCAATACACAGTTCTTTCTTAAAGCGAGTAATGGTTTTGGCAATTTTTTTAAAAAACAACTTAGGTTGTTTTTGAAAAATTTTAATAATATTTGCTCGCACTTCCAGTTCGCTTGCCATTTTTGCGTTTAATAAATTTTTATTGAATATAAGCTACACATAATACTTTCTGACATTTAATTCAGTGCTTATAAGATACAAACTTTCGAATTTAAATATCTCAATAGCACAGTATGGGCAGAAATATAACGAACAATTTTATTCGGCGCAGCAGGGCCGTAGCCAGGATTTTTTTTCGGGGGGGTTTTCATTCGACTAAAATATTCATATAAAATTTTTATGAAACTGATGTTTAAATACAATAAATTAAATACGATGATGCATTTGATGGACCGTATCAGACTAGGGAGAAAAGTGGATAAATGTCTTAAAGCTTTAGGAAAAATTTTTGTTTCTGAATTTTCTTAACCTAAAAGAATGGCCGAAAATGACAAAAAAATTCACAGAATAATCAAATTAAATTTTTTTAAATAAATATTATTCAATGTGGATTCCAATACATTTTTTTTATCGTGAAAGACATAATTTTGATAACTTATTGACTTGCCATTACTGATAATGAACCCAACCTCAAAAAAATGATCGAAAATGCCAAAAAAAAAAGGCAGAAATTAATTTTTTTCAAATGATTATCAGTGGGAATTCGGGCCATTACCAATGATGAAAAGCCCGGATGAGGTTGGCATATATTCCATAAATTCGTGCAGTCACAGCATTGAAAGAAATCTTCCGAGACGGGTGCTCTGAGCAATAATGGGTTAAAGGATTAATTATATTTTAAGATTAAGAACTTTGAAGCTTATTCAATAACACTGCACTGCATGGGTTTGGTGAACAATATTTTTCCTAGTGTTTGCGAATAAATTTTTCATGCTGAACACGAGGTCAAAAACTTTCTATTACGTCACGTTTTAGAAAAATGGGGTTCAAACCCCTAAAAATACCGTTTTTGGCCATGTAGCACAACTTCGTACGATTTCAATTCAAATTTATTTTTATAATTTTTTCTTTTATTTGACTTCAATAGATTTTATTTTGACTTTTTTTCCATCCACTGGCAATCAATATCAAAAATTAGGAAAAGTTTTCACATTTCGGGGGGGAGGTCAGAACCCCCAAAACCTCCCCCCTAAATACGGCCTTGCGGCGCAGTACTTATTATTGTTTTCCCATACAATTTTCGCTGCTAGTTATACATAACTAGAAACGAGTGGCGAATAAAACGCTGCTAAAATATGTGAAGCAACAATTTGCGAGTTCTTAATACATACACATTCAAATTTTGATTTGAAAAACGGGAATGTAAAGCGTTGAGCATGAGAGCAGGAAATAGTCACCAAAACCAGGAGATTCTTGCTCATTTCTGAACGGATGGCCAGCTAAAATGGCCACACATATTTTTTAATACAAAAATTAAGTAAATTGTGCGTGCATATTTAAGACTTAATAAGTTTGCCAAACTACTTTTATATTTAAGTTCATATTTACATACATATAAAAATATATCTATTTATCTTTATACTAAATAAAATTCAAAAACTCATAATAAAAATTCTATAAATTTAAACAATATTGTTATGCAAATAAAATATTTACATACGTATGTGTGTAGATATAAAAGATTAACTCACTTTTTTCATTTTTGCACATACTATAGAGTGCAATTGTTCAATTTTACTGGGCAAAATTTTCATGTGTAGAAGTGGGCAATTTTTTACTTTTATTTTAATCAAACTTTTTTCGCAAATTTTTTTTTTCATATATTTTTTGTTAAATTTTGTTTCCCATTAAATATTTTTATGTTTAAATAAAAATTTTATTTACGTTAGTAATCCAAAAATTTATACACGCTGCATAAATTTTTGCACACAATTGTAATCCTGAATCTTGTTTTTTTTTTTTGTCAAGTATTGCGAAGCTCCCAGCCTGGAACAGGAGTAATGTTGAAAAGTTACTAATCCCCACACACACACGTTTTCTTTCCTTTTTTAAAAATAGTTAACAATTTTTTATTATTGCTATTATTTTGTTTACATGATTTTCATAAATATTTTTATTATTTCGCACACCGTTTATATTTTTGTTATTTGTTTGTAAATTTTCACAATTATTTTAGTTATTATTTTTATTTTTTTTTTTTTTAATAAATATTTTCACAAAAATTCGCCGAGGGTTTATTTTATTTGTTTGGTATGCGACTTTTTCACTTTCATAGTTTCTACTACTTTTTTGTTTTCAATTGCAACAAACACAACACACTTCCGTGACTTTTATTTTATTTTTTTTTTTTTGTTAGACCGAAAATATTTGTATTTATTTTATTTTTTATTTGTTTGCTGAGTAAATATTCTGTAGTGCTTAAACTCACACCCACAAAAAAAAAAAATTACGCCACTTGCGAATTCTTGCTACCGAAAAACGTATTTGGTGTGCGGACACAGTTGTCAGCGCAAATTTATACTCATCGACATTAGCTAGAGCTAATTTAATTAGGCTAAAACGTCAAATATTTGTTAGAAAAGATTCTCACTGGCTAGCTAGTGGCTAGGTAGCGGTAGTAGCAGAAACCACAAACTGAAACGCACACACACATACAGGCAGAGGCAGTGGTGGATCTATAGGGAGCCAGTAGAGCTGTAGCCTCTTACAAAATCTTTCTTCAATGCAACTTATCTAAATTTGGTTTGGATTTTGGCCTGAGTATTGTTTTTTCGAATCTGAATTTTGGTTTGTATTTTGATATGTATTTTTGTTTGAATTTGGGTCTAAGCTTGGTTAAATTTTTGGTTAGAATTTTGGTCCTAATTTTTTCCTGAATTTGGTATAAATTTGCCTCAGTTTTTTGTCTGATTTTCTATCTGAATTTGGTTTGTATCGTGGTCTGAGTTATCGTCTGAATTTGGTTTGAATTTGGGTCTGAGTTTTCGTTTGAATTTGGTCTGAATTTAACTCTGCTTTTCGCCTGATTTTTAATCTGAATGTGGTTTGTATTCTGGTCTGAGGTTTGGTCTAAATTTGGTTTATATTTCGGTTTTAGTTGTCCTCTGAATTTGGTTTGTATTTGGATCTGAGTTTTGGTCTAAACTTGGTTTAAGGTTTACTCCGCTTTTGTCTGATTTTTGGTCTGAATTTGGTTTATATTTGGGTCTGAATTTTCGTCTGAACTTGGTTTGGATTTGGTTTGTATCTCGATCTGAATTTGGTTTATATTGAGTTTGTATCTTGGTCTGAATTGGGTTTATATTTGAGTCCAAGTTTTGGTTCGAATTTTCGTCTGAACTTGGTTTGGATTTGGTTTGTATCTCGGTCTGAATTTGGTTTATATTGGGTCTGAATTTGGTTTGTATCTTGGTCTGAATTGGGTTTATATTTGGCTCCGAGTTTTAGTCCGAATTTTCGTCTGAACTTGGTTTGAATTTGGTTTGTATCTCAGTCTGAATTTGGTTTATATTGGGTCTGAATTTTGTTTATATCTTGGTCCGAGTTTTGGTCTGAATTTCGTTTATATTTGAATATGAGTTTTGGTCTGAATTTGATTTGAATTTTGCTCCGTTTTTGACAGATTTTTGGTCTAAATTTGGTTTGAATCTTGGTCTGAGTTTTGGTCTGAATTTGGCTTATATTTAGATAAGAGTTATGGTCTGAATTTGATTTTATCTTGGTCTGAATTTGGCTTATATTTGGGCCTGAGTTTTGGTCTGAATTTGGTTTATATTTGGGTCCGAGTTTTCGTCTGAACTTGGTTGGAATTTTACTCCGCTTTTGTCTGAGTTTTGGTCTGAATTTGGTTTGTATTTGGGTCTGAGTTTCCGCCTAAATTTGGTTGCAATTTTATTCCGCTTTTGTCAGATTTTTGGTCTGAATTTGGTTTGTATTTGGGTCTGAGTTTTGGTCTGAATTTGGTTTGTATCTGGGTCTGTATTTGGTTTGTATTTGGGTCTGAGTTTTGGTCTTTTTTGAATTTCAATAAATTTCTTGTCTGAATTTAAGTATGAAATTGGCTTGAATTTTCGTCTGATTTTTCGATTGATTTCTAGTTTGAACTTAATTTGATTTATAATCTAAATTTTGGTCTAAATTTTTGCTTAAAATTTGGTCTTACTTTTAATCTGAATTTAATTATTTTGATCCGAGCTTTAGTCTGAAGTTTGGTCTAAATTTGACTGTAATTTTGAACTGAGTTTGGTTTGAAAATCGGTCTGAATTTAGATTCGATTTTCAGTTAAATTTGATGTGAGTTTTATTTAAGTTTTGGTCTGAAATTTGTTTTGAGTTTTGGTCTAAATTTTGTTTTGAACTTTGGTGGGAATTTTGATCTGAATTCAGTCGGAGTTTTGGTCTTTTATCTAAATTTTGGTCTGAGTTTTTATCAGAGTTTTCATCTGAATTTTTCGAAATTGATTTGAAAAATGTTTGAATTCCGATCTAAATTGTTGTTCAATTTTTAGTCGGGATTTTGGTCCGAGTTTTAGTCCTATTTATTCTGAATTTTGTCTTGCCTTACCGTTTGAATTCTGGTGTGGTTTTTAGTGAGAATTTAGTTTGAGTTTTGGTCTAAATTTCGGTTTTATTTTTAATCTGAATTTTGTTTGATTTCCGTACTGAATTTTTCATTCGAGTTTTGGTTTGAACTGTTCAATTTGTTCTTGACCTCTTCAAATTCAAATCCAAGATCCGCCACTGTGCAGAGGTGAAGAAAAAGATGCCTTCAGTGTAAAAATGGAAAGAAAAATTGATGGATTGACCACACATACAGCTGAACAATAAACTCTGCCAAGCAACCCCAAATATGGCACAAAACACATACTTCTTTACACTCTCTTCCCCACCTACACTTCAACCACTAGCTGTATCCATAAAAATTACCTATTGCATTTATGTATTGTATTCTTCACCTTAAAATGTAAGTAAACATATATACATATAAGCACTAGCGGATCCAAGCAAGGGGTGCAGGATGGGGTTGGGGTTAAAGCCCCTTCTAACCAATGAAAAACTCATACAATTAATTTGTTATTCATGAAGGAAACAAAAATTTTGAGAAAGAAAAAATTAAAATCCATTCCCCTCTTAGGAAATCTCTGGATCCGTTAGTGCATTTAAACAATTATATGTAATATGCTTATGTAGTAGCTAGAAATGTAAATAGGTAGCAGCATTTTAGGCGTTATAACTATGACTGTGACATTGTTATGCTGCTGATAGTAAAGCAACAAGAAAAAGAAGCACGCACTGTTGTCATGTAGCAAAATGTTTTGCGTTTTTTTTTGTAAGTAGAAAAAAAAAAATCAAAAAAAATACGCACTTGTTGTGTTGTGCAATCTGCTACTATTATGCAGTGATTTTGTAATGTGTTGACAATTTCATTTTTTATTTTACATTTTTATACATAACAAGAAACATAGTTCAGGGTCATGTCAAGTGTTTTTTTTTTTTTTGTTTAAATTGATTTTTCCATAATATTAAATTTAAAATTTAAATTAAATTATACATTAGTTAACCACTTTTTAATTGATATATTGCCAGCAAATCCTTCAATTACTCCTTGATTTTTTACGAGGACTGAATTATCATGAGTTTGCCTACACAACGCCCAGACCTATGCATGACCAGCCTACAATGTTATAATTTTTAAAAATCAATAGGGATGGCTAAGGTGTTGCCAGCATGAACTTAATAAACAAACATGATCGCATTTTTTTCGTTGTTAAAATTTATTTCAATCAAACAAGCAATTTTGTCCTTTATGTTTATGTTTCTATAGAAATTTAATTTCCAACACAAATTTCATTTAAATCTCAAAATACACACACACAATATTTCCAGATATCATCACTGCGCTATTGAAAAATGGATGCATTTCATTGCATCATTCAAAAAGAAACGTAAGTAGTAAAACAATTTCAAAGTATCTGTGCAGAGTAACAAGGGATAATTTCAACTTATTTCCATAAATTCTACTTCTTTTTCAACACACACACACACACAAACACAAAGTCATATGCATACATGCACTTAAGGAGCAGACATACATACATACACCCCCACATACACACGTACGAGTTTAAATCTTATACTTAGTTTACGTCTGTCATTGTTAGGTACCTACCTTTAGTTTTACCGCAACTTTCTCACTTTCTCTCTGTCTCTCGCTTTACTCTTTTTACTTCTTTACAAGATTTCTTCTTTTTCTATACAAGATTTGCCTCAACTTGATCCACTTTTTGAGCTTATAATATTACAGCAACATCAGCAACAACAATTCAAAATCACTTCAACCACTACACACACATACATACATGCATATGAATGTATGTACATTGGAAATCCTCTGTGGTTGAAGCCAGTTTATGTTTGTTTGTGTTTGGAAGACGCAAACTGCAGCACATTTATATTCTGTAGTAGCACACAAATCCAAATACTTTTAGAGATGAATTGATTATATTCTGCTGGGTAGCAGTAGTGATTTTGTTATTGTTACTTAAGGATAATACGGTCCTAGGCAGATATCAAACTTTTAGAGTAATAGTTGAGTGAAAAAGTAATAGGCCATTACCTAAAATCTTCAAGCTAGATCTAGCGCTTATTCAAGCTACGCTGAAATGATTGAAAATGAGCACTCCACGTACTTATGACTGATATATGCCCCTAACTATGACACCGGAGTAACTGTACCAGTGATGAAGAAACTTAGTCTGTAGATAAATGGCTGCATCATTGTCCAACTTCACTTTCGAATCTTTTTCTTAAGATCTCTCTAGGACATAATAAATTTACCATATATAGATCTAGTCAAACAATCAGTATAGTTTAAACATGAGCTCTAGTAGGGATTTTTTAAAATTTTTTGAGCTCTAAAGTCAACACAATGAGCTTATTAAGGCTTCCGAGTGGACGTGTCTTGCTTCCTCTTGTCCACCTCTAAGCTGAGACATCAATGCACTGAATGTTTGTTTAAATGAACAGTTTAGGTCCAATGTAATATTGATATTTTGCAAAGCTCTTCTCTTGGTAGAATGTTAATTTTACGGTAAAAAATGTCACATTGATATGTTTCATGTTAAATTTACAATAAAACTATCAAATTTATAATAAACCATTGTAATATAAATTTATAATGTTAAGAATTCAGAAGCCACCGACAACGGTTTTAGACTGATCGACTTCGCCCTGATCACTTTGCGATCGACGGAAGGTACGCTTCCAGTGTACTAGACGTACGCGTGATACGTGGTGCAAACATCGACTCTGGCCGCTACTTGGCTTCATCTAAGGTCCGTACAGTACGGATACGAATGCAGAGAAAGTTGAATTTCCATAAGATGTAAACGCAACGGACAGCCGAAGCTTTCGCCAATCGGCTCTCACTCCTCCTAATGTAAAACACTCTTCAACTTGTTGATATATGCGCGCAGTGAACACGCATTTCCCACGCAATCACTGATGGCGTTGAAGTACCGCCACCGGACCCGACTAAGACAATTCCTTATCCTCACCAACAAAATCACATCAACAACGCCTTATTTGACATGCTACCTCCGCCACTTTCGCAGGGGACTTGAGCAGCCCCACAACAGTATCAGCCACCTCATGACCTCGCAAACTCACAAATTCGACATCGAGTTTTATAAAGCGTTCCTGAAAGCCGTACACCGACAGGTGGTCAATAATGTCATAAACAGTAGACAGCCCCATAAAGTTCTAAGAGGCCACTCACCCCCCATTTCCAACAACGAGAAGTAGCTACCGCGAAAAATATGATGCATTCTAGCACAGCTATGATCTTGATGGAGTTTAATGCTGAGCTGCTACTCAGACAGAGGAAACATAAATTGCTGCCAAGGCTGCAACAACAGCCCTCATGACACTGAACACCTTCTTAAATGTCCAGCCAACCCGACCAGCTTGACATCACAATCACTCTGGACGCAACCCGTAGACGTCGCCCGATTCCTGGGCCTAGACTTAACCGAACAACTATCATGATAAAGATACGTACTTGTTACCGAAAACTTGAAGTTGCTACAACAACAACAACTAAGACGAGGTCTTAGCAAGAAGGGTGAAAAACAACGCGATATAAAGCCGCCTTCGACAGCACGATTAGGGATTACTTAGACGCCGCAATGTCTTATTCCAGTACTCCTGTAAAGCTCATTCATCTTCGCAAAATGACACTGACCGACACCACCAACGCAGTGAAAATTAGGACAGACTTCTCCGTGCCAGTTGATACCGAAAGAGGTTTCAGACAAGGTGATTCCCTATCGTGCGATTTCTTCAATCTTATGCTGGAGAAAGCAATTCGAGCTGCGAATATCGACATTATTTTCTTCCAGAATGTCATGCTACCAGCAAACGCAGATGATATTGATATCATAGGCGCCATTGCATAAACAGCCAGTGCAACATTCTCCAACTTGGAAAGAGGTTTCGTTAAGTGAGTCTAGTGATGTTCGAATCGAAAACCATGCCGAGGTATCTTATGTGTATTCCACTAAATGTCTCTTTCTAAGCAGGAGCGCTTCTGTTTTCTGTGCAGCCAGTTGCAATTGGTTTATGGCAAGCCATCTTTTGACCACCGCTATGGCATCGCTGCAGATATATTCTTGCATATCCTATCTTTTGCTTGTATCCACCAATGAAATGTCATTAGCATTCATTAGCGTAGCCCACTAGATTAGTACACTAAGGTAGCTGGAGACGAAGAGCTCTATCATACATGACGTTCCATAGCAACGGCTCAGCACTGAACCGTGCGGTACGCCTGTATATTTCTTAGTACCTGTTTCACTATCATAGAGGAGTACTTTATCGGTAAGGTACTGCCTTACCATGTTGAGGAGATACGTAGACACCCGCATTCTCTGTAGTGCTTTTCGGATTTCGTTCCAGCTGGCTGAGTTGAAAGCATTTTTTATGACATGGAATGTGTAAGTTGATCCTTCGGTGGATCGGTCATCGGTCATCAGTCTTCGGTGACTGTGATGTTATAAAAGAAAAACTGAATCACGGTTAGTTACTAGCAGGAACTAAAAAAAGGTGCTACCTTTCCTACATATTACAAAATCTTGATATCACTGTGAAGAATTTGTCGTGCATGCAGAATGTAAATCACGTCACACATGTATGAGTGCTTTCACAAGTGTATGTTTATACATATCCAAATATGTTTGTATGTGTATGCATTTGAAGATCACAGCATCTTTGTGGTTGATTTCTTTTCTTTATGTTTTGTGCACGTATGTAAAAAAAACCAATTTGAATTCAGCTTTTGTCTACTTTTGGTTAAATTTATTTTATCATCATATTTCATCAACCAAAACAACAACAATCAAGGGGATTTCTGTTTTAAGAGAGAGAGAGAGAGGAAGTACAAAGGAATATGATTGTAGAAATGCATCGCTATTTCTTCAGATTGCTTTCCTTCTTCCATAGAATGAGTGCCCATTGAGGAAAAAAGTGCATCTACCAAGTGTATCTGTAAATGGCAGCATAAGAGTTTTTACATTTTATGTCATGTAAATTTAATTTGCAAATAGAATGAAAGAAAATCAAAAGAAAAAAATAAACAGAAAATACACAAATGCAATTTCAGATGCACTTCGCAAATTTATGGTTGAGTGAGTCAAGTTGAGCTGCGATGTTTATAAATAAAAACACATGTGTTAAATTTAAAAAATAAAGTAAAATTTCCTGCATTTGTCTTTAAAAACAAATGCAAATTGAGTGTAATTAATGAATTGCTATAGCTAAAGAAATTTGCTGAAAATACTTTTGCCTACTTTTAGGAGTATTCAAATTTGGTGCGCTATTAAGATATGAAGAAAGGTAATGTGAAAAATTTGAATGTATATCTTTAGTTCATATGTACAGAGTGACAATTGTAAAGTGACGCAAGTTTAATACTCTGCAGCAAGCTTTGCCATTTACCGTTACTTTAATTTAAAAAGCAAATTCATTCATCATTGGCTTTGCTTTTAATTTCATTTGAATTTTTGTTATGACATTTTGAAATTTCCATAAAAATGGACAAGGAAAATATTCGTCGTGAAATTATGAAAGTTCATTTGGCAAATTATAGTAGCCGTCAAATTGCAAAGGCTTTAAATTTGTCAAGTCGTATGGTAGACCGAGCTATTATTCGATATAATGAAACTGGGGGTTTTGGAGATAGAGACCGGGGAAAATTTTCAACAATTGCCACTAATGGTTTAACAGAAAAAATTCGTAAACGAATCAAGCGAAATCCAAGGCGCTCAATGAGAAAAATCGCCAAGGAAGTGGGAGTAAACCGTGAAACAGTGCGAATCATTGCAAAATCAAAGCTTAATCTTTAGCCATACAAGCTCCGAAAAGCTCAAGTTCTGACACAAAAAAAGAAAGATTTGCGACTGCAAAGATGCAAGGCGTTGCACGTTCACGGTTGAACAACATTTCAATGCGCAAAATGACTGAATGTGGCTAACATCATCATCGCAACAAAATAGGACTGTTGGCCGAGTTCAAAAGCCAGCTTCCGTTATGGTATGGGCTGGAGTTTCCGCTAATGCCAGAACGCCTCTAATATTCGTTGAAGAGGGTGTTAAAATTGACCAGGTTGTTTATCGGAGCATTTTAAATGAACATGTTTTTCCCTGGGCCCAAGATACATTTGGAAATGAAAACTGGACTTTCCAGTAAGATTCTGCACCTTCCCACATGGCAAAATTAACGCAAACATGGATAAAAGACAATTTTTCTGGATTCATAAAATCTCAAGAATGGCCACCATACTCCCCAGACTTGAATCCAATGGACTACTCTATTTGGAGTATTTTAGAGAGTAAGGCTTGTGCATCTCAACACCACAGTCTGGAGTCGCTGAGAAATTCATTAGAGAAAGCCTGGACTGAAATTGATCAGGAAGTCCTGCGGCGAACAGTCCTACGATTTCCGGATCGATTGAAGGCATGTGTGCAGGCTAAAGGAGGTTATATTGAATGAGGTGGGGTTCAAATGAATGCTTATATATTCAGCAATGTTAACACTTAATTGTACTTAATGGAAGTACGTCCTTTTGAAAATAACTGCTGAAATGTGTGCGTCACTTTACGATTGTCACCCTGTAAACAACTCAAAAACTGAATGAGTTATGACAAGTAAATGTGTAAGTACAAAGTTTTGACTTCAAATCCCCAGTTGACTCCAAAAGACTCCAATTGACTTCAAATTCCCAATTGACTCCAAAAGACTTTAACTGACTCCAACTGACTTCAAAATCCCAATTGACTCCAAAAGACTCCAAGAGACTCCAATTGACTGTAAATTGCAATTGACTGCATTTGAGTTCAGGGTTACTCAAGTGACTCTAAGTAACTTCAAGTGACTCCAAGTGACTTCGAAGCAGTCATGATAAGATTTGCAGTCTCATGATTTCAAAAAAAGACTGCACTCCCTTGACTCTAGAAAAGACTTTTCTAAATGAATAACCAATCGCCGACTCCAAAAAAGACTTCCAACTGCATTTTTTTATTCTGGAGTCAAATACGTTATTCAGTAACTGCAATCATGAATTGTCGGTTATTAACTGTGACTTCAAGGTATTGGAATTAAATTGATTGCATTCTTTTACAGCTCTGTTCTTAGGTAACCAACGATTTCGATTGTCTCGTATTACTCAAGATATCTAGAAAATCACCACCAATCCCATAAACAATCATCACAAGATATTTCGTTTCGCCATGACATTACCATAAAACGTATTCACTTATTTCATATTTGAATGACTTCAAAAACTAAAAACACCAGAAATTTCCTATTCAAAAAGAAAAAAACATTGAACTTGCAATGCGTTGTTACAATTTATGGCATGATAGCGCTGACACATCAATATCGATTTGTCTACAAAAATAAAATTATTGTTGGACAATAGAATAGCGACAATGCCATTGCTGTTCTTGGTTGATTGCTGCTCTTGCTGCGATTTAATACCATTACAACTGCTGCTATTTCAGAAAATATTCAAATAGGCAGAATTAATTCAATAATGGAAGACCAGCAAAAAAAAAAAACAAAAATACTAGACTTGTTTGTACAACAGACAGCTTTAAATTATCTTCGTCTACATTCTCCCCCACTCTCACCACCATGTCGCAGTGTTTTTGCCCTTAAGAGGCTTAATTTCCGTTTAAAGCCAACACATGAAATGTGATATTTTTCCAGCGTAGCGAACATGAAAAATCAATTTTCTTTCTGACGCTTGAGTATTGGCAAATAGTGAAAATTTTTAAATATATTTTTATTGAAATATGCGTTGGTCACGTTTTTTTGACATTTGTTCAAACAAATACCAAAAAAAAAACATAAATTAAGAAACCAAATTAACCAAAGTGTGATTTGTGTGCCCCTTCATGGACTCACAGTACTTCCATAAGTCCAACCTTCGCCAGAAATTTTAGTGTTGATCCTACTTCTAAGGAGTACAGATTGGCCTCTAGTATTTGATGGCCAGCCATACACCTTCTTTGAGTATGCAAAGTAGAGGGCACTGTCAATGCAAAACTTGTATGAGTCATTGGAAAGAATTCCCAATTTGTTGGAATTTCTGCAATAATTCTTAGATCACACAGGCAGACAAAATTTTTACCCATAGACCAGATTATACTTATCCAAAGGATTTTGACGCGGTGAATTCGAATCTGGCCTCGATTTCGAGATATCTTAACTTAGAAGTGTAAAAAATACCGTTTTTGCTCATTTTTAAGGTTATGTAGCACGGCCAATCCTATTTTCTTTCGAAAATTATTGATAGCATCTTAAAGTACTAGTCTTCCTCTTCAAAATAACGTTGAGTTTGCTCAAATATCTTTTTTTTCGCTGAGATATCGCATTTTGAAATTTTCATGTACGTGGATTTTTCTACGTTTGAGAATTCATACACATTATACAGTCTATTGATCTCGTTCTCGTTATTTTGAATAGAAAGACTAGTACTTTAAGATACTATCAATTATTTTTGAAAAAAAATAGGATCGGCAGTGCTACATAACCATAAAATTTAGCAAAAACAGTATTTTTGCACTTTTATGTTAGGATATCTCGATATCTCCTGACGTGATAGAGAAATTTTGAGGCCAGATTCGAGTTCAGCGAGCGAGTTCGAGTTAAAAATCTGCTTCGGAAAAGTATAGTCTGGTTTCTGGGTAAGAGCGTTCGTCAAATTTTGTCGACCAGTGTTATTCTTCATCACGCTCATACTTTCCTTAAAGCGTTTTAGGTTGTATGTTCCTATGAGTGCTTTCGAATGTTCTAACCATAGTAGATTTTCTCAGCAGTGTGGCCAACTCAGCGCTTTTTTCGCTAAATTTAGTGCTTTTAGCGCATTTTTTTCAATTTAAAAGACACTAAATGCCCCACTAAATAATCCATTTCCTGAATAATCTTAACAAAATTTTAACCGAAACATTGTAATTATTTACTTCATTTAACAACATAAACATTCAAGTAAACTGCTGTAAGTTGAGAATATGTATTATCTTTGAAAAATCAAAGAAATTTTCATTGGCTAGAAGTAGCAAATGTATGCATGTATTAGTGAAAAAGTTTAAATGTATTGAGAAAAAAATTTAGCGCTTTTTTAAAGAAAATACGCGCTTAATTCTTCATTTTAGCGGATTTTGAGAAACGAAAGTTGGCCACACTGTTTTCCAGTATAACTTCCTTTGCTGTTCTTCCTTTTTTCCAACAAATAGTGAGGAATATTTTTTAAAGTTTTTTATTATAGATTCCAAACACTTATTTTTCATTTTTTGTTCATACAAAAACTTGACTATCCCTGTGTGTTTATTTGAACACTGTATTTTCAGAACATTTGGTTTACAATGTCGATGCCTTCCTTAGATTCATTATAGCATTTTACTCTTTTCAGTGTTTTCTTTTTAACATTGCCACTGATCATCATTTGCATTTATATTTATATCTATACTTTACAACTTTTTTTTTTTGTTATATTCATAAATATTTAACATAAAAATATGAGAAGTTAAATTCGAAATACTGAGATTAACAGTCAATGAAATTTTTTGAAAAACGTTGAAATAGCAGCTCACCTTCTTCCCATTCGATTGTCTCAAGATTTCGACGGCCATGTTTAAGCTCCCATTCCATAATCAACTACACTTATAGATTATTGCATTTAAATTGGCGAGTGACATTCGCAAGTTTATTTAATTGTATTTAATTAATTTGGATCTTCAGCCGCATGCTGCACTCTTTCACTTTTTTTATTAACATTTTTATTTTTTTATTAAAGAAGTTACAAGCAAGAGCAATCGTCAACCGACAAATTTCAAAACAAAATGGCAATTTATTTATTATTCTGCTTTCTGCTCTCACTTCTCTCTTTTTATGACAATTGTGCAACTGCCAGTGTTACCAAATCAGTGCATTTTCCATCAGATTTAGTGGATTTTTAAAAATGAAACTCAAAAAATTTTTCAGTTAGTGCCAGTGCATTTTTCAGTGCTTTATTTTTTAATAAACTGATCTGGAAATATTATGATGAAGTGAAATTTTTAGGGTCAAAAGTATGTATGCATAAATAAATAGCTATAAATATACTCATAGGTATATCAAACTTAATTAAATCTAGTGGATTTTTCCAAAAAAAAAAAAAAAAAACACGTTTCTTTTAGAAATTCTGGTGGATTTTGCAATCCGAGATTTAGTAGCACTGGCAATTGTAAATGGAGTCCTGCGGTGGCGTGGTTTCAAATTTTGCAGTTCCATTAAAACGTGTGCATTTTTATTTTTGACACAGGTTAAGTACTTTTTAATCAGAACTTTCCGGGTTATTTTCGTGCTGGTGCCGAAAAATCCATTGAGACGAGGATTCTCAAGGAGTATTTGTTTTTGCATACTTATACTTCTTGATCGTTGCTTTTTGGCAGCAAGTGCTAGCTGCAAAGGACGGCTGTGTTTGTAAAATAGGTTGTTTTACTAATACTAATATTACTTTTTTTCCCTCTGAACTAACATTTTGGAAGTCTTTTTGTGTAGTAACGAGCTTATCAGGTAGTGCGGATCGGTCAACTAATTTTACTTTTAGACAAATTAGTGATCACCGTAACGTAGGTGACTGACCCACAGCAGACCCATTGTGAGTTACATTTAGCGCTATAGCCACTTCCTCACCGAACTAGAATTAATGCTGTAATCGTATTAAACCCACCCCGTGGAGTTTAGGTATGCTAGCAGATTCTTTGGGCTGCCTGCCGAGCAATCGGATAAGTCATCGAGGAAATACTTTCCCAAGAGCCTGTATCTAGCCCTAGCCCCGATGGACATTCATGGAAATTTCCACAACTTCTGCGTTAGTACCTATAAACTAGTGGTCGGTGTAGGCTGCCGTTAACCTAGCAGTGTCGGTACGATCCCTGGTTAAAAACTCGCGATACCTACTCTTATTATCTCAAGAAAAGTAATCTTCGTCAATTCAACAAACACCTTAAACACATTTTTTCAAATTTATCTTTTCTTTACCTCGAAGCAAATTGCTTAAAAATAAGCAAATCATTTTTAAAAATATATACGGTGCACATTATTTGTTTAAAAAAGTCTAAATATGATTAGGAAGGTAGGTTATAGTGTGTGCGCTATATATTCTTTCCAGAAATTGAAGTTAAATATGACTTCGTCGATTTGGCGAAGATCACCTGCAACGTATGCAAAAAATATGATTACCTTTTTAGGGTTTTATAAGGCCCATGTCGCTCGAAAGGTAATTCAGCATGTTAGTGACTTCCACCCCCGATTTGCCAGTTGAAGACAATGCAGGTACCTACCATTCCTAAGGGGACAACATTATATAATATATGAGAGGAAAGCAGTTAAATGGAACTAAAGCTCATGAGATAAAATTGCGAGAAGTCGACTCTTTGCATGATTGTATGTAGCCGATCCTCATATGATTTCGTTATCTTTCTTAATTTCTATTCATAAATATTTCATCAGCATATAAAAAAAAAATTAGAAGGATTAGTTCATTAAATAATTGTGGGCAAGCTGTCGAAGTTGAAGCGTTTTTCGGAAGCTTTTTTTGTTTAACTGCAGTTATAATCTTAAAACAATTTTTTTATATGGGTGTGTTATATATGAAGAATTTTTTTTCCGGAAAAAAGTTTGATTTTTAGAAACTAAAATTTCAAGATAATTCCTTAAATTTAGTGGACCAGGTCTATCTTGCGAAGATGTGCGAAATATTCTAATATATAGAAATGTAAAATATAATTTCTTAGCTAAACAACAAAAACAAATTGGCTACAGATAGCTGCAGATCCCATTTTTAATAACAAAATACTAAATGCATATCGGGTAAGAACTGTATGAAAATGTGAGTATTTATGGTATAAGTATACTTTTAAGAGATAGACATTTTTTTGTCAAAAATAAAAAATATGAATTAAAATGAAAAGTTGAAACAGTTAAAACCATTTTTTATGGTATTTATCTCAGTATCTTGAATGTAACGGATTTTAGAGCTATTTCAGTTTTACTGTTACATGGGAAGTGGGCGTGGCAGTTGACCGATCACGCCCATTTTTATAATTTTTCTTTTCCACGGCTTAAGAGTAACTCATATCAAAAATCGTTATACTGAGATGATTCCTTATATTTTTTTCCGCACTTTGTATGGAGTCAAACCACTGTGCGCAGTTTGTATTCGGCATAAAACAGTAAGTCCCTTCCATTCGTGCATAAATATAAATCACAACATGAATCGATGCAAAAAGCTCGGTCTAAGCCCTCCATGGGCTGTTGTGCCATAGTAATTTCTTTTTTTTTTTGCGAACCTCTGCCAAGCCTTTACTGAGCACGTTTGGCAGCACTGGTAATTGCCACCGCCATTATTTTGCATTTTGTCAGCAGCGCAGTCTGCATTTTTGTTCTGATCAAAGTTTTAAAATTATGAAGTGAGGTCGCGTATGTAATTAAATTTATAAATTACATGGTAGCTGAAGTGATAGTGACACATTGGTTAAAGTGATTATTTGGGTGGTCAAGAGAGATCATCGATTGCAGAGCTAGTTAAGCAAGTAAGCAAAGCAGGATATTTCGCATTACTTACCCTCTTCTCTTTTGCCAACAAAATATGGTAAGTCAAGCTACGACATATTTATTTTTATTTATTTGTTTCATTTATATCCTTTCTAAAATGATATAAAAGAATTATAAACTAAGCATATGTCAAGTTTCTTAAATCTAACTTTCAACTTTCGCTTAACAGGTTGCAGTACAAAACAACAAATTAGCAACATTAAAAATACAAAAACAAAAATGTAAATCTAAATCTATATAAATACGTAACTGTCAAAATAAATGTCGAAAAGAAAAATTCGAAAATTTTCACACTTATGTAAATGTAAGAAAAGACGCCAATAGCAACAACAATTGGCAAAATTGAGAGTGACAATAACAACAACGAAGCGCAATCGTTCACGCTGCATAGCAATTCAGCACAGCGAAAACATGAACCAAAATAACAACAACTAGTATGAAAAATTTACTACAAATATGCGACAACGGCGACATTGAATTTTTTATTTTTTTTTTTTTTTTTACCAACAACCACAAAAGTAGAAAACGAAAAATAACGAAAAAATCAAAAGAAAAACAACAACAATTGTATGTGAGTACCACAAAACATACGATTATATAGAAAATACACACAGACACACATGCGTAAAACAATCAATTTACACCGACACACACCCACATATATATAACCATGTGAAAGCTTTTGCAATTGAGAAAAAATTGCGAAAATAAACAATGAAAATTTCACATATCAAAAAAGGAAAAGAAAAAAAAAATAACCGAAACAATTTCTTCTTCTTTTTCTACTTCCTCTCATTTCAGTTGCTTGTTGTTGTTGTTGTTGTTATTATTGTTGTTTTGTACTTTTGGCATTGAACTGCAATGCGAACTGTTTCACGTTATTCCACTCTTCTACTCGCCGTTTGTTCATTCGTTCGATTCTTGTTTATGTTTTTGTTTGTTTATTTGTTCGTTCACTTGTCTCGTTGGTTTGTCCGTCGCTCGTCGGTTCGTTCATCTCAATTTATTTTGCGCGCCTTAGCAGACATGGTTGCCAACAGCAAAATTTGTTGCCACTATTGCTGTTGTTGTCCTCGTTGCCAATTGCCATTGTTTGTGTGTCAGAGGGGTGGGTGTGTGGGTGACAGCAGCAATGAGGCGTTGTTTTAGGTTTTTATATTTTGCTGCTTTTCAAAGCGTTTGGTGTTGTTTTGTAGCCTGAGGCATTGTTGCCTTAGATTTTTATTTCTGTTTGCAATGTTTATGGCGTCGATGGCGTTGGTTGATAACGATGCTGGCTAGCATTTTCCATATGCAACACATGAATTCTTCTTTACTGATTCACAATTCATCTTGATTGCATACATATGTACACATATACATGAGTATGAATTTTATTAATGAATTAAAAACAAGAAATTAATGATTCTTCATTTATTAGCTTATACAGGGTGTTGGTGTTGCATTTGTATTAAATAATTTAACTTTCAAACTGAAAAATCGACTGAACTCCGTTTCTAGTATCTACAGAATTTGGAAAATTCGAATATACAAAATGGAGTTTCTAAACGAAGAGAAAGAGGGAGAGCGATAGAGTTTTTTTGCGCCGTTTCAATACCTCAAATCTTGTGTGGATTGTTGTGGATCGTATTTTTTGAGAAAAGTCCTAACCTAATATGCATACGCTGGCTTAATCTAATGCCAAAGTTCAACTATAAGCTAACTTATTGCTTGTTCTGTGTTCAGGCTTAGCCCTAAATGAGCATTTAGTCCATTTAACCCCAAATGCTACTCTAATTGCCATACAAAATTCTCCACCTGAATGCAACTTCATTTCAGCATTTATACGAATACAAACCCGTAATTGCCCGTTTATGTGAATAAACATTTTTTATTAATGTAGTTTGATGTGTGAATAAAAAATAAAAGCAAAGTGACAATATCAAGAAACGCGTGGACCGCGGCAGGAGAGGAAGAAGGAAAAATGAACGAATTTAAAGGAGTGCGGAAGAATAGTTACGTGCACCAGGAGGTAGCGGCAGAAATGCAGAAGCAGGGCTTCGACGTAAACTCGGCTTCTGTAAAAAGAAAAATAGATAATTTAACAACGAAATACAGGTAATTATGCATAAGGTGGCTAAAGCAAGAATAGAGGTGTTTTCGTATACTCTTATGTAGGAAGTTAAGCTGGCATATGCATATTATGGTTAGGACTAAAGTTATGACTCGTGGGCTTGCTCATTTACACAGTCATTGATACAAAAAATTATTTTGGTTTTTTTAATACGAACTTCATCGCGCTAAATTCGAATCGGAATCAGAAATCCTAATATGCTAGATGTTTTTCCTAACCTCAAAAAATGTCAAAAATCGTAGTTTTTCTGAAAAAAAAGAACAAAAACAAATTCATGGCTTTTTTCAAGTTCTGTGCATCATTTGCTTCCGGAACGAGCGTTATTATGACGAAACTCTGAAAAAAAAAACACAGAATTAGCGAAGTTCTAAATGTTCCCACATTGATGTAAACAAAGAGTGTGGGACACAACATGCAAATTTTACAACGGAGAAGCATATACACCGGATTTGCGAATTTGCAAGGAAATGTACTTGCTTCTTTCGACGGCTCTTCAACCGATGTTCGATCTTGGGTTCCTCTAAAAAGATTCGCATAGCAGATGTAATATGACACTAGTTGCGGTCAGATTATTCTGTGACGACCCTTTACAACGGAGATTCAATCATCTTCTTCTGCGCGTTACCTTTCTGACAGATGATGTGGGATGATTGAGAAACTTATAGAGCGTTATTTCCGTCCTTTAAAAATTGTCTCAATTGAGTACTGAGCTCAGTTGGTAAGAGTCATTTGTCGCTTGATCTCTAGTTTGCTGGTCGAACTATTTTCCTCCAAAGATAGGGAGGTATTTTGTCTATTAACTCGCTTGATATTAAATGTCTCGGAAAAACAGGAAAAATTTTCGCAGCGTAGAGTATAAGTTTTCAAAGATCAATGAACTTGAGCAGTGAGAAAATTAAAATTATTTTGTACTGTTGTATTCTAAAAAAAAAGAAAAAATATCTAAACAACAATATAGAAAAAGAGTACCCAGATTGGAACTACCGAACGTCTGATTGTAAGCCCTATGACGCATCCAGTGAGCTAACGCCATGTCATGACGTCACGGAGATTTCTTTGTGTATTATGTTTGAACCAAAATCAATTGCATTTGTGTTGAGAAAGAAATGCGCGAATTTATATCGTAGTATTTGTATATAAAATGAGAGGCTGAGAGCAAAAGTGTGTTTAAAATTTCTATAAAAGCAAAGAGAACTAAATTAGATGGGCAAATATGATATAACAATTCTTAAAGAGCAAAAACGGTTTAGGTCGTTATGTCGGTCGTTTTTGCTCTCTAAGAATTGTTATATCATATTTGTACAAGTAATACGACTTGGAGTGAAAATGAAACAACTTAAAGTAAGAGCAAAAATTATATAACAATTCATTCTGAGCAAAAACGACATAGCAACCTAAACCGTTTTTGCTCAGAATGAATTGTTATATCATCATCTTTGCTTTTACTTTAAGTTTTTTTATTTTCACTCCAATGCCTGGTTTTCACTATGTCAAATTCAATCAAATTTGCCAGCATATTGGCAAATTTCATATGGGAAATTCTCTCTTTTTCTCTCTTTAACGGTAAAGAGTCGTATTACTTGTACCGTTCTTCCGTTGTGATATAAATTTATTTCACTTTTGCTCTGATAAAAATTTTAACCTGCTTTGGCTCTCAGGCTGTTATTCATAACTTATAACAACAGATTATTAGAATTTAAACGAAATGTTGATTGAATAATAAATAAATTCACCACTTTTGATTGAAGTTTCCAGCGATATTCTTGATATTGAGAATTTATCCAGTTCCAAACAAATTTTTCCCCTGTGTTCTTTAGGATGACCTGTAAAATTTTTAGAGCTATTACTTTTCGATTTTCCAACATTTTTTGTTAGTAATTGTGGTCCAAATATTTTGTAAGTATTTGCATAATAGATTTTTTGACAAAGTCTGAAACTTTTTGGATGGATGGATGGATGTTTGGTTAAAAGGGAAAAGACTGGTTAGATCCTTTCATCAACAGAAAGGTTAACCATTGTTAGACAAAAAGTCCCGAAGTTGAATGGTCTACTCTTGAAGAGGTTTAATGAATTGTGAGCTGAATGCACTTGTCAGCAAGAATGGACTTCAATATTAGAAAACCACCCAGTATTTTTGATTATGAATTCACCCAAATTCATTTTACTGTATAAGAGTATTTGCGTAAGTACTTCACTGTAATGTAAATAAATAATTCTCGCACACATTTGGATTTTTATTTTTTGTTTTTCTTTTTATTTTATTTTTTTTGCATAATTTACAAAATTTTTTTTTGTGTATTTTATTTCAATAAACAGCAAAAAACAAAGTACTACGTAAATATGTGTATAAAAAATATTTCAGTATTTTGCTTTTAATTAAAATTTTTATATAATTTAGCGATTTGTTTTTTATTTGTTTTTTTATATTTTTGCGAATTTATAAACACACACACACACACACATACAGACATTTTATAGAAGGAGAAATTTCCATTCATGCAAAGCAATAATGAGAAAGAGATGCGAAATGCCGTTAAGTGTTAAAAAGTATGTAAAAGGAATATATATGTAGGTACAAATATACCCAGTTGCACAAACAGCGAGTACTCCACAAACGATTAATGATTTCATTACTCCAAAAGATTTGAGATGCGAGTGATCTCATGCTCATAATCGTGACCTCCTTTATTACTCCTTTTGGAGGCTAAAACGAGCACTCCATGCCCTAGGACATGCAATGTTAAAAAGGAGTACAAAATGCAAGAGCTCTGGAGCAATAGGGAGTAATCGATTGCTCGCTTTGGAGCGCTCAATGATTACTCCTACAATCATCCAAAGTTCAACTGGGTATGTACATACATATATACATACAAACATACATAAATATAAATATATTTGCACATATGTAGTTGTATTTAGAAAAATACAGAAAGACGTCATAGAAAATCTGCTGCTGTAAACACAAAAATATTTCAAAAGGTAAATAGAATTTTCTTTTTTAAATAATTTGTGGCATTTTTGTTGAAAAGCATTTAATTTTGTATGTTTGCATGTATGTATGTAATACCTATTGAAAATATATGTTTAATTAAATTTCGTTTTTTAATAAATTTAAAAATTTACACAGCATTTGCATACATATAAATCATGCAAAACAAAATTTTTAATTGACATATTTATGTATACGTTTTCTTTCATACGTAGTTATAAAAAATAAATTTAAATTTTTAGTAAATAAAAATAGCAGTGCTTTGACATTTGCATTCATGCATGCCACAAGAAATGATAAATTTGACACCACAAAAACCAAACAAATCAAATAATTAAATTTAAATCAAATTAAGAAATTCACAAATTTATGATTAATTTTTAAATTCATCTTTTTTGAAGTGGTGAGATCTTAATTGAAACAAACATTAATTTATAATTACATAGAATTTTTGGGACCAAAATTGCCCACGACATCTGATTAGTCATTTCCGGTAGTTCGTTGTAGCTCACTGAACTCGATTTGACGTGCATGAATATCGAATCAACTATTTTAGTGTGAGAAGAAAACATGAGCTTACTTCTACCATGTTTCAAGCAGAGATTCTCGTCATAAGGCTGTACGCACAATTCAACCTCGTGCGTGAGTGTAAAGGTCAAGATATTGTAATGTATTCAGAGAGTCCAATCGCAATCAGAACAAGAGACTCCTTAAAATAACATCAAAGCTAGTCTAGTAATGTCTGAAGTTATTAAATGAGTTAAGAAAGACAAATAAACTAACCCTATTCTGGGTCCCTGGATATACAGAAATATATGGAAATGAGATGGCCGACCAGCAAAGAATGCATCGCCAAGAATCACATTGGTCCTGAACCCTTTCTAGGCGTAGGAATTAACACCATTAAAGAAATATTAAGGGGGGACGAAAATACCTATTATCAGAAATATCAGAATCGAAATTAAAGTACCAGATTCAAGCTTTGATTACAACTCTTTCAGAATTGAATAACCATATCTGGTAGATTTAGTGATCTAAATTTGATATTTTTTGTATGATCTTTTGTCCAAAGATCTTTCATGAGTGCAAGATTTAAACTTCATATGTGGTGCTTTCATAAATTTAGAGATAAACGGGGTAAAAACTTGTCAAACATAAATTGGTTGCAAAAACTTACTTACTTACTTAGTTGACACTACAACCGAAGATCCTGGCCGTGTCAATGGAGTTTCGCCAGTCGCCTCTGCTATGTGCGCGCTGGCGCCTGTTGGTAAATTCAAGTGCAGTCAGATTTCTCTGTACCTGGTCTTCCCAACGGAGATTCGGTAGTCCTCTTATGCACGCTCCACCACCATAGCTGGCGTAAAGCTCATACCTCCATCATATTCGATACATGACGTCCACTCATATTCCACCATACATTTCGAGGAGTAACTTCCTCCCGAAAGCGCCAAACAGCCTCTCATCATTGATGGTCAATGTCCATGCCTTAGCGCCATACATTAGAACGGAAAGGATGAGAGATTTATAGAACATAATTTTTGAGAGTTCAGCTTCTCAATTGCATGTAGTAAAACCTGTTAACAAGATTCAATATCCGCTTGATCTCAAGTCTGACATTCTTGTTGTTATTAATGCTGAATCCAAAGTAGACGAAATCCTTATTCAAGACGCCGTGACTCTTTGTTTGTTGAAAAAATGTATATCGTGTTGTCCTCGTTCACCACTAGGTCCGTCGATCACAACTTGATCAATTTGGTTTCGTGTTTTTTGATCAGGGGACAGCCAAGTATCCTTATGAATATCGAGATGTTGGAATCTGGTGCTACTAACTTTCATGTACCGTGCCGTGGAGAAGTCGATCAGTCTCATACCGTTATCGGTGGCTTCGTTGTGGTGACTGATTTTTCCGATCATAGGACCAAAGAGACTTTCTTTGCTCACCTTGGCATTAAAGTTGCCTAGCACGATTTTAATGTCGTGGCGGGAGCAATGGTCATAGGTTTTTCGAGTAGCTTGTAGCTTGTCTTTCCGTGCGGGCATGGAATCGCGAGCTAAGTATGAACTTAGCTCGCGATTAATTCTCTTGAGAGCTAATTAAGGTAGGTGACTCTACTAAGAAGATCTAAAACTAAAAACTCTAGGACTCACTCTACCTCTTTCTTTATCATGGCGCCGGAAGTTTTAGGAGTATGAATGTATAAACTCGTAATTGTGACTAACTTCATATCTATCATACGCGCCATTTTTTTGACATTTTTTTTGACAGCTATTCTATCTCGAAGAGCGCCAAAAATACTATAAGAATTGATCTGTCAAATAATTTTCATAATTTTACAAAAGTGTTTCACTATAGCTGAAAATGTCGAATTTCGTGCCAACAAAACAACATTTGCGGCAAGTTTTAATTTGCTTCTTCCATTTGAAGAAAAACGCAACTGAAGCACATCGTTTACTCACTGAAGCTTATCCTGACTGTGCTATAGACGTTAGAATGTGTCAGGTGTGTTATGCCCGTTTCAAAAGTGGTGATTTTGATGTTGAAGACAGGGAACGTTCAGGCGGCCCGAAAAAGTTCGAAGATGAAGAATTGAAGGCATTACTCTAAGAGATTCATGTCAAACGCAACAAGAACTTGCAGAATCTTAAGGAGTTGATCAATCAACCATTTCTAAAAGCATTGGGAATGATTCAAAAGCAAGGAAATTGGGTGCCGTACGAATTGAAGCCGAGAGGCGTCGAACGATGATTTTTCACATGTAAACTGCTGATTGAACGACAGAAAAGAAAGTGTTTTCTGCATCGTATTGTGACTGGCGATGAAAAGTGAATACGTTACGATAACCCAAAGCGTAAAAAATCATGGGGACCACCCGGACATGCATCAACATCAACGGCAAAGCCGAATATCCATGGATCCAAGCTCATGCTGTGTATTTGATGGGATATGAAAGGTGTCGTGTATTATGAGCTGTTGAAACCGAATGAAACGATCACTGGCGACCGCTACCGACTACAATTAATGCGTTTGAGCCGAGTATTAAAGGATTAAAGGGCCAGAATATGAGAATAGACACGACGAAGTTATTCTTCCGCATGAGAATGCTCGGCCGCATGTTGCAAGGCAAGTAAAAACATACTTGGAAACGCTGAAACGGGAAGTGCTACCCCACCAGCCGTATTCTCCAGACATTGCTCCTTCTGATTACCACTTGTTCCGATCGATGACACATGGCCTGGCTGAACAGCACTTCCGTTCTTTCGAAGAACTCAAAAAATGGGTCGATTCGTGGATAGCCTCAAAAGATGAGGAGTTCTTTTGACGCGGAATCCGTATGCTACCAGAAAGATGGGAAAAGGTTGTGGCTAACGATGGACAATACTTTAAAAAATAAATTTAAAATCACTTTTTCACAATAAATGTCCAAATTACGAAAAAATACGAGTTTATACATTCAAACTCCCAATAATTTTTTGTGATACTGTGACTAACACTCTTAAAATTGCTACATACCAAGTTTCTGCCGGTTCAATGTTTTAATTTGACTGACATTTGCTAGAGTTAAGTATAGATTATAACGTTAGACAAAGGTTGCTACATTCAAAGAAAATATATATTTAATACATGAGTAATTTTTATTCCATCATAAAATCAATTCAAATAAATTTTAAACGCAAAAATGCATAGAAGCTTCATTCCATTTACAAAGGATTTGTAAGTTAAAATGAATGATGTTGATGATTTCTAATACCTGTATGCAACATACAATACAATATCGAAAAGTAAAAATGGAGCAATTTCTCACTTGTTGATTATTATTGGTAACAAGGTATTTTATTTCCAACTGTGCTATCCCCTTCCCCTCATCGAAAAATATAGGTAATCCGAAAATATAGAATAATAGAAATCCAAAACATTCAAAATTGATTTCTTTCACACGTTTGTATTTTTATACTTATTTCTTGATGAAACCACAAAAATAAATCTCATAAATCATTTTCTTTGCTTAAAAATTGAAAAATAAACGTAGCAGGAAGTAGTGAGATTAATGTGTGCGAATTTGTGTGTGTGAGTATACACGTGTTTTAGTTTACGTTGTGATTTATTTTCGCGATTCTCTTCTTTCTAATCCTTTAACATGTTTTTTTTTTGTTTTCTTTTGTGCAACCTTGATACTTATTTTTTTCAAAGCATACTTTTAAGCTTTGAAACCTTTCATGATTTCTGATGCTGCTGTTGCTATTGCTATTGCTCTGTTGATACGTTTAGGTGTTGCAAGCATATATACTTATATATATATTATTTTGCGTTCTCTACAAATCCAAAGATTTTTCTTTATCTTCTTAGAAATATATTTATGTATAGTATATGCATGTGAATGTGCATGTGTATGAGTTCGCTCAAGCAAATAGTTAGACAAATCTCTCAAGTTATAAATTATTATTTAACTTTTTAATAGTTTAAAGTTATATAGAGTTTAGTTTTACAAATTCGAATATGTACTTAAAATTGCCGAACTAGAAATTTCGTTATTCGCTTTTTTTGAAATTTTTTTAATTGAAATTATAGTTATACAATACAATTTCAATCAAAAACATGTCTGGAAAAAAAAACAACAAAATTATTTTTGGGTGTCTTTTAAGGTCTTAGAACGTAACCTTCCTTTTTGCATTGGTTTCTGGTATCGTTTGACACGATTTTGCTTAGCACGCCATTTTCCAGGAACGTAACCCCCGTGCTAAGCGATCTCTACCTGTAATGGTAAGTAAATAGGTAATTCGGAAAAAAACAGTTGTATTACTCAAAATTTAAACTTTAAATCTCTCTAACTTTTGACTCTAACACGGAATAAAAAAATGAATGAATACTTCAATTAAATGCAATTTTTTTTGGATAAAATATACGTAGATGCTTTAATTTTCGTTTCGAAAAATGGAAATTTTAAAGAAAATAGAAACCGATGTTCGAAAAATTCGTCATATCTCGAAAACCTGAGTTGCTGCGACAAAACTGGAGACATTAGAATTCAATGGCCATAACATAAGGAACCATCCGCTTTAGATAAGGCAAAAATAGTATTGTATTGTGTAGCTGCAACAGCGGATACAATTGCTGGAGAATCATAAGAACGTAATTTTGAAGAAAAAATGCTCTTTAACGTTTTCGGTACCATGGTGACACCAATGTCACAAGATACAAAGTGAATACGTACGCTTTGTTACGATCTGTTCCGACCAGTGGGGTAGTTGTCAAAATTGGTCAAAAATTTCATTACGTAATATGTGAACGGCTCCAAACATGGGTTTCAATATTTTTAAGTTTTTAATTACTTTTTTGGAAATACAAATTTTGCTATGGATCAACGGTGACCCTAAGATCTTCAGTGAAAACTTTTTAAGAACCTTTTTACAATGCAATGGGGGTCGAAGAATGCGAATCTGTACTTGGTTTTGCTTAATCGGTTCTAATTTCCTTACGGTCAAGAAAGGGTTAAGTGAAAAATTAATATTAAGTTACTTTGTCTATCTTTAAAAAATATCAAATAAAATGTACAGAAAAAGTTCATAGAAAAATTCCATTGAAAGCCGCAGGGTCACCGGTGACCCATAAAAGCTCAGGTCTCCACAGGCTCAAAATTTTGGTTTTTATAAAAAAGTGTAACAAAAAATTGGGGTCAAACAATACGAATCCGGATTCGCTTTTGCGCTATCTCATCTAATTTCCTTATTAAACCGAAAGGGTTAACTTTCCTTTAGACAGACATATCGATAGTTGCATTTGTACCCAATGAGTCTGGCCAGAACCTATATACATTTTCATGTATTTGTAAGTAAGTATTGGGTTTTCGGTGGTGTATTGAAACTTATTGATATACCATGCAGGTATATATTTTGTATTGTTTTTTGTTCTCAGTGATTTTTGCATATGTTGAAGTACCTGTGCAGGAAAAAATATTAAAAAAAAAAATTCGTCGTATACGAAAAAGTTTTTTCCCTCTTATATTTTATTTTTGTTTTGGTTTATTAAACGAAACCACAGCCTCGTTGGTCTAGTGGCAGAGTGCAAGATTCTTGTCTCTGGGTTCTCAGGTTCGATTTCCACCCATTTTAATACCTTAATTCAATACTCAACGAAGGGTTAAGTATCAGGAGATACTAATATTAACGAACTCGCACTCGTAGTGACAGTAGTAGTTGTAAAAACAGATGAAAGACACACACTCTTGGGGCATTGTACTCGATTTTTTGGTCAAAATTCAAAAAATCGTTTTTAATGTGTGTGTAGAACTTTTGGGTATCGGATAAAAGACGGTAAAATTTTGCATCACTAGCAAATTTATTGTCCTAGCCAGCGTGGCCGTTGATAAATTTCAAAAAGTTGCATGCAGCAGTTTGCATGTATTGATGTATTGAAAGTAAAACAAAAAAATCAATTATCCCAATTAAGGTGCTTCACGAAAAAAAAGTTGTTGTACACCTCCAAAAATGTACCTCGGTTTATTTTATGATGATTCCCAAAATATTTCAGCTCTATCGATTATCGTTCCATTTTGAAAAAAACTATAAAAATCGCATTTTCTCGAGTCTGCTAGCAGATTTAAAAAAATGTGTATGCAGAATCCTAGCATTTTTCAGTATCTATCATTTGTGAACTTTTAATTGGCCAAATAATTTTCCCTAAGTCAGTGTGGCAAATTTGGAAATAGCAATAAGTTTGTAAAAAATCTTATAAAACGACAGTGTTGCAACTGAAAAGTATGTATGCAATTAGTGTTGCGAACTTTCAAGTTAAAGACAATGGATTTTTCGTATGAATTTCGTGTGAATATCACACTTTTGCGAAAAAGTCTCAAAAGATATAAGAATTTAAAAAAAGTCTCAAATTTTGGGTATTTTCGAAAAGTCGTGTCAAAGACTCCAGGCAGTCAAAAAGGTTGCAAATCGCAACTTTAGTCTCATAACGACCACGTTGGTCCTAGCTGCCTTAGTATCTTAGTTATAACCAATCAAAGTTGAAGTATTTTTGTTGTTGGTTGAGTGCAATCGCAAAACGAACATTTTCAGTGCATTGAAGAGTAATTAAAAAAAAAAACAAACCTTTTTAAATATTTTTTTTTTTTTGACGATGGAGCCGTCAACTTCAAATATTTCAAGTAGCAATGGTGTAAAATTTTTTTGAATTGAAATCTTCGAATTATTTTTACAATTTATTTAAAAATATGTCTAAAAATTAAGGATTTTCTTCCATATATATGGTGTTAAAGTTGTTTCTTTCGTGAGACCTCGTTATATTTTTATTATCTACCTTTGAAGTAGACTATCATCAATTGGTTTGTAAAATTTTGAAGTGTCTTATTTTGCCGTTTTGGAAAATAACCAAGTTTTTCTAAGTGAATTCCAAGTTTTTTTCTTTAATTTTATTATAGTTATATAAGTTGGGCATGGTTACTGCTGGATTCAGTAGATTTTTTTTTTTGCCGAATATTCTTTACGCCAATCTAAATAAGTGGGACAAATTTTATTGCACTTCAGTATTTTGCCTAATATCACTCTTTGAAAATTTCACTTATATGGTGGGTGGGCGTGGTTGGTTGATTTTAGTACGAAATATTATCTATGCTAGTATAAAGAAGTATGTCGAATTTTATTGAATTTACTTCAGTATTTTGCCTGATATCACGCTTTAAAATTTCATTTATGTGGAAGATGGGCGTGGTTTCGAACCGATTTTACCCATTTTACAAAGGAAGCATCTCTGGATGTTAACAATTCGATTTCAATTTTAAAGAAAATCGACCGTTTAACAGAAGGTGGATACCAACGTTCTTGAAACTGAAATCGCAGTGACTTTAGTCCCGCAAGTAATCAAAACGAAGTTGTAAAAACCTTATTTTTGGTATCACTATAAATTTGCTGCGAACTCAAGTGACGGAAGTGAATGGTCATTCAAAACCAACCCTGCTTTTCTTAACAGCACTGCTGCAGATATCTTCATATTTCTGGCCAAAGATCGACAATAATCTGGTATATTTTTCTACATTTTATCATTGCTATTTTTCGAGGGTTGTATGGTTGCTAAAAGTGAATATCATTCGTTCTCTTTTCATTCTTTACAAAACGGAGTATCTAAAGTCATAATGCAGTTGAAGAAACAAAGAACTGTAAAGAATTCTGTTGAAGTTATGATATTTCTTCAATTTTCATACGACCAAAATGAAGTCATACCCTGTGAATGAAGCCAAAGGCCATTTATAATGAATATGATTCTGAGTTCGGGTTCAAAGAAAGATCACTACTGCTTTCCTTGGTTCAATGATTAGAATTAATATTCCCTTCATTGCCGGTATCAAATTAAGAAAAGTAGTACAGAGCTTTGATGTTTCGAATAGTAAGAAAAAGGTAATTTCTGGCAAAAAAATTAATTACAGGAATTGCTGCTCGAAAAATGTACGTAGGATTAAGGCCTAGGGAGTATTCAGAGATACCCAGCTCCTTTCCCCTCCTTTCCCGATCAATATTTAATCCATAATGGTCGTCGCTACTGAATTGAAAGACTTTTTAAAGGTGGTCGCTATAGTCTAGTGGTTGGTGGTGTTAGATTGTTACGCAGAGGTACTCGGGTTCAAATTTAGGCAGACTCAAAAATGGAAAAAAACAACTTTTTTTTTCTCTTTTGACTGGCAGTAGCAAACCTCTAAGAACCTCTAATAAAGCTGCCTATGAAAAGCTTTTAATTTCGCCGTTCGGATTCGGCATAAAACTGTTGGTTCCTTCCATTCGTGTGGGTGCAGTTAATAAAAATTGTGTATTAACGAACACAAGGCAAAAGTGAAACTTCTTGTGAACTAAACGAAACACAAGTAAATATCAAGCAAATTAAATTTTTCAATCGCTAAATTTTTTACTTCATTGGCTTGTGTTTTTTAATTTCATTTGCTTGTTATTTGCTTGTGTTTCGTTTAGTTCACAAGAAGTTTCACTTCTGCCTTGTGTTCGTTAATACACAACCAATTTTTTTTTTTTTTGGGATTATGCTAGAACAAAAATTGCAACTCTGTACCGGTAACGTAGACGAATTCTTTTTGTGTGCGACATCTTCATGTAATTCCTTGGACATTTGCGCCATCTGTATGTGAAATGTATAACTGTCATAAACTTTAAGATGGCGACGCCAAACATTGTTCTTTCTGCCATAGGCGTGTGTGTGTGTGTAATTAATATGTTATATTGAATTAAAACTATTTATGAATCGTTTATTATATAGTTTGCTCGTGAATTCAGTTACGGAATATTGATATTTAGCCCCTCATGCACATTGCTCGACAAAATTATGTCGCATTGCAAACTTACGCGGGACGTCACATCCGGTTGGTTTTACTCTAGAAAAAGAGAAAAGAAGTTTCACTTCAAAAAACTATTTTCCAAAAATCCTAATAAAATTTTCGACTGAATGTGAATGAAATGAATTAGGTCTAAGCGAAGTTTTGAAAATTTTTGCTCAACACACGAGTACCTACCTACAGTTGCCACCAGCTCTACACTTCCACAACGAAAATGTTTTATTAAAGTTGTGTATTCAAAATTGTGTTATTCATAATTGCTTTTAATAAGCTGCTATTAGTATGCGAAGTATCCAACTTCAACCAACCGATAGTTAAAAAAAAAAAGCTAACCACACCAAGTGGATCCCTCTACGCTAATAATTCGTGTATAGTTGCTGCTGCCACATACTTACTTATAATTTGGCTATCACATTTCTCTTACTGCTTACGTTACGTTAATAAAAATGTTAGTAATCTTTTGGTAACCACAAAATGCAATTTATTTATTAGCCTTTTCAGTTTACTTTGCACGTGCTTTGCACTTTCAAAAGCCAAATTCCTACACACACACACACACACGCATACACCCATACACATAGCCTTAGAATTAATGATGTAGTAAAGATATAAAGGCGTAGGCGGCACTGGGAATGGGCATGAGATTTAAAGTACACACACACACACATACAAATACAGATTTGCTTTTGTGGTTCACCACAAAGATTATGAAATTATTATTATTATTATTATTGTTATATATTACGATTACTATTTGAAATTATTATGATTATTTTTTCAAGCATACCGCAACAGAATCACAAAAATTGTTTAAAATTAAATTATAAATTTTAATTGTGTACACTTTGTAATTATTTCATTTTGTATTTTATAAAGTTTTGTACAAATATTTGATTTTATTTAATTTAGTTTTTTATTTTTCTAAAACGTAATGAAGCATAAAACAATTCTATATTTATATTATTCTATTTGTATTTACTTACGCATTTTAGTTTATTTTTAATATTGTTTTTTCATGTACTTAATGCATCTATAAATAATGTGGGAATATTCCAAATAATTTTCTATTTGGGTCATAAATTAAAAAAAAAAAAAAAAAAAAAAACTGTCAACAATTTTATGTATTTTTTATTTATTTTTAGTTAAGGATAATAATTTAAGCAATTAATTATTTTTTAAAGATTTTAATTGTTTTTATTCGAAATGTGATTGAAGAAGAAAAGATTTGTGTGGGTTTGAAACTGTGAAGATGATACGATGAGATAGATTTGCTTTTGGTCTAGTTTTTATCTGAATTTTGATCTGATTTGTGGTCGATATTTTGATTAGATTTTTGGTCAAGGTCTTGGATTGGATTTTGATTTAGTTTTTGATCTGATTTTGGTCTTAATTTTATTCTGATTCTTATTCAGAATTTTGGTTCAAATTTACTTTAAATTTTGGTCTTAGTTTTGGTCTGAATTTTGATCAGAATTTTGGGTCTGAATTTGATTTAAATTTCGATCCAAATTTTGGTCTAAGTTTCAGTACGATTTTTGTCTGAATTTGGTTTGAAATTTTGTGTAAATTTTAATATACTTTTGAGCTAAATTTTATTCTGAATTTTGATCAGATTCTTGCACTGGGTTTTGGTCCGGGCCGCCTGGGTTGTGAACTGAATTTATCCTCTTTAAAATCTGACTTCTGGTTTTGTTTCAGATCTGGATTGGTTTAGAAATCAGCTCCCTTTTCAGTTCTTGAGCCATCTGCGTACCTTCTTAATGTGAAGCGTCGGTTTTTTCTTCAATGGTCGCATTGTAAATAGTATTTGAATAGATCCAACCTATCTTCATCTGGGAGTATCGCCAGGCATTGAGTCTAGGTAACAACTTCATGTAGTAATACTTCCTCAGTCTTCCGGTTTTTCGTTACTCTTATTTATTATTTGTATAATGTGAAATTCCTAGGCGAATAATGTGGTAATGTTATTTCTAGAATATTCCTGTTGATAAGATATTATTACGACTTAATTGCCTTAAACTATAGCTATTCTTAATCTGCATTCTTTATAATTAATAACTCAATTGAGGCACTCAGACTAAACAACTTTTCGACAATTCGAGAGGATCGGAATAGAAGCCTACAGCGGCCCATTACATCAAAGCCCCTGCTCATTCTACTGCTTTTCCGTAAAATTTTTCACGATTTTTTATCTGAGATTGTATTGATCTACTGGCACCTAAACTTGAAGTTTTTCTCTGCCCATTGCTTTGGACAGTCTTCTTTCTCATCATATCTTATTCTGAAATGTAATACAACTTACTTTAAATCGCCATCATTCAGAATTTTCAAACAAATTGTGATGAAAACTTCTTTTAAAAACCTCCAAGAAACAAAATTAAAACTGAAAAATATTTTGAGGTTATAAAAAATTTTAATTTTTAAATCAAATTAACATTTATATTTATGTAAATGTATGTAAATCTAAATCTCACTTTAGCTAATGATTGACAAATGCCAATTCACCATTGCCCAGTGGTCGCCACGAGGAGGCAGTGAGTATTTTCGGATGGACAACCAAATTAGGATAGCGCTGATTCAGTCTAGAATAAATTGATGCTACCTCATGGATGCCATCTTGACCACCAAAGTTTTTTTATTTAATATTTTTTTTTTTAATTTTTGTTTTTGATTGCTTTCTTTTGAAATTTTTTTGCTTTAATTTTTTATTTGATATTATAACTTTTATTTAAGCTTCCAAATCTAATATTTCATGTATTTAAACTTGTTTTGATTCAACAAAGTTTTTAGTTTTTTTCTTTCATTTTTTATTTTTTTTTTTGCTGTTTTGTGGGTTTTTTAATATTTATTTTATTTTCTTGCTTTTAACATTTTATTTTACTTTTTAATTTTTATTTTAGCTTTCAATTTTGTATAATTAAAATTTTCGTTCGTTTGATCGTTTTATTTGTTCGATTGAATTTTATAGTTTTTCTGCTACATTGAGTTCGAGTTCATTTCTTTACTATAAATTTCCATTTAACGTGAATGCGAACGGCTACGACGACCTTCAGCATGACGATGATGTCCGGAACCATGATGGTTATGGAATTTTTTCCCATGTCCATCCCGATGTCCAGAATAATGAGGGCCAGGGAAACCATTAATTCCCTTGCCATGCTTCATTATAGCAGACCAATATGGATTAAATTGCGAAAAATCTCGTGCATTTTCTGATCGTGATTGATGGCGTGTTTGAGAACGATTCGCAGCATGGTGATGCTGTTTTCCCTTTCCAGATTTACTCTTTTTCCCCTCACGTTGGTATTTTGATACGTCACGAGACTTGTTTCCTTTTCTATCATACTTTCCATATGGAATATTGTCAGCATGAATTATACCACGTAGAATGTCAGTAAGTGAATATCCTCTGGAATGTCCACGAGAGCGGCGACGTGAGTTTTGGCGAGAACGATCGCGAGAGTTTCCACGAGAACGATCACGAGAATTGTCGCGTGAGCGATCACGAGAATTGTCGCGTGAGTGATCACGAGAATTGTCACGTGAGCGATCACGAGAATTATCACGTGAACGATCACGCGAGTTATCACGAGAATGATCGCGTGAATTATCACGTGAACGTTCACGAGAATTACCACGTGAACGATCACGAGCATTAACACGAGAACGTTCTCTAGAATTACCACGTGAATGATCTCGAGAGTTATCTCTGGAATGGTCACGGGAAGTGTCACGCGAAGTGCTGCGAGAAGTATCACGGGAAGTGCCACGAGAAGTATCACGAGAGCGATCACGAGATTGATTGCGTGATTTTGAACGATCCAAATGGCGAGAGTGATGACGACCACCCTTCTGAGGCTTCTTCACACAGTTCTTCTTTCCTTTGCCATCATTTTGTAATTCACGTGATGCTGATCGTGATCGTGAACGATTTCTATCGCCATGATGTTTTCTCGTACTTTTCTTTCCACTTTCATTCTTCTCAATTGTACGTATTTTTTTAACCAGTTCCTTTTCAGTTTTCTTCAGTATACGTTGATTTTCTAAAGCTTCCTTCAAAGCTTCATGGAGAACTTTCAAATTATCGCCTGAAACTTCATCCTCGACATTTGTTGAGGAATGTGGTTTGGTTTGATCTTGATCGCTCTTTTCACCAGAAGTCATTTTTTGTTTGTTTTTTAACTTTCACTTGATTTCACTTTACTGCAGAATATAAAATAAACTTTTTGTAACTATTTGTTTTACCACAAGCAACGCTTATGATAAACTGATAACATTTGCTTCCGCGCTGCATGCTTTATATACTGTGGGCGTTTATCTTTTTTAGTGATTGCTTGTGTGTAAACGTTTTTCAAACGTTTTCTGTTTGCTTTTTATCTAATTATATTAATATTTAAGCGTTTGAACGTTTTTAAACGTATAAAGAATTTCAAACTTAGACACGTTTTCAAACGTTGACGTTTAGTTTATAATTAAAAGTTTTTTTTTAATGGTCAATCAACACACGGGGCATAATCCTATTATTGCAAAGCATTGTGTTGATTGTGAAATAAAGACAGGAAAAAAAATAAGAAACCATACTCTGCCGGGAATCGAACCTAGGACCCTAGAGACAAGAGTCTAACGCTTTGCCACTAGACCACCGAGGCGGTTTAATGAAAAAATTTGCTGTGTGAAAAGGGCTTAACTCTTAGGCAGAGAAGTGGGTACGTATTTTTGGTGGTGCAAGTAGGTGAATCCCTCTACTCTTTAGTCTGTGCTGCTTTTACAGATGATATCTGCTATTTTTCTTGAAGGTTTTTGGATTAAAATTTGATTTCAATTACTAAATAAGACTCGAAAAACAGATAAAGTAAAGCCATATATTTATCGATTACTAATAGCGTTTTCTTTTCTTGACAAAATTTTGCTTTTTTTTCGTCTTTTGCGATAGCAACTACTTTTTAATGTTTACCCTGCCAAATTGTTGCATTTTTAGTGCAAGAAAATAACATACAAATGCTACCCTGTCAGAATTAGGGCAGCATTTAATTGAATGCAAAAGTGTTACATTTTTCCCCGCTCAGAAGGCAACATTTTTTAGAAAAGAACACAATACTCTCTGAAAAGGCTGCCTCTTTTTCAGAAAAGAACACGAAATTCGACAGCCCTCGCACGGTATAGAAAAAATGCAACATTTTATCGAGAAAAGAAAACGCTATAAATCAGAATTGACCACAAGTGATCAGATGTATGCGATAAAATGTGAATTTCGTAGCCCTGCAAAGTTTATTATTAGGTGTACAACTTTGCTTGCGCCATTTTTGCTGGAATTAAAAGCTTTATTTGAAGTTAGAGGTCAATTTTCAAAGTCATGACTTAAGTTCATGTCAATGACTTTGAAAATTGACCTCTAGATTTAATTTTCATAGTCTCCTAAAAAACTATCATGAACTGATCGAATGGGGACCGTTCAGAAAAAATGACACCTAGAATCATTTTCTCACAAACACACACACTCTCCCATGTACTAGACTTTCAAATAACGAACTGTTATGCAGACTAGCTACAATGGGAAAAAAACAACAACATAAGTGTATAGAACGGTAGTGGTAGTTTCTTTCAATATCTCTATTCAGTGAAGATATTTGGAATCAAATCCGTAATTCTGGGTTATGATTTCAAATATTAGTAGCTTATATGGGATATTGAAAGATTAAGAACTTATCACTAAGATCACTGATGAGGAATTGTGGCGGATTCCGAAACGGCCGTCTGATTTGCCCGTCTCTATATACATTGTTGTTGTGATGACTACATTTGTTCATTAAGCCTGTTTATATATAACTTCAAATAACGAAATTGACATGAACTTAAGTCATGACTTTGAAAATTGACCTCTAGATTTAATTTTCATAGTCTCCTAAAAAACTATCATAAAAGCTTTATTGTCAAAAAATACTTACAGATGTATTGTTCAAAGTATTGTCCGTCGCTAGCGATAACTTTCGGCTATGTCTCCGTCAATTTTCGGATCCCATCTCGAAAAAGGAGACGTCCGTCGACGCGATCCATGATTGGATCCATTTTTCGACTTCATCGCACGATCGAAAAAGGCCGTGCGCCTTCGAACGAAACAGATGGGGAGAGTGGAGCATAACCTCCTATTTCAGGGTTTCCACGAATATTTTAACCACTTTTGCGACGTATGGCATTGTCATGCTGGAGGATGACTTTGTTGTGTCTCACTTGGTACCGTGGTCGTTTTTCCTTCAATACTCGACACAAAAGCATCAATTGCTTACAAATTAATACACAGCATAACCTTGCCGCTGTGAATATTCGATTTGAGGGTCTGCGTGGAGACAAACACGTTCTTTCACTCAGAGCAGCCATAAGTATTTGAAAGTATTCAATGAGCCTTAGCTGCAGTTTTTTCAATTGGAATCAGAGGATCCAAACTTCTCGCAAATGACGAGAGCTTGTCTCAAAAACTGACATTTTGGATCGAGAATAATTTAAAACAACTTTTACTAATGCGGCGATGTCGATACGTTAACAGACGTCCAAACTCGCTTTATGACAATTTTGATCTACGTATTTCGACCAGCCCTCACCGATGCAGCCATCTACGTAAAACGACGGAAGCAAAGTGGTACACATAATACTTAGCAAAATAAACACGACCTTTGAAGTAAACAATGTTTAAATTCTCGGTTTCTCTGTTGTATGGCTTCTTGAACTTTATAATAAAAAAAATAATATGTATTGAGCTCTAGGACTTCATCCTCTTAAAGAATGCCATGCTACTGATATCAACAGGCAGCCGAAGCATTCTACAGTTAATTAAAAGACTTTTCTCGAGTAGTCTGGCAGCAAATGAGCCTTAAAAGAATGTTGACAGTTGTTTCAGATGACGGATGTTGTCAGACATTTCGTAAGGCTTGGTGTCAGTGCCTTCACATACAACAAGACCAAACTTATTTTGGTTTCAGTTCGCAGGCCTTTCCTAGAGGGCGAATGTAGAAATAACTTTTTATTTTTTGACCCATCACACTAGATAGCGTTATGCAAAACTGTACATTACCGATTTCAATAGTAACAATAAAGTTAAGCATCTTCTTAGTAAATGCTCATAAATATTTTCTTAAAAGTTTGTTAGTTTTTTGATAAAATTTTATTTGAACACTTTGAAAATAGTGAGTCCCATTTAAACTAGGGTGCGAAGAGTGGTCTGCTTTGTAAATGATGATACCAAAATAAACCACATAGAATCGTTTTTGGCCATAACTCATAACATGGAATAGATAAAACAATGATGCCTTCGGAAAATAACTGAAGAATGTGATATTCCTTCAAAAGAAGTTGATAAACGAAGTAAAGGTCCGATTCGGGACACTCTACCATTTAAATAATTAACTAAAATTTAAAATTGCTTCACTGTAAATTACGCTATGAGTCATCACAGAGATAACAGCGGAATTAAATCCGTTATAAGCCAGGTATCGGCAAATAACACGAATCTAAACGTTTTCAGTGAATTCAACATATGAATGTATGGTATATGTAGAATTTAATAGTTTTAGATATTATAATTCCATATCATGGTTAGATAAAGGTATTTTTGCCAGTGGCTCCCAAACATTTTTGGAACAAAAGTTTTCATAACCAGATAATATGACAATCCGAGTAATCAGAGTAAACCTGAATAGTATTCAAGAACTTAAGACAAACTTCATGTGAACAAATTATATACAAATTTATTTAACTAAGTAAAGTATTCTATATTACTTTATAGTTTTTTAAAATTTATTTGCACCAAAACAATAAGGAAGTGTAATTACTCAATCACTACAGTGAGTCGAAAGTATTTACCAGGCATTATTTTCAACGTTTAAAAACGTTCAAACGCTTGTAAACAATTAAGCATTAGCATACTTAAAATAGATAAGAAGACAGCAAACGTTCGAAAAACGTTTACACACAAGTAATCACTAAAATTGATAAACGCCCACAGTATATAAAGCATGCAGCGCGGAAGCAAATGTTATCAGTTTATCATTGGCATTGCTTGTGGTTAACCAAATAGTTACAAAAAGTTTATTTTTTATTCTGCAGTAGCAGTAAAGTGAAATCAAGTATAAGTTTAAAAAAAAATGCCTTCTGGTGAAAATAGTGATCAAGATCAAACCAAACCACATTCCTCAACAAATGTCGAGGATGAAGACACAGCTAACGATTTGAAGACTCTAAATGAAACTTTGAAGGAAGCTTTAGAAAATCAACGTACACTAAAGAAAACTGTAAAGGAGTTGGTTAAAAAAATACGTGCAATTGAGAAGAATGAAAGTGGAAAGAAAAGTACGAGAAAACATCATGGCGATAGAAATCGTTCACGATCACGATCAGCATCACGTGAATTACAAAATGGTGGCAAAGGAAAGAAGAACCGTGTGAAGAAGCCACATAAGGGTGGTCGTCATCACTCTCGCCATTTGGATCGTTCAAAATCACGCGATCAATCTCGTGATCGCTCTCGTGATACTTCTCGTGGCACTTCCCGTGATACTTCTCGCAGCACTTCGCGTGACACTTCCCGTGACCATTCCAGAGATAACTCTCGAGATCATTCACGTGGTAATTCTAGAGAACGTTCTCGTGTTAATGCTCGTGATCGTTCACGTGGTAATTCTCGTGAACGTTCACGTGATAATTCACGCGATCATTCTCGTGATAACTCTCGTGATCGTTCACGTGATAATTCTCGTGATCGCTCACGTGACAATTCTCGTGATCGCTCTCGTGACAATTCTCGTGATCACTCACGCGACAATTCTCGTGATCGCTCACGTGACAATTCTCGTGATCGTTCTCGTGGCAACTCTCGCCATCGTTCTCGCCAAAACTCACGTCGTCGCTCTCGTGGACATTCCAGAGGATATTCACTTACTGACATTCTACGTGGTATAATTCATGCTGACAATATTCCATATGGAAAGTATGATAGAAAAGGAAACAAGTCTTGTGACGTATCAAAATACCAACGTGAGGGGAAAAAGAGTAAATCTGGAAAGGGAAAACAGCATCACCATGCTGCGAATCGTTCTCAAACACGCCATCAATCACGATCAGAAAATGCACGAGATTTTTCGCAATTTAATCCATATTGGTCTGCTATAATGAAGCATGGCAAGGGAATTAATGGTTTCCCTGGCCCTCATTATTCTGGACATCGGGATGGACATGGGAAAAAATTCCATAACCATCATGGTTCCGGACATCATCGTCATGCTGAAGGTCGTCGTAGCCGTTCGCATTCACGTTAAATGGAAATTTATAGTAAAGAAATGAACTCGAACTCAATGTAGCAGAAAAACTATAAAATTCAATCGAACAAATAAAACGATCAAACGAACGAAAAATTTAAATTATATCTACAAAATTGAATCAAGTTTTGAAGGATAAAAGAAAAATTCAAAAATTAAATAAAATATTAAAAGGAAGAAAATAAAATAAAAGTTAAAAAACCCACAAAACATTAAAAAAAAAATTAAAAACTTTGTTGAATCAAAACAAATTTAAATACATAAAATATTAGATTTTGAAAGCTTAAACATAAATTGTTATATTAATTAAAAACTAAAAGCAAAGAACTTAAAAAAAAAATAAAATTAAAAAAGAGAAAAAAAATAAAAGAAAAATTTTATAAACAAAAAAAAAAAAAATTAAATATTAAAACTTTGGTGGTCAAGATGGCATCCATGAGGTAAAAGCATCAATTTATTCTAGACTGAATCAGCGCTATTCCAATTTGGTTGTCCATCCGAAAATACTCACTGCCTCCTCGTGGCGACCACTGGGCAATGGTAATTTGGCATTTGCCAATCACTAGCTAAAGTGAGATTTAGATTTACATATGTACGTACTTATACATAAATATAAATGTTAATTAGATTCAAAAATCAAACTTGAAAACCGGAACTGTTTCGGGCAATCTGGAACGCCTGGCCACCTTACTGTATGTGGTTGAATAGGCTAATAGACTCTGATTTTCCGAAGTTGAGAGAGTGAAATCAAAAGAGCTCTTAAGTGGCAGCGGCAACTTAACCTATCTTTTGCCATAAAAATTTTCGAACATTCCAGCACTGAATCAGCATTATCTGATTCCAGTACTAGTATTGACCAAACATTAGTGTAAATTAGGAAGTTAGCCTTTTCTTGCCTGCCTTGTGATAGTTGTCAATTAATGATCTTTCTGACAGATCTATATTTATATGCGATGATACTTTCGTGAATTTTTCAGATTTTTTTTTTTTTTATTTTAAACTTGATTAAATTGAAGCCACAAATTCTTTAATTAAATTCATAATTCACTTAAATCCAGCAGAAAGACGCTAGAAATTAATTCAAAGAAAGCTTTCAAAATATTTTGATGGCGAGCGCATTCTTAAGATTACGCAACACTAACCGCACAGCTGCAATGCTCTCTACTAAATTGTGGTTTTGGCAACAATGTAATAATTCACTTGTCACTTTAAATTAACTCAATTATTTGTGTTGGCGCTGCGGCGGCTGCTTGCCAGCGACGGATGTATCCTTTTAGTTGGTTGCCTGCGACTGCAAGCCAGCCACCCAGCCGGACAACTTAATAAGCGCGGGATTGCAGGTAAAAGCGGAAAGTATAAATACTGCAGCATGCTCTTCATTTCTTTTTTGGGATATTTTAAAGTTGCCATTCTTAAAATTCACACCTTTTTCGTTGTAGTTTTTCTTATATTTTCACAGCAGCGACGCTTCAGTGGGAATGTGTACAGGTGTTGCATTCAATGTTGATGCATATACGTGCATAAATATGTATGTGTGTATGTTTATACGTATAAATAAATCCTTGTATGAATTTTGTATGTGTTTATGTTGGCGGTGGTCATGATGTTTGCACATCCTGTGAAAAACTTCTCAATTTCATTATGAAAAGTTCATTGCTTTATGCCATGTTGTACAATGTATATATATATGACGTACATACACCTGTTTACATGTATGTGTAGGTGTATTCTGCTATGTTTTTTTCTTCTTTTTTTGTTCAGTGATAAATTTGTTAAGTGCATTTAATTCATTTTATATGGCTGCTTTCCACCAAGTATAAATATTAAAGTGTGTATTGTATCCTTTTGTAAAATGTGTTAATATGTATGTAATATCCTTGTTGTTACTTATGAAAGGTGTCAAGAATTAATACTGCTACTTTGTAAAGATTTTTGTTAGCTTAAAACATGAACTCTTCCTTATTTGTAAAGCGAGTGTGATTAAAATTAAAAACATTTTCTTTTTCACTGCTTAAGTAATTAGTTGATGTCTGGTTTTTCTCTTTTTTTGGTTTAATGATCCTTGGTTTTAATATTGTGTTAAATATTCTGTGTAATATGATTTTGTTATTAATTATGATATAAAATATGTTCATGTTAAATTAACAAAATGCATTTTGAGAAAAAATTTACTATCGTTTTTTTGGCATATAAAATATAATTGCCTATATCTTCGAAAGTACTCGAAATGTCTCTCTGGAATTGTCACAAAATATTTTTGAAATATAATACTTTCGATACTTAAAAAAATCAGTTGTTCTAAACCGAGAAAGTGCTGGGTTAAAGTTCTGCAGCAAGTTCTCTCACTTTTTCGATGGAACTTATTTCGAATGAAAACTTGAGAAGCTGGTCGTTTGACTCTAAGGACATTCTAAAAAGAGACCTGTTAATATTTCCAATACAGAACTTAGATCTTAAAACTATTGCGGGTATAAATACATATCTACCAGTTGTTCCGAAAGGGTTAAGGTGAAATTTTCCCTTCCCTTCGCCGATAACAAACACTTCAGAAAACCACTGTTAAACTCTCTACGCAAAAAAAACATTCATCCTCTTCGTTATCATTAAAAAAAATTATGTGTCTGCAAGCACTCACAGTAGAAGTGAAACTTTGTTGTTTATTTGATAACTCTGTTCAACAGCCAAAAATGAGCAGAGACGGGGCAAGTGTGCTTAGGGTAATGGGGAGTCGCTGAGTCCGAATCCGTGGTCCGTTTTACTCTGCTACGTCACAATTTTTTTTTATTGATATCAAAATTTTTAAAATTGAAAAAAAAAAAAAATTGAAAATGCAGTTCATATTTTTTTTCATCAAAACATCAATTTTTACAAAAAAAAAAATTTTCGATTTTTTAACTTCAAAAATTTAAAGAAAAATTTTTTTTTTAATTACTTTATTTTTTTGTAATTTTTTTCATCCTCGTTATCATCGTTCACTTTTATCTCGTTGTTAGCATAACCTAATGCCTAGCGGCGGCGCCATATGGCACCTTGTCGCTGAGCGGTTCGTGAGCCAGGTTCAAAAACAATTTTTTTCTCAAGTTACTTTCTTGATCTATCTACTTTGCGTTCTTAAACAATGAAATCTTAAAACTTAAAAATTTTGATGTCAATAAAAAAAATTGTGACGTAGCAGAGCAAAACGGATCACGGATTCGGACTCAGCGACCCCCCATTACCCTTAGTACATCTGACTCGCTTCTGCTCGTTTTCAAAAGTTTCCATTTGTAGAACAGTGTAATTATTAGAAAACATTTACAACACATATTCTGTTGAAGTTCTCTCTATTTTGTTATTGCTTTTCTTCTGTTGATACTTTCGATCCTTATCGGCACAAACCCGACGTAGTACACGTATATAACACATGAGTCTAAAAGTCAGCCATTTGCAATCAAGCAGAGACATTTTTGAGAGAGCCGACTCTCACTAAAGTACATGAGATAAACCCAGAGAATACAGAGAATTGAAAGTCTTTCATCAGCTGATTACTCACACATGGATTTTTATTAGTAGTGTGCGTTCTCTGCCCAAATAAAAACCCCACGCTGGCTTCACTGCCCAAATAAATACCTAGATACACCACGATTTTGGTCGCACAGTGCTGCTGAGTTGCCGCTTTTTTAGTACTTTTTTTTAAAAATATTTCTTTTTTATGAAAAATGCTTGATTGATTGAAATCTAGTTTTAATATTAGTGATGAAATTGCTTAAAATAAATTATTATTATTGATAACTTAACCCTTTCGTTGATATTGTACAATATATTGGACAATCGCTTTTATCCCATTCATTCAACAGAGGGCAAACTTTGACAGCAAGTAAATAGTTTTCAATTACATAACCTACTATTAAGTACTTTTATGTTTTTGAATTACCGATCATTAGAGCTTATGCTATTTTTAAAATCTTTTTTTTTTTGAAGACAAGTTAAAAATGCAATGTGCAAAAATTTATCGTCAAAACTGATAACATTATTTAAATAAAAAAATTAATAATTCTTTGCCAAGTATGTGCATAAAAGATAAAAGAATACAAAAATCAAAAAACTGAAGAAAAAAGATTAACGGATTTTTGTGTATAGCTTAAGGAGTATAATTGTTCAACCTTTAATAGATGTCAAACAAGGATATAAAGAGGCTTGAAACTTTTTACGTTAGTTGTAGAATCGATCAACTCGAATTAAAAAAAAGAGCTGAAAGGGTTAAAGAACAGATAAAATGTGAATAAATTAAGATTACTCACGATTATTGCATTTTTAAGCTCCTACATAAATATTTAATAAGTCTATAAGAAAACTTTTAGCCATGATTTTCGAATTCAGCGGGAGAAATCTAATTTTATAAACTATTCGATAGTATAAAATCAACTTTACGTAACACATCGATGACCCCGCCTCCCCCCTTCCATGTAACATAACTTAACAAATTGTCGAGCCCCCTTCCCCCTCGCGCGTTTCGTAATATGTGAACGGCTAAAACATATTTAAATTGTTTTGAATGTTATAAAGCTTACGATAAGAGCTAAGCCAACCCAAATATATTGAAAAAAGTCGAAAAAAGAATTTAGATATTGCAGAATTCTTCCAAATATTTTAAGTCTTAGTATAAGTGAAAACCAACTAATATTTTTATCTATCCTTCATGGTATTTTGTATTTATAAACAGTTTTTTTCTGAAATTTTTTCGAAATCGCGAAGTCAAAATCTTTTCTTTTTTTTTAATAAAAAAAAATTTCTATTTTTTTAAAACAAAAAGATTCTGAATAAAAATTGTTGTTTCATTTTTGCACTCCAATATTTTTAATGCAGTTTTGCTAGCTACTATTTTTTACTTCGTATTTTCTTTCTGGTCTGCAGAAATTTTCTTTCTTTTAATACTATAAATTATATTATTTGATCTATTTGATTCTTTATTACAAATGAATGAATTGTATACAAAACGAATTTAGTTAATTTTTTTTAATACTACACCCAGAGAAATACTTACTTGGTTCGAAGAAAAACGGCTATTCTTTGAGTTGAGCAAATATTTTTCAAATATGAGAAATTGTATATAATTTAGGTAAAATTTTCCTCAGTTTGAGGAATAACTTCCATAGATTAAAGTCAATTTACTTTTTGGAAAAGAAACCCTCAATTTATGGAATATTTTCTACAATGTTGTTTTAATTAAAAGGCATAGAAATCATGTTTTTTTTACTTGTATTCATTTGTAATATTATTTTTAATAAGAATTAAGGTTTACATTCATACGTATTTTTACAAACACTACAGGCATCGTCGCCTTGAAAAGATCAAAAGATCCTTATGGCCACCAAAAAATTATAAATTGAACTTTATTGAAATTTATATCTTTTGAATATATTTTATTTTTTTCACAATATATATATATATTTTTTTTTAAAAAAATTATATCAATAGCCACAAACCACTTCGCCTGAAATAGAGACGCCGACTTATAAATTCAAAAGAAAAACAAAACGTACGCGATTAGCTGCTAAGGCCAAAAGAGTAAAGCTAGTTTTTTGTATATACAAAAATTTTGTATGGAGAACTTTTTGGTATGTTCGTCTCTTTCTCACATTTTCATTTTTAATGCAAAAATAGTATGTAAGTTTAATTATCTTATTTTAAATAAGGCAATTTCTTCTTTTATGGTATTTTGATACTTTTGTTTTGCAGCCAAATGGTACTTGAATTTTTATATGCTGGTGCGACTAAATTTTGGAAAAAACTGGTTTATGGAAACGTCCATTGTTCCATGCGCATTTATGTTAACAATAGACCAAGTAATTCATAAAAGCTCTTGAGTTAAAATTTTATGCAGAGACGCGTTGTAAGGACTAAGTTTTAGAAAAAATTATATTTGAAGATGCCCATTTACCATACCAATATTTTCTTGTGTTTTTTTTATTTACTTTTTTATCTTACTTTTCTTTAATTTTGGTTTTAAAAATTTCATTGAAACTTGGGATTTGATTTCAATTGGTGGGCAGCACCGCAATTAAATTTCCAAAAATGAAGAAAAAACTTACTTCACCATGGTTGCATGAAAGGAGCACATTTTTCTTCGTTTTGAGGAAAATTTACATAAACGAGAGAAATTTTCGTGGATTTAAATTGAGGAAACATTTTCTTTGTTCTAGAGATGGGTGTTTTTCTGTGTGTATGTAATATATGATTTGACCTATTCAATTTTTTATTATAATAAATTTCCAACATTTTTCAAACGAAATAAACATTTTTTTATTTTTTTAGAAATCGTACAAAATTTAACTTTTTAAATTTAAAAATTTACTATTTTTTATAGAGAATGTAACACTGAATTCGACATTCATATTCACCTATTGTTTTAAAATTTGTCTTTTATCCCAGTCAAATATATTTTGCATCTCTTTCTACCATATACATAAAAAGCAACAAATTAGGTGAAATCACTTATACATAGTGCGTGTGAGAAAAATGGCTGGCTTTATTCATTAAATCTATTTATTTTTTTACTTTCTGTCACTGCATAAATGTCATGTCATGGATAAAACTGCAAGAAGTCGACTCTCTGCTTGATTGTATGTAGCCGATCTCCATATGACTTCGTTCACTAAACACTAATGACAGCATAACTTCGTTTCTAATTAGTTTCGTTTGAGTATAATGAAAGCTCGTTTCCTTTGCATTTTTCCGCTGCAAAATTTTCAAGTCACAAAAGAAGTTTAGTTAAAGAAGTTTTATTTCAAAACGAATATAACTCATTTCATATGTTCAAAGTACTTACATCAGTATGTAATTCAAAAATTTATAATGAACTCAAAACGAAATATGTTTTCCGCTCATAAATTCACATAATGAACTTAACTTTCAAAAAAGGCGCAAAATGTCTGAGAAAATAAAGTTCACGCAACAAATACGTAACCTTTAAAATATTTAACCTTATAAACCAAACAAAAATACCCAACAAAATAATTAAATAAAAAAAAGAAAACATTTGAAATTATCATTAAAAAATTCGAAAAACAAAATTTATTAACCATGTCGGCAATAGACACACACGCACATCCATATGTAAGAGTTCAAAATATGCACATTCGTAGGCGATGCGGGAGGGGTATAGAGGGTGTGTGCTAATTTATTATTCTACATATACAAACAAACACAAAAATGTCGCGCTGCTTAAAAGGAAAACGTTTTTTTTTTTTTAAACTTAACGAAGAAAAATAAATGCCATTGAATTCCAGAGTTCTTTCTTACTTATTTATTAAAATGTCTGCATTTTTAAGATTATTTTCATGACCCACTAAAAGTGAATTATACTTCACAAAGAAAGAAAGAAAAAAATCACAAAATGAAATTTATTGTTTAGAAAACGACAAAAACAACAAACACAAAAATTACAATTTTTATTTCTTTTGTACACGAGAGTGAAATAAAAAATTAAACTCTCAAAGTGAGAGCAATAAAGTTCAATCGTAGTAAAAATGTATTCCAAAAAAAAAAAAAAAAAAAGTCTTGGTATTTCTTTTTTGTATACAGAACTGATATGCAGTGATTGTTAAAGAAAGAAATCGTTCAGTGAAAATCACCCGTTAACTTCGAATTCGAACATCATCATACTCTCATAATTTTACTCCCTGTCTCTCTCGGCGTATATAATTCAAAAATAGCTTCATACAACTAATAAAACGCGCATTTTTGAATGTAAACATTTTTAAAATCGTATGAAAAAGCTAAACCAAAAATGTACGATATTCCAAAAATCCAAAAATAGAAATTCTGTTCTAGTTGAAGAGCACGAAGAATTGAGAAAATTTGAAAAAACAGAAATAATATTGAAATGAATAATGAATGCTTTGTAGCTGCAACAATATTGTTTTGGGATTTACCAACTCAACAAATGAACAACTTTTTCATTGTAGATTACTTGTATATACTACCATTTAAGGAGCAATGGCCTGTTCTGTTATAGTGTAAATCTGCAAGGCGAGAACAACTTGATTCAGTTAAAAGCTTACTATTTCTTTGTATATATAACAAAACGATGACAGCCGCAGAATTTTAATGAAACTCAGATTTAATGGGTTAACCTACTAGCTCATGTAGAATTTCCAGAATGGTTTAAGTTTTCGGAAAAGTCTTTTGATTTAGAAGCAACGTTTATAATTGCAAGTGCCGATTCCGACTTAGGGGCGCTGATTTTGAATTGAATTAAATATTTAATATATTTTGAAATATAGCATTCTAAAAAGTGAAAAAAGTCAATCAATCCATTGAATCGATTTTCTTCTGATGGAGGGTCTTGAGCCAGTTTTCAAACGCTTCAAAACTGGTAACTTCTATAGGTCAGTGATTAAGTGCGTGCAGCGGACAGATATAACCTCTAGGTTGGCCCTGGAGTGTGTTCAAAAACTCAATGAGTGCGAGCTTACACTGATGTGGATGAGAAGACATTCAGGCATAGAGCAAAATTAAACTGCTGACCTTTTGGTTAAAAAAGGTTCAACAGATGAATTTTGTGGACCGGAACCATTCATCGCCATTGACGATGGGTTGGTGGAGGGCCTGTTAAAATAATGGATAAACTCTGAACATCGTAAAATATGGGAAGAGGCCACTGACTGCAAGCAGGCAAAGGCGGCCGTGAAGTGGTCGTGCATTGAGTCAGCTAAAGTCGTCGGACTAAACCAAAATACAGCGCTGACCACTGGCCACGGTCCTTTCAGGTATCACCTCATGAAGATGAAACTTATTGAGGATGATACCTGTAGGTTGTGTTTGGAGAAGTTGGAAACATCGGCTCACTAACTGTGCCAATGCCCAGCGTTTGCGAGCAGAAGGTTGGCACTTGGTTAATCGATATGTTGATGAATCTGTGATTGGTCACCTGACCTATAAGAATAAGACCGCAAACCATTCCAAAAATCGTATTAAAACCGAGGTCAAAAATCAAAAGTAAAAACCAGCCCAAAAAACCAATTTAAATTTAGATCAAAAAGCATACAAAAAGTCAGACCGAAATTCAGCCAAAATTCATACCAAAAACCTGCCGAAATTCAGACCGATATTCAAACAAAACTCTGAACAATAGTACGACCAAAAGCAAACCAAAACTAAGACCCAAATTCAAAGTAAAAGTAGATCAAAATTCAGACAAAATATCAAACCAAACGCAGACCAAAAACCAGAGCTCCGTTCAAACAAAACTCAAACCCTCAGGGTGAAATTCTAGTATACGACCCGCTAGATTATCGAAATCGTCCTAAGTCAAAAATCAATCGACAAATCAAACCAAATTCAGACGAAAGCTCAGACCCAAATACAAATCAAATTTATATCAAAAATAAGACCAAATTTCAGACCCAAATAAAAACAAATTTCAGATCAAAAACCCAGACCAAAATTCAAACCAAAATTTAGGTGAAAACACACACCTAAATACAAAGCAAACTCAGACCAAAATTTAGCCAAACTGAGATCAAAAGTCCGACCAAACGGAGAACAAAATACAGACCAAAAGTCTGACAAAAATTCATACAAAATCAGATTAAAAATTGAATAAAATTAAAGCAAAAATTAACCTAAAATAAGTCTATGAACCAAAAAATAAAATCAAGTCAAAATCCAGACCAAGCCTCATTATTAAGTTCTCCAAAATAGGGCAGATATATATCTGGGAAGGAAAAAAAGAGCGAGGGAAGCTCATGTGAAAAGAGGTTCGACTAGATTACTTCATTGTAGTTCGAATTATTGCACATCCAACATAAAAACCAAATTTGTAACTTTGGTAGCTAGTGATTCCAAAAACCCGCTTCCGCCTTTCCGGTTAATACATCAGCACTTGATATGTAATACTTTTAACAGAAACTAAAACTCTTCCCTCCTTTCGCCACCTCTGGATCAGCCAATGTCTATGGAAACTTTGTTCCGGGTAGGTTCAGGTCACAAAAAATAAATGGAAATTTCAATGCCTTACTCGACGGACGAAATCTAGCCTTATTGTTTCTAGTAGATTGTGGTCGGGCACTATAATCGAGATCTAAAAATTTTTTCATAATGTGTCTGCACTTTAAAATTGAATAAAAATTATATCATTCAAATGGCCTCCGCGGTTTCATTTACAGAACTCCATTCGACAAATCCAACTTTGCATGACTCTGTTGCATAAGTCGGGCCGGATCTCACCAATAGTGTGAATAAGGTTGTTCTCCAGTTGACCAGTTGTTGTTAGTTTGTTGGCATAAACCAACAAATTAGCTCTAGAGTTAGAAGTCGAAAGGTGTTTATTCGCACGATCTTATTGGTCGTTTCACATCGCCTCTTCTGGAAATAACGGAACGGGAACTTTTCTTGTAACAACTTCAATGTAACGCCCTCTGTATGACACATTGTGTCGTCTTGTTGGAACTACATGTTGTCCAGGTCCATGTCATCCAACTGAGGCCACAAGAAGCCAGATATCACGGCCATTCTCGTTTCGGAAAATGTATGGGCCAATGACGTCGTCTGATCAAAATCTTTACTAAACAGTAAGTTTCTCCTGATATAATGGAGACTCTTCAAACTGCAGCAATTTTGCCGTTCAACCAAAAATGTGCTTCACCAGTGAATATGAATTTTTAGCCAAAATTTGGATCCGTTTCTAACTGCTCTAGAGCCCAATCAGCAAACGTACGATGAGCTTGATGGTCTTGTGGTTTCAGTCCCTGTGCCAATTGAATTTTATACAGATGCATGCCCAAATCTTTTCGCAAAACTCACCAAGTGGAGGTCACAGAAAGGCCAACTTTTTGTGCACGACGAGGAATCGAGAGGTCCGGGTCTTTAGCCACACTTTCAGCAAATAGCAACAATATTCTCTCGTACAGGGAATGCTCGACCGGCAACCAAATCGCGATACTCGAATTTTGAGATCATAAAGAGTTTCAATTGTTCGCTTGGTTGGACGGGCATTTCGGCCGTAAATATTTCGTAGCTCGAGAAAAGTTTGGCGAACAGAACATGAACTTTTATAAGAAATTTTAACAATTACGACGCGTTGCGGAATGGTGTAGGCTCTATGGTAAAATAGTGACTATGACAGAACACAAACGTCAAAGAATGTTAGCGCTGCCATGTCAGGGCAATAAGCAGTCAAAGTTCGGACATGGTTATTGAAAAAACCTTTACAATTTGGTTATAATTTGATGCTTATATTATATGAACTAGAACCTTCTGAAAAGTAAATCAAAAAAGCAATGAAAACTTCTACAGATATTTGACAGATTCTGGCCAGACACGGGCTCCATTTTTGTCAATAGTTTGGTTATAATGTAATATCCGTATATTTTTAAGTTTGTAGCCACAACTCACATATTTTTACTCGATAAACTCGAACTTTTATTTAAAGAAAAAAAATCCATCTATGACTAAATCTTCGCTTTCATTGAGATCTGAAAATATTGGACAATCGTAAATTTGCATTTGGCATCCCTGGCATCAAATCATCACTGTATTCCGATCCCTATACATATTCCATTATTATTCTCAAAATGTTCTCTCTCTCTCTCTCATGCTTCTTTGACTATTTCGAACTTGGAAAATATCTACATACGTAAACGAAAACTTTGAAAATTTTATGAGCATCATTTCAGAATAAACAAAATATTATTATATATTCTGAGTCGCAACACACAAAACGTTATAACTGTATATATGTACACATGTACACACATATGCATACTCGTACATTTTGACCATATTTCCACAGCGCATTCCCATTCATAGACGTAGATATTGCTGCCGCCACCTTTCACGACATTGCATTTTGATGATTTTTAAAATTTCGAAAACACATTTCAGTTGCTCTACTAATGAGTTCTCGTACGGTCTCATTTTTTTTTAATTGTTAGGTTCTGTGTTGTGTTATTGTTTAGAAGTCACTGCAATCATAAATCTTTTTCTTTCAAAAAAGAAAGAAAGAAGAATCGGTACGTCTGTAAATTGGCGCCGTTTATTTATTTTTATGTCATTCATAAAGAGTTTTAAATTATTGTTGTTTTGTATCGGTCAAAAATCATTATAATTGATAAATTTTTATACTTTTTTTAAGCGACAAGTAAATATGATTGAGTGTTAATTTTGGATTTACGTTCTGTATATTACAGACGGTTTTAATTCAATTAATTTTCGGGAGAAACATATTCATTTGATTTAGATTTTTAATTGGTTGGTGCTTGAAATTTTCGAAATTGTAGAAAAATTTCTGTACAAATTAACATATTCTTTTCGGTTTCGTAAAGTGCGAGTTTTTGGAGTTTCGTCAGCAAATTTGGATTACGAACAGGTAAAATTAAAGACGAATTGTGTTTTTTGAATCAGACTTTTTTTTCAGTAGTTACTATTATGTATTTTTTTGGTATAAAAATTTTGCTCATTTATCAGATTTTCGTTAGTTGTGGTTATATTATTTTACATTTATTACAATTTATTAAATAATTTTTTTTTTTTTTTTTCGAAACAAAATTTATAGAATTTTAAAAGTTTAGTGATATTTTTTGCCCATTTACACGTGGCGAAAGTGCACATACTATTTAAATGCATACATACAGTACTATCCAAAAAAATATAACCGCTTGGTTTTTTCATTATAAGTTTTGAATTTTAGAATTTTTCAAGGAGGGCTTTTTATGATTAGTGTTGTGACCTATATTTGGTAATCTATGTTGACTACCTTAACCTTTAGATTTTTAATTGTCTTGTTTGATTCGAAAATAGTGATAGAAGAAAATGTTTTGCTGTTCAGCTAGCATGATATTAAATAGATACTTCTTTTGAAAACAAGATAATTAACCTCAGCAACCAAAAGCCGGTATGGGATGAATCATGCACTGCTACAAATAAACCACATCGTGAATACCGCTATGGTTTCAAAAACCGAAAGTCATTTCTAAGTGCTGCCCGAGTCATTTTCGTCAAGCAAGCATCTTCAAAAATATAATATAGAATTTCAGAATATTCATAAAATAGCTAGAAATAAAACCTATCTTAACTTATGAAGATAGAATGTCGAAAAATCCGAAAGGGGGTTCTTTTTGCTGGCCATTACTGTACCTATATCCCAGACAAATGTGTCATTCACAAAAATTAATGTAGACATGGCAAAATGCATTATGCAAATTAAGATGCATTTTAATTTATAGAAAGCGGAATATACAATACACATAAATATTTATGTCTGATTATGTATGATGCCATATCCAGTGACTCACAAAAGCGATCGAATAAGAAAACATTTTTGGGGCACGATTAATAGGCAAGAATAGCGTCAAATTAAAAAGTAACAGCACAGAAAACTCTCTACTCATATAGACGAACACAAAGAAGAAACAATTATTGAAATCAGATCAGATTCTAAAATAGCCTCGAAAGGTCCGAAATTTCTTTAAAAAATTCCGATTGTTTTTAATTTTTCCGCCAACAATTTTTCCAAAATCCATTGTTCCGTTATTGCTCAATACAAATACGAGCATTATGCAAAAATAATTTTCTAAATCGAATAATATATTCGATCCCTTTTGGTGGGATTTAAAAGTTTCGACCATAATTTAAACTTTTCATAGAATTTTTGCTGAATTTCTAAAAACTTACAAGCTTTGAACCTCTTGCCGCACCGATGAACATTATCCGATTTAAAAATTGTTTGCATTATTTTTGTATTTGTAAGGAGTAATAATAAAGCTGTGAGTGGAATTTGAAAAAATTTGAGACCAAAAAATTTCAAAAAATTAAAATTTATTGTCAAAATTTCGGGACTTGACTTTCAAGAACTTTTTTGAACCTGAAGATATTATTTGAATTCAAAATTTTGTTTCCACTTCTGTTCGTCTGGATAAATAGACACTTAATTATGCTGTTACTTTTTGATTTGACGCCATTTTTGGCTATTAATCGTGTCCCAAAAATGTTCCCTTATTCTATCGCTTTTATGAGTCACTGTATGTATACTAGGACGATTTTTAACATGAATTTTCTGAAAGGTCTTGAAAAGAAACAAATTTTGGTACATATATTTTTAAATTTGGGTATCTGTTTTGCTTCTCCCGATGACCTTTGTAAAGTGTGTTTCAACAAAGTGCCATTGTATAAACGTCAGATTTGACAAGCGTGCTCTATAAACGTGGGTTTTTATCACCTTCTTATTAACAATTAATTTGTTTTGAAAACACATTTTTTTACTCCAGTTTGCTTTTTTAGTGTTTAAAAATGAAAAAATAGTATGATGGACCTTTTTGGATTTTCTCAATAAAACCTAGTAAAACAGAATCATATGAAAACTTTTTTTTTTTTGTAACTAGAATATTCTTCTACGGATTGGAACTTTGTCTAAGATTTACTGAAAATATACAAAAATGTTTAACATATAAAATAAAAAATACAGAGTTGCGTTTTTTATGATTTATTAATAGTTATAGAGTGATGCGTTCTTGTTGGCACGGGGTGTATTTTTGCGATCACAATGTGTAAAATACGCGCAGATTTTCCTCAGAATCACACGCCAAGTGAAAAGAATGCAGATACGGTATATATTGCGGAAATTCGAGTCGACTGGGTCAGTACAAGACGTAAAACCATCAACCCGTGCACTTCCAGCACGGTCTGCTGAAAATATTACTTCTATCAGTGAAAGTGTCGCGTTGAGCCCACGAATATAAATTCGGTACCGTACACAGCAATTACATCTTTGTACGGTACCTGTGGATAGAAATTTTGACCAAAGGTCTTCATCTACATGCCTATAAGATTCAATTAACTCAAAAATTGAAACCTGGAGACGACGGACAGCGTCGGATGTTTACTGATTGAGTGCTGGAAAGCATGACCGTAAGTCGCAAATGTTGCCAAAAAAAATAATTTTTTTCAGATGAAGCGCATTTTCATCTTGGCGACTATGTCAACAAGCAAAACAGTCCGATCTGGGGCTAGAAAAACTCGCGCGAGATTCAAGAGCTTCCTGAGTGTTTTGGAGTTGGGTGCACATTTTGATCGGGCTGCGTCATTGTGCCATTCTTCTTTGAAAACGAAGAAGATGAGACGGTTACTATCAACGGACCGCGAATATAGTGCCACGATTTTTTCTTACACGGAGGACGTTTACTTTCAACAGGATGAAGCAACGAGTCATACTTTAAGAGAATCTGTCGACTTATTGGGTACCATATTTTCAGGCTTTTTAATTTCATATTTTGGCGATACCAATTGGCTGCCAAGATCACGCGATTTGACGCTGTTGGTCTTTTTTCTTTGGGTTTAGTTAAAAGTAAAGTTTATGCCAACGATCCTTAAACGATTCGAGGCCTAAAAGTCAATATTAGTGCCGCCTTAGCTGAATGGAGCTTTATGCCAAAAAGTCATTAGAAAAAGAGCGCTACAGTGCAAAAAGAGCCGTGGTGACCATTCACATGATATATTATTCCACGTATAATTTCAAAAGTTTAGAAAAATAAAGATTTTTATTTTTTTCACTGAATTTGTGAGTTTTATTTAAAAAGCACACCCTGCAAATTTTGTTGAAGCACCCTTTATATATATGCTCTACTTTTAGTAAGCTTGATAATGGTTTTTGGTTTGAATTTCGGTCTTATTCCAGATTTGAATTTTCCGTTTGAGCTGTTATGAAATTTGGCTTAATTTTAGGGTCACTTTTGTTCTGTATTATGATTCCATTTTCGGTATGAATTTCAGTTTGATCTTATATTTTTGATCCGCTTTTGTTTTAGTCTGAATTTTCCATTTTCATTAAAAATTGTTTACCGAAAATTTGGTCTGAAATTGGTTTAATTTTTCTCCGGATTTTGTCTGAATTTTTCGCCTAAATTTTGTCCTCATTTTTTTGTGTGATTATTAAATTCATTTTCGATTTAAAAATATTTTTTTAATTTTAAAATATAAAATGGTACTATATGGTTGGTTGGTTGGAGTGGCTGCCCTTTTTTGGTTTTTGGAAACGATACACTTAGGCTGAAAATCCTGTTGTGATACCAAATAAGCTTTTGTCAATACGGAAGGGGCTTAAAAATGTTTAAGAAAAACATTTCTATATCTTTTTTGCGGATTAAACTTTTCATACTCTAGAAACGAATTGTACAAAGATTACCTTCAAGCACAAATATTAAACCACCCCTTCAAAACTGCGCACGATATTAGTTTTTCTAAAAATTGTTTAGAAATAAGTCACATTGATTTCATTCTATTATTTAAATGAATTTACAACTTCGAATATTAAGTAAATATATTTATAACTTTTTATAATCAATCAAACATTTCCAAAGAAAGGTGTGTGTTTATTAGGCATTTTATCCAAATAAAACCTAAAAATTCGAAATTGTGTAAATACATTTAAAAAGTCAATATATGAAAAAATATTAAACTGTAATTATTTTGAGAAAATATTTAAATATGTATTTTTGTCGAAATTTTCATAGTAACCGGAGCCTGAAATGGGTTAACTTAAAATACACTTAAGGACAAAAGAATTTGCTGCGAAGTGCGCTATACTTTAATTCACAAAATTTCATTCTACTGAATTTTTGTCTGTTTTACCATTGCACGATATTCACGCCTTACGATATTTTTCTTTTGACGATTGATTTTCTTTTGAAATAAAATATTTGCGTTTTAAATTTCCGTTCACAAAAATTTATATTCTAAATGGTTTTTATATTTTATTTTTGTTCTAAATTAAATTTCAACTTTATTTTCGTTGAGTAATTTCTAGTTTCTTTTTCTTGGCACAAATATCTAATAAATACAATTTAAAACATTTAAATGTATGTACATTTAATCTCAAGTAGGAATTTTTTTGTCTATTTGGCTGTAGTCGATGACGCTCAATAACAATTCCAAGGGAGCTGCAAAAATTTTATTTAGTATCCCCCAAATTCGATAGTTGGCATTACAAGGAAACTACGCTCTGAGACTCTAGTTCTATCGAGCCAGGGCCTCGAGCTGAGGTCTCAACCAACCCATAAATGACACAGATTTTTCAAAGAATATTTTTGTCATTGAGAAATATTTTTTCGTCACAACAAATTCATGTTCATGTTTAGGTTCGCTGGCCGATCTGTCAGGTCCGTATGACCTGACCTAAGTTTTTCATAGTTTGTCTGACGAACACAACGAGCCGCACGGGCCTAAGTGTGACCTATTATAGGGCAACCACTCTAACCTGGTTTGTTTGAAAGGAAAATTGCTAATAAATCTTTAGGCATCTCTAAAGATTTATTAGCAATTTATTTATTTACATATAATTTAGTTTTTAATATTATAAATAAGAAATTTTTTTAAATACACACATTTAATATATGCAAATAAAATATATTTGATGAGTTAAACTATGAGTAGATGATTTTTAAATATTTGTATTTATGTATAGGTAAGTAGCTTATGTATTCGAATGTTGATCATTCTTATTTGTTGGTGGAATATTTTAAAAATCTCGAAAATTTTGTTTAGTTAAGGTTCAATGCACTCGATATATATACATACATCTTGGCTGTTCTCAATTCACCACGAATATATTAATTACAAAATTTCGAAAAACAAACGAGCTGGTTACCTAGTGAATCAAAAGCAGCCATTATATAGACAGATATATTTTACCTATCAGCTATTTTAATGAGCTGAGATACTTGCGAAATAAATTGATATTGGGTGTGCCAAAAATATTGCTATAGTATATAATACTTGTTTACTTAATTTGTGAGGTGATAATGAAATTAACAAGTTGCTTAATAAAAAAATATTTAGATTTTTAGGGTATCACTATTTTGGGATAGGTTATGTTGGTTGAAGTGGTTATTAGAATGCAATTAGGACGAGAAACAATGCGATATTTTATCATATCCTTGAAAAAAAATCTGATTACTTAAATCATTTATTCTTTAAAATTAATTTTTGCAGGTAGGTCGTTGAAAAAGTATTGTGATAGGGTATTTTTATTGGAAAGTTTCAAGGCTGGACAGAAACAGAAGTAATGAGATATGGACTATTTTACCTTTACATCTTTACATCGCCTACAAAAGTCATTTGAAGGCGCCCCCAGCCTAGTGGTGCGCAATGGACATCACTTAAGTTTCAGCATTGGCAACACTGAGTCCTGTAAGATGCAATCTGACATCTCCATCTTAAAGTTTGACATTTGAAACGTTACTCAGAACGTTTTGCCATACAAGCGTCATTTATGTTGTTTACATTGAGTTGAAAAATTTATCTCGACAAAAAATGGAATTCATTCGTGAAAATTTTCGTGCGTTTATTTATTGTGATTTTCGACATGGACTATCTCAACAACAGTGTATTGATAAACTTAATTCGATTATTGGCGATGAAAAACGTTCAAATACAACTGTTTTTCGCTGGTATACAGAAGTTAATTTTTATCGTTGTTCGCTCACCGACGAATTCCGTAAAGGTCGACCAAAATCAGCTGTTGTGCCGGAGAACATCAATGCTATGCGAAAACTGATAAAGCAAGATAGTCATGTGACATACCATGAGATTGAGGCAGCCTTAGGCATTAGTTCTATCAGCATACATAATCATTTAGCCGTGAAAAAGATTTGTTCTTATTGAATTTCACATAAATTGAGCGATGACCATAAAAAAAAAATGTTCGTGTTGACTGATGCAAGAAAATTATAAAAAAAAAAAGTACAACGGTATTGGGTCAAAATATGTGTATAATATCGTGGCAGTTGACGAATCATGGACCTATGCGTCTGAGCTAGAAAGTAAACAGCAGTCGACTGTAAGGGTGTTTCAAAATGAGCCAAATCTAGCAAAAAGTTGTTCGCGCTCAAAGCACGATTATTTCTTTGGAAAAACTTGTCATGCGGCCACGGTACCACTTGAGCAACGTAGAACGGTCACTTCTGAATGGTACACAACTATTCATTCTTTATCACGACAATGCGAGCTCCTACACATCTCGTCACACAACCGAATTTTTGGCCATTCAAAACGTCGAATTGATGGGTCTTGATTTGGCACTCTATTACTTCTTTTTGCTCCCGGACATCAAAAACAAACTGCATAGACAACGATTTGCGACGCCCGAAAAAGCTGTTGATGCATTCAAAAATAATGTTTTGGAGGTATCTCCAGAGGAATGGGAAAACTGTTTTGATAATTAATTTAAACCAATGCAAAAGTGTATAAAGCTTCTTGGAAAATGTTTTTAAAAACATAAAGCCGTTTTCAAAGTTTAATTTCTATTTTTACATTGCTACAGCCGAAGCTTCTTGGGCCATTTGGGGTTATACCTTTGTCATACCTGCATCGTAATTCAACTATTTAATTTTTGCCTGATTTAAAATCACCCTCAAAGTTTATGTTTGCAGGTTGCCACTGGCCGGTGCTCTAGTGGGACCAAGGGTATGGGTTTTGGAGATGAGCCGTCCCCTATATGTACGGAATCAAAAAACCTTTTTTAAAATAATAAAAAAATTTTAATAAAGTAAAAGGGTAAAGGGAAAAAGGTATGGGAAACTCCTAAAACTCTTGTAAATTTAATTTTACTGCTCCCTCGTCAACTGGAATCAGTGAATTGGTGATGACCTTGACCTAATCCCTTGCAGGAAAAAGATATTCTTAAAATAGACTTTGCAAAGTTTTAAACTTTATAAGTAGAGAAGTCATTTCAAACACGATAAATTTTTTTTTTTCTACAGTTAACATTGATTTTCAAGTTTGAAATTTGAAATATTTGCTTTAAGCAAGAAAAAGACAGAAAGACTCAAAGAATTTTAAAATCAACGCTTGCTATGTATAACCAAATTTGTCGTACTTAAATTTACCTCTCTACAGAGGTATTAGAGTTCTCGCTGATATCATATATTCTTAGAAATTATAATTCCTTAGTTAGAAGTTATTTTTAACAGCTGCTTAAAAATTATGTTCTGAAATTAATGCCATTTTCATAGCCAAAGGTAGAGAAGGCCTCTCACAATAAAGCAAATGACTTCCGACCGATTAGACTATCTTCATGTCTTTTAAAGACGCTTGAGCCTCTGACAGGTACATTTATTAGGGGCGCTTTAAATCCTATCAGATATCAGAATTCAAACATTTCTTTACCAAAAGCTAGTTCGTATTTGTACTGTATTTAGAACTCTAACATTTAATGAAAACATTCTACGGTTAGCAGGACAGGCGAAATACCTGGGTATCGTCCAGATAGAACATTAAGTTTTGAAATTTTATAAGCGTGGTCTTTTCCTCATGTAAAAAAGCAGTAGGGGAAAAATGTTGATCACAGATACCTTAACTGTAACAAAAACTATTTTTGAAATTTTTCTGAAATTCTGGAATATTTTGAAATCCATTCTGAAACTAAGATTTGGATTTTTCTAAAATTAATCTAAATTTTTAATTCTGAAATCAATTAGGAATATTTTTAAATATTTAGAATTCATTTTAGAATATTCTAATTAATCTGGAGTATTGGGAACTTATTTTGGAATATGCTGAAATTAAACTGGAGTATTCTGCCATTCTTTACTCGTTTTGGAAACTCTGAAACTAAGCTAAATTTAATTTAAAATATTCTAAAATCCTTCTGAAATTCTCTAAAACTAATCTGAAATATTCTGAATTCAATTGGAAATATTTTCCAATTAGTTAAGAATATTGTAGAATAATTTTTGGATATATTGAAATTAATCTTGAATAGTCTGAAATGATTTTGAAATATTTTGCAATCGTTTTGAAATATTTTGAAGTTAGTTTGAAATATTTTGAAATCAATTTGAAATATTCAGAAATGGTTTTGAATAAAATTGTTAGACGTAGCCTTGTGGTTAGTATGTTGGAATTGGAATTTGTTTTATATCAATCTGGAATATTCAGAGTAATCTGGTATATTTTGACATCATTTTAAAATATTTCGAAATTAATCTGAAATATTCTAGAATGAATTTTCATTATCCTGATATCAATTTAGAATACCCTAAAGTCAATTTCTGACAGCAACTATTCTAGAATCTGTTTTGAAATTAGTTTGGAATATTCTGCAATCCGTTTTTAATATCCTGAAATCCGTTCTAAATATTCTGAGGTCCGTTTCCAATATCCTTAACCCATTAAGTCCGAGAGCAAACCGATTAAAAACCAAAAAATCTTCAACCACACGTCTTTATCGTCACGAAATCAAACAGCAAATGGTACTATCGAATTTTTTTTAAAGTTTTTCTCTTCGCGTTAGTATAACTGTGATAGCGATTCCGATTCGAAGAAATTTTCATTGACTTGGCGTATCAGATGTGTATCTGTATTAGTGAAAAAGTTTAAATGTATAGAGTTGTCTTGCACTTATATAAGAAAATACGCGTTTTATTCTTCATTTTAGCGGATTTCGAGATACAAAAGTTGGCCACACTGCTATCGGATCTCCTTACTTTTATGCGGAGAACCAAATGGTTCAATAGAGACATTACCTAGACTGCTGAAGGAAACCGTGGTTAAAGACGTGCCTCCTTATGGCAATCAAATGAGGGCAATCACAATGGGCAATCAAGTCTCCGAGTGGAAGTGCGAGGATATATATATACATATATTCACACACACCTTCCAAACATAACCTAACCTATTACTCAATCTATTTTCTAATTCAATTTATTTGTGTTTTCTATTGCAAAATAAATCAAATTTTCCTTTCCAACATTACGAAAGCAACAAATCACGAGCAGAAAAACGCAAAAGAAACCAGGAAAATTATATACTTAAATGCATAAAATTGTTATTCACAAAATGTTAAAGAAAAATGCATTTTATTTTGTTAAATAGAACAGAATCAGAAAAAATATAAAACCAAAAACATTAAATGCAATGCAAAACAAAAAATCAAAAAAGTTGCATTGAATTTGCAATTTTAAACGACAAACATCATCAACCAGAAGTTGTAAGCACTAATAGTTTGGAGGTACATGATGTGCGCGAAAAGGGGGAGGGGGAGGTAAGGAATATTGTTGCTTTGGCAACACTAAAAGCTACCGAACTTAATGCTATTCTGACTGCTGAAACGATGCATCATCAATATAAATAATGTAAATCTTATAAATACGAATAGAGTACAATAAAAAACACCTAGATTAAATGCTATCTAGTACCCACCAAAAGCTAACACAACAATAAATATACATACATACTTTATTTACATAAATTTAACGCGCTACGCACTGAAAACTACTACTATTTTTCTACTACATTTTTTAAATTTAAATTTGAAACTTTTTTCACATTGGTTTCCTTCCGTTTTTGTGCACACACTCACAGTTTGAATTTTAGTATATTTTACTGCTGTTGAACTCAAATGCCACGCCTACTACCTATTTGCATTTTCTACTACTATTTGTTATTTTTGCAAATATTTGTATAGTGTCATGGCACTACTTCTTCTTTTTTTTCCGAACGCAAATGCAACCATGAAGATTTATTTATGCATGTGAAAGTGTGTGTGTGTGTGTGTAGTAAAAAAGGGAAACGGAAGTGCTTTGCTGCTTTTTAGATTTAGTACAAAAAGTGTGAATTTTTTGGGTGCATTTTTCAGTGTTGTTGTTGTTATTTTTGTTCGCTGTGTTGTCGTCGTCGTGTCTGTTGTTGTTGTATGCATATAATCTTCATGAAAATTTCATGGCAGCACTTAACAATGAAGACAAATACACAGACAGGTAAATGCATTGGTTTGCTCGTAATAATAGAAAAAAAAGGAATATTGTATTATTTATTTGAGTTTGCCGGGAAACTTTCTCTCTCCACCTCTATCTCTCTTTCGCTCTTTCGCTCTTTCTCTCTCTTTATCTACTACAGCTTTTTCATTTTTGAAATGTAAATATTTATGCAGGTATCTAGCGCAAATAGATGCACGCAGTGTTGAATAAAATTTTGATTTTATCTAAAAACTTTTTCATTTAAATAATTTTTACCAAATTTTCTTCTAGCAAACAAAAAAAAAACAAATTCTTTATCAAAATGCAGAACTATTATTCATTTGTGGATTCGTGTACAGTTTAACTCTTTCGAGACCGTAAAGAAATAGGAGGAGATAGCGCAAAACCGAATCCGGATTCGTATTGTCTGACCCCATTTATTTTTACAGTTTTTGATCAAAAGAGACATTTTGTGCCTCTGAAGGCTTGAGCTTTCATGGGTCACCGGAGACTCTGTGGCCCTCAATGGGATTTTTTAATGAACTTTTTCTGCACATTTTTATTAGATATTTTTTTTTAAATATAGACAAAGCAACTTAGTATTAATTTTTCACTTAACCCTTTCTTAACCGTAAGGAAACAAGAACCGATAGAGCAAAACCGATTCACATTCTTTGACCCCCATTTCACTGTGTTAAAAAGTTGTTAAAAAGTTTTCATTGTTGATTTTAGGGTCACCGGTGACCCATAGCAAAACTTGTATTTCCAAATAAGTAAACAAAATTTTAAAAATATGAGAAATCATGTTTGAGCAAATAGTTTTTCCCACAACATATTCAAAAATTTGTTGTATTTTGACAAATTTTGTAAAAGACGTGAGCAAAAAATTAATAAAAAAAAAACAAACAATTTTTTCATTTTGATCCACTACAGTACCGTTACAAAAAAAAATGTTTGTAAATTTTTTTTATTGAAATTAAAGAATCATAAATTGTCTCTTTCCAAAGACCTTAAATTTATAAAAGTTGATTAGATAGTTTTAAAAAAAAACGCAAAATTTTAAACTTGTGACACAGGTGTCATCGTGGTACCGAAAGAGTTAATCAATATGGTGTACACTTTCATCATTTTAATGAATGCATTTATAAATTTAATAACTATGTTTATAATATTGATTAATACTGATGAAAATGTGCACCAATTTTATGAATCAAGTTTTGATGAACAATATTTCTCAGATTGCTAAAGAAATTGTCTAAAGTGAATGTTATTTCTAAATTAAAATACTATACTTTCTACTATTTAACTTGCATTTTTTCTTGTTTCAATAAATATAAAAAAAATAAGTTCAATAAATATTTCTCAATACAAATAAATTTCGTTTGATGCATTTTTTCTAAAATTGATTGTAAGCTGAAAAAGAAAAATGTTTATTTATAAAATAAAAAATAAAATTATAAGTAGAAAGAGTATTGTGCATATATTGTTATAGCATTAAATATCCCAGCAGAAAATTTCTACACTAATAAGTGATTTGCAGAACAAACTTTGTTGTCAAGAATAAATGATTGAATACCCATTTGCCACAAGTCCTAGTAAGCTTTCTCAGATAACGATTATTCCACAATACTTTCACTTCCGATAAGTAACTTGCCGGTACGCCCAATTTATTTGCCTATTGAATAACAACTGAATTAACTTAAAGACTTCCGTATCGACGACCTTCTTTAATGCAACAATACAATGCAAGGCCATATTTAGGGGGAGGTTTTGAGGATTCTAATACCTCCCGCCCCCCTCCGAAATGTGGAAACTTTCAACTAAAAAAAGTCAAAGTTTGAAAAAATTAGCCTCTGATTATTTTTGGTTTTTTTTTTTTTTTTTTTTGAGTTGGGTACATCATTAATAATGGCAAGTCAAAATGAATTGAATAATATTTATTTGGAAAATTTTTAATTAATTACACAATGCATTAAATTGACGCAAACAGTCATTGTAAGATTTGAATAGAAAATTCATAAAAATTAAAGTAAAATAAAAATGTAGGCGCTAATGGGTCAATATATCAATATGTTGTTATATTTCAGTCAATGTGTTCTCAGTATGCGAAAATTTTATGGTAATTGACTAACAGTTAGTATTTTGAAAATTGATTTAAAAATTTAACCTTAAATTTGAATGTGGTCGCCATATTGATCCGCCATTTTGAGTTGTCCAATTCTGGTTAGAGATTCTTAAATTGCTTTATTTTGAAAATAAGTGTGCAAAATTGCAAGATGATTGGAGAGTATTAAGTGACTTTAACGATCGAAATCGAAAAACAAATCAAATTTCGAAAAAATAACGAAGCACCAAAAGGTTCAACTTCAAGCATCAATTAATTCTAAACCGGAGCTAACTTTTCAAAATCCTTTTCAGGATCAACTACTTACATCGTATACTTACCGAATTTTCTAGTCCCGTTTCATTGATTTTTGTCACATACTGTTATTAAGTAAATTTTTTGTAATTTTCGGCTATTTTTTTTTTTGAGTTAAGATTAAAAAAACTGGAAACTAAAAATTTTTCCTAAAGCTTCAAGACATTTATCCACTTTTGCCCCTAGTCTAAAAATGAATCTTAAGGAAAAAAAAATTCCCCATTATTGAGATTGGTCTCGTTTCCTCCCATATTTTTATTTAAAACCACCATATTTCATAAAGGATATTATCATATATACATAAGTCGCCGTTCTTAATTAACCATAATCTTCTACTTTTGGTAGGGTCCATCAAATGCATCATCGTATTTAATTTATTGTATTTAAACATCAGTTTCATAAAAACTTTTTATGAATATTTTCTTCGAATGAAAACCCCCCTCGAAAAAAATCTTGGCCCTGCTACAATGTAGTCTAGAAAATAAACTTACTTAGACGGGATTTTTCTCATGACTACAGTATATTTTTCTCCAAGTGTTTTTTAAAAATTATTGTACAACTCGGCCATCCAAAATAATCACTGTGATAGTGATCAGTGATAGCCATAATTAGAACCGTATTGAGCTTTCCATATCAGATAGAAGTTCCGAAACTATATAGAAAATCACACTGCATCCAACAAAGTCTTAATTGGATTTCACTCAGGACCCTCTATTGGCAGATCACACAGCAGCCAACCCAATTTACAACACCCTGTTGGAAGATCACACAGCAACCAACATTTGTAGCTCCCTGTTGGAAGATCACACAGCATCCGACAACATCTGTAACACCCTGTTAGGAGATAACACAGCAACCAACAACATTTGTAATCCCTGTTGGAAGATCACACAGCAGCATCCAAACAAACTAAACATTTCCGAAAATGTACTATTTATTTCATCACGTATGTAGCTGTTCACACTGGCGAATACCGTCACAGTTTATAATATGGCCAAGATGACTGATCTCACTTACAAAAAACTCACATGTTTTTATTTTACTTTTACAAATTTCGAGAAGCTTTTCGAGCTCTCTTATTAGATTCGTCAACAGTTGAACCAAACAACACAATATCGTTCATCATGTAAGCTACAATGTTCTTACTTTGAATTGTACGCATCACCATCCCCCCCTCTCCCCCTCAATCATATTTTTATCGTTCTTAGGTTTTATTTTTGTATAACACAATTTTTGCATTAAGGGATAAAAACTTCACATTATTTTAATAGGAATTTTTTTTATTCACGTTTATTTATTTATTTTGATTATCAAAAACCGAGGAGATCTTGTATAGACCCTTTCAAACATATTGAAAAAAAAATTTTAAAATGTAAAACAGGTCCCTATCCCGAGCCCGGGGGGGAATCCTCCCTTCTCCACCCTCCTGCCGCCGGGCCTGTCCATACCCTCAAATTACTTCCTTGGTCCCATTCTACAGTATTTAGTGTATACATCAAACCTATTCAAGTAAATGATACAGCGGTTCTTAGCAGACATCGAAATATCAAGCCTGCATTCCGAGACCTCAGATATGTAGATAGTTTGAAAACAGATGGGCAAACCGGGGTTAATTAACTTCAGAGGACTCATACTATGTACTTTCACTTAAAATCCAAAACTTCAATTCTCTAGGTCATTAATTCAATCTAATCTAATCTAATGACAATATGAACATATGGGATCCAACAGTGCAAGAACAACGAACATAGAAGTTATTCAAAGAGCTCAATCTAACAACGTTTTCAAAGAACCATTGCCATCTCCATTCTATAATCTAAATCATCTAAATAGGTATGTGCAAACTTTATACGTTTTCTTTTATAAGTAAGTTTCATCTATTCTGCTATTTAACCTGAACTCATCCCTAATTTGTTATTCCACCATTTCCTACTGGGTTAACTAAAGCGTAATAAAAACTCAAGATACTTGAAAATGCACACATGTGTATATATTTGAAAATAAATTGAAATAAATGCAATGCTATCAACAACAAAATAAACAACAGAAACAACAATAATGATAGATGTGCAAAGAATTTTTTCAAATGATTGATTCCATTTTGCATCTTTTAAAAAAAAATAAAAAAAAAACAAATTCAAACAAAAAAAAAACGTGATCAGTCCAAAACTTGAGTAAAAAACGAATTCAAATAAATACAAACCAAACAAAAAAGCAAAATGGAAAGGAATCACTACTAAGGCTAGTTCTTTAGATATTGTCAGTTTCATACGAATTAAATGCAAACTTTTATTAGCGGAATGATTTAATTGTTACATCTGCGATATATTTGGGATTTATCGAAATAGTTGTAGAATAAATACATAGTCCTAAAATTGTATAATAAGATACTAGGTATAGTAATAGCAGTGCTAAAGACAAAGAGACTGCTTTGGCCAAGATTTATGCCTCTTTTAGAAGTAAGCGATGATTTTTAATGATTTTCGACATGGATTAACTCAACAATAGTCAGCCGATCAACTCTCTTCTACTTTTGGTGATGAAGCACCATCCCGAGCTACCGTGTTTTGCTGATTTTCGGAATTCAATCGTGGTCGTAGTTCGCTTCAGGACGAATTTCGTGAAGGCCGTCCAAAATCGGTTGTTGTGCCAGAAAACATAGATGCTGTGCGTGAAGTGATACTGCAATATCGGCATGTGACAATATTGCATTAACATTTGACCGCCAAAAAGATTTGTTCGCGTTGGATACCGCATAATTTGACAACCGCCTAAAAAAAGGCTCGTACAATCGCGGTGCTTCAAAAGATGTCTATAAAATCGTAACAGGTGACGCATCATGGATATATGCATATGAGCCCGAAACTAAACAACAATCGTCTATATGGGTCTTCCAAAGTGAGCGAAATCCAACAAAAGTTGTTCGCGCACGAAGCACTTGGAAGCAAATCATCTGGTTATCTGTTTTTTCGGAAAAACTGGTCATGTGGCCACCGTGTCATTAAAGCAATGTAGAACAGTAAACTCTGAATGGTACACCACCATTTGTTTGCCAGAAGTGTTTGGAGAAATAAGGAAAACCAGCCGCCAAAGATGAATCTTTCTCCACCACGACAATGCGAGCTCTCACACATCGGTTCAAATGAGAGCCTTTTTGAGCACTCAAAACATCGAATTGATGGATCATCCGCTGTACAGTCCTAATTTGGCACCCAATGACTTCTTTTTATTCCCTCACATCAAAAATAAATTGCGAGGTCAACATTTTTCGTCGCCTGAAGAAGCGTTTGATGCGTTCAAAACACGTGTTTTAGAGTTACCCCATTCGGATTGGAAAAAGTGTTTCGAAAATTGGTTCAAACGCATGCAAAAGTGTATTGATCTTCATGGAGAATATTTTGAAAAACAATAAAGCCATTTTCAATGATAAATATTTGTTTTTGCTTGTTCTATCTCAAAACGTAAGTAGCAACTCAGGTATATACAGTAACAAAATCCCCAGAGGGTTTTGGAAGGTTAGCTCGAATTTTGTTTTATGTGGACCTAAAGTATAATAAACCATAAGACAACGTGTTACGTTTGCATCTGAGATTGTTTGTGTGTTCAGCAGTTTATAGAAGAATTTCTCGTAGAATATTTTCCCCGAACGTATTAACCCGTTATCTCCCTCCATTATGGGTCTTTTTCGTCCTTTTCGGAAAAATCTCCATTACGAGGGTTTATAGAGGGTTAATAGTTTCCAGAAATATGTTGCTCATAAAATTCTATTATAACTCACTTAATAACAAAAATCTCTAAACTTGGTTTTAATAAAAATAATCCTAAATTTCGAAAATGTTTCCAATTTTCATCTCTGATACGCAGTGAAACTAAATGCAATATTTCGGCATTTCATTTGACAGATCTTTGCATTTCGGACGAAATGCTAAATTTCGCTGAAATTCACTCTCGCGTGTCCGCACTATAAAGCATAAAAAATAAAAACATTTTTTTCGAATTTTTAAATAAGTATTTGTTAATTTTTCAAAACTGTAATAATTTATTACTTTTCTTTTCCTCCTCCCTCACTTCTCTTTATCGCTCTTCCATTTTTTCTTCGTTGTCCCCTCCCTTTTTGACATATTTTCCGTCGTAGTCTCTCTATCAAATTATTACTTTGTGCCTGGTTATATTGGTGCTCGATGTTTGACGAACACAAAACTTTTTTTCCCGTGCTCGATCGAGGTGATTACATTCAACTCGTTGCAGAGTGGATTTTTGTCAAAACATACTAGTTTGTTTAATACTATTTTGTATGTAATGATACTATTTTATAAAATAACCGAGTGCTATCAGTCATAGAAGCCGACATCCAAACCAAAACTCAGACCAATATCTTATTAAAACTCACACCAAAATTCAAAAAAAAATTCAATATATTATCCAGACCACAATTCAAACCAATATGAATATTCAGACCAATATTCATACCAAAAATCGAACAAAAATTTGGATCACAAACAAACAAAATGAGACCAAACTTAGATTACATTTCTAATGAGCCTTTATTGACTTGAAACTAATTATTTTTATTTTTCATTTCTTTATTGTTTAGAAAAAATCTTTTATACTTGAAAGTGTAAATAAGTATTTCTCAATTATTCGTCTATTAAAACACCCGCTGCATAACGATGGGAGGTGTCCTTCAGCGATGGACCTATTATAACCTCTGTATTATTTAAAAGAAACAAGTTTTTCGATCTTGAAAGAGTTATGGGAACCGGCCCTGGAGCTACTGAGAAGTAACTTCTTGGAACGTCATATCAAAACCATAAATTAATTGGCCCCCAACTGACTGCTGCTCCATAATAGTAGAAGTAACAGGGAAATATGGATCAGTAGTCAGGCAGTGTGGAAACAAAAGAGCACCGGCGAATTCGGGGTAGAGGTTTTGACTGTTCTGATTCTCAGAACAAGCACGCAGTATTTGAAACATATGTACATAATTTAAATGTCTTCACAACAATCAGATTGCAAATCAAGTCTATATAGAATTTAACCCTCCTCACCCTGCCCCTTGAATCTGCTGGTACAGAAGCATCTGTATAATTTCCAGTGGCTTTTAAATTCACACTGAGTTTTATTTTTAGTGTATCATTTTAGTTTACATTTCATTAAAAAAAAGTCACAAAACAATAAAAAATTTTATTGCAATACAAAACTGTAAAATGCAACACTGATTGACTACAATGCAAAGTTGCATTTTTCGCATTTTGCACTTTAACGCTATTTTTCCTTTTATTATGATAGCGTGCATAAAAAACGCTTCGGGGTTTAAAGCAATTCAAAGTAATCAAATTTTACTACAATTCACATGAAATTTACACCTTCACTCAATGTGCAGAGAAGACGAGGCGTGTAAGTGTCAATTATTAACACCTCTGTGTTTATTTGCGCGCCAAATTTGATATAGAAAATGTCAACTCTTGTGTTAATATATTTTGACACATTTGCTGTGTCAAAGTTCATTTGTCAAAATGTTAGTAGATGTTAGAAAAAAAGTAAAAAAAACGTATTAACTTAAAAGCATAGAGTAGGAGTTAAAATTTAAAAAACCAAAAAAAAAAAAAACAAAAAAAAAGCAAGCATAGAAACAAGCATAGAAACAAGTAAGTAAGATTGAATGTCAAATAAATTTAAGCTTGAAGGTTTATATACATTTATTTTTATTTTTAACGCGTTCATGTGTAAAATTGTGGGTTTTAAAACTTGAAAAAAATGTTACGAGTAGTTAAGCAAAATCAAAAAAAAAAATATAAAATATGTGAAAATGTGCCCATTGGGAGTAGAAAGGAATAGAATGGGCTTATGTTTCTCTCTGTATGTTATTGTTGTTGAGCGTAAGAGTGTAAAAATCTTCTTTTATTTCTGTTGTTGTTGTTGTTGCTTTTTCTTGTTTCCTTCCTTGGCAGACATTTTTTATAATCAACCCTGTCTGTCTGATTGTCTGCTTAACCACTTCGTTTCTTGTTTTATAAAATTAATGATGACACTTTAGCTTCATTTCTGTTTTTTTTCTTTTGTTCTGATGTAGGTCGAAATTTATACAATATTTTAGAAATATGTGAGGCCTATTAAATTTTTGTTGTAATTCTTAAAGTTACTCAGCTTAAACGTACATTTGAGGATATCAAAGAAAGAAAGAGTTTAGAGACAAATTCATAACAAATTTTCAAAATAGCAGATCGAAAAAAGCTTAAAATTTCTAAAAAAAAAAATCACTAGTAATTTCAATAAACTGCTGAAATTTTACTACAACTTTAGCTGAAAAATTAGAAAAATTGTATGAATCTCGAAACTACCGAACATTAATTACGCGATTTCAATATATTAAACGGTTTCAAGTACTTTTTCCTTCTTTTCGGAACTTAACCGAGTTGAACTACTTCCTCTTCAACTTTTAAGTTCAAAGTATTAAAGTGTTACTTCCCAGCGGTGAATTGGTACTTAGTACAATAGCCCAGTGCTTAACTGCAAGCACTTAAGTGCTCTATTAGCATATGCGTTAAATATTAATTTTAATATTGCATGTCCTAGGAGAGTGGCGCTTGTTTAGCGCTAAAAGTATTGCATGCATTAAAAATATCGTATGCACTAAACAAGCGCAGCAATGAGTGCATTAGATGGTGAAGTTCTACTTGTTCGTTCACTGCTTTGTGCTTACTTTAGTTGAGAAAGGGAGGAGAGTGAAAAAATATCGAGTATTGTCATGCATGCATGCATTCTTATTTATTGTGTTTTTGTTTTAAGCTAAAAATATATACGCACACACATATGTAATTACATATATATATATTTTTTTTTTTACAAAACAATTGAAGAAATCACATCAATCTGCAACCTTTTTACTTCGCTGCTGCGTGAAAACTAACTCGGTTCGTTTCTTGCTCAGCCAATCGTTCGTGGACTCTCTTTGAACGATAGTCATTTTTATTGTTCTATTGAAAACCTAATTTGTTATTCATATGGTTGCTTTGCAATTTTCGGACGACATAGTGGTATTTAAAGCACTTTTTAATAGCCTAATTTTGTAGCACTTCTCTTAAAAATCGCTAGATATGACGGTCTGTAAAGAGCAATGTTGCTTAAGAGTCAGTCATTGACTGGTACATCTGGTTTGTGCGGCACTCTTATTCCCAATTACATGTCTGCGTAGGATTTACAGTATTTTCTAATTTATCTGATTCCCCACACATGTTATTCACAGCATCCCAGACATATTGAGATTTCGGAATGTACGAAAACATTTTGTACTGTCAATGCTTCATCGATAATTTTTTAAACTTGCATCCGAAGCTCCATTACTTCCGTGTTGTTGGTGAGACATCTTGGGTATGTAATTTCAAATGCATGGCCCTAATTCTACAAGGCCCCTTTTTTGCGGGGGTGAGACCACAGTCGGGTTAACTCAACTTCATTAAGTGTTTCGTATTTCTCACCCGCCGATTGGATGCCTTTCCAGGGCAGCATTTTTTAATTCATTCTAATTTTACAATATCCAATATCTATCCAATTTTTTGTTCTCGTTGCTTTCTCATGGCAACAATTAGTACTCCAAAATATCTAATAGGAGGTTCAGTATGACTGGGAGTCGAAGTAAGGGTCTTAGGATCGCATCTTAGGGGAACACCTGTTGTAACCCAGTACAATTTTTGGCCCCTGCATCTATGTCATAGTACAGCCACCTATAAAACAGATAAATTGGACTAGATAGATGAAGTTGGTGAACTTTGATGATGAAAACGAATCATTTTTTTACATTTTTCGACAAAATGTAATTCTTCTTCTTTTTTTTTGGAAATGAACTAAAAAGGAATCATACCAACTAAAGTGAAATTTAATTTCATTCAACTACCTACTATTTTTAATTACAAAATATAATTCCCTGTAATGGAATTGACAAATTTTTCAATCCCACTACCCTAGAATTTGAAAATTTTCAATTCCCAATTGCGATTCTTTGCCCTGAAATAGAAACTTTTATCAATTCCATTATTAAGGAATTGAAAACAAAAAGTACCAATTACAAATTCCCTGAAATTGGAATTGGGATTGTAATCTAATTGTATTTCCATAGCTCTGATTACATAATTATCTGAAAAATTTATTTCTTCTTCTTGAGACTGCCTTTTTAAGTTTCTTGCGAGCTCGGGTAAGTCAATTTGAGGTTGTCGAAGTTCTTAATCCTTTCGGGGCTGAAAGAAAACTAAAGGAGACTGCGCCAACCCGAACATAGATTTGTATTGTCTGACCCCAATTACTTGTTACAATTTTTGATCTACGCAGACATTTTGCGCCTCCGAAGGCCTGAACTTTCATGGGCCACCGGTGACCCGGATTTTTAATGAACTTTTTCTGCACAATTTTATTAGATATTTTTTTAACGAAAGACAAAGTAACTAAGTATTGATTTTTCACTTAACCCTTTCTTGACCGTAAGGAAATTAGAACCTATAGAGCAAAACCGAATCCATATTTGCATTCTTCAACTACAAATTCATTATAAAAAAATTCTTAAAAAGCTTTCATTGAAGATCTTAGGGTCACCGGTGACCCATAGCAAAACTTGTTTTTCCAAAAAGTGAACAAAAATATAAAAATATGGAAAATCGTGTTTGGGTAAATAATTTTCCCCAGAACTTATTAAAAATTTGGAAAAATTTTGTAAAAATTGTGAGTGATCAAAAATTACCAAAAAAAAAAACACAATTTTTTCACTTTGATTCGCTACAGTACCGTTATAAAAAAATTTTTATAAATTTTTTAATTAAACTAATTGAAGAACCATCAATTTTCTTTCTAAAAACCTTAAATTTATAAAAATTGATTGGATGGTTTTTAAAAAATCGCAAAAATTAATCATGTGACACCGGTGTCACCATAGTACCGAAAGGGTTAAATCCTCTTATCCATAAATGTTGTCTTCTAGCATCATACAGTTAGTCTTTAAGGCTGTTAATACTTCTGTTTTGTCATTTAAACAATTGGTTAACTTTCTGCGCTGGCTTTTTCTCCTTTGCATCGGTGTCTTTCAAACAGCTTTCAATCCCTCTTACTCCCTTGATTATTTATATTTGATGCAAGTCCACAGAATTTTTCATCATATCATCAAACTCCTCTTTATCTATACTCTGTATTATCAAGTCGTTCATCTGTGGTTTATGGGCAACCAGTGTTGAACCATAGCTCAATCGAGTCAATATCGTCCGTCATGTGATCACTGTTAGTAAAAATGTCACTCATCCACCATTTTCCCTATTTGACGGGAAATCTGCTAAGGTAACGTCAATAATCGAACCCAGTTCGTCAGACTTTGTTCCGCCATTATTAACGATAGGCACGTGCAGTTGTGACAGCACTTGCTGTAAGATTCTCCATCTCGTTGCGAAAGCATTGAAGCTACCGGCAATGATATTTGGATCTCTGATACTGATTTCCTGTTGCAACTTATCAATTGTTTCGGAATATTCATTCATGGCTCGGCTCTTTAAACTTTCCTCGTACGTTAATACTTCTGTTGCAGACCCCTGCCCTCAACTGAATGAGTAGTAACGATTCATGGTTATTTTCAATGTCACAAAATTGTTGTTTCTTGTGAAAATTTTTCATTGTCGCTACTTCTATGCATGTCAGACAATCTGTCGACCTCATCTGCCCCCCACATTTATTAATATGCACTGCTTGCCGGTTTAAATCTTCCAAAATACTGTTAAACTTTATTGCGCCAACAACATGTCTACAAACAAACAAAAAATCAATAATACTCTATAATTTCCTAGAACAAACGAAATGATTAATATTATTTACGCTTTAATCAATTTATTATCATCAAAAAAAAAAAGATAAGTTAAAAAACCAACAACACATTAAAGAACTGTTGCACTTAGAAGTGCCGGTGCGTCGCATTGAAAATTACACATCGACAGTGAATGATGGCGTAAAAAATTATAAATAATTCAGTTATTTATAAATTTTTGATATTCACATATTTGCGTAATTACACAGTGCCAAAACGTCATCATTGAAAATGAGCAGCCCGCATGGAAACTAACCAACTCAGAAACTATTATCTACCTCTCTCTCTCTCTCTCTCTTTATGCTAATATGACGCATTACTTCATTCATCGCTTTGGCATGAAATTTATTTCGATTATTGTTTTATTTATTTATTTATTTTATCTACAATTGGATCATGTTTTAATTTCAAATTTCATATGAAAACGTCATTTCATTATTTTTAACACAATTATTTAATTTATATTTTTTATCACCTTTTGGTATATTTAGTTTGTTGTTGCTGTTGCTTTCTTTCTAGATAAGCACCCACCATAACATTCTTATCATAATTTTGTGATAAGTTTTTTTTAACCTTGTTTTACAAATTTTTTTTTTGCTTTACTTTCTTTTTTTTCTTTGCACATATATAAATTATAAATTCTATATATTTTTCCAATAAAAGGAAAAAAACAAAAAAAAAAATTAATAAATTTGTTGATAGTGTTACAGTGAGTCACATAAATATTCGTATAGATGTTACTTTTCAACTTCAGGTAACCGTTTATAAATGGCAGACTTGGGAAAAAAATGTTATGGGAACTGCAGGCCCTCTCAAAAATGTGAACGTTTATAAACTTTAAGAACAATTTTACAGCAAAACTGATTATATCCACTTGAAACATACGAAGGGCCGTTTTCTCAATATCCGGCTAAGCACTAATCCGAACTTTAACCGACGGTTAATAGTAGTTAGTTTTTATTAGTGCTTAACCGGACATTGAGAAATCAGTTAACTGATGTCTTCTGTTGGGGAGCCTGATAATGGTTTTTGGTTTGGCTTTTAAATTTTTGTAGATCTGTTTTTTAGACTGAAATTCGGTCTGACTTTTAATCAGATTTTCGATCTGAATTTTGATTCGAATTTGTTTTGAATTCTGATCTGAGTTTTGATCTAAAATAAAGTTTGACTTTTATTCTAATTTTAGGTTTGAATTTCTGTTTGAATTTTGATCTGAATTTGGCTTGCTTTAGGTCTGACTTTTGGTCTGGTATTAGGTCTGACTTTTACTCTAAATTTTAGTTTGGTTTTTGCTCTCACTTTAAGTCTGAATTAAGTGTGAATTGTGGTCTGAGTTTTGATCTGACTTTCAGTATAATTTTTGGTTTGATTTTCGGATTGAATTTTTAGTTTGACTTTTGGTCTGAGTTTGGTTTACTTTAGATCTAAGTTTTGGCCATGTATAAGGTCTGAATTTTGCTCTGACTTTAAGTCTGAATTTGGTTTAAATTATGGTTGGAGTTTTGATCCTAATTTTGGTTGAACTTTTACTCTCTCTGCCTCTTTTTAGTTTGGCTTTTGGTCTGAATTTGATTTATTTAGGTCTAAGTTTTGGCCTTGAATTAGGTCTGACTTTTTTCTCTAATTTTTAGTTTTGTATTTTGATCAGAATTTGGTTTACTTTTGGTCTGGTATTAGGTCTGACTTTTAGTTAAGTTTTTGGTTTGAACTTTGATCTGAAATTTACCCTATTTTGCCTGAATTTGATGTGAACTCTGAAGTCTGAGTTGTGATCTAACTTTTAATCTGAATTTTGTCTGATTTTTTGTTTGAATTTCGACCAGAATTTGGGTCTAGATTTCGGTGTGAATTCTGGTCTGAATTTCGGTCTGACCTTTTATCTCATCATATTTTTATCTGATCATATTTTTGGAACGGGCTTCGTCTCAATTTTGGTCTACATTTTGCTTTCATTTTTGGTGTGAATTTAGTTTGAATTCTGGTCTGAGTTTTGATCTGAATTTTGGTCTGACTTTTAGATCTAAGGTTTGATCTGAATTTTGTTCTATAAATTATCGCATAATTTAGCAAAATAAGATTTCTCTAAATCCTAGATTTGCCACTGATTACAGACAACGCAGCCAACCCGATTCCAAATCATTCCAAAGGATCTATTCTACCAGAAATATGTATGCCTTTTAATTTGTGAGTTACGCGCTGGTACATAATAGATATTATCAGGCTGGTGGGCTTGAAGTCATCCGGAATGTTGTCTCATAAATTTCTACGCCCAGATCCTTTTTGCTATTGGGCCTGTAATGGTTCTGTTTCCAAATTTGAATGAAGTAGACGTTTAGATATGACGCAGTGAATAAAAATATAGAATTAATGCAACAAAACAATACAATAATAAAAAAAAAATGTTGATATGCTCCACTATTCCATTGATATATTCCACGACCGTTTTTGATATAGAAATTAAGTGTTGCATACTTTTGGGCTTAAAGTAAAATATATAATAAAGCACTATAATTTTCCTTCAGCCTCGAGTAAAGATGTTATCACGATGTTAGTTTCAATTTAATATCTTACAAACTAAATAAGAGAAAAAAAATAAAATTGTTCTATTTTCAGCCTTAAAAATTAGGAAAACCACCTTAAAATTTTTTTTTTTTTTTGCAATCCATAATAAATAAAATGTCCGAATATTAATCTAACTAACTGTATGTGCACTTATTGCAAAAGTCATTCAGTCTATTGTTTAATTGGAACATGTTCGGCACTTACTTAAAACAAAAACAACAATTATTTAGCCCAATTTTAATAATCTCATTTAAATGACCTAGTGTACACTTTTTAAACTCTCAACCTAACGCAGGTCGAGAAGAACAGTCAACCACCCAGCCTCGTCGAATTCTGTTTCTTTGCACTTTTTTTAACTCATAAAAGAGATTTAGGTTCAACGAATTTTTTGAAAACCGCACAAAAAACTTTAATCAGTTGTACATACACTTTCAAAGAGTAATGAACTTATTAAAATTTTACATACTGCTTTATAAACTTTACTCACCCCCACCTCTCTACAAAATTGTTCATGAAATAATTTTTTTTTAATGCATTGCAATTCATTTTAACAATTACTCGCATCGATGTCACTGTGATAAAGATAAAAAAAAAAAAAATACGATGTTAAATACAAAATAAATACATAAATATAACCAGAAATCAATTAAGTCAAAGTAAAAGATATTAAAAATCACGAGAAAAAAACACACAAAATTATAAACAAATATTTCTAAACAATTTACAAACAAACAAAAATGTGATGTGAATCAAAAAAAAAAAAACAAAAGGTAAAGAATCTATCAACAAAATGTTTGAAGGTCGTTTGAGGTAACAGCGTGATTATGCCACAGGGTGAGGAAGCCAGTGTTCAGAAAAGGCAGAAAAAAAAGAAGTGGAGGAAAAGTAGTAACCGAGTAAGAGGAAAAAAGGGAGGGAAGGGAGGGAGGTAGACTGGGCATTAGGGATGGGTTTATTTAGAATTCTTTTTGTCCTTTAAAGTAAGAGTATTAACAATTTCCAAGTATTATTTGAAAGTAGTTAATTATTCTCTTTAAAAATTTTGGGGTAAATACGGCAATAAATACCTACATATTTAAATCAAAGTAAAAAAAACTTTGAATGAAAATTTGAAGAGAAATAATTCAAAGAAGCAACTTTTCTTTGCATCAATGCTAAATTGAACTAGCTCGATTTTAACCAATTTTTTTGCAGTTCTATTTTAGACTATTAGGCCATAGATTGTTGTTATACTACTAAAAGTCTGCCAATCGATATCATTCAGGCGAATAAAAATAATGGGAGCGGGTTAGTTATCCACAAAAGAAAGAACCACATATATTATTTATGCTATTAATGTCTCGCGAAGCAAAGAGGAAGGGGTACAAACATGACCTGCTTGACTGAACCACACATTACAGAAATAGTTCTTTCCTCTGTCGTATCCCGCGATTATAAGGCAGGTTCCCTGCAAATGATTTTTCTGATTCTTATGACCTTTCCAAATTTGAAACAAACTTTCACAAATACTTCTCCCTTTTTCCTCCTCCCATTGGCCTAGCTTCCTTTCCCAATCAACACAATGATCTGTATTTATAGGGGCAATATCCCTGGGTATTTGTTGTATTAATAAAAAAATTTAAAAAAATATAGAAAAAAAATGGGCCCATGGAAAAAAAATTGGGGTCACTGAGATCAAAAATCATCTGAGCCCAATTTTTCAAAAAAACATCTTTAAGGGGTAAGACTACACCTATTTCTGCTAGAAAAACTAACAAACAAGAAAATATTTCCTATCAGAGTGCAGTTAGGGTCACCGACATTCAACACTACTTAATTCACCGTCACTCGCGCGGCGTGTATTTTGCACCCCACTAATTTTAATTATTGCTATATTTTTTTCTAATTGTGTCTGAATCGCTTCTAATAGCTGAGAGTATTGACCCGCTTCTTAAAATAATTTTAAAAAAACTTGGTACAAAAAATTAATTTTTCAGGGATTTTTTTGAATATCAGGGACTTAAAACTCGAAAATCAAGAAACGGGGAAAAATGAGTAGGCAACCATGGTAATCAAAAGCTGATTGTAATGCATTAACATTTAGTGTTTTTCGTATATTTTATGATCCAATTTTGGATTATGCCAATATATGGTTGGAAACAATTTTTTTTTGTTATTACCGAAATGGCATTGTTTACCGGGTATGAGACACCACTTAACTAATGTTTTGATCCAATTTTTTTGTATTTTTAGCCATGTCAACCCCAAAAAATAACATCGTCCATAAAATGAATCACATGCAAGCGGCCTGTTCATTTAAAGTGTGCGAACATTGCGATAGCGATTTGGATGGAGAAGACGATGACTTAAAGGAAGATGATGAATAAAAACTACCATCTCCTTTTATCTTAACCACTGAAGGCCTACAAAATAAATAAATTTATATTTATAAATAGTTATGGGGTTTTTACTTCAAATTTTCCAATTTTTAGTGGATTTTTGTAGGTGTCTCATACCCGGGTACAAATTTTTTTTTTGTCAAAAATACACATCCTCAGAAAATTGGTCATACAATTTTGCGTGTCAATGGAATCTCTATACTTTCTTTGGATGCATATTTTCATTACCTTTCCGACAATATATAAAATATCTGATTTGGTTTAACCAGTAAAAATTTATGGCTCAAAAACAAAAGCCGTCTCATACCCGGGAACACTCCTTTACATTTCCCAAATAAAATATTTTTTATGCAAAAAACTAACTTTTCTCGCTCAGATGGAATCAATAAATGTTCCAGATTAATATTGAGTGACTAGTCATAAATCTACAGTTGAGTCTTCCGTAGCTTCTCGGATTTCTAAAATACCTTTAGCTAAAGTTGAATATACAATATCTGGGAAAATATCTCGTCCTAAACTAATACTAATTTGCGTGAGAGAAGTGTTTCATTTCAATATTCTAAACATTTTTTACCTCCACACCATCAACCCTACTAACCCGTTTTCCTCTCATTTAAGGGTATATTTTATAAGAATCATTTTAGTATGACCCTACAAAATAAACAATTGAGAAAAGTAGCAAATGCTATTTTGGGAAAAAATTTATCTCATTAAAAAATTACAAGGTTTATTCAAGTAATAGATTAGTCTTAGGTAATCCTACCCGTTTTGGGCTCAACGGCTCCAAAATTCAAAATTTCTTTTTTTTCTTTTTCTCTATAAATTTTGAGAAAAAAAATTAACTTTTCTCGCCTAGATGAGGATCCAAGAAATATTCTAGATTATCTTTGGGTTACTGATAACGAATCGGTTGTTCGGTTTTTTCGCAGCTTCTCGGGTTCTCAAAATACCATTAGTTGAATATATCGGGGAAACAAAAGCATCCTATAATAATATTAACTTAGAGTTATTTGTTATGAAATTTTTACCTACACCATCGACCCTCCGTTATCATTTTGTTGCACAGTGTGATTGCTCATACCATCATAATGTTAAAATTCCGCCCTGTACTGCGCTGTTTGTTTGTATCAAATAAAATTCTGGTGTAATCAAAATTAATTGTTTGAAATTTAAATTTTCGATTGGAGAATAAGTTGAAAATATCACTTCCTTTCTTTTTAACCTTCCTCTCTCATACTATCATGCCAGCTTCTATTTATTTTGATTTATTATATCCACTCATCAGCCTCTTTCAAAACTTTTTATGGTAACAAATCACCCAGTATACTATATATATATATATATATGTAAGTATTTAAGTAAGTATCTCTGCATCTACAAGTAGATATAGTAAACATTTCGAGACATTAATTAATATAGAAATTAGAAACTAAAAAAAAAAATAAAATAAATAAAAGATAAAGAGAACAAAGTTGATGAAAGCAAAAAAAATATTTGAGAAAGCACGAAAATCAAAAGGAAATTGTAGAACAAAAAAAGTGACAAGCGGTAGCAGTTCAAAAAAAAAAAGAACAAAGATACATGCTAAAAAATACAAATATTTTATATATCAGAGATACATACAACATTATACATATATACACATATTTATATATGTATCTCTATGTTTGAAGCTATTATTTTTATTATTTATATTCTTATTATTATGAATTTCCTACAAATATTCATTGGTTTTCCTTTTGGCTTTTGTTTTTGTGATTTTCTTTGATTGTACAGATTTTTATTTTATACGATTTTGTATTTGTATCTTTTACAATTTCCTTTTTTCTTTCTATTTATTTTTAGATATTTTTGCTGAATACACGAACCGAAAATTACCGCAAAAATCTCTTGGCTCGGTTGTCTGAATTGTATGTTGTGGTGTTATTTCGTGCAATGCCTGACGCGCTATCACGACTAAAAACAACAAAAATACAAAACTAAAATAACAACAACGAAACAAAAAAAAAAAAAAAAATAAATAAATAAAAATACAATTTACCCAATACAAATTTGTAGCGAGAAAAACGTTTTGGCTAAAACAACGACAGTAACAACGGCAACACGCTCACGCTCGATTACGACGCTCAAGCGGGATAGAAAATTTTTATTGAAAATATATATATTTCGCTATACGTTTTTGTTCTTTTCTCGCTTGTGAATTTTGTGATGATTGAAAAATAATTGAAAAAGAAAAATTATTAAATTTCTAAATGTTGTAAAAAATAAAAAAAAAAATTTCAAGAAGTTCATAGAAAAAAATAATAATTCAAGTATACAAATTTGCAAAAAATTAGTCAAAAATTAATTTATTAGAAAAGTGTAGGAAATTGTGAAAAAAGTATGTGAAAATTTTATAAGCATTATATTAAATTATTGAAAAAAAATATTTATCTTAAAAAATTCAAGGAAATCGAAAAAAAAAATTTTAAATTAAAAAAAAATAAAAAAAAACAATTAGTTTAAAAAAGAAATATAAATTTTTTTTTTTATTAAAAAATTATAACTAAAAAATATGAAAGAAGAGAACTATAAAAAATATTGAAAAAATTATTCGAAAAATAAATTAAAAAATTAAAAAAAAAAAATTATAAAAATAAAATAAATAATAATTTTAATCTGATTTTTATATAAAAAAAGAACCTAGAAAAAAGAAAAAAAATAAATTAAATTAAAAAAACAATTTAGTATTATTTAATAAATTTAAAATAATACATTTATTTTTATTTTTTAAATAATTCTTAAATTCTCTTCACGTTTTTGTTTTACTTTAGTAAAAATCACAAAGAAAATTTCAACACAAAAAATTAATAAAAAAAAAGATCAACTGAAGCAGCAACAGTGTACTCTAAATTTATACTCAAAGAAAAGAAAAAATATTTAAAAAATATTATGTCCCAGAAAAATTCAACAAAAATTTAAAAATCAAATAAAAATTATATGCTTTGTTTTCTAAAAACAAAAATTAACATTCTAACCTCATACACAAATTTTTTTGATATTATTGCATCTGGATTTGAGATTTTTGTATACAATTTAAATAAACAGCTTCAAAATAGGTACTCGCCTGCGTGAACAGAAACTTATCAAAAACAATATGATTTATATTGATGATTCAGAACCGGAAGGGGGTAAGTAAACTCTGCACACTTTTGTTTTTGTTTTTATTTATTTTTTTTTTGTATAGATATCAACTCTACAACCATTCATACAAACATATGTATGTACCTATATAAATAATTGTGACATACATATATATTTAGAACAGTTTTATATACTTATCTATAAATTTTGTTCTGGTTTTTTATTTTTGATAAGCAAAACAACAACAGCGTATACATTTTTTTTATAAAGGGGGCACACAATTTATGCAGCTCCTCATTATAATTACCTAAACCTCTTAAGTTTTAAAGAGTGCTAAGCCTGTGATGCCCCCCCCCCCCCTACCCCCCTTCTTGTGCTTCTGTCACTCCATACACCTATTGAATTTTATTGTAATTTATTTCGTCTCTCTTTGCAATTATTATTAGTTAATCTCTTATTTATTTTTATGACTGTGGAGTTTGTTTTTACTCTCTTTTTATTGCAAATGGAAATGTTTTCGGTATATACTCGTATAGATTGTGTAGAGTGTTCTGAGAATAATATCTTACAGATATATAGTTCATAATTATTAGTAGGTAATATAAATATTAATGTGTGTAAATAAAATAAAAAAAAAACTTCTAACTTAGTAAATACTTATGTAAGAATATTTAAGACATAACCTACCCAGTGAAGTAAATCGTTTGGGGCAATCGAATAATTTGTTCTAAGGTATTATTTTTTTTAAGGTGAAAAATAGTTACTTATTTCAAACATGATAAAAATCAAGTTATTCAAAAATAAAAAAGTTCTCGGTAAGCTCAAAAATACATTTTTCCTATCCCGTCGTTTTAAAAGTTTATATCCTATTTATATTTTTCACGTGGCTAAAGTTAACTAATTTTTGAATATGCTCAGCGATTTATAATAAAATTTTCCGAAGAATATTTTTCTAGAGCATACCGACCGTTTATCTCCCTCCTTTATAGTATATATGTTTTTCTTTTCTTCCATAGAAATTGCTATAAATCTTCATTAATTACGTTAATAGTAAAATCGTATATGCAATATATCTCTGTGAAAAAATACCCAAAAGGGAGATAAATGGTTAATATTTTCTTAAAATTTAAATTATTTTACTGAAAACCTAAATCACCTTATACCATGTTCCCACTGAGCCGAAATTGCGTAGTTTCGGCAGATTTTTTCGAATGAAACTGCAATCGTTCACATTGTGAAGCTGACAGTTTGGCAGTTAATTATTTATTTCTTGTTGTAAAATGTTAGCGGCTAATAAAATTATTGATATATATTTCGGTCTTAATCATTTGAATACGAAGAGAATTAAAATGATAGATGAAATATTTCGCAATGAAATAAAAGTGCATCGGAAAAAGCGTCAATTGTTATGTATCTTGTTTGCTTCAAACGCAGCTACTATGCAGCCTTGCCTCCGCCGCTTATCCGCCATTTCTTCATATGTATGCCCATTCACCCATACCTCGGCTATGAGCTCCTATTCCCGCACACTCCATAAATTATTTTGTACTTTCGTTTCTCCATATCAATCAAGTTGTAAGCAAAACAAGATATAAATATCAGAACAGAAATTTCAGAGCAAATTCATTTCACTGAACGCATTCCGGGTTGCATTTGATTTTTGACTTGGTTTCAACGCGGTTTCGTTGAAAGCGCTCCATTTCCGTGGTTTTGTTTGACATATTTTTATATGCGGAAATTGACCATTTCAAGGCACTTTCAGCCATAACCATGGAAATAATCGAAAATACGCAATATGCAATATCTCTGTTATTTTGGACCAAAACCGTTAAAAATACTCAAATTATAATTAACACTAGTATGCCCAATGGAATCATTTTGACTTCTCGAGTGTCTTTAAAACTGTTTTATTTTTTTTGCAATTATTTTTTCGAAAAATTGTTCCGTGATTTGTATTTATTTTAAAAGGTGAATAGAACGAAAGTATTTCGAATAAATTTTATTTAATGTTAAACCTCATTACTTAAATTTTACCTTAGATGCCCATTTTTATTTTAACCCTTTCGGTACCATGGTGTCACAAAATTAATTTTTGCGATTTTTTAAAAACTATCCAATAAATTTTTATAAATTTAGGGTTTTAAAAAGAGAATTTATGGTTTTGATAACGGTACTGTAGCGGATCAAAGTTAAAAAATTATGTTTTTTTTTTCTTGCTTTATGTTGGTTTTCAATCGCTCACAATTTTTAAAAATTTGTCCAAATACACCAAATTTTTATTATGTTATAATTTATAATAAATAAAATATAAATTCCCATTTTTAGAATTTTTGTTTACTTTTTTGAAAATAAAAATTTTGCTATGGGTCACCAGTGACCCTAAGATCTTCAATGAAAACTTTTGAAGAATTTTTTTTATTTTTTTCAATAAAATGGGGGTCTAAAGTTACCAGTTCATTTGATACAAAAGAGTGTAACCTGGAACCGGCATCTAAATTAAAGAACCAGTCACGTTATAGGTTCCAGAACCGGTTCCATTTCCCGTAGGGTAATTATTGTCTTTTGGCAATGCAAGAATATAAGACATAGAAAATTGAATGATTCAACCATGTTCTTTATAATTATTTCTAAAAATAGACCATATAAATTTTTAAATTGTATTAGTGAAAACTACAAATTTTGTTACTGTATTGGAGTTTCCATCAGCCATCAGTTCTGCAGAGAAAGTATATTGTAACATCATGTGACCAGTGCAGAAGGGACTCATTTTAGTTTTTAAGCACAATCAGAATCCACTTTCAGAATTTTGACAATTTTTTGTATTGAACTATGTAACCATAAAAAATAATTGCATTTTTCTTTGATGATGATATTTTTTGCGGTGATTCTGAGTCTGCCCGCTGAACTGTGACCTAGTAAATATCTGGCCCGAGTACTATTATTATTGTTAGGGAATGCATTGCGACCTATAAGATCTATTGTACCCTTTCATAGGCTTACAGTAATTCCATAAGTATGCATAAGTGCGGGGAACTCTACTAAGATCTGCTTCGCTGGCAAAACTTCCATGAGTTACTAGAAAGAATACACAATTTTATAAGGTGATAGTTTAACTTACAGTGCCTTGTTAAAATTCCTATAATAATTCTTTGATTACACAGGCCGACAAAATTTGACGAATGCTCTTGCCCAGAAACCAGACTATACTTTTCCGAAGGATTTTGACGCGCTGAACTTGAATCTGGGCTCGAAATTTTGAGATATCCTAACCTAAAAGTGCAAAAAATACCGTTTTTGCTCATTTTTAAGGTTATGTAGCACAGCCGATCCTATTTTCTTTCAAAAATTATTGATAGCATCTTAAAGCACTAGTCTTCCTCTTCAAAATAACGTTGAGTTTGCTCAAATATCTTTTTTTGCTGAGATTTTGCATTTTGAAATTTTCATGTACGTGGATTTTTCTAGTGATAGAGCAATTTTGAGGCCAGATTCGAATTCAGCGCGTCAAAATCCTTTGGATAAGTGTAGTCTGGTTTATGTGTAAAAATTTTGTTGGCCTGTGTTATTCTTCACCATCTGCATACATTCCTTAAAGCGTTTTAGTTTATAGATATGTTCCTATGATTGCTTTCGAGTGTTCTAGCTTTAGTAGACTTTCCCAGTAGATATATTTGACTTTGCTATTCTTCTTTTTTCCTAATTAATAGAGAGAAAGTTTCTCACCCCTCAGAATGATTTTGGACCCGCGAAAAAAGTTGATGCTCCTTTCTTTGTTGGTATACCAGAAACATAATTTTCTTCAATTCCAATATTTCCCGGAACCCACAGGATTCAATCCCGATTATTCTCGCCGAGGGTGTTCAGTTAATCAAGACACTCCATCACAAGTTTTGGGATTACCTTGTATGATTTCAGGGCCTTGATATCCGTATGATTATCGGTTATGACCGTAATATTTAGGTTCTAGTAATCGCGCTAGTGTATCTATCCATGGGCTTATATTACTTAACTCTCGACCAAAATAATACTTCTTTGTATTCATTTATTTATTGCCTTGTTGTTGCGCAAATCCATAGACCACTTCATATTTTGTTTTCTTATTACAAGTAGTGAACGAATAGAGTCAGCCTAATGTGAGCGAGTTAAAACATTTGAGGAATTCTAACCTATTTGGTCATTTAGATATACCAACAAATTTCTTTGCCTGTAGAGCACACACATTTTTATTGCGTTCAATATTCCTGTTCCCCAGAATCAGGCCAAAAATGGCGTCAAATAAAAAAGTATCAGAATAGTAAAGTTTTTTTCAGATCCAGATGAACAAAAGTGAAAAAAAAAATTTTGAAATCAGATAACTTCTTCCGGGCGCAAAAGGGTCTTGAAAATACCGAAATTTCGACAATAAATTATGATTTTTCAAAATTTTTTAACCAAAAGTTTTTTCAAATTTCACAACTCTTTTATTTCTCAAATATGAAAAACATTACTATGCTGTCACTTTTTAATTAGATGCCATTTTTGGAAACTAAGGAATTGCTCTTCCCTAGTGTAATTTCTTCGAGGCAAATTTTTTGAACCGCAGAAAATCGATTATCTTATTTTTTTTTTTGTTTTTTGATGCAATCAAAAATTCTTCTTCATTAGCTTCCCAAAGACGACCTCGATAGTCTAGTGGGTAGTGTATTAGACTTTCACCCGGAAGGTTCGGTTTCAATTCTCGTCGTCGTCTGGTAGTTAATTCTCATAACCTTCTTATATTCACTATCAATATGAAATGGATGAGAATTATAAGAATGTGTACAAGTACACACTTTGGTTGATAATGGCAAAACCGCCAAGCCGATAAAAAAAAAATGCCACACCTCCGTTCGGAATCGGCGTTAAACTGTAGTTCTAACTATGTGATATCACAATGGGCCGTTCAGGTCTAAATGTGTCTCTCGACAGCCACTCCAACCTAACCTAACCTAGCTTTCCAAAAATATCGAAACTTTTCTACTCTAAAACTTATGGTCAAAAACAAAACCCATCCCAACCTACGGGCCGTTCTCCCACTCTTAGATTAGTCCAAAAATTTAAATTAAATTATGCAAACCAGAAAAAGCTTACTTTAAAATGATAAATTTTTGTACTGTTGTTGACAAATTTTGGCGGAACCTCTCTTTTCCCTCTGGCTACATTTTTACCTTCTACAAATCGATAACTTCACTAATCAAATTGCTATCAAATTGAATTAGCTGTTATGGGTTATTTTTTTTGATATTGTTGGAAAAAGTCTTTGACCAGTACTTTCCCTTCAGTTTCACTCCTTCCGCAAAGATAACTTTTAGTGTAGTAGATACATTAAAAAATCTCAGCTAAATCCTTTTTGTGTAAACTCATCTTATAGCTTTATTACCTTCTAAATTATGCCCTAGCACCCAAATAAACAGAACTCTGTACAACAGCTACTTCAGTAAGTGCAGGCAGCCCTATACCAGCTTGAAAATAATCTGGTTCGATTTCAAAGTACCTCAAACAAACAAAGAATTGTTCTTAACCCATTTTCCTGTCCAGGAATGTATTCAAACTTCATACATTTTCCCATCAAACTTCTAGACTTCTGTAACTTCTAGACTTCTGCATTGAATAGGGGAATGTAGTCTAGTGTTGAAAAACTTTCATAAAATACTTCACAAAATCAATTAAATTTTTTTTTTTAATTTTTGTGTGTTCTGAATTCCATTTACGTTCAAGTATGTATGTATTTTAACTATTTTCTTCATTCCAACTATTCCTCATTTATAACAAATAATTTAATAACTAATGTGAAAGTTTTATTTCCTGTTTTTTTTTTCTTTTTAACTGCAAGCTTCTACTTCTGTTCCATAGTTGAATCCCCACCATATCTCCAAAAAATCATTTAATTTAATTTATTTCATATTTATTAACACTTACTCTCCTCTATGTAGAGCAGGAAATTTAAACTTTCCAAAATTATATTTACGAAAAAATTTTCTTCTCCCTATAAAAACATATGAAATATGAATTTTTAATTAATTTTCATTCTGTTTTCTTACGAAAGCATCTTCCTTTTAATGATATTAAAAAGTTAAATTTATAAATTTTATTTTATAAAATACAGGAAATGAACGACTTTAATATAATAGAAAAAGGAAGAAACTTTAGGACGACGAAAAAAAGAGTTGTTTATATACCCAAAGAAAACAAAAAACGAAAGTTTCAAAGTAACAAAAACTCAGCAATAATTTGTTATCAAAATTACCATAAAAGAAAATCTGAGACATTGATGAGAAAACTTTAAATAAATCCTTTAAATGCAGAGTCACGTGTTTATGTTGCTCCTTTTTTTTTTTTTGTATATGAAAAAGGATACAGTAACAAGGACAATGACAAGAGTGGTAACAATTTGATCGTTGTTGTTGTTGTTTTTATACAATAGAACAACCAAACAAACAAGAAACCAATACACAATGTCAAACATACAGAGACAACGAAAGGACGACAAATTTGGTAAACAATTTTAAAACACCTTTGACACTATTAACACATAATTTAAGTGGGAAAGGATGTATATTTTCCACATAGTAAAAAGAGTAGAGGGTGAAAGCGGAAGGATTGAGTTTGAGAAAAAAAGAAAGGAAAACCAAAAATCCCAATTTAGACAACAATAATAAATTGAAAAAGAATCTAAGAAATTTGCAGACTTCTTTCTTTGTTTCCTTTTTTCTCTTTTTATTTGGTAGACTTTAACTAAACTATTTATTGTGACAAAGTTTGAATACTAAGCGAGCGGTGAAAAGGTAGTAAAGCAAAGAAAGCAGGCGTGACAGTTTGCATCCTTTTTTTTTATTCTAACTACTTGTTAAATTGTAAAAACATTCGAAGAAAAAAGTGTATACTTTAGTAAAGCACACTCACACAAAACAGACACTCAACAAAAAAAAGTACAACAAATTCTCATTGTTTTTTTTTTTTTTTTTTTTTTGTACAGGATTTCCGTCCCGTTTCCATGTCTCTCTGTCTCAACTGACTGCAACAGTTAAGTGTTTTCTTTTTCACGCTATTTACCTTTTTTTCTTATTTTTTTTATCTGAAATTTTTACGCATAGTAGTGTGTAAATTCTTTGAATATTTTCTTATTTTTTCTTTCCTTTAGTGCGGTTTCCTAGTTTACTTTTTTATTCCATACTCTTACATATTCAAAGAGCACGTGCGCCTACTGTAATACAGTGCAGAGTATAAAAAATGTAACTGCTGTTATTATAAACTTCAATCTGATATATTTTCGAACTAATTGTTTACTATGATTAAAGCTCTTTATTTAATTAAGTATATGAGTCGCCAAAATACCTAAGCTCAAAATCGAAGTGTTATCTGTAAATATCAAAGAGATATGTTTGTGAATAATCTTGATCAAAACACAATGTGAAATCGATTTTTAACCTATTGTCCTCATGTCAGAACAAAATCTCTATCCGCGATAACTAATGGTTAAACAGGATTGTGTTCGGCAATAAAGACAAATTCTTGAAGAGGTAATCGTGTACAATAATAAAGTCTGCTATTTTCTCTTTTATAAATTTTGTCTATAGTTCTGCCATTATAGAAGTCTGTAGAAGTCTGAACTGCTACCATGCCTTGGAATTGATATATATTTGGAAGATTTCTGTGAAAATAGAAAATGATGTAGTTTCAGGCATTAGAATTACACGATTTTGAAGTCCTGAAACCTTAAGGTCTGAGACAAAGTTGCTTTTCATGAAAAACTAAGGATTTCTTCTTTGAATACTAAATTTCTGGAGTCTTCTTTTCAGTACTTTTTGGTAAAAACTTTTCTAAAAAATGTTCATAGACGGTAAATGGTTTGGAATAATAGCACACATTTTTTTTTTAGCAAAACTGTTCCGCATAAAAGAGTAAAGGAGGCACCCGAACTTCGAAATTATCCCCTGACCTCCAAAAACTCTCGAAAAGAGGAGCACAGTAAAAAAGTTTCAGGTATGGAACCTACCTACAAAACAAAAAATATTTGTATTATCACCAGCTAAAGAAGCGCGAAAATCTAAGTTTATTTTTAATGAAGAAGAATGGAGTACTTGATGTTTAAAATAGAGCACTGGTAATGACAATTCAAGGTTAAAGTATTAAAATTAATAGTAGAAAAAGGAATGAGAAAAGTAGAAGAAAATAGTAAAGAAAATAACAGAAAAAAAGTAGTAGAAATAGTAGTGGAAAGATAGTAGTGAAGGGAATGGAAAATAGTATAAGAAATTGTTGTACAAAATCGGTAGAAATGGTAGTAAAAAAGTAGTAGAAAAATAATAAATCATCCTAGTAAAAATATTAAAAAAGGAGTAGAAAATAGTAGTAGAAATAATAGTAAAAAGTAGTAGCATAAAAAATTTTAAAAAAGAAGTAGAAAAAATAGTAGAAAAAGTAGTGTAAAAAAGAAGAAATTGCAGACAAATTTTGTAAAAAAAAGTGGTAGAAAAAAGTAGTAGAAATAAATGGTAGAAAAAGTAGTAGAAAATAAGAAGAAATTGTTGAAAAAATAAGTTAAAAAGTAGTAGAAAATAGTAGTATATAATAGTAGAAAATTGAAGTAGAGCATGATTCCCACTAATCTAACCAACGGAAAATATTTTTTAAGTCCTGTATTGATAAATAATGTACCTACTTCCATACTAAATCGTAATACCGTGCCATAATTGGCTCCTAAGATAACCCGTAATGAGAGTTCATACCCCTTTTGTTAACCCCACCCATATTTTTGCTGTAGCATGGCATTATTAATTCACATTCTTGTACCAAATTTCGGTACTGTGCTATAAATGATTCTTGAGATATACCCAAAAAAAAATATTAGGATTGTATGAGAGGTTGCGCTCCCACTTCCCCAAAAGCCTTTACGGATAACTAAGTATGTTTCATCCGCTTGTCAAAGCAAATATATTCCGGGAATATGATTTCAATCGTTCAAGACGTGGAAGAAGAGACATCAAAAGACGAAAAACCATTTCCGAAATATTGCTCCAACGGCAAAAAACAAAGGGCCAATGAAAAGTTAATTTATTTCAAAAATTCCAAATGCAAACAATAATAAATACACCCAGATCAACCATCAAAATCACAAACAGTACGCAATATCATTAAAAAGAAGATTTTGCACTGAATTTGGTGAGACAGTACGGGAGCTGTCTACTATAAACTACTAAAATCTAGTGAAATTGAACCGAGCATTGAAGGTTAAATGACCAGAACATGCTCAAAGATCTAATGAAAATATTTTGCAATCTAACAGTCTTCATGTGTCTTCAGAGGGGTTTATCAGGACAGTGTCCTCTTAAAAAAAAAAAAACAAAAAAATCCTCTTTAAAAAAAGTTGTGTATTAACAGAATTCTACCTTCTAGCCTAATAGCTGGACATCTGGAAGAATTTTCTTAGAAGTTCAGCAAAAATTGTATGCAAAGTATAAGCATGAGGATAGTTTGATAAATTAATGACTTTTGAATGGGCCGACAAACCCACCTTAGACTTCTTTGCTGCACGGTCACCAGGAGAAGTCCACTGCCTTGACTGTTACAAGGCCCCTGGTATGTTGTGATGGATCTATATTTCATCTACGATTACGAAACGGCGCCAAACTTCGTTCGGGCTGCGGTTGAAAATCGGCAAATACTCTTTTGAAGTGTTCACACGGTTGCGCTTATCGAGTGTCGAGTCGAGTGTGAGCAATCGCGGTACCCATCATGCGGATAGCTTTTTCAAGTCCAAATATTCATGTAAAATGTGATGTACCCGCTCAGTTTAGATGCCTAGAGCCTCAGCCACATCACGCACTTTCAGTCTCCGATCGTCTAATATCATTCGAAGGAGTTTATCGGTGATTTTGACGTGATTATCTCTTTTGGGCGGCTTGAACGTCCGGCGTAACTTATGCTGGTACGGCCACAATGGAATTCAGTAAACCACTTCTTAACCATTGAAGTTGATAGTGCAGAGTCCCCATAGCATTTATCAAGCCTTTTCCTGGTTTCGGTAATGGTTTTTTTACGCAAAAAATAATGCTTAATGCGCACACAAAATTCACTTATTTCCACTTTTGTCGAAATTCACGGATTTGCCTGCTTTCAATGGCTGTCCAACAAAAACTAAATGACGCAGCTTGCTCAAAATTTGACAGTAGTCTATTGACAGATGTTAATTGACAGGAGCAGTGTTGCATTTTACTACGCGGGAAATTCAAAAAATCACTAACGTATCAAACTGCCGTCGTAATGGTCGAAATTTCTAAGCTTTCAACATCTTGCAAGGGTTCAAATACTCGACATACTAAAGTGAATTGAATTGGAATGTGTAAGGTATGATGTCAGTGACAGATAGCTTTACCTTATTTCCTCTATCCCTATATTCGACTGCAAGCACATTATTTGACTTAGGGCTACAATTTTTCTGCTCACTACTGTAGAAAGAATAGAACTTAAAACCTTTGTTGATGTATGGATATACCTCAGTATGCATAAGTGTGAGTGTGTGACCGGCAATTCTTTGTCACTTTGAATTTTGAGTTTGAAAAACTTGGAGTTTTTTTCTTCTTGATATTGTATTATATTTTATTTGTGTATGAAACTTTAAAAACAAAAATCCTTTTCTTGTCATGCTTAGATTTGATTTTTCTTTTTCACAGTTTTTTTTACAGCTTTCTTTATTTATTTATATATTTTTTTTTTTTTTTTGTTCGACTAGATATTTGTTTAAATTTTCCTCTTTAGTTGCCAGAAAAATCATAAATAAACACTTTGCTTTGGCTGGCTGGCTGGCTGCTTTAAAAAGTTAAGCTAATATTTTGTCATTTTTGTTTATTGCTGTTGTTGTTGTCGTTGCTGTTGTCTTTTTCAATTCTTTTTGTCGTTCTTTGTCATTTGCATATTTTATTATTTCGTTAGTCTTTTTCTCTTATTTTTCTACTTGTTTGTTGTTATTTTTTTCTTTTAAGAATTTTTTGGGTAGCAAATTTATTTTAAATGGTTTATCTAACGCGGAAATGCGTAAAATTTATTGAAGTTGGCATTTTTTGGTTTCACTGTGAGTTTGTATCTTTTCGTTTTTTTTTTTTTGTTTTTGGTTTTCCTTTTTTCTTTTCTTTTCTTGTGTATTTTTCTTTTCATGCTGGGGAAATTTGTCTTATCTTAATTTGTAAATTGGCTCAAGTTAAACACTTTATTAAATTTATGCCTTTTTGAATGGAGGTTCTTTGAAGGAGACTTAATAAAATATTTAAAGATTTCGCTTTTAAATTTAATCGATTTCTTGTTAATTTTACTTTTAAAAAGTTAAAGAAAATATAATTTGTTTTTGAGAAAAAATTGATTTAGGAAAAAGTTTTCGTTACAAAACTATTTGGAGATGGTATTTAACGATGATTCCTTCGTTTCCGAGTTCTTCCACTTTATCTATAGGCTCAGCCGAAATTTAACATCGTAGAGTTGCAGTGATTAACTATATGTTAGGTGCAATCAGTGGCGGATCTAGAATTTCATTATGCAGAGAGCTGATAACAAATCAGTCTAAGCATCTAAGCATCAGACTAAAATTCAGACAAAAATTCGTTCCAAAACTCAAAAAAAAAGGAAAGTAGAAAAGAAAAGAAAGAAAAGAAATTTTACTGAAAACTAAAACCAAAATTTTGATCAAAATCCTGACCAAAGTTCTAACTACAATTTCGACCAATTCCAGACCAAAATTCAAACCAAATCTAAACCACTACATTAAAAATCAGACAAAAATTCTAAATCAAAAGCCTGACCCAGATCAAAAATTAGTTCAAACAGCGAATTCACAAATTCAGAACATAATGCAGAAATCAGACCAAAACGAAATTCAAATCAAAATTTAGGTCAAAATACCAAACATATTCAGACGAAAAATATACCAGAAATTAGACCAAAAGTAGATCAGATTTAAACCATAAATCAAACCAAATAACATTCAGATCAAAACGAAATCAAATTCAGACAAAAACTCACATCAAAACTCAGACCAAAAAGAAACCAAATTCATACCAAAATTTAGACAAAGAATCTAATTAAAAGAGATTAAATTCAAAATTAGTTGGTTGCACTTTTTGAAACATAAAAACGAAAACTTTGATGATGAAGTAAACCACAATGCGTAAAGTATGTTATCACATCAAGTGACGAGTGCAGAAGGTACTCGCTTTAGTTTTCTACAATTATTTTAAAGCATTTTAAGATATATAACATAATTAGGCTGGCCATCAGACAACACGTTCAAAGTAGGAAAATCTCAGTTGGAGAGGAGGAATTTCGTGTTGAATGCAGAAATTTTTATAAAGGAATAAAAAGCGAAACATGGTTATAAATAAATTATTTTTATTCTTTATAAAGTATGGTTATAAGGTTATTATTATTTTCCCAAAAAAAATATCGCTGCTAGATAATCATAACTAGAAGCGAGTGGCAAATAAAACGCAGCTAAAATATGTGTAGCGAAAACTCGCAAAAGCAGGAATCTGAAGTGTTGAGCAGAAGGGCAAGAAATATTCATCAAAACAAGGAGATTCTCAATCATTTCTTTACCGATGGCCTGTCTAAGTACAAAACAAATTATTAAATCATTCCCCATAAATAATATTAAATATTAAATTTTTTTGGAATATTCACAACTTATAGGTTTTTCTTTAATATGAAAGTTCTAAAAATATTCTTTTAAATATCTCTAGATTCTAGATTTTTAAGAATTTTATTTTTTAATGTTGCACGGTGTTAGTTAAAAAATAGAATATACTATTTAGCATAGTACATAAAAACTTATTTTGCAAAAATAAAATAATTTTTTTTTTGTTTTATATATTTGCTACAATTATAAACAGCACGAAATTTAACCAAAAAAAATTTTAATAAATTAGAAAAATCTGCTGAAAATATTTGCATTTAAATCACGCATAGTTAGATCAAATTTAATTATTTTCTAAATTGTTTATATAAAGTTGTTTACAAGTTTTGCTTCTTTTTTTACACATTAGTTGCCGAAACAAAATTAAATGCAAAATTAAAGAAAATCACACACACACATACACTACAGTTATCCCCAGTTAATTGACCCCCTTTTAACCGCATTTCCCGTTTAATTAGGTTTCCAAATTCCTCATTTACTTTTTTCCCCGGGTAATTGAATCAGAAATTTTACATTTTCAGCAACGCAATTAAACGAGAACTTCTTCGAGTTTTCGTATTAGCCTTGAGCAAATTTTGTTTAAAAATTCCAAAATAAAATTACTTAGTTAATATTAAGAAATAAAAAAACCGCTCATCTTGCGTTTTTAAAAAATTGTGCGAAAAATGTATTTGGCTTCTTTTTTTTTAATATTAACCACGTGTGAATGTATAAAATATTTTTAGGTGAAGGTCAACCTTAAAAAAAAACAAATTCCGAAACGCATATTAAATCAATTAAAAGTTTATTTTCAATTTTATTTTTCATTAACAAAAAAATAGAATGTGTATTTTTCCATTATACTGTGATGAAATCGTCGCATTAACGCCACCACCAATGTCGTCACTGTGTACGGCAACCACTGAGTTCTACACACATACCTCGACGGACCCCTCTTTCTTACTTACTTACATATGCCACTGGCAGTTTATTTATGTTGTTTGTCTTTAACTTTTTACCTCTTACTTTTTCATTTTCAATGTGAATATTTAAATGGAAGGCAAAATGTTTTTATATATTTTCTTTTTAAATTTTAATCTCTTATTTGTATTTAATTTTTTTTTTTTTTTTTATACATAAATAATTTATATGCTTTTTAATTTGGAGGTCACAAGACGCCTTTGTTTTTTTTTGTTTGTTATTTTTTGGTGCTTAAATTTTAATTGTGCATATTATTTAGTTCAAGTGCGTACAGTGTTGCCACTTAAAATTATTATTTATTAAAATACGAGTATAAAGTTTATGGTGGTTTATAAATAATATTGCAATCTTTTTACAATTTGGAAAATTAATATACTATATGTATTAAATTTACTAGATCTGCTAAGATTTATATCTGTGAATACAATTAAACCTAACTCTAGAATATCAGATCGGAGAGATTTAGTATTCTCCTGGAACATATTAGAAAAGTGCATATAATCAAAGTTTGATTGAAGTAGAGTTGAGATAACTGAAAAAATCATTTAAGTAAAACACATTTCCTTCGATTTCTTTTAAATATTACAATAGATCCATGTACTATACAATTGTCCAAAAGTAATGGTCTTAGTCACCAGCCAAAAATTTCTAAAAAGAAAACCGAAAATCTCTAAATCAAAAATATCTCTTCTACTCGTTTAAAATTTGAAAACTTAAACTATTTCACTTGTTAATTTCCAATGAAATATGCAACATATTATATAATATAACCAAATATTCCCGGTTTTAGAATTTATGGTAATTTCGATTAATAATTTCCCTGTAAAATTTTGAACTATGGGCCACTGCACACAAGGCATCAATTTGCTTTACTCCTTTTGTATTGATTGCTTCAAGGACTTCAATCTCTCTAAAATCTAAAATGTTAAATCAAAATCCAAGTGGTTTAGTTCGGATAAATGGGGTTACCACCCTTGCTATGTCATTAAAATAGGTAAAAACTTTCAGTACCACTATTTTATTTCTTTCTCTCTTATTAAATTTTGGTTTGATTTTTTGTCTGGATTTTATCAAAATTTTTTTTCTCCTTTTAGTCGGAGTTTTGACCTGATTTATGGTTTGAATTTAGTCTTAATTTCGGTCCCAGTTTTTGGTCAGAATTTTGGTTAAATTTTTGTTCCTCTTTTAGTCTGAATTTTTATTTCAATTTTTATCCCTTTTGTATCTGAGATTTGATTTAGGTCAAAATTTGATATGCATTTTAATCTGAATTTTTGTCTAATTTTTGGTCTGAATTTTGGTTTATGTTGTAGTCTTTTTAGTTTTTGATCTAAATTTTGATTTGATTTTTGGGCTGACTTTTGGCCTGCATTCTTTTTTAGACCTTTAGTTTGTTTTTTCGACTTTAATCGAATTTATGGTTTGAATTTGGTCTAAATTTCAATCTAATTTTTCTGATTTAATTTTTGAGCTCACTTGTGGCCTGAAATCTGTTCTGACTTTCAGTTTGATTTTTGGCTGATTTTGTTTTAGACCTTAGTGTAATTTTTGGTTTGGATTTAGTCTAAATTTTAATTAAATCTTTCTTTAAGTTGTAGTCTGTTTTTGATCCAAATTTCGATTTAATTTTTGGGCTGACTTTTGGCCTGAAATCTGTTCTGACTTGTAGTTTGATTTTTGAGCTAATTTTGTTTTGAACTTTAGTAAAATTTTTAGTTTGGATTTGGTTTAAATTTTAATCTAATTTTTCTGGTTTAAGTTGGGCTGATTTGTGGCCTGAATTCTGTTCTGACTTTTAGTTTGATTTTGGGCTGACTTTGTTTTGGACTTAAGTCTAATTTTTGGTTCGGATTTGGTCTAAATTTTAATAAAATTTTTCTGGTTTTAGTTGTAGTCTGTTTTGGTCCGAATATCGAATTGATTTTCGGGCTGACTTTTGGCCTGAAATCTGTTCTGAGTATCAGTTTGATTTTTGGCTCATTTGATTTTGGATTTTAGTGTAATTTTTGGTTTGGATTTGGTCTAAATTTTAATCAAATTATTCTGGTTCAAGTTTTAATCTGTTTTTTGTCCGAATCTCAATTTGATTTTTGGGATTTTATTTTGGACTTTAATCTAGTTTTAGGTTTGGATTTGATCTGAATTTCGATTTGATTTTTGGGCTAAAATCTGCTCTGACTTTTAGCTTTTGTTCTGAATTTTATTCTGAGTTCTAGTCTAATTTCTGTTCTGGCGTTTAGTTGAATTTTTGGGCTGCTTTTGGTCGAGTTTTGGATTGAATTTTAATTTAATTTTTTCTTAATTTTTGTTTTATATTTTGATCTGAGTTTTGTTCTTAATTTCTAATCTGACTTTTGGTTTGATTTTTATGTAGTTTTTGTTGGGAATTTCGGTTATATTTTTTATCTAAATTTTTGTTTGAATTTTGCCAGATTTTTAATCTCCTTTTAGTCAGAGTTTTAGTCTGGTTTTTGGTCTAAATTTTGACTTGGCCTCATTTCAGGACTTTTAGCCTGAAATTAGTCCAACTAGTTCTTCTAAGTTTTGTGCTTAGTTTTTGTCCAAATATTAGTCTAATGTTTGGTTTGATTTTTAGTCTAAATTTTGGTTTGAACTTGATATTTTTTTTTTTATCTTTTAGTCAAAATTTAGTTATGATTTTAGTCTGAACTTTGGCCTTCTTCAGGCCTGAGTTTTAGTTTGAATTTTTGTATGAAGTTTTTTATTAGTGCAGATACAAAATAAATAGCTTAAAAAATATTATTTGCGTTTCAAAAATTCCTATACGAAAATGCCAAAATGCAAAGTTATAAATAAATAAAAATAAAAATGCACCAAATTTCTCAAAATCTTTTCACACTCTCGAGCACTGATCTTAAAAGTTTTTTTTTTGCTGTAATGCTGAATGACGAAGATGACTCATTTGAAAACTATTTCAAAACTACTATATATTTTCATATTTATAAGTACATTATTTTGTATAAAGCTAAAAGAACAAAGTGACATTAAAAACAATTAAGGCAATGCTAATAATATATCTGTCTCACTCTTCAATATCACTCCGAAATTCATACACATGTTAATGTTTTTATATATCTATCAATCTCCATGGCATACGATACATATTTGTATTAATAAGTTAAAATAATATTGCCAAATTTTTACAATAATTTTAAATTTTGTATGTGTCACACATTATTAATTGACACACATCTTCTTCATGTCTGCATATATAGCCATCTCTTTCTAATAACAGAAAGTAATTGTGCTCATGAGTATGTGAAAAATATTTATGAATTATTTTTGTTGGCAACATAACAAAAATGTAATTTTCTAAATTATTTATGCGTATTCGGCAACATTGAGATTGTCAGCATAGAAATATATTGAATTTTTCTAATTGGCTGACTAAATAGCTGCAAAACGAAATTCAACTTGCTATTTTAAAAAGTAATTTTTGTTTTAATAGCATTAAAGAATTTTAAGAGAATTTCTCAAACGAATAAATACTGAAAATGCATATGCACAAAACTGAGTATTAAAAGTAATAATTAAATAATAATACAAAATAATCTACATAGTATAATTTACATACACAATAAATCTCATTACAAAATGTAGGTAGATTGTGCGAAAACAAATAAATAATACATAAAGTATTAATTCAATAGGTACCTGCAAATACAAATGCATTTTCATTTTCTCCCACACACATATGTAATTCATCACTTTCAAATTTAAAATACAAGCAAACAATAATAATAACACCAACAAAAACATCAAAAACTTATAACAACAACAACATCACATCACACGTCATCAATTGAATTGTGTTGCCATTGTACATTATGGAAATTTCCGTCTGTCAGAAATTTTTGGCGCGAAAATTTAATGAAATGCATATGAAATGCAAATATAACAGCAGCTGCCAAATTTAGTTAGTCAAATGTCTACACAAATGTACACACACACTCACACACTACCACACCAACATACAGCCACGCTCATACAGACATAAGTATGAATTGTGCATTCCAAAACATTAAATAACAATTTTGATTTGCATTGAGCGTGTGAATGTGTGAGGGCATACATGTATATATACAAATATGTATGCAAATATGTGCATACACTTTCCCTCAATACACACTCAATATTGTTCATTTGTATGCATAGCTCTGTACCCTACAAATCAATGGTAGAGCATATTTATTGAGAGGTAAAGTTTGTAACTGTAAATGTATCTAGAGGATGCCACTACCATCTGTTTGACTAAATGGACAAAAATTGACAAAATTTATCAATATCTCAAAAGTTTTTTATTCCCTTAACTGATTTAGAAAAGTATTTTTTTAGTTGTCAGCGAAAAATTAGAAGTATTAAAAAAAGAAAAAATGCTTCTTATAGAAATTTGTAGTTTTCGTTTAAAAACCCCCAACAAAAAAAATAACTTGCCGACTCACATGGGGATATCTGCCTTCTACTCTTTCTCCTTTCAGCAACAAATTTTGAAATTACTACATCCATTTTCGTCCATCCATTTTTCCATTTTTTATGTAACTTTAAGAGAAATACACAAATTTTTATGAAAAAAAATTTTTTTTTCAACGGGTTCACTCTCGGACTTACTGGGATAATGTTTTGAATTGTCTTCGGTTTTTAAAATGTTTAGCAGATTTTTAAGCTTTTGTCTATTTTTAGGTCATTTGTTCCATTTTTAGATAGTTTTGTACATTTTTAAATGGGGTTCTCTATTTTTTTGAAACATTTTCTAAGTTTTTACAACTTTTTATTACTATTTATTTAGGTTAGGTCACAACTGTAAAAGAATGCAATCAATTGAGGGTATAAGTCACAAATGAATAATAATTTTTGATTGCAGTTATTGAATAAAATATTTGACTCCAAAGTAAAAAAAATGCAGTTGGAAGTCTTTTTTGGAGTCGCCGATTGGTTATTCATTTAGAAAAGTCTTTTTTAGAGTCAAGGGAATGCAATCTTTTTGTTTGAAATCATGGGAATGCAAATCGTATGACTGCAAATTCATTACTGCTTTAAAGTCACTTGGAGTCACTTAAAATCACTTGAAATCACATGCAGTCACTTGTAGTCAATTGGAGTCACTTGAAGTCTTTTGGAGTCAATTGGGGTTTTGAAGTCAATAGGATTCAATTGAGATTTTGAAGTTAATTGGAGTCACTCGAAGTCATTTGGAGTCAATGAGAGATTTGAAGTCAATTTAAGTCACTTGAAATCAATTTAGATTGGAAGTTGTTGATAAATTTAATCAAACCAACCGTGAATAGCCCTATTCATTACATAAAACCGAATTCAAATTGTATCTTCTCTCATAAATGCTTAGGTCTCTCAAACTGTTTCTCTCATAAATACTGCAAAAAGTGCAGTTTTATATTTTCATAATTAAAAAACAGAATTATCAAAAATTGAGAGACCTGAGTATTTATTATTATATTTAATGAATAGGGCTATTCACGATCTGGTGAAAATTATCTTGCACGAGTCTAATAAATTATTGTGGCATTGCTTAGACAATTGGTTTGATTAAATGTACCAACAACTTCCAATCCAAATTGATTTCAAGTGACTTCAATTAACTCCAATTGACTTCAAATCTCCAATTGACTCCAAATGGCTTCAAGTGACTCCAATAGACTTCAAAATCCCAATTAACTCTAAGTAACTTCAAGTGACTCCAATTGACTTCGAAATTCCAATTGACTCCAAAAGATTTCAAATGACTCCGATTGACTTCATGTTCCAATTGAATCCAAATGACTGCATGTGACTTCAAGTGATTCAAAAGGTAATCAAGTGACTCCAAGTGACTTTGAGGGGCACCAAGTGACTTCAAAGCAGTCATGATTTTGGAGTTATACGATTTGTATTCCCATGATTTTAAAAAAAAAATTGTATTCCCTTGACTCTAAAAAAGACTTTTCTAAATAAATAACCAATCGGCGACTCCAAAAAAGACTTCTAACTGCATTTTTTTATTTTGGAGTCAAATATTTTATTCAATTCATGAATTGTCGATTATTAACTGTGACTTCAAGGTTTTGCAAATAAATTGAATGCATTCTTTTATAGCTCTGATTTTAGTTTATAGTTTATTCTTTTCTAATTTAAATTGTAAAAAAAATATCAACCTTAGGCGATGTAGACGAGCAAAAACGAAAAAAGTGCATTGAAAAGGGAAACTGTGAAAAATTTAAAAAGCCCATGGTTGCACTTTTTGTAATATAAAAACGAACGAACACTTTTATAATGAAGTAAACATCAATGCGTGAAGTATGATATCACATCATGTGACGAGTGCGGAAGGGACTCATTTTACTTTTTTTTTCTTAATTTGCTGAGATATTTCGGGAAAACATTTTACAATAAATCAGGTTAAATAATAGTTCAATTAAATATTTTGGTTCTTGATGAATAAAAAAATCATAAAATAAACCCAGGCACAAGCAAACAAATTTATGTTATGGCGTTGTGGATTGAGCGAATTTTGACATTTTTCGGGGGGAAAAAAATCAGAAAGTACATGACTTATGACAACAACAAAATTGCATGAGCTTTAAGCTTGGCTATTTTTCTAAATTAATAATTAAAAAATTTATCTCCGTTTGCTTTACTTTATATTTTTTTTTTTTTTTGTTATTTAGAAAAACTTCAAAATTTGTGTCAAAAATGTGTTGAAATCCATTTAATTTAAAAAGTAGATGAGCTTGGATCGAAATAGTTTTCTTAATATGTAGTTTAAACTTTTCTAAGGGGACTGAGGTAATTTTGCTTTTCTTTCTTTTTTCCTATATTTTTGATATATTTTAGAAAAAGCGTCTCAAAAAGTTTTAATTTTTTGACTTTACATTAGGATATCTCGTAAACTGCAAGAAATACAGGCCAATCTTTTCATGAGTTATTTAAACTGATTTAGTTAGATAGCTGATTTAGTACCATTTCACAACTCTTCAGTCTGCTTATCTGTGCTGTGATGGAATATAGCTTCCACTTTAGCTTAAAATGGACAAGAAACATTTCAGGAACTTGCAAAGAACATTAAAGTTGCAATAACCATGAGTGCAAGGCATGAAAATAAAGCTGCAAATCATCAATCATGCACTAATACAAATAGCTGCCAGTTTTTATGGAACTGAAAAATTACTGAATGTTTTTCATTTGGATAAGTAAAGTTCAGACAATACACATCTATAAGTCGGTCTTTACTATATTTTTAAAAAATTCAATAAATTTCAAATTCATATAGTACAAGTATTCATATATTTCTACACTACATTCATATGTAAACACTAACTTTGTAAATGAGTGTGTTTGTGTGTATATAGCTGTTTGTGCATTTGTATCTTTCTCCGAATACGAATGAATTTGTATGCTTTTATTTGATATATACAGTTCATTTTCGTTTGTATAAAAAAAACAAAAATAAACAAACACATTGACAACAATAAAATAAATAAATTATTTAATAAAATATACATAGACAATGCATTCTATAAATTCATAAAGTACCACAGTAAATTTAAAGTTTGACTAGGTGTACATTGCGTATGAGTAATCTTTAATTTACCATAGTTAAATTTATAATAAATATATGCATAAGAACAATACTTATTTGTTTTTAAATATATGTTTGTATTATAATTTCATTGCTCATCCAAGATTACACTGACCATATTAAAAGTTATCTTCATTTATTATACTAAAATTTAATTAAGATTGCAAATTTACAATTGATTATGTTGATTATGTTCTTTTTATGAGTTTATGTACTAGTATTGAAAAATAAGTTTCTGTCTCAGACAATTCAATTACTTTAATTCAATATTTATAGTTTTTTTTTTCAAAGTAATTGTTTGCTTGAATTTTTAAATAATTAACTAAATCTTATTATGACCTAATGAAATATTGTAACTAAGCAGACAAAGTCGAGATAACAAACAATGTCATTAACAAAAAAAGTCTTCCATAAAAGTCTCCACAACATTGTCAAGTCTCTTAGATCCTTGATTCATGTAACTAAAATTGTATTAAATTTCCTACGAAAAGTAAACTCCTTTAAAAATATTTCTAAATGGCTACAATTTAAAACTCTCATCTAAATTCTATTATTTTTATATTTCTTCTTAACATTTACAACCACTGGCAATATACAAACAATTAAATATTTGTATAAAACTTAAATAAGTTTTCTATGCAATTGTAACTAGTTAAAAGTGTCAGGAGAATGCTTGAAGCTATAAAATATTAAGCTTCTAAATGCAATGCCCACAGCAACTGTGTTTATAAACTTAAGAGACATAATTATTGAATTAAAACACTAGCGACAAGGAATAGAAATGGAAGTAGTTGGAAATAAATGCTTTTAGTTTAGTTTAAAGAAATATGCCTTTCTTCTCAACTTTTTTATTGGGGGGTAAAAAAATGTGTTCTTGTTTTATATTCATAGATTCGGACTTTGTTAAGAATAAAAACCCAAAAAATTATGAAAGAAGTTTTTGGGAAAGGCTGTAGAGCTTTTGGAATTTTGTACATTATAATGACCAAAATGCGTAAAAGGAGTAAAAATTCGAGAAAAAATTTTAATTTTTGAATTTTTTTTTGTGGAAAAAACAATTAAGTTTTTTTTTACAATGCAAAATAAAGTTTTAGTTTAAAAAATACTTTTAAAAACACACTTGTTCACTGAGTATAAAAGGTGAAAATTTAAAAAATTTTGGAATTTGGGTTTATTTTTACTAAAGTCAGGTATACAGATTTTTGTTGTTCAGTGACCCATAGTAAAATTTCATGGGCAACATATTTTTCCATCATATTAACCCTCCATCAACCCTCGTAATGGGTCAAAAAAGAAACTTTTTCGAAAAAGGCAAAAAAGACCCATAATGGTGGGTGCCAAAGGGTTAATATTTATGAAGAAAATATTCTACGGAAAATTCTACTATGAATAGCTGAACATACAAACAAGCTCTGATGCAAAACTAACAAGTTATCTTATGGTTTATTATACTTAATCTGTTAGAAATGGGCAAACTTTGGCTCTACGTAAAAAAAAACATTTGTATGCTTTTAAAACGCCGAGACCCGTATAATTTTTTTTCTCGAGTTCTATCAGCATCCACCTTCAGAACCATTTTATTTTTTCATTTATTGAACAAAAAACAAATCAACAATAAATATCACAATTTTTTTAGCACCCGCAGAAAATAGTTCAAAAACCATCAACCATTCATATCTTTTGTACACAATAGTAACCAAATTATTTATTGTACATTAGAATTGCGTGAATTTTTACACTATAATGTACAATTTTTTTAATTTTTTAAACACTTTTTTTTTAAGTTATTAATTTTGTATTATGAAATGGAGTTTTAACTATTGTTTTAAACAATTATAATTAAAAAAAAAAGATTATATACTTGCTCAAATTTTTAAACTTAGTACCTTCACTTCGTAAATTCACACAAATGTAATTTAGACAGTTTTTCAAAATCAAATAAAAACAAAACTGTACTCCCGTTTTTGCTCAAACTTAAATTATAAAGAGAAAAAACATGCTTGATATAATTGATTTTTATTTTTAAAATTCCCGATAGATTTGAAATGAGAAGTAGTGAAATATGAACATTTTTTTGTACAATATATTAGCCAAAAACAACGAAAGGGATATTTATATAAAATAATATATTCAAAATAATTTAGATTATTTATTTGGGAAGAGCACGAAACAGCATCTAAGCACAAAAAGTGTCAAAGAAGAATGGCAAAAAGTACATAGAACGGTAGTTCCTTCAATAATATTATTCAGTGAAAATAACTGTCTTTGTAATTCTCATTTACTTTACAGTATTTTCATTTATATAGATTGTTGAAATTAGGGAACTATTACAGAGATCACTGACGAGGAACCGTAGCTGGTTCCGAAACGATTCTGATGTGCTAGTTCTATAAACTTTTTAATATTCTTCTGGCATCATTGTTCATTCAAAGCCAAATAATTTTAATTTCAAAAATGTTTTGTTAAATTTTAATAGTGAAAAAGTTTAATGTTATATCTAATATTTTGCAACTAAAAAAAATAAAACTAAATTTTATAAATAACTAGAAATAAAAAAAAAGCTCATATGCCATTGTATGATTTTTTTTTTTAAATATTAAATATCACAGAAACTCCTCAGTCATAACAGAATTTTTTTAGGAGGTTTGATTTCTTCTCATGTTTAAAAATATATTTATTTTGCAGAGCCAGCGTGATGTATGATGTCACTTGTCAATTAATTTGAAAAAATAATGTCACACTGATGTACAATTTTTTTTTTTTTTTTTTTTTGACAAATAATATTTCTCAAAAAATAGAAAAACTATTTTATTTTAAACAAATAAAGTTCAACAACAGCGCACAGTGTCATCAAATGCACGTGAACTGAACAAAATATTGTAGTTTCACAGCATTTTTACGTTATAATTCTCAAGCGTGTCTCTATACAACCTTAATCAAAATGGGTGTAATCACCACCTTAATAGACGTTAGCTACACTCAAAGTCAAAAATTTGTGAAAAACAGGAAAATTAATTATTTCGGTTGAGTTTGAATGAAAAAACTAGCTGTGAGTATTTGGGAATTTGAATTTTTTATACAAAACATTTAATTACTTTAAACAAATTGATGAAAAATTAAATTTTTTAAGGAGTTTAAATCTGATTTATTCTCTTTACATCAAAATTTATTAATCCCAATTTTTTTTTTTATCAATAAAAAATTTGAGAACTACTGGGATTGGCAACATTGAGCAGTGGTTTGAAAACTGTAGAATTTTGTCCATTTTTGTACACTTCTATTAGGAAAGTAGTACAAAATTCTATAGTTCGTAAACTGCTCCATTGATTTGCGTAATTTTTCAGCTATGAACAAAAACATATTCATAAAATCACGGCTAGAAAAATATATTAATAGTTTTCACAGTTTAGAAGTTACAATTATACAAATTTGGGTAATATATCATGCAAAAATATTCTCAAATTTGTAGGTCTCATAATCTTAAAGTTAAAAAATTCAATTATTTCATAAGAAAAAAAATTCAAATTGGGAAAAAATCAAAATTTTGTAAAGCTATGGAATTCATTTTTCTAGCTTTGTACTAATGTCCTGAATGGCCGCCATTATTTTTAAAAACAGCGCTGATATGACGAGTCATAGAATCTATAATTTTTCTGCTCGTTTCCACAGGAATGACTTTCAATCGCCGAAAGTTTGTGTACCCAGTATCTTTTCAGCTCCGCTCATAAATTCTCAATCGGGTTGAGATCGGGAGACTGAGAAGGCCATGACAACATCAACACTTCGTTATGATCTAACCAAGACTTTACTACTTTTAAGGAATGCTTGGAATCATTATCATGTTAGAATTGCAGTCTCAACGGTATATTTTCCTTCACATACGGCAACATGATCTCCTTCAAAATATCGCGATAGACTTCCTTTGTCATGATATCCTTTATTTGAATAACACAGCAATATAAACAAAAAAATTTTTCAGGAGGTCAGACCATGATTATTATATATTTTTTGGGGTCGGTGAATCCGAGGTCCAAAAAAACCCGGCACGTCAGAGTTCTGAAATAACCTTAAAAACCCTCATGCAATTTCTTTTCCAGCCCGAGAGTTGAATTCGAATCCGAAGTCTAAAAAATCCAGCATGTCAGGTTTTCGACATAACCTGCAAAATGCCTCGTTATGTAATCTAAGTCGAAAACCTGACATGCTGGGATTTTTTGGGCCTTGGATTCGGATTCAGTGACTCCAAAACATATATAAACATGGACTGGTCTCCGGTATCGAAAAAAAATTTCGTGGGGTTTTTCGAGGCTATGTCAAAGTCCTAACGTGCTGGAGTTTTTTGACGTCGGATTCGGATTCAGTGGCCCTAAAAACATATCGTAAACACGGGTGGAACACTTTTCCCTTAAGCCGTCGAACATTTCTCTGGACAAATTTATTTTCGTCTCATCGCTCCATAAAATATTTCGAAAAAATTTGCATGTGTGGTTTTTGACGTCTAATGCAAGCTTTTTTTTTACTAAGCACTTGGGACTTTTCGAGATATTCTGCCGGGCATAAATTTTCTTGCAACCTTTTTATTATTTTGATCAGCACCTAGGTTTAGGAAATAACTTATGTACACTTAAGGCATTTATTTTTGAATATTTCTCTGTCCACTACAGAAAAAATTATCAAAATCCATCTAGTGGTTTAGAAACTAGACTTTTGTCTATTTTAAGCACTTGTGCGTAAAGGACCTAAAAATAACCAAAACAATTTCTGAACTACAAGCAAGATTTAGAAAATTATTATGATCAAAGAAATATTCGAAGTATTATTAATACTATTATATTAATAATTAATATTAGAAGTATCAAACTATAAGTAACTGATGTTAATATCTCTTATAGTTTATTAGATAAAGTGAAGCAAAATTTGGAATATTCTTTAGGCAAATTTTGTAGGTTTATCAAATATTAAAATCGCAACTAATCTGAAAAATCATCAATGTTTACTTTACACATTTATATTTTGAATATTTGCCATTCAGTGTTTTAAAATTGCAAAGTTTTATACATTTTTAGTATATTTCACCATATACTCAAATTTTAACTGTGAGTAACCGTGTGCATTTGTATGCGCTAGAAGTGCAACAATGTTTTTCATGTCATAGGATGCACACATTTGGGGCGCTGCGTGCATTCACCATATTCACGCCGTCAATGTTTGCCAAAAAAAAAAATATAATAAATAAAAAAATATAAAAAACAACAACAAAAACGTCAGCATTAAACAATATGTATCAATAAATTGTTTTAACGGACGCGAAAAAGTCAAGAGGAAGCGGTCTGATTCAGTGGATCTAACCCAATAATGCATTATTAGCTTCATGCCAAAGCAAAAATCTTTTATTTAAATGCGTATGTGTGTGTGCGTCCGCTGTCTGCTGTCAGTCATAATTATTATTGTTTTGGCGCCAAATTAAAAATCAAATTTAAATAGACTTTTCTAAGTTGCATACAGCAACATATTATAACTCAATCATTATCAACAGCAACATATAAGCAGCAATCACAGCAACAATATCATTTTCATCATTGCTGATGATGGAACTGAAAGCAAAAATCATTTATAAAATATTAAAAAAAAAAAAGAAAAGAGAAATGAAAACAAATTGCAATCAGTAACAACAATTAATTGCTTGCAATTATTGCAATAACTTTACAACCATTAAAATTTATATGTCAGACAAATTTAAATGTTTTCAAAAAACATTTTATTTATTAATTTATTTGTTTTTGTTGTACAATTTCTTCTTATTTCTATATTATTATTTTCTTTATATTTTGTTTGAAAGTTTGTTCGAAAAAGCACGGAAACGGAAATGAACGTAATTGAAAGCTGGCTGCAGCACTCAAAAGTAGCCAAAAAAACAACAACAACAACAACAAAAAAACAAAAATTGGTCAGAATCATATGCTCAAAAGCTGTTGACAACTCGCACACAATTGCTACATCATTGCAAGGATGTTGCTGGTGGCAGCGGCATGACAGTAACGAACAAAAAGAGAAACAAAGACTGAACGTTAGCAAACAAATGTTCTCAAAGATAGACAAGCAATATATGTATACAAACATACACACATACAATTTTATCTATACACATACATATGTACGTGTGCATGTATGTTTAAGCGTATTTGCTTTGCTGTTGCATTGCAACTATGTTCTGAATATAACAAATTTTGTGTCTAGAGGGAAATTACGATTTTGTTTGAAGCTCACGCACACATACATACACAAATACGATCAATCAATTTTATTTTCATGCGGAAATGTTACTGCACATTAACGTTTGCTTACAAACAATTTCTGCTGTTGATATAGTATATACGAAATATGCATACTTTTGTTATAAATTGCATTGAAAACTTTTTGAAATTTTTTTTTTGATCCTTGCAAAATGCTAAATGCTGATATATTCATGTCGAAAAGTATTTTTTAGACAACTGATTAAAAGTTTTATAAAATTTTTCATTGAAGACTATGTTCGTAGCTACTTGTAGTTAAATAAATTATTTTTTATGAATTAAAATTTTTTTGGCTGAATTTAATGATTTTAAAAACATAGAGTTTATGACTTTAACATTTCTCTTTGACTTTATATAACTATATCTGCAGTTTATAAACTACTGGATGTGTTTTGATCATTTTTTTTTTAGCAATGGACAGAAAAATAATGAAAAAATAAATGTTTGAAGTGACATGAATTTACACATAATTTAAAGATTTTTTAAACACGCAAGAGTTTTAAATTTTTGCTCATTACGTATAACTTTTAAAATGTGAAAACTATTAATACCAATATTTGTTATTAATATTAATTTTCTACTAAGTTTTTTATTCATTCCGGAAATATTGAAATCAATTCACTAGTTTAGAAATTACAGAGTTTTGTAAATTTTTAAAGCATTTTCACATATTAAACTCAGAGCTGTAAAAGAATGAAGCCATTTTGAGCTGAAACCATTGAAGTCATTGTGTATGAATTCAATTTTCTGATTGCAGTCTTTCATTCTATTTGAGACTTATGACTTTAAAATGAAATCACGAAGTCTTCTTGACGTCAATAACTGTTCCATTCATTTGAAACAGTCGTCACAGTTGACTATAAATAAGTGACAATAATATCATGACTTCAATAATTAAAGTCACAGTTCAAATTTGCTTGAAGTCTTGAAGTCAAGTGAGAGTTTACTTTTATAAACTGCAGTCATTTATTGAAGGATACTACAAAAAATATAAAATTTTTTTTAATTAGTAGCACATAAAAACCTCATTAGTAGTAGTAAAAAACAAAACAGTATAGCTTCTGTTTCTGCGCATTCCCCGTTAAAATTTAACATAAAAAATACAGTGAAAGTGTTAATGTTAACAGCACAATGCTTAAAAACAGAACCCATATTTTTTTCATGCTAGTTTGATATTGCATATTAAGTTTAGATAAATGTTAGTAAGAACAAAAATAATATTATGTTACAAAATAAAAAAGTAGATATACCTAGAGTGGCACATAGTGCTTATTGACTTCAATTGACTTCAATGGACTTCAATTAGTTCAATTGATTTCAATTGACTTCAACGAAATGACTTTAGGTTAATCAACGAATTATTCAGATCAAGACTTCATTCAAGAAACTGCTCATTCATAAATTCATATGAATTATTTTCCAATGAATAGTCAGTCATTGACTTCTAAATGACTTATGGCTTCATGATTTAATTCTTCACTGACAAAAAGGAATAGCGTAATTCAGACTTTAAATGACTGCTTTCTTTTACAGCTCTGGCACATAGTGAATATTGACTTTAATTGATTTCAATGACTTTAATTAATTTCAACTAAATGACTTTAAGTCAATCAACAAATTATTCAGGTCGAAACTTCATTTAAGAAACTGCACATTCATGACTTCATATGAATTATTTTCCAATGAATGGTCAGTCATTTATTTATCTGTATTGTAACTTCATAATTTTAATTCTTCACTCACAAAAAGAATGGGATAATTCAATAATTTTTAAACGAAGTTAACAGACTTAAAACTTGAAATGACTGCATTCTTTTACAGCTCTGGCATATAGTGCATATTGAGTTCAATTGACTTCAATGACTTTAGTTGATTTCAATTGACTTCAGCGAAATGACTTTATGTCAACGAATTATTCAAGTCGAGACTTCATTCAAGAAGCTGGTCATTTATGACTTCATATGAAATATTTTCAGTCATTGACTTCAAAATGACTTCATGATTTTAATTCTTCACTCACAAATAGAATGGAATAATTCAGTCATTCTTAAACGAAGTCAACAGACTTAAAACTTGAAATCAATGCATTCTTTTACAGCTCTGGCACATAGTGCATATTGACTTCAATGACCATTTTTAAATGTTTTAATGTGGCCATTACAATTATATTTTTGCACAAAAAAATGTTGACAGATTAGATATATGCAAGTGAAGTCTCTCTTCAAGGCTTCGACCTCGGTAGTCTAGTGGATAGTGCACTAGCCTTTTATCCAGAAGGTTACGGGTTTGATTCCCGTCTTGGTTTAGTGGTTAGTTCTCATAAACTTCTTATATTCACTATCGATATGAAGTGGATGAGAATTATAAGAATGTGTACAAGTACACACCTTGGTTGGTAATGGCAAAAACCACCGAGCTGATAAAAATTGCCACACAGCTGTTCGGAATCGGCGTTAAACTGTAGGTCCTACCATCACCACTGTGGTCTAGTGGCAGAGTGCCAGACTCTTGTTTCTGGAGACCTGAGTACGATTCTCGGCTTGGGTATGTTTCTTATCTATCTTTCTTTCTCTCTTCCTTTCTTTCTTTCTTGGGGTTTTGGTATAATAGATCTTATAGGTCGCAGTGCCTGACTTTCGAGTCGTTCTTCCTTCAAAGAATAATAATCAAGGCTTCAACCAAATTTGAAGTTATGACTGTAACCTCAATTATAATGTGAAGTCATGCCATTATTGTGACTTATTTATAGTGAAGTCACAGTAATCGACGTCAAGGTGACTTCGTAACTTAATTTTTAAAGTCATAAGTCTCAAATAGAATGGAAGACTGCAGACAGAAAATTGAATTCATTCACAATGACTGCAACTCAAAATGACTGCATTCTTTTACAGCTCTGTCAATCAACCCATTCTACTCCTTTCCATCAGTAAATAAGATAATAAAGTATTAAGTTTTTTTTTTTGTATGAGAGGTGCCACGCCCAATTAAACAATCCCGCTCGTTTTCTGCCCACTTATAAGTATTAGTAACCTGCATTCCAGCTCCAAATTTAGTGCTTATTTCTTTCTAAGTTTCTAAGATATTCAGTATTAGGTATTTTGGTGGTATGGGAGGTGCCACGCTCAATCGACCTACCACGCCCAGTTTCTGTCGACTGATTGGGACTAACCTACTGGGGCACCAAATTTAGTGGTCTTTCCTTAAATAGTTTCTAAAATATTCAGTATTGAGTATTTTGGGGGTATGGGAAGTGCCACGCCCATTTGAACATTCAAGCACAGTTTCTTTCAAGGGGTTTTTATTACAAATTTGCATTCCTGTAACAAATTTAGTGCTTGTTCCTTAAATAGTTACTAAGATATTCAGTATTAAGTATTTTGGTTGTATGGGAGGTGCCACGCCCATTTGAAAATTCTATCCCAGTTTCTTTCAAGTGATTTTTATTATAAATTAGGATTCCTGCACCAAATTTTGTGCTCGCTTCTTTAGTAGTTTCTAAGATATTCGGTATTAAGTATTTTGGTGATATGGTAGGTGCCACGCCCAATCGACCTACGCCAAATTTCTGTCGACTTTTTGCATTAAAAGTTTGCATCCTCATATAAAATACAGTAGTCGTTCTTTAAATAGTTTCCAAGATATTTAGTTTTAATTATTTTAGTTGTATTAGAGGTGCCACGCCCATTTGACCATTCCCACCCACTTTCTTTTAAGTGATTGTTATTACGAATTCGCATTCCTTTACCAAATTTAATGATAGTTTCGTAAATAGTTCTCCAGATATTCAGTATATGGTATTTTGGTTGTATGGGAGGTGCCACGCCCAGTCGGTTAATCCCTCTTACTTTCCATCTCATGATTGGTAATAGGAGCCTGCTTTCCCTTATCTATTTTAGTTAAGCTATTTCGCCAATAGTTTCGAAGATATTGAGAATTAAATATTTTGGATGTATGGGAGGTGCCACGCCCAATCAACCGATTCTATTTTCATATACCTTATTTTATGCCCAGATATCATTGACATATTGTTTTTAAATACCTTTCAATTTCATTCATTTATACTATTACTACTATTATGGCGCAATAGCCTCTGGAGGGCCAAGGCCGTGCTTTTCGCATCTATTCATATTGTGTGAGTTATATTTATACACGAATGGAAAGGACCCACAGTTTTATGCCGAATCCAAACGGCGAAGTGAAAAGCTTTTCATAGACATTTATTTATTCTTGGAGGTTTGCCATTGCCAGCCAAGAGGTGTAGAAAAATTTTTATTTTTGATTTTTGAGCGTGCCGAGATATGAACCCGAGCACCTCTGCGTAGCAGTCAAACACACTAACCACTAGGCTACGGTGACCACTTACATATAAACATTCACAAATATTTAGTAGAAGGAGATTGCCCTTGATTTGATTCGTTGAATATTTTTTTTTTTTTTTTGAGAAATTTCTAATTCGGTCTTGAAAATTCGAAACTATGGAGTTTTATTAATTTTTATGGAGTTTCTGGGTAGGAAATTGGACACAGCTCTATAGTTTCTAAGCCAGTGGACCATTTGGATTATTTTTTCATGAAGTATTTATGGGCGATTTTTCAACTCATTTAAGACTTCGAACTTTTCCAAGATTTTTCTTCATTCCCTAAAAAACTATCTAAATTTTCTACATTTTTAGAGAATCTATCTACATGGAAATGTAGAAAAATGGGCAATAGTTGCTAAGCCACCAGACTGATTTTGAGAAACTCCTACAGCAATGAACAGCTAATCTTTTTACTAGTACCTACCTACATAACATTTGGGACTTTATGCCAAATTGCTACCAACTGAATATTGCTTTAATTTCCTTAGTAATATACAAAAAAATTTAAGCAAGTTTCTCACTAAATTGAAATTATGAATAATTTTAGTTGCTATAAATTTAATTTTTTTTTTTTTAGTAATTAAAACAAATTGTGTTAACTAAAGTGATTAAGTGAAAAAGATAACTTTAGAGATAGTTTAATTAAAACTTCATTAAAATTATAGCTTCAAAAGAAAATGTGTATTGAAAAAATAAAGAACATCAGTTTCTAACTAGTATTTTGTAAAATGTTTATCAATTCTTTGTATAAAACAGAGGAAAATTTCTGTTCTCGAAAACTAAAACAAAATAGAAATTGTCCTGCTGACATATAAAGCATAAAGTGAAAAAAGCAACATCATCGTCATCAGTAGCAGCAGCAGCAGCAGCAGTAGAAACAGCATCAACAACATAATCAACGTTGTCAGCAACATAATCGTATATGTCAGCATAATCATATTGCATGGGTTGTTTGATACTATTATAGCAATACAGTTATAGCAACAGTGTCATATAATACACACACACACACACACACGCATAAATGCAATCAAACCAGTGTAAAGAAGTTATAAGTATGTGCGTGTATGTGTATAAATTTGTATTTATATACATGTTTATATCATAGATTATATTATGTTAAAAAGTCTTTGTTACATAAAAACGCTTGCACAGATACTCACTACACTTGCTCATTAAATTAATTAAACAGTGACGTCATCATGAAAATTTACCTGCTCACAGATATTTCTGCTTATACTACAACATTTTACATATGTTTTCATAAATATTTTTGTTTTTGAGTTTCCGTCACTGTTGATATTTTTGTTTATTTGCATATTCAGCGCATTAAAAATGCGGTTAAATATTTGTGTAAACATGCTGTTTGTCTGCTATATTTTTATTTTTTTTTTTTTCTGTTACATTTTCTTTTTGTATTTTATTTATTCTTTAATTTAATGATGTTACACAGTGTGCATGTGTGGCAGGCAGCCAGGCGAGCAGGCAGTAACATATGTTCGTTTCAGATTGAATAAAACACAAATTCATGCATAGTTGACAGCGTTTCTTGTATGCATATGTTTGAAGTAAAATTTTTAATTGATTTTTGGCTTAAACGTGTATGTGCAGAGTTAAGAATTTGAGTAAATCATTGAATTAAATGTTACTCATACGCAGTGTAGACTCATTATTGTTGCATAATTTAAATTGTTGGTTTATTTAAAAAATTTCTATTGTAACTTGAATTGTATATAGGAAATCTAAACAAAAGAGATTCATTGTGAAGGTAGTGAACTAGCAACCATCGACTCATGATACTTAACTTTTTGAGGTAAACAACTTTGGATAAAGTACTCTAGGCATAAGGCAAGCTACGGAATAAGAATTTATGAAAGATTTCATAAATTGTGATATATATATAGCCTTTGAAATAAATGCTATATCAGGTGACCGATCAATGATTTGAATCCTGTGGGCTGACTAAAATAAAAATGTTTTATTTCCATTTATAAGAATTTTGGTGAGATAGAAAGAGCCTTCAGTCACCCTATTTTTCTACACCAACACTTTTCCTACAGCCTCCTCCACCTCCTTTATAGTCTCTTCCATCTCCTCTACAGTCTCCTCCACCTCTTCCACCACCTCCACGTCTACCCATGGACTCACTTCTAATTATGCTATTTAAGTTAGTCGCATTCTTGTTCAAATATATGAACAGTTTTGCAAAAAATTCAATTTTTGATGGTATTTTTCAAAGTCTTCAAGCTTTTTCCCTTTTACAAGAAAGCATTTCTTATTGTATGTATCATCTTCTTGAAGAAATCAATGCAAACCTAATATTTTCATAAAAGTTACTCTTCAACCTTACTGAGCACAAGGTCCCAACGTTCCTTCTGAACCTGATTGCAATTTCAGTAAAAAATTTATCAAACAGTAATTTATCTAAACTCCTTACTATGTATAAGACATCAACGTTCTTTCTAAGCCTAAAGCGGATATCTGGAAAAAATCATTTACCAATCATTTTGCTAAAATCTTTAAGGATCATAAGGTTTAAACGTTTCTTCTCAACTTGACTTAGATTTTTGGCAAAATCATTCAACCAATTCCATTCTTTCCCATGTAAGAAATGCAGTTCGGACTGCGATTGCATCGGTCACCGATCTGTGCATTATACAGATGTGCCCTCGTTCGTTCGTGAGCGGGAGGAAAATCTGTGAAGACTCGTCGATACAAACCAAATTCTCCTTCATTCTCCTCAGATTTCTAGAAAAATAATTTTATCAATGATTTTTCTAAACTCCTTACCGTTTACTAAAACCACACGGTTCACCTGAAATTGTACTTTACAAAAGGACTCATCGTCTCTCGTGAATCAGACTGAGATTCCTAAAAACTTTAGTAAAACATACAACATTTTTCCAAAATTCTTATCAAGCGTAAGACCTCAAAGTTCCTCCTAAACTTGCACTCGAAATCCTGAAAATGTCAATCAACTAAACAAACTCATTCGTAAGTTACGTTGAATAGAACTTGAACCTGAGTCGGTTTGGTTCCACCTTGACTGGACTATATTGTTTTGTGAAGTTGCTTCAGAGTCCTATCTTATCTGAAGTTTCAACCTCTTTGAGATTTTGTTTGCTTTATAAATTATCGTTAAAGTATTCCAATTATTTTAGCTGCACCTTTCTAAATGCATTTAAAAATACATACATAGGTACACTAAGAAAAAGTATGTTAGTTGATTGAAGCTATGCTTTCTATTCTTCTTCTTCTTTTTCTTTAGGGTGTGATAGCCCATGGAGGAGCTAAACTAAACGCTTCCCATTTATGGTCCCCACAAACTGCAGAGTACTTCGTTCTGTTACCACAAAGTCTTGTGTGGATTGCTGATTATTGGTATACAGAGAAAGTGCTCAATTCTTAATCCTTTCGATACCATGGTGACACTAGTGTCACAAGATTAATTTTTGCGATTTTTTTGAAAACTATCCAATCAATTTTTATAAGGTTTTTAGAAAGATAATTGATGGTTCTTTAATCAATACAATTAAAAAAACTTTACAAATATTTTTTTTGTTAACGTGAAAAAATTGTACTTTTTTGTTATTTTTTGTTAATTTTCAATCACTCACAATTTTTATAAAATTTGTCCAAATACAACAAATTTTTAACATATTGTGGGAAAAACTATTTACTCAAACATGATTTTTCTCTCATATTTTTAAATTTTTGTTTACTATTTTGGAAATATAAGCTTTGCTATGGATCACCGGTGACCCTAAGATCTTCAATGGAAAATTTTGAAGAGTTTTTTACTATGAAATAAAGGTTGAAAAATGCGAATCTGTACTCGGTTTTGCTCTATCGGTTCAAGTTTCCTTACGTTCAAAAAAGGGTTAAATGAAAAATTTATACTAAGTTACTTTGTCTATCTTTAAAAAAAAATATATACAATAAAAATGTTCAGAAAAAGTTAATTAAGAAATCCCATTCAGTGCCACAGGGTCACCGGTGACCCATGAAGGTTCAAGACTTCATAAGTGCAAAATTCCTGTTTTGATCAAAAATTGTAACATTCCGGATTCGGTTTTGCGCTATCTCCCCTTTCGTTTCCTTATGATCACGAAAGGGTTAACTTTGAATCTCAATATTTTTATATCCAGAATAAAATTCAATACGAACTTCTACGATTATAAACGCCTTCAGTCACAAATAGAAGTACATTTTCTAGAAAGTTCTAAGTTCGAAGTTAACAATCGGAAAATTAATGCATAGATTGAAAAAAATCTATAACTTAAATAAACAAAATTGTGACTTTAAATGGGATGGTAAACGCTTCTATTGCAATTAAATGTCATTAGAATAAAAGCAGTGTATGACAGAGAGTTCCAGAGATTCTACAGTGAATATTAGGAACTACTTGGTGGCTGCAGGCCAAGTCTCGGAAAATCTGGCTAATTTTTCAGTCTTTAAAGTAAGCAATTCAGGCGATCCAACTTGATTGCTTTCTTGTTTAAAAAATTAGAAGGAGGGCAGGGTCGATCTAAAACTATCTCTACCTTCTCTGACAAATACATGCCGAGATGCGGCGGCAACTTATTTATCGCACCCCTCTACGGCTTGACTATGACAGAGAACAAGGACAGGGGATAGGTGGACTCGATCTGCAGCCGCCTCATCGTGGTGAGTTCTGGTTAGTTTCACTTTCGGATAAGCTAAGAGCTGCAAGGTTACCGATTTATGAGAAATTGTCCATTCATGTGAGAAATTTGCAACCTTCTAGGCATTACGAAGGGCACCTAAGACAAAGCAAGGCAGTGTGAATGTTAGATATGTGTTGAATATTTGCTTTATTGGGATATTTGCTATATTCTTGGCTAAGGAAGGGCTAGATATGGAGTTTCGCGATTATCTTGAGATTCCATATTCTAAGATGTTTTTATAGTCAATCAACACGAAAGGGATTATACTAAATGCAAACCATTATGTTAATTAGGAAAAGATAAGATAAGAGTCTTTGCCTTGCTGGGGGTATTTTCAATAAATCTCTTAACATAATCTTAATAAATAAATTTTATTTAAAATTTAAGGTGTTCTAATATTATCATTCTAGACTATCATATTAGGTGTGTAGGATCGATTTATGGGTAAGGCATTGTGGAACGCATTTTCTTAAAAATCTTCTTTTTTCTTATTTCATCTTATGGCTCAAAACCTAAAGCACCTTAGAGCTGAAGAAAAAGAGTTTTGTTTTTTGAATTGAAATTAAATACGTTTTCATCTGAATTTACTATTTTTTCGCTACAGTGTATTTACCGTACGTGCAGTCCATATAACCTTTTCGAACCTCACAAGGCAAAAATAACCTTTTATTTTCTTTTATATTCTATTTTTTTTCCATAATAATACAAGCAACATGGACAATGAATTCTATTTCAACTTTTCTTACTTATATGTATTCTTACATTAGTTCCAGTCTATGTAGTATATTCGTATTCTAAAGTGACTCTAGTGCATAATAATAGAAAATGTTTGCCTGTGTGCATATATTGCCTTATTATTATAATAACAACAACAAAAAGAACAGCAAAAGCAGCATTACATACAAACATCTTTACATATAAATATACAGTGGAAAAGTATTTTAAATAAATTTTGCTGCATCAGAAGTTTCTTCTAAGTATTCCACTCTTCATATAGTTATGTAGGTATTTGTCTGTTGGTTGTACATATACCTACTTACCACTTACAACTACCACATACTTATAATCCTTTGAGAGATATTTTACAATTTACAATTCAGCCATGTACAATATAATATTGTATATGTGTGTGTGTGTGTGTAAAGGAATGCAAATAAATAAGAAATATATTTCTTTCTCTGTTTTCTGTGTTGTTTTTGTTGCTTTAAATTAAATAACAACTTCATTGTATATATTCATGTGAACAACTGTGCATGTGTGTGTTTGCGATTGTTGTCCAAACAATAAAATATGTTAGTACATATTTTACTTAATAATATACAAAAGAAAATCACGTGACTTAAGTGTGTGGCATTTGTGTCTTTTGTATGTTGAATATGTTGCAAGTTATTTTTTTCGCATACTTTATCTTACTTTATTTTATATTGTGATGCATTCTTGTCATTTTTCACTTACTACAAAGAAAGAAAAATAAATAAAAATATTATGTTGCCAATTGAAAACCATTTCGTCCAAAATGTATTCATAATAAACTTAAATAAATTCATAATGGAAATATATAAATACTTACCTATAAAATATACTAATTTAAATTCTATAAAACACAATCAAAAATGTATATTGCTTCACTTTAGTTTTGTTTCACTTTACAAATCAAACGTCAATAATACAAATTAGTTAAATTATTAAGAATAATTGGCAATGAATGAAATTGCAGAGATAAATGTATTTAGATATCTAAAGATTTTCTAATTACTATTCAAATCAGAAGTTAAAGTTGTAAGTGTAATTTGAGATTTCTGAGTGTGTTTGCGATTTATGCGTAATCAAGTATTTGAAAGATGGATTGAAAAATATAAATCATAAATTTATGTAATTTTTGAATTTCCGTAGTTTTTAAGTGGATATAATTTTCAAGAATTATAAAATCTATATAATTCAGGTGAAAATATGAAACGTAATATAAAATAACAAATTTTTTCACTGGGAACAGTTTAACTAAAGTTAGAACAGTTTCTAAAAAGTAGTAAAAGCAATATAAAATAAGTGTATGAGTGAAATGTAGCAAAAAATAATACATTTTAGGAGTGGGAACAGTTTTACTGAAATGAGAACAGTTTCTAAAACCTTATAAAAAGCATATAAACCAAATGCCGGCATGAAGTGCAGCAGAAAACAATATGTTTTCCAAGTGGGAATAGTTTTTTTTAACATGAGAACAGCTTCCAAAAGGTACAAAAGGTAACAAAATTAATATATGTAGCAAACTGAAATAGAGAAAATAAATACGTTTTGCAGTTGGTGAGAACAGTTTCAAAAAAATTTTAAAAGCTATATAAAAATCATGTGCATGTATGAAATAAAGAAAATATTATATTTTGTAACATTGGGAACATTTTCACTAAAGTGAGAACAGTTTTTAAAAAGTTTTAAAATCTGTATAAATCATGTGCTTGTGTGAAATAAAACAGAAAATAATGTAATTTAAAGTTTTATTACAGTTTTATTAAAAAGAGAACAGTTTCAGAAAATTTCGAAACTAGTTCAGCGGCTTTTCTCCGTGGAAAGAACAAATAAAATATTTCCATTCTAGGAAAAAAACTACATATGTATGTACATAACTAAAATATTCAATTTCATCTTGCAAGGTTTTCAATAGACAATGAGCCTTTAGTTTGCTACAATTACTTATGATTTACAGATACATATCTTTCGCTTAAACTGAGCTTTAATGATTCATCTTAATCATTCGGCCCCCTATAATTAGTTTCAGTTCCTTTTTGCTTGGACTGAGCTCTAATCATTTTCATTCATTAGTTCCTCTTTCCCTTTTTTTAAAGGAAATTGCCCCTTTACATATTGTTTTAAGTACAACTCTAGTTTTAGTTCGAACCATAATTCGCATTTGACTTTTTTGTGTAGTACTCTTTTATTAGTTTTATTTCGGTCTTCCCCTTTTACGATTACTTTGAGGATTACAGTCTAGTGCTAGGCGGCATATTGGTCAATAGGCACGAAATTTCAGGTCTCATACAATTTGTGTTGTTGATAAAAACACAAATATTAATTAAAATAAATGTCCGAGTTTTTCATTTTTGAAGCGTTTTTAACTGGGTATTATTTTCAAAAATTACTCAAAAAAAATAAACAAATTTTTTTCTCTAGGAACAGTTTGACTGAAGTGAGAACAGTTCCCAAATAATAATAAGAGCAATATTAAACAAATGTATACGAGAAACACAGCAAAAAATAACAAATTTTAGGGGTGGGAACAGTTTTAGTAAACTGAGAACAATTACAAAAAACTTATAAAAACCATATAAATCAAATGATGGCATAAAATACAGCAGAAAACAATATGTTTTTCAAGTGGGAATAGTTTTTTAAACATGAAAACAGTTTCTAAAAAGTACAAAAGGCCACATAAATCATATACCAATATGAAATAGAGAAAATTAATACGTTTTGCAGTTGGGAACAGTTTCACTTAAGTGAAAACAGTTTCAAAAAAGATGCAAAAGCGAGCACATCTGCTAACAAACGTTTTTTTTTTTTTTTGTGACATAAAGAGATTAAAATTATTTTTATTTGAAACTGATAACTTTTCAATTTACCCTTATATTTTGCTATAAGGGTAAATTAGTGCAATCATTAATTTTAACAATTTAAGCAAAGAGCTGACGTAAAGGAGTGAGTAAAATCTAGACCACCTAAAATGATGCGTAATATTAAATAGAAATTATGCATGTCAATGGTCTGACATTTAATATGATTGATCAGCGTTCATTGAATTCACTCAACGCCAGTTTAAACCGCTTTAATAAGGAATTGAGTAATTTTTTATGTTCAATTAAACAAATTTAATTCACAATAGATTGATTCAATGCAAATTCATAGTTTTTAAAATATTTTCTTAAAAAAAATAGTTCATTATAAACTAATTTTTTTTAGTGCCAATTAGTTTCTCTTCGAATGTGCATTACTTCAATTTATTGCGAAATTAAATTCTATGCTACTTTTAAAGTATGATCCTATTTACAAGATTTAATCGATTTCAAATGTTCTTCTTATAAATGCAGAAGTCGCATGGTGACTAAAAATATGCTAACAAAATTAAAAAAATTAAATTTACATACTCAATAAATCAAACTAAAGTATATTCACATTCAAAACCTAAACGGCACACTCTTCATTGAATCAAAAAATTCAAAGTGCATACATATACAAAATACGCCTAAATGTATGCAATACCAACATATTCATATTCCACAACCACAAATGCAAAAATATTAATGCCATAAAGTTTTGATCAAAGAAAAATTACTTTCATCACATATATTAAAGAGGAAAAGTTGCGGAAAATCTAAAGTGCAAAGTTCAAAAAGATGCATAGTACATCTAAAGTGTATTGATAAATTAGACTTTAAATGGGTGCGAATGTATGTGTGTGTATGTGTATGTATATTTGAATGTATACATGGCACTGAGTGTGTATCAGTTAAATAAGCATACACATACATAAGTGCACTTTACCAATAATATGCATGCATACAAAATAAATTTATTTGTGTATGTTCATAACTAGAAATTTCAGCACAATTTGAGCTCTGGCTTAAATAGCGTTAAAAGGAAACAAGTGGAAATTCTTGAATATGAATGTAAGTATGTAAAAATATAAGCATGCAAGCGAGTATATGTACGTGTGTATATTTATGTTTAAGCACATTTGTGTGCTATCAATGCATTTGTATGTATGCCTAAGTGGGTGTGTGTGTGCGTTACTTGAGAGTGTGTTAAATAAATCTTATTACGAATGAAAACGAAATATAATTCAAAAATCTTCTAAACTTAATTTTTTTTTTTTTTGCTGGAGCATGAATTTGAAGTTGGTTATTTGTGTACGTTGTATATGGAAATAAAAAGTTTATGTGTGTTTGTATGTATATGTGCATATAGCATTAATATGCATCATTAATTTAACACATGTATTTTAGTTCAAATTTCATATTTTGTATTGAGTTTCAGGAAAAAATATTTCAACTAAAAATTATATATTTCCACATGTCTGGTGCATTAATGTTTGTGAATTTTTGCATTTATGTACGCCTTTTACATTTATGTACACTACGCGTCACTTGAATAGCTACATGCATTAAACATGCAATCAACCTGAGTAACTCTCGGTCCCGAAATTGTCTGCTGGAATCATAAACTTTTCGAGATAAACATTTCCAAACATTTTTTAAAATATTAAAATCCCATGAGTACGGTTCTAATGAATATGAAGTCATTAAGGTTGATTAAAGCAATATTCTGTTGAAAAGACCCTGATATTGTTTGAAACATATTCGCAAGTTAAAGAAAATCAATTTCCAATGTATTTTTGTATGTGCTAATGCTAATTTTACTTGTTTTAAACTCTTATTCAACAGTCCCGTAATAGGATACAGCACTCCTTCAGACCATCAGACCAACTTCCTACCTATGTTGTTGGTCCCAAAAATGTAGTGTCACTATAACTAAAGACTAGCCTAACAATAACTCGTCTGTCTACCGCTGATGTAGCTCCTTTGCCCGTTTTTCATGTTTCTGTCCTAGGAATCTTGTTTTCTCAAAAATATAATCATGATGTTAGTACTTCTTTCGATTTTTGTCAGTAATGCAACGTAACGCCCAGAGAGTCCCTGCTCTGAATAAGCTTAAATTTTTGCCTTTTCGGCAAAAAATAGAGGAATTGATTTTCCCATTTAAAAAGAAATAAAAAGTGTTTTATTGCAAAGTATTACTTAACTACTTTTTTGGATCAATCTCCCACGCCTCTAAACCAACATCAACGCAAGACTAATTTACCTAATCAAGGAGCGTAAAAATATTGAACTATTTTATATGATTTTGGACAAAACCAAAGGAAAAAACAATAAAATAGAAATTTTCGCAACATCCTTTTTTTATAGACATTTCCGAAATTGTCTCATCTTTCGAAAAAAAATATCAACAATTTTTTTTTAAAGGTTTCTTTTTAATCGCAATTTTTAAGCATGGTTCTATTCAAGTGTATGTGTTTCATTCATTTTTTCTTAAAATTCTTTAGGAATTTATTTCTGAAATTATTATATTGAAAACTTATTGGAAAATATTCAATTATTGGTTTTGGGTTTTCATTTAAATTGATAATGTAATGCCAACGAAAACTTCATTGCACTGGAACAATTTATGGAATTTCAATTGCATTATCATTGGAAATTTTAATTAGCATTGAAAATTGTAAAGCTAATGCTATTTCAATTTTAATTTCATTATCACTAGAACTTTTTATAGAATTTATGCCAATATTGAGTTAACTAAGGTTAAGAGATTCTCTGTAGTCTTCTTTGTTATAAGCAGCATCGTTTTCCCTTATAAGCTTTTGAAGAGTATAGCGGTTATTCACACTTTATTCTTCTCTGGCTCTATCTCCGGTTTCAACATAAAACCGGCCATATTGTTTTCCGCCAAAATTATTGGCTTATAGACTTGAAAACTACTCGACTGATTGACATGAAGTTTTGTAAATTCTTCATTCTGTCTCTGGGCAGGCTTCTGACTTGGCCCGAGTTTCTAATTACAAGTGGGCGTGGCACCTCCCATAGTACCAATATATATATTTTTTTTGGATATATCTTCAGAAATTTTTGCAGCACAGTACTGAAATTTAACATACAGTTGTTGGTTAATGATGCCATGCGACTGGAAAAATGTAGGTGGAATTGGAAAACGGGGTGTGGTACCTCTTATATAACCTGATTCTCCATTATGGGATATCTCAGGAACTATTTATTGTACGGTACTAAAATTTGGTATGTAGGTATTATTCATCAATGGGATTCTTTGAGAAAAAAAATGAGCAGGCTTGTAAAAGTGCGCATGGCACCCATTCTTAGCGAAGTTCTTTTTAACTTAATCTGTTCTGTGCTGGATTATACATAGATATTTATGCATCGGTAGGAAATTTAATATTGAAGTTCCAGTTCAGATACTAGGGTAGTTGGACACAACAGTAGAATCTCAATGTCGGGTTTATTGAAGCGTGACTATCGTTATTTACTCTAACAGCCAGACGACTTTCAAGGTTCTATCGTCATAAAGTTTTACCGTGTAACTAGTATTTTGATAGCACTTGTCTATCCAAAACAAATTCACTCTATGTTAGGTAACTGGTATCTGCGACACTGCAAGTAATGAGCCTATCGATGAACCGAACTCGTCTGATTCTCTTCGGAGTCGATGGTTGAGTAGTGAGCAAACCAACAATGACTCACCTATTGGGACCATATACCAGGCTTCAGAGAGGCTAAAGTGATTGTTGTTCCCCTTGCCCATAATGAATCTTTCGCTAGCACTAAAAGACTTCAGGCTACTAGTGCTAGGCAAAGTGGTCCTAGATACAGTGAACATTCGATAATGTGAACATCCACTAAGGTGAACGAATTTTTTCTCCATTGACTATTTTAAAACGTGAACAAAAGTCTGAAAGCTCTGAAACGTGAACAAATTTTCTTTGAAATTGAGCATCAATTTTGATTTTAATAGTTTTAGGAATCCTCTATATATTTTTACTACAAGAACATAAGATAAAAGGTAATATTTAAGGTGAAGATAATTCTGGGGTAAGATCCCAAAGTTTCCGTTATTTTCAACAATCGCGATCGTGAACAATCTCTTAAACGTGATTTTTATTAGTTCATGGTTTCGAGTGTTGACTGTATTACCTAAATTGGTTAGATCGGTCTAAAGAGACAGAGTGTTATCTGCACGTAAAAGATTCATATTCTATGTGAATGCCCACTAGGGTGGCTCTTATTTTTCAAGTTTGATTTTTATTATGCCACTTCTCAGTTAGTTCCACTACACAAAAAAATTAACTTTGCGAAATTTGGGCTCAATCGGATTAGGGGAAGGGTTGCTCCTCGGTCCTTACATTTAAAAAAAAAAAACAAAAAAAAAAAAAATTTAATTTTGCATTTAACGTTTAAATATTCCCTGAGTAAGAAAAAGTAGTAGCCAAAAAAATTTGAATTTTTAATATTCATCTCTTTTCAAATTATATACAACCAATATTTCGCGGAATGGAAAAAAAATAGATTGAATCTTTTTTCCGAATTTTTCTATTTTGAAGTTCTAGGGGCAACCCTTTCTCTTATTTGATTGAGCACAAATTCCGCATTGCTCATTTTTTCATGGAATGGAACTAAACTGAGGGATAGCACATAAAAAATTATCAAAGTTTTAAAAAAGGCTAATATAAGAGCCACCCTAATGCCCACCTTAAACGTTTTTATCGGTTAATATTCTTCTATAAAAGATGTTCAAGTCTTCATTAGGTTAATGAAGCGTCTTTTATCTTAATTATAGAGGATTGAAACAAAAGAGTTTTTTTTTCACAGTGCCTGGCAATTGAGTTAGATCGGGAATCTAACTAATTAAAAAATAAAATAAAGATTTCAAAGTTGAGGTATAGTTGAATTGAAAAGAAGATTAAAACCGCGGTCATCAGTATCTTTTCTGACAGTCAGGCAGCTCTCAAGGCTCTTATGTTGCGACGTAGAAACTGCTGGAAAAGTATTTTGATAGCAATAGAAAACATATTAATGTAACATTTTTAAAGTTTCTTACAAAATATCGACCTTTATCGACATAGAAATTTTTGTATTTAGTGTAAAATCAATTACGAAAATAGTTGAATCTAAGTTTTACTTGTTGATTCTAAATGAGATTTTCTTAATTTTTCTATGCAATATTAACATGTATGAAACTTAGTTATACTTATTTGAAATCTCTCTACTCTCTATTCTATTTCTATTTATTTGAGTAGTTAATTATTTTTTAGATTTCTTTTTATTTATAATTAGCTAAATTATTTAAATATAAATATTTTGCATACTAAAATGTTTTTATTTTTTATTTTTGCTCCAACTGCGAACTTTTAATAACACTCAAAATTTTATAGTTGATTCGTTATTTCTTTCCAAGAAAATTTAACTTTATCTTCATTTTTCATCTCCAGTTTTGATGTGTTGACTCATGAATAATAAATTTTAAATCGATTACAATTCTTATGAGGTGTTGCAAGTAGCTGTTCTGCAAGTAGCTATTGCAACGACAACAACACTCTAGACTCATGCAATATACCTACATACATACATAGTTTATTTAATTTTCTTCAGCTTTAGAATTTCAGTTTTTCTGTTACGAAAGACATCGAGTTGCCACAGTGTTTATATTATATTACTACCATTCCGGCCACCCACCAAGTGCTGTCAATAAATTTTGTACCACAATGTGTTGAGCTGCATATATGTATGTATGCTTTTCTGCTACAGTTAGTTGCCTCATGTTAAAATTAAGTTAAGCTACATATTTAAAGTGTTGCATATTTTCCAATTTCTTTACATTTCTCTCTAGTTTTTTTTTTTTTTTTTTGTTGCACTTTTGCTTTTTAGATTTTTACATTGACATATGCACACTTATACACTTACAAACACACACATACATACATATTTATGTATGAATGTGTATGTAAAGGTGCATTTGTAAGTCTACCATTTTTGCTCCTTCCATTGCAGCTTCTGTTGGTTAACTTAAGTGGTATGTATGCATTTGCTGTTTTTAAGTGTGAAGTGGCATCCTCCTAGGAGATGCAGTGACAGCATATTTTTCACTTCAACTTCTCTCTGTACTCTAAATTGTAATGAGACTTACGTAATGCACCTATTTACGTACCTACATACATACATACGTATGGTATGTATGTACTACGTATTTAATACGTTTTTCCTTCATTTTATTAACGGTATTTTACTCTGTTTTTTTTTTTTTCTGTTTCCGTAGTAGTGCTAAAAAGTAACTATGGCAATGTTGAAAATTGTGCGAGTGTATATTTTATTTGGTATGAATGGTACTTACCTCTTTTTTCTGGTTAAGCAGTTTTTAGTTTTTGAGTAGCAATTCCAGATTGAATGTATGTATGTATGTGTGTGCTTGACGGCAGTTAAGTTCATTCAAAAAGATATACAGATTTTTTTAAAGTTTTTCCAACTGTTGCTATATCACATAAACATAAAAATTTGCTACTAAAATTTATCATAACTATTTATTTTCTTTAAATTCAATGGTTTGATTAAATTTAATGCTAGTATAACGTTGCAAAAACATACTCAGTTTAACATAAGGTATACACCGGTATTAATGTCAATTAACCCCTTCACTGTAACTGACCTCTATAGAGACAAAAAAAATTCGTGACACTTATGCATCGATACTGCTAAAGCAGCAAAAATAACTTTACCCAATGTGATTTAAGTATTAATAAATATTCTAAGGTTTTTGGGGTCACTGAATCCGAATCTGTAGTCGAATTTAGAAAAATCTGGCTTCAAAATGGCGACCAACAAAAATTTTATATATGAAAAAACTGGTTGAAAATGCCTGCAAGTGGGTTTTTGGGGTCGCTAAATACGAAATTCAAAATGGCAACTCTAATATGGTGACCAAAAAATTAAAAAGAAAAGAATCTTGCTGAAAATGCTTACCCGGGAGTTTTGGAGCCGCTGAATGCGAATCTTTAATCAAAATTCGAAATGGCGGCTTCAAAATGGTGACCAGCAATATTTTTTGATTTAACGAATCTGGGGAAACTGCTTCTTCAGGGATTCTGGAGTCGCCGAATCCGAGTCTGTGCTCAAAATTTAGAAATTCAAAATCACCTTTTTTTGGCTCTAGAGGGACTGACCCCCTTAACCTTATAAATGATTATGAGACATGACATTAATGAAAGCTCGATTTGATGGTGAAATTGTGTGCCCGAATTCCTGTTTAATTTGAAAAAAAACATGTGTCACATTTCAATCATAAAAAATGAAATGCGTCAAACCGATTAGACGTCTAACACATCATTACTTGATTGATTGATTAATCAAACGTACCCAAAATTCATTGAAGTTTAGTTGCAATGCTTTGAAATAAACTCATCTCCCTAACGAAATTTAAGTATTATGAAGTGGGGCTCTGAAGATATAATATACATACCAAACAGTTATTCTTGCCAAACACGCAAACGTAAAACTTGTAAAAAAAACGAATAGAACTCAGGAAATGTTTAAAATAACTTTAGATCGCTAATGAATTTGAAGTCGGTTTTTTTCGCAGCTTCTTAAGTTTTCAAAATACCCCTACTTAAAATTAGATACATCTGGATCGAAATCATTCTGAAATAACACATTCTGACACAGATTATGGGACTTGGCCAACGACAGTTTATTTCGATGGGGTTTTTCCCCCATAGAATCCGAAATCAGAATTCAAACGTTCACTTGTTTCAAAGCTTACTTACATGCGCACTTATAAAAAAAAAACTATTCCCAGAGATTGGCGAAAGTAACAAGCATAAATCCCAATAGAAAATTAGGATGGGGAGGGGAAGGATCAAACATTATTCCAGCCCCACACTTTTTGAGTTAACGAAATTTTTTAATTAACATTGAATTGCTGATCACAAATCTGAAGACGATTTGTTTAAAGTCTGATTATAAATATCTGGCAAGAAAAATCGTCCGAAAACAATTTTAAAATTGTACATATAAGAAAATTTATTCTTTATGCAATTTTGTAAATTTTTTACTCTTACACTATCTATTCAATCAATCAATTTTCCTTCATTCCGGGGCTTTTTTAAATAAGTTTTCTTTGAACACGATTCTACAAAACAAACGGTTGAGAAAAATAACAAAAGTTCTTCCGAAAAGTGTTTGTTATAAAAAAATAAGGGGCGTGCCCAAATGATGGTACGATCTCAGTTCTACCATTTTGGGTTTAAATAATTCTAAAGCAGTTCATATATCTCTATCTGGGTAAGAATAGTCTGCTTTTGTTGCAAAACTTTATGAATCTGTTATCTTTTCCTTATTTGAATGATTGCTTCGCAATGTAGGAGAATATGTTTGGATGTTTCATTATCTTTTAGAAAGAAATGGCAGGTAATGCTCTAGTTCTAGGACTGCAGTGTTCTATGAAGAAATCCATAATCTTTTTAGGAGGTTTTTACTTAGTTTGAGAAATTCAGGCACTGTTTTTGTTTGAAGTCCCCAATAAGTAGCTTAGACTGTTTGGATCTGCTCTTAGCGGTAGGATCTTCTACTTTCCTTTCCTCCTAACTTAACTTATTATCAATAGAGTGATTTTCTGTTCCCAAAAAAGGTTCAGGAACAATAAATCTATTTCCTATTTATATTTTTGTCTGTCTCATTACCATAAGCTCTGTGATGTCCAGTGCCCTAGCTCTAGATACTCTCCAACTATCTCTGAGGAAAACTTAACAGAAGCAAGTGTCCTGATGGTATCTTAACTGTCTGAAAATATCGTAATATTTTGACATTTACACCAGCGTTCAAAGTTATTCCTCTAGCAGGCTGGTTTGCCTATAAGTGGTCAACCGCTTGATACAATTTAAAAGACCTTTTGAAAATTTTTTAAGTGTATTCATGCCACTCAGTCGATAGATGAATACCGGAGCTGCATGTTCCGTAGCTTCAGTACTCACCACCTATTTTTTCACCTCGAGCAAAAATAATGACACAAATTCGATTTTCAACTTCCTTTTCAAGTTATATACATTAAAATCAACCCATCCTCATATTTTATAATTCGGAAAAAAATTATTCTGCTAAAGGGTTAATTTTTCACATATAAGAATCTTGATGTTTTGCCCATAGACCCTAAGCCTACACTCATTTGAACTAATATCCGCATGTGTAGTTTTCCAGTTCATGTACGTTCAGTACGTGGTAGCATGTTATTTTTCAAAAACTCACTACAAATTTTCATAAATCACTAAACATTTAAAAAAAAAAACACTGTTTTAAAGGAAATTCTCTCATAATTCCAAAGTAAAATTTCGTATTATTTCGAATCGATCCATTTTATTTTTCCTTAAATTTAAAGTAGGTTTGGAAAATTAGTCATATAAAACCAAAAACTCAACAGGTCAAAGGTTTTACTATTTTTGTTTTTTTTTTTTTACGGTGTAGAATAGAGAACCGAGCTCAGCACAGAAATTCAAAGTACCAGCCCCTACACTCTGACCAGAAGACTAACTTCTTTAGCAATAATCAGAAAGTTCTATTTTAAAATCTGGTTAAAAATGCTAACTTATAGGTTTTTTGAGATCGCTGACTCCAAATTTCACCGAAATTCCAAAATATTAAATTTTTCAACTAGTCCAATAGTTTTTTCTGATTCTTTAACAATGCTCTAACGTTTTCGCTATCTCAAAAACATATACGAATTTACTGATCCAAAAATACCTGAGAAAGTAGATATTTTCACCCAGATTTTACGATTTCAATTAATTAATTTAAATTTCGCCACCCTTTTCAGTTTTATAATTTTTACCAAATATTCAGGTTTACAGAGAAAATATTATTGTTTTTTTCTGAATATTATTATTATTTCCCTTTAGCAGAGCTGTAAAAGATTGCAGTCATTTCGAGCTGCATTCGTTGAAGTCACTGTTTGAGATTTGAGACTTATGATTTTCAAAGTTAAGTCACCAATCTTTTTAAGCTCAATGACTTTTGGCTTATTGACTATAGCAATCAGTTTGTTTCAAAGCAAGTCGCAATCACTCACATGACTTCACATTATACTTAATGTCGCAGTCTTGACTTCAAATTGTTTTGAAGTCTTGCAGTCAATTGAGACTTCAATAGGAATATAAGAAATTTGCGAAAAAACATATATTACATATCAGCTAAGACCATTACAATTACCAAATTTTTAACTTAGATACAATATAATTACAATTTTTTTAAACAAATGAAAAAATTGAAATTATAATTTATACGCGTATTTCCAGTGAATTTCAATAAAAATTTTCTTGAGACAAAGCTGTGTTTTATTCGCCAGCTAGTTTAACTTGTGCGAATAAAGCGACCAAGTTGTTAAATCTCTTCTTCGTTATATTGTTATTCACAATAAAACTGTTCAGCAGCTAGAGGTGAAATATTTTAATGGATCCCAGTCATTGCGCTTAATCGTGGGCACTGTTTTTAGTTTTTACCCTTTTTAAGAATATTTAACGATGATTTTAACTTATTTTCACCGGCAGCCATTCCTAATCTTTTCATTTTTTGTTTTTTTGCAATCTGTCATGCTTTTTCTTTCACTATTGGCAGTTCACAATAGAATTTGATGTAGCTAAACTACTTGTTAAGTATACATAACAGCTATAATTATACGAGTTATCTCTGCTTCTTTGTTGTTGTTTCACATACAATTATCGCTGCTAATTAAACATAACTATTTAGAAGCAAGTGGCGAATAAAACGCAGCTAAAATTTGATTTCGATAATCTATACATTTATTAGTGTAACTACATTTTTATTCCAGAAGATCCAGAAGTGCTACACTATCTTATTATATATCAATTTTAAGAGCTTGGCCTACTCGGTTAGCCAAAAATTATCAGGTTTAAAATCGGTTTAGCCAATTTTAAAATATTAGCGCAGAAGGTACTTTAAAATTCACTCGTTGTAAAAATCATCAGTAAATAATAAATGAGAGAGAGAAAGAGACATGAGTAACGGCATCTCTCAGAACTATCTATCGAATTATCTGCATACACAAATAACAAAACAAACACCAACGAATAGTTTGGTTCTCTTTTGATATTTGTTTTTTGTTTCTTAAGAGATTTCTTGAGCAAAAAAAACAGCCCCAGTTACTGGGGCCTTACCGACTAGTTTTTTATATGCCAACATATAAAATTTTAGGATCTAAAGTTCAAAGAACTCATAGCTCCTGTTGTATAGAATGCAATTAAATATTAAACAAAAAAAATAAAAAACAAAAATAAATCCGGTCATCATGATTGGAAAAGTGTCGCCTACCGTTTTCCGGTCTTTTAGTCGAAGCTCGATGGAATTACCCATACTTATGTATTTTTTCTTTATAGCGTGTCATTGACTTTCAATAGTAACAATTTCACGAAATTGCTGTTTGAAAGCAAACCACGCCGAGGAGCAGGTGAGAACCTGAAAAGAATATAATTCTGAAAAAAAATAGCTTCAATGACTTCCAAGTTGTTTGAATAAATTCAGTTTATTTCAGTCAATTGTCAAGTCAATTGACTTCAACTCATTTAAAGGCAATTGACTTCAAATGACTTCAAGATATATGATTTCAATTCAATTAATAATTTGTAGAGATAAAGATTGCTAATAAATGACTGGCCACTCACGACTTCAAAAATAAAGGATAAGTCATTGACTTTAATATAACTTGTGACATCACGGTCTTAATTCTGCAATCACAAAAAGACTGGAATATTGGAATCATTTTTTTTTTTAAATAAATTGACTTCAAACTTAAAAAGACTGCAATATTTTACAGCTCTACCCTTTAGGTCCATTTTGCAAGGAAATTAGTTCATAATCCTATACTCAGTATGTATTATTTAAATTTTAAGGATTTAATTTAACTTTAAGGACCCGGCATAGAAATTGTTCTGTAATTTTTTTTTAACTCGGGTGGGTCTCTCTGACAGCATTTATCTAACTTATCTGTTTTTCGATGTAGACTCTCTAAAATTAGTTCAAATTATAAGTTCAGCGTTTTCTTTAGTCTTGCCTTCATTACATTTATTTTAAGTAAAAATCTCAAACCCTTAAAAAAGTTTCTTAGCTTCAAGAATTCAACTATTCACATTGAATGCACAAAGTTCATCGTGAAGAATTTAGAACTTCAGTTCATTCAATTTGGAAAATGTTTTGATTTCTTCCAAGTAATTTCCTCAAAATTGTAGATTTTCTTAACTTTTTGAAGCGTTTTCCCTTCCAGTTTTAAATAATAATTTACTCACTTAACATCGGGAACAGTTTGAAGTCGACTAGAATAAATCTATAAAATGCTGTAGGTGCTAAGAAACAATTTCATGCTTATATTTATGCATTGCGAACACACTGTAAAAAAAAATACTTTTGCCTTCACCACTTCTAATAAAGCCAAAGTATTCAGCTTTCTAAAAAGAAAATTTAAAATCAAGCCCGCCAAAATAATTAGAAAATATACTAAGTAAATCAGAGTATCATAAGAGCTTAAATACTTTGAACTCCTACCTAAGAAATTTAACATTCATTTCGTTTTATATGAAAATATACTGCACATTTTCAAAAGAAAGAAAAAAAATTAAAACGCCTAAAACGCTAGCAAGATGAAGAATACACAATCATCAAAAGCTCACATCCTTTATACTTGCAAAAAATTCAAATTAATATTTTACACAATTTTTCCCCATTATTATGTATTATCGACAAGAAAATAATGAATTTTTCCGCTGAAATGTGAAAATGACAGCAAGAAAGTTAAAAAAAAAAAATGTTTATTAAATTTAAAAGAAATAAGAGAAAAACCAATTTCTGATATATGGCAACTCTATGCGCTTGTAAATTCTTCAAATTGTAAACTACAAAAGAATTGCGGAAAACATATTACAAGACTTTTCATGCGAAAAAAAAAGAATTGTACCTATTTTTTCACTACTTTTTTTTTTGTAATTGACAAGCGACAGAAATTTCTTTCGGCAGCACAAAATCCTTGACTTTGGTACTTTTGTGATTGTTGCTATTGAAAAATTGAAACAAAAAAAAAAAAAAAGTTAACAACTGTCGAAAAGTTTGTCGCATTCTTCTTTCCGCAGCTATTTTTGTTTTTTTTTTGTTTCAATTTACAGAACAATTTTCTTTTTTTACTCTCTCATTTCTTTTCTTTCTACTTTTTTTATTGCTATATTTTTGGGCGCATTTCCAATGGCGCTTTTGAGATTTTTAAAAATAGAATTTCATTTGTGAGAAGAGAAAGAGATATGCAGTAAAAATTTATTTGACAAGTCTTTATTTTTTTATAATTTTTACTCTTTTTTTCTTGCTCATGTTTGTCACGTTCGTTTTTGTCCGTCTTTGATTTTCTTTTAATTTTTTTCTTCTCTCTGTCTGTCGACATTGACACTTGAAATTGTGCGTTGAAATTTTTCTTTCTCAATGATTATAATAAATTTATTTTTGTTGTTTTATTTCTCTTTGTTGTGTTAAAAAAAAAAAATATGTTAAAAAAGATTTTCTCATTTATCTCAAATAAAATTTAAATAAATCCATACATTTTCAACGAAATCTTAATGAATTTAAATTAATTTTCACCTTCATTGCTTTGCATTCACGTTAATTAGTACCTAGAGTAGAGAATTTACGTGCTCAGAAGTTAACCTCACATTTTTTTGTTTTTGTTATTTACGGAGGGAGGAAGAAGTGTGAGGGCTTAAATTAATTCAATTTCTTCTTGTTTTTTATGTTTTGTTATTCTATGAATTGTGGAAAAACATTAAAAAGTGAGAAGAAGAAGAACAAGAAGGTAATATCCACCAGCTAAATTGAAATTTTCGAAAGAAACATGTTGCCTGCTGCATAATGAAGCAATTTTTATGGAAAGCTTACATTTTAATTAGCTTCATAGTAATGTTGCCATGCTTTTAAATTGCAAAAAGCATTTTTTGATCAAGATGATTCCATTTGAATAGCTAAAGTATCAAAGGCGAGTATAAATTGTCGGAAAAGCTCCCGTAGAACAAATGGCTACAGCCCTTTAAAGTTTGGCAAGAGCTTTCCTAACGCTATCAATATAGAGTTTACTCCACCAGACTATGGATGCATAGGTGATGAAGGGCCTAATCATAAATTTATAGATTCACAAGACTTTATAAGGTAATAGGCTCTATGTTTTGCCAAAAAAAAACCTTACATTGACAAAAGTTGCCAATTCCTTAGATGCCTTTAGCTCCACATGAGTACGGCTTAGAAGTTTATTATCTAGAATGACTTCCAGATATTTCACTTCATGGGATAGCTGAATAGTGATTCCTCTGATAAAATGAGGCCATCAATTTTCATTTTCCTGGTGAAAAGAATAACACCAGTTTTAAGAGGTTTAACCGATAGCCCGTTGGGGAAACACCAGGGTTCAATCGTATTCAGAGCAGTTTGGACCTTCCTACAAAAATACCCAACCGATTGGCCCGTGTTTAACGTCTTTCGAAGACATCGACTGATGAAGACTTGAATAGCTTGCATCTCGGAGGCTGACGCTTTCCAAACTTCGCAGCCGTGCAACAAGGTTGAATTGACGTTATTGTTAGACAGTCTAAACTTGATGCATTGCGATATATGAGGTTAATTTCAAATCGGATGGAGAAGTTCGAAGGCCTGGTTTGTTTTTTCTTATGCAACAGCTTACATCCTCACTAGATCCACCCGAGGTTGTAATTATGCTACACAAATAACAAAACGCCTCAACCTCTTCCAATTCGTTTCGGTGTTGATTCACATCACTTTAGTTTTGCCAATGTTGATTCTTAATCCGCTTCGTGCAGCCGATTGCTGCATTCGCCATATCTTCGATGACATATCGGAAAAGGTGTGCGTTAGCAAACTTAAATCATCTGTGTAGTTAAGATCTTCAAGATAAATAAATAAAAGAACAAATAAATAAAATGTCTAGAACGGTGTCAAAAAGAAGTGCCGATAGCACTGACGTACTCCTGCTAGTACCTTAATCTTTCCACTTAATCGTTTCTCGTGTAGTATACAGCATGAGGCGACCGAATACCAAGTTTCAACGAGTTGAATCAGTTTTTTATGAACGCCTTTGAATTTTATAGCGCTACTTGTAGCGTAATGATGCAATGTGTCAAACGCTTTTTGAAAATCATTGAAAACAAGATATAGTGGCGACCGCCATTCGACGCATTGCTCAACTATAACTCGTGGATTATTTACATGATCAATGCAAGAGCGTCGCGGTTTAGAATCCGCCTGTTCTTTGAAAAGCCTCTTATTGATTATATACGCTATTATTTTATTAACCATGCTGAGCAGTGTTATCCCCCGCCAGTTTTTGCATTTTAAGGGGTTAACTTTTATTGGGGTGGTTAATAACAATACCTTCTTAAGTGAACATGAAGCCCACGTCTAATTGGGGAGTAAAAATGCACAAAAATGAGTAGAGCACTCCAATGCGAGCTTCTAAATATTGTTCAGAAATTGAAGAAATTAACTCTTCCTATCGAAAATTAGCCTAGCATGCTAGCCATTCTTGCTGGAGTGGAAAAAATTAAAACCCCCTTAGGAAATCTCTGGATCCGCTAGTACGCTTGGCATTGCTCTGGATATTTCTATCAGATTCTTAATGAAAGACTTATTTTATCTTGCTGGGTAATACCACACAATGGTTGTGTTTTATTCGACAGTTGTTAAGTCTCTTCTTCGTTATAATGTTATTCACAATGAAACTGCTAAACAGCTAGAGCTGAAACATTTTAATGAATCCCAGTCATTGCGGTCAATCGCGAGCATTGTTTTTAGTTTTTACTCTTTATAAGAATATTTAACGGTAATTTTAACTTATTTTCCCCGCCAGACATTTCAAATATTTTCCTTTTCTGTTTTCGCCAAACTGTCATGTTTCCTGTTTCGCTATAAGCAGTTCACAATAGAATTTGATGTAGTTAAACAACTTGTTAAGTATACATAACAGCTATAATTATACGTGTTATCTCTGCCGCTTTGTTGTTGTTTTCCCATACAATTATCGCTGCTAGTTATACATAACTAGAAGCAAGTGGCGAATAAAACGCAGCTAATATAGCTCAATATGGTAATATTACCATATCTGCAATTTAGATGCTTAAATTCCAAAATCCATATTCATTGTTGAAGTGCAACATTAATGGCGTAATGAAGTGAATGTCAGCTGTCGATAACTATCACAAAATGTGAGATGACGTGAAAAAGAACGAAGAAAGAGAAAAATATAAATTGCAAATGTGTTTGCAAATGCTGTTTTACTTCTCCCCATTTAAATTTTTTCCTTAATATATTTCACTCCATTAAAATTAGCAAATAATTGAAAATTTTATAACAACAACAACAAATATAGCTATGTTAAAACTACAATTTTAATAACATTAACTGTAAGCATTATAGTTTTTTTATGACAAAAACATTATTATCATGACAATTCGCATTAAATATGCCAATTAAAATTATGTTAATATTTTTTATTGTGATTATGTTGTTAATGATAATTATGGTGTAGTAAGTAGTTGTTGCAATTGTATTGCAGTTGATTGACAGTTTCGCAGATGGTAAATTAATGTTTTTATTGCTGACGAAATTAATTTATAAATTTGAGTATTTCATTGAAAGAAAACTGTTTTGCATTTTAATTGCAATCCTGTGTATTTCAAAGTGCAACATTGCAACATTGAATGCTGCAAAGTAGAGTATATTCCATCAGTGATTACTCCAAGGTTAATGCTTTCTCGTTGTAATACAAATTTATTGTCTCCGGTTTGATTCCAAATATGAATTTTAGGTCAGCATCCATCTAAGTTCAAAATCCTGAATTCTTAATATGCCGGTATATTTCAATTTCCTGAATTCTTAATATGCCGGTATATTTCAATATTAATTTAAAGCAATTCTATTTTTTTTTTTTTTTGCAAACTAACGACATTGAATAAAATATTCTTTTTATAGAAAGTTATTATAATTTTTTGTTTTTTGCTTAATTTATGCATCCTTAATCCACTATGTTGCTATATTCTAAATGAGAAAAAATAGTAAAAAAAAAATGTCCTTGCGGTTGAGTTCTTTTCAAATTATTTCACTTTTATATATTACAAAAATATAATAAAAAAAAAACAAAAAACCATACAGATTCACGTCATTTTGCTGTAGTTGCATAAAAGGCAACATAATGAATAGAATATAAGAGGTATGCATATATACACATACATACACCTAAAAATACATATATACCATATACATGCAAACACATGTTCATGTTGCCAACAACGAGTGGGTCAATGAAGGATTAAATACGAGGATTACTATGCTATATGAGTTTTTCAGTTACATATAATAAATAAAACTTTAAAAATTTCCATATAAAAAAAAATTTTTCTCGCATATGAATTTTTAATAAATCCTAAAAAAAATTTATTTAAAACAGACTAAATCGACTTATAGATGACATTCAAATCGCTATTCTCTAGCCACTTAAATTTGCATATTTCCATATTTATATATCAGTATAAGAACTCGCTATGGTTAACAAATTGAAAATAACGAGTAAAGAGTGGGAAATCGAACACGCTAACGCGCTTTACGTCTATCCACGGTTAACCGAATTGTGTTTTAGACGAGATTTTTATGTGGTTTTCTCTATTCGAACAGTATTGGAATAGTAGTGTAGCTTTTCAATGGAAGTGTTAGACGATAACCAAGTTCGGTGCTGGAGTAGAAATTGTAAACCTTGTGTCTTTTAAGTAAAAGTCCGCACTGTTCTGTTCTGATATAACATTATCAATTTAAAAGGAGGGCGCTAGCTAAACTTTTCAAAGTGCAAATTATTTATAAGACACAACTGTTCTAAATTATAAAATTCAGGGCCCTTGTCAGATTTGACCATCTAACTATTTGATCCGACTATTAACACAACAAGGCATCTGACCAATTCAAGTATAGATTAACTAGAAAAAAAATCTACATAAGTAAAAATAAATCAAAGTTTATTTTAAACTTAGATCCTCTGGACTTTTAACCATGCAAAAATATCATTCCTGTTAGGCCTCAGAAACAAATCAACCAGTTTCATGTAGTTTAAAATGCTAGTTTACTATGAATCCGATGCGGATATTGCCATTTTCACTTTTAGTTTGGAACTTCTTGATATACTAACACGATTACAAAATTTTGCTGGGAGATTCCACGTCATGTACTTGAGTTATACGTGATAATTTCAACCACTATCGGACCTAAAGAAAGTTGTATTCCAGCCACCTTCCCCCTTAAATCATGTAATGAATTTCAGTACCCGATTAAGAAGTGAAAACTGTCGCTCTTACAATAAATAAGAAAATTATTATATATTTGGTCTGAATTTTTGTCTGGATTTTAGTTTGAATTTGCTTTGGACTGAGAGTTAGAGTCAGTCTCAATCAGTCTGGACCATTGTACTATACCCGGGATAGAGCCAGTACAACAGAGTAGAGAGACAGGAAATAATTGTGAGGAGGGATAACAAGAAGGAAAGCCTAAGGTCTCTCAACCCTGAACTTTTTAGTTTCGTTAACGAACCTTGGAAGCTCAGGAAGAGGAAAAGTATGGAAATTATTCATACTCAAGACATCACTACCCAGCAGCCTTAATCTGATTCTCGCGAACGCTAGCAAGACAATACTCCATAGTATCGTCGTCCTCAAGACGCGATTGGCAAGTTGGATCGATATTACACCCATGTCAAGCTCGGACCATCTTTCTTTATAGATAGAACCCAAGAAGTCGTTGATCCAACGTATGACCTCTCCAGAGCTTGCGCCAAGAAAAGTTTTTATTAGCTAGTTCATTCCCTGCAATATCACACTATCCTGAAACCCATATAAGACGTAACCCATTATGTTTTGCAACATTATTTAGTTTTTCCTTACATTCGCTGACCAATTTCAAAAAACTAACAGAATTAGCAAGGGCCTTTAGTGTAACCTTGCTATCACTGCAAACACCTTTTAACTTACCATGCTATCTTTTCTCAATTATCCAGCCCGCCACTTGGGGGATAGCGAAAAGCTACGTTAGGAAGACTTTCACCATCTGTTCAGTGGCAAAAGAATACTTAGTCTCATCGTCCAAGTACCAACCGTTTGAGGTTTTGGATCTATCGGTATAGAAGACACGACGGAGACCCTGGAGTACGACCTCTGGACCTGTTGGAATGAGTTTCTGAATAAATTTGTGTATGAATATGGTTTAAATTCGATGTGAATTTCGATCTAAATTTGATCTGAGTTTGGCTTGTTTAAAGTCTGGGTTGATTTTTACATTAAGTTTTGGGCTAAATTTGCTTTAATTTTGGGTCTGAAGTTTTAATTGGTTGGTCTGATTTATGGAAATTTTGTCTAAAGTCTGGACTGATTTCTAGATTGAGTTTTGGGTTGAATTTCGGGCTGAAGTTTGATCTGAATTTTGGACTGGATTTTTACCTGAATTTTGGTCTACAGTTTGATCTGAATTTTGATCAAATTTTTGGTTTGAAGTTTAATCCGGATTTTGGTTTGATTCTGAGCCTTAAGTTTGGTCTAGTTGGTGTGAATTTTGGTCTAAGTTATGTTCTAAATTAGGTCTGTGTTTGGCACAAATTTGGCTCTGAAGTTTTGTTTAAAGTTTAGACCGATTTTTAGATTAAGTTTTGGACTAGATTTTAATCTGAAGTTTGATCTGAATTTTGGTTCGGATTTTGGCCTGAATTTTAGTCTGAATTTTTGTCTGATTTTTAATCTGAAGTTTGGTCTGAATTTTGGTCTGAATTTTGATCTGAATTTGGTTTGATTTTGAGTCTGAAGCTTGGTCTAGTTGGTGTGAAATTTGGTCTGAGTTATGGTTTAAATTTGGTCTGCGTTTGGCACAAATTTGTTTTCAAAGTTTTGTTTAAAGTCTAGGCTGATTTTTAAATTGAATTTTAGTCTGAAGTTAAACCCAAATTTTGTTCTTATATTTTTGATCTGGATTATAGTCTGAGCTTAGTCCGATTTTAGGTCTAAAGTTGGTTTGATTTTGGGTCTAACGTTTGTTCTAGATTTTGGTCTGATTTTAGGTCGGAGCTTAGGTCTGAATTTAGTTTCATTTTGGGTCTGAAGTTTGGTCTGGTTGAAATGAATTTGGATCTGGTCTAAATTTGGTCTGAGTTTGAAATAAATTTGGCTCCGAAGTTTTGCTTAAAGAAATTTTGGGCTAATTTTTATATTAAGATTTGCGCTGAATTTGGTTTGATTTTTGGTATGAAGTTTGATCTAAATTTTGGTCTCATTTTGGTTTGATTTTGGGTCTGAAGTTTGGTCTAAATTTTGGACTGATTTTCGGTCTAAAGTTTGGTCTGAATTTTGATCTGAAGTTTGACTTAAATTTTGGGCTGATTTTTGGTTTAAATTTTGGTCTAAATTTGGGTAAGTATTAGGTTTGATTTTGGGTTTGAATTTAGTTTGATTTTTGGTCTGAAGTTTGGTCTGCTATTGGGTCTGAAGTTTCGTTTGAATTTTGGTCTTAGTTATGGTCTAAATTTGGTCTGAGTTTGGTAATAATTTGGATCTGAAGTTTTGTTTAAAGTATGGTCTGATTTGTTGATTGAATTTGTTCCGATTTTGATCTGAGTTTGGGTCTGAAGTCTGGTTTTGTTTTAGGACTTAATTTTGATTTGATTTTGTGTCGGAAGTTAAGTTTGAATTTTGTTCTAAATTTGTCTAAATTTGGTTTCATTTTGTGTCTAAGTTATAGTTTAAATTAGATTTAATTTTAGATCTGATTTTTAATCCGAATTTGGTCCGATTTTGGGTCTGAAGTTTGGTGTAATTTATGTTTCAGTTCCGGTCCAAGTAATGGTCTGCTGTAGTCTGATTTTTAGTTCGAACTTTAGCCTGAAGTTTAGTTTAAATTTATGTTTCAATCCCAGTCCAAATATTCGTTTACTGTAGTCCGATTTTTAGCCCGAGTTTCGACCTACAGTATGGTTAAAGTTTTGGTCTGAATTCAGTCAGATTTTGGATCTGACATTCTGGTCAGCTTCTGCCTGAATTTTTTATAGAATTTTGTTCGATTTTGTAACTTAATCCTGGTCTGCCAATATATAAGTGTTGCTTCGTATATTAACTATTATTCACATAATTCCGGTTAAAAAATATTTAAGATCCACCATAAAAAAAGTCGACGGGGACCGGTTTTGTATACTCTCTTTAGAATATTGTACTTAATTATATTCATTGTTTAATGCATTTGCTTACTTTAGTTAAATCAGTATCTGCAAAGTGTGATGCACACTTAACGGCTTGTCACAATTCGTCGGTCGTAACAGCTTTCACACTCACTGAGAATACTGACTTTCGGCACTGAACGTTGACGTTTCGGTCTTATGGTGTCGCGCCGGTTAATTGTAAGTCCAACGAATTCTTTGAATTATGATTCAAATTTAACTTTAAAAAGTTCGTTTTCATGAAAGCGCTGATTCCTCTTCATAATCATAAACCCATTCGTTCTACTTACATATTTTTGGTCATAATTTTTTGCGCAAAAAAAAAATATGACACTAAAACAAGATTATGACTCTCACTGTGTGGTGATATATCACGTGAGTGTATGCATGTGATATTGAAACATAAAGTTTTTAATACACCAATAATAATGCTGGACAAAGGGCGACGAGTGGTGGGAATTGAGTTGAAAATAACCGGAAAACCACTTAAAATTCTAGGTTGCATACTTAGTATAACGAAAGACAAGATTATAGCATTTTTTGTTGGTTAATAAACGGACGTAAAAAAAGAAAGTTTATGTCATACCGAAATATCAGTGATAAAATATTGAAATGTTTTTTTCTTGTATTTTTTTTTGGGTGAAGCTCGTGTAAAGTGTGATAAATTTCAAATGAAAAAAGCAATTTAGCAAATGGTTGATTTAAAAAATATTTTATGTGAAAAATAAAAGATCTTAAACATTTTTTAAATGCAAAACAAATTTGTTGAAGCTTTTGAAAATGCAATAAAAATATTAAGGAAATTTAAAAGGATATACATACATATGTACGAAAATTAAAAGTAAAACAAATTGCAATTGCATTAGCACGCAAATCAAATAAAATAAACAACAACAACAAAAAAAATAGAAATATTTTTGTTTGAGTGTATGCAGGTCCTACATATGCACACACACATATTCATATGTCCTTTTATATGCATGTATTGGTATTTGTAGAAGTGTGACATAACTGCACAGATTACATGAAGAGATACCACAAAAGTTTTTCTTTTTCTTTTTATTTTATGACGCGTTGCCTCACTGACAAATGAATACTAATATATGTATGTATGTTTGTCTATTCACTCACACATACTCAGTAGGATATAGAAAAATATGAAAACTTTTTAATCACGATAAGTGCAATCACAAAAAAAAAACACACGAAAAAATATAAAATTGTATGTATGTAGTAGAGTGTAATAATAATAGTATGTGCTGATAAAATAGTAGTAAGGGTAGGTAATAACTTCATATAGTTAATGTAGAATTGAAAAGAGTAGTAGAATCAGCAGTAGCAGTACACAAAAAGAGACCTACTAACAAAAAAAAAAAAGAACAAGTATTTTCTTGCATTGATGGATGTAATATGTATGCATTCAGTGAATGGAATGTGCATGTGTTGGTTGCATGTGGGTCACCGATATTGTGGTTGTGTGTGTGTGTCTGTATATGTGGCCAGATAGTGAACTTTAGGCGTATTGTGGAAATAAATATGTTTATAAACCAAATGGAAATTCTATATTTTATTTAAAAAATATCTCTATCTTAATTATTATTATTTTCCCAAAAAATTAGAAAAAATACACCGTAAAAATCATAAATTTCACCCTCGAATAAACACTAATGATATTGCCATCATCGCTAGTAATCAATGCCATTTGAAAAATATAAGGTTGCCACCAAATTCCATATTAAAAAACCTCTTAAAATAGTCTGCAAATTTAGTCTGTTAAATTAATTCTCCCCACCCAAATTATCTACTCTTTCTTAATATAACCCATTAATAAAAACTTTTTAAAAATTTGTTGTGTAATAACAATTTTAAGCAAAGCTTCAAATTTCCGCTTTCTAAATAAGTGCGAAATATAATTGTCGGTTATTTTTATTTATTTTTTTTGCAATCACAAAAACTCATTGAGGCAATTCAATTGAAAGTAAGTGAAAATATAAAACTTTATTAACTACGAATACGTTAACGAAACAATTTCATTCACTGCTTCTGTTTTTTTTTTTTTTTTTTTTGCCACTTTAGGATTGTAGTAGGGGTTAGGGGTGAGAGGATAAGTACAAATATCATGTGTTTGTATAGGCATTTTATGCAAAATGCTGTTGCGCGCTTGAAAGTTGCGGAAAATTGTAGTTAATTTAACTTTTTTTGTTTTTTTTTGCTCTTCTCACATTTACCACAACAATTTTTATTACAGAAATTTAATTCAATGACTTTTAAGAAGTTGAGAACTACCACAGAATTGTGTCTCACGGTATAATTGTTTCAGCTGCTCGCGAATCACACACACACAAAATCCAATCAGTGTTGTGCTAAATTCTGAAAATTTCGCTAGAATTTTAAATAATGTAGAATTCGTTTTTTTGACTTGTATTTAAAATAGAATACTAAGATTGGGGCTGAAGTCAAACCTAAAAAAAGACAAAGAAAGGATACGAAAACTTAAGCTAAAATTAGCATAAGAATTAAAATTAAGACTAAAACTAAAGTCACAATTGGAATTAAGACTAAAACTAAATTAAACATTTAACTAAAACTGAAATTAAGACTACAACTAAGATTAAGGCGGAACTACGGCTCAAACTTAGATAAGTACTAACATTGAAATTAAAATTTAATCTAAGACAAACACTGAAATAAATTGGTCACACAAGGGGTACCACAAGGGGGGGATCATGTCGCCGCTACTTTGGTTACTTATCGTCAACCAGATCCTTACAGTATTTGAGCAAAAAAGAGTAAGGGCAGTTGCGTATGCTGATGACGTGGTAATCATTATAGGAGGAAAAATCTTGCCGACAATTAGTGACCTCATGTCCACTGCGCTTAAGGAGCTTTCAATGTGGGTAGAACCAAACGGCTTAGGTGTAAATCCCTCCAAAACCGAATTTGTTCTGTTCACAAAGAAATATAAGATACCACACTTCGAACTCCCGAAACTCGGCGGATACCAGTCTAGAACTTTCATCCGAAGCGAACTATTTTGGAATAATACTCAATAGCAAGCTCCGCTGAAAGAAGAATCGAAGAAAAGAAAAATAAGGCGTTATGCGCTTTCTACGTATGTCAGAAAACCTTTGGTAAACGGTTAGGCGTACGTCTGCGGCTCATCCATTAGATGCACACGGCCGTCATTTGTCCTGTGCTTACCTATGGATCGTTAGTATTGTAAAATGCAGCAAACAAGATTGGCTATCTTAATCAAGTTGTATAAGTTCAGAGATTAGCATGCTTAGAAGTTACAGAAGCTTAGAGCAAAACGCCTTAAGCGGGATTGGAAATGATTCTTCATTTTCCACCTTTGGACGTTAAAACCCCAGATGTACAGCAGCCAAGACAACCATCCCATTAAGGGAATCGCAGTTTTAAAAGCACAACACACGTCTATCCTAAATGAGTATAGTACAACAGAAACCAAGAAAACTACGGACTATATCAAACCACAAGAGATAGTAAAAAGAAACTTCTTGACCATCATACCCAGCAGACAGGAATGGAAAGATAACGTTGTTATTACCAGAAACGATCTTTAGTTCTATATTAATGGGTCTAAATGGAAAAGGGTATTGGATCTGCAGTGTTTTTTGCGATTCACTAAAAATCATGGAGTCTTATAAACTCCCTGATTACTGTACTGTCTTTCAAGCAGAGATCCTTGCTATCGATAAATCTGCGCAAGATATCATCACAAGGAACCTTGATCCCTCACGGATCACTATCTTTGTGGACAGCCAAGCAGCAATCCAGGCACTGGATAATAAGATCTAAAGCAGTATTAAGCTGTTTTAACGCAAGTCACACTCAGCTGGGTTTCCGGACATAAAAATATTGAAGGAAACGAAAAAGTAGATAAACTAGTGAAAATAGGAGCAGCTTTATAAAAAGCTCGAACAATCTTTTTTTATGAATAGAACCCACAAAGTGGTAGATCCAACTGATGACCTCCACAGAGCTGATGGCGAGTAAAAGTTCTGGGCTCCATGATGAAATTCCATAGATATCGTTCGCTAGTTTGTCGGCCAATTTAATCCATGTAATACCACAGTGTCCTGGAACCCATATACGACTTAACTTTTTGTGTTTTGCAGCGCTATTTAGTTTTGCCTTACAATCACTGACCAATTTCGAAAAGCTGATATAGAGTTAGCAAGGGCCTTCAGTGCAGCCTGGCTATCACTGCAGACACCTATGAACTTACCACTCCATCTTTCCTCAATTATCTAGTACGCCACATCCAGGATAGCCAAAACCTCCGTTAGGAAGACATTCGCCATTTGCACAGCGACAAAAGAGTTCTGGGTTTCTTCGTCTAAGTACCAACCGGATCCAGTACCGTTTATGGTTTTGTATCCGTCAGTATAAAAGACATGGGGTAGACCCCGGAGTAACCATTAATCTCGTTCCGGGAATCTGACATCATATCTTCTTCCGAAGCGGATACAAAGCACACGATTGTCTACGAGCGAGAAATTAAAATATAAATAGACAAAAACTTTTGCAAGTTTATACAATTAAATTTCGTGTTTTTTTTTTTATTAATTTTATACAACAATTAAAATTCCTTTCGAAAGGAATTCTGTGCGTATGAGTGATATTTAATTCATTAGTTTTGTGGGAGAAATAGAGAGAAAGAAAAGCCCAAAAAAAAAAACAATACACAAAAATAAAAGTAAATTGAAATACAAACAAAATTTGCAATTTTTACACTGTTTTACAAATTTCTTCCATATAAAATTCCACACATAGTTATATAAAGTGGAAAAAGAAAAAAAAAAGAACAACAATTTTCAAGTAATTTGTACGCCAAATTAAATTCAAATTTCACAGCGGAACTAAAAAAAAATTATATACTCATACTTAACCTTACATTCATTCATAACATGCATGTAGCACGGTATTACACTCTCCCAATCCCCTCAACTACAGCCGCAGTTAGCGACCGCTAGTGCCGGTAAGGCTTCTACTGTTCCTGCTGCTGTTCCCGCTCTTTCTACACTTCCTCATAGTACTCCTCCACTGCTGTTTTCTCCGACGTCTCATTGCACTCCTTCTTCCCCTCCTTTTTCTCCTTTTCCTCCTTCTATTTCCCCCTTATTTTATGACTTTATTATGTTACACATACCAATTATGTGCCACTTACTAAATAACCTCAATTTTTTGTTGCTCAACAATCTACACTCAACACAAAAATTAGCATTACTAAACTTTAGATTTTATGGGCGTGAAGGGTGTGTGTGTGTTTGTATGTGATGAGTGTGCAAGCACAAATTGTTGGTAGGTGGGTGGGTTGCTATAGGGAATGTTTAGCGCAACAGTAAAAGCTGGAAAGGAAATTGCACTCATAAAAAACAAATTTTTAACGCTGACATACGCATTTTTGTTTTTTTTTTTACGAAAATTATACTCACTCGTATATTTCTGCATAAAAATTACAAAATGAATAAAAAAAAAACGCAGAAATTAAGTGAGCTTTATCGCCAAGTGTGTGTATGTGTTTTGTATAAGTGTTGGTATGCGTATAAAATTTAATTTAATTTTTTTTATATTTGGTGTTTTTGCATTATTATTTGCGTGCATTATTATTTTCATTTTATATGCATACTTCATTTTTTTTCTTTTTTTCTGCATAATTCGCACAAATTCTTTTTTTCCGGGCACCCTCTCCTGTAATTGGCACATTTGAATACATACGAGTACCTACTACACATATACACGCAACACTGGCAATGACACTGTTACTTACTACTTTTTTTCCGGATTACACTCACCGCACACGCTCTTGAGCGTTTTTTTTTTATTGTGCAGTCATTTTTTGTTTTATTTTTTTCTTGGTTTATTCTCAATTGTGGCAATTGTGACAATTTTTAGTTTAGGTATAGAATATTTACATTTTAAATTTTGCATTTTTTACTATATATTTTTCTATTCATATTTATAAATGAATGTGTCCATAAAACTAAAAAAATTCATTGATTAGTTTCTTTATTGTTATTGTCACACGTTTGAATTAATTTGGGCAAATTGTTAACTAGTTGCAGAGAGAGAGAGAGAGAGAGAGAGAGTAAACACAAGTAAAGGCGAAGATAGATTCACAAGAACTGAAATCATTAGTCTTTCGGAAACACTCCGTAAACGTATCTAGCTCCAGCACTAGGTTTATGGACCTAGAACTGTTTTGGTAAAAGATAAAATTGACATAGTAGAAGAGAATAGATGCAAGAAATATTGGAATCGTCTGTCAGACTAACATACATACAGATATAGGATTCAAAGATTTTGATTTACACATGCATATATTCAAAAAGCCGCTCATACGTTCTCAGCAATCTAAATCTGAATGATTGAAAAATTAAAACATGAAATAATGGCATGGCAAATGATGTCCGCATATAAGTCACTAGCTATCAAAGAGAATCAGAAATGCTCTCTCTCAAATTGTCTTTGAATTTAAATCCTTCCCCCTGCACTTTACTGCGCAGTAGTAAGTAGTTTGTAATTTAGAGAACATGAGTAAACACTGACGTTGCGATCGGAATTATTCATATGAACGTATGATTATCGGTTATCTACAATACAAGCAGAGACATCGACATTGGCTCTCACAGTGTCTTCTCATGTGCACTAAGGTTTGTAATAGCCATGCAGTTGTTCCTGTCATGCAGCGCTCACTAACTCGCATTGCAACACATCTATATTCTTACATTACACAATTTTGAATGGTGATCATACTGTGAATTAAGATGTTTCCTCATCCAAAATTAAAATTTTTCCAGACGGCACCACCTCTTGAATGGCAATGGCAAACTTTTAAGAGTAAAATTTGTCTAAGGAAAGTTAACAAATGAATACGAACATCTTGATCTGGGCCTCCAATAGGCTGTAGTGCAATAATATTAGTAGTAGAACAAGGATATATAACTTAAAGATTTATCAACTCAGTAACATAGAAACTCAGTAATCTAGAGACCTAATCTTTAGTAACCCAGAGATTTAGAAACTTAGAGACTTGATAACTCAAAGGCTTAGCAACTTAGAAACTCAAAGACTCAGTAACCAAAAAGCTCAGTAAATCAAAGACTCAGTAACCCAGGCACTTAACAACCAAAAAAACTTATTAACTCAAAGACTCAGTAACTCAAAGACTTAGTAAGTCAGGAACGAATATTAAAAAATCATTTACTCAAAGACTAATTAATCGAGATATTCAATAACTTAGTAGCTCAATGAATCGGTACCTCAACTTAGTAACTTAGAGACTCAGCAGCTCAGTAGCTCAGCAGCTCAAAGATTCAGTAACTTAGAAATTCAGTAACCGCGAGATTCAGTAAAACAGAGAGTTAAGAGTTAATAACTCAGAGACTCAGTACCCTAGAAACTCAGTAATCCAGAGCCTCATTAACCTAGAGAACCAATACCATAGGGATTTAATAACATAGAGACTCGGTAACTCAGTGACTCGGCAATTCAGAGACTCATTAACAAAACGTCTCAGTAAATCAAAGACTCAGGAACCCAGGCACTCAGCAACCAAGAAACTTAGTTACTCAAGGACTCAGTACTATAAATGCTTATGCCTCGTTTTCGCTATGTGAAATTCAATAAAATTTGCCAAGATGTTGGCATTTTTATATAGGATTTACTTTACTTTTTATTTTCATTTACTCAAAGATTCATTAACCCAGAGATTCAATAATCCAGAGATTCAGTAGCTTAGAAATTCAGTTGCTCAGAGAATCAGTAACTCAATCAACTCAGTAACCCAGAGACTCAGTAACTGAGACACTTACCAACCCAGAAATGCAATAATTTAGTAGCTCAAAGAATTAATACACCAAAAACTAAGTAACTTAGAGACTCAGCAAAACAGAGTCGAATTTCAAAGATTCAGTTGTCTGAAATTGAATACCACAGCGATTCAGTAGCCCAGCTATAGACTCAACAGCTCCGTAACTTACCAAAGCAGATATCCAGTAACTTAAACATTCGGTAACCCAGAGACTCAGTAACATATAGACTTATCATAAACAAATTTTCAGTACCACAAAAATCAGGAACTCAGAGTCGTATATCCGTAAACCAGAGATGTGGTAATCCAGAGACTTAATAACTTAGAAACTCAATAGCCCAAAGAAAGTTTCAGAGACATATGGATACCAATAGAATTTCTAGTAACCCGACGACTTAGTAACCCTGAGACCCAGTAAAGTGAAGAGTGTACTTATGCTAAAACAAAGACTGCTAAACTGATTAACTGTAAACACTGACCCCAAAACTGTGTTTTGTGAATTTCATACATTTCCATCGTTGTTCATGAATCAAAAATAAAAATTTGAGAGACTTACTTAGTTGGCACTACAACCGATCATCGGTCTAGGCCGCTTCAACGAAGATTCGCCTGTTGCTTCTGCTATGAACGCTCAGGTGTCAGTTGTTAAGGCCAAGTTCAGTCACTTTGCCTGTGCCTGGTCTTTCCAACAGAGATTCGATCGTCCTTTGCTGCGCGTTCCACCCCTATTGCTCGAATAGAGCATCTTCCTAGCAAGAGCGTTTTCTTCCATTCACTCAATATTGCCTAGCCAGTGAAGCCGCGGGATTTTTATGCGCTTAACTACGTCAATGTCGGATTGCTCATGGTTCCATCTTATTCAATACATGTCGTCCACGCATATTGGACCATAGATCTTGCGAAGTATCTTCCTCTAAAACGCACTCAACAGCCTCTCATTGGTGATCAATGTCCACGTCTCAGCACCATGCATTAGGACGGCAAGGATGATTGACTTATAGAGCGTTATTTTTGTCCGTCGAGAGAGGGCTCTGCTTCTCAATTGCCTACTGAGCCCGTAGTAACACTTGTTGGCAATAGTTAATCTCCGCTTGACATTATTGTTGTTTGTTGATGCAGTATCCTAAGTAGACAAAATCTTTGATGACTTGTCAGCAGTGGCATTTTATCAATATCATCTGTGTATGCTAGCAGCTTGACACTCCTGCAGAAGATAGTGCCAGAGATGTTGATATTTGTAGCTCGAATTATTTTTTCCAGAATAAGGTTGAAGAAGACGCACGATAGGGAATCACTTTGTCTGAAACCTTTTTTGGCATCAAAAGGCGCGGAGAGGTAGATTTACCAAACCTAAAGCCACAGTAATAAGGTCCAATTAACTTGTTGACGATGGGCTTCAGTCGATGGGGTTCGGTACGCTTAATTGAAGTAAATTTTACGGGACGAATACGTAAGATCTTCCCCTTAAGAAATCTCTGGTTCCGTTAGTGACTAAAAATAACTGGATACGGTAATTTCAGTTACAATCCCAATGAAGTGAATTTTATGAAATATGACGCCTGTTGACTGTGTCTGGAGGAGTCTGTGTCAGCGATAATCACTCGTAGTCACTGGATCACATCCTCCTGAACACTAACAGATCCAGAGATTTCCGATAGGGATGGTTAATTTCTTTTGTCCCTTGAGAACTTTCTTTGAATTCAGAACCACAACTAAAATGTATAAGATTTCCCTTAGTAAGGGGAGGACAGCTTATCCCTTGAGGGAGATTATCTTATGTAAGTAGCAGTTTGTATTCTCTGGAATGTAACTAAGGCAATGCATAATCATAGTGCATCTATTTTATACAGTGGTTTAGTGCGTGCCTCAAACCTCAGCCAGAGGATGGTCGAAATTGCCTAACCTTTCTGGGTTCTACTTTTCTCATTTCAAAGTAGTTATTCAATCAGAGCTCATTCATTATGGAGGTTCCATCACGATTCCAAGGGATTTTGATTGTCTGATATATTCTGCTTTTTGGATACCAATTTACTCCAAAACTTTAAATAAAATTTACGCTTTGGCTAGATCATAAATGTAGTCACAATAATTTATATATCCAAGCTATCAATAAAACCAAATAAACTAATTAAAATTTTTCAATTATTTTTTTTAATTCCAGAACTTGAACCTGCATTTCCATATCGCGATGTAACCATAAAACGTGGCGTTGATGCCCATGAATTATTTGAAATACTCAGTGAAGTTGGCAGGTAAAATATTTCAACTAATAATTGCATGCACATATTATATTAGATTTTTTCTTATAATTTCTTCTTTTTTTTTCTTATATCCTTTTCTCTAGAGGTAAATTCGGCACAGTGTACAGATGTCAAGAGAAATCTACAGGAATTAAATTGGCGGCAAAATTTGTGCCCATACCGAAGCGTGATGACAAACGCAACGTGGAACGTGAAGTTGAAATAATGAATTCATTGCAACATCATCTCATAATACAATTGTATGCGGCATACGAATATCAGAAAATGATGTGTGTCGTCCTGGAATTGTAAGGATTCTTTTTAGCTTATTTTATATTCCTTTCTGTGTCTTTTTTTTTTTTTTTTTTTTTTTGTTGTAACTCGTTTTAATTTCTCTTGTTTCTTTGTTGTATTTTGAGTGTTACCTTTACTTGTTACTTTTTCTTTGTTTTAGTGCAAGAAAACAAAATACAAATGCACTGAAACTTTCTTCTATTTGTGTACTCATTTAAAAATGTTAGTGAAACTACATATATAATTTTGTGTATGTTTTTAAGTTAGAACTTCACCTAAAAGTTTTTACTTCAATTAAATATAATAGTTAGTCAGATCCTATTTCTGCCTTTGCCAGTCGACTGTCTTTCACATACACACACATAAATGGTTACTTACTTAAACTTTCCAATTGAGGTTGAAAATTTAGAACTTCCACTCTGTTGCAAATGAAAATATTATCAATTTAAATTTGTAAAGAAAAAACTTAAATATAGAACTTTTCAACAATAACAAAATAATCAAAATAACTACAGAACAATCAAAACAGCTGCATCAACAACAACCCAGTGGGAAATTAGCGATAAGTGAAGCATGTAAGACGACAGACAGCAATTTCTTTAGAACAAGTCAAGAAGGTTTATATTTTTGGACAGTTAAGCTGCTGGCTGTTACTGTTAACAGACTTTCGATATTGCGTCTCTAAGTCCCAATTATTTGCCCAATATTACTCCAAAATTTTCCTAAAATAAATTTAGGTTTTGGGGTTCCACTTGAAAAATTTGTAAGTGACTTATAGAACTCGAAGATCTTGAAAATTTTTAATTGGCTTGTAGAACCAAAAAAAATCCCGAAAATTTTTTTTTTAATTTTTAAGTGAGTTATGGAACCACAAGATCATGATTATATTTTTAAGTGAACTATGGAACCCCAAATGGCACAAAAGATCTTTTAGGTCGCAGTGCCTGCCTGGTTGGGCTCCTCTAATACTAATAATAATAATGGAACCCCAAGATCCTGCAAATTTCTGAATTTTTAAATGACTTATGGAGCTCCAAGATCTTGTAATTTTTTAAGTGGCTTAAGGGAGAAGGCCACTGCGATAGCTGGAAAAATGAGTGATTTTCGGGAATTTTTCTGATCTGTTTTATATTCATTTTATTAAAGGCAATATAAAATAAACAATATTTCTACAAATATTTATTAAAAAATATTGAATAGTTTTGAAGATATGGGCATGAAACCAAATTCTTTTTTACATTGACATGCAAATAGGCCTCAAGGCCTACATTTCATGTGAACAAAGTTTTTTTAACTTTTGTCGTTTCAAAGATATAACCGTTTTAATTGGTCTTTAACGTTACAAATTTTTGCCAAAAAAATGCTGTCAATTTTGTACAAAATTTCCATGGGAAAAATTCTTTAAACGAATTTTTTTCAATTTTTTAGAGGTTGTATTTTCTGTTTAAAAATTGTATATTATAGAGAATTAAATGAGAATAGATTCAAAAAGTTTTTTAAAAATGTTTATTTTTAAGAAAAATAGGCCGTCTCAAAAATTTAAAAAAATAGATTTTTTTTTTTAACTTTAAGTTTATTTATAGGTAGAATCGCGATAATTCTTACCACGTTAATTCGAAAATCTCAATAATTTGCAACAAGCTGTTGGAAAAAATCGCTTTAATTCGCAAAAATTGCATACATTTCGGTTATTTATCGGCGTTTTATCGAAAAAAGGGGTTTAAGGAAAAAAGCGTACACAAAAATTGTCTATCTCTATATGTTGAAGATCCAAGATCCCAAGATCTTGAAAGTTTTTTAACTTTTGAGTGACTTAAAGGATCCCAAGATCTTGAAAATATTTGAATTTTTCAGTAACTTGTGGAACCCCAAGATCTTGAAAATTTCAAAATTTTTAAGTGAACTATGGAATCCTAAGATCTTGAAAACTTTTAAGTGAATATTGACTTATTATTATTTTTAATTGACTTATCGAACCCCAAGATCTTGAAAATATTTATTTTTAAGTGGCTTGAGGAATTCCAAGTACTTGTAAACATTTAAATTTTTAAATAACTTGTGTAAGTGACTGAAGGAACCCCAAGATCTTCAAAATTTTTTTAATGACTTGTAGAATCTTAAGACCTAAATATATTTTCGGCGTGTTCTACACTAAATACCTGCATTACTAAGTAGTTCAGCTACTTGTATGAATTCAAATAATTCCAAATCACAACTCCAGAAAAGAATATTTTCAGAAACATGCTTGAACCATAATTCAGGCAAAATAATTTCGAGAATCAGTGATATATTCGAGAGATATTTTCTAATCAGAAATTAGAACTACTTTTTTAGCAAAATTCAAAATGTTTTTCAATTGAGTATTTTAAATTTATTTTAGAATATTTCAACTTAATTTCAAAGTTCTATAAAATCTATTTTGAATATTCCAAATGAATTTCAGAATGTTCTAAAAGCGCCAAATATACCTGAAAACACTAGCGTATCCAAGGGGAGGAATTTAGAGTTGAAACCACATCCCTCCTTACCGGCGAAAATTTCATACATTTTGGTCGTTGGCAATGAATGAAAAAAAAAAAACATTTTATGGGGCCAAAAATTAAACCCCTATATGTTAGGAGGTTAAAGCCTGAAAGTATGCCAAAATTTATTTCAATATACTCTAAATGTATTCCAGTATTACAAAAATTTACTTAAAATTTGATTTTTTCATTTTAAAATATTCCAAATAAACTTAAGAATAAGTATTCTAAATGTATATCTGAATGTTCCGAATTTGAAAATAATCAAATTTTCTCAATTAATATTGGAATAATACAAATTATTTTCAAAGCGTTCAAAATGAATTTCCGGAGTTTCCACAATTGTTAATTCTACTTCAAATTATATCAGTATAAATAATGTACTTTAGATTTGATTTTTCTTTTTAAAATATTTCAAATAGTTATATATCAAAATATGTTCTCTAATTTTGTTGATCCTTTTTAAAATTAATTTCTTATTCATAGCCAACGATCAACTTTTATGAAATTTTCATCGGTAAGCAACCGAAGAACGGTATATCCCTAAAATTACTCGTCTTAGGGCTCGTTAGTACTTCAGAATATTCCAAACCAATTTCGAAATGAGTTTCCTAGAATAAATATTCTAAAAATATTTCAAAGTATTCCAAATTTATGACACTTGAATCTGTCTGCTTAGGTTTTACCACAACTACTACTATTATAGCACAGCAGCCCCTGGAGGGCCAAGGCCGAGCTTTTCGCATCCATTAATATTGCGTGAGTTATATTTATACACGAATGGAAGGGACTTAGAGTTTTATGCCGAATCCGAACGGCGAAGTGAAAAGCTTCTCATAGGCATTTTTTTACTCTTGGAGGTTTGCCATTGCCAGCCAAGAGGTGGTGCCGTGTATGAAGATTTATATTTTCTATTTTTGATCAAATTTGTTTGGTTTTAACATTATGAATTTTTTGAGTTTTGTCTATGAGACGAATCACTGTGGGGCGGTGGTAAATTTTGCTAAAATTGGTTCACCCTGTAGGTGATTGCAACTTATATTTCTTTAGCATTTATCTTAAGAATTTTTATCATGTTTTCTTAAACCCTAAGCCGCCACTTTTTCTACTGGGTACATGTATGATATGCTAGTCTGTATCTGTATGTCTGTTCTTTTATGCTCTATTTTATTGAACTATTTTCTTAGATGCATCTTCATATATATGGAGACAAACCCACACATAAATATTTATGTACTTCTATCTATACACAAATGAGTACATATTTGTTTGGCTACATAACTAAGTTAAACTGTGAGAAAATTTAAAAGTTTGTTTTAGCTTTTATGAGCATACAGACATAGCTTCAACTAAAACATAAATATAAAATATAAACATTTGAGTTTAATTTATAATTCGACTTAAAAGTTAAATTTCCTTCCTAAGAACTATATTTTAGTGCTTTAATTGTAGTACGGCCAGAGAGAAGTCCTAGTAGAGTTTAATAACTTAAACGCCATTTCAAATCGAAGACGTATGCCTTCAGCATAAATCTATTTCCCTTCTATAAAAACTTTTACTTCATATAAAAACTAAATGCAGATGTATATAAAGCAATCCAGAAAAAAACTGATCTTTACTTTAAAGTTTTTTCTAAAATAAATACAGGAAATGAAAAGCTTAAAATATCATTTATCTAAGGACATGAATTTTCTCATCACCTAAATATAACGGTTAAGACTACCCTGTACCTCACAGCTTTAAGTTTGTAATGAGGAACTCCAAAGCTTTTGAGCTTCTCATCAGAAACTTAAAGCGCTTTTGTCTAGTGTAAATAACTAAATTAAAATTTTATCTATAAGCACAAAAATATTATTAAAATAAAAATTTCTTATGAATAAGCGAATATTACAGGAATTAAAAATATTAAGAGTCTATTAAAATAAAGCTTTCTAAAATGTATTAATCAATTTAAAACGCAAGGTAAAAGTAGAATTTCGAAACCCTAGACAAATTTTTACATTATATAAAATCATTAAAATCTATCAAAAGTCTCTTGAGCCCGCTCAGGTTCTATGATGACTAAAAATTTATACGTTTTGAAAATTTTTTCAACAAAACTCGAAAAATTTCCGATTCGGTTAATCTCTTTCCAGTATATATTTATAAAGTTTTACTTTTATAATTCTGTCTAATTTCTGTTTTGTTTTTCGAATTCTCAAGAAATTTTTTTAAGACTTATATTTTAAATTTTTATTTATATAAATATGGGAAGACTGCCATTCTTTCTCTGATTTTCGTTATAAATTCTTTCAACTACAATACGTTGGCATACAATTTCATAATTTCTTGTAAATATCCATTTTTTCATTTTTTTTCAATTAGCATAAAATAAATTAATAAGGTAAGACCGAAAGTTAGTTATTATAGCAAATTATGAAAGGCTAGTAACAGTGGCTACAGTAAAACTACATCCAACGCTTAGCTTTTAAATGAATGAGTTAATTGAGCTCGGCAAGAAAAGAAAAAAGTTTTGTATATAAAAATTCGTTCATTTATTTCTAAGCTTTAAAGTTTTCTTACTCACACTTATATATATAAATTTATATAAATACATACTTAAAGCTCACACTAAAGCTTAAAACTTTTATCATAATTTTTCTATATTTTTTATAACTATTTCATAGTGATATTATAAATCTAAATTTATACTCTTTTGTTTTATTTTTAAATTTTTCCTACAGAGTTGAAGGTGGCGAACTTTTCGATCGTGTTGTTGATGATGAATTTGTCCTCACTGAACGTGTTTGCGTTGTATTCATTCGGCAAGTTTGTGAAGCTATGGAATTTATACATCGAAATAATATATTACATTTGGATTTAAAACCAGAAAATATTTTATGTTTAACACAAGAAGGCAATCGTATTAAATTGATAGATTTTGGTTTGGCACGGAAATTTGATCCTGATAAGAGACTGCAGGTGAGTGCATATATTAAGCTTAAAGCTTCTAATGTTATAAAAAGCGGAAAAGCTCATAATTTACACAAAGCAGGTGGTTACCGAAATAACCACTGAAGAGAAAATCGCATGGGCAATTAAAAGTTTTTCACCCTTTAAGTTACACCAGGCCCAGACGGCATAACCCCTATCATATTACAGGTAACTCTTGATCGAGTGTTGCCCTGGTTATGTGAAATCTTTAAAGCGTGTGTGAAATTTAATCCCATACCTGCAAGCTGTAAACGAGTTAAGCTCGTCTTTATATCGAAGACAGGTAAAAGAGGCCATGAAAAAGCTCTAAAAACATTCGAAAGGCTACTAAATATATGCTTACGGAAGTTGCTAGGTAATTCTTGTATATCCACTGTCCAACACGCTTACCTCAAAGGTAGGTCCACGAAAATGACCCTCCATAAGGTTGTGCAAACAGTGAAACGATCTCTTGAAAACAAACAATATACGATGGCTGCCATTCCGGATATGGAAGGTGCCTTCAACCACGTTCGAATTCAGACAATCCAACAGTCACTACCATATTTAGGGGTGAACAGTTTCATCAACAGCTGGATCATCACTTTGCTAAGGACAAGGATCATCCGTGCAAACTTAGGAAATACTCATTTTGTCAAACACGTCAGTAAGGGAGCCCCACAAGGAAGGGTTAAATAACCGCTGTTCTGGCTGTGCGTTATAAACGGTATTCTGATCAAATTGAACAGAGGAGGTGCCAAAGTTGTGGCATATACGGGCGACGTAACTCTAGTGGTATCAGGGTTGTGCCTCTTGATCAGCGGGATCATGCGAAAGGCACTGGATGAACTTAGTCTCTGGGCCACGGGATGTGGACTTAGATTAAATTCAAGTAAGACTGAACTGATCCTTTTGACCCTTCTCAACTTAAATGCTAACTCTGTCAACCAGTGTCAGGACCCTAGGAGTTATCCTGGATCCTAAGCTGAATTGGAGGATAAACACAGAACACCGGTGAAAAAAATCAAGCATCGCCTTCTATGCCTATAAACGAATGATTAGTAAGAGATGGGCCCTCCAACCATAACTAACCATAAAGATGTACAAAGCGGTTGTAATTCTAATCTTAACTTACGGAGCCGAGGTGTCATCAACAAGAAATACTACTTTATAAATTTAGAACGTATTCAACAATCAGCGTTCGTAGGAGTTACAGGAGCAAAACAGTCATGCCCTACTGAGGTCCTAAATACTCTTACGTATCTGATATCAATAGATCTCTTTATCGAACAGACAGCAACTATGAGCGCGATAAGAAAACAAGCCGCTGAGCAGAAAGACCTTACGGCGATGGAAGTCCGATTTTTCACAAGGGCGATAAATTCGAAACAAAACAGATAACTCCAACCCGACCATGACGTTAACCAGTAACTTCAAAATATTGATTTCATCCCGGAAAAAATCGAGCAGCGGTATGATAACAAATATCTTCGACATGGAACAACTACAACTGCTCTACAACTACTCTTCGGAGGAAAAAGAGACTATTTCTCACTTTTTCTATGAATGCCCGACTTTGTGACGATCCAGGATGAAGACCCTGGGTAAACCTTACTTCTATAATCTTGGGGAGCTATGTGAAATAAGTCTAAATAAAATCCTATACTTCAGAAACCAGTCGGGATGGATCTGATTCCCCCGCCTTGCCCGAAGAACCAAGCAAATCAGAAATAACTGAAGATGTGGTATCAAAACGGCGCGTTAGCGCTTATTGGGTTCGTGGTACGAGCCAGCGCTTTAATAACACTCATAAAAGCGAGCAGCTGCACTTTTGACGTTCCCAAATGCCACACGCTGAGAGCTTAAAGTTACTTTTCTGCAGGAGATTCTCAGATTATTACAGCTACAGGAGAGACTCATAGCTGTATGTCAATAAAATTTGGAGTTTCTTATGGTAGTCGTCAAAAGCTTAAAGCTCTTTTTTCAAATAGCTCTATTAGTATCTGATACTGAAATGAACTTTCACGGGTCAATGAAATTTTGAGATACCCATTTGCGTAAGATGTTGGAAGGCTACAGCTCTTTTTAAATATTTATCTTACACGCATGCTGAACTTTTTACATATATAAAACTATAAAAGCTTTTAACATTTTTCTACTAGTAGCTTGTATAAATAAATATTTTACAGCGACTCATATCCGCAGCAAATGAACTTTCGTACTTTCCACATGATTCAGTTGACGGAAGCTTAAAGCTCTTGGCCCGAATCGTTCTTATAGTATCTCACATTGAAGTGAAATTTTACGAGTAAATTAACTATTGAGATTCCCACATGCATTTGAGACATTGGAAGCTTAAAGCGCTCTAGTATTTTATATAAGAGTGAGATTATTACAGTGATAATTAAAGTCATGACAACAAGTAAATGATATTTTGAGTTTCCAATAGAAGCTCAAGGCACTTGTCCGACATTGATCTAATGGTATAAGCGTGAAAGAGAAAACATGAGTTAGGTTAGGTTAGGTTTGGAAGGCGTGCGCGAATGTATATACATATATATATACATGTATGTATATATATGTATAAACCCGCACTTCCACTCGGAGACTTAATTGTCCATTGTGATTGCCCTCATTTAATTGCCCGGATGAGGCACGTCTCTAACCACGGTTTCCGTCAGCTGTCCAGGTAATGTCTTTATTGGACCATTTGGTTCTCCGGATGAAGGTAAGAAGATCCGATAATTCCACTTTCGTTATCTCTGTTAGGCTATTGAAAAAAGCGCGACCTCAAACATTGGAGTCTGCTCATCTGCAGCCTTGGACATTGACATAGAAAGTGAAGAATCGATTCTGTCTCTTCTTCATCATGACAAAAACATGAGTTCCTTTTATGTGTAAAACGTCAAGCTCCATATGCTTTTTAACGATTTTACGCAGTCATTTGGCAATATTTTCCAACAAAAAAAAAACAAAAATAAGAACACCTTTAGTCGCTCTGTAATAATTCTACCACATATTTTAAATTAAACTTTATTCTATTTAAAATTCATTGCATTTTCTTGAATGTTGAATTTTAATTTCCTTCTTGAGAATTACTACTTGAGCATTACTTTGTCACCTTACGCATTTTCTTACTTCTTACTACCTTTGTTTTGTATTGTTCGAGACGTTCATATCCTGTTTCGAGTTTTTGAATTTTATGTTTTGTTGTTATTGCTGAAGATGCTAATTGCAAAAATGCTCACATGCGTAAAATAAATGTGTAATTTGTGACATGAACGACAGAAGGAGCAGCAAAAAGCAGCAGCAACAAAATTCAACGACATCATTAACAGTAAAAACTAAATTAAATTTTTTGGTTAACACTAACACACACACACATATGTATATACACATGTATAAAAATTTTCATTTTTAATTGCATCAACTACATTGACGTTGATTCCCCAACGGGAAGAATGTAACGCACTTTCCCAAGCAAGCTTTTTAACCTTAATACAACTCTGTCAGTATTGTCGAAAAGTTTATATACTCAAACTGCTGACATATGTATAGAACATATTTCCTAGAATATTAATTGAAATCCTGATGAAGTACAATTGAAACCAGGTGACATGGAAATGGTTAAGAAGAGGGTCACTTCAAAAAATCTGTTACCATGGAGGAATCTTGTCTGTACCAAACAATATTAAAAGTGAATAAAATAAATTCATTATCTCACCAAGAGAAAGTTCTTTCCACTTAAAACTACTAAAAGCTTGCTCAAAAATTTAAATAAAAAACTCAAGCTTTGAGCTTCCAAAGTCATCATTTGGTAAGCGAATCGCTTCTATTTTTCCCCCATTGGGTTTACACACATTCATACATGCATCTATAGATATACCTACACTTACAATTTTCTTTTGTTTGAATTTGTTTTTTTTTTTCTTTCGATTTTATTATTATTTTTGGTAACTCTTCTTCTACATACATATTCTTTTCATTTTATTTTTCTTTAACAGATTCTCTTTGGTACCCCCGAATTTGTTGCCCCCGAGGTTGTGAATTTCGATTGTATTTCATATGGCACAGATATGTGGAGTGTTGGTGTTATTTGTTATGTACTGTGAGTAAACTAAATTATAAAATAAAATGAAATACAATTTGTTAGGTACTCGTAAAAATAAAATCTATGTACGTAAGTATGTAGGTACGAGCAGTTGAAGCTTTTTTAATAGCAACCAGCCATCCCCAGTTCAGTTCAGTTTTATGTAAATTGCCCCCAAGTGTATTCTTTATAAATTAGAAAAATACATAGTAATGAGATTTAGAAATATTTACTTATTTTGTTGCAAAGTGTAGTAAATTAGTAGTAAATTAATGATGGGTATGTATATACGTATAATTATTGTATTGGTATAAATAACTAGGGGACAAGCAAAAGGAGCAAAAGGATAACGTACAAATTATAAAATTTGAAACTAAATTAATCGACCGAAAAATGTTTGAGCCTCCCGCAGCACTTTTTTTCTAATAGCACTAGTGCTGTGTGGATCTAGGATTTGGTTTTAGGAAGGACCCATTTTGTTAAATTAAAAGATAATTATTAGATCAATAGTTAACATAAATTCCAAACTAAAAATCAGACCAAAATCCAACCGATAATATACAAATTCCAAAAAAAAAAATCAGACCACAAATCAAATCAAAAAGTCAAACCAATTTCAGAGCAGAATTCAGACCAAAAGGAGACTTAGACCAAAACTCTGACCATAAGTCAAATCAATTATCAGAACAAAATTTAAACTATAATTCAAATCAAATTCAAACTAAACTAAAGACACAACTAAATTCAGATCGAATGCAGACCCAAATTCTTACAGAAAATCAGACCAAAAGACCACTAAACTAAAACCAAAACTTCATCAGACTATAAATAGTTCAACACTCAGATAAAAAAAAAACCAAATTCAGTCCAAAATTCGAACCAAAAATTAGGCTGGAATTCAAACGAAAACTCAAAAAAAACCTCAGACGAAATTTAGGTCAGAAATCAGATCATAAACAGACAAAAGCTCAGACCAAAAATTAGACAGAAATTCAGACCAAAAATCAGATCACAAACTGACATAAGCTCAAACCAAACATTAGTCTAAAAATGAGGCAAAAAACAGACCATAATTTGGACCGAATTTAAACCAAAGTTTAAGCATAAATTCAATCCAAGATGAAAAAAAAAATCAGACCAAAATTTGGACCGAATTTAAACCAAAGTTTAAGCATAAATTCAATCCAAGATTAAAAAAAAAAAAAATTAGACCAAAATTTGGACCAAAGTTTAAGCAAAAATTTAAACCAAGAGTAAAAAAAAAAAATCAGACCAAAATTTGGACCAAATTTGAAACAAAGTTTAAACAAAAATTTAAACCAAGATTCAAAAAAAAATCAGACCGAAATTTGGACCAAATTTGACCAAAGTTTAAGCAAAAATTTAAACCAAGGTTCAAAATAAAAATCAGACCGAAATTTGGACCAAATTCGAATCAAAGTTTAAGCAAAAATTTAAACCAAGATTAAAAAAAAAAAAAAATCAGACCGAAATTTGGACCAAATTTTAACCAAAGTTTAAGCAAAAATTTAAACCAAACTTCAAAATAAAACTTCCGGCTGAAAATCGGACCGAAATTTTAACTAAAATTAATACCAAAACTCAGTCCAAAATTCTTACCAAAAATAAAACCGAAGTTCAGGCGAAAACTCAAATTAAACTTCAGATCAAATTCAGGTCAGAAATCAGATAATAAACAAGCTAAAGCTCAAACCAAACATTAAATTAAATTTGAGAGCAAAAATCAAAGCATAATTCGGGTCAAAAATAAGACTACAACTCAGATAAAATTCAGGTCAAAAATTAAATCATAAACAGACAAAAGATCTGACCAAAAATCAGACCGAAAATCAAACAAAAAATCAGAGCCGAAAACATTCGGCCAAAATTTCAGATAAAAAATCAAACTATAAATCAGTCGAAAATCCAAAACCAAAATGCAAACAAAAAATTAAATCAAAGTTCACATAAACAATTCAGACCAAAAATCGGACCGGAAACTCTGATAAAAAATTGAGAACAAAAACAGACCAAAAATTAGACTGAAATTAAAACCAAAATTCAGACTTAACGTAAACTAAAGTTCAGACTAAAATTCAGATCAAGATTCGGACGAAACTTCAGACAAAAATTCAGACCAAAAATCAAATCGAAATTCAAACCAAAACTCAGACAAATCTTCAGACCCTATTTAGGTTGAAATTCAAATCAGAAACAGATCAAAATGCAAACCAAAACTTAGACCGTTATTTAAACAAAAAATCCGAACAAATTTCAAAAGAAAGCAACCAAAAATCAGCCAAAAAATTCGACCATAATTCGGAACAAAATTCATACCGAAATTTAGATAAAAAATCAGATCATAAATCAAACGAAAATTCAAAACCAAAAATCCAAAAAAGAAAATTAAACCGAAGATTCAGACCACATTCGGACCAAAAATCGGAAATAAACCTCGACCAAAAAGTGGATCAAAAACTAACTAGAACTGTGACCAAAAACTTGACTGAAATTGATAGCAGAAATCAAACCAAATTTCTGACTAAACATGAACCAAATTTCAAACTCAAATTCAGACCAAATTATGTACCAAAAATCATTCCGAAATTCAGATAAAAAATCAAACTATAAATCAAACGAAAATTCAAAACCAAAAATCAAAAAAAAAAAATCAGACCGCATTCAGACGGAAAATGGGACCGAAACTCCAACCATTAATCAGATCAAAATCAGACCAAAAAGTAGACTAAAACTGAAACTAAAATACAGACTCAACGTGAACCGAATTTCAGACTAAAAATCAAATGAAACTTCAGGCCAGAACTCAAACCAAATCTTCAGGCCATATTCAGGTAAAAATTCAAATCAGAAACAGATCAAAATGTAAATCGAAAATCAGACCGAAATTCAAACAAAAAATCTGAGCCAATTTCAAAAGAAACCAATAAAAAATCAGTCAAAAAATCCGATTAAAATTCGGAACAAAAATTATACCGAATTTCAGATAAAAAATCAGACGAAAATTCAAAACCAAAAATCAAACAAAAAATTAAACCGAAGCTCACATTGAAGATTCGGACCTCATTCAAGAAAAAAATCGGACCGAAACTCTGACCAAAAATCAGATCAAAAACTAACCAAAAATTAGACTAAAATTGAATCCGAAAATCAAACCAAAATGCAGACTAAACATGAACCAAAAATCTGATTAAAATTCAGACCTAAACCTAGACCCGAATTCAGACCAAAACTCAGAGAAATCTTTAAGCCATATTCAGGTCAAAAATCAATTTAGAAGCAAAACGAAACTCAAACCAAAAATCAGACTGAAATTCAAACAAAAAATCAGAGCAAATTTCTAAAGAATTCAGACCAAAAATCAACGAAACTCCAACCAAAAATCAGTTCAAAAACTGGCCAAAAATTAAAGTAAAATTGAAACCAAAAATCAAACTATAGACTAAATGTGAACCTAAATTCAGACCAAACTTAAGAATGAAGAATGCTATTCAATATATAATATCAAAAAGTTCATAGTACTAGCAGCTACGGTTCCTCATCAGTGATATCTGTTCCTTAATGTTTTTTTGAACAAAATTTGCCTTTTTGGGCGGGAAAGAGTTAATGTAGTCTAACTACTAGTCGTATACTAAATAATTACGCTAAAAATTGTTCAAATTTCACATTTTTATAGTCCCATCCATCACTCCAACACTGTTTGCAGATACCCAGAGAACGTTAAGGTTATAAAAAAAAAGCTCACCCCAACTCAGTTCTATTTGATTGCACCGAGTATTTTTTAAATTTATACAATAAAATAAACTTTCGTTTTTAATTTATATGAAAACTTTCTTTTTTTTATTTTCTTTTTCATATCTTGTATTTTACATTTGCTATATGGAAAAAATATAACTACAAAAACATCAAACACAACACCAACTAAACAAAAAAAAAACACAGTATCTCAGGACTGTCACCATTTATGGGTGAAACTGATATTGAAACAATGGCTAATGTAACCATAGCCAAATATGATTTTGAAGATGAATCATTTAGTAATGTATCACAAGAATGCTTGGATTTCATAGCAAAATTATTAGTAAAAGACTTGAGGTAAGTTGTACAATATATAAATAAATAAATCTATAAATATTTATTAACTTGAAACAAAAAAATATCCAAATAGCATCCGCATGACAGCCGTACAATGTCTAGAACATAAATGGTTACAACAACGACCGAAGGCACCACCGATTGTCTCACCGAAACCCATAAATATACCACCACCAAAATTAAAAGCTGCCACACCATCACCCACCATAGCCGCAATACCAGATGATGAAAATAACGAAGAAGAGATTCTTCCAGATGTAGATGATGCAACAACAACAGCAAAAACAGCAAATGTAGAGGTGAGTCTAACTAAATAAGTTCTTCAAAAACTCTTTCCCTCCTTCTGTTCTCCCTCATTTATCTATGTATATGTAGAACTAATGTAAAATTTCATACTTTTTCGCGTAGAATTAATTTGTGCCACAAAATCGTGTACGCGTACTTTGGAATTAATTAATCTGCTTAGGTGTGTATGTGTGTGTGTGTGTGTGAATGCGCTCTTGCGTTAAATCTAATTAAATTTTCTGTGATTTTCTTTCTAATTCTTATATTTTATACTTTTACTTGTAAATGGATTTGCAGTACATTCTAAGCTTATGTTTGTTTTAATTTCATTTTGGTTTGAGTTTGAGCGTGTGTGTGAATGTTTTTATGTATTAGGGTTGCCAATGTATATTACATACATATTTTAGGTTTACCAGAATTATCATTCTATTTATGTAGATTATACCATGGATGTAGTTTGTAAGTAGCTTGCGAAAATAGTATTTACATTTCAAAACACAAGCTTGTCTAGTGATTGTGGAAAGGGAAGTGGATGGATTTAAAATCTTTATGCTCTATCAAAAAAACTTTTTTTCAGTGTTTATCTTCTTTGCAAAAGTAAGGAAATAAATTGATATATGTAAAACTCAACAAAATTCTTGATTTTCAAAGTTCTACTTAGAACAATTTTCTTAAGATCCCTAACATTTACTTAAATTTCCTTAGGTTAAGTTGTAACGATTGCTTTGGAAATCAGTTATACTTAGACTAAGGTTAAGTTTTTTGATATATATTAAAAACCATTCAAATTTTAAACTACTGGCATTGATAAGATTTATTTACAGAGAAGGCGATAAACTTTCCTTTCCTAGACTATTTTAGATTATTGTTTCTACAAAAGAACATTGCCAGTCAATAACCGTTGTTAATACTACTACTACTATTATGGCACAACAGCCCCTGGAGGGCCAAGGCTGAGCTTTCCGCATCCATTCATGTTGTGTGAGTTATATTTATACACGAATGGAAGGCACCAACAGTTTTATGCCGAATCCGACCGGCGAAGTGAAAAGCTTTTCATAGGCATTTTTTTACTCTTGGAGGTTGGCCATTGCCAGCCAAGAGGTGGTGCCGTGTAGAAAAATTTTTATTTTCTGTTTTGAGCGTGTCGAGATATGAACCCGGGCACCTCTGCGTAGCAGCCCAACACACTAACCACTAGGCTACGGTGACCATTGTTGTTAGTATCAGAGAAAAGTTACAAATCATTAACTTGCAGCCAACTCTAGTTCTTGACACAACTTTTTAACCAGGGACCTAGGGTTTATGAAATTGTTCGGTTATCTTGTGTCGAGATTTTTTAACAGATTAAAACAGTCCTTGGTGTTGTTTCGATAGCATTATAATAAGTAGAAAGGAAAAGTGGGTGGGCGTAAATTTTAACCTGATTTTTAGTTTGGACTTAGGTCAGAATTTCAGTCTGGGTTTAGTCTGATTTTTAGGCCGATTTTTGGTCTGAATTTTGGTTTGAATTTTGGTCTGATTTCTAATGTGAATTTGGTCTGAAGTTCGGCACGATTTTTGACCCAAGTTTTGGTCTGAAGTTTGGGCCAATTTTTGGTCTGATTTTTGGGCTCAAGTTTAGTTCGATTTTGGGTCTGAATTTTGGCCTGGGTTTTGCTTCCGATTTTAATCTGAGTTTTGGTATGAGCTTTAGCCTGAAATTCGGTACGATTTTTAGACTGAATTTGTTCTGATTTTTGGACCGAAATTCAGACCACAACTTAGACTAAAGCTCAGACAAAAACTCAAATCAAATTTTGACCAAAATCATACCAAAATTCAGATAAAACTCAAATCAAAAATTAACCCAAAATTCAGCACAAAACTCCGACCAGGAATCAGAAGAAATTCGTGCAAAAATTCTAACCGATTTAAAAAAACTAAATTCGTCCAAAAATCTGCCTAATATTCAGACCAAAACTCACACCGAAATTCAAACTGAATTTTAACCTAATATTATCCCAAAAGTCAGACCGAAATTCATGGTGAGCTGAATTCCAACCAGAAACTGGACTAACATTCAGACAAAAATTAGACCAAAATTCATACCAAAATTTTGTCCGATTCTTGGTCTAAATTTTGATTTAGAATTTGGTCTGATTTTTTATGTGAGTTTGGTCTGAAGTTCACCTTAATTTTTGGTCTGAATTCTGGTTTGAATTTTGATCTGAATTTTGAATTCAAGTTTGGTCTGAATTTTGATCTGAAGTTTTATCTCAAGTTTAGTCCGATTTTTTATATGATTTTTTGTCTGAATTTGGTTTGAATGTTAGCCTACAGCTTGGCTCGATTTTTGGTTTGCAATTGGTCCTATTATTATTACTTCAACCCATAAGATCTATTGTACAAAAGCTCCAAGTTATGAAAGAAAAGAAGTAAGATAGATAAGAAACCATATCCTAGACGAGGACAGAACTCCGGTCTCCAGAGACTAGAGTCTGGCACGTTGTCACTAGACCACAGTTACGATGGTAGAACCTACAGTTTAAAGGCGGTTCCGAGCGACGCTGTGGCAATTGGTTCACACTTGGTGGTTTTGCTATTGCCTACCAAGATTTGTACTTTCACACTTTTTTATAATTCACATTCACTTCATATCGATAATGAATATAGGAAGGTTATGCGGATTAACCACCTTCTGGGTAAAAGTCGAGTGTACTATCCACGAGACTATCGAGGTCGTCCAAACTGACTTTTAGTCTGGCTTGAATTTTGAACTAAGTTTTGGATTGAGATTTGGTCCGATTTTTCGTCTATATTTTGATTTAATTTTTAAGCTACGTTATTCCGAATTTCGTCTTGATTTTGAACTGTAATGATTGAACTTTGTTCTGAGTGTTACAGCTAAGTTTTGGTCTAAGTTTTAGTCTAAATTTTAATTTTATTTTTGGACGGATTTTAATTTTCAATCTCGATCTGATTTTTAGTCTAAATTTTGTACTAATTTTTTACCAAATTTTGCTCTGAATTGCAGATAGAATTTTCGGATAATGGTCGGATTTTCGGACTGATTTTATTCTGAATTTTGGTCTGAATTCCGTATTGAATTTTAAAGAAATTTTGGCCTGATTTTAAGTCTAAATTTGGTTTTATTTTTGGGTTTCTTTTTTTCACAACTTTAGACTGAATATTTTGGTCTGAATTGTAGTCTCAAGTTTAATTTAATTTTCGGTCCGAATTTGGATTGAATTTTTGTGTGATTTTTGGTATGAATTTGATCTCTTTTTAGTCTGAGTTTTAGTCAGAATTTAGGAGTTCTTTTGGTCTCGATTTTGATTCGATTTTCTGTCTAAATTTGTTTTCCTTTGAGTCTTAATTTTGGCAAAAATTTGTGCCTGAGTTTTGGTTTTAACTAAGGTGTAAATTCCTTTTAATTTCGCAAATCATCCCATCTAGACTCACTTCTATCAGTAGTTTTCTGTTGTAAATGATTCTCTAGATCCATAGATCCATGTAATGAACTTTATAATTATGTACTAGGGTCCTTCAAAATTTACAATCTACCTCGAACCTACCCTCAAATTTTTTTATCCGTCTGCACTATTCAAAATTATTTGTTATTAATATATTACCATTTACTACTTATTCCATTTTCATTTAGACCTCCAAGGAATTGGATACCACAAAGGATAATCTTAAAAATTTTATTGAACGTTGGGAGGAGCATCCAAATAGTCCATACGTTTTTGATGTTGATAATAATGTGATTGCGCCGCTTAGTGAGACAAACTACAAGAAACCACATGGTGCTGATAGCATATCCTCATCACGAGGTGAGTACTGTCGTCGGACAGAACGACAGCGTCAGCAACAACAAATGATTCTAGGCAAATAATGCTGAACATAAATACATATACATGTACATACTTCTACAACAATTTAGATTATAAAAAAAAGAAAATAAAAAGTACTAGCGAACTAGTACTTTTCTCAATACTTAAATACTTATTTAATATTGTTGAATACTACTTTTTTTCTTACATTTTTGTGTTGTTTTTCTTCTTTTTAATGAATGCAAAATTTTTTTTAGTTTTTTTTTTATACATATTTATTGTGTTATTTCTATTTACCGAGAGGCGTGGCACGTTCGATTCAACACACGTTGCTCGTTATTTTAAATCAGCGCATATTTTTAAAATTTTGTTTGTATGGATAGCAGAAATAACACACTAAACGCTACAACTCAAGTGAAAAAAAACGCTGCTAATGTTAAGCGACTTACTCTTTAATTGTTGTTGTTATTGTATGCCCTTGAGTATAAGCGACTTAAAGCGCGTAGTGTTTGATGAATCGAACGTGTCTATAGTTTTTATATACATACATATATATTTTTTTAACGTTAATCAAATGTTAAGCCTGATTTTTTTTTTTGTCGTACTGTGATAAGCATCCAATAAGAAAAAACAAAAACAAATAAAAAGAAAACTTACAAATATTTTATATAACACTAAATAAGTTTTGTCTACTACTCTTTTTCTACTACTCTACAACGTTTAATTTCGTTTTCTGTTCGTTCGTTTGTTTTTACTCTACATTTTCTTGTTCTACTACTACTACTTCTACTACTTGTTGTTGTTATTCTTCTTCTACATACTACATACTTGAGGAGCGTGCGAACTTAAGCAGGAAACAATTGAAAGAAAAAATTACAGAAAAAGCCACAAAAAAAAAATAAGAAAAAATGTATGAAAAGATAGTGATTGTAATCTTGCTGACAGGCTAAAAATCTACTCCACTTTTCCTAATTTTTAGTACTCGTTCTACTTTTGTTTACATATAATACGTGAATAAATATATGGAGTTTACTTTCAATACTTACTTTTTTTTACTATATACACTTTATTTTCTCATACATTTCAATTTGTTGCTACTATTTACTACATCACAATCACAACAGCGTTTTACTCACTTTTGCAATTGGAACATTTAAATTTACAACAGCATGAACAGCAAATACAACAAAAACTACAGTGAAATCATAAATACGTTTGTGCCTACTACTACTTTGTTTTTTTTTTTTAATAACTTAAAGCGGACACAATTTCTCATTTTTTGTGTGTTTAAGGTAAGCCTACCTTTCAATATTCCTTCAAGTACGTAAATTTGTGCACATATAATTATTTCTTTTTTTTTAATTTGGACTAAACTCAAAAAGTTTTACTTAAACTCATACATGCATAAATATCATTTCATTTGGTGGTGGAGGAGGTGGTGGGGATGAAAACACTTTAAAAAATAACATTGAATAATAGATTAAGTCAAGCCAGAGAGTAACCTTTCATAATCATTTATATTTATATTTACTCTCAGGGCTGCGGAGTCAGAAATCTTAGATCCTACTCAAATCCAGCGAAATGTAGAATCTAATTCCGATTCCAGAACACGAACAATTCTCACTAGTAGCTTTTTCAGATATACTTGTAGAGGCGGCTTTGAATTATAAAAAACCGAAAGCTATTCAATCGGCTTTAACTAAGCTAGCCATAGAGGAGGGATTAAAATCATAGTTTCAGATCTGTTCCCAATTATTATAAGCGAAATTATTAAAAGGGCCTTGAAGTAACTGGATTGCCAGTTGCAGCATGGGAGAATCAGAAATTAAGATCAAAATTGATACAGAATCAGTACAAAATTCAGATAAAATTTCGATCAAAAATCAGACCAAAAATCAAATAAAAATGTAGACCAAAATTCAAACAAAAGATCTGACAAAAACCACCTCAAAAATTAGACAAAAATCTAGCCGAAATTCATACCAGAAATCAGAACAAATTCAAACTACAACTCAGATCAAGATTCTGTATAAAATTCAGTCCAAAATTCAAACAAAAGATCTGACAAAAATCAGGCCAGAATTAAAAAATCAGACCAAAACTCTGATTAAAATTCGAACAAAAGATGAGGCAAAAATCAGGCCAAAATTCAAACCGAAAATTAGACCAAAACTAGAATCAAAACTATAATTAAAATTCAAACAAAAGATCGTGACAAAAATCAGCCCGGAATTAAAATATCCGATCAAAATCATTGAAAAATTCTGGTTAAAATTCAAACAAAAATCAGGTCGAAATTCAGACCGGAATTCTGATTAAAATTCAGACCAAAATTCAATCAATAGATCTGACAAAAATCAGACCAAAAATCTAGCCGGAATTAATAAATCAGACCAAAATCAGATTCAAATTCTAGTCAAACAAAAGATCAGACAAGAATTAGGCCGAAAATAAGACCAAAATGTAGAGCAAATTCAGATAAAAATTATGATTAAAATTCTGACCAAAATTCGACCAAAAGATCTGATAAAAATCAGGTCGAAATTCAGACCAAAACTCGGATCGAAATTCTGATTAAAATTCAAACAAATATTTGACAAAAAGCAGACCAAAAATCAGGTCAGAATTTAAAAATCAGACCGAAAGTAGATCGAAACTCTGATTAAAAGTCACACTAAAGATCATACAAGAATCATTCCGAAATTTAAGTCAAAAATTAGACCAAAGCTCAGATCACAATTCTGTTTAAAATTCAGAATGAAATTCAAGTCAAAGATCAGACAAAAATTAGACCAAAAATCAGACAGGATTTCAGGACAGAGCGTACAACTCTTCACATAATTCACACAAAAATACATACAAATTACCCACTTTTACGTGACGAGTTGTACATTCATGGATCAGACGATTCAATCCCAAAATTTAGATAAAAATTACATAAAAATCAGGCCAAAACTCAGACCAAAACTCAAATCAGAAATTTAAACCCAATCTCGACTAAAATTCAGATCAAAATTTAGACTGAAATCAGACCAAAAATCAGACAAAAATTCAAACCAAATCTCAGACTAAAACGCAAACCAAAGATTAGACAAAAATCTGATCAAAACTCAGATCAGAATTCAGACCACAATTTAGACTTAAAGTCAGACCGAAAATTTAAACCAAATCTGCACCAAAACTCAGACCGAGAATCAAACTGAAATTCGTGCAGAAATTTGAACCAAAATTTAGACTAAATTTCGACTAAAAACCTGCTTAAAAATTAGACTAAATCTCGTCTAAAAATCTGCTTAAATTTCAGATCAAAACTCAGATCGAAATTCCGAACTAAATTTCGACCTAAATTCTCCCTAAAAGTCAGACCGAAATTCAGAGCTGAATTCCAACCAGAAACTATACCAAAATTCAGATAAAAATTAGACCAAGAAACAGACCGAAATTCCAACCTACATTCAAATTTAATTCCGACCAAAAACAGACCAAAATTCATGAGGCGATTCAAAGGGACAAAAAAAATTGAAACTTGAAGGAGAAATAGAAAACTAGACAGCCAAAAACTACGAACATAGTAGAATTCTAAAACAAATTGAGGGTCAGAGTATTTGAGAAGAGATTTCAGCATTTTTTGCTATGTGGAATCAGAATTGAAGTAAGAATCGGTTTTTTTCTTAAAGCAGTGAAATCGGCGTTAGTGTTGTAGTTGTCTATCTATGACTACATGAGTAGAAACTGAGAGGGTTCCTCAGTAACTTTACTGCACAGGTAATATTATCGTCTTGCTTACAAATCTACTTCTAATTACACTTCTCATAAGAAAAAGCAAGATAGCAACTATGTTTTATAATCGACTGTGGGGCATGATCTTGTCAAAATTTTAAAATAATCCTCCCAGTTTCTACTCATGTACTATTGTTGTCTGTTTTTAATCTACAAACAGTACCAAAAGCGTTTGTTCCCTCAGCGAAATTTTTCGAGTGATGAATAAGGTTTTGAATCTAAATATCGATTTTAAATAATTGAAAAGTCGATGTTGGAATCGAAGTTATATACAATATTTGAAAGATTTAAGATTAGAAGTAAGTCATCACTTTTTCTTATTAAGAAGTCAGGGAAACGTAATTTGAAGCATTATGTACCAAACTGTACTTCAATTTGTACAATGATTCGCAGCGCTCTGCTGTTATTTACACTGTAAATGAAATGCTATCTTTGTTTTTCTTTTGGGAAGTGTAATTAAAAGTAGTTTTGACAAGACAATATTATCTGTGGGGCATCATCTTGTCAAAGTAACTAAAAAATTCTCTCAGTTTCTACTCATGTACTCACGAAGTTGCTCTCACACTTCCGGCGAATGCCATTGTTCGTTAATAGTTCATACACTTCACTAAGTAGCTTATAGTGTACGTGTGTGACAGCATTGCGTCGGCAAAAAAATCAAATTGCCAAAAACTGCCCCACCCTGATTAAGAAGACTTCAAGTACAAGAAAAATTGTGTAATAAGTTTTTAAAAAAAATTATATACAGTTTTGTAGAAGAACATTTTAAAATTTCAGATGGATCCGTTAAATTTTTCTTTAGTTATTGTGCACGTCAATGGAAAAAACCTTGTTTTCAGAAAAACGGGCTCAAAATTTTAACTTTTGGTTTTTAACACATAAAAATCTCTTACGTTCGGTGCTATAATCGTCTAGATCTTAGGAAATGCTCTTGAAATATAGAATACTTTTTAAAAATATCGATTTTTCCAAATTGAAAAAGTGCAGGGCCCTGCTAATCCACAGCTCTGATTTAGAGAAAATTAGACAAAAATAAATGACCGAAGACGTTTTTTCTGAATACATAAATCTCATAAACCTTAGTAGTTAAATTTTCTCTCAAGAATCTTGGAATTTAAGGGTCCCTGACCATGAAAAATCTGAAGAACTTTTCTTGTTTATTTATTAAATGTTCATAGCATATAATTTTCTTTCCGGATCTGGTAATCTGGTATTGAAACAACATTATCAAGCATCCATTTTGTAGCTAATGCACCGATGTTCCTATGCACCTTGTTTTTTGGTTGATAATTTTGATAATGCTTACCGATTTATATACTCTGCTAAAATTTATGTAAATATATTTTTTAAACCCTTTGCTTCTTTTTTTACTTGTTTCCTCTCCTTGTTTTCTTTCTGTCCTTTATTTCCTGTCTTTGTTTTCTTCCTGTTCTCTAGTCTAATAAAACACGCACAACAACAAAAATATACATAAGTATGACTGATGGGGGTTCATCCGAAATTGAATGGATTTGGTATTCATTCTTCCGAATATTGTTAAAACTTTTCTCTTACCAAATCAAATATTTGAAAGGAAATTTTCTATTTGAACAATATTCTTAAAAGTGAGTTCCAAAGCCATTCGATTTGACATGGAATGCTCCATTCAGTAACATAGATATGTATATCTATTATTTTGCTTTCTTTTTAAATATACACGTAATTAATAAAAACTAATTCAATTAAAGTAAAAATTATTGAATAATTTCATATTTTTCTTCCCTAGTTTGTTCACCATCACCATGTGAATCCATCGAAACCATCACCGATGACGATGATGGCAACAAAGCAATCTTTGATAACGATGATAGCCCTAATAGTCCACTGGCAACACCGATTAATGAATCACGTGAGAAACTTTTCCCCAGTGGTGGTAATGGCGCTTCAGGTGCTACAACACCGACACCATCCCAATATGCGATACAATATGCACCGCAGCATTTGTTCGATCGCAAATATGATGAACTCACGGCAAGTGAGACGAATTTGCAACAGCGCAGCATTAAAAGTTATTTGCATACGTTCGATCGACGTAATTCGGATACGAATTATTTAATTACACGTCGCTCATCAGGGGAGCGTATTAATTTAGCAGATGAAATACGTAAATTATCAGATCATTTACTGATGTTGGCTGAAATTAATACAAAATTAGGAAATGAAGCTAAAAAAGAGGGTGCCGCAATGTCTGTCGTTGATAAATTTACGAATGATGCCAACAATAATACCAGCAGCAATTATGTTAATAAAAATAGCAGCAGCAGCTGCAGCATCAGTAAGAAATCTGCAGCAACAACAAAAACAAAAGACCAAGCTTCACACAGCAAGTCAACTAGTTCTACAGTTTCCTCCAAGACGAATGCAAGTTCAATAAGCAATAGGAAAACTGCAACTAACAGTTCGAGCAGCAGCATGAAAACATCCACAAACTCAAGCATTGATGCCACTGCCGATGCAACCACAACATCCTCAGTTACTACTTCTGCATCTTCTTCGTCAAATTTGATTGGTAACAATAAATCCAAAGCAAGCTCTTTATCTGTGCGTTTGCAGCAATCCATCGAGGAAACACCGAAATTAACAAACGGTACTGTTAGTGGTGCAACCTGGAAGACAACTAAAAAATCAACTGTTAACACTATAACTACTGCTAATGCTAAAAGTAATGCAAGTTTCAATTCAAAAACGAAAACCACATCATCATCATCAATAACATCAACAGCAGCAACATCAACATCATCATCATCATCGTCAACCACTGATGCCGTAAATAAGCGTCGTGCCAAATTCCGTATTAATCAAATGAGTCGTGATGTTCCTATCGGTTTACCCAATCAACATCAAGCCGTCAACCTCGAAGAGGCAGCAAATACCACAAAAGATTGTCTCCTGCATTTGCTTGAGAAATACAATGAATCAAAATGCCGCAATCCATTGAGCCGCCATCAAAGCATTAGCGTCGATTGGAATATGAGCGATAATTTGGAATATCGTTCGATGAGCTCAATTAATGCGTTCTTTCAACGTCACAACAATAGCGGGCGTCATGTCAGACAATTGCAGGCACAACTAGAGGGTAAAGAATCAGGGAAATCGCCTTCAACGCCGTCGGAAGACTCATAAAGTTAATTTGAATGATCCGCAAGTGATTTTATTATTTTGTTTTTTTGGGCTTATTTTTTTTTTAGCAATATCAGAGATCAAAGTGCTGTACTTTTAAGCGAGCGATTAATCATGCTTTTAAATTAATCGATCATAATTTTTCAATATTTTGATCAAAATATTACAATTTTTCTTAGTCAAATTTCAATATTACCGAAAAACGTTTGAGATTGGTCTCAAATAAAACAGGCCTGAGAAATTTGGGTTTTCGGGTGACTCAAGAATTGAATTTAAATTTTTCCCATTCAGTTTTTGGCGCTGAATTTGAATGTACGAACAGATTTTCTATTACGTTAGACAATAGCGGATCTCAAAACTCAAAAATCGCCAATGGAAAAAAGGCTTGGTGAGACTGGAAAATTTGCTCTTAATTCTTATTTACGGGGCGACTAACAAAAGTTCACTTAGTTGGCTACAAAGAAAAGACCGAAAACAATTTTAATTTCATAACTTTAATCTTCATCGTTTTTAAATTTCCGGACATAATTGGCATTAATTTCTATACATTTTTGAAGCGAGTAGATCTACTTCGAAAAACAGTCCTCAAAATCGGGGTTTTTAGGTTTGCAACTTCAACATTAACTGGAGTTCAGTTAAACTCAGTTTAAAAAATTGGCTGGATAATAATTCGCTACCATACTGGAGGGAATCATCTGGTAACAGAGAGGTTAAATCATTCATGCCATAGGTCTGTCAAAGTAGAACTAAGCAATTGCTTAATCTAGGTAGAAAACAAATCCGAATTGCCTCAGGGTTCTACACAGGGCATTGTAAGGTCAACAAATATCTATCAACCATGTGTTTAGTACAGGACGATACTTGTCGATACTATGTAACGAGGAAGAAGAAACAGCAGAACATATCCTATGCCACTGTGAAGGCCTAATGAGCACCCGACTATGTTACTTAGGAAACTCTATCCTACAACTGCAGGACATAGCAGATAGTTCTCCTAAAGAGATAAAAAACAGCTGGCCCAAGTTGACTGTAGTAATCTGGAATCGTCTTGCTTACCTCCTCAACAATCTAATCTAATATCTATTCATAATTGCCGAGGACTCTCTCTTAAATTTTTTTTTTGTATATTTGAAAACAATCAGAAATCACACCGGGCTAGGTCCGGGGAATATGGTATTGTATGAATTTCTTCAATCTCTGAGAGCACAATGAAGCTTTTCGTTTTTTCAGCAATGTGCGCTGGGGTGTAATAGTTATACAAAAAGTAGCGGCGCAGTTCATCTTTTTTCTGATTTCCTAACAGTTTTTCGAAAACTTGTGGTCACCAGATTTCAGTATCCCATTTAGCAGTTACCATCTGTCTGTCCAGTTTTCAGAGGAAAAACAGCTACAATTTTTTCTCTGGTGAAACAAATTGACATCATTACTTTTACCGTTGACTTCTGCTACTTGGCTTTAATGGGTGAACTAGCACTTTCTGGGTTTCATATCGTCGAATGTTTCTTGGTTTCTGGGTCGAACTTAAAGAACAAAGCTTCATCCTCTGTTACTCGTTTTTTGAAAGTGTTGGACTTTTTAAATTTACCAAGAAAATATTAGACAAAACGCACACGCGCTTCTTTTTGAGCATCAGTTAAAATACGAGGAACCTATCGCGCTGATTTCTTCGTGCATCCAAGATGATGCCTAACAATGGCATTCAAGCCCTGATCCTCAGTAATCATTTTCTGGGTCAACCTTGGATTCTCGTCAATTTTGGACTTCACCAGAGCTACACTTACATCATTAGTCGAAGATTTAGGGCGGCCTTCACGAGATTCATCCTCTGCATTCTCTCCATATGCTATTGGGCACTCATGAAATTTCCACAGGCTTGAGGTTACACCGAAATCCGTAAAGAATAGCAAACCGAATCTCTTGCTGTGATGACGGTGGAATTTCAACCGCCTATTTCTCAGTTGCTTTGATTTCTCTTGTCTCCATGTTGACTGTTTTCAGTGAAACTTAAAATGAAATATCGCAGTGCTAAGCCAAATCATCTGACATTTTTTTGGTTTTTCAAAAATGTATTCAGTGTTGCCGCGAACTTTTGTTAACCCTTTCGCATATTACATTCTGTCAAATAAGTACCCGGAAATTCTCATTTTAAATTTTCCCTCTGAGAATATTTCCAAAAAATTTTTTCCCAGCTTGGCACAACTGTCAACCACTATTCTGTGAATTTTTATTGCTATGTGTCATTTAGTTTGGTTACGGCGTCATTAAGAACAAGTCAACCTTTTGTGTGCGTTGCGATTTTTACTATGGATAAAAATATCGAACAAAGAGTGCACCAGCGCACAAAGCGATCATTGTGAACGAGTTTTTGAACAAAAATTCAACAAATATCATCGAACAACCACCGTACTCTCCAGATATGGCCCCGTGTGACTTTTTCCTGTTTCCAAAACTCAAATTACCACTTCGTGGAACCCGTTTTGAGAGCATTGAAGACATCAAAACTAATTCGCAACGAGAACTGAAGGCCATCCCGGAATATAGCTTTAAAAAGTGTTTCGATGATTGGATTGTTCGTTGGAAGAAGTGTATTGCCTCAGAAAGGGCCTATTTTGAAGGGGATATAATAAATTTAGATGTTTGATAAGTTGTTTGTGTTTCATTCTCCACGACTTTTGTACTAGAATTACAAGATATCAGACCAGTAGAAAAATTTCGAGGTGCTTTTTGAAAAAAGAAAGTTGAAAAGTTCCTTATCTAAAAGCGTAAAAATGTCGATTTTCCCCTATTTCTAGCTACAACTCCCTTCAAAGCTTCAGTAACACCAAAAAACTAAAAATCTGCTGGGTCCCAAGACATTCTGGTATAATGAGAAGTAAGGTGTGGGGACAAGCTTGCAAAACAAGGTGCTAGCCTAGATGTACAGCCCTGTAACACCTCGTCATCACTTTGTTTTCGAAAAACAAGTTTTTTTTACCTCTGACAGAAAGTGGAGAAGCCAAAACTCCTCCAGTATAGCAAAACTTTTCTGGTCTCAATACTCGCGTACTAAAACTGAATTTCTGTTCTCACTTTCTCATTTAGAATTCAGTTTACTGATTGGCGTTGTTACTGCACACAACTTTTTGAAATATCATGCCAAAAAGCTTGATATAGTGGAAACCAAGCTATGCAGGAACTGTAATAACTTTGTTACAAAGAAGACTCTGGCACACATTCTTTGTCATTGCCCAATACTAGCTACAACCAGATTAAAAATACGTAAGGGAATGCGTTCTTTCTTTCCCTAAGTGACATAACCAGTATAAACCTGGCTTCTTTAAAAAAAAAAAAAACATTGTTCTAACGACGGGTAGCTTCAAACTATAGACAGTGATGGATGGAGCTCATAGTTCTCATTGATTCTACATACTTTGTGGTAACACTATAGACTTTTAATGGTTTATGTGAGATATTCGCCTACCTACTTCTAATATAACCTTCACTATTTCTTTCACCAGATACTGATTCAGCATTAGATTAGTTTAATCAAAATCCACGATTAATCGAATCACCTAAAAATATTAAAACTTAATTAACAAAATTTCAAAGATTAATCTGATTTGTATTTGTTCTTAGTTATTCAACTGTTTACTACGATTACGATTAATCACAACCTCTAGATTAATCGTTAAAGACACAGCGCTATTGTAAGTACATGATCGATAGATAAAGTTATTATTCAATTATACGATGAAAGAAAGTATGATTTAAAATTCACTCATGACTATTTTAGAATACTTACTTAGATAAATTGAATATTAAATAAAATGTTATTTGATTTATATAATTTTATTTATATAATATAAGAATCGAAAATTGTTTATAAAATAATGGTGAAATTTGTTTCAGAAAATGCATACAAACTCAGGTTGCTGTGAAAACTGTGAAATCGATAATATTTTGAAAATGATTTCTTTTTAAAAATGAATTAAATAAAATGAAAAGATGAAAATTTGCTCATATTTGAGAAGAAAATAATAACATAAATTAATATGGAAATGAAGCGAATACTGTAATTTTCCAGTCACTGCTACTTACTGCAACTATTACTACTGATTATTATCTAAAATAGAAAACAAAAAAGTTATGATGATTTAAGGAGAAAAGTCGGTTAGCTTTCGATCACTTCTCTTCATTTATCGTAACTTCCTTTTGACGCATTTTTCCATCAGATATGTTTCAAATAAAGTCAACACTATCAATAATATCGGCATTAATTCATTTTTGTTACAACTGATTGAGTTTTTTTCATTTCTTATATCAAGAGAAGATCTTTACAATAATCTCCTCTTTATTTATTCAAAATGTATTGGTACTTTGACAATCTACCCCCAGTCACTACTTCTATAAATATTCGGTAGTAACATGTCACCGTTACCTTCAAGTAACTGTGAGTGACCAAAACAATTTGTTGAGTGATGTAATCATATTTTGTGTTGCCTGATTGATGCCTTCTGAAACAAAAATTATTGTATTTTTGTTTTTTTTATTTTTTATTATTTATTTTATTCCATAATTCCTTGAAATTATTTGTTATAAAAAATCATTATTTATTTATTAGTAAAAAAAGAAGAGATTTATGTTTGTAAATACTTATAATTTAATTTATTTTTATTTTACTATTGAATTATCTAATTAGCATTAAAACATATTTATTTATTTTTTAATTTTGTTTTTTTTTTTAACATTTTTTTTTTCTTTTCTTAATACTCAAAGCATAACAATAACTAGTTTAATACTTAAACTATAATAAATTATAAATGTAAATATAATTTTGAATATAAATTCATTGTTTATTAATAAAAAGAAATTTATCAAAAACTTATTTTTTTAAAATTGAATTTACCCGTGACTACCAAAAGTTGGTAATGCCTAACTTGTCATTCATCACCCAGGCAAAGTGAGAAATTCAATCCAAATAACTAGGAAAGTTCGGCTGTGGCAGAATCCAGTTTGCATATCTCAACTATCATAATAACAGCAATAGAAAAGAATCAGGTCATTTACAATTGCTAGGTGTAGAAAACATTCATACCCGAAATTGGAACTACTAAAAAGAGATGGCTATTATCTGGCCACCTATTTCCCTGCAATATATGGAGCTAGTTCCGAACTAGCGATTTCACTAGCCCCAAGGTAACCACCACTAGTGTCAATCTACTTTCTTCGCTTTCAACTGGCGAATTTAACGTGTGCATGTCATAAAACGGGGTTAATTGCCACCTACTACAATACCATTCGCAAGACTTCGCTAGTGCAATAAGACCAGCCACTTCGCTAGTCCAAAAAGACCTAGTGCGGTCGGACTAACTATTTCACTAGATCCTACAAATAAACTACTTCGCTAGTACATTCGACAGGATAATCTCCTTAGGTATAGCGTAAACAGAGCAGATAACAGAATATATCCAATGAGATAATCACGAAATAATCTCAATATGTAAACGCTTTATATGCTAACTGATATGTCAAAACAGCGGTTTAATAAAAAAAAAAATAAAAAATTTCACTTATCTAAAAAGTAATGAAAAACTGAGAAATGCTTGAGGTTAATTATTTGCTGATTACTTTTAATCGTGTGCAAAATAGTAATTGGGAAATTTATAATATGCAAACAAAATTTAATTGTGGATAGTAGCGGTTTGGGATGATTGGTACATCCGGTTGTAGGTTTAAGAGTTGATAAATTAAACTTCTATGAAACTTCTTTAGGTTCAAAGCGTAATACGAGATCAATAAAGATATCATAAAGGCTGTCATAACACCACGCTTAAATCTATATTTTATCCCAGCTACTATCCAACTAACTGCAATGTTAAAGTTTCTGGCTGAAAGTGGGTTCCAAACAGCAGTTGGAAAAGACAGCGATGTTGCATTGGGACGAAATACAGTTTCAAAAATATTAAACTGCATCCTTGGGATATTAGAAAAGCGAATTTGGGCGTCATGGATAAATTTAAATATCCAAACTCGCGGCTATTTGGAAAGCTGTTATAAACATGGCTAGCCTGGAAACTGGGAGACGCTGGTTAACCTCTTGAGCCGTTTTTATTAATGCCACACATGTATCCGCAAATCGCTACACCGCAGCACATATTTAACGCCAAATATTCATCTGTCTTTTCGAAAGATATCGTCGTAACGGAGCTTTTCCATTTGGAAATGATGTCTTTTGTTTTGTTCATTTTTTTTTTTAATTAGAGCTGTGGTCAATCTCTAAATGGAATGGTTCATTTCTCTGATTTGGTTGCGAATTTCTTTCATGTAGCACAGATTTTCTTTGCCTTCGTCCTGTTCTTTTTTCATTTGCTGCGCTATTATTTTCATCGCACTTGCTTGTTCCTTAATATGCTATATTTTGTAATGAAGGGGCCAGCAACAGCATTAGAGGTTGCGCCAGGAGCAGAAGAGCGGAAAGCGCTAACGCTAGAGGAAGCCACAGTATCAGAGCAAGCGGCAGCAGTAAAGAAAACAGAAACAGTTCTGGTTGTGGAAGGTGTAGGTTCTCAGCGAAATGCACACTGTCATCTTCACAGGCAGAAGGGGCACAAAACTCAGCAGTATCCGCTATGTCCTCAATAACTTCCACATACTTAAGCTATGGACTCTTCTGTGGGAGAGGGAACGTAATTGTAAAAAGGCCCGGCACTAGTCGCTCTGTCTTCACCTTCCGCTACTGAAGTGATTTCAAATCACTTTTTCCCCAATGAATTCGGTTTACATCCTTGGAAATTCATTTCTAAAAACGAGTGAACTTAAGCGAGTGAAAGTGAAATATAGAACACCAAGAAGTGAAATAGATTTTAATTCACTTTCACTCGGAAGTGAAATGTAGTGCCTGCCTTCGTTCACTAGAGCTCGAGATCGAGGAAAAAACAATCATTTTAGTACCGAACTTTGACAGCAGAAAACCGAGGTGGCTTTTGCGACCATCTAGAAAATTTAATATTTATTTATTTACTGCATGAAAACATAGTGTTTATTGCAGGAAAAGTATACAATATTTTTACAGGAATTTGCATATTAATGTTGAAAAATATGATCTTAATCTTAAGCAATTTATAATATAATAATACAACAGTTTCATAGAGTGCACATCAGTACAATTTGCAATTAAAATTGGGTTAAAGCAGTAAAAGTGTATCAGTCGGCTTAAATACTGTTCTCTAAATGCAAGGTATACAGGGCAATCGAAAAGAAAGTGTTAAAGCGTTTCATATGCATTTAAATTGCATAGCGTACACTTAATGCTCTGGTCGATTTGATATATTAGATCCTTGATGCAGAATCTTAGGGTATATTTAGTTGATAGACGCAGCTGTGCTATGATTTTTGCCATATGGAGGCATGAAGAATAGTTTAGATAACGTGCCGATTTTTCTTCCATCGTCCCTAATATCTTGCAGTTTAGAGAGGACCCGTTTTCACAAAAAAGAACATCATTCAATTTTAGGTGCTAACTTTTTTAGGCTATTCCAAAGAAGGGGATCTGGGGTTTGCCATAGATGTGACATATTGATTTTTTCTAAGAAACTGTTAAATTGTGAAACCCAGTTATATTCGATTGGCATGTTCGTTTCTAGGTGAAAATGAATTAAACGAAGAAGATACATTTTTGGTACCCTACTGTTGTTCATTTGTAAAATTCTTCTAATGTAGTTCCAGGCTAGTTTAAATATCTTGGACACTAGTTTGACCAGTCCCATCTCTAATCTGAGCTGTGCGTTTGGTGTGGATCTTGGTAGAGCAAGTAAACACTTGAAGTAGGTGAATTGGACAATCTCTATTTGTTCGAAGTATCGCAGGCCCCATATTTGAGCTGAGTACAAAAGAGACGTGGCGATAACACTGTCAAAGAGTTTTACTCTTCCATCCCATGAGTCGGCTTTACATTTGCTTAGAGTTTACAGGGTAGCTGCCAATGCAATATTTCCCTTCTTAATTGCAGATTCAGTCGCACATTTGCCAAGTGTGGAGCTCCAAAAAGTCACTCCTAAATATGTGTAGGTACTGACAATTTCAATTTTTTGTTTCCCCAGAAAAAAAGTATCCGACGTGCTTCTTCCTCCTTTCCTGAAGTGAACGATTTTTGTCTTTTGCGTGCTTACTTTTAATTTATTTTTTCCACAGTAAGTTTCTAAAGCAAATAGGATTTTGCGTAAGAGTACTGGGGAACGAGCTAGCGCTACTGCATCATCAGCAAATAACAGCAGCAAAAGATCATTAATTCCTTCTATATTTAAACTTTCAATATTATTGTTTCTCAATTCTTCTTCGAAGTCAGAAATGAATAGAATGATAAGGAGAGGGCTTAGAATTTCACCCTGGAGAACGCCTTAAGTAACTAATATTCTTTTTGATGCCGTTCTATCTACTTTTATGATAAATGATGTTTTATCATATATTGATTTAATTATGTTGATGCACCTTGCGCTTAATCCTTTTGAGTATAGTTTTAATAAATAAAACATTTACCACATGCTCAAATCCATACCGAATCAGAACGCCTAAAAACCCAACCATTAAACATTTGATTAATGATAATGCGAGAGATACGTTTGTAAGAACGGTAAAGAATGCCCACATGCACTGTAAGTACCCAGCACAGTAATTAATTTCCTTTCAGCTCTATTAGTAATTTCATAAAAGTTAGGCAATTTCTTGGGAACAATCAACTGCGCCATTTAAGAATAGGTGTGACAGACAGTTTCATCTACATTTAGCACTCTTCTACCCTCCTTAAAAACATTTTTGCAAATTACATATAATTTTGTGTGTATGGTAAGGACGAGTTTATTGGTTCAAAGTTCTAATATACTATCTTTTTTTATTTCAGACTTAGTTTTTACCAATGTGTTTACCGAATATCGGAGTCTCTGATATCAGACATGCCGTTTACACTCTTTCCCTGTAGTCTTCCTATTCTGCCTTTTTTTCATCTACAAGAAAATTTATTATTAATTTACTGGGAAGTTGTTAAAAAGTTGTTCATTTACAGGATTTTGTTCGTTCATTCTGTCAAATGTATGAACACTTCATTATTTTCACTGGTCGTAACCCCTATCTTTTTGAAAACAATACAAATTTTAATTCAGAAAAGTCACTCACTTGTGTAATCGAAACTATTAAATTTACTTTTGATGCTTCAAACAATAAAGGTAGATCAATTTTTTGATGCTCCTACTATTCTAAAATATTTAATGCTTTCGTAACTCTATCAAATCAATAATAATAATTTTTCCATTGTGCTCTGATATTTGTCTAATATTTTCCTGAAAAATGTGTGAGACCGAACCTTTTAACAAACCTGACGCAGTTTTGAATTCAGATTCAGTTGAATTCGGGTTGGGTTTGAAAGCCTGGTGGTTACCGAACTACCCCCCTCTTTACCCTACACAGAATGGATGCCAAATCAAAAATAGCTTAGGGCGTCAATACCTCTAGATCCGACCCTGTCGGATTAACTATAAAAACGGTTCTATTAAGCCAGAGAATTACTTTAGGTTTTAGGCTCTGTCTTTTTCCAATGGCATTTTTGGAGGAATGGAGTGCAATTGAAGCTTTTTCTACCTTGTCTTGAATACTTTTTCACTACGAATGTATAAAGAAAACCAATCTTGCACATTTTTATTGTAAACAATGTACTCTGTACGATTTTTCTAAAACAAAACAATTTAAAAGTGCATAGATATTTTATTATTTTGAATATTGTTCCTGAGTTTTTTGTACTTACTATTTATAGCTACCTGTTACAATAATATAAAATAATTTTTATTTTATTAGATACTTACATAACTCGAGGGCTCACAGAGTGTTTCATAAGTGGGCAAAAATCAAAAACAATTAAGGAGTGAGATTAAAAAAATCTTAACACACGTTTTACCTAATAATTTTTTTTTGGGTGTAAAATTTAAAAATTTCTTTGATCTAGTTATCTTTGAAAAAGATGTCAGTTGTTATTTTTAATGACAAACATGTTGATTTATTGTGAGTTTGATCAAAATGAGTGATGAAAAAAAAGTACGTCTTAAAATTATTAAAAATTTTCAAAAAAATCCAAATTGGTCCTACAAAAAATTGGCCAAAGAATTGAAGGTCTGCCGTCAAACTGTTTTCAATGTCATTAAAAAGTTTCAGGAGAATTTGACCATCGATAGGAAACCTGGTTCGGGAAGAAAACAAGGACCACATGATATTGGGAAAGCCAAGAAAATAGAAAGCATATTGAAAAGATCTCCAAACACATCTGGTAGAAAAGCTGCCCGGTTAGCCCAGTGCTCTGACTATTTGGTGCGAAAAGTTAAAGTCAATGCAGGTTTGAAAACATACAAAGTCCAAAAAGTTCCAGACAGGAATGCTGCAAAAAATTTAGACGCCAAAAGTAGGGCTCGGAAATTAAAATCGAATTTCATACAAAACTATTCATGTTGTATAATGGAAGACGAAACGTATGTACTGGCAGATTTTACGCAGCTTCCGGGTCAAAATTTTTATGTTGCTGATGCTCGAGGAAATGTCGAAGAACAATTTAGAATCCAAAAGCAGACAAAATTTCCGAAAAAATTCCTGGTATGGTGAGCTATATGCAGTTGCGGCAAAAGAAGCCAGTTATTTGTTATAGTGGGCTCTATACAGGGTGACAATTGTAAAGTGACGCAAGTTTAATACTCTGCAGCAAGCTTTGCCATTTACCGTTACTTTAATTTAAAAAGCAAATTCATTCATCATTGGCTTTGCTTTTAATTTCATTTGAATTTTTGTTATTACATTTTGAAATTTCCATAAAAATGGACAAGGAAAATATTCGTCGTGAAATTATGAAATTTCATTTGGCAAATTATAGTATCCGTCAAATTGCAAAGGCTTTAAATTTGTCAAGTCGTACGGTAGACCGAGCTATTATTCGATATAATGAAACTGGGGGTTTTGGAGATAGAGACCGGGGAAAATTTTCAACAGTTGCCACTACTGGTTTAACAGAAAAAATTCGTAAACGAATCAAGCGAAATCCAAGGCGCTCAATGAGAAAAATCGCTAAGGAAGTGGGAGTAAACCGTGAAACAGTGCGAATCATTGCAAAATCAAAGCTTAATCTTAAGCCGTACAAGCTCCGAAAAGCTCAAGATCTGACACAAAAAAAAGAAAGATTTGCGATTGCAAAGATGCAAGGCGTTGCTACGCTCCTCCGTGTTAAAAAATGTTGAAAATATCTTGTTTACAGATGAAAAAATTTTCACGGTTGAACAACATTTCAATGCGCAAAATGACCGAATGTGGCTAACATCATCATCGCAACAAAATAGGACTGTTGGCCGAGTTTAAAAGCCAGCTTCCGTTTTGGTAATGGGCTGGAGTTTCCGCTAATGCCAGAACCCCTCTAATATTCATTGAAGAGGGTGTTAAAATTGACCAGGTTGTTGTTTATCGGAGCATTTTAAATGAACATGTTCTTCCCTGGGCACAAGATACATTTGGAAATGAAAACTGGACTTTCCAGCAAGATTCTGCACCTTCCCACATGGGAAAATTAACGCAAACATGGATAAAAGGCAATTTTTCTGGATTCATAACATCTCAAGAATGGCCACCATACTCCCCAGACTTGAATCCAATGGACTACTCTATTTGGAGTATTTTAGAGAGTAAGGCTTGTGCATCTCAACACCACAGTCTGGAGTCGCTGACAAATTCATTAGAGAAAGCCTGGACTGAAATTGATCAGGAAGTCCTGCGGCGAACAGTCCTACGATTTCCGGATCGATTGAAGGCATGTGTGCAGGCTAAAAGAGGTTATATTGAATGAGGTGGGGTTCAAATGAATGCTTATATATTCAGCAATGTTAACACTTAATTGTACTTAATGGAAGTACGTCCTTTTGAAAATAGCTGCTGAAATGTGTGCGTCACTTTACGATTGTCACCCTGTAAATACCGAAATATACATCAAAGTATGTTTGAAAAAAACACTTCTTCCTTTCATAAGAGAGCACAATGTGTCCACATATTTTTAGCCCGATTTGGCATCATATAATAACATAGCTTTTGTACCAAGAGAGGCCAATCCTCCGAATTGTCCGGAGCTAAGACCAGCGGAAAGTTATTGGGCTCTTGTGAAAAGAAAGGTGTCCCAAAATATCGAAGATTTTAAAAGGAGATGGGCAAACTGTTACAAAAAGTTGTCTGAAACAACTATCAAATCTCTCATGGAAGGCTTACCAAAAAAGGTCCTCGAGTTTATAACCGCCGTTCGGAATCGGCGTTAAACTGTAGGTCCAACTATGTGGTATCACAATGGGTCGTTCAGGCCTAAGTGTGTCTCTCGACAGCCACTCCAACCTAACCTAACCTTATAAATAGTGGTTAGAACTATAAAAGTTATATTTTCTGTAATTTGTAAAATATCAATTAAATACAAAAAAATCAAAACTCTAAGATCAACCGTTTAAAAATTATTTAATTTTATATATGTTAAGATTTTTTCGATCTCACTCCTTATGTTACCGTTCTTGACAAAATTAGAATAATTTTAAAGGTTTTAATTTAATTAAGCCGAAGTTAAACGATTTTATTAAATAAAAATATGAAGGTTAAATGCGATCAACGTGATAGCTCATTTGAAAGGTGCATAATTGAAGATCAATTAATTTTATTTTCAATTTTTTCGCCATCAGGGCCAGTGCAAGTAACTCGAGAATATTAGTAACATTTATTTTGCAACTATAATAATATTGTAAATTAAATTTAGCATATAAAACTTTATTTATATATAAAAATTTTCATAAAATCTGGGATATGCGTAAAAATGCAAAATTACAAAAAATTGTTTAATAAATTTTAAGAAATTTCAAGTCGATTTGTTTGGTATTTAAGGAAACTTATATACAATTTATTTTATTTATTTTTAATTTAATTTGAATAAATACAAATATTGGAAGACAAGTTTTCAAAAAAAAAAAAATTATAATAAGAAATAAGAATAATAAATTGATTTTTGTAAAGTATAATCAACTTCTGCAAATAAAAAAAATCTAATTAGAGATAATTCGATTTCAGAAAAAAAAACTATATTTTATTGATATATTTTTTAAGCAATTCAGGGTCGCCGAATTGAATCCAATACCTCCTGAAATTATTGTTAATTTTTTTTTTTTTTTTTGGGTGGGTCCATGCAAGAACATTTTTAATGTATTTTCGACACTTAGAAATTTGTTTACAGCAAAAATATGTAATTCTAGATATTTTAATTAATTTTTATTTATTATTTCCTGAGTATTTTGTACTACTTTTTTTCACAAAAAAAAAAAGTATTTTTATAAGAAACTTTTTCCACCTCAGACTGTGTTCCAACTCCGATTTCCTGCAAGGAATCGAAAATGATAACATTGCTTCTTAACTAAAAGCGTCTCAAATATGTCAGCATTACCGTCTCCTATTTATAGCAAGAGATCATAGCTGGAGGAACACGGACTGATTTGAAACATGCTCTTTAATTTTATGTTTAGACATTTATTGACACATTTTTGTTATTACTTGTTTTAAGAGGTCCGTGAAATTATGTTTTAAATGGTTTTTTAAAACTTTTTTCAAGAGAAGCATTTAAAATTTATATTTTTCAAATATTCTCCTTCGACATACTATTAAAGGTGTAATATCTGTTTGAAACCTAGAAACTTCTTTAGAAAAACTGAAGTTTTTAATTTTAAAAGCAAAATTTCGGTGTATACAATTTTGTACTGATAAAGTCAATCTGCTAAAAATTGTTTGAATTCAACTGCGTGCCAATTTCAAAAACAGAATATCGTGAAAAACGTGATTGAAAATAGTTTTTCTATATGTGCCAATGCCTTTTGCCCTTAGTCAGCTATCACAGTAACATATAACTGCACTTACAAGTTGAGATCATTCGCCTCCAGGTCTTTTCTAAACAATGTAATGCTACGTCTAGTGGTTTTTGCTGCATGAGCATTTGGCCAGTTGAATACGCAGTGCATTGGCTTCAATCGACAAAAAATGTTATGCAAATGGCATCCGCGGCTTCGTTTACAGGACTCCATTCAATTTTGTAGGACTTTGTTGCATAAGTCGGGCTGGATCTCTCCAATGGTTGGAATGATATTGTTCTGCAGTTGATCAATTATTGTTGGTTTGTTGACCAGAAGAAAAAAAAATAAAAACAAAAAACATCGGCTCTTCTGATCCATTTGTTCAGGTCCATTTCATCCAATTGAGGCCACAAAAAGTCAGATATCATGGCGTGATACTGTTCGGCATTGACAGTCACCGTCTGGCCATTTTCGTTTCAGAAAATGTTTAGCTCAATGACGCCAAACGGTAAATTGCTTCAGATACAATGGAGAATTATTCTCCGCCCGATTTAGGTAATTTTGATTGTTCACGAAGCCGTTCAACCAAGAATGTGCTTCATCACAGAAGATGATTTTTTTTCGCGAAAATTTGCAATCATTTCCAACTGCTTCAGAAACAAATCAGTAAACGTACGACGAGCTTTGTGGTCTTCGGATTTCAGTTCCTGTCTCAATTGAATCTTATACGGATGCATGCACAAGTCTTTTCGCAAAATTCGCCAAGTGGAGGTCACAAAAAGGTCAACAACTTGAGTACGACCACAATTTGAGAAGCTTGAATCTTCAGCCACACTTTCAGCAACAGCAGCTTCAGCTCGATCGCTTGGATAGTTCGGTCATTTCGGCCTTAAATATTTCGTAGCTCGCGAAAAGTTTGGCGAACAGAACACGAATTTTTATAATAAATTTTTAACAATTTCGACACTTTGTTGAATGGTGTATAGTACTCCATGTTAAAATGGTGACTATGGTAGAGGACAAACGTCGAAGAATGTCAGTGCTGCCACTTGAAACGTCAGAGCAATAAGCTGTCGAAATTCGGATAAAGCTATTGAAAACCCCGTTATAAGGGCGAAAAAAAGTTAAATATTGTATGACAATAAAAGAAGCCGAATTTATCATATCAAAGCAATTAGAAGTGTTTCAAAAATTCTATTACACTTGTAAAAATTGGTTTAAAAAATATTTTCAGCAAAAAATATTAATGAATATTATTCTTAAGCTGTTTTTATGCCATTTAAGTTAATAAAAAAATATTAGAAAAAAAAATTAAATACAAACAGATATTACCCCTTAAGTATTTACTTACTTACTTACTTACTTTAGACCTATTTGAATGAGGTATTATCGGTTTTATTTTATGAAATATTATAAATGTTAATACGTTTGAGTATTTTAAAAAAAACCGAAAAATATTTTATGTTATAAGATTAATTTATGCGACTATTGAATGGATCCTCGATCGATTTATCGATTAGACATTATATTCGGGTTAGTAAATCCATAAATACATACATATTAAATATGCAGATGTGTTTGTATATTTAGGAGTATTTCCATTTATTTTTCAATTATTACTTATTTTTTTATATGTACTTACTTACACCACTGTCAGAAAGTTCAAACTCACTTTGAGCCGTCAAGAAAAATGTTAATGGTATGTTAAAAACATCAAATATTCAGCCCTATCATTAATACCGACGGAGCTCCCGTCAGAAAATGAATTTGCATCACGAATTCGAAGATAGCGTTGACAACTTCGAATGAAAAAACCATCTCTTTTGTGTCAATAGCGAAAAGGAAAAGTATTAAAAATTAAAAAAAAAATATAAAAATTAATTTTAAAAAAAGTATTTTTGTGCAATAAGCTATAAAAAATTGATTTCACTGTAGCAGCGTTGATAGCAGGCTCATAAAAATAATGCCCCCGGCAGAAGAGAAATTTTTATATTTCAACCATAGAGGTTATTACAATATCAACGTCATTCTGGTATTTTGCCAAATCTTCATAAATGGATAAAATATAAGATAAATTATGCACAAATAATTAATAATTGATCTTTCTTACATTTTGATCTGCTTAAAAAAATAACACAATATTTTTAAAACGTTGTTTTCTCTTCTGTTCGTTGTTTTGTTTTCGAAATTTCGGGGAATTTCGAGGCCACGACAGAATTAAGAATACGAATTGTGCATTCGTAGCTACGTCGGAAGCTCCATCGGAATTACTGATAGAGCTGATTATTCCAAAAAATTTTGTGAGACTTATAAATGACAAAGATAAATACAAAAGATTTAGTTTTTCAAAATGGGTTTAAACTTTCGAACTGCAGTGTATTATATTACCTGATTTGTTTTCGTTTCTTTTATTATTCTTAATGAAAAGAAGTTACTAATTATAAACATTATAAACATAAAACATTTAAATATAAATGCTACACAAATGAAAAATAAAATATAGTTAAAAATTTTTAAATCTAACAAATCTTAATATTCATGCGCTGGCGACATGATGCAACACATTAAATAATTAAAATATTTAAACTAAGTAGACATATTTAAAACTGTTACGAATATATTAAAACAAATAAAAAACATAATACAAAAATATTACATTTCAACGAAAATTAAATTACTGAAAGCCAGTACAGATCATACAATATCGTTTTGAGGTAAATGCTACGTTTGAACCATTTTACATTAGCAACAATTGTTGCCAAGGGGACACAATTGTTGATGTTTCCGTTTCTCATATCAAATCGAAAAACGACAGAGAAAGTTTAAGAAAGTTATTCTAATCATTGGCGATAAATTTATACACTACCAAGAAAGCGGAAAACACATTTGCCTCGGCGACAATTGTTGATAATGTGAAATGGTTCTTTGGAACTTATATTGATAGGGTTAGAGTTATTAATTAACAGTGTTCAACAGCCAAAAATGAGCAGAGACGGGACAAGTGTACTTAGGGTAATGTGGGTCGCTGAGTCCGAATTTGTGGTCCGTTTTGCTCTGCTACATAACAATTTTTTTTTATTGACATCAAAATTTTTAAAATTGAAAAAAAAATTAAGAATGCAGTTCATTTTTTTTTCCATCAAAACATCCATTTTTACAAAAAAAAAAAATTTAGATTTTTTTTATTTTTTAACTTTAATTAAATTTTTTAGAATTATTCTTTTAATTAATTTATTTTTTCGTAATTTTTTTCATCTTTTTCGTTCACTTTTATCTCGTTGTTAGCTTAACCCAGTAATGCCTAGCGCTGCCATATGGCACCTTTTTGCTGAGCCGTTCATGAGCCAGGTTCAAAAACAATTTTTTTCTCAAGTTACTTTTTTGATCTATCTACTTTGTGTTCTTGAACAATTAAATCCAAAAAATTTCTTTGTGTATACGTACATTTAAATTTATATATTGTTGTTTCCTTTTTGAAAAATTTGACGTAGCAGAGCAAAATGGACCACGGATTCGGATTCAGCGGCCCCCCATTGCCCTAAGTGCATTTGTCCTGTCTCTGCTCGTTTTCAAGAACAGTGTTGTAGAACAGTGTTATTATACTAAAAATCAAATTGTTGACATTATTTTTTGTTGGTTTTTAAGTGGAATTATTTTTGCGATCGAAAATCGAAACAAAAAATATGCAACAAAATCTTAAAATTGGCTGTTTGTTTTTTTTTTTTTGCTCAGTTCTGTAGTTCTCTTAAAAATAAAATCATAAAATTAACTATTTAAATACAAAAATAAAAGTAACAATCATAATTATTAAGATTTACATACTGGTAGAGCATAGCTACTCTACTTGAAAACGTTTAAATTATAGTGTAGATGTATAAAATTTAAAACTTCACGTATTTCCATTTGTGGTATAATGCCAAATGTTAGATAAACATTACTTTATACAATACCAGTCCAATGAAATGATTCACTTCTAATATGTGGTTGAAAGTCCAATTTGAAGAATGAGGTCGCAGCAAGATAACGAGGATCCTAGATACAAAAAAGAAGAGAAAAAAAGTTTTGGTTAAATAATCGAGTTGATTTTGAACTATACATGTAATGAAAATGAAAGGTCATAAATGTTTCTGAGAGTAGATAGCATGGGTGCTAATTGGCAGCCTAGAAAATCAAACATACCAAACAGACTAGTAGCATTTGCAGCAATATGCTTTGTCCTTTGCGCCGTCTTATTACGAAAACAATATTATTCCTACATACAATTTTCAATCAGATAAATAGTATTCGAGTCATAGCTAAATAATCTGTCATTAAAGATGGCGGTGTCCTGTCCCCCCTATTATTCAACTATTATATGTCTAAGATGCCGATACCCCCAGCCAACATTACACTGGTTTCTTTTGGGGATGGATGCACGAATGCACCATCCACGCCATGGGGCTTCAATATCGCCGCTCTTACCAACAACATCAACAACTACCTGAACGAGTTAGTAGAATTTGTCGATATCCGTAACCTGCAGCTTTCAGCTGAAAAATCCACGACTACCCTGTTCACCCCATGGACCAACAATTCCGACAACAAAACATCTTGAGAGTTACGTTCGACTGCCTCCACACCTTCGCCACTCACGTCACAACCACGCGCAATAAAATCAGACGGCGCAATATCGTGCTAAAGACACTTGCTGACAGTTCATGTGGTAGGGACAAAGAAACACTGCTGACCTCGGTATGGACACCCGTCATCAGCAACTCATGATGGGGCAGACTATAAAAGTCACAGTGTGCACCCCTGCGCATTATCACTAGCTGCCACCTGATGTTAGACAAGGATCATCTGCACGAGGAAACCAAGATGCTGAAGGTCAAAAACCATAATGAGCTGTTGGCGAAGAATTTTAGGCAGGCCTGCTACAACGACGGACACCTAAACTACAGACTCACCATACTTCCTCACACCCGGGACGACTTGACCATATATGTATGACGATCACCGGATCAAAATGCATACAGTGCCGTAATCAAGCAACTTTTTGCTGAAGCGATAAGTGATGTTATGTGTGCTTACCAGCCATAGTCCTTAACGGAAGACCCCCGCATATAGCCTAGGAAAACTAGGTGCACCTTGGCACAACTCAGGTCAGGATACAGTAAGCTCCACAATTCCTACCTATCAAAAATCTGAGACCATGCAGGACGTATGCTTCGATTGCGTTTAAGCCCCGCACGACACTCAACATTTATTTAAATGCCCCTTGCATCCCACAAACTTGACACCCAGACATTTTAGGGCACACCCTACAGAGGTTGCTATATTCTTTGAACCGGATTTGACATAAACTCCTGACGATTACACAACGAACCTTTGATATTGATTACAAAAGTTATAGTTACTACTGCAATTTGGAATAATGGCATACTGTCAAGGAACACCAGAGCATCAAAACTACTTCCTGATAAGATTCTCGACTTTTTGGAGAAGAAACAGTTAAGTAAAGTATGTCTTCATCGAAAATTTAATTATGTTTAACTTCGTGCTAAAACAGCTTCCAAATAAAGTTTAATTACATGCAATTGTAGTTGTGAACTAAACATGTTTAGAAACAAAATCCAAAACGAATAATGCAGGGTTGTATGTGATAAAAGCTCCAGAAAAGCTTTAAATACCCTATTAATGCAACCTTGAATTATGATTTGCTCCACTGAACATGCGCTTCTTACATAACCATTTTGACGTTTTGTTATTTTCTAACATTTTTATTCCAAAAACAGCAGTCATAATAACAAAAAATTAATAAATCTCAAGAAAAAAGGTTCAAGTTGTCTCCTCAAGACGAAGAAGTGATGGCGTAAGTGTGGGGGAGCACATAAACCGAATTCGTGGATCTACAAGCAGAAGCATTTGCTTTGGTCTTACATTTTTTAATTTTTTGCAGGCATTTTTTTCTCCGTATTTGTATTAATTAATTTAATAAACTATCCAATTAAATTAATAAACATTAAAAAAAATAGTCACAGTTATTTCACTAGGATTCATTTTCAAACGAAATATTTTTATTTGTAAACAAAGAACAATAAAAAAAAGGAAGCTTTTTCACAAATGAAAACTGTCCTTAACCGGTGAAGCCAGTCACATTTCAGCAAAACATTTTTAACGTTTAACATGTTTAAATAGGTTGGTGAAGACCAAGGCGGATTTAACATGGTGGTAGCAGCATTACAACAAGTACAACGTAACAATAACAACACGCTACTTTGTTGTTGCTAAAAATCGTAATTGTCAAAAGCACAAGAACAAATGCATGGAAAACAAAAACAACAAAGATTTTGGCAGTTAAGATTATCTTCATATAAAAAAATTAGAGAAGAAGAAGACAGAGCTGACGCTGCTATCACCTGTTATAATTTCGCCATGGTGAATTACTATGCTGAGGGGAAATAAGAGTGAAAAGGTAAAGAGTAAGTGTGTTGATTCGAGTGAGCGAAGAATCAACAAATAAAATGTTATTTCTTTTTAATGCATGGTTTTCACCATAGATTAATAATCTATGGGTTTTCACTATTCAATCAAATATGCCAACCTGTTGGTGATTTCATTATAGGAAATCCTTTCTTTCTTTCTTACTCTCTCTCTCTCTGTCATTGAAAATAGCATAGAACATAACAGAATTATAGCAGGTGGCAACTCCCTCTTCCTCCACTTTACATTTTTTCTATGAAGAGATTCAAAACTGTTAAAATCTTTGTTTATATTTTGTTAGTTACCATAACAATTTGTTCTTGTATTTTAAACATTTCTAGGTATTTATAACAACAAAGCAATGTGTTGTTATTGTCTTGTTAACATAGTGAAAACCAGACATAACTCTGTAATCTCTCTTTTATATTTATTTTTTCACACTATTAAAAACTCTTACAAACTCATCAAAAAAATGCTTTAATATCTTAGTATAAATTTACAAATCCTACTCATACTGACCTTTAGAATTGATTCATTAATTTCACATCCTTGCCAAACGTGCAGCAGTATCCTTCTGTCTAATTGATGTTTACGTTCTCTTAACACGTTAATAACTTCGAAAATAAATTCATTGGTCATATTGAACACGGTGATGAGTGAAATTTCTCTGAGTTTTAAACAATTACTAAACAAACTCAATAATCCAGCTTTTGAAATTAGATCGGTTTTTATGGAATCTAGTATGGTAAGTGTTTCCAAATTTGGTAATTTCGACAATTCCTCCAAATGCTCATCAGCTAGTCCAAAATATAATGCAGAAATATAGAGCGATTTAATGCCAATAAGACGTGTTATCAGTTCTGTGTCTATATCTGGTCCCAATGCACAAATTGCTAAATACTCAAGTTGTTCGGCTTTCTGTTCGGCTAAAGCCATCCGGAGTTCAATTTTTGTTGTATATTCAACACGCAAATTCTTCAATTTACGTATTTGCGGCACACATGGTCCTCCAATATCATTATCTCGACACGTTATAGCAAAAGATTCCACATTATAGAAAACTCTTACTAACTCCTCATTGATGTCGCCCAATTTATAGCATGATTGTATATTTATTGACTGAATGTTTATATTCGATTTGCATAACGCTTTAAAATATCGGAATTCTATTTTAGGGCAATCTCGGAAATTGATAACTTTTAGTTTTCTATGTGCTTGCATATTTTTTCCTAAAAATAAAAATGAAATTATATTAGTAAAACTGAACTGAATTTTAACAAAAAAAAAAAAAAAAAACAAAAAAAAAACACAATTAACTTCATACCTGTAATTCTTGGATTACCCTCCAGTTTGATAATTTCTAAATTGATAAGTTTTTGTAACACCCAAATATCCTCATCACATAATTTGCACCACGATAAATCTACGCTGATTAGACTTTGTATGCTTCTACAAAGAGTATGCAGACAACGTGATCCTATGCTGGTAGAAGACAAGCAAACACTTTCGATGTTCGGTGTACATTTAAATATGTGATTGAAAACTCGCTTCTCACATTTCTTCCATATTGAGGTATTTGTTGCGGTGAAGCTTCTAATATTTGGTCCAGCTATTTCAAAAAAGTATCGTTTTTCCACAAACGATAAATTATTATCCAATTCACATATGCTTACTTCTCTTGGTGAGCAGTAGGTCAAATATACATCCCGAAACTTTTGACATGTCATAGCGAATCGAATTTGATCACGCAGTTCAAGTTTCTGGCATATAATAGATAAACAATCATCAATTAAATCTAAAATATTCTCAGCAATCTTTAATCGGGTTAACATAATGCACTGTCCCTCTAATATTTTGTCCTGATTGCATGCAGGACTTTCCATTCTTTGATCTAAAATATGTAAAACAAAATGGTTTTTTGTTAATTGATAACCATTAAAATAGAAATAAACAAATAATATTTACAACACTAAATAAATAAATAAATGAATTTAAAGTAGTTTTTGTTTTCAAACCTCGATACATACAAAAGTCAGAAAATGAATCAAGCAGAGGTTTCCGTGAGCGAAAGTAAATTTACTTGAAACTATCTGCCAAAAAAAAAATTGGAAAAATAAATTCTTCGACAAAAGTTATACGCACATTCAAGGGCAAAGAGAGTGTCTTTGTCCGACGATTAGAAAGTTCTGAAAAAAAACACTGAACGCCACAACAAATTTTGAATAGGAGAGCGCTTTCATATTGAGGATTCAGCAAACGAAATAAGGACAACAATTTAAGAATATGTCTATACACTTTACAGAACGGGGTAGACCAAGGGTATTACTTTAGTGCGGAAGAGGAACTATTCCCAACAAACCATTTGGTCTGAAAATGGTACGTTTTAGTACCGAATAAACGAATACTCACTCACGTTTACACATCCGGAAGCGGAGCGGTACGTTTTACGTACGAAGTGAAAATCCGAAAACTGTCGAAGGTACAAAGTTATGCACATTAGATAAACCTTTCTAGCTATAATTCAAGAATTATATATTTTTAGTTTATATACTTAGATCAAATAGAAATAAGTTTTTATTGGAAAAAGAGAACAAAACAATAAAAAAATAATTTCAGCGTGAGCACAATTTAACTGGACGAAAAAAAAAATTACAGTACGATTTACAGGTTCTCATTTTCTTTATTATTGATTGTGCGTTCAAGTTTCGAAGATACAGAAACATGACGGTTTCGTATCAGCAAAGTGTATACTTCCGCTTTTACATAGTCCAGCCGGTAATATTTGTTTCTTGGTTTGCAGGGAGATATAGAAACATACTGTTTTCATACCAGTGAAACATATGCATCCGTTTTTATAAGCGTTTTGTCGGGAGCATACATTTCTTGGTTTGTTGGTAAATGTTGCCGCTTCCACTTCACGCTACAGATTTTCTCTATCACATCCGGGATCCCTGCTATGGGGACCAAAACCCATAATTTTAGTATACGCGGGACCAATATTGCGATCATTAATTTCTACACACGGCAGTTCAAATTTTTTACTTGTACCTTTCGCGTATCTATTTGAAGTTCAATTGTCAAGTATAAAATATTATTGGATGGCTCTCGGCGAGTACGATCTTAATGGTCAATTACTTCCAAACCCACTTTCAACTAGCTAATTAAATATTTTGTTTATTTTAATGAAAGCTTGATGCCATGAGCGTGAAGATTTCGAGACTTTTGGCAACAAAAATAAGGATCCGGAACTCTTTAGAAGAACAAGGCTGTGCCTTTTCTTGCAAAGGTGAAGAAGAAACTGATTACGAATCTGAAGTTAAATTTTTAAAAAAGTTGGCGGAAGAATTTTTCAAATTTGAAGATTTGCTTGAATCTGACATTAAATTCGAGAACAGTGATCCCAAAAACTCTCGATTAACGAGTTTCAAGGAAATGTGATGAACTTAAAAAATAATCCGCCATTTTGAATTTCAAAAATCTGACTTCAGATTCATGATCAGTGGCCCCTAAAAGCCCTATATATCAATTTGTATGGAAATCCAATAATTTTTTTTCAAAATTCGTCCGCCATTTTTAATTTTGAAAATATGACTTCATAATCAGCAGCTCCCAAAACCCCTAGATACCAATTTCAATGAAAATCTAATATTTTTTTAAATTCGTCCGCCATATTGGATAAGCCCTTTTGAATGTTGAGGTTCTGACTTTTGATTCGTAATTGGCTACCTCTAGAACCTCTATATACCAATTTATATGAAAATTTAATGATTTTTTTTTTAATTCTTTTTTTTAGGATGGATATTACTAAGATAAGCTTGTTTATTTAGAGGATACATTTCAACAAGCTTTCTACAAGCTAGAGGAGGGTGATCATGGGATCAGACAAATGATACTCGTACTAAGAATAATGAAAGTGTAATAAAATTGATATCAATTGATTGATTTATTTTTTTCGTTTGTTATTGTTAATATTTAGTGCCAGCTAACTATAGTTCAAGTGACAGTGACAAAACCGCTATTTCTCAATATGTCGGTCATTCCTTGGTTTCTCTATAGCAAGCCTTATCCAACATGGATCCAAATTGATAAAAGTAATAACAATAAAATCTTCAAAAATAAATAATTTTATTCATTTCAATAAAAGGAAAAGCTGAGTTCATTCATTGGTACAAAAAATTAAATATCAAATTAAAGCTCAGCAGCAAAAAAAAAAAAAAAAATTCCAGTTGGCTTCAGACCAATTTCCATTAGGTATAAAAGTGGCTATTGATGCCCGAAATGTTTTTCTGGGTTCACACAAAGCAAATTTCTCTAGCTTGTGTATGCCTAATTAAACAGAATCACTAAGAAAAATACTATCTTTCGAATTAGTATTTTTCAAATACAAGTTAGTCATATTGTTAATTGAATCGACTATGTTTGATAGCGCTTTGTTCAAATTGTCCCGCATTCCCCTCTTTGTTCATTTTGTCAACAAAATGATTAGGTTCAAACGGCTTTGCTTTTTCTGGACTCATTCCATCTTTGATCATTGCACTAGTATGTTTTCTTTGCACACCAGTGAAATGTTTAGAGTTCTGCTGTCTGTCAGCAGTTTCTACGCTAGGCCCCACAACAGACATTTGAGTGTTTGTCTGATAAAATGGAATGTCAGTCCTTAGGACACTTTGCCCCCGAGTTGAAGTTGAAGCTGCCATATCTCTATTATCAACTGTTGGATATTGGACCATAAGTGTAATTGGTTGTTTCTGTTTAACTTCATCGCAGAATGAGACTTCTGAGGAACGGCTCGCTTTACGTTTTGCATAACGCTCTCGCACCAATTGCCTAGCTTTTTCTGGTGTAATACCGTCTCTAATCATTGCGTTAATACGTCTTTTTTGGGCACCAGAGAAGTATTCACGTTTCTGCTGAACGCCTGCATGCTGTGACCACATAAATGGAATTGTGTCTAAAATCTATTATGCTTTACGTTCACTTCGGGTTTCTGTTGTATATACTCCTCTTGCAGTTAGAGTTAACCTTGTAAAACAATTACTTATTTTAATGATGTTTTCAGTAAACTAGACTCCGCTTTACAGCGCAAACTTGCACTAGCGTTTAACAATACGATTCGATATGCTTATGAACTACAACGTTTTGACCATATATCTTATAAAGCTACTTGCATTCTTGGAGTTGAATTAACTGACTATTTGGACATTCGTAATTTAATTTTTCTGCACCATATCATTCACTCCAATGTTCCAACATATTTGTATAATAAATTACAATTCTTCCACTCCACTAGGTCGCCTCAACTGGTTATTCCTAGATATAACCATCTTAATTCTGGTCGATTCTTTTTGATTAACGCCATTAGACTATGGAACTCACTTCCAACCCACCTTCAACGAAGGGCTAATATAAGTAACTTCAAGAATGCAGTCTTCTAACATTGCTCCAAAACATTTTAACTTTTTAGTTTACTTTTCTCACCTATAATCTTTCTCTCACTCACTCCGCTTTATTTCTGACTATCTTTCTTCTATCATAATTTAACTTGTTTCAACGTGCAATGTTTGCTTTGCATAAATTCAAATCAAAATTTTTTAGAAAAATTGTCATTGTGTTTATTTCTGTATGTATTCATTAATACAATACAAGGGCCTGCAGAAATCCTTTACTTCAACACCATTTAGCAAAATGAAAATCTTAGTCACATACCAAAGGCAATGTTTTCTAGATATTAAATAATTTAATAATAATCTTTGAAGTTTTTTCTTCAAGCACAACAAACCAAATTTCACATTTCATTCGCGTTTTTGTAATAAATTCCAATAAACAAAAAGCTTACCGATTTCAGTTTCCTGAGTTACCAAAATCGTAAATATTCCCTATTATATATTGTTAGTCCTTGAATATAAATAGCAAGCGCATTCAATCTATTGCGTATGTAGTTTTATTGCACTTTTTTCTTTAATTATTAAAATTAGTTTAAGCACAAATTGAAGCAAAACAAAATTTTCAACCTGATATTTTTTAATAACAAATGTTATTTTCTAGTGCCATTTGACGCACAGTTGCATATAATGCCGACGCATTGTCGCATTTGCAGGGTAGCACCAATAGTTGATTAAATTACTCCATCAATTTTTTTTTTTTTTTTTTTTTTGTTGGAACAGTAAAATAAGTATTCAAGAATACAGCACTCAGACAAGTTTTACGTCCATTGCTATTCTTTAAATCTACCAGATTTATTAATAAATCTTAGCAGATCATGCGATGTTAAAGAGCTCAGATGTTCGTCTCCCAACACTCCAGTGCCAAATATGCTTACTCTGATCTGGCAGAAAGCGGGGCAGACACTAAGAAAGTGGTCCGCCGTTTTCCACATTCTTCCTCCAAACCAAGTGACCTGTATATAATCCCACCAGCTGCCACAGCTCTTTCTTTTAAGTGATAACAGCAAGTCTGTTAGACGCTTCGAGATAACAGGTAACATGATCTTTGTCTGTCTAAAGCCCCTCAGTTCCTCCCGTTTACGATTGTGGATCAAGTAGATCCACTCATTAATGGTGGTCTTGATGGCTGTAGACAACAAAGAGAGTACAGTTTCTGGGCCCAGGAAACCAGTTTCCGAACCTTTTCTGGTCAGAAGGTCAGCAGATTCATTTCCTGAAATTACTGAGTGTCCAGGAACCCATATAAACAGCAGGCTATTGTGGTTTCCAACACAATCACTAAATACACAGATACTCCTTTCTCTCCAACCATTTTTTATAACATGGTCCATTGCCTTGATGATTGCAAACATTTCTGCTTGAAAAACAGAAGTATACAACCCAAGAGAGAAGTGAAGGTGCACTCCATCATTTTCAATGAAGACCCCAGAACCCGAACCGAATTCTGTTCTGGAGCCGTCAGTGAAAATACGCTTACAATCAACTCCTGGCCCAGGTCCCGGCAAAAACCAAGTTTAGACCTCTGGAATTTGTGTTATATAGCGCTGTTTTTAAACTCGAATTGTTGGCATTGTATCGGATGGCATTGATACAACTGTTAGGTCCATATCAGTACCTTCAACCATGTCACCAATATCCCAGCAAATGTCATACCAATAACCGTTGCGTTTAAGCCTACAGATGGCTTTGACAGCCTCTCCTTTAGCAAAAATATCAAGCGGTGGGAAGTTGAGCAATGCATTCAAGGATAGGCCAGGTGTTGTAGGAAAAGCTCCTGTACAACAAATGGCCACAGTCCTTTAAAGTCTGGCAAGAGCTTTCCTAACGCTGTCAACATTAAGTCTGTTAAACCAGACTATGGATGCATAGGTGATGATGGGTCGAATCATAGTCTTATAAAGCCATAAGACTTTATAAGGTTATAAGCCTCATGTTTTGCCAAAAATAGCCCTGCATCGACAAAAAGCTGCCAGCGCTTTGAATACCTTTACCTCAATATGAGAACGCCAGAGAAGTTTGGTATCTAGAATGACTCCTAGATATTTCACTTCTTGGGATAGCTGAATAGTGATTCCTCTGAGTACTGGTAAAACGAGACCATCAATTTTCCTTCTCCTGGTGAAAGAATAACACCAGTTTTAAGAGGGTTAACCGGTAGCCCGTTTGAGCAACACCAAGAGTCAATCATATTCAGAGCAGTTTGGGCCTTCCTACAAATATACCCGATCGATTGGCCCGTGATTAAGCAGGCAACGTCATCGGCATAGGCCTGTGTGTAGATACCCGACTCATTTAGGGAAACAAGCAGAGAGTCAACCAGCAGACACCACAGCAGTGGAGACTTACACCCCCTTGGGGACATCCTCTATTCATGCCACAAGTCATGGATTGACCACAATCAGCTTGAACCATCATAAGTCTATGTGATAGCATTGAGCGTATCCAGTTAACAAGAACCGGATCCACTCCATACTGACCTGCTGCTCCATCAATTACTCATGCTATCAAAGATTGGTAAATTTAAAGATTAATAACTAAGTTGACGAATACTTCAACTTCTAATCAAAGATGAGAAAAAATAAATTAGAGCGGAGCGCTCCAATTCTTAGAAATAAACTGTCATATGAATTGTAATGCCACCTGCGTCACATCGACAATTTTTTAGTTATTTGATATTTAATACATATCCTCAATTATTTCGGAAGCGTTCAATTGCATTCTATGCCAACCTTTACATTTTCATTCAGTACTTTTTGGAATAATTTGAGGGAATTTGATTTTTATTACAACAAAAAACTTATCAATCGCTGCTATTCTCAACTGTTGCGTTTATATGCTTGTTATGAAACGCAATTTTTTGACATATCCTAACTCTCTCTCAATGTTAAACTACACAAAGTGAGAGAGTTTTACTACACTTGTGGTAAGTCAAAAACTGGGACAATTCTGGCCAAAAATTCTAATAATTCCAGCGACGGTAAAACTTTTAAACGTTGTGAAACTAAAAGAAATCGAAAACGGTACCTTTCGTGTACTGAATTCTGCTTTTGCTTCTTGCGACAACCCGACTTTATGAATTCCGAGCGCCCACTGTATCCCCTTTTCTTCCCTCCTCTGTCGACCGTGATGGCGACTTAGCGCCTGGTTATATTGGTGCTCGGTGTTCGACGAACATAAAACATTTTCTCGTTGCAGAGTTGTTTTTTGTCAAAATATACTGGTCTGTTTAATACTATTTCATAGGTAATGATACTGTTTTGTAAAATAACTCATTGCCGCCCTGAATACTCGACGTGCTCGGTATGCAATACACCGAGCATATCGTGTTCGGTGTGAGAGTGAGTAAAGACTCTCTCTTGGTGTTCGGTGCAACAACATTTCATGGTGTTCGCCGAGCATACAAATTATTTTACAAAACAGTTTCATTACATATAAAACAGTATTAAACAAACGAGTATATTTTGAAAAAAAAAAACAACTCTGTAACGAGCTGAATGTAACCACCTTGACCGAGCACGGGAGAAAATGTTTTGTATTCGTCGAACACCGAGCACCAAAAAACCAGGCACTAAGTTGATGATGTTTGCCCGAACGAGTATGTTCACTTCACATTTGGGCAGTGTAAACGCACAAAAAAGTAACTACTAAATTGGACTGGCGGTGTTCAAAAAGAAAATTATAAATGTGACGTTTGAAAGAACTTGATGGATAGGCGCCAAGATTTAATTTTTGCTTACAACTGCGACAGTGATTACGAGTTTCGTGTATAAAACCAAAATAATTAGAATGCGGCCATATAAACCTGGACCAAGATCGCGTACACAAGCAGCAAAAAGTTATTTATCCAGTACTGCGGGAAATCTCGGTGATGAAACTGCCAATACGTCTTCTGGCAGTGATACAAGTGATGAATTTCAATCACCAGAACTAATAGGTGACGCCACTGATTATGGACTAGATTACACAAGCGAAGAAACCAGAAAACGAGTGAGTGCAACACAGCGTAATATAGAGAGCAGCCCACCAAGGCGTCATGCCTCAAACGAAATGCAACGACGCTCAGGAAAACAAAATACTCGACCGCAAGCACAGAACACTGCTGCACCAACAAGCAGACGAAAGCAATCTAAGCCCATTAAAAAGTTGCTGGAATATAAGAAATTAATCGAAAATGTAAATTTTATGGTACCACGAACGTCTTTTGGACGATTAGTACGCCAAATCCTGCTCAATATAGGAACGGAAGTCAATCGAATGACATCAGATTCTCTGGAGGCGTTACAAACTGCTACGGAAGCATATGTAACCCAACGTCTGGAAGACGCCTACCTGTTAACGCTGCATCGTGGACGTGTAACGCTCAGTCTTCAAGATCTGTTACTAATTAAATACTTACGACGTTTTAACCATTAGTAGCATATCATTCTGACTTTTAAACTAATATATAAAAATGTAAGCTTTTTAAGGTATTCAATTTCTATTTGCTTTACGTATTAAATATATACATTGAATTCTATATAACTATTACAGTTTTACATTATTTCATGTATAGTACTTTGTACTATTGTTAACCAAAATCACATCATCGCAGCAGCTCATATTTCCCACGAACTCTTTTCGCTAAAAGTTCAATCCATCAAATCCATAGGTTCATGCGGAGCGTAGTTGTCAAGTTTTAAATGAAAACTAAACCGGCTACTTTGAAAGCTGCTGTGAGGCATATTGGGATATTCAGTAAATTGAACATTTACATATTTTCTGAATTTCGAGCTTTGCATCTGGAAAAATTAAATGAACAATTGTAAAAATTAGTGTTAATTTTAATCAAATTTATACAGTTTACCACATACTTCAATTTCCTCTGTTGGTAAGTTTTCTTTGCATGTCACCATCAAATGCAATTGAAACTTATATGGTTTCATATATAATCTGTAAGCAATAGTACTTAAAAGCCAAGACAACCGAATGACATTATTTTTCACTGTTTCATATGGAATACTAAGCAAGTCTAAATTTGGCGAAGAGTTTAATATCAAACTGATATGTTGTTTTAGACAAAAACGTTCATATTCGGTTTTCCCCACATGCCAATTGAAATCAGCATAATATATTGCTCTAAGGCTTCCATAAAAAAATTCTCGATGTTTAAATTTTGCATCAACTCCTTTTACAACGTGCATGAATATCACCTCAATATTATCTAGAAGCTCAATTGTTTCCCATATCGAATTTACACGATCATTTAACATCAGATCACCTAGATAAATTGCTTTAACTCGTGTTCTAAAATGCGGCAGATGTAAAATTTTATGGAAAGCTAACAAATCGGTGCGTAGTAATTTATCGGATAAGCTTGGCCAACAGGTGATACGATTTAAGTTCGGTAATTGTCGCAAATCTAGGCAAAAATATGATAGGAGCTCTCCAACCATTGAAACCTCCTCCAATGTTGATGGCAACGTTATGATTTCATTGAAAATGCTTACAAAACGATTTATATTGTTTTTTTCAACATAACCAATTCCTAGTAAACGTAATTTGAATTTTTGGAAAATCTCATTAAAACGACTTAGATTTTCCATTTTTGATGAAAGAAAATAAATTGATAGCTCTGTAAGATTCGGGAGTTCCAAAATTTTATCGACATCAATGATACTTGCTTCGATCACTAGCTTCTGTACGTTGGGAAAGGTTTTTGTTATTATTCTTGTAGCATCAAATTTCATGGGCTCCATTCTTGCTAGCAAACAATCTACGTTTTCAAAATTGTATTTCGATAGCGCTCTCAAATTGTCAACGGTCAAACGGTCCAAATTTATGTTTGTCATAATGTGGAAGAGATTTGTCATATGCCATTGAAAATCGCTACTTTTCTTAGCATTTGTATATGTCGGTCTAGACCACTCCTTAATTTTCAGTTTTCTAGTTTTAGTACGCCAGCACGAGATAACTGCATTTTCAAATTTTTTGTTCACTTTTCGCAGTACATCCAATTCGTGAAATGTAAAATATTTGAAAATCGCGATTAAACAATCATCGTTGAGCTTGGAAATCGGACCTGAAATGAAACAAAGATAGACAGAATTTAATTAAATAGAATGCTGAGTTAGATCCTTTCCGCACTTTTTAAAACAAACACTAAATTTATATAAAAGTATTTAACGAATATATGTATTTAAATATGCAATTGTAATGATTACTTACATATATTTTTAACACTGCTACGTAGTTCCATATCTGTATATTTAAATCTTACACTTATACAACAAACGAAAAATTGCAATAAATTACTGACAAAAATATTATATTCCAATGTTTGTCTCTCGTCCTCGTTGTTCTTTGCTTGAATGCTTCTTATCAACTGTTCACCGATCATTCGACCTCCACATTTTTATACCTAATTGTGAAACAAAAGTTCCACCCCTATTAAAAGAATTTAAAGAAACCATGTGTTGGTAAAGTGTAAATACCCAATAAACAATTTATTGCAAACACGTGTTGTAAACTATGCGAAATAAGATACATATCCTTAAAAAAAATCTTGTCATCTGCTAACACAAAAGAAATATGAAATCACAAACTATAATAACGGCCGTATTATTCACTTTTTTGAAAACTAGCTATAAAACCAATTTTTGTGAAAACTAGCTTTTTGAAACATTATTTGAAATTTTCCAAAAACTAGCTTTGAAAAAAAATTGGTATTATTCACATTTAATACTAAAACTATTTTCAGCTTTCAAACTCATAGCTAGTTTTGTTTTCATAAACTAGCTTTGAGTAATTTTATGGTATACGTCATGTAATATCATCAAAGTAAACGGTTTTACTATTTGAAATTAGAGGATTAATGCTCAAACCGGCCAATGTTTTGGGGGTGTCCATTATAGACCTGGTTGGTTCGGTTCGGACGGTCTTGAATTAGCAACTAGCGGCCAACCACCGGACGTTGGTCAACATAATGATTGGTGTTACTCGATAGATGAAAGCGTCAATGATCATTGGCCCATTTTAATATAAGTTCCCGACGAAGCAAAAGCACCGAAACAAAAACGATGAGAACCGACCATTGGAATTGCATTGAACATATGAAGATAAGTATCCATTTTTGTTGCGGAAAGTTTCGGCCTAAGAAATCAAATAGCAGCTCTGACGGTGTCTGTGGCATGTGAATAAAATCGGTGAAATACAGGAGTAACGCATCTCACACTTTTTGCAAATTCACACTTACGGTCGCCTGGGACACATGGAACAACATTTTTCTAGAAGCTGCCAGCCCCCAGAAAACGAAGCAGATTCAGAACTCACTGCTCAGTGCTGAGAGTACGACTTCTGCTGTAACATCATTTATTAGTTGCTGTTTTTTTACAATACTTTTTTTTCATACGAAATCGCTGATAAGAATTATGTCGTCCCAATCATGGACCATATACAGGCAATGTATATAGACGACGAGGGCAAATGCCTTCACACGTTTCGTGTTGCCGGATCTAGTGTCATCGTCATTTACGAAGAAATCAGCCAAAACAACTATGTAAGGAATAACAAAATGAGTCAAAACTAGTTTTGGAAGCTATAAAACCAACTTTTCCTGGTTTTGAGAAAAATGAGTTTTCACGAAAACTAGCTTTCACAACCAAAGTTTTATCGGTTAAAACTAGAGTGAATAATACGATTTAGTGAAAACTAGCTTTTAAAATCACTTCGAAAACTAGTTTTGGCACAAAACTAATTTTCCGAAAATTGAATAATACGGCCGTAAGTTATTTGACATTTAATTTTCATAAATAGCTAATTTTGGTTTTTTGACAGATGCACTTGGAACGAAAAAGAGAACCCCATATCCGTATATAAACTAAAGGTACGATAACAAGCTATAATAGAAAGGAGCCCTGGAGAGATGAACCAGGGGTTAGAAGATATCAAAAAAAGAAACAGCACTTCTCTGTAAAATAATTCTTCTAAAGTTTAAAGAAATCCACTCGGTTTAGATGATATCACTACAATATTAAGTAGCTGACAATATAAAATCAATATAAATGCTTATTGGGTTATGCCTGCAAAATGTCTTTATTATGGCTGTTTGTTTTATGGTATTTTCTTTGAACAGATAAATGTGTTTTTAGTTTTTATTAACAAATTTCAATTTATGTTTCAAGGATCTTTACCTCAATAATTCGTACACTTATTAAAATGTTTTTCCAACTCAAGAGAGAAATGTAATTACGGTATGTTTTTTGATTTTGGTAATAACCACTTTAATGTGGCTCCAAGTTTAATGTGTCTCTGTTTTGCAGCGCATCTGATGCACTGCAACAATGTGTGGAAGCCAACAGCATGGATAAAAGCAGCGTTCTTAACCCTCTCAGGAACATGAGTGCTTCCCGGGTAGGAAAAAATCGAGATGTTGATTTTCGTATTTAGGAGCCCCCAAATAATCAAAAAAAAATCTACTCACAAATTTTTACCTGTCCAGGTTTAGCCGTACGCGAGGTATACAAATATTTACAAAAAAACGTTCAGGGAGCTTTAAAATACTCCGACTTACACAAAATGTGTCTATCGACAAAGGACGGTTCAATCTACATAAGAAATTTGTTTTTTACACATCTTTTTATTATTTAGTATTTTTAACAATTTTTTGAAATTGACACAAAAAAAGAAAAAGGAGAACAAAAAAAAAGTGAAGTAAGTTTCGACGATAATGTAATAATTGTAACAAAATAAATTTCAAACGATAGAGGAAAAAACAACAAGGACGCCAAAACCAAAATGGCAAAATATTTTGGTTGGCATTTAAATCGAAGTCAGGAGAAATGTTCAAATTCATGTACACATATGTGTTCGAAAATCCTGAGAGGGTTAAACATCTACTTAGTAGTTAGACTATCAGATAGACAAAATTTCAGTTCAACGAGGGTTGGTAGATATCAAAAAAGAAGCAGTACATCTCGGTAAGAGAATTTATAAATTCATGCTGCAATGAAAATTCAACGATTAACAACAGCTCTTATTGAGATGCCTGTAAATACGAGATGTCTGACATAATTTATTTATTTTTTGAGCATACTGACCTGCAATTGTAGTTTCATAAAATTTTGATTGTAATCTAAAATATATTTTAAAGGGGCTACGCAGCAAAAATCAAGGAAACGTAGAATTTTTCTATATACTGTATGAGCCGATTTTGCGAAAATTCTGTGCATAAGTGTTTTTTTAAACCTATTTTGATGTTACAAATGTACAAAAGGGAGTTCCGAAGCAAAAGTTGGTAAAAATTTTATTACGTTCAAAACAACAAAAATAAAAAATTATATCAAAAATCTTGTATTTACCCTCTCTACTCAAAAAAAATGCTGTCATGATGGAGATTACAAAATTTATCCACTCTAATGCATATAGTAACAAGCTTCGCTGTACGGCCCTGTTAAAGTTTTGGTAATACAAAAAGTAAACCAAAAAATCGTTTCAAAGGAAATTACCATGTGAGCGTACCAGCTTCCGATATAATTCATATCGTTAACATGGATTCTTCCATTTCCATTTATCCAATAGTGCTCTTCTCAGTTTGCAGAATTATCATCTCACCTTAACACATAAACCTTCATCACCTTTCTTGCAATATATATATAGCGGCAAAATATGTGAGTTGAATATTCAGAATTCCACTTTCGAGTGAAATTGAAATAGCTGCAATATGAATTGTACTGTTTCGATTTCAATTTCACTTGAAAGTGAAATTCAGAACGTGGCTGATAGTCTGTATTTGGAAGCCTGCTAAGAACAATAATTTCACCGAATTTCATTGTAATACAGAGCTAGGGCGAAACTTTTATTTTTTCTTTTGTAAATATAGTCAATTTGTCTTTCTACTGTGGGGACGATTTTTATTCCTAATTCGTAGCTAACGGGTTCAGTGGCTTCGGAGGCAATAAGGAACATATAGACACCATTTCATTTTTATATACCATATGTAGATATCAAAGGCAAGCCTTGATAAAATAAATATTAAGTTATAGGTAAGTATTAACGTTCATTGGGTTATGTCTGTGTACTATAGTCATCTTTAACGCCATTAGTTTTATGGCAATTTTCAAGGAAAGAAATACGTAGATTTCTGCAAAATAATTTAGAAAAACCGCACATGTGTTGTGTCATCTACAATGCAATTTGTTCTATGATCATTTCTTTGAATAGATAAATTTGTTTTTGGTTTTTGTAAACCTATTTTAATTGATTGTGTTTCAAGGATCTTCTGCTCAATAGTATAGCAGTAATTTTTTCTTTATTTATTTATTCACAATTCTTTACTTAACAGAAAAGTTATTATTTTAAATGTAAATATAAATAGAACATACGACTTTAACATCAATTGGTGTTAGTCGAAAAATTTTTCTTTTAGTGTATAACCTATCATTGGTCGTAATCGGCGCAGTGAATAAGGCCGCGATCGAAAAACGAAATTAGGCAGCGCGGTCTAAAGTCACACGACCAAATGAATTTAGACCGCAATCGGAAAATGAAATTGGACGGCAATCGAAAAATGAATTTAGCGCAGGCTAAACTCATTTCGGTATTGCGGCTTTAATTCACTTTTAAAATGTATTTAGACCGCCATTCAAAATGTGTCGTGGCCTAATGTCTCTCGTTCTAATGTCCATCCACCGTCGTAATCAATGGGATTAATGAGTTATGAAATTTTCAATATTCTTAAGCTTTTACAATATACATAGTTAAGTTGTTCCACTTTTGGCTTTTTAAGTTTAATATACCGATCATATCTTCTCTTAACTCTAGCAGATGTTTTTAAAATTATGGTTTGCTTTCAAATATTTGAGCTTGTCTCCTTCTCTGCTAGTTTTTTTTTTATAAATTCGTAACAATTTGAAAGATTTTTGCCTCGCATTAAAACATTTAGTGTTGAACCACTTGCAGAGCTTGGGTTGTGTGAAACTTTTCTTATTTACCTTTTAGTTTGCCAGTTTTATTAGGTTAGTCAAATCCTCTATTTACAGTACCTCTCTTTCAATTTTACATTTCCAGATCAATCCTATAATTTATAATAACAGTCAATATGATTGGAAGGTGATCCGACCATATTCCTTCTCCCACATCAAAACAATCTACATTACCTAATAACTCCTTATATATAGCGCATATGTCATTCACCGTTTCACCCACTCCACTGACGAACGTAAATTCCCCATTAATATCCTTTTCGGTCACACCATTTGCTACCACTAAGCCCAAATGTTAACAAAAAGCCAATTTTTATGTTTAAATCTCCAATGATTCTGGGTTTATCACCTCCACTTCTTTGAGTAAACTCAATAATATACATATTTGTTCACAAAAAACTGGTTCCATAGTAAGAGATAATGATGGCTCAGGTATATTTGTAAATTTTGGTAATAATTCAATGCTAAAGTTTAATGAACTTCCTGTTTGTTGCACATGTCATAGTTATGGTTCCAAGTTTTTAATTGACCAATTAAAGTTTTGTTATAATTTCTCATATCAACCGTAGACAGCAGATAAATTTATTAAAATTGATCTAGAAAATCAAAATATTAAGCGTGAAAATGACTAAATTCCTGCTTGTTTCCAAAAATTTGCTTAGATGCCAGTGTTGGGGCCTGGCGTGTAGAATGTGGTTAAAAAAATTTGCGGTAGTTTGTGATGCTCGGTTGCAGCCAGGCGTAGTGTCTTTGATTGTCATTGGGACACAATACCGCAATCTGCTACTGGTAATTGATAATGGGAAATGATGCAACTGTTTATTGCCAGATATAAGGATGTATGGCGAATCTAATATTTTAATTTTTTCGTGAAATTTTATCTTACGCTTCCAACCATTTTCAAATTGGAAAAAATACTTTAACAATTTTTACAATTATCAGCTGATTGATAAATACACAGTTTGACAGTTACGATTAGATTTACCAACTTTTTCTACCAAATTACCCGCTCTCTTTATTTACACCGTCCTAACGAGGATACCTATTTTACATTCGGGCAGTGTAAACGCACAATAAGTAACTATTAAATTCGACTGGCGGTGTTCAAAAAGAAAAATTATAAATGTGACGTTTGAAAATACTTGTTGAATTGGCGCCAACAAATTTAATTTTTCCTTACAACCGCGACGGTGATTTCGCGTTTCGTGTATAAATAATTAAAATGCGGTCATGTAAAGCTAGACAAAGATCTAGATTAAACCAATAAGTGCAGCACAGCGTAATGCAGACAGCAGCACACCAAGGCGTAATGTCTCAAGCGAAATTGAACAACGTTCTGAAAAACAAAACACTACTCCAACTCGATCTACTAATACTGCACAACCACTGCCAACAAGCAGACGAGAGCATTCTAAGCCAGTGAAAAAGCTACTATAATATAAATATAGATTTTATGGTGACGGTGTTGTCTTTTAGTATGCAAAGTCATGCTAAATTTGGGAACAGAAGTCTATCGATTGACACCAGATGATCTAGAGGTGATACAAAGTGCCACAGAAGCAACTGTTTCCCAACGTCTGAAAGATGCCCACCTGCTAACGCTGCATCGTGGCCGTTTAACGCTGAGTCTTCAAGACCTGTTACCAATTCAATACTTACGATGTTGTAACCATTAGTAGCATATCATACTGACTTCTAAACTAATATATGAAAATGTAAACTTTTTAAGGTATTCAATTGCTTTACTTATAAATACATATATACATTGACTTCTATATAACTATTACAGTTTTGCGTCACTACAATTATAATACTATGTACTATTGTTGTTAATATCACTTTATCGCAGCAGCTAATATTTCTCTTGCCAAAACTTCAATCCATAAAATCCATAGGTTCATGCGGAGCGTAGCTGTCAAGTTCTAAAAGAAAACTAAACCGGCTACTTTGAAAGCTGGAGTGAGTGAAATTGGGATATTCAATAAATTGGACATTTACAAATTTTCTGAATTTCGAGCTTTGCATCTGGAAAAACAAAATGAACAATTGTAAAAATTAGTGTTAATTTTAATCAAATTTATATTTTTTGTTAATTTTACACATACCTCAATTTTCTTTATTGGCAAGTTTTCTTTGCATGTTACCATCAATTGCAATTGAAACTTAAATGATCTTATAACTGTTCTGTAAGCAATAGTGCCTAAAAGCCAAGACAACCGAATGACATTATTTTTCACTAGTTCATATGGAATAGCAAGAATGTCTAAATTCCACGAATAGTTCACCATCATGCTGATATGTTGTTTTAGACAAAAACGTTCATATTCGGTTCTCCCCGCATTCCAATTAAAATCAGCATAATGTAATACTCTGAGGTTTTGGAAACAACGTGTATTTTCAATCTCTGTATCAATTCCTTTTACAACATGCATGATTATTGTCTCAACATTATTTAGATGTTTAATTGTTTCCCATATCGGAATTACAGGATCATTTAACATCAGGTCACCTAGATGAATTGTTTTAACTCGTGTTGCAAACTGCGGCAGATGTAAAACTTTATGGAAAGCTAACATATCGTTGCGCAGTAATTTATCGGATAAGCTTGACCAACAGGTGATACGTTTTAAGTACGGTAATGTGCTCAAATCTAGGCAAAAATGTGCTAGGATCTCTCCAACCATTGAAACCTCCTCCAATGTTGATGGTAGCTCAACGATTTCTTTGAAAATGTTTACAAAAGGATTTATTTTGTTTATTTCAACATAACCAATTCCAAGTAAACGTAATTTGAATTTTTGGAAAATCTCATTAAAACGACTTAGATTTTCCATTTTTGATGAAAGAAAATAAATTGATAGCTCTGTAAGATTCGGGAGCTCCAAAATATTATCGAAATCAATGGTACTTGCTTCGATCACTAGCTTCTGTATGCTGGGAAAGGCTTTTGTTATTATTCTTGTAGCATCAAATTTTATGGGCTCCATTCTTGCTAGCAAACAATCTACGTTCTCAAAATTTTGTTTCGATAGCGCTCTCAAATTATCAACGGTCAAACGGTCCAAATTTAGGTTTGTCATAATAGGGAATAGATTTGTCATGTGCCATTGAAAATCGCTACTTTTCTTAGCATTTATATATGTCGGTCTAGACCACTCCTTAATTTTTAGTTTTCTAGCTTTAGTACGCCAGCACGAGATAACTGCATTTTCAAATTTTTTGTTCACTTTTCGCAGTACATCCAATTCTTGCAATTCGAAATATTTGAAAATCGCTATTAAACAATCATCGTTGAGCTTGAAAATCGGACCTGAAATGAAACAAAGATAGACAGAATTTAATTAAATAGAATGCTGAGTTAGATCCTTTCCGCACTTTTTAAAACAAACACTAAATTTATATAAAAGTATTTAACGAATATATGTATTTAAATATGCAATTGTAATGATTACTTACATATATTTTTAACACTGCTACGTAGTTCCATATCTGTATATTTAAATCTTACGAAAAATTGTAATAAATTACTGACAAAAATATTATATTCCAATGTTTGTCTCTCGTCCTCGTTGTTCTTTGCTTGAATGCTTCTTATCAACTGTTCACCGATCATTCGACCTCCACATTTTTATACCTAATTGTGAAACAAAAGTTCCACCCCTATTAAAAGAATTTAAAGAAACCATGTGTTGGTAAAGTGTAAATACCCAATAATCAATTTATTGCAAACACGTGTTGTAAAGCATGCGAAATAAGATACATATCCTTAAAAAAAATCTTGTCATCTGCTAACACAAAAGAAATATGAAATCACAAACTATAATAACGACCGTATTATTCACTATTTTGAAAACTAGCTATAAAACTAATTTTCGTGAAAACAAGCTTTTTGAAAATTTTTTTGAAATTTTCCAAAAACTAGCTTTGAAAAAAATGTGGTATTATTCACATTTAATACTAAAACTATTTTCAGCCTTCAAATGAAAACAAAACTAGCTTTGAGTAATTTTATGGTATACGTCATGTAATATCATCAAAGCAAACGGTTTTACTATTTGAAATTAGAGGATTAATGCTCAAACCGGCTAATGTTTTGGGGGTGTCCATTATAGACCTGGTTGGATTCAGTTCGGTCGGTCTTGCATTAGCAACTAGCGGCCAACCATCGGACGTTGGTCAACATAATGATTGGTGTCACTCGATAGATGAAAGCGTCAATGATCATTGACCCATTTTAATATACGTTCCCGACAAGCAAAAGCACCGACACAAAAACGATGACAACCGACCATTGGAATTGCATTGAATTGCAATCGACTGTTGCATAAACAAGTGCGACATCAATTGACGCATCACCAATTAAGGAACTTTGCCGTTACCTTAATTTCCGGAACAATCGCTGTTTTTTCCGTGATCTTATATATTTATATATAATATATTTACAAAAAGGAAAAAAACGTAACCTTATCATAGATTATGGAGGCCAAAACGAACGATGCAAGGCGGCTACGTTGAGTACATGCCGAAAAACCGGGAAAATGCATTCAAACGCATTTTTAAATTTGATAGAAGAGGATACAGTTTGAACATATGAAGATAAGTATCCATTTCTGTTGCGGAAAGTTTCGGCCTAAGAAATCAAATAGCAGCTGTGACGGTGTCTGTGGCATGTGAATAAAATCGGTGAAATATAGGAGTAACGCATCTCCAACTTTTTGCAAATTCACACTTACGGTCGCCTGGGACACATGGAACAATATTTTCCTAGAAGCTGCCAGCCCCCAGAAAACGAAGCAGAATCAGAACTCGCTGCTCAGTGCTGATAGTACGACTTCTGCTGTAACATCATTTATTAGTTGTTGTTTTTTTACAATACTTTTTTTTTCATACGAAATCGCTGATAAAAATTATGTCGTCCCAATCATGGACCACAGCGCGATGGGCAATATACAGGGCAATGTATATAGACGACGAGCGCAAATGTCTTCACACTTTTCGTGTTGCCGGATCTAGTGTCATCGTCATCTACGAAGAAATCAGCCAAAACAACTATGTAAGGAATAACAAAATGAGTCAAAACTAGTTTTGGAAGCTATAAAACCAACTTTTCCTGGTTTTGAGAAAAATGAGTTTTCACGAAAACTAGCTTTCACAATCAAAGTTTTATCGGTTAAAACTAGAGTGAATAATACGATTTAGTGAAAACTAGCTTTTAAAATCACTTCGAAAACTAGTTTTGGCACAAAACTAATTTTCAGAAAATTGAATAATACGGCCGTAAGTTATTTGACATTTAATTTTCATAAATAGCTAGTTTTGGTTTTTTGACAGATGCACTTGGAACGAAAAAGAGAACCCCATATCGGTATATATACTAAAGATACGATAACAAGCTATAATAGAAAGGAGCCCTGGAGAGATGAACCAGGGGTTAGAAGATATCAAAAAAAGAAACAGCACTTCTCTGTAAAATAATTCTTCTAAAGTTGAAAGAAATCCACTCGGTTTAGATGATATCACTACAATATTAAGTAGCTGACAATATAAAATCAATATAAATGCTTGTTGGGTTATGCCTGCAAAATGTCTTTATTATGGCTGTTTGTTTTATGGTATTTAATTTGAACAGATAAATGTGTTTTTAGTTTTTATAAACCAATTTCAATTTATGTTTCAAGGATCTTTACCTCAATAATTCGTACACTTATTAAAATTTTTTTCCAGCTCAAGAGAGAAATGTAATCACGGTATGTTTTTTGATTTTGGTAATAACCACTTTAATGTGGCTCCAAGTTTAATGTGTCTCTGTTTTGCAGCGCATCTGATGCACTGCAACAATGTGTGGAAGCCAACAGCATGGATAAAAGCAGCGTTCTTAACCCTCTCAGGAAAATGAGTGCTTCCCGGGTAGGAAAAAATCGAGATGTTGATTTTCGTATTTAGGAACCCCCAAATAGTAAAAAAAAATCTACTCACAAATTTTTACCTGTCCAGGTTTAGCCGTACGCGAGGTATACAAATATTTACAAAAAAACGTTCAGGGAGCTTTAAAATACTCCGACTTACACAAAATGTGTCTATCGACAAAGGACGGTTCAATCTACATAAGAAATTTGTTTTTTACACATCTTTTTATTATTTAGTATTTTTAACAATTTTTTGAAATTGACACAAAAAAAAAAAAGAACAAAAAAAAAAGTGAAGTAAGTTTCGACGATAATGTAATAATTGTAACAAAATAAATTTCAAACGATAGAGGAAAAAACAACAATGGTTTGGTTGGCATTTAAATCGAAGTCAGGAGAAATGTTCAAATTCATGTACACATATGTGTTCGAAAATCCTGAGAGGGTTAAACATCTACTTAGTAGTTAGACTATCAGATAGACAAAATTTCAGTTCAACGAGGGTTGGTAGATATCAAAAAAGAAGCAGTACATCTCGGTAAGAGAATTTATAAATTCATGCTGCAATTAAAATTCAACGATTAACAACAGCTCTTATTGAGATGCCTGGAAATACGAGATGTCTGACATAATTTATTTATTTTTTGAGCATACTGACCTGCAATTGTAGTTTCATAAAATTTTGAGTGTAATCTAAAATATATTTTAAAGGGGCTACGCAGCAAAAATCAAGGAAACGTAGAATTTTTCTATATACTGTATGAGCCGATTTTGCAAAAATTCTATGCATAAGTGTTTTTTTTACCCTATTTTGATGTTACAAATGTACAAAAGGGAGTTCCGAAGCAAAAGTTGGTAAAAATTTTATTACGTTCAAAACAACAAAAATAAAAAATTATATCAAAAATCTTGTATTTACCCTCTCTACTTTATCCACTCTAAAGCATTTAGTAACTAGCTTCGCTGTACGGCCCTGTTAAAGTTTTGGTAATACAAAAAGTAAACCAAAAAATCGTTTCAAAGGAAATTACCATGTGAGCGTACCAGCTTCCGATTTAAATCTAATTATTATTGCACTTATAATTCATATCGTTAACATGGATTCTTCCATTTCCATTTATCCAATAGTGCTCTTCGCAGTTTGCAGAATTATCATCTCACCTTAACACATAAACCTTCATCACCTTTCTTGCAATATATATATAGCGGCAAAATATGTGAGTTGAATATTCAGAATTTCACTTTCGAGTGAAATTGAAATAGCTGCAATATGAATTGTACTGTTTCAATTTCACTTGAGAGTGAAATTCAGAACATGGCTGATAGTCTGTATTTGGAAGCCTGCTAAGAACAATAATTTCACCGAATTTCATTGTAATATCTTTAACGGTTACAGAGCTAGGACGAAACTTTTATTTTTTTTTTTTTTTTTTGTAAATATAGTCAATTTGTCTTTCTACTGTGGGAACGATTTTTATTCCAAATTCGAAGCTAACGGATTCAGTGGCTTCGGAGGCAATAAGGAACATATAGACACCATTTCATTTTTATATACCATATGTAGATATCAAAGGCAAGCCTTGATAAAATAAATATTAAGTTATAGGTAAGTATTAACGTTCATTGGGTTATGTCTGTGTACTATAGTCATCTTTAATGCCATTCGTTTTATGGCAATTTTCAAGGAAAGAAATACATAGATTTCTGCAAAATAATTTAGAAAAACCGCACATGTGTTGTGTCATCTACAATGCTATTTGTTCTATGATCATTTCTTTGAATAGATAAATTTGTTTTTGGTTTTTGTAAACCTATTTTAATTGATTGTGTTTCAAGGATCTTCTGCTCAATAGTATAGCAGTAATTTTTTCTTTATTTATTTATTCACAATTCTTTACTTAACAGAAAAGTTATTATTTTAAATGTAAATATAAATAGAACATACGACTTTAACATCAATTGGTGTTAGTCGAAAAATTTTTCTTTTAGTGTATAACCTATCATTGGTCGTAATCGGCGCAGTGAATAAGGCCGCGAACGAAAAACGAAATTAGGCCGCGCGGTCTAAAGTCACACGACCAAATGAATTTAGACCGCGATCGGAAAATGAATTTAGCGCGGGCTAAACTCATTTCGGTTTTGCGGCTTTAATTCACTTTTAAAATGTATTTAGACCGCCATGCAAAATGTGTCGTGGCCTAATGTCTCTCGTTCTAATGTCCATCCACCGTCGTAATCAATGGGATTAATGAGTTATGAAATTTTCAATATTCTTAAGCTTTTACAATATACATAGTTAAGTTGTTACACTTTTGGCTTTTTAAGTTTAATATACCGATCATATCTTCTCTTAACTCTAGCAGATATTTTTAAAATTATGGTTTGCTTGTCTCCTTCTCTGCTATTTTTTTTTTATAAATTCGTAACAATTTGATAGAATTTTGCCTCGCATTAAAACATTTAGTGTTGAACCACTTGCAGAGCTTGGATTGTGTGAAACTTTTCTTATTTACCTTTTAGTTTGCCAGTTTTATTAGGTTAGTCAAATCCTCTAATTTGCAGTACCTCTCTTTCAATTTTACATTTCCAGATCAATCTTATAATTTATAATAACAGCCAATATGATTGGAAGGTGATCCGACAATATTCCTTCTCCCACATCAAAACAATCTACATTACCTAATAACTCCTTATATATAGCGCATATGTCATTCACCGTTTCACCCACTCCACTGACGAACGTAAATTCCCCATTAACATCCTCTTCTGTCACACCATTTGCTACCACTAAGCCCAAATGATAACAAAAAGCCAATTTTTATGTTTTAATCTCCAATGGTTCTGGGTTTATCACCTCCACTTCTTTGAGTAAACTCAATAATATACATATTTGTTCACAAAAAACTGGTTCCATAGGAAGAGATAATGATGGCTCAGGTATATTTGTAAATTTTGGTAATAATTCAATGCTAAAGTTTAATGAACTTCCTGTTTGTTGCACATGTCATAGTTATGGTTCCAAGTTTTTAATTGACCAATTAAAGTTTTGTTATAATTTCTCATATCAACCGTAGACAGCAGATAAATTTATTAAAATTGATCTAGAAAATCAAAATATTAAGCGTGAAAATGACTAAATTCCTGCTTGTTTCCAAAAATTTGCTTAGATGCCAGTGTTGGGGCCTGGCGTGTAGAATGTGGTTAAAAAAATTTGCGGTAGTTTGTGATGCTCGGTTGCAGCCAGGCGTAGTGTCTTTGATTGTCATTGGGACACAATACCGCAATCTGCTACTGGTAATTGATAATGGGAAATGATGCAACTGTTTATTGCCAGATATAAGGATGTATGGCGAATCTAATATTTTAATTTTTTCGTGAAATTTTATCTTACGCTTCCAACCATTTTCAAATTGGAAAAAATACTTTAACAATTTTTACAATTATCAGCTGATTGATAAATACACAGTTTGACAGTTACGATTAGATTTACCAACTTTTTCTACCAAATTACCCGCTCTCTTTATTTACACCGTCCTAACGAGGATACCTATTTTACATTCGGGCAGTGTAAACGCACAATAAGTAACTATTAAATTCGACTGGCGGTGTTCAAAAAGAAAAATTATAAATGTGACGTTTGAAAATACTTGTTGAATTGGCGCCAACAAATTTAATTTTTCCTTACAACCGCGACGGTGATTTCGCGTTTCGTGTATAAATAATTAAAATGCGGTCATGTAAAGCTAGACAAAGATCTAGATTAAACCAATAAGTGCAGCACAGCGTAATGCAGACAGCAGCACACCAAGGCGTAATGTCTCAAGCGAAATTGAACAACGTTCTGAAAAACAAAACACTACTCCAACTCGATCTACTAATACTGCACAACCACTGCCAACAAGCAGACGAGAGCATTCTAAGCCAGTGAAAAAGCTACTATAATATAAATATAGATTTTATGGTGACGGTGTTGTCTTTTAGTATGCAAAGTCATGCTAAATTTGGGAACAGAAGTCTATCGATTGACACCAGATGATCTAGAGGTGATACAAAGTGCCACAGAAGCAACTGTTTCCCAACGTCTGAAAGATGCCCACCTGCTAACGCTGCATCGTGGCCGTTTAACGCTGAGTCTTCAAGACCTGTTACCAATTCAATACTTACGATGTTGTAACCATTAGTAGCATATCATACTGACTTCTAAACTAATATATGAAAATGTAAACTTTTTAAGGTATTCAATTGCTTTACTTATAAATACATATATACATTGACTTCTATATAACTATTACAGTTTTGCGTCACTACAATTATAATACTATGTACTATTGTTGTTAATATCACTTTATCGCAGCAGCTAATATTTCTCTTGCCAAAACTTCAATCCATAAAATCCATAGGTTCATGCGGAGCGTAGCTGTCAAGTTCTAAAAGAAAACTAAACCGGCTACTTTGAAAGCTGGAGTGAGTGAAATTGGGATATTCAATAAATTGGACATTTACAAATTTTCTGAATTTCGAGCTTTGCATCTGGAAAAACAAAATGAACAATTGTAAAAATTAGTGTTAATTTTAATCAAATTTATATTTTTTGTTAATTTTACACATACCTCAATTTTCTTTATTGGCAAGTTTTCTTTGCATGTTACCATCAATTGCAATTGAAACTTAAATGATTTTATAACTGTTCTGTAAGCAATAGTGCCTAAAAGCCAAGACAACCGAATGACATTATTTTTCACTAGTTCATATGGAATAGCAAGAATGTCTAAATTCCACGAATAGTTCACCATCATGCTGATATGTTGTTTTAGACAAAAACGTTCATATTCGGTTCTCCCCGCATTCCAATTAAAATCAGCATAATGTAATACTCTGAGGTTTTGGAAACAACGTGTATTTTCAATCTCTGTATCAATTCCTTTTACAACATGCATGATTATTGTCTCAACATTATTTAGATGTTTAATTGTTTCCCATATCGGAATTACAGGATCATTTAACATCAGGTCACCTAGATGAATTGTTTTAACTCGTGTTGCAAACTGCGGCAGATGTAAAACTTTATGGAAAGCTAACATATCGTTGCGCAGTAATTTATCGGATAAGCTTGACCAACAGGTGATACGTTTTAAGTACGGTAATGTGCTCAAATCTAGGCAAAAATGTGCTAGGATCTCTCCAACCATTGAAACCTCCTCCAATGTTGATGGCAGCTCAACGATTTCTTTGAAAATGTTTACAAAAGGATTTATTTTGTTTATTTCAACATAACCAATTCCAAGTAAACGTAATTTGAATTTTTGGAAAATCTCATTAAAACGACTTAGATTTTCCATTTTTGATGAAAGAAAATAAATTGATAGCTCTGTAAGATTCGGGAGCTCCAAAATATTATCGAAATCAATAGTACTTGCTTCGATCACTAGCCTCTGTATGTTGGGAAAGGCTTTTGTTATTATTCTTGTAGCATCAAATTTTATGGGCTCCATTCTTGCTAGCAAACAATCTACGTTCTCAAAATTTTGTTTCGATAGCGCTCTCAAATTATCAACGGTCAAACGGTCCAAATTTAGGTTTGTCATAATAGGGAATAGATTTGTCATGTGCCATTGAAAATCGCTACTTTTCTTAGCATTTATATATGTCGGTCTAGACCACTCCTTAATTTTTAGTTTTCTAGTTTTAGTACGCCAGCACGAGATAACTGCATTTTCAAATTTTTTGTTCACTTTTCGCAGTACATCCAATTCTTGCAATTCGAAATATTTGAAAATCGCTATTAAACAATCATCGTTGAGCTTGAAAATCGGACCTGAAATGAAACAAAGATAGACAGAATTTAATTAAATAGAATGCTGAGTTAGATCCTTTCCGCACTTTTTAAAACAAACACTTAATTTATATAAAAGTATTTAACGAATTTATGTATTTAAATATGCAATTGTAATGATTACTTACATATATTTTTAACACTGCTACGTAGTTCCATATCTGTATATTTAAATCTTACGAAAAATTGTAATAAATTACTGACAAAAATATTATATTCCAATGTTTGTCTCTCGTCCTCGTTGTTCTTTGCTTGAATGCTTCTTATCAACTGTTCACCGATCATTCGACCTCCACATTTTTATACCTAATTGTGAAACAAAAGTTCCACCCCTATTAAAAGAATTTAAAGAAACCATGTGTTGGTAAAGTGTAAATACCCAATAAACAATTTATTGCAAACACGTGTTGTAAAGCATGCGAAATAAGATACATATCCTTAAAAAAAATTTGTCATCTGCTAATACAAAAGAAATATGAAATCACAAACTATAATTAGTTATTTGACATTTAATTTTCATAAATAGCTAATTTTGGTTTTTTGACAGATGTACTTGGAACGAAAAAGAGAACCCCATATTGGTATATATACTAAAGATACGATAACAAGTTATAATCGAAAGGAGCCCTGGAGAGATGAACCAGGGGTTAGAAGATATCAAAAAAAGAAACAGCACGTCTATGTAAAATAATTCTTCTAAAGTTGAAAGAAATCCACTCGGTTTAGATGATATCACTACAATATTAAGTAGCTGACAATATAAAATCAAGATAAATGCTTATTGGGTTATGCTTGCAAATGTCTTTATAATGGCTGTTTGTTTTATGGTATTTTCTTTGAACAGATAAATGTGTTTTTAGTTTTTATTAACCAATTTCAATTTATGTTTCAAGGATCTTTACCTCAATAACTCGTACACTCATGTAATCACGGTATGTTTTTTGATTTTGGTAATAACCACTTTAATGTGGCTCCAAGTTTAATGTATCTCTGTTTTGCAGCGCATCTGATGCACTGCAACAATGTGTGGAAGCCAACAGCATGGATAAAAGCAGCGTTCGTAACTCTCTCAGGGAAATGAGTGCTTTCCGTGGTAGGAAAAAATCGAGATGTTGATTTTCGTATTTAGAAACCCCCAAATAGTAAAAAAAAATCTACTCACAAATTTTTACCTGTCCAGGTTTAGCCGTACGCGAGGTATACAAATATTTACAAAAAACGTTCAGGGAGCTTTAAAATACTCCGACTTACACAAAATGTGTCTATCGACAAAGGACGGTTCAATCTACATAAGAAATTTGTTTTTTACACATCTTTTTATTATTTAGTATTTTTAACAATTTTTTGAAATTGACACAAAAAAAAAGAGAACAAAAAAAAAGTGAAGTAAGTTTCGACGATAATGTAATAATTGTAACAAAATAAATTTCAAACGATAGAGGAAAAAACAACAATGGTTTGGTTGGCATTTAAATCGAAGTCAGGAGAAATGTTCAAATTCATGTACACATATGTGTTCGAAAATCCTGAGAGGGTTAAACATCTACTTAGTAGTTAGACTATCAGATAGACAAAATTTCAGTTCAACGAGGGTTGGTAGATATCAAAAAAGAAGCAGTACATCTCGGTAAGAGAATTTATAAATTCATGCTGCAATTAAAATTCAACGATTAACAACAGCTCTTATTGAGATGCCTGGAAATACGAGATGTCTGACATAATTTATTTATTTTTTGAGCATACTGACCTGCAATTGTAGTTTCATAAAATTTTGAGTGTAATCTAAAATATATTTTAAAGGGGCTACGCAGCAAAAATCAAGGAAACGTAGAATTTTTCTATATACTGTATGAGCCGATTTTGCAAAAATTCTATGCATAAGTGTTTTTTTTACCCTATTTTGATGTTACAAATGTACAAAAGGGAGTTCCGAAGCAAAAGTTGGTAAAAATTTTATTACGTTCAAAACAACAAAAATAAAAAATTATATCAAAAATCTTGTATTTACCCTCTCTACTTTATCCACTCTAAAGCATATAGTAACTAGCTTCGCTGTACGGCCCTGTTAAAGTTTTGGTAATACAAAAAGTAAACCAAAAAATCGTTTCAAAGGAAACTACCATGTGAGCGTACCAGCTTCCGATTTAAATCTAATTATTATTGCACTTATAATTCATATCGTTAACATGGATTCTTCCATTTCCATTTATCCAATAGTGCTCTTCTCAGTTTGCAGAATTATCATCTCACCTTAACACATAAACCTTCATCACCTTTCTTGCAATATATATATAGCGGCAAAATATGTGAGTTGAATATTCAGAATTTCACTTTCGAGTGAAATTGAAATAGCTGCAATATGAATTGTACTGTTTCAATTTCACTTGAGAGTGAAATTCAGAACATGGCTGATAGTCTGTATTTGGAAGCCTGCTAAGAACAATAATTTCACCGAATTTCATTGTAATATCTTTAACGGTTACAGAGCTAGGACGAAACTTTTATTTTTTTTTTTTTTTTTTGTAAATATAGTCAATTTGTCTTTCTACTGTGGGAACGATTTTTATTCCAAATTCGAAGCTAACGGATTCAGTGGCTTCGGAGGCAATAAGGAACATATAGACACCATTTCATTTTTATATACCATATGTAGATATCAAAGGCAAGCCTTGATAAAATAAATATTAAGTTATAGGTAAGTATTAACGTTCATTGGGTTATGTCTGTGTACTATAGTCATCTTTAATGCCATTCGTTTTATGGCAATTTTCAAGGAAAGAAATACATAGATTTCTGCAAAATAATTTAGAAAAACCGCACATGTGTTGTGTCATCTACAATGCTATTTGTTCTATGATCATTTCTTTGAATAGATAAATTTGTTTTTGGTTTTTGTAAACCTATTTTAATTGATTGTGTTTCAAGGATCTTCTGCTCAATAGTATAGCAGTAATTTTTTCTTTATTTATTTATTCACAATTCTTTACTTAACAGAAAAGTTATTATTTTAAATGTAAATATAAATAGAACATACGACTTTAACATCAATTGGTGTTAGTCGAAAAATTTTTCTTTTAGTGTATAACCTATCATTGGTCGTAATCGGCGCAGTGAATAAGGCCGCGAACGAAAAACGAAATTAGGCCGCGCGGTCTAAAGTCACACGACCAAATGAATTTAGACCGCGATCGGAAAATGAATTTAGCGCGGGCTAAACTCATTTCGGTTTTGCGGCTTTAATTCACTTTTAAAATGTATTTAGACCGCCATGCAAAATGTGTCGTGGCCTAATGTCTCTCGTTCTAATGTCCATCCACCGTCGTAATCAATGGGATTAATGAGTTATGAAATTTTCAATATTCTTAAGCTTTTACAATATACATAGTTAAGTTGTTACACTTTTGGCTTTTTAAGTTTAATATACCGATCATATCTTCTCTTAACTCTAGCAGATATTTTTAAAATTATGGTTTGCTTGTCTCCTTCTCTGCTATTTTTTTTTTATAAATTCGTAACAATTTGATAGAATTTTGCCTCGCATTAAAACATTTAGTGTTGAACCACTTGCAGAGCTTGGATTGTGTGAAACTTTTCTTATTTACCTTTTAGTTTGCCAGTTTTATTAGGTTAGTCAAATCCTCTAATTTGCAGTACCTCTCTTTCAATTTTACATTTCCAGATCAATCTTATAATTTATAATAACAGCCAATATGATTGGAAGGTGATCCGACAATATTCCTTCTCCCACATCAAAACAATCTACATTACCTAATAACTCCTTATATATAGCGCATATGTCATTCACCGTTTCACCCACTCCACTGACGAACGTAAATTCCCCATTAACATCCTCTTCTGTCACACCATTTGCTACCACTAAGCCCAAATGATAACAAAAAGCCAATTTTTATGTTTTAATCTCCAATGGTTCTGGGTTTATCACCTCCACTTCTTTGAGTAAACTCAATAATATACATATTTGTTCACAAAAAACTGGTTCCATAGGAAGAGATAATGATGGCTCAGGTATATTTGTAAATTTTGGTAATAATTCAATGCTAAAGTTTAATGAACTTCCTGTTTGTTGCACATGTCATAGTTATGGTTCCAAGTTTTTAATTGACCAATTAAAGTTTTGTTATAATTTCTCATATCAACCGTAGACAGCAGATAAATTTATTAAAATTGATCTAGAAAATCAAAATATTAAGCGTGAAAATGACTAAATTCCTGCTTGTTTCCAAAAATTTGCTTAGATGCCAGTGTTGGGGCCTGGCGTGTAGAATGTGGTTAAAAAAATTTGCGGTAGTTTGTGATGCTCGGTTGCAGCCAGGCGTAGTGTCTTTGATTGTCATTGGGACACAATACCGCAATCTGCTACTGGTAATTGATAATGGGAAATGATGCAACTGTTTATTGCCAGATATAAGGATGTATGGCGAATCTAATATTTTAATTTTTTCGTGAAATTTTATCTTACGCTTCCAACCATTTTCAAATTGGAAAAAATACTTTAACAATTTTTACAATTATCAGCTGATTGATAAATACACAGTTTGACAGTTACGATTAGATTTACCAACTTTTTCTACCAAATTACCCGCTCTCTTTATTTACACCGTCCTAACGAGGATACCTATTTTACATTCGGGCAGTGTAAACGCACAATAAGTAACTATTAAATTCGACTGGCGGTGTTCAAAAAGAAAAATTATAAATGTGACGTTTGAAAATACTTGTTGAATTGGCGCCAACAAATTTAATTTTTCCTTACAACCGCGACGGTGATTTCGCGTTTCGTGTATAAATAATTAAAATGCGGTCATGTAAAGCTAGACAAAGATCTAGATTAAACCAATAAGTGCAGCACAGCGTAATGCAGACAGCAGCACACCAAGGCGTAATGTCTCAAGCGAAATTGAACAACGTTCTGAAAAACAAAACACTACTCCAACTCGATCTACTAATACTGCACAACCACTGCCAACAAGCAGACGAGAGCATTCTAAGCCAGTGAAAAAGCTACTATAATATAAATATAGATTTTATGGTGACGGTGTTGTCTTTTAGTATGCAAAGTCATGCTAAATTTGGGAACAGAAGTCTATCGATTGACACCAGATGATCTAGAGGTGATACAAAGTGCCACAGAAGCAACTGTTTCCCAACGTCTGAAAGATGCCCACCTGCTAACGCTGCATCGTGGCCGTTTAACGCTGAGTCTTCAAGACCTGTTACCAATTCAATACTTACGATGTTGTAACCATTAGTAGCATATCATACTGACTTCTAAACTAATATATGAAAATGTAAACTTTTTAAGGTATTCAATTGCTTTACTTATAAATACATATATACATTGACTTCTATATAACTATTACAGTTTTGCGTCACTACAATTATAATACTATGTACTATTGTTGTTAATATCACTTTATCGCAGCAGCTAATATTTCTCTTGCCAAAACTTCAATCCATAAAATCCATAGGTTCATGCGGAGCGTAGCTGTCAAGTTCTAAAAGAAAACTAAACCGGCTACTTTGAAAGCTGGAGTGAGTGAAATTGGGATATTCAATAAATTGGACATTTACAAATTTTCTGAATTTCGAGCTTTGCATCTGGAAAAACAAAATGAACAATTGTAAAAATTAGTGTTAATTTTAATCAAATTTATATTTTTTGTTAATTTTACACATACCTCAATTTTCTTTATTGGCAAGTTTTCTTTGCATGTTACCATCAATTGCAATTGAAACTTAAATGATTTTATAACTGTTCTGTAAGCAATAGTGCCTAAAAGCCAAGACAACCGAATGACATTATTTTTCACTAGTTCATATGGAATAGCAAGAATGTCTAAATTCCACGAATAGTTCACCATCATGCTGATATGTTGTTTTAGACAAAAACGTTCATATTCGGTTCTCCCCGCATTCCAATTAAAATCAGCATAATGTAATACTCTGAGGTTTTGGAAACAACGTGTATTTTCAATCTCTGTATCAATTCCTTTTACAACATGCATGATTATTGTCTCAACATTATTTAGATGTTTAATTGTTTCCCATATCGGAATTACAGGATCATTTAACATCAGGTCACCTAGATGAATTGTTTTAACTCGTGTTGCAAACTGCGGCAGATGTAAAACTTTATGGAAAGCTAACATATCGTTGCGCAGTAATTTATCGGATAAGCTTGACCAACAGGTGATACGTTTTAAGTACGGTAATGTGCTCAAATCTAGGCAAAAATGTGCTAGGATCTCTCCAACCATTGAAACCTCCTCCAATGTTGATGGCAGCTCAACGATTTCTTTGAAAATGTTTACAAAAGGATTTATTTTGTTTATTTCAACATAACCAATTCCAAGTAAACGTAATTTGAATTTTTGGAAAATCTCATTAAAACGACTTAGATTTTCCATTTTTGATGAAAGAAAATAAATTGATAGCTCTGTAAGATTCGGGAGCTCCAAAATATTATCGAAATCAATAGTACTTGCTTCGATCACTAGCCTCTGTATGTTGGGAAAGGCTTTTGTTATTATTCTTGTAGCATCAAATTTTATGGGCTCCATTCTTGCTAGCAAACAATCTACGTTCTCAAAATTTTGTTTCGATAGCGCTCTCAAATTATCAACGGTCAAACGGTCCAAATTTAGGTTTGTCATAATAGGGAATAGATTTGTCATGTGCCATTGAAAATCGCTACTTTTCTTAGCATTTATATATGTCGGTCTAGACCACTCCTTAATTTTTAGTTTTCTAGTTTTAGTACGCCAGCACGAGATAACTGCATTTTCAAATTTTTTGTTCACTTTTCGCAGTACATCCAATTCTTGCAATTCGAAATATTTGAAAATCGCTATTAAACAATCATCGTTGAGCTTGAAAATCGGACCTGAAATGAAACAAAGATAGACAGAATTTAATTAAATAGAATGCTGAGTTAGATCCTTTCCGCACTTTTTAAAACAAACACTTAATTTATATAAAAGTATTTAACGAATTTATGTATTTAAATATGCAATTGTAATGATTACTTACATATATTTTTAACACTGCTACGTAGTTCCATATCTGTATATTTAAATCTTACGAAAAATTGTAATAAATTACTGACAAAAATATTATATTCCAATGTTTGTCTCTCGTCCTCGTTGTTCTTTGCTTGAATGCTTCTTATCAACTGTTCACCGATCATTCGACCTCCACATTTTTATACCTAATTGTGAAACAAAAGTTCCACCCCTATTAAAAGAATTTAAAGAAACCATGTGTTGGTAAAGTGTAAACACCCAATAAACAATTTATTGCAAACACGTGTTGTAAAGCATGCGAAATAAGATACATATCCTTAAAAAAAATTTGTCATCTGCTAATACAAAAGAAATATGAAATCACAAACTATAATTAGTTATTTGACATTTAATTTTCATAAATAGCTAATTTTGGTTTTTTGACAGATGTACTTGGAACGAAAAAGAGAACCCCATATTGGTATATATACTAAAGATACGATAACAAGTTATAATCGAAAGGAGCCCTGGAGAGATGAACCAGGGGTTAGAAGATATCAAAAAAAGAAACAGCACGTCTATGTAAAATAATTCTTCTAAAGTTGAAAGAAATCCACTCGGTTTAGATGATATCACTACAATATTAAGTAGCTGACAATATAAAATCAAGATAAATGCTTATTGGGTTATGCTTGCAAATGTCTTTATAATGGCTGTTTGTTTTATGGTATTTTCTTTGAACAGATAAATGTGTTTTTAGTTTTTATTAACCAATTTCAATTTATGTTTCAAGGATCTTTACCTCAATAACTCGTACACTCATGTAATCACGGTATGTTTTTTGATTTTGGTAATAACCACTTTAATGTGGCTCCAAGTTTAATGTATCTCTGTTTTGCAGCGCATCTGATGCACTGCAACAATGTGTGGAAGCCAACAGCATGGATAAAAGCAGCGTTCGTAACTCTCTCAGGGAAATGAGTGCTTTCCGTGGTAGGAAAAAATCGAGATGTTGATTTTCGTATTTAGAAACCCCCAAATAGTAAAAAAAAATCTACTCACAAATTTTTACCTGTCCAGGTTTAGCCGTACGCGAGGTATACAAATATTTACAAAAAACGTTCAGGGAGCTTTAAAATACTCCGACTTACACAAAATGTGTCTATCGACAAAGGACGGTTCAATCTACATAAGAAATTTGTTTTTTACACATCTTTTTATTATTTAGTATTTTTAACAATTTTTTGAAATTGACACAAAAAAAAAGAGAACAAAAAAAAAGTGAAGTAAGTTTCGACGATAATGTAATAATTGTAACAAAATAAATTTCAAACGATAGAGGAAAAAACAACAATGGTTTGGTTGGCATTTAAATCGAAGTCAGGAGAAATGTTCAAATTCATGTACACATATGTGTTCGAAAATCCTGAGAGGGTTAAACATCTACTTAGTAGTTAGACTATCAGATAGACAAAATTTCAGTTCAACGAGGGTTGGTAGATATCAAAAAAGAAGCAGTACATCTCGGTAAGAGAATTTATAAATTCATGCTGCAATTAAAATTCAACGATTAACAACAGCTCTTATTGAGATGCCTGGAAATACGAGATGTCTGACATAATTTATTTATTTTTTGAGCATACTGACCTGCAATTGTAGTTTCATAAAATTTTGAGTGTAATCTAAAATATATTTTAAAGGGGCTACGCAGCAAAAATCAAGGAAACGTAGAATTTTTCTATATACTGTATGAGCCGATTTTGCAAAAATTCTATGCATAAGTGTTTTTTTTACCCTATTTTGATGTTACAAATGTACAAAAGGGAGTTCCGAAGCAAAAGTTGGTAAAAATTTTATTACGTTCAAAACAACAAAAATAAAAAATTATATCAAAAATCTTGTATTTACCCTCTCTACTTTATCCACTCTAAAGCATATAGTAACTAGCTTCGCTGTACGGCCCTGTTAAAGTTTTGGTAATACAAAAAGTAAACCAAAAAATCGTTTCAAAGGAAACTACCATGTGAGCGTACCAGCTTCCGATTTAAATCTAATTATTATTGCACTTATAATTCATATCGTTAACATGGATTCTTCCATTTCCATTTATCCAATAGTGCTCTTCTCAGTTTGCAGAATTATCATCTCACCTTAACACATAAACCTTCATCACCTTTCTTGCAATATATATATAGCGGCAAAATATGTGAGTTGAATATTCAGAATTTCACTTTCGAGTGAAATTGAAATAGCTGCAATATGAATTGTACTGTTTCAATTTCACTTGAGAGTGAAATTCAGAACATGGCTGATAGTCTGTATTTGGAAGCCTGCTAAGAACAATAATTTCACCGAATTTCATTGTAATATCTTTAACGGTTACAGAGCTAGGACGAAACTTTTATTTTTTTTTTTTTTTTTTGTAAATATAGTCAATTTGTCTTTCTACTGTGGGAACGATTTTTATTCCAAATTCGAAGCTAACGGATTCAGTGGCTTCGGAGGCAATAAGGAACATATAGACACCATTTCATTTTTATATACCATATGTAGATATCAAAGGCAAGCCTTGATAAAATAAATATTAAGTTATAGGTAAGTATTAACGTTCATTGGGTTATGTCTGTGTACTATAGTCATCTTTAATGCCATTCGTTTTATGGCAATTTTCAAGGAAAGAAATACATAGATTTCTGCAAAATAATTTAGAAAAACTGCACATGCATTGTGTCATATACAATGCTATTTGTTCTATGATCATTTCTTTGAATAGATAAATTTGTTTTTGGTTTTTGTAAACCTATTTTAATTGATTGTGTTTCAAGGATCTTCTGCTCAATAGTATAGCAGTAATTTTTTCTTTATTTATTTATTCACAATTCTTTACTTAACAGAAAAGTTATTATTTTAAATGTAAATATAAATAGAACATACGACTTTAACATCAATTGGTGTTAGTCGAAAAATTTTTCTTTTAGTGTATAACCTATCATTGGTCGTAATCGGCGCAGTGAATAAGGCCGCGAACGAAAAACGAAATTAGGCCGCGCGGTCTAAAGTCACACGACCAAATGAATTTAGACCGCGATCGGAAAATGAATTTAGCGCGGGCTAAACTCATTTCGGTTTTGCGGCTTTAATTCACTTTTAAAATGTATTTAGACCGCCATGCAAAATGTGTCGTGGCCTAATGTCTCTCGTTCTAATGTCCATCCACCGTCGTAATCAATGGGATTAATGAGTTATGAAATTTTCAATATTCTTAAGCTTTTACAATATACATAGTTAAGTTGTTACACTTTTGGCTTTTTAAGTTTAATATACCGATCATATCTTCTCTTAACTCTAGCAGATGTTTTTAAAATTATGGTTTGCTTTCAAATATTTGAGCTTGTCTCCTCTGCTAGTTTTTTTTTTTATAAATTCGTAACAATTTGAAAGATTTTTGCCTCGCATTAAAACATTTAGTGTTGAACCACTTGCAGAGCTTGGGTTGTGTGAAACTTTTCTTATTTACCTTTTAGTTTGCCAGTTTTATTAGGTTAGTCAAATCCTCTAATTTGCAGTACCTCTCTTTCAATTTTACATTTCCAGATCAATCTTATAATTTATAATAACAGTCAATATGATTGGAAGGTGATCCGACCATATTCCTTCTCCCACATCAAAACAATCTACATTACCTAATAACTCCTTATATATAGCGCATATGTCATTCACCGTTTCACCCACTCCACTGACGAACGTAAATTCCTCATTAATATCCTCTTCGGTCACATCATTTGCTACCACTAAGCCCAAATGATTTATGTTTAAATCTCCAATGATTCTGGGTTTATCACCTCCACTTCTTTGAGTAAACTCAATAATATACATATTTGTTCACAAAAAACTGGTTCCACAGGAAGAGATAATGATGGCTCAGGTATATTTGTAAATTTTGGTAATAATTCAATGCTAAAGTTTAATGAACTTCCTGTTTGTTGCACATGTCATAGTTATGGTTCCAAGTTTTTAATTGACCAATTAAAGTTTTGTTATAATTTCTCATATCAACCGTAGACAGCAGATAAATTTATTAAAATTGATCTAGAAAATCAAAATATTAAGCGTGAAAATGACTAAATTCCTGCTTGTTTCCAAAAATTTGCTTAGATGCCAGTGTTGGGGCCTGGCGTGTAGAATGTGGTTAAAAAAATTTGCGGTAGTTTGTGATGCTCGGTTGCAGCCAGGCGTAGTGTCTTTGATTGTCATTGGGACACAATACCGCAATCTGCTACTGGTAATTGATAATGGGAAATGATGCAACTGTTTATTGCCAGATATAAGGATGTATGGCGAATCTAATATTTTAATTTTTTCGTGAAATTTTATCTTACGCTTCCAACCATTTTCAAATTGGAAAAAATACTTTAACAATTTTTACAATTATCAGCTGATTGATAAATACACAGTTTGACAGTTACGATTAGATTTACCAACTTTTTCTACCAAATTACCCGCTCTCTTTATTTACACCGTCCTAACGAGGATACCTATTTTACATTCGGGCAGTGTAAACGCACAATAAGTAACTATTAAATTCGACTGGCGGTGTTCAAAAAGAAAAATTATAAATGTGACGTTTGAAAATACTTGTTGAATTGGCGCCAACAAATTTAATTTTTCCTTACAACCGCGACGGTGATTTCGCGTTTCGTGTATAAATAATTAAAATGCGGTCATGTAAAGCTAGACAAAGATCTAGATTAAACCAATAAGTGCAGCACAGCGTAATGCAGACAGCAGCACACCAAGGCGTCATGTCTCAAGCGAAATTGAACAACGTTCTGAAAAACAAAACACTACTCCAACTCGATCTACTAATACTGCACTACCACTGCCAACAAGCAGACGAGAGCATTCTAAGCCAGTGAAAAAGCTACTATAATATAAATATAGATTTTATGGTGACGGGGTTGTCTTTTAGTATGCAAAGTCATGCTAAATTTGGGAACAGATGTCTATCGATTGATACCAGATGATCTAGAGGTGATACAAAGTGCCACAGAAGCAACTGTTTCCCAACGTCTGAAAGATGCCCACCTGCTAACGCTGCATCGTGGCCGTTTAACGCTGAGTCTTCAAGACCTGTTACCAATTCAATACTTACGATGTTGTAACCATTAGTAGCATATCATACTGACTTCTAAACTAATATATGAAAATGTAAACTTTTTAAGGTATTCAATTGCTTTACTTATAAATACATATATACATTGACTTCTATATAACTATTACAGTTTTGCGTCACTACAATTATAATACTATGTACTATTGTTGTTAATATCACTTTATCGCAGCAGCTAATATTTCTCTTGCCAAAACTTCAATCCATAAAATCCATAGGTTCATGCGGAGCGTAGCTGTCAAGTTCTAAAAGAAAACTAAACCGGCTACTTTGAAAGCTGGAGTGAGTGAAATTGGGATATTCAATAAATTGGACATTTACAAATTTTCTGAATTTCGAGCTTTGCATCTGGAAAAACAAAATGAACAATTGTAAAAATTAGTGTTAATTTTAATCAAATTTATATTTTTTGTTAATTTTACACATACCTCAATTTTCTTTATTGGCAAGTTTTCTTTGCATGTTACCATCAATTGCAATTGAAACTTAAATGATTTTATAACTGTTCTGTAAGCAATAGTGCCTAAAAGCCAAGACAACCGAATGACATTATTTTTCACTAGTTCATATGGAATAGCAAGAATGTCTAAATTCCACGAATAGTTCACCATCATGCTGATATGTTGTTTTAGACAAAAACGTTCATATTCGGTTCTCCCCGCATTCCAATTAAAATCAGCATAATGTAATACTCTGAGGTTTTGGAAACAACGTGTATTTTCAATCTCTGTATCAATTCCTTTTACAACATGCATGATTATTGTCTCAACATTATTTAGATGTTTAATTGTTTCCCATATCGGAATTACAGGATCATTTAACATCAGGTCACCTAGATGAATTGTTTTAACTCGTGTTGCAAACTGCGGCAGATGTAAAACTTTATGGAAAGCTAACATATCGTTGCGCAGTAATTTATCGGATAAGCTTGACCAACAGGTGATACGTTTTAAGTACGGTAATGTGCTCAAATCTAGGCAAAAATGTGCTAGAATCTCTCCAACCATTGAAACCTCCTCCAATGTTGATGGCAGCTCAACGATTTCTTTGAAAATGTTTACAAAAGGATTTATTTTGTTTATTTCAACATAACCAATTCCAAGTAAACGTAATTTGAATTTTTGGAAAATCTCATTAAAACGACTTAGATTTTCCATTTTTGATGAAAGAAAATAAATTGATAGCTCTGTAAGATTCGGGAGCTCCAAAATATTATCGAAATCAATGGTACTTGCTTCGATCACTAGCCTCTGTATGTTGGGAAAGGCTTTTGTTATTATTCTTGTAGCATCAAATTTTATGGGCTCCATTCTTGCTAGCAAACAATCTACGTTCTCAAAATTTTGTTTCGATAGCGCTCTCAAATTATCAACGGTCAAACGGTCCAAATTTAGGTTTGTCATAATAGGGAATAGATTTGTCATGTGCCATTGAAAATCGCTACTTTTCTTAGCATTTATATATGTCGGTCTAGACCACTCCTTAATTTTTAGTTTTCTAGTTTTAGTACGCCAGCACGAGATAACTGCATTTTCAAATTTTTTGTTCACTTTTCGCAGTACATCCAATTCTTGCAATTCGAAATATTTGAAAATCGCTATTAAACAATCATCGTTGAGCTTGAAAATCGGACCTGAAATGAAACAAAGATAGACAGAATTTAATTAAATAGAATGCTGAGTTAGATCCTTTCCGCACTTTTTAAAACAAACACTAAATTTATATAAAAGTATTTAACGAATATATGTATTTAAATATGCAATTGTAATGATTACTTACATATATTTTTAACACTGCTACGTAGTTCCATATCTGTATATTTAAATCTTACACTTATACAACAAACGAAAAATTGCAATAAATTACTGACAGAAAAATATTATATTCCAATGTTTGTCTCTCGTCCTCGTTGTTCTTTGCTTGAATGCTTCTTATCAACTGTTCACCGATCATTCGACCTCCACATTTTTATACCTAATTGTGAAACAAAAGTTCCACCCCTATTAAAAGAATTTAAAGAAACCATGTGTTGGTAAAGTGTAAATACCCAATAAACAATTTATTGCAAACACGTGTTGTAAAGCATGCGAAATAAGATACATATCCTTAAAAAAAATTTGTCATCTGCTAATACAAAAGAAATATGAAATCACAAACTATAATTAGTTATTTGACATTTAATTTTCATAAATAGCTAATTTTGGTTTTTTGACAGATGTACTTGGAAGAGAACCCCATATTGGTATATATACTAAAAATACGATAACAAGTTATAATCGAAAGGAGCCCTGGAGAGATGAACCAGGGGTTAGAAGATATCAAAAAAAGAAACAGCACGTCTATGTAAAATAATTCTTCTAAAGTTGAAAGAAATCCACTCGGTTTAGATGATATCACTACAATATTAAGTAGCTGACAATATAAAATCAATATAAATGCTTATTGGGTTATGCTTGCAAAATGTCTTTATTATGGCTGTTTGTTTTATGGTATTTTCTTTGAACAGATAAATGTGTTTTTAGTTTTTATTAACCCATTTCAATTTATGTTTCAAGGATCTTTACCTCAATAACTCGTACACATATTACAATTTTTTCCATCTTAAGAGAGACCTATAATAAAATTTGATGGGAAACATATTTCTTGAACATATTAACTCTCTATGAACCTTCGTAATGGGTAAATAGTTGGATTGTTTATCAGTGAGAATTGATTATATTTTCATGTCTTAGAAAATAGTGTTTTTTGTGCATTTAAAGAAATAATTTTCAAACCTTTTCGATTGGATTTCAAAGTTGAGGGTATGTATTGATGCATCTTATGGATAAAGTTAACACTTACTTAAAAATTGGTTTATTTAAACGAGTTATTGAACACCTAAATTTGAAAAGTTTTTTGTATTTATTTTAAACTTTGATAGAGGTGAAAATATTTATATCCGCGTGCATCCGAGTGTCAAACACATTTTCGCCCTTTTATTTTAATTTTTACTGAGGAATTCCAATGTTTTTAAATTTCTTCAATTTAAATTTGATTTTGTTGATGCTACCGAGAAATAGAGGTATAAAAACCACCATATTAGCATTTTTAGCTAAATTTATGCAAAATATGACTAATTACGGGCCCTCGAAGGAGAGGTTTCATCTCAAATACTATGAGATATTTAAACACAAAAATATAATATTTAATGTTACAAAATACATACATGTACCGTCAAGATCTGCAGGGGTTAATAAGAACATGGGTAGACCTACTAAGAATTTCGACGATTCATATAAGAAAATCACAATGCTGCTAACAAATTGACAACAGCTATCGAGATCGCGGTTTGTTTTTCAGGTCGTAGAGATGTCGCTAATGCAATCAAAGGTATTTGCAGCAGCTCTGAAGGGTTTTCTCAAATTAAGTAAAACAAAAAATTTCTCATGTTCTCATGCGATGGAAGCTCTGGGCATAGTACTTACAAACAAAGAGTTGGATGCCAATGAGTTTTTATTTGTATTTTCTTGTATTGTTCCACTGCAATTAAATGATGTTAATAATATTATTTGGCATAATCCATGCCCTTCTTCAAGTAGGCACTGCCGACCAATAAAGTTCATTTTTTCAAAAGAAACCACTAAATTGACTACTAGAGTAAAACAAAATCAAAGAAGAAATAACCAATTGGTACCAACGAAATTATTTATTAGAAATATTGCAATTTCTATTAGTCACAAATTTCTTTTAACAATGGTGGATGGGAAAGTTTGTAGTGCGTTGACTGAGGTTCAGAATTTGCCAGGCATTGAGAAGAATTTCAAGTTTCGGTTTATCTACATTACACGCGTGGATTCGATCTTTTGAATGTATTTTGCATATAAGCTATCGACTGTATGTCAAAAAATTGCAAGTAAGAACCGAAGAAGATAAAGCCAATGTAAGCCAACGAGCAAGGGAAATTCAATTAAGGTTTAAAAATGAAATGGGACTGATTGTAGATAAACTGAAACCGAGCAGTGGCTCCACAAATGATGGAAACACTGCCGCAGATTTTTCAAAAATTCAGAACTAAGCTTACCGCCATTACAGGATTAGAAGTGGATGTAATACGAAACGTACGCACCCTACTAAAAGCTTTATCATCAGGTTATGAAATACCACCTTGATTAAAAAGTTCCCGGAATAGCCACCGTGTGGCGCTCCCATCGTTCCGATTTTTTTTTTGTTAAGTTGGTACATCTGTTGTTGGCATTCCCTCTAAATCTTAAACGGTCGTTTACCAGTGGCACGAGCGGTTCAAAAGTAGTCGTGAGTCAATCGAAAATGATGAACGCAGTGGCAGACCATCGACATCGAAAACCGACGAAAACGTTGATAAAGTAGATGAAATTTTTGTCAATAACCGCAAATTAACCATCAGAGAGATAGCGGAGGACTTGAACATTGCCTATGGATCCGTCCAAGACATTTTGGTTAATGATTTGCGTTTCCGTCGTGTAGCAGCAAAGTTGGTGCCAAAAGACCTCAATTTCATGCAAAGAAGAGACCGTGTTGACGTCGCAAAAGACAAGATTTTCGAGGCTGAAGACGAGACGACTTGCCAGACATCAGGCAAGTGAATGGCGTTCACCAAATGAGCCGAGATCAAAAAAACCACGTCATTTTCAGTCAAAAAAGAAGGCAATGCTCACGGTTTTCATGGATTACAACGGTGTAGTGCATCATGAATTTTTGCCAGAAGGCCAGACAGTAAACAAAGCGTATTATTTGGGCGTTATGAGACGTTTGCGTGAAGCAATACGCCGAAAGAGACCAGAATTGTGGACAGAAAACTCGTGGATTTTGCACCATGATAACGCACCGTCGCACAGTGCCATCAGTATTCGTAAATTTTTGACGAAAAATGTAACAAAAACCATCCAACAGCCACCAAATCCACCTTATTTGGCTACCTGTGACTTTTTTCTGTTCAATCGAGTTAAAAAACCATTACGGGGAACGCGTTTCAGCAGCCGAGAGGAAGTAATAAAAAAATCGCAGGAAGCACTGATGTACATACCGAAAACCAAATATAAAAAATGTTTCGAGGATTGGATCAAGCGCTGGCATAAGTGTGTTGCAGTCGATGGGGATTACTTTAAAGGGGACAATATAGATTTAGATGAATAAATTTGTATTTTTAATTTTCTGAATAAATTCCGGGACCTTTTTGATCCAGGTGATAAATTTACCTAAGTTGCAAGAAATGGCAGATCTATTTAAAAATATGTATTTAAAGCAATATTCCAAGAACCATAATATGCATTATTTGTGCCATAATCGAATATCGAATACAATATAATTTCAAGCTAAGTATGCTTGCTTTTATTTTATTTTTACACATCTGAGAAATAAAAAATGAGTATTTTTGAGGATTCTTTATGCAAGATAAACTATTTTATTAAAAAATCTTTTTGTTTCAGATAAAAATTTTATACAGAAAATCTGCTGAAAACTGATTTCAAAATAAAACTGCATCTTTAAAAAATTAAGGTCCTTAATATGAACTGCGTTGGATCTTCGACTGTAGTCGAATGCCCTGATCGAACGAATTTGAGTTTGGTATTATGACGTGCTTTCGACAGAGAATAGCGTTATTGTGAATTTCCCTCATTTTGGCTTGTTCAGGATAGTATATTTCTATCAGCTGATCGTCATTTTGAAAAATAAATACAATTTGTTCAAAAATTAAGTAGAAAAAATAAGAACAAAATAAAAATAATGGTTCAACAATTCATCGAAAGAGGATGAGAGCTTGATGGAACTGGCTAGATTAACGATTAAGTGCAGCCTTTGGAAAAAGCTTTGGCATTTACGAAATTCGTATACAGATTTCTACAGAACTTATGACTGGCCGAGGAGGCGTTTGTGGACTTGTTGACTACTATAGATGAAGTGCTCAAGCATTGATCAATTCCAAACATATTAAAATTGGCAACAGTTCTGCGATTTTGTGCTCAGAGATCACTCCAACTAAGCATTGGGAATGAGAATACTCTTGGACTTGCTCAGCCCACGGTGTCTGTGGTGTTATCAGAGGAAATTTGTATTTGCCAAAGATGAATAAAATTCAATTATACAAGCAAAAGTATATTTTGCTAATAAAAGGGGAATGCCGTTGTTTCTATAACAGCAATGTGTTGCTCATCACTTTAAACCTGCAAAAAATTTGCAAAAGTTGTTTAAAATTAGTTTTTAGTCCTCAAAAAGCAAAAAAAAAATAGCAAAATACTTAAATTTTTAACAATTATTACTCAGTATGCACCGTATCGAAAGCAAAATTGCGTTCGACAGAAAATTCGGTACGCAACGAAAATTTCGACATGGTTGCACTGCTCATAATACGAATTTTATATTCGATCTTCGATAACCAGCGTAGATCGCTGGTTATTTTCGCGCCTGAGACTTCTGGTATATTTTTAAATAGTTTAATGTGTTTGCTCAAATTTATCAGTAAACATTTTTTCGAGATTTTGGACTAAAAATCTGGACAATCAAGTCGAATCAAGATCGTCTGGTAACCCTACAACAAGCATACGTAAGATGCTGGACTATAAGAAATGAATCGAAATTGTAAATTTTATGGTGCCGCGAAATCGTCCTCAATTTAGGAACAGAAGTCAATCGAATGATACGAGACGCTCTGTAGTCGATACAAACTGTTACAGAAGCATATCGCAGCCTTAATTTGCTTAGGCCCTGACATAAAATTTTTCAATATTGACTTTTTGATGGATTACGATAAAGCGTAACCACTTTCATCAGTACCGAAAATTTTAGAGACTTACACAGAAAACCTACGATCTTTCCTTTTTATTTAAATTACAATTTATCGAAACATTTCTCCAAATGCAAAAATGTTTTATGCTTCTCCTGTAAAATTTTAAAAATGCGTGTTAGGACTTTAGCAAATTAAGGCAGCGATATGTAACCTAACGTCTGGAAGATTCCAACCTGCTAACGCTGCTTCGTGGGCGTGTAAAACTCAGTCTTCAAGATCTGTTACTGATTCAATACTTGAGACGTTTCAACCATTAGTAGCTTATCATACTTACTTTTAAACTAATATATAAAAATGTAAACTTTTTAAGGTATTCAGTTTGAATTTATTAAACGTATTATACAAATATATATACATTAAATTCTATATAATTATTACAGTTTTTGTCATCAAAAGTTAAGTTACATAATATTACTATGTATCATTGTTCTTAATCAATATCACGTAATCATCGCTGCAACTCGCATTTCCCTATGAACTCCTCAAGCGAAAATCTCTACCTAAATAATTGTCAAAAAAGTAGTCGTCAAGTTGTAAATTAAAACTATACGGTCTACTTTGAAAATTTCTATAATTCAGTCTGGGATAATAAATAAATTGAACATTTACATATTCTCTAAATCTCGGGCTTTGCATCTGCATCTGGAAAAACAAAATGAACAATTGTAAAAATTTGTGTTGATTAAAATCAATCGTTTTTTGGTTTTACACATACCTTAATTTCCTCTGTTGGTAAGTCTTCTTTGTGTATCGCCATTAAATGCAATTCCAACTTATGTGATCTTGCATTTAATCTGCCAGCAATAGTACTTAAAAGCCATGGCAAACGAATGACTTTGCTTGTCACCATTTCATGTCGAATAGCAAGCAAGCCTAAATTCGGAGAAGAGTTTAACATCATGTATATATGGTTTTTTACACATTTATGTTCAAACTTGCTGCTCTCCGCATGCCAATTGTTATCAGCATAATATAGTGCTCTAAGCCTTCGGTAATAAAATTGTCGATATTTAAATTTAGCATCAACTCCTTTTAGAATGCCCATGACTATCACCTCAATATTGTCTAGAAGTTGAATTGTTTCCCATATCGTATTTATACGATCATTTAACATCAATTCACGTAGAAAAATTACTTTAACTCCTGTTTTAAACTGCGGCAGATGTAAAATATTATGGAAAGCTATAAAATCGTTGCGCAGTAATTTATCAGTTAAGCTTGTCCAACAGGTGATACGTTTTAACTTCGGTAATGCGCTCAAATCATAGCAAAAATACGAAAGGAGCTCTCCAACCATTGAAATCTCCACCAATGTTGATGGCAACGTAATCATTTCATTGAAATTGCTTACAAAATTATTTTTTCGTTTTTTCTCAACATAACCAATTCCCAGTAAATTTATTTCGAATTTTTCAAAAATCTCATTAAAACGATTTAGATTTTCCAATTTTGATGAAAGAAAATAAATTGATAGCTCTGTAAGATTCGAAAGTTCTAAAATTTTATCCATATCAACGGTACTTGCTTCGATCGCTAGCCTCCGTACGTTGGGAAAGGTTTTCATTAATATTCTTGTAGCATCAAATTTCATGGGCTCCATTCTTGCTACCAAATGATATACGTTTTCAAAATTATATTTCGACAGCGCTCTCAAATTATCAACGGTCAAACGATCCAAATTTAGTTTATTCATAATGTGGAAGAGATTTGTCATATGCCATTGGAAATCGCTACTTTTCTTAGCATTTGTATATGTCAGTCTAGACCACTCTTTAATTTTGAGTTTTCTAACTTCACTACACCAGCACGAGATAACTGCATTCTCAAATTGTTGGTTTACTTTTCGCAGTACATCCAATTCATGAAATTCACAATATTTGAAAATTTCGATTAAACAATCATTGTTGAGCTTGGAAATCGGAACTGAAATAAAGCAAAGGTAAACAGAATTTAATTAAATAGAATGTTGAGAGTTAGATTCTTTCTGCACTGTTTAAAACGAATACTAAATTTATATGAAAGTAAAGGGTTTTACATTAAGGACATAACAATTTTATCTATTAATAAAACACAGAATTTTTTATGATATTGAATTCAAATTTATTGTGGATGTAGGGAGAGCGTTACATTTTATGAATGAAATTAGATTTCGTTCATATGACCACCACGAACCCGTTTACAGCGATCGATTCTTTGGACCCAATTTTCCACTTCTCTCGCACACATTTCGATCGGAACGTTTGCAATTTCGCGTTTGATATTGTCTTTGAGCTCGTCTAAAAGTGCTGACTTGGTGGCATACACCAGCGACTTGACATAGCCCCATAAAAAGAAATCCAATGGCGTTAGATCGCATGAACAAGGCGGCCATTCTACCGGGCCATTTCTCGAGATAACACGTTCACCGAATTTGCCTTTCAATAAATCGATTGTGACGCGTGCTGTGTGGCTAATGGGACACCGTCTTGTTGAAACCACATATCGTTAATATTAAGTTCATCCAATTCTGGCCACAAATAATCTTCCAACATAACACGATAGCGCTCTCCACTGACGGTCGTTTTCATCCACGAAAACATACGGCCCAATCACACCTGCGGCATGGAAACCGCACCAAACAGTAATTTTTGCGGATGCAACGGTGTCTCAAGTAACACATGTTGGTTTGTTGCTGACCTATAACGCATATTTTGCTTATTAATAAAGCCATTGAGCCAGAAATTAACTTCATCGCTGAAGATGATTTTTCGATGAAATTCTTCACTTTCTTCAAGCTTTGCCAGAGCCCAATTGGACAAGTTTTGGCATTTCAAATGATCAAGTGGCTTTAGTTCTTGAGTCAATTTCATCTTGTAACAATGTGTGCCAAGATCTTTTCGCAAAATACGCCACAGTGTCGTTCAAGCGATGCCCAATTCTTGAGAACGACGTTGGAATCGACTGATTCGGGTCATTTTGAATCGATACACTTGCGGCTGCGATATTTTCTTCGCTTCGAGCGGCACGATGTCTTTTTGGCACCGGAACATCCAATAGTAAAAATGTGGTTTCAAATTTATCCACTATAACACGCACAGCCTGTCGGGTGGGACGATTATTACGACCGAAAATTGGAGTAAGCGCTCTTAAACTGTCGACCACCTACTCAGAATTTCGGTAGTAATTTTAAATAATTTTCAAACGTTGCTGGTTCGTGAACTTAACCATGATGAAAATGTTGACTTTAACTAACCTTTTGACATTGACAGTTCATTAAAAAAGCTAAAAGACGCGTTCATATAATGATACGAAATTGTTATGTCCCTAATGTCCTTTATTTAACGAATATATGTATTTAAATATGCGATTGTAATGATGACTTACATATATTTTTAACACTGCTACGTAGTTCCATATCTGTATATTTAAATCTTACACTTATACAACAAACAAAAAATTACAATAAATTACTGACAAAAATATTAAATTCCAATTTTTGTCTTTCGTCCTCGTTGTTCTTTGCTTGAATGCTTCTTATCTACTGTCTGCCGATCATTCGAACTACACATTTCTATGCCTATATTTTTTGTTACCTACATAACTAACTGTGAACCAAAAGGTCCGCTACTATTATAAAATTTTAAAGAAAACATGTGTTGGTAAAGCGAATTTCTTTGAATAGTTTTTGCAACCCTATTTCAATTGATTAAGTCTCAAGGATATTCTCCTCAATAATACACATAGAAATACACAAAGAAATTAGTTCCACAGGTTGTGGTAATGATGGCTCAGGTATATTTGCAGATTTTAATAATAACCCAATGGTAAAGTTTAATGTACTTCCGCTTTCTTGCGCATCTCATGCGCTTCTTTTGGGTGCAGATTGGAATCAGTTTGACTTTTTTTTTTTTGTAACTAAATGAAATTCAATTCAATGGTATGAGCAGTTTGAGAAGGCAACTCGATAAATTAAATAAAGTTTTCAAAGTGTGTGATAATTTTATTTGATTCAGCTCTAATGCTCATCTGATCTCCAATAACACAGTGTAATAAATATGATGCTTGGAAGCACCCCCTTTTATGCATTGGTGCTACACGGTCATAGTTAGACCTATACTGCTATACGGTGTTTTGGTATGATGGACCATAACTAAAATGAAAACGTATCTCAAGCCTTTGAAAAAGGTTGTGAAAAGCGCTATGCATCACGAGAGCAATGCGAACAACTCCAACGGCAGCTCTTGAAGCTATTCTCAACCTGCCTCAAATTGATGTCTTCGCAGAAAATTGGACAGAAAAATTCGGCAGAAAGACTACGGGTTAGTGGACAACTATGCTATAGATTCTTCAGACATAACTCCAATGGAGAAACTGACTACTAAGCGTAGGCTGTGTATCTATTGAGTACCGAGTCACAAAGACATAGATAGAAATCGCGAAAAAATTGAACTAAGTTGCCGGAGGATCAAATCAGCGAAATACTGATGCAGAACAGTAATTGGGCATTGTTAGTTCTAACTGGCTATTGTTTGGTGGCAGCGCACGCGTTTAAACGAAAACTAACCGATAATGAAAGGTGCGGGAAATGCATGCGAAGGAAACTCTAGAGCATCTTCTTTGTTGCTGTCCCGCGCTTGCTAGGACTTGATTAACGTACTTAGGAGCTCCACAGTTTGAGGGTCTGAACGAGGTCGCTAAACTGGAGGTCCGGATAAACAGTCTTCTAAAGTTTACTAATTCCTATAGGACTCCTATCTGGTATCGCTAAAGACCTAATCTATGCGTGGCTTCGGCACGGTCTGATTTTATGCACGAAATTTTCCAACAGTTTTATAGTAATTGAGGGTCAGCGACTAAGACTGCATATCAGTTTTTCTCCATTACCTCTAGTTCTCCCACAATAATGAAAGGTGCGGGAAATGCATGGAACAAGATGCGAAGGAAACTCTAGAGCATCTTCTTTGTTTCTGTCCCGCGCTTGCTAGGACTTGATTAACGTACTTAGGAGCTCCACAGTTTGAGGGTCTGAACGAGGTCGCTAAACTGGAGGTCCGGATAAACAGTCTTCTAAAGTTTACTAATTCCTATAGGACTCCTAACTGGTATCGCTAAAGACCTAAAGGTCTATGCGTGGCTTCGGCACGGTCTGGTTTTATGCACGAAATTTTCCAACAGTTTTATAGTAATTGAGGGTCGGCGACTTAGACTGCATATCAGTTTTTCTCCATTACCTCTAATTCTCCCACAATAAGGACCTGAAGGCCCAAAAATTGGGTTTCTTCAGGGGTTATTTATCTTAACAAATACGAATTTGATGACTGTATTCATTTGCATTCTTTCTTTACCTATGTTCCGATTTGGCTTAAAATCTACTGGGTCAAATTTGGTTACAGCGAGCGGCTGTTCTAGTATTTGGTTTTTGGAGGGCAGGCTGATTTTACTAAATCAAAAGATAAATATCAGACTCACTATCGACCAAAACCTAGTGCAAAAATTTTATCAAATACAGGTCAAAAACTAAAAGATAACTGGAACAAAACTGAGACTAAAATTCAAACTAAAATCGGATAAAAATTTAGACGGAAATTTCGACTAAATTTCAAACTAAAATTCAAATACTTTTTTCAAATCGAACTTCAAACCAAGAAAAGAACCAAATTCGTATCAAAATCTTTATTATGACTTTTCTGATGGATTTATATTTTTAAATGATCTATTCTAACAATTTGAACGAATTTTTAAAATACATATATACTCATATCACTCTTAGCATCGATATCACTATTAATATCGTCATGGTGGTGAGTTGATGATCTCACAACTCCATAACCGGTACTGATTAAAAACAAAGAATATTCAGACAACGAATCGGAATCGGAGATCAATTCAGGTCAAAACTCAGACTAAAACCCCAAAATTCAGGCCGAATCAAAACCAAAATCAATTTTAAGACTCATTTCAAAATTCAAAAAAAAATTTAGACCAGAACTCAGACAAAACTTTAGGCTAAAAGGACACCAAATACTGAATGAAAGTAATCCAAAATTCAGATCAAAAACTAGTGGAAATATCTGATAAATATTTACATCAAAAATTTTTAACTTAAATTAAACAAAAACTTGACCAAAATTCCAGACGAATTTAGACCAAATTTTAAAACAAAATTCCGACCGATTTCGGACCGAAATTCAGACCAAAATTGTATCAAAATCAAGGCAATTCAAACGAAAATATTAACAACAACTCAAACTATGAGTCAGATTAAAACTAAGGCTAAAAAGACGCCAAATACAAATTAAAAGCAAACCAAAATTTATACCAGAAATCAAATCAAACGCTGGAAAGCAAATCAAAATTTAGACCAAACATGGATCAAAACTCAAACCAAATTCAGATTAAAATTCAAACTAATATAAAACAAAATTCTGACTTACAATCAAATCAGAATTCAGATCAAAAAGGGGCAAAAACGGAAAAGTTAAACCAATATCAGACTAAAATTCAGCACAAAATTCAATCCAAAAACTGGACCATTATCAAGCTTTCTAAAAGTAAGACATTTATAAGCTGGCGTTGAAATTGTAGATTTAATGTAGTCTGAATGTGTTAAATAACCAGCTGCACTGTAACGTGAATTCTATTGGTACGCCCAGCATGGCTGCTAATCAGAATTTATTCAAATATCCGACTCCATTTTAATATTTATATTAAATTATTATTAATAAAATAAAATATAATATAAAATAATATTTTAAAAATAAATGCACTATCTCAGTTTTAGATGCGCTCACTTTTTAAGGTAAAACATTACCTTTTAAAATATTTATAAAGAAAATAAAACAATTCGTGTGAATAGCATGCTGTTTGTATTGAATAGGGTGAAAACAATGAAGAATGTAATGAAGATTATGTTCCATCTGTAGATGGCAATAAAAATAGTAAAGATTATTGCAGGGATCAGAGCAATTCTGAATATTCTTTGAACAGCGGGAATTGCTAGCAGAATTTTCTCGAGATGTAAATTGTATGAATATGGTCGAAAGACAAAATGAAACAATATTCAAAGGATACACAACCGACAGCTATAAGAAGAATGAATGACTCATTTGTTTTACATTCTACTACAGGTAAAAAAAATGATGAATACCAAGTAAAACACCATATACTTTCTTCTTTTTTTTCAGAACCAGCAGTGTATGCGTCTTTAAGTTCTACCTGATGTATTATCATCTTTCTGTAACGAATTCAGGAATACAAACATGAGTGGAAAATGTCCTTGATATATCGATGCTTGTGATTCAACGATGAAGAAACAAGAACGACGATCAATAGGAGAGACTATTGTTTTTGAGTTGACGATGCATAGGTATATTAAAAGAAAAATAAAATAAAAGTAACAGGGTTTTCGTTATAAGATATTTCAAGAAACATTTGTGGTACAGTTCGAAGATTTGGTATGGAAGTATGATTTTCCAATGGCATACTGTGCAAAAATATAATCACCCCAATAGTGAATAGAGTTGCCTGCATAATTTTTTCATTCCTCCTAGGGTAGCCAGACGTACTGATTTGATAAGAACATGTCTTGATTATTTTTTTTAATACTGATTTTACGAAATCTCGAAATCAGTACTAAAATGTGCTGGTTTTTGTATTTTGCACTGACTTTTTCAAAATAATATCTTAGGCTGATGTTACACGGTCAATGTTTTGCTGTCAATGTTTTCTGTTTTTACTCTCTTTTCATCGTTTTGTTTGATGCCCTGTTACACTATCAGTTTTTTCCTGAATGTTTTTTTTTTTAATACTTTTATCTGCAGCTATGTTTTTCCAACTAAAAAGTATTTTACTGTTTTTTGGAGTGAATGAAAATTCAACAATTGGATGGAAAATAATATTGGTGGAAATAGCAACAAATTATACAAAAAATATTGCATTTATATATGAAAAACGCAGTAAAATAATTTTTAAAATTTGCGAACTATTAAAATAAACTACGCCACTTTGTTACTTGGCCATTAAATGATCATGTTTTTATAAAAATTATTAAGTAATTTTTTAAACAGCACTCATTTTTACAAACAAACAAAAGCCAAACAACGCAAAGGGTGGCAAAGAAAAAAAATGTGTTTATAAGTTAATAGAAAGTCTAGTATTTTTCATAAAATATTAGTATTTTCCCATAAAATGCAACAGTGCATCTTCAGCAACCCCATTTTATTTGAAGTGATGCAGGTTTTTTTCGACAGTAAAAAAAATTTGAAATGAAATGTGTTCATCCTCTCTTTTGCTCAGTGTTCACTTTTCAAAGCCACAACAATTGCATTGTTCGACAGCAAAACATTGATCGTGTAACATCGCCCTTAAGAATTCCTGTGCTTAACTAGTGTCCATTTGATACCCACACAGTATCGATACTTTTACTCATTACTTGTATCGATGCCACCGAAAATATCGGGAAAAAGTATCGAGTATGTACTTGTATCGAATACTCGTTAAAAGAGGTGAATTACACTACTCAACAGGGAATTGGCGCCAGGCACCTCATACATCATTTCTCTGATCACGATGAAGTCCTCAGTTTTGAAACACGTGAATCGATGGAATGATGTATGAGCTACCTGACGTAAAAGAAAAGTTACAATTTGTTGAATAGTGTTAACTTATTTGATATGTATTATGTTTAGATACAAATCTCTAGAAAATTTATAATAGCAGAAAAATTAAACAACCGATTATAGTTTGTTAAAAATATTTTATTTTAATGAAAAGATTTCAATTAACATTATATTTTATATACATGGGCGGCAATATTTTCATACATGGGAATATTGCATAATTTTGCAGTAGTATTTTGAAATATATTATTATTGTAATACGACTCACAATCTTAAATATTTTATAGCAATATTTCAGTTTTATAAGCAAATTTTTTCCAAAAGTATCGAGTATCCGATACTGACTCTTTTTTTTCGATACCAAGTAAAATACTTATGGTATGGCATCGAGTAAAAAAAGTACTTGAATCAAATGAAAAATATCGAGTATTTACTCGTATTTACTTGTATCGAATCATCATTATGCTTAACCTTAATGGTCTCAAAATCGTTTTAGCAGACAATCTTAAGTTGTTTATTTATTTTTCTGATTGTTCACAAAATAAAATACATACGCGTTGCTGCTATCAAGAAGAGAAAAGCAATATTTGCTTAAAGTGAAGTAGGTTAAAGTAAGTTTTAAAATGAGTGAAAGGTATTTGTTATTAATTGAATTTGATTATTGTCCTCAGTTCTCACAGTTCTCTAAATATGGAAACTGCTACGTAAAAAGAGCACAAATTCGGAAAGCTTCAGAACGTTTATATCACTGTATAACATTGAAATTACTAAGTAATAAAAGCGTAAAAACTGTACTGATTTTCACTGATTTCCAACGTCTAATGTACTGATTTCGCGGTTAAAAACCTAACTATCTATTTCCTCCGAAGATTGGTATCATGAACAATGTTCGAAAAATTTCTGTCGAAAATTTGCAATCATGAACAACATTCCGATGGAAAAATGGAACTCTGTTTCTCACGGAATATTTCGTTAAAAAAATTCAAACGGAAATATTGTACAAAGGGAAATGTAAGTTTTTTTTTATAGAATATACTAGCTGACCCGGCAGACATTGTCCTGCCATTTCTACGAAGAAGAGGAAAAATTTAAGTTTATTTGAATGAAGAAGAATGAAGTTTCTTGGTGTTTAAAACTGAACATTGGTAATGACAATTCAAGCTTAAAGGACGTACATCGCTAAAAAAAAATTGTGATTTGAATTCACTTTAGCAGCAACAAGTGAAATAGAGCAGCCGGCACAAAAATGTAAGTAAATTTAACAAAAAATTTATCAAATATAAAAAATATGAATGAAAATAAAAATTTCAAGGCGAAAGCATAAGAACTCCTTCCAGGATGGCTTTTTTCTCAAGTTTATGAAGTAGCATCAAAGCATCGTGAGAAAGTAATTCCTCGACAACCTGTCCGATTGCTCGGCAGTCAATCCAAAGAATCTGCTAGATTACCTAAACTCCACGGGGTAGGTAAGAGCCCAGCTGAGGTAGTAAGAATCCAGCTTTAATTCTAGTTCGATGAGAAAGTGGTTTAAAAACGGCGCTATTGCTCTAATTCTGATTCACAGTGGGTCAGCCTCCTTAATCAACCAACCAAAAGTAAGAACACTATGGCGACAATTGAAAACGGACTTGTATCTGATTGGAAAAAGGTAATTTTATACATATATTTTTGTATGCATTTTTCTATTTAAACACATCAATAGGTTTGGATGGATTAGAAGGCAAATATTACAAAGAAAATAGCGCACAAATACAAGGCTAAAGCAACCGGCGACGGCCTCTTCAATAAGTTCGTTTTGTCTTCCACAGAAGAGTCAAATACCCAAATAGGTGGAATTTACACGGTAATTGAAGGTGTAACCGGCACTGCATAGTTTGGTCTCCCTACCATTTCTAAAAATGTAGACAGCACAAGCTCCGATTAGGAAATGCCGCCCACCTCGATAGCTGCTGTGTTCGCTGCTACTTCTTTGCTGCCTCTTCCACGACCGCCAACGCTACCGCTGTTAATGTTCGCCTTTTAAATTTTACGCTAGCATATTGATTTTCCGCTTCAATAGTAAATTTGCACAAATTGTATTGTTTTTACTCTGCACCAACTATCAGCTGATTGAATATTACAGCGAGTTGCAAACATTACAACGAGTTAAAAAAAATGGTGAATATGAATTCGGTTTCTAGAACACCAAAAACAATTTCACTCGATTATAAATTCACTTTCATTCGGTTTCTGGAACATGCCTGAATATGAATGAAAATAAAAATTTCAAGCAGAAAGCATAAGAACTCCTCCCAGGATGCCTTATTGCTCAGTTTATGGAGAAGCATCAAGACATCGCTCTAGAGGCTTCGTCAAGGGCGATAAAATAAAAGTAGAAGCACTGTGGCGATAATTGACGACGAACCTTAGCAGCAATGGTTTACCACAAAAAGAAACATCTGGTTGGAAAAAGGTAATTTTATACATTCTTCTAATTAAACACATCAATAGATTTGGATGAATTGGAAGGCAAATATTAGGAAGAAAATAGCGGACAACAATTCCGAGGCTAGATCGAACGGCGGTGGCTCCTCGAACATGCCTGAACACAAATAAAACTTATTATTTACTACTAATAATAAAAGTAGTATTAAACAACTACTACTAAATTTCACTCTATTTCATAAAATGCATCTCTGAAATGATCCTATTACTTGTCGAAAATTCAAAATGGCTACTTTTTGAAGAAATGCATCTGCCTTCTACCATGATCGCAATACTTTGCCAAATCATTTGACATTTATTGATTTGTCAAAAATTTATTCAGTATTACCAACTAAGCGAACTTTTGTTAACCCGCTCATATGTGCGCTGGTATGAATTTTATACCATTTGCATGGATTTTATACCATGTCCTTGTGAAAAACCCATCAGGAAAAATATTTTTATTTTATTTTTACCATTTCCTAGTGATAGGCTGGAAATAGTTAAGGAAAAATTTGCTAAAAAATTTTCATATTAGTTTTATAAGAATGGAAAGAAATACAAAAGCATTTTAATTTTGTTTTCTTACCTAAGCATTGTTAAAGTTAAAAAAAAAAAATAATTTTGAATAAAATAACAACTTTGTTGTGTGAAAAAAAAACTTTAAAAAAAGATATGAACACATAATTCTTTCCCTAGATGAACATATGTGCAAAGGAAATATGCTTCAAAAACGAGACGCAATAATTAATCTCTCGACTAATTAAGGTAGAAATTGTGCACTTTAAAAAATAAGACAATAATAAAAAACACCAAAAATTCGTTCTTTAATTTTGTTTTATTTAAAAAAAAAAAAGGTTTTAAATTTATAATAACTACAATTACATGTTTTAAATTTTATATATTAAATGCTTACTTTAGATGTGTAAGAGTGAAGGAGGTGAAAATGGTAGCCTTAGTGCCCGGTTATATTGGTGCTCGGTGTTCGACGAACACAAAACATTTTCTCCCGTGTTACATTCAGCTCGTTGCATAGTTGCATTTTGTCAAAATATACTCGTTTGTTTAATACTATTTTGTATGTAATGATACTGGTTTGTAAAATAGTTCACTGCCACCCTGCATACTCGGCGTACAATACACCGAGCATATCGTATTCGGTGTGAGAGTGAGCAAAGACTTTCTCTTTGTGTTCGGTGCAACAACAATTTCATGGTGTTCACCGAGCATACTCCCAATATAACCACAGCCTTAGTTCTATAAAATTAGCAATAATTAATATTATTTGATATTAGTATATAGGTGGTAATAGCAAAAAAAGATCAAAATATTTCTTGTAATTTTTTTTTATTTTAATAATTTCTATAAAACAGAAATTTAAACACAAAATTGTACAAGGAATATTTTTATCATTTTTATTTTCGAGAGTAAATTTATTTTTTTTTTTTGAATTTGTAAATTTTCATGATAAAAATTGTATTTCCTAAAAATTTTTCTGAAAAGAGAAATACAATTTTTAAAGAAAATTTGATTAGTATTTTTTTTTTTTTTTTTTTTATGTATGTCACTGGGTGTAATAAAGCATTGCATTTAAGGACATTATTATTTTAAAATTTTGATAAATTTGATGAAAGTAATTTGGGCATATCGAATGAGTGTAAATTTTTATGAAAAAAAAAAATATCAAATAATGCAAACATGTTTTATATAAATATTTCTTTACAAAAAGAGAGTCACAAATTTGTATGTATCGTTGTCATAACTAAACAAATCCTCAGTGATTTGTCGTTAGAAGTTTGTTAGTTAACTAGCAGTAAAAAGATTACAAATGAAGCTGATAAGACAGCCGACTTGGTCAAGCTAATTTTAATCGATTACACTGAATTTACAATTGATATGGGTCTCAGTTGATTAGCTATATAGTTTTCGATTGACTTTTCTAGGTGAAATTCAGAAGTTTTTTCGTCGATTATTAAAAAAAATTTCAGCTTAACTCTTTAATGGTCAACATTAATTTTAATTAACTTATTGTAAAAGGATTGTACTCGGTAATTAAAGAAATAATGTTGACATTATATAAAGTATCAAACTTTTGTTACATTTTTATATTTCATATATTTGCATCACGTCGATATTAACAAAAATGCCGATATTATTTCATTAGCGATAAAACTGTTTGCTTTATTCAATACTTTTTTTTTTGTCCAGCTTATGTTTAAGTCATTGAAATATTGAAAGCGTTTGTAAAAAAAAAATATTCTTTACAATATAACATTTCAACAAGTTAAACATACAGAAATATTTTAATCGTACGCAAAATTATAGAAAATTAAAAGAAAAAAAAAAGAAAAAAAAAGAGCGTGAATTAGTTTGTCTAAATCAGTGATGGGCATCTACACATGCACAATGATTGAATGAATACACATGCACTGCACGTGTGAAATTTCTTATGCTCTTACGCTTGCGTGTTACTCACTGGTCTAAATGATATCGCAAAATTGATAATATAGTTGTCGATGATGCAGGATTCGCAAATTTTCAACTAGAATTGTTAAAAAAAAAAATGGTACAATGCCGAATAAAAAGTCAGCGGAATTAATGGCATCAAAAAGTTCACAACTCAAGTGCATTTCAGGTAGAAATCATAACAATCAAAAACATATTTGAAAGACGATCCAATTTTCAATTTTTTTTTTATTATTTGTAGCACTCAAAGATCTTGCCAAGGAATCTCTCCTACGATGCATTGTTTGATGCATTGATAAAATTAAATTTGAAATTATATTTAAATTCCAATTGGAAATTACTATTAAAACTGTGCATTATTCAAGGAAGAAGAAAATGTATGAAACAGTATTACCGGCAGTAAAATTCTTAGCTACTGATAAAGCAGTTTCCGCATTTGTACTTTTGGAGAGTAGACAAAAAGAAGGAAGTGCTGCCAAATCAAACCAATCAATTTAACAGACATCCAAACGGATTGAAGCTTAGCTAAAACTACATTATCGACAATTAAATTAAATAGATTTAGAGGAACTTATCGTACACATTCTTATTACACACGCGTATTTGCAACATGTTTATAGCCGCGTTTTTTTTCTCACTCGTGACAAAATTGAGAGAGTAAAAACAATCGTGGTGTATCTTTTGCATACAAATTTCAACAATTCTCGTTGTTTAGAGAGGAAAATTTCAAGCACAATAAAATTTTTTATCTATAGTTATCATGGATTTTTAAATTTTTCGTCTTTTTATCTTTCTTTCTTATAGCAGACATTTGAAATTTAAAATTTTTAATTTGAAAATCAATGTCTCAAAACATCAATCAATTGAAGAAATAGAATTATAAAATGTTTTTTTTTTTTTTTTAAATTAACTTTTACTAACTAAAGATGGCGATATAATTTTGAGGAATCGTGAGAAGTCAGTTTCTACACCTCCCTTTTAAGAAAAGAGCATACGGAGTAACGTTCAAATCACAAAAAAAGAAAAGTAATGTCTTTCTGTCTTTTTCGTTTTTATAGCAGACAATTTGGAATTTAAAATGTCTATTTTGAAAATCAATGTTAACTTTGAATAAAAAATTTATCGCGCTTGAAATTTTTCTTTACAAAGTTAGATGAAAAAAAAATAAGCAAAATTCATATATAAGCAATTAGTGCTATTAATATTAAATTAAATATTATAGTTAATATGTAGTACATAATTTAAAGTGCAATACAAAAATGTGTAAATTTATAGGTAGGTATATACATAAGTAATGTATGTATATAAGTTAAGTTTTTCATAGTTAGAGTACACTTATTTAATGCTATTCAAATACAAAATCGCATACTGTATACTTAAATTATAAATGAAAATAATAATAATAAAAAAAGGAGTTTGTTCATTTTTCTTCTATACAATCTTATCAAAATTTAAATACTAAGGATTTAAAAATAAAAGGGTCCCTAACACTAATTGGTCGATATTAGCAAAAATACTATTAATAATAATAAATTAAAATCTAATCACTTAGTTTATGGCAATTTCTATTAAGAAATTATGAAGCTTAATATTATAATAATATATAAAATATTATTCGTAATTGATAATTTGTGTTTTTTTTTTTGTTACTATTCTTCTTACTGGGATTGTGTGCGATTAATTGATTAATTTAGTACATTTAAACAGCACATTTTATTAATCGATTAATCGCACAGCAGTTGATAGCTTGCACTAATTTATATATATATATATATATTTTTGTATGTATTTATATTATATATAAAAAATAAATTGCAGCAAATTGACAATTTGGGGGGGGGAAATCAACACAATTTCTACTACACAATTCAATACAAATCATCACTATCAATTATTACGATGTAGACGACCTCGTAGCGAAAAATGCGCACTTATGCTGTGCGCATGTGTGTTGTGCGTTATATGTCCTCCACTGCCAGTACCACCAGCTTTACCGTATAATGAAGTTGACGCTGATGAAGAATTTGAGTTTGTACGCATACGTTTGGCTGGTGGTGAGGCTTTTTTCGGTGTTTGTGCAAGGCGTTTGCGTTCCTTCATGTATTCTGTAATTGTAATTGGAAAAAAGAAATAAAATTAATGTTAATTCAAGAAATTATATATCAAGATTATAGTTATAATAATTATAATGAAAGAGATTTTAAATAAAAGTCAGTTAATAACTCAGGGTGAAATACTTGAGCATTTTGTTGACATAATCATCAGGTCTGTCAAATTACAGAAACAAAAGATGACATTATCATTAAATAAAGACGTCTTTATTCAAGACAAAGATAAAATTGCACATAGCGAGATGAGTCTTGCTGATAAATTTTGAAAAAAGACTTGGGAAGTGTCAGGCTTTCTAATGTTAAACCTTAATTTGAATGCATTTTGCATTGCAAAACTTATTGTCATCGATATACATGCAAAGGTATGAAAGAAAAATACAAAAATTAAATAAACAATACATTAAAAAGAAAAAAAAAACTCAAGAAACAAATATGCTTAAACTCAAGTACAGCACGACGACATACTCGTACTTTTACTATAAACTGAACTTCCGTTTAATTCTCACATATACAAATTATATTATTTACACTATATAAACCACAAACAAAATTGAAAAGAAATGAAAATAATATCCAAAATAATCACAAAAAAAAAAAACAAAAGATAATAATACCGTCTTAAAAATTAGGAGATTCCCAACAAAAAAAATAAAGGAAAAAAGCAAAACAAATCAAATATTTCAATTGAATCAACTAAGGAGTTCATGTTCCTGCCTTATTTCCTCTTTTCATCTTTCTCTCTCTTAGTGCAATGCCCTGGAAAATGCACCAGAAAAGGCAAAACAAAGTCGAAAAATTCAAGTTCGACATATGTGTGTGTTTTTTTTTCGGCTACGCATGCGCCACATCCCTAAAAATTTAGCGAATATATATTCTTGAAAATAAAATTTTTTTTTTGGCATACATTTCAATTGAATTATGCGTGTATATGAGTTGTATGCATGCATGGATGTGTGTGTATGACGCGTGGCATAAGCCAAGGGCTGTTGCCCTTACTATTTTTTTTGTTTGGAGATATAGTTGTTATAGTGCAAAAGGCACAAACGTATCAACAAAAAAGGTAGCTAGACAGTTGGGTAAGTTTCAGTAAGCAGGCGCACAGCAGCATGTCTCCAGCATAAGTAAGAGCTACGCTATTGATGTTGCAGCTATAGAAATTCTTTTTTATTGAGAATTTTGTGTTACTAAACCATGGATTATTGGGTAATGAATATTTGGGACTGGATCTCCAATTCTTTGAAAAAAATGAAAAGGACATACTTTCACTTCAGCAGGCCATAGCTCAGGTTTAAGCAATTTAACATACAGAGAAGAAATAACACCAAGTTTAAACGTGATTCTTTTGATAGAGTCTATTGGAGCATCCCTCTTGACCAACTTGTAGCATGCAAAATGTTTAGAGTCAATGCCTGTTTGTTTAGCAATGTATGTAACTATGTTTTCAGCAGTGACCGATGGCAAGAATGATGACAGGTGAAGCCATTTTTTATTGATAGCGACATCCAGTTCAGTATTCGAATTAGAACCCATAACAATGGATCGATTATTACAATGTTTACGATTGGCGTTCACAACGGTCCACCCAGTAATATTACCACTGGGAAGTGCAGAATAGTGGTTATCAAAATTAGTATCGTTACCCTCAGCAACAACAGTATTGGAGTCAGAGGAACCACAAGCAACGGCAACATTAGCAGATAAAGAGGAATCAGAAGAATTATCAGCAGTAACAATATCATTTGAATTACAGTTATCATAATCAACAGCAGCAGACGAACAAGCCGAAATAGAAATTGAGCGAGAGATAGTCGACGGAGCGGGATAGCTCTGTTTAATAACGGCAACATCTGATGAATTCTTTCGTAACGAGAGCTGCGAGCGACAATTGAGCGGTGTATTGCGGTTGTTATCAGTATTTGCAGAGCGAGAGAGAGCTGGCGAAGAGTTTGTAATGCTATTGCGTCTAACATTTTTGACAATTTGTATATTTGGATCGGTAATCTTTGCTTTAGAGCGGGTGATCATAGCATTATTGTTATTATTAATGATCATTTTATTCGTCTCTGTCGATTCGTTAATATGAGAAGAGCGAGTGATTGTAGCGGTATTATTGAGATTAGTACTATTAGATTTGTTATTGTCTTTGATTACATTAATGTGAGATGAATGCACAGATTTAAGAGAGTCAAATATTGATTTTATATCGATTAAACTTTGGACCGCCGCATCTATTTTTGAGAGGCATATATTAGCAGGTCTCTTGATACATATGTCACATTTATATATGATGTTAATATTAGACTTCAGCACGTTTAAACAATTTAAATTAATTTTTGCGCATTTTAAATGCATGGTTCCACAGCAAATACCGCACGAAATGGATTCACGTCCAACGCACTGCAAGCTGCATTTCATGCAGTTTTGCATTTTAATTATAAAGTGATTATTAAGAATAATTCGATTTTTTTTAGGAGCGTAAGAAATAACACGTCTAACCTGCACGAAGAGTATTATATTATTTATACCATAACTAGCTGCATGGTTTGAGAAGAGTTTGGAAAAAGGAAATAAAAGAATTTTTCTTCACTTTCTTTGTACATTTATTCTTAATATGCTGTATTATAAGTTATCAATTAAAAAAGAAAAAACCCGTAGACTGACTCAGGTCTTCATAGAAAGAAGATAGACTTAGAGCTCTACGGGCTAGACTGGTCTAAAGAAATATTCCGGCATAATAATAAATATCTTAAAGGAATTGATTCAGGTTTTCATTATACGAAGATAAACTCAGATATTGATCGTCTGGGTCTCTTAAATATCTAATTGTCCCCAAACCAAGTTAATCACTATTCAAAACTGATTTAGTTCTCTCGAAAAGATTGCCAAAAAGGTTACATGTAAATAGAGATAAACCAGGCGAAACTTCAAAGCTGACGAACTGGCAAGAAAAGACCGAACCAATATACTTTTATCAAGCGTTTCCTTGCCTTTGATTGAAAAAGCGACATAAAAAATGGCAAGATACGCAGAAGACGATATGCAAAAACGGATTCACCAGTCGAGTGCTCTCTTGTCGTTTTTTTGCTCTTTTAAATTGAAAGCGTAAAAACTTCATACATAAGAAAAGAGTGCGGCATCCGATGTGATGCCATATCCCTCAATTTATAAATCCTCTCAAATTCTCCCATTTTTCAAATACAATTTTACTACATTACTTACAACAAACCTTAAAATCAACTTTCAATCAATCAATTTACATCAAAACACAGATAATTGTATTACAAAGGGCTGAAGAACATCGTAGTTAGGGCCTAGTTTCTTAAGTTTATTTATAGGATTGATTTTTATAAATAAATAATAATTGTATTACAAAAGCAAAATTCTCCACGTTGTTGTTGTTGGATAGAAATTTTTGCATAGCAATAATATGAGCATATAACGAAAAGAAGAGAGTGAGAAAGATTGGGAGCACACCAAGCATGGCAGAATTATAACAGGAGATAGCAACGTCAATCTTTTCTCTTCCTCCTCTTTCATTTTCTCATATGAAAAGAGACTCGGAATTGTCAAAATCTATTAGTTTTCCATGCATTTCTGGGTCTTTATAGCAACAAAGCAGTGTGTTGTTATTGTCTTGTTGTAGTTGTTGCTATCGTTTGGTTTAATTCTGCCATGACACCAAGTAATTGCATTCTTAAGGCAAACTGAGTGCCGTACTCTCTTCGTTTTTTTTTTTTTTTATATGAAGTTCTTCGCTCTCGTAAATTAAGAGCGTAAAAACTTCATATAAAAAAAAACGAAAAGAGAGAGCAGCACTCGGTCGAGAATCATTCCGTTACTTATGCATAATTGTGCCTTTAGTCGTGTTTTTGTTGGTGTATAAAAACGACATGAGCATAGAACGAAAAGAAAAAAGAGAAATAAAAAAAATCTTACGGATACAAATGATTTCAAATTTTGGACCCACCGGGAGTTAAACTGTTTATAAATGAAAAATATCGAATATTTATAGATAGAACTATCAATAGGAATACTAAGCCAACATGAGCTAAGTTATATATATATATATATATATATATATATATATATATAAATATATATATATATGGTAAATAAAACGATAAATGAAAGTTGTATTCATGTAGAATGTTGAGATTGGATCCCTTGGAGAAAGCCTGATGTTTTTACGAATGACTTCTGTGGAAGATTTTAAAACCAAGTAGAGTAACTAATGTCAATAGTTAAAGAAGGAAACTGATTTTCTTAAATTCCTAAAATTAACCAGAAGTTTCGAAAGTTTTGGAAACATACATTAAGCTGAATTGTTTTACAAGGTATATTTGAACTTCCTATTTGTAGATGTATTTTTGAAAAGTAGGATTAAATACCCTTCTTTTTTAATAGCTGTATCCAAATTTTCGTGCTAGAACACTCTCCAGCTTTAGTTTATTTTAGCAAAAAACTGCTCTCAATTACAAACAAATACTTCCAGGTCTCAGGAAGCCTCTTTTCTAAGGCAACTAAAATAATCTAAGCGATCTTTGGATTCACACAAGATTCTTAAATTTCCGAGGATAATTTGCCAGCTGAAATGTTGGAATCTGTTGTGCATAATATAACATAACAGACACGCAATATACACATTGTAAACTACTGAGTTTGAACTACCACAAAATCTAAAATTTTTTTTAAGGCTAGTGAGAATTTTTTGCATAAATTACACGCTCTCTGGATTTTTAAAAAAATTCATTTTCAGTTTACGTTTTCGTTTTTTTTTTTTACATTCCAAGTCAAGGTGAATGAGACAACTTCAGCCACTATTCCTGCTGCGCTTGTTGTAATTTTAATTACATTACTATGCAGCTAAAAAAAAAAATTCAAAATTAGCATTTTTATTTAAAGGTTCAATGCGCATAATACTACAGTCATTCATACATTCATTTAGTTCAGTCAGTCACTCATTCAGTTAGTTAGCACAGATGTTAAACTGACTTATATGTACAAAAAAAATAACATAAAAAACAAACAAGAAGTGAATGAGTTAGTATTAAAAAAGTAACAATTATAATTAAACTAAATTATTCAAAAGTTTAAAGCTGTGTAATGAAAAATTTCTGCTATAATGCATAATAAAAATCGTGCAATTTCCAATTAATTTTGAGTAAAAAAAAAAAAGAGGAGAGCAACCGGCTAAGATCTAAAACTAAATGGTTCAGCGCACGTTTTTTCATAAGATAAAATTAAAAGCGGCTAAGAAGCTCATTGGTAAATCAGTGAATCAGTTAAAGTTGCGCTGAGTAAGAGTTCCAAGAGCTTATTAGATCTTTCAGATTTTTGAACAAAATCTTTAGTTTTAATAATAATTAAAAATAAATACTCAAAGGCAAAAAATAATAAAGAAAAATAATTACTGTCCCTACAGAACAGAAATTTTGGTCAATGACGCATAAAAAATACATTTGAATGTAATGTATAAAACTACAGAATATGGTACATATTAAGAAAATGAGGGTTATATTTTTATTATTATTATTGTTGTTTGGTTAGCAAACGATTGTTACAAATATCATGTCAAATAAATATCACAACAACGACTATAGCTCAGCTCAATGAAACTGAAAACGAAATGATTCATTCATTTTAGGTATTTACAAACAAACATATGTACATACATATCATTATATGTAGGTACTTACATAAAAAATTATTTTAAAATGATGGTTGAATGCACTCAGCGCAGCCTTATGAGCAATCATAGCAACTAGAAGACATGAAATTCGAATGGACTCTTAATAATACTTAATAATAAAAAAACAAAGAAAATACACAAGATTTGTTGTCCAGAAAAATAATTATGTATGTATTTGCACACTAAATTAGAATCAACTACCTACTTAATATTCCGGGGTTCGGTCATCGTTCATACCCTGAGATTCGTTTCTGGCTCAAAACTTAAAAAAAAAAAATCAATATCGATCTGAACTCATTTTTTTTTAAGGTAAAATGGAAATCGACTACTTTTTGACATATTTTCGCTTGGAGAACTTTTATTTCACTGGATACATTGAGACTATATAGATGAAGGAAGAGTCTTGTCACCATGGCATACGAGAAACTTGATCAAGGCTTTTTATGCTCCAAAGTAAGAAATATATTTGGGAAAACTGGCACAACACTATAAACTAGGTATTCTGCTGAAGTTTCTAGCTCTTTCCTCTAACATTCTGTTACCGAAACCAAGCTAAAATATCTTGGCCGAAAACTTTTTGCACTTTTATAGGTGCTATAGATTTACCGATATCTAGATCAGATTTTCTAGGAACATACTAATCAAAGTCTTTTCCGGAATCTAATATACTCCACTGGATACTAGAGCTTTCGTTTTTGAACGTGTTTGAGCATACACGTGTACACAAATATTCGAATTTCGTGTAGTTTTCTTTTAAAAACACGAATCTGAACTGCACGTATATTTTAAATACGTTTAGTTCAATTTGCAATAACTACACGTGTGGTTAGCACATGTAGTTAAAAGTTCGTGTATCTGCACGAACCTTGATGTAAAACAGAAGACCACCACAAACATTTTCAGAACCATACACGTGTAGTTCGGATTCATGTTTTCCATGAATATTCTTAATTACACGTGCATACGTCTTAACCGTGTGTAGGAGCATTCGAAAACTCTACTGGATTCTATACCGATAAATCTTGTATTAGAGCACGTTCTGTTATTCCACAATAATCGGAAAACCATTGAATAATGACTTTATTATAGGAACCAATCATTTGTAGAAGAAGCCTAAAATTGATCATAAAAGATGTTGGAGCCTTAAGGGAAACCTGTCTGTTAGAAAATATATTAATATGCGCACTCTTAAGGCCTTTATTCAATTTAGAAAACACTGAACAATTTTTTCATGGGAAACCTTAATATCAAATATGATAAAGCCTTAAGGGTCATCTGATTATAAGAAAAAATATCAATATGAATGCATTTTAGGTTAGTTTAAAATTAGGGTCTTTATTGAAAAGTTTGTAAAATAGAAACCCGCCTTGACCAACCTTGAATTGAACATGGAGGATTCGGGGCAGTCTAGCTCAGAAAATATGCTGAGTGATTTTTAAGAACTTGTTTGAACTGCTTCTAACCCGGGACATAATAAAAAGACTTTCATCTGAAAAACAAAAAGTCGCATGGACATAGGAATTGAGACTCCCATAAGACCCTCAATAAAAATACAAAGAGATAGTTTTAAAAATACGGTACGATAACTATTACCTAGTCTGATATCAATACGCTGAATCTTCTGCAGTTAAAGAAACTACAATTGTATTTACACTAACTTTGAATTAATCTCAAAACAATTACACAAAATTTGCTACTCAGTTCAATGACACAATCATTGACGAATAACAAAAAAAAAAAAGCATTAAATAAAAAAGCAACACATGAAATAGTTCATCTCGAAATAAAATATAACGGTCATATTAAAAGAAGAGGGTGCTAAATTTTTATTTTTATATTATATAAATATATCAAGTAAAATGATCAAAAAATTCTGATGATGATGATGGTGTATTTACTGATACTGGATATAAGTAAATGAAAACAGACAGCAGAACGTGCCATATTGCAGAATAATGCCAAGAGCAAGCAAAATTAATTACAATAACAAATCATCTGCATAGTTAGATACGGAACAGTGACAGACATGTAAAAAAAAAAGAGGCTGAAAGTGTGCTGCTGGCAAAAAAGCTAATGCTCTGTTATACCGAACCACCACTAACATCAACACACGATACGTTCGCTAGCTGCCTGCTATCGATCTTCAATAATGCTGATCTTGTAATGAAAATGCATCAAAAACAGAACCACGTTTCATATTTAAAATTAAATAAAATATAAATATGCATACGATGAAAACGTCGCACATTCACAGCTGTTAGCAAATTTCCAATGCACATGTAGTTCATACAAAAAAAAAAATAAAACCTATTTAGTTATGATCAATATTGTTTTTCACAAATAGGAAAAACGACAACGAACACGCTAAGGGGTCAGTCAGTCAGAGAGAGAATCAGTAGCAGGAAGAAAGCAAGCAAAAGTAGGCAGAAAACAGGCGCATGCATTCCAAATCATCCACCTCTACTCTATGGTTATAGTTAGACAATGCATCTGACATAAGTACCACAAGGGATGTTTCTTCTTTTTTTGATAGTAAAAATTACATTTTACAATTAACGTATGAACGAACAAACGAACGAACGAGAAAAAAAAAACTTTATGGGGGATCATTTTATGTGGCAGGCAGAGATATATTCGAATTACATATACCACACCACTTACAAAACTTAGAACAGCTCGCTTGATAGCAAGAAAAACAGCTGCATCAATGTGGTATTAATACAACCAGTGAATAATTATATTATAGAACTTGTATAGCAAAGCAACAACCCTTTTTGTATTTTCTTTTAGAATTTACTTTACATACTTGGTAGTAGTCCTAATAGTTAGTTAAATAAAAAAATAAACGATTTATTTGATAGCGCACTAACTAAAATCAGGGAATCAGGCAAAATAATAATGGAAAACTATAATTATCTGATTTTGATTGTTTTGTTTTTTCCTTTTTGTTTTTCATCCGTGCACGGAAGTTCAACTTGATCGCATAGTAAAATCACAAATACGACAGACTAACCCTTCAAATTATACCATAAAAGCAACCAAATATATAAAATACTAAAATACACTCCTACAATTTGGTTGATTCAAATCAGTACTTAGTTAAAAATAAAGAATAAAGTAAAAAAACGGAAAATTTAAAACCACAAAGTCAGCAAAAAAAAAAAACAGAAAAAAAAGAGAAAGAAAAACATGAGAACTCTATAATTAGTGTTTATTATTTTAAAATCAAAGAAATTTTAACGTATTTTTTAATAAACGCATGAAATATAGCACTGTAGTTTAAAAGTTAAATATTAAAATCGAAATCATGTGATCGTATTCGGTAAGAATTTTGAGTTAAAAGAATTGGAATTTAAAATTGTTGTATTTTCAGATGCACGAGGCAGTCGCTTAAATTATTAGACCATTTTAAATGCTGCCTATACGTTTATAAACGAACTGTAAATGTTGTTAATTTAAAGGTGCAAATGTTCGATTTTTAAATGTTTAAGAAGTTAAGGTGCATGGTAAAATTATATATAGCAAGATTACAACAATTTCACCTTGGCAAAAACAATACATCTTTGTTGTCACGTTGGATTCTAGTAAATGTCAAAATCAAAAGTACAACAAGACATTAACAACACATCTTCATCAGCGGCTATAATGGCAGCATGCAGTGAATGTCAACAAAGTAAACAAATAATCAAAAGTAAATACGATTTTGACAGTACATTGACCGGTATTGATCACAAAGGAAGAAGAAGAATGAGTTGTTGGTAATTTCACGTTGTTAATGCGGATTCGCCGTCTAAGTTTTGCACTCTATTCTAAATTTTTTTATATGAAGTTTTCGTTCTCTCAAATTGAGAAAGAGATAATGATACACCGCATTCTCTTTTATTGAGTTGAAAAGTGATTAAAAAGACTCTCTCTCTCTCTTTCGCATTTTCATTTTATATGAGGAGCCAGTGTTGAAACGAATCTCTAAAGTGTACTGAAAATTGTATACTAGCAAACAAATCGTCAGAATTCATTATGCCCATTACTTTTTATTTTTTGAGATGAAGCCAGTTTATACAATGTTTTGCATGAACACTGGTAAATCTATATAGACATTTCAATCGTATCTTTAAAACTTTAATTTAGTTTCAAAAGCTTATTAGTACAGCACAAAAAAAAAAATTTATTGCACTTAATGATTTCCAGACGAGAAGTAAGTCACTTCGGTGACTTAGTGATTAAATCTTGACTGGAGTACCAGTTCTACTAAAATAGAGAATTGAAAGAAAAAAGAAAATTATGGTGCCGTATGTTTAAGCTGCCTCCAACTCTAATTTCATACAACAAAAATGTTTTCCCCTAAAGTGAGTCATCTTCCTTTACCCATAAGCAAAGTGTAACGAAGGTGGCTTTAAATACAAACGATGTCATGTCGAATTTTTAAAAAAAAAAGTTATACTATTCAAGGTAATAATTTCCCTATAATAACATCATACAATTTTTTTTTTTAAATATTTAGTTTGTTAATATCATTTGCTAATGATGTCAAATTATACTATTGCCATCTGATTGTTGAATTGCTCAAATTTTGTGTTAATTGAAAATGCTGCTGGCGTACTGACTTATTTTCGAGTCTAAAAAAGTACAATCATATCGAAAAATCCATCATTATGGAGAACTAATACAATTTTGTCACCCCGGCAAAAACTACTACTAATGTGAAATAACTCTTTCATGGCAACTATACCACTAGGAGATTTAAGCGAGAAAAATTTCAAATGTCATTTAGAGAAGTGAAACTAATATTATATTATAATTAGAATATTAAATTTTTGCATTTGAAAAACAATTTCATTCATAAAAAAAAACTGTGGGAACCAAATACTAAACTTCAAGTGAGTGAAATGAGCGTTAAATGTCCGTTAAAAATAACAACTAAACTAAACAAGAAACCCATAACAATTTCCAATAAAATTCATCGAGGGTTGCAATATAATATTGAAATAAAAATCGTATATTGATAGCTTATGGGAAAAAATTAACGTATAAATAAAAAAATAAGAAGAAATTTGAAATGAAACCTGCTTAATCAAACGAGAAGTGTATGCTTTTTATTTATTTTTTTTTTTCAAAAACTAAAACAAGTGCAAATGAAGCCTTATTATTTATTTTATGCAAAGTAGAAAGGAAGTTATATATAATACAAATTTTTCTCACGTAATAATAAAGGGAACATAAAAACCAAAAGCAAATGATAACAGCTACCTCTATTTGAAATAAAATAAATTTTCGATTTTCTGCATGAATAAGCTTCAAGGAAATTAAATAATAAGGCTCGGCAGCAATTACATATATAAGAATCCAAAGTGGAAGTGTATGTTAAAAAGAAGGAAGGAAGGAAGGTGAATGAATGTCGTAGAGCTGCATATGAAACATGAATATTTGGATTTTCTTAAAGGGGGTTGCAATTATGATACAAACTTACAATGCAAGCGCATGGGTGTGAGAATGAACTATAGAAACAATTGGTGTCTTATTGGATTCTTTCAAGGTAGAGAAAAAAATAAAACTAATTAACTAAGTGCATAATAGGAAGTTCTGAAAATTTATTATCTAGCAAACTAAATGATTGCTGTGAAATAAACGATCGCCGGCCTTAAGTGACAATAGGCATTCATCTCCGGTCGATTTTGTTGTGAAAGTATAAGTTTTAGACAATCAAAACGATTTTCCACTAGGATTACAATCCTCAAATGAAAATAAATCAGCAAAAATTTACTCACTCGTAACAAAATCGCTGTTCTTAAGTTTCCTGTATAATTCACAGAGCCGCACTTCAATAAAAACATATCGAATGATATTGAAAAAGTGGGTTTCAAGATAATACCAAAAATTTTGGAGGATCTGTGAGCTCCAGTGATAATAGGATGGCAGACAACTTGTGTAGGGAGATGGAGAGGCTTAGTTGTCTATATGCTCCGCCTATACGTAGCTACGATAGCCAAAATGACCCATTTTAATAAATTTTAGGATAACTTAGTAGAAACATTAAAGTTCTTTCCAAAATATTGTTCCTATCCCCATTTTTTTTTGACATGGGTTGTGAGTCTTTTATTTTTTATAATTTTTTTTTAAAACTTTTGAGATACAAATTATTTTTGTTAGAAGTATATAAATATACCACAAAAATATTGTTTGCGTGATATAAAACATTTTTCATTCGTCCCTGCTATTTCATTGACCGGAGCTGAAGTTGCAACAAAAATCGGGAGTAACAGAAATTTTAAATAATTTTTAAATAACTATAACCATGACGAAGGGGCAATTTCCCTTAACCCAAGAACCATTACAATTATCAACATCTTACAAACGTGACTCAATTTCTTTGATGAATCACCGAAGAAATCGAAAATGCACGAAGCTGCTACAATAAATAACTAACTTTTGAAATACGCAATATACTACAAAGCAATAGTATCCATATCGTATCAGCTTGCAAAGTTGTGTATTGCGCCAGATCTAAAACTCAAAGTATTTTTTCAAATTTTTCTATAGATTTCTAAGAAAATTTTGACCACAATAAAATGAGCTTTGAGATCTGAAAATGTAGACCTTAGTATTCAATTTATTTCAATTTTTAAATTTGTTTTTTCTGCAATTCACAACATAAAGGTATATAAACCTTTTTACTCAGTGTCTTTTAGAATGAATATGTAAAAGCTAATAAACTTCACTTCACTTTACTGTAAAAGAAAAGTAAAAGTTATTTTTACAATATTTAACCGAAGTCAAAAGACGTAGGGTTCACAATGTGAGCATTACATCATTACAAATTGCTATATCTCACGCTAGAGAATAAGGCCTTAAGTCATTCCTACCACACCAGTTCAAAACGCAAAGCATTGCAAATCTTCTCTATCAAAGCCTCTACCGAGCACATGTAATGTTAGTTATTAATGGCTATCAAATTTCCTCCCATTAACTTACCTGTAATTTTCGGTTGTCGTTTACGCTCCAACTTGCCACAACCGACACAACTTAATGTTAGTGTGGCTTCTTTTAAGCTACTATTGCTGCCACTACTGCTACTGCGTACAGCAATTGCGGGAACTTTAAAAACGACAACTGACGGTGATGACAATTCATCGTCCTGTGACTCATCACATGAATCAGTACCAATATAATTTTCACGTTCAGCACGTTCATCCATAAGTAAATCTTCAAATGAATTAGATTCGATATGTGCTGTGGGCCGTACATGAGCAGTACGTGTAAGGGTGTACATTTCGGGGGTATATGTTGATTCTTGAAATGGCACACGCTCCCAGATGTATTGTGAATTGGAGCTGAGCGGTGAACCAGCACGAAAATCGAAACCCCATTTTTTAATAGCTTTTTCTTGGTGCTTTTCAATTTCTTCGTTGAATATTCTGTGCGATGTAAAAGGAAATTAGAATTTATAAAGGTTTTTTTCTATTTGCGTTTAAAACTCACTTATTTGTTTCCACTGAATTTACTGGACCAAAGAGATCACGTTTAATGCGATTCAGTTGGAGACCACATGGTAAATTCCGGCTGACAGCGTTAGGACCCGCTCCAATCTTACACAAAACGGATCGTGCTGACATGATTACACTTAAAGTTTAAAATTTAAAGTAGAAGGAAAAATATACAGAGCACAGCTCTCTATGATATTTGCAATCAATTCTTTAACCAATCGTCGCAGCAATACTTAATAAATTAAAAATCTTTTTGTTTTCTTTTCTTATTCGCTGCAGTGTTAACCTTGAAATGTTTTGTCTTTTTTTTCTTTTTTGTACTAATAGTTGGCGTGATCCAACAAAAAAGTCTGACGATTTAGTTTTTGTTGTTCTTGACTTTTTTTCTTATGTTTTTTTCTCCAACTTTAAATTGTCAAAATTTTCCCGCCAAATTTGCAAAGATTTCCCCACTTTTTTTGCCTGCTTTGGGTGTATGGGTGTATGTGTGTGCTTTTGGGGTACAGTGCTCCACCTTCGCAAAAGTACAAATAGCAAAGACTTTGGTGGTATGCCGTATAGAAAAGTGTGGTTAAGTTATCACTTTAATATTTGTATTTTATATAAATTCTATTAATTTTTTAAATAAATACAATTTCCACTAGCACAACTAAATTTTTTTTTGTAATTTAATTCACTTGTTTGTTTTTTTTCCGATTACGATTTGAGCTTATTATTTTCTTCTCGCTCATTGCTCTCAGTAAAACAAAGCACAAATGTCAAAATCCTACTCGCTGCTTTAGTTAATTATTAATTTGCTTCACACATTTACCCAACACCTTTTCCAGCAGTTATTATATTTATTTAATATAATAACTATATGTTGTAATGTTTTACTTTAATAAATTTTAAATTGTTTTAAATTAAACAAAGTTTTAATTGTGTATTATTTTTTTTAAAGCACGTAAAAAAATATATGTTCGTCAATTCACAACACTTCGATTTTACTCGTAATTCATACAATCGCACTCGTTGAACGTACTCGACGAACTGATGTGGTGGTAATTTCGAAATTTCCTCCACTCTACCGCGAAGCACCAGAAAGCAGAGAACATAAGAAATGTGGAAAAAACAAAAGGGAATAGAAATAAAATTATAAAAATAAGTATCTCAAGTAGCAGATAGAAAATATAAATTGAAAAAATGGTGGTGGTTTTTTGATATGCTTTCAGTTCAATTCAGAACATATAAACGTAAAAGCGAAACCAAAATGTAAGTTAACAGTAGATGTTGATCAATTTGAAATGTTAAACTTGCAGACATATAACAAACTCGTAAAATTTTTTTTTATTTTTTACATAAAGCTAATTATAGTATAAAATTAGAAATAAATATGGTACAATTATCAAAATAAGAATAATTTCTGTATAAATCAATTATTACTAACAGTGATTAACCAAACATTTTGAAAACAAAATTATCGCTATCACTTTGTTTGTGCAAACATTTAACATTTCAGTTATTAACAGCCTTAACCGTTTAACAGTGTGTTCTGTTTTCGTATGTCCGCTAGAAAAGGATGCACTATGTATTTTTGTTTCGAATGTTGCTCATTTCTTTTACTACTTACTACTCCCCTGTATATTTATTGTTTACTATATACTTTGCTTGATTTTTTAAATATAATTTTTGATTTTTCTTTTCAGTTTTACATCACCAAAATAAAAAAACTGAATGTTTAATTTCATACGTCATACGTACCTTTTATTTTTTTTATTTACCTCTTTTTTTCATCTTCTGTATGTTATCTTTCATGTTATGGCCATGCTAATCGTTATTTGTTTTGCCCGTGCTGTACTTTTGATCTTCCTTTTAAACTTCTTTTTTATTTTGTATTTTTTGTTTACTTACATAAGAATGATGGGGGTTTTTTCGTTTTTATTTTGAGTTTAGTTCTTTTATTATTATTATAAAAAACTGGATTTCATTTTTATGAGATTTCACTTTCTTGGTGCACGTCATTTACGTGTGATTTGAAAGTGTATTTGAAGGCGGAAGAGGGCGTGCAATGATATTAATTTTGTTGGTGTAATTTTAGCTTGAGGAACTTGGTATTTTTTCGTTTGGAAATCGATTCTCTTCCCCCTGAGGAGAGTCAGATATCATTTATTTTCCAACGATAATGATCCTTACTAAAGCAGCTAGCGCTGGCGAGATCATAGAAATCAAGAAGGAAAAACGCTTTAAAATCTGCCTCCAGAGTTAAACAGGGACTCGAATTTCCACCTATTCTCTTTTTAATTATTTTAAACGAAATAATTGGAATAAAGTTTTAAAGATACGGTATAAGATAAGCATATCCACTCATAACCTCAGCGGCATGCAGGCGAAAATTTATCCTTTTGTCATATCAGCTAGCTTCACTAGCTTCAAGAAAAGTTTTGTGATTTTGATTGATTTAAAAAGGGTGCCACGTACTTCGAAATTCAGAGATCTATTTTACCTCCGATAGTAACCTGTAACCTTTAGTTAGGATTTTTACTAGTTGATGAGTGCCAATATGGCACAATATGAGAGTAAAAGGTGTGAGAAGATAGGGTAATGGCATCAACAATAAAATTAAAGAGTGCCGTTTGTCTCATGACAAAGTAATTGGGGTCTTGAAGGATAAATAGTTTTATTACTGATAAGCGTGATAACCATAGAAGCTAGACCACAAAGCAAGTGAAGATTCCAATAATAGACTCCAGAAAGCTAAATCAAGCTTCCGAAAAATTCAATGTCTCTCAATAGTCAATTCTATATTAGTAAAATTGTAACTGAAATGTGATTAAATTCATTTAAAATTATACAGAAACTACAAGTATCCATTAATAGAATATTCTAACCACAATCGGTCAGATATGTTGAATGCTCCCAGTGAAAAACCATTATAAACTCAGAATGATGTACAGTAAGCAATACTTTGAAGCCCTCTGCGAACATTCTATGCGAAAAATCTCTCTCAAAACCACAAACCCCATAGTAATTTTTAGATTTTTCTCTAACTTGCTTGATATCCATCTTTTTTACCACCTCAATCTCAAGCATAGCTTGATTAGAATTTTCAGTCTGGCAACGCTAAACTGTTCATTTGTGGACCAATAATCAGTGTGGCCAACTTTTATTTTCAAAATCCTCTAAAATGAAGAATAAAACGCGTATTTTCTTAAAAAAAAGCGTTAAATTTTGTTCCTTATAAAAGTGCGAGAAAACTCTATACATTTAAACTTTTTCACTAATACAGGCAAACATCTGATACTTCTAGTCAATGAAATTTTCTTCGATTTTTCGAAGATATTTTAAATTGAAAAAACGAGCTGAGCGCCAAATCACTTTTTTCCGCGTTTTAATTTTCAAAAAACACTGAAATCAGCGGGAAAATGGCTGAGTTGGCCACACTGCCAATAACATATGGCAGCATATTATGCAAAGTACTTGAATTGGCAAGCAAAAAAGTTTTATCTTATATAAAAGTAATTATAGTGAGTAAATTCTATTAATTAGTTATTTAAAACTTGTGAAAATGTTACGAAATTCAACAATAAAAAGAAAAAGCAGGGAAATTTTTAACTTGCTCACTACGCCTGCTAACCAAGCGCTGCCAGCGCTGGCTACTGCATCACAAGCTATAACCGAGCGTGTTCCCACCAGCTATGGATTCAATAAATTATGAAGAATTATGAGGATGAAATAGAAATTATCCTCAATAAAAATTTAACATGGATTCAGTAACAAAAGTGAAAGCGGGTTGGTGAAAAAGGTTCAGTAACGACTGCGCTCAAAACTTTTGCTGGACCGGTTCTTATAAGAAGAAATCTGTCAGAGCAATGTCTACTACAACCGCGTTTTTACAATTGATGTTTTGGAATCGAAGTATAGGAGCTGCACCATTTTTTTCCTCCCAAACAAGCCCAAAACTGCTTTCAAAAAAAGAGGTATATATATAAAAAAAAAAACCAAAAATTTGTGTAAATCGGTATGTAATTCGTTGCTGTCATTACTGTTACTGATGTTGTTGGTAAGAGGAGATTTGGTTTATTTGTTTTTTACTTGTTTGGCTTAAGAAAAGCTTTTAATTTTGTTGTTTTTACTCTTAGAGTTGCCATCCATGAAGAAGTCCTGTGTAGGAAAATTTGTATTTTCTATTTTTTGGGTTTTTGACTGTGCCGAACTTTGACACACTAACCATTACGCTACGTCTTCTTAATATTCAGGTATTGGCAATTATGCCAAACTATAAACTTAAAATATCTAAAAGGTAGGGCTATTAAAGATTTTAGATCCTTATATGGTCGTCTTCATATGATATTAGTCCACTTTTGATCTGATTTTTGGTTCAAGTTTTGGTTTAATTAAAGAGATGACTTACGACCTGGGGCCGAATCATCTGATCCGTGAACGTAGTACGCGTCACGTAATTTTGTACTAAAATACATGCAAAATACTCACTTTTCCATGACACCTTCACGGATCAGACGATTCGACCTCTGAGTTTTGATCTGAGATTTTGCGTAAATTCTGGTTTATTTTTTGCCTGAATTTTGCTTTTATTTTTGGGCTGCTGTTATCTAAGTTTTAGTCTGAATATTGGGTTAATTTTTGGTCTGAATTTTGACCCGAATTTGCTCCGAATTCGAATTTTGGTTTGAATTACGGTGTGGTTTTTAATCTGAATTTTGTGAGTTTTTTTTTTTTTTTGCTTTTGATCCGAGTTTTATTTTAATATCAAGATGATTTTCGGTATAATTTTTGATCCGAAATTAGGCTGAGTTTTGCTCTGTTTCTGGTCTGCATTTGGTTTAAATTTTGATCTGCTTTTGAGATGAACTTTTGAGTGAATTTTGGTGTGAATTTTGCTCAGATTATTGGACTGGATTTTGGTCTGACAATAATCCTATAAATTTGAAACATCAGTCCACCTCAAATCCAAATTTTAGATCCTCCACCGCTGCTGTCGTTACAGGTGACTAGAAAACTCGGCTTGAAGATTGGGAGTATTGTCGAGCACTTTCTCTGGGAACAAGAAGAGTTAGCATGACTCTCGTAAAATCATCATCTAAGTGAAGTTATCAATTTTTAAAGCAAACTCAACGTTAACTTAAAATTAAACGAATTGTAATATCAAAATGGAGACCAATCTAATATATTTTTTTACGCTGTAAATTCGGCCGGTTGTAATGCCATAAAAAGTAAAGTTAAAATCATTTCCTCTACTAAAAATTCTCATTAAATTCATGCTAAGAAAGATTACAGCCCCGCATAATTTTACAAATTCACGAAAAACTTCACAATAATACGTGTAATTACCGATAAACTTGCAACTAATCCAAAAAAAAGCTACTACCTACCTACAGGCTACAATACTAATTAAACGCAATTTTACACAATAGAAAAACAAATGCTGCCTGCTATGCAACCCGCACGTTCCGTACGTGCAACCCCTTTCGATATAATTATCCTGACTAGGACTCTGACGAATGTACACACATACATACATAAATAATCGTCTCAGTACAAAGACCTTAAGAGCCACTTAAGAGCAAGTCCTTTTCTTCTTCTTCTCTACTCATATTTTACTAACAATTTTCAAGTGTTTACACAGCAAATTTCAACCCATTTTCTTTTCTTTAGCGTTACTACTTTTTTTTTTTGTATACAAAATAACAAAAAAAAAGTGTATATATTTTTGAAAATTAAGTAAAAGGATCACGATCCTCTGAGAGTATCCTTTTTCATTTCTTCTCTTCTTTTTTTTTATAAAAGGTTTATTGTTGAGGGTTGACTTCACCCAGTTTTTATTGTATGAATGTATTTGTCCACGCTACTGTGTGTGTGTAAATAGAGGTGCTATAAAATATTTTGTAGAAAAAAAGGACGAAACATTTTTTTATATTTTCACAAAAAAAAAAAAAAAAACAACAACAAATAAAAAATATTCTGAGGGTGTGTCTCATAAACTAAATTGTGGTATGTTCTTTTGTCACTTTCTATTTCTTGGTTATCGCTCATGAAGATCATCATTACGTTTGTATGTGTATGTGGTATATTGTTTCTTTTGTCGATCGGAAGTGCTGAGCTGAGAAGTTGTTGATTTTGCTGGCAGTAGCGTAGACTTTGTCGTCGACCCCATCAGGGTGAATTCATAGTTTTTTTTATAGAAGATTTAATTGCAATCTTTTTTAATTTCATTACACATATTTTTTATACATTTTGTGTATTATTTTTCTTTCTTTTTTTTGTCGACTAAATGCCTTATTTAACTGTGACCCTCAGTTTTTTACCAAAAAAAAAAAAAAAAAAAATAGCTTCCCTTTTTCAAGAGTTTTAATTTATATTTTTTTTTAGCAATTTTCTAAACAAATTTTATTGCTTTTTCGTAGCAATTAAATTTTTTATGATTTTGCACAAATATAAAGTTTACATAGTTTTTACAAGAAGTTTACAAAGCATTAAAATTGTTAAATGGTTTTCAAAAATTGTTTGCTAAGTTTAACGTATTTTGTTCTTTTATTATCATTTCTATTTCAAATGTTTTTTTTTTTTTAATAATAAATCAACAATTATAAAAACATAGATACGAAATTTTTCCTCGAAAAATCTTGGATCATAGCAAATTATAAATTTTTTTAGAAGATCCGTGAAAGAAACCGATATTCAATAAAAATGAAGGGTCCAAAAATCTGGGAGCATGAACACTTCTGGGTATTCATAAATTTATAGATACCTTGTTTTTGAGCTTGATAATGGTTTTTCTTCTGGTTTTGAAGCTGGCTTATTTGTTTCATATTTGGTCCGATTTCTTGTTTGTATCTTGGTATGATATCAGACCTGAATTTTGGTTTAATATCAGACCTGAATTTTAGTTTGAATTCGAACTCCTGCATTTGGTCTGTGTATAGTTTAATTTTTGGTCTGAATTTCGGTAGTAGATTGGTCTCTTTTTAGTCTAAATTTTCGTCAGAGTCTTGGTCTGAGATTTGCCCTATAATTGGCATTTTTCTGGACAGAATTTTTGTCTGAATTGAATTTGAATTCTCCTTTCCTTTTAATCTGAGTTTGGCTCTGTAATTGGCCTCCTTTTTACCAGAGTTTTTATCTTTTACTTTTTTACTGATTTCTAGTTTGCTTTTGATCTGAGTTTTGGCTTTCTTTTGGTCTGATTTCTGTATTGAATTGTAGTAGAATTTTCGACATGAATTTGATCTGAATTTAGATTTTGGATCAGATTGATTTAGGTCTGAATTTGATCTGATTTTCACCGAGTTTCGGTCTGAACTTAATTTTATTTTTGACCTGAATTTTCGTTTATTTTTGGTCTGAATTAAATCTAAATTTTAGGCTGCTTTTGAGTATACTTTAATCAGATTATTGGGCTGCATATTCCAAGAAGATCAATAAGTGAAATCTATATTAAATTAAAATTGGGATGCCCGAAATCGCCGAGTCTAGAGCATCCGCCTCTTGAGTTATCTCCTCTAATATTGAGTCCGCACATAGATTCACTGCTTGATCATCCACTATTTTTTATGCTAGTCATTTCTTTTTTGACATAACACTGATGGCAGGAATTATAAATGGAGTCAAAAATGTACCAAAAATTGATTTTGGAAATCTTGCATAGATACTTTAGAACTTCAGTTCTACGATGTTGGACTCTACCGACTAAAACCACTTACTTCGCTTCTGATCTCCCTGCGGGACCACCTCTAGGTATTACTTCGCGGGGCCGTATTGTATTGTATATTTAGAGCGGTTTTTGCCGTTGTCCCACGGCCTGCAAGATCTATTGTACGCCCCTCTTCTCTATCTAAACTTAACTGCCAGAATGCCAGTTAATATACGCAAACTATTTTTGTTAAGCTTTCGGCGCTCTCAAATCGGTCTAGAACTCCTCAATCATCACACAGCGCCCCAAAATAAGGATATATTTAACTCGAATGTCAAGTCCACTTTACTGTACGGCTGCATGGTTCAAGCTCTTCAGCTCAGAAATCTTGAAGATGAGATATTTACAATCAACAAAAGCTGGAACCAAGTAAAGAGGTTGGCGCTTGACAGAAGCAAATGGAGAAAATTTGTTGTAGCCCTTTGCTCCTCCGCGAAGCCATAGGACAATATAATAATAATTTTTATTAAGGCCAATGCAGAATGCGAATCTTCTCTTATTATAGTTACCCAGAAGCGCTTTGGATCGCCTCAGTCCCGAAGATTGGTAAAGATTTATTTATCTCTCCCTGCCTGCGTAATTCCTTGATTACTTTATCTCTTATTCCACAAAAGGGTTTAGGTCCCATGAAAGGGGTCGCTGCCCCCTTTATATCAAGCTCGTCTGCTTGCTCATTACCCTCTATTTCTAAATGTCCAGAGACCCAACATAGCGGCTCTATTGTCCTTGCCCAGGTTATTGAGCTTGTTCGAATAGTCCCATGCAAGTATAGAGGTGATCTCAAAGGAGCATAGTGCTCGAATGAGATATTTCCGCAACGGCTCAGAGTGTTTGATTCGTGGACTGAGTTCCAATAGTACATTCAATATAGCAGTTGGATATGTTCGCATTTTAGTATGAATCCTACTTCTATGGAGTTGAGATTATCATCTGGTATTTGGTGGTCAACCAGATTTCTTTTACGAAAATGCATAAGTGCGCGGCACATCTTAGGACAATGTGCTTCGCAGATTCCCTATCTTCTCTGCAAAACCTACATGATTCATTAGATATAATTCCCAGTTTTGTTAGATGATACTTCAACCTACAATCACCTGTTAGATTTCCTGTAATGATTCTAAAGCTGTTCTTTGGCAAATTCATACATTCGTTGAAGCGTTTTAGGTTATAGGTTCCTAATAGTGCTTTCGAATACTCTAGTCTAGAGTGTTCCTTTCCGTGGCTAGGTGAAACCGAACTGGTTGCTCTTGATTGAATTTGACGACTGCTTTCTCGTGGGCCTCCGATTTTCCACATAATGCGTGTTAATGCGCCATTTATTCTGCCTGCTTTATTACTGACGGCTAAAAGGTGTTCCTTGAAAGTCATCGTGGAATCGATGACTTCTAGGTACTTATTGTATTGCTGTACGGTGACCTGGTGATTTCCTACAGTGAGAACTAATTCTTCGCGTACTTTCCTCATGGAACGCCTCCAGCAACCTTATATTCCTTTACCCCATCGTCCGTATCATAGAGCAGCACTCTGTTTCTGGGATAGTCAGCAATTATTTTCAATATGTACTCCGGTACTTCGAACCGCTGTAATGCACTCATTATTTGAAGCTAGCTCCCAGTGTTAAATTCGTTTTTTTTTCATCACAACTGAGCAGTACTTCTTTTTTAAAATTTTCCACCGTTTACCACTGGTGGCCTTCCATACGATGCTGTCGTTGACCGCGCTCTTCTGAATACAAATGTACCAAAACTGCTGTAGTGGTACCAATGTACTTTTTGATTTCAAATTGTACTAAAAAAGTACAATTGTACCAAAAAAGTACAACTGTACCAAAAAGTATAATTGTACCAAAAAAGTATAATTGTACCAAAAAAAGTACAATTGCACCAAAAATATCATCACTAACCGGTGATTTTGTCTTTTCCATTTTACCTTTCATTTAATTTCAATTATAGTGAAAACATCGGAAATATCTACTCTTTTGAAATAAACTATTAATTAAGTTCACCCAATTAAATCGATACATTGATTTGATTAGTGTATTGAATATAAAAGCTCACTGACTAAATTAACTATTGACTTTATCGTTCCAGTTGAAATCCCGCAGACGAAATTGTTTTAATTTTTAAATTGCTTTTACTATTCTCTTTAGATATTTTTCAACTAAAAATGATTCTTTTCTTAAATCTAGTTTATTTTTTTATTTATTTTAATTATTTTCAACGAATTTTTATTCCCAATTCTTTTTACTATTGTACTATGCAACTAAATTTCTTTTCCAATCTACGAATAATTGAGTTTGAGGTCAATTATCTTTGAACAATAACTTCAACTTAAAAAGTAATCATTAAAATATACGTTACACTCATTTATGGACAACAATAATAATACAATTTCTTTTCTTATCTTTGAGTTGAAAACAATCAACAAGCAACAAAAATTAAATGCTATGGAAAAATGTTGATTTTCTTGGTGGTTTTGTTTTAGAGATAGAATTTTTAACGTATAAGCAAAAGAATAAGAATGAAGTGACTATATGGCTTTTTAGAAAACTATATGCCACGCGCTATTTGAGGGTGTATTTTATGGAAATTACTTGTAAGTTGAAAAGTAATCATAAACCGTAACGAAAAAAATAAATTAATTCACAAAAAAAAAAAAAAAAAAAGGACAGCACCATGAAATATTATACGGTTCAAGAATGTAACGTATAAAAATGTTTTTTTTATTATTATTTTAATTTAAAATGGAAATTTCCAAAAAAAAAAAAATTAACTTTTATAGAAATTAGCATAAAATTGTGCAAGAGAAATGGATAGTTAAAAATTCAACAGCCTGTGACCACAATTTATGAAATGAAAGGTTGAAAGGCAAATATTTAAGAGCCAGGTGCTATATTGGTAATGAATAAATGAATGAAGAAAGGTTTAAGTAAGGTCAAGAAGAAAGATTTTTTTGACATAAATTTTAAAAGAAAATTTAATTTTACTCTCATATTGAATATATAGGTCACGTTCAGAAGACGCCTCTACTCCGCCAATGTCTTATGAACGCGAATTGATCACTTTATGATCAACAAAAAATTATATTGAGCAGCTCCATTTCATAGAGCGTATTATTTTTCTGATACTTCAGCTCAACATGTTGCTGAGCAGATTTCGTTTTCTGAAAGCAAGCATTGTTGAATATTTCAGGTTTATTCCATTCTAAGTTTTCTGGATCGGTTTAGCAGCAGTCGAATATAAGTATCAGATTTCTTTAGGTGTTTAACATTATGGCACTTCTTGGTACCTAAAAGTAAAAATTTCGACGTTTTGGTGGCGGGACAATTGTTTGTACTTTGCAGTTTTTTTTGGCACTTTTTAAAAAATTCTTCTTTTCACCAAACAAGCGCAATAAGAAATGGTACACATAAACAAGGAAATCTCATTTACTAAGGAAAGGAAATTTGGGCTAAGTTAGAAAATATTACCGACATGGGCTGTGTTGCAAGTGGTGCGGTTTTCATGACAGCCAGTGTAGTTGCTTACAACGATATATAAAGTTGTAATATATCTTAAGGAATACTGGAGTTAGAGGGCAAAATATAAAGAAATTTTATTTTTATTTTCAGCAGCAGCAGTGACTTTGAGTAGCAGTGATTCACCAAGAGCGCAATACTAAAACATATTTAAAAATATCAATCACGGTAAATTTCAGTAGTTGGAAAACTAAATACCACAGAAAATTGTGAACAGCCGGTTCGTCTCTTGTCTTCTCTCTAGATTCATAGAATAAGTTCTGGGTTTTGAAATTCATATCCAGGTATACGCTAGCTTTAAACGCTTATACCTCAGGCTAAAATACCGGAAGCGAATATTGCAATCCTAGCACATAGTCAAGCGAATATCAAGCCACTGAAATCGGAACGGTTTAACTCGAAACTGGTCTTTAAGTGCTTTAAGAAACTTTGAAACTCTGGATCCTTTGGATGCCAAACCATGTAGGAATAATAGACATTTGAATTTTTTAATTTTAGTCGTCAATATGAATATACATATTTTGATATAATTTGCTTCTACATAGTTGAATTTCACTCTTTTTAGTGCATATACCTAAAATCACGTCACCAAACAATTAAAATAAAAATATTTTTCTCAAAACCTTTTGATTTTATCCATTTTTTATATTTATTTTTAGTAAATGCTTTAAATTTTTTTGACACAAATTCTAATTTTTACATCTTCCAGAATGAAGAATGCCCAATCTGCGTTGCTGAGCTATCTTAAAAATACATGGATTACTATAGGTCACGTCATCTGTTCCACATACTGGATTATATTCATAAGTACATTCAAAAAGCTCGGCACTTGTCGTTGTGAGGAACATTGCCAATGAGATAAGCAATATAGTAAAAACGGTTACGAATTTCATATTGCATGAACGTTGTTCTATATTATTATGAAATAATTTTTTTTTTTGCTGCAGTTTTATGATGTTTTCTATTTGAATAGATTTAAGTAAGTAACCATTGATTCATAGTAACATTCAGCGATGCCAACTTGCGGGGAATTCCCCGATTTGTGGGGAATTTCACTTAGTACCGGGAATCGGGGAATGAGCTCTTATGTTTATGTAATTCAAATCGTTTAACTTTTGCAGTACTTCATATTTTAAGTCTTATAACCTTCATCTCTTCTTAAGAAGGCCCTGCACTTTCTTGGTTTGGAGAAATCGATTTTTAAAAAAGTGTGTAATTTGAAAGTATTATATTTCAAAAGTATTTTTTAAAAATTTCAGAGAGAAACTCGAAGTGCTTTCGTAGATATAGACCATTATAGCGGCGAGAGTCAGTCAGGCCAAAACAGTCGCGCAGCGCTTCGGGTTCCCTTTCGGCCGTTCAGAAAGGCTTAGCTATGCCTTCGTCCAGCACCTCCTGATTAATAGCTCCGGATTGCGATTGCATCTGTCACCGATCTGTGCGTTATGCAGATGCGCTTCTCGGTCGTATTGGGCTGGAGGAAGGTCCGTTGGGATTCGTTGATATATTTAAAAACCGATAGCCAAAACTTTGACCCTTTTCTTCTCAAAACAAAGTTTTTGCCATTGGCATGTATGATCTAAAAGTTAAATATGTTTACAGCAATGGCCCCAGGACATAATAGAAAAAAAGTTTGGTTGATTTTTTGTTCAATGATGATTTTCAAAACGTCCTCCATTAAGCTACAAAAAAATCAATTCATTTGAATTTAATCGATTTTAAGAGTGGGTTCCCTTGAGATGAAATCTCCCATGTGTCAAAAGAATTCCGGAGTCGGAAAATAGCTTACTATTAACCTACCAGTTCTGCACCGCATTGAAATATTATTAACCTTGATAAATTTTAAATGTGTCTCGCTGTTATAATATAAAATTATACCGGTGCGGGGAATTTGACTGAAAATCGGGGAATTTCTCGCGAGCTATCGGGGAGTCAGAAGAAATGAATTGGCATCCCTGGTAACATTCCATATTTATAATCTCTAACAAACAAGTTAGCAATTTTAATGCGGGAAAAATTATATGAATATTAGGTACAGTCACCCTTAATAATTTTGATAGTTACGGTCATTAACGCTTCTGGCATTTGTATAACTCGTTCAATACATTTTTTGAACCTATTCAATAAATTTTGATTTATTCGATATATTTAACAATCTTTATTTTATTTTAACAATCTACACAAAAAAATGGTCTTTTTAATGGTTTTCTTGGGTGAAGTTGGCTCAGCCTACCGCAAAAAAGCTGGTCAAAATTATTTTTCATGCAAGTTTTTATTGTAGACAAACGATTACTGTCGTCTTGTCACTTTGATAAATGTTGAAATTTTCATAGTTTCGCTCATAAAAATTTAAATAGCAAAAGTTTGTGTGATTCATTACATAACGGTAAGTTAACTTTTTACCTATTGCACGTTCCGAACACTGTTTAATAAAGCTAAAGAGTTCTCTTATAGCTATCTACTTAATATTTTCTTTAGTTGCTTCAATATCAAACTCGTGAAACTCGTGAGTGCATTCAAAACATCATATTGAACGTAAAGTCATAAAAAACAAAATAACGCAACTTAAGCACAACTTTGAATCAATCTATTTCCTGGACACGACTGGACAATATAACTAAAACACTCATGGTTCTGAAACGTACTTCAAAATATACACTAAACGCTCGCTCTGCTCTACTTTGTTTTTGTTTTCTCTCATAAATTTAGAGAAACGTCAAATATTGAGTGTGGCCAACTCAGCGCTTTTCCCGCTGATTAAAAACGCGGGAAAAAACTGATTTAACGCTAAGCACGTTTTGTCAATTTAAAATATCTTCGAAAAATCAAAAAAATTTTCATTGACTAGAAGTATCACATGTGTGCCTGTATTAGTGAAAAAGTTTAAATGTATTGAGTTTTCTCGCACTTTTATAAGGAATAAAATTTAACGCTTTTTTTTTAAGAAAATACGCGTTTTATTCTTCATTTTAGTGGATTTTGAAAAACAAAAGTTGGCCACACTGCTGCTTACGTCAAATCATTGGCATCGAAATATGCTTGCTAGAGACTCTGCCAATGAAAAAAGTGTTAGTGTATTAAAGAAAAAGTGGGAGTGTATTGCAGGTGTAGACGCTGGGTTATATAACTTACTCCTATGTGTATCGTGCATCAGTCCCCAGCAGTAGTTTGCCATTATATGGACATGAAACGCTTAAAGTTTAAGTTGGCCTCCTAATGCTTTGAGTTTTGGTGTAACTTTTGGTTTGAATTTCGGTCTAAATTTTAATTTGCAATTGGTATGAATTTTTGTCTGAGTTCTGGTATGATTTTTAGTCTGAATTTCGGTATGATTTTTAGTCCAAATTTCTTAGGTTTACTCTGTAATTGGTCTGAACTTTGGTCTGATTTAAGTTGGCCTCCTAATGCTTTGAGTTTTGGTGTAACTTTTGGTTTGAATTTCGGGCAAAATTTTCATTTGCAATTGGTATGAATTTTTGTCTGAGTTCTGGTATGATTTTTAGTCTGAATTTCGGTATGATTTTTAGTCCAAATTTCTTAGGCTTACTCTGTAATTGGTCTGAACTTTGGTCTGATTTAAGTTGGCCTCCTAATGCTTTGAGTTTTGGTGTAACTTTTGGTTTGAATTTCGGGCAAAATTTTCATTTGCAATTGGTATGAATTTTTGTCTGAGTTCTGGTATGATTTTTAGTCTGAATTTCGGTATGATTTTTAGTCCAAATTTCTTAGGCTTACTTTGTAATTGGTCTGAACTTTTGTCTGATTTGCGTCTGAATTTTGGTTTGATTTTGGTCTACATTTAGTATGATCTTGGTTTAATTTTTTATTTGAATTTTGGTCTGAATTTTTGCCGATTTCGATTTGAGTTCTGGTCTAGTTTTAAGTCTGAATTTCGGTCTAAATTTTGGTATGAGGTTTGGTCTGTAATTGCTCTAAATTTTTGTCAGATTTAGGTCTGAGTTTTGGTTTGACTTGAATCTCAACTTGATTTGCAATTGGTCTGATTTGGGTCTGAATATTGGTTTGATTTTTATTAAAACTGAATTTGAATTTCTGAATTTTTGCCTCAAGCTTATGAATTTTTGTCTGATTTTGGTTTGGTTGTTAATTTGAATTTTGGTATGAATTTTTGTCTGATTTTCGTCTGAGTTCTGATCTTATTTTTAGTATGATTTGTTTCTGATTTTGGTTTGATTTTTGATCTGTGTTTTTGCCCAATTTCGGTCTAAGTTCGGGTCTGAGTTTTGCTAAGAATTTTGGTCTAAATTTTGGTCTGAGGGTTGGTCTGTAATTGGTCTGAATTTTTGTCAAATTTAGGTCTGAGTTTCGGTTTGATTTTGATTACAACTTTGGGTCTGAATTTTTGACTGCAACTTGGTCTTCAATTGATATGAATTTTTATCTGACATTAGTCTGAGTATTAGTTTTATTTTGGTATAAGTTTTTTAAGTTTATAAATTTTTTTATAGCGCACTGGCCAATAAATGAAGACTCGACTCTATATCATGAGGAAAAACTCTCACTCAAGCGCTAGTATTGGGCCGATCAAAAACTACTTATCTGAAAGGCTCTTGGAGAAGTGAAATTTCGTTTATCTTGCCTGAAACTTCAATCTAAAATTTTACATACAACACGGTAACTAATGATACAAGAAAAAATTTAAAATTTTTCATTTTCTTTCAACTGCCGACTGGGATATTAATTTTAATAATTATCCCTCAAAGTAATAATGGAAATTTTTCTGAAGCAAAAAGAAAATCATTAAGAAAAATATAAAAAAAAACTATTTTATCTATGTTACCTGAAAAACATAACTTCATTCTTAAACTAATGATAATGGTACTAGTTGTTAAAATCTCAAAACAAAACAGGATAATTGAGGATAATGAATGACTTGAAGATTTTTAACAAATTGGTTTTTTTCTTGGTTTAAGGCAATGAAAATAGGTATAAATGATCAGTGAACCATTAAATTAAGTAAGCCAGATTTGGAGGATGATTGAAACGTAGAAACTAAGTGCAGTTTATATAAGATTTGTAGCTAATGAAACAACTTAGTCTCTGAATAAAGTTCATCATTATTTTGTAAGAATATTGGAAGTAATGAGATGGGAGACGAATCAGGAGGAATTAGATCAGATATTGATGAGTACTGTGCAGAGTTCAATTCAACTTCATTCAGAATTGAATTCCGCATGACTTTTTAAGATGACAAAACTATTTTATACTTATGAATAATTCCTGTCGTATATATAATGACCTGACAGGGACAAAAACCATCTAAAGAAGCTAGAGACAAGGTTTCAAATAATCAATATTTACAAGAATACTTAAAAAGCTAAGTCAATCTATCAAAATGTACATTTAGCACGGTCGAACTAGACCGTTGATTTCTAGGTTAGGTTATAAGAGCCCTGCGGCGAATAGTTGCTTTCCGATCTCTCTTAGTCAAACCATTTTGTGTTTTCTTTGTTGCGTAGTAAGTCCCCGATTTCAGAGGATGCAAGAACAGTGAGTCTTTCATTGAAAGGTCCTCCAAAAGTTCTTTGTTTGTTTTTTGCGCTGCTAGAGCTGGGCAGTTACATGTAAGTTGGACAATTGTTTCGTCTTCCTTTTAATTGCTGCAGCCTCTGCAAGTCATTGGTCGCCTAGTCTACGGGCATGATTACCAATGAGGCAGTGCCCAGTGAGAATAAAGGTTACCCTGCTTATGTGGACTCGGTCCAAGTTTTTTGGTAAGTTTCTTGTTTGATGTAGGCCATAACTGTCTAGGAATGAAGCATGTAGGTTCTATATGAATTGCTGAGAGTCGTGCCAAGTCTGGCCAGATCATCAGCCTTACAGTTTCCTTCAATGTAGCTATGCCCAGGCACCCATATTAGGCGCCGGTTGAATGCCGTGATTATCTCGGTCAGAGACGATCTGTATTGAAGGGCAAATAAGGAGTTGTTAGCGGGGCATTGAATGGATTTTGTCGTCGCCTGACTATTAGTGAAAATGCAGATATAACTACAAAGTAGCGTATTGTATTGTATTATAGAGGTTTCTGTCGTTGTACCGTGACCTATAAGATCTATTGTACGTCCCTCTTTTCTATCTAGTCTAGTCTGCCTAGAGTACCTCATCCAGTCCAGTCTCCCTCAAGAATTTGAGTATTGCGCCCGGAGCTATGGATGCTAGTTCTGTACTGGGCACTTGGTGCATGCCCAGACATTTCCTTCTTTTGTGGATCATTGAGCTAAAATATGTACTGATGATTCGTCTTCCTCATTACAAAACCTACAAATTGAGCTTTGCTCAACCCCTATCTTGCAAAGGTGTTCTCTGAGCCCGCAATGCCCAGTCAGAATACCAGCTAATATGCGCAAACTGTTTTTGTTGAGACCAATGCAGAATGCGTATCTACTCTTATTATAATTACCTAAAAGCGCTTTGGATTGCCTCAGTCCCGTAAGATTGGTAGAGTTCTTGCCTCTTGTTCCTCTCTTCTTGCCTGAGTAATTCCCTGATTACGCTATCTCCTATTCCACAGAAGGGTTCAGGTCCCACGAAAGTGGTTGCTGCCCCCTTTCTTGCAAGCTCGTCTGTCTGCTCATTACCCTCAATTCCTGCGTGTCCAGGGACCCAACATAGAGCGACTTTGTTATTGCCCAGTTGATTGAGCTTGCTCAAACAGTCCCACACCAACTTAGAGGTGATCTCAAAGGAACATAATGCTCGAATGGCTGCTTGGCTGTCCGACATAATAGCGATATCTTGCCGTTTGTACTGTCTATCCAGGTTGAATTGCACACATGTGCTAATTGCATGAATTTCAGCTTGGAAGATGCTAGGATACTTCCCCATCGGCTCAGAGTGTTTGATTCTTTGCCCAAATACTCCTGCCCCAGTTCCATCCTCGGTACGTGACCCATCTGTATACCACTTAATCGTGTGTTCTTTGAGTGTGTAGTTATACTCTACACCCTCCCATTCGTTCTTACTACTAAGTTTTGCAACGAAGTGTTTCTCAAAACTATACTGTTTGTCCATTCTGTCCTGGGGACAGTCCAAGAGATAGTTGTCTTTCGCCGGGTTATCTCGGTCTCCAAGCCCTATAGATCTCCTCGTCAACCTTTTATTTCTTGTTCCTCTTACGATTGCTGCCTTGGAGGCATTCTCTATCACGAGGTGTAATGAAGTAAGATCCAATAGTACGTCTAGTGCAGCAGTCGGACATGTTCTCATCGCTCCTGTTATACAGATACATGCCAACCTTTGAACTTTCCCCAATTTAGCTTTTGCTGTTTTTAGTTGAGTTCTCCTTGCCCACGCTAATGCTCCATATGTAATGATTGGCCTTACCATCATTGTAAGTAGCGTATTACATCTTATCAGGTTAGCGGCTTCAGTGATCGCCAGCAGTTAGACTTGGAAGACGCTACAGTGATTAGGGAAATGAAAGTGCGTTGAGATGCTCAGACGCTCAGAATGAACTGAACCCCCAACTTTACAATCCAATTTGGACCAATCAGTATACACTTCAATGGCTCCAGGGCGTATCATATTACACGCACTCCACTTTTGGCGAGTTGGAATAAGTGTGCTAAAGCTATTACCAAAGAATAATAGGGGAGGAGAGAGTGAGATCGACAGATGATGGAAGGTATTCGATTTCATCTAGAATCTTTCCATGACCAAAATTGGTAAAGAACCACTTGCGGATCTCGTTCAGCCTCACCGCCGAGATTGACGGTAAGGTTTTTCCGAACAGATCTATTGGAAGGTTGATTTCTAAATCAAGCTCCGTAATTTGAGGTCGTGAATAAATTCTTATGCATGAATATTTACATGTGCATCACCTGGATTCACAAAGGCAATTTGGACGGTTTATGGCCAGAGTCTGTGCATGAAACACATTTACACCGGGTGGCCTATACTCGAAGTCTGAGTTCATCTTTCATGCCTATTTATTTAAAGGGCGTTTTTCAATGCCCGGTTAAACACTAATCCGAACTTTAACCAACGGTTAACAGTAGTAGTTAGTTCTGTTTAGTGCTTAACCAGACATTGAGGAAACGGCCCTTAAAATGCTCTTTTCAAATTCATTTATATGGTATATAAAGATATGTTTCCAAAAACGAAAAACCAACACCAGAACATCCGCTTTAGATTAACAATAACAACACTTAAGTAAACAATTGATCATCAGCTTAATAAAATATTTGGACAGGTTCCTCTTCTCTTACTTGTTTACCTTCTTTGTGTGTGTGTGTTTCTTTTTGGCAACAATGTAATAATTCACTTGTCAACATAAATTGACTCAATTACGTGTTTGCGGTTTTATGTAAGGTAGGATCCTCTTCTCAACACCATTACTGCCACCAACCACTTATGAGAAGGTTCCTTTTTCAACAAGAAAATGCTGCAGGTAAGTAGTTTGTAGTATGTCAGCTCCTGTTTGTTGGGTCTTCGTGTTTGTTTTTTTTTTTGGAAAGATTGCCAATGTGTATTATCGTTCGTCCTTTTGTGAATTGAACTGTGAATATGTGCACAGGTGTTGCTGCTGGTTGCACATCACATCCTTATTACTTGCATATTTTGTTACCTGGCGTTTGTGTAAACTTCTCAATTTCATTCTAGGAAAACATCTTGTAAGTAAGCCATACATTTGATTTTGTATATTTTGACTTTATAAAATTACATTGTATTTTTTTTTTTTTTTTTTTTTGTGAGCAAGCATATTTGGTCTCTGAAATTATAGAGGGTGTCAACAATTAATATCTTGACATCTTATCACAATAGTGAAATAAATACTATGATCACAATAATATTCTTGATATCTTGTCGAATTTGACTTGAAATGCTTTTTTGATTATTTCAGCTGATTGGAAAATTGATTGAAATCTATTTTCTAGCATAAATATATTAATATTTAGAGGGCGTACAATGCTTCAATCCCATACAAAAGATGGCAAAATAGAAAGAGTTGTTAGATTTTAATGAATATTTAATTTTTGTTCAATGTGCTCAAAAATAAAATTGGTTTTCTTCTAGAACGTCTAGTTTTTTCTGAAACCCATATGCATACAGCGCAGGTAGATCTACGAAGATTGCTCTATATCAATTGACCAACTACATCCAAGGCACACTGGATAACGAAGAAATAAAAATACAGGTAGACCTAGACACATACATATATACTTCTTATAGTACAGCCTCGCTCTAACACGTTTCACTTCTTGCGACATATTTTCTTTTAACACGGTAAAACCTCGTTCTAACACGGTTTCGGGAAAAAAAATTGTTTTTGGATGTTTTACGCCGCTATTTGCAATGTTGTTGCTTGACGGCGCAATGTTTATCGGCTGGGATTTCTTAACTGTCATCGTGTATTTGCTTTAACATTTCTATTCCTTCTTTTTCAATTGTATCTTTAGCTGTACGCAGCAGCATAAATTTGCTCATCAATAAATTAATAATTGAATTTAAATACAAGTTGTAAATGTTGTAATACTGAAATATTTTAAAAGCAATAATTTGTGAATTTATCTATGTATTTTATAGTTATTGAATTTGTACAATTTGTGGGAGACAAGGTGCCGCGCTGTTATTTGCACCGTCAAACACAATTGTAAGTTTTTGGTTTAAGGTTATTTTATTATATGCTAATCTATTAACTTTAAATTTTAGCTCTACTATTTCTATCTTTTTTAATACATGAACTTACATGATGTTGAAGTTACTAAAAATACTATTTTTTGCACCCAACGTCTCAACAGGGTGTCTTTTAAGATCTTGGATCTTTGCACTGGTTGCTTATATCGTTTAACACGGCATTTTCCAGGAACGTAACCGCCGTATTAAACGAGGTGTACCTGTATGTGCATTCTTAAACATTGAAGCACAATCGACAATCCCTTTCATGATGCAGTAGATGCATACCATGATGGTGAAGCCTATACTCACCTATGGTGTGAAATACCCTCACAAAAGTCCAAAGACTAGCCTGTGTTTGTATCACATGAGCTATGAGAACATGTCTTGCAGCAGCCATGGAGGTACTAATAGACCTTACGCTTTTACATCTAGCAATAGAAATGGCCGCCAAAAAGGCACTAATGAGTATACTAAGGGAAGGAACAGGCGGGGGGAAGGTAATTCAAGAACTCTTGAAAGTTATACTTAGCAACAAAAGAGAATGGCACGTTAAAATGTTCTACACTCAATGATATATTACACTAGCGACTCCAGAACCAAGAAGAAAAAGGAAACGCTACATTATTTTCCAAGCGGAGATTCTTGCTATAAGGCTCTATCCGCATTTTAACCTTGAACGTGGGTGTAAAGCATAGTAATATACTCAGACAGTCAAGCCGCTCAGTCAGAGCACTAGATTCCTTTGAGATGTCTTCAAGACTAGTATGGAAATGCATAGAACTCCTGAATGCATTAGGTAAGACTAATAAGGTTACCATATTCTGGTTAACTAGGCACAAAGGAGGGAGAAAGAGGAGGGGAGGGTGAGGGCTGTTCGGATTCAAACCCCTCTCCTCCCACGTATATCCGAAACTGACCAGCACCTTCACTTCCCTACATGTTTTCTTTTTGTGCTATACCCTTTAATAGAACTCGGTCTCGGGTCTTCCTGTCTTCGTCTTCTTATATTCACTATCAAAATAAAGTGTAAGAGAATTATAAGAAAGTATAAAAGTACGCATCTTGGTAGGCAATGGCCAAACCACCAAGTGATAACAAATTGCCATACCACCTTTTGGAATCAGCGTTCAACTGTAGGTCCAACTATGTGGTAACACAATGGGCCGTTCAGGCTTAAGTGCGTCTCAAGACAGCCACTCCAATCTAACCTGATATTATTATAAATTAAGCATAGCATCAACCATATTCATAGTATATAGTACCAAAAAAATTTGAATGAACTGATTCTACTGATTTTCATTTATCTTCATTATTTTTATTAATTTCAGATCTATCAAATTCCATTAGTTATTCTGTTATAAAACAAAATCTTTTTAGTCAATACCCAAGAACAAATACATGCATAAACTAACATACGCACACATGCACATGTATAAAAAAAAACATATAAAAAAATATTAAAAAAAGATGGAAAGAAAAGAACATTAACGCATTAAAAAAAAAAAAAATTATTGTACTTTGAAAATCACAAACATAGATACACAAATACACGCACACAATGATATTCCTTATTTTCCTTTCATTTTTGTTGTTAAATTTGATTAAACAAAAGAGCATTTAGTATTTACTGCATAGAGTTAATACGCTCGCTATAGGCAGCAAAAAAGTAAATGATGAAAAAATATCAAAGCCGCAGCGTGATATTAAAATCCTTTTAGTTTATTTATCAAATTCAACAGAACAGGTTCGTTACCCCAAAAAGTAATAAAAGGTACAAAAAAAAAAACTAAATACACACATGTGAATACATAAAAACACAAAAACAAATACACACAACAATATAATTCTCAACTCAAGACAGGTTTATAGATTAAGGTTTTCAATCACAGCCACATGCAACATGCGACGGCATACAAACCTTGTGGAAGCAACCAACACACAAACAATAAACTTTACCCACGCGCATATGGAAGGCAGCAAGTGTGTAGAGAAACAGCGTGAATATAGCTGAGCATTGCCGCATGCGTGAATTGAATGAGTATTTGAGTATACCTAAATAATTTATGAATACTCGTATCCTTTTGATTTGACAAATTTATTTGGCATTTTTTTTTTTTATTTTGTTTTCGGTTTTAGGTGAATATATGAAAAATCACTGCTCAAATTTTATCAGATTTGTGTTCCTTGCATAGAGCTAGGGAGGTGACATGAGACATCCTTTTATTTAAATACAAAACTAAAGAAGGGATTTTTTATAGACGAACCCTTAAAAAAGTTGGTAATGCGTAGGTAGAGACGATAGAAGATCTTAAGAACGGTTTGGATTGAAAGCATCTTCAACTAGGTTTGCATGATATTGTTTCAAAAATAGTTAATAAAGTTGTGCAGAAAGATTTTAAAATATTGCAAGAATTTTTTAAGAGGCTTTTAAACCGCCATAGCCCACTTCCCCTACTGGCCTACTGGATCCGCCACTGACTGTAACTGTAAGTAATGAAAAATGGGTCAGCTCCAATTTAGTATTTCTAACAAGAAACCGAAATAATCTTTTGAGAGTAGACAGAAATACGAAACTATAATTTACACTGGAAACCAAGTTTGAAAAATATAGGTATCTAATAATTTTGGTAAACTTTGCCCCTGAAAATCTTAATATCCAGAAAGAATGAGCAGTCCCTCTAAAAAAAACAGCATCAAGAGAATGGCGCTTGATTTTAACCCATTATGTAGCAGATGTCATTGGCGACCAAAGAACACGTGGATATGTCAAAAATAACAAGGGAGAACTCAAATACACTATGGTGCATAAATATAATCGCACCCATGTTTCAACACATTTACTGGGTCCTAAGAGATTATGGAATAAATTCATTCAATTTTTATGAAAGAGAACCAAAAATAAGTTAATTTAAGATAAACTTTATTTAGAAGTATTTGCGTTAAAATTCAATCATGAATAATAAGAAATAATGCAAAATCATTGATTTTGGAGAATTCGGTCTCAGTAATTAGTGAGCTTACTAAAAAACTTAACAAAACTGATAGACTAATTCGAAATTATTTGAATAAAAAAAAAGCAAAAATAAAAAGGAAGGACTAAAATCAAAGCTTTCCGAACGAGATAAGTGCTGCATTTTATCAGCATGGCAAGCGATTTAAGAAAAAATGGACACCAAATTGCAAAAGAATTGTAGCTTAAATGTTTCTCGATGAAGGGGAAATCCGTGTCGTCAAAACCTAAAAGCCATGCACAAGTTATTGCATAATCCTGTTGGAATCTGCCTACAGTTTACACGTGAAAACTGCAAAACGAATTGGAAACAATTAAAACAAATCAAAATTTTACGATTTCCGCTAATTTCAGTGTACGACGAAAAGTTTTAGAACTTACATTAAAGATATTACGCAAAAAAAAATTCATAATTTAAAAACCACTGAGGATATTACAAATTCAAGCACTCTGAAAAACGTCAAATCACCTGGCCCCGATGGAGTTCCAGCAGAAATTTTAAATGTGATTACAAACATGCGGCCTCAGATGCTGCTTGGTATGTAGAACGCCTGCCTAGTAGAGGGAGTTTTTCCAGAGGTGTGGAAAAAACAACGGCTAGTGCTTGTTCGCAAGGAATAAGGCAGCCCGGGATGCCCATCGACATATAACCAACTTAGTATGCTGAACACAGCCGGAAAACTCTTGGAGAGACTGATAAAGCCCCGTCTCGTAGCAGCAATCAACAACAGTAGAGGGCTATCTGTAAAGCAACACAGTTTTAGACTGGGAAGGCGAACAATAGGAGGAGGTCGTGGAGAGTGTAAACGCTGCCCAATGCAGAAATCAATGCTCCAAACGCGTAGGTCTTTTAGCAATTATGGATGTAAGAAACGCATTCAATAGTGCTAGATGAGCTGATATGATGGAGAACCGTTTTCAAATAACCCGTTTTCAACTATCTCAGCAACCGTGAACTCATTTATGGAACCACTGGTGACTGTCGAAGGAAAAAGATTACGTCAGGAGCTGCACAGGGATCTAACCTCGGTCCGGACTTTTGAAACATCAGCTATGACGGAGTATTGCAGATCGAGATGCCGGACAACACATACCTGGTCGGCTACGCAGACGAAAAAGCGGCTGTCGGGACACGGAAGAAGCGAGGCGAAAATTAAACCAGGTAATGCTGAGAACGCAAACACGACTTGACTCCCATGGTCTAAAGCTGCCTTTAGAAAAAACAGAGCTAGTCTTACTTACAAGAAAGCACATCCCAGTAGAAGTTATTTCAACTTCCTCAGGATCATTAAAACTCAGAAGATGATAAACTATTTGGGAATAGGGCTGGACAACAAATTATCATACTGGGCCCAAGTAGAATACGTGAGGACCAATGCAGTCAAGGCGATCAGCTCGCTTGATAGATTGATAGCAAATGTCAGGCAAATGTCAACAACTCATTCAGCCCTACTTAATGGATGTGAAGTGTGGGCTGATGCGCTGAGAGCAGGAAATCGCAGGAAAGTCCTGGCATCGGTACAGCAAACTGCAGCGCTCAGGGTAACCTCTGCGTACCGCATAGTGCTGGTGATAAGTGGAACGATGCCAATCGATCTACAAGCTCAATAATGTAAAAGACTATGGAACTATGGACTATCTGAAAGTGGCAGGAACGGTGGAACGGAGAGACTCGAGGAAGGTGAATAGCCAGGCTAATACCCAATCTGCCCAAACCGAAGATCTAGTGAACTAAACTATTATCTCACACAGTTCCTGTTAGGCCATGAATATTTCCAAAAATATGTATTCACCATGAGAAAAGTGGAGCAACCTGATTTAAACAATACGGCGACGGACAAATAGATGACGCAAAGCACACATTCTTCAGATGGCAATCTGAACGGAATGCGCTACAGAACGTGGTTGGATCATTCACCGCCAACAGCGTAATTGAAACAATGGCAAGACAAACGTGGCACGATACGTTGAAAATGTGCTACGTAAAAAAAGCGAGACCTGGACGCAGGTACAATGATGATAACCTACTAAAGGCATAAATGGACTCCACCCTGAAGTAATGCGGAAGCGGCCCCAGGATGGAAGTAAGTCCAGTGAGAAAGAGGAGGATGTGTTAGTGACAACAGTTTTGACGATATCCAAGACATTTTTACCTCTTCACCCACAAAAAAAAATTGTTTTAATAAACATAAGTAGTTATATGCTCAAAACTATAAACCAATATAAAATTTAAAAAATATTCCACTAAAAAATCGACGCATTACAAACCAAGTTCAATCACCTTTGAATACTTAAGGATGACGTAGTACTTTTAAGGAAAACATCATGAGGGCAACAAAAAAATAAAATAAGGAAAAATAAAGAAAAGGTTAAAGAAGAGAAGAACAAGAGAAATCTAATTTTTTATGATAATTTTTTTATAACGTATTTTTCATTTTCACATCTTCTACAGACACAAACGCATACAAATATTAAAAAAAAAAGAATGTTTCTTTTTCTTCAACCAACAATAATGAAAATTCATTAGCACATTGAACATGTTTTGATGGGGGGAAGAGGGGGGAAAAGTAAACAAAAAAAGGAGTTATACTTACAAACATATATATGTATATGAGATGATGAAGAAGAAGAAGAGCAAGAAGAAGAAAAATAAATATATAACAATTTGAACCACTGTAAGGTTACTCTAAAGACGCTGTATTGTTATCCTATGATGATGGGGTCTGTGTGCGTGTCTAGAGTAATCGGTTTATTTAGTTTGCGTGTGTTTATTTTTCTTCAATGCCCGAGTTTTATTTTTTCTTTCTATTGATACAAGGAAATTCTTCAAATATTTAATGTCGTAATTTTGTGTTGTTTTCGTTGTTTTTTTTTTTTTGTTTTTTTGTAAAAATATCAATTCACATGATAAGGATAGGTTAGTTTAGGTTTTCGAAATGAGTTTACCCACATGGAGATGAGTGAATATGTGGAATACAGAAGCATTCTAATTTTTAATTTAAACATGAAATACGCGTGATTACCAGGAAGGATCAAAAATAATAAGAAAAAAAAAGAAAAAATATTTTTGTTTAAAATTTGTGTTGTGTAATTTTTGTTATATTTAGGTAACTCATTTAAGTGCATGTGTGTGTGTTTAGAAATTAAAACGATTTTTTTTTTTTTGTAAAGTTTGTAAAGTCATTTTCATTTTGTATGCAGGTAATTTATGAGAGTTAAATTTAAGTGCAGAGTTTTATTGTAATGTCAACGCTAAAAAGTCAAACTTTTGATTGATTAGTTGATCGATTATTATTTGAATTTTCATTAGCTGTCCCTTATTATATACCACAAGTACTTAGTTTTTCCAGTAGCTTCTATAAATATTTGCGTGTTTGTTTTTCTTTAATTTAATGAATTTAATATTATTCCAGACAAAATTTTATCATTCAAAATATTTATCTTTTTTTTTTTTGATCTTCTTGTATTTGTTGTATACTTCAAAGATTTTCTTTATTTCCTTTAACAATTCAAACCAACATAGAAAAGGTGAATGCCTTTTTAAAATCAACAAACTATCTACCTGTTTGATTTTAACTTTCAGCTAGCTAATCATATTTTTTTTATGACAGCACCTAATTATAACTTTTCAGCTAAATTTATCATTTTGATTACAAAATTATTAGGTACCTATACAAATGTCAATAAAATGTTATCAGAATTTCTTTATTCGATTAAATGTTATCCCAAACTAGCCTTAGTTTTATTAGCTTGAAAAAAAAATATTTTATGATTTATTAATGCTTATTGAAAAGTATTTTTCTTTTATTACAGACGAGGAGAATAGTTTCTTCATAGTTTCACAAGAAAATATTTTTAATGTATGAGAAAGAACCCGTTTAAAAGGTTAGATTTTCTATAAACTCTAGAATTCAACTTTTTGTGTAATTAATGGAAATTTTATATTTTTTATGTATAAATTTTTTTAGAAATTTGTTACGATGTGTTACGACCAGGGGAGAGGGGTCAAAATTAGCCAAAAATTGAGTTATGTGAATGGGCCCTAATAGGTGTATAAATATGAAGTGCGGTTTTAACTAACAGATGGCATAGCTATTATATATGGTTTGTGTCGAGGATAATTAATATTGCGAGTAGACATTTGGTTTAATAAGATCCAGTATGTCATTGATTGTGATTGTACAAACAAAATATTTTTTTTCACTTCAAAAATATCGAATTTTGTTTAACCTTCTTTCTTTGATTGTTAGCAAAGGCTTATGGTGAACATGCTCCAAGCCAAGACACTTGTGAACGATGATTTTAAAAACATAAAAGTGGTGATTTTGACGTCAGTAACAAAAAGTGTGGAGGACTATCGGAAAAATTCGAATATGGGAGCTGTCTCCTATGAACTGCTTAAACTTAATAAAATAATTACTGCTGAACAATATCAACAACAACTGATCAAATTGTACCGAGTATTGAATGAAAAAATTGCAGAATATGCCCAAAGGCATGATAAAGTAATTGTCCAACATGGCTCGGCCTCGTGTTGTACATTGCGTTAAAAACTATTTGGAAAACATCAAATGGGACGTTTTACCTCGTCCGCTATATTCACTTAAAAACTATTTGGAAAACATAAAATATGACGTTTTATCCCCCTCGCTGTATTCATTAAACTTGGCTCCTTTCGACTATAACTTGTTTCGACTGCTGCAATACGGACTTTCGGAACAGCACTTCAATTCGTACGAAGAAGTGAAAAATTGCTTTGATAGATGGTTAGCCTCAAAAAATGAGAAGCAGTACTGGAATTAATTCCATCAATTGCCAGAAACACGGTGATTTTGATGATTGAGTTTATTAATTTTGTTAATTAAATAAATCCCTTTTACCTTTTAAGCCAAACAAATCCGCATTTCATATTTATACACCTATTAAAATTATCAAAATAATAAAAACACTGCATACGTTTAGGGTCATTTTTTAATAATAAAAAAATACATCACCTGATGCTTGAAGTTTAGTTTAACAACTGCGAAAAAAGAAACAAATTTTACGTGAAATACGTGAAAAGTTTCTTTAAGGGGGCTTTCCAGTTTAAAATTGGGAAAAAAAAATTTACTTTTTGGGGAATTTTTTATTAGAAAACTATGATATTTTATTAAAAAATTGCTTAGAAATGTTTCAAATTATTGTATTGTATTGAAGAACAAAAAAAATGTTGGATCACTTTTAATCCAATATGACGGTGATGGAGGCCATCTTCAAAAAGCCCATTTTTGATGATAGGAGCTTCCTAATAAAGATGAAGACATAAAATAATAAAATATTTGCTTCACTAGACATCTCTCTATACGTGAAACCACAAAAAAGTGAAACTTTCCCCTTCCCCTTTTCTTTAAGGTTTTTTTCTCAAAAAAACGAAAAAACACATATTTTTACTTGGGATTTCTCTTATATGTAGAAAAAAAGAGGGGAGGGAATATTTCGATTCCGAGGTTCCACTTATATCCATGCTGATTACAAATCGAACCCAAATTTTGGTTTTGGAAAATTAGTTCAAAAAACATAATTTTGAGAAAAACGCTTTTAAAGTTGTTTTTTAAATAAATTTGTACGTTTAAAAATTAAACAAATGATTTTTTTATGCAAATTACTTTTAATCAGCTATTTTTAGTGCATACTGAAGGTCTTCAAGTTCTGTCAACTTCTTCAGATTGGGATTTTTTTTCCTTAGAATCTTCTCTGCTCCTTCTGTTGGCTTGAGCTATGCAAGTTTCGTTGATTTTCAACGCCCAAAAATGACTTTTTTGGTGATTTTGATAGAAAAGACCATGCTGATTACGAATCAGATATCAGTTTTTCAAAATACAAAATGGCGGTTCCAATATGGCGAAATATTTTTTAAAAATTGATCTGATTAACTTGAAACCCTTTGTTTGGGGGTTTTCGGGGTCACTGATTACGAATCTGGTATTTTGAAAATGAGAAATGGCGGAAGAATTTTAAAAAAATTTAGCGAATTTGCTTGAAACTCGTTACTAGGAGAGTTTTGGGGTCACCGATTACGAATTTAATGTTAGATTTGTAATCAGTGACCCTGAAAACCCCCGAGTAACGAGTTTCAAATAAATCTGATGAACTTGAAAATAGCCGACCATATTGGATCTACCATTGTGAGTATTAAAAATCCAGTGTCAGATTCGGAATCAGCGTCTCCCGAAACCCCCGAGGATTGAGTTTTATGGGAGTCTGATCAGTTTTTAAAAATTATTCAGCTATGTTGGATCTGCTATGCCATGACAACCCCTAAGTAGCAAATATGAAGCCAAATTTCTCGGAAACATGTTTTTGACAATAGGTCTCTTTTTTAGTACACCAAGGCACAATTATATGTATAACTTTCGTTTTACATCGCAATTTAAACTTATATTTTAGAAGAGTATTCTTGAAACTATAAGGAACCCAAAAATTAAAAAAAAAAATCGATGTTTTTAAAATTTAAACTGGATTGTTTCCTTAAAATAATAAGAAATGTAAGAATATTCGAAATACTTCATTTAGGAAACGGAAATAAGGACATAATGATGACCAGTAAAATAATTCTGAATTATCCTAAATTACTTCCAATAATTTCAATGTTTTGCCTTTAAATCTCTTTGAATTAGTCTAAGTAAATGAAACAAGAAAATAGATATCAGTTAAACAGTGACATTTACTCATCATCGATCACGAGTACCGCCACTCATTTTGACATTTTTTCAAAGTACTTAGCAAACTTTTGCTAGTCTCTCCGTGTTTATACTAGTTATAAAAAGTAAGTAGACTCAAAATATTTAAAATTAAGTTTAATTTTATATTTCTTTTTGTGATCATTATAACATTTCTTGATTTTCTTTTCAATGTTTCTAAACCTTGTTTATTTTGCCATTTAGTGTTCAAATTTTGAATAAGTTGAAGGGTACCTATGATTGAATATACAAATTTAAAATAGTATGCATTTTTACTTACTATTTAACAGATCATTAATAAAAATTACTCAAAGATTGAAATAAATTAAAGTTAATCAATTTGACAAAATGCATCACGTCAAAATGTTCAAAAATATAGGCGGAACTATCGCCGAAATGTGAACGATGAACGGAAATGTTCTGCTACTCGAAGGTACCCATAAATGTGGCATCCCGCAGCGCACTCGAACTATAACAATAAATATTTTAAGTAATATTAATGAAAATATTTTATTAAAAATTTTACGTTTCTACTTTAATAGGGTGGAAGAGAATCTCAACATGACAAGGAAAAATATTTTCACAACAGTAAAATACATTGACGGTTTGGTTGGCAAAGCATTCGTTTCATCTCAAAATATTTAAGATAGTCATAAACTGAAATTTTTTATTATATTTCAATATTTCAACAATATAGCAAAACTAAAGATTTTCTACTCCTTTCCCTTCTAAAAATGAAACAAGTAGAAAAAAAGCACAAAGAATTAATTGCAGTTAATTTTTATTGCAACGAAATTTAAAAATCGAAAAATAATTTTTTCGTTATAAAATTTTTAACCATTCCCATAGTTTCTAGTACCAACAAAAACTTCTTAACCTAAAAAAAAAAAAAAAAAATTGCATGATAAATTTCCCCCTTCTCGCACAGTAGACACACCCATTCATAATATGCGAATTGGTTGCTGCTCATCCGAAATATGTCAAGACAAATCAATAAAGTTCTAATTTTATTGCCATCAGTAGATAGCAGAAGATACCGATCTGTCACTTTCTATTGTCACAATTTGACAATTGATATCTCACACATCATTTTCTTCGAGTGCACAATGAGATTGTTTATGTCATCTTTGGGATTTTACTCTATTGTTTTGGGCAAAAAAGAAAAAAAGAAATACGATCGAGATCGAACATTTTGTTGAGGGTAAGTTAAATCGTCATCATTATCAAAGAGCGGAGAAATTTTCGTGAAATAAAAAGATCAAATTTTACTTCCGATATCCTATAGTAGATGATGTTGATGATGATGGTAGAAAAGGTGCACTCGATACTCAATCTTCAAGCTAAGAAAGTGTTTTGTGTGGTTTTCTCTATAAGTATTAAATATATTCAATGCAATTTTTGAATGCCAAATATATTTTCCTTTTACTTTCTATTTTGAATTTCCCTTCGAATTGCGGCCTTTTCTCTACTTTTTCTGTTAAACTACCCGTATAATATTTGAAACGAAACCTTTACGGTCATAGTTCAAGCATTTGTTTTACTAATACGTATTCTTCAAATTAATCCTCTTAAAGATAGGATCTTCTTTCTTTCAATTTATGTAAATGCGGGTCAAGAATTTATAAAGTTATTTATTGATATTTTACATAATATGTGGTTAGCTAATGAAGTTTTCAGGATCAAGCTCAATTTTGCAAATTATACATAAATATCTAAAGAAAAAAAACTCTGCGTGTGGCTTTACACACGGCGGAAATGAATAATTTTAACACTAAATATTCAATTTACACAAATTTATTTAATCTATTACATTTCAATACTTTTTTATTTAATTCAAGGTGAATTTATACATATGAGACAGAGTTAACAGCAACTCATTCTTCTTCTCTTTTATAGCGCCATTTTTTCGTGGTGCGGAATGTTTACTTTTTTTTTCGCCCGCCATAATGGCCCCAACAACAAAGATGTTTTGTCATTGGTGTGTTGTACTACTGCTTTCGTCAGCTGATTTTGACATTCAGAATGTTCCGCCATTATTGCCGCAACAACAAGCTATGTGGTTGTTGCTGTGGTAAATTTGTTGTACTCCTGCTATCACCTTCTGCTTGATTTAATTAGTTGAAAGATTTAGAAGAGCGAAAGAGAGAGAACTTCTTTCTTGTAATAGATGGAAAGGAGAGTGACCATATGGAAAAATAATACACACGTGTTCATAATACATAATACAATTCAGTCTATTTAAAATTACAAACTTTTTTATTCAGTGATATTGTGTACAATATTTTCTTAACCCTTTCAGTACATATTTTTAATAGAGCTTGAAAGAAAACTTTTGTGTTAAATTTATGATTACCTACAACTTCAACAATAAATTAAAAAATGTTTCACACCTCTGCATATCCTTATTTGTTCGTTATTGAAGGTTGAAACATTAAACTTCTAAAGCTATGGACAAAAATGGGTTAAGACTTTTTCCTCAATTTTTAGATTTTTATATTCTTCTATCTTTTGCAAACATACTTGAAAAGTAATATTTCCATATAGCAATAAATTACAAATTTTTTTTATTAAAATAATGCAAACAGATTTGATGATCAAATTTTGCACACTGATTTTCGACTTAAATTTCAAATATTTGGCATTCAAAAATCGTGAAGTACACCTAACAGAATCAAATATAAATATATAATGTTATTAGTAAAATTTGTATTGCATCTGTTTTATGCCAGATTAAAGTGAATGTTACCGTATGGTAACAAATTACTGAAAGGGTTAAGAACGAAATTCAATCAGTACTGACATTTACAAAAAAGTTATATGTTAATTTTATCACAATAGGCCCAAGTTGGCCATAGTGATCTGGGATCGTCTTGCTCACCTCCTTAACAATCTATATGTTAATTTTAAAAGCAGATATAGCGTTTTTTAAATTTGAATTCGTAGATTTGTCACACGTGGCACGATCATCAGTCATATTTTATTTTCAGATATAAATTTTCATTATTTAATCATTAATCTAGTACTATTTTTACACACTTTTATATTTTACTTATTTTACACATCGATTATGTAAACCCAAAAATGCAATACACAATACATTAAGTGACCAGATGTACCGAAATTTCCGATGCTATACCGCAATTTCATGCCAAATACCAAATACATCGAAAGAAATCAAATATAGAAGAAAATATTGGGTCATATAAAAGTATTTTTGGTTTTTTTGTCAATGTTTGAACAAAAATTTTCTTTATTAAAAATTTAATCAAGTACATATTACCCATTATTATGTATTATCTTTTGCCATTTTTCTTAATTCCATCGGTGTAAAACTTCTGTGGTTTATCGGCGAAAAACTTGGCTAAGTGATTTTCGGCGGCTCTTCTGCCATAATTTTTTTCCATCAAAAGAGTTTTGCAGAAACCGAAACAACTCGTGGTCAGATGGTGCAATGTCCGGACTATACGGCGGGTGCATCAAAACTTCCCAACCAAGTGCAGTCAACTTTTGGCGGGTCATCAAAAATATGTGTGGCCCGGCATTATCATGTTGGAACTCAGCACCTTTTCTGTTGGCCAATTCAGGTCGCTCTTTCTTGATTGTTTCGTTCAAACGGTCGAGTTGTGAGCAGTAAAGATCAGAATTGACTGTTTTGCCAGGTTGTAGCAGCTCATAATAGACAATTCCCTTCCAATCCCACCAAATACTCAACATAACCTTGTTTGCCGTCAATACAGGCTTTGAAGTCGTTTGTGGAGGGTCACCAGTCATTGACCATGATTTTTTTCATTTAATATTCTCGTATTTAATCCATTTTCATCGCCCGTAATGATTTGTTTTAAAAAGGTTTCGATTTCGTTGCGTTTCACTGATTCGTAATTCGGTCAATCAAATTTCTTTGTGTTAATTCATGTAGCACCCAAACATCGAGCTTCTTTGAGTAGCCAACCATTTTTAAATGATTGTAGTGTCATGTGGTTGATATTTAGTGCCTTCGCTATCTCCTGACAGCTTGCGTGCCTGTCTTGCTCCATCAATTACAAAATTTCATCGGCCTTTTCAGTGACTTGCCGGCCAGAGCGAGGTGCATCTTTGACATCGAAATTTCTAAAACGGAATCGAACAAACCAAAGTTGGACGATACGTTCTATTAAGGCATCTTCACAGCGTTTCTACCTTTTTTTATAGTAAAAAGCATCACTTCAAATCAATGTCACTTTTTATACGAATGACAAACTACATAACTGTCTTCACAAAAAGTGTAGCCTGAAATGTCACCTCTCAAACGCGCATTTGTAGATGTATGGCCATTAAGATAATCTTGTGACAAAAACCGGTAATACTTTTTATATGACCCAATATACCAAAATTCGAAAACAGAAAATAGCTGTATTGAAATTTGATACATTCAAGAAAGAAAATTTATGAAATTGAGTTGTAATCTATACAACGGTGAATAGCCGGAATATAAATCACTTAACCCTTTAACGGTTAAGGCGGCCTCAGGGCAGCTATCCTTTAAAATCAAAATACGCTAACGTCGAAAGTTTTTTTTTATTTCAGCAATATTGCCCTCCATTAATCTTATTGACAATTTATAATTGTTTTGAACGCATTTCAACGCTTTTGCTAAGCTTTTAAATTCCCGACTCTTTTGTATTGATTTTCAGCTTTTGACCGTTAGAGGGTTAACACCAACAATACAACGCAACTTCATTGGTTTGAGTAAAACCCTAACTGTTACTGAAAATATCTTTGAAAAATCAAAAAAAATTTTCATTGAGATGTGTCAGATGTGTTCCTGAATTAGTGAAAAAGTTTAAATGTTTTGAGTTTTCTCGCACTTTTATAAGGAACAAAATTTAACGCTTTTTTTAAGAAAATACGCGGATTTTGAAAAACAAAAGTCGGACACACTGCGAGTAACCAAAAGCACATTATTTATTACAAACAAAGTGCAATTGTACTTAAATGAGTGAGTATTAGTTGAAAAGAAAGAGATCAAGAGAACAAGAAAATCAAAGAGCAAGTTGGTTTTCTCTGATGTTATTCTCCCGATTGTGTTTTTGTACGAAAGAGGGGAGACGAAAGCGGGGTCGTTTAACATTCAACGCATATTTTGTCGTATAAAAAATATTAATTTCAAAAAATTTATATAAAAATTAAGGTTCAATTTGTGTGTACGTATGCAAATAAGAATGCATGGCATTTTTACTTACTATTTTCCAGTAAAAATAAATCTTAGAATTCATTAAATAAACTATTTCTTAGCAACGTGATCGACTTCAAAGAGTCTTCTTCATATAGGTAAAACAATTAAAAAATTTTATCACCAAAAGATTTAATCCTGCCGTGATAATAAAAACAAGAAAAAATAAGTGATAATTCTTTTCTTTTATACCACCGAAGTAGAATTTTATAATGAACATAAAAATTACATCCAAAAAAAAATATAAAAGCAGAACTCCCCGTAAATAAAGTAACGCGGACAGGCGGACGAACACGATGAATTTGATCGTTAATCTTAATCAAAATGCGTTTGTAAAATGACTACACAAATAATAAAAAAAGATGGAAAAAAAGGAATGTAATAAAATGTAAGAAGAGTAGTAGAAGAAAGGATCTTTTCTTTTATATCGAGTTTTATTATACAAAGGCAAAAAATATTAACTGGTTACCACAGTCATTCACTTTTTTCTTTTATTGAAATTAATTTCATGAAAAATAATCAAGAGGCAAGGCAAAAAAATTAGCTTATTTATACTAAAATAATGTCAGAAAAAAATCGGAGATAATATCAGTAGATTTTTGATGAATAAAGGGAAACAATTCAGTTACTTTTAAATACATACACACACGATATTGAAATTATGTATAGTATATACAATAACTTAATGATCTTTTGTTAGAAACTACTAGATAAAAAGAAATTTTAAAATGTAACAATATAGTAAATGTTGTAACTTAAATACTCTAAGAAAGAATCTATGGCATTAGTTTTACTGTTGAAAAGAAAGGATTGTTTTTTTGTATGCATATTGTTGGCTATTGTTTTGAAAGAGTAACCACGATTTAGGATTTTATATACTGTGCTGCTGACATGTCAAAGAAATTTTACGTCAAATATTTAAGGATGCGTTTATTACGATGACGGTATACGATGGCTGGAGTCAAATTACATTAAAGCAATGAAAGGATTAAATGTACCTAAGTACTTAGAATAAAGGAAATGTTTTTTTTTCTTCTTTTTAAATCAAAGGGAAATCATGCTCGAGAGTATTGAATGTCAATTTTAATTGCTGTCTGAAGTTTTTATATTTTTTTTTAGATGTTACAAATATTTTCAATTAAAATTTTATTTATAACTGAAGATATATTTGTAAACTTCGTTTCTTTTCAATATTTTTTATTCAAGTATTTACATAATTTTTCAAAGAATATTATTCACAGAGTGTGACTTACGAAAATCGACAATGACTGGCAACATTCGGAGTAATCAAACAAAAAATATATAAAAATATATTCTTAAACTATCACCTCGTATTGGTTGCCTTGAGGATGTAGTCTGGTGTTCGAGTTTCAAAAAATCGCGTTTTATATGTATTATGTATTTCGAAAGTACAATATGTTACAAGTAATCCAGAGGTTTGAAGAAATTCTATAAAGCTGATTGGGCTGAAATTTTAAAACAGGTATCTTCTCAGAGAAGTTTAATATTAAAAGACCTGTTTGCCTCCCCAATTCAGCTAGCGTATTTCAAGCAGAAGTTATATAGCTAAAAAGGAGACATGTAGCTTACTTGAAGCTGATAATACCTTTCAAACCAGTTTCGCTATCCAGTCGGATAGTCAGGCTCCGATTATAGAACTCAGCTCGATAATAACAGCCTCAAATCTTGTAAACTAGTACATAAAAAATCTCATAGCAATAGTTCGGCAACGAGCTGGTACGAAACGGGTATTCAATGAATGAGTCTCAGGTTGAATTAGTATTAATACCACTAAATACAGTCAAGAGTGAAATTGTTTCAACACTCTTTCAAAAAGCCAATTGTAGGCGGAATCGTTTAACGGAATGTAGGATCAGCATAATGTAATGACCGAACTACAATTGGAAGAAAACAGAATAACTCATCGAAGAATAAAAATCGAAGGGATGTATCAAAACTAGGGAAATGGTATCGGTACTCGATACTTTGAGTATTCGATACTTTTATCCCGATACTATTTTACTTGATACTTTTATTATGAGTACTTGTACTCATTGAGTACATTGATGCTGGTTCGATATTTTCAAAATTTCCAGTACAAAAATTAGTTCAAAAAAATGAAAATGCAATTGCAATTAAAATTAAACAGTACAACTTGTACTTGTTTGAACATATGTATAATCAAATGACGCTAATTTATATTTAGAAATACATACTACAAATCGCTACCTCTATTCTTCAACCACGTATCTCCATTTTGGTCAAAATTTATTTTTATTACTTACATTGTATAAAATCACCTAAGACTCCAGATAGAAATAAGTTCTTAGCGAGTTTGTATAAAAATTTTCCTCTTGAATATGAAAGTTGCTTTTCAAACCTTTAGTTTTTTCCGTTTTCTGCGATATGGTACTTTTGGAGATACGTGCTTGAAGAATATAGGTAGCGAAATTGATGAACAGAGGAGCGGTCGGTTGAACAGAGGTTGTGCCACTTTTGTAGTTAGAGTACGATATGTATCTATATTAAATAAATATCTACCTTTTTTATATACATAGGTACATATATGTATTCATTATTTATATATGTATATGTTTCAGACAATTAATAAAAACCAAAATTTTTCACATAATCCGCATCTTATGATTTTTTTTACATTATGTTACATTATATTAGGTATCGAGTACATTTATGTCGATACTTTTGAGTTCCTGATACTTTTCGGCCGACACTTCAAATAAGTATAGTATCGATACTTTCCCCCAGATACCATTTCCCTATTCAAGACTAACGACAGTCATCACAGGCTTCTGGTACATTGGAGTGCAAGCAGTCCGAATGGATGCCCCTTACAACACTTTCTGCCAGCAATGCTCTGCCAACCTCCCTTACACACTCTTTTGGGTGTTATATAAAGTTACTATTCGATATATGACTATATCGGTTAAACAAACGCGAAACCTATCATAGGGTTTTGGTGAAAAATGTTCCCCATCGAAAAGTAGTTAGGGTCAAAAGAGGTCAAAATTACCTCCAGATTTTCTTTTACCCTTTTGAAATTCAAAAATTTTATTTTTTTTTAATAATCCCTTTATCTGGATAACAATTATAAAAAATAATAAACATTTGTGGAGAAAATATTCTCCATACAAATTTAGAAGGGGTCTTTGAAGGTCAAAACCAACTTAACCCAGTAATGCCTAGCGGTGCCATATGGCACTTTGTCGCTGAGCCGTTCCTGAGCTAGGCTCAAAAACAATTTTTTTTTTCTCAAGTTACTATCTTGATCTTTCTACGTTGATTCCCGCTCGTCCTTAATGGGTTAATCCAACATTTTCTTAGAATTATTTTCTCTCAAACGAAAACTTTCGTTGATATGTGTTTGTTGCCTAGCATATGCAATTCTATTTTTGTCATAAAGGTATCTGATACTTACCCAGATTTTCTTTATACTTCCATTGTATCTTCACTACAAAATATGCCAAAATATGGCTTTTTAAAACTCTATAGTTTACATGTAATATCCGCATATTAACAATGAATGGCCCTTCTAAAAAGCCTCTAAATAACGCATAAATTATGAGCACACAATAGATACTTACTTCATCAGTACACCGAAAATTCTTCTATTCACACAATGCAATGAAAGTAGCTATGCCTGGCAACCCATTGAAAATGTAAATGAAAGTTTCACATATCCCAAAAATCAAATTCATCAAAATTATGCGTTTAGAGGAAAACTCATGTTGCATGTACCTATGTAAAAAGTGCACATAATCAATCCTAAAAATTTGACATTTCTTTTACATTATCTACATTTTACTAGTGTCTAAATTCGCTATGGATGTGTGTCTGTCTGTCTGCCTATCTACATGATATTACATACTTACACACATTTACAAGCTAAAGCTGCTGCTTGATATTTCGCTGAACTCATATCAATCAAAATTCGTCATGCTGTCGAGAATTATGTCACAGAAGTGTCTCAAATTGCAGTTTACTTTGACACCTTGATTTGCATAAGTTTCTCTTCCCTTTACTTTTCACTCCATTCAATAAAGAATGGGTACTGTTTTTTATAAGTTTTTTTGGGAAAATTATTTAAAAAAAGTAGCAGTACTAGTTAATAATAATGGGAAACAAAAAAGTTCGGAAAAACCGTTGGAATTATTTTTTTCTGGGAACAAGTATTTTTTTTTTTTACCGGAATAATTGTGAAATTTAAGAAATCAATCAAAAAAATTATGTTTTTCATAAAAAAAAATTAAATTTTGTAGTTGAATACATTAATTTTGTTTTTCAGCTGGTTTTTTTTTTTTGGTATCTCTTAAAAATTACAGTATATTTAATTTCAAAATATTTTTTAAATCATGCGTAGAGAGAAAATATTCCACGTTATGTTTTCAATTGGCCAATCAAAATCTTTGATTTCATATTGTATGAGAGAACTGCACTCTCAATATTGAAACTAATGGCACACCTGTAGTTGTTGTTGCTGTTATTAGCAGCCAAAGCTCATAAAATGAATTAGCTTTTTGTTGTTGATGTTATTGGTGCTGTCGCGGGGCTGATAGCACACAATATTTTCTCCGTGTTAACCTAGTAATGCCTAGCGGTGCCATATAAGGAGTGAGATTGAAAAAATCTTAACACACGTTTTACCTAATAATTTTTTTGGGTGTAAAATTTAAAAATTTCTTTTATCTAGTTATCTTTGAAAAATATGTCAGTTGTTATTTTTAATGACAAACACGTTGATTTATTGTGAGTTTGATCAAAATGAGTGAAGAAAAAGAAGTACGTCTTAAAATTATTAAAAATTTTCAAAAAAAATCCAAATTGGTCCTACAAAAAATTGGCCAAAGAAATGAAGGTCTGCCATCAAACTGTTTCCAATGTTATTAAACAGTTTCAGGAGAATTTGACCATCGATAGGAAACCTGGTTCGGGAAGAAAACAAGAACCACATGATATTGGGAAAGCCAAGAAAATAGAAAGCTTATTGAAAAGATCTCCAAACACATCTGGTAGAAAAGCTGCCCGGTTAGCCCAGTGCTCTGACTATTTGGTGCGAAAAGTTAAAGCCAATGCAGGTTTGAAAACATACAAAGTCCAAAAAGTTCCAGACAGGAATGCTGTAAAAAATTTAGACGCTAAAAGTAGGGCTCGGAAATTAAAATCGAATTTCATACAAAAATATTCATGTTATATAATGGACGACGAAACGTATGTACTGGCAGATTTTACGCAGCTTCCAGGTCAAAATTTTTATGTTGCTGATGCTCGAGGAAATGTCGAAGAACAATTTAGTATCCAAAAGCAGACAAAATTTCCTAAAAAATTCCTGGTATGCCAAGCTATATGCAGTTGCGGCAAAAGAAGCAAGTCATTTGTTACAGTGGGCTCTATAAATAACGAAATATACATCAAAGAATGTTCGAAAATATTTGACTTCTTCCTTTCATAAGAGAGCAGAATGAGTCCACATATTTTTGGTCCGATTTGGTATCATGTCACTACAGCAAGAAAGCTCTGGAGTGGAACCAAAGTAATAACATAGTTTTTGTACCAAGAGAGGCCAATCCTCCAAATTGTCCGGAGCTAAGACCAGTGGAGAGATATTGGGCTCTTGTAAAAAGAAACTTAAAGAGCACAAAAAAGGTGTCCCAAAATATCGAATATTCGATTTTAAAAGTAGATGGGCAAACTGTTCCAAAAAGGTGTCTGAAACAACTATCAAATCTCTAATGGAAGGCTTACCAAAAAAGGTCCACGAGTTCATAAATAGTGGTTAGAACAATAAAAGTTATATTTTTCTGTAATTTGTAAAATATTATCAATTAAACAAAAAAAATCAAAACTCTAAGATCAACCGTTTAAAAACTATTGAATATGTTAAGATATTTTCGATCTCGCTCCGTTCCTGAGCCAAGTTCAAAAACAATTTTTTTCTCAAGTTACTTTCTTGATCTACCTACTTTGGTTCCCGCTCGTCCTTAATGGGTTAAGGCCCAAGAATTAAGCGGCATTCATTACATATGTCCAAAGTTATATGAAGTTCAGATGTGTTCTTTTAACTTGGCAGTTAAATACTTAATATGCAGCGTATTCTATGGAACTTCTTTATAAGCCAGACATCTATCTGAAATGCTAGGAACTACAAACGAATCAAGAGATTGTCGAGAAAGGGATTCTAACAACAAGCAGCATGTGACTGCTACTCGAACTTAGCTGTTTATAGATGTGAAGGGCGGTAGATATTTTCCTAGGGCTGCGATGGCCAGGAACAATCAGAAAGTCCAGAAAGTGAGAACATGGTAGATGTATAATGAAAAAGATTGTTATGTGCTAGTAAAGTCTCCTAAGGTGTCGATGTTCACATTCACATTGATTTATAGACCATAGGTTTATCTCATTAGGTGCACAGTAGGTTGGTTTTTAAAAGCAAACTCTGTAAAGTTAGGTGTACTTAAAAATTGAAAAGTGATACTTAAGTTTTTAAACTTAAGCTGATTAAAATTTCATTAAACAAGATCTAACATTTTGGGCCACTCAATTAGAAATTTTAAAAAATAGAAATGATGAACCAAAAGGGACTTGTTTGAAGTGGTTGTTCGATCCACACACTAAATTAGCCAATTAGCGCTAACGTTTCATAGCCACTTCCTCAGTTATTTTTGGTTAAGTTCAAACGATTGCCTTGGGACTTGTTTGAAGTGGTGGTTCGATCCACACACTAAATTAGCCAATTAGCGCAAACGTTTCATAGCCAGTTATTTTTGGTTAAGTTCAAACGATTGACTATTGAGTTTGTCTCCACATACCGAGGATCCCAGACGTGATTGAGAAAATCTGAGTACAGGGTCGGAATCACCTTTCAATTTCTTCCGAATTACTTTTAAAAAGTTATCCATCCACCATTTGATATTTACTGTTGCTCTGTGTAATCGTTTTTGTTCCATCAAAATTTGTTTCATTTTTATTTTTCATCCTATAGCAGTTGATTCAACCATCACTCGTTTAAAGTTATAGTTCTTCAAAATGTGCCGTTTTCCTTAATAAAATTAGTTTCCTAAACAATTTCTTCACTTCCTTAGGGGACAAGCGATTAGTTTATCTTACATTAACTAAATTTTTACCCTCATGTATTTATAAGAAAATAATAAGAAAATGCATACTTAAGTATGTGAGTTGCGTAATTAATTTAGATTCCTTAAAAGCCAAAAAAAATACAAAAAATAAGGAAAACAATAACCAAGGATAATGTGTGGCAAAACAGGAAGCGGAAATTAAAAATGACACAACGTAAATTGAAGACAACAAATTTAATGTTAATATTATGCGCGCTACTTTGATATTTTCAAGAACTTTGGAACCTTTTTCTTTTCTTTTCTTTCATTTTTTTATTTTATTTTTTTTTTTGCAGTTTGTGATGATAAATAAGGGCACATTTATTAAACGCTAACTAATATGAGGATAAGTATAAAAATAATTGTGTATTCTTTGGTTGTGTCATTCTTTGAAAATGTCATCAATGTTCGGTCGCTCAGGTAAATTAACACCCTTATGCATTACTTAAACTGAATATCTTTTCTTTTTGCGTAAATAAATGCCTACATTTGTTTATGGTCACTTTGCAAAATATGTAATAAGATATTCTGCTACCACTGCTGAGTTTTTGTGACTAATTGATTTTCTACTCGTACACAGACAAAAGGAATATAAATGCGCCACTGTGCATTGCACAGTTTGATTTTTTACGATATATGGTATATCCATAACACATAAATTTGAAAATTTGATAGTTATTTGAAAAATTGAATAAGAACGCATTTAGATTTTGGTTTTTTTCTTTCTTTTTTGAATAGAAAATTAATTTTATATTTAAAGAAAATTAAATAGTATTCATGTTTCTGGTTTAGGAATCGTTTGTACCATTGATTTATTTTCGTTACTAATGCCAGTTAATCTGAGAATTGATGAAATTTTGATTAACTATCCATACATTTATTAGTGTAAATACAATTTTATTCCAGAAGATCCAGAAGTGCTACAATATCATATTATATATCAATTTAAAGAGCTTGACGAGTAGGTTAGCCAAAAACTATCAGATTTATAATCGGTTTAGCCAATTCTTAAATATTAGTGTCGGAAGTTCTTTAAAATTCACTCATTGAACAAAGCATTGCATTTATCTTTGTAAAAATCACTGCTTAAGCGGGAGTAAATAACAAATAAGAGAGAGAAAAAGACATGAGTAACGGCGTTTCTCAGAATTATATAACGTATTATCTGCATACACAAATAACAAAACAAACACCAACGAGAAGTTTGGTTCTCTTTTGATATTTGTTTTTTCATTAAGAGGTTTCTTGACAAAAAAAAAAGCCCCAGTTACTGGGGCCTTACCAACTAGTTTTATTTATTTTTTCATCACAATCAGTTTATACTTTAGCAAACTAAATATCATAGGATTTTAGCGGCATTAAGTTTTAAGTATTGAGGTTTTGGATATGAAGGAATAAAGAGTGATATCGGATATCCTTCGTGGATCTTCGACGTTTCTCCAGTATCTTATAATCATAATTTAAAAACCATTTTCATGTGGAAAAATACCAAAATATTTAATAGATACAGTTACGAAACATAACTATCTTACACCAATACTGGGTATATTATGGTACTATGTCCAGTTTAGATGTCAGATTAAGATCATTTTATTCCCAACTTCTGCTAGTGATTTGAGATTCTAGAAACCATATCTAAACTAGTACTGGGGTAATCTAATTTTTCAGCATAAGTACATAGGTTTTTTAGAAGTACTGCACAAAATATAATACTTCTGAAAATTATTTTCTCACAGCACAAACAAAAAATAGTTGAACTTAGATTTACACCATAGGAAACTGAATATGGTGGTGAGGAGGTCCCTGGTGGTGAAAATCCAAATTATAAAAAAATGAACTTATACCACTTTTGTCTCAACGGCTAAATTAATAAAGGTCTTAAATAGAATAAGAAAATCCACTTAAAAGGAGAAGCTCTGATTACATAGTGCAACAATTTTCAGGCAATTGTTTCGTTCCTTAACGTAACCTGCCTCATATGAAAGTATTAATTGTTGGTAGTAAAATCCTAGCTGTAAAAACCCTAGTGCCGTAAAATATTTTTGTGGAACACTTTAACTTTTGAACCCCTTTTAAAGAGGGCTTTCTGAAATTTCTCAAGAAAGGATCAAAAATACCAATACGGTTAGGAATTAATGGGTTAAATAATTCTGAGAAAATTTTAGTATGGGTTTCTGAAGACAAGATTCATCTTATTTTTATTAAAATTTGGAAATTTCAACCCACTGCAAATAAAAATTGTGATAAGGTGGACCAAAACTCAGGTAAGGTTTTACTACCACTAACTAATAGTGGTTCCGTTGAGGCCCGAAAATGTCTGTTGCACTGTGTTATCAATTCTTAGACTATTTGTTAATAGCTATAACCTTATAAATCATAAATTTGAAATAGTCTATGTAAGCACAGTTTTAAATTTCAATTAAGAAATGAAGAAAAGACTTAATCGATTTTTAAAATAATATCTAATAAGTTAGTTAAAATTTCACTTAATGTCCATAGGATCACCGATGACTCATATAAGTTCATGCCGTCAGGGACTTTTGTTTTGATTAAAAAATGTAACAAAATATGAAGGTCAGAGATTACAAATGCAGGTTCAGTGTTTCGCTATCTCTTATGTTCCCGAAAGGGTTAAAGAGAGTTTTCTAAGAGAAAACGAAAAGGTACATACGTCCAAGAGACGTTAACCTAGTTTCCAGCTCTTAAGAAATTGCTTAATTCCATACAAAATGCTCAATATAATTTTGCTTGTAAAATTTCTTTCGAATCAGTTTCCAGATTTACTTAATACCACCTTGATCAAAAAGTTTCCGGAATATATTCAAAAAATTAAAAATACAAGTTTATTCATCTAAATCTATATTGTCTTTTCAAAGTAATCCCCATCGACTGCAACATACTTATGCCAGCGCTTGAACTAATCCTCAAAACATTTTTTATATTCGGTTTTTGGGTATGCCCATCAGTGCTTCCTGCAATTTTTTTATTACTTCCTCCCGGCTGCTGAAACGCGTTCCCCGTAATGGTTTTTTAACTCGATTGAACAGAAAAAAGTTACAGGGAGCCAAATCAGGTGGAGGCTGTTGAATGGTATTTGTTGCATTTTTCGTCAAAAAATTACGAATAATGATGGCACTGTGCGACGGTGCGTTATCATGGTGCAAAATCCACGAGTTTTCTATCCACAATTCTGGTCTCTTTCGGCGAATTGCTTAACGCAAACATCTCATAACGCCTAAATAATACTCTTTGTTTACTGTCTGGCCTTCTGGCAAAAATTCATGATGCACTACACCGTTGTAATCCATGAAAACCGTGAGCATTACATTCTTTTTTGACTGAAAACGACGTGTTTTTTTTTGGTCTCGGCTCATTTGGTGAACGCCATTCACTTGCCTGATGTCAGGATTGCATGTCGTACTCATAAACCCACGTCTCGTTTCCAGTAATGATACTTTTGATGAATGTGGGATCGGATTCAGCCTCGCAAATCATGTCTTTTGCGACGTCAACACAGTCTCTTTTTTGCATGAAATTTAGGTCTTTTGGCACCAACTTTGCTGCTACACGACGGAAACCCAAATCCTTAACCAAAATGTCTTGGACAGATCCATAGGCAATGTTCAAGTCCTCCGCTATCTCTCTGATGGTTAATTTGCGGTTATTGACCAATATTTTTTTTTACTTTATCAATGTTTTCGTAGGTTTTCGATGTCGATGGTCTGCCACTGCGTTCATCATCATCGATTGACTCACGACCACTTTTGAACCGCTCGTGCCACTGGTAAACGATCGTTTTCTTTAGAGAATCGTTGCCGAAACACTTTTCCAACATTTCCAATGTTCGCGCACCATTAAATACGTTTTTTACGCAAAATTTAATACAATACAATTTAATAAAATTGTAAAAAATCGCCAACACACACAGAGATAGATGTACTCTTGGCTACGTAACTTTTGCAAATGTCAAGCTATGACGCTAAGATTTAGAGGGAATATCAGGAACAGATGTAGCAACTTAACAAAAAAAGCGAACGCAAATCGGAACTATGGGAGCGTCAAACGGTGGTTATTCCGAGAACTTTTTGATCAAGATGGTATTTCAATAGATTTTTGCATCGTTTTATAAACACTGAAGGTGCAATCTTGTTCTCAAAAAAGCAAGAAAATAATACAAATTCATTATTTCTTGAAATAACAGCTGTGTGTATATAAAATTAAGGTAAATTGATTTCGAAATTATTGATACACACGCCAGCAGTTCCTCTACTGCAGGTATGGACTGACCCAATACTGTGGGCTTCTACGTCTTTTACTTCTAAAGGAACAATGTCTTTTTTCCTTGAACATTTGCTTAAGATGTGGAAGCTTGCCTCACTTCGAGTGTTTCTCAATCATTGTAGATCCTGGTTGGCGACGAGATGTTGGCACCCAATTTTTCGCATTAAACGCCCACTATTTATTTTATATTTTCCATCGAATAAATTATCATTTATTTATTACATACGCCCACATTTATTTAAACTTCATATAAAATAAATGGAACCCTCTTAAAACTCCAAATAATTATTCAAGAAAATGAAATAAAGCTGTCAATAATGAGAACAATAAACTAAACAAAATTCAGTAAATCCCAAAAATTTCTCACAATAATTCACATAAAATTCAATACATCCATATATCAATCAAATGGTTTGAAACATTTATGAATTTATAATATTAAATTTAAAGGCAATACTATTGATTAATGCCATAAATTTATGAAATAAAGAAATGGAGAAAAAAATATGCCACATTAAAAATGTGTTAAAAGTCATAAAAATAGATTAAAATTCTATGAGATGAAAGTGAAAATGACAGAATTCAAATGTATAACGAATGTTGAATGTAATTTTATTACCAAATAAAATTGATATTAAAGTGATGTAATGCATTTCCTGATTGAAGGGAGGCGAGAGTAAGCGTTAATTTGATGGGCAGCTGGCATCAATTCTTGTACTTACTAGTCTTTTGAAGGATATAATAAAGCAATTTGAAGAAATTAAGTCAAAATTATGTGATGTGACTGATGTGATAAACATAAGATTAAGACATAAGATATCGTAAGGCTAAAGTAAATAATTATGGTATTTAATAAAACCTATAGACATTGGTTATATTTTTAAGTAGCTGCATTCCCACAACATCCTATCCTTTTAAAGACAATATAAATTTTTCACCAGAAAAGGCTCAATCTACACTCTCTTGTGGTAGCCGAAACTGTTAAGTTTACTTGTGTTGCTTCAAAAATATTTTATCCTTTCGCAACTCTAACCAAATCAATAATACAGTAGAACCCCAATTATCCGGACTCATAATTCTCTATTGCATAACGATGCCTTTAGGCACATTTTGAATTTGTAACGTAATTTTCAAAGTAAAAGGGCAAAGTAGCCTATTAATGGCTGCAATGAAGAGATGCTATTTGTTACGTCAAAGTTCAAGTTTTTTCAAGCCAAAAATGTTACATAGCATTTCCATATATCTTTGTTCTTGACTTCTTTGATTTGACTAGGAAATCGATTATACGGATTTTCGATTATCCGGAATACCCCTGATTTTAATTATTCCGGATAATCGGGATTCTACTGTAAAAATTTTTTAATTATGTTTTGGGTTTTGTCGTCTAAAATTCTCTTGAGAAAAACTTGAGCGCCCGAACGTTTCAACAAATTTGGTGCAGGTTTGAGTTCAGGTTCAGAAAGAGAATTCGGGTTGGGCTTGAAAGCCTGATAGTTACCGAATTTTTGGAGTCAACGATTGGTTATTATTATGAATTTGAAGCCACAAGATTAACATTCCCAAGACTTTAAAAAAAAAAGTTTTAATGGAGAATACTTATGTTTTCCGCAGATTGTTTCTTATTTTTTCTAATGGTTAACCAGTATAAAAGGATTATTAACCAAAGAAATTAACAATTTTTAACTCTCAAGGGGTAATTTCTTATGAAAAGTTGGACCTCGGTAATTTTTACCTTTGATGACCCCAACTGCTTTTTGATTGGAAATATTTTTCTCGAAGATTGTTTGTTGGTTTTCCAACGTTAAATCCAGTATAAAGGCATTAAATCAAAAACTAAATTTTAGTCTTTCAAAGATTAATTTCTGGGAAAAAGTTAGACTTACTTGGTTTTGATCTTCAATAGCTTCCACTATTTTTTGATGATTAATATTTTCTTCCAAGAATGTTTATTATTTTTATCAACAATTAATCCAGTATAAAGGGATTTTTATATAAAACAAAAATTTTGTTTTTCAAGTATTAATTTCTTAACAAAAAGTTAGACCTAGGTAATTTTAATAATTTTGATCTTCGCTGACCTCAACTACTTTTTGAAGGAGTACATTTTGCATCAAAACCCATATACCAAATAGATCTTCGCTGACCTCAACTACTTTTTGAAGGAGTACATTTAGCTACAAAACCCATATATCAAATAGTGGTTTTATATAAAACCCAAAAGGGTGGTCAAAGCGGGTTGGTGAATGATTGCTGTCTAAGTAATGTCCATCCACGATAAGCAATCTTCTCTTAGCTATGAAGCATCTACAAATTTGTGTTGGTCTAAGGTATACCAAAATTATGAATTTTGCCCCTTATATCGGGAATCCCAGAAGTGATAGAAAAAATCTGAGTACAGGGTCGGAATCAGCGACCCCCAATTACATTAAAAAAGTTATTCAGTTGCCATTTAAAATTTACTGTTGCACTGTGTAATTAGTCTAAAAAATATGAACTGCCAAATTTGGAAGATATTTCAAGAAAATCTAAATTAACACCTTTCGGGACCGTAAGGAAACCAGAGGAGATAGCGCAAAATCGGATCCGGATTCGTATTGTCTGACCCCAATTTCTTGTTGCAATTTTTGATCAAAAGAAACATTTTGCAGCCTCTGAAGGCCTAAATTTACATGGGTCAGAGGTGACCCTGTAGCTTTCAATGGGATTTTTTTACTTACTTTTCCCTTATATTTTTATTAGATATTGTTTTAAAGATAGACAAAGTTATTTTTCACTTAACCTTTTCTTGACCGTAAGGAAATTAGAAACGATAGAGCAAAACCGAGCTCGAATTCTTTTAGCCCCATTTCATTGCAAAAAAAGTATTTAAAAAGTTTCCATCGTAGACGTTAGGGTCACCGGTGACCCATAGCAAAAGTTGTATTTCCCAAAAAGTGAAGAAAAATTTAAAAATATGAGAAATCATGTTTGAGTAAATAGTTTTTCCCACAACATATTAAAAATTTGGTGCATTTGGATAAATTTTGAAAAATTGTGAGTGATTGAAGATTAACAAAAAATAGAATTTTTTCACTTTGATCCGCTACAGTACCGTTATCTAAAAAATATTTCGAATTTTTTTTTTAAATGAAATTGAAAAACCTTCAATTCTTTTTCCAAAAGTCCTAAATTTATAAAAATTTATTCTATAGTTTTTAAAAAATCGCAAAAATTAATCTTGTGACACCGGTGTTACCATGGTACCGAAAGGATTAAAATAATATAATTAGACTGCACAGGCCTGTAAAATTTTGAATTCTACCCAAAAAGTTAAGTAGTGCCGACTAACTGATTTCAAGTCTGATCGCAGAATTAACAAAATTACACTTTTCTGATATCTCGAAACACTAAAATCATGAAAGATTCTGTGAACAGATTTGGATTCCAAAATACCATTGGAAAATTACTACTTTCGTTTTTGAATGTGTGGAGTACAAACCTTTGCTATTAGTTTTTATTTTTTTTTAGTGTGGCCACAAAAACTTTTTCCCTTCTACATATTAAAAGATTCCAAAACATCTGCCCAATTCTATATTTAAGCATTGTGCATTCGAAACTTCGAACTTGGAAAAGAGCTAAATGTTTTTTACTTTATTTAGTATTTAAAATTGCAATTAGTAATGTGATACTTTTATTGAAAGGATAAACCACAAAATGTACACTTTTCTTTACATAAGCAGCTTAGGGAAACTTTAGACATTGAAGCTGTTATTTTTACTCATATGTAGAACGCATTTTTATTGAAACCACAAAAATGTGCATGAGAAAATATATTGCATGCAGCATTTGCTGCACACAGGACGAAAAGACGAAAAACTAAAATATACGTTAAAGTCATAAAAAAAATGCGTTTGTTGAAATTTTTTTATGATTAAAATTAAATGCAAAAATAGTAAAATGCAAAATATAAAAAAAAAGAAATTAATAAAAATCAGCAATAAAATTGATGGATTCGTTGCGCTGCAGTGATAAAAATAATAAAAATAGAAAAACTCATAAAATTGCACAATGAAAAGAATACTATAAAAAAATAGTATATTTATATATTATGCAAAAAGTATATTTTCAATAAACTACTACTACCCTATTACACATGTACATACCATATATCTAATAACAGTTAGCAACCCTGAAAAAAAGATCATCATAAAATATGTAAGTCCATTAAAGCGATAACAACGGATTTAAATATTATTTTACAACGATGAGGTGCTGCGATCTTTTATTTTTTTTTTATTTAAACTTGCTACAGGAGAAGACAAGCAAGCGAGAAAGAATCATTTCCACAATAATCCCATTAACAGGATTATGTATGGGCAATAAATGTGGCAGCATGGAAAAAGAAAAGAAGAAAAAATAATTGCAAAAGTACAACGCTCAGGTAACCCAATTGAAGATCAAGTAATAATTTATATGCAAAGGATATGCTGCAGGATGAATGCATCAACTGTTAAAGGGTAAATATAAATATAAATAAAAATGCAAAAATAATAAAGAACCATGATGCAAATCTACTTTAAAATGCACGCGCATCAACTTAAATAATTTGTGACAGCTTTGTTGCAAATAAACGAAGAAGAAGAATGCAAGGGAGCAGATTGCAATGTTTAGCAAAATGTTACTTTATGCTTTTGTTGTTTGTAAGGAAATTCTCTTTCACACATTTTTTTTACACAATCGATTCACTGATGATTCATGATGAAGACGATCCTGTCTACATTTTAATAAGTTTATCATTTTAAGAGCTGTCAATATCAGCAGCGCTCACGAAAGTGTGAGAGTAAGTGTTAAGCATTTGTTCAACAAGGCATTTGCAAATTATTGTATTCAGTTTGCTAATAATTATTCAACAAAAAAGGGTTGTAATAGTTTAGTAATTAATTTTGTTTTCTGTTGTGAGAGTTATGTAAATTTGTAAAATATTGGTGAGAAAATCAGTGAGCCAAGTGGCTGAATAGCAGTAGCCTGTAGATTTCATTATATCTAACTTATTAGAAAAATCTTAAATTAGCTAATATTTTTGATCGCACTGAAGTATAATTTATATGCAAAGGATATGCTGCAGGATGAATGCATCAACTGTTAAAGGGTAAATATAAATATAAATAAAAATGCAAAAATAATAAAGAACCATGATGCAAATCTACTTTAAAATGCACGCGCATCAACTTAAATAATTTGTGACAGCTTTGTTGCAAATAAACGAAGAAGAAGAATGCAAGGGAGCAGATTGCAATGTTTATTCCAGAGTATCGCAAGTAACTGCAATCCCTAGCTTTTTCAAATGCTAGCATCCCTAATCGTGCTGTCGAAGGTGACTTTATAATTGACGAATAAGTAGTACGTGTCACGTTGTTTTTCTGGGGTCTTTTCCAGTATTTGGTGGGGTGCGAATATCTGGTCGATGGTACGAGGCCTGAAGCCATACTGATGAGGTCCAATCAGCTTATTGACGATGGGCTTATATGCGATATTGAAAGCGTAGTTGACGCAGATCGCAGGATCACCCTTCTGGTGGATTGGGCAGAATACGCTGAGGTTCTAATAACTGGGTCACTGGGCATGCTTTCATCTGATATTATGCATAAAAGCTGGTGCATGTGTGAGCTCTTCGCCTACAGTCTTAAACAACTCAGCACGCAGGCCATCTGCACCCACAGCTTTATTGTTTTTCAGCCGAGCTATGGCTGTTAAGACCTTTTCATAGTCTCATGGCTTAATGGCTGGTGTCATTAATGCTGGAGTGCCGCATGGCTCGGTCCTCTTCCCAACCCGTTTCCTTATCTTTATCAACGACCTTCTCCTTCATTGACTAGGAATCTTATACACTCATTTATCGATGACAGGAGCATTTAGATATTGATCATTCAATACTGATCTCCAATCTTCGAACAGAGTTGATTCAAACGCGCGTAAGACCCCAATGTTGTGTGTTATCCTACAAATGAGTTTCCCAACCCCTCCGTTAACCCCCTGATTATGGGTGGAGTGTTTATTGCGGAGTCAGCGACTCTTGATGCTCTGGTTGGAATAATCATATTTCTGACGTGTCGAAAGAAGCAGCCAAGTGTCTCTACTTTCTAAAGCGATGTAAGAAATACTTCACTCCGACTGATCTCTGCATGATCCACACCACCTATATCCATCCCATTCTACCTATGGGTAGGAGCTTCTCGAATGCAACAAGAGCTCCTAGACCGTATTCAACATCGAGCGATAAAGCTAATAGGAGACAGTTGGATTTCCAGCTCTATTAACTCCTTGGAACATCGTAGAAACGTGACTTGTGTGTTCACCAGAACTACACAAATTGCAAGCGGTAATCAAGTATTTCATGTGGATACGGTACCCCAAAACACCTCGCATTACAGAGATAGTTCTTTTCTTTGCCGTTCCGCGTGTATATGGAATAAGTAGGACGGCGCCGTCAGTGATTGCGGTTTCCGCAGCAGATTCTTCTATGGTGGATTTGTTGCCGTCATCGCCATTAAGAGATGCTGGTCTTCAAACTGTAGGTCAGGGTCTCATTTTTTCGAAGAATTTGAAAGACCTCATTCCTGTCCTCAACAATTTTTGAACCTCATTCCTGTCAACATCATTGAATTCACATCTTTCTGCCTCTCGTTTTTTGCGCCTGAAAAGACGTTTCTCCTCTCTCTTCCATTATCTGTATTGCTCCTTAGCACCTCGCGTTGCAACTGACTGCAGAGTGACTCTATATACTGCGTTTTTCACTTCAGTAGCTTCGCGGGATTCTTGATCGTAACACATATTTCTCGGTGGTCGATGGTAGCCTAGCGCCTCTTCGGTAGCCGTACGCATAGAGTGGGAAATGTGTGTCAACTGCGCGGATATACCATCAACTTGAGGGGTTTTTTGTGCTTTCCAGCTTTCTCTGTGTACATATCCGAAAACGGTTTGCTGCACAGAGGCGTGTACGGACCTTGACTACAACCAAGTAGCGGTTAGAGTCAATTTTTGCACTACAAATAGTGCGTACGTCTAGTATACTCGAAGCTTGTCTGCGGTTGATCACAACATGGTCAATTTAGTTCATTTTTTTTTATCTTGGGGCAGGCAAGTGACCTTATGAATATCGAGATGTTGAAATCTGCTGCCACTAACTGTCATGTTCCGTGACACAGTGAAGTCAATCAGTCTCATCCCGTTGTCGGAGGCTTCGTCGTGGATTCAGCAGTTTCCGATTGTCGGACCAAAGAGACTCTCCTTACCCACCTTGGCATTAAGGTTGCTTAACACCATTTTAATGTGGTGGCAGGTACAATCTTCTTAGGTTTTGTCGAGAAGCTCATAAACATCATCTTTGGTCGCTTCGTTCGTCGGGGCATGGACACAAATTATGCTGATGTTAAATAAAGAATTTAGCCTTGTTGCGGATAGTGGCTACGCGCTTGTTTACCTCAAACCAAGATGACGCAGTCTCTTGATAACCACAAATCCAACACCAAATTCGTGTCACAAATCATGATATCTGTATCTGTAGATGTCATAGGATGCTCTTTTGGAGCAACCCTGTCTCGTCTATCGCATTTCCTGGATAGCGGTGATATTAGCTCGGTATCTTTCGAGGATACCGAGCTGGATGGAGTCACCATTCCTATAGAGGGTTCAGACAATCCAGGTACATACCCGAAAATCATTGTCTTTTGGGCGTTTCCGGCGACTCTTACCATTAGGAGAATTCGATATCCGAGTCCTCATTTACGGTTTTAGTGGAGTTTTTTTTTTAACATGGTGCGTCCAAACCTGAAGCACAACAGTTAACTCGAGGTCACGGAAAAACCCGCCGCAAACATTAGTTAATTCTCTGACGGTTGTCTGATCGCTATCCAGTGGGTGTCACGAGGAGGCTATGTGCCGACTTCAGACGGAGGAGCGCAAGTATCGAATGTGGACTCACCAGTGGCTCGTAAATCGAAACTCACAATTATCAACTGATAGTAAACTGCTTCTCTACTCAGCAGTCTTAAAACTAGTTTGAACATACGGTACACAACTGTGGCGCACTGCAACTTTTTAGTACTGACTCAGGAAGTCCAGTCTATTGCTTTGACTGGAATGTGTGTTAGTTAACCTAGGTTTGATTGCTGTAAATAGTCGTTTTTAATGATATAAAGGGTTTTCTATTAAGGGCATAACAATTTCGTATCTATATATGAACGCACCTTTAAACTTTTTTAGTGAACTGTCAATGTCAAAAGGTTAGTTAAAGTCAACATTTTCATCATGGTTAAGTTCACGAACCAGCAACGTTTGGAAATTATTAAAAATTACTACCGAAATTCTGAGTCGGTGGTCGACACTTTAAGAGCGCTTACTCTAATTTTCGGTCGTAATACCGTCATGTTACCGTCAATGGAGAGCACTACCGAGTTATGTTGGAAGATTATTTGTGCCCAGAATTGGATGAACTTGACTTCAACGATATGTATGCGTCACTATCGATTTATTGAAAGATAAATTCGGTGAACGTGTTATCTCGAGAAATTATCCGGTGGAATGGCCGCCTCGTTCATGCGATCTAACGCCATTGGATTTTTTTTATGGGGCTATATCAAGTCACCGGTCTATGCCAACAACCCAACATCTTTAGACGAGCTCAAAGATAATATCAAACGCGAAATTGCCAACGTTCCGGTCGAAATGTTTGCGAGAGTGAAAAAAATCGAATTTCATTCATAAAATGTAATGCTTGCACTACACCCACAATAAATTTGAACTCAATCAATATCTCAAAAAATTCTGTGTTTTATTAATAGATAAAATTGTTATGTCCTTAATGGAAAACCCTTTATTAGTACTTGGAAATATTCACAGCTTTAGCTATTCTAAACCAGTTCGTTGACTTCATCGACGATATTAAGTTTTTATTTAGCGAATTCGTTAGTGAAAACATTTTCATTTTGAACGATTAAAAATGTTCTCAAAGAAATAAGAAAAACCTTGCATATATTAATTCCCACGAAATTTTAAGAAAGCAAACTATAAAAAAAAAACACCCGCACCCTTAGCAATTGCATTTCAGTTACCTTCTCTTCCAGCGTTTGTACATACACCAATTAGGACCCCTATTTTAAATAAAAGTTAATTTAAAACAACTTGTTGCCTCCGCGTTGCGCATTCACCTGTGGCGATGCTACGCGACGCAATGCGCACTCATTCAATGTCCGTTTGCGAATGAAATCAAAATCAGGCCAGAATCGCACCTTTCCATTTTTATGTATTTAATACCTGCATACATGCATACATATATTTTCAGGAATACGCTACGTCATTCACACGATGTGCAGTGACCAGAACACGTGTGTAGAAGAATAACAATAACAAAAACACTCAGGGAGTTTCTTTTTTGTCAACATCTTCTCAACTCACACTTGACCATCATATAATTGCAGCAACCACTTGCAACGCGAGGCACTCATAAAAAAGCCTTAAAAAAAACGTATGCGAGTATGTAAAAAAAAGGAAGACCAAGAAGACCAACAGAAATTAAAATTGTAACGAATATTTTTTTTTTGATTGTAAGGTTTCTTTGCTTTGAGAATTCAAATTGCCATCGTGGTTGAAAATTGTGCTTAGAAAAAAATATAAGTAGAAGAAGATAAAAATCTTTTCTCATACAATTATGGCTGCGAAAAAGAAAAAAATACGTTAAAATTTATGAAAAATAATTTTTAAGGAGATTTTTAACGAATTTTTTACGACCACTAGCTGTTTATAAACTCATAAACGAAGCTATGTTTATAAAAGTTTTTGAGATTACAAGATTTAATATTTGATGATTATTTTATTAGAGTAAATTATTATATTCCGAATTGCAGAAAATTATTAGACTTCTTCAGAAATCAGAAAGCAGAGGCCCCGAAGTATGACCCAGTCGTTTCAGCTCAAGCCTTTTACCCACTATTTAAATTAAATTTATTAAATCCATCTAGATCCAGAGGAACAACTCTCAAAGGAATGGTTCGAAAAGTTACTGGTAAAAATTTCCAAAAAAGGCGACCTTTCAACATGGAAAAATTAAAGAGGAATTTCGATTCTGTTCGCTTCATCTAAAGTACTAAGAAAAATTCTAATAAACCGTATCCAAAATGAGCTAGAAAGCCTGTGTTGACACCGTATCATCCTAAGTATTATTCTTGAGTAGCTTGCGTAATGTGCTACAATCTCACTTGTATGGTTTACTTCATTGATTTCTTACTGCATTCGATAGAATATATTGGCATCAATATGGAACGTTCTTCACAAAAGGAATGTTCCACCCAAACTGATAAACATCAAGCAAACTATGATGGCTTAGAATGCAGAGTTCTACATAACAGGCATCTGTTTCCACACATCAACCCTGGAGTGAATGGAGTGAAACATAGTTGTCTTTTTTTCTAATTGTCCTGGATGACATAGAATGTCATCATGATGACATAGAATGTCATCCAGGACAATGAATAGAATTAAAGCGCAGCTTTAAACGAAGAAACCGGAAACACCTAAGACATGTTTAGGCAAACAGATGAACTTCCTTATGTTTCTTGTCCATGAAACAAAGTGATATGCAAAGAAACCTTAACAATCTGAGCCAACAAGCCCGGCATAATGGGTTTATGCATAAAAACCAGTAAAACTCAAGCATTAACGACGACAGATAACAAAACTTGCTTTTGAAGTATACGTACAACGAATAAAACTAGAGGGGCCTCCGTTCAACTAAAAACTATATGGCCATCATCAAACTCGTTAAGCAAAAGTACTAAAATCCGCCTGTTCAACGGTAACGAAAAATCTGTCTTGCATTATGGTAGCGATTCGTGGTTTTACTAAGAAAACCAAAATTTATATATTAGGAGTATGAATGTATAAACTCGTAATTGTGACTAACTTCATATCTATCATACGCGCCATTTTTTTACATTGACAGCTATTCTATCTCGAAGAGCGCCAAAAATACTATAAGAATTGATCTGTCAAATAATTTTCATAATTTTACAAAAGTGTTTTACTATAGCTGAAAATGTCGAATTTCATGCCAACAAAACAACATTTGCGGGAAGTTTTAATTTGCTTCTTCCATTTAAAGAAAAACGCAACTGAAGCACATCGTTTACTCACTGAAGCTTATCCTGACTGTGCTATAGACGTTAGAATGTGTCAGGTGTGGTATGCCCGTTTCAAAAGTGGTGATTTTGATGTTAAAGACAGGGAACGTTCAGGCGGCCCGAAAAAGTTCGAAGATGAAGAATTGAAGGCATTACTCGAAGAAGATTTATATCAAACGCAACAAGAACTTGCAGAATCCTTAGGAGTTTATCAATTTCCAAACGATTAAAAGCATTGGGAATGATTCAAAAGCAAGGAAATTGGGTGCCATACGAATTGAAGCCGAGAGACGTCGAACGACGATTTTTCATATGTGAACTGCTGATTGAACGACAGAAAAGAAAGGGTTTTCTGCATCGTATTGTGACTGGCGATTAAAAGTGGATACGTTACGATAACCCAAAGCGTAAAAAATCATGGGGACCGCCCGGACATGCATCAACATCAACGGCAAAGCCGAACATCCATGGAGCCGAGTATTAAAGGATAAGAGGCCAGAATATGAGAATAGACACGACGAAGTTATTCTTCAGCACGACAATGCTCGGCCGCATGTTGCATGCTGCAAGGCAAGCGTGTGCTACCCCACCCGCCGTATTCTCCAGACATTGCTCTTTCTCATTACCACTTGTTCCGATTGATGACACATGGCCTGGCTGAACAGCACTTCTGTTCTTTCGAAGAACTCAAAAAATGGGTCGATTCGTGGATAGCCTCAAAAGATGAGGAGTTCTTTCGACGCGGAATCCGTATGCTACCAGAAAGATGGGAAAAAGTTGTGGCTAACGATGGACAATACTTTAAAGAATAAATTTATAGTCACTTTTTCACAATAAATGCCCAAATTACGAAAAAAAATACGAGTTTATACATTCATACTCCCAATACAAGATTCCTTCGAAAGACGATGAGAGTTAATTAAAATTAAAATTAAATTTGTTTTTGTTATTCAACATGTGAATTTTGGAAATTTTATAAACAAATTGAATTTTTCCAAACTTGGGCACTTTTTTTAAAATTTTATTATTCTGCAAATATTTATTAATGCGTTAGGAAAATTGCGTAAAAATTCTAGCGTCGCGCTCATGAATTTAATTATGTTGAAGTGTACGTACTTATTGCCACTTACTATATTTCTTTCGCCTACTTTTGTCGTTTGTTTAGTTTATATCGTCATTTAAAATCCAAAAAGGCGTAACTAAATATTTTATTTTTTTACAGGAGGAATGGAAAATATTATAGATTTAAGAAAAATGTAATTGTGTAGGTTTAGGATCACTTAGTTACATATTATTATTAGAGAATACGAAACTGGAACCTGATTGTTCCTATTTCATAGTTTGACTTTTTTCTTCATTGCTAACTCAACAGTTAAAGATTTGTTTATCAGGCTTATTGAAACGCCCTTTTTGTCGAAATGAGAGTAGGCAATTCATACGCCGTTTTGGAACCCTCCACGGTTCCTCATCAGTGGTCTTTGTGATGTTACCGAGAATTACAAGGGATTTGTTTTCATTTCAAGTATTTTCATTGAACAATATTTATTTAAAAAGATTCAAATAAGAATTTTGTTTCCTTTTTCATTCAAGTATGTAAATACGTCTATTTGCTTATTAAATTCATAAACTTGTAGTTACTGCTTTTTTGGATTTCGTTAATAAAACCGTTATTTTCGGGCGTAGAAGTTGAAAACTTTTCAAAAACATGTAGTTTGGGTAAGTGCATCATAATTATTTAAAAAGTCTATTTTGAAAATTTGCATAGTTACGGCTTTTTGGATTTTAGATGATGATATGTAAAACAGAAACAAAGTTCGTAAATTTGTTGTTGTTTTGCATGTAAATCAAACCAACGGGAACTCCCGAATGATGATTTTTCCTTGTGTGGTTCAGAGTCTGAAGTAAGTTTAGAGTAAAATTTTCTGCTATTTATATCTTAACTATAATAGATATTCGTTATCATCGGTCTCTGAGATTTTATGACCTTCATTATCTGGGTTATTCAGTGTTTTTTCAAAACTCCTAGACGCGACAAAACTAGCAGCGAATTTTGAAATTGTACTCACAAATATCACTGGCACCAATATTTTTTATTTCCTGCAAGGAGATCACCCGGTTCCTAGAATTTAGTTTTTCAAGAATCGAAGCAGAAACTCTACGTAAATCTGTGTTTTTAATTTTTGAAACATGAAATTTATTATTTAAAGGGTTATAGCAACTAAATTTAAATTTAACTAATGCAGAAATTTTTTTGCTGATGACCGCGTAGAAACCCGAACGAAGCAAAAAATGCACGTGAAACTGTAAAACCAGCCTCAATGAGAACTTGCTGTATTTCGTTCCTGTTCGTTTAGGTAAAATGCCAAACAACAACAAATTTACGAATTTCGTTTCTATTTCATATATAAACTAAACAAACAACAAAAGTAAGAGAAAGTGGTACTAAGTACAGAACTGGAATCGATTTTTGGACCAAAAAAGAAAAATGTTGTTTTTCGCTTGCCGGAAACAGTTCGGATTGCCAAGTACTTACTATATTTAGAACACTTTTTACTGTATTAGGTTAGTCTTATTCCGTAGTCCGTAGTTTTTGGCAGTCCAGGATCCTATTTCTCTGAGCCTGGCTTTGAATCATGATTCAAACTTTGGGATATATGTCTGAAGTTTTCAAAATGTATGCGCTCTTGGCAACGCCATCTTCATTTTACAAAACCGGCGCGGCAATATGAATTATGCCTTCTGAAAGATGGTTGTAACTAGGGATCTATGATACTTAACCCAGGATTTTGATTACACATTTACTATACATATATCAGTATTTCTCGAGTTTTAAGTATTCGTACATTCTGAGTAGTACAAAGATCTGATGCGAATCGAAAAATACCATTAGCGGGTCAAAGAGAATCCTAACCGATAAGTGTTTTATAAATCATGAATGTTGCTCTTGAATCAAAAGACTTTTGGTAAAGAAATTGAAGGAATAATTTCAAAATTACTATTTCCAACTTTTAATAACTACTGCAGAAACTAATCATCCACAATTTATTACTACAAGATTCTAGGCGTGATAACAATTTTTTTTTTCTAATAATAATAAATATATTGAAGTGCACTAGAATGAAAAATCTTAAAGTCATGTTATCTCTAAGGATACAAAAACGTTATGAGTGTAAATCCAAAATATCACAGTACTTAATGCATACATACGTGAATTTAAAACAACCCCTTTGTCTTTGTAATTTTCACTTAAAGAAATTTTTACAAAATTTCTCAAAATCACAAAAGGATTACAACACTTTAGTGGCTACAAGGATACCTACCCTTCAATATAATACTGCAAAGCAATTCTAATGGTTACTTTCTTCCCTTATCAAGAACTCTTCAAAAATCATCATCATCATCTTGAAAGACAACATAAAACGTTTGACCGCAAATCTTACATAACCATCTTAGAAAAAAGCAAGAGCACAGATGCTCTTTTTTTTATAACATATCCTATGACATTGTTCTTCAACTCTTACATTAACCAACCAACTATAATTGTAATTTATGAAAAATTCTAAATATAATTTGACCAGCTGCTTTTATGTTACTGATATTTTTGTTATATTTTTCATTGTTTACAGTCATAAAGTCTAGTAAATATCCTTTCAATCCTTTCATTTTGACAGCAATCAAAACTTATGCAACTTATTTAAATTAATTATTATCAGAGATGAATAAAGGAAACCTTTTTGCTTTCACTCTGAATTTTTTTTTTTTTGATATTGTCCACAGTAGATTTTTTTGTTTTAGTTTCTGAATAATGATTTTGTTCGTATTGTCTCTGAGGTGCTGTAATGATTCAATTAACGGCAGACAAGTTGACCAAAGCTATTTTATAATTTATGCATTTTTTTTACATTGAAGGTAAAACAAAAAGGACAATATCTTCTCTGATTACATTTTTATTGTTTGGCTCTCACACTAGTCATAATTTATAATATTTATGATGCAAAATGAAAAAGGATTGTTGTTTTTCTAACGGTTACTTATGTTTAGTATGCATAATCCTTATTAATGGTCATTTGATACTTTTAGTTTTGTGTAAGTATATTTAATTAGATATAATTTTTCCGGACGCAACTGTCATGCAACGAAAAACTCGCGAAAAATTGGCTGAAAGTTGGATCAATATCACTGATCATTCATAGAAAAACTTATTTAAAGCATTAATTTAAAAATACGTGATTATGCAGTGCAACAAAAAATGTAGTTCTCAAATTTTTCAAAGGTTTTCAAGTAATTCAAGAGTGCTAATCACGATCTGAAGTTAGTTTTTCTCCATCATGTTTAGGATTCAAACAATCTTGTCGTGAAGTCGGAAAATTGGAGCTTCAAGAAAAAAATACTTAAATTAATAGATACATATTTTAAGTCTTAAGCAAAGTTGTTCAGAACAATGAGATAACAAATTTTTGTACGGATACCTCTATCCTCTATCGTTGAACCCACGCCGCTTTTCCGAAAATTCCAGATAAGAAAAAACCGTTCAGAGAACTATCAAACTACCTGCGAAGAAAATGTTTTTTGTTAAAAATGAGAGTGGGTTGTTGAACGTCAGAATCACCTCCGAGTCACACATTGCCCACAATAATGCAAAAAAACCGATTCTTACTAATCTTAAAAGATACGAATTTTAAATCTTAATTAAAGCTGTTCAGCACAATGAGATAATAAATTTCTGTACGGATACCTCTATCCTCTATCATTTAACCCACACCGCTTTTCCGAAAATTCCAGATAAGAAAAAACCGTTCAGAGAACTATCAAACTACCTGCGAAGAAAATGTTTTTTGTTAAAAATGAGAGTGGGTTGTTGAACGTCAGAATCACCTCCGAGTCACACATTGCCCACAATAATGCAAAAAAACCGATTCTTACTAATCTTAAAAGATACGAATTTTAAATCTTAATTAAAGCTGTTCAGCACAATGAGATAATAAATTTTTGGCAATGACACCCTTCCTCTATTTTTAACTCCTCAACTCAAAAACGGCGTTTTATACCCAAATTTTCCACAAATACCCGATAGGAAGAAAACTGTTCAGAAAACTAAAATACTGCCTTAAAAAAAAATGTTTCTTGTTGAAAATTAGGGTGGATCCTTGAACATCCAAATCATGTCCGAGTCCCTCATTTCCCACAGTAATGGAAAAAACCGAATTTGACGCATTTCTTTTTTTTTCCAATAAATGTTAACAATACTATGTTCCTACTGAGACGAAATTACGTGGTTTCGATCATTTCCGTAGTTTCGGCTGAAACTGAGTTGAAATGCTGAGTTTCGGCATATAAAACTATGTCAAACGAAATCACGGAAATAAGGTGATTTCAACGAAACCTCATTCAAAACCGAGCAAAAATCTAATGCAACCCTAAATGTGTTCACTGAAATGAATATTGAAATGAATTCGCTCTGACATTTTTATTTTGGTGCATACTGATTGCGGTTAAAGTAACATAAGATACGCTTTCTTCTATACACTTTTATTACGTTGCTAAATATTTCGTTTATCATTTTGATTCTTTTCGTATTCAAAAGGTTAAAACCGAAATATTTATCAATAACACTGCGATGCAAATTTCAATTTTTCTTATGCTAGAATTCTAGTGATTTCAAATAAATGAATTTTTCATGAAATATTCTGAAAAAAGATTCGTTGTAAAATTTTAATATGGGTTTTTAAAGACAAGATTTGAAGACCTCGATAGTCTAGTGGGTAGTGCACTAGATTTTCAACGAAGAGGTTCGGATTCGATTTCTCTCTTCGTCTGGTGGTTAATTTTCATAACTATCAATATGAAGTCTATGAGAATTATAAGATAGTGTACAAGATAGTGATACACACATTGGTTGGTAATAGCCGCTCAGGCCTAAGTGTGTCTCTCGACAGCCATTAACCTAACCTAACCTAAAGACAAGATTAATCTTAAATGTAGATTTTTCATTGACTAAAATCTGGAAAGTTCAACCCACCGAAAAAAAAAAAAATTGTGATGAGGTGAACCAAAACACAGCTAGGGCTTTACCACCACTAATACTTTCATAAGAGACAAGTTTCGTTGAGGCCAGAAACAATTTCCTAAAAATTATTGCACACTGTAATCTCAAGTAATAATGAAAGAATCCCTTATCCCAATTTTCTACTTACCCAATAGATATATTGTGTTATTGGATCATATTCCACGGCGCGTATATTTTTACCCGATACCGGCAACGGTACATTCGGGCAATCGGTCGTATTCGGCAGTAAACGTCCTAAACTATTACGTTGACTATAGATTACATAATTTCTAGGTGGTATACAGGAAACGTTATCTTTAGCTAAGGTATAATGCGTAGGGCAAGCATACGTCATGCCACGCCTAGCTGGAAGCGCTAAACAAAGATGTGAACAATCACCGTTATTAATCATACAAGGATTATTGCCTGAATGACGATTATTATAGAAGATCAACAAGGAACTGATATAAGTCATGCTACTGTGTACTAAGCTACGATTTTGCCCAGTTAGCTTATGGACACGGTATTCCAATCGCTCCAGTACACATAGTACAGTACACATAGTCTTGATACAATGATACCGCATAAGGTTCATCAACATCTGTGCTCACTAGGAACTGTCGTTTCTTGCCATCCCAATCGGCTGATTCGATTTTGGTAGGACGTGATTGTAATCTAAAGTTAAGCCGGTTGCATGATTCGCTGCAGCAATGATAGTTTGTAATTCAGAACCATCCTTAGCAGCGCGACGTATCGAATCGGACGGTGATTCAGTCCAATACATATAACGAGTATTCGATACAAGTACATATTCGATACTTTTTTCCGATATTTTCGATAGCATCGATACTTTTATTCGATACAAGTAATGAGTAAAAATATAGATACTATGTGGGTATCGAATCAACACTAGTTAAGATTCCAGCTGACAATTCTGCAAGCCTGACTGTTTTTTTTTTTTTTGATCATTTTATTTACCTTCCTCCATTTGCTCAAAAATGCGACATGATGTTAAATTCCTAAGTACGCAATCGTCTTTATTATGTAAAAAAAAATGCGTAGCCACATTCCAGTTACTGGGAAAAATCCAACAAAAGTTTACCAGTATAATTATCACACCTAATATTAATAAAATACTTTTGTTATATTTTTATAAATTATTTCTTTCTGAAAAAAAAAAAAATATGCAAATTTCTATACAAAACGAACATACATAAATTGTTAAATAAATGAAAAACTCATTTATCTAAAAACTGTATGCAGATGGAAATTTCGAAAAAGAATAAAAGCATCAAATGAAAATATTTATCAACACAAAATGATAAATGAATAACGTATGCAAATCTAATATTAAACTGAAGCTGAAGAAATCATCAGAATCAGAAAGTGAAAAATAAAAATCTCACAGAAATGAAAGCAATAATTTTCTTAAATTATTCCGCGCGATATTCCAAAAAAATGAAATTTAATACATGCAGTTATAAAATCCTTGACTCACTGTAGAGAAGTTTTTCATATCACATGCAAATGTTGCAACTGCTTGCTGCTTGCTGCTACTGCAACTTGAAGTGCGATCATTAATAACACACGCAATATTTACAAAACAAACGTGTCGCTTTGTATTTTGTTTTTTTTTTTTGTTTTTTGTGTCCTTTTGTCCCAAAGGAAGAACAGAAAATGTCCTATCCATAAATGAAATATTCAAAAAAAGAAAAATTAAAAGAAAACTAATAAAAGGTGTGACAATCCTTTACTCCATTCAATCTGACAGACAACACATAAATTGTATCTCAAAAAGCAGTACCCGTTCATTCGATGTTGCATTGAAATTTAGGGATGTGCGCGCATGCGCATTGCACACACACACACACACACACACACATTGGATTCATTAACATAAGTGGGACAATTACAAAGATTACAACTTTATTTCGACTTTTGCATATGTCATCAGCAGCAGCAGTGATATATAAAAAAAAAAATAAGTAAAGGATTCATATATTTCACCGTTGCATACAAATTATCATTTTTCGGACATTAATCTTATTTTTTTTTTCCTTACTTGCCTACTGGCAATGTCCTGCGGATTATTCAAGAGGAAAATCCTTTCTTACTTTCTTTTATACTTCTGGCACTCCTTACTCATCTTATAACTGCAACAAAAAGGCACTCGAAGTTAAACAAAACATTCAAGGAGTCGTTGTATTTTTATGTAGTAATCGTTGTCGTCTCGTCCCAGCAACAACCCTTTCTTCATTGTCCCCGTTTTTTTTTTTTTTTTTTTCTTTTTTTGCTTATGCCATTTGGCATTTGCATCTTTGATTCCGTTTATAGGTCGTCGACGAAATGCAGCTTTACTCCTATTTTGTTGTAAACTATTGTAATTGTATTATTCGTATTTCTTAAATTTCTATTTAAGATTTTGTAAATTTTGTTTGTTTAACTGGGGGCATATTTAACTTATTTTTTTTTGCTGTTTTGTTGTCGTCATCATTATATTAATTCATCGGTTCACACCTTTAAAAGTATTTCGAAACACCTTTTTATTGTTGACTTTTCTTCTTTTTTCACTCAAATGATTTTGCACAAATATTTTCATTGTAATTGTGGGATTTTACATAAACTTCGATAATCCTTGTATAAATAAATATGTATGTGACTATAAACCAATTGGTAAACAGTTCATCGTACTCAGCAAACACAGTCTCTAATTTTAGAGAAATTTTTGATTTATACATTAGATTTCTAATGCAGTTTTCTAATGTTTTTCGAATCGAAAATCAGGACCAGAAGGAAGACGTAGAACACGAAATTTTTAACTATCTAACAAATATATAGTTTAGTTTATTAAGCCAAATAGATATGATCTAGTTGGAGGGTAGAAATAAGTGTGTTGACTGAAGGAGAATTGAACTTCTCAGGAGAGAAGACTTGACGAATACAGCCCCGTAAAGTAATACCTAACGGCAGTACCGCGAGGATAGTGTTTGACGAGCACAGGTGTGAGGTTTCGTACGTATGTAGGTGCATTACTGAGCAGATCCAGTCAGTATGGGAATATTGCATACTGACTGGATCTGCTGTGGAGCGCTGCATTAAACTGGTAAGACAAGCCTCCTCCAAAGTGTATGGATACGAGAGACGTGATGGGTTCAGACGAACAACCCTCCCTCAACAATCTTCACTCTATGTCTAAATTTGACACTAAAGAAGAGTTAGGTTAGGTTGGAGTGGCAGCTTTCAGTTTGAAAGCACACTTAAGCACATAATTAGGCTCATTGTGATACCACAGTACGGCGCGACTCCCCCATTTACGGAGTGGAGAACCATGAGGATTCCATAACGAATCTGGCTATGTCCTTAATATTTATGGATGATAGCTCGAACAGACCAGACTAGTAAAGAAAGGTGAACCCAGGAGTTTTAGTCTCCTCCTGGCCAGGGATGGGCATTCGCACATGAAATAGAGGACTGTTTCCTCTTCCTCCTCAGAGTCGCAGCCCCGACAGAAGTCATTGAATGGCAGTCCAAGTCTTGCAGCATGTCTCCCCATTATGCAGTGTCCCGTGAGCACCGAAGTCGTAATGCTGATGGAGTTTTTGCTAAGGTTGAGTAGCTGTCTAATTCGTCTATTGTCCATAGTGGTCCATGTTAGCCTGGTAATACCACAGGTATGCTCCGCTATTCAAGATCTTTTTGCTTCCACAAGGTAGTTTTGCTTAATGGCTAATTTAATAGACGTAAGAGGGACACCAATGGTGCAGAAAGGTGATATATCTGTAAGATGCGAGCCCTGTTTTGCTAACTCGTCGGCATTGCAGTTACTTGAAATATCCATATGTCCAGGCACCCAATATAGGTGGACCTGCGAGTGACTCGATAAAATGTTGAGTGAAGATCGGCAGTCGAGAACAAGCTTTGATGTAGTGAAAACACCGGCAAGGGACTTGATTGCTGCTTGGCTGTCCGTGTATCAAATGAATCGTTGCGAATAAACCAATTGGACGCTTGATAGATAGCCATTACTTCCGCCTGAAAGACGCTGCAATGGTTAGGAAGTCGGAAAGAGAGTCTGAGATCTAACTTACTAGAGAAGATGCCACAGCCGACTCTTTCTTCCAATTTGGATCTATCTGTATAGATATCAATCGAATTGTCAGTGACCACCTTGTCATTAACCCATTCCTCTCTACTAGGGATATGGGTTTGCTATTCCCGAATAATTTTCCACGGCTTTGTTTCGTCGGTTTGTTGGGAAGGGTGTGGATGGAGCTACCTCCGATCATTCTTTAACATGGCTGTAACATAATTTTAGCGTTATCCAGAAACAACGAGGTGAACGAAGTAGGTTTCTGTTTCCTTTGGGGTGCTTAATTATAGTGAAAAAAAATGAAAAAAAAGAAGAATAAGTTTTTTGGGAAGTTTTCTGATGACTTGGGTGAGACACGAAAAACAGTTTATTGGGATTTTTATTTTTTTGAGGTTAGGGACAATACGTAACATTTTTCGTGAAAAATAATATTAGATTCATATTCAGCGAAAAAAGAATATACGAAAAAAGTCTTTAATTGTTCTTCTATTCTCTCAAGGTGAGGTCGCAGAGTTGCAGTTGCCATATTGGTCCATCATCATGTTAAATAAAAAAAAGGCTATGCGGCATTTGAAACTAGAGATAATAAGCTTTCATTTGAGCCCAAATATGCCCTAAAATACGTTAATCAATTTTGGACAGGGGGCGAGGGGGGTCTCCCGTTGACAGAGAATGTCCCATATATATATAAAATTCTTCACATTTAACGCACAAAGAAGTTAAAGATCTTTTGGTAGTAAAAACATGCCCGCAAAACAATGTAAAAAGGAAAATATGTGCAGGTATATTTTCTATTATATTTACTATCAACCGAAATTGCCAAATTACAATTGTACTACAACGATTTTACTACCATAAACAACGGGGTCACATTTACTACATTCAACACACCCGCTGCTTGTCAACACCCTACCATGCTATATGAGTAAATTTATGAGCATAATACATTCAGCTAAAATTATATGCATACCTACTAAAATGCCATAAGGACATTAAAAGCAAAAGAAGGATATTGATATATAAAAAAGGAGCAGACAGACAGTTGGCAATTGCCACGCGCCGACACTCTAACGATTGTTATACACAGTACACGCCCATAAAACAAGATTCCAACAAAAATAGAAGAAAAAAGGTATTAATGTTGCATCTATTTCTAGGAAAAAATGAGTTCAATATCCCTGCACGAATGTCCTTTTCTATTCTCTTTCTATAAGCTATTTCTATAGTGTGTGTAGGTATACAGTTTCATGTGTGTGTGTGTGTGCTGCATTTTTGTGTGTTTTATGCGCCTACGCAATGTCAAAACGATCAGAGCTAATCTATTGTTTTTGTGCGCTCAAATAGTATTCATGCATTAAAATGCGTAATTTTCACTTATGAAACAATGAAATGAAAACAAAATTTCTAAAATTACTAAATTTAGAAAATTAAACAGCAGCAGAGGGGAAGCAAATATTGCACTAAACTGTGTATACTTAATTATTTATGCTGCAGCGCGAATGAGAATAACAGCTGCTGCTGTAGTTGCTACTGCACGCCTGCGCATTTTTCGTGATGTATGCGGACGTGGATCAGCACGATCCTCAAATTGAACAACATATGTGGAAAATGCATTTTAATTTTCTTTTTTTTTTTTTTCATTTCACAAAACTGCATATATTAAATAGTTGAGTTTTTAACGCTGATCGCGTTCAACTGATAAGTTTCTTATCACTCTTTGTGGCATATCCGACCAATTGTATTTATCAATTGCGTGTATGTTTGTATGTTTTGTGTGTCATTAATATGTCGCGTGGTCAATGCAAACAAAATAAAAGATAATATTTTTGTGCATATGTTTGCTGTGATGGTCAAAAATTAGCATATCGACCTTATGCTATTTTGAAATGTAGTTTATTAAAATTCTTTATATTCGGTTACTAGTATTTACCCTTTGTAATTTTATTTCATATACTTACTGTACTTTTAAAATGGTTTTTATAGCTGACTATAACAGCATGATACCTATAGTACTTGGACTTTTCAACTATCCAACTTTAAGCAGTTCCCCTACAAGATATATGTACAAACGATAGCCTATAATAGAAGTCCTTGATGATTCTTATACTGAATAAGGTTGAATTAAGAAGTTTGTTTGTCGCATGAAAACAAACTCACTCGCAGGCCCGATTGAGCCCATTGTGTTGCACTTAGGTGTCAAATCGCCAAACTTTTTTACCAAAAAGCTTCTAGGCTGACATCAGTACTGAGGGAGCTCTGACTGATAGGTGAATACTCAGGCAGACTCCGTATTTCTCCAAATAGAGATTAGAACGAGAAATAAAATCTTTGTTTTCTTTTTTTGAAAAGCTGAAGCAAAAGCCTTTTTCAAAGGCAGATTCAAGGGCCGATTGCCGCACTCTCTTTTCGTTTTTTTATATATGAAGTTTTTTCACACTCTTAAACTGAGGGCTTAAAAACTTTATATGAAAGAAAGAAAAGTTGGTGAGTCCGCCTTAAATGCATTGTTGCTTCAATATAAAATGAATGATCTAGAGAGCAAGAGAGAGAGAGAGAGAGCAAGAGAGAGATAGAGTAAGAGAAAGAGAGAGCAAGAGGGAGAGAGAAAGCAAGAGAGAGCAAAAGATAGACAGAAAGAGTAAAAGATAGACTGAGAGAGCAAAAGGAGAGAGAAAGAGTAAGAGAGAGAGAGCAAAAACGAGAGAGATAGCAAGAGAAAGAGAAAGAAAGAGAGTGAGAGAGGGCAAGAGACAGAGAGAGCAAGAGAGAGCAAAAGAGAGATAGAACAGAAGAAAGAGAAAGCAAAAGAGAGAGAGCAAAAAAGAGAGAGAGAGCAAAAGAGAGAGAGAGATAAAAAGAGAGAGAAAGAGCAAAAAAAGGGAGAGAAAGAGCAAAAAAGAGAGAAAGCAAGAGAGGGAGCAAGAGAAAAGGCAAACGGGAGAGAGAGAGAGCAAGAGAAAGAGAGAGCACGAGGGAGAGAGCAAGAGAGAGAGAGAGCAAGAGAGTAAGAAAGCAAGAGAAATAGCAAAAGAGAGATAGAACAAAAGAAAAAGAGAGCAAAAGAGAGAAAGCAAGAGAGAGAGAGAGAACAAGAGAGAGAGAGAGCAAAAGAGAGAAAGCAAGAGAGAGAGAGAGCAAGAGAGAGAGCAAAAGAGAGAGCAAGAAAAAGAGAGCAAGAGTGAACAAGAAAGAGAGAGCAAGGGAGAGAGAGAGACCAAAACTCAAAATCAGTTCAAAATTCAAAATTTCAGCCGAATTCAGACTAAAATTTAAAATATAATTCAGACCGGTTTCGGACTGAAATTCAGACCAAAACTCGCACCAAAATCAGATCAAAAGTTTGGCCACAACTCAAATTAAGAGTTAGATTAAAACTAAGGCTGAAAGGACGCTAAATAGAAAATGTGAAAGCTAACCAAAATTTAGACCAGAAATCAAATCAAACGTTGAGTAAACGCTGGTCTAAGCAAAATTTGGACCACAATTTAGACTAAGAGTTACACCAAAACTCAGATCAGAAGGATCTCAAATACAGACCGAAAGCAAATCAAAACTCAGACTAAACACGGATTAAAACTCAAATCAAATTCAGATTAAAATTCAGACCTAAAATTAAAACAAAATTCTGACATACAATCAAACCAGAATTCAGATCAAAAACGGACAAAAAAGGAAAAGGAAAAAAAAAATATCAGACTAAAATTTATTGTAAAATTCAACCCAAAAACTAGACCATTATCAAGCTTTCTAAACGTAAGACATCTATAAACTGGCGCTGAAATGTGCTATGGACACATATTTCCCGTGGATTCCTCCTGGACCCGCCACTGATAGCCTGCAATTGAGTTTATTATGTTTTATCTAGGTGCTAAATTGCCAAACTTTCCTTACCAGAAAATTTCTAGGCTGGACTAGAACTAACTACCAGCAGCATTAAAAGATCAGTAAGAAGTGGAAAACCAAAAATGGGTTCTTCACTCACCACAACTATGGCTGATCGTTATAGATGGCATACCGACTCTATTTAATAAAAGGAGGATTAAAGTGGTAACGTATGAGGATGGCGTGGTGATCATGATCTAAGGCCTGTTTGCAAACATAATAAGAGTGCTTATGGAAGGCGCTTTAGACTCAGTTAGTAACTTGGCAGTGAATTATAGCCAGGGAGTTAATCCAAATAAAACAGAAATGATCCTGTTCTCTACAAAAACAAAGATACCAGGTTTTTAAGGGATATAACCAAAATTTTAAGCTAGATAGAGTTTAAAGGTCAGCATGCAAAGGCATTACAGGTGCTATCCGCCCATGCTTGACGGAGACTCTAAACGTGCTAAGTACTCTTGCTTCCTATGGAACCATATACCGAAGCTTCCGCAGCCTCAAGTCAGACTCACAAAAATAGGGCCTGGACTGCCAAAAACTGCGGACACAACAGAGTTCTAGCACAAGTACACTGGCTACATGATACACAAATAAAACTTCAGTAAGAGCTTCTTTGGACAAGAGCAGATTGGAGAAGAAACCATGTAGGAGCTGGTCTTGAGATAGAACTTTGACGAGTTAAAGATGGACAGCGGCGTCGATGCAGGAGTCTACGCGGAACACCTCAAAATTGGTGAATCTCTTAGACTCCCGAATGAAGCCAGTATTTTCTAGGCTAAACTTCAAGTGATAAGAGAAGCCTGAAAAACACTGACCAAAATTCAAAGGTTGGCTAAAGTAGCTATCTTCACAGACAGCTAAGAGGTTATTAAGGCTCTAGGCTCCAACAGAATGTTCTCTAGATTAGTTAACCAATGCAGGGAGTTACTTGCCACCCTAAATCATAGGCTGGGCATTGGCCTTATTTGGGTTCCTGGTAACAGGAATATTGAAGGATGATTTAGCAAGGCTAGGTTCAACTCTGGTTTTAACTCAGGCGCAATCTGTAGCAATTCCCCTGAATGAAATCAAGGCTGATATACTCTCTTACTTCCTTACCCTTGCAGATAGCAGATGGAATAGCCTTCCCACATGCGTCGAAACCAAGAAAACAAAATTTGATCATAGTAGAACCAGGGACCTTCCTTGTCACACCCGATCTGATGTAGCCACACAACACGCACTGCAGAAGCTGCAACTACCTAGACTCTAAACCACTTTCTCTGTCATTGCCCGGCTCTTGCTAGGGCCAGACTAAAATCTTTTCACAAATCTTTTTAAGACGACGTAACCAAGATCTCCAAACTCGAAATTGCAAAACTCCTCCAAGTTTCTTAATCTCACTAATTGGCTTTAGACAAAAAAGAGCAAACACCTATTAACAAACGAGGTTATGGTATCAAAACGGCACTCAGGCGCTAATTCTGTGAGGGAGTAGCCACTCTACCTACCTACCTATGTAAAAAAAAGCATAATAAGTGACGTGACCGACGATCATTTGACCGTCTGCATAACGTGAGATGAATATAGACGAAAAAGACAATTCCTCAGACCAAAACTAGCTAAGCTAATTACATTTTTCTGTAATATAAATAGCCACTCTACCTATCTACCTCCTTACCAAGGTTCATGAGTGTAACATTCTGAGTATTTGATGAATAGGTCTAAATTGATGTCACCTAAACATTTCTGCTACAATTTTTCCAATTATTCAAAATAGTTTTAAATTATTAAATCGTTTTTACTTTCACAAAGGAATCAAAGAACTATACCCCAGCCTCTTATTCTTATAGGAGTACCTAGATCTAGAGAAATGTTGAAGATTGATGACTTCTGATTAAAGCGTAGGTTTTTCCCCACATATTTCTGGAAGTCTGCTGTTTTTAACAAGTCGCTGTTACTGTTGAGGGTCTAAGCTGAATTTCTTACACTCACAAATTACTCTGAACACATATTGACATGGACATATTGAACTAGGAGGAAGTAAAATTACTTTAAAAAAAAACCCATAAATTATGACTAAGAGGATGCTAAGGATTCCAGACAATCACCGATTTTTTGGATGCTTTTCGCGGTAAATAATTTTCTGTTGAGGAACGATCAAACCGACAAAAACAAACGCGCTTCAATTTGCACGAAGACGAACGTATCGAATAACATCTGAGAGATCTATAACCGAATAAGATAATTCGTTTTCTATTTAACTATTTGAAGTTATAAATCCATCAACAATCATTACAATTTATGTCATAAGGGTAATTTCAAATATGCATTCTATATATAAATATATATATGTATATATTCTATTCTAAAAATATGTGCATATGTACATTAGATGGCTTATTTTGCTAAAGTATTTCAGATCTTCATTGTGACAGCAGAATATAAAAATAGGGTGCTAAAAACCAATTAAAATGAAAAAAAAAATTTAAATTTGTGAAAACTGGATGCGCTACTCCGAAAACCGTGATTTTTAAGGATATTTTACCATAGGTTTGGGATTTTGTATGGAAAAAGCATTCAACCTGCATATAATCCACACCTAAGTAAAAAATGCCGCTAAAGCGAATGGCGTACATTAAAGTACATAGAATTGTAGGTAATTCAATTTAGTTTATTTAGAATACAAAACGATACGATTTTTCAAATCGAGTTATATTTGAACAGGTAAATTAACTTTTAGTAAACCCATGTCGAGTAGAATCAAGTTCACCTTTAACAAATGTCGCCAAAAAATTGCAAAAAACAAAGCAGACGTTGAAAAAGTTGCCTTAAATTAATGAAACTTACCAATTAAGAAGTAATTACTTACTTTTAATATTTTCTCCATACTAAATCGCTTGCGGCAAAATTGTTGATTTATATCAATATGTAATACAGGTGTCCCCCGTATAACACGATAGTTAGGTTCCAAAAAAGCATCATGTTGTGCGGATTCATGTTATACGGAACAAGAAAACAGTATAAAAAGCGGAGTTAGGCTCCAAGAATTTAGGAATCTGCCGTATTATATACGAAATCGTATTATACGGGACAAGCAAGTAGTACAAAAACAGGGTCATGTTCCAAGAGTTTTAAAAACAACTTTTTGGGATAAGTGCTCGTTCGAGCTGTCACATTCAGGGGCAATCCTTTGCTTTATGTATATTTTAACTTTTTGTACGGTTTGATACATTTCCTCTCTTCTATAAATAAATTAAAGTTTTTATTTTTGGTTGTAAAAAGTAAAAAAACAGAAAGTTAGTATATTGATTTTATATAAACAAATTTTAATAATAAGCACTTAACAGAAAATTTATTGGAACATTTAAAGAAAAAATTTAAATTTAATAAGCAAAAATGACAATGAAACTAGAAGACAGAGTGAAAGAGTGAACTGGAATTTGATAATTACCATATAACAAATAAAAATTAGAGTTACAGTTAAATAGCTAATTAACAAATTCAAAAAGCATTTTGAATTTCTAAATTATTTTCACTAATCGTGTTATACGAGGGATTAAGTTATTTTCAAATCGTGTTGGAAGGAAATCGTGCTATAGTGACATCGTGTTATATGGGGATTTCCGCTATTAACAAATCGTGTTGGATCGAAATCGTGCTCTACGAGTGCCGTGTTTACGTGGGAAACCTGTACATATAATACTTTAATTGACAGACGTAAATTAAGATTACAAATTTCCACGATAAGAAAATTTTTTCAACTCCTGCTTTTTTTCGTGCAATTTTTCGACGATTTTGTCAAAGGTGAACTTGATTGTACTCGACATGGGTTCACTAAAAGTTAACTTACTAGTTCAAATATATCTCGATATGACAAATTTTTGTATTTTAAATAAACTAAATTAAATTACCGACAATTCTATGTACTTTAATCATAAAAAAATTACCGCTATCTTCAAAACCCTAACGGTTAAATTTAAAAATTTGTACAAAAAAGTGCCAAATAGTCACTTTAGGCGCTTGTGGTGGCTTTCGGTTTAGTTGTATCAAAAAACTGGGTACGCCATTCGCTTTAGCGGCATTTTTTACTTAGGTGTGGATATCTGAAAATCTTTTATATGCAGGTTGAATGCTTTTTCCATACAAAATCCCAAACCGATGGTAAAACATCCTTAAAAATCACGGTTTTCGGAGTAGCGCATCCAGTTTCCACAAATTTAAATTTTTTTTTTCATTTTAATTGGTTTTTAGCACCCTATTTTCATATTCTGCTGTCACAATGAAGATCTGAAATACTTTAGCAAAATAAGCCATCTAATGTACATGCTTAGTATATAGTGTCGGACAAAACTAAAGCACATAATCTTTTTCGCTTTCAATTACAATCAATTGTTAAAAATAAACAACAACAACAAAAACAAGAAATCTTTAAACTAGAAACCCGTTATTTTGGAAAACAAAAAGCAGGTTTTAAAAGAAATTGGATGCGTATATAAGTTGTTGGTTATCATTAACCTTCACCGTTCGCATTTCAAAATTTCGCTTCCCAAAATGGCTCGAAATAAGTATTCTGCATAATTTAGAGAAAATATTCTAAGTGGATTTAATAAAGCTGAATCAGTGAAATGCATTGTAAAAAAAATTTTGTATTCGCCATTACGTTAATTCCCGTGCTATAAGGCATTTTCGCGCTTCCCATTTTTTAAATACTAAATATGGAGGTGGCAGACCGCGGGGCACAACCAAACGTGAGGATCAGGCCATCATTCGGTTTATAAAAAAGATCTTTTTATATCTTGGAAATAAATTGCGTTTAAACATTTCATACAGGTGTATCCAACGATGAGCTGTGGCGGGTGGCTTAGCAACATATCAAAGCGTAAAAAATCCATTTATTTCTAGAAAGAATCGAATGGCAAGGCTCGAATTTGTAAACGCGCACTTTAACTGGGCTACTGTCAAATGAAAGACCGTGCTTTTTACTGACTAATCCAAATTTGACATGGAAAGTTGTGACGTTTTAAAGGTAGTGTGCAGACCAAAAGGGTAACGATGAAATCCACGTTATTTGAAAAGCACTGTAAAATACGGGGAAGGCAACGTAATGGTCTGGTGAAATTTTTTGGCCATGGAATCGGTTCAACTCATAAAATAAAATGCTTAATGGACCGTCTGATATGCAAAGATATTCTCTAGAATGTTGTGTTATACGGAGGAAGAGCTGCTGTTAAAGTAGGTATACCAGAACGAAGATGATCCCAGGACGATGTGTAAAAGAGTGGTTTGTTGTCAATAAGATTAGTATTTTATAGTGGCCCACACTTTCACTCAATCTCAATCCCAAAAAATGTATAGGAAATTATAAATCGTAAAATTCAGCGCATAAAGGATAAAAACAAGGATTCCATTTTCTACCAATCGGAGATTGGATGGAATAACATTTTTGTGAACGTTTTGAGGAGTTTTATTGAATCCATGCCACGTAAATGTGCAACAGCTCTGAAAAATAATGGGTACACTACAAAATAGTGGCGAAATCGAACTTTTCTATTAATATATTCCATATGTGCTTCAGTGTTGTCGCGCCAGTTTTATGCATTTTGTTACTTTTGAGTTCATATTTTTATTTTATTTAAAAAATAATAATATATTTTTTATATTTTATTACAACGAGTGTATATTCTTACTACATTCATAAAAAAATTGTCAGTTCACGCATGTTTTACAAAATTACTGAACAAAATGCAAACAAGGAAGAATCCGTGCTTTAATTTTGTCCGACACTGTAATTGTGCAATATAGTACGAACATTCTAAACTGAATAAAGAAAAACTACATACAACATATGCTAGGACTTTTCTAAAAATAAGCAAAACAACGAAAAAAAAAACACCCTCTCATCATCAAAATTTCACAAGTAATTTCTAAAAGGAACACGTGCCAAAAAGGAGTGCAATAAATTGAAGACTTACAGCATGTCGAATATTAAAATGTACATATTTTCAATGGTGTTTTCCAAAGCGGCTGTTGCTGCTCCTGATGCACGAGAGGCAAATTCCATTACAAATGCAACGAATGTTATGAATCTATGAATGCACACACCCGCATATTTAAATTATAGACAATCACTTTGTCTGACTTATAGGATTTTCCACAAATGTCCTTTCAGAATATAAACTATTTCAGCTGCTTTTTTCATTTTTCTTTTCTTTTTTTGTTTTGGAAAAGTTCTTAAGTTAAGCTTTGTTTGATAGTTAAGAATAGTGATGATACGAGTAAATACTCGATACTTTTCTTTTACTTTTTTTGGATTTAAATTTTATCAATTTTACTATTTAATCTAACGAAAGTTTCGAAAACAATCGATCAATTTTAAACGGTACACATTCGTACGGTTCATGTCTAGGATTAAATCGAAATTCTTCATTACTCTTTGCATACTATTTCGAAAATGCGAATTCGAAAACCGAACATATTTGAACACAACCATTCACCACATATTAAGGAACACAACCTGACAGTCTGACAGCTATTTGAAACCAAAATCTATTCATTTGACATTTGAATCGTCTTAAAAAATTACGATGAATACAAATGAACGCTTCCGCTTTAAGTCGAAGAGAAAAAATTCAATACTAACATTTCGGCACACAAGCAACACTGTCCCCGAGTCGAAGATGAAAACTGAAGCAAAGGTAACAAGAAAAGACAGCAACAAAGGCAAAACGAAGAGAACTTTTTGTCCAACGCCATTGCGGTTGGTTGTCATTTTCGTCGTCGCGGTGCAGATGAGTGTTTTTTCAATTAAAAATTTGTGTATTGAAAGATTTTAATTGAAAAAAATAAATGCAAAGGAGAAATGTAATACAATTAATATCAACGAATACAAGAGCAGTGTAAAAATAACGAAAATAAAAAATCTACACTGCATGAAAATAGTGAAATTTAGTGCTAGAAAAAAAAGGGTGAATTCAAAAAGAAAGAAAGAAAATTGCACACAAATGTTTTTGAGAGCAAAGTAGAAAAAAAGTGAATTTTGAAAAGGCAAAATTAATACGAGAAAAGAGTGTAAAATTCATTAAAATAATTAAAAAGTGAACGCGTTTATAATCTCATAAAGATTGCAAATAGAAATACGAGAAGATAAATCAAATAAATATGTAATCGTAGGAATAAGTTTTTTTTTATGATTTTCGATTTTGTGCATAAATGGAATTGCTTAAAAATAGCTGGTCGTTTGATTTTGGCCGCCCCCTCACATTTATCACGCACAAAAATTCTTGCCCTGTCTTCGTCGTCGCTGCTGCCGACGCCGCTGTCGCCGCTGCCGTGCTTGTTGTCGGTCTTCGGTCTTTAGCGACATTCCAAATTGGCAACAAGAAAAAGGCGAAAAACGAGATTTTTTTTTTGTATTTGTTGTATTTTTGCGCTTTTACATTTTACACAATCTTTCTTCGTAATTTTCCTTTTCTGCTGCATTTCCTTCATGCATGCAGCATGCATTCCAGGGATGGTAGAATAATGCATTATCATTGCAGCATAGATTTTTTTTGTTTGTTATATACTTTTTCTATTAATTTCTTCAACGCTATCGCTTCGCCGGGAAATATTTTAAATTTTTACTCACCCTCGAGCTGTTATTTTTTGAAATGTTATTCCCCCACATATAATTTTCTTAATTGCTTCCCAATAATAAATTATGTATTTACAATAAAAACATAACCGCTAACGATAATATATAATTCAATTGCATCTTCCATCATTTTGTCATACTTTGGCCCCTTTCGTTCTCTAATCTCTTCCATTTCTCTTTATCTCCCTGTCCTCTCCAACACTATCGCATCGACTTCGAGATGTCATCGTCATCTCTTTTAATAATACAACAACAAAAAGTAAAAACATTCCAAACCAAAAACGAAAAAAAAAATCCAGTATATAGTAAAATGAAATGGAAAAATGCTCAAAACGAATTGAATTCGATACAACAACAATGCAGCCAGTCAGTATACAAAAAAAAAATTGTTCGAGAACAAAAACCTCAGCGGCTGACGGCAACAACAACAACAAGTACAACAATGATAATTCGGCGGAATATACCGACCCCGAACAGCAGCAGCGAATGTCGTGGGGGAAAAATAAACAACGACGACGACGACAACATCGCAGCGTTGCCAGATATAAATATTTTTGTGTAGTCTGCATGAATTTTCTTCTCATATGCAAAATTAGATCTGTCCCTTTTTGGACTAAAAAGTGTCAAATAGAAAAAATTCCCTCAGTAAGAGACAGAAATTGGAAAAAAGTACGGGAACGCGTAAAACCAAAATGTTTGTTGTTGACAAATTTTTCTTTTTCATAGAAAATATTTCTCGAAAAACAAAGGTTAGGTTAGGTTGGAGTGGCTGTCGAGAGACACACTTAGGCCTGAACGGCCCATTGTGATACCACATAGTTGGACCTACAGTTTAACGCCGATTCCGAACGGCGGTGTGGCAATTTTTTATCGGCTTGGTGGTTTTGCCATTACCAACCAATGTGTGTACTTGTACACTATCTTATAATTCTCATACACTTCATATTGATAGTGAATATAAGAAAGTAATGAAAATTAACCACCAGACGAAGATGGGAATCGAACCCGAACCTCCCAGATGAAAGTCTAGTGCACTATCCACTAGGCTATCGAGGTCGAAAAACAAAAGAAACTTAAAAAATTGAAAGTAATTTGAATCAAAAAAAAAAAAACATTAAAAAATTCTTGGAAAATGCTTTTGCCAATTAGCATTTTGTAAATTTATTTGTTTCTCACAATAATTAATTTTATTATTTTATATTTTGTAGTTTGTTGTTATCGTCAGCTGATAGTTTGTTCAACAGTTTGACACTTTTCAAGTTTTTGCCAGCAGAAATTTCTCAAAAAAAAAAAAACATTAAACTTCTGACATTGCCTCTGAAACTCGGTGTCGTATCCTCTTATTTGTCATAAATTCTCTAATTTTTCATATAAAATTATATGACATTATGATTATATGACAGTATGTATATGACAGCTTCTAAATCGGGAGTGATTAACCTTATTTTAATAAGCACTAAGCGCTGAGGCCCTTGACATTGTTGGTCATGGGCACAAGTTGTAGTTGTTTCAAAATAAAATGAAAACCTGGCAGCGAGAGAATAAAATTTGACCAGCTTGGTCACCAAATTATTCGGCTTTCTTCACCAAATCATGAGAACAAACCAGCGTTACATTGGGAATTTATTCAATTAATTTATTTTTAGGAGCAAAAATAGTACACTTTTGGTGCAAAATGTCTCTAGATTTAATTAAAACCGATTTTCTAGTAACATTTATTATTATTGCTTACGGTTTGTGTTGCTCCCAAAAGAATTGAATAAAAATATAGGAATTATAAAGAATTAAAATAAAGGTGCAAATAAAAAAGAGCGTTCTAGTGATCGGGGGATCGTTTGACCGTCAGCATAACATACTTTGATCAGAGAGTTTAATCAATCATCATAAAAAGAGCACAAAAAGTGACATGACCGAGGATCATTTGACCGTCAACATAACATCGCACAGTGTAGCGAGTATGGACAAAATACCCAAATTGCGATATTAGAAAAATTGAAAATTTGGGTATACGGTTTGCATAACAAAAGTTTAGTTAAGAAAAATCCAAAATATTGTTACAAAATATTTATGAAAAAAAGGCGTTCAAAGTCACTTATTTTTATGTCTTCATTCTACCATATTGCAAAGTCAAATTTATGCTTCATCTTTGAATTTCGATAACTTGAGTGTAAATCGATATATGAATCAAGAGTGTTGATAACATATAATTAGGTAATTTTTTAAAACTAGCAATGCGAAATTTGCATATACCTTTTTGACGTCTGATTTTTACCGATATTGTAAAGCAATGTAAAGAAAGCATTCCAAAATAATTAAAAGTCTGAACTTTAAAGTTAAAAAAACACTTCTTAACACCTTCGTTTTTTTTTTTTATATTTCTTTCAAGCAAGTATGTAGTATGTAGATTAATATTTGAAAGATTCAGCTGCTTTCGTCTGCTTTTTCTGAAGATATACAACTTTTAGTACCTGTGTGGGAATTAGCGCGGTTTTTAATGCTTGGTTGCAAGTAAAAAGCAATTAGCAAGCCAACACGTTTAATGGTGTAAAAAAATTCATTGAGAAAGAGCTTGACAGTCTAGGAGAGAAAAAATGTGAGAAATTGAGGCTTATGATCTTGAAATTTAGTATCAGTTAGAATGTATGGGGTCGGGAAAGGTAGGCCTAAGTTATATGAAGAAGGGTGTGAGAGAACGGAAAAACAAAGAGTAGATGAGCTTATAGCTTGAAGCTATCCCGAATAAATAATGAAAGTTGCAGCTTAGTTGTTTACAGATAAGAAGCTAACAACAGACAAAAAGCTGGGAAAAATGGAGATGAAATAGAACAATTCATATTGTCAGAATCAAATAATGTCACAGAGAACGATAACAGTAAGGTTTCTCCAGATAGGTAATCTAGCGATGATGATGAAAGTTAAAGTGACTAATTGTTTTTCAATGTTTACTTTTGAAATACGGGATTAAATGTAAATGGATATCAATATGAAATATGAAATTTGTATGTATTTAAATCCCACATTTAATTTTTTTAATGTGAAAGGTGGGCGTAGCCGATAGCAAAATAGTTTCATAGGCACTTCTTAGTAATCTTGGAGATGATTTTGAAGAATTTTTAACTTTCTGCCGTTATTTATTTTGATATTACATTTTTTTTCTTTAAAAAAATTTAAAAAGTTATAGGAGAGGTGGACGTGGCTTCGTTGCTCATAAAAACGATGTGTACAAAATTTCATGAGTCTACAATAACTCGATAACTCCTTCTATTTTTGTCCGTTCACTACATGAACTCGTCACACTGCATCGCCCCAACTAATACCATTTTGTTACTACATATTATTTCAATCTGGCAACCTTATGCTGCGAGTATCTGCTGCTGCTGCTGCAAGTGTGCAAGTGTCACCGATTATACTTTATTCGTGAGATACGTCGTTGGTTAGTCGCCGCGCTGCGCTCACTATTTTCAATTTCCTTAAATAGCACAAGTAGCAAAAAAAAAAAAAATTAAACGAATAATTTGGAATGTGGCATATCTAAAATAAATTATTTATAAACATTTTACCTATTTCTAAATTTTCTTTTATCAATTTAGATAAGAAAGATTTTGCAAATTTAATTTAAGTTTAAAATACAAAATAAAATAGAACATAAAACAAAAAACACCAAAATTTATTAATAAACAACGAAGGCTGATAAAAAAAAAAAAAACAAAATAAAAAAAAAAAAAAAAAAAACATTTTCATATTGGATTAACGAGGGACACAACAAACAAAAGCAAACAAAAAGGAAAGCAGCAACAGAGCACAACAACAGCAAACAACCACACAAGTAAAAACCAATCACAACAACAATGGAAGCAATTGCCAAACATGACTTCTCAGCAACTGCCGATGACGAACTCAGTTTTCGCAAAAGCCAAATTTTAAAGGTAAGTGACAAGAGAGTGTGCAAACGAAAGAGAGCTCAACTCGGAGAGGTAGTTGTTGGTGTTTTAATTTGTTTGTTCATAGCCGCATTCATTTCCTAAAACGAACAGTAACAACCAGAATAAAAAAAAAAACAAAAAGCAGATAAAAGATATTTATATATTTCCTTATACGATATTTAGTAGTATAGTATTTTTTTGTTGTATATTTTAGTATTTTCATTTTGAAAATAGAATGGATGAGTAGCATGTAAATAACGTTTTACATGACTGCCTCATATGCACATACATACGTATGTATGTATGCATGTTAGTATGTTTCTATATGTGTGTGTGTGTGTGTGTGCGTGCTTATGTATGTGTCGCCACTGCCTTCTCATTTTAAGGAGTTGTCTTTTTCTCTTCTAGTTGTTGTTGTTGTTAATTCTACCTCACTAATTCCTAGAGTGACTCAGTTATGAATAATTTTTTTCTTTTTTTTTTTCTCAGAAATAGTGAACTATGTAAATTTTATTCCTTCATGACTGGCACAAGTAAAGAGAATTACAAAGAAGATTTATTATAATACTTAAGTAGTATATACATATGCACCTACTACTTACTTAAGAGTCAAGAAAGTTCAACGTTTTATAAACTGCCACAACAACAGCAACATCACCCTCAGATATGCCATCACCATCACCTATTGATGAAATTGTTGCCAACATTTTTATTTTTATTTTTGTTTTGTTTTTCATTGCATTTCGTTTCAAAGTTTCTTATTTATCTATTTTCTTTCTTTGTTTTTTTTTTTTTTTGCAAATTTAACAAAAATAAAATAAGCAAAAGTGATTCCGTATCGGTCTAGACATATTTTTTCATACCCTGCATCCCCCTAAGGTATGCACTTACTGACACACCTTTTTTATGACCTCTTCTTGCGTATCATGTGCTGAAATTGAGACAAACTGTTGAAGTTCCTCTTAAGAAAGTATTACATCAGCTAATCCTTTGAGTTTGCGTGCAATCTATCCACAGTTGTGTCCACTACTTCGGAGTGAACTCAGTCTGAAGTAGGTCATGTAAAATTTTTAGGTTTCGGGAAGTAAAAATATATCTCTGATAGTATGACAGGATTTTTTTCTGTTTTTTGTTTTCCCCTTAACTCTTCTAGAGAGCTGAAATTAGACATATTGACTAGCTACAGTTTCATTAATCTGTTAACCCTCTAGTTTCGAAATTTTTGGTTGACTTAAACCTAAACCCCTAAACGATATGATAAATTGTAGCAACAGAAAACCGTTTGGTGTGAATTGAACCCCTTTGGCGAAGGCTGTGTAGAAACACGCTTAGGAACTAGAGGGTTAATTATCATTCGGTTAAAGACGAATTTATCGAGCGAGCGCCACATTCTCTTTTCCTTTTTTTTATATGAAGTTATTTGCTCTCTTTAATTGAGAGCGTAAAAATTTCATACAAAAAAAAAAACAAAGGAAAGAGAGTACGATTCTGTATGACTTTATTTACTACCGGGTTTGTGTCAAGGCTGACATTTGAATTACAGTTAGTGGAGAAGGTTGGCGTCTTCATGACTTTTCTGCCTAATGCCAGTGTTGCATGCAGTATATGCTAAATGGGAAGATGTCGTTACTGCTATTTGGTCTTTTAGATAATCAACTGGTATTAAGGAATTTTCAGTAATAAGAGAGATTTTTTGAGGCATTTCGTGGTTGTTGATAAATGATAGCAGAAAATTAAAAAAAAAAAGTAAAAAAGTAAAGCCATTCCCACGCTTCCAATAGATCACCGAGGCTGGCACCTTCTTCAGCATAGTCAATGCACCTTATACTGCGGACTCGTTAAAACTTTTGTATAAAGCATTTAGCAGCAGTCTGTATTGTATTATATTGTGAATTGTATGGCCGGGTGGTTTAGTTCTTCAAAACACTTCATGCGATCTAGGAACGAAAGTCGTTTCTCATGCCTAGTTGTGCGTGAATTTTCCAATCAATCGAAAAAGGATTTTCTTAATTCACAGCTTTTAGTAACGATTGACTCCACAGAATAAACACTGATTTCCCCCCTATAATTCTTGCAGCTTATATAATAAGAGTTGCTCATTTTCGTCAACTATTCACCAATGGGTTATGTTATTATAAAATTTTATGCTAGTCAATATATTCCTTTACATGTCTACTTCTTTATATAGCCTGTCTGCTGTTGCTTCTAAAATAAAATGATTGAAACATACACTAGTCTCGCTCGAGATCATCAATAGTTTAACTCTCTATTGTAAGCTCTTTCCTCTTCTCGTACCTTAAGTTCTGTTCGTAAGTCCTGTAACCACAATGCTTTTGCATAGGTTAAGACGAGTAATTTAATCTCCACACTGCTCTAATAACTTCAAGGTTACTCTTGGAATACCATAATGACAGCCTGATTCTCAGTGAAAAAATTTGTGCGCACTGATGATAGCCTAGAGGTCAGACTCAGCACGCTCGCGTGAACTTATTTACTACTGCATCTGCCGCCATATGGTTCTTAACGAGGTTTATGCCTTTTTATCCCACATCGAGCCAATTATATCGCCATCCGGCGTCCACATTTGTACTAGTGATGGGAACTATAGAATTATTCGATGGCTAATAAATTTCCATTTATTCAAAAGGTGTGAAAAAGCTCCTCATGAGTCGCCGTTTTAAAGCCGCCATTTTTAATTTTTAAATTTTGACCTAATATATGAATTCAGCGACCCCAAAAACCTCTGAGTAAGCATTTTCAGCCAGATTCGTTTACTTAAAAATTTGCTGGCCTTCATTTTTAGATTTTAACCAAATATTCGAATTTAGCGACCCCAAATAACCCCGATTAAGCATTTTCAGCCAGATTCGTTAGATTTAAAATTTTTTTTAGTCGTCATTTGAAGCTGCCACGAATTTTTTTTTGCCTCTATAGAGGTTAGTCATAGTGAAGGGGTTAATGAATGACTCGATTTGGCCCACTATCGTAAATGGAAGGAACTGAGGTGCTGTAGACAGATAAAGATCTTGTGCTTCGTGAGACAACCTAACAGGAAATCAGCGGAATTTTTTCTAAAACTGAGAAGAAAAGATCTGATATTATTGGTGGATCCAATCTGCCAATCGTATCTTGAGGACGACGTTACTACAGAGCATTATCTTTGTAGCTTTCCGGCGTTCGCAAGAATCATATTAAAGTGAGGAACAGAATGTGAAGGTGAAGCGTGAAGTAACAATCTGTTAAAAGTAAAATGTATAAATTTTCATTCAGCGACGCGTTTCTAACACACTTTGAAAGCAGCTTTTTTTTGATTTTGCACCCGGGAAACGCACCCATTGTGTTTGATTACAATGAAAATGAATACATTTTACTTTTAACAGATTGTTACTTCACGATTCAGCTTCACATTGTTGGGTAGTGGTGTCGTGAGTATGAATAATATTTATACACTCCCTCTTTCTGAGCTTTTAAAGTTTATTAGTGAAACAAAAAAGTTTGAGTTAGAGAGACTTTAAACCTTTCTTCTTCCCATTTATCCCCACACATATCTTTATTGTATTTTTATTCTCTTCTACTGGCTCTATCTTGGGTATAGTACAATGATCTTTGAGGCAGTGCTTTGGTTTAGTCCAGCCCACTTTCAACTCTAAACTTAACGATCTTGTTACCTGATATTTCGAAGCGTCTAACAGACTTTCTGTTATCATTTAACAGAAAGAGTTGTTGGCAGCTGGTGGGATTGAATGCAGGTCACTTCTGTTGGGCCAAACATTTGAATGTGCTACCTGTGGTTGGGAGGAAGAATGTGAAGAGACGGAACATCAATTTCTTAGTGTCTGCTCCGCTTTCTGTAGGACTAGAATTCGAATATTTGTCACTGGAGTTTGAAGAGACTAGCACCAGAGCTCTTTGACACCGCAGGATCTGCTCTGATTTTTTAATAAATCTGGTGGATTTAAGGAATAGCAAACGAGAACACAGGACGTAAAACTTATCTGAGTGCTGTATTCTTAAACATTTCTCTTGCAATTCCAATAAAAAAAAAAAAAAACAATGGAAGCTTGCAATTGAATGCCATATACACAAACTCACACATGCATAGGTATACGTAGAAATTTACCGAATAATTTATATCCTTAGGTGCATAATTCACAATCAGCTAACGTAAACGGTTGCTGCTAAACGCCTGTATTTACGTCTGCTGATTTTTTCATTTAACACATTACAATAGAACACATGAAATGCCGCTGAGAGAGAGGAGAGTTTACGGCGACTTCTCTGCTTGTATGGTATAGTCGATCTCCACATCACACTTAACACCAACAAATAATTCTACCACGAATAAATGTGCATACGAATTTTATTTTCGGGTTATGTATGTGTGTGAGTAAATTGAGCGAAACGTACCGAGTGAATTTGAAGTGCTCTCTCATATACAAAGAAACTCCGCTCGTATTTTAATTTACACCTCTCTCTTCTCTTAGTTGTTGAGAGTAGCATTTTCATACCATGCAGCAATCTGAGTGAGAGGAAAATATAGGACAATACAGTTATTAACATTTTTGGAATTTACGTGTAAAAAGAGTAAAAAGAGAAGTAATTCAACAAAATATGCATTGCAAATTTCTAGGGAGTTTTTAATCTCATAAATTAAAAAGATTAGTTAACGCGTGATATTTTGAAATGGAAAATTTTTTAGCCAGGCATGTTTTTCTTTTTTTTTTGTTTGCTGAAATAATTATAGTAATTCAAAAGGGCCCCAGAGATTTTACATATAATGCAAAATTTTGTTTAGCTACACACATTAACTATTAATAGATAAAATGATGTGACGTTAATCTATTATGTACATATACCTATGTACATTTATATACTGCCACGCCTAATCAAAACCGATCAACCTAAACGAATGTGAGGTAGTACCTACACTTTGCATCATAATCTTTATAAAGTTTGGTTGTTGTTAATGTTGTTATTTCTTTTGTTTTGTCTTTTTTTTTTTGTTTTTATCTTTACTGTAATTTTACACTTCATCAGTGTAATTTACCCCAAGTTTGCTGTATATGTTGTCAACATGTTGAGCTTTCTTTTAACGTAGGATGTACCCACCCCTTCAATTCTTCTACTTTTCAACTAACTTTTACACCTTTTACACAACTGCGTCGTCGTCACCTTATCTCTTAGAAGAATATACTATACTTATGCATATAAAACAGTAAGCTAGTAAGTAAATGTTGAGACTTGTCATCGTTAATCTTCTGCTTGCTTCATAGTATAAATATATCTACGAGTATACATAGATATTTGTAAAGAAGGTGAAAATTAATATCATATAACAACAACAGTAAAAAAAAAAACCAACAACAAATTACACCCTAAGGGCACATTTATTTCAATATTTTGCTAGTAATTTTATGGATATGGTTGTTTTATTTTTTTTTTTGTGTTTTGTTTAAAGGTTTTAAGTTTCCTTTTATAATATAAATTTCTAGCAATTTTCAAAATCTATGTGATTGATATTCGTTGATATTTTCTTTTATTTGCTAAATACATACATTTAGCTACAAATTATAGAAATATAATAAAAACATCCGGTTTGGCAAAAGTTCAAAAACAAAAAAAAAAAAAAAAAAATTCTAGTATTGGTTTGTTATTTCTTAGTTATTGTTAATTTTTATTTATTCATAAATTTATTATCTTCACATGTATGTAGTTTAGTCGTCATCTATGTATACTGCATAAATTGTTTATGTTTATCTTCTTAAAATGTGCACAAATATACAGATACAGATATTTGTTTAAAAAATTGTTTTCATATACTCATTAGACTGAAGTGACCAGCTTTTTTTTAATGTTGCAATGCGGGATGATTTCATATAATGATTAAACTCAACAAGTATTTTTGATAGTTAGTGCATTCCAGGTAAAAGTCATGACATTTTTTGTTATTTTACAGATCCTATATAAGGGAACAGACTTTTACAGCCGCTCATTTTTACTACATACTTATGCTTGGTTTTCACTATGTCATATTTGCCGTCAAAGAGAGAATTTCCTATATGAAATTTGCCAACATGCTGGCAAATTTGATTGAATTTGACATAGTGAAAACCAGTCATTATACCTAGTGAAAATCAAGCATTAGTATCGCTTAAAGGACTAAGATGTACTAAAACATTTTCAGCACTCGTAGTTCTCACCGTCTTCACACAAACACTAATATAGCTGATTCTCTCCATTCATTCATTGAAGATTATGTGTGATGATAGTCTAAATCAGTAACGCCCACACCATAATACCCTGTTTAGCGAAAATGAAATCAAAGAGTGTAATCACTGAGAGTGTTAGGTTTTCATATATCCCCAATAGCATCGAAAAAAAACTACATACTCTGTTATTTACATAGCGAAGAGAAAAGAAGCGGCGAAAACAACATTTTTCAATATACGTGTTAAAGAGCATAAGAGTTCAAGGCTAATTTCCATAGATAAAGAGAAAATCGATTATTACACATGTGTGTGTGACGTGAATGCAACTCTAAAAGTGTTGATATGTCAACTCTGCTCAGAGAGGATCAAATCACGGAGTGTACTCTCTGAGAGTGTAAAGTTTTCGTATATTTCAAATAGCAAGGAAAAAATCGAACTCTTACTCTGTCATTTGCATAGTGAAGAGAAGAAAAAAAGCGTTGAAAACAAAATTTTTCAATATACGTGTTAAAGAGCATAAGAGTTCAAAGCAGGGATGAAATTTGCAAATTTCAAATTGTAAATAATTTACCAAAAAAGTTGTACCTAAATGAGTATGAATGTATCTAAAATAGTATACTTCATTGATTCAGCGCTTTTGTAAGAAAATTAATTTTCATTTAAAAGTTAACAATTAAAAAAAGTAATGAAAACATGAAAACGATAATCGTTATATAAAAATTATGTTAAATTATTGCAGCACATATAAAGTGAGTAAAAAAAATTGATCATAAAAAATAAAATTTTAAGGCATGACAAACCGCAAGCTAAGAGAGGGGAAAAAATGAACACAAGGAAAAACAAAATTTTTAAATCTGATAATATTGGTTATGAAAGTTCCGGAATTTTTATCGTAATTTTCGATTTTTCAGAAATTTGCAGCGAAGAAAATTTTTTTCAAAGCTCAGAGCACTGTTATTACTTTCTATAAAAGGAAAAATACATAATGCGAAAATAATTTTTTGAAATCGGATAATGTTTATCAGTAGGTTCAAAGCCATACGAAGTTTAAATTTCATAAAAATTTTGCCAAATTTCAAAAATCTTCTTATGACTCTTTTGGCACCATAAGCTTTATACGATTTCGATTTTCGCAATATTTTTTTCTTTATTAACAGCAGTTTCACAAATGTTAAGCAATATAGTAGGTTAGGTTAGGTAGTACTGGCTGGCCGAAGCCACGCATAGACCTTTAGGTACTTAGCCATACCAGATAGGAGTCCTAGGAATTATTTATCGCGTGTATATTTAGCGAGTGTAAACGTCATTTAAGATGCTGGTGTGGTTAGTAAAGACAGTTCACACCCAGTTCAGCGACCTCGTAATTATTACAAAATATTTTTATTTTTTTTGTAATTATGTGTTAAATTCTTTCTTTCTTTTTTTGTAATTATGTGTTAAATTTTTTTTTGGCAAATGGCAAATTGTACCTAAAATGTACCAATTGTACCTAATGTACCTTGTAGTTCGAAAAAGTCGGAAAAGGTACTATTCTACCTACTTTCATAGATAAAGAGAAAATCGAACATTACACATGTGTGTGTGAGCATCACTGACGTGAATGTAGGCTGTGGCACATAGAGTCTGTTGTGTACGTGAGAGCGAAGTATGCAACTGACAATTACTATAAAATATATGAAATCGTCTGTGGTGTGGTCCATACACAACGTATACGTAGTGTATGAAATATATATGAAACTTGCAAATATGTTGACGATTTTCAATTTTCTATGGGGGATTCTTTCTTTCTCTCTCTTTGACAGGGAATATGACATAGTGAAAACCAACCATAATGACTGGTTTTCACTATGGCTGATGTTACACGGTCAATGTTTTGCTGTTAATGTTTTTGTTTTTATTCTCTTTTCATTGTTTTGTTTGATGCCCTGTTACACTATCAGTCTTTTGCTGAATGTTATTTTTTAATGCTTTTATCTACAGCTATGTTTTTCCAACTAAAAAGTATTTAACTGTAAATTGGAGTGAATGAAAATTCAACAATTGGAAAGGAATTGGATGGAAAATAATTATAATGACAATATGAGATAATGTCGGTGGAAATAGCAACAAATTATACAAAAAATATTGCATTTATATATGAAAAACACAGAAAAATAATCTTTAAAATTTGCGAACTATTAAAATAAGCTCCGCCACTTGGCCATTGAATTACCATGTTTCTATAAAAATTATTACAAAGGCCAAACAACGCAAAGGGTGGCAAAGAAAAAAAAGTATTTAGAAGTTAGTAAAAAGTCTAGTATTTTTCATAAAATATTACTATTTTCCAATAAAATGCAACAGTGTATCTTCAACAACCCCCTTTTATTTGAAGTGATGCAGGTTTTTTCGTCAGTAAAAAAATTTGAAGTAAAATGTGTTCATTCTCTCTTTTGCTCAGTGTTCATTTTTCAAAGCAACAACAATTTCATTGTTTGACAGCAAAACATTGATCGTGTAATGCCTGGCTTTCACTATGTCAAATTCAATCAAATTTACCAGCATGTTGGCAAATTTCATATAGGAAATTCACACTTTCTCTCTCTTTGACAGAGAATATGACATATATAATAAAAACCAAGCATAACATCGCCCTATCCGTTGGCAACGTATGCTTTGTGTCGCCTCTCTTCTTCTCTTACTTCGTGTCAGTTGCATACTTTGCTCTCACATATACAACGGTCTCTATGTGTCAGCGCCTTAAAAGTGTTGATGTACAAACTCTGCTCAGAGAAGTTCAAACCACAGAGAGCACTCTCTGAGAGTGTAAAGTTTTCGTATATTTCCAATAGCAGCGAAAAAATCGAACTCTTATTCTGTTATTTACATAGCGAAGAAAAAAAAAAGCGGCGAAAATTTTTTGTAAAATTGCTGTAATTAGCACAGAGTTGCTTTTTCGCTTCACTGTGTTTTTAACTCTCACTATGCCTAGTTTCTACTATGTCAGTTATCATTAAATATATCAAAATTTCACAATATGTTGGCAATATCACATAAGAAACTTTCTCTGTTTGCCTGACATTTGCAGTAGCGAGATATTTCATCACAATTTCCAGGATTCAGTGTTCTGTTTTAGGATGTAAACGAAATTCTTTAAATTAACACAAAAACACATAACGTCGTGATAAACAAAAACTATAACATTAACTTTTCTTAATATTGAGCACAAAGTTACACGGGCATATCGAATTGTTCATGTGTGAAATTAAAACTATTTAAAGCGAAAAACAACATTTTCTTTTAACTTTTTCTCAATAAAGATTAAAATTGTATTTAGAAACTAAAATTCATCATCATCCTACGCAGACATCAATTTAACTGCATAGACAAATACAAATACACACTTTCTTACACACAATATAATCCTGAAGTATCGAAGTACCCTTCTTTTTAAACCTTGCACCTAACGTTGAAAGCTCAAAAGCGCATAAAAATCTAACTTGCATACATTTGTAGCTGGCTGGCTGGTTAGATATGTAAGTGAGCTACAACAGTTGTTTTGGCACTGCCGCAACCTAACGACATGTGTCGATGTCATCATGTCGCAAGCATTTATCTGCAATATAAAGAAAGCAATAACGAAGGCGGTACAAAAAAAAAAAAGAGAAAGAAAAAAGTAAAGAAAAAAAAAAATTAAAAAAAAAAGTAAAGTAAAAAAAAAAAATAAAAAATAATGTAAAAAAAATTCTATGGGAAAAAAAGATACTAAAAATTTCAACATCATCGAACAGCAACAGTCAACGATGATTTTAGCAACACATATTCACATACGAGCAGACAACAACCAAGAGTGCAATGCCATAAGTCGTCGAATTCAGTCAGAGACTAAGCGCAGCAACAATCTTAACATCATCGTCATCATCATCAGCTGCAGCAGCAACAGCTCTGCAATATTGCAGCAACTAAACTATAATCATAGCACGCTTAAGTTTACAACAACTGCTATGCCGCCCTTCCTTAGGTCTGTTGACGATGGTAGAGTGAGAGCGCGGCTGTGATGATGGCGGCGGTGGCTGCCGCTCAATATGTCCCTGACACCATCAACAATTGTCTGGCTCTGGTTTTAAGGTTCTTTCGTTTTGTTTGTTGATTTTTTTTTTGCGTTTTTGTTTTTTTTTTTTATATATATATATTTTGCTTACCTTTTACATTTTTACTTTGTTTTGGTTTTTTTCTATTTTATTATTTATTTATTTTTTTGTTTGTTTTCTTTTGTATGCATTGCATTTTACTGCCGCATTTTTTTTTTCTTTCTGCAAGTCAAGCGAACTCAGTTGCCAAGTGGGTGCAACATTTCAGTTCATGTACATATAAATTATTGCCTCAGCTTACTCCTTACGCCGATTTGGGTCTCTTCACTCATTCACACACACACACACACACACACTCACATGCTATACATTGCACCACTTACCTATGCAGTTCTTTGTTGTATATTCTATATACTCGTACTACTTCATTCGTTTTGATTTTTAACTCTTCACTTTGTATACTTCACTGTAAGAATTCAGTTCTTTTCAATTTGATTCGTCGCCTTTGTTTATATTCGCACAATTCGTTGTACTTTTCAATTTTTCCTTTGATATATTGTTCGTGGTCGTCTTTGTAACTATTTTTAGTTATTTTTAATTCATATCATTTATGAAAAATTTAATCTTATTTTCATTTACTACTTAGTGAGTCTGAATTGCTGATTGTTTCCTTTTCTTGTAAAAACTCAAAACTCTCTGCTTTTAACTTATTCGATGAATCATTAGGTTTTCCTGGTAATTTTATTGTTGATTAGGTTTTTCTGATTGATTGTATATGAATCATCAAATGATATTATTTTCAGATAATTGTGATTTGGAAGAAAATTTGATGATTTGAATGGCTGCCTCACCTCATGCTCCATTCGCACTTACATTTCAATGGTTATTACCTCATGTATATCTGGATTCTAGTGTCAGTTGTTATTACAGCGCTTAAATTTTAGTTTTTCTTAAGCATAAGTGACAGAGACAAACAAAGTCAATGAAATGCAGTCGGAGCGGAGTACTCAAAATAACTAGGCAACTAAAAACATGTACAGGGTGACAATCGTAAAGTGACGCACACATTTCAGCAGTTATTTTCAAAAGGACGTACTTCCATTAAGTACAATTAAGTGTTAACATTGCTGAATATATAAGCATTCATTTGAACCCCATCTCATTCAATATAACCTCCTTTAGCCTGCACACATGCCTTCAATCGATCCGGAAATCGTAGGACTGTTCGCCGCAGGACTTCCTGATCAATTTCAGTCCAGGCTTTCTCTAATGAATTTCTCAGCGACTCCAGACTGTGGTGTTGAGATGCACAAGCCTTACTCTCTAAAATACTCCAAATAGAGTAGTCCATTGGATTCAAGTCTGGGGAGTATGGTGGCCATTCTTGAGATGTTATGAACCCAGAAAAATTGTCTTTTATCCATGTTTGCGTTAATTTTGCCATGTGGGAATGTGCAGAATCTTGCTGGAATGTCCAGTTTTCATTTCTAAATGTATCTTGGGCCCAGGGAAGAACATGTTCATTTAAAATGCTCCGATAAACAACCTGGTCAATTTTAACACCCTCTTCAACGAATATTAGAGGGGTTCTGGCATTAGCGGAAACTCCAGCCCATACCATAACGTAAGCTGGCTTTTGAACTCGGCCAACAGTCCTATTTTGTTGCGATGATGATGTTAGCCACATTCGGTCATTTTGCGCATTGAAATGTTGTTCAACCGTGAAAATTTTTTCATCTGTAAACAAGATATTTTCAACATTTTTTAACACGGAGGAGCGTAGCAACGCCTTGCATCTTTGCAGTCGCAAATCTTTCTTATTTTGTGTCAGATCTTGAGCTTTTCGGAGCTTGTACGGCTTAAGATTAAGCTTTGATTTTGCAATGATTCGCACTGTTTCACGGTTTACACCCACTTCCTTAGCGATTTTTCTCATTGAGCGCCTTGGATTTCGCTTGATTCGTTTACGAATTTTTTCTGTTAAACCAGTAGTGGCAACTGTTGAAAATTTTCCCCGGTCTCTATCTCCAAAACCTCCAGTTTCATTATATCGAATAATAGCTCGGTCTACCGTACGACTTGACAAATTTAAAGCCTTTGCAATTTGACGGCTACTATAATTTGCCAAATGAAATTTCATAATTTCACGACGAATATTTTCCTTGTCCATTTTTATGGAAATTTCAAAATGTAATAACAAAAATTCAAATGAAATTAAAAGCAAAGCCAATGATGAATGAATTTGCTTTTTAAATTAAAGTAACGGTAAATGGCAAAGCTTACTGCAGAGTATTAAACTTGCGTCACTTTACAATTGTCACCCTGTAGAAACCAGTCAGAGATAGAAAATATATACTGCAACTATTTAGAAGCATATTATTAGATAGACAGAAATATTCACAGCCAATCAAAAGAAATTAGAAATATGTGCTAAGACAGGGGCTGAAACAAGGGGGAAGAACCGGGGGGAAATTTCCTACCCCAAAAGATTTTCAAACACTTAAAAATGTAATAGCTTAAACTTTTTAGTTACTACGATTTACTTTCAATTATAAGAATAATGAATAATCTTGCTCATTTAACCACTTTCCTTCTCTATGGAAATGTGCTGAAATAATAATGATACCTAAACCAAATAAACCTGAAAACTCAGTGCCCTCATATAGACCTATAAGTTTGTTGGCAATATTTTCGAAAATATTCGAAGTAGTGGATTGCTAATAATACCAGAAAATAAGAATATAGTTCCGAATCACCAATCGTCGCTAGCACGGTACTCCTGAGCAATATCATCAATATTGTCACTGACTTTGTGGAATGCAAAAAATATTGCTCTGCCATATTTTTGGACATTCAAGAAGCGTTCGAAAGAGTTTGACATCAAGGGCTGTTATCAAGGCCGTATTTAGGGGGGAGGTTTTGGGGGTTCTGAGCCCTCCCCCTCCCCCCCCCCCCCCCCCAAATGTGGAAACTTTATTCTAATTTTTGAGATTAATTTCCAATGGTTCGAAAAAAAGTCAACATAAAATCTATTTAACGATATTTTTTACTTCCACCGGTTTTTCTTTTTCTAAAAAGTCGAATATAAAAAGTAAATTTGAAATCCGATTGTTTTCCGATTTGTTTTCTTCGACATGAGGTTTGAATACGGATTCAAAAAGAGAAGGTGATACTGAGCACTCCTGCATTCAAAGTTTTTCTATGTCAGTAACTGTTTTTGATTTAAAGTTTCGTCCTGAATCAGTTCGAAAAGTTGAAAAATTAATAAAAAATAAAAAAAAGTATCGGATTATCCTTGTAAAATTAGACTTGCTTGAACCCCATTTTTTTTCCTAAAATGTGAAGTGATGGGAAGTTTTTGACCTCAGATTCGTTTTCAACGTGAAAAATTCTTTCCATCTTATTAGCAAAACCCATGCAGTTTTAGGAGACAATCTTAAAATGTAATTAATTTTTTAGCCCATTATTGCTCAGAGCACCACGACTAGAAAGATCTCTTTCAATGCTGTGACTTCACGAATTTAGGGAATATAAGCCTACCTCATCCCGGTTCCTTATCATTGATAATGGCTCAAATTCCCAATGATGATCATTTGAAAAAAATGAGCCTCTACTATTTTTCGTAATTTTTTTGAGGTTGGGTACATCATCAGTAGTGGGAAGTCAATGAGGTTAACGAAATTATGTCCTTCACGATAATATTTATTTGAAACAAATTTAATTTGATTATTCTGTGAATTTTTTGTCCTTTATGGCCAATCGAAAAATTTTTAATAAAGCTTAAAGACATTTATCTACTTTTGTCCTTAGTCTGAGAGGGTCCATCAAATGTATCATCGATTTAATTTATTGTATTTAAAAAACAGTTTGATAAAAATTATTTATGAATATTTTCTTCGGAAAAATTTTCTGGCTACGGCCCTGGCTGTTATACAAATTAAAAATTTTACTTCCAGCTCCATTTTATTTGGTCTTAAAGTCCTATCATTCTATGTCAAAGTAAATGATGAAACATCAGCCAAATGTCAAGTGAAAGCCGGAGTACTACAGGGCAGTGTTCTGGGTCCTGGTCTTTATTCGATTTTTACCTGCGACTTGCCTGAAACTGATGGTGTTACTATAGCTACTTATCCAGACGATACTGCCATTTTAGCGTCCAATTAATTTCCTACAGAAACTGCTAATCTAGTTCAGAAACAGCTTGACGACGTTCAACAATGGGTACTTCGTGGATGAGTGCTTGACTGGAGTTCCATCTACCTCAGGTTCGATTCCCAGATGGGGTTAAATTCTTAAAAACTGATCAAATGGATTTTTCTAATAAAATGGATCATTTCGGTGATTTAATTCTTAAATACGTGACTCAAGTACCAGTTCAACGGGTTCTATTCTCAGGTAGAGAATTGAATCCACCCAAAAAAAAAAAATAGGTTTCGGGTCGATATAAAGAAAATCCTAGATGGGAAAGAGAAAATTTGAATGCAGAGTAGGAATCAGCGACCTTAAATTATTCTTAAAATTCTACCAATTCTCGACCTATCCTATTGTTATATTTTACACGATCCTTTACCTTGGAATCATAGAAATTGTGGAATGCTTTGCTACAAGAACAGGGTTTCCCCAAAATACGTAACGTACCAGTTAGTTTTTACATGGCCATACCTTTGAAATTGTTAGTCATCGAAATAAAGTTTATGAATAAGCGAAAAAAACGATAGACGAACGAGAAAAAAAAAGCTCCAGCCTTGCGTTTTGGTTCAGATGGAGAATTTTTATTTTTTAAGAATATTTTTCTTCCCTCAAAGCCAAAATAACATTTTTTTGGTTGGTCGTTAATTTTTTAATTTTTTCTTGATTCACACTTTATCACACTCCAATATGAATTGAGACAAAAATTAAAAGTAAAGAACAGTCAAAATCATTTACCGTTATTAAGAACCGTTACGGCAACAGTACGCATACAAAAAAAAAAGCAAGAAATATCAAAAACAAAAAAAATGACGCTTAAATAAAAATTTTCTTCAATTTGTATGGGGTGGTAACTTTTATCTGGCCAGTACTGTATTTTTTTAGATTCTAATCACGCACACGGTGTGCCCTTAAATGAATCTTTTGGGACTATCTCTTACTACCTTTGCTCCTGTCCAGCCTTGGCAAACTGTAGGAATAATACCATAGGACCATGCGATAGTGCTATGGGGGCTGCTGGTCAATTCACTTTTTAAACTTATTTTAGATCTGGTTTTTGGTTTGATTTTTAGTTTAAGTTTTGTGACATTTGGGCTGAGTTTTTATCGTTTTGAGTTGGGGTCTAATTTTTGGTTTGAGTTTGTTTTCAATTTCATTCTGATTTTTACTCTCAGCATTTTTGGTATCATTTTTAGTCTGAGTTTTGCTTAGAACTAAGTCAAATCTTTAGTCTCATTCTGTTTGAATTTTGGTCCGGATTCTAATCTGTTTATTGAACAGATACTCTGGATCAACCAACTCTAACTTCAGGACAATATTTCCGAAACGACATCTCTGGCTAAAACTCAGCTAATATAAGCTAAATGCTAAATTACAAAACGAAGTCTGAATGGTTTAAGTAATCTAAAGTGTAAATGAACACGTGCCATCATTTGGCCTAAAGCAGCCACTTTTTAACTTGACAAGTCTAAATTAACTGAAATTTTAAATTTTATTATTATTAGGTAATCGAAATATTTACATACAAATGCAAACAAACACTTCATTCTTACCCAACCTAAATGTCTTTTCAATGTCAGTGCGCAAAACAAAAAACGTAAATTATTCACATTAATGATAAAAGAAACGCAGAAGCAAAAAATAATAATAAATAAACCTTTCATTCATTAATTCATTAACTAAGTAATTCATTTTGCAAATTACGCGAGAGTGAATAAAAAACAAAAAAATACCACAAAATACAAAAAAGCAATTACTTATGTAAATATTATAGAAAAATTAAAATACAATTGAATTTTTAAAAGAGAAAATAAATAATAATGACATTGAAAAGATAAAAACATATTTTGCACTTAAAACCCTCACCTTAGCAGCATCTAACTGAATAAATATAGGGAAAAGAGGGGGAGATGGATGCTTTAGCGGGTCGGTGATTATTTGGTACGAGTATCTAAAAAATAATACATTCCTACAGATAGACAAATAAACCAACCAGTGGCGGATCCAAACTATAACCTTTAAAAATCTTTCTAGAGCGTAACTGTTTATTATATGAGAGGCTGAGAGGAAAAGTTGTATAACTTTTTGGTTCAGAAAAAAGTGGAATAATTTTACTTAAGAGCAAAAGCAAAACGAAATATGTTCCGAGTAAAAGTGAAACGAAATATGTTCAGAGTAAAAACGGAATAAATGACTATGCTCTTTTTGCTCTGATAGAATTGTTATACCGTTTTTGATCTTACTTTTAAATCGTTTCATTTTCACTCTAAAGCCTGAAACAGAATGTGAAGCTTGAGGTATGCAGCTGAAGCAGAGAATGTAGCGTAGCAAACGTCAAAGCGTGACAAAGAAAAATGTGTACAGAATGTGCACCTCTGAAGCTCATGTTTGTTTTAATTGTTTTCTCCACATTTTTGCAATCAAAGTGCTTTAAATTGTAAACCAATTAATTTTTTGTACAAGTTCTATAAATAATTCACTACATTCTTCCACTTTTTTATTTTGACAATCAGTTGCTATGCTTGAAGCGTGTCAAAGTTGAAAAGTTCTTATTTTGCGCTTCATCTTCAGCGGCAGCGACAACTTCACATTGTGTTTGATTACAATGAAAATGTATACATTTCACTTTTGACTGATTGTTACTTCACGCTTCAGCTTCACATTCTGTTCCTTACTTAAGCCGTATCACTTGTACCGTTCTTCCACTGAGATACTAAATTATTTCACTTTTGCTCTTATATAAATTTTAGCCCGCTTTTCCTCTCGGCCTGTCATATAGAGTTGGACTATATCAAAACTGAAATTTCGGGGTCAACTTATAGCTGTCCGTCCTACTTTTTGAAGAGGCTGAGTTCGTTCGTTCTGTTTTTTATCTGGTTTTAGGTTTAATTCTATGATCTGGTTTGTTATCTTATTTTGGTTTGAATGTATTTTAAATTTTGATCTGATTTTTGGATTGATTTTTTGAAACGAAACTTCTTTAGTGGGGCTGTGAATTGAAAATTTTGCAACGAAAACGAGCTTTCGTTACACTCAAACGAAACTCATAAAAACGAAGTTATGTTGTTGTTAGTGTTTAGCGAACGAGGTCATATGGGGAAATTTTAGTGAGAGAGCTTCATTCCATATAATTCAACTTTCCTCTTATGTATTATATGCGTGTACTACGTCGTATTTGTACCGATAAGTGTAGAGAGTTTCAAAAGAAAAAAGCTTCAGAAAATAGAAAGAGGAAAGAAAGAGAACAATCAAGCAGAGAGTCGACTTCTCGCAGTTTTATCTCATCTGCTTTAATGTGAGAGCCGACATAGATGCCTCTGATTGATTGCATATACTCGTAGGTGAATTTTCCCTCTCTTGTGTTATATACGTGTACTACATCGTGTTTGTGCCGATAAATGTAGAGAGTTTAAACAGAAAAAAAGCTTCAGAAAATAGAAAGAGGAAAGAAAGAGAACAATCAAGCAGAGAGTCGACTTCTCGCAGTTTTATCTTATCTGCTTTAATGTGAGAGCCGACATAGATGCCTCGGATTGATTGCATATACTCGTAGGTGAATTTTCCCTCTCTTGTGTTATATACGTGTACTACGTCGTGTTTGTGCGGATAACTGTAGAGCAGCGGTGGCCACCTATACATACATAATGATCGATTGAGCACTCTTTCTATGGAAATGAGCTCTGTATGTGTGAAATTTCTTACGCTCATTTGCATGCATACAAGGCTTTGGCCTACGCTGCTGAAGAGGGTATCAACAGTAGAAAAGTAGAAAAGACAACAACAAAATGGAGAGAAGATGGCTGCAACAACTTCAATAGAATTTGTAATAAGTGTTTTCTAATAATTTTCAAATAAACAACAATTCACATTTACTATGAGTGATTGCAGACAAATAATTTTAGTTTTTTTTTTTACTATTATGCATGGTTTTCACTTTGTCAAATTCAATTAAATTTAATTTGATTTGATGTTGGGAATTTCATATAGGATATTCTCTCTCTTTGACATGGAATACGACATAGCGAAAACAAGGTATTAGTTTGATTTTTAGAAATTTTAAGAGAAAATTTGATGAAATTTTTGGGTGTGAATTTTGATCCGACTTTTGAACTAGTTTTTGATCCAAATTTTTGTCTTAACTTTAGTTTAATTATTAGTCTGATAATTATCCTAAAATCTAGCAAAATCCAGCCTCCCAAAAACCCAAAACCTAAATCCGCCACTGACACCAACTATATGTAACCTACTGCTATTATTATTTACATATGTTGTTATTTATACTTGTTTATTTTTCCCATGAGTCACAGATATACAAAACAATTATTACAACAGCAACAATTGCCACTACATACATAAACATACATACATATATACTCGTACATACTTTGGATTCCAACAAATTCATCATCATGATTATCAAAAGGTGGTGGCTTCGGTTGTCGGTATCAATCAATTTTGTATTTGTATGTTAATGGTTTTTTTTTTGTTTTTCTTTATAGTATATACAGTATTATGTGTTGTGTTCCCAGTAATTTAACATTATACATATATATTTTTATATATATATATATATATATATATTGTGAATTTACGAGAATTGTGAAAAATAAATATATATATTTACATAGCTACTTTGAATGCGTTTTTCTTTATATGTATGTATATTAATCGTGTATCTGTTGTTTACAACAGTTAGTTTACATAGAGCATCAAAAAATTCTTAAGAATGTTTTCATAAAACTATATATAAAATCAATTTGATCGTCTGATATTTTACAGAGAATTTTTATACTTTTATTTATTTAGTTTTAGTTTATGTGTAACTTCCCCTGAAAGTGATAACGATCCACTTTTTCTTAGAAGTCCGATTCCAATGCTAACTTATAAGAATAAAGAACTTAAATCATCATTATTCTATGATTCTTACGATGGGAGCATTTTCAATTCCCATAACACGCGTGTGTAGGTAACAAAATGCTGCTTGTGCGAAATCAACACACGTATGCTATAAGCTTCTTCCTGTGGCTTTCGATCGTGGGCGTTCGGCTGTTGCTTTGTTCTCATTTCAGCGAAGCAAATCCAATCAGTTGCTGTTCAGCACTTGTTGAAGTAAGGCCTCGCTGCGCAATTTTTCTTCGTTTTTCTCTGCTTCACACACAAGTGCAATATGTGAGTGCCCATTACTGATCTAGAGTAAGCTGTTCCATTTTTAATAGAGAATAGTATGCTTTCAAGTATTACGAAAAACCAGGCTAGTTATCATTGACAAGGGTGTTGTCTTGGGTTTCGAAAAGATGAAGTAAGACCAATCTCGCAATCCTAGTTTCTCGAGGTTAGTAAAGGGCTTTTTATATGTTTGAAATTTCCGCACTGAAAAAGTTTAAAAATTAATAAAATGATATTGTTAAAAATTTTCTTGCTTTATTACCTTTTAAAAAAATTATTACAAAGGTCTGATAAAACTTTTTATTTTTTTTTTATAATTTTCTAAAGAAAATTTCACACAAAAAAGTACATGATAAAAGTAAAACTATATAGAGTATTTACTCTACATAGCCAACAAAATTAAAAAAAGAAATTTGTTTAATTGATTTTAAAAAAATTTTTGTTGGCTCCACATGAGATTGAACCATCGACTTTGGTTTTAATGCAAAAAAAAAAACAACGGAAACCGTATCGTGCATGAGACAAAAGTTGATAATTGGTTGTACTGTGTCATTGTTCTGCATCAGTGCTGTCGCTGTCACTTCAATTGAACTTTTTCACTTCACTTTTAAGCCTGACACTTCGTCACTTCCTCTTTCATAAAAACACTTCGGTTTTCCAGTTTCAATGAAAAACTAAAATCGATAAAAAAAAATCTAAATATGCTCATCTCTGTAATATGCTCCGACTGTAGCCAGATCGGTGTTTGAATTCATATTCCCTATAAAAAGTAAAAAAATGCCATACATATTTACTTTAGTACATTTTGAGACCTATTGTGTTTATTTAAATACCTATGTAGCAACGCTGATGACGAACTGTCATATAATTTATTAGTATTTGGTTGAAAATGAAGAGGTAGACGATTTAGAAGGTGAGTGGAGAATTTTATTTGCAAATGATTTTATGCAAAAAAGTGACAGTTTCGAAGAATTCTGCCACTTTGTTTTTGGCGCGAAAAATTCCTTAAAACAAATTATGTACCCTCATTCAAAAAGTTTTGTCGGAGCATTATTTTGTCTGCCACACAAAAGGTTTTTTTTCGTAAACTAAGCAAAATTTTTGAAAATATGTAATTTTCTTATTACGCTTCAAAAAACATATCACTTTTTTAAAAATTACTTTTATTTTTTAAGAATTTCACTTCACAAAAAAATTTCAAAACGACAGCCCTGTTCTGCATTTCATTGTTGCTGCTTTTGGGTTTATTCTTACGAAATTCTTTTAGTTCCTTTTAAATATGAGAGAAATAGATTATCATAGAGTACATGAATAGACATGGAGAGAGCCGGCATCTTTGTTTTTTTTTGTTTTTTTTTTTTGTGAATGATTTGCTTGTTTCAGAATCGGGCCGGCTCTCTCAATCTCATCTCAAATTAGCGAGTGAATAACTCCTGAGTAATTTACTGTTATTGTTGGTCGTGCTTTTTGTGTAATAAACTCTTTTAGTGCAAATACATACATAAATATGTGAGCGAGAGAGAGAGAGAGAGTGCTGCTCGTGTTATTCTTACAAGAGTAGACTTTGCTTACTCGCTCTCTTGTTTTTTGCTTACATAGCACATTCCATTGCAGAATTATAACAGGTGGCAGCAATAACAACAAGTAAGACAATAACAACACTCACTGATTTGTTGCTATTAAGACCCAGAAATATCAAAAATACAAAAACAAATGCATGGGAAACAAATAAAACGTAAACAAAGATTTTGACAGTTTTGAGTCTCTGCATAGAAAAAAATTAAGAAAAAGGAAAACACAGTTGAAAACACACCGCTATCACCATTTTAACTACTTGGTGCATTTTAAATACTTGACCTTTGTACATCCAAAAGAGAAATTCGACTGTTTCCGTTGTTTCACTCCCCGCCATTCAATGCGTTATATCAATTTTAATGTTACCTCGATTCTATGTTTTTACACATGCAAAAACGCTCCTGTAAAAGATTAATTTTAAAATTCTTAACTATATTAACCTAGAACAGATGTGAATGCAGGATTGTTTACCAGTACTTCCTTCCTCTTTTAGACAACAAATATAATTTTATCGCATGGTGTATTTTAATCATTGGAAAAACCAACCATTACGTAGCTTGATTACAAGAAAAACATTAAATTTCCATCTATATAATTACATATTGATAAAAAATTTAAAAAGACTTTATATGACTACGATTATATGTTTATAAGCGAATAAGAATGACTCGTAGACAGCCTTGAGAGTGAGTCACATTGTAAATATGTACGTACGTAAATTGCTAAACAGTTATTTGATATGAATACTACTTGATTGTATGACCAGCAAACAAAGGAAAATGCAAAGAATTCCCAGAAACCTATATACATGCATAGACACATATTTATGTTATCCTAATAGATATTTTCTTTTGTTATGATAATGATTACGTCAATTGCAGCTGGTCTTATACGGAAAACAGAATTGACTTATGCAATTTGATATTATATGATATTGAAATTAAAACCATTACAAAGAAGTTTTAAAAATTGCAGTTTTTTATAATAGGTTTTGGGTTCCTTCATTACTGGGGTTCAATGGACTGGCCCGCGAAATAATATCTATATAGAACATAATTTTTGCGGTATCTATTAAGATTTCCACTTTCTAACATAAGAAAAAAAAAAAACTTATAAAACCGGGGTCAAATAAAAACCTAAAAAACAAAAATATAAAAAATTTATTCTCACTTGTTATAAAATCTCTCAATTTCACTTTTCGGAGCTCCCACCTTTTTATATATAATTTTAAAATACGAAATTGGAAAGATCCTTCTGGTGTTTCTTTCAAATTTCCTCAGTTTGAGGAATTTGAAATCAATTGCTTTTTTTCATAGTCGTTTTTGCTTTAATTGGAAAGGAAAAACCCAGTTACAGTTTTTCATGATTGATTTAGATAAGGTGCCTCAGAAAAAAATTAGTTTCAAATTCGATATAAAATTGGTTATTGTTTGAATATGGAATAAGATTTTCAGCTTATGCCTGGTTTTCACTATGTCAAATTTAATAAAATTTGAGAACATGTTGGTCTGCTTTTACACACACTGATTTGTGCCCGTTTTCTCTCACCGATTTTTGCATATTCTCTTTTGATATCTTGTTCAATCGGCGACAGCTTTTATACACAACAATTTCGACTGAGCGAATTTGTATTTCTATTGGCTTCATTGTTAGTCATTTTACATTAGTGGAAAAGAGATGCAAAACTTGTAAAAGGCAAACGTCAAAAATCGTTGCTGCAAACAGAAAATCGGTGAGAGAATCGGGCGAAAATGCTGACTTGGCAGTTCTATATAGAAAATTCTCTTTTTCTCCCTCTCTTTCTCTGGCATGACATAATGAAAACCAGACATTAGGCTGTTGTTGTATTGGCATCATGCGCGGCGAATATCAGGAAATTGTTGTTGCACCGAACACAAAGAGAGAGTCATTATTCACTCTTACACCAAACACGATATGATCGTTGTATTTTACATCGAGCTCTCCGAGTTTCTAGGGATGCCATGAGCAATTTTATAAAAGAGTATCATTGCAAACTAAATATTACTAAATAGAAGAGTAAATTTCGACAAAAAGTAACTCTGAAACGAGTTGATTGTAACCACCTCAATTACGAGAGAAAATGTTTGGTGTTCATCGAAACCACGCACTTACCAGCTTACAATCTAAATTTTTTTTAAAAAGTTGCATATATTATCCTGGTACTTTTCATTTTCATGTCATCATATCATGCGTAACTACATATACATTCACATATTTGTATACATTTTTAAATCTATCTATACATCTGTTTGTTTATTGCCTATCATTAAATATTATCATTGACTGGCTGGTCGACTTGACTTGCTATATAAATATCTATACATACATATAGTAGATGTGTATTAGTGTCCTCCATATTAAATACATAAATCTGCAACGAAAACAAAAAAATATCCAAAATTGCTTAAATCAAATAATCTGTGCCAGATAAATTAGCGTTTTTCTTTTATTATTTTTCATTTACTTTTGCGTTAAACACAAACAACAACAAACATTTTTGTAAGCAAACGCAATGTCTATAGATACGACCATTATAAATACTTTTTGTATCTCTAGTATCTTTCATATTTCTATCTACTATTTGCACATGTTATTGAATTTTGCTGTTTTACTTGGTAGCGTTTGGCTGGCGGTCTTGATGGCTGCTGATGTTGTATGTATCTTTTAGTATTTGGTCAATTTTCTATATGTTTGTTTTGTTGATTTTTCCTTGACTAAATGTTTGTGCTACAGCATGTTTGCTTTTTAGTTTTGCTTATTACATAAATACTCTATAAGTGTAATTTTTTTTGGTTTTTGGAAAGTAAATTAGCACACCACAAAAATGCGTGAGTTTGGAAACAGGAAATTAAAATATTTGTGATAACCATGTAGTTAATTTTAGAAACTAAAAATTGTGCTTTCAGAACTTAATATTTTCATAACACTATGTGATATGAAAAATGTGATCGGATTTAGATTATGCTCGTTGGATAGCGGAAGTCCTTCAGAGTACTGTGGTTAACTTCATTTTTGGCCTCAACTTAAAAATTTGTTTACGCAGTTCTAAAGTTAGCCCGTTTCTGAGCAAGTTGGTATAATAAAACATAAGATATCTTTATTGTTTTTGCATCTGAGAATGTTAAGTAATACGTTCTAGAAATCAGAAAAATTGATCTATAAGAGAACCAATAAATCGAAATAGCTATGTAATTTCGATAATTAAAGTAATAAAAAAGAAATACTTATAAGGTTAATTTCCACTTTTTATTCCAGTTGAAGCATTATCTTTATCTATATTTATCGAATTATTTTTGATATTAGTTTCGAAATTCATTAACACATTCTGTTGAAGTTTTTGCAGTCCTCTTCTCTCTATTTTGTGTTGTTTTTGGTTTTCTATTGATACTCTCTGCACTTAGTCAGGTGTTACACACATAGATTTCTCTCACCGATTTTCTATTTGTAGGGAGGGGAAACTGAAGTGAACGAGTCCAAATACCAACAATTTTACAACGATTTTTGAAGTTTGCTTTTTATAAATTTTGCATCTCTGTTCCACTCATGTCAAATGAATAACAAAGATGCAATGGAAATACAAAACTGGTTGGTCTAAATTGTTGTGTATAAAAGCAGTCACCGATTAAACAAGAGAACAAAAGAGAACATGTAGAAATCGGTGTATAAAATCGGGCACAAATCAGTGTGTGTGTAAAAGCAGACTTATCGGCACAAATACTACTACGTCGTGTATAACACATGAATGAAAAGTTCAGTTATATGCAGTCAAGCAGAGACGTCGCCTTTCTCATTAAAACACATGGTTTAAAACTGAGAGAAATCGACTCTCTGATTGTTTGTATGTAGCCGATCTCTGTAAGTTATCGTTAGCTAAACACTAACAACTACATAACTTCGTTTCTTATTAGTTTTGTATGAGTATAACCAAGGTTGCCAGAAGATTTCAAGTAAAATTCGTCATTTCAGTAAAAAATAATCGTCATTTTCATTAAAAAATCGTCACTTCAACTTATATTTTTATTTATACATATATATTCAAATAATGCGTTAAAGTATAACATACAATATATATACATATTTACACAAAAAAAAAAAAATACAATTCATTCATTTGGTAGAAATTATTATGGCACAGTAAAAATATATAATATATTAGTACTAAAATTTTTACGTATAATATTGGGAAGGTTTATAATTTTTTAAAATATCATTTTCAATAGTTAAATTATAGCATGAACAATTATTTAACAACAAATAGTCTTGTGTTAATAAAATACCTTCTAATGTGGTATAATCCAAACGATTTCTGTATTTCGTTTTATTTAAATTGACTTTAGAAAAAATGCGTTCAACATTTGCAGAGGAATTGGGAAGGCACATTAAATTTGAGACAAATTTTGACAATAAAGGGAAAGCTTGTGACGAATCACCTCGTTTGATTTTAGCGATTGTTTCCCAAAATTTCTCTGCAGTTACTTCTTCAATATTATCAAAATATTCTTCAAATTTAATGTGCCTGAGTTCTCTATACTCATTATCTAAAATTTGCTTGTCTTTTTCTGCAATTAAGTTTGGAAAATTTGAAATTAAATTTTGTAATGAACACATTTCTTTTTTCACAATATTCCTTGGCTCCATGAAGGATAAATCTTTTAAAACAGAATTTTTGAAATCAAATCTTTTTTGTATTTGTTTGCATAATTCAACATAAAAAGACGTACAATTGATAATAAATTCGCGTACGACAACTTCTGATAATTTACATTTCGCCAATCTTTCTTGAACGTAAATTCCTAGGTAAATACTCTCATTTTCTAAAAACTTTGATGTGTCTTCAAAAACAAGTTCATAAATGTGCTCAATATGCAAATATTGTGGCTTTATAAAATTATCCAAAATTGTCATATAAAGTCTTTGCATTTCCGTGTACATTTTTTGAATTTGAGAGTTTTTACTCTGAAAAATTGTATTTACATTATTTATAACACGAAGAATATACTTTAGAAAACATAGATATAACTCATGTAAATCATTTAAATTATCAAAAATAGCGCTGGCACTATCAATATGATCCACATTAATTGCAAAAGAAAAAAATATTTTTAATGGCTCGTACAATTCAAGTATACGGTTAACGACTAGTTCTAAAGAAAGCCACCTAGTTTACGCAGGATGAAGCATTTTCTTAGGCTTGTATTCTAATAGCATTGACACTTTTGCAAATTGTGCGCTTCTCTGCGGACTATTTGAAATGTAGTTGTACACATTGCGTACCAAAGACTCTATTGAAGAAGGAAGTTTAAGGCATGCATATGAGGAGCATAGCGCTAATGAATGGCAAATACATTTCAAAATAAGTAAATTCGGTATATCATCTTTGAATAACTTTGCTACAGAAAGATTTTTTCCCGTCATGTTTGGCGCTCCGTCAGCGGCAAAGCCAATCATATTTTTATAACAAATGTTATGTTTTTCAAAGTACTCTACAATACACTTGTATATGCTTTTGGCATCACAATTTTCTACAAGAATCAAAGCAAAGAAGAAATCTTTAATACAAAAGTTGAAGCAAAGTCGTATTACCAGGCAAAGCGATTTTTGGTTGCTAATATCAGTTGATTCGTCAATACATAAGGAAAACTTATGCTCTCGTAGCAGACTGCATATGTACTCAAATTGTGTGCGCCCTAAGACATTTTTTACCAAACATGTTGTCTTTGTTCTTCCGCAAGAAATTTTGGATGCAATGTTAGAATCAACCAATGCAGTTTTTATAAATAAAGACAAATGGTCCACGCACGAAAAGGGTAAGTTATGTTCAGCTATAAAAGCACTTAACTGTAGCTCTAATTTGTGCGCCTTTTTTATTTCGTTTGTGGTATTTTGGAATTTTTCGGTAATTGTCGACTGGTTTTGTAGAAGGCCTTGCGCTCTTTCTTTATGTTTTTTCGTAGCGCTGTGGCTTAGCAAATCAGCCCTACCTGAGCTTACTTTCAGAACTGAATTGCATATTTTACAAAAAAGTTCTTCTTCGCCGGATCCACTTACGCTCTTTATCAGCCATTGATGGAAATCGTCTAACCACGAAGCACATATCTTTCGCTTTTTTTGTTTTTGAACCTGCAAAATAATTTTTTGATAATAATGTATAAAAAATCTAATGCTTTATACTATTTTTACATTAGCATTATATTTTTCCGTATTACCGCTGCATTCTCTCGAAGTACAAATTCCATCTATAAATCAAATGCATCATAATAACTATCTGTACTTTATTGCAAATTACAATATTTATTAGCTTACTTACCATTGCGAATTAAAAACTTATCCATTTTTTTCTATTTTACTTCATAATTTTTTACTTTTGGCGAACAAGACACTGCCAGCAATTCAATGCAAACGAATTCTATTAACTAGTGATATAGCTAGTATCGAATAACCAAACCTTCGCATTCGATCCTTCCTTTTTGCTTTGGTATCCAATAGTTATTTGTGAAAAGTGTTCTAAATATAAAATGAAAATGCAATCATGCTTATGCTCGCTGCCATTCAACATGAATAAAAAAATCTAAATGCTACACCACTACTACCAAATTTCAACATCTATTCTACTGCAAATGCTGAATGTGAAACACAGGTTGCACAAGACGATTTACAAAATATTAGAGCATAGTTGCATTTTTATTCAACTAATTATGGAGAGTATTAATTGAAGGGAATATAAAATCGTCCTTTTTGAAAAAAAATCGTCAATCGTCATTGGAGCTCAAATATCGTCAAAATGACGATAAAATCGTCATTCTGGCAACGCTGAGTATAACGAAAACGCGATTACCGTTGCAAAATTTTCAATTTACAGCCCCGCTAAAGAAGTTTCACTTCACTTCAAAAAAAAAATTAAAAAAATGTAATCGTTGGATTTTCCATTTCTTTTTTTAATTTTTGCTCGTGGTAATTTTAAAACCAAATTTACAGGTTTTTAGTGCTTAGAAATCTACAGTAAAATTTTACGAGCAACAATTTTCTGAAACGTATTAACCCTCTGTGGACCCTTTTAATGGCTTAAAAAGGAAATTTTTCAAAAAAATGGTAAAAAGTCCGATTAGGAATAGAGATAATGGTTTAAAACATTCCAAAAATATGTTCTACGTAAAATTTTACTATGAGTTGCTGAACACGTTTACGTTCAAATGAAAAAATAACCAAAGAATATTATGGTTTATTATAGTAACATGTTCAGAAATGGTCAAACTTTAGAATCAATTAAAAAAAAAATTTTTTCTTGCACTAGTAATTTCATATTTCGATTATAAAAAACATCATTATACACTCAAAATATTGGTTCACAGAAAATCATCCTCATTCTCGTTTCTTTCTTTTTGTTGAGAGTTTTCTTTCCTTTGGTGTGTTTCTTGACTGTCTTTTACCGATTCAATCTTTGGCATTAGGCATTACTTTAGATAATGCATGATGGGATTCTTTTTTCTCGACGACTCAATTTATTTTTTTGCTAGCGATTTTCAAACTAAATTCTTACTAGAACTTTACCATCAAACTATTCTTTACGAGGGACTATTAAACTACTATGGTAGTTAAGTTTAACAGGCCAACCATCCTCCTCCAATCTAGATAAAAACATAAACATTTTTCTAGGCGGTTTTTATCGAACACATTTTATCACATTTTCTAGTTACATATTTAAATAGTTCAACGAGAGCAAAAATAAGTCGTCTCTAAATTAATAAATTTTCTGGAATTTTACGCAATCTGCAAACTAAAAAATAAATAAAAATAATAAAAACAGATTTTCAATGAAAGTAAGAAAACATAAGCGTGCAGTTATGCACTTTTCCAACATTTTAATTAAATATTTATATATTTAACAAACGTAATTGCAACAATGAAAACATAAATAAATTGCAAAAATTGTAAAAACAAATGAAAAAAAAATAAAATAAATTTTATACAAATGGCACGTAAAAATGTGAAAACATGAACGAAATAAAATAAAAATTCATTGAAATTCAAAAAAAAAAATTAAGACTTTGAAAATACTTAAATAAGATTTAAAAAAACTCAAATAAGATTTAAAAAAATAATTTTTAGTTTTGCATTTATCATAATTACAGTTTGCTTTAAGATCCCATTTAAAAGAATGAAATATTTCGATTTGAAAACATTTAGACATTCTCAACTAAACAAAAGAAATAAATAAATTAAATAAGTATATATGCATATAAAAGATCACACATAAAATCTACTAAAAATAGATTTATAAACGTCTGGCAGCATAAGACTAAAGGAAACCAATGTTGAAGAACAAAAATTAGCGTTGTTGAAAAAGTAAAAACATATTCAAGTTTATGTATGTATCTATCTGTATAAAAATTTTCACAATTTATTTATGAAATATTTACACAAATTTCTGCACAGCAGACAAGAAAAGCAGCACGAATTTTTGACATGTTTTGAATTTTCGTATCTCAAGAAATATAGTTATGTGCAAACAAAAAAAAACAAAAAACAAAAAATAGAAGATTTGTAGTTTTTCAAATGCAGAATTTGATGATGGAAAATATTAGACGGCAATGATGAGCAGCAAGTGCGTGGGCGATCCAAAATATATTATGTTTATACAATTGTTTATGGTATACGAGGTCAAACAGACCATTGCTAATTCGGGAAAAACAACAGAGCAACAGATGCTAATAGCCTTACAGTTGTATAGTTATTAAAAACAAGTGGAAAGTGGATCGGCAAGAAAGCATGCCCGATGATTGAAATCGTAACGTGATTTATTTTGGTAAAATATGATATATTCTAATTTGTGTCAAATTTATTTCTTTCACTGGGTTGAAATACCATCATAAACACGAGCTGATTGATGGGACCTTGTCAGCGTAATTTCAGATCTGGCAACCCAGTACTGGCTAGATATTCTCATCAAATGCCATACTCTGAAGCACTAAGAGATATTTCCAAAAATCAGTGTTTCAATCCATGGTTAGCGATATCACGAACAATCTTTGGAAAATATAAATAATTTTGAAACTCTCATAAAAATATTTTTTCAATGTAATGGAGTCATTACCTAGCTCAAGAGTGAGGAGGTGAGAGGGGGGGGGGGGCACTTGTTCTCTGAAGTATTGAACAGTAAAGGCGAATTCACTTTCTTGGTTTTTTTTTATGTGAAGATTTTACACTCTCAGTTTAGGAGAGTGAAAATCTTCATATAAAAAAATGAAAAGAGAGTGAAGCTCTTGGTCGTTGAATTCGCCTGAAAAGTAGTGAAACTAAGATTAACTGTCAAACTATAAATAGAGAGCGCTGAGAGTAGTATTTTTTATATGAATTAAAATCACGAAACACACACACGTTCCACGAAACACACACACTCACTCTGTGTACACAATATGATTTTTTATTTGACAATAGAGTCCAGAATGAAAATGAGAGCGATATGTTGAATGCGGCTACCTCTATTATTCTGCCATGATTCCGGACTGCTACGCAAGGTGTCAATCGATGTTCTGCACAAAGCAGATGTTTAATCGTTACTTTCTCTGCAGTTTCTATAACTAGGTGTTGCTTTATACCCACAAATCCATTCTCTCGGACAGTCAAGTTACTCTAAAAGCTTTAGACTCATTCGCCATACAATTTAAAATTATATGTGGAATGTTTCAGGACTATGTAAACGAAATAGGGTTATACTGGCTGAGATTCCAGGTCCAAGATTTGATGATAATGAAAGGGCGAACGTTTTGTGAAAAGGGGGCACAAAAATCCTACATACATAGGTCCTGAACCCTTTCTCTATATTGAGGCTTACACCAATGAAAAAAAAATGTTGAGAATATGAAAGGAAGGAATATCAAAAGAGCAGCCCAATGCCTCAAACTATGTAAAAACAACCTCAGAATAATCATGAGCTTCCTTTTAGGGGATTGCAAACTGTGGGAGCATATGAAAAATTTAGGAAAATGACCGGACTGTAACTGTTGGTTCTACCAGAAAGAAAATAAGACACATGAAGATCACGCACTGCGAGGCACTTACTCGTAGCAGAAAAAGATATCTGGAACATTAGTAGTCAGATAGTATGATTATCATCAAGAGTCAAAATCCTTACTGAGATTACTTGGCTTGGGAAATAAAAGCTCTCAGGTTGAAAAACTTTTTTTTTTTAATTATTTATGTTTTTTTTTTCAAATTACCATTAATTCGAAACTATAAATTTGTACGCGAAACATTATGGGACTTTTTTTGCACTAACGTGTGAGCGTTCAATGTAAATATTGGATATGCGAACAAATTTAATTATCAATAATATTACCTTCTACTATTATGGCACAATAGCCCATGGAGGGCCAAGGCTGAGCTTTTCGCAACCATTCATTACATAGGCATTTAAATTACACTTCGAGGTTTGCAATTGCCAACCAAAAGGTAATGCCGTGTAGAAAAATTTTTATTTTCGATTTTTGATTCAAAATATTTTGATCAAAATATTACCACCTCATTGAAAAATAGTGAAACTATTTAAAATTCTTACGAATTTAACCTTGTTTTTATTAAACACAGGTGGCAATTATTTTCCAAAATTGCAATCATGTATTCAATTCGTAATTAGTCTCTGTTCTAATTACGCATTGAGTCGAAGGAGCGCGGAATTTAAATTGTGCGGATTTTGTTGTTGGGAAGGTATCACACTTTCGTATTCTGCACTTTAGGAACGTTGTTAGGGTATTTCGCATCAACGCGTGAATACCCATATTGAAATAACTTATAACTAGAGAATCCGAAATGCTTTATCTCTGCTCGTTTTTTAATTTACACCCTCCCAGCATTCTCCTGCGACGCCATTATTTAAAGCATAGTCAGCTATTACACTCCCCGATTTCTCTCACCGCTCAAATTTTCTGTTTGTTGTCGAGAGAAGTGAGACGAAAGTAAACAAGTCTAAATCGGCTGTACCAATGATTTTTGACGTTTTTCTTTTACAAGTTTTGCATCTCTGTTCCACTCATGTAAAACGAGTAACAAAAGCAATAGAAATACAAAATCGGTCGGTCGAAACTAAAGCTGTCACCGATTGAACAAGATAACAAAAGAAAATGTGTAAAAATCGGTGAGAAAAAATGGGCACTAATCGGTGTGTGTAAAAGCAGACGACCACGTAGTTGTTTAAAGCATATACATATAACATGAGCAAACACTGAGAGAGCCGATATTGAGATCGAGCTTTTTTCATGAGAATGTTTGGTTATGGGCCTCATGCAATACAAACAAAGATATTTCATTGTAGGCTTTCTCAATGTCATTTCATTTGCTCTGTGGTTTGTAAACGCACTTTCCTCACTCGCAGATGTTTGACACACGCATACCATCTTACTTTACATCTAATGGCAGTTCTCTTTTTTTCGGAACTAAATAATAAAAGCTCGCTCAGTGTTTTTTTTTCTCATTCTCATTCCTCTCTTCAATGACTAGGAAGGAAAACCATAAAGCTTAATATTGTTTTTGAAACTGATACTATTTTGCCCCTTAAAGGCTCTTTAGTTTTTTTTTTTTTTTTTGATACTTACGATAAAATTCAATAATAATCCTTGTAATTTGTATGCACTTTAAAGCTATCAACCATATACTGTCATAGCTGTCATTATTTGTATATCTACTTACTTACGTATTAAAAAGTCAACAACCATGACAAAATTGAATTGCATGAAGAATAATGATAAATATTTTGTTTGCAAATGATTTAAAATGCACATAAAAATAACTACTTAGTACATGTTTTTAAATAAAACAATTACAAATCTGCATTCATTAATTTTGAAATAAACAACAATTTTTGCATTTATTTATTTATCTATTTATCATATATCATGAATCTAACAACCGCAAACTAAGTAGTTACAATTGTAAATTACTTTATTATTAATAATTCAAGTGCACATGCCACAGTATGCAATTTTTTTTTTTTTACTAGTTATGTATATTGACGATTTAAACAACATTTACACTACACGCTACAAGTTCATCATTGAAATTTACAAAAATTTGCTTCTACATACGTGATAAGAAATTTTGAGTGAAATTACATATCACAATATTTCATGCAAGATTTTAACATACTACGTAATTATTTATTTTTTAGTATTTTTTATTTACTTCTTTTTTAGTTTATCTTCGTTTTTTGTGTCAATTTTTTCATATGCTTTTTTCGCTTTTTTTTCTTTTTTTTGTGTTTTTTCTTAATTTTATTTCTTGCTTTCAATTTCATTTTATTTTTATATTTCCCTTTTTATCATTTTTCAATCAATTTACAATTGTTCGTTGTTATTATTTTTTTTTTTTTGTGCTTGTGTCTTTTGAAGTTTTTTTCTTTCGCTTTCATCATTTACGAAGTGTGAATTTTTTATTTTGTATATATTTATTTTGCAATTATATTATTAGATAATCATATTAAAAATTAAAAAAAAAAAAAAATTAATGCTTGTTTTTTTTGTGTGGGATTTCAGCAAGTGTGACAAAGGAAAAAATGAAGCTTATAATTGATTTGGGGAATTTTTGCCATATTATTTATTTACAATGCATTTAATATTTACTTATATGAATATTTGATGTTATATTTTGCATGAAATGCTCGTAATTGGGTCGGGATTTAATTATTTTTTATATGAATTGAAAGTCTTTATGTTCTATTTACATATGATAAATACATATAAATTGTATTTAAAGTTTTAATTTTATAATAAAACTTACTTTAGCGGGTTGTCTTTGATTTTAACATATTCATGCGATAATATTTTATTTTCTTTCTTTTTTTATGAATTAAATAACGATTTCATATATTTTGTTTTTAGATTTTAATAATTCTACTTTTCTTTAGTGGTGATTTTTTTTTTTTTTTTGACTGATCCTTTTCGTTAAGTTAACTTAGTGTATCTTGCCTTCAAGTTATTTACGTTGTTCTCGACTCTCCCATACTGTCTTTGAATGTAGCCCAAAGCAGTCAAGTATTTTGACCGGAACATGAAACTCTTTTAACTTTTATCATAAAAGTTCAAAGTGATGATCAGAAGTAAGAGTTTTGAAATAACTTTTAATTCAAACTCTTACTCAATAACCTCTATTTTAAAAATAAAATTGTTTTACAATTACTTTTTTATTTCTATTATTTTCTACTACTATCTCTATTACTACTTCTATCACCAGCATGATCTTTTACTAATTTCAAATCGTTTTTATAATTTTTCAATTTAACAGGAGTTACTTAGAAGAAAGTAGTAAAAAAAGTGGTTAGAAAAGTAGTAGGAAAGTAGTAAAAAGTATTAGTAAAAAATATTAAGAGAAAAAATAGAAGTAAAAGTAGCAAAAATGTAGTCAAAAAATAGTAGTGAAGAAAATTGTAGAAGAAGTACTAGAAAATATTGAGAAAAGAGGCTGCTCTCACAGGCGCTGCTCTCATAAACGCCTCTCTAAAAGAGAGAGGTAGAAAAATAAGTAGAAAAAAGACATACGAGAGATGCGCCGAATATTCAAGTACAATATAAAATAAAAAAAAGCGCTTTGATAAATGTTCCATGTTCATATTGTTCCGATTTCGCACATTCCGTCATAATTTTTTAGTAGTTGAATAGGTAACATCAACACATACAAACAATGCGCCTCTAGAACACACACACACATCTCCATTTTCTCACTATTTTTTTTTTTTTTAATAAACTTATTCTCTTTAGAGATTGTTTTTTCCCCCCTTTTTTTTCTTTAATTTTAAGCACACATTTAAAGCACATAATTAATATTTATTTTGTATTTTTCGCGAACCAGAGAACTTATCCTCACGAGCACTGGAAAAACTGAAAGAAAAATAAAAATTTCAATTCCACCGTTTCTTTTTGATTAGAAAAAAGTCGATCATGGTTACACTCATGTGAGCACGACCATCTTGCTCATGATGGTAGCTTCAAAGGTAGCAGTAGAAAATAGTAAAAAATATGTAGAAGGACTCCAAAGAATTTTAAAAAAAGAATCCAAAGAATTTCAAAAAATAAATGTCTTCAAAGACTCTTAAAAAAAGTTTTATTTTTCAAGTTATAAGTCTAAACTTCACTTTTATTTTTATAAATAAAAGTTAAAAGTTATTATAAATTTTTTAATTTTTACTATAAAAGTTTATAGTCTGATTTAGCTTAAACAAAATAAAAGTAATTTCCAAACTCTGAATTTAATGACAGTTTTGACTATCTGAAAATTTCACAATATCTACTTCAAAGGGCAATTTTGAATTTTACGGCACATGACTATTAATTCACTTACAAACTCTTGCATCAGTTTTCTTTTATGAACATATTTTTGGCTTAATTTTTTCTCGTTATTCAGTTTTATTTCAGATTATTTCTCAAAATTATGCATACTTCGTATTTTCTCTAGAAAGTTGATCCAGGAGTATTATATCAGGGATGTTCACTAGTGCTCGTTTGCTAATTAATTTTCCCTCACCAAAGCATTTTTTGCTTTCCCCTTTGAATAACCTTTGTATTATCGTTCTTAGAATTATAAATATAAAGATAGAAGTTTATGCTAATATTTATCTAATCATATTTTTATTTGAAAATTAATTAACAATCTATTAATATATTCCGCACTTCAAAGCAAAAGTGTATTAAGTAAATTTAGCATAAAATATAATTTTTTTTTTCCTCTAGAAGCGAAGTGGACTTAATACTTTATAACATGATATTTTCGTCATTTTAAGTCCAATCGTCTTATATAGTAGACCACTGAATAGTGCACGATATTTATATCTAGGTAATCTAAAAAACCAGAAAACTGAAATTTTGAACTTAATGCGCTTTTGCTCTGAAGTACGGATATTGTTAGTTTCAAAAGAAAATTGTCAAATGCAACCATGCTTATAAAGGGAGCATATTCCACAGTGCTCTCTCTTTCTCTCACTGTCTCTCCCAACGGTTCTTGTTTCCGTTAACTTTTCAATCCAAAACTAGTAAATTCTTTCAATATGAGTAGAAAGAAAAAAAATATCAACTCAGTTGAAACGAACGATGCCTTGAAGCAAGTACACTTCATTTCAAAGTTTTTTTTTTTTATTCATGGAAATGGGTCAAAATGCTATGACAATAGCTTAGCATGAATAGTTTTTAGTGTTTGAAGAAACAATACAAATCAGTTAGCTGAAGCTGAAAATTTTAACAATATTTTCTTCTTTTTTTTTTTGTACAAACCGTTGCAAAAAATATTTTACATACATACTTGTACTAAAAACAAATTCATTGATAAATTAACAAACAACAACAACAACAAAAAACTTTCTATGTCAAAAAAAGAAGCAAAAATTTATTAAAGCAAAACAATTCACCTACAAATTTATATTAATTAAATTATGTAAATTATTTACTAACGCGACAATATTGTCATAACAATAACAACAAAAGTAATATAACAGATTCAATGCTTCTCTCATTTTAATTAAAATTTTTATGATTGTTGTTTTTTTACGGGTTTCTCCGTATATAAAATCCCAAATAGAAAATAAAGCGACAACACAGTAAAATTTATTATGAAAATTTATGCGCGACTAGAAAAAGAAACATACGCTAACATATATATTTATTTATGAATATGTATTTGTATTATAATAAAAAATAGAAAAAAAACCGTCATAATTGTTTTGCATTATATATTGTGACTCATAAAAAAAAATAATAAGGATGGCACTATATAACATTAAAGCCCGTTGTGGGCCAAGGCGACCTAGATATACAGACATTAATATGTATGCTTAACATTTTATATTTTTTTATGTTATGTGAACAAAAGGATTGATTAAAAATTCCTAAATATGTGATCAGTGAATGAATGAATAGCTTTTCGTGGCAGTTTAAGCTTTCGAAATGCGATGCCGATTAAAGCTTGAAAGTTTAAATCTTTTCGCTTGAGTACATTTGAATCTAATTAATACGCTTTTTACTTGTGAGAGTAGAAATCGGTGTGTGTAAAAGCTGACTGTGGAAACTGCACATGCAAAAAGCTTTTAAGTTACCCATATATAATACTCTCATGAAAGCTTAAGGTCCATTTCGCTCTCTTATGCTCTTTCTCTATTACTCCTTTAGAGCACACATGCGTTAATGTCGACAGAGCTCTTCTACTCTGTATTTGAGCTTTCTTATATATAAAATCTCAAAAGTACTTCCTCACCCACATCTTGTTTTTTAATTTAATATAATAATAATTTTAATTTTCATATTTTTCCCTTATTTTTAGATTCTAAATATGGAAGATGATTCAAATTGGTATCGTGCCGAATTAGATGGTAAAGAGGGTCTTATACCCAGTAATTATATAGAAATGAAAAATCATGAGTAAGTATATTAATATATGTAACTAAAAATTTCTACTGATACTAATCTGCTTTCCATCAATTTCAAAAATTTTCCATTTTTTTTTATATAGTTGGTACTATGGCAGAATAACCCGTGCCGATGCTGAAAAACTCCTCTCAAATAAACATGAAGGCGCATTTTTAATTCGTATCAGTGAATCAAGTCCTGGTGATTTTTCGTTATCGGTTAAGTAAGTGCTGGATGCCAAATTTTTTTTGTATAATTATTGTTAAAATTTTTTTTAATATTTATTCTTTTCTTTCATTTGTATTTTATTTAGATGCCCGGATGGTGTACAACATTTTAAGGTTTTACGTGATGCACAGGGTAAATTCTTCCTTTGGGTGGTTAAATTTAATTCCCTCAATGAATTAGTGGAATATCATCGAACGGCGAGCGTATCACGATCACAAGATGTTAAATTAAGGGATATGATACCTGAAGAGGTGAGCACAACTGTTCTTAAATGATATTTTTCTTTAAAAGCTTTTAGTCATTAGAAAATAAATCGTTGATGGTATAAAAGAGAGAGAGAGAGGGAGAATTAGACATAGAGAGGGTTTCTTGATAACTCATTCAAGGCGAATTCATCAACCACACTCTTCCTTTTTTCTGTATGAACGTTTTTCGCTCTATCAAATTAGTACAAAAGAGAGAGAGAGAGAGAGAGAGAGGAGGCAGAGAGTGCGAGTTTGTTGACAACTCATTCAAGGCGAATTCATCAACCACACTCTTCCTTTTTTTTATATGAACGTTTTTCACTCTATCAAATTAGTAAAAAAAGAGAGAGAGAGAGAGAGGAGTAGACATAGGGAGAGTTTTTTGACAACTCATTTAAAGCGAATTCATTAGCCACACTCTTCTTTTTTTTATATATATTTGAACGTTTTTCGCTCTCAAATTAGCATGAAGCTGCCATATTGAAATATTTTGTATACATCTTTGTAAATTAAAAGCATTATAAGAGAAGAAAAATGAGTGGCAATTAGTCCGTAAATCCGTCTCAAAGTTTCAGCATTCTTTCCGTATATTAATTTTTCGAAAAACGCAAAACTCTTTTGATTTTGATAATTTCCAAATAAATTAAAAAGAAAAATCTGGTCATTCTGAGGTAACTTTCATTTCCACAGCAGTAAAAATTCCTGTCTAAACCACAATAAATTCTAACCAGTATCACTGATTGATCTTCTTGAAGCCTAAATAAAAAATTGTAAGTCTTGATATTGGATTCGATGATCAATTTAAATCAGCGGTGGCCATCTATACATGCACAATGATCGGTTGAGCACTCTTTCTATGGAAATGAACTCTGTACGTGTGAAATTTCTTACGCTCATTTGCCTGTGTGCAAGTCTTTGGCCTACGCTGACTTAAGAATTTAGAGAATTTTAATTTCTGATTTTTTTTTGACATCTGTTGTATATCTGGTATGATCAACATAGCTAACAAAAGGTGGAGAGAAACGTACACGTGCTCTCACACAAAACTAATCTAACCTTCCTATAACCCAAAAAGGTTAAATTTTCTTACTTCGCTAAATAGATCTCCTATTAGCAGCACTTTAGCAATAATCACTGGACATTTTCTGATCGGCAGACATGCCAGCAGATTGAGACTACCTTCAAATGACTTCTGCAGAAGCGGCTTAGACGAAGAAGTGGAGGGAACTACTCTCTACTTTCTCTGTACCTTTCCAGCGCTTGCCACACGTAGACTGAAGACTCTTCTACAGCAATCTAGCTGACCTTGAATCTGCTGACATCAGAGATTTAGATAAGTTTATTAAAACTACAAAATGGTTCAACTCTACTTAAGTTATTTAGCTTACTCTGAATCTGCTGGCATCAGGGATACTACAATTTAGAGAAATACATAGTTCATTGCAAGATTAGTGGTATTACACGGTCCTTATTGGCCTAAGTAGGTTCTATTATCATAGGACAACTACGCTAACCTAACCTGTATACCTAGAGGTAACTACTACTACTATTATGGAGGGCCAAGGCCGAGCTTTTCGCTTTGGAGATAAACTAATGTTAATTTTTCTTCTGCATCTCCAATTTTTCCCTATGATGGTAAGATTTTACAAAGCAATGATCTATTAGACTATTTGTAATTTTCCCTCAATTTAAATTTTTTTACCCGTATATACTACAGAAGAATAAGTAAATATTTGTTCACTCTCTACCACTTCAACTACTTCATGCTTCTTTCCCAGCCAATTGCATTATTATAGAAATATTTTTATTGGCAAAATGTTCTTTTCTTTTGTTTATATTTATGTGCAAATATTTAAAAATAAATTTAATGGCATCATCAGCAGATAAATACATTGCTACAATAAGAGGAATCTAACGAGATACATAAATGCCAGTGGAACAAAATTTCAATTCAAACAAAAAACAGAAAATTATTTAAACTTTAAATAAGGCAACACTGGCCGTCTGTTTTCTCAGTTCTCTCTCTCTCTCTCTCTTCGTTGAACTAAAAGCATTTTCATTCATTCATCTCTCTCACAAATATTACCTCACCATTGTAATATAGGTATATATAGGTAATTGTTGTTGTTGTTTTTTTTTTCTAATTTGAGATCTAATCAATTTTCTTTCACTCTCACAGTTTTTCCCTCTTACTTTGAGTCTCTAACTAAAGAAATGTTTTCATTCATTATTTTTTTTACATTTTTTTTTGTATTTTTTTGCAGATGCTCGTACAAGCATTATATGATTTTGTGCCACAAGAGTCCGGTGAATTGGACTTTAGACGCGGCGATGTTATCACCGTTACAGATCGTTCCGATGAGAATTGGTGGAATGGTGAAATTGGCAATCGAAAAGGAATATTCCCAGCAACTTATGTAACGCCATACCATTCATAATAAAATACTACTACTACTACAAAATACGCGCAACCCATATATACACAAACACACACACAAGCACCACAGAATCACATAAACACATACATGCATATAGCATAACCTAAAAGAAGTGAGAAAAGAAATGCGAGTAACAGTACTATAGAGAAACAGAAACAACAACCGATTTCCAAACTCACACTAGACACACTCAAAACACAAAAATAAACGACAACACTAAAACCACCAACACCACCACAATAACAACAACAACAACGTGTAACAAAAAACACAATTTAAAATTTAAAAATAATATTTAAAATGCATTTTCTTTTTTGTTTATTTTTTTTTTTTTTTTTTTTGAAAACATTAATATATTTTTATATTTTTATTTTTTTTCTTCCATACTTTTATAAAGAAAACAGAAAACAATATTAAAATTTTTAATATAATTTGTCTATTTTTTTTTTTTTTTTAATTTTCTGCAATATTTTTTTTTTACCGCTATATATAAAAATATCATAATTTAGTAATTTTTTTTATTGTGTGTGCAAACATTTTTATGTATGTATTAAAATAATAATTTTATATGTTTTTTGCATAAAAACACATGAAATTTTTTAAAAGTTTTAGCTCAAAACATTTCGCACAATGATCTTTTTGATCACTGTTTTTGCATATATGGTTTGAATAAAATATGTATTTCTAAATTCTGTTACGATTTTAACTGTTTTGTAATCATATTCGAGTTTTTTTTTTAGATAGTATCATAATATTCAAGCTCTTTTTATATAGCATCATAATAATAAACACATTGCATCAAATATATTTACATATCTCTGGCAAGCATTTCGCAATGGAAAAGAATATGGGATGAAGTTTCATTTACTTCAGAGGAGCCTCTCTTGGTTAGCAATGCCTGACCTGTCTGACAAATCTCTAAATGAATAGAACAAACAAATTTACAAGCATAGAAATAGAAATTTATTTAGAATCTGACCTGAAACCGTTTGAAATATGGTTCGATCAGAAATTTTTCTTTAAGCTGACCTGAAATCGGTCCATGATCTAATTGGAAGTTGATATATGATCTGATCTGAAATTGATCTACGATCTGATATGAAATTAAACTGTGATCTGATTCGAAATTTATATAGAATCTGACCTGAAATCTATCTATGATCTGGTCCGAGATTGATCTATGAACTGATCTGAAATGAGTTGATGATCAAATATGAAATTGATCTATGATCTAATCAGATCCATAATTGATCTACAATTCGATCTCAAATTCGTTAATAATCTCTTACATTTTATTCAGAGCAGAGTTGCCCATGGCATATGCACTTGGTGCACATTTGTTTTTGTAAAAGTATTTAGGCATAAGCTGACCATTTCTCATCTCTCTTTTTTTCTTCCTTTCCAAAGAGCAACGCAACACTTTCGTATGCTTTGTTGGTCTTCAATGTATATTTTGTTGTTGTCTAACAGATGAGTTTATAATAATAAATAATTGTATTGGTGTTTGCACTTCCATAGGAAACTTTTGGGCACCCCTAATTTAGAGCTTTTAAATCAGGGATGCCCACGTCATATACACTCACTCGCACATTTGTTTTTGTAAAAGCACTAAGGTTTATGCTGTACATTCTAGTACACACACATAACACTCCGCATTAAGCAATACGAAATACACAAACAATTTTGTCTTTTTCGTTTCTCATCTCTCTTCTTTGCCTTTTCCAAACAGCAAAGCAACAACACTTTCGTGTGTTTTGTTGGTACACATTTGGGGACAATTATATTCAACGCAGATTTTGTTGTTGTCTAAAGTATGATTTTTTATTCCTTTATTATAATAAAGTTTATATGTATTGGTGTTTGCACTTCCATAAGAAACATTTGGACACCCCTGATTTAGAGCTATTAAATACTCTCTTCAGCTTCTCTAATATTTATTGGCATTGGTCTTGCGATTCGATTATGATTGAAATGGAGAATTAAGTTTTACATAAATGTAAATTCAATCTCATTTATTCGTTTCATTATTTATTTAATGCCATTGCCACTCTACTCTAAGAATAAAAATATTTTGAATTTGTTTCAAGCTATTTTCAAGAAATCTGTTTAACTAAAAAAAGAAAAAACTAAACACGCTTAAAAAGAAAAAAGTTAAAATCGTACTATATAGAAGAGAAATATTCTTGTTTATGAGTGAATTCACCGACAACGATCGCTCACTGCGCTTTTTTTTTTTTTTGCATTGCCTTAGCATTGAAATAATTTTTTTTAATCTAGCAAAAAATTTAATTTTTCAATTACTGAGATGATATTTTTATAGAAAAAAAAAAAAAACAAAAAAGTTTAAACAACAATAAAATAAAAAAAATGCAAACATAGAAATAAATTTCGAAATTTGTAAAATTATTATTTTTTTATTTAATATTAATAACACAATCACATTTATTATAGTTAAAATTTAACTTTGGGCCAATTTTTTTCAATTTTTTATTTTCTTAGCATTTTTTCTTTTTTTTTTAATTTTATTTTTTAATTGTTTTTTTTTCTCTTTTTTAATTTTATATTTTAATATTTGTAAGAAAATTCATTTTGTGAATATATTTTATTATTTCTAAGTTATAGTTATTGTCATTTACACATTATTTTATATTTAGTATTTTGTATCTGTAGATACATTATGCATACATATATATGAAATAATGAAAAACAAAAAATTATGTGCTATTTAAAGAAATAAAAACAAACAAAAGAAATATACAAATAATATTGTCATTATAAACTATAAATAATAAAATCTAAAATTACTTTAACTTTATGAAAGAAACAAAAAAAAAACATATATACATTTATATGTACATATATACATGAATATATGTATGTATGTGTATTTGTATGTAACGCAATATGCATGCAATTTAATGATAATAGCATTAAAAAGTAAAACAAGTAAAAGAAAACAAAACAAACAAAAAAAAAGCACTACACAAAATATTTTGCAGCACAAGATCTATTTCTTTTTTTTTTTTTGTAATAGTTTTATTTTTTTTTTGTTTTTTTTTTAAATGGAAAAAAAAACACAAAAATAAAAATATGATAATTATAATTTGCATAAATTATATTATACATACATTTATATGCCTTGATATAATAATAATAAAATTAATAATAATAATATTAATTATTAATAAAATAAAATTTTTTCAAATAAAATATTTAATATTTTACAAAATTGGTTTTTATTTTCGGACATTGATTTTTTTTATAAATTAATATTTACACAAACACATATCTGCAGTATAGTTCCTCGTTATGTCTTAGTGTTGTTTTTTTTTTCTTTTTTTTTTTTTAATTTTATACCATAATATGGTAACTATAAATATCAAATTTTAAATTTGTCCTGAAATTTATTTTTGTTTTAAAAATGCAATGCAATTTGTAATAAAAATAATTTTCTTTTCTCTAAAGTATGAATCAAATAATGTAATCTTCTTTACTATAAAACTAAGATGAGCAACAATTAAGAATGAATTCTTTTTTAAAGCGATTGGAACGATTGGGAATTGAAACAAAAAATTTTGTTCACAAAAATTTCTGGATATTAAGAGAAGAGCCTCGTCGTTGGAAACAAATAATATACAGAGAATGGACACTTCGCCTTTCTCACCAATACACATAAAAAACTAATATAAAAAATATGCTGCATTAGTATGCGGAGGCCTGTGTAATGCCAACTACGAATGCAACAACTCACTCAATTTCTATTTAGGTAGTAAGACTGAAAATTACAAAAACAACAACAAGCTTAAATTCACTGCACTACGAATGCAACAATGTGTGATAACACTGAAGAAACAATTTACACGCAATCACACTTATTGTAGGTATGTATGTGTGTGAACACAAAAAATAAAAATTTGTTGACAGTTATGACGTTTTAAATAGAGAGTCCATTCTCTGTATATTCTCTGGTTTGAAACTTTCAAGTTTAGTATAATCAACTCGAGAAGTTTTTCGCTGCTTTAATGAATATAAAAATTGATGAAAAAATTTTTACATAAATAAAAAATAATATTTAATTGGTCGTCGTTTACGACGGCTTGCGCTGCTGTAGGCGCTTCACTGTGTACACGATGTTTACACCTGGAACAAGCAGGTGCACTAACATATTTGTAAAGCTTTATAAAAGTATCTCCTTTTTTGAATCCAAAATATCACAGAAATATCGAAAATTTAAATGTTATGAGTATTTTTGAATTTTACGGTTGAAATTTGCTACTTGTTTAAAAAAAAATCTGTTTTATTTAATTTAAGTTCAAACAGAAATAAAACTCATAAGCTTTAAAATTAGAATTAGAAAGGATTTGAACTCTTTCAATCGTGTACATGTATTTAAAAAATACTGTTTCTAGAAAATCGCCTTCAAAGATATCGCTTGCTTGTCTCGTGTGCGCACGGTCTGTTAGATGCCGTAGTTGCAAAAGTATTGTACTTCGAATTCCAATATGAAATTTTGTTGCAATATTTTTGAATGTATCCATTACACAGCCACACAAAAAAAAGTTTTTTCGAGTTCGGGAGCCAAACTATGTTTATTATATATTTTTTGGGTCCCCGAATCTGAATCCGAGGTCCAACAAATCTGAGCACGTCAGCGTTATGACATAACCTAAAAAATTTTGTTTTCGGATCTGGAGATCAGACTTTGTTTACTATATTTTTGGGGTCGCTAAACCCGAATCCGAGGCGCAAAAAACCCCCACACGTCAGAGTTCGGTTGCAACCTCAAAAAACCTCATACAATTTTTTTTCGAACCCGGTGGTAAGACGATGTGTACTATATTTTTGGGATCGTTGAATCCGAATTCGAGGTCCAAGAAACTCCAGAATGTCAGGTTTCCAACTTAGCTTAGATAACGAGGTATTTTGCAGGTTATGTCGAGAACCTGACACGCTGGGGTTTTTTAGATTCAGATATTCCAAAAACGTATAGTAAACATACTCTGATAAAAAAAAATTGTATGAGGTTTTTGAGGTTATGTCAGAACCCTGACGTGCTGGGATTTTTTAGACCTCGGGTTCGGATTCAGCGATCCCAAAAACGTGTAGTAAACATGATCTGACCTCCAAACCCGAAAAAACTTCTTTTTTTTAGTGTATGTGCTATTATGACACCTTCCAAAAAAAATATATTCTTTGAACCTCGAGCCTTGTTTACATCAAACAATATTCTGAAGATAATTGAGTATACTTGTTAGCTGTTAAAAAGTTGAAAACTTGTCTATGTGGCGTAGATGCCCAAAAAATTGTCAGGGCAATTTATTTCTAATAAAATGTCGGGCACTTAAATTTTTCAAATTGCTCGGTGTGTTCTACTTTGTTTTTGTTTTCTCTCACATTCGACTGAAACGTCAAATTACTGTCTCATTTATTCAGCCCTATTCTAAATATTCTTGAAATTTCTTTCCCCGGGAAAATTTGTTTATTTTTCCTTCTTTTCTTATGGAAATATGGGGGGAACGAAACAAATTTTCAGGGAGATTGCATTTCCTGAATATTTAGAATATGGCTAAAATCCGAGACGGAGTGGAAGACGATGAAAAAATTGTGAGTGTATCAGTGAAAAAATGTATATGTGTTGCTATTTTCTTAGCAAAACTCTCTGATGTAAATGCTAAGTAAAGGATGAAGTTTGTAATTATTTTCACTGAAATGATTGAAAGAATGCAATTTTCTTCTGCAAACTTGAATTTAGAAAATGTTTGCAATTGAATCATTAAACTTTAAGGGTATTAAAGAAAGCTACATTCAATTGATGATTGAGAAAATGTTTCTCTTAACTTTCTTTCTACTTTTATTTCTTTACTCACTCTCACAATGAACACGATATGCTCGGGTGGCAATTAAATACGTTTAAAAATTAAACATGCAAATGCTGTAAGCTATGGGGCAAGGCCGTATTTAGGGGGGAGGTTTTGGGGGTTCTGACCCTGCCGCCCCCCCCCCCTCCGAAATGTGGAAACTTTCTTCTATTTTTTGATATTAATTTCCAATGGATGAAAAAAAAGTCAAAATAAAATCTATTGAACAGTTTTTGAATATTTTTTACTTCCATCGGTTTCTTTCTAAAAAGTCAAATATAAAAAAATAAACTTGAAATCTTAGTTACACTATGCGACCAGATCCGATTTGTTTTCTTTGACATGAGGTTTGACTTTGGATACAAAAAGAGAAGGTGATGCTGAGTCATTCTGCATTTACATATAGTTTTTCTAGGTCAGTAACTGTTTTTGATTTACAGTTTCGGGTTTAGGGCTCATTTGGAAGGGCATGATTCAGCATATAATTTCTGGATTTCAAATTTTGTAGCACGCCAGTGTTCAGCTCTCCAATTTTTAAAAATGGCCAAAAATTCAATTTTAGGGTTTTCCATCCCATTTTTTATAAAACGTGAGGTGATGGGAAGTTTTTGAACTCAGGTTCGTGTTCAGTATAAAAAATTCATTCACAAACACTATTCGCATTTTATTCGCAAAGCCTATGTAGGGCAGTAGTAGTGGATCTGCTCCAAAGTTCTAGGAAACAATCTTAAAATGTAATTAATTCTTTAACCCATTATTGCTCAGAGCACCCCGACTCGGAAGACCTCTTCATTGCAGTAACTGCAAGAATTTCGGGAATATAACCTCATCCGGATTCCTTATCATGGCCCGAATTCCCACTGATAATCATTTGAAAAAATGAGCCTCTGACCATTTTTAGTATTTTTGGTAATTGTTTTGAGGTCGGGCTCATCATCAGTAATGGCAATCAATTCTTCGAATGAAAACCCACCCACCCCCACCCCGCCCCCCTCCCCCCCCGAAAAAAAATCCTGGCTACTGCCTTGCTATGGGGTGTAAAGATATTGTGGGTGGGGAGTTCCGTCTTCCAAGCTTTTGTAAAGCAATTCAGAAATGTAAACGGCACAGAGAAAAAAAAATATTCTTAAATTCTTTAACACAAATTAGCGGAAATCCCAACATTCAAACAAATTTTAGTTTCCAGTTTTCATATAGAACACTGGAAACAAGAAAGAACAAATCATTCCGTTCATGGAGGAAATGCTTTGTTTTGTTGCAGTACTTTTAAGCATTTCTCTATGCAATATACTTTAAGACAGACATATACGCTGTAGCTCAAAACATTGTACTATTTTCTAGTTCACAATAACAAATACTTAATTCAATATTCGTTTTTTTTGTATACTATATTTTGCATAATTTTTTAAGCTATGGAAAGATTGACTTTCGACTGAAATTTAAAAAATCGGTAGCCATACGATAATTATAATTTCGTTTGGAAAGTACACTGCATTTCTTATACACCTCAAAGCATTTTCAAAAATATTAAAAAAAAAGCTTAGAAATGTTTTCGTAAAAAAACGTATAATGATATTAAACAGCTAAACAATAGAACACCAATTCTTTCATTACATAGAATAAAACCGTTAAAGTAAATAAATACTACAATTTAAGATAAAGTTTTTACAAAAATTAAAATTTTTTACCTATTTAGACTTACATTTTATTAAACTTTAAACGATAGGTGCGTTAGTTTCATCTCTATCCGCTCGTATAAAAAATGAAGCTATTTTAAGCGAGTAGAGATTGATGATTCAAAAAACACCGTTTTATTCGATAATTTTGTATCAATTTTTATAATGTGTAATTTTGTTTATCTTCCTTGAAATATAATTGTTTATAAAATAAATAATTCCTACTAAATTTAAAGTTAAAAGTTTTATTTAATATAAAAATAAAATAATAAAATGTTAATCGCTAGCTTCATCATAAAAACACATATATATATATATTTATATATTATTGAGTCATCCATTAATAATCACAATATTGTTAAGGTTTAAAACTGAAACAACTATTATAATTATGAAAAAGAAGAAATATTTTAAAATTTTTTTATACTTATCATTAAAACTTAGGATAAATTAAGTTAGTTTCCAAAACAACAAAAATATAAATAATATAATAAATATAACTTATTATTATTATGATTAAACATATTTAATATAATTAACATATATACAAAATGAATGATGAAATAGTAATAGTTATGCAAAATGTAATGTTTAGAAATTAAAAAAAAAAAATGCATTAAAAAAACTTAAGTTTTGGTAAATAAGCTATGAAATAAAAGAGGAAAATTAATAATTAATTCAATAAGTTTGTTTTAATTTTGGGCGTCTAAGACTCCTGTGAGCCGAATTCAAATATTTGACAAATTTTATTCATTCAACGGTGACTTGCATATATGCATACTAGATTTATATGAAATAGAAGGTCAAATATTTCTCTTAACCCTTATTTGTACTAAGTGAATCTTAAACACTAAGAAGAAGTAAGATTAAAAAAATTTTTGGATTCAGCAAATCGTAACCCTTTTCAGTTGTTCAATTTAATCTACATAATTATTGTTATTTTTCACCAAGTTGATTTTCCCCTTCCATATTTTTTTCTTTTTATTTCAGATTACTTAAGCCTCGTCGTCACAATTTCTTTCTCCATTGCATTTTTCGGCGTGTCATTATTTATGGAACGAGCATACAGACTTCGATTTGCATTGACCGCAGCTTTCTTGTGTTAAAAATGCTTGTTAAACTTATTGGCGCATAGTTATAGTCAAGAGTAAAGTAAAATAAATAGTACTTTAACTAATATATACTTTAATGCCATGCATTTCTTGTGGCATTGAACTATAGTTTCGTTAAAGTACACTTTATTTTTGACTATGACTATGCGCTATTGAAATTTACTCAATTTCTCAAACGCTGGCCATAAAAAGTGTAGCTCATAATTTTACGCTGCTTATGCCCCATTCCATCTTTTCTCAATGGTTTTCATATCCCTATCGAGTTTCTGAACATAAAATCTTAAGCTGTCAGAGTAATAGCCATTAGCAACTGTCGAATTTCATTCTAAAACCTTTTGCACTATGAGTAGAGCATTCGGAGGATATGAGCAGTCTAACTTCACTTCTGTATTTTGACCTGTGCATCAACTGGTTTTTGCGGTGCGACTTCTCTTTTGAGATAATGATTGTCCTTCAGGCAGTTGAGAAATAATCACTCTGGTAATCCTATTAATGAAACGGTACAACTAGAGGTATTGACCTTACTAGAAAACTTTATTCTTTTGTTCTTTCTTTGCCAGCACCAGCGCCAGTTGATCGACCGTAGAAAAAATCGTTCCCTTTTTCGTTGCTTATCAGATGTGGTTGAATCTTGAATTCACTGAAACAACTTCATCGGGTCATGACTTTACTAAATATAGGATCCTTTTCACTGAAATATGATGCTTTCGGCGTGTTTTTACCCACCGGAACGGTTTAATTTACGTTAGTTGGTTATCTTTTTAAAATTATGAACATAAAAGAAAATTATAAAAAATTTAAGAATTTGGCAGCACTGTATCTGCAACGTTGTGCAGTGCACAAAACGAACAGGTCGTACTAACTACATTTTCAATCCAAAAAAAAGTACTTATAATATGTATTGGTATTTTGAGAATAAATTCTCAATAAATACTTAGTGAGATATATATCAATAATTGAGAAAATAAATATTTAAATTCTTTCCTTTTTTGCATGAAACAAACTGCTTTTTTCATATATTTGTGCAGTGAATATCTACCTCATAAAAGTAAAACTCACATAAAATAGTATTATTTTTCTGCCATCTTATTGCAACCCTGCATTCTTCGTCTCATTTCATTGACATTTCTCATGACAGCTTTTCAATTTCATTTCTTTTTCTACTTCTTTTACTCTCAAATCAAAATCATTTTTCAATTGTCGTGCCACAATTTTCCATGCGTTGGTTTCGCCAAAAGTTTTTCAACGCCAACGGATATAAGTGAAAATCATTGTGAGCGAAATTCTAGGAAAACTAAAAATTTCCGGCAAAACAAGTTACACATATACGAAATAAAAAAAAAAAAGTGTTGCAGTCAAAATAAAAAGAAATGAAGTGAAATTTTGTGGGGATGTGAAATTTCTTAGCCGAAAGAATACATAAAAAATAAAGAAAATCAAACACGTGAAATAAAAGCTCAAAAGAAAAGGGGCGAAGAGAAGAAAAGTAAAAGCAATTCAATGATTTTGCTAATTTTTTCTTTTTTTTTTTTGCACTGATTAAAATTAATTGAATATAAGATTATTAAATTAAAAGTAAATTTGCGTCCCGCCATCGACAACGTCACCACCACCAGCAGCAGCAGCACTAGCACCACCGTCTTCTATTCACCATCATGCCACTACTCTCCTACAAGGAACATATTCTCAGTCCGCAACAGCTGAAGAAGCTATCGGAACATAAATACTCATGCACTAGTGCCAGTTTAATGGATCCTTGGCTGCAGCCATGGTGGAATTGGCTCGTCTCAAAGACACCACTTTGGCTGGCGCCCAACCTGATTACAATTATTGGTTTAATTGTTAATATTGTAACAACATTAATATTAATTTCGTAAGTATCTTTTGCCAGCGTCCTAAATCTACTATTTCTTATGATTTTGTGAAATACCACCAGTGCAAAAATTAAATATGGTATGAGTAATGAAATGTATTTAATGAGTATGGTGGTAGGAGCTTGTAATATTTCCTCCCCCCTTTTTTTTGAGTCTCTTTTTGATTTTGCCTCCCATTTTGCCGCACTTTATTGTTTCCCGTGCTCATTTGTCGCTTTTGCTTTCGTGCATTTCTTTCTATTTATTTTTTTTTTATCTTGACCCTCAAAATTTTTGGCTACGGTTTGCATTTAATTTTTCGCTTACGTTTTTATTTGCAGCTATTTTTTTTTTTCGCTTTTTCAATTCAATTCATTATATTTTTTTCCAATTGAATTTATTTCAGCAAATTATTTGGGCATTTTGTTTGTGTGTGCCTCATTATTACACAGTGGGGTATGTTAAGTTTTCGCGCAGTCATTGAGCCAGTTAGAAATTTAAACGTTTATATTCCATATGGATAGATGTGAGTTGCTGCTATCTGGGTTTTTAGGTAACACCAAAAAGTAGACAGAAGGTTAACTGTCTAGAAAAAAATATTCAATGGAGAATAATATTCAATATGTGGTCTGGTTTTGGCGCCCGATGATTTTTTCTCTTAACAAAGCTATTATTTTGCTTTAATCTACCAGAATATATTGTAGTTTCAGGGGTCACAGGAACTAAAATTGTGATTGCCGGCCGATATCTCGTAAAACAGGCGAGATATCTGCCAGAATATGGTGTCAAATAAGAACAGGAACTAAAATCGTGCCGAAATTTTAGTTTAGCCGTGCTGTGCCGGTTTAACATCAACAAATACATAGTTTTTGGAATCGTTGCGTCCCAATGAAATCACTGGATAAAACTTTTCTGGTCAGTTTGTCTGATAACGTTGCGCTGGCACTTAAATGAGATGTACACTGTGGAGAGAAGATAATTTGATTAGAAACAGTAGGCATTTCTAAACTAGTTTAGAGGTAATTTCTCAAATGAGCAAGGAATGTCGCGCTGCTGTCAGAGTGCATGGAAATTTTTTATATTTTTTGGCAGCTGTTAAGCAGAGCTCATTGGATTACGCCTTATATTGTAAAAATAAATAAATAGTGTAAATAAATAGTAAACAACGGTCGGTTGTAATTAAAAATATTGGAAGAAAAGGACCAGGGAAATGACACTTAAATCACTTTTGCTCTAAAGTAGTAGCAGTGATGGAGATCTTTTTCTATGGAAACGAGTCCTGTACTTGTTGCATTTGTTATGCTCTTGTGCAAGCAGGCTATTCTTTGGCCCCCGGTATTCTAAAGCCATTTGCTTTTTTCGTGCACTGTATGAAATATTCTCTCATTTCTTTATCTCATTTTGATGCCATGCTGTCAGAGCAAGCTTAAAGTAAAAGAAAAATGCAAGTATTTAAGATTAGCGAGAGCGTTGAGGAGATTTTGAAAATTCAATCTGTTGTTGCTCGCGATTTCCAAGAACTGTGAGTCAGTGTTGATATTTGAAATATTTTGAAAGTACGTAGTATGTGAAAATTGTACTTTTTTTTAGTCCGATTGTACCTAAAAAGAAGTATGATACAATTTTCTACATAATTCAAAAACGCTGAACTCAATGATATTAACCGATTTTCTATAACATTTCGCATTTTTTGTAAAATTTTTTTTTTTAATATATTCGACTTACCCAGGGGACTCAAAACCCTAGGAAAAAGTATCACGTTTTTAAAATTTTGCGAATTTTCTGTCAAATAACGCGATTCTATGAATTTTTGGGTTGTTTCAGATCCATAAGCTAAAATAGCTTATTTGTATAGAGCTTTTTTTTTTACTGAATCCGGCTTGTGAGTTTTTCGAAGTGCGAAATATTGGTTTTAGTCATTTTCATTTCCAACCACCTATAAATTCGAAAACAATGTTTTATCTGAAATCGTTTTTTCAGATATACTCTTTTTTTCTAATATGATTCTGCTGGGTTTGAATTCAGCATAAAAAAGGCATGGGGAAATATTTCCTGGGCACATCTTTTTCCAAGTGCCTTCGTAAATTTAAAGTCCACTACAACACCGTTAAATATAGGAATCCTGAGCTAAATGACTACTCTAGAGAACTTGGAGCTATTTTTTTTTTCGTTATTCCCCCTTCCACCCCCCTTCCCCCCTGCCCCCTTTCCCCCTTTCCATTCCCCCTCCCCTTCCCTCCCCCACAAAAATCTTGCTTACTGCCTTGATTTCTTCTAAATATACAATTTTATATTCTGCGGGCGGACCTGCAACTGAGTATGTTTTTAATCTAGCTTAGCTTTTCAAATTTCCCCTCAAGGTTGGTTACGTTGGAGTGGCTGTCGAGAGGCACACTTAGGCCTGAACGACCCATTGTGATACCACATAGTTGTACCTACAGTTTAACGCCAATTCCGAACGGCGGTATAGCTTGGTGGTTTTGCCATTCCCAACCAAGGTGTGTACTTGTCTTTTAATTCTCATACACTTCATATTGATAGTGAATATAAGAAAGATATGAAAATTAACCACCAGATGAAGACGGGAATCGAACCCGAACCTCCCAGATGAAAGTCTAGTGCACTACCCACTAGACTATCGAGGTCGTAAAATTTACCCTCAAACATAAAAAAACAAAATGATACCGAATTGCACCTAAAATGCTTTGGTAGTGTCTAGTAGTACCTTGAAGGTCAAAAAAGTTAGAAAAAGGTGCAATTGTACCTAAAATATCAACACTGGTAAAATCATATGGAGTCCGATTTTTTTTTTCACAAGTGTAATAATTCTAAATTGTACCTAAAATGCTTCGGTAGTGCCAAAAGTACTTTGAAGATGAAAAAGGGTAGAAAAAGGTACGATTACACCTAAAATATTAACACTGCTGTGAATTTAAATGAGCAATATTCTTTTAAGCTAAATTTTTTTTCGATACTCCCCCACTTTCTCCCTCCGTCCCCCACTACGTCCCTCCCCCTCCCACAAAAAAAAAATTTTGCTTACTGCCTTGGTTTCTTCTAAATATACAATTTTATATTCTGCGGCGGGCCTGCCATTGAGTATGTTTTTAATTTGGCTCACTTCGTGTTGAAATTCACAAATTGATGATTTTTCTAATTTCCCCTCAAATGCAAAAAACGAAATGATCCCAAATTGTATCTAAAATACTTCGGTAGTGTCTAAAGTACCTAAAATGCTTCGGTAGGGCCAAAAGTACTTTGAAGATGAAAAAGGGTAGAATAAAGTACGCTTACTTCTAAAATATCAACACTGCTGTGAGTTTAAATGAATATTGCTCTCTCTCTCTCTCATGGTACTAATTTTCTTGGTCTGTAGACTGACCATATGCGTTTTTTATAATTAATCAGAATATTTTTTTTAATCGATTTTGAAATCTTTTTGGCATGTTGTTATAATTTTCAATATTCTTTATCGTTAATCATCTATTGAAGTTGTGGCTAGAGAAGAGGCTAGCTACTGTAATTTATGCCTATATAACTACTTACGTTCATTAAATTAAATAATTAAATAATTGTCTGAATTTAGTTTTAAATAGTTTTAAATATATATATATATATATATATATATATATATATATATATATATATATATATATATATATATATATATATATAAATAAAAAAAAATTTCATATTTGCATTGCATTTTCAATGCGTAGTTAAAACCAAAATTGCATTTAATTTGCAGTACTATTCTAAAATATGAAAAATAAAAAATCTTGTAGTTTACACGCTAAAATATTTAATTGAATGCTAGTAGTAGATGAGGGGAAAGGAAGAGCAAAGATATGTTTACAATTGATATAAGTACAAATATGAGAACATATTATAGAAAAGCGTAACAGCGGCAAGTGAAAGTCATACACACACGTATACCTAGGAAAAAAAATTAGAATGTGTTTTTCATAATACTTTTAGTATCTACATATCTTATCTTAATTCTTTTTTAGGTGTTGTTGCCAAAAAAAAAAAAAAAAAAAAAAAAAAATATGACGATTTTTTTTTTGCCATGTTTATGTAAAACAAAATCGAGACAGAAATGTTTATGAGGGAAGCATGATTAAAAGCAAAAACAAATAGCAGCGGAGAAAAAAACTAAAAAGAAATACATTTATCTTGTGAACTTAAATGATGCTGAAATTTATACATTAATTTTTTTACAATGAATCATTTAATTTTCATTTTTTGTTATTGTTTTTCAACAGACTATGAGGCGTCTCTGTCTCATGCAATATTTTCTTCATATTTTTTGAAATAAAACTTCTTCGAATATTAAACAAGCTATTTAAAAAATGCACAACTTTTCCACATTATAAAAGGTGTTGAAATTTATTCATTATTCGTATTATACATTGAATGTTCGTAGGTACGCTCATCACTTTGAGGCGTTTCGTTTTATTTTTATTCCTCTGATAAAGTATTTTCAAGTAGGAAAATTGAATTGCTCATTTCGTATATAATGCAAATGTGACAATTTGCATTCAAACTAACATTACATTAAATTAATAAATCATATTTTAAAGTTACAATAACAAAAAATGTCATAAGCGGATTTTACATTTGCGAGAAAATTGCTCCAATTTCTTTCAGTAAATATTTTATTGAGTAAATTGCTTTGCATGACAAAGTGAAAGCTTCTTTTTTTTGTATTTGCATCAGCAATTTACAGTTAAAAAATACTCTCTGAGAGCAATTCGCTGTAATTTTCTTGTAGATGTCAACTCCGCTCAGTGTGACCAGGTTAATTTAGAAAAAAGCGCATATTCTAAAAAAATGTATCGCCCAAATGCGACCAATTTACATTTTGATATTGTGTATAGAGTTAAAATTGCCAATAATCACTTTTTTTTTTTAATAAAATGAAATAACTTTAATAATAAAAAAATACCAACAAAATGGAACTTTTTATTTGCTGCAAGCATAAATATCAAAACAAAAAATATTTATTAGGCTTACTGTAAAACATGAGATCAACTTAGAACGCCTTCAAGACATGAAAAAAATTTGTAGCTTTATTGTTATAAAAAAGGTACTTTTCTTCAAAAAAAAATAAAAGTTAATTTTAAAAACAGCCCAGAAATCTTAAGAATTCGGAATTCTCAAATAGTTTGTACTTGGGCGTAATATGAATATTTTTGTATCGATTCTGTGAACAATTTAAGTGAGAGTCTCCAACATGATTCTATTACAAATTTTCGTTTTGATCAAATTCTTCATAGAGAAAACTCGTTGTTCATAACGATAAAATTGAGAGGCGCTCTTCTTTTTTGAATAAACCCTGTTCACACGGACTCCAAATTCAATTTTTTTTTTATTCTTTCTCAATTTTAATTGAAATTGAGTTCAAATTGCTCAATTCCGCTATAGAAATAAATACCAAACGAAATTGAGTTGCTTTGGTCAATTTTGTTGAAATTGCGCTACTATCCGAAAACAACTCTGTTAATCGGTAAGTGTTGGTAGAAAAATCCATAAAAAACACATCACTATCAAAAAAAATTTCTGTCAAATGCAAAACATCTCTTTATTTTCAATGGAAAAAATATACAAAAAAGAAGTGTGTGGTCCGAAAGATCAGAGCAACTTTTGGTGGAGATATGGTCGGGAAAAATAGAAAAATTGCTTAGGACGAGGAAGAACGATCATATATTGAACGAAATGGCTCTGAAGTTCTGTATATGTTTGAGGATTTCACAAAAAACTTTCAAAACTTCTTCGGTTCATGCGAAAATTTGTCTTGAAAAATTCGTTGTCATTCACTTGGCAATCTACTTCCCAGAAACATTTTGTGCGTTTCTATAAAAATGTACAACAATAGCTGCATTTTATTCGCCAGCTAGTTTAACATGTACGAATAAAACGACCGAGCTGTTAAGTCTCTTCTTCATTATACTGCAATTCACAATGAAACTGCTTAACAACTGCTTCCAGCCATTGCGGTCAATCGTGGGCATTGTTTTTAGTTTTTACTCTTTATAAGAATATTTAACGACGATTTTTTACATCTTTTCGCTGGCAGACATTTCAAATCTTTCGCTTTTTTTGTTTGTTTTGCCAAATTGTCATGCTTCTTCTTTCACTTATGGCAGTTCACAATAGAATTCGATGTATTTAAACTACTTAAGTATACATAACTATACGTGTTATCTCTGCGGCTGGCTTTGTTGTTGTTTTCCCATACAATTATCGCTGTTAGTTATACATAACTAGAAGCAAATAGCGAATAAAACGCAGCTTTCCCTAAGTCAACCGTCGGTGTATTGAAGATGAGATTGCAGCGGGGTAAAAACATCAGCTGCTGTTTTCGCAATTCGACTATACTCTTCATATCGTCAACTGAGAATTGATTTGGCGTATGTGTATAAGTATTCGTATGCCTATACGCCACATCAATTCTCAGGCGGCGATATGTAATTTACACTCTCTGCAATATTCTTCATATTTTTCACATATTTCGCCAAACTTCTGTATTGTTTTCGGCCTTATTATCATAAATATTAAAGCAATTTATAATAATTTCTTTTTTGTCAAATGAAATTGTGTACTTAAGAAAAAGAAAAAATTCAATTTCAAATTGAAATTAAGTACCGATATTGCTCAATTTGGGTACCGTGTGAATAGGGTATAAGAGGCCGCTCACACGGGCGCAAGTATGACTGTCGGTCTGAAGAGAGAAAGAGATAGAACAGATGCGCCGAAAATTCAAAAATTAAATAAAAATAGTCGCATTAATGAATGTTTCATGTTCATATTGTTCCGATTGTGCCGCTTTCCCAATAATTTGTTAGAAGTTGTTTAGGCAACATGAACGCAAACAAACAATGAGCCTTTAGGGCACACACAATCTTCATTGTTATTGCTATTTTTTAATAAACTTGTTCTACTTTCTTTGGAAATTGTTGATTGCTTGATTTTTTTTTTTTTTAAATTTTAAGTACACATTTAAGGCACATAATTAATATTTGTTTTGCATGATTGCGAACAAGAGAACCTATCTTCATGAAAGAAAAAGCAACAAAATTCCAATTCCATTGTTCCTTTTTGATTAGAAAAATTCCATCATGGTGGCACTTATGTGAACACGACTGTCCTGCCTATGATGTTCATGCTTGCACCCGTGTAAGCAGCCACTAAGTGGGTTTATTATCTATTATAAAAAAAAAGTGTTTACTATATAATTTGCTATACAAAACATTTAAAGGGTGTTCCAGAAATTAACAAACCATAAATTTAACAAACGAGTTCATATAAAAAATGGAGCTAGAGATTCAGCCCTATTCTAAATATTCCTATAATGAAACTCCCGGGAGAATTTGTTTCGCCACAGTAATTTGAATAAGCAAAAATGCATTGCGCTTTTTTTCACGCACAAAACTTAAAAAAGAAGAGCGTAAGTTCATATAAACGATAAATCGGCCAACCTGGCCACACTGACTCCGCCATAGAATTAGAAGAGAATCTAGTAGAAATGTGAGCGAAAAAGAACTAAGGTGTGAGATCGAAAAAATTTTAACATATATAAAATTCAATAATTTTCAAACGGTTGATCTTAGAGTTTTGATTTTTTTTTTTATTTAATTGATGATATTTTACAAATTATGAACTCGTGGACTTTTTTTGTTACGCCTTCCATTAGAGATTTGATAGTTGTTTCAGACACCTTTTTGGAACAGTTTGCCCATTTCCTTTTAAAATCTTCGATATTTTGGGACACCTTTTTTGTGCTCTTTAAGTTTCTTTTCACAAGAGCCCAATATCTCTCCACTGGTCTTAGCTCCGGACAATTTGGAGGATTGGCCTCTCTTGGTACAAAAACTATGTTATTACTTTGGTACCACTCCAGAGCTTTCTTGCCGTAGTGACATGATGCCAAATCGGGCCAAAAATATGTGGACACATTGTGCTCTCTTAGGAAAGGAAGAAGTCTTTTTTTCGAACATTCTTTGATGTATTTCGGTATTTATAGAGCCCACTGTAACAAATGACTTGCTTCTTTTGCTGCAACTGCCGGAAAATTTTTAAACCTGCATTGGCTTTAACTTTTCGCACCAAATAGTCAGAGCACTGGGCTAACCGGGCAGCTTTTCTACCAGATGTGTTTGGAGATCTTTTCAATATGCTTTCTATTTTATTGGCTTCCCAATATCATGTGGTCCTTGTTTTCTTCCCGAATCAGGTTTCTTATCGGTGGTCAAATTCTCCTGAAACTGTTTAATAATATTGGAAAAAGTTTGACGGCAGACCTTCAATTCTTTGGCCAATTTTTTGTAGGACCAATTTGGATTTTTTTGATTTTAAGACGTACTTTTTTTTCTTCAAACTCACAATAAATCAACATGTTTGTCATTAAAAATAATATTTTTAATAATTTTAAGACGTACTTTTTTTTCTTCACTCATTTTGATCAAACTCACAATAAATCAACATGTTTGTCATTAAAAATAACAACTGACATATTTTTCAAAGATAACTAGATCAAAGAAATTTTTAAATTTTACAACCAAAAAAAATTATTAGGTAAAACGTGTGTTAAGATTTTTTCAATCTCACTCCTTATTAGAGCAGTAGTTGCTTCGTGAGTATAAAACATGTAGTACCATGCAGTGATTAAAAAGTAGGTACAATTGTACCTTTTTCCGACTTTTTCGAACTACAAGGTACATTAGGTAAAATTAGCACATTTTAGGTACAATTTGTGATTGGCCAAAATAAATTTAACACTTCATTTAAAAAAAAAAAAATATTGTAATAATTATCTACTTGAATTTAACTTGCCTGTACTGTATTGCTTAACTTTAAAGCTCGCAACTCTGATATTGCTGTTTATAAAGGGAAAAATATTGCAAACATTTTCCAAATCGAATAAAGTTTTTCGCAAAAAAAGTCAAAGTCTTAAGAAAATTTTTGAAATTTTATGAAATGTAACCTTCTTATGACTTCATTCTAATATTATCAGATTTAAAAGTTTGTTTCCCCTTTATTAGATGGCTAAAAACTTTTCTTCCCTCTAGTTTCCGATTTGTAGCGCCCTAAAATGTTATGTTTTATGACCAATTTGTTTGACTCACTGTATATGTTCTGCAATAATTTTACCTAATTTATATATAGCGAATACCATTTTCATGATTTATTTACTTTTCTAATTTTTAACTTTTAAATAAAAATTAAATTTTTACAAAAGCGATGAACCAATATTTTATGTATATTCATGCTCATTTAGGTACAACTTTTTTGGTACATTAGGTACAATTTGAAATTTGTAAATTTCATCTCTGGTACCATATCAAAATGAGTTTACTGTTACAAAAGCTTTCTTGTTTCAAATGAGAGTAAAACTAAGGGCGCTCTTTAACGCAGTTTTTTTTTTTTTTTGTATACTGCATTGTGAGAAAAAGTTATTCAAGAGAGAGCTTAATTCATTGAAAACATTTAACGAAAGAGCGCTCATTAATCCTAAATAAGGAAAACAAAATGAATCGTTTTTTAACTAAAAAATATTGAGAAGGAAAATTGTTCATACTATTATTTCTAATAATGAGTTTTTGTGATTATTTATGAATTTTTTAAGTTTTTCTATTTCGCCTATCAACACATTTGTTTTTAATTTGCAATTTTTTTTCTACTATTTCTACTAAATACAATAATTAGTGCCCCTTGCTCCCCAACTACTTACTACTGATATGGGGTCAATTATTTTGATACTCACCTCAATTTAGTAAGAGTTAAAGAAAAAAAAAACTAAGAAGAATTATTCACGATTCTTTTTCTTTACACAATTAACATTTTATTTATATACACAAATTGTTCAATTGATTATGTAAATTTATTTGTATGCAGAGGTATATTTTTCGTATGTTGTCAAAAATTATGCCTGACAATGAGTGAGTATACAATATAAAACTAGATATAGGTATAGGTATTTGATCTATTAACCTTTTATAAGTTGATTTGATTTGATTTTTGCACATATTACATACATATGTACATTTACACTTTTATATTGCATTTGCATTTGTTCATTCGTTGTAGCTAAGTGATTTTTATGTGTACATTTTGCGGAGCATGAGGTGAAGATTTTAGGCGAAAAGCTTCACAGTACAAATAAATTTTGTTTTTCTAAACGAAACCAAGGTTTTCGTAGCGTTATACGGGCCTCTATAACATATTTGGTTTTTTGTTTTTCTTTGTAATTATTTGCAAATTATTATCATATTTATAGGTACTTACTACATATTTCTACATAGATAAGCACTGCAGTATAAATTGCGTAAACATTTCATATTAAATACCTATAAATTTTACGCACCTTCGTGACAGAATTATATCTTATCAGCTTATTTTTTTTGTTTTTTTTTTTAACAGTAGTTACACTGTGAAGCAGGAAATATCCAGCTGGAAATTCATAAAAGAAAATTAAAAGGTTATAGGTATTTAAGTCGCTGATCATGAATATGTTTTTTGAACTGTTAATTTTCTTAAGCTTAGCTTAAAAAAAACACCAAAATGAGGTGAAATAAGTCGAATGGAGTTGGTGGTGTACAAGTTATAAATATACAGCTACAAAGTAAAATTGCGAATTGATAACACTTTTCAACAGCCAAAAATGAGCAGAGATGGGACAAGTGTACTTAGGGTAATGGGGGGTCGCTGAGTCCGAATCCGTGGTCGGGTTTGCCCTACTACGTCACAGTTTTTTTTATTGACATCAAATTTTTTAAAATTGTAAAAAAAAAAAAAATTAAAAATTTAAAAATTAAAAATTTTTTTCCATCAAAACATCCATTTTTACAAAAAAAAATTTCGATTTTTTTTAATTTTTTAACTTTTTTAAATTTTTTTTAAATTAATTTATTTTTTCTTAATTTTTTCATCCTTAAATAAATTATGAACCTGGCTCAGGAACAGCTCAGCGACTAGGTGCCATATGTGCACCGCTGGGCATTACTGGGTTAAGCTAACAACGAGATAAAAGTGAACGATGATAACAAGGATGAAAAAAATTACGAAAAAATAAATTAATTAAAAAAAAAATTTTGTTTTTAAATTTTTAAGGTTAAAAAATAAAAATAATCGAAAATTTTTTTTTGTAAAAATGGATGTTTTGATGGAAAAAAATATGAATTGCATTTTCAATTTTTTTTTTTTTCTATTTTAAAAATTTTGATGTCAATAGTGACGTATTTTGATAGATAAACAAGTCTCAGCCCACTTTTAGACGTCAAACGGTCGTCCAATTTGCACGTTTCTATGTACATTGTTATTGTTTTGACCAATTAAATATTACTTCAAATAAAGAAGTAAGCATGAATTAAAGTCATGACTTTGAAAATTAACAATTCGATTTAATTTTCATAGTCTCCTAAAAACTATCATGAATAAAAATCAGTCTAAAACGGTTTGTATAAAATTTTCTAAATGCAATAGGTGATTAGTTACATAAATCCGAAACAATGGCTGGTTGATCAAAATTCTACCCCCTGCAAGTCGGCGAGTTTTTGACCGATCTTGCTCAAATTTGGTATCGTTACTACCCAATAGGGCTAAAAAAAAATAACATAGGCATAAATTAAAAAATTTAATATTACGGTTCTTTATAGTTTTTATATAATTTGATTTTTTTTGTGTAAGCTCAAATAAAATTATACAATTTTCGTATATTTTTTCATTTGCCAAGTGGCAACACTGGACAGAATACAAGATTACGCCACGCGCATCTCCGTTATTTGGCTCTCACAAAATTGAGAAAGAGAGAGAGAGAGAGTGAAAACTTATGTATGTATTTGTAACAGTGTTGGGAACTGTAAGTATTTTGTACTTTTTTCAGTACTTTTTTGTTTTAAAAAGTACCATAGTACCAACCTAACCTATTCAGTACCTTTTTACACTAATGGAGATATTACAACAAAATAGCTGTATAGTATTTGATATACTTAATATGCTTCCTTTTCGAAATTCACAGTTTAATTACTTCTAATCATTACTAATTATTAACAGAAATTAGAAATTATATTATTGCACGAAACTCGGCGGTACATTTGGTCTGATTTTCACAACTTGGTCATAGCCTTCTGGGCGTAGAGACATGCCGCTTCCAGTTTTTTTCCGTTTCGCACAATTTGATATTCTGTCTTCACCTTTTTTTCCGTTTCGCACAATTTATCTATATTGTTGACCAAAGTCTTTGGTAGGACTCTACAAAGACTTCTTTAAGTTCGACACGTTCTTTGTTGAAACGACTGCATATAATTATCTCATATCTGGCAGTCTCTTCTACTTTGCAGCTAGGGCAATTTGGGTGACTGAAAGAAAAGGAAGGTAGTAGTTTCAGTTATAGTTAGTTGAGGAATCCGTCTGCGATACTTATGAAAAATTTCCCCTTCTGTATTAAAATAAAGAAAAGCTTTTATAACTCAAATTTTTTATGCAATATACCTATCAAAATAACAAGTAATATATGAAGTAATAACCTGTTGCTCTTCCCTAGTCACTAACAGTTATAGGTCAATGAGTTTTAAAACAAAAGCACTCATACATAACATATTTCCAACATGAATAGAAAAAAATAAGAGACAGTCAAACTTGATTGTAAAAAAAAGCGTCATAACCAACGAGACATTGAAGTCAAATAAAAAAAAATTCAAAAAAAAATTTAAAAAAATTAGTCAACTTGAGTGGTGTAAAAAAAATATTGTAGCTACTACTAAACAAGAAAAAGAATAATAAACTCACTCGGTCATAAATGCTTTTATTTATAATAATAATAATAATAATAATAATAATAATAATAATAAATGAAATAAATAAATGAAACCATAACCGAAACCCTAGACACCCTACAGCAAAAACTTAAAGTCTATTCATACAGAATACGCCGGTATATAGAATCATATAAAAGAAAACAACAAAACAATAAGTTTAAAAATAGTGAAAAAACTTTTTATAAATCATTAGCAGAAAAACAAATAGATATAAGACCCCCAACAAAACAACAAATACAAACATACTGGCAAGAAATATGGGGACATCCCACAAAACATAATAGCAACAGTACATGGATTAAAGAAGAAGAAACTCTATACAACACCTTGCCAATACAAGAAAATTTCACAATAGCACAATCAGAACTCACAATAGCCATCAAAAACACTAATAATTGGAAATATCCTGGAATAGACCACATACACAACTTTTGGTACAAAACATTCAACTCAACCCACAATAAACTACTACTACTGATAAACGACACCCTAAAGAACTCAGCGACGTTACCATCCTTCCTAACCCAAGGAATAACATTCATCAAACCAAAGAATAGCAATACCAATAACCCGGCAAACTATAGGCCAATAACGTGCCTACCCACACTTTACAAAATAATAACTTCACTAATCTCACAAAAAATTTATACACATCTCTTAGATAATAATATACTTACAAATGAGCAAAAAGGATGCAGAAAATATAGCCAAGGATGTAAAGAACAATTAATAATCGACCAAACAATCACACAGCAAGCAATAAAGGAACAACGAAGTCTCCACACATGCTACATAGACTATAAAAAGGCATTCGATAAGATACCACACAGTTGGCTTATACATGTCCTAAACATATACAAAATTCACCCAAAATACATAGATTTTCTAAAAAATAACATGAAAAACTGGAGAACAAATATACACTTACAAACTAAATCAGAATACATAACTACAGACCCAATAAAAATAGAAACCGGTATATTCCAAGGAGACTCTCTAAGTGCACTTTGGTTCTGTATATGCCTGAACCCCCTATCTAACTCACTTAACAAAACACAATACGGATTCAATATCAAAAAACACAAACAAAATCAACACCGAATAAATCACCTGCTATATATGGACGACATTAAATTATACGCAGCAACACAATCACAATTACAAAGATTAATTAGAATAACAGAAACAATCACAATAGACATAAAAATGGAATTTGGTATCGATAAATGCAAAACACAACACATAGAACATGGAAAATGGATAAACAGAGAAGCAACAGAAACCTTAAACAATGAAATCTTACAAAACATGGAAGAACAGGATCTTTATAAATACTTAGGTTTTCAGCAAAGTATAAAAATAGACCACACAACAATCAAAAATGAACTTAAAGCAGCATACTTGGAACGACTAACTAAATTAACAAAAACTTACTTAAATTCCAGAAATCTATTTAAAGCCATAAATACATTTGCAATACCACTACTCACATACTCATTTGGAATAATCAAATGGAGTAACACCGATATTGAAAACATAAAAATAGCCACCAGAACAAAACTGACCAAATACCAAAAACATCATCCACATGCATGCAAGGAGCGTATCACGATCCCCAGAAAAGAAGGTGGTAGAGGACTGATAGACATCCAAAACCTACACAATAACCAAATAACCAATCTAAGAAACTATTTCTATACCCAAACAACAACATTACATCAAGCAATAATAAAAGCAGATAATGATTACACCCCACTAAACCTTAATAATCGGAACCTTATAATAAATAATCAAACAATAGAAGAAAGTAAAACAATATGGAAACAAAAACAATTACATGGAAAACACCCACACATAGTAGACAACAATAACATAGATAAACAAAATACATACACATGGCTGATAAAAGGTGAACTACAACCGGAAACAGAAGGGTTTATAATAAGTATACAAGATCAAATAATAGCAACAAGAAACTACAGAAAGTACATAATTAAAGATCCAACCATCACAACAGATAAATGCCGAAAATGCAACATATACACAGAAACAATAGACCATATCACATCAGGATGCCCAATACTTGCAGGATCAAAATACACACAAAGACATGATACAGTAGCCAAAATAATCCACCAAGAAATCATAAACAATCTTAACATCTCTAACAATAGAATACCATATTTTGAATACAAGCCCGAAACAATAATAGAAAACGAAACCTTCAAAATATACTGGTACAGAACAATACTTACGGATAAAACAATAGCATGCAATAGACCAGATATCACGATAATAAATAAAAAAGATAAAACAACCCAGCTTATTGAAATAAGTGTACCCAATGACAACAATATACATGACAAATACATAGAAAAAATAGAAAAATATACTGAACTTGCACAAGAAATCAAAAACATCTGGAAACAAAATGAAGTAAAAATAATACCATTCATAATTTCAACAACAGGAATACTACATAAATCATTTACAGTAAACTTAAAAACCCTTGCAATTAACGAAAAACTGCATGCGAAAATCCAAAAAGCAGTAATTCTCAAAACATGCAACATAGTCAGGTCCTTTTTAAATCTAAATTCATAAGTACTTATACGTAACGAACAAAAATCAACATACAACAAACAAAAAGCAACAGGAAAAAGAAAGAAAAAAAACAACAGAGCATTGTCCCTTGGTAACGCTACCCGGGACATATGTAATCTCCGACATGTGCGGACCCTGTCGAGATGGAAAAACTCTATAATAATAATAATAATAACAAATAATAGTAAAGGCGTAGCTAAGTACGTATCTAAATCGGTCATATGAAGGAAAGCGACTTGGGATTATTTGTTTATTTATTTCGTATGTTTTGTTCATATGTATGTGTTATAAAGTTTCATTTGGTAGCTACTAATAAATTTTCAAGTGTCTAAAGTTCAAATCGTATTTGAATAATTGCAAATCACGTGTTATTTGCATTTGGATTTAAACAAAATAATTATTTAGTTCGGTGTTTCTAAATACGCGCTAAAGGTTTCAATTGAAACCATTTGGATGGATATATAATTAATTTCCATGAAAAGTGTGAATGCGAAACTTTTCTGTAGCGCAATTTTCTAAGTATACACGATTTTGTATATTTTATTTCATTTTTTATTTTGTTTTTGTTTTTAGCAATACATTGATAAATTTTGCTAGAAATTCGTACAACTCGCACGAGCAAGCAAGCAGCAAAAATGATTGCATGAAGATGATAGCGTCTCGCACAGTTCAGTACATCACATTTTTACTTATACATAATATTTATCAAGTACACATATAAATGTTTATAGAATAACTACGAAAAGTTTTTTTTATTTATTTATTTATTTATTTTTTTTTTTTTTTTTGATATTAATATTAATGATTTGATATGAACTTTGTACATTGTCTGGTGATTTTTTTTTTTTTACTAAAACTCTACAGGATTTTCTAAAAATTCTTATCATTTATGGTTTTTTAAAAAAATTAGTATTTTTTATGTCCAATACTTCATTAAACATAATAAGTTAGAAGCTACAGTTGCATTTATTGAACGGTATAGTACCTATAAATACAGCTCTGATGGTCTAAATTGCGTTTAGCTGTTGTCCTATAAACCTGATTGACATAGTTTAGCTTCTCTTACTGTCCCAACGTAGAAATTTGTGAAATTACAAGAAAATTTATGGTATTTTTGACAAAATATTTTTATCAATCTAGTTAGTTAGTTTCGGTTCTAAAATACTTCAAATTTTTCTTTACTTCTCTCAAAATCGTTTATCAATCAGACCGTAGGTTTCTATTTTGTGATCTCTGTCCTTTGTCAGTGTGTGTGTTTAGCGATTTCAGTTTATGCAAAAACCACTGTGCTCAGCGCTCTCACTACATAGTTTGACAGTTATAGTATAAACACAACCAAAGCAGCCAACCTCCAGCCGCCGACTTCTTCTGAGAGAATAATCACAATAAGAGCGTCAACCTCTGGCGTCAAAAATATGTAAAAGAAAAATACACTAAAAGCATTTGGATTATTATTTTATTATGATTGTTTTTACAACTCGAAAAATAAAAAGAATAATGCAAGATTTGGCAATTTTAAACAATTTCTGCATAAATTAAAATTATTTATTTCGTTTATTTGTGCAAAAACGTTAAAAAAGAATGAAGAAACAAAGTAAAACTAAATAAAATTTCATATGTTTTCATACTAAAACTTGGCAGCACTTGTCTTTGTTTTTCGTAAAATATGGCAATGTTTCCCCTCTCACAAAAGAGAAAACATTATGAAGTTGAGAGAATTTGTATATTGTAGCGTCGCACTGTGGTTGCTCTCATACGACAAAAATAAAAAATTCAAACGTCAAATTTTGGAATTATGAGCAACTACACAATCTCTAATATTACCAAACTTCACAACGGTAAATTTTTGTTCTCTCTCTAACGGTACTTCTTAAATATAAGCATCAAAAGTGCAAGTATCAATTGAAGTTATTTTTGTATTGTAAAAAGTGTGAAAGTGTATTTAATTTTTGGCAATGAAAATCTAAATGAAAAATGCTTCAAATCTCATTAAACAAAATGGAAGTTGTTGGTAAAATTCTTATAACCTGTGGTGTGGTTTTTATAAAATAATAGTCTTTACGAAGTACTTTTTTCTGTATTTTTTGTAGTTTAATTTTAATTTCACTTGGGTTTTTAGTATCGAATCCTCGTGTCATATTTTTTCTAAACAACAGTCCACATTCTAAGTTTTAACAAATGTTCGCGGTAGCTGCCAAGATTTGCCAGGGTTTGTGTAATCTGCTATAAACTAACGCTTACTCGCTGTTTTTAATACAATTTTCTGAATGAACAATAAAATACAATAATAAATTTTTTTCTTTATTTTTTATATGGTTGATTGTTTTATCAATGCGTGTTTTCACGCATGCACATTTTTGAAATCTGGTGGTGAAAATATTGGATCAAAATTCATGCGTTGCATTAAAAAATGTTGGGAAATTTTTTGTGTTTTCTGTAAAGATGAGACCACGCCTTTTTTGAAGAAAATCAAATTTTTGAAGTTAAAAAAAAATCACAACATTTATATAGCAATTGTCTCTAATTTTGAAGTTTTTTATAACAAAAGTGGAACTTTTAGGTCTGTGACCATGCCCATTTTTACACAAAACCATATTTACCTTACCAAAAACGTATTCTCAAAATTTCACATCCATATCTCTATTTTAACTATTTTTGTCGCTCTCTCCTGTACACATGCAACCACTGTGCGTCGTTGAAGTGAGGAACAGAATGTGAAGCTGAAGCGTGAAGTAACAATCTATTAAAAGTAAAATGTATACAGTTAAATATAAAATGTCTTTTATAAAAGAAAAATTTTTTATTTATGTAATAATTCTTCTAAAATATGAATATAACATAATAAATATTACATAAATAATGAAATAAAAATTTAATTAAAACTATAATTTTTTATTCGAATTTGAAAAAAAATAAATCAAAGAAATTTTCATAAGTTGAACAAAAAAAATTATTGTTCAGGAACTAATAAACATTTCTGCGATTTTTACTTATTAAAATATTCGCGCGATTTTTCGACTCAAATTGTATATATTAATTCATGAAATTTTTACTTTGCATTCTTTCATATGTTTTTCAATTAACATTATTAGCTAATGTCGTTAACATAATAGAGCGTAATCGAACCAAATTTTGTCCGATCCAACGCATTTCTCTCGATTTCTCATGTTATTTTCGGTTGAGTCAAACAATTGGTCGCATTAGCCCATAAGTGGATTCTTGAAAATGAACGGTAAAATGTAGCTGAGCGAATTGCAACCTCTTTAGAATATAATCTCTTTGCATCATATTTCTTCGCTTTCCACCGTTTGGTTGCATTTCATTTTGTTTCCTCTCGCCCCATCTCATTTCTTTTGTTTCAGTTTCATTTGATTAACTAAAAACACAAATTGGCGGGATTTACTCTTGACATTTCTTGTGTTGTTAATTCATCACCGAAGAAAAAAAAATAACGAAATGAATTCAGGAAGGCGTGGATGCTGGACTGAGTATTTTCAATATGCTAAAAAGAGAAGTTCAATTTATGGCGTTTTCGGTTATTATTAAGTATCCGTTTTCCCTGCTAGGATCATCGGCGGCCACAGTTAAACATTTGTTTTCTGCAATAAGTAAAATATGGACTCAAATTGAAGCTCAAACCCTGAAGCAAAGACAACATAATCACCCCAATCATGAAAAAACGTTTCCTCAAATTTTGTTCTCCTTTCTCAATTCTCTTATCATGAATGAATGATCTCCCAAAACGTATCACTAAAATTTACAGACTATTGCCTATAGATTCTCCAATACATTTCGCTGCGGTTAAATATTGCGAATTGTCCAAAAACCTTTCATTTATGTTCTGCAATTGTTCTGGGTTATCTTCGATTTGAACAACTTCACTTTCAGTCAGCACTTCTAACAAATATTTGAAATAATCTTTGTTGACACGGTAGAATTTGTGTAACCTATAAAATGCTTCAATTAATCTTCTATTCAAACTTATTTACATATAAAATTAACAAAAATGTTTTAGAAATTTAACTTACAAGGAATTTCGTAACTCCATTGTATTGGAGCTATCTCTCAAGCTTTTTCTTATACTTCTTTGTCGCTTTATTTTATATGCTTCCTCTTCTTTTTCCATTTGCATTGCCCAAAAGCATTAATGCAAATATTTCTATTTGTTTTTTATTTTCTCAAATATATTTGGATTATTTAATGAAAACAAATTTCACTTCAACTTGACAAATGTTAGAAAAATGTCGAAATTACGTTTCAATTCCTCATTCCCTTTTCGAACTCACAAGATAGTGTGAAAGAAGAAGGAACTTTCATGATTCTGGTGAATATAAAGATGAGCCACTCAGTACATTTAAAAATATCAACAAATTTTCTGATCGACGTTGAAAGCTTTTGCCTTTGTTTTTGTGTGTTTCAATGAGAGAAAGCCACATCCATTATTCACACGTCAGTTACAGTAAAAGCTTTCTTTTTCGTACTCATACTCTTGCAATTATTGCTCTCGTTTACATGTTCGCTTTTTTTATTTTACGCTCACACTGTGCTCTCAAAGCTTTAATTGGGATCTTTGGAATATCCCACTTAAATATTAACTGCGACATTTATTTGTATCACAGTTACTCATCTTTGTCAGCTCTTAGACGGTGAAATTAATCTCATGCGATTTTTTGCATTTCCTTTTAAAGTTTCATGTAACTCTTATACAATGAGATTAGTTGCATGAAACTTTCGTAAAACATTGAATTACGAAAATCTACAAAATGAAACGTCAAAAAAGTTTCATCAAAATGCTGCGCGAGTGGTATTTTTTTTCTATCTCCCTGCCGTTTCTCCCCTCTTCCGTATATTTTTACAAGTTGCATAAAAAAAATCTCATCGTCTAAGAGCTGACTTTATATTACATTTGGTCAATTCACAAGCTGTCTATTTCGGCGTCGTATCCTCTCATTTGACATAAATTCTTTCATTTTTCATACAAAATTATACGTCATTATGATTATACGACGGTATATGACAGCTTGTGAATCGGCCAAATTTCTTTGCCTGAGGTCATTTCAAAATTAGTATTTTTATGGTATTATTCCACTCGTCTATTGATATTTTACCCCAATTTCCCTTCTCAATTTAATAATTATTGCAAATTCAAATTGTTATCAGACTGTTGTCATTATAAAAAATCTGATTACTTAAACAATGGCGACTTAAAAATTTTTCTATATTTTATTTGTGAAATCAATATAATATGCAATTCAATGCAATTTGCTATAAGAGATAAACATAACAAATATCTTATTACTTTCCATTTTATATAAATGAATTGACAGGTGAATAAATACACCTACATATGCACAAATTCATAACAAAAAAATAGTTGGACATGAGATGAATTATATAAATTATAATAAATATATAACTTAAAATGCACGAATATATAACAAGAAGTTGCCATGTGTTCAGGTGCTCACCAAACCTACGACCTCAGTGATAATAGACAAGTCATTTAGTTTAATACTAGCTCTATATTTATTTATTTATATTTATTAAGAAATAAATTCTCATGCTGTACGTACAAAAATTCTTGTAGAATCCGCATATGCGTAGATGTTTGGCAAAATTATCATGCCATGCTTTTTGTTTTTAATTATTTTGCGTCATAACTTAAGATTAGCTCAAATATAGAATATATATATGTAGATGTTTTAGAAATATTTTTAAAATATTTTTACATACATATTTACTATTAATAAACATCTTTTATAATAGTTTCCATGCAATGCATTTACAAACAAACCAAACATACATACAAGTAAATATAATTTATACACTTGACTGCTGATTATTTTCGTGACGCTTGTATGGTTACTTTGATGTTTGCTAGTGTATTTATGATGATCTATTTTAAAGTATCACAATAGTTATTATGGGAATCACTCAACCTGTTACAAATTTTTTAATGATGACGTTTATTTATAAATTTCTGCCATATCAATGTGGTGTAAAATTAAATTTATTTTTGAATAATATACATACATACGTCGATATGTATAGTAGTATATGCATAAATATTTATGAAACATGATTATTGATTAATAGATTACATATGTAATAACAGCTGGTATATATTTTATTTTTTATGACATCAATTAAATTCAAAAAACAAAAAAAAAAAAAACGGACTAAAAAGTATAAAATAATTTCTCTTGACCCCATACAAATTGTCCTGAAAATATGTAATTGCGAATTTTAGTAGGTATGAAGATACTTGCAAGATTTAAAACAAAAAATTTTTATTTAAATTATTATTTTCTGCTTTTTAGTATGTGTGAAATTTTTTACTCCCAATCCAACAACTATATAGGCTTAAGCCCTTGTAAATTTTCCTTTTTGCACTGTGTAATCGATAACAACATAAGAAAAGTAGCTCAGTTTTGTTTTTCTTTGAAATAAGATCACATAAAAAGAATTAATTGTATTGAAAATCTTGCTTTTGTACTGATGTATTTGTGAACCTCAAATATGTACTGAAAAAAACTACGATCCTATCGAAAAACTCATCACTAATGTATACAGATAATTTTGTCTCTCATTTGTCTATATATGTGTGTATTGTACACAATTGTGTTTCGTTTCTTTGAATGAGCAATACAAAATGAAAAAGAAACAGTTCGTTCTCTGCTTATATCTTCTCTCTCTCATTTGTCTATGCATGTGTGTATGTACACACACATATATTCAACTCCCGCTAAAGCAATGATTTTCACAACGATGAATGCAATGCTTGGATCTATGAATAAAATTGAAAAACTTCCGATGCTAATATTTTATATATTATATTTGTAAATATTTTAGATATTTCATATTGCATTGTCATCCAGTTCTGGACTACATTTAAAGTTTCAAGTTTCTAGCTCATCGGGAAGTTAGTTTGAAATCGATTGCAAAATTCCTCCCTAACAGACTTACAGGCAGACAGACACCATTGAAAACGAGTTGGTATAAACGTGGTAAAAAATAGTTAGGTATGTAAAAATAAATCTATAGCAAAAGATCATGATTATTGAGGATTTTTTTAAGATATCAAAAAGATATTTGGGAATTTTGGGTTGTGCCAGACCCAAGGACCATAGTCCTATGAAGTTTTTCATGCTAATGAAAAATGATTGAAAATGATAAAAATTTACATTTTAGTATTTTTAGATTACAAATTCTTGAAATCGTAATGATCAGATTCGGATTCAGTGTAAAAAATTCAGTGGGAAATGATTTATTTGGTTATTGGGTCTATCGAATGGTATCTCTGGTGGTTCTGTTCTCCAAATTGTCATAAGGATCCGAATGAATAATGTATGTACTGCTTAACATTACATTTTTTGGTTAACATTTTTTCTGTTAAGCTTACATAGAAATTTACACAGTTTTATGTTATGTGTTTTAGTGAGAGAGCTTGATTGCATAAAGCTTAACTTTCCTCTCTTATATTATATATGTATGTATACTGCGTCGTATTTGTGCCGATAAGTGTAGAGAGTATTAACAGAAGGAAAGCAACAATAAAATAGAGAGAAGAAGACTGCAAAAACTTATACAGAATGTGTTATAAATTTGTTCTAATAATTTTCAAATAAACAACAAAGTTTCACTTCTACTGTGAATGCCTGCAGGCACATCATTTTTTTTATTTAATCATTTATTTCTTGAATTTTCCTGTTCAATTCTGTTCTGTTTAAAATTTATTTGCAGTGTTGAATTTACCATTGAATAATATGATGGAAATGAAAATTAAATTTTATTATTATTGACAAATGCAATGCTAATTAATGAAAACTTAATTTCATTGGAATTGAAAATTTTAATGCTAATGCTATTGTGATTTCACTATCATTAGCATTAAAATATTTATTTCATAGTCAATGTGTCTTCAATTATTTCAACTAAACTTATGAATCCAAGTAGTGATAAATAAAATATTAACAAATAATTTTTTTCTCTCTCATTTATAGCTATAGTCCCGCTGGTAAAGATGCGCCACCACGATGGACGTCTTTCTTATGTGCCCTCGGATTATTTATCTATCAGAGTTTAGATTCTATCGATGGTAAACAAGCGCGACGCACAAATACCTCATCACCGTTGGGTGAACTTTTCGATCATGGATGCGATTCGATATCAACAGTGTTTGTAGCGTTGTCAGCGTGTATATCATGTCAATTGGGGCACTATCCAAATTGGTTATTCTTTCAGGTGAGTAATAGATGAAGTTTTTTTTTTTTGTGTGTTCTGAATAAATTCTTCTATTTATCTTTGTAGTGTTTTTGTGCTATTGCGCTATTCTATTGTGCCCACTGGCAAACTTATGTGTCGGGAACTTTACGCTTTGGCAAAATTGATGTAACTGAAGCGCAATTTGCGATAATGGGTATACATATAATATCATCGATATTTGGCTCGGATGTGTGGTTAGTTAAGGTAGGTTTTTGTTAAAGTGTAAAACAAAAATTAGTGGAAAAAAGTTGTTACTTTCTTTACTATTTTTAATTTAATATAAAAATTTATTTAGGTATTATTATTAATTTTTTCGAACAAGAAATATTTCCAGGAGATTTTTTTTTTTTAATTATGCTTCAAATTTTATTTTTAATTTTTTTTTATTTAATTTATTTTTTTTTTTTTGTTAAAATAATTTCTAATTGTAAAAGTTTTTTTTTTAAATTAATTTTAATAGTTTTTTTAATTAATTTTAAAAGTTTTTTTAAAATGAATTTTAATAGTTTCAATTATTTAATATTTAGAATTTTTATTTTCAAAATCGCTTAGTATATGAAATTAGTTAATACAAAAAATCAATAAGACTTTCCTACTCCCCCTTTAAAATTAAATTTAAAGTTTATATTATTATTCCAAAAATTATGAAGCTCCTCCTCGCAAAAACTTTTTATGTATTATATACGGCTATAATTACATATGTATGCATATTATAAATTTTTTTTTTTTTTAATTGTATTTACTCTCTTACATACCTATGTTTTTTATTTTTATGAACTTTTGAACAATATATTCAATTCGAAACTTAACACATACAATTTTATATTCAATCTCAATTACATAACAAACAACATATATGATACTACTACATAAAATACAAATCAATCAATCAATCAATCCTCAAATCAATGCAATTATTTAAAAAAATGTACCCTTAGATATTTGGTAATTTAGAATTGTGGTCCATCCTATCGCTAATGACAATAGTTTGTGGTATTTGGTCATTGTCGTATATATTCTCAGTTATTTTGGCTGGCGGTGTTGGCAAGAATGGCTCCACAGTTGCAGTAAGTTCTGTTTGTTTGTTATACAAAAACTTTTAAAAAACAAATTTGATTACATAAAAAATAAATAAAACTAAAAAAAAAGGTTGACTTGACAACAACAATGAAAAGAAAAACACAAAAAAAAAAAAACATTTAAATTTTCTATATCTCAGTAATAGAAAATTTAGAAATTTTTTAATTATATAAATGAATGTATAAATCTTTTGGCTAAAATGCTTTAAATTTTTTTTGTATTTTTATTAGAAGCAAATCCAAAAAAAAAAAAAAATTCCATAACTTTCTTAACAAATACCTACATATATTTACTATTTTTCCAATTCCGTTACCTTTTTAATTCTTAATTTTTTGTTTTATAAATTGAAGCATTTTTTTTTTTTTTTTTTTTTTTGTTACAAGAAAAGGCGATTTTCGATTTACTATTTAATTTTTCTATCTTCTCGTACTCGTAAATATATATTTTTAATTAAATAAATATTTTTCAATTAGTAACTCCTCATAAAATACTACATACTTTTGCCCTTACTTACATATATATAGTTTATTTATATTAATTTTTTTGTTTTTTTTTGTTTTTTCTTTTTACTAAAATACCTGATGAGAATGCGATTTAATTTGTTTACCTATTAATATATAGTTAATAATATACCTACTATTAAATATACAATAAATACAAGTATTTTAAAACCTTCTACTACTTAAATATATTTAAAAAAATATATAAAAAAACTTAAGTATCATTATTATAATTTAAAGTTTATGTATTAATAGCTTGCTGGTTACGTTTATTAAATTTACTTATATTATTTAATTATACTTACATATATTTTTTTTTAATTAAGTACTTGTCGATTTAATTGCATAAGGTTCAGGGTATTCTAATGATGTAATGCCTTTAATACAATCCAATATATTAACCCAAATATGCCCAATGGCCTATACCTAGTACATTTCAAAAAGTTGTTATTTTGATTGAATATATTCTCATTTAATCAAAATCAAACATTTCTGAAGTGACCTACATATAAGACAATGGGCATGTCTGGGTTAAATTTGAGTGGGTATAATTTTCTTACTCTCTCTCTCTCTCTCTTTGAATACCTTTGTGCTATGTATGCATATATAGTTCGTATTAAAAGATTTGATATTTTGCACTTACACACACATACAATTCAATTCAATTGACCAATCACACGATTTTTGAAGTGAGAGTGAAAATATCAATTTAATTTAATTGACCAATCACACGAGTCAGTTGGTTTTCATTGAGTGTGTGTAAAAACAAAAAATGCTCTCACTGTATGCATATCAGAAATATCAACTTACGAACGAAATATGCCCGTATACACTGCATAAGTATTAGATATAAGTTTTTAGAAAGCATTTAGTGTTTAGTTATTGTGTTGTGGAAAGTCCATATTCGTGTAATTTTATTAGTACCTCTCATAGCAAACAAGAAAAATAGTACTAAACAGAACAGAATATCTGAGAATTATCAAATTAATTACAAATTAAAGAGTTATTGTTCAGAACATGCAGGATTTTATTATATGATTTTATTTATGGCTTCACAAGCCATATTGGTCATGAAAATTGCAGGCACCTTGCACAAAGAAAATACAGCACCCAAGCGATTGTCCTTCTTAAGTTGATTAGCATAGTTAAATATCTCACGGTTTGTTACAGAGAGACTCTCATGCAGGTAAACAAACTGATTGCCACCACATGAGATTTCATTGAGAATAATAGGTTCCTTATACGTGGTTTTCACTAGGTAAATTTGCCAACATGTTGGCAATTTTATATGAAAATTCTCTCTTTCTCCCTCTTAGAACTTGAATATGACATAGTGAAACCAGCCATTAATAGATCGACGAAAATCAGCAACAGATCGTTTTATAATAATAAATGTGTTATTGTTATTGGAATTTTTACTCTTCGCTCTAAAAATATTTCGCTTCATAGGCATCTTGCAAATGTTATTAAAAATCATAGTTAAATTCTCATTTACAGAGTGCGGTATGCCATTCAAACTTCAGCAGAGACTGCTTCATTTTCAAAAGAGTCTGTTTGATGACGAAGAGCTATCACCTCCTCCCTCATTACATGAAATTCTTTGCTAACAGCCTCCATTAGATAATTCTGAGCTCACCGAATCGTTTTAGTGTTCTCTCCTCGGATTTCTTCACAACATCATCGTTATGGAAGTCCAAATACCAATACATATAAATTTTTTTATTATAAACTTATACGTTAGACAACAACAAAATCTGCGTTAAAAACCAACAAATCAGTGTGTTGTTGCTCTACATTTTGGTATAGGCAAACAAGTGAGATGAGAAATGTTCAGGTTTTATGCCTAAGAGCTTTTGCAAAAACAAATTTACACCAAGTGCCGTAAGCGCCTCTGCCATAGAGTATATGAGATAATACTGAGAGAGAGATAGCCTACGGCAACTTCTCTGCTAGTATGGTATAGTCGTTCGACACACATTTAATACCAACAAATAATTCTGCCAAGAATAAATGCACAAACCAGTGTTGATATTTTATGTACAATTGCATCTTTTTTCGTCTTTTTTGCCCTTCAAGGTACTTTCGGTACACTACCGAAGTATTTTAGGTACAATTTGAAAGTATTCTGTTTTTGAGGGAAAAAATTTGCAAAATCATAAATTTATGAATTTTAGCACAAAGTGCACAAATATACAACAGTTAGACAAAATTGCAGTAATGGCAATATAATTTTCAAGAATCCGACCAAGTCAGTCTCTAAGCTTCCCTTTGAGGCGTAGAGACTTAAAAAAAAAAAAATGAGCCAAATCAAAAACACACTCAGTGAAAGGTTCATTTTCCCTTGAAGGTGTTTTGATAAAAAATATATAAGAAATATATTAACGCAGTGGTTGATTCAAGGAGTGGGCTTTCAAAAGAGTTTCAGGAAGCTTAAAAATTTTTCTAAATCACTAATGTCCAGCATTTTTTTAATTTTGTTTGCTTGAATATTTATTTTTTAAAAAATGTCTAAAATTATTTATTAAAAAGAGTTAGTAAAAATTTTGAGTTTTTACATAAAGCCTGAACATTGTTCTAAATTATTTTTTTTCAACGAAAAAAGACCATTTTTGGAAAATTTATTTGAAATAAATATTGCTCTCGATTTCAAAAGTGGGGTCTGAAAAAAAACACAATATTTCATAGAATCGCTTTGATTAATAAAAAAATTAAAAAATTTACTTTTGCTTTTTCCAAAAATTTTAGATCCCTTGGGCAAGTCTAGATGAATAATAAATAGATGTAAAATTTTTTTGAAAGAAAACTAATCAAATATTAGACCGCTCTCCCCCTGCCCAAATGGATTGTTTTAATAAAATGTATCACTTCGGAGATTTAGTTCTTAAATGCTTGACTGGAATACAAAAAAACACCGATCATACCTTTGTTAGGTACAAGACTCAAAAAAGTATAATTTTCACATAATTTAGGTGCTTTCAAAAAATGTCAAATATCAACACTGGTACAAACGTATTTTGTTTTCGGTTTATGTATATGTGTGAGTAAATTGAGCGAATCATACCGAGTGAATCTGAAGTGCTCTCTCATATACATACAAACGTCGCTTGTATTTTAATTTACAACCCTCTCTTGTCTTAGTTGTTGTTGAGAGTAGCACTTTCATATCGCACAGCAGTCTGAGCGAGAGGAGAACATAGGACAATACAGTTATTTACATTTTACATATTTTTTAAATTTACCCATACCGTGAGCTAAAATGTTTAGGTTTTATGTATGTGCGGTATAGAGTATCAGATATGACCTTGCTCGCACTTCTAGGTTAAATTTACACGAAATCAGAGCACAAATACACATAGAGGAACACATTGCTTGTTTTCAATTATCTAGAATCTCGCAGGCCGCCTGTGCTATTTTCATTAATCTGAAACCCCGAATGCATGTGTAATTTATAAAATGATTGGATTGAATATCGAAATTGTTTTGATGTCTCGTTATTTAGTCTACAATTTGCTGCGATTAAATTTAAAAGAATTTTTCTTGAGCTTTTTATATTTGTTTGTTATTAGAAGCTGTTAAATTTCTTAAGATACAGCAAAAATTGTTACAAGAATTTAGATATAATTGCTGCTAGATAGAAGGGTTATTAAAAAATATGGTTTTTGGGTTCAAGGAATTGGTCTAGAAATCGATCTCGTAATATTTTTTCTTTATTAAAATTTCAGCTTCAAGTTTTCGTACCTACATTTGTACGTTGATTCGAATTTATACAATTAGTTAAATTAAAAAAATTAAAAAAAAAAAACCAAATATATGTAATCGTTTCTTTTCTCTTTCTTTCTCTCTCTTGCAAAATTTTTCAAAATAGATACCAATAGTTGGCTGTCCTTGGAATAATATTATTCTTTTTGGAATAACAATATGTTATTTTATAAATGTTGTGAATTTTTCGAAAATGTTTATTGAAGGCGGCAGTGGCAAAAATGGTTCTTCAGTTGCTGTAAGCATAAAATTAGAAAACAAACAACAACAAAAAAATATACCTATATATAAAATTCTTTTAAATTAAAAAACAAAAAAAAATCCTTTATTTTTTTTTTTAATTAACTAATTAATTCTATTATTCTACAAATACCATACTATTTTTGCCTTGTCACTAACAATTGTTTTTTAGCTGTAGTAGTTGTTGTAGTGCGGCGATTGGATTAAAATATTATTTGCAGCTAAAATTTATTTACATATATTTATAATAATAACAATCAATTATTATTCCTTTTGTTGTTTTTTTTTTCTTGTTTCTTCTCTACCATATATAATTTAATACATCCACATGTATAGTTAGTTATTGATCCTAATTTATTATGTAATCAAGCGAATGGGTTTAATAAATAATAATGCTCTACTAATACCTTAATGTTTTTAACCCTTCTAATTAATAATATCACAACAAAAACTTACAAATGTACATTTTTTTAACATAATTTTGTAAGTAAATAAAATGAGGATGAGGATGGGTTTCAATGACATGACAACCACCCTGTAGATATTAAAATGATATTGAAATAAGTTTTAATGCTTTTAATTAATTAATTTTAATGAAAATGATAAATTATAAATCCTATACACGCAAATATACATAGGTACATATGGGTTAAAGGTCACTGATTTATTTTATCTTTTGTAAATTTATTAGTTTTAATAGTTCATAATAGCAGATGACAACATAGTGTTAAAGTAAATTTAAAATCGCATATGAATAATTTTTTAATGGGAATTTTAGGTCGGTTAATCTGGTACTGTACTAAGGTTTTCTCTATCAGCTTTTACAACAGTGCTTCAGAAAGCTCCAAATTTATTTTAGAAAATCCATTTGAATTTCAGATTAAACAAACTTACTTCAGATTATTCCAAATTGATTTCAGATTGCTCAAAATTTATTTCGGAATAATCAAATTGTACTTCAGAATAATCAAATGTACTTCAAAGCGCTTTAAATTGATTCCAAATTGATTGCAAAGTATTCCAATTGTACTTCGGAATAATCAAATTGTACTTCAGAATAATCAAATGTACTTCAAAGCAATTTAAATTGATTCCAAATTGATTGCAAAGTATTCCAATTGTACTTCAGAATAATGAAATGTACTTCAAAGCGCTTTAAATTGATTCCAAATTGATTGCAAAGTATTCCAATTGTACTTCGGAATAATCAAATTGTACTTCAGAATAATCAAATGTACTTCAAAGCGCTTTAAATTGATTCCAAATTGATTGCAAAGTATTCCAATTGTACTTCGGAATAATCAAATTGTACTTCAGAATAATGAAATGTACTTCAAAGCGCTTTAAATTGATTCCAAATTGATTTCAGAATAATCAAATTGTACTTCAGAATAATCAAATGTACTTCAAAGCAATTTAAATTGATTCCCCAACGGTTAGAAATAACGAAAAATCCTAAAAATCAAAAAATAGTTGTGGCTCGCGAAAAAAAAATATGTTAAAATCAATTGGAATTCAAGTGATCCCAATTGACTTCAAATCCCAATTGACTTCAACTGACTTCAATTGACTACAAGTGACTCCAATTGACTTTAAATCCCCAATTCACTCCAAATGACTTCAATTGACTTCAAATCGCCAATTGACTCCAAATTACTTCAATTGACTTTAAATCCCCAATTGACTCCAAATGACTTCAATTGACTACAAGTGACTCCAATTGACTTCAAATCCCCAATTGACTCCAAATGATTTCAATTGACTTCAAATCGCCAATTGACTTCAACTGACTCCAATTGACTTCAAATCCCCAATTGACTCCAAATGACTTCAATTGACTTCAAATCACCAATTGACTCCTAATGACTTCAACTGACTCCAAATGACTCCAATTGACTTCAAATCCCCAATTGACTCCAAATGACTTCAATTGATTACAAGTGACTCCAATTGACTTTAAATCTCCAAATGACTTCAACTGACTCCAATTGACTTCAAATCCCAAATTGACTCCAAATGACTTCAATTGGTTACAAGTGGCTCCAATTGACTTTAAATCCCCAATTGACTTCAACTGACTCCAATTGACTCCAAATGACTTCAATTGACTCCAAATGACTTCAACTGACTCCAATTGACTTCAAATCCCCAATTGACTTCAAATGACTTCAAGTGACTCCAATTAACTTCAAATTGCAATTGACTCTAAATGACTGCATTTGAGTTCAAGGGTATTCAAGTGACTCCAAGTGAATTCAAGTGACTTCAAAGCAGTTATGATTTTGGAGTCATAAGATTTGCAGTCTCATGATTTCAAAAAAAAAATGCATTCCCTTGACTCTAAAAAATACTTTTCTAAATGAATAACCAATCGGCGACTCCAAAAAAGACTTCCAAATGCATTTTTTATTCTGGAGTCAAATATGTTATTCAGTAACTGCAATCATGAATTGCCGGTTATTAACTGTGACTTTAAGGTATTGCAATTAAATTGAATGCAGTACCTTATACAGTGCTTTTAAAACTTAGCATACAACGACATCTATTGATTTTTTTTATAGGTGTTGATTAGATCCATAAATCTCGGAGAAAGTTAAACTAATAATACTCGTATTTTGTAAGTTTCTCACTAAGATCAAAGAATATAGTTAAATTAAAGTTAAATATAACTAGTCACCAAGAGTATAGTTTTTAATACAAACATAGTATAATTAAATCGATAATTTTAAATATACTTATATTTATGTATGTATAAATAATACATTAGTTAAAACTTATTTGCTTTTTTTTTGCACCTTTTTATACTTTAATTTAAAAAAACAAAAATAAATTCTTTTTAATTTCTATATCTTCTGGAAAGTAATTTCTCATAATTATAGAAAAAAAAACACCGAAACGAAAAAACTTTTCGACACATTGCTACACGTGCTACTACACCACTTGAAACAAAAATTTAAACGAAAAATATTTATTTTCTTCAACTTTTTTTTCGTTTAAAATTTTGAATTTTCTTTCATAGTTTTAACTCAAAAAAAAAAAAAAAATTAATTAAAAAAATGAAATGAATCTTAATATTATTTTCATTAATTATTTATTGATTATTTGTTTTTATTTTCTCAAATGCGCTCACTACTAAAAAAATTAAAAAAAAAAAACAAAACAACCAAAAAAAAAAAAAAAAAAAAAAAAAAAACTCCACAAAAATCGATCGATCGAAATTCGAAAACGCAATCGAAATCACATTTAGCTTCCAATACCATATCCAGGAAGCGAAGTAAGAACTTTGCCACTTTATTTTGTTTTCGGCTTTGATATTATGTTAGCATTACGTTATGCCAAAATTGTTATGACTGAAGGATGCGGCAAGAATGGATCATCAGTTGCTGTAAGAGTAGAAATATTATTATTTTTTTTTTGTTGTTTCTCTCTTATTTATTTTTCTGATTATTATTATTATAAATTTTCTTGTCATTCTCTCACTTTAGTTTAATTGTTTTTAGAATGCACTTTAATTATGGTATATTAAATTTTTATTGCGAATGTCATGTAGTTTAGAAAAATGTGTAGCATTCAGATTATTTCATTGCTTTTTCTGTTATTTTTTTCTCTCTCTTTCTCTTGCTCTCTAGTGAATAAAATATAGACTTCATATGGTAAACATTTTAGTGCCTTGAAAGCAACCAAGAGTTCACAAAAACGCAACGAATGTGTGTGTATGTGCTGTGCATACAATAGTGGTTTAAACGGTTTAATCCTGGAATGGTTCATAAGTCGCTTTAATGGGGTTTGCTGGGGATCTTAAGCTGGGCTCTGCAGTTATGAGAAAAGTTTCCTTATATTTTTAGATTTTCTTGAAGAAAGCATATAAAAAATTGTTGCAAAAATTAACAGTTTTACTTTTCAGTTGAAAATAAAACTCAGTTTTTAAATTTATTATTCCACGCAGAAACAAAATTCAATTTTTTATTTATTTATTTATTTTATTGAAAATAAAACTCATTTGATTTTGTATCTAAAGCAGGATTCTACAGCTATGAGAAATGTTGTTTAAAAGTTTATTTCAGAAAAGAGTCTACAAAAAATTGTCCTAAAAATTAACTCTTATTTTTCATTGGAAAATAAAACTCAGTTTTACTTTTAGTGTTTCTTGCAAAAATAAAGCTTATTTTTTTTTTGGTCACAGTAAAACTCACTTAATTTTTACAGCTGAGAATTAAAGTTATTATTTTTCGCATAAAATAAACCTCTTTTTTGTTCTTTTTTTCGAGCAAAATAAAAAACCTATTTTGTTTCATTCAAATTTTTCGGTTGTAATAAAATTTAATTCACGTCAAAATAAAAGTTATTTTGTGACTTTTATTTTTTCCCGTCAAAAATAAATGGTATTTGATGACTTCTATTTTTTCCCGGCGAAAATAAATGTAACTTTGAGAATTTTTATCTTTTTTCGGCGAAAATAAAAGTTATTTTGTTACTTTTATTTTTTTACGTCAAAAAAAAAGTTATTTGTGACTTATTTTTTTAGTCGAAAATAAAAGTTATTTGTGACTTATTTATTTCAGGCGAAATAAAACTTTTATGGTGACTTTTATTTTTCCCGGCGAAAATAAAAGTTATTTTGTGACTCTTTTGTTTTCTGTTAAATGCTATTTTGTGACTTTTATTTTTTCCGTTGAAAATAAAAGTTATTTATGACTTTCGACAGAAATTAAAGTTATTTTGTAACTTTTGTTTTTTTTTCGTCTGGAATAAAAGTTATTTTGTGACTTTTATTTTTTTCCGGCGAAAATAAAAGTAATTTTGTGACTTTTATTTTTTTCCGGCGAAAATAAAAGTTATTTTGTGACTTTTATTTTATCGTCGAAAATAAATATTATTTGTGACTTATTTATTTTAGGCGAAATTAAAAGTTATTTGGTGGCTCTTATTTTTCCCGGCGAAAATAAATGGTATTTGGTGACTTTTATTTTTTTCCGGTGAAAATACAAGTTATTTTGTGACGTATTTTTTTAGTCGAAAATAAAAGTTATTTATGACTTATTTATTTCAGGCGAAATAAAACTTTTATGGTGATTTTTATTTTTCCCGGCGAAAATAATAGTTATTTTGTGACTCTTTGGTTTTCTGTTAAATGCTATTTTGTGACTTTTATTTTTTCCGTTGAAAATAAAGGTTATTTATGACTTTCGACAGAAATTAAAGTTATCTTCTAACGTTTGTTTTTTTTTCGTCTGGAATAAAAGTTATTTTGTGACTTTTATTTTTTTCCGGCGAAAATAAAAGTTATTTTGTGACTTTGATTTTTTCCATCAAAAATAAAAGTTATTTGTGGCTTTGGCTTTATTCGTCACAAAAATGTTTTTTCAACTTATTTTTTTCCGCCGAAAAAAAGTTATTTGTGACTTTTATTTTTTTTCCGACGAAAATAAAAATAAATTTTTATGCTAATTTTTGGTCGAAATTAGAGCATTATTCTACAAAATTTCTCGGAAACTCACCTGAGTAGTGAAGAGTTCTATTCAAAAGTAATATTAAACTGGAGATACATTGAATATCAGGGCACAGACGGTTATGAAGAAACCGACAAATTTGAAGGGAAATCAAACGTTAGGCCTAGGACTACTATTTAAATAAAATTTAAATCTCTTTAACAATCTTTCAATCTTTATAATACAAGGTGGCTTATGAACCATTATTTCGACTATAATTTTTAACAACGTTTTCTTTTTCATACCAGACAAAAAGCAATTCATTATTTTATACTTTTCCCCATACTTATATTTACTCCAGTAGTTAGTATCTATTATTTGAGCACTTACATTTATGTATGTATGTCTCATTATTGTCATAGTTGTTATTGCTAATTTAAAATAATCTATATTTATGTATGAATTTGATTTATTTATAATAATTTCTCATATGGATAAAAGTTGATTGGAAAAATATTGGAATTTAATTCTAGGAAATCCACAGTCAAAGTAAAAAAATTTCTCACACGGGTTTAAATGCCAATTGTGAGCAATAAAACCGTTTTACTAGGAGTTTCCCCTCATACTCCAAAGATTAATTAAAATGTTCTCTACTCGTTGGATAGAGATGTTTATAGACTCGTCAATCTCACACACTTCCTCAGCCTTCGTTCAAACATTAACATATCGGAGATTTTTTCAATCAATTTAAATAACCAATTTCGGCTGTTGTTATTCACTGACATTTTCTACTGTTTCTTGTTTCTTAAATTTATATGCTACTTCAAATGCTTGTGAAATGAAGCCAAAGTTCACATACCCCACACTTTTATTAAGATAAATCTGAAATTCTATGGTCAGATTATAAATGCCTTACTTTTGTAGATCTTATTAATAATATTGGTCTGAATTTCAGCCTTAATTATTTGTTCTGAATTTCATCGGATTTTTGATCGACTTGAATTTCTGACTTGAAGTTTAAATTTTGGTCTGTTTCAGTATGAGTTTTTATCTGAATATCGATATCAATTTTGGACTGAATTTTCGCCTGATTTCTAATTTTATCTATTAAAATAAATTTGAAATTTCAGGATCAGTTTATATACGTCCTACGCTTGGAGAGCATATATTATTAGTCTGAATTTTCTGAATAGCGGCTTAAGTTTTAATCTGAATTTTTTGGTTTAAATTTGTGTTGAATTTTGTTGGATTTTTGGTAAGAAGTTGGTCTGACTTACGGTCTAAACTTGGGTCTGAATTTGATCTAAATTTTTATTTGTTGCGGTTAAAAATTTAGTTTGGATATCGGTATGAATTTTGGTCTGACTTTCGGTCTGAAGTTTCACCGGATCTCAGTTATAACTTTTGGTCCTCTACACATCTATCAGACCAGTTTATAAATGCCCCAGTTTTGGAGAGCTTAATAATAGTATTGGTCTGTATCTCGGTCTAAATTTTTGTCAGCTATGTTCTGAGTTTTTGTCTCACTTTCAGTCCGATTTTTAGGTTGAATTCCATCAGGTTTTTGGTCTAACTTTCAGTTTAAGTTTTGGTCTAATTTTTCTCCTAATTTCTGATTTTCGGTCTAAGTTTAGGTCTAACTTTCGTTCTGAATTTTTGATTAATTTCTGATCCGACTTTCAGTCTAAGTTTGGGTCTATATTTTCGCCTAATTTCTGATCTGATTTTCAATCTAAGTTTGGGTCTAAATTTTGGTCTAACTTTCGGTCTGAATTTTCTCCTAATTTCTGATATAATTTTCGGTCTAAGTTTGGGTCTGAATTTTAATCTAACTTTCAGTCTAAATTTTGATGTAACTTTCAGTCTGAATTTCGGTCTAACTTTCGGTCGGAATTTTTGCCTAATTTCTTATCTGATTTTGGGTCTGAATTTTGGTCTAACTTTTGATTTGAATTCTCGCTTAATTTCTCATCTGATTTTCGGTTTAAGTTTGAGTCTTATTTTTGGTCTATCTTTCGGTCTGAATTTTTGCCTAATTTCTGATCCGACTTGCAGTCTAAGTTTGGGTCTAACTTTCAGTCAAGCTTTCGGTCTCAATTTTCGCCTAATTTCTGGTCTAGTTGGGGTCTGAATTTTCGCCTTATTTCTGATCCGATTTTCGGGAAAAGTTCGGGTTTGAATTTTGGTCTAATTTTCGGTCTGAATTTTCACCTAATTTTCGGTATAAGTTTGGGTCTGAATTTTGGTCTAATTTCTGATCCGACTATCAGTTTAAGTTTGGGTCTAAATTTTGGTCTAACTTTCGGTCTAAATTTTCGCCTAATTTTTTATCTGAATTTCGGTTTAAGTTTGGGTTCGAATTTTGGTCTAACTTTCGGTCTAAATTTTCGCCTAATTTTTTATCTGAATTTCGGTTTAAGTTTGGGTCCGAATTTTGGTCTAACTTTTTGCCTAATTTTTTATCTGATTTTCGGTTTAAGTTTGGGTCCGAATTTTGGTCTAACTTTCGGTCTTAATTTTCACTTAATTTCTCATCTGATTTTCGGTTTCAGTTTGGGTCCGAATTTTGGTCTAAATTTTCGCCTAATTTTTAATCTGATTTTCGGTTTAAGTTTGGGTCTTACTCTCGGTCTGAATTTTCGCCTAATTTCTGATCTGATTTTCGGTCTAACTTTCAGTCTGAATTTTGGTCTAAGTTTCGGTCTGAATTTTCGCTTAATTTCTATGATTTCCGGTTTAAGTTTGGGTCTGATTTTTAGTCTAACTTTCAGTCTGAATTTTTGTCTAACTTTTGGTCTGAATTTCCACCAATTTCTAATCTAATTTTCAGTCTATGTTTGGGCCTGAATTTTGGTCTAACTTTCAGTCTAAATTGTCGGCTAATTTCTGATTTTCGGTCTAACTTTCGGTTGAAATTTTCACCTAATTTCTGATCAGATTTTCGGTCTAAGTTTGGGTCTGAATTTTGGTCTAACTTTTGGTCTGAATTTTTGTCAAATTCTAATCTGCCTAATTTCTGATCTGATTTTGAGTCTAAGTTTGGGTCTGAATTTTGTTCTAACTTTCGGTCTGAATTTTTGCCTAATTTCTGATTTGATTTTGGGTCTAAGTTTGTGTTTGAATTTTGGTCTAACTTTCAGTCAGAATTTTCACTTAATTTCTCATCTGATTTTCGGTTTAAGTTTGGGTCCGAATTTTGGTCTAACTTTCGGTCTGAATTTTCACTTAATTTCTCATCCGATTTTCGGTTTAAGTTTGGGTCCGAATTTTGGTCTAACTTTCGGTCTGAATTTTCGCCTAATTTCTGATCAGATTTTCAATCTAAGTTTGGGTCTAAATTTTGATCTAACTTTCGGTCGAAATTTTCGCCTAATTTCTGATCAGATTTTCGGTCTAAGTTTGGGTTTGAATTTTGGTCTGAATTTTCACCTAATTTCTGATCAGATTTTCGGTCTAAGTTTGGGTCTGAATTTTGGTCTAACTTTCGGTCTGAATTTTCGCCTAATTTCTGATCTGATTTTGAATCTAAGTTTGGGTCAAAATTTTGGTCTAATTTTCGGTCTAAGTTTTTTCCTAATTTCAGATCTGATTTTCGCTCTAAGTTTGGGTCAGAATTTTAATCGCGCGGGATTACTGTATTCAAAATTTTTCCAATCAAAACTTTTAATTACGTATACAAATCTATGTATATTCATTAATTCACTATAATAAATGTTCATGTGGTAGATCAAATTTATTTTCAAGTAGTTGTTATTCAAATCGTTTAGTTGCTCATCACTTTCAATATGGAAAAGCGCAAAATACTTGTGTATGTGTGTGTGTGTATGTTTTTAGAACTATACCACCAAACATCAATTAGTTTCAATATCAATATACATTTTTCTTTTACATATATTTTATATTAACATTATTTAAGTATTTCACGTGGTGGTTTTTGTTTTTGAAATAATCATTAAGGCAGAAGAAGTAAATTATTTTTTACACATTTTAACTGTTATCACATTCATAAATGTTATGGGCATGTCATTTTATACATCCCTCATTAATTCACAATTAACTAACAATATCTGTATGTATGTATGCAATTCTATACTTCCGAACTTTTCATTAGTTTATTTTTTTAATTACTTACATGTTTGCACTAAATCGCCATCGCATTTTTAATTTCCTTCTCAAATTGTCGTTTGTTTTTTTTTTCTATCTTTGTTAATTAACAAAATTTTAATGTCCACTGCAAATAAACCTGAAAAAATGTAAATGCTTTTATTTTCAAGCAAAAAAAAAAAGTAAATTGCAAAAAAGCCAAAAGAAGTATTTTTTTTTTACTAAAGGTGGACAAAAGGAAAACAATTTTTCTCAGTTTAAAAGAAAATAAATAAATAAATTCAAAATTAAACCTTAGATTAAGATTGAAATCTTAAATCTGCATTCTAATTTCATTTGATTTTATATAATTTCTTTTTATTACACAAAATTTTCTTTCTTTGGAAATCGTGAAATTGTTTTCCTTTTTTCTACCCGTTCTAGTTGTGTTGTCTTTAATGCAAAAAAAATTGTATTTTAACATTTGAAATTAATTAATTTTTTCTATCTTTTCTTCCTGCGTGTGTGTGCGTTTGTGTATACTCCCACATATGCATTTTTTGTTTTGTATGTGTTTCTTGGGAAATGCATCATCATCTAGGGAACCAGTGTTCTTTCACCAAGTATACCACTGACGCTGGTTGTTCTTCCAGCATTTATAATTGCTCAAAAATCTCCAGAAAATATTTTTACGGAGCATTCATCATTGTATATTATGGCATTCGGTATGGTAGCTGCTAAGATTACGAATAAACTTGTGGTAAGTTTTAAATAAAGACAAATAAAAAGAAATTATGTGTTTGCAGGCACTTACAGTAAAAGTGAAACTTTGTTGTTTATTAGAAAATTGTTAGAAAACATTTATAAAACATTCTATTGAAGTTTTTGCATTCTCTTCTCTCTATTTTGTTGTTGCTTTTCCTCTGTTGATACTCTCTACACTTATCGGCACAAACACGACTTAATACACGTATATAACACATGAAAGGAAAGTTCAGTTATATGCAATCAAGCCGAGACTTCTATATCGACTCTCTCACTAAAGCACATGCAATACAACTGCGAGAAGTCTCTCTGCTTGATTGTATGTAGCCGAATAACAACTGCATAACTTCGTTTCTTACTGGTTTTGTTAGAGTACAACAAAAATGCGTTGCTGTTGAAGCTTTTGCGCTCTTCCTCTTTCTATTTTCTGAAGCTCTTTTTCTGTTGTGAAGGTTTTTGTTTGTTGTGAAGCTTTTTTTCTGTTGTGAAGGTTTTTGTTTGTTGTGAAGCTTTTTTTCTGTCGTGAAGCTTTTTTCTTTCCACACTTATCGGCACAAACATGTACGCAGTACACATATACCATATAGCACATGAAAGGAAAGTTCAGCTATATGGAATCAAGCACTCCCCCTTAACCACATGTGATAAAACAGGGAGAAGTCGACTCTCTGCTTGATTGTATGTAGCCGATCCCCATATGACCTCGTTCGGTAAACACTAACAACAACATAACTTCGTTTTTTATTAGTATCGTTTGAGTGTAACTAATGAAAGCTCGTTTCCGTTGCTACCAACAACGTAAGGGAGTAACACTGTTATTGTCTACTGAAGAATTTAAGGGTGATCTGAGATTGTGAAAGACGCACGTCGAGATGAAAGTCTTGAGTCTACGTCATGTCTTTTATACTGACGGATCCAAAACCTCAAGCGTTGCGGATCCGGTTGGTACTTAGACGAAGAGACCAAGTACTCTTTTGCGTCATCACCGAACCGACCTGTTGATCGTGTCTTGAAGAAGTCGATACTACTGAGTATTGCCTTTATAAAGAACTAGATTAAGATTGTTGGGTAATGATGTCTTGAGTATAAATAATATTTATAATCTTCCTCTTCTTGAGCATCTAAGGTTCATCAGTGAAAGAAAGAAGTTCGAGGTTAAGAGACTTTAAACTTTTCTTTTATCCATTTATCTCTTCACAATTCTATTTTATCTTTTTACTTTCTTATGCTGATTATCTCGGGTATATCACAATGATCCTTTAGATGTTATTTTCTACATAATGTTGTGACGGTAACATGTGGATCCCTTCAATTCAAAATTTTAGTTTTCAGAATACCAGCGGTCTCAGTAGCTGTGAGATTAAAGTTGAATGGAGGTGACCGTCTTTAAAAAAAATTAAATCTAAAATATGAATATCATTGAATTTTACACATAGTTGCCGGCATATCTGTCTTCTCTCACCTCCATGTTACTTCAGCTTAAAAACCTGACTAACCCCAATGGAATTTTAGGCAGAGAAAATGGATCAATCATACCAGATCTTCAAAAATCAGTACATGCCTGATAGTCAAAAAGGAGTTAGATTTTAATAGGATCCAACAGCATAGACCAAATCTAAATAAAAACCCCCATTCCACAGAGAAACCAACATCTGTCAAATCCCTCCGCTTTAGCGGCAAGCACCACCTACGGTTCTGGGTTAATATCATGCTTATTCGGACTCTATAGTTGTAAGCTCTAATGAAACTGTTAATGTTAAAATTTTATCAATTTACCTCGTAGCTGAAATTCCAAATAAGTATTTAAACCTAGCGATTTTTTGATGTGAAACTTCTTTAGCAGAACTGTACATTGAAAATTTTGAAATGGAAAGGAGCTTTCATGGCACTCAAACGAAACTAATAAGAAACGAAGTTATGTTGTTGTTAGTGCTTAGCGAACGAGGTCATATGGGGATCGACTACAAACATTCAAGCAGACTTAAGTTGACTTAGTAAGAGAGCTTGATTCCATATACCTGCTTTCTTCTCATATGTTATATACGTGCGCTACGTCGTGTAGAGTAAGTGTAGAAAGTATCAACAGAAAAAAAGTTTTAGAGAATAGAAAGAAGAAGAGTGCAAAAACTCCAACAACAACGGTTACGTGAAAATTCTTGTTGCACTCACACGAAACCAGTAAGAAACGAAGTTATGCAGTTGTTATTCGGCTATATCCAATCAAGCAGAGAGTCGACTTCCCGCAGTTTTATCTCATCTGTTTTAGTGTGAGAGTCGATCTCGATGTCGCTGCTTCATTGCATACAACTGTATTTTCCTCTCTTGTGTTATATATGCACGTGTACTACGTTGTGTTTGTGCCGATAAGTGTGGAGCAGGGATGCGCAAAAGTTTCTTATGGAAGTGCAAACACTAATACATATAAACTTTATTAAAAAGAAATAATTGGTTGGACAACAACAACAGAATCTAAATTGAAGATAACTGTCGTCAATGTATACCAACAAAACATACGAAAATGTTGTTGCCTTTACTGTTTGGTATAGGCAAAGAAGAGAGATAATAAATGAAAAAGACAAAATTGTTTGTATATTTCGTAGAGCTTAAGCCTATTTCTAAGTGCTTTTACAAAAACAAAGGTGCGCCAAGTGCAAGAGGCGTGGACTGCTCTGGTGTTGAGAGTATCAACAGAAGAAAAGCAACAACAAAATATAAAGAAGAAGACTGCAAAAACAACAACAGAATGTGTTAAAACATTTTCTTATAAAAACATTACAATAAGCTCTTTGGATTTGGAGACTTTGGGTGGTAATACATAATTGCCAGATTGGGATCGATCTTCTAGTTTAGCGACATAATCCTTAATTTTTTTTCTTTTTCTTTTAATTTGATTCTTTTTCTTCTCCCTACACTGGTGACACTTTCTAATGTTATACGAATTTGTTTTATAGATTGCTCATATGACAAAAGCCGAAGTGGAATATTTGGATTGGTCTCTATTCGGGCCGGCATTATTGTTCCTTAATCAATATTTTAATTGTGTGGTACCTGAATTATGGTTGTTATGGTTCACATTAGTATGGGGTACACAGGACTTGATGCGTTATTGTTCGCAGGTAAGTGACAAAAGGATACATCAAGGAAGTGATAGAAAAACGATTACAAGGATGAACTAAGAAGTCTTGAAAATTATACTATAATTATGCTTTAATATATTTTTTGTTTTGTCTTCTAGGTTTGCTTAGAAATTTGCAATCATTTGCATATTCGTCTCTTTAAAATTCCCTATCCACCAAAAATGGCACCACCATCCACAGTTAGTCAAGGTACAAATGCGCCCACAACTAGTCTCAGTATGGGTACAACAGCAGCAGCAGGCGGTGGCAGTGCTCATCATGAGAATAAAAATGGCGGTACACATCATCGAAAGACGACGAGACAATCAAGTAAAAAGCAGCAACAACATTAGAATTTAAATTATTTTATTACAACTTTTTATTCTTTTCTTTTTTTTTTTTTGTTTTTTTTTTTTTTGTTGTTATTTGATCGGTGGCCGGTCAATCATACAAAAATAAAAATAAAAAACAATACAAGAAAACATAAAATCAAATGAAATGAAAAAACAAACAATAAAATAACAAGCAAAAAACATTTATATATTATCTATTATTAAAACTAATTATTTACTTTAACTATTTACAAATGATGAAACAAGAAAAATGTCAAAGATGTAATAATAAAAGCAAAAAAAAAAACAATGAACTGAAGTTATACGATGCTAAAACATTAAAATTAAACTAAAACTAAAAATCAATAACAACAAACAAATAATAGTGCATAAAATGTGGTATTTCTTTAATTTAATTTTTTTTCTTTTTTTTACGTTTTATTTTATTTTCTATTATTATTTTATAATTAAACGAAAAACTTAATTTTTTTTTCTTCTTCTTTTTTTCTTTTTGTCGTTGTAAAATTAGTTGTGTATTTATAAAAATTGTAAATTTTGTTGTAGCAAAAGAAAAAAAAAAAACTATTTTTTTAATATGCATAACATAACCTCAAAACCAATTACCAACTAAATTTAAAAAAGAATTATTAATATTTTTATTATTGTTGTACTACTTTTAACTGTGCTTTAAGCGTAAATAGCTAGCTGTATAAACTTGAGTTATTTCGTCTTACTACTTATAAAAATCTATAAATATGATTTCACTTTGAGGTTATGTGCGCTATTTTAAGCTGCATTACATGACAACGCTGTCTCTGGTTTTCACATTCATATATTGCAAACATTAAAAACAAAAACCTATAAATATATATAATTTGTAAATGTAATTTTCAATATAAGAAAAAAAAAATTTTGCGCCAATTTAATTAATAAACCTTTAATTTGTAAAATTAATAGGTTTATTAAACAAAAAAACAAAAACAAAAAAGGCTGTCTATATTTTATTTAGTTTTGTTGTTAAATATTACATTTTTCTTGGGGAAAGAAGAAGCTCCGCTTTTGTGGTTGCATATGTATGTTGTATATGGCCTAAAAAATTAGAAATTTATTTAAATTTATTAAAAAAAAAATTGATGTGAAAAAACAAAAATAAATTTTCTTTCGAATAAGTATAGATTAGCGTGACCTTTTCTTGTTTTTCTTAAACCGAAGTGGGAGGTAAAAATGGTGAGACAATAAGTGAGAGGACCCCGAAGATTTTCTGTCATTTTTGTTAATTCAAAAAAAATTTCTTCTTCAAATTTTATACTTTTATATGTACAAAAGTTTTAAACGATTTGTTGAATATTTTCTGGCTCAACAGTTGTTGAAGTTGAAGGACAAGCGTTAACGATTTAATCCTGAAGTGAAGGTATTTTCCTTAGGAAGTCTGAAGCTATTTACCTTGTAGATTTGATAGTTGTTTCAGACACCTTTTTGGAACAGTTTGCCCATCTCCTTTTAAAATCTTCGATATTTTGGGACACCTTTCTTTTCACAAGAGCCCAATATCTCTCCACTGATCTTAGCTCCGGATAATTTGGAGGATTGGCCTCTCTTGGTACAAAAACTATGTTATTACTTTGGTACCACTCCAGAGCTTTCTTGCCGTAGTGACATGATGCCAAATCGGACCAAAAATATGTGGACACATTGTGCTCTCTTATGAAAGGAAGAAGTCTTTTTTCAAACATTCTTTGATGTATATTTCGGTATTTATAGAGTCCACTGTAACAAATGACTTGCTTCTTTTGCCGCAACTGCTTATAGCTAGCCATACCAGGAAATTTTGTCTGCTTTTGGATTCTAAATTGTTCTTCGACATTTCCTCGAGCATCAGCAATATAAAAATTTTGACCCGGAAGCAGCGTAAAATCTGCCAGTACATACGTTTCGTCGTCCATTATACAAAATAAATATTTTTGTATGAAATTCGGTTTTAATTTCCGAGTGTTCAAATTTTTTGCAGCATTCCTGTCTGAAACTTTTTGGACTTTGTATGTTTTCAAACCTTCATTGGCTTTAACTTTTCGCATCAAATAGTCAGAGCACTGGGCTAACCGGGCAGATTTTCTACCAGATGTGTTTGGAGATCTTTTCAATATGCTTTCTATATTCTTGGCTTTCCCAATATCATGTGGTCCTAGTTTTCTTCCCGAACCAGGTTACCTATCGGTGGTCAAATTCTCCTGAAACTGTTTAATAACATTGGAAACAGTTTGACGGCAGACCTTCAATTCTTTGGCCAATTTTTTGTAGGACCAATTTGAATTTTTTTGAAAACTTTTAATAATTTTCAGGCGTACTTCTTCACTCATTTTGATCAAACTCACAATAAATAAACATGTTTGGCATAAAAAATAACAACTGACATATTTTTCAAAGATATCTAGATCATAGAGATTTTTAAATTTTACACCCAAAAAAATTTATTAGGTAAAACGTGTGTTAAGATTTTTTCAATCTCACTCCTTATCAGTGTCTTGATCAAATTAATTGAATCGAATATTTTCAGTTGCCCATATTTTATTTATGCCAGAAAGTACACGTCCGATTGATGCTGATGTTCTTGACAGAAGAAATGTATGTTAAATAATCGGCGAAAATTCTATAAATGTAACTAAGTTTAAAAAATAAAAATAAATTGAAAACTGTTTTTCATCGTTTTTTATAATTCAATTTTAATTTTAATGTCAAAAATATGTCCGCCTAATTGGACTATAAAAAAAATTAAGAAACGAAAGAAATGAAATGGAAATGAAACAAGAGGAAACAAAATTTACAAAAAAAAAATAAAAATATGAAACAAAACGGTAAAAAGAGAAAACATATGAATCAAGGTGAAATTACCAGTAACTCATTTTTTTCTTCCTTTTTAGTCAATACCAATGGCTGCCGAAGTCATTGTTTTTTTTTGCTTGTTTGCTTACTTTTATTCTCCATTTTGATATTCTTTGCCATTCTCACCATTATGCCCCCAACAACAAAGATGTGTTGTTGTAATCTGCTATCACCTTATATAGAATTTCACCATAACAGAAAATTTAAAATTCTGAGAGTGTGAGAGCAAGAGAGTCGAGAGACGATTTTTTAAAAACAACAGCACAGTGTTGATATTTTAGGTACAATTGGTTCTTTTTCTGACTTTTTTGTCCTTCAAGTTACTTTAGGCACAACCGAAGTATTTTAGGTACAATTTTCAGATATTCGGTTTTTTAAGGGAAAAAAATTTGAAAAATCATTAGTTTATGGAAAAAAATTTTGATAAAACAATTTGATACATTTCTATTTTTTGAGTCATTTTTGATCGAAACAAAAAGCCGAAAAAAATTAAATTAAGATAACAGTTGATTTGGATGGTACTTTAAACGAATTTCTAAAATATATATTCATATCACTCTTAGCATCGATATCATTATTAATATCGGCCTGGTGGTGAGTTCATGATCTCACAACTCCATAACCAAGCACTTTATTTTTACGAAAAATTAATTACTTTCTTTAATCCTGTCATACGTTACTTAAAAAGTAAATATATCTTGATTTGCCAAATAAGTAATACATTTTAAATTTCAACGAGATCCGTACACGCTTTCGGGTACCGGCAACAACCGGTTAAAAAAAAAAAAATAATGTTCAGACCACGAATCGGAATCGGAGATCAAATTCAAGTCAAAACTCAGACTGAAAACCCAAAATTCAGACCGAATCAAAACCAAAATCCGTTTTAAAATTCATACCAAAATTCAAAAAAAAAAATTTAGACCACAACTCAGACCAATAGTTAGACAAAACTCTAGGCCAAAAAGACACCAAATACCGAACGAAAGTAACCCGAAATTCAAATCAAAAACTAGTGGGAATATCTGATAAATATTTACATCAAAAAATTTTAACTTAAATTAACTATCAATCGTGTCATATGAACTCAAATTTGTACATGGACCAACTGATTTCATGTCAAGATTCCAGCTAGCAAAGTTTACTTCATCATTTTCTGCTCGCTTAAATGCAGACGACTTTAAAATATTCAACAATAAATAATATTACAGTCGATATTTTGTGATGATTTATTTTTTATACATATAAGCTTAAATTTACAATCAGCTGTCAAATTCTCCAATTTTAAAAAAAGAATATAAAATACAAAAAAAAAAAAAACAATCATAAATGATTAACCCTTAATAAACGCAAATATTTAATTAGCAACATATCCTGAATGGAAAGCGTAACACGTCCACGATGCATTGCCAGCAGGTAGGCATCTTCAAAACGTTGCTGTGTATACGCTTCGGCTGAAGTTTGTAGCGCTTCCATGGCAGTTTTGGTTACTTGAGTGACCGAAGTTGACCGGTTTTGCAGAATTTCTCGGACTATACGTGAAAAAGGCCCACGTGGTATCATAAATTTTGTATCGTCTTGAATTGATAATTTTTTCATTTCTTTATGCAACTGGGGTTTCTTTTGTTTTCGCTTATGTTGTTGCTTGTTTGTTGTTGCAACAACAGTGGTAACAGTATCCTGTGATTTTTCCGAATGTTGTTGTTTTTTAAGTGTTCTTTTGCGCTGATCTTGTGCTTTTTGAATAGCTTGGCCGTTACCGGTATTATCTGCCTTTGCTATACTGTTGCCTGTGAATTCTAGGCCATAATCAGTAGCAGCAGCACCATTCGTAAGTTCCGGCGAACGAGAATCATTACTATCAAGACCGCCTGTTGTCTCGTTGATTGAACTAGAGTCTGAATTTACCGATTCATCGCCAAGACCCGATGTAAAAGCGGGGTCGGCTGGAAGTTTTTGTTTAAATGATTTTGGTCCAGTTTTAAACGGCTTCATTTTATTTTTTTTTTTTATTTTATTTTACTTAATCACTTTTCTTGTTTGAAATTCCCGCTATGTTCATAACTGCAAAAGTTAACCAACGTCACTTAATTAAATTATGTTTACTTGCCCAGTAATGCCGTTGTTTGTTAGCTCATTACAATATTCTCATCAAACTTGTGGTCAACTCTGGATTTTCATCAAACTTAGCACGCTTTTACAATACTTAAGTGCCGTTTTTTCAATGCCCGGTTAAGCACTAATTAGAACTAACTAACTAACTATTGGTTAATGTTTCGAATTAGCGCTTAACCAGACATTGGACATTGAGAAAACGATTCTAAGAGTGGATTAGTTTGTCGCTTTGCTGGATTTGATAACGAAAGTAACATTGATTTTGATATTTCGATAGTATTGTTGTTGATTTGGTTGCGAAACTGTTTGTCAAACCTCGATCACAGATATAGTATCGCATACCAGGGACATAACTGTTATAAGAATTATTTAAAAAAGTTGCAGATACCCATTTTTTTAAACCCTTATTAATATTGGGGTATATAATTTTTAATATATTTTTTTTTTTTGTCAATATTTGAACAAAAATTTTCTTTATTAAAAATCAATTTTAATCAAGTACATATTGGCCATTATTACCTATACTCTTTTGCCATTTTTCCAGTTGCTTCATAATTCCATCTGTTTAGAACTTCTGTGGTTTATCGGCGAAAAACTTGGCCAAATGATTTTCGGGCGTTCTTCTGTCGGCCAGTTTTTTTCCATGAAGAGAGTTTCGCAGAGACCGAAACAAATGGTAGTCAGACGATGCAATGTCCGGGCTATACGATGGATGCATCAAAACATCCCAGTCAAGCGTAGTCAATTTTTGGCTGGTCATCAAAGATGTGTGTGGCCTGGCATTATCATGGTGGAGCACAACACCTTTTCTGTTGGCCATTTCTGGTCGCTCTTTTTTGATTGCTGCATTCAAACGGACGAGTTGTGAGCAGTAGAGATCAGAGTTGTAGCAGCTCATAATAGACAATTCCCTTCCAATCCCAAACACTCAACATAACCTTGTTTGCCGCCAATCCAGGCTCTGAAGTCATTTGTGGACAGTTGCCGGCCTTTGACCATGACTTTTTTCATTCAATATTCTTATATTTAATCCATTTTTCATCGTCCGTAATGATTTGTTTTAAAAATGGTTCGATTTCGTTGCGTTTCAGCAGCGTTTCACTGATGGTAATTCGGTCAATCAAATCTAGAATATCAAGAGTTGCGGACTCCGCAATAACCACCCCGCCCATAACCGTTTACTCTCAATTTCCGAAAAGAGTTCGGGCGTTTTGAGCAGGTGTATGAATGGCAAATAGTGCTGTCATCTGCAAAGGAGTGAATAGGATTCCTAGTCAATGAAGGTCCTTGATAAATATAAGGAAAAGGCTAGGGGAAGGGACCGAGCCCTGCGGCACTCCAGCATTAATGGCACGAGTCTTCGAAGTAACATCATCTATCACAACACGGATAGATCGTGTCGCTTAAAAAACTCGTGATCCATTGAGTGAAGTTATTACCGACCCCATACGCAATCAGTTTTGACACCAGTGCTTCATGTCACACTCGGTCAAACGCCTTGGAAATTTTCAGAGTAACCGCTTTGCTCTTACCTAAGCCATGGACACTATGGTTCCAGTTCTCGGTGAGAACCGCCATGAGATCGGCCGTTGAGAGATTACGGCGGAAACCGCGGTCATTAAGCAACTCATTTCATTTGACCAAGCGAAAGTCAACTACACTTTCCATGACCTTGGCCGATGTAGAACAAATTGCGATGGGGCGGTAATTCGCAGGGTCCATAGTCTTGCCTTTTTTAGGAATAGGTTAAACCTTTGCAACTTTCCAACAAGACGGAAATAAACCTGCAGTGTATGAAATGTTAAAAAGATTGCGTAACGATCGCGCCAGTGTTGACGAAAATGCTCGCAATACATGTGCTGGAATGCCATCGGGCCCCGAAGCCTTATTAATGTCAAAATTTGCGAGTACTCTTTTAACTACACGTGTACGAAAATGTATCTCGGGCATAGTACGAGATACAGGTTCGGTAACGGATAGTGGCTGATTGCTGTCTGGCAGAGAAAAGTTCTCTCCAAAAATACTAGCTAAAAGATTCGCTTTATCAACCGAGCGCGTGACGAGGCGATTACAAAGAGTTGGAATTGACGAAGTGGTTTAGTTCTTTCTTTAGTTCTCTCTTTACAAATGACCAAAAGTTCTTACTACCCGTAAGGAATTGTAAGACTTTTTGCCTCTGGCGCTGTTCGTGAATAAACTTTATGCGCCTTAAAATGACATTACAGCGATTTCTTGCCTGCTAACGCAACTGTTCAGTATTGGCATTCTTGTTTGATTGCCAGTTCCTGAAAGTAATCTCTTTGGACCTGACTGCTAATCTGCAAGTCACATTAAACCACGAGTTATCTTTTGGTTTAATGCTAACCATTTTATAAGAAATGAAATATTGCATTCCTAAGAAAATAATTTCTTCTACCATTTCAGCACTGGCTTCTATGCTTTTATCCAGGAAGCAAAATTTCCAATTGAAGTGATCAAAAAATGTATTAAAACAATTCCAATTTGCCTTTCCATAAAGCCACATTAATCGCTTTGGGGCTATTGGCAAAGTGTTATGGGTTGTAGAATACGGAAACGATGCTAAAATGGTGCAATGGTCCGAATTTCCAAGAGGTGTGTGGTTACTTACCTCATATTTGTCATGATGGGAAGTAAGAAACCGGTCAAAGATATTATGCGCTTGCCCTGTGATACACGACATGTGCGTCGGTTCAGTCACTAATTGAGTCAGACTGTTCGACCCGGCGAAAAGCTTAACATATAAGCCTTCGGATGTTGTGTGGCTCGAATGGCCTAGCCAATTCGAATTGTGAACATTGAAGTCTTCAGCAACGACAATTTCACTGCACGGATATGTTTGCAAAATAGAATCAATTGAATCAGAAAGGAAATCTAACTTATTAAAAGTAAGATTCCTATCTGAATTCAGGTTTCTACAAAGAAAACAGAAGTGCAGCAAATGTGACTGGAGGTTAAGTTTATCCCACATGGAGCTAAAATCAGCTCCGGTCATGAAGAGTTGTTCCTGGCACTGGTACGCAACTTCCTTATTTATAAAGAGGGCAAGACCCCTATGGGGAGAAAATAATGGCACTAAGCGATATCCCTGAACAAATTACAACAAGACAGAAAAGGCTGGAAATGCGCTCATTGAACATTTATAAGATGAAAAACAAACTTTGTGGTAAGTGTTATGCCTTTACCACAATTAATTTCAATTTACCAATGCCGACCATGACCGCAAGTAGCGCCAACGAATGGAGAAGGAAGAAGGAAGGAAAAAGAAAACGGTTCTAAGGAGTTTTTATGATTGCTGTATTTTGGTTGTTGTTGTGTTGAAGACTGCTGCTGTGTTTACTGTTGCCGTTATTCTTGCGATTATTTAATTTTTATTTTATTGCATGTAATTGTGCTTAAATTGTTATTTAGTTTGTTTAAATTGTTTGTGTTTGACTTTTAAGCACTCGCGGCGTGTATATAAAATATTGTTGTAGTTTTAATTTTATTAAAACAAGGAAAGAAAACCGATGAGGACGTTTGTCTCTCCCGACGATCACAAATAACAAAATCAGTTGGTAAACGTTTTCTCAAAGTTCGTTTTTCTGCGTCCGCAGTTGTAGGTACATATAGTAACGAATAGAACAGTGATAAATAAACAAAATAACTTAAATCCTATTACAGCAAAAAGATAATATAGAACATTTCTAGTCATTCAAATTCTAACCATTTTAAAGGTTAGTTCTTAATTAATTTTTAGCCGTTCACAGCATAATTTTTTCAACCGGCACAGTATTTTGTGGTACGGCTGGAGTTTTTGTGCCTTAAATTTTCCGCTTTCCCTTTGTTCACATCTTCCACTTACACTGAACGTACCCCATATCGATGGTTGGATGAAAGCGGAAAAATATTAATTGAAAATGTTTTTTAAAATAAATCTATAACAAAGTATGATTGGATTTAAAGCAAATTAATGAAAAAAATAGTTTACTTTTATTAAATATCATCGTTTATATCACATTATTCATAATTATTTGGTTGCGTTCAGTTGGTTTTTAGATCCAATAAAATGCAACTCTGCCGCCAGCGAATGACGGTGAATGAGAGAAGAATTATCTTTCTGCTACTCTCAAAACAAATTCAGCTTTGATTGCGTGCGGTTGAAAAACGCGGACTTCACTTTACATTTTCTTTTGCTGTGTGTGGAATTTTTTGAATAGAAAAAAAAATCTTATATTTATTTACAAAAATTTGTAAAGAAATGTGAAAACAATTTGTACAAAAGTGAGCTTTAACTTATCGCATTGTTAAAAACGAAAAGACTGCAATAAATAACAAAGAAAAAACGTGAACGATTTCTCATAAACAAGCGAATTCGAATTAAAAAAATAAAATCCCAAAGATTATTATTTTTGTGTGGTACGTTTGTGCTAAAGAAATTGAAACAAAAAAAAAAAAAAAAAAAATAGAAACCTAAAAAGCAAGTGTTTTTCTTGCCATATTGTGTGAATAAAGTAAATATAAATAATTATTACTGCTCATAATTCTAACCTCATTTCAATTTCGTTTAAGCGAAAAATAGAATTAAATATGTTTGTTTATAAATTCCAACGCGCAAGTAAAATTGGAAAAATTTTCTCATTGCTTTTTAAATATAATTTTCTTCTATTCAATTCTTTTTTATTATACTCTTTCCCATTTCGGTTTTTGTTATCGCGCTATTCTGCTTTATCTTTATTTTCCACTTGTTACGATGCTTTTGCTTTGCTTTTTGGTTTTTTTATGCATTGCACATTGCCTCTGCTCGCTCATACATATCTATATGTACGACTGGAGTTTTTGTTGTTTTTCCTGTGTTGTTGCGCTCGGCTTATTTGACATTTCCTCTATTATTCTTAGTTTTTGTTGCTTATGCAAGTTCTTTTTTCAATCAGTTTTCGTGAATGTTGTGTTTTTCGTTTTCCTTCGGTTTTTTATTTTTTATATTTTATTTTCGTTAAATAGATTTCTATAGAAATTTTCGTCTTTCATTTTTATGCGTTTTACACGAAAATGCATTAAAAAAAAAAACATGCGAGAGAATTCTATAAGGAATAACTGTGTGTGTGTGTGTGTGTATGTGTTTGTTTTTTTAATGTTTTTATTTTTGTTGTCGCTTCTGCATTCGAAGTTCGGCGGATGTGAAAAACCGCAAGTGCTCAGAGAAAAACTCATTGGTGTTTTCCCCTATGTAGGGGTGAAGGAATAGCAGGAGCAGTTGCTTAACTCTGGCCCACATGTCCATTATTTGTTGTTTGATGCGGTTTCTTTGATATTTTTAAGATTTTTCCTTAATAATTTAATTATTCTTTTTTTATTCATCGTAACCAGTGCTATAAAATTAATTTAAATTAGTTTTAATTCTTGATTAACTGCTAAAATAAATTTGACACACTGAAGCTGCAGTGCAAGCGTTTGACGTTAGCATTGAAATAGCAATGATTCTTATGGAATTTGTGCGCCATTTCTATTTTCGTAACATAAACTAATTCTATGTGATATCGAATTAGTTGTTATTGCAAACTATTGGCGAATTTTTCAATATCCTCAAACACCATCAACGGGTGTTCGTTCCATGTGACGTTTGCTCAGTTGATTCTTAGTGATTCTTATGCTTGGCTTTCCCTATGTCAAATTCCCTGTCAAAGAGAGAGAAAGAGAAAATTTCCTATATGAAACTTTCCAACATGCTGGCAAATTTGATTGAATTTGACCTAGTGAAAACCAGGCATTGGATTGTTCCTCGCCAAATGCATACATTCATTTAAACGTTTTAAGTTGTATGCCCCTATTTGTACTTTCGATTGTTCTAGCACCTGGCAGGCTTTCTCAGTATCACTTCCCTTGCTGTTCTTCCTTTTTTTTCTAATGAATAGTGATGAAATAGTAATGAACAGTTCAGACCCCACGAAAAAAGTTGATGGTCATTTCTTTGCTGGTTTATTTGCAACTTAATTTCCTTCGATCTTAATATACCCCGAAACTCATAGGATCCAAGCTTGATTTATGTTTGTTAGATTCATTATATTATTTACATGTATGCACTTTCCAAGCAAACAATATTTTGTGGACTGATAATTCTGATCCTCTACCATTTCTTATGATTCTATCTTCACCTTGGTTTTAATTCTCTGTGTCTTTTCTTTGGTTTCTTTTTTGTTCTATTTATTCTCTTTTTTGATTTTGTTCTGCGGTTTTTCTGATTTCTTCTTAAAATTCTTAAATAGTAATACTAAAAGAATCTTTTTTGATGCATTTTTACAGCTCATAAAAAACGACTACTTTCATGGGGAAAAAACTATCTTTCCGATAAAAGAGTATTTTCGGACTCAAATTGTCTACTGGGTTCACATTTTCAGCAAGGAACTCAAAGAGTAAACGAGCAAAACGAATGGTTTCCAACCTAAGCGCCTGGTTATATTTGTGCTCGGTGTTCGACGAACACAAAACATTTTCTCCCGTGCTCGATCAAGGTGGTTACATTCAGTTCGTTGCAGAGTTGTTTTTTTTGTCAAAATATACTCGTTTCTTTAATACGAGATGTTTTTAATGTACAAAACAAACCAATTTTGTGAAAAACCTATATCCTGGAACGCAATTTTTGAGACCAAATGTTAGAAAAATGGCAATTTTTTGGAATTTTTTTTACACTAATTTCGAAAATATTTAAAATTTCTTGCCACTTCTTCTGGCAAAAATGTATTAAAATATACTAGAAGAAGTAATTTATAAAATACCAATACTAAATTGAACCTAAATTTTGCTTAAGGAGTAAGATTGAAAAAATCTTAACACACATTTTACCTAATAATTTTTTTTGGGTGTAAAATTTAAAAATTTCTTTGATCTAGTTATCTTTGAAAAATATGCCAGTTGTTATTTTTAATGACAGACATGTTGATTTATTGTGAGTTTGATCAAAATGAGTGAAGAATACGAAGTACGTCTGAAAATTATTAAAAATTTTCAAAAAAAAAAATCCAAATTGGTCCTACAAAAAGTTTCAATGTTATTAAACAGTTTCAGGGGAATTTGACAATCGATAAGAAACCTGGTTCGGGAAGGACCACATGATATTGGGAAAGCCAAGAAAATAAAAAGCATATTGAAAAGATCTCCATACACATCTGGTAGAAAAGCTGCCCGGTTAACCCAGTGCTCTGACTATTTGATGCGAAAAGTTAAAACCAATGCAGATTTGAAAACATACAAAGTCCAAAAAGTTCCAGACAGGAATGCTGCAAAAAATTTAGACGCAAAAAGTAGGGCTCGGAAATTAAAATCGAATTTCATACAAAAATATTCATGTTATATAATGGACGACGAAACGTATGTACCTGCAGATTTTAAGCAGCTTCCGGGTCAAAATTTGTATGTTGCTGATGTTCGAGGAAATGTCGAAGAACAATTTAGAATCCAAAAGCGGACAAAATTTCCTGAAAAATATCTGGGATGGCAAGCTATATGCAGTTGCGGCAAAAGAAGCAAGTCTTTTGTTATAGTGGGGTCATAATTACCGAAATATACATCAAAAAATGTTTGAAAAAAGACTTCTTCCTTTCATAAGAGAGCACAATGTGTCCACATATTTTTGGTCCGATTTGGCATCATGTCACTACGGCAAGAAAGCTCTGGAGTGGTACCAAAGTAATAACATAGTTTTTGTACCAAGAGAGGCCAATCCTCCAAATTGTCCGGAGCTAAGATCAGTGGAGAGATATTGGGCTCTTATGAAAAGAAACTTAAAGCGCACAAAAAAGGTGTTAAAGTATCGAAGATTTTAAAAGGAGATGGGCAAACTGTTCCAAAAAGGTGTCTGAAACAACTATCAAATCGGAAATGGAAGGCTTACCAAAAAAGGTCCTTGAGTTCATAAATAGTGATTAGGACTATAAAAGTTATATTTTTCTGTAATTTGTATAATATTATCAATTAAATAACAAAAAAAAATCAAAACTCTAAGATCAACAGTTTCAAAATTATTGAACTTTATATATGTTACAATTTTTTCGATTTCACTCTTTATTTTACATATTATTATATTTGTAAATATTTTATAGATATTTCATATTGCATTGTCATCCAGTTCTGAGCTATATTTAAAGTTTCAAGTTTCTAGCTCATCGGGAAGTTAGTTTGAAATCGATTGCAAAATTCCTTTCAAACAGACTGACAGACAGACAAACACCATTGAAAACGAGTTATTATAAACGTCGTAAAATGAAGCTAGAGATAATTTAAAAAAGCTTCTTAAAGCGCTACAGTAATTTGAATAAGCGCCTAAAAAGCGCATTGCTTTTTTTTTTTTGCAATTTCATGCGCAAAACTAAAAAAAAAAAATGGCCAATTGGCGATAAATCGCCCAACCTGGGCACAGTGGTGTAAAAGCTGACTTGGCATTTCCATATAAAAAATGTTCTCTCTTTCTCTCTTTGATATCGAATTTGTCATAGATGAAACCCAGACGGTATTAGATTCGTCCACTTTTCAAATAGCTAACTGATAAAATTCTTCAATTTGAAGGTCGTCTAGTACAGAGGTATTCTTCTAAGCCAAACAAAAACAAAAAAAAAAACAACAAAAAAAGAGAAACTAATAACAGTAAAAAAATGCCGCTAAAAACAATTTATTAATTATGAAGTAAACAAAAACAAACTTAGATTTTCTCCTCTCTCTCTCTCTCCCTTTCGCTCTTGCTCTCAATCTCTAACAATACAAAAAAGGAACAACAGCAAGTTTTAATTAATAAATTGTCGCAATTTTGTTATTGCAATGTTTTTTTTGCGTCGCTTTATCGTTTCCGACTTTTATCAGCTTTGTATGTGTGTACAGAAAGAGCGTAAATTTATTGCATATAAATCAATTGTAAATAAAATATGTAGTAGTTATTAAAAAAAGAAGAAAAAAAAAATAGTAGCGAAATTGAAATGATGTCGTGAAACTTTAATAAATATAAATCTAATTCCTAATTTTTTTAATTTCGTTTTTTTATTACAGTTTATAAATCCTTGTGCAATTGTGAAGTTAAAGAAGATTTGCACAAAAGAATTAGCTTTTTCCTACATACCTTCATATATACGATTACCTATAAATATAAAAAACAACAAGTGTAGCGCATATATGCAGAATTTGTAAGAAATGGCTGCAGAGCCATTATCAATAATCACAACAATAAATACTACAAAAATAACAACGCCACAATTGACTTTTGTTGAAAATGTACGACATCGCGTACAACATCAACAGAAATGTTTAAACAATAAAAATAATGTTAAACACAAATATAATAAGTGTAAAACAGCAACAGCAGCAACAACAACAACACCTATAACACCTATTACTTTCAATTGCCAACATAATGCTCAGAAAAGTATTGTTGGTTATAAAGTTGGCAGCAGCTGGATCAACAACTGTTGCAACAATAGTCGCAGCAATTACAATAATCTGACATTTGTGATATTTTTATTGTTTGCATGTTGGATTCAAAATAGTTTCCAGCTTAAAAATGGTAAGTTTTATAAAAATATTCACTTTATAATGATATAATAAAATATACCGTTTCAATTGAGTTAGGGTCACCGGTGACCCCAAGATCTTCAATGAAAACTTTTTTAAAATTTTTTTTTTACAATGAAATGGGAGTCTAAGAATGCGAATCTAGGTTCGGTTTTGTTCCATCGGTTTTAGTTTCCTTATGGTCAAGAAAGGGTTAAGTTCGTAAATTAGTACTAAGTTACTTTGTTTATCTTTAAAAAAAAAAAAATATCTAATAAAAATGTACAGAAAAAGTTTATTAAAAAACCCATTGAGGGACACAGGGTCACAAATGACCCATGAAAGTTCAGGCCTACAGAGGCGCACAATGTTTGTTATGACAAACAATTGTAACAAGAAATTGGGGTCAGATAGTGCAAATCTGAATTCGGTTTCGCGCTTTCTCCTCTGGTTTCCTTACGGTCCCAAAAGGATTAATTTATAAAGAAAGTGGTAGAATGTTTAGATATTTCGCTGTTTCAATAAGTTTTTTAAGTCAGAAGCAACGATCATAACAGCTGAACTAATTGCCAAGAAAGATGAGGGGGCGAGGGGTGTGGGTTTCTCCTTACCTGCTTGGATATGCTTGAACCTGGTTTTAGGCTTGTATTGATTTAGATAGTCCAGATAATTTCTGGAATAGGAGACTACCTTAATGACAGTCAAGACCTCTGACCTCGAGTTTCAATCTTTTTTTTTTTTTCTAATTTGCTGTAAGCCTTTGTCACTAGTTTAGAACAGGCGCCTTTGATAATGAAAATAAATAATTTGGTGTAGACCAATTGAAAACATTTGTTAACTGAATGTGAATTGACTCAGCCAGCCAGTCAGTACTTTATAAATAAGATTTTAACCGAAATTACAAATGCGTTAAAATCAGAAAAACGCAATCGAAAAGAAATCAGACAACAATCCGAACACAGACAAGAAAGTACCACAAGACCAAACAGAAAATTGAATGCTCCTTTGAGTTTCTTAACAGTATGTATGTGTGTGTGTGTGCTGTAATAGCTGGCTGTCTGTCTAACAAACGCCCGCCGCGTCAAAAGATCGGTATCCGCTTTGAGTATTTTGACTTAAATTAACAACAAAAAAATAAAAACAAAATCCACCTAAGTAATTTTTTTATTACTTTGCTGCCGCCTGCCCAAAATTAAATTCTTTTAAATACATAAACCTCTTTGAGTAATATTTCTAATGAGTGTTTATGAATGTCAAAGGATTTTTATTTTCCTTTTATGCAACTTGCTTTTCTATATTTTCGTCCTTTTGTCTAAGCGTTTATACGTCATTCATTATGGCATTTAATTTTTTCAAACTCTTAAATATTTTATATAGTTTTCTATTTTTTTTTTCCATGCTCGCTTAATTTAATGGTGTAATTTCAAACACCAGTGGCGGAAAGCAAAAGAAAAATCAACAAGAAAATAATAAAAAAGAAGAGTGAAATCAATGTTGACTGGTTGAAGAAAGAAAAAGAAAAAACGAAAAAAATTAAAAAAAGAAAAAACTGATTGCCTTTGCAAAAAAATGGAGACGAGTATACGATTCCTTTGATGTCCTTTCATTACTTACTACGATTACGTTTTACGTTAGTGTATTTTTACAACTACACACACACACACAAACACACCCACATACTTGCATAAACTACATACTTGTATGCGTATATGACGCTTACAATGTCACCATCAATTTACGTCGTCGTCGTCGTCGTCATCATCGTTGACGACAAACTAGTAAAAATCGTAAAAGTAAAACGAAAGGAATAAAAACAACAACAACAAAAACATCTACTGTCACCATTACCAACATCATCGACATAGGTTTTAAAAAGAAAAAAAAAGGCACGTACACACACACATTCACTCACTCTCTCCTACTCTTGCTCTCTTGTTTGTTTTACTTTGTGGGACATCACTCAAAAAAAAAAAAAAAAAATTTAAGAAATAATGGAGCAGAGCAATGCACTTTTCTCTCTATCATATACAGGGGCTCTCATTTTTACAACGTACACATGTGCACTAAAGATATTCACAGTTAATCATGAATCATGGCAGTTTTTATGAAAAATTATACAGCTTTGGCAGGGAAGCAGAGATATAAGTGCTCAAAAATAAACTCAAAACTTAATATATTGCAACTATCCAGTTGAACTTAGGATGATTGTAGAAGTAATCATGGAAGTAGAAGTACTATGTATTATTATTTTGCATATAAGTATACAAATCTCACACAACAACTAAATTAACAAATCAAAAAAGCTCAACTTACCGAGTTGTCGGCATCAAGAGAAGTGTTCTGTTATTTTTAGTTGCATTGTTTTTGTAAAAGTCTACACTTCTGGTTTTGTTGTTATTCATTCGACGATTATATTTGTTGGTGTTGGTGTCTGATTTAAAAAAGAGAACGAATTTATCGAAGTTTGAAATCATTGCTCTTTCGAGACTGGTACTTCGTTTACTTATACATGCTTAATTACACATGTATACAATGAGAAATTAAAATGTTTGTGTTGGTTTTTTTTTCTGGCAATTCGCAGAAGATATTACAAAAAATCTCTGACAATTTCGCTTAAAAGTGAAGGTACGGCGAAATGCATCGTAATGTTTTGCAACAACAATAAATTATTCTCACACATCTTCGCTGAAATGTAGGACGGGCCTTACATCTGGAAGAAAATGACCGCATTGCTCTTAGAAAATTTTTCTTGATGCTAATGCAAAAAAAAAAAAAACTATTGGTTTTATAGAGTTTATATAGGTTTATATAGAGTTACAATGAGAACAAAAATCATGATGTACCAGAGAACAGATAGTCATTTTGCAATCCGCCATATTAAAATGAGTATTTCTTGCTCATTACGATTCCACTTTGCATTGTTTTAAATTTGACGAAAAGAGTAAAAGTGAACGAAAGTTACGATGATGACCAAAGTTTCGGTGCTTTGAGCCGGAATGAGAGGAACGAGGATGGAGGGAGGGCGAGGGGGGGATACAGTACTGTGCAAATCAAAAGCAACAAATCTTGGCATACCATCTTAATAACGTTTTTATGACTTATTAATTTTTATTTAACCGAAACTGAATTTAATTCGTTCTTAAATGATAGAATTATTAAATAAAAAACTTTAAAGTTAGAAAAAAATTTAAAAAAAAAACAAAGAAATATGCATCAATTTTTATATTTGTTATGTTATTCCTTATTTTTATTCATTGCCATGCATTTGCTAGACAATAACTTTGTCAGCTTAGGTGCCATTTCCCACTTTTATTATGAATCTAACTCAGCTCAACCCTGATTTGGAAGTGATAACCACCCCTTCTACGTTTCGGGGTTCCGTAGTAGGTTTCAAGAAGTTCAAGTCGAATGTTAGTGGCTGACAACCCATGAGTAAAATGAACCCTTCTCCCTGCTTATCAATATTTAACCAACTTTGGAGTCATTTTTATGTCTAAATATTACACAAAGTGGTAATTTTAACTATGGCTAATGAAGCATTTGGGTTTCCAGACTTAATATTTCCATTTATTTAATAAAAACTATAAAGACCATGAACAAACTAATTTATCCAAATTAAAAATTCTACCAGCATGCTTGCCTGAGAGTTTACAGAGCAATGTTTTAGTCGTCTTCTTTTGATTCGTCTAATATAGGACTTGTTTTATGAATCAATTCAACTGAAATTCGGCTTCAGAGTTTCGCGATAAACAATTCGCTCTTGGGAATAGTCGTTTTAACTAATTGAGAGATAATTTTTTTAAAAGTAGTTTTTCATTTAGAGTTAGGCTTGAAAAAGCCTTTAATTTCCTCGGTCCTTTGAATTTGAAACGATTTAAAAATAGATCTAATATAACGAACTACTAAAAGTTGCCATATAATTCTATTTTTCTCTAACTACTTTTTAAATTCACTTTCAAGTGTGTCACCTCACCCTGTCTATTACTACTTATTTTCTAGTCACTACTATTTTATTATTTTTTTCCTTTTTGTTTTTAAGTGTGCAACTCATTCATTCTTGCATTTACTTCAGTGCTACACTGCAAATGCGCATATTTCACCCACTTGCTTTTTACACAATTTTCTTGTTCTTGTTGTCGTCGTCCTAGACATTGTTGTTGTTGTTGTTGTTGTCGTCATCTTCTTATTGCACTTTGTATTATTTTTCTCTTTCAATGCCTTTAAAATTGGCGCAATGTCAATGACAACATCCTTTTTCTCTTGTAAAGTGGAAAAAAGGAAAAATTTCACTACGTTTTTCTTTTTAGTACTTTATATATTTTCCATTTTGCTCCTTTTTTTTCGACAACGAAACTCAAACTTCTTTATTGAATTGAAAATGTTTTATTGAAGCGTATTTAGTAAAAGAAAAAAGGAGTTTTCCTTCTTTATTCTTGTCATTTTCTCTGTTAGTTTCCTTTCTTGTTTTTGCTAATAGTTTTTAAGACTAAAAAGGCATCATTCTTTTTCTATTATTCATCGTTTGTGTAAATATACTATGCCACACAAAGTAGCTTTTGTTAAATTTCTATTAATTTTATGCAAAATTGGAAATGTGTGTTTACTTTACTACTATTTTATGCCATTACTTTTGTGTCCATTCATAAAGGAAAGTCCTTTGCGTAAATATTTGTAAAAAGACTTGTTTTTTTTTTTTATAGAGCAGAAAGAAGAATGTTGATTTTGGTTTTTTATTTCCTAATTAGTTCCGCTTGAAAATGCAATAATGATAGGAAAAAAACTAAAGTTCGAAATGTATGTAGTTTCTGAATAAAATCTTTGACTGAATAACTGAAAAGAATCTAACTTAAACTCATCGTTGTTCGGTTATTAGTTTACTCTAGACAATCGCTAGATGAGCATTCAAGTTTCGCGCGAAATTATCAGTTTATAGATGCGTTACTTTTGAAGAGCTGATAATGATTTTTGATCTGAAATCTGGTTAGATTTTTGGTATAAATTTTGTCTGATTTTTAGTTTGATTTACAGTCCGAATTTCGGTTTGGTTTTTGGTTGAATATCTGAGTTTCGGTTTGAATTTCAATTGGTTTAAAATTTTTTTCTATTTTTTTTTTTTTTTCTTATTTGTGGCCCGAATTTTCGTTTTTTGATCTTATAGTGTGTTCACATGGAAGTTGAAAATCGATTTCGTTTAACAATTGTTCTATGACGAAAATTAAATTTTCAATGGATTTTCAGCAGTTTTTGATCCGATTTTTTCACTGATTTTGATTTGTGCTTTGGTTCGATTTTCTTCTGATTCTTCTGTTTGGTTTGAGTTCTGGTTTGTACTTGGTTTAAACTTCAGCTTGATTTTTTGTCTTCATTTTAGTGTGAATAATTGGTTAGATCTTTGGACTGGTTCTTAGTCTATGTTTATATTTGTATGAATTTTGGTCTTGCCTTTGATCTGGTTTTTGGTTTAATTTTCTTCTGAGTTTTAGTTTAGTTATTTGTCTATAATATATCAGACTTAATTTAATAAAATCAGCCCATACAAATCCTAGATCCGTCACTGGTCATCAACATCCCGTCATCAGACTGTAAGTTTCCATTAATTGTATTTATTCTATCAATGTCTTAAATTTAATTTAAATTTAATCTTAAAATTTATCCAAATACAAAAATAAGTATCCATTTACCATTGAAAATTTGTGTTTAGTTAACTACTTTGATATCTTTAAAATCTTTACTTCGAATACTTTATTCAGAGCAATAGAATGATGTGGTCTTTTGGTGGTCAGTATCTGTATATAAGCATGCATATGTGTATGTCTGTGTTTATAAATACACCGAAGTCTCGATATGCGTTGTTATTTGGGATCAAAGAAAATCGACTCAAATTGAAATAATTTTTCCTATATACAAAATTCATTAAGTTGTTTTTTTTTATTTAGTATCAAAACAAAGTATTTAGTAACAAATTGAATTCATTTTTGATAAAAAAGACATATGTATATGTATTAGGTATATTTATATTTATTTATTCAAAACTAATATAATCATAAATGAAATTATAACCTAAAATCACAGCACTAGCACTAACTAGGTTGATATTTCAATAAAAAATGCCAAATTCATAAAAAAGTGACGTTGCAACTTTGAAACAGAGTGTGCAAAAGCTCTCTATTGAGAATAAATATTACGCTCTTCCTCCTCAATATTTTTCACTTAAAGAGTGAAACTTTGCTCACAGTGCTCACAGAACGCGTTCCTTAAAACTCTTGAGTTAAAGAGCGCTCATAGTTTTTCACTCCTTTCTCAATAGAGACTGCCCGATTTCTCTCACTGTTTTTATGTTTGTTGGCGATGGAGGGGAGACGAAAATGAACGAGTCAAAATTGGCTACACCGACGATTTTTGACGTTTGCCTTTTACAAATTTTGCATCTCTGTTTTACTCATGTAAAACGAATAACAAAGAAGCAACAAAAATACAAAATCAGGCGGTCGAAATTGTTGTGTATAAAAGCTTTCGCCGATCGAACAAAATAACAAAAGGGAATATGTAAAAATCGGTGAGAAAAATCAAGCACAAATCGGTGTGTGTAAAAGCAAACTAACTAGAAAGCTTTTTGCAATAATAAACCCATTTTGATAACGGCACTACATATTTTTTACTCGCGACGAAACTATTTAAGAGCTTTTGGTATCTCTCATTCATTTCCCCTCTTTCTATTTCATTTTCATAGGCTTTGACTTGTAAAGGCGAATTCACCAGCCGAGTGCCGTACTCGTTTTTTCGTTTTTTTTTATATAAACTTTTTCTCTCTCTTAAGAACTTCATATAAAAAAAAAAAAAAAAAAATGGATGTGTGCAAGGCACGCAAGATATTTGATGTGTAAACAGTTAAACCAACTGAATGCCATATACATAAGCTCACATATGTATAGCCATTTATAGGGATTTGATGTATAATCTATATGCTTAGGTAAATAATTCAAATTGAAACAATTCTTTTATAAACTTAAAAATTTATTAGATATCATAATCTTTTATGTATAATAGCCCAATTCGCTATAAATTGCAAATTGTCTTGCATCATTGCAAATGCAAATTTTTATTCCATATCGCACATATTTGTTGTTGTGATAGCAAAAATATTTTTCAATTGTGCCAAATCGTAGTTGCATTATTTTTCTTTTACTCAATGCATCGCGTACGATATATGTTCGCATATACGCAGCTGTAATTGTATCTTTTTTTCCGCGCTTTAAGTTTTTCTTTCTGTCGATTCGAAATTTTATTAGATGTGAAAATTTTACAAAACGTTGCCTGAGAATTGATTTGGCGTATAGGTATATGAATTTGTACACATATACTCCAAATCAATTCTCAGGCGATGATAACTGCTTTCCGCATCTAACCTTAGAAAGGCAACAGGGGTGATGAGTCGCCCCATTACTTTTTAAAAGCACCGCAAAGAGATTTGCCTTAACTGCATTCAATAAAAATAAGAAACAATGTATTTTTATTGAAGTAAATAAGTGATTTTATAATAAATAAGTTTGATTTTTTCTGTTTAACATATTTTCTTTTACATAGATAAAAAAGTGTTGCCTTTCTAAGGTTAATGTACAAAGCAACATTTTTATAATGCCGTGATTTGCTATCATTATCCCTACGTTTTGTTTATACATTTATTGAAACCTAGATTCCTTATTACTTATCATTTTGTATTGTTTTTGTATTTTAAAAAATATTTAATTTTAATGCAATCTAACTAACCGAATGCAAAACCTATCAAACGCCTGTGTTTGCTACGTCGACTTCTCTGCTTGTATGTATATCGATCTCCACTCGTTTAACACCAACAAATAATTCTGCCACGAATAAATGTACACACACATTTTGTTTTTGTATGTACATATATGTGTGAGTAAATTGATCGAAACATAAATATACAAACTCCGCTCGTATTTTAATTTCTCCCTCTCTTCTTCTCTTCTCTCTTCTCTTTGTTGTTTAGAGTAGCACAGTCATGCCGCGCAGTAGTGTGAGCGAGAAGGGAACTGGACGTTACAGTTATCTTACATCTTACGATACAGTTATTGTTACATTTTACACATTTGAAATTTTGCCCATACCGTGAGCTAAAATGTTTACACATCAAAACGAAAAGAGAATACGGCGCTCGGCCGGTAAATTTAAAATGAATATTGCAAATATTGTCTATTTCAAGTTTTGAACAAGATAACAAAAGAGAATATGTAAAAATCGGTAAGAAAAATCGAGAACAAATCGGTGTGTGTAAAAACAGACTAACTAGAAAGTTTTTGCAATGATAAACTCATTTCGATAACGGCACTATATATTTTTTACTCGCGACACACCTATTGAATAGTTTTTTGTATCACTTATTCATTTCCTCTTTTTCTATTTCATTTTCATGGGCTTTGACTTGTAAAGGCGAATTCACCAGCCGATTGCTTCACTCTCTTTTCGTTTTTTTATATGAAGTTTTTCTCTGTCTTAAAAACTTCATATAGAAATAAAAAACGAAAAGAGAGTACGGCGCTCGGTCGGTGAAATCGCCTTAACTGCTTAATGGCTGGTTTTCACTATATCATATTCCCTGTCAAAGAAAGAATTTCCCATATAAAATTGCAAACATGTTGGCAAATTTGACATAGTGAAAACCAGGCATAAGTTTAGAAAAAAGTTTGCTACTCCTATTATTATATTTTTGTATGCAATATTAACATTTTTCTATCCATAAAATTTAATGAATCCATTTTTAAAAATATTACTTGATTTTAAAATTTAATTAGTTAAATGACGTAGCAGAGCGTAAAACCCTAACTTATTTATTCCAAATAAAGTGCACTTAGATGAGAGAGTATTTGTTGAGAGAGAGAGAGAGGGAGAGAACAAGAGACGAAGAAAGTCAAAGAACAAGTTTGTTTTTTTTTTGATGTTGTTCTCCCGATTATGTTTTATCACTAAGAAAATTTCAAAGAGATGCAAACGAAATGTAAACATCAATCCGATGAACGCTCTTTTGAAAGATTCAGTATACCAACAAACGAGAGAGGCAAATATATAAGAAATTGAGTAATAGAAAAGAATTGTTGATCTATGTACATTCTCTAGTTTTTAAAATGATATACTCAAGAGAATAAAAGCACACAAAAGAGTAAGAGCGAATTTTCCTTGCTCTAAGTAAATTTTGACGGATCAAATCGAGGCTTTGGTGTATATGTATGCAAATATTTCAAGCATAACACAAACAAAAAGTTAGGGTAACTATACATACATACATATACATATGTCCAATATACGATAAAAAAAAGTAGTACAAAAAAAAAACAAATCCAACTTGCAACCAAACCAAGTCCAACTTAATCGCAACAAATAATTTTTGCAATTTTAGTGAACTGACTGTTGGTGGTGGCTGCTGGGGCGCTACCTCCTTTTTCTCTGTTTTTTTTATTTATTTTTTTTTGTTATTTAGTACTTTATTTCTTTTGTGGGCAATTTTTTTTCTCTTTGCTCTCGTTTTTGTTGGTGCTGTTGTTTTTTTGTATGATCGAAGCTATACAACAATTTCCATTTCAGTTATCTGCTTGTGGCGTGCTTCAGCTGCTTTTACTCTGTCTGTCTCAGTGTTGTGCTTGCTTGCTTACTTGCTCAACAAGCTTATCATATATCGTAATCTTGTAATTACGTGTGTACCACAAATGTTAATGTTAATGGTAAAGGAAATCGATAGGAGTAAACGAGCGTACAGACACACACTCATGTGTATTTGTGTATGTGAAATTACGCACGTGTGTGTGTGTGGTTTTGTTTGTATGTAATTAACGAGATATCAACACATAACTACATTTCGTTACTTTAATGATGTGCGGAATGTTTAATGATTTTTGGCAACCGAAAAAATTATTTTGGTTCAATTTAGGTTTGGATTTTTTTTGTTTTTGTGTTTGAAACGATTTAAGGTTCAAATTGTAGGTAAATATTAATTATTTTCAGAAATTTTTGGAAATATGTATAAGCTTTAGTTAAAATTTGGAAGGTATAAAGAAATATTTTAAAAATTTGTATGACATATTGGATTCGCCATTTTGATTTTAGAAATTCAATTTAAAATTTGTAATCAGTGACCTTCGAAATCTATTGACACTGATTTTTATGAAAATTGGGTAACTTTTTCGCTAAGTGAGCCGCCGTATTAGAGCCGCCATTTTGTTTTTCAAAAATTCTTATTTAAATTCGTAATTAGCGATCTCAAAAATCTGTTGACATTGACTTTCATGAAATTCGGGTAATTTTTAGGCAAAGTGTTGCGCGATACTTGAGCCGCCATTTTGTTTTTTCAAAAATTCAAATTTTAATTCATAATCCGCGATCTCAGAAATCTATTGGCACCGATTTTCATAAAAATTCGGGAATTTTTAGGCAAAATGTGCCGCCATTTTGTTTTTCAAAAATCCGAATTTAAGTTCTTAATCAGCAACCTGAAAAACATATTGACACCGGTTTTCATAAAAATTTGATAACTTTTTGAAAAAGTGTGCCTCGATATTTGAGCCGCCATTTTGTTTTTCAAGAATCCAATTTTTAATTCGTAATCAGCGACCTCAAAACCCCATTAATACCGATTTTCATAAGAATTGGGTAACTTTTTAGCAAAGTGTGCCCCGATATTTGAGCCGCCATTTTGTTTTTCGAAAAATCCAAATTTCAATTCGTAGTCAGTGACCTCAGAAATCTGTTGACACCGATTTTCATAAAAATTGGGTACCTTTTTGGCAAAGTGTGCCTCAATATTTGAGCCGCCATTTTGTTTTTCAAAATTCGAAATTTGAATTCTTAATCAGCGACCTGAATAATATATTGATACCGATTTTCATGACAATCGGTCAAGTTTTTAGCAGTCTTCCGCCATATTTGAGCCGCCACTTTGTTTTTCAAAAATTCCAATCTGAACTCGTAATCACCGACCTCAAAACCCTATAGATACCGATTTTCATGTTGATTGGGTAACTTTTTGGCAAAGTATACCTCGCTATTTGAGCCGCCATTTTGTTTTTCAAAATTCCAAACTTTCAATTCGTAATCAGCGACCTTGAAATCCAATATATACGGAATTTTGGGGAAATCCAATATTATGTTTTGGGCATCTTTTTGGATTTGAAACCACAGTGTGACGTAGACGTAGGAAGAGGCTTAACTTACAGATCCTAACGATTTCGGCAGCTCAGTAACCTGCCTCTGACTTTAAAAATGCTAGAGATGCTTTAATAAATGTTGATGTAATCATGACAATTGGCATCTCATTAAAATTGTCAAGCTATAAGTTGACAAAACATTACACGCATAATTAGATGCTATGGTGGTTGCATCAAAAACTGCAAGGTTAAAAAAAAAACAAAAACAAAAAAAAACGCCGCTTGCAAATCAAGTTAACTCTCATTTGAATAGTCTTTAAATAAATGTGTGAAGGTATGCAATAGAAAGAAATATAATAAAATGCCTGAGAATTTAGTTTTATTTTCTGGTTAGCTAGTTAGTTAGTAAGCCAGTAAAAACCATAAACATTTAAGAATAAATAAAAAAAAATAAAAAACAAATTTGATACTATCATTTGAGCGGCATTGCGCGCTTGTCCATTTTAGTTACACGTATTTACGTGTATTTTGTGTGTGAGATGTGTGCTGTATTATATTGCCTAATGGCAACTCTACTACATACATATAGTTATAGATAACTACTTATAGTATTTTGGTTCTGCTTTAGCTTTGCTAACAAGCCTCATTCGTTGCGCCTTTGTTGGGTTGGCGTCGACGTCGACGTCGACAGCATACATGAACATCATTAAAATAAAACCCTTTTTTTTTGTTTTAGCTTTTTTTTGTTGTTGTTAGAGGTTTGTTCTTGTTGGTTTGGGCTCGTTGGTTTTTATCGTTGCTCACGTATTTCTGTTTCTTGTTGTTTTGTTTTTGTTTTCTTTTTTTGTTTTTTTTTTACTTATTCTCCATAGTACACCTATGCTCTCACTATGTTGTTGTTGTTTTGTTACTGTATGGCTTTTTGACTGCCTTCGCTCTGCTCTCATAGAATGCTCTTGTTGTTGTTGTTGTGGTTTTTATATTCATTGGTTTTTGTTTTTGGTTGGTTCGGTTCTCTTGTATAGGTACTTTGTTTTTTTTTACTTGTATTTTTTTTTCACTGCTAAATTTTCCAATGCCAAAAGCGATTTTGGTTTTAGATTTCAAGTTTCTTCTTTTTTTTTTTTGTGTGTGTTTCTGTTTTGTTTTTGTGTTTTGTTCTTTCGTTTGAGCCTTCGTTAAGTACATACATACATATTTCGTTTGAGAGCAGATATTTTGCTGTTGTTTTTTTTTTCTTTTTTTGATACCTTTCAGTTGCATTTATTGGTTTGTTGCCTTATTTTTCTTCATATGGTGTTGTTGTTATTGGCATTGCTGCTGTTATTGTTGCTTTGGTTATGGTTCCCTATGGTGAGGTCTGTTGTTGTCTGTGTTGTTAGTTTATTTTTTTAATGTTTTTTTTTTCTTTCTTTCTCTTTATATAATTTTATACAATGCCCGTATTCCAATTTCACCTTTGTAGTTCTCTGCTTGTGTCTTGTACTGTACAGTTCTAAAAAGGTGTGATGGCTCATTTTGCTGCTGTTGTTGTTGTTTTTTCCTGAATTTACTGCAGTTGATTCCTGCTGCTGCTGTCTGCCTGCTGCTTCGCTTTCTTGTTGCCTTCTTTTTGGCTTTTAGGTGACTCCAGCTTATTTGCTTGTGTTAGGCCTGTCTGTCTGTCTTCTGCTGCTTGCTGCCTCGTTTAATTCGGAAACATTAATTTTCCACATAACAAGGTTGTATTTAAAATAAAGTTTAGTATTTTCGTTTTTTTCTTTTCTTTTTGCTTTAAATTGATTACCAATTTTTTTTTAAGTTTTTTTTTGTTGTATTTAGATTTTGGTTTAACTCTTTTTTTGTTGTATTTAGATTTTGGTTTAACTCTATTGGTTTTTTTTTGTTTTGCATTTCTTGCCTCCTCATCTGTTGAATATAGAATTTAGTTGAAATTTGTGACATTTGAATGATATATCGCATGCAGTTTTTTGGTTGTTTGTTTGGCAATTTTATAATTAACTATGAGTTATAAGTAATTAAAAATCAGAATCGCATAATAATTATTATAATCAAAGGAATGATGCTTTTGGTCACAGATTTTGTTGGCCTTGCTGGCAAAATAAGTATCATTCCATAGATAAATAATAAAGTTGAACGAATAACTGAGATTGCCCATATTTAAATAACATTCAAACGGTTGTTATTTGCTCTCTGAGTAGTTGTTTTTTTTTTAAATAAACTTTCTCTGTTTCTGCCATCTCAATTTCTTCACTCTCTTTTAGTTTTTTTTATATGAAGTTTTTCGCTCTCAATTTAATAGATTGAAAAACGAAAAGAGAATTCGGCATTCGTCGATGAATTCGCCTTGAGTTAGTATTGCGAGCAATTGAGAGCAAATAACATATGAAAAAAAAACGAAAAGAGAATACGGCTTTCGTCGATAAATTCGCCTTTAGTTAGTAGAGCTTACTTCGAAACAAGCCGCCATGTTAAAAATGAGAGCAGATAATATATGAAAAAAGAACGAAAAGAGGATGCGGCATTCGTCATGAATTCGCCTTGAGTTAGTATTGCTTACTTTAAAACAAGCACCCGTCTTAAAAATGAGAGCAGATAGTAGAAAAGAGTCTTTTATTGCCACAGTGTTGCTATTTGAAATTTGTTGATAGTACCTCAATTATATGAAAACTGTACCGTTTTGAGCCCGATTGTACCTAAGAGACGTATGATACATACATTTTTCTATATAATTCAAATGGGATTTTCCGATTTTCTGTAACACTTTGCATTTATTGTAAAATCTTATTTTTTATATATTTTTCATAAAGTGCATCGAACTCCATATAACAAAAAAAAAAATTCGGTTTATTTTATGATGATTTCTAAAATATTTCAAATACTCACGAACGAAAAACCTCTAAAAATCTATCTTTTTCTATAGGCGATTTTTGGCTTAATCCTTTCCCGCCGGCACATGATCAGAATTTAATGATTTTTTGTAAATGTGCCTGTTTTATCTTCCTAATTACAAATTTATTATTCTTTTGATGATCGGCCCAACCCTACCCATTTCCTAGACTGTACTTTATAAAGTACTGTCGGCGGAAAAGCTCCCAAAATTGTTCCACAAAAATATTTTTTTTATTGAAAAGAAACTATTTTTATATTTATTGATCTCTGAACTCACCTTTCAACAATAAATTTCCGAAGAGTTCAAGCTCCACTAACTTTTCAAATACTTAATTTTTATTTTACGACCTCTCAACAAATTTAACAATTTTTTCACAAGCGGTTTTTACGGGAATATAAAATGTCATCAAATGACTTCGCAATCGCTAAAAAAAAAAATCGTACGAAAAATATCACTAAACTTACAACAAAAAACTATGTCTCAAGTTTGCGAATTTAAAAAAAAATATATGCAGAAACCAAGCGTTTTTGAGTATCTACTAACTATTTGTAAATTATTTTCTTTGGCCGAAAATTTTCTCATACAAAAGATTATTTATAAAGGTTTTTTTTCGAAATGATCCAGCTCACAAATCGTAGAGTCGAAGTATTTTGGGAATCTTCCTAATTATAAGTTGGTGTTCAGTTTTAGAGGCATACCATACAACAAGATAAATAGTTAAATTAAAGTAGATCATATTCAATTATGACATTACAGAGTTTTGAAAATGAAACCAAAATCATTTAATTCGTGAATTACGATTTCAAATTTAAGTAACTCATATAGAAAGTTGAAATAAGACAACAAAAACCATCACTAAGATCACTGATGAAGAATCGTGGCGGACTTCGAAACAGCCGTATGATTTGCCTATACTAAATACACTGTTGTGACGTTGCCACTTTGATAAAAAATGTTCATTAAGCCTGATAAAATCAATCAAACAAATTAAAAGATATGGACTCAATTATAAAAATGAACATTAGATTTGATTTTCATAATCTCTAAAAATCACTTTCCATCTTTTTTGTACTTTCCACTAACTTTTCCCTATTAATAATAACTGATTTTCCTTCATTAGGGTACATTGAAATCGAAAACATTTCTATGTTGATTAGATTTCTAGTTTGTGCTAAGGTAGCGCAGATATTAAAGAAAAGTTTGCTTCGGCAATTTTATTTGCACCGAAGAATTAAGCTCCATGGAAGCTGAAATGAGAAATTTGATAAGCATCAAGTGAGTTTTGATTTGACGTATTTCGTGCTAAAATTCATAAATTAATTTTTCGAATTATTTTCCGATATGTGAAAATAAAATTATTCAAAATTGTATTTAAAATGCTTCGGTAGTGCCTAAAGTACCTTGAAGACCAAAAAATGCGAAAAAAAGTACAATCGTACCTAAAATATCAACACTGCTTTGCTATTGCGAGTTATCTCTTTCCCACTCTATCCCCTTTTGAGAGAGTGCACTCTCATTGTCAGAGTATGACGTATGCTTTTTGGGAGAACCGAAACCAAGGTGAATAGCAACTCGCTCATCTTCTTTTGTGGTGAACAGCAGTAAGTTTTCAACATCATGTTGTTATTGTTGGTTTTTTGACATTCTAATGCGAACGACACAATAACAAAGTTCTGTTATTGTTGTCGTGATGAATTTTTGTTGTTTTGCTGCTATCACTCACCTTTTATATAAATTCACCTGGAGAGAAGCTGTTATTTTGATCTATGCTCAAATTTGTGAGATGTGCCGTTATTTGTAATGCACTGAAGAGGGGTGCCCAAAAGTTTCTTATGGAAGTACGAACACCAATACATATAAACTTTATTATTATAAACTAACACGTTAAACAACAACAACATCTATGTTGAAGACCAACAAAGCATACGAAAGTGTTGTTGCTTTGCACTTTGACATAGACAAAGAAGAGAAATGAGAAACGAAAAAGACAAAATTGTTTGTGTATTTGATAGTGCTTAGTGCGGAGTGCTGTGTGTGTGTGTATTACAATGCACAGCCTATGTCTCAGTGCTTTTACAAAAACAAATGTCCACCAAGTGCATAAGAAGTGGGCACCCCTGCTCTGAAGTAATTCTGAGGTTGTTTTTAATGTTAAAGTAACAAACTCATTTGCTACGACTGCCTAAGCCTAAATTGTATTTATATAGTGATCCAGTGCCAGCACCGTTCTCTCTCAATAGAGCACTCTAGTGACACTTCTCTCTGGAAAAAACGCACTTTTGACATTAGCTGGGAAAATAATTGAGGACGAACAATTTTCATTAGCATGTTCCTGCCAATATTTGGACCATTGTATTGAAATACACTTTTGATTTGATTTTGGAATTTCAAAGGCGGAACTTTGAATCTTTACGACCTTAACCGCTGATCTGCGGCGAACACTTTTCAAACCAATTATAATTTATCAATTGAAAAATAAAACTATGAACTTCAATAACAGTTACATACCACAAAATAAAACCTTCAACCATAAACAGTAATTATAGTAACTAGTTGAAGAGAAAAGTAACTTAACTCCATGATGATGAGATGAGGATGATGATGATGCTGTAAAAAAATCATTGCAAATACATAAGTTGTAGCAACATTATTATTATTTTTTACAAAAATTTTTTAAAGTTGAAATGTGAAATGAAGTAAATGTACATCATCATCATCTTTATCACGAGAGTGTGATTATGATCATGAAAAGTATCTAGCATCGTCATCGTAGTATGTATATTTCTCCTCTCCACCCACCCTCAGCATAGAATTTTATTTTTCCATCAACATTGAACGATGATGAAACAAAAACCACAAAAGTAATTTATCACGAATTCACATTTGAATGATTCTTTTTTTTTTTTTTTTTTTTCTAAGTACATCATATATTCTCTACAATATTTTTGCTGGTTTCGGTTTCTACATATTGGTGATGATGATGATGTTGTTGATGATGCCTCTGGTTCTTGTTATGTTGGCGGTGTTCTTGGTTGTTCGTGGGTAAAGAGTTGAAAATTGCTGCAATGAAAATATGTAAAATATAAAAATATAAAATAACTTGAAATGAAATGAAACCAAAAAATAATAACATAAAAATATAAAATAAATTGAATAAAAATGTATTACAACAAACGAACGCAATGAAATGTATCAAACCATCAAAAATTTCAGAAAGATTTCACAAAAAAAAAATATCAATTTTAGAATATACAAAACATAAATGTGTCGAGATGTATAGAAGAAATAATTTTCTTTTACATTTTTTTTATTGTTTCTGTTTGATCAAAGAATTATTCTTGAGTCCTGTCCCTCAGAAAAAAATTATATAAAACTCAATCTAAAATTCAGACCAAATGTGTTCAAAAATTAGATCAAAGTGGAACAAAATTGAATGCAAAGCAGAATAAATTGCAATCCAAAAGTTAAACAAAAAATCGGACAGAAATTAAGACCAAAACGGAACAAAATTCAACTCAAAAGTAAAACCAAAAATCGGACCGTAATTCAGATCAAAGTAGGCCAAAATTCGGACTAAAACGGTACCGAATTGAATCCCAAGTGGAACAAAACTCATCCCAAAAGTAGAACGAAAAATCGGACTGAAATTCAGATCAAAGTGGACCGAAATTCAGACCAAAATGGGATCAAATTAAACCCAGAGAGGAACAAAATTCAATTCAAAAGTAGAACCAAAAATCAGACCAAAATTTAGAATAAAATTCAGACCAAATTGAACCAGAAGCGGAACAAAATCCAATCTAAAAATAAAACCAAAAGTCGGTCTGAAATTCAGATCAAAGGGATCTAAAAATCAGGCCAGAGCAGAACCAAATTGAACCCGAAGCGGAACAAAATTCAACCTAAAAGTGAAACTAAAAATCAGACCAAAGAGGGTCAAATTCAGGCCAAAACGGAACCAAATTGAATCCAAAGTGAAACAAAATTCATCCCAAAAGTAGAACAAAAAATCGGACTGAAATTCAGATCAAAGGGACCAAAAATCAGATCGAAGGGGACAAAAACTCAGACCAAAATGGAATCGAATGGAACCGAAAGCGGAAAAAAATTCAATCCGAAGGTAGAACCAAAAATCAAATCTAAATTTAGACCAAACGAGATTGAAATTCAGACCAAAATCGAATCGAATTGAGCCCAATGCGGAAAAAAATTCAACACAAAAGTCAAACCGAAAATCTAACTGAAATTCACACCAAAGAGGATCAAAAATCAGACCAGAGCAGAGCCCAATTGAACCCAAAGCGGAAAGCGGAACAATATTCAATCCAAAATTAAAATAAAAAACCGGACAAAAATTCATCAAAAGAAACCAAAAATCAGACCAGAGCAGAGCCAAATTGAACCCAAATCGGAACAAAATTCAACCCAAAAATCAAACCAGAAATCAGATCAAAGGGAGCCAAATTCAGACCAAAACGGAACCAAATTGAACCGAAAGCGGAACAAAATCTAATCTAAAAATAAAACCAAAACTCGGATTGGAACTCAGATCAAAGGGGACAAAAAATCAGACCAGAGCAGAACCAAATTGAACCCAAAGCGGAACAAAATTTAACCCTAAAGTGACACCAAAAATCGGACCGAAATTCAGATTTAACGGGTCCACAATTCAGACCAAAACGGAGCCAAGTTGAACCCAGAGCGGAACAAAATTCAACCCTAAAGTGACACTAAAAATCGGACCGAAATTCATCAAAGGAAACCAAAAATCAGACCAGAGCGGAACCAACTTGAACCCAAAGCGAAACAAATCAATTCAACTAAAAAATAGAACCTTTAATTCATATCAAAGTGGTCCAAAAATCATACCAGAGCGGAACAAAATAGAACCCAAAGCTAAACAAAACTCAAAGTTTAACCAGAAATCTGACCAAAATTCAGATCAAAGGGGGCCAAAATTCAGACTCAGGCGGAACCAAAACGGAACAAAATTCAACCCAAAGTTCAGACAAAACATCAGCTCTTGGTAAATATGTAGATTAGCAAAGAGCTTGTGTTTTATTTTTTATGTGAAAGTGGAGCAAAAGTGAAGTTCAATGATTTTCCTAACTCCGCCCAAAAGCAAAACTAAAATCAGATCAAAAGGGGCCAAATTTAGACCAAAACGGCATGAAATTGAACTCAAAGCGGAGCAAAATTCAACTCAAAAGTGAAACTAAAAAATCGAATCGAATTTCAGATCAAAGGGGGTCAAAATTCAGACCAAAATTAAACCCAGTTGAACCCAAATTCATATCAAAGAGGTTCAGAAATCAGACCAGAGCAGAACTAAATTGAATCCAAAGCGGAACAAAATTCAACCCAGAAGTCAAACCAAAACTCGGACCTCTAATTCATATCAAAGAGGTCCAAAAATGAGACCAGATTTTGCTCTGGAATTGAGAATCCAAAGTGGTACACAATTCAACCCAAAGTTCAGACCAAATATCAGCCGTTGGTAAAAAGTTCTGACATACACTTTTTGCTAGCGTATTATTTTTTATGTGAAAGTAGAGTGGAAGTGAAGTTCAGTGATTTTCCTAAGTCCGCCCAAAAGTCAAACCAAAAATCAGACCAAAGCAGATCTGAATACAACCTGATCTTGAAATTTCAGATTTATTGTAGTCGTCATACATATTTGATAAGTAAATAATTGCATGGTAGAAAGATTTTAATAGTTTATAAGCATTCTCATTTTTGGAATGAACTGCAGCTTCCCTCTGAATCCGCCAGTGCTTATCACTATGCCACGGCGTTGATCCTTTTTCAGGCATACTCGCAAGACTCGTTGTCTAATTACCTTCCTGTACGCAGTTAAGATGCATCTCTGCAGATCTGCAGTTGCTTTTCGACCCTACAGTGACCCGCTGGGAATTCTGTGATAGCAACAATTTAATTTCTGCTGAGTTTCACTAGCAGTTGTGCTCCCTTGATAGCAGGGGGCGGAAGAGAGTTACTAAGTTGTCTGCTAACGCCGACCGAGTGCTGCACTCTCTTTTCGTTCGTTTTTTGTGTATAAAGTTTTTCGCTCTCTAAGTTAACAGCGTATAAACTCTGTTAAATTGAGAGTGTGAAAACTCTGTTAAATTAACAGCGTAAAAATTCTCTTAAATTGAGAGCGAGAGAGTGTTTTATATGCTCTCAATTTAAGAGAGCGAAAAACTTCATATAAGAAAAACGAAGAGAATAGGGAACTAGGTCGGTGAATTCGCTTTAACGGAATAATCAAGAACACTAAAGATTCTTGAATTTTCGAGGGAAACAGAGTCTTCAATGAACTCCTTGAAAAATCTGACCTTTAAAAGGTATTCTTGGCTTTGCAGATGAAAATACTCAGGTAAAGTTTAAGCAAAATATTTAAATATTTTTTAACAAAAAAGAAAAAAATTACAAAAATATCGTTCAAAGTAAATTACAAAGGTATATTAGGGACGCATACATACATACATATATATGCACACAAACTCTTACATATGTATGTATTTATACATTTAGTTGTGGAGAATTACATATGTACGCACAGTCAAGTGCGGAAAGTAGAAATTAGAATGTAAACATATAAACATAAAAAACAAATTTTCAAAGATTTGTTTTCATCAACATGATTTGTGTTGTTGGTTTATTTTTGTTTTATTCTACCCTACTATTTATACACCCTGCATTTAATAATTGAGGACATATCGTTACATAGGTGTACGGAATTAGTGGAAATAATCGGTAGAATTCATTTATTCTTAAAAACCTTTATTTTCTCTGTAGTAATTTGAGGACCTTCTCTATACAGTTTTAGACTCATGGCAGAAATCTGAAGACACTCTCTTAATCGAATTTCGGTTCATTACTAGAAATCAGAATTTTGCAATAATTCTGGCTTCTCTTAATTCTCTCTGTCTGCAGGCACTCACAATAGAAGTTTATTTAAATATTATTAGAACAAATTTATAAAACATTCTGTTGAAGTTTTTTCAGCCTTCTTCTTTTTATTTGGTTGCTGCTTTTCTTCTGTTGATACTCTTTACATTTATCGGCACAAACACGTACGTAGTAGTGATGAAAAAGTTGGTACAATTGTACCTTTTTCCGACTTTTTCGGACTACAAGGTACATTAGGTACAATAAGCACATTTTAGGTACAATTTGTCATTGACCAAAATAAATTTAACACTTGATTACAAAGAAAAAAAAAATGTTTGCAATAATTATCTACTTAAATTTAATTTGCCTGTGCTGTATTGCTTAACTTTAAAGCTCGCTGCTCTGATATTGCTGTTTATAAAGGGAAAAATATTGCAAAAATTATCCAAATCGAAATCAAAGTTTTTTGGCAAAAAAAAAAAGTCAAAGTCATAAGATTTTTGAAATTTAGCAAAAATTTTATGAAATGTAACCTTCTTATGACTTTGAACCTAGTAATAAACATTATCCGATTTCAAAAATTATTTTTGCATTATGTATGTTTCCTTTTATAAACTTTAATAACAGAGCTCTAAGCTTTGAAACAAATCTTGGCTAAAAATTTTTGAAAATCCGAAAATTATGATAGAAACTTCGGAACTTTCAAGACCAATATTATCAGATTTAAAAGTTTGTTTCTCCTCTCTAGTTTTCGATTTGTCGTGCCCTAAAATGTTATGTTTTTATGACCAATTTGTTTGACTCACTGCATATGTTCTGCAATAATTTAACCTAATTTATATATAACGAATATCGTTTTCATGTTTTATTTATTTTTTTAATTGTTAACTTGTAAGTGAAAATTAAATTTCATACAAAAGCGTTGAACCAATATTTTAGATACATTCATGCTCATTTCGGTACAACTTTTTTGGTACATTAGGTACAATTTGAAATTTGTAAATTTCATCCCTGCTATATGTATATAACACAAGAGAGGAAGGTGCAGCTACGAGTATATACAATCAAGCCGAGACTTCTATATCGACTCTCACACTAAAGCAGATCAGATAAAATTGCAAGAAGTCGAGTCTCTGCTTGATTGTATGTAGCCGAATAACAACTGCATGCATAACTTCGTTTCTTACTGGTTTCGTATGAGAGCAACGAAAACGGAACTTTTCACTTGACGGTTGTTTTTGGAGTTTTTGCACTCTTCTTCTTTATATTTACTGAAGCTTTTTTTCTGTTGATACTCTTCACACTTATCGGCACAAACACGTACGTAGTACACGTATACGGAAAGCTCTCTCATTAAAGTATATGAGATAAAACTGCGAGAAATCGACTCTCTGCTTGATTGTATGTAGCCGATCCCCAGATGAACTCGTTCGCTAAACACTAACAACAACACAACTTCGTTTCGTATTAGCTTCGTTTGAGTGTAATGAAAGCTCGTTTCCATTGTTTTTTTTTTTTTTTTTTCATTTCAAAATTTTCAATTCACATTTGATTGATCAGGTAAAAACGATTTTTTGTGGTTATGTGTGACTACTCAATTGGTTAATATTTGCCATTAGAAGAGACGATGTTGGAGGATACAACAGATTCGTGTATGATTCGTGAACTAATTTGTAACTTCAGAGCAAACGGCCTGAGTAAAATTCCTTCAACGAACCTTACTTTAAATTATTTTTGGCAAATTTTTCCAATTAAAACCTACAACAGTCTGTTCGTTATTAATCGGCTTCTTTCCAGTATTTTTAGTACGATAGAGCCGCCATAGCGAATTCGACCAAATTACATGTCTAATCCACCCATTTTTAAGCTATATCAAAATTCAGGGCCTGAACGTCAAAGAGAAGTCGGTTAGAAACTGACAGGTCTGAGCAACCGTTGATTTTTCATACATTGATGTCGCTCTATATTCGGTGTGTATGTATGTTCCAAATGCAATTATCCCCAGTTAGATCGATCGTAATCATAATTCATGAATACAGAAGTAATCTTTGGCATGGGCTTAGTGGTATCCTCTATAGGTTAGTTTTTGTTAGATTGGCTGTCTAGGTACCTGCCTAAACGACCTATTGTGATACCACATAGTGGGGGCTACAGTTGTATGCCGGTTCCAAAAAGCGGTTCTTAATGATGATGAAATCCTAGTATACTACCCACTAGACTATCTAAGTCATCGTGATCTCTCAAAGTATTCAAAATCTCAAAGTTGGTGGTACTTTTATAGATTTGATTTAGTTCAAAATATATGTATGAGATATTTATCAGGAAATGTGGGATGAGGATTTGAGGTATATGTTTTTATTCTTAAGTTCCCCCTTCTCCCTTCTTTTAGTCTGAATTTGATCTGAGTTTTGATCAGAATTTGGTTAGAATTTTGTTCTGAATTTTAGTTTGACTTTTGGGTTAAGTATTGACATAATTTTTGGTCTGAATTTTGTCAAAGTTTTGGTCTGATGGCTTGCGTTTCGGTCTAAAGTTTGGTTTGAATTTGAATGTGAATTTGATCAAATATTTAGATTAATTTTTTGTGCTGATTTTGTTTGTCTGAATTTTTATTTGGGTTTTGTTGTTATTCCCAAGTTCTCCCCCTCCCCTTCCCTCCTCTTCTCCTGAATTTCATCTTTTTTTCTGAATTTGATCATAATTTTGTTCTGAATTTTAATCTGACTTTTGGTCTGAATTTTGTCTAAGCTTTGGTCTGAGTTTGTCTGAAATTTTAGTGTAAATATGATCAGATTTTCAGAACAATTTTTTTTTCAGAGTTTTAGTTTGAATTTGTTTGCATTTTGCCGGTTTTTGGGTTTAATTTTTGTTTGAGTTTTGTTGTCATTCCGAAATTCTCTCCTTCTCTATTCTTTTGGTCTGAATTTCATGTTTTTTTTGTTTTGAATTTGGTCTGAATTTGGTTAAAAATTTGATCTGAATTTTGATTGAATTTGGTAAGATTTTCGTTTTGAGTTTTTGTCTGAATTTTAGTTGAAATTTTTATCTGTCTTTCGGGTTGAGTTTGGACCTAATTATTGGCCAAAATTTTACCTAAATGCTGTTCCGATGGCTTGGAGTTGGGTCTAGATTTTGATCTGATTTCGATCAAGTTCAAACTAAACTTGATCAGATTTTTGAATTGATCTTTGTTTTAAGCTTCAATGTGAATTTAGTTTGATTGCAATCAAATAATTGTTGATCCGAGTTTTTTTTTTTTCGACCAGATTTTGGTCTGAATTTTCATATCAGCTTTGGTTCGATTTTTGGCTTGAATTTTGGCCTTAATTGTGGTTTGAATGTTGGCATGAATTTGCTCTACATTTTTGTTTGAATTTTGGTTCAATTTTTGATTTGAAATTTAATTCAATTTTTGGTCTGAATTTATTCGGAGCTTAGATCCGAATTTTGGTCTGAATTTTTGTTAGAATTTTGGTTTCATTTTTTATTTGAATTTTGATTCATTTTCTGGTCTGAATTTATTCAAAGTTTAGATCCGAATTTTGATCTGAATTTTGGTTTGACTTTGATGTATGTAATTTATTTAGGGGAGTGGCATTAGATCACTTGTTTTCCAAACTGGCACAGACGCATTTCAAATGACTACATAAGATTCATTAATGCAGCGTTTAAAGAAGTCGACCAGTGCCGATACTTTTGTACTTTTCCATTGCAGTTAGATTTGTGTTGGTTGGTGGCTGGCTCGAGATATTAGGTGTTCTAACTAGAAGCGAAAATGAAAACTGAGTAAACACGAATTGTTGTTGTTGTCGACGATAACGAGTGCGCGTATGTTGCATTTAAGAAAATACATACATACATATTTATGTATATATTTCTATGCCACCAACGAGACACACTGCAATCAGCAGCAAATACCAGAGAGCAACGTTAACGCCAACGCTCCGGCTCGCACACTCCAAAATAACACCCTCAATATTATTGTTGTTTTTGTTTGTTTTTTTTTTTATATATTTTTTGTTTCAGCTGAATATTGTCGATGATGGATTTACTGATTCCGTATTGAGTGTGATGTTGTTGGTGTTGAGGTTGAGACTGAGACTGCGATTGGTGCTGCTGCTGCTGCTGCTGTTACAACTCATGCTGCTCCACCAAATACCACCATTGATTTCTTGGTTATAAGGGCAAACCTAATGCTGGCTGCTACTTCTTCGTCTTACATTTAGCATCTTGTTCTTCTTCTTCTTCTTTTTTTATGTACTTTAAGCAGACTGCTCAGCATTTTTCTGTTCTGTTCTTCACGCTTCACTTATTACAATCAAGTAGAAACAGCAAACGTTGTATCCATTGGAATATTTTGTCTTTGTATCCTATGTATATGTAATTGTATGTATGTGTGTATGCATATGTCTGTCTCAAGAAATCAGACTCGTCAACATTTTCTTAAATTTTCGCAAAACGTTGATGATGAGACCTCATTGCACTTGATTCTTTTTTTCGTTTTTATTTCAACGTTTGGAATGAATAATTGTGAGTGTGAATATGTATTTGTGTGTGTGTGTGGGCCGGCCTGCTTGTTTGGGTTTCTGTGTGTGTGTGTGTGTGGGAGTTAATTAAGCTTACTATGCAAATTGCAGATTATTTTTTTTTTCTTTTACCTACATTTACATAAACATAACTAGTTACTACATATATTTATTCAATGTTTGTATGTATATGTAAATGTAGTTAGTCTAATTATTTCCATTATTATAGATAAACTAAACAAACTGTAAGTTACTATCATACGAATATCTTTAAAAATATGAGAGAAAGAGAGTCTCATAGAGTGCATGAACAAAGAGAGTGAGAGAGCCGACATCGTGATCAAACTTTTTTCATATGAATAAATTTATTGCATAGGATTTAAGCAGAGACGTCGGCTCTCTCAATCTCATCCCAAATTAACGAGTAAGTGACTTCAAAGAAATTTACAGTTACTGTTAGGTTGTGTTGTTTTTGCAAAAAATTCTTTTACTGCAAATACACACATAACTATGAGAGAGAGGAGAGAGTGTATTTCGTGTTGTTCTTGCTAGAGTTGACTTTGTTTGCTTACTTACATATCCACATCAGGGTTGATAAATGACTTTTTCGATTTTGTATGAAATCGATTAAAAAATTGTACTAAATGACATAAAATTGTACCGAATTCCTTTAAATATGAAATTTAAGTTTAATTTTTTTCGAGTTTTATTTAACTAAAACATTAAAAATTAACAAAATGAAACAAAATTTAAATATCCTATCTGCTACATTATAATTTCGGGACAAAACTTTAATGATTTTTATTCTATAGAGATAAAGAATTAAAACTACAAAGTTTTCGGGTCAAAGCTACCTTGTAGAAAATCGAGTTCATGATATAAAGTTTATATTATAAATGGAAAATTCATATAGAGTGAATGACTTTTAGTTTTAAACTTATTTCCGATTTTTAAAGGAGGAAAGAAGTTTTAAAATATTAGTGCGTGGAAAGCATAAACAAGATTATCTCACTGGAACCTGAAGAGAAAAGCTTAATACATAGATAGGTGATGAATCATCTTACATCACAATAGTTGTATCAAAATACCTAAAAAAGTATTTAAATGTGTACATAATGATGAAAAAAGAATTTTTTAATTATCATCACTAACAAAAAAAACCCTGACTTGCTATCAAATGGTAATGCAAGAGCGGACTGGGATTGATTATTTATAGAGCACACTTCCCAAAAATACCGAGGAATAAAGAAAATTGGGAAATAATAGTTTGTGGAAATATAGTCTAGTAAGAGTCTTCTTTTCACTATTAAAGACAAATTTACTCACTAAAATTGTTGGAATTGTCCTAAAATAGTACAATTGTATCAAAAAGATTATGTCTGATCCACATAAAAAAGTAAAATTCGGCTGTTTCCGCCGTTTCACTAGTATCATACATTCAGTGCTTTCACACAAGCCTTAAAAAATAATGCGAACATGCCAAACAATGGTGCTTGGGAAGATAAAGAGAGTGAGAGAAATTGGTTTGTTGTAATTTTGGAGTTTGCATGCAGATCCAAACGAAATAAAATGATTCGTAATACAAAAGGTTGCCGATCCAGGTTTCAGTATTCACCCATAAGAAGTTTCACTTCAAAAATTTAATTATTTTTTCAACTATAGCCATGAAGTTTCATTTTGGTCGCTTGTCGTCATAAGACCATCTGTTTTTTTTTTTGGTTCCTGGTCCTCCTAGGTCATCAGTTCGACTTCTGTTTAGAACTAAGGAGTGAGATTGAAAAAATCTTAACACACGTTTTACCTAATAACTTTTTCTGGGTGTAAAATTTAAAAATTTCTTTGATCTAGTTATCTTTGAAAAATATGTCAGCTGTTATTTTTAATGACAAACATGTTGATTTATTGTGAGTTTGATCAAAATGAGTGAAGAAAAAGAAGTACGTCCTAAAATTATTAAAAATTTGCAAAAAAAATCTAAATTGGTCCTACAAAAAATTGGCCAAAGAATTGAAGGTCTGCCGTCAAACTGTTTCCAATGTTATTAAACAGTTTCAGGAGAATTTGACCATCGATAGGAAACCTGTTTCGGGAAGACAACAAGGACCACATGATATTGGGAAAGCCAAGAAAATAGAAAGCATATTGAAAAGATCTCCAAACACATCTGGTAGAAAAGCTGCCCGGTTAGCCCAGTGCTCTGACTATTTGATGCGAAAAGTTAAAGCCAATGCAGGTTTGAAAGCATACAAAGTCCAAAAAGTTCCAGACAGGAATGCTGCAAAAAATTTAGACGCCAATACTTTTTCGAAAATTAAAATCGAATTTCATACAAAAATATTCATGTTGTATAATGGACGACGAAACGTATGCACTGGCAGATTTTACGCAGCTTCCGGGTCAAAATTTTTATGTTGCTGATGCTTGAGGGAATGTCGAAGAACAATTTAGAATCCAAAAGCAGACAAAATTTCTTTAAAAATTCCTGGTATGGCAAGCTATAAGCAGTTGCGGCAAAAGAAGCAAGTCATTTGTTACAGTGGGCTCTATAAATACCGAAATATACATCAAAGAATGTTCGAAAATATTTGACTTCTTCCTTTCATAAGAGAGCACAATGTGTCTACAGATTTTTGGTCCGATTTGGCATCATGTCACTATGGCATGAAAGCTCTGGAGTGGTACCAAAGTAATAACATAGTTTTTGTACCAGGAGAGGCCAATCCTCCAAATTGTCTGGAGCTAAGACCAGTGGAGAGATATTGGGCTCTTGTGAAAAGAAACTTTAAGAGCACGAGCACAAAAAAGGTGTCCCAAAATATCGAATATTCGATTTTAAAAGGAGATGGGCAAACTGTTCCAAAAAGGTGTCTGAAACAACTATCAAATCTCTAATGGAAGGCTTAGCAAAAAAGGTCCACGAGTTCATAACTAGAACTATAAAAGTTATATTTTTCTGTAATTTGTAAAATATTATCAATTAAATAAAAAAAAAAAAAAATCAAAACTCTAAGATCAACCGTTTAAAAATTATTGAATTTTATATATGTTAAGAATTTTTCGATCTCACTCCTTATTCATTTAGAAATTCTGGTATCCTAGCAACGGTACAAGACCATCAAAGTTCCATTTTATTACAACCTGTTAGTTTTAATATTCATCTATGGAAAACTTGAGTTATTAAAAATTACAAATGCTCGTCTCCTAACTGTAAGTACAAAAATAACTGTTCAAGTACGGTATGAACCGCTTTCAAATTCTTATGCACCATACACATTGACAACGGCAGCTACACGACTTCATCTGTCAAATTATAAAAACATATTTTCTTATGAAAACGATTGTTTTGGCGACGACACGACCACATTTAAATCTATTTTTAATTTGACAAGCGTCAGAGAGAGAAAAGAGTTTGCTTTTGTTGTTTTTACTGTGTTTGCTTTTCTGTTAAGTAGCTGACTACACGGCGACAGTTGAAAGCCGACAGAATTTCGTAGTTGTGTGTTCGAGTGGCTGCTGTCGTCAATGTGTATGGTGCATTAGAAAAGCGAGGAGTCCCACCAGCAATCGATCGATTTTTTAAATGCTGGATTATTTTTTCAAACTGAAGATGCAGCGCTGTTGATCCAAGAACGAAAATAGGCAACATCGGAATAGACATCAGGAAAATCGTCATTAGCGCAACCATCACCAATAAAAGAAGATACACCAATCAAAACATTATCAGAGACCAATGGGCCACCGGAATCACCGTCGCAAATACCCTTCCCTGGAGCAATAGCACAAATCATTGATGTCTTGATATCTTCGCTAACATACCCATAAGGTGAGGATGAGCATTGAGAGCGTCCAACAATTTTAACATTGACATGTTGCAAAGTTTCTGAGGGTAGTCTCACCCATTTATTGACACCCCAGCCGGTGGCTTCAGCAGTAGCACCATTATCAGGACCCGATGTAGCTAACGTAATATTCTTGACGGTAGAGCTGTATTCTACAGAAGAATTCAAACGGATGACAGCAATATCGTTCTCCATAGTGTTAGTATTGTAACCTTTGTGCATCTTAAAGGCAGCAACTGGAATGAGAGTACCACCAGAAGTCCAATTTGTGGCACCAACGCGAACTTTCAGCAAAGATATATCTGCATTTTCCAAACAATGAGCAGCAGTTACAATGATTTTTTTATTGTAGATGGAACCACCACAAAGGTGATAACTGTTATTTTGTAACGAAACTTGCCAAGGATAATTGCTAATAGTTGTATTTGTACCACCAGCAATGAAAAACCGTGGAGAGCCCTCGGGATTGGAGGCACTAAATGCGTAAGCGGCGGCCGACAAGAAAACTACCAACTTCAACATGTTTCAATGTAATGAACCGGTTACGAATAACTGTGATCTTCATAAAGCGACACTATTTATACATTTGCAGGGGCTTAAAGGTACTTGAAATGGATTTAGGAATGCTCGTTTTTTCCAGAGAAAAAAATTTTTTAATTAAAATTAATAGCTACATGTGCAAACAGCGATAGCAGCAATGGCCTTCAGGAAAGTTTTAACAATGGCAAATGTTTGCAACAAAGTTCTTAATGCGACTGAATTCCTAAATTTGAAATCTTCATGAGTTGTTATCCCAATAAATTTGTTGATAACAGAATTATAAATTAAAGTGTCTACAAATCTTGGTGGAATCGATTTATATTCATGTTATTTTCCTGGAGGACGTAATGGAGCTACTGGAGAGATAAAGAAGGAAATTCGCAGCTGATATTCACAAGTTTACTACTACTAATAACAACTATATTATCGGTGGAGACTTTAATTCCAGGCACCAGTCTTCTGCTGAGGAAATATATTATGCATATAAAAAATTAGAGATAAGCGTTCCCAAAAAATCTCCTACCAATATTAAAAAGTCACTACCACTACTGATTAAACTAATGATCCGACTTCGGAATGCGATAAGGCCACATTGGCAACGATATAGGAATGATGCCGATAGAGTAGAACTTAATCAATTAAACTTCAACATACACAGTGTGAGCTATCCGGCGCTAGAAACAACGGGAATCGCTTCGTTGTTGCACTCATACGAAACTAATAAGATAAGTGTTTAGCGAACGAGGTCATATGAGGATCGGCTACATAGTACAATCATGCAGAGAGTCGACTTTTCGCAGTTTTATCTCATGTGATTTAATGAGAGAGCTTGATTCGTTATATAGCTGCTTTCCTCTCATGTGTTATATACGGGCACTACGCCACGCTTGTGTCGATAAGTGTATGTAGAGAGTATCAACAGAAAAAAAGCTTCAGAAAATAGAGAGAGGATGCGTGCAAAAGCTTCAACAACAACGGTCACATGAAAAATCGTGTTTTTGTTGCACTCATATGCAACTAGTAAAAAATTAAGTTATGCAGTTGTTATTCGGCAACATACAATCAAGCAGAGAGTCAACTTCTCCCAGTTTTATCTCATGTGTTTTATTGAGAGAGCCGCGCCAAGTTCCCTCTGCTTGATTGCATAAAGCTTAACTTTCCTCTCTTATATTATATATGTATGTATACTACGTCGTGTTTGTGCCGATAAGTGCAGAGAGTATCAACAGAAGAAAAGCAACAACAAAATAGATGGAAGAAGACTGCAAAAATTTCAACAGAATTTGTTATAAATGTTTTCTAATAATTTTCAAATAAACATCAAAGTTTCACTTCTACTGTGAGAACCTGCAGACACTTACTTTTTTTTGCTTTGATTTTCATGTTATTTTCAATCATATTCCTTCATTTCTTATTGATTTTCTACAGTACTATAGACCCTGCCTACAATTTTTGTTTTTTGTTGTTTTTTTTTCAATTATATTTTAATGTTTAGCAAAAACATTGGAATTTGTGAGATCTATTCAACGATATGCAACATCAATAAACGAAAGTTATGAGCAAAAGTTAAAACATGCTCCAACCCTGACGATACTTCCTTACTCATTGAGTGTGTTTTTGTTTGGCTCAAAATAGGTGTCAAAATTCTTAAATTGGCAATTTTTCGAATTTTTTCCCCCCCCTAATGTGAAGAAACGGAATGATACCAAATTGTACCTTAAATACTTCGGTAGTACTTAAACTACCTTGAAGGCCAAAAAAAAGTACAATTTTACCTAAAATATCAACCCTGTGCTGAGCCATAATGCTGAAAGAGAGAGAGAGAGCGCGCAATTTCACATCAATGTATACGTGTTGTATTTACTTTAATCTGCTCTCTTATTGTCTGCTTTTCTCTCTCTTTTTGACAGTACAACAGTAATGCTTGGTTTTCACTATGTCATATTTGCCGTCAAAGAGAGAAAAAAAGAGAATTTGCCAATATGCTGGAAAATTTGATTGAATTTGAGATAGTGAACGCCAGGTGTTTACCTAAGAAATAGAGCGCGTGCAAATGTATTGTAAAGGCGAATTCAACGACCGAGTGGCTCTCTCTTTTCGTTTTTTTTTTTTTTTTTTGTATGAAGTTTTCCAATTCAGGCTACCTTCTCAACGAAGCTTTTGAGTTAAATTACATATATAGGTAAATAATAAATAAATGTGAATTCCATTTTATTTTTATTGAAGAATTTCTTAAATATGTATGTAACTACATATTCACATTGCAGTAAATAAATAATTAAAAATAATATCAAATATTTGTAAGAATTTTTGCTGTAAGCAAATACATGTGAGAAACATTACAAAAATGCAATCAGCTACAACCAAAATGAAACGACGACGGCAACGATACTGTCGATGATGACAGCAACGACGACGTCAATATCAACAAGAATGTCAATGAATGGTGAATTACATACACACAGCCATACATACAAATATATGCATTTGCCCACACTCATACAAACAACACTGTGAGCACCGCAACTGTTAATGAAGATACATAATTCAATTTAAGCGCTTCAATTAGGTGAGGGCGTAGCAAGAATAACCACAATGTTGCATTGCATTCTATGCAAATAAGATAGATAGACAGACAGACTGACTGACTGACTTATACATAAGCCCAAAGACAGATATGTAGATCTCTGTATAACATCAGTATAGCATCAGTGCATACCATATGTATAAAAGTTAGTAAAGCAAAAGTTTACAATAATAATAATGCTGCAATACTTCAACTACAACAAATTGCTGTTCATATCTCAGAGAAATAGAGTTATTTTCATGCTACATACCAAAGTAATAACTGCAAAACTTAAACACACACGCACACACCCATCAAAAAGAAAAAAAATGCAAAGAAGAAATTATATGTGTTGTGTTGCATGCAACTAGGGAGAAAAAAAATATCGAAATGTGAAGATTGTGTGCAAAATGATGCAATTTGCAATTGCCAGACAGACTAGGTGCAATTCATAGAGAAAAAATATGCAATTGAGTATTACATTTAGTAAAAGAAGTTTGCAAAAAAAAATTATTGTAGCTGCATGTTGTTGCTTACTGCTGCTGCTGCATACTACTTTGTAATTTTATATTACCGTGTACGTCATCAACTATACTATGTAAACATCAATGGAATTTAATATATTTTTGTACGTATGCATGTGTATATATCTTGGAAATATGTCATTATTAAAATGCCATGCAACAGCAATCAAATTCAATTAAACAAAGAACACAGCAACATGACAAAGTCACACAACACTTTTACAACATCGACAACGACGGCGACAGCGACACAACACTATAGAAATAGAAATTCACAAAAAAAAAAAATTGTCAACTTTGTTGTTGAATGTTGAATATTAACTGCAAATTATAGAAGGAGATCAAAAAGCCAATTTTATTAGCTTTTAATAGCACTGTTAAAAAAAAATTATGTTTTTTTCCTTTTTAAACTAAAAAAACAAAATTCTGATCTGTGTAAATGGTATTGCAATCTTTAAATTAATAATAAAATTGACCGAATACTGGCTTGATCCATGTTTCCAAAACCACAATCAAATCAAAAACAATATATTATAAAGATAAGTTATGCCTGGTTTTCACTATGTCAGGGAAATTCTCTCTTTTTCTCTCTTTGATGGCAAATATGACATAGTGAAAACCAATAAGGCTTACACATTTCAGCGAAAATGTAAAAAGAGAGCCAACGAATTTTTCATCTCCGAGTTGTTAACAACGTACTCATATGGAACACTGCATGCTTCAGCGAGAAATGTGTAAATGAGTTTTCTCGACGAGAGCGTGTTCAGCTAACTCGTTGATATATTAGGCTGATGTTACACGGTCAATGTTTTCTGTTTTTACTCTCTTTTCATCGTTTTATTTGATGCCCTGTTGCACTATCAGTTTTTTGCTGAATGTTATTTTTTAATATTTTTACCTGCAACTATGTTTTTCCAACTAAAAAGTATTTAACTGTATTTTGGAGTGAATGAAAATTCAACAATTGAAATGGAATTGGATGGAAAATAATTATAATGACAATATGAGATAATGTTGGTGAAAATAGCAACAAATTATACAAAAAATATTGCATTTATATATGAAAAACGCAGAAAAATAATCCTTAAAATTTGCGAACAATTAAAATAAGTTCTGCCACTTTGTTACTTGGCCATTGAATTACCATGTTTTTATAAAAATTATTAAGTAATTTTTTAAACAGTACTCATTTTCATAAACAAACAACAGCCAAACAACGCAAAGGGTGGCAAAGAAAAAAAAATTATTTAAAAGTTAGTAAAAAGTCTAGTATATTTCATAAAATATTAGTATTTTCCAATAAAATGCAACAGTGTATTTTCAGCAACCCCATTTTATTTGAAGTGATGCAGGTTTTTTTCGTCAGTAAAAAAATTGAAGTGAAATGTGTGCATCCTCTCTTTTGCTCAGTGTTCATTTTTCAAAGCAACAACAATTTTATTGCTTGACAGCAAAACATTGATCATGTAACATCGCCCTTACAAGTCTCGACGAGTCCAACTACTTCGTTCACTCGTACATGCTTAATTGCACATACATACAATGAAAAATTACAATGTGTGTGTGAGACTTCTTTGATAATTCGCAGAATTTATACGCAAAATATCACAAAACAACTCTGAGGCATTTTCGCTCTAATGTGCAGTTACGGCGAAATGCTTCGTAATATTTTACAACAACAAAAACATTATTCTCACACATCTTCCTTACTGTCATAGTTTGCTCTCAGACGTTGAGATTTGTCTCATGCAACTTGAAAAAATGTATAGGCTCCCCATGTTGTTCCCCCCCCCCCTCTCCGTCCCTTTCCGTTTATTTTTTCAAGTTGCATGAGATAAATCTCACCGTCTTAGAGTAGGCATGCAAATAAATGTCGCAGCTAAAAGCTAATTGGAATTCTCTGAAGATCACATTTAAAACTCTGAGTGCGCAGTGTGAGTGTAAAATAAATTGAGCGTGAAAACGAGAGTAGGAATTGAAAAAGCATAAGTACGAAGAAGAAAGCTTTTGGTGCAGCTTTCCATGTGAATAAATGATTTGGTTGGATTTAACATGTAGCAAACATTACATACTTGCATTATAAATAAATATTTTTATTGATAAATGTTTTTATTTTTTTATTTCAAAAATACTATTATAGTTTAATATTTGAAGTTTTGATTTTTTAGAACTTTTATTTTGGAAAGTAACCCAAGAGCGGTGCTTACATAGTAAAATTGTTATAAGTATGTTTAAGATATCGAGTCTGTGTAAAAGTATCATTCACCATTTTCATCAAACCAAGATGCATATCGCTGCCTTAATTTGCTAAGGCCCTAACACACATTTTTCAAATTTTACAGAAGGAGAAGCAAAAAACATTTTGTTATTTAGAATACTGCTTCGAGAATTTTTAATTTAAACTAAAAGAAAAGATCATAAGTTTTCGGTGCAGCTCTTTAAAATTTTTGGCACAGACGAAAGTGAGCACGCTTTATCACAATCCATCAAAAAACTCGAAAAATTTGATGTTAGGGCCATAGCAAATTAAGGTAGCGATATGGACTGTGGTTTGTGCAATCAACACATTTTTGTATCATACATTAGCCCTATTCACGATTTGTTGCAAATGGTCTTGTATTAGTGCAAAAGGGAATTTGTAGTGCATATTGCATGTATTTGTGATAGCAGAAATATTTTGCATTTGCAATGATGCATGACAATTTGCAACAAATCGTGAATAGGGATATTGTTTTATTTTGACTTGATTTTTAAACACCTTAATATGCATTTGAAGACTTTAAAAAAATATCTGATTATACATTTTATCATTTTCATGATATGTAAATACATATGTATGTATATTATTTGGTTGTCGTTTTGTTATTGTTGCCGAAAATACTTCGTATGGACAAGAGCATGGCAAAATTACACCAGATGGTTCATCTAATACAGTAAAACAATAACAACATACTGCTTTGTTGCTATAAAGACTCAAAAATGTCAAAAATACAAGAACAAATGCATGAGGAACAGACAAAAACAAAAATTTTACACAGTTCTGAGTCTCTTCACATATAAAAGAAAATGAAAGAAGAGAAAGAGAGAGTTGAAGCTCATATCACCTGATGAAGGTACAATGGAAAGAGCGATGAAAAGAGCTTTCTCTCCTTGAAAGCACAAAAGCTTTCATTCCATTTAGAAAACTGTTTGATATTTCTGTTCTCTTCCTTTTCAACTAATACTCTCTCATTTAAGTACAATTGCACTTTGTATGTAAGTCTGTTTTTACACACACACACACCGATATCTGCCCGATTTCTCTCACCGATTGTTTGTTTTGTTTTTTTGGAGATGGAGGATAGACGAAAGTGAACGAGTCAAAATCGGCTGTGCCAACGATTAAAACGATTCTTGATGTTTGCCTTTTGCAAGTTTGGCATCTCTGTTCCACTCATGTTAAACGAATTACAAAGAAGCAATAGAAATAAAAAAATAAGTCGATCGGAATTGTTGTGTATAAAAGCTGTCGCCGATTGAACAAGATAACAAATATGAATATGTAAAAATCCGTGAGAAAAATCGGGCACAAATTGGTGCATTTAAAAGCAGACTTAATTACTTAATTCCAAAAGACAAACTAAGTAAACAAAATTTGCAAATATTTCGAATATTTCTGGAACTAGATACTCAGGTAGATCAATTTTGTAGCCTCCATCATAATTAGGGTTCTTTTTTTTTTTTTTTTTGTGAGAGGAGGGGGTATAGATACAAAATGGTTGACATTGGGAAAGAGTTACTCCCCCATACTGAGTTTTATAAATTTTTTTCTTATTCTGAAGTCTTTGGAATATTTTCTAAATTTCTCTTCCTTCAAATAAAATATAAATTTTACAAAAAAAAAAAAACAACTTTTTTCACGCAGATTTAGGGTAGAATTTACTTCTGGGTAACTGATCATGAATTTCTTGTCTTTTTCCCGAATTTTTTTTCAAAAATACTATCTCAGTCTCGTTATTTTGGGTTTAACGACTTCAACATATAAATTTTTCACTTATTTTCATTTAATTTTTTTTTTTTTTTTTAGTTTTTATTTTAGAGAATTGCAAACAAATTCATGTTAATACACCTAAATTAATCTAGAATACTTCTCGAATCCTCAACTGGACGAAAAGTATTATTAAATATTTGTAAAAATATTCTAGAATTCTTGAATAAAATTATTTTATCTTCCTTTTGTATTATTCATTGTTGCTATTTAGTGCCCAAGCAAAATGTAAATAATTTACTATTTAGATAGCAATAATGTGTAAAAAGCGTGGCGTGGCAGTGCGGATATTGACTTTCCATCAACCTAAAAAATAAAACTAAAAAAAAAAAAACAAAAATACCTAAAAGCATAAAAAGCAACAATATTAATTTTTCTTAAAAATGCCATTGAACGCAAAACACCAATAGCCAATAACAACAACAAAAATAGCTATCTATCTACATACTACATATAACACTAAATCTAACTATACTAAATAATAAATAAAAACAAAAGAAAGAAAACAAATCAGAAACTTGAAATATAAACTTAACTCAAACAATAAATACAAATTATCGTTTTCACCATTATTACTTTTTTTTTGTTTTTTTTTATACACACATTTAAAATTTTTTAACACATAAATTTACGCATAGTTATAAAAACGATTATAAGAAAAAGAACTTCATCTGGTGGTGCTGCTTAAAAACTAATAACAACAACAACAACAACAGCAGCAGCAGCAGCATCATTGTTATGTTAGCAGCAGGCAGCAAGCAGCGCTAACAACATTTCATAATGATCATTAATATTGTTAGTTAAATAATTTGATTATTAACATTCAACTTCATTATCATCTTTATCATAATCATCAATAACATCAACAACAACAACAACAATACTAAGTGAACATGCTTTATTTATTATCATCATCAACAATAATTTTGTTGTCGTTTTTTTTTTCTTGTTTCTTGTTGTTGTTGTATTTTTATCATAATCATCTTTCATTATTGGTTGTTGTTGTTAATAAATATCATCTGCATCATCACCAACACTAACATTAACATTATTGACAACTAACTAACACCAACTAACCAAGACCAAGAGAGAGAAGGAGAGCGACAGTGAGAGGAACCAAAACCAAGAGAGGGAGAGGGAGAGCGACAGTGAGAGAAACTAAGACCAATACCAAAACACAACAACTGAAACAACAACAACACCTCTACGCAATCCAATCCATCCATCCAAGCGCATGGCTGGACGCCACCGTAGCCACGAAGAACGTGATTAAAAAAAGTTAAATATCTGAAGTTGAAAAGAAGAGGTTGAAAAGAAATTGGCGGGGCAAGAAAAGCAACCAAAAACGTTTATGACTGAGGTGCCAGACAGCATCACAACAAGCTAACAAACAACACAAGCTTAAATCAGGCACAAGGCAAGTTAAGAGATATGAAAGATATGAAGCTAAAGCAGTAGTAGTTCTTAAAAAAAAAAAAAACAACAAAAAGCCAAGCTGAAAAGAGGGGGAAAAAAGAAGAAGTGAAGATGGACTGGTGGTGGTTAGAATTCTTTGGTTGCTTTTTGTTGTTGGTATATGCTTTTTGATTTTTTCCCTCGTTTTTTTCCAAAGCTTCAAAGCAATAAAGTATAAAATTATTAACCACAATATAGTAAACCAAAAATCAAAAAAAAAAAAACTTAATAAATAAATAACAAAAACCAAAAAAAAAGTTAAATTAAAATGCATAGCCTTATAATATAAAGAAAATAAAAGCTGCTGAATTAAGTGGCTGGAAATAAATAAAAATAAATTGAAGACCGCGCCATCTTCTCTAATTTCCTTCTCTCTATATTTAAGGGACGGGAAGGGCAATAGCAACAACAATAACAGAAACACTTGGCGGCTTTATGTCTTCAACAATAATATTTCATGGTAAATTTGTTATATTTGAATTTGTAATGAAACGTAACAAAACACACAATTTTTTTTTAAATGTAAATAGATTTTTTATTTATTATTTACATAAAAGAAATTTTTGAATTAACCCATAGTTGCGTGATATTTCCTCCTGGAGGCACACAGCAGTGATTGCATTTTAGTTAAAGCTTAATTGGTTTTTTTAATTCAGTAGTCACCGGCCTTTTAATCAGACCTTACAGGGCTTAAGATTCACCATCAAACCAGGGGTATTATAATCTAGGATTAAACCTACAAAGTGTGCGAAGTCAAAGGCGTAAGGAAGCGAACAAAGAGTCGAGTATTTACTAAGTCTCTATGACGTTCTAAGAAGAAGGCTTTTTTTTTATATGAAACTTCTTTAGCAGGGCTGTGAATTGAGAATTTTGTAACGGAAAAATGCAATAGAAATGAGCTTTCGTTACACTTTTTCTATACGAAGTCTGCTTTTTGAATGCAAATGTGACAAAACTGCTGTTGTGGTAGCAATGTACTTTTTGATTTAAAATTGTATCAAAAAAGTACAACTGTACCAAAAAGTACAATTGTATCGAAAAAGTACAATTGTATCAAAAAAGTACAATTGCACCAAAAAAAAGCACAGTTCGTACAAAAAAAAGTACAACTTGTACCAAAAAAAAGTACAATTCGTAGCAAAAAAAAAGTACAATTTGTACCAAAAAAAAGTTCAATTTGTACCTTAATTTCTCAGGAGAAGATTTCAGAACTTTGACAAACATTTTTTTTTTTTGTTCGTACTTCAGCAAAATGGCTGCCTAAAAGCCCCGGATTAAAGATTTTAGCGAAATCTGTAGCTTAATGCAGCGGTTCTCAAGCTCCTTTTTTGGCGTACCATCAATGTACAATGTGGATCAAACGCGTACCATAGAATTAAAAAACTGCGCTTTGTGTTCTTTATGTCCACCAAAACTGTAGCGTAATTTGCCGTGTATTATATGCTAGAGTACCACTTTTGGAGGCCTCACGTACCACTGGTGGTACGTGTACCTCAGTTTGACCTTTTTTCCGACTTTAAAAAGGGCACTTTCTAAATTTATGCTATTGTAATGCTTGGCTAGTTGATGATCTGGCTGTTATGAACCGCTAAGCTTTACCAGACCGTCTTCGCCGATTATGTCAGATTTTTGATAAGTTTTCAGCATTATCACAGAACTCCAAGGAACACGATTCTGTTTTTTTACGTGTGTCCTTTCCAATTGAAGACTCCATGTATAGATGGGTATCGAAACGCCAGAGCCCTTCCTTCACTGACTTGCAGGTCCCAGGAGCTGAACATTCTTTTGTAGATAGATCTTTTACATTCAATTGTTAATCATGGTCTCTTCGTTAGTCGGGCGGACTCCTCAACTCATACCACAAAAAGTTGTTGGACTAATATTGTATTATATATGTACGAAAGTGGACTGTTTCTGATCTACGAGTCATTTACTTTTAATTTTACAATTTCTTGAAGTCCTGCTGTACCAGGTCATAAATTGAAGAATCTTTAAAGCTCTATGGGAGCCGAGTTCGGGTTTCGAATATCAGTTTGATTTTAGTTTGATCAGAATTGGATTTAAATTCTGATCTAAATTTTAGTTTAAGTTTGGATTTAAATTGTTAGATTGAGGGGAAAAGTGGTATAACTTCAATGTTCGGAAAAAAGTGCAATAATTTTACTTAAGAGCAAAAGCGACACGAATATTCTTCAAAGCAAAAACGGAACGAAATATGTTCAGAGCAAAAGTGAAACGAAATATATTTAGAGCGGAAACGGAATAAAAAAAACTATGCTATTTTTGCTCTGAAAGAATTGCTATACCATTTTTGCTCTGAAAGAATTGCTATACCAATTTTGCTCTTACTTTTAAGTCGTTTCATTTTCACTCCAAGCCATTCTTGCAGTGAGATACTAAATTGTTTCACTTTTGCTCTTATATAAATTTTAGCCCGCTTTTCCTCTCAGCCTGTCAATTATAACCAGATTTTTAGTTAAAGTTTTAGTCTGATTTTTGCTCTAATTTTTGGTTAAAATTTTGATGTGATTTTGGCTCCAATTTTTTGGTCAGAATTGTGGTCCGATTTTTAATCTGCGTTTAAGTTTGAATTTCGGTCTGATTTTTGTTTTCATCGATTTGTGAACATTTCTGAAATATATATAGTAGCTTGTTCTACTTATTACCGGTTGAAAATGGGTTAAATTACAATCGCTATTTAATCTCTCTATTTCGTCAGAATATTGTATTGTTTTTGGTATTTGCATACATTAAATGTAAGTATGTAAAATTTTATAAAAATTCCTTGATATTTTTTTCTAACTACAATACTCCGCTCCACTCCTCTTTACGTTACAAAAAAAAAACAACAACATTCTGGTTAATCCGTTAAATTTGCTTTTAAGTGTAACTTGTTATTTTGTTATTCAAATAGCTGGGTACTTTAGGTGTAGCAAAAAAAAGAACAACAACGACAAGCAAAATCACTAACAAGTGTAAAGAATTGCTATTTAAATTGTTCTTTTTTTTCGTAAGCGTAAAATTTCTTTAATGATGCTAGTTAATAGAATTTGTTTTCTAGTTATTTTCCTTGTCTCATCTCAAAAGTTTGCGTTTTTCATCAGGGAAAAAGTTACAAGGACTCATGGGTAAAAAATAAATGCGTCTCGGAGATTTTCTGATTTTCTCATTAAATGGGAACAAATTTTAAGTATCTATTTAAAATAAGTTATACTTGTCTATTTAAAAAGTGCAAGGTTTGAGGTTAAGGTCACAAATTGTATTTTTCCATTTGGTTTTTCTTGACATGTCTATTTATATCCGCCTAACATGAAATCTATAAGGGAAAATAGCAGCAAGGTTGTCATGCTTAAGTTGAAAAGTTGCAGAGAATGTAAAACTTAAGCAAACTTCATGGAGAAACTTAATTCCTAGAATACAAGGAGTGAGATTGAAAAAAACTTAACACACGTTTTACCTAATAATTTTTTTTGGGTGTAGAATTTAAAAATTTCTTTGATCAAGTTATTTTTAATAAATTATGGCCGGCTTCATCTTTGAAGAAATGTGGACCAATGATTCCCTCTGCCCATAGAGCACACCAAACTTGACTTTTTGAGGATGTAACGGTGTCTGAACAATGGCTTATGGATTATCATCACTCCAAATGCGACAATTTTGCTTATTAACGTACCTATTCAACCAAAAGTGAGCTTCATCGCTGAACAAAATTTTCTTGTGAAAATTGGGATCGGTGGCCATCTCGTTTTGGGCCCATTCGCAGAACGTGCGACGCGCTTGATGGTCGTTCGGCTTCAATTCTTGCACGAGTTGGATTTTGTAAGCTCGCAAACCAAGATCCTTCCGCAAAATCTTCCATAAAGTGGATGGGCACAGCTCCAATTGTTGCGCGCGAAGACGGATGGACTCATTCGGGTCTTCTTCGATACTCTGCTTCACAGCAGCAATAGCGTCTTCGGTGCGCACTGTACCGGGTCTCTGAAGATGCGCGTTATTCACTAGAGTAAACGTGGTGCGAAACCGATCCATGGTTGCTCGAATTACCAACACTGCTGGGCGATTATGCGGACCATTATTTTGGTAATAGATTTGCACGATTTGCAAACGTTGTTCAGGAGTAAGTCTATTCATTATGAAATGGCAAACCAAACCGAGCATAAATCAAGTGACAGCTGTCAAAAAGACCAACTCCGAAAAAAGTATTGCCAGATTGAAAACCACACTTCTAAAAAAAAAAACACCCTTTACATTTCATTACTGCAATGGAAATGGTACTACTGAGTTCAAATCCCTTGCAATGAATTTGTAATTAATCAATGAATGTAATGAATTTATTTTAGTACTAATTTATTCCAATGGATTTGAACTCAGCATTGTCATTTGCATTGATTAATAGAGATGGCAATGGAAAAACTTCATTGCCTGCAATTGTAATAGTGTGCAAGTTTTCAAATATAATGTCAAGCAACAATAGTTGGAAAAATTAAGAATCGGAGTAGCGGAGCGGCTAAATTTTCATTGCTCCAGCTCTAACTCCGGTCAAAACAGTGTGCTCCACAGCTTCTTGCTCCAGCTCCGCGTTCCGCTCCAAAGCCCTGCATCAAAGAATGTTTGAAAAAAAGACTTCTTCCTTTCATAAGAGAGCACAATGTGTCCACATATTTTTGGCCCGATTTGGCATCATGTCACTACGGCAAGAAAGCTCTGGAGTGGTACCAAAGTAATAACTAAGACCAGTGGAGAGATATTGGGCTCTTGTGAAAAGAAAGGTGTCCCAAAATATCGAAGATTTTAAAAGGAGATGGGCAAAATGTTCCAAAAAGGTGTCAGAACTAACTATCAAATCTCTAATTGAATGCTTAACAAAAAGGTCCAAATAGTGGTTAGAACTATAAAAATTAAATTTTTCTGTAATTTGTAAAATATTATCAATTAAATAAAAAAAAAATCAAAACTCTAAGATACACCGTTTAAAAATTATTGAATGTTATATATGTTAAGATTTTTTCGATCTCACTCCTTACTTAAGTTACGATTATTATATTTGACAATGGAGTGTGTCAAACGTTTAAAACATTCATTTGGACACGAACTTGAAACAAATTCTTTTGTTTGACATTGGTCTCTATATTATATTATAAATAAAAAATTCTTATATGCTGTCAAATATTTGTGATATACTTTTGTGTCAAACAGTTTGCCAAACGTATAGTCAAAATTGTGTCAAATATTGTTTGACATTGCAAAAATGCCAAAAGTTTGAGCTTGAAAGTCGAATTAAAATTCCTTCCCAATTAGAATTTTGTCTTAATTTTGGGTCAAAATTACTGGACTGAAAAATATTGATATTATATTTTTATATTTATTGTAAATCATTTTTATTAATAAAATTTTCTTTATCTTTTTTGCAGGTACGTATTCAAGTTATTCTGAAACACACTTTTCGGTAAGCCAAAATTAGAATCAGAAAATAATACAAATAAATTTTGTAACTAAAGTCTGACTTTCGAATCTTTGTTTTATGCATTTTCCTTGTTTTTTTTCGTAGATAATCTCTTAACAATTAAGCTGGCAAATGATCTGAATAATAACTATTAACAAAAATACCCTTACTTTTTTATAAGTAATTAAAATAAATTCCTTGTTAAAATGAATAAAAATATCTGTATCCACTTCTGAGTAAAATTGCTTGCAATAGTCACGCTTTCGTTCAGAGAGAGAGAAAGAGAAAAAAAAAACAATTAAATCACCGCTATGTGACCAACTTATTAATGAGCTTTTTACATTAAGGTCTTAAGTTGTAGGTAGCGGATATAAATTTTATCTTTACTTTGAACTGTATGAGAATTAAAAATAAGTAGAAAATACAGATCCGAGCACGGAAAAGGACAAAAAATGATTGAATTTTGTTTTATGTTTTAAGTTTACGTCTGATAAGATTTGCTTTCCCTATTGGTTTTTTTTTTTTTTTTTTTGTTAAATATAAATATTTTCAATGGACACATCATGTGAATATCAAGAGTTCAAAATTAATCTTGACACCATGTCAGCGTATATGAAAATTTCAAATCGTACGTGAGAGGAGAAGTAAATGGTTCGTGAGTGTGTGAAAGTTTTTTGAAGTGAAACTTCTTTAGCGAGGGTAAATCGAAAATTTTGTAATGGAAGCCGCGTTGTTGTTGCATGCACTCATACGAAGTTATGCTGTTGTTAGTGTTTAGCGAACGAAGTCATATGGGGATCGGCTGCATACAGTCATGCAGAGAGTCGACTTCTTGCAGTTTAATCTCAATGTGCTTTAGTGAGAGAGTTTGATTCCATATAGCTGAATTTTCCTTTCATGTGTTATATACGTGTACTACGTATGTGTTTGTGCTGATAAATGTAGAGAGTATCAACAGAAAAAAATAAGCTTTAGAAAATAGAAAGAGGAAGAGTGCAAAAGCTTTTTTTTGCACTCTAACAAAACCAGTAAGAAACGAAGTTATGCAGTTGTTATTCGGCTACATGCAACCAAGCAGAGAGACGACTTCCTCGCAGTTTTATCGCGAGTCGATATAGAAGTTTCGGCTTGATTGCATATAACTGAACTTTTCTTTCATGTGTTATATACGAGTACTACATAGGTGTTTGTGCCGATAAATGTAGAGTATCAACAGAGGAAAAGCAACAACAAAATAGAGAGAAGAGGACTGGACTGTAAAAACTTCAACAGAATGTTTCATAAATGTTTTCTAACAATTTTCTAATAAACCATTTTGTTTCAATTCTACTGTGAGTGCTTGCAGACACATAATTTTTTTGTTATTGTCTACATCTGATTTTTAATTCTCTCTTCATAAAAATTAAAACTTAAAATTTAAGGCAGATAAATTTTATTTTCCAACGAGTTTTGATAAAAATGTTGAAAAAAAAAGAAAAGAAAAACATGTGAAACTTTGAATTATGACAAATTGTCCTTGGCAGAGACAGAGAATGACTTTGCATTTGTAGAATCCGAGGAATTTATTTACGAGCAGTGCGGGGCTAGGGAAGTTCCGGATGCGGAGATTGAAGTGTGCATCTTCTAAAACAGATTCACTTTAACTAACTCCAGGCTTCAAAAATACGAGCGCGGAACGGCAATCGGCGGTCATTGCCATTCTTAATTCCAAAATTTTCGAACGTTCTCTCCTGTAACCAGACTCGATCATTTTGCTCATTTACGTACTGCTCAATTGAGTAATTTTTCTCATCTGTGAAGACAATATTTGGCAACTGGTAGCCACCCGCGCGTACTAGCGCTTCAACTCCTTTCCTCTTTGTAGCCGTTGTAGTTTCTGTTTCGGTGTAAGATTCTGTGCCTTTTGGATGTTGTAAGTCTTTACTCCGAAGTTGTTTTTTAATATCTTACGCAAGCTTCGGTCGGATATTTGTTTAAAGCGGCCAGCAGCCATTTTTCATGCACTCTATCTGGGATTTCGTCAAATTCTGGTTTTCACTTTTTGAATCATTTTTGTTGAAGTATCTGTTTTTTTTTTCGTCCGCCACCATAACGTTTCGCAGTCTTCTTATCCTTGATGTTTCTTCTTTAATCATCATTTCCTCGTTCCTCTCGTTTTTTTTCTCAGCTTCTGCAGTCCATGGAGAGTTTCCAGACCAATCCATTTGTTGAATACCGAGACCCTTGAACATTTAAAGTTAAAACGTTTATTGATTTTTAACCAAAAACATGCAGATATAATGACAGTTTATTACTGATCAAATTTTTGCCGATTTTGCGCGGTGGCATGGTGCAGAGTCGTCTTGAAAGATAGCCCCACTAGAACGCCTATTTTGTTCCTCTACAATAGGGAAACAGAGTCCGTTTTGATCTCTCTATATTTTTGTGCGTTCATTATTCCTTTAACAATAAGCAAAGGACCCCGTTCATAATAAGAAACACATCCCCAAATCATTGGATTTTGAGGATGCTTGGCTATTCTTATTACACACGTATCCTTAAATCTTTCTCCTGGGAAATGTCGCACGTATGGAAGATTGTTGGCGCAATGCAGCTTAAACTTGCTCTCATCGGACCATTTTACGTTCCGTGTTTGGACAAAAGTTCGTTTCCAGTCCACCCTCGTCCACTACAACCGCTTAGTTTTCATTTTCTGTATTAGAAGGGGCATTTTTTTAGCTGGTCTCATGCCACGAAATCCCAATTCCTAGAGCCGTCTGCGGGCCGTTTTCACACTAAGGGCAGCTTTTTGTTCTTTCTCGAGATCCCTTCTTATTTCCACGCCACTTTTAAAATGAACCTTCAGGCTTATTCGGTGGATAATGCTAACTGTTCGATCAGGTTTTCTCCTAATCCATTTCCTGTTGCTGCTTTAAGACGATTGTCTAGGTTTTTCTTCTTCGGCAAATTTAGCACTGTTGGAAACTGTATTGAAAAAGTACAATTGTACCAAAAAAGTACAATTGTACCAAAAGAGTACAATTGTACCAAAAAAGTACAATTGAAGGGATGTAAGTCTAAAGGGTTTAAGTACCAAAAACATTGAACAGAAATATAACGAAAAATATGAATGAAGCGGCTGTAATTAGTATTGGATTTAGACCCCTAGCAAATATTCTCGTATTTTTGTTATTTTTGTTTTTCTAAAACATAAAACTCTTTACAATCATATTAGACGTTATAAATATGTGCAACAAAATTTATCTTCTCAAAAAAAAAAAAAAAAAAAAAAATTGGCGCTTAGACCCCTTAGACTTACATCCCTTCAATTGATCCAAAAAAAGTACAATAGTATCAAAAAAAAGTACAATTCGTACCAAAAAAAGTACAATTAGTACCAAAAAAAAGTACAATTCCTACCAAAAAAAAGTATAATTCGTACCAAAAAAAAAGTATAACTCGTACCAAAAAAAGTACAATTCGTACCAAGAAAAGTACAATTCGTACCAAAAAAAGTACAATTAGTACCATAAAAAAGTACAATTCGTACCAAAAAAAATTCAATTCGTGCCAAAATAAAAGTACAATTAGTACCAAAAAAAGTACAATTCGTACCAGAAAAAAGTACAATTAGTACCAAAAAAAAGTACAATTCGTACCAAAAAAAAGTACAATTCGTACCAAAAAAAGTACAATTCGTACCAAGAAAAACTGTTGTAAACTTACTCTACTTTCGCTAGAGTAAGTTTACAACAGTTTGTAAGAATAGCAAACAAAGCTTTCATTTCCTGTATTGCGCAGACATATTGCTAACATAACAAATAACTGTCAACATGAACGACAACACAATTCCACTAAATACTAAACACACGAAAAAGCGACAGTGAGTGTGAGTGAAAAAAGAAAAATATCTCTTTGTGAAATTCAACAAAATTAAAAAATAATATTTTCACACTATGTGAAATTCATGAAATTCAGCGAAAAAAAAGGTCGCTGGAGATATATCTTCCAATCAACCAGATGCCTTACTTCACACACAAACACTCACCACACACACATGAATACATCTGAACACACACTCGCAATGCTCCATGCCAAATGTCAGATCAAAAGCAAAGCAGCAACAACAACAACAACAGAAAAAAAAACTACAGCAATAAAGCTAAAATAAACGGAAATAATAAAAACACGTTAAAATCGATCGAGCGCGCTCGAGCGCATTCAAAATATTATTATGCTTGCTTACTTTGCACATTTACGGGCGAAATGCGAATGCAATTTGTGGCAATCTCGCCAACGTGTGCAACACAAACGCCCAAGAGTGCAACACACACACATACACAGGCAAATGGAAGGTAGATGCATGCCAGCACGTTGTACGATGTAAGCATGTAAAATTTCCACCAGACCGCCCCATCATCATCATCTACGTACCACAGAATCGACATGATCACTTGTGGATCATTGACTGAGACATACACACACACACACGCAAGCACACATTCACACAAACGTGAAATAAGAAAATTGATTTATAAATTGTGTTGTTACATTTTCAAGTTAGCGATTGGTTCGCGTTCGTTTGCTCGTTCGTTCGAAAGTATGAGGCGGCAAAAGCATGAGAGCAAACTACTAAAAAATTTGTTTATTGGAAAGCAACAACAGTGGAAGCTGAAGCGGCAAGGCGACACCAACAATAGCAAAAAAAACAAAAAGTAACTAACCAGCTAAGTTGGAACCCAGTTGTAAAAAGTCAGATCGTTAGAGTAACCAAATCTGAGAAAAAAAAAATTGGATTTTGAAAATGGCCTATCACTGCACGCATTCTGTGATTCTAGATTTCGTAGTTGTATTTGTATTTATTCTAAATAATATCGAATTTTTTTTTTTGCATACTTAAAATTTGTTTTTGTAACTAATTTTAAGTTCAGAAAGGCTTAGTTATGCCTTCGTCCTCTTAATTATTGCTGACAAATCTGTAAACTTACAAATTATGGTCAGCCATCATAAAGAAGATGAAGTATATTTTAAATGTTAAAAACCGCTAGTCAAAACTTTGCACCCGTTTTTTTCAAAACAATTTTCGCCATTTTTTATTTGAGTCAAAACAAATCCCATGTCTTCTCCTTTGAGAACTTTGATGTGCAAAAGTGGGCTGAAGCTTATATGTTAAGAATTTAGAAGTCAGAAAGTACGTTTCTATTAATCTACCAGTCCCATGAAAGTTTGTTAAGTTTTGGACCGAGAAAGTTGAGGGTTGCCTTAATATAATCGTCGTCTTTGTAGAATGTTTATATGGAAAGTGCGTGTAGCGCTGTTATAATATGAAATTATACCAATGCGGGGAATTCGATCGAAAAACGGGGAATTTCTCGAGGGTTATCGGGGAGAGAGAAAAAATTAGTTGGCCACCCTGATTCTATCATTCTTGAATTTTCTATAGTGCCACTCTCTCTTCCATCTCTTACAAGATCGAAGTTCTCTTTCTTTTGCTTTCCCACATCATGTGCGCCAACTTTTACACAAAATTTTTTTTTCTTGTCTCCTATCGGTATTAGTACCAGATCGCAAGAGTTATTCTGCGTTGTATTTTCTGGCTTTCGGTTCTCGTTAAATCTTCATATATTTCTAGAGGAATAGGCAAACAAAGCGGAAAAATATGATTTCATGCTTCTAAGTCTAGGTCGGTTTTAGAATTATCTCCCTTTCCCTTCATTCCTCTCTTTCCCTTCTTCTTTTTTTCCTCCCTTTCTCTTTTTTCCTCCCTTTCTCTTTTTTCCTCACTTTCTCTTTTTTCCTCACTTTCTCTTTTTTCCTCCCTTTCTCTTTTTTCCTCCCTTTCCTTTCTTCCCTTCCATCGCCTTCTTCCCTCCCTTTCCCTCATTCCCTCCCTTTCCTTCCTTCCCTCCCTTTCCTTCCTTCCTCCCCCTTTCCCTTCTTCCTTCCCCCTTTCCCTTCCTCCCCCATTCTATTTTTCCGACCCCCTTTCTTTCCTTCCTCCCCCTTTCCCTTCTTCCTTCCTCCTTTCCCTTCTTCCTCCCCCTTTCCCTTCTCCTTTTCCTTCCTCCTCCCCCTGTCCCTTCTTTCTTCCTCCTTTCACGTGTTCCTCACTTTTTCCCCTACTTCCTCCGTTTTTTCGTTCTTCCTTCCCACTTTCCCTTCTTCCTTCCCACTTTCCCTTCTTCCTTCCCACTTTCCCTTCTTCCTTCCCACTTTCCCTTCTTCCTTCCCACTTTCCCTTCTTCCTTCCCCCTTTCCCTTCTTCCTCCCCCTTTCCCTTCTTCCTCCACCTTTGCCTCTTTCCTTTCTTCCTTCCTCCCTTACTCCCTTTTGCCTCTTTTCTTTCCTTTCCTCCCCCTTCCCCTTATTCCTCCCCCTTTCCCTTCTTCCTCCCCCTTCCCCTTATTCCTCCCCCTTTTCCTTCTTCCCCCTTCCCTCCTTTTCCTCCCTTTTTCTTTTTTATCTTCTACCTTCTTCTTGCCTCTCTTCTCCTTCTTTCTTTCCTTCCACTTTCCCTCCTCCTACCTAAATCTACATTGACCAACCGATTTAGATCTTGACTGACGGATCTAAAAGAGATTACTGTGCCGGTTTCTACTTACGTCTCTCTACGCATACCTGACTATCTATCTTCCCTGTTATCTGTTATCAAGACCTTAGACCCTACCATAATATCTTCCAAACTGATGTTGAAAAGAACTGGTCTCTCTAAAAAATTTAATTAGGGATACTCCTAAAACTCACTAGGTGAAATTAGTCGAATCAATCATAAGCTTCACCACTTTACCTACCTACTCCATAGCGCTGAGAAGAGTAATCAATACTTTATCAACTGGGTGCACAAGCAGCAACAAGATCATCGTCATTGTGGTGTTGCTGTTGTTGTTGTTCGCTGTGCCTACTGCCGCCATGCCACAACCATTTATAATCCGATTCGCAAATCCATCCATAACATAATAAAATTTCAATTTGCACACTTGACCATCAACAACTTCAACAATAAGAATTGCAACATCATCGTCAGCGTTGCTGTTGTTGTTGGGCTATCGTAGTGTAATTGTCATTGCAACGCACATATCTACAAATGATGCATCATGTTGCATGCTAAGCCCAAGCGAGTGTCTTCGTCTGTTATGATCTTTTAAGCCCATTTCACCACTTCACCGCTTGCGTCTCTCGCTCGCTCGCTTGCTCAATTGAAAAAGTGATTTGTTTCATTTGAATTGACTTTTTTATGTTCGCTTTTAATCTTTATAATGTTGTTCTTGTTTGTTGTAATTTATTATTACAACTACAAGCTAAGACGAAAAAAAAAATTATAATAACAACATTACATTGCAACTTTATATAAATTTATGCTTATAATTTATTGCTGTAGACACATTTGATCATTTGAATTGGATTTTTTTTTTCTTTTGTAAGAAAAAGGAATTTTTTTTGAGATGCATGCAGTTCGGGATTTGTAGACCGTGGCGCCAAAAGTTTGTCTCGCACTGCTAAAATTTGTCGAATCACCTGGATCTCGCTGGAGGATTTAACAGGCTTGCTTCTTTTTTACTCACTGCGAATCAGCAGTAGCTGCCGTTTTTAATATCCTTTTCAATGGAGCTTCGACTTAGAAGTAGAAATCGCTGCTTGTTCAAACTGAAATTGGATCAAAATTCAAACTGAAATTGTACCAAAATTGAAATCGAAGGTAGACCGAAATTCAAATCAAAATTCAACAAACAAAATTCAAACCAAAATTGAACTAGAATTCAAACCAAAATTGAACCAAAAATTCCCTCCGATTTAAGACCAAAATTTAAACTAAATTCAGACTGAAATTCGGTCCGAAATTCAGATCAAAATTTAAACCGAAGAATTGAAATTGGACCAAAATTGGGCCGAAATTCATACCGAATTCAGATCAAAATTCAAACCAAATTCGAACCAAAAGTTACATCAAAATTCAGACCGAAATTGAACTAGAACTTCAACCGAATTTGGACCAAAATTCAAACTGATATTGTACCAAAATTCAAACTGAATTCAGACCAAAATTCAAACCGAAATTTAAATAGAATTGAAATCGAAATTACCACAAAATTCATCCCGATTTAAGACCAAAATTTAAACTAAATTTGGACTGAAATTCGGTCCGAAATTCTAATCAAAATTTAAACCAAGTTCAGACCGAAATTCAAACTGAAATTCAGGCCAAAATTCAAACGGAAATTCAGATCATAATTCAAACCAAATTCAGTCTAAAATTCAAACAGAAATTTGACCGAAATTCAAACCGAAATTAGACTAAAATTCAAACAGAAATTGGACCGAAATTCAAACCTAAATTGGACTGATATTCAAACCGAAATTGGACCAAAAGTAAGACCGATATTTACACCAAAATTCAAATCGAATTCAGGCCAAAAGTTAGACCAATATTCACACCAAAATTCAAACCGGAATCGAACCAAAATTCACCCCGAATTCAGACTAAAAGCTAGATCAAAATTTAAACTAATTTTAGACCTATATTCGGTTCAAAATTCACACTAAAATTCAAACCAATTTTAGACCAAAACTCTCAAACTAAATTCAGACCAAAATTCAAATTGAGATTGGACCAAAAATCAAACCGAATTCAGAGCAGGAATTAGATTGAAATTCAGACCAAAATTCAAACCGAATTCAGAACAAAATTTAAACCGAAATTGGACTAAAATTTGAATGAAAATGAACCAAAAATTCATCCCGAATTCAGACCAAAATTTAAACTGAAATTCAGACCAAAATTCAACCCGAATTCAGATCAAGAGTTAGACCGAAATTCAGACCAAATTTTAAACCAAATTCAAACCGAAATTTAATCCAAATTCGGGCCGAAATTCCAAAAAAAAAGTTCAGACTTAAACAAAGATCTAAATGGCTTCAATACATAAATTCAGACTAAATTGAAACATAAAATCGAAACAAAACTCAAATTGAATCCCAACCCAAGAACCATTATCAACCTCCCTCCCCAAAATGACTTCAAACTGACCTTTGTTGAGGTCCAAATGTATAAAATGAACAGTTCCTCCGCCGAAAGGTTTTTAAGTATTAAAAATACTTTCATTTTTGGATCCTCCACTGTGTGTAGGAAAGATAACAACACGCGGGCAAACATCCCGCCTGATTGTTCAGCTTTGGCTGGGGTTAGAAAAAAAGATACTCAATCAGACGGATTTATTACCCACTGAAATCAGATTCTCTTCTGCAATAGACGTCCTAGCTTCCAGCAAAAATAATTCTGCCTTAATAGGAGCTTAGCGCAAAAGATCTCTAAGGTCTCAATGAAGCTTCTCTATAATCAAATATTTTAGTATGTTTATTTCAAGATTATTCGGGATTAATTCAGGGTGTGACTTCTATGTACTTTTGAAATCGTCATATGACAAAAATGGCAATTAAAGGCGGATTCAGCGAGTGCCACACTTTCTTTTCGTTTTTTTATAAAAAGTTTTTTTTTTTCTCTTTTAAATTGAGAACGTAAAAACTTTATTTAAAAATGGGAGAGTGGGGCACTCGGCCGGTGAATTCGCCTTAAAACTGTGAAGAAAAAACGAGGTGAGAACTTAGTTAACTTAAGTTAGTCCTCTGGTTTGTAAAATCAGTATCGTTGCATTAATCTTTCAATTAGGTTTCCAAATTTTTCTTTTTTTTTGGATCTAATTTTCTTCTATATATACATCAACATTAATTTTTTTGGCAAAACAAGAAGAAATTATGCTGGTACAGGGAATTTGATTGGAAATCAGGGATTTCTTGAAAGCCATTGAGGGAAAAGAGTGAGTTGGCATCTCTGTGCCGAAAGAAGCTTCTCCTTAATACAAACTAGTGTTCGGGACCGCCATGTTGGGGTTGAGAGAGAGTGAAAATGAGTTTGTATTAGTGCATAAATTTCGTTAGCTCTCTCTCTCTTTTCTCAGTGTCATTTCATAGTAGCACTTTTCTGCCACTCAACTCTTTGAGTGAGAGAGACACACACACTAACTCACATATATTCTCTTTCGCACTTTCCTGCCACTCAACCTTTGAGTGAGAGAGGCACACACACTAACTCACATATATTCTCTTTCGCACTTTCCTGCCACTCAACCTTTGAGTGAGAGAGGCACACACACTAACTCACATATATTTTCTTACGCAATTTTGAATTTTGCACACACATTAAACAAAAAAAAAAATTAGAAAAATATTGATGAATTGTAAAAGCAAAAAAAAAAACAAAACATTTTTTTTCTCGGCTTAAGTTTGGAATATAATGAAAACAAAAACAACTGAGAACTATTTACCAATAAAGAAAACGTTTGCTTTTTTTTACAATGCATTAACAAAAATGTAAAATATATTCATTAAAACAAAAACCCAAAAATGAAGAAAAAGAAAAGACACATTCAAGAAAAACCCAAAAAAAAAAAAAAAAAAACTTAAAAATTTGTGTTTTGAATACCAAATGTGAATACATGAAGAAGAACATGAATTGCACTTGTGATAACGTAAGGTAAGTTGTTGTTAGTGCTTGTATTTTGTCGTTTGTTTGTTGTTTTTTTTTTTTGCTTATGGTATTTGTATTTTTTGGTTCATAAATAAACAAAAATATGCATGAGCAATGAACAATGAAAGTTGGTTGGTAGTCATAGCATAACAACATATCAAAAGCAATAACATCATCGTGATCGTTATCATCGTATTCAACATCTTTTGACCATCATTATAAACATCATTACTGTTGAATATTGATGGTTGGTGCATGTCATGAGAAGTATACTTAAAACTACATATAGAGTGGATATGTCTGTAGCAACCAAGTTACTAACATGTTAACAAATTGATATTCAATTAGTTTTGTTGTTGTTATATCTATATACATATGAACATTTGTTGATATGCATGTATGTAAGTTGTCCTGTCTTCCACACGGTACACAACAAGTATACCAATAAAGCATTTTATATTTGACTTTTATATCAAAAATTTTCGTATGGAAGCATCATTCAATTTCAATTTTTTTGATGTACACAGTAGTAGTAGATCTATAGTCATACATGTATGTATATGAATACTTGTGTCTGTGTCTGAGTGTGTGCTTTCTGGTGTATTTGTGTGAAGAAGTAGCACTTGATATTGGTATGTGCTTGTATATATGTGTGTGAGTAAAAGAGGTAGAGTGTTTCTCTTACTTATATATACATACATACATACTATTTGAATTGATTTAAATTGAATTAAATAAGCAAATATACTTATATTTGTATAAATACCTACAACTTGACACAATTGATTTTACCAATGTATGTCTATCTGTCTGTCCACTTCAAATATACATATAGATCTATAATGTACGCGTAAATATCAATCAGATATAAAATTTACACACACACACACACATACACACATGTGGTTCTCGTGTACTCACAGTATTCATAGTAAGTTCGAGTATTTGTTGCTTTATTTGATGTCGATTTTGTTGATTGTAGAATTTTACTGTCACAGTCAATGTACCCAGTTAAAAGTATACAAAAAAAAAGAAGAAAAATTAAAGGAAGTTACAATGAGTCAATTTCGTTTTAAATATTCATATCAAGTATGCGGCATTTGTGAGATAAAAAAAATAAATAATTTGTATAAAGAGATGTTCCAAAAGTTAAAAAGACAAAAATATTTACGTGTATTTTGTACAGTACTACAGTTACGGTAAAAATAATAGTAGTGTCACAAAAAAGAATTTCATATCATGCAAAAAAAAAAGATTTTTTAAAATTATATATCTATACTAGCTGGGCAGGATCATTGTGAACTCGCCCAGTTTGGCCCCAGAAAAGTTTTGGTAATACGAAAATTATAACAAAAAACATATTATGTGAGAAGTAGATCTACAGTTGCAGCCGTCCGCCATAGTATCGGAGAAAGTTGCAGTAGTCAGAGTTGAAGTGAGTTACAGTTAACAGTTGTGAGAAAGAGTCGAGACAACTGTCTGGGGAAGTTGACCGAACAATAGTTGGTAATCAGTTGTAAATCTTAGACGTGAAAGTTGTATCAGTTGTCGAATTAAATATAGAAGCTAATGAAGTCGCAATTTACTTTAAACTATTTTTTCATATTTTTATAAACTTTTTTAAACTTGTTAAATCTAAATCTTGACGAATTTTCTGAATTTAACCGGATAATTTTCTAAATTAAAACTTTATTATTGTACTTTAATTATAAACTGAAATAAAACTAAATTAAAAATTAAATAAAACTAACCCTTTTTACATGTATGCGAAAGAAATAACCAACTGCGTCTGTATTTTTCTCAGTTAGTGTTAGCAACATCCCATCTTAACCCAGTCGGAAAAAAAACACTCCAAAAGGCCTTTTAAAGTGCTTTGGTGCAAAGCAAAAAGTTCTTTACTACTATTATTCACCACTACGGTTTTTACATTGCATGTTCTGAGCTGAAGTAATTTATGCACTAATACAAACTCATTTTCACTCTCAACTCCAACATGGCGGTCCCGAACCCTACATTGCATGTTCTAGGCGGCCAGCCAGCACAAGAGCGCATTGTAAAATGAGAGACGATAAGCAGAAATAGCTGTACTCTCTTTTATTAGAGAGCAGTACTCTTTTTTTCTTACAGAATAGTACTCTTTTATGACAGACTCTCTTACTCTCTTTTAACCTCCGCTCCGCAGTAAGACTTTAGCAAAGCAATATATTTTTCTAATACTGAAAATAGTGAGAGAGACACAGCAAAGTACCGATAATATGAACAACAAATACTATGCTCGTATTAAAATTCTTTTGTACTGTTTCATTGCAAGTAGGGTTGCCATATATTTTTTTTGGTCAAAAAATATAAATCAAAATAAAAACTGTATTTTGAAGAAGAAAACCTGTAACCTATAAAAACGAAAAAACAACAAAACAAAAATGTGTATAAGAGAAGCTTTTCTCAGTCAATGGCCTATCATTTCACTAAACCGTTTCACTTGGGTCAACAAACACTTATCAATTTTGAGTTTAGTACAGGACGATATGTCGAATATGTAACGAGGAGGAAGAAACAGCAGAACAATGTTATGTTATGCCACTGTGAAGCTCTAATGAGAACCCGAGTTCGTTATTTAGAAAACTCTATCCTGAAGCCTCAAAACATAGCAAATAGTTCTCCTAAAGAGATAATAAATTTGAAATGATATGCCGTTTCAAACATTTTGCTTGTACGGGTTGAGTCACGCCCTTTTTTTTTTAAAAAAACACCTATATTCAGCTTAAGAACTACTATTAACAAACCACCTTTACACAAAAACTTTCATTGTCTTCCTTAGTATTATTCCTCTGTTGCATCGTTTCACGCATTTCCTTTACATGGAAAGCGCCATGCCTTCTTACCCTAAAACAACCATATCCTGCCCAATCCAAGTATTACAAACATACCATATTCACGCACTTTCACCAACATTCATTTTTTCCTGATAGCATTCCTCTAGCAACCAAAGTTTTCTTGCTAACTACCAATACTGTGCCACAAATACTTAAAGAAATATACTGTATTAATCAGGTATTAATTTTTTCCACAGAATTCCAAAGTACCGTATCATAAATGGCTCCTGAGCACTATTGCAAGATTAGGGTAATTTTGCCAAAAAGGCGGTAATTTTTTACTCTTTTTTTTGGAATTGGTAAAAAAGGTAATTTGAAGGGAAAAGTGGTAAAATTTATATTAAGTTCTAGTTTTATTTAGCTATACGAAATGAATATCACATAAATAAATAATTGCGGAACTTACCTTCGATGTTTTTAATAACAAATTGTAAGCGGTATTTGCTATATTTTTTGTTTCTTTAAATAAACATTAGTATTGCATAACATATTTTTTCTGTCCTTAAAAGTGAAAAATCCAAAAAAAGTGAGCATATCCAACCATATTTCATGTATTAATAGGGTCATTATAAAATTTGTTCCCAACATCTACAGCAATTTTACAGAAAGCACTAATGTTTATCTTTCCAATTTGTCTTTTCCAATTTCAAATATTTCTATTAACTGAGATATATATGTATAACAGGCCAAAATTAATACATAAATTCATGCATAAATCATGAATATTTCGAAAAGTGGATATTTGGCAACTCTGATATGAACAAGCTGCAATTTTTACCACCATTTTGAACTACTTCTCTGTGTGAGAAAACAAAAGAGAACCGAACTACTCGTTGATTTTGTTTTTGTTATCTGTATATGCAGATAATTCATTAGATAATACTGAGAGATGCCGTTACTTATTTCTCCTCTCTCTCTCTCTCTCTCATTTATTATTTTATACAATGCTTTTTACAACAATGAATACAAAGCTTTGTTCAATGAGCGAATTTTGAAAAACTTCCGACGCTAATATTTTAGAATTGGCTTAACCGATTTCAAACTTTGCGCAAATCTACTCGTCAAGCTGTATAAATTGATATTGTCGGAGCGTACTCTTTAAATTTACATACTGTTTAATTAACCGGATAATGCAATACACCGTGGAAACATAAAATTCCTGGGGCCAATTAGCCAGGGATTACTGTAAATTCATTCACACATTAAAAATCAAACATCTTTTCATCTTTGCAATGTATTTACGTATGTATCTCAAATACATGCAATGCAATCTTGATACAACTGCCAATTTGTAGTTACAGCAACAATTTCCACTTGAATACACACACGCACACATACATACATATATAATTTAAACATTAAATGTGTGTATGAGTGTGTGTACATCCGCGAATGTTGTTTGTTTACGTTGTTCTGTTTTGTATGTAATTAATATAAATGAATGCAGCATGTGCTGCGTTTCGCTGCACTTTCCATATTTGGTCAGGCCAATACCTATTTGCACAGTGTAGGTGAAAAACAAACCAGAAATAACAAAAACAACAACAACCGCATTTAAATCACAGCAACCAAAATTAAGTACGTACCGTACATACATTTATTATTTTTGTATAAATTAAATGTAAGTAAATATAAAAACCACTGACTTCATGCATTCAATTACACAAATATGGATATAAAAGTAAATTACCAATACACTGAATTAAAAGAGGAGGAGGGGAAAAGGGTTTTAATTTTTATAGAGATTTAACTAGAAATACCAAGAAAAAAATGCAAATACCTGTAATTACTTAATATATATACACATTCAAACTCTGAATTTTAAACCAATGCTTACTATTTATGGGCCTAAATTACTTATAAGGCTTAGCTTTTTTCTCTCATTTTAAATCTATACATTTGTTTGTGTAATTATTTTCTTATTCCAGAAGATTCAGAAGCACTACACTATCATATAATGTATCCATTTAAAGAGTTTGATGAGAACGTTTCTAAAATGTTAGCGTGCAAAAGTCGTTTCGTGAATAAATCATTACATCTATCGGATTGCTTATGCCTGGTTTCCACTAGGTTAAATTCAATCAAATTTGCCAACATGTTGGCAATTCCATTATAGGAAACTCTTTCTCTCTCTCTCTCTCTAAGTCTACTGGTGTGTGTAACACCGACTTCTGTTCGATTTCGAGTGAACGAGTCAAAATCGGCTGTACCAACGATTTTACACCGATTTTTGACGTTTGCTTTTTACAAATTTTGCATCTCTGTTCCACTCACGCAAAACAAAGAACCGATAGAAATACCAAATCGGTCGGTCGAAATCGTTGTATATAAAAGCTTTCGGCTATTGAACAAGATAAGAAAAGAGAATATGCAAAAATCGGTGAGAATAATCGGGCACAAATCTGTGTGTGTAAAAGCAGTCAAAAAAAAAATGTAATAGATGAGAGAGAGAGAGAGTGAGGGAGAAGAGAAATAAATAGCGGCATCTTTCAGTATTATCTAACAAATTATCTGCATATACAAATAACAAAACAAAAACCAACGAGCAAAGAGATTGCAATTCGCTCAGCAAAATTTTACCGTTCATTTTCAAGAATCCACTTATGGGCTAATGCGACCAATTGTTTGACTCAACTGAAAATAACATGAGAAATCGAGCAAAATGCGTTGGATCGGACAAAATTTCGTTCGATTGCACTCTATTATGTTAATCACATTAGCGAGTAATGTTAAATGAAGAACATAGAGAATTTTTTTGTTCAACTTTTAGTTTTAAATTTTTATTTCATTATTTATGTAATATTTATTATGTTATATTCATATTATAGAAGAATTATTACATCTATAAAAAATTATTCTTTTATAAAATACATTTTATATTTAAGTTTAATTTTTTTTGCCAATATTGTTGAGATATTTACTAACATAACATAACATTAGCTCACGAATAAAATCCAATGTAAGAACAGAGTAAATTTTATACATCAAACAGAAGTTTGATCTTAATAAACTAGAATTGCAAAAACAAAATGTACAGAGAGATTAGCACATAATGCAATAAAAATTTTACTTAACATTAGCTAATAACAGAAACAATACTGAAAAAATGTTAATTAACATTAGCTAATCCACAAAAAGACATTGCCGAATGGTTTATTTTCGTCAACTATCGGGAAAACAAACGGATTCTTTGCTTTGATTTTCTGTTACAATCAGAATTTAACATGAGCTGCACTGTTAGTTCTTTTGTACATGTTGGATTTCATATATCGCTGCTGCGATAACATGTAAACAAACAATTTTTGTATTTCTTCTACATATATACATATTAATTCTACAAACATATACGACGGAATATATTTTTGCTTTACTTCTTCTTTATTTTATTTCTCTTGCAAAAATCATAGCATTTTTAATTGATATTGGTAAATTAGTATAAGGTATTATTTTGAAGTCGTACAGCTTTGGCATCTGAGGCAAAGGTGTGTATTACTAAAAGATAAAAATTTTTCTTACCACACTTACTTTCCACCTGCTCTCTGTACTTTCGTTTTATGGGATTTTTGGTAAAAATTTATTGAAAATTGTTCATACAGGCTAAATGGTTTGGAATACTGACATACTTCCTTCGACAAAAATATTTCTCATAAAAAAGTAAAGTGGGTGTCTGAACACCAAAATTGGTTTTGGGGACATTTACTCAAAAAATACCCCAAAAAAGCAAAACGCCGAGCAGCTGGAGAATTGGTGTAAAAGCAAACCATATATATCTTTTCATAATAAACGATTTTGTCTCAGATATCAATAATGTAAGATGAAAACCTAATAAACTACTCATCGATTACCACCAACACAAACATAAAAAATGCTCATAATTTTCGCTGGCAAAATGAAAAATATTCAATTCAATGCAAATTCAATTTTGTTTGTTTGCAGCAGCAGTGCTGAAAATCGGCAACACTGCGCTAAAATACAAAATTGCTGAAGTTTGAATAAAAATGAAATATGTAAATATCGGATTGTGTGTGTTAGGTAAAATTTTTATTGTATTATGAGTGATTCTCTCTGTATATTTTGTTTTTGCAATACTCAATTTCTAGTATATTAAGATCAAACTTCTGTTGGATGTATAAAATTTACTCTGTTCTTACATTGGATTTTGTTCGTGAGCAAATATTATGTTAAGTTTATGTTATGTTAAGTTAATGTTATGTTAAGTTTATGTTATGTTAAATTTATGTTATGTTAGTAATTACCCCAACAATATTGGCGAAAATCAGAGAATATTTTTTTATATTTGTAATAATTCTTTAACAATATAAATATAACATAACAAATGCTCCATAAACAATGAAATAAAAATTTAATTAAAACTATAATTTTTTTTTCGAATTTGAAAAAAAAAATAAATCAAAGAAATTTTTATGAGCTGAACAAAAAAATTAAAAAATTATTGTTCAGGAGCTAATGAACATTTGTGCGATTTTTAATTATTGAAATTTTCACTTAATTTTTTGACTCATATTTTATACAAAAATTCAAGAAATTTTGACTGCATTTTTCATATGTTTTTCAATTAACATTATTAGCTAATGTCGTTAACATAATAGAGTACAATCGAACGAAATTTTGTTCGATCCAGCACATTTTGCTCGATTTCTCATGTTATTTTCGGTCGAGTCAAACAATTGGTCGCATTTGCCCATTAGTGGATTGTTGAAAATGAACTCTCTTTGCAACGAGTAGCTGATTCTCTTTTGTTTTGTTTTTTTTTTTGTCATGAAGAGAAGTTCAATTGCAACCAGCAATGCCAATTTGCAGGGAATTTTACTTTGTGAGAGCAATGAGTTGTTTTTTTTTTTTACGGGGAATGTGGAACTGTGTTTAGTGTTGGCCACCTATACATACACAATGATCGATTGAGCAGTCTTTCTTTGGAAATGAGCTCTGTACGTGTGAAATTTCTTACGCTCATTTGCCTGAGTGCCAGGCTTTGGCCTATGCTGCTTTAAAGTATCTTATTTTTTGAATATTTTTTGTCAAATTTTATTTCATAATTCCAAATGTAACTCAAACAAATTCGCTCTCCAACACTATAATAACATTGCTCTGAATTTGGCATTTCATTTGTTAGCTAGTGTTGAAGAAGTGAATGTTTGAATTCAATTGAATATTTTGAGACAAAATACAAAATTCTAATTTCCTTATCAAATACTTAAGTAGCTGGTGAATTACTACTGGGCTTTTCATATAATTAGAGTTGGCATTCAGTTGGCTTAACTGTTTACACATCAAATATCTTGCGTTCCTTGCACGCATTCATTGTTTCATAGAAATATATAGGTCTCAGTGTTTTAAATCCATTCAACTTGGTTTATCAATGTAATAGAAATTATTAAGTTTGAGGTTATAAATACTGAAATATTATGTACATAAATATGGTATAACTATTATTTTGAACTATAATGTTTAAGTTTTAAATAAAAGCTACTGTCAATATATATATAGTAACACTTTTCAACGTCATCATCATCGTTCATTCTTAAAATATCATCAAACCTCAAAAAAACCACCATGGTTTTAATTCATGATTATCGTCATCCTCATCGTTGGCATGATGCACCACGTTTTTTTTTTTTTTTTTTTTTTTTTTTAATTTACTGCCCTTCATAATGTAATACCATCGGATGAAATGAAACTGCTTGCTTGCTGCATGAACAAAATTCACAACCGCCCGTTTATAATATGATAACAAGATGATGGGTTGTTCGGTCAGTTGCAGGAGCAACAGCAGCGGCAGCATTGCATTGACTTCTGACGTCACTGTAGCAAAAGGAACCAGAAGGCAACATTAAATTTTCTATGGCATCAACATTATACTTTTTGAGAGGGCGTACAATTTTGTTGTTGCAAAAAAAATATATATACAAAAATAATAACTATAAAAATATAATAAAAAAAAAGGGGATTGTATTGAGGAACAAAAACTTTTCAAGTGAGATTGTTGTTGTGAAGTGTAGTTTCACTTATCAAGATTGTTATTAAGTAGATGAGAATTTTGTGAATTCATATACCATCCTACTACGGGTACTTGAAAGCATTTATGCCTATGTTAACTATGAATATATATGTGGAAAATATACGGAACCTTATAAGCTAAATAATTTTTATATGTGCTGTTAACAATTTCAATTATTTTTCATTAATGTTTACAGCTTCGGTAAAAAATAATGAAAGCTTAGAACTAATAATTTTAGAAAATTGATAAATTTTTCAGTTTAACAAAAGATAGTACTACGATTAAAATATGATAAAAGTCCAACATTGAAGACGATTCGTTTATTAACACATTAGCGACCTATGTTGCTTATAAGTAACTGTTAGTTTATTCTTTTTTAGTCGATATATTTGAAAAACTTACTCAATTAGAATCGGTTTTTAACATATTATCGAATAGAATAAAGTGTGTAATGCTTGAAGTATGTGATTACATAATGTGACGAGTGCAGAAGGGACTCATATTAAATTGTTTAACCCAGGGATATAAAAAAGCTTTAGCGTTCGGAAGGAAATATATTTTTGATAAAAGTGTCTACTGAAAAGTGTTTAATTTGAAGTTTCATTCAACTCCAGGAACGCTAATCCAGTAATCTAATCTTTGCTTAATTGCGTTTTCCGTTTAATTGACACTCGTTTAATTGCGCCAAAAATTTTACATTCTTAGCTCAAAATTCACTCATAGTTTTCGATTAATCGTAATCCGCAATTAATTAAACCAGAAATTATACGTTTTCAGTGGAGGGAAAATGAAGTTTTCGTACCAAAAATGGGAGAAAAAATTTTTTTTTTTAAGAAACATGATATTACCTTATTTTATGTTTTTGAGGTTGCTGAATCCAAATCTTCTATTAAAATTTACGAAATTTAAAATTTCAGCTTCAAAATGGCGGCCAAAAAAATTTAAAAGTTAACAAAAATCTAGTTGAAAATGTTTACTCCAATGTTTTTGGTGCTGCTGAATTCGAATCTTTGATTAAAATTTTAAAATACAAAATGACGGATTAAAAATGGCGACTAGAAAAACTTAAAGTTAACCAATTTATTCAAAATTAACCCAGATATGCGCAATGGTCTATTTCTAGTGCACTTCAAAAAGTTTTTATTTTGATTGAATATAAGGAGTGAGATTGGAAAAATCTTAACACACGTTTTACCTAATAATTTTTTTTGGGCGTAAAATTTAAAAATTTCTTTGATCTAGTTATCTTTGAAAAATATGTCAGTTGTTATTCTTAATGACAAACATGTTGATTTATTGTGAGTTTGATCAAAATGAGTGAAGAAAAAGAAGTACGTCTTAAAATTACAGACAAAATTTCCTAAAAAATTCCTGGTATGGCAAGTTATATGCAGTTGTGGCAAAAGAAGCAAGTCATTTGTTACAGTGGGCTCTATAAATACCGAAATATACATGAAAAAAAGATTTCTTCCTTTCATAAGAGAGCAAAATGTGTCCACATATTTTTGGCCCGATTTGGCAAGAAAGCTCTGGAGTGGTACCAAAGTAATAACATAGTTTATGTACCAAGAGAGACCAATCCTCCAAATTGTCCGGAGCTAAGACCAGTGGAGAGATAATGGGCTCTTGTGAAAAGAAACTTAAAGAGCACGAGCACAAAAAAGGTGTCCCAAAATATCGAATATTCGATTTTAAAAGGAGATGGGCAAACTGTTCCAAAAAGGTGTCTGAAACAACTATCAAATCTCTAATGGAAGGCTTACCAAAAAAGGTCCACGAGTTCAAAAATAGTTGTTAGAACTATAAATTCAATATAAAAAATATCAAAACTCTAAGATCAACCGTTTAAAAATTATTGAATTTTATATACATATGTTAAGATTTTTTCGATCTCACTCCTTATCCTCATTTATTCAAAATCAAATATTTCTGAAGTGACCTACGTATAGGACAATGGGCATATCTGGGTTAATAGGCTTTGAATGAACAAAAATTTAGCTGCAAATGCTTATTTGACTTTTTGGCATCGCTGAACACCGCTCTCAGTCTAATACAGAGTCATTAAAAGAGGCATGGCGGTAACGACTCCATTTTGTTTTTTTATCTGATTTGATATAAAATTATTTTTTTTTGTATTTTTTTTTTATATATTTTTTTTTGATTTTTATCTTTTAGTTTATTGTAAAATAAGAATGTGCTGTGCTCGATAATTCGTTGAGAAAGTTTTATTGAAGTGAACCTTCCTTAGCGGGGCTGTGATTTGAAAATTTTGCAATGTAAAACTGCAGCAGAAACGAGCTTCCATTGTACTCAAACGAAACTAAATAAGAAACGAAGTTTTGTTGTTGTTAGTGTTTAGCGAAAGAGTACATATGGGGATCGGCTACATACAATCAAGCAGAGTCGACTCTTCTCGCAGTTTTATCTTATGTGCTTTAGTGAGAGAGCTTGATTTCATATAGCTGAACTTTTCTTTCATTTATGTATGTATGTATGTATGTATATATGTGTACTACGTGCGTGTTTTTGTGCCGTTAAGTGTACAGAGTACCAACAGAAAAAAAAGCTTCAGAAAACAGAAAGAAGAAGAGTGCAAAAACTTCAACTACAATGGTCACGTGAAGAATTACATTTTCGCGGTACTCATACGAAACCAGTAAGAAACGAAGTTATGCAGTTGTTATTCGGCTGCATACAATTAAGTAGAGAGCCGACTTCTCGGAGTTTTATCTCATGTATTTGAGTGAGAGAGCTGATCTAGATGCCTCTGCTTGATTGCATAAACTCATAGCGGAACTTTCCTTGCATGTGTTATATACGTGTACTACGTCGTGTTTGTATTTGTGCCTATAAGTGTAGAGAGTATTAACAGAAGAAAAGCAACAACAAAATAGAGAGAAGTAGACTGCAAAAATTTCAACTGAATGGTCACGTTCAGCAGACGCCTCTGCTCCGACACTGCTACCTGAGTGTCTTATGAACATTGATTGATCACTTTATGTTGAGTAAAAATATATTGAGCAGTCACCATTTAATTGTGCGTATTATTTTTCTGATACTTCAGCTCAAAATATTCCTGAGAGGATGTCGTCTTCTTAACCAACCAATGTGTTATAAAAATTGTCTAATAATTTTCAAATAAACAACAAAGTTTCACTTCTACTGTGAGTGCCTAAAGACATCATTTTTTTTTTTTTTTGATTCTACAATTTTATGCTTTTTTTGTAATTTTATATTTTTATAAATTTTTCTAGATTTTTATTTTTTTTTAATTAAGAACGTTTTGCTTTTACTACGTGCTTTTTTTTTTTGGCTTTAATCATGCAGTACTGTCAGCGACCTCAAAAACCTAAAAATATCCATTGATATTTATATCATATTTTGTCAAATTTTGTTTTGTTAGATGCTGCTATAGTGGTCACTACGCATAAATGTCTTGAATTTTTTTTACCTCTATAGAGGTCAGTTACAGTGAAGGGGGGTTAAGCGTGAATTACAGTATATGTCAAAAGGTTACATTGGTTTTACATTAAATGGGTGTACCCTCTTGAAATTTAGTTAGCTATTTTCTTTTTACAGCATATTCTGCTCTATTACACTAAAAATTTATCGCATTTTTAGAGAAAATATATTTCTCCTGGAAAAAATGAAAGAGGGCAAACTGCCCCCCTAATTTTTGCAATCAATGTTTTTTTCGCTTGTAGTTACTAGTACCAAACATTATCAACAATAATAGAGAATTAAACCCCCAATCCTCTTGCAATGTTATTGTAGAAAAGCTTATTTAAAAGTTGTAGAGAAAACCCATAATTTCAATTGCCATTTGCTGGTGCTGCAATGTTAAACAATCGTTGCGTTGAGATGCTGCATTGCTTTGCAAGTAGCAATAGCAAACAAGAAAACAAGCAATGCACGATGACGACCGAACGTGAACTCCCAATGGAGAAAAAATAACCATAAAACTAAACCTTAACTAACAACAACAGCAGCAACAACAACAACAACACTATTCGCAACTACATCATCAGTAAAATATAACAGCATCATCATCATCGAACGACCTACAACGTCATCACTACAGAACCACCATCATCCTGCTTATCCTACGCATCAACTAAAATTGCTTAAACAATTCTGTTTATACAGAGAGAGGGGAAAAACAACAGCAGCAATTGCAGTAGGCAGCAGACAGCAATATTTTACCATGCTGCTTAACGTCCATGCGTTCGTTCGCATTTCCATTCCGTCCGTTCGACTAACTCGACTCTTGATTCGAGTTGGTTTTCATCATATTCCTCAACTTGGAAACATTGAAGAGTGTAAGAAAAGTTGTATGTGGTTGTTGGTTGGTTTCTGCTGCCTGCTGTTGCTGGCTCTACGTCCGTCTGCCTCTTAACCTCATCTACTATTCTGCTGCTGCTGCATACTTTAGAAATTTTTATTTTGTTTTAAAACTTTATTTTTTTCCCTCCCTATTTATTTCATTTCATTTTTTTTTTTTTTTTTCAAAAAATTCTATACAATTTTAAAATATGGGCTGAATATAATACGTTGTTGTTGTTGTTATTGCTGGTTGCTAGTTGCTGTTGATGCAAAATTTTTACTCCAACCATCACCATCGTCAGCAGCACCAGCAGCAATTGCATTCGTTCGCATTTAATAATTGTGCTTGTACTAATTTTTTTTTATATTTTTTTTAACATACTTAGTTTCCTCATAGGTATGTTGCTAACCTACCTGCACCTCTCCTACCCTGCCTTATCTTACTTAACTAACTTACCTCCTCCAACTATGGAAGTATGTAGGTTGTTTCATTTGTATTTTGTTTTATTTAGAATTTATGGTGGAAAATTTTTCTGATTTTTTTCTGTCTCTTCATCTTCCTCCCACTATATTTTAACTAAGTTGCTTCTTTTTTTTTTTGTACTTCATTCTATACCTAGTTACTATTTATTTGCACCTCACATCTCACACTCAATCCATTCCATTCCATCCATATTATTATTATTGTTTATACGATTGCGTTCAAGTTGCATTGAAAACTGAATATAAAAATATTTTGTTCGCTGAGTACATTTGAACATTAGATTAGGGTATAATGAAAAATAAAAATTTTGTGTCTGCAGGTACTCACTGTAGAATTGAAACTTTGTTGTTTATTTGAAAATTATTAGAAAACATTTTTAACAAATTCTATTGAAGCTTTTGCGGTCTTTTTCTCTCTATTTTGTTGTTGCTTTTCTTCTGTTGATACTCTCTACTCCAGCGTAGGCCAAGGACTTGCACGTAGGCAAATGAGAGTAAGAAATTTCACACGTACAAAGCTCATTTCCATAGAAAGAGTGCTTAATCGATCATTGTGTATGTATAGGTGGCCACCGCTGCTCTACACTTATCGGCACAAACACGACGTAGTACATAACACAAGAGAGGAAAGTGCAGCTACGAGTATATGCAATCAAGCAGAGGCATCTGGGTCGGCTCTCTCATTAAAGTAAACGGGATAAAACTGCAAGAAGTCGACTCTCTGCTTGATTGTATATGTATAGCCGAATAACAACTGCATAACTTCGTTTCTTACTGGTTTCATATGAGTGCAATGATCGTTGTTGTTGTTGAAGTTTTTGCACTCTTCTTCTTTCTTCAGAAGCTTTTTTTCTATTGGTACTCTCTACACTTATTGGCACAAACACTTACCTAGTACACATATATATATATATACATACATAAATGAAAGGAAAGTTCAGCTATATGAAATCAAGCTCTCTCACTAAAGCACATAAGATAAAACTGCGAGAAGTCGTCTCTCTGCTTGATTGTATGTAGCCGATCCCCATATGAACTCGTTCGCTAAACACCAACAACTGCATAAATTCATTTCTTATTACTTTCGTTTGAGAGTAATGAAAGCTCGTTTCTGCTGCATTTTTCCGTTACAAAATTATCAATTCACAGCACCGCTAAAGAAGTTTCACTTCAAAAAAGAATTAAAATAACGATTTGAATATTATAAAAAATGGAGTATAGATTAGGTTAAGTTTGGTTAATTGGAAGTGGTCTAAGCGTCCAAAAAGTAGTCCATTATGATCATCTATGGAGGGTAGGAAAATGGTATCAGTACTCGATACTTTCATCGCGATACTCGATACTTTTTTACTCAATACTTTTAGTATGAGTACTTGATGCTGGTATCGAAATTCGATACTTTTCAAAATTGCCAGTGCAAAAATTAGGACTAAAAAATAAAAATGCAAATGCAATCAAAATTAAACTGTGCGACTTGCATTTTTTTTGAATGTATGTCTAATCTGATGATGGTAATTTATATTTAAGAAATACATACTAACTCTATTTTTCAACCACGTATCTCCATTTTCGGCGAAATTTTTTGTTTTTTTTGCTTAAGTTTACACATAATCCGCAAATTTTTTAAGCTCATTTAATGATTATTTTTTTTACATTAGGTATCGAAATCCGATACTTTAAGTATCGAGTACATTTATGTCGATACTTTTCGGCCAATACTTCAAATGAGTATATTTTTCTTTTTGTTCGTTGGAAGGTGGAAATCTTCATAGATACTGCAGAACTCCGGTTCTACGGTTATGTCGGATTCCTACCGACTAAAACCACCTCCTTGGTCTCCTCCCACACTCCCCGCGGGACTAACCGTAGGTATTACTTCGCGGGGGTGGATCTAGCAGTTCAGTTTTCGATCTGTTTCTGCTGTTCTGTTCTCCTTCTCTCTCTTTCAGTGCTTTCAGTGGTGCGTAGCTTGATCATAATCCGCGCGGCCACTGTGCATGTATTCTTCCATTTTTCCACCGATTCGCACATCTGTGTGGTAAAATTCTCTAGTGTTGGGGTCCTGCCAAAGGTTGCTTCAGCTCCTTCCTCTTGTTTTCGAAGCGTGCGCAATGAAATACTACATGCCTCGGGTTCTCATTTTCATTCGGACATGTTGGACAGTATGGGTCATCGTCATGTCCGAATCTATACAGATAAAGCACCCATGGCCACTGCGTGATGTAAAAATCTACATCACCGTGCCTTCGTTGACACCACTTCGCAATGTCGGGAATCAGCGTAAACGTCCATCGACCTTTTGTGGAGCACAGAAATCATGCGACGCTATGATTCGGGGAATATGCATTCTCTCCATATGCTAGCAGATAGCAGATATTTTTTTGCCGTATTCCACTATACCAACGATCCATACCTGACTTGCATACTTGACGGACATTCAAAGGAAAAGCTGCAGTTTCTTTGTTGACTGCAGTTCATATTCAAGTTCTCAGTTTTTCGATATACCCTAACTTACATAAGTATATGCACTACATATTATTTGCATATTCATATGTAATGTATTTGTATACATTTATTTGCTTGTCTGATTGTGTGCGTGAGTGTGTGTATATGGCATGTGACAAATAATTATTTAAGATATTATGTTACTTTTTAATAATTGTTATTATTTTTAGATTTATAGTTCCACATTGGTGGCTTACAATTCATATAATTAATGTTTACAATTTTCATTAATTAATTTTTTTTTACACCAAATACTTAATACCAAATTAATATCAAATGAAAATGTATTTTATATAAATATTCATATTTTTGTTACAAATTTTCCAAAGAAAATTATTAAAATAATATATTTCTCTTCTTTTTCTTCTTTCAGGTAAGCTTCCAGTTATTTCACAAAACAAAAAAAATAAGTCAAATTTTAAGGTAACAATTTATGCAATTATTCCAGTTTCATATCAGTTTTTGTGATTTCTACTTAAATATATAATTTTTATTAGGTAGGTACTTAAATATTATTTTTGAATTAAAATCATTCGAAACTTATTTCAAATCAGAGACCGGGGGTTTAAAGGGTGAAATCATCATCATGGGGAAATTTCAAAAATGTGTAAAATATAAATAACTGTATTGCCCTATGTTTAGCCTGCTGCGCAGTATGAAAATGCTACTCTCAACAACTAAGAGAAGAGAGAGCTGTTAATTAAAATACGAGGTGAATTTCTTTGTATATGAGAGAGCACTTCAGATTCACTCGGTATGTTTCGCTCAATTTACTCATGCATATAACGACATCATATACATGAACCAAAACCGATGTAGTCTGCTTTTACACACACAGATTTGTGCCCGATTTTTTCACCGATTTCTACATATTCTCTTTTGTTATCTTGTTCAATCGGCGATAGATTTTATACTCAACGATTTCAACCGGCCAATTTTTTTTATTTCCATTTGCTTCTTCGTTATTCGTTTAGAGTGGAACAGAGATGCAAAATTAGTAAAAAGCAAAAGTAAAAAATCGGTGTAAAATTATTGGTACAGCCGATTTCTACTCCTTCACTTTGGTCTAACCTCCCTCTTCAGCAAAACAGAAAATCGGTGAGAGAAATCGGATAGACATCGGTATGTGTGTGTGTGTAAAAGCTGACGCACAGTTTTTGTGGCAGAATTATTTGTTGGTGTTAAACGTGTGGAGATCAACTATGCCATACAAGCAGCGAAGTCGCCATAGGATTTTCTCTCTCTCTCTCTCTCTCTCTCTCTCTGGGTGTTATCTTATGTGCTCTATGGTAATGTGTTAAACATGAAAATCAGCTGGCGTAAACTTTCGTCTCCTCTCCCACGCCCCAAACAGAAAATCGATGAGAGAAATCGGATAGATATCGGTGTGTGTGTGTGTGTAAAAGCTGACTTACGCTTTTTCGTGGTAGAATTATTTGCTGGTGTTAAACGTGTGGAAATCGACTATATCGTACATACAGCGAAGTCGCCCTAGGCTCTCCCTCTCTCTCTCTCTCTCTCTCTGAGTGTTATCTCACGTGCTCTATAGTTATGTGTTAAATATGAAAATCAGCTGACGTAAACATAGGCGTTTGGCAGCCGCTGTTTACGTCAGCTGATTTCGGATTATGTACCTAAGTATATAAATTATACAACAAATTCAAACGACAGAGCCCCGCCACTCCCTTGCTTCATATAATGCATTGTTTCTTGTAATAATTACTTCGAAGAAGGTTTCAATTTATATTTTCTTTTTACTATATGAATAAAAAAAACAATTTCCCTGAATTTATTTCACCAAACTGTTGAATTTCTCAAAAAAAAAAAAAAAAAATCTCATTATAAACCAACTAGACATGTACATACACATACAACAACAAAACAAATGTTATAAATACAAATTAACGAATGACAACAAAAATTAAGAATCTAGTTGTATGTAAACAATTAACAACTTAAATCAGTTAAAACACCAAAAAAAAAAAAAAAAATAAAAAAAAAAAACGTCCTACAAACTCTTAACTACAACTAAATACATGCAACAACAACGACGACATAAGCAACAGCAAAAAAAAAACTACCACGCCACTCTAAACCAACAACTACCAGCCAACCAACCTGCCAAGAAACTGACATGACGACTGCCCATTAACGTTAAAATAAATATTGTATGCTATGGTTACTACGGTGAGCGCAACACTATAATAATCATGTTCCTGATCGAGACAAACATGTCGTCAACGTCGACAACATGATGCCAAGCGATGGAGCGTTGAATAGGAAAAACCAACAATCAGTAAATGCAAAAAAAAAAAAAAAACACACACACACACACACAAACACTCATACACACAGACACATATACTCGTACATACATATAAAACTGTTTAAATAAGCTTAACGAATGTTGTTGATGTTGATGATGGTGGTGGGAAGAGTTCTGGAAGGCAAAAAAAAAAAAAAAAACAAATTAAACAGACAGACGAACGAACGGATGAACAAACTGCGACAACGACGACAACGTGCATGAAAATTTTGAGTAGGAGCGTGTGTATATGGTGTGAGTATTGCTGCTGCTGCTGCTGCTGCTAGTGGTAGCTGCATTTAGTGTTGCTGATGTTGTTGTTGTTATTGTTCTTGGTGGTTATTGGCAAAACAACGTTCGCATCGTAACCACCACCACCACCACCACTAGCACTAGCACCACCTAAACGCATTTAAACGTATCACATCATCACATCAGTTCAGCTCTGCTCAGTTCAGCGCAAGAATATAACATTAACATAAGCATTTTTTTTTTTAACAACATGAACATGGTAAATAGCATCACAAGCATCAAGAAGCATGAAAATGTGAACAAAAAGAGCGAAAAAAAAAGAAATGCAAGTAAGTACGTCTGTCCATTCGTCCGTTCGTTTCATTCGTTTGTCCATTCATTTCTTAGCCACTAGCATTGCAAAGTAGGAAGCAAACGGAGCTTGTTGGTATCAGCGAAAAAAAATTTCAAAAAAAAAAATTGAAGAAAAACATAACCAAAACCAAAGTATTTAATCATCGTATTTAAATTATAATGTAAGCAGCCAAGGAATCTGATTACATGTTAAGGATGTTGTCGTTGAGTTTTGACGACGATGACGATGTTGTTGCAAGTTTTTTGTGTACATATTTAGTATTTAATTGCACTGAAAAAAATTTTAGTAATTCGGAAGTATTATTGATATTATTTCAAAAAGATAAAGAAAATCAAAAAACAAATTATTTGTCTGTCTGCAGGCACTCGCAGTAGAAGTATAAAATTGTTGTTTATTTGAAAATTATTAGAAAACATTTATTAATATATCCCGTTGAAATTTTTGCAGTCTTCTTCTATATATTTTGTTGTTGCTTTTCTTCTGTTCATACTCTCTACATTTATAGACACAAACACGACGTAGTGCAAGTATGTAACACATGCAAGGAAAGTTCCGCTACGAGTATATGCAATCAAGCAGAGGCATCTAAGTCGGCTCTCTCACTAAAACACATAAGATAAAACTGTGAGAAGTCGGCTCTCTGCTTGATTGTATGCAGCCGAATAACAACTGCATAACTTCGTTTCGTATGAGTGCCACGAAAATGCATTGTTGTTGGAGTTTTTGCTCCCTTTCTGAATTTTTTTTTCTGTTGATACTCTCTACACTTATCGGCACAAACACGTACGTAGTACACGTATATAACACATGAGAGAAAATTTCAACTACATATATGGAATTAAGCTCTCTCACTAAAGCGCATGAGTTAAAACTACGAGAAGTTGGAAAAATAATAGGCTCACCTTTCTGATTCTTGTCAAAATGAGAAGATTTCAATGTGTAGCTGTGCACTACAAAACAGTCTGGGTTAAAAAGCAGCCGAAAGTGTGGCGAATAGTAAAAGAAAAAATTCACTTTCCTGAAAACTTGCCATACAATTGACGATTTACTGAATTGAAGATTTTGTGATGCCAAAATTTTCATACACTTGTTTTGAAATAATATGTAAGCTGGCATTGGCGAATCAAAAATTTACTAATTTAACGAATATGAGACTAAGAACTAGACAAAAAAAAAAAAAATTTACCAAAAATCTGATCAAAATTCACACCAAAATTCAGACCAAGAGCTAATGAAAATTCAGACCAAATTCAGACTAAACTCAAGAAACCCAAATTCAAACCAAAAATCAGTTGGAATTCAGATCAGAAATCACAATAAAATTCGTAAAAAAAAAAAAACTAAAAAGTAGATTGGAATTTAGACCCAAAACTCTGACCAAATTCAAATAAAAAACCAGTCAAAATTCATAAAAACAAAAAAAAAAAAAAAACGAAACACCAAAAATTAGATCGAAATTCAGACCAAATTCGGGTTGGAAATCAGACCAAAATTTGGATAAAAAATCAGACTGAAGTTCAAGCCAAAAATCAGACAAAAACTCAGGAAAAAATCATATCAAAAATCAGATCAAATCCTGATAAAAAATTAGACCAAAATTCAAAGAAAAAAACAATCGAAACACAGTTCAGCCCAAAACATTGATCAAAATTCCGTCCGAAATTCAAACTTAACAGCAGAGCTCTAAGATCAGAGCCAAAAACATATCAAAAAGTACACTAAAACCATGATCTAGATGTCCAAACTTAGGCTAAAGGTTTAAGCAGTCACATTTTTGGCAAAAAATGTAGCACTCTTAGCCTTTTGAAATAGATAAAACCACATCAGCTCACTCCACTCTCTGACAACTAGATTAAGCACCGCCAGCACCTTTGCTACATATAACTTCAGAATGCAAAATGTGTGTCTAGTCTTGAAAGTTTTTAGTAATTGTGCTGCCTAAGAATTAACCCTTTCGGAACCTTAAGGAAACGAGAGGAGATAGCGCAAAACCGAACTCGCATTCGTATTGTCTGACCTCCATTTCTTGTTACAATTTTTGTTCAAAACATACATTTAAGCCTCTAAAGACCTGAGTTTTTATGGGCCACCGGTGACCTTGTGACCTTTTCTTCACATTTTTTTTTTAGATATTTTTTTTTTTTTAAGATAGACAAAGTTACTTAGTATTAATTCTTGATTTAACCCTTTCTTGATCGTAAGGAAACAAAAAACGATACGGCAACACCGATTCTAGATTCGCATCCTTTGATCCCCATTTCATTGTAAAAACTAAAATGAGTCTCTATATACATTGTTGTTGTGATAACTACATTTGTTCATTAACCTGTTTATATATAACTTCAAATAACGAAATTGACATGAACTTAAGTCATGACTTTAAAATTAACATCTAGATTTAATTTTCATAGTCTCCTAAAAACTATCATAAAATAAGTTCTTTCTGCACTCTTCACATATTTTACGCATTGTTGTTTACTTCATTATAAAAGTTTTCGTTTTTATGTTCCAAAAAGTGCAACCATGAGTTTTTTAAATATTTCATTTTCTCTTTTCAATGCACTTTCCACGCTGTTTGGACGTCTACATCGCCTAATGTTGATATTATTTTTCAATTTCAATTAAGAAAGAATAAACTATAAACTAATATAAACTACGCAATAAAACATTACAATAAATAAAAACAATTTTTGATAAGCTCCACTATTCCATTGATATGTAAATATTCTTCACAATCGTTTTTGATATAGAAATTATGTGTTGCATACTTTTAGGCTTAAAGTAAAATATATAATAAAACATACACTTATAAAACTCGCACATACTATGAAACCTCACACGATACTAACGTGACATTTAATTTTAATTTCTTTCAATTCATTCCACTATAAATTTTCCTTCAGCCCCGAATAAAGATGTAATAACATCAAAAGTTCTTAAAAAGTTTTCATTGAAGATCTTTCAGGGTCACCAATGATTCATAGCAAAACTTGTATTTCCAGAAAAGCAAAAAAATTAAAAAAAAATAAAATGGAAAATCTTGTTTGAGTAAATTGTTTTTTCCACAACATCTTAAGAATTTGATGTATTTGGATAAATTTTGTAAAATTGTGAGTGATTGAAAATAGGAAAAAATATTTTTTTTTTTAATTTAGGTCACTTTGGTGCCATCAATTAGGTAAAAATTCCAAACTTTTTTAATAATTTTTAATAATATAAAAGATTATGAATGTAAATTTATTAAAATCGGTGAAATGGTTTTTAAATAAACTGAAAAAACATATTTTAGGTCGCCGGTAACTAATGCACTAGAGTAGCCAGATTTTTGAACCGCAAAATCAGTACATTAGACGTCGAAATCAGTGAAAATCAGTACAGTTTTTAATGCTTTTATTACCTAATCACACTCAATTAATAACAAATTCCCTTCACTCATTTAAAAACTTACGTTAAACGACTTTTCTTTAACCCAGTAATGCCTAGCGGTGCCATATGGCATCTTATCCTTGAGCTGTTCCTGAGCTAAGCTCAAAAACATTTTTTTTCTTAAGCTACTTTCTTGATCTATCTACTTTGGTACCCGCTCGTCCTTAATGGATTAAGCAAATATTGCTTTTCTCCCCTCGATAGCAGCAGCGCGTATGTATTTTATTTTGTGAACGATCAGAAAAAAAAAACAAACAGGGTGAGGCTGTCTGCAAAAACGATTTTAAGACCATTAAAGTTAAGCACAAAAACTCTTAAAGATATTAATTTGAAAAAATGAGCACAAAATACAAAAATCAGCACATTTTCGTACTGATTTCGAGATTTCAAAAAATTAATATTTAAAAAATAATCAGTACGTGTACTGATCAAATCAGTACGTGTACTGATCAAATCAGTACGTGTACTGATCAAATCAGTACGTGTACTGATCAAATCAGTACGTGTACTGATCAAATCAGTACGTGTACTGATCAAATCAGTACGTCTGGCTTCCCTAAGCCGCACTCTCTTTTCGTTTTGTTTTTATATGAAGATTTTACACTCCCAATTTAAGAGAGCAAAAAACTCCATGTAAAAAAACGAAGAGAGAGAGTTGATGAATTCGCTTTAATTCGCTCTCTTTCCGTTTTGTTTTTATACGAAGATTTTACACTCCCAATTTAAGAGAGCGGAAAACTCCATGTAAAAAACCGAAGAGAGTGAGAGAGTTGATGAATTCGCTTTAATTCGCTCTCTTTCCGTTTTGTTTTTATACGAAGATTTTACACTCCCAATTTAAGAGAGCGGAAAACTCCATGTAAAAAACCGAAGAGAGAGAGTTAATGAATTCGCCTTTATTCACTCTTTTTCCGTTTTGTTTTTATATGAAGTTTTTACACTCGCAATTTAAAACAGCCTAAACTTAATGTAAAAAAAAACGAGAAAAGAGAGAGTAGATGAACTCGCCTTAATTCACTCTTTTTCCGTTTTGTTTTTATACGAAGCTTTTACACTCCCAATTCAAGAGAGCAAAAAACTTCTTGTAAAAAAACGAAGAGAGAGAGAGAGAGAGAGAGTTGATGAATTCGCCTTAATTCACTCTCTTTCCGTTTTGTTTTTATACGAAGCTTTTACACCCCCAATTTAAGAGAGCGAAAAACTGCATGTAAAAAAACGAAGAGAGAGGAGAGAGTTGATGAACTCGCCTTAATTCTTCGGCAGCAGATGTAAACGTGTGCAGTTTTCAATTTGATCAGAACTACTTTTTCTATTTGTTCTTTAAAAAAACTCAAACAGCTGATCGTCAGTGTTGCAAACTAATTTACATTTTAAAATGCGAATCTGATGTGTAAATATTATTGACGCCTGTAATTGATGGTTCATGATTATGTTTTTATTTTTGCTCTTATTTTATGGTGCACATATTCTTCAATTTCGAACTTTTCAACATGAGACTAAAACTCGGGGGAATTCAGATGAATTCCAACCAATTGGCAACTCTAACTGCAGGTGCCTCTAAATATTGACATAATTTTTAAAGTGATTTAAAGTTTGTTATAAACTTTTTCTTTAAGTATATAACATTAATTCTATGTGCTATGGTTCATGTTTTGTTAAAACAAAATAAATAAAAATTAATATAAAAAAAATTATAAAGAAGATGGACTCAAATATGTATGAGAAAAGTTGTTATTCTGCTGTGAGATGAAGCTTATTATTTGTTGATGATGTTTTGATATATGGTTGAGATGATGATGGAAAGCAAAAATTATGCAGATACTCTATACAGGATAATGGAAAGAAATACAATTTGGTTTTGAATACAACAACAGCAGACGCTAGCTATACAAAATCGTATTCGATGGCATAAAAAAAAAAAAAAAAATTTAAAAAAATGTAAAAATCTGCATCATTTTGCAACTCAAATCAGCTTCAACTAACGATGTACAATAATGACGGCGACGATAACGACGACGACAACGACGACGACGACTGTTTATGAAATGACAGACTGGTTAACTTCGAGTACCTATATGTATAGCAAGCCAGCAAGCAGTTAAGGAATATGGACATGGACATGGACATTCATACAAACCAGCCCAGTCTGTCAGTCAACTAGGGAGTATGATTTGGAGATACCTATACATATGTGGGGGCAGGAGAAATAATCCCTGACAGGCAAACGGAGATAATACACAACGACGACGAGATGAAAACACACACACAACTGTTGTATTGAGGACAGCTGTCTTCTGTTGTTGATCTCTTCTCTGTCCTGTGTTGGTTGCTGGCTTGGCAGGCTGGGATGCTGTGTGATGCTTGAATGACCATAAAACATCTTCTACATAAACAGAAACTCAACCAACTACAGTTCTGTACTCGTGTGTGTGTGTGTGTGTGTGTATAAGTATGAATGATGTTTTATGTATTCTTGCATGGATGTACTGTGTAAGAAGAATACGCCTACGTTAATTTGGCAAGTTCGAGTACATACAGTTACGGATATTGTAGCAGTATGCCAATTTTGTTTTTTAGTATTCAGACAATACTAATAATGCATGCAGCTGCAAGCAAGCTGGCAAGCAATGCCTTGTTACGAATACGAGTAAGTAAGTGAGCGAGGCGAGTGTAGTTAATGCAAAAGTAAATTATATGTAAATTTTATGCAGAAAAATGTGCTCAAATTGAAGTATACGAATAATGGTAGAAGTATCTATTTTTAAGAGATATACTACATAGAAAAAAAAGGGAAAAAGCAAAAAATAAAACAACAAAAACAAAAGTAAATTTGTTGAATTTTCAATACCTAGAGAAAGAAAACCTTTCATCATTTAAAGCATATCAAAATTTGTGTCTGGGTTGCATACAGTAAGTGCACGTACAATAACAACAAATTTTCAACGATGGATGCTTTAAAAAAAAAACAAAAACAAAAAACACACGTTGAGAGTAAAAATAAAAAACAGAAAACAAAAAGGAGTTCGTTCGTGGCAAAATCGTGCAAACTCGTTGAAATTCAAATTGTTGTTGTCTCGTTGTTATCTTCGAAGAAAACGTGATGACTGTAAAAAAAAAAAAAGAAAACAAAAACACAAACAACAAAAATTGCAATTGCATTTCTACCTTAGAATAAAAAAAAAAACACGAAGAGGATGAGAGCACACAACAACAAGAAGAGAGTGCGCGGTGTAGTGAGAAACTGCACTCACACATCGTATTTCATCTGCAGGCGTATCACAATACAGCAACAAAAAACACATTTATTCCAACAAAAACAATACAAATTCTACTCGTAAATGTGTGATGACAAAGGAGCATTCAACAGCCACGCCATGCTAAGCTACCACCATCACCACCTACTCGTTTATATGCTACCAACAAAATATAAGCAAATTTCAACTACTATTTCTATTTATTTTTTTTTTTGTTTTTTACTTTGTTTTTGCCTGACATCGTATATATATTGGCAAGATTTAGCTATGGTCACGATATGAGTAAAATAGTAGAAAAAAAGCATTTTCTTGTTAGTTGGAAATTTCTAGTTTTTTTTTTTTTTTTTTTTTTTGACAGCTTCTGGCGTAACCTTTTTGAACTATTTTTTTTTGTTTTTTTTTTTTTTTTGTTTGAGGAATTTATTTTGTGCGACAATTGTATTGATGAAATAAATATTTTTTCTATGCAATAGAAAGTAGTAGAAACCCAAACGAATCGGATAAGATGAAAAGCAGTGAAGAGATTCGTAGGCATGGTTCAAATTCAACACGGTTCAATTCTTTTACGATGAACTAAAAACTTTTGCAATAAAATGCAATATTTCACATTGGCATTTTATTGTGGTTTTTGTTTAAATAAAATTTTCTGATTGAAAACTAGAAAAAGTGTATGAAATTTACATTCAATATATCACACACTTTTATTTGTTTTTTATAAGCACCACGCACTATTTTATAGACATCAAGAAATGTGATGAAATAATTTCAATGCACAATTAAAATTCTTCAATAATGCGTTGACAAATGATACTTCCCGTTATGTTGTGTGAAGTTTGAATGTAATCGTCGCTGCTGCTTCTTTTTGCGACGAGAGCGAGATGAGAGGAAAACGAAAATAAAAAGAGAAGAGAGTTGTGAACTTTCGTTTAGCAGAAACGTTTTTTTCATTTGCCAGAAAAGGAAATTTGCTTTAATTTTATCGTGAACGAATTTTCGTTCATCATAAAATTGTTAATCTTTTGCTGAAAACGGTTTTGGTTTCTGCAAACATGGCAACGTTCCCCAGAAACGTTTTTGTTCTGCGTAAAAGTAATATATTCTCCACAAACGGGCGATAAACGTTTTTTGCAGCAACTTGATGTTTTTTGCGGAAAGCCACTCTCTCGATTGCCTTGAAACATGCCTGGACGCATTATATTGCTCGAAAATAAATTCTCTACCAGGCTCGTTTTCATAATAGGACACCAACACATCTTCTAATAACTCCTTGAAGGCTTAGGAGTTCATTTTTGTTGTGATTAGGCAAATTTATGTCGTTTCAAAGTACGAAAAACCTTGCCAAACCATAACAGTTCCTCCACCATATTGAACGTATTACGCAGCGTTTGTTTAAAATATGCCAATAACAACTGTAACAGTCCGGCCCTTGTAGATTAAACTTTTTTCATCCGAAAAAAATAACATTTCGGTATTCTTCACTCCAGGATATGTATCTGCGGGTAAAGCTTGGTTTCCCCTTTAGCTTTGTCGAGTTTTTGCGCTTAAAACTCGTGCGACATGTCGGGAAGTGACAGAAAGATCCAATTTGTCCTTGATTTGTCGAGCAGATAACCGATTTTGAGTTCCTTCGTAACGAATTTGTCCTTTATGGCGCAATGTTAGCTTCGTGTTTCCTCTAGTCGGAATTTTAGCGCCATATTTTTACATTTTCCAAAAAAATTTCGTATTACTTTCTAATTCCAGCCGATTCTGTTGGAAAAATTTGCGTCTCTCAAAATTCTGATTATTTGCTGTTCAGAATCAGTAAACTTTGCACCCCTCTCGCCCATGGCTATAACATCAATGAACTTTACGTATTTGAATTATGTAGAAAATTATATCATACCTTTTTTAGGTACAATCGCACTCAAAAAGGTACAATTTTTACATAATTTAGACCCTTTCAAAAAAATTGAAATATCAACACTGCGTTACACACATACGAAACCAACAAGAAACGAAATTTTGCAGTTGTTATTCGGCTAGAGAGTCGACTTCTTGCAGTGTGCTTTAGTGAGAGAGCCGACCCAGATGCACTTTCCTCTCTTAATATATATATACGTGTACTGCATCGTGTTTGTACCGATAACTGTAGAGAGTATCAACTGGGGAAAAGCAACAACAAAATAGAGAGAAAAAGACTGCATAAACTTCAATAGAATTTGTAATAAATGCTTTCTAATAATTCTCAAATAAACAACAAAGTTTAATTTCTACTTTGAATGCCTGCAGACACATAATTTTTTAAGCTAATTCTTATGCAACCCCATGTCTGATGACCACCGCCATCAATTTTACTATATGTTACGAAAATTATGCTCAAATTTGTTCTCACCTAAACTGAACTGCTTCTTGAATTATGAGAATTGCATTAAGGATTCTTATCAATTACTCACACTTACTAAAAAAAAAAAAAAATTAACACGAAACTAAAGTTAGTCTTCTTTTGTAAAATTTTACATAAGACTTGCATGCATACTATATACTCAATTGTGTTGTTGTTGTTGTTGAAGGTAATAACATTGATGCTGACGACGATGATGATGAAAATGACGATGACTACAAACTGCAGTACGTGCAACACAATACTTTGTATAAAGTTAGAGTTCTTTCTTTTTGCAAAAAAAAAAAATTAAATAAAATAACAAAAAATGAAGATATTTTGCGCATTAAATGCACAAAGGCGTTAAAAATATGCACTTGAGCCTTTTACCCAAGAAGCTGTAAGAGTTTATATGGAACAAAAGAAGGCAGAACACAATTCTTCTAGTACAAGCTGTTGTTGTGCATTTTGTTTTTGTTGATAGAAAAGCAAGCCAGCACATGAACGTGAAGAAGATGAAACTAACTTATTTTGTAACTACGTACAACATACAAAAGGCAGTCATCATTTCTTTTTGTTTTGTTTTTGATGTTTTCTTTATGGAAAAAGTTTACTCTTTATAAATAATAAAAAAAAAAAAATAATACCAACTCTCAAAAGCGTTAAGCGAACATCAAGTTCTACAAAATTTCGTTGATAAAGTTTAAAAACTAACTAGAAAAAAAAAATAAATAAATTTGTGGCACGAAGTTGTAAAGCCTTAAATTATCTATACCTTCGTGAGATTTTAAAGTTTAAATTTGTTTTTTTTTTTTTTAAGTATAAAAAATTCTTTGTGTAATTAAAAGCTGGCAAGAAACAAAGTATTTTTGAACTATTAATGAATGACTCTCCAAATTTTTATTATTATTTATTCATCTGCAATAATACCGCAAGGAGAAATTATTATGAATTTTTCACCTAAATTTCCATCGAAACTTACCATAGGCTAGTGTTGAAAGCTCTTCCAGTGCTTTATAGAACTTCAACTTTTAAGTGCGAATTCGTCGGTTACTCTCTTTTTTCGTTTTTTGTGTGAGGTGTTTTGCTCTCTCAATTCGAGGAAGTAAGCTTCACCGTACTCTCTTTTATCGAATTAACTCACCTTAATCTGATCTGTCAAAATTCTCTCATGCTCATACATTTTTTATAGAGCATCTTCAACATCATGCAAATATGGTTGCAATTGGCTCAGCAAAATTTTACCGTTCATTTTCAAGAATCCACTTATGGGCTAATGCGACCAATTGTTTGACTCGACCAAAAATAACATGAGAAATCGAGCAAACTGTGTTGGATCGGACAAAATTTTGTTCGATTGCACTCTATTATGTTAACCACATTAGCGAGTAATGTTAAATGAAGAACATATAAAAACTACATGGATTTTTTTGTTCAACTTATAAAAATTTATTTTAGTTTTAAATTTTTATTTCATTATTTATGTAATATTTATTATGTTCTATTCATATTGTAGAAAAATTATTACATCTATAAAAAATTATGCCTCTGTAAAAGACATTTTATATTTAACTTTAATTTTTGTTGCCAATATTGTTGGGACAATTACTAACATAACATTAACATAACATAACATTAGCTCATGAACAAAATCCAATGTAAGAACAGAGTAAATTTTATACATCAAACAGAAGTTTGATCTTAATAAACTAGAATTGCAAAAACAAAATGTACAGAGAGATTCGCACATAATACAATAAAAATTTTACTTAACATTAGCTAATAACAGAAACAATACTGAAAAAATGTTAATTAACATTAGCTAATCCACAAAAAGACATTGCCGAATGGCTTATTTTCGTCAACTATCGGGAAAACAAACGGATTCTTTGCTTTGATTTTCTGTTACAATCAGAATTCAACATTAGATGCACTGTTAGTTCTTTTGTACATGTTAAATTTCAACAAACAATTTTTGTATTTCTTCTAAATATATACATATTAATTCTACAAACATATACGACGGAATATATTTTTGCTTTACTTCTTCATTATTTTATTTCTCTTGCAAAAATCATAGCATTTTTACTTGATATTGGTAAATAAGTATATGGTATTATTTTGAAGTCGTACAGCTTTGGCATCTGAGGCAAAGGTGTGTATTACTAAAAGATACATATTTTTCTTACCACACTTACCTTCCACCTGCTCTCTGTACCTTCGTTTTAGGAGATTTTTGGTAAAAATTTATTGAAAATTGTTCATACAGGCTAAATGGTTTGGAATACTGACATACTTCCTTCGACAAAAATATTTCTCATAAAAAAGTAAAGTGGGTGTCTGAACACCAAAATTGGTTTTGGGGACATTTACTCCAAAAATCCCCCACAAAAGCAAAACGTCGAGCAGCTGGAGGATTGGTGTAAAAGCAAACCATATATATTTTTTCATAATAAACGATTTTGTCTCAGATATCAATAATGTAAGATGAAAAACTAATAAACTACTCATCGATTACCACCAACACAAACATAAAAAATGCTCATAATTTTCGCTGGCAAAATGAAAAATATTCAATTCAATCCAAATTCAATGTTGTTTGTTTGCAGCAGCAGAACTGAAAATCGGCAACACCGCGCTAAAATACAAAATTGCTGAAATTTGAATAAAAATGAAATATGTAAATATCGGATTGTGTGTGTTAGGTAAAATTTTTATTGTATTATAAGTGATTCTCTCTGTATATTTTGTTTTTGCAATACTCAATTTCTAGTATATTAAGATCAAACTTCTGTTGGATGTATAAAATTTACTCTGTTCTTACATTGGATTTTGTTCGTGAGCAAATATTATGTTAAGTTTATGTTATGTTAAGTTTATGTTATGTTAAATTTATGTTATGTAAGTAATTATCCCAACAATATTGGCGAAAATCAAAGAATAATTTTTTATATTTGTAATAATTTTTTAACAATATAAATATAATATAACAAATGCTCCATAAACAATGAAATAAAAATTTAAATAAAACTATAATTTTTCATTCGAATTTGAAAAAAAAATAAATCAAAGAAATTTTTAAAAGTTGAACAAAAAAATTAAAAAAATTATTTTTCAAGAGCTAATGAAAATTTCTGCGATTTTTAATTATTGAAATTTTCAACAAAATTTTGACTTTGCATTCTTTCATAGGTTTTTCAATTAACATTATTAGCTAATGTCGTTAACATAATAGAGCGTAATCGAACGAAATTTTGTTCGATCCAGCACATTTTGCTCGATGTTCTCATGTTATTTTCGGTCGAGTCAAACAATTGGCCGCATTAGCCCATAAGTGGATTCTTGAAAATGAACGGTAAAATGTAGCTGAGCGAATTGCAACCTCTTTAGAATATAATCTCTTTGGTTGGACTCGCCGAGACTTGTAATGTATCAACGAGTTCGCTAAGCACGCTCTCGTCGAAAAAACTCATTTACAACATTTCTCGGTGAAGTTAGAAGAGTTCCATTTGAATACGTTGTTTACAACTCAGAGATGAAAATTTCATTTGCTCTTATTTCACTTATTTCTCATACTAATAAAAGCAGTCATAACAAAATATTGTTTATGTTTTTATATCTCCTATTATTTATTTAACACCATATTTTGCATGGGGCTCAATACAAATTCAATTATGAAATCACAATTTCACACATTTTAATTCTTTAAACAAAAGCAAATAAAAATTTTGCAGCTGCCCTGCAGCTTTAGCATGCTGTTAAGAAAACAAAAAAAAAACAATATCTTTAAGAAAACATATTTGCAATTTACGCGAATTTTTTTTTTTTTCCTGTTTTTTTGTATTCTCATTTTCCTCATTCCAAATTGCATGTGGGTTTCAAATGCAACCAAACAAAAAGATAACATTTTGCCCCTATATATATATGTGCGGATGCAAAAGTGCGCGCGCCATGAGTGCCCCCAACAATAAGAACAACAACAACAACAGCCATTCTGTTGAGGAAACCAAATTTCCACCATTAAAAAAAAAATTGCAAAAATTGAAATCAGCAAGAATAAAAGAAAAAAACTGAAAGCAACATAACGAAAGACAGTGACTTGCAGACACAGACACTACAATACGCTACTCCAGTGTTAGAACCAGAGGAGAATAAGAACAAGCCAGTCAAGGCAAGGCAAGACAAGTCATTCTTGCAGTTAGCCTCCAATATGAATTCACCACCACCATAACTGCTACTACTACTACACCAGCATACAGTCAGTTTGGTTCCCTGTCTGCCTGCCTGCCTGGCTGCTTGACTGCTTAATAGCCAGCCAGACCCAAAATCAGAGCCAGAGCCAGCATCGTCGTCATCATCATCATCATCATCGTCATCATTGAATGTAGAAGGCAGCAAACCATATGTGTTAAGTTGAAGTTAAGTGGATTCATTGCGAGATGTACATGCGTGATGGTAATTTAAATAAAACCTGAGCACGACGTTGTTGCTGAAACACACAGACACACACACACTCATACACATACAGATAAACAGACGTATGCATTCATACATTGAAAAGTTTCATATCTTTTTCTGTTAAATTTTAAAAGCACGACGACTGCTATTTGTATAGAAGAGACTCAGTCTCGACCAGACTGAGTCGTCGTCGAGTATGTTTATAGAAGTATAAGGGTAAATGTGAATGCAAAACAGGGGATATCTGTGAAATTTTATCTGCTTTTTTTTTTTATATGTGGTTCGTTCAGTTGTTAAAAATTTGCCAGCCACACATCCTAAATTTTCTTAAAATTACACTTCTTTCATACTTCATATATGAGTGTATGTACGTATGTATGTATGTGTGTATATTTTAATATGAATGTACATATGTTTGTGCATGTTTTGAAGCCATTAAGGCGGAACTTACATGTCATCGCCTGATTGACGAAACGATGAATAAGTTGTGAATATAATATACGAGAACACAGCAACCAAGCAAGCAAGCAAACAACATAAACACCAACATCAACATCAGCAACAACAACAACATTTTGTTAAGCAGTTGTTAGGCTATGTATGTATGTATATAGATAGGCAGATAGGTACCTGAACATAAATGTGAAAATGTGACTTCAGTTATCACAATACACAAACAACAGCAATAAACAACTTGTTGCATGCAATTATTATTTTTTTTTTTTTGTTTGGATTTGAAATGATGATAAAGTTATGCTACATACGAGTAGATGTAGGTACTTAATTTGAAAAATATGTGAAAACTGCCAAGTATTCATAGCTCTATAATTTACTCAGATTTGAATTTTAAAGTGAATCTTTAATGTTTGATAAGAAGTGAGTGATGCTAATTTGAGCAGAGCTGAAGAAATTATATGATACCTAGAATACACTGTGGAAAACCTACTACTCTACTTCAATATTGCGAAATTTTTTCGAATTTCAGGCGAAGTCAGCCTACTTGACAGGCTAATTTCATTTCAATCAAATCAAAAATCAAATCAAAAATCAAATCAAAAATCAAATCAAAAATCAAATCAAAAATCAAATCAAAAATCAAATCAAAAATCAAATCAAAAATCAAATCAAAAATCAAATCAAAAATCAAATCAAAAATCAAATCAAAAATCAAATCAAAAATCAAATCAAAAATCAAATCAAAAATCAAATCAAAAATCAAATCAAAAATCAAATCAAAAATCAAATCAAAAATCAAATCAAAAATCAAATCAAAAATCAAATCAAAAATCAAATCAAAAATCAAATCAAAAATCAAATCAAAAATCAAATCAAAAATCAAATCAAAAATCAAATCAAATCAAATCAAAAATCAAATCTAAAATCAAATCAAATCTCAAAAATCAAATCAAATAAAAAATCAAATCAAAAATCAAATAAAAATTAGGCCAAAAATTTAATCAGAATTAGGCAAAAATTTTGTCAAAATTTAGATCTAAAATCTAACCAAAATGCAAACAAAAACTAAATTGTGTATTAACGAACACAAGGCAGAAGTGAAACTTCTTGTGAACTAAACGAAACACAAGCAAATTAAATTTTTCAATCGCTAAATTTTTTACTTCATTGGCTTGTGTTTTTTAATTTCATTTGCTTGTATTTCGTTTAGTTTCACTTCTGCCTTGTGTTCGTTAATACACAATCAATTTTTAATTTCATTTGCTTGTATTTCGTTTAGTTTCACTTCTGCCTTGTGTTCGTTAATACACAACCAATTTTTTTTTTTTTTTTTGGATTAATGCAACTCTGTACCGGTAATGTCGATGACAATTGTAGCGAACTCTTTTTGTGTGCGACATCTTCATGTAATTCCTTGGACATTTGCGCCATCTGTATGTGAAATGTATAACTGTCATAAACTTTAAAATGGCGACGCTACACATTGTTCTTTCTGCCATAGGCGTGTGTGTGTGTGTGTAATTAATATGTTATATTGAATTAAAACTATTTATGAATCGTTTATTATATAGTTTGCTCGTGAATTCAGTTACGGAATATTGATATTTAGCCCCTCATGCACATTGCTCGACAAAATTATGTCGCATGCAAACTTACGCGCGACGTCACAGCCGGTTGGTTTTACTCTAAGACAAGAGAAAAGAAGTTTCACTTCACAAACAAAAATTCAGAACAAAAGCACCCAAAAAATCCTATCAAAATTCAAACTAAAATAAAAAAACAAATTTCGATGAAAAATCAGATTGAAATCCAGATCAAAATTCAAATTAAATGGAGTCAAAATTCAGTGTAAAATCAGCCTATGTTATGTTATTGTAGCAGCGATATATGAAATTTAACATGTACAAAAGAACTAACAGTGCAGCTCATGTTAAAATTTGATTGTAACAGAAAACCAAAGCAAAGAAGACTTGTATGTTTTTGTTGTTTTCCTGTTAGTTGACGAAAATAAGCCATTCGGTAATGTTTTTGTGGATTAGCTAATGTTAGTTAACATTTTTTCAATATTTTTTCTGTTAAGTATGAGCTAATGTTAAGTAAAATTTTTATTGTATTATGTGCGAATCTCTCTGTATATTTTGTTTTTGCAATACTCAATTTCTAGTATATTAAGATCAAACTTCTGTTTGACGTAAAAAATTTACTCTGTTCTTACATAAGATTTTGTTCGTGAGCAAATATTAACATATGTTATGTTAATGTTATGTTATGTTAATGTTATGTTGGTAATTATCTCAACAATATTGGGAAAAAATCAAAGTTAAATATAAAAAGAATAATTTTTTATATTTGTAATTGTTTTACAATATGAATATAACATAATAAATATTACATAAATAATGAAATAAAAATTTAATTGAAACTATAATTTTTTATTCGAATTTGAAAAAAAATAAATCAAAGAAATTTTTAAAAGTTGAACAAAAAAATTAAAAAAATTATTTTTCAAGAGCTAATGAAAATTTCTGCAATTTTTAATTGTTGAAATTTTCAACAAATTTTGACTTTGCATTCTTTCATAGGTTTTTCAATTAACATTATTAGCTAATGTCGTTAACATAATAGAGCGTAATCGAACGAAATTTTGTTCGATCCAGCACATTTTGCTCGATTTCTCATGTTATTTTTGGTCGAGTCAAACAATTGGTCGCATTAGCTCATAAGTGGATTCTTGAAAATGAACGGTAAAATCTCTTTGTATGTAGCCAGTCTCTATGTGTTTCCTTCGCTCAAACACTAACAACTACATAACTTCGTTTCGTTTGAGTGCAGCGAAAACGCGATTCCATTTGCATAATTTTAAATCCGCAACCCTTCAAAAAATTAGAATACTGAAATAATATTTAAATACAAGTGCATACTTGGAATAGTTTCATTTCTCTATTGAAGTGAATCAAAATTGCTGATGCTCAAATTGGCAATTACAAAAATTGAGACGATGCTGTTGAGGAAGACGAGAGTATGAAGCTGATGGTATACGAGTAGTTGTTGGTGTATAGTAATGATGAAAACATTTTAAAAAAAATGTAAGCTAGCTTTCTTAGCTAAAAACAAAACAAAAAAAAACCATTGAATGTTGCATTCAATTTGTCAAGTGGCAACATTATTAATGCATGCAATAGTTGTAACAATAATAACAACAACAACATCAGCAGCACCAGCACCAGCAGCAGCTGCTGTAATAGGAGCAAGCATTCATTCGTTATGGCAACACTGCAGCGTAGCAACGCATTTTCAAGTCAAGTGGGCAATAGATGCAAGTAGAAGAGTACTACAAGAAGTAGGTAGAAGTATGTAGATCCTTAGACCTACCTACATTTAAATTCTATAGGAAGAATGACGAAAAAAAAATATACAAAATTTTTTTTTTTTATATTTTTTATACATAGTTACATACATAAAGTTTTGAATAAATGAATGTAATGCAATGTGGTTGTAAGTCGTCCATGTCACCACTACCATCACCACTAGCAATATCAGCACCAGCAGTAGTAGAAGTAGATGCAGCAACTGAAGCTGAAATAGCAACCAACAGCCAGAGCTATATGATAAAGAGTTATAACAGCCACCAGCCACCAACCAAACATCCAACCAACATACTAGAAAATGAAATAATGCTCACCTTAGAATTGAAAATGGAATTTTATGTACATTTTGAAGCCCGAATGCGCATTGTGCATAAATTGAGCGCGCTCACTCACAATTTGCATGATATCAGGCAAGCGAGTGAACAAGCAGGCAGGCAGCTAGGCAAGCTGCCTACCAGGCAGGCGCTTGTGGATTCTTAAGGGTTACACATAGCTTCATAGATGCATGCAGAAGCAATTGTATGAAGTATGAAACTGACTGACTCTCTCGAGTATTCTCCCTGCCTGCCTGCCCGCCTGGTTGCTTGGCTGCCATTAAATTACGATGAAAATGACATCCTTCCGTAGTAGAGTGACAATTTTTGTTTTTCACATTTTTACCATTTATTTTTGTTTTAAAAATCTTTTTTTTTTTTTTTTTTTTTTCTCTTATATTTAATTAAAATTTATTCATGAGCAAAATTAATTATGTATAAGTGAGCTTACCAAGCGACGACCAGCCAGCGAACCAACCAACCAGCCAGCCAACCTAACTAACTAATTCAGCTTCAGCATTTCTCTCTTCTCTCTTCCCCCAACCGCTCAAAATAATGTAAACACTATCATGAGTTGCACCATTCACTGCACAACTATTAACATTCCATTCCATTTTCCATTTGTTTATTTTTTAAAATTTTTTTTTACAACATTTCGTTGTTGACGTTGTCCTCGTCGTCGTCCTCATCATCATCGTCCTTCACAAAAATCTTTACAACAAAAACAAATGCAGCAAGCGTGAGCATTCAAATAGCTGTAACTTCCGTTGCTACACTCTTAATGCAGCAGCAGCAGCAGCAGTAGCATTAGCAGCAGCAGGATATGGTGGTTACTTCCTGCAATTGCTGTTACTGCTGCGGGTTGCTGCTGCTTGTTCACTTAAAGCCATCAAAATCAACTAACCAAGCAACCAGCAACGAACGAACCAACCAACCAACAAGCCAGCGAACTAACCGTCTGTCTAACCGAACGACCGTTGAGCTGAGCCTGCCATTGCACCCACTCACCCACATACAAGTTCATTTTCACCCATTTAGCATTTAAGTGTTGTTCTCATTTTGTTGGCCCTTTTTTTATTTTTTAATTCCCAACACACAATTTTAAGCTTACCATCTTTTCTCGTCATATGCCTGCCTCACTTAAAGTTACCTACGCTTCTCGTTGCACACATCCGTTTCCTTTTTTTTTTTTACCACTTACCTGCCTGCTGCTGCATAGTAAGTAGGTAAGCACTCAGCAAAAAACATTTTGTCAAAATTTGACGAAAGCTTAATCGAAAAAGATTTTCAAATTTTCTGTAAAATTTTTACTATTGGATTCCGAATAGTGAAGTCATAACTCTGAAATGAAACTTGGGTATAGCTCGAGTTAGAAAAATCTGTAAAAAGAAGCTCGATTTCAAGTCTTAAACCCAAGAACCGAAATCAGAAAAATCAAAATCGAAGTTAGAGTCATTAAAATTTCTTTATTGGAAAACCAATTCCAATTTTAAGACAAACAAAAATCAGAGTTTTAAGTTTCGGAGATCTATTCTGATTTCAAGATAAAAGTTAAAAAAAAAAAAAATGCCCAGCTAAATTTTTCTGATGAAATCATTAGGGCTGTGAAGTAGTAATTTCGTGTCGTTGCAGTCGAAATCGAAGTCAGCAAATTCTATATTGATGTAGTCGAAATTTAGTCAAAAAAGTGATCGATTCCAAACCCTTAAACTGAAATTATTAGTTCAAGAACGGAAATCGGAAAAGTCGAAACCGAAGTTTGAGTCATTAAAATTCTTATATTGGATGAGCTGCAGTCAGCCAAAAATAAAAAAATAAACCGATTCCAGCTCTAAGACCCCAGTAGTACAAACAAATAGTTGTGAAGCTTGCGAACCTGCGTAGCAGTCCCCAACAATGCCACCATCGCAACTAATCCAAAAAATAATCACGTAAGACAAAATCACGTGACCGATTAGAGGCTTCGCACCTTTTAAGTTGTCTGGAATGTCCTGGTCATGTTACGAGGACAGTTTGGTAAGTCAATGACTTTCCCGCTTAGTAATTTTAAATGCAACACTGCTGCTGTCAACTACCACTACCACCTTGATCAAAAAGTTCCCGAAATAACCACCGTGTGGCCCATCATTCCGATTTGAGTTCTGTTTATGTTCAGTTGGTACATCTGTTGTTGATATTCCCTCTAAATCTTAGCGTCATAGCTTGACATTTGCAAAAGTTTCGTAGCCAAGAGTACATCTATCTCTGTGTGTGTTGGCGATTTTTTACAATTTTAGAAATGGATTTAAATTTGCAGCAACGAACTTGTATTAAATTTTGCGTGAAAAACGGATTTAATGGAGCGCGAACGTTGGAAAAGTGTTTCGGCAACGATTCTCTAAAGAAAGCGGTTTACCAGTCGCACGAGCGATTCAAAATTGGTCGTGAGTCAATCGAAGATGATGAACGCAGTGGCAGACCATTGACATCGAAAACCGACGAAAACGTTGATAAAGTAAAAGAAATTTTGGTCAATAACCGTAAATTAACCATCAGAGAGATAACGGAGAACTTGAACATTCCCTATGGATCCGTCCAAGACATTTTGGTTAATGATTTGGGTTTCCGTCGTGTAGCAGCAAAGTTGGTGCAAAAAAATCTCAATTTCATGCAAAAAAGAGAACGTGTTGACGTCGCAAAAGACATGATTTGCGAGGCTGAATCGGATCCCACATTCATCAAAAGGATCATTACTAGAGACGAGATGTGGGTTTATGAGTACGACACGAATCCGCGTTCACCAAATGAGCCGAGACCAAAAAAACCCACGTCGTTTTCAGTTAAAAAAGAAGGCAATGCTCACGGTTTTCATGAATTACAACGGTGTAGTGCATCATGAATGCATGAATGAATTGCCAGAAGGCCAGACAGTAAACAAAGCGTATTATTTGGGCGTTATGAGACGTTTGCTTGAATAAATTCGCCGAAAGAGACCAGAATTGTGGACAGAAAACTCGTGGCTTTTGCACCATGATAACGCACCGTCGCACAGTGCCATCATTATTCGTAATTTTTTGACGAAAAATGCAACAAATACCATCCAACAGCCATCGAACTCTCTTCTTTCTGTTCAATCGAGTTAAAAAACCATTACGGGGAACGCGTTTCAGCAGCCGAGAGGAAGTAATGGAAAAATCGCAGGAAACACTGATGGGCATACCGAAAACCGAATATAAAAAATGTTTCGAGAATTGGATCAAGCGCTGGCATAAGTCTGTAGCAGTCGATGGGGATTACTTTGAAGGGGGCAAAATAGATTTAGATGAATAAACTTGTATTTTTAATTTTCTGAATAAATGCCGGGAACTTTTTGATCAAGGTGGTAGACAACTGTCAAATTTTTAGCAAGCTGCGTCAGTTTATGTTTGACAGCTATTGAAAGCGGACAACTTCGTGAATTTCGACAAAAATGGAAAAAGTGAATTTCGTGTGCTCATCAAACATTATTGTTTGCGTAAAAAAAACATCACCGAAACTAAGCAAAGGCGGCTTGATAAATACTGTGGGGACTCTGCACCATCAATGGTTAAGAAGTGGTTTACTGAATTTTGTTGTGGTCGTATCAGCCGTGAAGTCGAATGTTCAGGTTGCCCAAAAGAGGTAGTTACTCCAGAAATCGCTGATAAAATCCAGGGGTTAATATCGGACGATCGGAGAATGAAAGTGCGTGAGGTGGCTGAGGCTGTAGGCATCTCAACTGAGCGGGTATACACGGTTTACTTGAATATTTGGATCTATCCGCGCAATCGATGCCGCGATTCAATAAACTCGATCATAAGCGTAACCGTGTGACCATTTCAAGTGTTTGGCGATGTTCAATCGCAGCACGAACGAGTTTTTTGCGCCGTTTCGTAACCGTAGATGAAACATGGACCCATCATAACACACCAGAGACTAAGGAACAATCAAAGCATTGGATTTCTCCGGAGAAGATTTGCACCAAAGAAGGCCAAGGTGGGTTTGTCCACCAACAAGATTATGGCTACAAATTTTTGAGATGCACGCGATGTCATTCACATTGATTAACATGAAAAGAGTAAAACTATCACCGGCTAATAGTAATCGCAACCATAAATTGGGTTACGAACTTCTATACCATCCAACATCGTCTACAGATTTAGCCCCGTGCGACTGAATAAATGGCTTGGTGGTAAGAGATTTAAGTCGAATGAAGAGGTCATCACTGAAACAAACGTTTTCACTTTGGAAGGATTAAAGAGACAGAGCTTTCAATAACGTACGCACAGAAGCTACCCAACAGTCTTTAAAAAATTTAGGAGAGAACGACTGCATTCTAAGTAGGACCAGTTCTATGCTCAGGATCAGGATCATCAGTGCGAACCTCGGAACTACCAGTGTAATAGCATTGCCTTGGGTCCGGGGACATTGGAATATCAAGGGCAACTAAATAGCCAACAAGCTAACGTGAAAAGTATTTTCACTGATTAAATCTCAAGCTGAATTAGTATTAATACCAATGAATACAGTGAGAACGTTTTGGCAGCACTACAATTGGATGAAAACAGAACAATTCATTAAAAAAAATCGAAACAAAATGGCTGTAGCTAATCGTTTGCCCAAAATAACTGAGTATGTGATTATAAAAACTTCTCGAACGGGTTAAATAGAATGACGAGAGATGAACTGGTTCTCACCCTGGGTGTAATGTCTTCTACACTGATGGATCCTTAAGAAACAACCAAACTGGTGCTGGTATTCCACCTTGATCAAAAAGTTCCCGGAATTTATTCAGAAAATTAATTTTAAAATATACAAGTTTATTCATCTAAATCTATATTGTCCCCTTCAGAGTAATCTCCATCAACTGCAACACACTGATGCTAGCGCTTGATCCAATTCTCGAAACATTTTTTAAACTCGGTTTTCGGTATGTCCATCAGTGCTTCCTGCGATTTTTCCATTACTTCCTCTCGGCTGCTGAAACGCGTTCCCCGTAATGGTTTTTTAACTCGATTGAACAGAAAGAAGTCACAGGGAGCCAGATCAGGTGAAATCGGTGGCTGTTGGATGGTATCGGTTGCATTTTTCGTCAAAAATTACAAATAATGATGACACTGTGCGACGGTGCGTTATCATGGTGCAAAATCCACTAGTCTTCTGTCCACAATTCTGGTCTCTTTCGACGAATTGCTTCACGCAAACGTCTTATAACGCCCAAATAATACGCTTTGTTTACTGTCTGGCCTTCCATGAAAACCGTGAGCATTGCCTTCTTTTTTGACTGAAAACGACGAGAGTTTTTTTGGTCTCGGCTTATTTAGTGAACGCGGATTCGGATTGCGTGTCGTACTCATAAACCCACATCTCGTCTCCAGTAATGATCCTTTTGATGAATGTGGGATCCGATTCAGCCTCGCAAATCATGTCTTTTGCGACGTCAACACGTTTTCTTTTTTGCATGAAATTGAGGTCTTTTTGCATCAACTTTGCTGCTACACGACGGAAACCCAAATCATTAACCAAAATGTCTTGGACGGATCCATAGGCAATGTTTAAGTCTTCCGCTATCTCTCTGATGGTTAATTTGCGGTTATTGACCAAAATTTCTTTTACTTTATCAATGTTTTTGTCGGTTTTCGATGTCGATGGTCTGCAACGGCGTTCATCATCTTCGATTGACTCACGATCATTTTCGAATTGCTCGTGCCACTGGTAACTGACCAATTTCTTTAGAGAATCATTGCCGAAACACTTTTCCAACGTTCGCGCACCATTAAATCCGTTTTTTACGCAAAATTTAATACAATACAATTTAATAACATTGTAAAAAATCGCCAACACACACAGAGATAGATGTACTCTTGGCTACGTAACCTTTGCAAATGTCAAGCTATGACTCTAAGATTTAGAGGGAATATCAGCAACTGATGTACCACCTTAACAAAAAAAAAAACACAGAACTCAAATCGGAACGACGGGAGCGCCACACGCTGGTTATTCCGGGAACTTTTTGATCAAGGTAGTATATTCTGGAACAAACAGAGAGGAAGAATCAATTACATTAGGTAGCTACACCCCGTTCATCTATTCGGATAACCAGGATGGCTATCTGGAAACTTATTCGACTTACACAGTTGCCTCGAAAATCATAGACGATACGATGGTTAAGCTTAGCAAACTTGAAAATAGTAATTCATTAACAACGGTATGTGTGCCTGGCCTGGCCTGGCCACGCAAGTAATTCAGGTTACGAGTTGGCTAGAAAATGATCAATGATTTTTTCCGGTTCGCATTCCGCCATTGGTTGTAGCCCGTTTTTCATTAAACAAGAAATGGAGGCGAGGTTGCGTCAATTCCATAACGACCATTGGCGAGGACTAGTTTCCTACCGTAAGTCGGAAGTTATTTATTGGATCGCCTAAGCAAAACAAATCTAAGTATGTGTTAAGTCTGTGAAGTTGTGACTTGAGACTTATTGTTGGACTCGTCACAAGTTTCGTTACAACCAACGATATTTTGTGTAAAATCGAAGTCCAGGATCGAGTCTATTTGATTCATTTATTGAAGATGGTAAAACTGCAGAACATTTCAATTGTGAATGTCCTCTGCTTTCTCTCGGACGAGACGTGCTACACTGGGCAAACATTTCTTGCGAATTAACACTTAGCTAACCTTAATCTATCCAATCGAAGCTAATTTGCAAAGGCTTCTGGTAGATTTAAGGCATTTGGCGAAGTTGCAGCCTAAGTTAGGAGAGTGAGTGTTCCTCTTCGGCATGGAGTACAATGGATTTTCTAGTCTAGCCAGATTGCTGTGGCGTAAAATTCGGCAGAAGGAGGAACACTGAGTCTTATACCCAAAGGTTTGATCAGAGACTTTTGACATATATCGCCGACATATATGAACTAGTTTCGGTTCGCTCAGACTTAGATCGTGGTCTAAGGTAGTAGCTTGGTGGTTCTATTGTCCTCTATTCGCTAGATTATATGTAATAAACCAACCGATGCGTCCGCACGGAAGGATAGTACAAAAGAGGAGTCGTTAGTTTATATTAGCAGAGCGTCCGCATGCTAGGTTTTTCGTAAGACATTATTCATTTGTGAGGTATTGATTGGATCTTGGCGTAAGTCCTTACGTCAAGATTAAGATTAATATTAATCGGCATCAGGGGGTCGTATCCACATACCCTGGTGTAGCGAACACACGTAGTTGCCACGGACCAGACAACAAACGATAATGACCTAACCATCGTATTACGAACACACACAAAGGAAACATACGAACGCAACCCGAGCGCCAAAAAAGGCAAACGAGCGCCAACGAAGGCAACGAACGTCCGAGAGGGACGATTGTGGGGCTACAAGGAACAAACAAAGACCGTACGAAGTACCAAAAATAAAATACTAATGAAAGAATAAAATACTTAAAACCAACAGTGAAGAATACAAATAAACAAGTGAACAAAGAAATTCGAAACGAACTATCGTGAGTTATTATTTACGCACCCTGATTACTCGCTGAGTATACCCTGACTAAAAGAAAAGGAACCAGGAAGGTTCGTTACAAATGGCGGTGTGGCAATTTTTTTTTATGAGCTCGATGGTTTTGCCATTACTAACCAAGGTTTGTACTTGCACATATTCTTATAATTCTCATCCACTTCATATCGATAGTGAATATAAGAAGTTTATGAGAATTAACCACCAGACAAAGACGGGAATCGAATCCGCAACCTTCTGGTTGAAAGTCTAGTGCGCTATCCACAAGACTATCGAGGTCGTCAAGATAATAACAAAATCAAGTCTGAATTCATATTCTCAGGACTCTCCATTTCTATTCCATTTAAAATTTTTCAACACTGCATGCCTTCCCAGTTCCTAAGGACCTATTTTTTCATAGGTCACCGGTGACTCCTCCGGTGTCGTCCTCAATGGAAATTTTTTCCGAACTTTCAGTATATTTTTCTTAGATTTTTTTTTCTTTAAATCTCAAGTCTTAGTTTAATATTTTTAATTTGGATAAAATTTTTTTTTACAAATTTCTTCAAAGTTTGACAGTTCTGATATTCAGATTAATTATTTAAAATCAAAAGGCTTTGAATGAACAATGATGCCAGAAGGATATCAAAAAGTTTATAGAACTAGCAGATCAGATGATCGTTTCGGAGCCCGCTACGATTTATCAACAGTGATCTTTGTGATAGTTGCCTCAAGTCTTAGTATTAACTCTCCACTTAACACTTCCGGAACCGTAAGGAATCCAGAGTAGATAGCTTCACCTCCAATCAGCTTTTTCAGACCATACCAAGGTCTCTAGCTCCAATGTTTTCGTACAATTTTTTTTTTTTTTTTTTTTTTGTGAGTGTATGCGGTTTTTTTTTCTGGCCTGTATTTTACTTTAGTTGAGGTGATTTGTTGTCGTTCCCATTGCCGTTCTGTCGTCGTTGTCGTTACCGTTTTCGTTGTCGACTCGGTCATCCGAATTATGCCATTTTCAGTATCCGGCGTAAACGTAACATATCACAACACGGCACAGCACGGAACGTAGCGGCAGGTAAGCAACCACCAGCATTACGTTATGTTGGTTATGTTGTAGAATTGCACTTCATCTCGACGTAATTTTAATGTTGTTGCTTTTTCTCCTAGTGCTGACGATGTTGCTGTTGTTGTTGTTACTGTTGGTGCTGCTACATGTGTGTACACACATTAATAATTAAAATATTCATGCGATGCATTTTAATTCGATGCTGCTGCCGCTTAATGGTTTAGGGCACTCACTACTGCTGCTGTCGCGCGTTCCATCCTCAATGATATTTGTTGCTGCTGCTGGTTGATGACGATAATGGTAGTGTACTAGTAGTGGTTTTGTGTTGGTGATGATGACGATGACGATAATATTGTTGCTGATGGGTTTTCTGTTTCTGCCTCGATGCTATCATGGTTGCCATTATATTGCAAAATGTAAAAAATGTAAATTATTTACAAGGATTTCTTTTTTTTATCCAGGTACGAGCATGTTCTTATATGTAATGTATGATGATGACGTTGATAAGGATGATGGCATCGTAGACTTGCATTCATTTAAATGTATACATAGTTTTTTTTTGTATTTTTGTATTTTTTTTCGCGTTGATGTATGTATGGAAGATGAAGAGAAGAATGATTTATGTAAATGTCTAAAAATGCATTATAATTTCACAGTGGGTTTGTTAGAATAAAAATGTAATCTTTTGAGATTATGAAAATCATTCTAATTATAATATAATAATATATTTATGCATGCGTAAATTTTTTTGTTCTTCATTTTTCTTCCGCACAAAATATTTTGCTAGTTGTCTCAGTTGAGAAAATGAAAATGACTGAGAGAAAATTCATTTACTTCAGAAGAGAGATACAGTTATGTTTTGACATCTCATTATCGATGAGCGAGCTTACTATAATGGCTGCCTTGCTGAATCGGTAAAATAAGGTGACCAAACGTGCATTTTTTTGTTTAACTTTATTTTGAAATTGCAAAAGAAGAAAAAAAAAACGAAACAAAAATGTCTGACAAAAACTATATGGAAGAAACTGATGAGTATTTTCGTTGATTTTATTATAATTATAATCAACAACAACGAAATATACATACCTTTATTTTTCTTAGTTGCAAACGCTTTTGGCATTGGAAGTAATAACATTTTGTTTCAAACTGCTCGGGGCAGCGAAGTGCCAGAAGGGAATAAAAATCCGTATAATTTCTTTTATTTTGAAGAAAGAAAAAAATCATAGTAAAAGAAAAAAAAAATTTTTGTTTCAATTTCATGTGAGTTGCTTGAAATTTTAATATAATTGCTTCTAATTTTTAATTTAGTACTTTTTAGAATTCAATACAATTTGGTTTTAATTCTTGTACTTCCTGGTTTCAAATATAAAAAGTTGTTGGTTTGGAATTTACACCAAAAAGTTTAAATTTTAAACCCAATTCAGCACTGTATGTTTTTTAAGTACTTGGCTTAAATTTTAAACTAAATTTGGTTTGGTTATATGAGAGGCTGAGAGGAACTTCTACGTTCAGAAAAAAGTGGAATAATTTTACTTAAGAGCAAAAGCAAAACGAAATATGTTCAGAGCAAAAGTGAAATGAAATATGTTCAGAGCGAAAACGGAATAAAAAACTATGCTGTTCTTGCTCTGAAAGAATTGTTATACCATTTTTGTTCTTACTTTTATGGCGTTTCATTTTCACTCTAAACCGTATTACTTATGCCATTCTTGCACTGGCAATCTAAATTATTTCACTTTTGCTCTTAGCCTGTCATATATGACGTACTCAGAAAAAAAGTGAAGCATAAAATTTACCAGAAGAAAGAGTTATTGCTGTTACTCTCCGATTACAGCGATATAACCGAATAAGTACGAAGAATTGTAACTTACACACACATACAAAATTAAATAGGCAAAGCAGAACGAAACTTCGTTTTGGCTTTATGAAATTTTCTATTTCATCTTTCCTCTAGTTAATTTTATGTTTCACTTTCCCTCTGACCGCGTCATATGTAGTCAACAAAAGTTTAAAATTTAAACCAAAATTTTGAACCATACACATTTCTCGCTAAATAGGTTGTTTACAACTCAGAGATGAAAAATTCGTTAGCTCTCTTTTCACTTTTTCGCTGAAATGTGTGTGCGACACGTTCTTATAACTAATTTCTAAAAAAAAATGGTCCAAATAGAATAAAAAAAGCCCATTAGCCCAAGTGAGGAAAACGGGCCCATTTTTAAGTACATTTGACCAAAACGAGAAAAATACCTAAATATGAATTTCGCAATACCAGCGAGCTAAAGTCACTAAAACATGAGCTCATGAACAGCTTAAAAATCGGTTTAATATTCTCACAAGTCGCGTGCGTACTGCGACTAAGGGCGGTGCTATGCCGACGGTCAAATGATCGCTGGTCATGTCACTTTTTATGTTCTCTTTTTGATTTTTCATTTCTCTGACCAAGGTATGTTATGCAGACGGTCATTTGACCGCCGATCACTTGTACACTTTTTACATACTTTTCGCACCTTTTCTGTATTTTATTCTTTATACCTTTATTTTGCTCCTTTATATTTCTTTTATTTTAACTTTTTTCTATTGCGAACTCAACAAAAAAAAAAAAAACACAAGCAATAATGTTAACTGTTGCCATTAAAGATGTTTTCTTTTCATTATCTTGGACTTTTTACCAATAATTTAGTATTTTGCTCCTAAAAGTGCATTATTATGAATAATTTCACAATGTAGCACTGGTTTGATCTCATGATTGGGCATCGAAAGCCAAATCATTTGGTGACCGTGGTGGTCATAATTTTCTCTCCCTCTCTCTCTCCTTCAATCTTTAGTTTTATATTGAAGCAACAACAGCACTTAGTCTGCTTTTACTCAAACTGATTTTCTGTTTGCTGCCGAGGGAGGGGAAACGAAAGTGAGCGAGTCAAAATCGAATGTACCAACGATTTTGCCAGTGTGGCCAACTTTTGTTTTTCAAAATCCGCTAAAATGAAGAATAAAACGCGTGTTTTCTTATAAAATAGCGTACAATTTTTTTCCTAATAAAAGTGCGAGAAAACTTTTTCAGTAATACAAGTACATATCTGATAAGGAGTGAGATCGAAAAAATCTTAACATATATAAAATTCAATAATTTTTAAACGGTTGATCTTAGAGTTTTGGTTGTTTTTTTATTCAATTGATAATATTTTACAAATTACAGAAAAATATAACTTTTATAGTTCTAACCACTATTTATGAACTCGTGGATCTTTTTTGGTAAGCCTTCCATTAGAGATTTGATGGTTGTTTCAGACACCTTTTTGGAACAGTTTGCCCATCTCCTTTTAAAATCGAATATTCGATATTTTGGGACACCTTTTTTGTGCTCTTTAAGTTTCTTTTCACAAGAGCCCGATATCTCTCCACTGGTCTTAGCTCCGGACAATTTGGAAGATTGGCCTCTCTTGGTACAAAAACTATGTTATTACTTTGGTACCACTCCAGAGCTTTCTTGCCGTAGTGATATGATGCCAAATCGGGCCAAAAATATGTGGACACATTGTGCTTTCTTATGAAAGAAAAAAGTCAAACATTTTCAAACATTCTTTAATATATATATTTCGGTATTTATAGAGCCCACTGTAACAAATGACTAGCTTCTTTTGCCGCAACTGCATATAGCTTGCCATACCAGGAATTTTTAAAGAAATTTTGTCTGTTTTTGGATTCTAAATTGTTCTTCGACATTCCCTCAAGCATCAGCAACATAAAAATTTTGACCCGGAAGCTGCGTAAAATCTGCCAGAACATACGTTTCGTCGTCCGTTACATTACTACATGAATATTTTTGTATGAAATTCGATTTTAATTTCCGAGCCCTACTTTTGAGGTCTAAATTTTTTGCAGCATTCCTGTTTGGAGCTTTTTGGACTTTGTATGTTTTCAAACCTACATTGCCTTTAACTTTTCGCACCAAATAGTCAGAGCACTGGGCTAACCGGGCAGCTTTTAAACCAGATGTGTTTGGAGATCTTTTCAATATGCTTTCTATTTTCTTGACTTTCCCAATATCATGTGGTCCTTGTTTTCTTCCCGAACCAGGTTTCCTATCGATGGTCGAATTCCCCTGAAACTGGTTAATAACATTGGAAACAGTTAGACGGCAGACCTTCAATTCTTTGGCCAATTTTTTGTAGGACCAATTTGTATTTTTTTGAAAATTTTTAATAATTTTAAGACGTACTTCTTTTTCTTCACTCATTTTGATCAAACTCACAATGAATCAACACGTTTGTCATTAAAAATAATAACTGACAAGATTTTTTCAATCTCACTCCTTACTTCTAGTCAATGAAAATTTCTTCGATTTTTCGAAGATAAACGCGTTGAGCGCTAAATCACTTTTTTCCGCGATTTAATTTTCAAAAAGCACTAAAATTAGCGGGGAAAAGCGCTGAGTTGGCCACACTGGATTTTGTAATGATTTTTGGCGTTTGCCTTTTACAAGTTTTGCATCTCTGTTCCACTCATGTAAAACGAATATCGGTCGATCGAAATTGTTGTGTATAAAAGCCAAAGAGAATATGAGCAAATCGGCCGAAAATAGGTGTGTGTTTGTGTGTGTAAAAGCAGACTTAAGGCGAATTTACCGACTCTCTTTTCGTTCTTTTTACGCTCTCAATTTAAGAGAGCGAAAAACTTCATATAAAAAAAAAACAGGAGAGAGTACGGTAGTCCATTATTGAATTCGCCTTTAAGATCCACTGTTAACTTTCCATATTAGAACTCGAATGTTCAAAATCTCACAGTTTTTTTGCTTCACTGTTCGCTCTATTAACTGCAATATGGTTTGCATGCGAGTACAAATTGTAAGATTGTGTCTAATGCTCATGCAAATATGTGCTAAACTAACAAAATTCCATTGCATGCAGTTAAATAATCACAAAATCCAACAAAATGCAAAAAAAAAAAAACGAAACGAAAAAATGTAGCACATGGGAATTAATCGACTCGTAGTGCAAAAAACAAATTGAGAAAGTTTTACGCAATTAATGACGAATTGAAGTTTACGTAGTACCTACTAAAATTCTGCTATTGCTGTTGCTGCAAACTCAGCTCTCGAATAATACATAAATTGGTCAAGTGTGATTGTTGTGTGCTGTTGAGAATTGAGTAAGTGTAGGAGGATTTAGTTATGTAGGGTTAATTTGCTAGCTGACTAACTGACTGACTAACTGCCTGCCTGCATGCATGCCTGTTAGGTTGCCTTGAATGCTTCAATGTTTGCATAACTGCTGCATATGTATGTGCTGGCAATAGCAGCAATGAATTAATTCCAAACAATGCGTATTCACATGCACTTACCTACCTACCTTCCTAACTACGGTAACACACCTCGTTTTACACCCTCCTTCTTCCTTCTGTCTTCGACCCTTATAGACCTACCATAGCATAGTGATGTGGTGCTGTTGCTACTGCAACTGCTGCTTGGTGGTTGATGGTAGTTGTTGTGGTGTTGGTAACACTCGAGGAGACCACTTGGCATATGTTGAGGCTGATGCCTGCCTTCCTGCTCGCCTACTACCCGCCTGGTTCGCCTACACCCAGAGAAATACTTATCTCGTATGAAGAAAAACGGCTATCAAATTGAGGAAAAATGGGAATGATTTGGCGCCATAGAAATGGTTTCCTCATTTAGATATACGAAATTTTTTTCAATTGGAGAAATATTTTTTCTTTATTTTAGAGAAAAACTTCTTTGAAAGAAGAAAGTTTTCTATAAATTAAAGAAATATGTCTTCAATTTGTAGAAATTGTGTTTTTCAAATGAATAATATTTTATTTCAATATGAAAAATTGTATATAATTTAGGCAAAATTTTCCTCAGTTTGAGGAATAATTTTCCATAAATTGCAGTAAATTTACTACTTTTTTAGAAAAAAATCTCAATTTATGGAATATTTCCTACAATGTTGTTTTAGTTAAAAGGCATAGAAATAATGTTTTTTTTTACTTGTATTCATTTATTATTTTATTTTTAATAAGTATTAAAAACATTCATACGTATTTTACCACGTTTATATCAACTCGCTTTCAATGGTGTCTGTCTGTCTGTCTGTCAGTCTGTTCGGTACAAATTTTGCAATCGATTTTAAACTAACTTCCCGATGAGCTAGAGACTTGAAATTTAAAATATAGTTCAGAACTGGAAGACAATGCAATATGAAGTATCTAAAATATATATAAATATAATAATATTTAAAATATTAGCGGCGGAAGTTTTTCCATTTTTTCATAGATCAAAGCATTGAATTCATCGTTGCTATAATCATTGCAACTTTAGCGGGAGTAGAATATATGTATATGTGTATACATACACAAATTCAAAGACAAATGAGAGAGAGAACAAAAACAAACAATAATGAACTTTTCTTTTCGTTTTGTTCCGCTTACAAAGAGTATATATTGTAAAGAGATCGCAATTTGCTCTTGCTGGAATCGAAACAAAAAATCGTAGAAACAGCAGCGAGGTTGTCAACACATCCAGCAGACAAAAATGTTTGGGACGCATATGGATAGAGATAAAATCTAGCATTTAGGTGAACTATTCATCCATCAATTTCCTATTGCATGCGAACCGCGTTTGTTGTTTTAAATCATACAAGTATTTTCGTCCTACTAAAACTCACAGTTACAAATTTTCAAGATAATCTGTATGGGATAAGGAATCTATATGTGGTTGTGAATCTGTATGGGGTTAGGAGAAATTATTTTATACTTTTTAGTCCATTTTAAAAACGTGGTATATTAAAAATATTTTTTATTTAAATTATTTTTACATATACTACAGGCATCGTCGCCTTGAAATAATCAAAAGATCCTTATGGCCATCAAAAAGTTATAAATTGAAGCTTATTGAAATTTATTTCTTTCGAATAAATTTTGTTTTTTTTTTTCACAATATATATACATTTTTTTTCACAAAATATATCAACAGCCACAAACACAACCACTTCGCTTGAAATAGAGACGCCGACTAAAAAGTTCAAAAGAAAAGCAAAGCGTACGCGATTGTCTGCTAAGGCCAAAAGAGTAAAGCTAGTTTTTTGTGTATATCAAAATTTTGTATGGAGAACATTTTTGGTATATTCGTCTCTTTCTTACATTTTCTATGTAAAAACAATATGTAAGTTTAATGATGCCACCTTATTTTATTCTAAAAAGGTAATTTGTTCCTTTATGGTATTTGATTTTAGTTTTAACAATTTCATTGAAATTTGGGATTTTATTGTAATTGGTGGGCAGCACCGCAACTAAATTTCCAAAAATGAAGAAAAACTTACTTCAAATTGAACACCATGTTGGCATGAAAGGAACACAATTTTCTCCATTTTGAGAAAAATTTACATAAACGAGAGAAATTTTCGTGGATTCAAAATGATGAAACTATTTGTTTGTTTTAGAGATGGGTATTTTTCTGGGTGTAGCCACTGCTATGCTATTCAACGTAAATATTTTGCTTCATTTTAGCACGCATGCCACACAATCTCAACAACAGCAGCAACATCATGAATAGGTGAAATGTAGGTATATGCAACATAAGATTTATTTTCTCGCTAGTACTAGCTCTGAAATGAGCGTTTTGAATATGAACAGAAGCAGAAGGAAAGAGGAAAAAAAGGCAGCAATGAAGGCTATGTTGCTATGTTGTATCCTTGTTGAATTGTTTAAAAAAAAAAAAAAAATTTTTTTTTTTTTTTTTGTTAGTTTATTTTGTATGCGTATTCATTTGCAATTAGATCAGGTTGTTTTAAAGTGCAGTTGTTCGTAGGTTGCAATTGAAAGTTGCTGTTGCTGTTGCTGTTGCTGTTGCTACTGCTGGTGCTGCTGATGTTGTGTATACATAATGTTGTTATGCAGGCAACGCTCCAACCTCCTTACACTCTTCGCATAGCTGCTCCTTCACTGTATACTTAAGTATATTGTTAACCACTCAGCATGTGAATATTTTTGCTTATTTAAGTCTTGTTGGCATTTCGTATAGTTTTTTCCTGATGGCTGTTGGAAGAAAACTGAATGGCTGACGTCAGTTAGAAAATGCACTTATTGTTCTATTCATTCATACATACAAATATTTGAGAAGGAGAACATACTTACTCGGAACATATTCATTTTCACAATATTTATGCAAAACTAATATAAAGTATGAATTATTTTTACACTAGGAAATCATGGTAATTGTTTTTTTTTTTTTTTTTTTTTTTTTTTTTTTTTTAAGCTTGTGTGCTTAGTTCATATCCGGTTAATTTATACTTTCAGTTCAGTAAATCCTGATGAATGTTGCACTTGTATGTATCATTTATATTTTTATATTTTTTTTTGTCTTACTTGTAAATATTTTTAAAGTACCACGTCTAAGTAACAACCAGATTCAGTACCGCTTGAGGTTTTGGATCTGTTATCATATTGAGAGTATGAATGTATAAACTCGTATTTTTTTTTCGTAATTTGAACATTTATTGTGAAAAAGTGATTATAAATTTATACTTTAAAGTATTGTCCATCGTTAGCCACAATCTTTTCCCATCTTTCTGGTAGCATACGGATTCCGCGTCGAAAGAACTCCTCATCTTTTGAGGCTATCCACGAATCGACCCATTTTTTGAGTTCTTCGAAAGAACGGAAGTGCTGTTCAGCCAGTCCATGAGCAATGTCTCGAGAATACGGCGGGTGGGGTAGCACTTTCCATTTCAGCGTTTCCAAGTATGTTTTTACTTGCCTTGCAACATGCGGCCGAGCATTGTCGTGCTGAAGAATAACTTCGTCGTGTCTATTCTCATATTCTGGCCTTTTATCCTTTAATGCTCGGCTCAAACGCATCAATTGTAGTCGGTAGCGGTCGCCAGTGATCGTTGCATTCGGTTTCAACAGCTCATAATACACGACACCTTTCATATCCCACCAAATACACAGCATGAGCTTGGATCCATGGATGTTCGGCTTTGCCGTTGATGTTGATGCATGTCCGGGCGGTCCCCATGATTTTTTACGCTTTGGGTTATCGTAACGTATCCACTTTTCATCGCCAGTCACAATACGATGCAGAAAACCTTTTCTTTTCTGCCGTTCAATCAGCAGTTCATATGTGAAAAATCGTCGTTCGACGTCTCTCGGCTTCAATTCGTACGGCATCCAATTTCCTTGCTTTTGAATCATGTTGGTTGAAATACATGTTGGTCCCGTTAAGTGACTGATGACTCGACAGATAACGATCAAAACAAAAGCAAATCAATATAGTTGACAAAAACTTGATTTCAAGTTGGCTGCAACAATAACAAATGAGGTGTCAGAAGTGGGCCTGGGCTTTTTCCGTGTGTAGAGTAATTAAATTTCTTACTGTGATCGGGATCTATAAACAGGTGGTGGTCTTGCAATCACATGCAGACAATCCAGCAGGATCTTCTTTTCCAAATCTGGTATAGAACTAGTATTTCCTTAGCTTATCTCCAAAAGTTATCGCTTAAGTTGTTGCCGTTATAGAAAATTTGAAGTGTTTAGTTTGAAAGCTTCGGTTTATGAGAACTCTAAGAGCTTTTGAATCTGAGAAGCTACTGTCTTCCACATTTTATAACCGTGTATCAAGGTTCACGAACCTTAGTTCGTTAGAATATTTCTTACTAGTTTATTTATTTATGTGCATTTTTAATTTTCTAAGTTTTTTCTTTTTATTTTTTTTTACAGCCCATGCCGGCACATCATCTTTATCATCTTCAGCGTCTTCCACATTTGCCAATACACCTGCCACGCTACTATTCACCACATATCATGACATACAAGTAGCCAATATCACAAAACCAACTGGTGGACCTCAAATCGATGTTATCGTTAAGGATCTCACTGAGACGATGGCCATAGATTTTTACTATGCAAAAAATTTAATATGTTGGACTGATTGCGGGCGTGAAATTATCGAATGCGTTAACGTTAATACTACGGTGCCCATATTGAAGGCACCCAAACAAACTGTGATATCATCGGGCTTGGATAAGCCCGAGGGACTTGCAATCGATTGGTATACGGATAAAATATACTGGACGGATGGTGAAAAGAATCGTATTGAAGTTGCAACATTAAATGGCAAATATCAGAAGGTCCTCTTCTGGACTGATTTGGATCAACCACGTGCAATTGCTTTAGTGCCGGCTAAACGTTTGCTAATATGGACCGATTGGGGGGAGTATCCGAAAATTGAACGTGCCAGTATGGATGGTGATCCATTGACGCGTATGACATTGGTGAAAGAGAATGTTTTCTGGCCGAATGGTTTGACGGTGGATCTAAAAAATGAGCTTATCTATTGGGCCGATGGGCACTTAAGGTTCATTGATGTAATGAAGCTGGATGGCAGTAATCGTCGTACGATTGTCAATAATCTTAAGTATCCATATAGTTTGACATATTTTGATAATCGTTTATATTGGACTGATTGGTCACGTGGTTCCTTGAATGTTTTTGATTTGGTGTCAAAGGAAATGAAGGAGCTGATCGATCGGCCGGAATCACCGAATTCAGTACGCGCATGGGATCCGTCGTTGCAGCCGTTCGAGGATAATCCGTGCGTGAATAATAACGGTAACTGCTCACATTTGTGTCTGCTATCGACGAATGCACAAGGCTATAGCTGTGCCTGCCCCACGGGCGTAAAACTTGTATCCGATACAACATGTGCGAATGGATCACAGGAAATGTTATTCATCGCTCAACGTGGCCAAATCAGTAAAATTTCCTTGGACTCGCCTGACTTTACAATATTTCCACTGCCCTTGGGCAAGGTGAAGTATGCTATTGCAATCGATTATGATCCGGTGGAGGAGTATATCTATTGGTCGGATGTTGAAGCTTTCACTATTAGACGTGCACACCCAGACGGCACTGGCATGTCGGATTTTGTTACGTCTGAAGTGCGACATCCTGATGGTTTGGCAGTGGATTGGTTGGCTCGTAACCTTTACTGGACCGACACCGTAACTGATCGCATTGAAGTGTGCCGTTTGGATGGCTCAGCGCGTAAGGTGCTCATATATGAGCATTTGGAAGAACCTCGTGCCATTGCGCTCGCACCCTCATTAGGTTGGATGTTCTGGAGTGATTGGAATGAAAAGAAACCGAAAGTGGAACGCGCTTCTCTGGACGGCTCGGAACGTGTTGTGTTGGTTTCAGAAGATTTGGGTTGGCCCAATGGCATTGCCCTGGATATTGAAGCGAAAACGATTTACTGGTGCGATGGAAAAACGGATAAAATCGAGGTAGCCAATATGGATGGTTCAGACCGACGGGTCGTGATTAGCGATAACTTAAAGCATTTATTCGGTTTAAGTATTTTGGATGGCTATCTGTACTGGACTGATTGGCAGCGACGTTCGATTGATCGTGCGCACAAAGTCACCGGCAATAATCGCGTTGTGGTAGTGGATCAATATCCCGATTTGATGGGTCTGAAAGTGACGCGCTTACGTGAGGTCAAAGGCACGAATGCGTGTGCGGTGCGCAATGGTGGATGCTCACATTTGTGTCTTAATCGGCCGCGTGATTATGTCTGTCGGTGTTCCATCGAATACGAGCTGGCGAATGATAAGAAAACATGCGTTATCCCCGAGGCATTTCTGCTGTTCTCACGACAGGAACACATTGGACGCATCTCAATTGATTACAATGAGGGAAATCACAATGATGAGAAAATACCATTCAAGGATGTACGCGATGCACATGCGCTCGATGTTGATGTTGTAGATCGGCGTATCTACTGGACTGATCTAAAATCCAAATGCATATTCCGAGCATTCTTAAACGGTTCATATGTGCAGCGTATTGTCGATGCAGGACTCATCCGTCCCGAAGGTATCGCAGTCGATTGGTTGGCTCACAATATCTACTGGACTGATTCAGAGGCGCGTAGAATTGAGGTGGCACGCCTGGATGGCAGTAGTCGTCGTGTTATTCTCTGGAAGGGAGTCGAAGAACCGCGTTCACTTGTTTTGGAACCCAAAAAAGGTTATATGTATTGGACTGAATCACCGTCCGATTCGATACGTCGCGCTGCTATGGATGGTTCTGAATTACAAACTATCATTGCTGCAGCGAATCACGCAACAGGCTTAACTTTAGATCCAGAAACCAGACGTCTCTACTGGGCCACACAATCACGTCCTACCAAAATCGAATCAGCCGATTGGGATGGCAAGAAACGACAGGTCCTAGTGAGCACAGATGTTGATGAACCTTATGCGGTATCATTGTATCAAGACTATGTGTACTGGAGCGATTGGAATACCGGTGATATTGAACGTGTCCATAAGCTAACTGGGCAAAATCGTAGCCTAGTACACAGTAGCATGACTTATATCAGTTCCTTGTTGATCTTCTATAATAATCGTCAGTCAGGCAATAATCCTTGTAAGATCAATAACGGTGGTTGTTCACATCTTTGTTTAGCGCTTCCAGCTAGGCGTGGCATGACGTGTGCTTGCCCTACGCATTATACCTTAGCTAAAGATAACGTTTCCTGTATACCACCTAGAAATTATGTAATCTATAGTCAACGTAATAGTTTCGGACGTTTATTGCCAAATACGACCGATTGTCCGAATGTACCGTTGCCGGTATCGGGTAAAAATATACGCGCCGTGGAATATGACCCAATAACACAATATATCTATTGGGTAAGTAGAAAATTGGGATAAGGGATTCTTTAATTATTACTTGAGATTACAGTGTGCAATAATTTTTAGGAAATTGTTTCTGGCCTCAACGAAACTTGTCTCTTATGAAAGTATTAGTGGTGGTAAAGCCCTAGCTGTGTTTTAGTTCACCTCATCAGTTTTTTTTTTTTTACTAAAGCAATGATTTTAACAACGATGAATTCAATGCTTTGATCTATGAAAAAAATTGAAAAACTTCCGATGCTAATATTTTAAATATTGTTATATTTATATATATTTTAGATATCTCATATTGCATTGTCTTCCAGTTCTGAACTATATTTAAAATTTCAAGTCTCTAGCTCATCGGGAAGTTAGTTTAAAATCGATTGCAAAATTTGTACCGAACAGACAGACACCATTGAAAGCGAGTTGATATAAACGTGGTAAAATGGAATTTTCAAGTTTTTTCTTTGGTTAATAAAAAATATTAATTTTGTAAGATATTTTTTTCATTATATTGAAAATTACTTATTAATGACCCTTTTTGACCTTTTTTTTTACGAAAAAGACCGTAAACAACGGTCAGTCATTTTCAATCACATTTCTCATTTTCATCTCTAGTCACGACCTTGAGCAGAAATTCTGATTCAGAAATTCTGGATGGAAACAAAGAGTACGACAGAAAAGTACAAATTTCATACTATAAAGTACGTTCTGGCAACTCTGCTGCGTATATGTGTGAGTAAATTGAGTAAAATATACCGAGTTAAACCGAACTGTTTATATGCAAACTTAGCTCTCTTTCTCTTTTCTTAGTTATTTAAAGTAGCACTTTCACGCTGCGCAGGAGATTGAGCGAGAGTGGCACATCGTACGATACAGTTATTTATATTTTACATATTTTTTTGTTGGAAATTTGCCCATACCATAAGATATAAGATGTTTGCACATCATCAAATTGTGATGAAGTAGACCAAAAGGTTTTTAATACCATCAATTAAAACTTTCATATGAGACAGGTTCCGTTGAGACCCGAGAATGTCTGTTGCACCGTTTTATCACTGATTAACAGCTAAGTTTTAAAACTGCGATTCGCAAGCACGATTTCGCTATGATTTAGAGTGACTACTATCAGAAAGTAACAAAATTTATATAGTACTAGATTCTTCTTATACGGTCACTGTGATTTTCAACCATTAGTGATTGGTGTTAAAATGTAAAAGTAGGAAAATTTGCAAAGTAGCTGTGATTCGAAAGAATCAGGAATTAAAAGTATAGTAGAAAAGTAACTGGTTTCCCCGGGAAACTAATCTAAAAATTACTGTGGCCATTTAAAAAATCACAGTCACACTTAAGACTTACGTAAGAGTGATTGAAATTTAATAGTTTTCCACCATAACTAATAATAATCTTTGTATATTCTTATTTTCATAAATAAAAAGGTTGAAGGACGCAGCCACAGCATTAAACGTTCAATGGCAAATGGAACATATGTAACTGTACTGGTGGGGGCAGGTTCACAACCCTTTGATATAGCAATCGATGTGATTGGAAGATTACTTTTCTGGACGTGTTCACATTCGAATAGCATAAATGTAACAAGGTAAAAGTATTAAGTTTTGAAACTAGCAATATCTATATACTAATTTCCTCTCTCTCTTTATAGCTTCGATGGCGATTCAGTTGGTGTCATTGATACCGGTGATTCAGAGAAACCGCGTAACATCGCTGTACATTCCATGAAACGTTTACTATTTTGGACTGATGTAGGCCCTAAACAGGCAATAATACGCTCACGTGTAGATGGACAAGAACGTTTAGTGTTGGCATTTAAATTAGAAGGTGTCACAGCATTGGCGGTGGATCAACAAAGTGATATGATTTATTATGCACATGGCAAACGTATAGATTCAATGGATATTAATGGAAAGAATAAGTGAGTATATTTTATTGAGTACCTAAGCTTAAACAATTTCTAACCTCAAAAATATTTCTCTATTTCTCTCTCACGCGGCTTAGAAAAACTCTCGTTCCTACGCACATCTCGCAAGTTGTATCAATTGCTGCCCTGCAAGGTTTTGTCTATTGGTTGGATGATAAAACTGGTGTTGAACGTATAACCGTGAATGGTGATGGCCGTCGTCCGGAAATGCAACGTTTACCTCAAATCACTGATATCGTAGCGGTCTGGACACCAGATTCAAAACTATTTCGCAATCATACCTGTCTGCATAGTCGCACGAAATGTTCACATATTTGTATTGCTTCATCAGAGGGACGTTCACGTGAAATTTGTTCATGCCCGAAGAATTTAATGCTGCTCGAAGATAAGCAAAATTGTGGTGCATTACCTGCTTGCGGTCCCGATCATTTTACGTGTGCCGCACCTGTTGCAGGCAATGGCCCAAATAGCGATATGAATAAGGATTGCATACCGGCATCGTGGCGTTGTGATGGACAAAATGATTGCCCCGACAAATCCGATGAGGTCGGATGTCCGTCATGTCGCCCAGATCAGTTTAGTTGCCAGTCAGGTGAATGCATTGATAAGTCGTTGGTGTGTGATGGTACAACAAACTGTGCCAACGGGCATGATGAGGCTGATTGCTGTAAGCGTCCGGGAGAATTTCAATGTCCGATTAATAAGGTATGTATGGAAGTTTTTTATTTAATTAAAATACTTAATTAACTGATTAGTTGTCATCAAATAAATTTAATGATTATTCAAGATCAATCGGTTAATGAGAATTCGGATTAATCGAATAGTTTGAATTTATTCATGAACTAATCAATTTTTTTTTATACATTCAAAAACTTGTTCTAATTTCTGATTTATCAATTTCTTAGTCAGAAACTGAATTTCTGAATAATTGATTTTTTAGTAAGAAGTTTAATGAATTGCTTTTAAATAGACAGAGTGTTGAGTAATAATATTCAATCATTCAATTATTCAATTTTGACTAATCGACTAATTCAGTAATTAAATTTCCTGATTGCTCCTGATTGAATCAATTGTTACAAATTTATTTAAACGATTCTTAATAGTCAGAATTCTAATTAACAGAAATCAATCTATGAATTAGTTTGATTATTATATGATTAAAACCTGATTTGATTTAGGATTGAAAAATTTCTTAGTCAGAAATTTGTTCTGATTTCTGATTAATATTTTTTTTTCGGACAGAAACTTGATCTGATTAATTGATTTTTTAGTTAGATACTTTTAAATAGAATTTGAAGTAATAAAATTCAATCAATTAAAAAAATCGATTTCGATTATTCGACTAATTCAATAATAAGATTTGCGGATTCCTCATCCATTTAATCTGGTTTCTGATTAACAGAATCAATTGTTGTATATTTATTTAATAATCAGAATTCTGTTTGACCGAAATCAAACGATTAATAAAGAATTTTGCCAATCTATTAATTAGTTCGATTAATCTACGATTAAATTTCTGGATTATTCCGAATCCTGATCTGATTACAGATCAATAAATTTCTTAGTCAAAAATTTGATTAAGCACGATTTTCATCAATTTATCGATTTTTTAGTCGAAAATTTAATTAATTACAATCTTTATCATTCCACTAGTTGGTTAAGTCAATAATTAAAATTCTGATTTATTCAAAATCCTATTTTGGTTTGTGATTAATCAATTTCTTATTCAAATTAATCAAAGTCGAGTAATCAAAATTCGGTTTTATCAAAAAATTCGATCATCTTTTTTTAAAATTATTTCTCACTTTCACCTTCCGCAGCTTTGCATATCCGCTACCCTTCTCTGCGATGGCTGGGATAACTGCGCTGACGGTGCTGATGAATCAGCTGACATCTGTTCACAAGCGAATACCCGACGCATGGCGCCCGCCTCCGACAAAAAAGCATTCATGATACTAATTGTAGCAACAATGATTACAATTTTCTCTATTGTCTACTTACTACAACATTGCCGTACACGTTTGGGTAAAAATCGCAATGAACCCAAAGATGATCAAGCCTCAGATCCGCTATCCCCGTCAACGCTCAGTAAATCACAGCGTGTCTCGAAAATTGCTTCCGTTGCCGATGCAGTGCGCATGTCTACGCTGAATTCACGCAACAGCATGAATTCCTATGATCGTAATCATATTACAGGTGCATCGAGCTCAACAACAAACGGCAGCAGCATGGTTGCCTATCCCATCAATCCACCACCATCACCAGCAACGCGTTCACGTCGTCCTTATCGTCATTATAAGATAATTAATCAACCGCCACCACCTACACCATGCTCCACAGATATTTGCGATGAATCCGATTCGAATTACACTAGTAAATCGAATAGTAATAATAGTAATGGGGCAACAAAAATCTGTTCCTCATCGGCGGTAATATGTATGCAATATCAATATGATAGTGAACCTTATCCGCCGCCGCCAACACCACGCTCACACTATCATAGCGATGTACGAATAGTGCCGGAATCATCGTGTCCGCCATCGCCGAGTTCACGTTCATCAACGTATTTCTCACCATTACCACCGCCACCCTCACCCGTGCAATCGCCAAGTCGTGGATTCACGTAACATTTCGAGATTTACATGTAAGTTGCTTAGTTGTAATGTTATAATATTTTCTTCTATGCCTTCGTTTTGTACCTACTTTTTTTAATTTTTTTTTTTATAAAGTTAGATGTCTTTAAAAGTTTTAAAGTCTTTTTCTATTTCTTTTTGTTAAAGTGCCAATTATTTTATATATATTTTTAAAAGAAACTACTACTAATGCAATTTACTTGATTATGCAATTGTTAATTTTAACATTTTAACTTTTATTTAGCAATACAATTTGTTTTGTATTGTTTAAGTGTATGATAGATAGTAGTCTGTTTTTTTCTTTTTTTTGTCATTGTTTAATAATAATGTTAATTTAAGAATAATCGTCATATCATTGAAGAGATGCTTCCAAAATTTACATTTAATTTATTTTAATATTTTAATAAAATGATTTTTGTAAATATTAATTAATGTAATTTCATATCAATATGTATTATCAAAATATTTTAAGATTATAGTATGCGTACATATACTAAAATTAGGTATTGAGATTTTTAATAACAATAATTGGTCTAGTTTATCATGTTCGCTGTTAGCTTGAATAGCTTTTTCAGTTTCAATGACAAATAATTCTAAAATTATATTTTATCAGGGTAATAATCCTAAAGCATATCATCAAAAATTTATAAACAGAGTATAATGACAGAAGGATTAAAGTTTCGGAATGGATTTTCTTATACCTTGGCGTTGATCCAGTAAAACTCCATTGACCTAGTTAAATGAAAAATGTTCACCAAAAAAATCTCCCTATGCCAATTTATTTGAAGCCAGCCACGACTAAAAAGTCTTTTGATATCTGAAATATTTGAGCGTGTAATGAAGACTATAGTTTTTCTGTTTATGAAAAAATAAACGCCAAATTTTCCCATATATATTCATTATTTTAATACTAATAATTGTTTTTCTTTTCATATTAATTTTATTAAATTCGTCGCTTTACACTTCGGTTAACGTGTAAATGAATAAAAAAGCTAATACTATTGTACTGCTTTCTTAAAAATCCTATTACTTTCCATAGGAAAAAGCGAGATAACATGATATGATTTAGAATTAGCTATAGAGCAAGGGTGCCCAAAAGTTTATAATGGAAGTGCAAACACAAATACATACAACAAAATCTACATTGAAGATAACTGTCGCCAATGTGTATCAACAAAGCATACGAAAGTGTTGTTGCTTTGGTTTAGGCAAAGAAGAGAGATGAAAAACGAAAAAGACAAAATTGTTTGGCTTTTACAAAAACAAATGTGTGCATATGGCGTGCTCACCTCTACTATAGAGCATCATTTTGTCAAAATTTCTGAGAGATTCTCTCATTTTTAATGCTCATCTGATTTTTCCCGTTTTTTTCGTTTTTGTTGTTGTTGTTTTCCCTTGATAAGAGTAGAATTGCGAAGAAAAAGGAAGAAGACCCAGCATTGCCATATCTGAATACTATGAACTCGCAGTTTAATAAACTACATCAATTTTGTTTATTAAATCTCTCAATAAGTTTAACAAATAATATTGTAAATAAGTTTAAGTTATAAAAACCATTAACTTTAGCAACTAATTCAACTAAAAAAAAAAAACAAATTGTGTATTGAAACAATACAGAGTGAAAAAAAAATCTTTAAACTCCTAGAACATTATTGCGAACTCAAATCATGAGATTAGATGAAGAATATTAATTAATTTAATTAATACAAATTTAACTTTCGATATATTACTACGGCATAATGCACTGAGTACTAGTTTTATAGTGCAAGTTTAAACTTCGTTTAAAAGCTCGATACTGCTAGTTCAAATTTGGTTTAATTTTCAATTTCCTTATGATTTTTAACAACTGAAATAAGTTGTCGTGCTAATCTAATCGACGTACTAAAACTTGAGCCTGAGTTTAAATAAAGTTTAAACCAAAAATTGGTCGTTTCTTGGTTTGCATTATTTTTCCTATGTGTCCATAATTCAATCAAAAGATAGAAGAAATCACATGCGACTAAAAACTACTTTTTTATAAGGCTTTAATTTTTGCTGCTATCAAATTAGATTTGGGTTGAAAAGATAAACACTTGCGAAATTTTTGAATTCATTGTAGAATAAAAGAAATAAAAAACGACTGATTGCTTTTACTAGAACTGAAAATATTCTGCCAAACTAACTATAAATGCATATATAATTTCCAAGGAAGAATAAAGGGCTACAACGAATCGTCTTCATTTGGGTCTGTATTATGCCAGTCTAGATTCATTGAACGAACTTCAATTGCAGTCTTCTCAAAATGTAACCGATCCAATCTGGTTTCCTTCTCGTATCTCCAGTGCCACTAAACTAAATACTGCTGTACAAATATGTACATATGTAGTCATGATAGCCTGCAATGGCAACAACAACAGCAATAACAATATATGACGTCGTTGAGATTGGCATTGAAATACCCCAATGTCATTACACCTTTACTTGGATGCAATATTGTATGAATATATTGTTGTTATATCTAAAATCGCTGTTATTAGCACAATTTAGAATATATGCATGTGTTCTTGTTGCTTATGCTTATGTCATTGCACCTGTATTTTGGTGCAATATATGCATATATGATTGTCATATTTAGAATCGCTGTTATCAGCACAATTTTGAATATATGCATATGTTGTTGTTGCTTATGTCATTGCACCTTTATATTGGTGCAATATATGCATATGTTGTTATTGCTTATGCTTTTGCATGCTATCGTGAGAACTTCCGTTTTATTAGTTTGTTATAATATTATTAGTTAGCATTAATTTAGTATTTAAGCACATCATTTATACTTAATAAAAGAGTCTTAACGCAAATCTCAAGGTGTAATCATTGACTTGAATAGCGTTTTTACTACTGCTTCTTCGGTGTTGTTCTGGTTAAAGTGCTAGAGCAACTAATTCCTTTTTCTTGTACTGGTTCATGTGCTAGTGCAAGAAACATATAAGGAATACAAGCAGTCAAACCAGGCTGCTTCGACAACTGCCAAACTAATTATTAATATCTACTATTTTATTAAAAAGGCACGGTGAAGAAATAGGCTGAGCTTCTCGCAACTATTTTTGTTGTGCGTGTTATATTTTTATACACAAATAGAAAGAAATACTAAACACGTTTTCTTCAAATATTGAAACTGGAATTATTAGATTTGGTATAACAGTTAAAATCTAAATTATTCTCAATAGAATACAATCAGCATCGTCGTGGAGCATTTAAAAAAAAAAAAAACACCAGATCATTCCTATGGTTTCACATCTCTTTTAAACAAATTTTTCTTTTGATACTTTGTGAATTCTATTAGAGACATCGTAACCAGGAAATGTTAACTTGACTGGATGCAGTTATGCCGATAACTATCATACCTTGCCGAGTTTTTGAAGTGTACGAAGGCAATTTTTCATTGTGTATCAAAAATTATTTCGCCATTACTTTGTATTAGACTCGAAAACGCAATATCGTGCTTATTTTAATGTTTTCATAATTTGGTAAATTAGTTAAAGTAAAAATATTTAACAATTTTAGTTGCAAATTTAAAAAATCTAAAATTTTACACTTAAAAGATGATTACTTTTAATAATTTTTCAATTTATTTTTGAGTTCGCGTGTGTTCTCTTCTTTCTTTTTTCTTTTTTGTATAAGGAAAATGGCCGCCTCGTCAGTGTCAGCCATAATTTTTTCTATCATTCTCTCTCTTAAGTGCTGCCATACTAACCTAATTCTTAATCATATTTGAGGAGCAAGCAAGGAAAATCCGATAAATCAATATTTTTTCAGTTTTCAGATATTTGCAAAAAACTTCCACTGAATTAATCTGTTGCTGGATCGTACATTATGATCCCGAAATTTTGTTATTGCAGCATTTTTGTTTTTGTGTTTATGAATGCAAAAACAAAATGTTTAATTTTATAGTATTTTACTTCAATTTAGAATTTTTTTCTTGATAAATTGAGAGAGGATCCCAAAATTAGTACGAATTATCGGTTTTTACATGCTTCCTTCTGAGTAAAGAGTTTTCAACATTTGAAAATTTATTTTGTTTCTATTCACTCCGTATTTAAAATTAAATACTTAAAAATAAATATATAAAAAATTGTAATACTTACAAAACTAACTACATGCATATAAAACAGTTTTGAAATTTAATAATAATAAATCTAGTTGATTTTACATACACATACAAATATATAATAATAATACAAAAAACCAATAGACTGCAATTTACAATTCTAAGTTAAACTAACAAAAAACAAAGAAAACATATTAAATAAATTATAAATAAAACGCAAACTAGTTAAGATTAATACAATGTACAATATTCAAACTTGAAATGAAAAATTAAATTAAGTGAAACTTTCACATTATTTCAAAATTAATAATTTTTGTGCCAAATTTACAAACAATTTCAATGAAAACAAAACAAATGGAAAATAATGAAAAAAAAAAAAATCCCAAAATTAAATGTCTAACTATTTAACTTTCAACTTAAATATAATTTCAATTAATTTTAAGACTTTTTTTGTATATAATTGTATGTAATTCAAATCACACACACACCCATCCATCTTTGACTTTCAGTTTTATAATTTACGGTATTAAAAATTTTAATTCGATTCACTTTTCTGTGAACGTGAATATCACTGAATTTTGAGCTAAATTAATATTCTTAGCCCCTTATAAACACGGCTATTATTATATTTCTATAATTTAATATGCAGCTATATAAATATTTAACAAAAAAGTTTTCCAAATGTATTATTTTAATTTTTTTTTTATTCATAATAATTTATATTCACACATAAATAAAGTATAAATAATTTATATTTGTTAAAAACACCAAAAAGTGCCTCAATAATTTGTTCATAATGTGTTTTAACCAATTTTCTTCATTCTTCTACTTTTCATAAATTTTATATTTTTTTTATTTTGTTTTTTTGTAATATTATTAATAAGTGTAATAGTTAATTTTAATTTAAAGAAAGAAAATAAAAGTTTACATACCAGATAACACATATAAAAAAATTTAAAATGGTTGTTGTTTTTCTTTTCCATGGAGTTTAAGAATTCTTATATTTTGTAGAGCTGTGTAAATTTTAGAGTGAGTGGTATGTATAGCTTGAATAGTGATAGCGCTAGTTTGATATAATTTTTTTTAAATTTTTTCCTTTTTTTTAAATATTCTTGTTAGCAAACTACTTTTAAAAGAGGAGAATTGTGAATGTTCGAAAAAACAGTTACATCCAAATCTCATAGTGCGTTCTTATGCAGACGTCATGGGCACGAGTTGTTGTTGCTTGAAAATAGAACGAAAGATTGAAAGAGAGAGGGCGGGAGAGTAAAATGTGATAACCACGGTCACCGATGCTGAATTATGAGATCAAAGAGGAGAACTGTAAATGTTCGAAATAAAAGTTACATACAAATCTCATAGTGTCTTCTTATACAGACGTCATGGGCACGAGTTGTTGTTGCTTCAATATAAAACGAAAGATTGAAAGAGAGAGAGAGAGTGAGAGAGTAAAATATGACATTTTGAATTTTTTTTTTGTGAAATGAAATTCTTAAAAAATCGAAGTGATTTTTAAAAAAGTGAAGTGTTTTTTGATGCGTAATAAGAAATTGACAATTTTCACAATTTATCTGGCTTTATGTGCTTATTTTGCGAAAAAAAAACTTTTGGTGGAGCGTTACCGTGTGGCAGACACAATAAGGCTCCGACTAAACTTTTTGAATGAGGGTACATAATTTGTTTTAGGGAAATTTTCAAGCCAAATACAAAATGGGAGAATTCTGCGAAACTGTTGCGTTTTTGCATAAAATCATTTAGAAATCAACTCGCCTTCTAAATCGTCTACCTCTTCATTTTCAACCAAATTCTAATAAATTATATGACAGTGCGTCATCAGTGTTGCTACATAGGTATTTAAATAAACACAAAAGGTCTCAGAATATACTAAAGGATGTATGCTAAATCGTATCTTTTTACTTTTTACACACCGATCTGGCTACAGTCGGAGAATATTACAGAGATGAGGATATTTAGATTTTTTTTTTTATCGATTTTAGTCTTTCATTGAAACTGGGAAACCGAAGTGTTTTTATAAAAGAGGAAGTGACGAAGTGTCAGGCTTGAAAGTGAAGTGAAAAACTTCAATTGAAGTGACAGCGACAGCACTGATTATGAGATTAAACCAGTGTTACGTTGTGAAATTATTCGCAATACATTTTTGATGATATATACAATATAACGGGAAAAAAAACTTCTTTTTAATGGCAACCCTAAGCGCTATTGATTGCGTTTTTGTTTTTCTCGCAATAGAAAAAAAAATTAAAACATTGTATTAGAAAAATGAACGACTAAAATAAACGTATAAATAAAAAAGTACACAAAAAGTATTAAAAGTAGGTAAAAAGCGTACTAGCGATCAGGGATCAAATGACCGTCAGCATTAGCATACTTTGATCAGAGAGTTGATAAATTAAAAAAGAGAACGTAAAAAGTGATGTGACCGATGATAAGTTGACCTGACCGTCTGCAAAACATCGCTCATGTTGAGTGCGCTCGCTCATATATAACAATGGAATGGATTTTTGAATTGTATTTTGACGTTGCGTATTCGCACCGATGACTGAAAAATCTCAATTTCGTAGGCTTGTGTATTGATTCTGTGTGGTTATTATCACATACAAATTTTTAAATCACTTAAAAATATTTTTCAAGTCAATATCACGATTATTCACAAAGAAAAATTAATTATGTTTAGTATATAATTAGCGTCGATTTAATAACTTTAAAAACTTCTATTGTAAGTAAATTTATAAGCAAATATATTTTTTTTTTTTTTTTTTTGAAATAAAGTAATTAACAAGTTCATATTGTTGAAAATTTATATAAAATTTATTTATTTTATGTGTATATATAAACTGAGGAGCTAAATTAACAACATGTAATAAAATGATTGCTGGTATTTTTTTTTTTTTTTGACAAACAAATATTATGCTTGGTTTTCACTGTCATATTTGCCATCAAAGAGAGAAAAAGAGAGAATTTCCCGTATGAAATTTGCCAATATGCCGGCAAATTTGATTGAATTTGACATAGTGAAAACCCGGCATTAGCATATTGTATTTATAAGGGCGATGTTACACGATCAATGTTTTGCTGTCAAACAATGAAATTGTTGTTGTTTTGAGAAATGAACACTGAGCTAAAGAGAGAATGAACACATTTCAGTTCAAATTTTTTTACTGACGAAAAAAAAACCAGCATCACTTCAAATAAAATGGGGTTGCTGCAGATATACTGTTGCATTTTATTGGAAAATACTAAAATTTTATGAAAAATACTAGACTTTTTATTAACTTTTAAATAAATTTTTTTTCTTTGCCACCCTTTGCGTTGTTTGGCTTTTGTTTGTTTGTGAAAATGAGTGCCGTTTAAAAAATTACTTTATAATTTTTATAAAACATGGTAATTCAATGGCCAAGTAATAAAGTGGCAGAGCTTATTTTAATAGTTCGCAAATTTTAAAGATTATTTTTCTGTGTTTTTCATATATAAATGCAATATTTTTTGTATAATTTGTTGCTATTTCCACCAACATTATCTCATATTGTCATTATAATTATGTTCCATCCGATTCCATTCCAATTGTTGAATTTTCATTCACTCCAAAATACAATTAAATACTTTTTAGTTAGAAAAACATAGTTGCAGATAAAAGTATTAAAAAGTAACATTCATCGAAAAATTGATAGTGTAACAGGGCATCAAACAAAACGATGAAAAGAGAGTAAAAACAGAAAACATTGACAGCAAAACATTGACCGTGTAACATCAGCCTAATGGTATGTTTGAGTATCACAGTGTTATGGTGAAATATTTTTTCTTTACATTGAATGACGTAGAAGAATGAGAGAGAGAAAACTTCGTTATTTGGAGAGATGTTAGGAAAGGGGAAGTGACCATAACAGCTAAGCTCAACTGTTAAAATATGAAGTGAGAGCGCAGAGCGTAGTTGAATTGAAATCACGAAACACACACACACACACGCCCTGGCATATGAGAGTTTTTAACTCCGCCATTTGACATATTACAAAAACGAAATTTCAAAACACACACACACACGCTATGCACACAATATGATTTTTAATTTGAGAGTAGAGTCCAGAATGAAAATGAGAGTTACATGTTGGATGCGGCTACCTCTATTATTCTGCCGTGGGAGTGACAATATGTAATAAATCCAAAAAGAGAGCATTACTAGAAAAGTAAGAGGCCAAAAAATCAAGAAAGCCTCAAAGAACAAGTTTGTTTTTTTTTTATATTGTTTACCCGATTGTAGTTTTACTCAAAGAAGAGGAGAAAAAAGATATTCGTTAAATTTTTAACGGGATTCGAGTCTCACAAGAAGTATTTACTTAAAAAATATTGTGCACTTTAATGTGATTGGCAACTCTATTATTACAGTTTTACACTCAGAGTCAGTATAATGGGGCGAATTTTTAATATTCGTCATGCAATTTTTGAAAGTTTTTAGTTTTTTTTATATAATGTGCACAGCCCATTAACCTTAATAATAAGGAGAGGGAGGCCAACAAAAATTCATGTATGTGAAGTTAGGCAATTTGACGGCTTCTAGCATCCGAGAAAATAACGTATCCAAAAACGCCAAATTCGCACTATTTTAATTTTTGACACAGAGTGCGAAGAAAAAGAACGTATTGTCCAGAAAAACTAATTTGCAGCGATGCGGATGCGATTCTGAACTTTTGATGACTGAAAACGGGTAACAGGCAATTTCAATTATTTGTGGGTAATATGTAAATTTTTTCCCGATTCTTTCAAAGGTAAGGAAGAAACTAAAATAAACAGTTTTTACTCATACAGACGGCCATGGTACTGGTCAAAAAATTCCAGACGCCATCAAGTCACACAAATGATTAAACATGGAGGTGGATGTTTGATAATATCGAGGTACATTATACCGTATTGAATGGATCCTTTGGTAAAACTCGAAAACTCGATCTAGAGAAGACTTAACCAGACTAGAGATTTTAAATCGGAAACTGGATTATGAACTAAACAGAAACCAGATCAATAACCAAATCAAAATCTAGACCGAAACTAAACTGAAACTGAAATCGATAGTCAGGCCAAAACTTAAACCAAAAACTCTAAAATAAGACTAAAAAACAAGACCAAAATTATTACTGCAAATAACTCTACTAAGCTTTCCAATTTTAATTACTTTTTATTTTGCAAATTAAGTTTCAATTTTTTATTTGATATTAAATGATATCGCTAATAAAAAAGTAACAACTAAAACCACAAATGTATAACAATTTAATACTTTAAAGCTTCCGTGTGTGAATTAAATAAATTAATATGTAAGGGTGGTTTCAAAAAAAAATTATAACTTTTTTCAGTGACAGATTGAAAATTTATTTCGAATTATTGCTTCTAGAGCCTATTAACGTCGGCCGAAGTTATTTTATGGTGTTAGAGCACTTAAATAGATTAGTCTTATTTAAGTGAGAATATCAGTGTTAATTCGTGTTGACAGGTTTCTAAGTTGGTTTCTCTTTTTATGTCCAAAAGATTTTAATAGAATCGTGAGCGCAATAAAATTGTTCGTTTTTTCAGCAGTGTGAGCTGGGACGTTATCGCGATGCAAGAAATAGTGGCGCAATTCATTTTTATTTTTTTTTTGGTTTCCCAACAACTTTTCGAATGCTTGTGGTATTTCAGTATGCCATTTGACAGTTACTGTCTGTCCAGTTTTAGGAGAAATAATGGCTACAATTTTTTCTCTGATGAAATAAATTGACAAAATAACTTTTGCCGTTTACTTCTGCTGCTTCGTTTTAATGCTTGGATTAGCACCTTCTGGGCTTTATACCATCGACTGTTGCTTGGTTTCTGGGTCGTACTTTAAGAGCCAAGCTTCATCGCCAGCTAAAATTTTATTGAAGTCGCTGGCCTCTCCATTTTAAAATTTTTTAAGAAAATATTGGGCAAAAGGCTTGCGTGCCTCTTTTGGGGCATCAGCTAAAATTCGAGGAAGCCATCGTGTTGATTTCTTCGCGTATCCAAGTTGATCCCTAAATATTCGCGATATAACCATGGCATTCAAGCCCATTTTTTTTTTCAGCAATCATTTCCTGGGTCAATCTTGAATCTTCGTTAACTTTGGACTTTATCAGAGACACATTTACTCCAAGATTTTTAGGGCGACCTTCACGAGATTAGCCCTCCATAGTAAAATGTCCAGTCTGAAATCTCCGAAACCATTTCAAGACGATCACGAGCAATGGTGCATTCTCTCCATGTGCTATTTGGCACTCATTAAATATATCTGCACGCTTGAGGTTTCGCCGAAAGAATGGGAAACCGAATATCTTGATGTGATGGTGGTGAAATTTTTAGCCCCTCGTTCTCAGTAGTTTTGCGTTTTCTTGTCTCCATGCTGACGGTTTGCAGTAAAACTTAAAATGAAATATCGCTATTTCAAGGTGAATTTATGTAGAAGGTGATAGCAGCAGTACAAAAAATTTGACACGGCAACAACATGGCTTTGTTTTTGCGGCCATAATGGCGGAACACTCTGAATGTCAAATCAATAATACATTTTTGTTGTTGCGGCCATTATATTTTCTACTAATATTTCTACTACTATTTCTATTACTATTTTATACTACTTTTTTACACAATTTCTTCTTATTTTCTACTACTTTTTCAATTAATATTTTCTACTACTTTTTCCACAAATATTTTCTACTACTATTTTATTACTTTTTTTCTACTACCTTTTAAATTTATTTTTTCTATATACTATTTTTACTTTCTACTATTTTTTTTACTACTTTTTACAATTTTTTCTACTACTATTTTTTATTATTATTTCTATAACTCTTTCTACTCCATTTTTACTATTTTTGTGCTATGTTTAACTATTTTTCTACTCCTTTTTCTGGTACCTTATTAGTAGTTTTTTAAACAATTTTTAATATTATTTTCTATTCTTTTTCCTACTACCTTTTCTACTAGTATTTTCTTTTCCTTTTTTACATTTATGATACGGTACTAAAATTTAAATTCTTTCAGTTTGCTGGATTTGTGGGTGTGGCACCATGATTCACTTTTATTTTCTGCTACTATTTCCTACTACTTTTTTTCTAAAATTTCTTCTCATTTTCTACTACTTTTTCAATTAATATTTTCTACTACTTTTTCAACTAATATTTTCTACTGCTTTTTCAACTAATATTTTCTACTACTATTTTACTACTTTCTCTACTACCTTTTTAAATCTTTTTTTTCTACAATTTCTTTTTATTTTCTACCACTTCTTTCTACTATTTTTTTAATACTATTTTTTACTACTTTTTACAATTTTTTCTACTACGTTTTTTTTATTATTATTACTACCACTCTTTCTACTCCATTTTTAATATTTTTGTACTACTATGTTTAACTATTTTTCTACTACTTTCACTGCTACCTTTTTTCAACCTCTTTACAACAATTTTTTCTACTACTATTTTCTTCCACTTTTTTACATTTATGGTACGAACTAAAATTTAAATTCTTTCACTTTGTTGGATTAGTGGGTGTGGCACCATTAACTTTTATTTTCTACTGCTATTTCTGCTACTATTTTCTACTACTTTTTTTCTACAATTTCTTCTTATTTTTTACTACTTTTTCAATTAATGTTTCCTACCACTTTTTCAACTAATATTTTCTACTACTATTTTACTACCTTTTTAATACATTTTTTCTACAATTTCCTTTTATTTTGTACCACTACTTTCTACTATTTTTTTTACTACTTTTTACAATTTTTTCTACTAATATTTTTTATTATTATTTCTACCACTCTTTCTACTCCATTTTTAATATTTTTGTACTACTATGTTTAATTATTTTTCTACTACTTTTACTGCTATCTTTTTTCTACCTTTTTTACAAAAATGTTTAATATTATTTTCTATTCTTTTTCTTACTACCTTTTCTTTTATTATTTTCTTCTACTTTTTTACTGCTATTTTCCACTACTTTTTCCATTCCTTTTTCTACAATTATTTCTACTACTTTATGAAATATCTTAAGACCCTACTTCGCTATCTTAAAATCCGTTAGGTGGCGCGGTAACAAATGCTATATTTATAATAAATATCAAATTGGTTCAAATTTTTAAATAATTTTTGGGATATAATTATATTTTTTAGATATAATTTCAAGAATGGTCGTTGATATGAATATAGAGCCTCCTGAAATATTATTTCTATAATTCAACAGAAATCTAATAAAATTATTCAACAAAAAAAAACCTTAAAAGTTATTCTTTTTACCACAGATATGCTGGAATTTCTATCTAACTGCTGAGTGATTCCTTTAGTATCAACTGGGTTAATAATTATGCTCAAACGGTATCATCAGCTGATGTGGCTTTGTTTTTGTCGAAGATCACTCACTGATGCGCTTAACGGTCTTTTTTTTTGTAAATATCCACTATGTTCTTTGCTATCAGACTTGAGTTGTTTTCGTACACGTCGTTAAGTTCACGTCGATTATAATGCAATAAAAAAATTTTAATTTTCTGGTGGTCCAGACGCAATGTAAACTTTTATTTCTAAAATTTAATTAACACTATATTGATTTGAGATTTTCATTTTTAATGATTCTCTGTTTTTAATGTACAGTTCTGCCAGTTAAATACTTTTGAAAATGTCAATTGTGTAAATAATGAGGCGCTTTTTTAAATCTAGATTTTTTCCAAATTCAATGGAAGCCTGAATTGTCATTACGAATGTTCAATTTTAAATATAAAGTACTTCATTTTTTTTTAATTTTCGCGCTTTTTCGCCGAAATGGCAGAACAACGTTTACCGGGTCCACTAGTAATTCAATAAAATTTATCCTCATTCCATTGTTACTTTCCAGTCCACCCTTAATTTAAGCATACAAATAATTTTATCACTTAACAAACAGTCAGTCAAGCAGTGAATAAATCAGTCAGCCGGTCATTAAGTTAGTCAGTCAGACAGTCACTCATCAAGGCAGCAAAGCAAATACTTAAAGAATACGATTACTTAAATAAATCTACTAAATTGAATAATTAATGCAAAGTCTGCCTTCTGTAAACGATAACGATAAAAACCTGACGACTGATGACAAGACGAAATATGATGAAAATGATTTGATGAAATCAGTGTTAAAGTAGAAGTTCACGTGACAAGTTTAAAAGTGTAAAGAATAAAAAAATTTCCATTGAGCTTAAAATTCCAATAAAAATTTGTTTTAATTTTCCGTGAAAAAAAAAAAATCAAAAAAATGTCTACTAGTGAAATTAATAGTGAATTATTTCATTTAAAAAACACTAGTGTAAAAATATCAGAAAATCCTACGGTAATTGAAGGCAATCAATCAAAATCAAAACCGAAAGAACAATGGGGCAATGAAATTGAATTTCTTTTCTCATGCATCTCGCTATCGGTGGGTTTGGGCAATATTTGGCGTTTTCCCTATATTGCCTTCCAAAATGGCGGGGGCACTTTTGTGATACCTTATTTAATTGTCCTTCTTATCATTGGACGCCCGGTATATTATTTGGAAATAATATTGGGGCAATTTTCGGGACGCGGTTCTATTAAAGCATTCGGTTTGGCACCGATTTTAAAAGGTTAGTAGTTATGTGATATATTTGAATTATCATAAAAAGATGTAAAAATATTAAACCGATTTTCATTTTTAATACTCCGTCGTAACAGTTACGAATTCGGAAATAATTTATAAATTCCAAAAAAAAAAAACAAGAAAGAAAATTTATTTAAAAATTCAAACTAGCTACATAAAAGTTTTCAAAATTGAGTGATTTTAAAAAAAAGTTCCGGTAAAAAATGTTGCTTAAACGCAGTCCTTAATTCACTTTCAATTGATTTCCAATGTTCAATGAGCGCATTCTCTGCCTTTTCTGTCTTGTTTCAATTTGTTTAGTGTCGTAAATGTCGGACAACTTTCGCATAGCTTTTTGCAATATTCGCGGACTTAGAGAAAATTTCTTCTCTGTATTTGCATTTACAGGGTGACAATCGTAAAGTGATGCACACATTTCAGCAGTTATTTTCAAAAGGACGTACTTCCATTAAGTACAATTAAGTGTTAACATTGCTGAATATATAAGCATTCATTTGAACCCCACCTCATTCAATATAACCTCCTTTAGCCTGCACACATGCCTTCAATCGATCCGGAAATCGTAGGACTGTTCGCCGCAGGACTTCCTGATCAATTTCAGTACAGGCTTTCTCTAATGAATTTGCCAGCGACTCCAGACTGTGGTGTTGAGATGCACAAGCCTTACTCTCTAAAATACTCCAAATAGAGTAGTCCATTGGATTCAAGTCTGGGGAGTATAGTGGCCATTCTTGAGATGTTATGAATCCAGAAAAATTGTCTTTTATCCATGTTTGCGTTAATTTTGCCATGTGGAAAGGTGCAGAATCTTGCTGGAAAGTCCAGTTTTCATTTCCAAATGTATCTTGGGCCCAGAGAAGAACATGTTCATTTTAAATGCTCCGATAAACAACCTGGTCAATTTTAACACCCTCTTCAACGAATATTAGAGGGGTTCTGGCATTAGCGGAAACTCCAGCCCATACCATAACGGAAGCTGGCTTTTGAACTCGGCCAACAGTCCTATTTTGTTGCGATGATGATGTTAGCCACATTCGGTCATTTTGCGCATTGAAATGTTGTTCAACCGTGAAAACTTTTTCATCTGTAAACAAGATATTTTCAACATTTTTTAACACGGAGGAGCGTCGCAACGCCTTGCATCTTTGCAGTCGCAAATCTTTCTTTTTTTGTGTCAGATCTTGAGCTTTTCGGAGCTTGTACGGCTTAAGATTAAGCTTTGATTTTGCAATGATTCGCACTGTTTCACGGTTTACTCCCACTTCCTTAGCGATTTTTCTCATTGACCGCCTTGGATTTCGCTTGATTCGTTTACGAATTTTTTCTGTTAAACCAGTAGCGGCAACTGTTGAAAATTTTCCCCGGTCTCTATCTCCAAAACCCCCAGTTTCATTATATCGAATAATAGCTCGGTCTACCGTACGACTTGACAAATTTAAAGCCTTTGCAATTTGACGGCTACTATAATTTGCCAAATGAAATTTCATAATTTCACGACGAATATTTTCCTTGTCCATTTTTATGGAAATTTCAAAATGTAATAACAAAAATTCAAATGAAATTAAAAGCAAAGCCAATGATGAATGAATTTGCTTTTTAAATTAAAGTAACGGTAAATGGCAAAGCTTGCTGCAGAGTATTAAACTTGCGTCACTTTACAATTGTCACCCTGTATAAACCTCCATAAGCCCCATATAATGGCACTGGGCGAGACGTAGGTGTATGAGGGTGCAGACCCACTGGATTTCCACATACCCGGATATCGCTTAGTGCCATCATTTTCACCCCATAGGGGTCTTGCTCTCTTTATAAATCAGGAAGGCTGCTGAGTTTTTACTCCATGTGGGTTAAAGTTAACATCCAGTCACATTCGCTGCACTTCTGTTTTCTTTATAGAAGCCCGAATTCAGATAGGAATCTTTTAATAAGTTAGATTTCCTTTTTGATTCGATTGCTTCTATTTTGCAAACATATCCGTGCAGTGAAATTGTTGTTGCTGGAGACTTAGGTTAGGTTAGGTTAAAATGGCTGCCAGCGAGCGCCAGCACACTTAGGCCAGACAGGCCCATTGCGATACCATACAAAAGGAGCGAAGTCCCTATCCCTCTAATTCAGGCCATTTGAACCATTGAGTACCTTTCAGGAAGTTAAGTAGGTGTCTGATTTGGATGTTAGTCAAGTCTTTAAGGTCATCGAAGACAAAATTGTCCAGATGTTTCTTTCGTACGTGAATCAAAGCTGGGCCCCTGCGGGAAGTGGGCAAGAGTATTTCCGCGGTAAGGTATGCCTGTCATAAGAGGCGACTAAAATACCCCACAGAGAGAGAAGGCGTGACCAAAATGTCACACAACCCTGTGAAGACCACGCCTGTCTCACCAGACCAAAGCAACAAGGCGCAACTCAAAATAATAATAATAAACGCCAAGGAGACCCAGACGTCTCCCGTGTTTATTAAAAATCGGTGATCCCGACTGCAATGAGACCACGCCCGTCTCATCAGATCGGTTAAAACAAAAAGGCGCAGCCAAAAATAAACGCCAAGGAGACCTAGACGCCTCCCGCGTTTATATGAAACGGTACCTCATACCTCATGAAACCACTCCTGCTTATAAAAATTAGCTCTCACGCTTGTTCCAGCCGACTCTTCACCCCGCTGCCAGACCAATAACGGCTGTCACGGCTGTTAATCGAAATTGGCGGCTGGAAAGTAGCAGTTTTTATGCGTGGAACGAAGAAACCAGGGTGTCAGTGACCCTGCCCCACAGCGGACAGCAACGAACAAGACCGACAAAAAAATAAAAAAACAGATGAGTGAGCAGTAATGCCCTAGACGGCCTCCCGACGAAATACTTAACGGTGGTTCTGGGAGGAGCTTTCCGTCGGAAGAGAGAGGATGTTTAGCGGGTGGAAGTCTCGCACTGGCTTCGGCTTTCAATGCTTTTACTCCTCGTTAAATAAAAAAAAAACGCCATTCGAGCCACACAACACCCGAAGGCTTATATGTTGAGTTTTTTGCCGTGTCGAACTGTCTGACTCAATTAGTGACTGAACCGACGCACATTCCACGCATCGTAGGGCAAGCGCATAATATCCCTGACCTGTTTCTTACTTCCCATCATGACAAATATGAGGTAAGTAACCACGCACCTCTTGGAAATTCGGACCATTGCACCATTTTAGCATCGTTCCCGTATTCTAGAATCCATAATACTTTGCCAATAGCCCCAAAGCGATTAATGTGGCTTTATGGAAAGGCATACAATGTGACATTCGTTGGAATAATCATATTTTTGGTGTGTTGAAAGAAGCAGCCAAGTGCCTTGGCTTTCTAAAGCGGTGCAAGAAATACTTCACTCCGTCTGATTTCCGCATGATCTACACCACCTATATCCGCCACAAAATGGAGTATAATTCGCGCATATGGGCAGGAGCTTCACGAACGCAACTAGAGTTCCTGGACCGTATTCAACATCGAGCGATAAAGCTAATAGGAGACAGTAAGGTTTTCAGCTCTATTGACTCCTTGGAGCACCGTAGAAACGTGGCTTGTGTGACTCTGTTTTACCGGTATTTTCATGGTAGATGTTCCGCGGAGATACGGAATTCGATTCCACCAGTTCATTTGTTCACCAGAACTACACGAACTGCAAGCGGCAGTCACGCATTCCACGTAGATATGGTACCCCAACGCACCACGCGTTTTCTCTGCTGTACCGCGCGTATATGGAATAAGCTCCCTGCAACCGTTCATAACTTTATCTCCCTCTTTCCTCCTACCTCTAATCTATCTTCATTCCTCAATCAACGCAATGCTTTGCATTTATAGGGGTACCCCCTGAGTGTTGATTACTTAAATAAAATAAAAATTTCGAATTTTCGAATGTCACTATGAATTCGTAACTATTACAATAGATTCTGTAATAAATTTAACCCAGATATGCCCGATGGCATATTTCTAGTACACTACAAAAAGTTTTTATTTTCATTGAATATATTTTCATTAAATCAAAATCAAACATTTCTGAAATGACCTATATATAGGACAATGGGCATATTTGGGTTAATAGAATAATTTATAATCTAATAAAAAATTTGTTTCAAGGTGTCACCGCTGGACAAGTGCTCGCTACAGCTGCCTCTATAACGTATTATTCAAGTATTATGGCATTGACGTTACGTTTTCTGATAGCTTCATTTTCAACTGTTCTACCTTGGAGCTATTGTCACGAAGAATGGGGTACAATTTGCTTAAATGAAACTGAACAGAATGAGAATAGTAGCAGCATCAGCCAAACTTTTGAAAATGAAACGAAAATGTCTGCTGCTGAATTATATTTTGAGTAAGATATGAGATTTTTAAAGGGATTTTACATAGATGTTGTGTCTAGTCAGTGGCGGATACAGAATTTGGATTTGTGAGGGGAGGAGGTAGGAATATTTTGTTATTGTATTTTAAGAGAATTCGTGTCATATTTATTTAAAGAAATATAGAGAAGCAAAACCAGGGATTGGTCAGAAACCAATTTTAGTCAGATCAAGTCAAGTCTGATCAAAAATCAGACCAATCAAAATTCAGAGTGAACACAGAAAAAAGATTAAAATCAAATTCGGACCAAAACTCAGTTCAAAAATAAGATTGGTGTCCAGACCAAAACTCAGGGAAACTGCGTATCAAATCTCTTATCAAAACTCAGATCAAAAGCAGACTAAACTGGGATCAGAATTAAGATCAACAAGTATCTTAATATCCGGATCTCAAAACTAGACTAAAATTCAGACCAAAAATCAAATCAAAATAAAAATTCGGACCAAAGTTCGCAAAAAAAAAAAAAAAAAAACGAACCAAACTTAGGCCAAAATTCAGACCAGAAAATATTCCGATATTCAAGTCAGAACATAGATCAAAAGCAGACTATAATTTCGACCAAAATTTGGACCAATATTCAAATCAAAACTCAGACCAAAAACAAATTAAAAAAAAAAAAAATCAAACCGAATTCAGACCAAAAATCATTTCAATATTTAGACTAAAATTCAAAATCAGATCTTAGATCAAAAGCAGACCAAAATTTAGATCAGAAGTAGCCCAAAATTCAGACCGATATTCAGATCAAAACTCAGACCAAAAACTGACTAAAACTTGGAGCGAAATCACAAAAAAAAAAAACAAACTAAATTCACAACAAAAAAAAAAAAAATCAAACCAAATTCGGACCTAAGATTATATCAAAATTTAGACCAAAACTTCAATCAAAAATCTTTTCAATATTCAGGCCAGATCTTGTATCGAAAGTAGACAAAAAATTAGACCAAAAGTCAGACCGATATTCAGATCACGATTCAGTCCAAAAGTCAGACCGATATTCAGATCAAAACTCAGACCGATATTCAGATCAAAACTCCGACCAAAAACTGACTAAAACTTGGAGCGAAATCACAAAAAAAAATTTGGAATTAAAATCCTTTCAATATTAAGACCAAAAGTCAAAATCAAAATCAGATTAAAAATCATTTCATATCAAAAGCAGATCAGAAGTAGCACAAAATTCAAACCAATATTAAGATCAAAACTTAGACCTAAAGCAATCAAAAGTGGATCAAAAATGTTTTCAGTGTTTAGGTCAGACCTTAGATCGAAAGCAGACGATAATTTAGACTAGAAGTAGACCGAAATTCAGATCAAAATTACAAAAAAATTAAACCAAATTTGGGCCAAAAATCATTTCAATATTTAAACCCAAAACTCAGATCAAAATCAGACCATATTCAGAACAAAAATCATTCCAATAATTAAACCAGCATTTAGATCCAAAGTAGGTCTAAAGTAAATCAAATATTCGGAACAAAAATCGGGCCTATATACAAACCGAAATTCGGACCGAAAGCAAACCAAATTTCAGATAAAAATTCAAACCAAAAATGTGAAAAAAATTCAAATGAAAAGCAACTCAAATTTTAGAGCAAAACTCAAATCAAAAGCAAAACAAAGTCGTCTCAAAAACCAATATTCCAAATTAAAATTTAGATCAAAAGAAGATTAAAATTCAGACTAGAATTATGATCTAATTTTAGACCGAAATACAGACCAAAATCAGTCTAAAAATAGTCAAAAAACAGAATAAAATTCAAACTAAAAATCAGTCTTAATTCAACCTAAAATTAATCCCGATTTTTAGACCAAACCCATTTAGATGCGTGCAGTTTTCATATCACCCTTTCTGAATCCGTCACTGTATCTAGTAAACGCTGGGATTATGAAGAACCTTTTATTTCTTCTGCATACTTAGTAAGCCAACTTTTACATACACCGATTTCTGCCCGATTTTTCTCACACTGATTTTCTGTTTGTTGGCGAGGGAAGGGAGACGAAAGTGAACGAGTCAAGATCGGCTGTACCAATAATTTTACAACGATTCTTGACGTTTGCCTTTTGCAAGTTTTGCATCTCTGTTCCACTCATGTAAAACGAATGACAAAGAAGCAATAGAAATACAAAATCGGTCGGTCGAAATCGTTGTGTATAAAAGGTATCACCGATTGAACAAGATAACAAAATAGAATATATAAAAATCGGTGAGAAAAATCGGACACAAATCGGTGTGTGTAAAAGCAGACTAAGTATAAAATATAATTTTAAAAATATTTCCCTGTTCAGAAAAGAGATACTACATGAATACGCTAATATTAATGATGGCATTGGTTTACCCAATTTGGAGCTAGTTGGTTGTTTGGCTGTTGCTTGGTTTATCATTGGTGCTGTTTTAATAAGAGGTAACAAATTTTTGATAAATATTCGTTTCAGAAATATGGTAGATATATAAATACTTAAATAAATTATAATTTTTAAAGGTATTAAAAGTTCAGGCAAAGCTGCTTATTTTCTTGGCGTTTTTCCTTATGTTGTGCTCTTAATACTTTTAATACGTGCTGTGACATTACCGGGAGCTATTGATGGTATTATTTACTTTTTCAAGCCACAATGGAAAGAGCTATTGAATCCTTTGGTAAGTACGGAAGAAGTGTGAGATGGGGGAGAAAAATTATTTATGAATTTAACAAAAGTGAAAATATTTTAACATAGGAATAAATCAGGTTCCATCAGGGTTAAAAAAGGAAAAAATTTTTAACATATATTTAAAGACTTCCAAGTGAAAGAAAAAAATTGTGTAATGATTTTTTAAAATTGTATACAGTGTTTTTTTTTTCAGCTTCATGGAGAACATTTTGAAAATCATTTGTCATATAGAAAATTAATACATACCTGTTTATAATACATAATACAATTCCGTTTATTGAAAATTACAAATTACTCGGTGATTCGGTATTCAATATTTTCTTAAACACAAAGTTCAATCACTACCGATATTCATAAATAAAAAATATATTAAATTTAAACGCCGACATATCGATATTTAAATTTCAATTCGTAGATTTGTCACTCGTGAAACGATCGTCAGCCATATTTTGCTTTCACACATAAGTTTTCATTAATTAATCTTGATATTTTTATTCACTGTTACTAATATTACACATCTGTTCTTTGTTCCACTCCAAAATACCGTTTAACAAAAAAAAAAAAGAGAGAAGAGAAATCGTCGTTACGTACTCGTCAATGCAGTCGAGTAGAAAGAGCACCTAATTTATTTATTACAAACAAAGTGCAATTGTATTTTAATGAGAGAGTATTAGTTTAAAAAGATAGAGCTCAAGAGAACAAAAAAGTCAAAGAGCTAGTTAGTTTTATTTTGTTTTTGTTCTCCCGACGAAAATGAGGTCGTTAAACATTTAACCAGTGTTGCCACGGGAGAAAAATTTTTCCTATCAAATATTTGCTAGAAACCTACCGAAACCATTCTCAACCTACCAAACATTTTTTCACCACATAAAACACAAATTTTTGCAGCTTTTAATGCTTTTTATTAAAAAAAAAAAACAACATAAAGTAATTTTTAAAAATTTTCTCCTTTTTTACACAAGTTCATATTAACTCTTTCATACTCAATGTTGCGTATAAGCAACATTCACTTTTATGTGGCATAAATAAAAATTTTAACATATATTACAATTAACGCTATTTGTATTCGGTTCTGTTAGGTATTCTTCACGTTTGCTAATTGCCAAATATTTGAAATTTCTTGCTTGAGTAATTTTTTTTTAATGTTATGCTTTTGAAGTCCAGCAAAAAACCTAAGTGCAACATTTTTTTGTAAAATCTTTTGCACTATTTTTTCAAAAATAATGCATTAAATTAATACTAACCGGAATTTTTTTTTATCAGATATGTTTATAAAAGATAAGAGAATATGAAAATCAAGAAATTGGAGAAAAGGAGTTATCCAGTGGTTGTCTACAGCTTCATAGCTATGTTCTTTTAACCTTTAACAAAGGACAAACAAATCAATGTAGAAGAAAGGAATTTGGTGTGATGATTGTGAAAGACCTAAGTAACCGTAATTTTACAACAAAAGTTTCTCTTAAGCCACATTATAATACGGGCGTCAAAGGGTTAAGGGCTTCTTGCCATAAGACCGTATCTGTATCCCAAAATGAGTTGATATCCATATCATATTTTTAATTATTGGCACTTAATCCAAGCAAATTGCATTGTGTTATTTTTCTGTCAGAGTCGCAGTCCATTCAATTTTGAAATTTTAAAACTAAGGGTAAAATTTCGGAATTACCTTTGGAAAGAACATTACTTAGCGTTATAATTCGTAAAAGTTTTATAGTAGCTGTGTTTTATTCGCCAGTCAGTTTAACATGTGCGAATAAAACGACCAAGTTGTTAAGTCTCTTTTTCGTTATATTTTTAATGGATCTCAGTTATTGCGGTCAATCGCAGTTTTTAGGTTTTACTCTTTATAAGAATATTTAACGATGATTTTAACTTATTTTTACCGCCAGACATTTCAAATATTTTCCTTTTATGTTTTTTGCCAAATTGTCATGCTTCTTGTTTCGCTATTAGCAGTTCACAATAGAATTTGATGTAGCTAAACAACTTGTTAAATATACATAACAGCTAGAATTATAGGTATTATCTCTACCGCTTTGTTGTTGTTTTCCCATACAATTATCGCTGCTAGCTACACATAACTAGAAGCAAGTGGCGAATAAAACGCAGCTATTATATCTTTCCTGTCAAGGTCGAAACTCATCTTAATTTGATCCACAAGCGAGTGAAAAATGCGCGCGATTTTTGATTTTTTGCATTTCCTTCACACCCATTTATTTTTCTTCATATTAATTATGTTGCTGTTATCACGTACGGACATAAAGCTTACATACTTTTTAAAAGCAGTGGTACCAAAAATTTTGGTAAAGATGCAAATAAAATTTTACGCAGCAAATTTTTTTTCTTTGAAAAAGTTTTGCATACTACTTTTTTTTTAAAACTTAAATATTTTCATTTTACTAAAACCTATCAAAACATCGAGACTAATCTACCAATCTACCAAAATAATTTTTACAAAAATGAAACTACTAATTTTGGTTACTTTAATTTAATTTAATTTAATTTAGCAAATCGCTAGGAAATTTATAATAGAAGGGAAACTAATCAACAGATTAAAGCTTGTTAAAAATATTTTATTTTAATGAAAAGGTTTCAATAAACATTATGTTCTACATGCATGGCCGGAAATATCTTCTAGAACTTCACTACTGTACTGCAATATTGTCATACATTGAAATATTGTAATATGGACTGAAATATTTTGAATAATTCTGCAGTTGCATTTTGAAATATATTATTGATTGCTGTAAAATATTGTAAAATGATCCACCATTTTAAATATTGTATAGCAATATTTAAGTTTTTTAAATAAATATTTTCCATAAGTATCGAGTATCCGATACTGACCCTTTTTTCCGATACCAAGTAAAATACTTATGTTATAGCATCGAGTAAAAAAAGTATTGGAATCGAATGAAAAGTATCGAGTTTTAACTTGTATTTACTTGTATTGAATCATCACTAATTTTGGTCCAATTGAAACAAAACTGCAATACTGCATCCATGGCGAAATTATAACAGGTGATAGCAGCGTCTGCTCTGTCTTCTTCTTCTCTAGTTTTTTTATATAAAGATAATCTTAACTGTCAAAACATTTTTTTTTTGTTGTTTTGTTTTCCATGCATTTGTTCCTGTGTTTTTGACAATTACGATTTTTAGCAACAACAAAGTAGCGTGTTGTTATTGTCACGTTGTACTTGTTGTAGTGCTGCTACCACCATGTTAAATCCGCCTTGACTGCATCTAACACATATTTGTCGCATATTCATTTCAAACGAGCTATAGGTAAAAGGTTGAGTATTATATTGAGAGACTCGGTAGAAGTGGACCTCAAGTTCCCGATGATATCCTCACAAATGTGACGTTAAAGCCTTTCGAATTGCTTGACTGTTGATTTGTATTCAAGTGCTTTCCACCAGACCGTTACCTCATATAATAAGATAGGTCTTACTTTAGAAGTGTATATCTTGTATGCTATCTTTGATCATAGTCCCCCAAAATATTTGTTTACACGAGTAAACACAATAAAAATTCTCTAACCTTTGAGAGATTTATAATTCTCAAGTTGATATTCAACATTATTCCCTAATCGTGTTCAAATATGTATTGGAGAATCGCGTTTGAACTCGAGTTGAGTATCACAATTTTCTCCAGTTCTACAAAAACTGATTCCGATAGCGTGAATTACTTATATCCAAGTCCAACTTTAGCGTTTCATTTACATATTTGTATACTTTGATTTGGTCAGTATTGAGTTAGCACCTGATCTCTAAAAATAATATTTTATTTGAAGTCTGGAAAAATAAATTTGGAAGCCCTCAAAAGTTACCTCTCGAATTTTTTTTAAGAATTGGTAGTTCCAAAAAATCAGAAAATGCTTCGGAAACTAGAAAGATCCAAATGGAAGCCCATTTCTTTTAGAGCTTACAAATATAATACGCTACAATCAATCGCTTAAAATCAGTTTTTCCGGAATGCTACTCAATGGGTTAATACTAATATTGATACATACTTACTAACTTTTATTCACCTATTATGTTTTCTATTTCAAAGGTTTGGTATGCAGCTGTAACGCAAGTATTCTTCTCGTTGGCCATTTGTTTTGGCACATTAATAACCTACGCATCCTATAATAATTTCTCAAGAAATGTCTACAAGTACGTAGGAAAACAATCTAAAATTAAACAAAAATATAACCTCCTTTCCCTCTTCACTTCTCTCTCTCTCTCTCTCTCTCTCTTGCACAGAGACATTGTCATCATAACCACAATGGATTCATGTTCTTCAATAATAGCGGGTTGCATAACATTCGGCATTCTGGGTAATTTAGCATTTAAAACTGGTACCACGGATATAGCAAGCGTTGTTAAAGCTGGTGCTGGCCTAGCGTTTATCTCATATCCCGATGCAATTGCGAAATTTGAATTTGTACCACAGGTACGTATCAAGCGCAGAAAGCGCTTGAAAGGCGCCTTAAAACAAAACTACCTAAAAGGCTTTCGCGGTTCTTTTCTTTTTGATGTTATTCGTTTTAGGAATCGGATCAACTGTGGGCATGGGTTCGTGTATTGTGCGTGTGATACGTGATCAATATGTGCAAGCACCGAATTGGATATTAGCTTTGACACTGGCGATAATTGGATTTACACTGAGCATTGTCTATATGACACCGGGTGGACAATTTGTATTAAATTTAGTTGATTTCTATGGTGTTTCATTTACGGCACTAATTTTGGCTATTGGTGAACTGTTGGCTGTTGGTTGGATTTATGGTAAATAATGAATGATGATTGAGTTTCAAAATACAATTTTTATTTTTTTTTTTATTTCGTTTCCTTAAAGGTGTTAAACGTTTTTGTGATGATATTAAATTTATGGTTGGTCAGACAACTGGCATTTACTGGCGTATATGCTGGGGTATCATTACACCGGGTTTAATGTTGGCTGTCTTGATTTATACAATCGTTGATATGAAGCCATTGACATATAAAAATGTAGAATATCCGGATATTGCGCATGGTAAGCAGAAAAGTCTAGACTTTTCGGTACTTCGAAATACTATATAAATATTGTCTCTACCACATGCACAAAATAATAAAAACAGAAAAAAGCTTTAATGAACGAAAACACTGCCCCACTCGTCGTAATCTCTGGATTCGCTAGTGGTCTCGACATGTATGTCTATGTATCTATGTACCAGTCCAAAAAATGTACCCTAAATGAAGCTCGTTCAATAGCGGCCGCAACTATTAAGAAAAAAAAACTTGAAAAGAGTGTAGCCTGTGTAGTATTTACCCCGTACCTTGAAACTAACTCCTATATTTCAAATAAATTGTGGAATTTTCAAGCTAACTTCAGAATATTCCCGTTCTAAGTCGATCTCTAATTATTTCGAGTTGATTTCAAAATATTCTAAGTTCATTTTCGAATATTCCCAGTTGATTCTCTAATATTCCAAGTTTATTTCAGAATATTTCAAGTCGATTTCAAATATTCCAAGTTAATTTCAGAATATTTTTAGTGGATTTCCGACTATTTTCAATTAATTTCAGAATTTTCTAAATTGATTTCTAATATTTCAAGTTGATATCAAAATATTCCCAATTCATTTTAGAATATTCCGAATTCATTTCAGAATATTTCCAATTGAATTCGGAATATTCACAATTGAATTTGGAATATTCTCAATTGAATTTGGAGTATTCCACATTGATTTTGAATATTCCAAGTTGATTTAAAAATATTTTCAATTGAATATGGAATATTCCCAATTGAATGTGGAGTATCCTAAATTGATTTTGAATATTCCAAGTTGATTTCAATTGATTTTGGAATATTCCAAGTTCATATCAGAATATTTCCAATTGAATTTGGAGTATTCCAAATTGATTTTGAATATTCCAAGTTGATTTCAAAATATTCCTGATTGATTTTAGAATACTCTATGTTCATTTCAGAATATTCCCAATTGAATTTGGAGTATTCCACATTGATTTTGAATATTCCAAGTTGATTTCAAAATATTTCTAATTGATTTTAGAATATTCCAGGTTCATTTTAGAGTATTCCCAATTGAATTTGGTGTATTCCCAATTGAATTTGGAGTATTCCACATTGATTTTGAATATTCCAAGTTGATTTCAAAATATTCATAATTGATTCTAGAATATTCCAAGTTCATTTTAGAATATTCCCAATTGAATTTGGAGTATTCACAATTGAATTTGGAATATTCCCAATTCAATTTGGAATATTCCCAATTGAATTTGGAGTATTCCAAACTGATTTTGAATATTCCAAGTTGATTTCAAAATATTCTTAATTGATTTTAAAATATTCCAAGTTCATTTCAGAATATTCCCAATTGAATTTGGAGTATCCTAAATTGATATTAAATATTCCAAGTTGATTTCAAAATATTTTCAATTGATTTTGGAATATTCCAAGTTCATTTCAGATATTCCCAATTGAATTTGGAGTATTCCAAATTGATTTTGAATATTCCAAGTTGATTTCAAAATATTCCTAATTGATTTTAGAATATTCCAAGTTCGTTTTAGAATATTCCCAATTGAATTTGGTGTATTCACAATTGAATTTGGAGTATCTTAAATTGATTTTGAATATTTCAAGTTGATTTCAAAATATTTTCAATTGATTTTGGAATATTCCAAGTTCATATCAGAATATTCCCAATTGAATTTGGAGTATTCCAAATTGATTTTGAATATTCCAAGTTGATTTCAAAATAATCCTAATTGATTTTAGAATATTCCAAGTTCATTTTAGAATATTCCCAATTGAATTTGGAGTATTCACAATTAAATTTGGAATATTAACAATTCAATTTGGAATATTCCCAATCGAATTTGGAGTATTCCAAATTGATTTTGAATATTCCAAGTTGATTTCAAAATATTCCTAATTGTTTTTAGAATATGTCAAGTTCATTTCAGAATATTCCAAATTGATTTTGAATATTCCAAGTTGATTTCAAAATATTCCCAAATGAATTTGGAATATTCCAAATTGATTTCGAATATTCGAAGTAGATTTTAAAGTATTTTCAATTGATTTTAGAATATTCCAAGTTGAATTCAGAATATTTCCAATTAATTTTGAAATATGCCATGTAGATTTTTAAATATTCCAGATATTCTGTGCTACTAAGCAACTAAAGTCGCAGGCTATGGGAGTCTTAGATTCCACAGACCAGCAAAAACTAAAATAGTAATTTTCCAGTTCCACAATTTTTCTATAACGGAAAAATTTCTGAAAATTTCTAACATAAATTTCTAAAATAAAAATACATTGTTAGTTTCGAATTCAATGCCATTGGGTCTGAAAAACTCTAAGAAATTTAATAAAAAATAAATAAATAAAGTCTTCTTTTACTTTCAGCATTTGGTTGGTGCTTAGCTGCTTTGGGTCTTCTACAAATACCAGGCTGGGCTTTGTATAGCATTTGCAAGCAAGCTAAATACAAAAATTTACGTGAAGTATGCAGAATTATTTCTTTTTAAATAAATTAAAACATAATAAATTATATAATAATAAATTTTTTATATTCCATTAGAAAATACAAAGTAGCGTAAAACCTACAAACAACTGGGGTCCAATGGATGGACAAGTACGTGAAGAATATTATAATTATAGGCGTAAATTAGAGCAAAAGAGGCAAAAAAATGCAAATATCTTTAAAAAGGCATACAATAATATTTTTGGCTAGAAGCTATTAAAGTGTAAAAATGAAAACTCCTTGCAGTAAATTATGCTTTAAGTTAAAAATTAATAGCTTATTCAATATTTTGTTTGCCATTTTTTAAATTAAAAACGTAATTAGTTAAATTTAAAAAAAAACATAATTGATTATACAATCAGTTATACTTGCTTAAAATATCTGCTCATAAATAAATATAATAGTTAAATATTAGCTGAGATTGAATTTTATTTATACTCTTGCTTTATTTTAATTGTGTATAAGTAGAAATTTTTATTTTATTCGATTGTATACATTTACTTCAAAAAAATAAAGAATTTTATTCTGTACAAAAATTCAATAAATATAGGAAAAATATATTTAAAATGATTTACGTAATAAATATTTTTTCGTTTTTTTATTTTATTTTTTTTTTTTTGTTACATAAACATTTTTTTAGAAGAATATAGCACATCTAATATAATTAGAAATAAATGCAAGAACTTGAGGGCAGGTATATGGAACGAAACATATAAAATAACAGTTCTGAAGGGAAGTTTTAATTGTAGCAGAATTTTTGATCCATTCCAGCAAATTTTTCTCATAAAAACAACTAATTTATGGAAAATTTCAAGATCATTAAGATGGATCTTACGAATTACGAGTTATGAATTTTATGTACTTTATTAAAGATTAAATTATTATTTAGAATTCAAAACAAAATCACAAAATGATTTATTTTAAATGAGTCAACACTAAATTTGACTCTAATTAGATTGCAGCATTCGACGTCTTCACATTTGCAAATGTGAATTACGAATTCGTAATTGTTACGACGAAACTTTATTTTATAACAAGAATAAATCAAATGCCGAAATTAACCGCAGATAAATGAAGTCGCTCATATTGAATATGTCGTTAGCATGGCGGAATAAGAAAGATAAGAGAAGTAGTAAATATAATGAAATATGAGTCCCACAGTTACATATCTTTATTTTTAAGTAAAAAAATGCAACCGTGCTATTTAGTTTGATTTAAAATAAAAGTTCCAAAAGTGAGAGCCATCTCGTTGGCTCTCCTATTTATTTCTTTATGATTATAGGCAAAGTGCGTTGTTATGCAGACGATCACGATCACATTATGAGCACGAGTTGTTGTTGCTTCAATATAAAGTGAAAAATTGAGAGAGATAGCAAGAGAGTAAAGTTTGATCGGTACGACCACCAAATGATTTGGCTGTCGATGCCGAATTATGAGATCAAACCAGTGTTACCTTCGATAAATTATTCAGAATAATTGCCTTTTAGGAGCAAAATAGTATAATTTTGGTGAACATGTATGCCAAAAGGAAAAAAAGAACTGCTGAATAGCAACACTCGTCATTCTTTACATATTCGTTTACCCATAAAATTTTTCAAAAAGTTAACAAAAGCTAATTTTTAATTATTCTTATTTATTTGTTATCAAGAAATTTATCAATTTACTTCTCAAATTTTGCACAAAAGCAAAAAAAAAAAAACAAGTTACTACGAAGTTTGAATAAAATAGTAGCAAAAAAGTACTAAAACAATACAAAAATGTACTATTGATCGGCGATCAAATGACTGTCTGCATAACATACTTTGGGCAGAGAGTTGAAAAATCAAAAAGAGAGCGTAAAAAGCGTGATCGGCGATCATTTAATCGTCTGCATAACATCGCCCAAACACTAAGAGAGAGGGAGAGAGAGATATAGAGTGAAAGAGTGAAAGAGTAAAATATAATCAAGCTGATTACAGAAGACTTGCGGAGTGGTGAATTTTTTGGTTCTGTTTTGCTTCGTATATATCTACGATTTCTAAACCAATTGAAGGGAAGCAAGTCTAAAGGGTCTAAGAACCAAAAACATTGAACGGGAATATAACAAAAAATATGAATGAAGCGGCTGTAATTAGTATTGGATTTAGACTCCAAGCAAATATTCTCGTATTTTTCTTATTTTTTTGTTTTTAATAGATAAGACATAAAACTCTTTACAATTATATTAAGCTTGATAAATATGTGCGACAAAATGTATCTTCTCCAATAAAAAAAAATTTGGCGCTTAGACCCTATAGACTTACAGCCCTTCAAATGCCAAAAAACAGCGCCGCAAGTGATTCTTTTTCTGCCTTTAGCAGCATTGGACTATTTCACAATTTCAGGGTCAAGTGCGTTTGCCTCCCTTGATCGTGTGCAGATGTATCGCCAGTGTTTACAATTAATCTTTCAATCTCCCTGTTTTAATTTTTCAGTTTATGTGGGAAGCAGCAACAATTTCATGCCCTTGACAGCAACAGTTACCAATATGAAATGGTTAATAGCAGCGGTGCCGACGTCATATGCACTCAGTGCACATTTGTTTTTGTAAAAGCAAAACTAAGACATTAAGCGATACGAAATACACAAACAATTTTGTCTTTTTTGTTTCTCATCTCTCTTCTTTGCTTATACCAAAGAGCAAAGCTACAACACTTTCGTACGCTTTGTTGGTACACATTGGCGACAGTTATATTCAACATAGATTTTGTTGTTGTCTATCGTATGATTTTTTGTTTTTTTATAATTATAAAGTTTCTATGTATTGGTGTTTGCACTTCCATAAGAAACTTTTGGGCACCTCTGGTTTATAGCAACAACTTTCGCAACAAAAAAATTAAGAAACTGTTATTTTTCCACTTCTTTCCATAGCCCTGAAGTCATTTCCAGAAATTGAATTTCAATCAAAACTGATATTGATGACATTATAAATTTTTTTTGCGTTTTATAAATTCGATTGAAAAATTAATACAGAAAATATTGGTTTGTATTATTTTTAAGACTTAGCACCAAAAAAAAATTGAATTAAATATGATTGCTTCAAATTGAGTCTATTAACTCAGATATGCTCAATAACTTATATGTAGTATACTTCAGAAAGTTTTAGTTTTCTTTGAATATATTCTCATTTCATTGAAATTCAACATTTTTGAGGTGTTCTACATACATACGTATAAGTCGTTGGGCTTATTTGGGTTAAAAAAAATGTTCAATTGATTTTATACCATTTAATATATATTTCTTATACATACATAATACAATTATAACAAAAATAAGATAAAATTATTTTCAAAAAAAGTCAAGTCTACATTAAAAGTTTTTAAAGTCTTTGTTTTTTTTTTGGGGGGGGGGGGTTAAGAGTATAAGGTGTCTTAATGGGTTTATGGGACAGACAGTTACATCTGTATATATTTTTGAGTACAATTTTTAATGAGCATTCACTGCCATTGAATACATGAAATGCCAATTGAAAAAAAGCTCTAGTTCTTAAGTTACAAATACTGGCTTATTGATTAAGGTGACATGGCTTCACTTACCTTAAAAGGCATGCAGAAAAAAACCATGATATGCTGGAATAAAACTTGTTTCAGCAGAAATGTTCGGCATAATATCCTCTTTTAGTTTTATGCCATGGTTACTTATTGCAAGCACAAATTTTTCATTTCTTGGACAGTGTAATTATGGAAACGAGTGTTAGTTATTACCTCGGACATTTTTTTTTTTTTTTAATTGCTCTAATTTGTCAACGAGCCAGTACATTAAATACATTCGGGAGCGCAATTTTTACAATTCTTGTCAAACTTTTTACTGTATTTAGAATTCTTTAACTGATACCACATTTCTCATAAGTAAATTTTAATCCAATGTTTATAAGAGCTAATGCAGATTTAAATTTAATGACTCGAAGGCAAAAAAAAAAACCTCAGAGACTTCGTTTCGTCTTTTTGTTTTTATTATTTAAACTTCAAATGTATTGTATGGTTCAACTCAACAATCAGTTGTATCCTGGTGATGGTTGCTTATCGCTTATGCTGGTTTCAGCAGTATAGACACGTTTTGTTATTAGATAATCACGCATTATTTTAAAAAATGTAAATTGATTTGTTAACGCTACAAAACTTATTGACAATATAAAATGCCATTCGATGGCAAAAAATAAAAGTATTATCTCGCTCAAGACAATTGCTGCTTGCAGTGTGGTGAGAAGCATGTAAATTACTGATGGATTATGAAATAGGCGCTGAAATTGAAAGACAAAAATTTATTATTATTTTGAATAAAATTTTTGTAAATTTCAAATTTCACTTACATAAAATCTTGAATGACTAGAATTGCCTGGCTGTGCGACAGTAACTGGTCCAATACTAAGAAACAGTTCACCGCTATGCTTCACAACGCTACCATTTAGCCATACAACAGTCTTATTCCAAACACCTCCAGTAGCGCTAAATAATATATTGCTACTACCACTACTAGAGCCACCACCACTACTCGTTGCACGTATATCCAAACGTGACCAATAGCCCAAATGTAACGAGGCACGATGTAAAATATCACAATATTTCGAAGGAAAAACGAATACAGTGCCCATTGTAAAAACGCTCAGCCATATAAAGATAATGTGCTGCGTAGCCCATACCACATTATAATAAACAGTTGATGCAAAAAAGCATGGCACAAATCCTGCATAATACGCATTCACCAGTGAGGTGAAAGCCACTTGCTTGAAACGATTATTAAAATCATTTTTAAGCACTTCAATTTCATCGCGTATTGTCACCGGGCTGGACGAACAACAATGCATTGGCATGCCATTGAAATAGGTGCCTTCCACTTCGCATGAGCTACGCAAAAATGGTTCAATCCGAAAGCCAAACATCAGAAAGTAAACAATTAAACTGTAAGAGAGAGAGAGAGAGGGGAAAGCGAGAGTGTGAGGGAGAGTGAGTATGGCGCATTTCATTTAATTATTTTAATTAACTCACGGGTATAGCAGTAAAAATAATGAGAGATACGTATTTCTTGCATATATTTTCGCTACACAAAATGCCAATAACGCAAGCAATATACTACCAAACGTATACTTGAGTATGCTACGATAGAGCCGCCGCTGTTTACTAACTTGCATAAATTCCAAGGCGCGTATGAGCAGACAATACACCAAGCGTCGTGCTGCCAATACAACAATCAGTACAATTAAATAGGGTTCGATGAGATAAAAATTCTGCAAAAAGAATATAAGCTTATTTAAATTGTAATGATGAGACAAAATCAATATGCGCACTTACAACTGCATGGTTTGTATAGGACTCGGGCAGCCACCAGACAGTTCTATAGATATTAACAAATTGCATTGCAGCAGCAAATGTTATAAATAAAAACATTATCAACTCATTCAATAATTCCGAACTGGCTGGTAATTCAGGAAATTGCATATGCTTTGGCATGGGCGAATCATTTGCTGCTGCAGCTCCTTTTTCTTTGTTCGTTGCTGCCGTTCCACCATTGCTTGAACTACTCGATTGCATATCGCTGTTCTCATTGCTATTCAAATGCATTTCGTAGTTTTGCTGCTTCCTTAATATTTTATTAATTATTTGTTATTATTTTTTATCAATTTTTTTGTCATCTTTTTGATCGTAAACAACTATATTCTGTTTCTTTCTTATCACCAACAAAAAAAAAAAATATTGTGCCGGAAAATTGTTTGTCTATTGTGAATAGTTTTTTTTTAACAATCAAAGAGTTAGCTAGAAAAGTAGTAGGATTTTAGTATTGTCGGGAAAAGTCGTTAGTTAATATGGTATAAGCAGAACGTTTTGAAATGCTAAAAATTTTAAAATTGTTTAAAGAAATTCTTAATACAAATGAGTTTGTCTGCTTTAGTAACTGTTTAACATTAAATAAAACATGTCTTGAGAATATTACTTGAGAAAATTTCTATTGATATGTAGTTTTTTCAACTCTTCCATTCTTAAATTCATTTACTCGGGTAGATGTTAGGACATAAATAAAACAAAGAAAACATCTCCGTAGCAAGTTAGCGCTGCTGAAGATCCTAATTTGTTGATTCGTTGACGTGCAGAACAACTTAGGTTTTGTCCGTTCACTGCCTGGAAAATTCTACGTAAAGATCATGATCTACACCCAAATAAAATCAAAATGTTTGAATAGGCCACAAATCAATTGGAAGGTGATTCATTGTTTTACCGTATAATTTTATTCAGCTGTTATGCTCATTTTTGGCTCAATGAGCATGTTAGTAAACCGAATTGGCATATTTGAAGTGAAACCACTCCTGGAGAGACTCAACAGATGCCAATATGATCACTTACCATTTTGAATTTTTAGCAATTCTACCCGTACTTAACTGAGATCAAGCTACTTTCAAAGTGCAATTGTGAAATTTTTACAAAATAAGGATGTTTTCAAAAAAAGTTTGTTTGCTATATTCTCGCATTTAAACTTTATTTCTTATGATTTAGCTTACTATTAAAACTCCATGAACTACCCTGACTATGATCTCTTATTTCGATGCCATGCTGTTTCAAACAATTTCTTAATTCATCGCACACTTGAAAGAGCTCCTTGCTCTTAATGCTCACAGCACGATCACGTATAAGTTTACGTGACTGCAAAATATCCTCCAATAGGCTGTTCAAATCAATTTCCTGCGTTACGCTTCCTCCAACATGGTCATGGCTTTGTTCCACAAAAGTAAAACCAAATGAGTGTAAAGTTTGTTGTATAAAATTATCAACAGCTGCAACAGAATCCAAGCAACTTGATACTATTACGTTTTCCGTTTGCGATGAGTTTGCTGCATTAATGCATCGGCTGATGCCAGAAATTTGATCCATCAGCACCTTAACTGAGCCGGCTGTATCAAAATCGTTCTTCAAGCAAGCGTCTACTTCTGTTTGATAGAAATTTAAACTTTTCAATATTTGACTGGCATCAAGATTATGTCCTTGTTTCTTGCCACTCAAATATGCCTGGCAGTCAGCTTTAAATGCAATAAATTTACTTAAAGTATTTCTTGATGTTTCCATTAGTTCATCGCTATATTCAACTGAATTTCGATAATTTGAAAGTAGGCAAGCCATACGAAATTCATCTGTAGTATACTTTTGAAGCATGTCATCAATGGAAATTGTATTTTTTAATGATTTACTCATTTTCTCTGTTTGACCTTTAACATTGAGTTGACCAGTATGGAGCCAATAGTTAACCCATTGATTTGTATTATGGAAAACGCAACTTTGTGCTTCCTCATTTTCATGATGTGGAAATCGTAAATCTAAGCCACCAGCATGAAAATCGATAGTACCGCCAAATATCATGCTGGCCAATGCACTGCATTCTATGTGCCAACCCGGGCGTCCAGCACCCCATGGTGATGGCCATGAAGGCTCATCTTCAGTTTTTTGCGCCTTCCAAAGCGCAAAATCGGCAGCCGCGTTTTTATTTTTCAATTCTACCTTATTGCTATCGTCGTCAATATTGATTTTCTGTAATTTTCCATAAGTGGAAAGTTTCTTTACATCAAAATACACTGAATTATCACGGCCAACATACGCACAACCTTTCTGCATTATATTCTCAATGAATGCAGTAATTTTTGGTATATGCTCAGAAACGCGTATTTTTATATTTGGCTCCATCACATTTAACTTTTTTATATTCGACCAAAACTCCATTTCATAGTATTTAGCGATTTCATGCCAATCTTTACCAGTCTGTTGACTTTTACGTATAATTTTATCATCGATATCGGTGATGTTCATAGCAGTTACTAGATTTAAATGAAAATGTTGTCGCAATATGCGTTGGATAATATCCAGTTTCACATAGCAGCTTGCATGTCCCAAATGCGTGGCATCATAGACGGTGGGACCACAGGTATACCAACTGACGTAACTTTCATTAGGCAACATGAGAGGAACTTGTCGTTTCGCCGCACAATTATATATTCGAATACCGGTCGCATCCTGCCCAGTAAGAGGTTTATACCACTGTTGTTTTTGTTGTGTGGTAAGCTTTCGTATGCCATGCCGGGTCAAGCATTGGCGGATGTGCAGTGGTGAAATACGATAACTAAATGGAAATGAATGCAGTTTTTGGTTTAAATATATTTATTCCATGTGTTTAATTGATACTTACTTAAGGTTCTGCATTCCGTGGCTACTTTTTAATTTAGTAAATGAGCATTTATTTTAAATATAAAAAAAAATATTTTTGAGATGTTTTTTCATTTTCTTTTTCTAAACAGCTGCTGATAAGAGAATGCAAGTCTTTCATTCGCTCTAATTCATAAACAGTGTTGCTGCTTTTGGTACAGAGGGCAAAAAGTTGCTTAACTTATGATTGAAAATTTTTATCACATATTTTTGATTAAAAATGGCCACATTTTTAAATTTTACTAGTACGCATTTTTAAATAGTATAAAGCATATAATGAATGAGGTACAAATTACGGAATTCGTAGCAGCGCACTTACATACTGGAAAATAATTTTCACTACTCAAAGAAGACAGCATGCTGTTGATTGGGAGAAAAACAAATCTTCGTTGAAAATGTCGTTCACACGGGCCAAATGAACAAATTGGCAGCAATCTTATGTTTACTCAGCGTAAACAGCATAATTCATCACGATATGCTCGAGATTTTGGCAATCGACAGTAATGCAATAATGCAACCGCCTACACTGGCACCGAGGCTCATTCCCGTATATTTTCTAACTAGTAGTGTTTGTTTGTCACACCATCTGAACTGCCACAACAAAAGAAGGAATCTTCATCTAAGCGCACGGAAAAATTTAATTTTCATTAAGAAACTTTACTGAATCTTATGGTTAGATTTAGAGAGTTTGGTTGAAAATATTTCATTTTCATTCAGATTAGATAGTTTTATAATTATTTAGATTGATTGGTAGGTAATTTGGCTCACATTTTGACTCAGTTTTACTAAAATAATGAATAATAAACTCATTTGGCATGTTAGGCCTTGTTAGGCACCATTAAGTTTTTAGAAGAAATAAAAAGAAGTTTGTCTTTTTTAAATCAATATCCAATATAATTTGTTTATTATACTTTGACGGAATTTTAAAAACCTTTTACTCAATTTTTTAAAAACTTTAAAAGCATGCACAAAATTTTTTAAATGAGTAGGTACATGCCAACAATAATTTGCAAAACCGTGTACTGTACCATAAAAATCTATTTGGCCTCGCCAATAACTTATAGCAACTCTGTTAGTTCTACCTTTTGTTGGTTTTTGGTCTTCTAAGAGCAGTGAGCCTTAAGAAATTTGCCTCCTCTAAAGAGGGAGTATAAAGTATTTCAATTGTGCGGTGGGAATCAAATGTATGCACTGTATTATAAGAGTTATTCTTAAAAACGCCGTGGATGGTGTTGTGAGAAATGCGGGTAAGCAAAAGTCTGCTGGTGGTTGAAACATATTGTATAAGTATCGCATAGGATTATCCCTATTTATTTCTACTATGTTGTCTGTGGAGCAGTTAATATTCATCGAATCTTGCGAGGATGTCTCCTTGTTAGAATGTCCATTAGTATGTCACTTCAGCTGAAATGCTTTTTAACATTTCCTATGTTATTGTTCTTCTTCTTTTCCCTTCCCGCTCCCTCACATTCACTCATCATGCATTAAGTCATCTTAGTAATCCGCGGCTACAAATATTTTCGGCCTAATTACCGGTTTTCTAAATGTATTTGTGCGGCAACACTTGTTTACTTTCTCTCTCTGCTTTTCTCATTCACTTGTCATATGAACAGCTGATTAGTTCACAATTTTATAATAGTTTGTTATTTGTTGCGAATACTCTACTTTTCCAGAATTTCGGTGAACATTTTTGTGTAATTTAAAGTTGAACATTTATATATAAATTTAAAAAACGGCCACAAAATGATGCGCTACGAGGGGGAAGAGAAACTGGAGGACACATCATCCTGTGCAGGAGTTAGAGCGGATTTGAAAATGTGCCTACTAGAAAGTGATTGTTGTAGAATAGTAAGTTTGGAAAATACATATACATTCAGATGGATATCTATAAAATTGTATATTTTTGCAGGATAAGAAAACACCACGCGAATGTCTCCAAGGCAATAATGTACCACCAGAGTGCCAAGTTCTGAGGAATACATTTTTCGAGTGCAAGCGATCGTTGGTGAGTGTTGAGGCAGTAATTGCCAGCTAGGTCCTAAAAATTTCATAACTTTTCCTTTAACTTACAGCTCGACAATAGGCAACGTTTTCGTGGACGTAAAGGGTATTAAGCTAAAGTTAATAAATTTAACATAATCTTCATTCGTTTTGTTTAGATTCGCTGCATTAATTTAAAGACAAGAAATAAAATAAAATAAAATTTGTTAAAAAAAAAAATGTTCTATTTTTTATGTATTAAGATTAAATTTTTTTTTTTTTTTGAACTAAAAAAAAATGTTATAACTTAAATGCAAATTGTGAATTTAATTCCGTCTTCTTCGTACACGCGATATACGCCAAGCATTCGGTTCTTCGTATTTATTGTACAGCGGCTCCAAACGTTGATTCTTCTTGAATTTACTCAATTTGGTTGGGTCAGAGAATCTAAAGAATGATGGCGCGAACTCTACCAACCACTTCGGATCGGTAGTGGTCACTTCACGCATATATTCTTTTGTCGTTTGCACTAGCTCATGATAAATAACCCATTCGGGTTGACGATTAAACAAAGCACTCGATGGATGTATGTAGACTACTTGTGAATCGACCAGTGTGCGATAACCTTCTTGGGGATCCTTTTTGGCAGCATTCCGAAAGAAACCGGAACAAATCGCTTTTTGAATTCGTACAGAATTTTTACCCGCCGATACAACATCCAATTTATGCCGATCCATAATGCCGAGCAATTGTTTGCGTACATCCTGTGAACGTTTTAAAGTGCGTATCTGCACGAAATTCTCGTAACACCAGGCATTTGAGAATTTATTATTTTTCCAGCTATTAAACACGGCCAGTAGAGTAAGATGATCACCTATTAAAAGAAAAAAAAATGCTGTAGAAAATAAATACAGAATAGTTTAAGTTTACGCATACCTTCTGCTTGATTAAACTTAGCTTTCTTCTGATCGGCCAATGCTTGTTTATCTTTGGGGCGATAGAAAACATTTTGTACGCTCAACATCGAAACTATAGTGAGAATTTCATCGGAACATTGCAGCGCCACCGACATGATAAGCATTTTGCAGAGATTGGGTTCCAATGGAAATTCAGCCATACGGCGACCGAGACGTGTTAGCAATCCCTCATCATCTAACGCAGACAATGAATGCAGTTGCTCTAATGCCATTACTAAAGATTCAACAGGTGGCGCATCCATAAAATCGAAATGCAACAAATCATTAATGCCCATTGTTTTCAATTGGAGGACAGTGGTTGCTAAATTGGTACGTTGAATTTCAGGAACTGGTGTTGGTAACATTTCATCACGATATGCGCGTTCAGTATATAGGCGATACGTTTTACCAGGACCGGTACGTCCAGCACGACCAGCTCTTTGTTTAGCGGCAGCCTAAAATTAAATTAAAAAAATAAATCAATTAAAGTTAAAACGAAAGTCATAATTGGCTTTGGGTTTATCGAAATACAATTAAAAAAGCTTTAATTAAAATTGAAGGTATTCAATGCCGATTGAAATCATTTGAAATGTAATAAATTTCATTGGAATTGAATTTATTCAATGCTAACAAAACAAAATGTAATTGCCATTAGATAAGTTTAAAGCCAATTAATTATTTTTTAATTTATCCTGAATTTTAATTGAATTTAAAAAGGACATACCTGTGAAATCGGTGTCACAACAAGCGAATCCATTCCGGTTTTTGAGTTGTAAACCTTTTGCTTAACAAAACCTGGATCAACCACATAGAAAATACCATCAATGGTCAATGAAGTCTCAGCGATATTTGTAGCAATCACAACTTTACGACTGCCCGCAGGTGCTGGATCAAAAATTCGTGTTTGCATTTCCGATGGTAATGCCGAATACACCGGCAATATAATTAATTCTGGGACATCGGGGCCCAAACTTTTCATACGTTCATATAAAATTTCACAAGCAGTGTCAATCTCTTCTTGACCCGTCAGAAAGAGTAGTATATCGCCGGGAGGTTCACGTAAATGAATTTGCATCACTGTTATCAATGAAGCATCCAAATAATCGGTTTCGGGCTCTTTTGTGTACAACACTTCCACGGGGAATGTACGTCCAGGAATTGTGAATATGGGGGCTTCATAAAAATACTGTGAAAATTTCACAGCATCCAGTGTTGCGGAAGTTACAATAAGCTTTAGTTCAGGACGATTTTGTACAGCGGTTTTGAGTAAGCCGAAGAGCACATCGGTGTGTATGGTACGTTCGTGAGCTTCGTCCAACATAATGACCGAATATGTTTTTAAATCAGATTCCATGAGACATTCACGCAGTAACATACCTAAGGAAAGCGAAAAAAGTGAGGTTAGTATTTTTTTTTTGCAGGTTGTTTTTTCGAAATTCGAACTTACCATCTGTCATGTATTTTATAACCGTTTCTGGACTGGTACAATCTTCGAAACGTATAGTGTAACCCACTTCTTGACCCAAACGACATCCGAACTCTTCAGCGACACGCTTGGCCACAGACATTGCTGCTACACGCCTTGGCTGTGTACAGCCGATCTTACCGCGCGCCGTAAATCCACACTCTGCCAAGTATTGTGTGATTTGTGTAGTTTTGCCGGAGCCCGTCTCACCGATGACAATCAAAATTTGATTATCCGAGACGGCTTTAATTAGATCATCGCGCAGCTTATAAATTGGCAATGACCGACGTTGTTCTAGCAGCGACATGTCTGTCTTCTTGCCGAATGATGATTTTTTCCCGCCTATAACATGCTTCTTCCATTCGGGCACCTCAACAGGTGCAGCACCCACACCACGCATATTCGCTGCCAACGTTCGTCCCGCATCTTCATCGGGCAACGGATCAATCCAGTTTTTATTGAGACTTGTTGGCACCGCATCCATATCCTGCTCTCGTTGCAACATTTTCTGCTCGCGCCGCTCTTTCGATAAAGCAGACTGCATCATGGCCGCTTGCGCTAATGAACCATCGGGATTTTTCACAATACGCACAGGTGAGAGATCATGCAGCGCACGTCCATGTCCCTGCAAGAAGGGTGGTTCTTCTTCAACAATCTCGATTTCTACGTCAGCTTCATCGTCTTCTTCTTTTGGTAGTAGTCCCGTTTCTTCATCGAAATCAGGCAATTCACTGCGATCCAAAACGCCAGAGCTGATCATTTGTTTGATTTCCCAACGCTCAGGACTGGAAATACGTGTGACACGTTTACGCGAATCATCCTCATCGTTTTCGACACTGCCGCCCTGTAAGTTTAGTATCGAGGTGCCGCTTGTGAATGGCCTATCTGGATTACGATCTCTCAAATCCGCTTCATCAGGTGTATGCGAGAGTGGATTTAAATCACGTCCACTTGCTTGGTCTACCTCTTTCATAGAAAGCGATACTTTTTGCCCTGTGACCGACATTACTTTCACCTTTACCGTAGAATTACGGTTCACCACTTCGGTGACATCGCTGACACGGCCTTCGGAGCGTAACTGCGATATATGCACTAGACCTTCCCAGCGTTTACGCAATCCCATCAATTGTACAAAACACCCAAATGGCACAATATTTGCTACCTTTCCTGTGTAAATTTTACCCAACTCAGGATCATCTGCCATTGGCGCGGGTGGCGGCATTTTTTCCCCACCACCACGTTTTTGTCGTTCTCGTGAGCGTGAACGTCTGCTACTGCGGTCGTGTGAACGAGAACGTGATCTTCTATGATCGCGCGATCGTCTGCGTTTTTCATTTGATATAGAGCTCGAACGTGATCTTCGTCTGCGGTCATGTGTTCTTCGTTCGTTAGACCTGGAACGTGACCTGCGTTTAGTGCTACGGTCGTCACGCCGATTTCGTTCGCGATCTCTATGACGATCATGATCCCGACCGCGCTCATAATCCCGATCGCGATCTCGTGATTTCCTCCTATCGTTACGATGTCGTGGCGAGCGACTGCGTTCTTTACTGTGTTCTCTCTCAATGCGTTTGTGTCGACTTTTTTCACGCGATTTAGAGCGAGACCGAGAACGCGAATATTTCCCAATTTTAAGTTTACTTTCTGTTTTCATTTTAGATTTATCATCATACTTTTCATCTAAGTCTGGCGCTAGCGCCTCTAATTCTAGCATAGCTTCGTCTACAGCATCCATGCGCTTAACCTTGCTTTTCACATGTTTCTTTTCTTCTTTAACATCATCTTTATTATCCTCAGCATCTTCATCTATTTTACTAAATTTATCATTTGGCAGCGCCAGTCCCGGGAACATTATTGTAAGCTGCTTCGTTTTGATATTGTCCTTACCACCCGTCCCCTTACCTTTCTCACCCGGTTCAACAGCATCTTCATCACCACCACTCGGTTTCATTAATTGTATTATACGCTGTAAATTCGTAACAAATGAGTCTGGAAATTCAGCTCCATTTTCATGTAGAGCCTTCTTGAATGCATCAAACGTAGAGTGCTGCTCCTCCAAATCAATTATGAATTCGGCCAAGTCTTTGTCATTAATGCCCAAATGATTATCTAATTCTGTGCAGATTTTGGACACGAGTGAGAGATACTCTAACTTTTTTAATTCTTCCATTTCGATTTAATTATCACTTCATTGCTTTAATAATATTTAGACGCAATTTTGCAAAACTCGACAAAACGTTTCCTCTTCTTCTTCGAAAAATATCATTAAGTCACAATAGAAACTTATTTTGGAGCAGCTGTTCAATCCAGAGCTGTATTTGGAAGTATTAAAGTTGTGTGAAGAATAATTTTCATAATTTTTTTGAAACTTGGGTTCTTCATGGTATCCAATTTGAATAAAAATTTAAATGTATTAATTTGAAAAAGAAGAAAATTACATTTATCTACTTTATTTCCCTTCACTAATTTATGGAAAAAATAAGGTGGGTTATGTCCGTTCACTTTCTTCTTTTACCAATAAACACAGAACAGCTGTTAAAAAGCTGAAAAATTGTTTATGTGACGTAAGCGTTCGGAAAATTTTTAGGATAATTCATTTCTAACAAAAAATTAGACACTAACCTTCTAACAATTGACTAGATCCGCTCTACTTTCTTTAAACCGTTAACTTATTGCTAGCTTACTATAAATTACTGCCTTATTTATTATCTTCAGAAATCCGAGGCAGTGAGAGAAATAATGAAACATTTGTGTATTGAAAAAATGTATACCGCACCTTAACAACAAAAGTGACAGAACTCAAATTTCAAATTTTCAGTGGAAGCAAACAAATATGAATGAAATAGTATAAAAAAATTGAGGGTAATAGGTCGCATTAAGAATATACACCGGAGGCTCAACATGCTTAGAGTAAATTCGCTTCCGCTACGTATACACATTTTGTGACTTTTGAATAGTATGATGCATCATTTGCCAAATTTTTGAGAGACAGCTGTTTTATTTCTTGAGAAACATAAAAATTAAACAATTTTAATTTTATAAGAGACAAAAATAATGAACGATATTTATTATTTAATATACTCACCAATTGTATATTGTCTGGTGTAAATGCTAGGTCGGCTTTTACACACAATCGGTTTTTACCGATTTTTCTCACCGATTTTCTATTTGTTTGCGATGGAACAATGAGGAAAATCGATGTGTGCAAAAGCAGTGTAGGTAAACCTCCACAAAGAACTTCTCTTCAAACTGGCATCCCTGTTATTTCCGCTTATTTTCCGTGCTACCATATTGGCAAACAAATAAATAATTAATCTGCCAATTATGTGGCAATGCTGCCATGATATTTTTAAAAACAAAAGCTACAAACGTCAAAACAAAAGAGGAAGACGAAATTAAAATCTTGCAAAATGATGTGAAAAATATTAAAAAATAAATGAAAATGGAAATTATAATTTAGTAAGCGTCAACAGTATATATACTACACAAATATTGTACGAACAAAAAAGAGCATACCACAATGGATCCGACGTTATTCTTCGGTGTACTGGCGACAATTTATGGTGTTGCATTTTTCTTTGATCGTTTTTTTAAGGTGTGTAAATAAATACAAATATTAATGTGACCATAAAAGTAGAAACATTAACGATTGCGTGTGTATTTATAGAGCTGCATGCATTACCCATATGATTCATTTCTAAAAAATACTGGATTGACAATACAATTCCTGAGGCTCCGTTGGCACACGACTGCATTCAATCGTGCAGTGCTACGCTGGGGCAACAATAGCAATGGCTGTACACGTTACTGGCTTACGAAAAGTTTTACGATTGGAGTATTTGTAGCGCTGTCGCTGTTACCTATAGGAATAATATTGCTTTTTATAACAATATTCAATGATAATAATGGTGGAAGCGTTGGGGGAGGAGGAGCAGCTGCACAAATGGAGAGCACGCTGCGTGCGCGTACACAAGCAGCAGTTAAAGTGGAAATACTGCTGCCGGGTGTAAATTTACCGCTCGAAGAAGTGGGCTTCTATGTGGCGACCTTATTATTTTCGACAGTCGTTCATGAGCTAGGGCATGCGTTGGCGGCAGTGCTTGAAGATGTGCCAGTGACAGGGTTTGGTTTTCATGTAAATTTTGCATTTCATTTAATTGTAAACATATGTGTAAATATTTTCAATTCTATTTTTCATTTCAGTTATATTTCTGCATACCTTTGGCTTATACAGAAATTTCTACCGAACATTTAAATTCATTGAAATGGTTTCGGAAATTGCGCATTCTCTGCGGTGGCATATGGCATAATGTTCTCTTCGCTGGTATTTGTTATTTGCTCTTCTGCTCTCTCGGTTTTATGACTTCACCATTCTATACAATCAACCAGAATGTTATAATCACTGAGGTGTCAACAAATTCACCGCTACGCGCGAAAGGCGATCGCGGCCTAAACGTTGGAAATATTATTACGCACATCAATGATTGTCATGTGTACAATGAGGATACTTGGTATGCTTGTTTGTTAAAGGCTTTACGCTCCAAACCATGCTATTGTGTTTCCTCCGATTTTATACGTTTAAATGATGAAAGCATCGAAATTTCACATCATGGAGCTGATGGCATGTTGCAATGTTGTGATGAAAAGAATGAAAAATTATGCTGTTTCGAATATATTGATGATTTTAGTAATGATGCTCCTGTAGAAATACCACAACATGTTTGTCTTGATGTGCGTCGAACACTCGAGGATTCATATGGTTATTGTGTGGCGGGCACAAATTGTGATCGTGGTTTCTGTTTACGTCCGCTATTGCGTAATACCACAACAATATTGAATTTTAAACGTTCTGTTACAGCTACCTCTCCGGCTGGTGGTTCTGTTGCTTCAGGAGGTAGTGGTACTAATGTTAATCATTCATCGAAATTGCGTAATGTCATCTATATTGGACATCCGGCGGATGTAACACGCACTATACGCATTTCACCATTTGTGCCCAAACAACAATTCATACCACCTCAATGGGGTGATGTATATTCCTTGTTCTTGAAGTATAATGTTGTATTTAGCATTGGTCTGGCGCTGATCAATGCAATACCATGCTTTGGTTTTGATGGCTATCACATCATTAGTACAATTATCAATAGTTTTCTAGTCAATCGTGTTACAGAACGTCCTAAACGAGATGTTATCGCGCTTATTGTAACAGGCATGGGTACGCTGCTATTTGCCTGTGCGGTGCTCAAAGTTTTATGCCTCAGCGTATTACGTTATTTATTTTAAGTTGTGAATTTTTTTTTTTTTTTTTTTTTTTGTTTATGATTTGAAATTTGAGGAAAAACGCAAAAGACAGTTAACATTTTATAGGAATTTAACGATTGAATTGATAAAGAAAAGCATATAACTAATATTTAGCATGAATTATAAAACATCGACGACGCTATTTAATGAATATTAATAAAGTTAGTTTATTATTATTTGTTTTTTTCTATTAAATTTTATATCCCAACTTTTATAAAATTAACAAGAAATAAGTATATATGAAATGTTTTGAAAATTCTGTAATCAAAATTAAAACATATGTTATTTTTATACATATTTCAATTGTTTAAAAATAAGTTTCAGATGCAAAAAAGCTTCAATAACTACGGTTGCGTTTGAAGCTGCAACAAGTAAGCTTACTTGTTTCAGAAATTATATAGACAACAATTCTGAATCGAAACTACAATTAATTTAATAATAAACTCTAAAATAAGTGAGCAAATCAAACGCCGCCAATCACTTAAAATCAAAAGAACAAAAAGCACATATAGTCGTTTTAGGATATTTTAGAAAATGCACAATCAGCCTTAACAATAACGAAATAACGTCGACATTATCCGCATTTTTTTCACTCCTTACCTTTTTGTTGTTCATACACATAAATTTCAAAGATACTCGTTTTGTCAGAGGGTAAACGAGTGAAAAAAATGCATCTATTATAGACTTGATACAGGAAAATGTGACAAAAACTAATTAGTATTCAAAAATGTCGTTATTATTTCGTTAATTAGACTGAATAAATTTAAAAAGCTTTTATTTATTCAAAAAACAAAATATAGTAAAGCATAAAATAATATTTTAAAAAGTCACAAATTGCTGTGCAGTCAACATTTTGAAATGCATAACGCATTTATGATGTTCCATAAATTGTATACAAATTGTTATTAAATACAAACCAAATATGTAATTGAAATTCTTGTATACAACCTAAGCGTTTTTTTTTTAGTGTTAGTACAGACCATTTTTGTACAAATTGTTACTATTTTTTTTTAACGGTTTCTGTCAGTTTCTACTCATGTATTCATTGGTATCCAACTACAACAATAACTTGTAAAAGAGAGCGGGAGAAAACGAGAGAGCAAATCACTGCCTCTCCGTAAGAAATTATTACTGGGAAAATTTGTACTTTTAAAAATTTCCAAGTTATAACAAAAACAACAACTGTCAAACAATTTCTTTTTGTTTACAGTTTTCCAATGTTTTTTTTCATTATATTCAATTAAATTCTTTATTAAAAACAAACAAAAAGCAAAAGTGCAAACATTTCAGAAAATATTTGAAATTTCTAAATTTCATTATTATTATTTTACTTCTCTGCTTCTTTTTACAAGTTTTTAGGTACAATTTTTCCGCTTATTTGTCAAAATACCTTTATCTCTTTTTGAGAGAAATATTGCTTACTCTTTCAATTTGTGCACCTCTATTTTTTCCTAGAATAGTACCGAAAAAAGCCCAATAATAAATTACCTATTCTTTTTGTTTTATAAATGAAATGCAATGAAAAGTAAACAAAATATGCTTTTATGAAATAAATACTGAAAAAAATTAAAATATAAATTGAAATTGAAAAATTAAATATAATTTTAATATTATTATTTAATTAAGTAGCCACTATTTTTCACGTTTTTGTTTTTGTCATTTCATTGCCACTTAAATTTAAACTTGTCTGCAATTCTTTTAGACTGCGTCGTCCGTGTTGCATTAACATTTTTATGGCAATTTCCTCGGTTTGCTGTTTATTCATCCGAAAATCGTGTCTCGCCCATTCGCGTAATTCCACTTGATTACTTTTATCCGGCACCATGCGTATGGTACGAAAAATTTCACGATAAAGTTTGAGGACCTCTTGGCGAAGAAGGAACTGAAAAGAAATTGATATCAACAAATCAGTTTAGACTTTAGTAAACTATCATATCAGTTTTTATAAGTTCTAGTTTATATATTGTACTTTTAGGTCTTATATCAACCTTCACCCATTCTATATTTTCTATAAAGTTATGAGTAATCCTGGGTATCTGCACGATCTCTTCACTTTATTTAATAATATGGCCATCCATTCTCAACCCGAAGAGAAGCTTTGTTTTAACAGTCTTTTGTAAAGATTGCGCGCTTATGGAATCCCGTCGCAGTAGCTTTTATACCTCCCAAATTGTTAAAAACTTGACTCTTAAAACAATTCTCCCCCTCAAAATCTGCTGCTTGAATTGTTCCGGTCAGTTACTCCTTGTGGCCTGTTTTATCGTTATAGTTTTTATAATAATAACTTTTACTTTTCTGTCAGTTATGAGCTGCTCACATATGGTTAGCTTTGGGTCGTCCGATTGGTTATGAAGAGACGGTAGAGGCGATTCGATCAATGGCTTGATGATTCTTTTTTTTTCGTTATAGAAACTGCAATTGGACTTGCAAGAAAGTCCAATAAGTTGTAGGAAGAAGCGGCAAGTGTTATCATGTTGTGGATCGAAATTGTCCTGCTGGTGTTGGTTGTGTTGTAAATTTTGGCTGCCTAAGCCTTAGGAAATGATTTTATTAGAATAAAATGTTGGACCTGCCGCCTTTTCGAATCACATATTTGTTTCAATTAACACCTGCAGTACGCAGCAGGTGTAGTTTATTATGCAACTTTTGAGCTACATAGTATAACTGGACGATGATTATGAGGCATCTGCATTCCTCATTGACACTAATTGGATTGTTTTTCCGTTTCTTTTTTTTTTCTTTTTTGTAAGGAAGCATCAATTTACTTTACTGCAAAACGAGCAACATTTAAACCTAACCTTAAATTAATGTTACTACTCACCTGTTTTAAATTTAAAGCTTCCTTGGGTATTTTACTCATTATATTTTTAATAATATTAATTTAATATTATATTTTAATTATATTTAAGTTAATTTTCTGCGGCAATAACTTTTCACTTCCGCCACCACCAATTGAGTTTATTTTGATTTCGAACAGCTGTTGAGTAGAAACCAGTTGAAATCAGCTGTTTTTGCATTTTTTGTTTTGCTAAGTGAAATCAGAAATGTCAAATATAAAAGCGGAAGGAACGTTTAAACGAAATTTGAATGCGATTTATAAAAAGGAAGAGGGGAAAAGTTTAAATGTGAATTAAAAAACAAGTTAATTAAAAAGAAGTAGAAGCTGAAAGTAATCTAAAAGTACAATATAAAAATAAATAAAAAATTAAACGGAAATAATGCGATTATGGAAAGAAGTTCGAAAATTAAAATGCAGAAAATAAAATGTAAGTAGGAAGAACAGATTTACGACTAAAGCAAAAACAAAAAGGAAACAAGTTCAATAAAATAACTTTTGCGTTTATAGAAAACTGCAATTTAAATTCTTTCATATATAATAATTAAATTCCTAAATTTTTTCACTTATTGGTATAATAGCTTCCTCGCATCCATTTGAATTAATTTTTCAGGCGCATGCAATTCAGCCCCTAACCTCAAAATATAATCACTCCTGCTTAAAATGTTAATTTGATACTGCTACAAATATAATTTTAAGTAAACCATTTCATAGTCGATAATAATCTCACTTTGTTATAACCAAACTGCTTTAGATAATTCTTAAAAAGACAGTAATCTCAATCCAAAGGTTGCACGGAGGAGGGTGGGATGATTAGATATTTCTCGGAAGGAGTTTTTATCCCTACAAACCTAACCTTGGATAGTATAATAATCACCTGAACAAAAATAAAGATTCTAGAATACTTTCAGTCTTCTTTTTTTGTACAGATTATATTTTTGCTGATCAGTATTATTTAATTTTTCATTCTTTTTTGTAAAGCTAAACAACAGCAAGGAATAACCCTTAAAATACAAAGCACTGAGCTAATTTGGTAAGGAAGATAGGTAAGAACCCTTGTCGAAAGTCGAACTTTGTACCCCAGAGTTGAAATTCTAGCATAACGCCAATAGACCAACGAGGCAGCATTCATAGCTTCAAAGTCTCGAGTGAAATAACCTGTTTGCAAATTCCAATTTCAGTTTAAGCCATTAGCAGCTTCAGCGTATAAATTGAGAAAATTTAACATTTCTTCTTTGCAACAGGAATTTGTCATTCCTGTTGCAGTTTTCAAGTTCAAATAAACATTTATAGGAAGAGGAAATTCACCAAAGGACAATTTTGAATGATCAATGCAAATCTCTGTTTCTGATTTTGTTGGAATAAGCGTTGCTTATATATGCAAATTGTTGCCAAAAGTTACGCATGCCATCACTAAGCATCGGTCGAGATGCATTCAGATGCCTCAAACTGTACCTGAAATGACGGCAGACGGCGAAGAATTCTAAAATTCGCGGTGCTATTGATTGCTTGCATGTGAAAATTCAATCATCTGGTGGCGAGGAGAAACTTATTGAAATCGATCGGTCGGTACTCTTGACCGTGTTCAGCGACTCATAAAACATATATTCCAAACCAAATCTGACAGGTTATTTAAAAGGTTCAAAATAGTTGTCACAGAATAGTTGTACAATTTGTCACATTTGTGTCTTAAAAATTAGCTAAAATCCATTTAACTCAAAAAATAGAAAATATATTTGAAGTAACTGCATCTACATATGAGGAGTTCCAAATCAAAACGCAATAAAAGCATCAAGCGCGGATTCAAGAGGATCAGAGGGCCCGGGGCCTCCCCCTTGATTGTTCCCAAAGTATAATTTTTAACCATTTTTGGAACATCTCCTGAGTTTTAATAATCCATTTTTCGATTTTAGCGTGGAAACTGAAAAAATTCAAAATTTCTTATTTGCATATCGAATTTACAACTTTGGTCTAGCTAAAAAAATATATTTGCCGTAATATCGTATAAGTCAATGAGTACATCAGGCGACACAGATTGAATTTTTTAGAAGCAGCTGATAATTCTGTCTTACTCTAATGAAACTTCCCTTAAGAGTAAGAGAAATAGCTACTGTGATTTATAATCAGCTGTTTAGCAGAATTATCAGCTGTTTTTAAAAATTGGTTGTGTATTAACGAACACAAGGCAGAAATGAAACTTCTTGTGAACTAAACGAAACACAAGCAAATAACAAGCAAATTAAATTTTTCAATCGCTAAATTATTTACTTCATTGGCTTGTGTTTTTTTATTTCATTTGCTTGTGATTCGTTTAGTTCACAAGAAGTTTCACTTCTGCCTTGTGTTCGTTAATACACAACCAATTTTTTTTTTTTTTTTGGATTAATGCTAGAACAAAAATTGCAACTCTGTACCGGTATTTCGATGGCAATTGTAGTCGAACTCTTTTTGTGTGCGGCATCTTCATTTAATTCCTTGGACATTTGCGCTATCTGTATGTGAAATGTATAACTGTCATAAACTTTAAGATGGCGACGCTACACATTGTTCTTTCTGCCATAGGCGTGTGTGTGTGTGTGTAATTAATATGTTGTATTGAATTAAAACTATTTATGAATCGTTTATTATATAGTTTGCTCATGAATTCAGTTACGGAATATTGACATTTAGCCCCTCATGCACATTGCTCGACAAAATTATGTCACATTGCAAACTTACGCGCGATGTTACATCCGGTTGGTTTTACTCTAGGGACAAGAGAAAAGAAGTTTCACTTCAAAAATCCTCTCACTAGTCATTGGTGTAAGTAAACCATGACCTTAATTGAGCAATGTTTTCTAATTAAGAGAATTATGCAAAATTATTCAGATTAGGACTTCCGGAAAGTGTGCCGAACTGGTTTACATTTGGTTCGTTTCATTTGGACAACAATTAGGTATTGTTATAGTAACTTAACTATTGAACTTAGATTTCTTGATTTGATTATAAAATCAACGAAAATACTTACAAGTTTCCTCCATATAGTTTTCGCGATAAATTTTTTTTTTTGTTCTAAACAAACAAAATTTCAAAAGTAAACAATGTGAATCCATGTTTTTTTACTTTTTGCTTATAAAGTTACCAGAATTTTAATAATTTTTACCAGAGTGTATTTGAATATATCAAAGGCTAGTCGCTTGCAACTTCAATACAAAGTTAAAGAAAAAATGGACATTTGGTCACCTTATTCTACCAATTCAGCAAGGAAACCATTTTAGTAAGCTTGCTCATCGACAAGGAGATGTCAAAATGTTTTTGTATCTCTATTCTGAAGTAATTTCTTCTTGATTTTAAACTTTTTGTACTAGATTCTAAGCCTTTTGGTTTTAATATCAAACCTTTTCTGGATTAAATGAATTCTCTCAGTTTGTGTTAAACCAAAATGTATTAAAAATAACGCTTGTCTATTGACTGGTATAAAATTAAGTCCAAAAAAGTTTAAAAAGTGAGTCCAACGCTTTTTGACCGTGTCCATATTTGATTGTAATAATAAAGTTCGAAATTTTATTCATGTGAAAAAATTATCTCGTGTTCCGTCGTAGTGCTAACCAAGTAATGAGCATAAGAAAAATCTCTTCCTAATATTAAATTTTAAAACCCGAAAATCTGTAATCTCGTTTATACCTCGACCTTACTATTTAAGAAAAATAGATAGGAATATTCATATAAATATGTATATGTGTATTAGGGTGGATTAACATTATTTCCTATATCTACCACGGGAGAAATGAAATTAGAATTAATTTTTACTTATGTATACCAGGTTTGACTAAGTGTAATTTGAGTTTGATGTCCTAAAAAAGTGGAAAGCGACATTAATACTCGAATTGCCGTAGCAGTTTTCAAGTTCAAATAAACACTTTTGAGCAATTCACAAGCTGTCTTATTCGGTGTTGTATACTTCATGTCATAAATTCCTTAATTTTCCATACAAAATTATAGGACATTATGATTATACGACAGTGATAACCATGGTGATAGCAAGAGTAAACAAGGATTTTGTCAGCCTATGGTATTGACCACGAAGAAAGGAGAAGAATGAGTTGCTGGTAACTTCACCTGATATAAATTCACCCCTTCCCTTTATACAGCCGAAAAAGTGATAAATATAGGGCCAGGCCCCCCCAAAGAATTATCCTAGTTACGCCAATGGTCATACATTGACTCATGGCAGAGAAATTAAGAAGGTAGATGCATTTTGACTAGTAAGAGAAACTTTGACAATTGGGAAAGCATTTGTTTTGATACTATTCTTCTTTTTGCAAAAGAGTTGTATTTTCATGGTGAAATTTTTAAGTGAGAATTTATAAGAAAATAATTTACATAGTATTGCATGTACATAGGGAGAATTAGTTGCTGCTTTTTATAATATTTTTTAACACAAAACATGTTCAAGGTGTTTGCTAATAAAGAAAACAAATTTAAATAACATTATTTAAATAAAAGTAGTATTAATAATCTACTACTAACTCACTCTTTTGTTTCCATTTCAAAAAATGCGTCTCTAAAATGTTCCTCTTACTTGTCAAAAATTCAAAATGGCTACTTTTTGAAAAAATGCATCTACCTCTAAATACTTCTACCATGCGTTGACCCCTCTTAAGTACTTTTTCACCACTTTTGAAAGACAACACAATAACGCAATAAATTTCTATAAACAATTTATTAAAATAAGTTTAAAATTAAACAAAATAATTTCAAAAACACTTTTTTCTTTTTTAAAATGATTTTAAAACCAATTTTACATATTCCTTATATTTATTTACTGCTTTTTTTCCGTCTCTTCCAAAAGTGGTGAAAAACTACGTACGAGGGATCAACGTATGACCATCGATATATCGTAAGTACTTTTTCACCACTTTTGGAAGACAAGAAAATAACGCAATAAATTTCTATGAACAATATATAAAAATGAAATCAAAATAAAAAAAAAAATAATTCCAAAAATATTTTTTTCTTATTTAAAATGATTTAAAACCCAATTTTACATATTCCTTATGTACATTTTTTGCTTGTTTGTCGTCTCTTCGAAGAGTGGTGAAAAACTACATACGAGGGGTCAACGTATGACCATCGATATGGCGAATTTCCCAGCTGTCATATACTGTTAAGGTGAATTTATATCAGGTGAAGTTACCAGCAACTCATTATCTCCTTTCTTCGTGGTCAATACCATAAGCTGTCAAAATCCTTTTTTACTCTTGTTATAACCATGGTTATCACTGTCGTATAATCATAATATCCTATACTTTTGTATGGAAAATTAGAGAATTTATGACAAATGAGGTTATGGCTCGAAATTTACCTTGTAATATTATTCATTAAAAATCTTTGATTTTCCACTTTCTATTTTTAGTAGAATTACTTTAGGGTATAAGTTTAAAAGCCAGCGGGGTCAAAGTTAGGCTTAAGGATACACTTTTTTCGCCAAAATTTGCATATTTTTTAGTAGAATTACTTTAGGGTATAAAATTAAAAGCCAGTGGGATCAAAGTTAGGCTTAAGGCAATTTTTTTTTCGCCAAAATTTGCATATGTTTTCATTAATGTAGAATAACTATATCGCATAACCAATATAGGAAACAAATTTGGCCCACCCTAATGTACATACATATGTATATATGAGGCATTAATTATTTGGATTTGGCCCTCATACATATGAGCATATGAAATGAAAATGATAAGGCAGCAAAATATATAATTTAAAATTGAGATTCAATCAATTCAATCGCCTTGAAATATTTAAATTCATTTCATAATTCTTTGGAAAAGCATCAACAACTAAGAAACAAAAGAAAAATGTCAAATTATTTGATAATTTTATTTCTAAGCGCTTTCATGGCATTCCAAGTAAGTTCTATGGCTTTAAAATTCTTTTAACGTTAATATTAAAATTTACACAAATTATTCAACAGCTAACTCAGGCACTACCACTACCTAAGACTTCTACGGAATCCTCAAAGAATTTTACGGGCGTAGAAAAACTTGCATTACTCAGAACGTGGAATCCTATGACTAAACTTACACTAACTCGATTTAAAGATTTTGCTGCGAATGTGCTCAAGGATGAGACCATAACAAGTGCGAATTCCGAAGCACTGCACAGTCTGAAAAAATCATTGAAAGAGTTTATTAAAGCAGCAGATGTTAGATTGAATCAACAAGATGAAAAAGACGTTGTTTCAACTACATTTTTACAAGTTTATGGTAGTTATCTTTTAGTCTTTCACTATGAATTGATTGTGGGAAGATACGGTCTCAATCCGACAAGTGAAGACTTTATTATTGAAACTTTGCTCAAGAGAAATGGCATGACGGAATTACACAACGATTTTAAAGTAGAAGAGCGAACACTAAGGATGCCACTTAAAGATATAAAAGAAACACTTTCAACAACTCTACAAACTCAAATCTCGAATGTGTATATTGAATTATATAGCGAAAATGATTTGAGTAAGAGATTTGAGATAATTTCAAGAATATACAAATTATAATACATAGTTAAGACATTAGTAAATCGTTTTCATGGATTAAGAGTGAGAAAAAGAATTTGTGATTAATTTTAAAATTTTAAATATCGTATCATCCAGTATTTGAAAATATAATACAATTCAAACGTAATATTGATAAATTTTTATTGGTTATTGAATCGAAGTACCTTAATTTTCAAGTTTGATTAAATTTTGTTGAATTTTCGGCAAAAGCAGATCTTCATTTCACCATGGTACTTTTGTTTATGCGATTTTTATGACCTTTATATTTCCCATTTGCAGGGGGTGATATGTATATTTTGTTGTATCTTGAGCTCACTTAAAAAATCACCAATTGTAAATAATATCTAACTCCGAATATGAATGAGGGAAAACAGCAGAAAAAAATGCACTTTTTATGAAAAAGTACGCCATCTGTATGTCAAACGCGAAATCTGACATACAGATGGCGTTATTTTCCGCTATTTTCCTAAATCAAACAAACCTTTATGTGTAATTTGTTTTTGTATTTTAGTTCGGTTTTGCTAGTATGTGCATTTTCTTGATGTTAGAATTTATAAATTGTAAAACTTTCATTGCGAATACGAGTGTGCTTAATAAAAGTGTGTTTTAAGTTATATCAAAGAATATGCAATACATAGAAGGCGTATCTCTCAAAATTTTTCCAAAATTTTTCGAAAGCAACATATTGTTTCGGTAAAGAGGAAGAGCAAAACCACTCCGTTATTTTGCTTTTACTCTCTCCCATGCACTCTCTTGGTGTTTTTTTCTTAGGTTCTCTCACATCGTTACAGAGTGCCGCCAAGTGAGACTGCATATAGTTTCATAGTAATGTTTTTTTTTTTGCGTTTAATATGTAAGTACATGTGTTTCCTTTTTTTTTTTGCGTTGTTGCCGAGTATCAATATTGTTTTCCCACCTAATTGATTTTTTTTTTCAATTTGTGACCCAAAATTATGGTCGTCGCAAACTTATTTTTTAGTAATATTTTTTTTTGTGTTCGAAAAAGCATAAAAAGTTGAAATCAATCGGTGTTCAAAATTTATTAAAAAAAAACATTTATTTTAGAAAGTTTTTAAAGATTTTAAAGATTTCCGGCCCCCTTATTTATGAGAATCAAAAAAATAGATTTCCTTAGTAGTCACAATTAAAGTTATAGTTATCTTAATTAATCATAATGCTGAATTCACATTATAGTACATTTCGTTTCTGTGGGTAAGCTATTTCCTTTTATTAACCGTTAACCGTTATATATATGACTTTTATACCTTTGGTGGCCCCTAGTGATATTTCTGATAAATATTTTTGTGGAATACTTTAATATTTAAATGTCTCTTTTGAAAAGACTTTTTAGGTTTCCATCAAAAACGGTGTCGAATTGACCCATAAAAGAAGGAGCTAAAGGGTTAAAACGTTCTACAAAAATGATCCTCGTAAAATTCTACAATACAACTTTGACAATAAGATTTCCTCAGACAGCAATTTATAAATTGTAAAAAAAAATTGAGACGTGCTGGACTATAAGTTAATTTTACAAAAATAGTCTATAAAACATGCGCTTTCAGGATTTTAGGGTGGCTATTCTATTGCAAAAATGCTGTTGGACTGTGTTATTAATATGCATACTTTATATAGATCTGATCCTTCCACTTTTGTTCTGCCATTGAATGTGATTGAATCGAACTGTTGAGACCGAAATAAGCGAATTACAAAATTTCTAAAAAAATTTCCTCTAAAAAATGCTTCCTGGAACCGTCACTTTCCTCTTTCCTTATAGATTTAAAAAAAAATTAAAAAAACAATTTTTGTTGGTTCCACATGGGATTGAACCACGGGTCAAAATTTTTTTTTTTAAATCAATTAAATAATTTTTTTTTTTTTAATTTTGTTGGGTTCACATGGAAGCCTAATGTAATTACAACAACGAACAATTCCATTACTTACTTACGTAGTGTGAGTGGCTTGGTTCTAATGCAAAAAATTCGATTTTTGCATTATTCTGAGAAAAGTATATCTCGTAGGCCATTTTAATGTTGTAAGACCCCTCATAATTTTTAACAAGGAACATTTTCTCCAAAGACAGTATCAAAGTTTTCTCAACGGTTTTTGATTTATCAGCTATTTATCGAAAAAGGGGGGCTTAAAACCCTAATTTTCAAAAGAAAGGGTAGGAGATGGGGAAAAAGTGTGCAAACAAAAACATCCCTTTGTGCTTAATAACTTTGCTTCAGACATTAAATTCGTATCTGTTGAAATAAAGACATTTTTTAATAGTGCCTGAAGACCCCATTTTCCCGAATTCAGGCCCATATTGTGGGAGAACTAGATGTGATGGAGAAAAAATAAGTACGCAGTCGTGATCAGCGACCCTAAATTACTATTAAACCGTTGGAAAATCTTGCGCATAAAATTGTTGTTCCACTGTGTTATCATTGGTTGCATTCAGAAGACACACCGGAGGCTCAACATGTTGAGATTAAATTCGCTTCTGCTACGTACACACTTTTTGTGTCTTCTGAATGGCATGATGGATCATTTGACAAATTTTTGAAAAACAGCTGTTTTATTTTTTGAGAAACAAAAAAAGTGAAAAAATTTTAATTTTATCAAAGACAAAAATAATATAAGATATTTATTATTAAATACACTTGCCAATTGTACATTGAATTGAAACTGTTTCTTCGGCAGACATCATGTATATTTTCTTATATATATTTTTTTAACTATAAGCCAGAAACCTGCGCCGTGCGGCTTATAGTCATCTTCGCGCCGCCGCTTAGTTTTTACTTGCTACCGGCCGTGATTTATCGGCTAAGCCGTACTCACTGTATAAATGAACGACAAACTTCATAATATGAATTGAATAACATTAAACAGATAAATTTGCTTATAATAGGATTGTTTAAAATATTACATTCGAGTATTTTTATATCAGCCGCCGAAACAAAAGAAAATATCGGCTACCAGCCACCGCCTAAAAATCGCCAAACCGCCGATAAATAACAATAGACGGCGCAGATCTTTAGAGACAACATGTTGGCTCGAAAGAGCAGAAATATAATATGATGGAAAAAATGGCGTCGAAATGGCAACAGCTCCACGGAGCGAAAATTCACAACAACCCATTCAGAAGACACACACGCCACAGTTGCGCAACAGCTGTACCTTCTGAATGCACCCATTAAATACTTTGTGTTCAGGTGTTTTTCTACCAAGAATCTATACATTTATTACAATAGTTTAACTACAATTTTATTCCAGAAGATCCAGAAGTGCTGCAATATCATATATCAATTTAGAGAGCTTGACGAATAGGTTAGCCAAAAATAATCAGATTTAAAATCGGTTTAGCCAATTCCAAAATATTAGCGTCGGAAGTTCTTTAAAATTCACTCATTGAACAAAGCATTGCATTCATCGTTGAAAAAATCATTGCTTAAGCGGGAGTAAATAACAAATGAGAGACAGAGAGAAGACATGAATAACGGCAATTCTCAGAATTATCTGCATACACAAATAACAAAACAAACACCAACGAGTAGTTTGGTTCTCTTTTGATATTTGTTTTTTTCATAAAGAGATTTCTTGAGCAAAAAAAAAATAGCCCCAGTTACTGGGGCCTTACCGACTAGTACCCATTTATTGATGGAAGAACACTTCCTGGCCACAGTAAAAGCCCTGAAGATCGACATGAAAAAGAAACTTTCCTAGCAATGTAGAAATGCAAGCGTTAAAAGATTCAATATCAATTTTTATTACGCTTTGCTATTCTTATTCACCATGAAGTATGGTGAATATGCCAATTTGTATTTACCATTTGTTTTTGTATTTACCAGAACGTTTCTTTAATTTCGTTTTGACATCGATGGCGAGAAAACGTATTTACGAGCAACCAACTTACGAAGCAACAACGGTCTTTTTATATAAAACAAAAAATTATTTAAAAATAAATAGCAAAAAGAAACAAAATATTGAAAAGAGTTAAAAGAAAATTAGAGGAGTGTGTAAATTAAGAAATTACCTCATTTTACATAATGAACAAAAAAAAAAAAAGAAATGAAATGAAAACAAATAGAAAAGAAAATATACAACAGCGGCAATGAGATACCTTCTATACCTTTCTTTTAATATCAATTAAAAATATGGTACACAGTGATTTTAATACTTAATTAAAAATAAAAAAACAATTTTCAAAGTGTAAAAAGAAACATATTCACATGATAAAAAAGAAATGTGTTTTTAATCAAAATCGTCATCATCATCATCTTCATTTTATGATCATCATTGTCATAATCGCGCTGTGTGTGTGAAGTGTTGTTGGCCCCAAAGTACATTTGTGTTGCGATGTGGTGTACTTTTTTTTGTTGTTGTTCTGTCTTAACATTTCGTTATTTTATAAAATAATAATGATGAAAATATCTTTGAAATGTGACCAGAAATGCATATGGCACATCAATCATTAGCAAAAATGACAGCAAATGTATCTTAATATCATCTGCAAGAATGTTTGCATACATGCACAAATATATACATGTATGTGATGACTTCGTTGCAATCTGTATTTCCATTGCAATGAATGCGCTGCTGTTTTATTAATTTTATAACAAAATTTCTTACAATCAAACCATCAAACAAACAAACACCAACAAAAACTAAATGAGAAAACAATAAAATAAAATTTAATCCTTACGCAAATTGAAGCAGAGTACATAAATATCTTGTAAATTAGCAGTTTCTATCGTTATAATTGCAATTTAATTGTCTAATTGCTAATTTTATATTTGTTGTAATTGTTGTTGCTATTGTATTTTATAGTAATAATAGTGAGATGCTGCCGATGATGATAACGCATGACGTTGAGCATAATACGTTGAGGGTTTCGTATTCGCTTCAAAAAGTGTTAATTTCAATTTAATAAGAATTTAATGAACCCATCATCACCGAACTTTGTTTGTTGTTGCAAAATTTTAATTGCAGTTTAATATTAAGTATTTGCCAAAAAGCATTTAATTGGCAACATCTTGTTTTAGTTGTTAACATTGTTGTGTTAATTATTTAATCATCAACTTAAAATAATTGTACTTGAGAGACATTTAGTTTTTGTTTATTTTTTTATTTTTTGTTTTTTTTTTATTTTTTTTTTTTTGTAATTTGTCAATTTTGTGCACTGTTATTGAGGCTAGATTATTTTTTGACTCATTTTTGTTGCTTGCTAATTATTGGTGTACTGTAAATGTTGAAATTCAATTGTTTTGTTGACATTAATAAAGAATGTGCCTTGAAAGTATTTTCTTTTATTAATTCAAAATAATTATTCAAGACAAATCCAATGAAGGATATTATTTGAGACCAGAACAGCTGAGAAACTAAATGAGAATTTTAAGATTTTGCTTTATAATTTGAAGTTACAGAAAAGGTTTGATTTGTTGAATTATAAATGGATTATAATTAAGTTTTCTTACAAAATTATTGAACAAAAGCTCTACCTTATGGTTTAAATACATGAAAGGCGATTGCATTTGTCAAAACTAGAAATACGCACGTTTTAATGAAACTGCAAAATTTGGCAACTACACCACTGCATGGCTCCATTTGCAGTTGCAATTGTATTAGAATCTATTTGTCAGCTTTTACACACACACACACATCGATTTCTCGTCGATTTCTCTCACCAATTTTCTCTTTGTTGGCTCACGAAAGTGAACGAGTCAAAATCGGCTGTACCAACAATTTTACACCGATTTTTGAAGTTTACTGTTTACAAATTTTGCATCTCTGTTCCACTCATATAAAACGAATAACAAAGAAGCAATAGAAATACAAAATCGGTCGATCGAAAGCGTGGTCTATAAAAGCCGATTGAACAAGATAACAAAAGAGAATGTAAATATGAAAATCGGTGATAAAAATTGGGCACAAAATGGTGTATGTAAAAGCAGACTTTCTAATTTGTCAGTCGCAAAACGGAAAAGAGAGCTAAAATCAGAAAACAAAACAGAAGAAGAAGAATGAAGAAAGCCTGAAGTTCTCTATGTTTTTATACCATTACGTTTTGTTAGTGCGTGTTCGTTTTTCGTCGAATATTTCCCTCGTGCTCGGTCGTGGTTATTACTTTCAGCTCATTGAAAGTTGCTATTTGTCGAAATGTACTCCTATTTTAATAATATTTTGTATGTAATATAACTGTTCTGTAAAATAGTTTATTGCCACCCTAGAACCTCGGCGCGCTCGGTGCACAATACATCGACAAAATCGTGTTCGGTGTGAAAGTGAGTAAAGATTCTCTCTTTGGATGCAAAAACAATTTCATGGTACTCGCCAAGCATACTCCCAATATAAGCACAGCCTTAAACCTGAATTACAATAGCGCGTCGAGGCAGTGGTAGTAAAACCAAATAAACTTTTCACTCCTAGTAAATTTAGAAATGGCGCAAAACCAGATCAGCGCAACAAACAGCCACTGGGGAACAGAATGTGAAGCTGAAATGTGAAATAACTAAAGCGCTTCAATCTGTCAAAAGTAACATGTATGCATTTTTTATGAGCTTGATTACAATATGAAGTTGTCGCTTCCGCTTAAGCTGAAGACGAAGCGCAAAAGAACTTTTCAACTTTGCCGCAACTTGTAAAAAAAAATTAATTGGTTGGATTAATAGACGGCTCTTGCTCATTTTCTACACAATAATTTTTGCCAATTAGTATTGGACACACGAGAGAGAATTTCAGGCTCTGAAATTTTGGAATTTCGCCATACATGTCAAATGAAATTCTAAATTTCAGATGAATTTCAACGAAATTCACTTAAATCTCTCAAAAACGAAATTCGATTCTCAATGAAATTCTGTGAGATATGAAGTTAACCGTAAATAAATTGAAATAATTATATAGTACTATAGATATAAGATATGCACCCATAGATAAACTTTTTTTTTTTTTTACAATTTATATTTAATATTTTTCTAATGTTGTAAGGATTTAAGCGGATCTCGCCTGAACCCGCTATTAACTTCAGATGTTAAAATTCTTATTATCAGTTATGGGCTATAGATTTGAAAGCAGACTGACGTCAAAATCCAATAACTACATAGCATGCGCAGTATTGTAATTATAATGACATTTGCACATAATCATCTATAGTTTAATAGCTCCTCAAATTATAGATTGAGTTTAAGCTGCAGTGTTGGCTTTGGATACCAGAAGTTTATGCTGATAAACAAATACTTGTATTAATTAAAACGTGCTCAAAAGCGAAAGCTTTAGTAACAATGATAACCTCTTTTCACTTTGTCAAATTTGCCAACATGTTGGCAGTTTCGTTTCTAAAATTCTCTCCTTCTCTTTCTTGGACATAGAATATGGTATAGTGAAAACCAAGCAATGGGCGCCAAATTGATGTAACTGCCAGGCATGATTCGTGTTTCGATGTTTTCTAAATTACTCTCATTTCAAAAATGGAGGCATGTCGTCAAGCAAAATTATAACGGGTGATAGCAGCGTCAACTCTCTCTTCTTCTTTATTATCTCTGTTTACGTTTTGTTTATTCTCCATGCATTTGTTCTTGTATTTTTGACATTTCTGTGTCTTTGCAATAACAAAGCAGTGTGTTGTTATTGTTTTGTTGTAATGCTGCTACCACCATTGTAGATAAGCCATTTTAAATACTTGTCTCTTTGGATACAGCAGATTTAAAAGAATGCAAAAATTACTCAGAGAGTAAATGACAACCGTTATTCTTCAAAGCTCCGAACTAAAAGAGAGTGGAAAATGAATGCCTCTTTTTAGAATTAATGCAAATTTTACTCAATTTAGAGAATACTACAAACAACTTTGTATATTAAGAACGTTTCGACATTTATTTAAAAATCTAAACTACATCTTATTTAATATAGGCTTATGTTGTGCCAGGCTTTTATTTGATATTTGATAACTAAAATATACTTTCAATCTAGAATAAATTCATTTATCTATTATTTAGATGACTGTATTTTTTTTAACACCAACGTTTTAGCGCATCTTTATTTGTAGCCATTACTCTATTAATAAGCTCCTATTCATAATGACAAACTACAAGTATCCTACAAAGTCTATGAATACTTTTTGCTTTGCTATAGCCAGCCCCACACGTAGCAGATATGTAAGTATACATTACAAAGAAACATAAATAACCATGCACAGTTTAGAGTTCTATGCTTTCTCTGCTTGCTATGGTTGCCCCCAATTTCCCCCATTAAACCAATACACCGCACTAACTTGCTAATACGTGTGTGCTTGAGTAGCATCAAAACTTTATAAAGACTCTAAGGATCAATGTGTGTATTCTCAGTATGTTATATTTTTAGCATTAATGTTTAATTTTTTACATGTATGTACATGCTACATACATATAAGTAATTTCAATATTTCAGAAAAATTTTATGGTTTAGTAGAATGCATCACATGAAAAATTTATCATGGTCTTCCAAAACAAACATGACCCCATAAATTTATAATATTTTTTTCATACGCACATAAATATTCTTCTCCCCACTTTAAGAAAATAATAACAAAAAAATAAATAATATTTTTCTTTACAAAAACAAAAAAACAAAAAACTTTTCAATGCATTTTCCACACATTTTTTTCACTTGCTTTACACAAATTAATGTGCACAGTTTATTTTTAGTTGATTTCTTTTCGAATAAAATAAAAGACTTAAAAAAAAAAAATTAAGTTTATTTTTGATTTTCCTTTCATTTTCGTTTTCGTTTTCATTACAAAATGCAATGAGAAAATATTAAAATAACTAAAAAAAAAAAAAAGTTTACAAAGAAAATGTACGTTAGCAATTCAAAACAGAGGAGAAAAAGTTAGAAAGAGAGCGCCAGTAGCACAAAGAGTAAAAACTAATGTTGGAGAGCGAGAGAGATTAGACAGTATCAAAGACTCTCTCTGACTCTCTCAATTTTTTTTAATTGCACAAAAACAACCTAAGTCAAATAACTGGTAAAATTAAAAAAAAAAGAAGTAATTATTTAATTAAAATATGTGTCAAAATAATGTATAATTAATTAAAGTTAAAATTAGATTTTTCATAAAACTCCTGACATATGTTGTTTTTGCCAGAAAATGTCTAGCATTTCAATATACATACATACATATAAACTCAACCACCAACGACGACGACGACGACGAGCAACAGCAAACAAGCAATACTTACCTACCTACTGTGAAATATCATCAACAGCAGCAACATCATCATTTGTTTGCGATACTTTGACGCGTGCAGTTCAGTATCTGCTGTGCTTGTTGCTGCTGGTTTGTTATTGTTGCTATATTGCTTTTAGTTCTTGTTCTTCTTCTTCAACGGTGTGCGTTTTTCAAAGAAGAGTGAATTTTTTTTATTTTTTTTTTTTTTTGATTTTATTTCGTCGTATCGAAAATGAAACGGAAAACGGCGCGAAACGTATACATATGTGAAAAAAAAAGAAAATAAATTAAAATTTTTGTTTTTTTCGAGTAAAAATAAAAGCTATTTTTGGATTAAACAGTGAACAAAAAATTGGAAAATATTTTTCCTTTTTTTCGACGTGTGTGTGTGTGTGTGGAAAAAAGTTTTTTTTTTATAGAAAACAGCAAAACTGGTGTGTTTTTTTTCGGTTCAAAATATAATTTCAATAAATATTAATTACTTATTAATTAAAAAACAAAAAAAATGTGTAAGATGCGATACAAACTTAATAGAAATTGGGAAGAAAACCGGTGAATATTTGTATGAAATAAAATTTAAAAATTCTTAAAGAAATTGAATATTAAACTAAAAAATATAAACGAAAATATTTTTTGTTGTCTGAAAATGTTAATAAATAGTTTTATAGTTTATTTAAACTAAAAATTACAAGATTATAAGACTTTAAAACTTAATAATACCAAATTGTTTTGTTTTTTTTGTAAAGAATTTAAAATTTTTGGCAGTTTTGTTTGAGTGAAAATTTCCATTAACATTTTTTTGTACTTGTGAATACTTATTTGTTTAAATAAACAATATAATTTATTTGAAATTTATAAATACCAAAAACTTTTCCAGTTTAAAGAAAAACAACTTAAGTTGAAATTTGTTAAATTCAATATTTCTGTGGTCACAAGGCATAACAGCATAAGTCAGTTTTTTTTAATTTTACAGGAGAGCACTTCAAAGATTCAAATGCTAATAAAAATCAATTTGAGTTGTGCTATTTTTCCTTTAATATCTCGTAAACTACTGAACCGATATTCATAAAATTTTGACACAATATGAAATCGGATATGAAGATTTCAATTATAATAATAACTCGAATTCGACAAAACTCGAGTTATGTTTTTATGCCTTGTGACCACAGATTTTTTAATGAATGCGTGCGGGAAATAAAATTTTCTATTAGAAAACCCTCAAAAATTCTACTACTTGGACTACTTTGTATATCTCACTAGTATTTTTAAAAGACTTCCTCAAGTTCATGAAGAGGAAATCTGAGCCCAGGGTAGTGACTAGCCATCCAGGTACTTAGAAAACTAATGAAAATTCTGAAAATTGTGAACTCAGAATGTAATTTTTCGCATAATTGATATTAAACAAGAAAAATAATAGATATTAAATCTAAAAAAAAAAAAATTTTTTTTGTAGGCATTTTTATAGTTTTACCGGATTTTGGAGAAAATCCGAGCTTCCTTGAAAATTCTGAACCCAGGGAAAATCACTCCATTCAATTAGAAATTTCATATTCAAGAGTAGAAAAGTTTTACGTTCATAATTAATGTAAATATTTAATAGCTTAGCTTAAAAATCTTGTAGATTAGATTAGATTGAATAAAGAGCGGGAACCAATCACCTGGTCGCCGAGGCGTCAGTTGGGCCTATTGTGACCAACTCTATAGGTTACAAATCATTCCTGACTCTTGTATTTGGGAGATTTGTCCGCCATTTCTGACGGTTTTTTTTTTGTTGGAACAGACAAAAGAAGTATTCAAGAATACAGCATTCTTTCTCCAAATCACAGGAAGCACAGAGGGCACTAGCTCCCAGGCCAATCATATGCAAATGTTTGGCCCAAGAGAAATGACCTGTATATAATCCCACCAGCTGCCTGCACCTCTGTTAGAGTCTGTTAAAGTCTGTTAGACGCTTCGAGATAGCAAGTAACATGGTCTTTGTCTGTCTAAAGCCCCTCAGGTCCTGCCATTTACGATTGTGGGTCAAGTCAACCCACTTAATGGTGGTCTTGATGGCTGTAGACGACAAAGAGAGTACAGGTTCTGGGCCCAGGAAACCAGTTTCTGAACCCTTTCTGGCCAGAAGGTCAGCCGATTCATTTCCTGAGTGTCCAGGAGCCCATATCAACAGCAGGCTATTGTGTTTTCCAACACAATCAAGCCTGGACTTACAATGCATAACCAGTTTAGACGTGGTTAGAAGATTAAGCAAGGATTTAAGCGTTGCCTGACTGTCAGTAAATACACAGATACTCCTTTCTCTCCAACTATTATCAATAACATGGTCCATTGCCTTGATGATTGTAAAAATTTCTGGAGCCGTCAGTGAAAATACGCTTACAATCAACTCCCGGGTAGTAGTTTCGTAAGTAACGAAGACGGGTCCAAATTAAGCAATTTCAGTGGCACAATAAGTGTTAAGCTGATTCCTTTTCTTCGTTACATAACTTACATAAATCATTCTGACTTATTTTCATAAGAGTTATACGGTGATGGAGGTTTTTCTGCTCCCAGTTAACCCTGTCTGGGAATGTTACCTTGAATTGGTGTCTGAAGTTATATTTGAGATGACAGAAGTCACTTAGTCCCCAATTAAGGATCGCCATAGGCGCACTGCACCTTCTTCATTTTCTAAGATGAGTTTGCCACAAATTGCAGTACTTCTTTCTTAATATAAAAATTAATTGGGGAAGGTTTAATAAAACCTCAAGGGCTGCAGTCGGAGCATTACTCCAGTTATGGAAACACAGGCTAGTCTTTGTAATTTATTGACCTTGTTCTGCACTCTTTATACCAAACCGGTTCCGCATAAGCGACGATTAGTCTAGTAATCGCTGTATATAGCCATAGCGACATTATCGGATTGAGTCCAAAGAGTGGACCTGGCTTTGTTTATAGTTTTATTTAGATGACTACTCTATAATAGTTTTTCATCGATTGTGATACCGAGGTGCTTTACTTCGTTCGAAAAAGGAATTCTTTCACCAAAAATGGAGGACTCTTTAATTTGGTCCGAACCTCAACTTCTGTAGCTCTTATAGAGGACTTAATGTTCCCTTCTCTAAGGACATTATTAATTCATCTGCATGTTGTCGAGTCAACCGATTGAATTATTAATATGGACGAAATCGTTATTATCAAATGCCCGTTCAATATCGAGAAAGCAACCAACCGCATACTTTTGTTCTCAAGAGAGTTTTCAATCTTGTGCGTGAGATTCTGAAGGGCATGGGTGACTGATTTTCCTGCTTGATAAGCATATTGATTTTTATTTAGAGGACTTAGAGTAAGATATCTCTCTCTTATATGCCTGGCAATTAATTTGTCCATTGTTTTAAGGAAAACTGAGGTTAAACTGATCGATCTGTATGACTTAGGCTGGTCGGCTCATTTTCCACCAGCTTTTGGTATATACCGAATGATCACTTCCCTCCATTTGCTGGGAATATAACCCCATGTAAAGCTGGCTCTAAAAATAAAAAAGATATTGTACAAAAAAAGGTAGTAGAAAATAGGAAAATAGTATTGCATGTGCCATGCCCACTTATCCAACAAACTGAAAGAATACATCAATAATACTTCCGTATCAAATCTTAACATCGTACTACAAATTGTTCTCGCGATATCCCATCATGAATATCTAGTTTAAGTGGGAGGTGCCACACCCCCTTTTAAATCCCACTCACATTTTTCCTGTAGCATGTTACTAGCAACTAGCATATTTATACATATTCAATTTCACTAAATTAAAGGATAAATATCAGACTAAATATTGACCAAAACCCAGACCTAGAACCAAAAATGAATGAGAAAATTTCATCAATATTCACACCAAAAAATACTAACCGAAAATTAAAAGATAACTGGAACAAAACTGAAATCAAAAACTCAAACTAAAATCGGTTAGAAATTTAGGCGGAAATTTCGACCAAACTTCAAACAATTTTTTTCAGATCGAAGTTCAAACCAAGAAAAAGACCAAATTTAGATCGAAATAAAACCAAAATTAAACCAAGACCTTGATTAAAAATAACATTCCATTTTAGCGGATTTTGAGAAGTAAAAGTTGGCCACACTGCTGCCTACAGTTCGCTTTTCATCGAAAATAACTTTTTCAATATCATTCTATCTCATTTCAACCAAGTTCAGATCTCTAGATCAGTTATTTCCAATACTTATACAAACGCATTTCAATTCATTGTTAGTGTATGCGTGAGTTTGTGAGAGAGCTACACTGAGTGCATAGGTATGTATAAATCAGAGCTAGCCAAACCACACACAATCAAATTTTGTGCCTGTGTGAGCGATGAGAGAAATCGTTACGAAAGCGAATTCTCTGCATGCCGTACACTGTGAAAAATGCGTTGAAAGGAATTATTTTTCTGTGTGATATAAATAAAAGCTCTTCGTACTAATTTATATTAAACCTTCTCTCAGTGTATTTAATTTCGACTGAGTACTTTTGCTAGTGTTGGTGTGAAAACACGACAGCTATTGTCGTATACATGTGAAAACACGAGAGGAAAACTGTGCAAATGAGTCTATGGGATGGCTAGGCACTGGTATACATACATAGTATAAAATAAAGTGAATCTTTTGTTCGAAATAAGTAAACGCAAAATTCATTTACTCTACATATACCACAACTCGACTAACTTGCTCTCTTGCAATTACACTTTAGTTGGCGTTGAGAATTTAAGAAAGTAGTATCTGAAAAATCAAGTATGTCGATGCACTTCGTATGTACGAAATCTCTCGATTTAATCGTATTAAATATATGTTAGCTTACGTTCAGCATTTGCCCGCGGGCAGTGTTTTGAAAATGACTGCTTTAGAACATCGATTTTTTTAAGAGAGAATAAGTTTTTGGAAATTATGTTATCCTGTTAAACTATCTTTTTGAAAGGCATATACCGTTCACTGTACGGTAAAATTACTGAAGCTGTTACGTCGACATAAGCTTTGTTTGTTATCCATATGGATCTGGTTTAAAATATACTGGCTCTGATAACTTTTGAAAACATTAAAAAACAAGCGAATGACGAATATTTTGTGGACAGATGAATACAAGGAAGTGATTTTAGATTCATCAGACTCCAAATAGCATATTCAAAGATTGAAACGCTTTAAACACTATCCTTAATTTTGTCTAAAACAGCCGTAGTCCAAAAATTAGCATTGTTTCTTACAACATATTCACAGTCACATTCTTGGCATAATTATATAAAATCATTCCCTATATCTCACTACTATTATTTTAACAGTAGCATTATGTTCGTAAGGAGTCGAATTTAGAGTCAGAATTTGGAAAAAATGGGGTATTTATGTCCAAAATTACAATTTCGGTAATTGCAGTGACATTGTTGCCAAATCACAAAAGTTTTTATGCAATTTAAACTTCAACAAGTTTAGTGTCTTTTTTATAAGAATTTTTGATGTAGGCAGTGATGGGAAATATCGAATAAAACTATCGAATTATTCGATAGTTAAAAAATGTACATTCATTCTATAGTTGAAAAACGTAAAAAAACTACTCGAGTGATTTTTTCGAATAAATGTATGATTTTTTGCTAATAGCGAAATATGCCAGCGATTTTTCTTCTTTTTTTTTTTTTGTAAGTGCGAACAAATTAATTCGACGGAACGAATCGTTTGATCGTTGAAATCATTCAGTCACCCTGAAATCAGTCGATAGTTTCCATCACTACTAACTAGTTCGAATAAATGAATGAATGAAAAAATCGTTCGATACAGTTTCTAACTATCCATAGTTGAAATAAATAGAAAGTTAATTCTGGTTGGAAGCTCTATTTCCTCCCGGTCATCTTTTTGCAGGCATGTAATGCTTTCTTCACCCGGTGCTTCGTATTTAGTTTCCATTTCAGATTAGAGTCCAGTATTACATTCAGGTTGGTGAGAGAGAGAGATAATGTATGCCCATGTAGTTGTGGAAGATTAAAACTGGATATTTTGGTTCGTGTGGAAAAAAGCATTAGTTCTGTTTGACTTGGTTTCAGTTCTAGTTCACATCGAGCCAGATCCCACTGATCCCTATAAGATTTAGTTTATAACTTTTAGTCTCTAATTGTTGATTCTAATGCTAATTCAATACAAATGCGGAGTTCTATGTGAATCCCCAACTAAAATTTGAACTACTCAAAAGTTTTCTAGTCTATAAATTTTGGGCTTCATTATATTTAGAAAACCAAACATGCGCTAAATGGAATGCTTCATGTGAGAAGTGTGTGATTTTGGAATTCAAACTTTTGCTGGAGCATGAGCAATACAATTATTTATTTCAAATTATTTTTCATTTTCTTCGAAAAACTGTTTTTTTATTTTATTTGGAATTGTAATAATTTATTCAGTAGGTACCTATTATGAATATAAATTTGAAATATTTTCAATTTCATTAAATCTATGTATAGTAACTATATTCAAAACATTTTTTTTTCTCATAAAAATCATTAATGAACTAAATTTTATATAAATCTATACAAAAAAACAAACAAAATTCTTCTATAGAAAACAAATTACTCACAAAATTTAAATACATTTTTGTTTTTGGTTTTTTTTTATACTGTGTTTTTGCTGTTTTTGTTGTTGTTGCTGTTGTGTGATTTGATGTCATTTTTGAACATTTTACGTTTTGAGGTTATGTGATACTTGGTAACATTTCATCGACATCGAAAGTATTAAATTACACAGAGCGGACTAAAAAACGCACACACGGCCAACGAAAAAGTAATAACAACAACAAAATAAAAACAAAAATACAAGAAAACAACAGCAACAGAAAGAAGCACAGTAGAACAACAAATTACGACGACAACAACAACAACAACAATAACCAAAGGAAAGAAGAGAATCTACAAATACAATTCTACAAATACAAAACTGAGACACACACACACACATACATACACACTCACAGCACGACAGCGATATCCACGACGACGACGACATACATAGATATCCATGCGAGTTGCGAATTGAAAAGAACGCGCGATTCAATAAAAAAAGCACAACAACACAAACAAAATTTTATTTTTATTGATACAAAAATACCGAACAAAAAATAACAAATTAAAAAAAAAGAAACAAAAATCAAGTAACTAAGAAATCCGTATAAAAAAATAAAAAGAAATTAAATAATACTTAACTAAAATTCTGCATAAGAAAACTCAAATACCTAGGTTGAAGCAAATCGGTTAAAAAAAACGACAAACTAATATTAATGAAAAATTAATGAAAGAAAAGTGCACAAAAAATTTCAAAAATTTTACATTTAAATTTTTTAGTTACAATAAATACAATAAATTTTTCATAAATCTTTTTTTTTAGGTCAATAAAAATATTTAAAGGTTTTAAAAAAACAATTTGAAAATTATCAAGTGATTCTAATTGCGCAATAAAATTAAAAGTTTTTTTATATAAAAAAATAAAAATAAAATAATGTCCACAAAAACTTCACCACTCAATGTTACTGCTGCTACTACACCATCATCATCATCAACAACAACAGTATCGCCAACAGCTTCATCGGTTATAGCATCAACAACTACTGGAATATCATCCACCGCTGCAGTAAATTCATCTACAACAGCAATGCATGTTGTTAAGATTAAGAAAGAATTACCAAGCGATGAGATAAAAGTAAGTTTTAGTTTTTTTCTCTAATATATTATGATACATAAATCTAAAAAGATTTTTAGTTGCGTTTACATAAATCTAAGAAGATTTTTAGTTAAGTTTACGCCCACTCTCATTCCAAAAAAATCTATGAATTTTCGAAACATCTTTGCTTTCGATAGGAAATATCACAAAAACTTTTTAATTGCAGTTTTTCCTTTTCGGCAATGAAAACAACTTAAATATTACAAGTTTTAGTGATAATATTTCAGTTCTTTGGTCACGAGATTAGAACAGGAAGAGACATCATGAAATCACCGAAGTATACCAGAACATAATTTTTTGTTAAGTAGCTTGGGGAAATGATTGAACAAATACTTATTGATTCTTGAATAATTATCCGCATGTCTATTGAGAAAAACCACAAACCTATAAATTTTGATGTTTGAGCGTGTATAATGGAATATTTTTGATTGCTCTTTTGCATTGCTCTTCGGGAAATATGAATTGCGACGAAAATCACCAATACCAATGGTATTTATTGTTTTTGTTAGTGCGTGGTTATTGGTATTCGCTGTTATTGGTAAAGACTCTCTCTTTCTGTTCTGTGCAACAACAATTTCATGATGTTTCCCGAACAAATATTTCAACATAACCATGCACCTAGTTAAACTTAACATGATCGTAGGAGTAGTCATCGAACTCTCCAAAGTAAACAATGCATTACTCCCTGAAGCTCTTGCATAAAGCTATAGGGAGTACTCTTTTTAGCATCCAAAAGTAGCAATAAAGGAGGATAGGAGCAGCACTCTCGCCCTCTCTCTCTATCGATTTTTAGAATGAGCAATTGAGCAGAATTCATTTTGTTCTTCTTCCATTTCTCTACTCTCTTTGCTTCGTTATTTTTTCCGACCTGTGAACTCAACAACTAAATTAGCAAATCGAAAAAAAAGTCTCAACTTACCGAGAGAAGCTTACTGTTATTATTAGTTGCGTTGTTTTTGTAAAAATCTATACTTCTTGTTTTGTTGTTATTCGTTAGACCATTATATATGTTATTGTTGTTTCTCTGGTTTGAAAAGAGATCGAATCTATCAAAGTGTTGTTTATATGTATATGTATGTACTTAGCACTTAGTGGAAATTTGCTCAGTTCTTCTCAATACAACAAAACCATTCAATGCTCTCTCAGTTTTTCGCTTTGTAGTGCCGTTAGTGTTAAAAGAATCTCTTCGTTGAACTGAGCCGGTGACACAGTTGCAATTGACTACATAGAGAAATGGCAGGTTGTAACCAGGGATGTGAAAGAAAAAAAATTTCCAGTATGGCTCGGTTCAGCGGTTCACGGTTTCTGTGGTTTGGTTCAAAAACCAGATTTTCCTTGAATCACAGGTTCATTTCAAAAATAATTTAGTTCAAAAATCTTAGTAACTAGTAAAAATTATATAAGGCAATAAATGATAGCAATAGAAAAGTATAGTATCTAAAATATGATTTCTTTATTAAAAATCATTACATTTGGAATAAACAAAATAAAAAACTATGTTCGGATTTCGTTGTATAAGCAATTTTTCAAATCTCGTTCCGTGTATGCAAAACTTTTTTAAGCTGTCATTCTTTGCTCACATCCAAAAGAATTCAAAATGTCTTAGGGAGGTGCTACAACTACTTTAAGAAATTGAAGGCATTTGTAAAGAAATCGAAACAGCTTTTTTTAAGACACCAGAATGTTTACGACTTACCAAATCATTGTACTTCTAGAGCAGGATCAAAGCAGCAGGATTCGGTAATAGCATGCGTTTCTGAAGCCAATTCTACCATTACACTTGAAGCAGCCCAACAAAAACTGGCCCTGAAGGTCATTGATATATACATTAGTGCAATCTGAAGTCATTTAAATGAACTCGAAATTGAATTCTGACCTACCATAACCAAACCTTGATTGCAGAGATGCGGTTTTTACAGACGAATCTTTTTTGTAGACGGCAGTTACCATATAACGTGCCTTGTCCATTAAGGGCAGTAAGATGGTTCTGAGATTAGTTAAGATCCAGGAAAACCTCATGTTTTGGGATCCTTTTCAAAACAGAGTTTCAACAGGATAATCAAATTAACGTGAAATTTGGATACCCAGTACACAATCCATTTATACCAGCATAGACTCTTATCTTCTGCTAATAACTGGTTTTGGGAATAGAAATCGACATTGTGTGCTTTCAGAGAACAGGACCCTAAAATTCAAAGTCGCTTGTGCAGTAAGTGAAAAGAAAAAAATAGGATAAGAATTTTGGACTGTATCTCTGAATCTCTAGATGCTAACCACATTGAAAATTTTTGAGCAATTATCAAGCTTATGATAAGCATAAAAAATGCTTAGAGCATTGCCCAATATGTCTGTATGAAGTTTAGTTGAAATTGTTTCAGTTTTGGTCGAGTTATCGCGTACACAGACATACGGATATAGCTAGATGGATTATACTTATATTCATATCTAGGCCTAGTGTTGATTCGATACCCACATAAGTAGTATCGATACTTTTATTGATTTCACGGCTTGATAAGCACTTATTTATATATTTATTTTTATTTATTTAAGAAATAAGAAACTTTAGCACAAAGATGCTATCGAAAATATCAGAAAAAAGTATCGAGTACGTACTTGTATCGAATACTCGTTTAAAGACACAAATTACACTACTCAACGCGTAATTGGAGTCAAGCACTTCATGTATCATTTCTCTGATCGCGATGGCGTACTCAGTTGTTCGCCTTTACGTCATGTTTTTTGAGATATTTCAACTTGAAACAAGTGAATCATATGGAAATGATGTATGAGCTGCCTGACCTAAAAGAAAAATTGCAATTTGTTGAACAGTGTTAACTTATATGATATTTATTATGATTAGATACAAATCGTTAGAAAATTTATAATAGCAGGAAAACTATTCAACAGATTATGGCTAGTTAAAAATATTTTATTTTAATGAAAAGATCTCAATATACATTATATACTACATACAATGGGCGGAAATATTTTCTAGAACTTCAATGCTGTACTGTAATATTTTCATACTGAAAAATTTTGAATATTAATTGCTCACAATTTTAAATATTTTATAGCAATATTTCAGTTTCATAAATAAACGTATTCCAAAAGTATCGAATATCCAATACTGACCCTTTTTTTCGATACCAAGTAAAATGCTTATGAGTAAAAAAAAAGTACTGGAATCGAATGAAAAGTATCGAGTATTTAGTACTATTTTCTTGTACCGAATCGTCACTACCTACGCCACCAAATTTTCGGCGTTGCAAGCAACAGTTATCGATCAAACAATGCATTAGGATTAATTTTTGAATCGAACTTGGTTTGGTTTAGGTAAAAAAAAAAAGATATAAAAACGGTTTGGTTCATGGTTCGGTTGGACTCACTCTAAGCATAGATGGTTCGCTTTAATATTAGATTGGTTCGAAACCAGTTGCCATCCCTGGTTATAAATTATTGGCTCTTATGGTGAATTCATCAACCGAGTGCCGCTCTCTCTTTTGGTTTCATTTTATATGAAGTTTCTACGATCTCAATTTAAGAGAGGGAAATACTTCATATAAAAAAACGAGAGAGAGAGAGAGAAAATCGGCCATTTTCTCAAATAATTGAATTTATGATTGTATATATGTGTATTAATATTTTGTTCTGCTTTCGGCTCAGGTGGCATTCGTGTCTTTACGAAAAATTTCCAAATTCTTTTTTTATTTTATTTTAATGAACATACATATATATTTTCCAAATGATGATGTGCTCACCTTTTTCATTTGATATTTACATGTAAACAAATAAATTAGTTTTGCTGTCAACATTGGGGGGAAAGAAAAATATAGAAAAATAAATAAAATGAAAGAAAAACAAATCTTAAAAATTTGCCTACTCGTTTAACAAAATTTTAAATTTTATTTTCTCTTTTTAAATATATTTTATATTTTACAAAATGCGTATTTGCATAATTTTTCTTGGATTTTTTTTTTTTTTTTTGGCTTTCGTTTTTCATTCATAATTGCAATTATTTTAATTTGGCAATGAATTTTTCATTTTGCATAATAAGATGAAAAATGTTAAATGAAAAGCAAAAGAAAATAAATAAAATAACTAGTAAATGAAGAAATGCAATTTTATTTGTGTAAAAAATATAACCTCGAAGTTGTGAGTGAAATTTTAGAAAATATTTTTCTTTGTTGTTGTTCTTTTTTTTTTTTTTGCAACTAATTTTTCGTGTTCTTGTTTGCTTTCATTTCAAAATTAGCAAAATGACTTAATACCAATGAAAATTTCTTTTTTGGTTAATATAAATACAAATTTTTTAGTTTATTTTCTGCTAAATATTGCCAAGTATTTTTTATGTATGATATAAAATTAATTTTTTTTTTATTGATTTGAACAATTAAATATAGAAATATTTTAATTTCTTAAATTTCCTTTACATAAATTCAGTTATCTATTGAATTTAACATTATTCAGCAGATTAGTGAAATGAGTTTTAGAAAAATATTACGTTGTTATGTTCACTCACTCACTCTCTTACTCACACAGTGATACACTCGCATACTTGCACATATCGCTCATTTACTAAAAGACTGTCATAAGTCAAAAAACACGATTTTTGAGTTAATGATGCAGAATTATTTATTATGTCACGCTTTATATTGTGTAAAAATTTCTTGTATACTCAACGCGTGAGAACTATAAGATTTCTTCTTTTTTTTTGCAAAGTGGAAGACAATTGAAAACTTTGAACGCGTTTTCTGCAAAATCGCGTTTTTTTTTAGTTATGACAGTCTTTCAGTAAATGAGCAATATGTATAAAAAAAAAACACAAAAAAATAATTTAAATTATTTTCTTTGATTTTTCATTAATAGAAAGAAGATGCGCAAGGATGCTCTCTATGAAATACTCATATGCTCTTGCATTCATACACTCAAACATACATACACATACATAAATATAATAATAAACACATACATACATATTTAGTTTCTCTGTGTAGACAAAAATAAAAATAAAATTTGGTATATTTTATTTATTTGCTTCCTCTAGGGGTATCGACCTGATTACGTGCAGGTAATCAAAATGTAGAAAACAAAAAAATAAAATTAAAAATAAAAATAAAATATCGAATTTAATTTTTTTTTTTTTTTGGTTTTGTATTGCGTTTGATTGAAACTTTTATGAAATGCATGGAGATTTTTAAATTTGTGCGTAAGAATTGTTTTGGAATAGTGTTGAAACTGAAATATCTTAATATTTATTTTTGTTGAATTGATGGGGTGCTACAGTTTAATGCCGCATTTGAACTGAGAAAGTAGTTAAAAAAGTTTTCATTTTAATGTACACCAGGTTCAAAAGAAAAAATGTCACAGTAAAAGTGAAACTTTGTTGTTTTTTTTTCAAAATTATTAGAAAACACTTATAACGCATTCTATTGAAGTTTTTGCAGTCTTCTTCTCTCTATTTTGTTGTTGCTTTTCTTCTGTTGATTCTCTCTACAGTTATCGGTACAAACACGACATAGTCCACGTATATAACACACGAGAAAAAGTTCACCTTTATACATACAATCAAGCAGAGACAGACGTCTCTCGGCACTCTCACTAAAGTACATGAGATATAACTGCGATATTGATATTTTTGGTACAATTGTACCTTTTTTCGACTTTTTTAACCATCAAGGTGCTTTAGGCACAATCGAAATATTTTAGGTACAATTTGAAAGTATTCTGTTTTTTGAGCGAATTTATTAGAAAAATCATCAATTTATTAAATTCAGCATGAAGTGAGCCAAATCAAAATTACTCGCAGTGACAGGCTAACCCGCATGATTTTCTCTTGGGGGGTGTTTTGAATAAAAAATATGTAAATGCAGTGGAGGATCCAAGGAGAGGGCTTTCAAAAGAATTTCAGGAAGTTTAAAAAAGTTTTTGGAATTTCGTTTGCTTGAATATTTATTTTTTTAAAAAAGGTTTTAAAATTATTCAACTTTCAAAAAAAGTTTCGTAAAAATTCTGAGCTTTTGCATAAAGCCCGAACCTTGTTCTAAATAATGTATGACAAATTTCAATATTTCAATATTGGAAGAAAGGATGAACATTTCTCTTGATTTCATAGATGGTTGAAAATAACAAAAATCAATATTTTTGTTCACTTAGGAAAACTCAAAACGCTGATTCAGCATAAAAAACATCAAACAACTTTGGTTTGCGGGTCTAAAACAGCTCAATATTTCATAGATTCGTTTGAAAAAAATTAAAAAAAAATTTTGCTAAATTTAAAAACGCTATTTTTTCTAAGAATTTAGGGTCCTTCTTGGGTAAGTCTAGATAAATAATGGATGTAATTTTTTTTTTTTTTTTTTTTTTTTGTGGTCGCGGTAGCCTAGTGGTTAGTGTGTTGGACTGCTACGCAGAAGTGTCCGGGTTCATATCTCGCCACGCTCAAAAATAAAAAAATGGAAAATAAAAATTTTAATTTTTCTACACGGCACCACCTCTTGGTTGGCAATGGCAAACCTCCAAGAGTAAAAAAATGCCTATGAAAAGCTTCGGATTCGGCATAAAACTGTAGGTCCCTTCCATTCGTGTATAAATATAACTCACACAACATAAAAGGATGCGAAAAGCTCGGCCTTGGCCCTTCATGGTCTGTTGTGCCATAATAATAGTAGTAAATATTTTTGTTTTAAAGAAAACAAATCGAATATCAGTATAATTGAAAATTCAGAAATTTTGGTATAATTGGCGCTGTTTTTTTTTAGCTATAAAAGGCAAAGTGTACTGATCATACTTCTGTTAGGTACAATTGGGCACAAAAGGGTACAATTATTACATAATTTGAGACAAAATACTCCACGTAAAAATCTTGTTTTCGTTGTAGAAGACCAATTCACTAAAACTGTTAACGAAAAAGGTGGCCATTTTAGATGTTGAAGCTTTTGATAACTTATTTTTGCACTATCGTCACTTTAAAAGAAAATCAAAACTAATTTTTTTCCTCCATAATAATATTGCTATTTCAACCGCATTTCACGTAGTTTTTTAATGATCTAAAAATAAATTTAAAGCTATTTATTATTGCGAAAATATTTGGTGCTAAAGTTCTGTTTTCATTTTGATAACTTATTTTTTCCACCTACTGTATATAAAGATATTCCAGTTTGAATTTGATATCAGCGAAGCATAGAAGGATCAAAATGTATGCATAAATTTAAATTTAAATAATAAATCAAATTCATATGCATACCTACCATATTTATAAATATTTCGATGGAAATGAAATTCCAACTAAAAGATACCAAAATCAACATATTCACGGCCATATCATTGCGAAATCTCTTTATATCCCAATGGGCGATCAGATTTGCATTACAAATTCTGTAGAACTATTTTTGTAATATGAGTTAAATATTGAAAGAAAAAACGGCAAAAAAAAAAAAACGCGATTAAAATTTGCAATGGAATAGGATAGAAATGTACTATGATACCATGGCCGTATATATGTTTCTGTTTATGTGTATGTGTGTGTAAGTGAACTTATGTATCTGTATGTGTGTGTAAGTGAACTTATGTATCTCTCTGTGTGTGTGTGTGTGTGTGTGTGTGGTAAAATGAAGCTAGCTCTCTCAAACGGTAATTACATATAAAAAATATTCATTTACAAATGAGTGTGGGTTGATAAGCGAACAAATTAAAATAAAATACAAACAAACAGAAATGAAAAAAAACGACAACAACAACAACCAGAAATTGGCGGGAAAAATTTATTTTCAATCGAAAACTTTAACAACAAAAACAACAGCTAGCAGCTAGCAGCAGCAGAAAAATACAAATACAACTCTTCGTTAGGCAGCAACCACTAGGCAAAATGATATTAAAAATGAAATTAATTTTATACCAACAACAACAACAACAACACAGCAACGATTGAACGTGAAATTAGACCTGAAATTGTAATTGTATCTACATTAACACACAGCAAAAAAAAAAAAAAAAAAAAAAAAGGCGAATCTCATAAAATATTATAATGAATGGTAGTAGTCAGGTTGGTTGGTGCGCAGAGTCAGAAGCAGAGGTTGAAACGTTCTCAAGGGAGGTAACGATAGCGATAGAGAGTACGATGAAAAGGGGAAGTCCATGGCAATTGAGGTAGCAGAAGCATCATTTTTCACAAGTATTATGGAATTAAATAAGTATAAATGTGAAAGACATACACACATACAAACACATATACAGATATGTAAATGCATATGTAAATAATTATAAAAAAAATGTATTTCATTTACTGACAATAACATTTGATAATGTCATGCAATCAAAGAGAAAAAAACTAATATTAATCCTTAAATAAAATATCCGGGCTCGGTCGAACTCGTACTACCTTTTAACCCTTTCGGCACCATTAGAAAATCAGATGAGATATCGCAAAACTGAACTCGGATTTGTATTTTCTAACACTCATTTCTTGTTACAACTTTTCATCATAATAGAAGTTTTGCTCACCTAAAAGCCTTAACTTTCATGGGTCACCGACGAGCCTATGGCTCACAATGGGTATATTTTATGAGTTTTTTCAGCACATTTTTATTCGATATTCTTTTTAAAGATATACAAAGTACTTTTCTATTAATTCTTAACTTAACCCTTTCTTGACCATAAGGAAACTTAAAACGATAGAGTAAAATCGATTACAGATTCGCCTTCTCTTACCCGCATTTCATTGTAAAAATGTTTCTAAAACTTTCCATTAAGAACTTTAAGAGTCGCCGGCGTTCCATAAAGTGCTGAATTTATTTTGGAATATAGACATTCTAAAAGATAATAAGAAAGCTAACCAGCCCATTAAGCCGATTCTCTTTCAAGGTAGATCTCAAATATTATGTTTGAAACATTTTACAACTGAAAAACTCTAGTAGCCGGCGTTAAGGGTATAAAAGCTGAAATCCGAAGCAATCCTTATAGTTTTTCTGGGGCAATGCCAAGTAAAGAAGAATTGAAACTTATTTTATGGGATATAAGATAGTAAAACAAAAAAGTACAGAACAAATAAAATGTTTTTGTAATAATCCATAACAGACTAGCACAGACAATATAAAAGCCCAGACCAAAAAACAGTACAAAAATCAGATAAAAACTGAGACAAAATACAAACAACAAACACAGCAAAAGTTTGAAAAAAAAATCACACTAAAATCCAAATCAAGACTCAGAGAAAAAGCAGAGAAAAATTGGATCAGCCGACAAAAAAACAGACAGTAAATTAGACTAAAACTCAGACTAAAACTTAGACCAAAATTCAATTCAAAATTTAGATCCAAAGTAGATAAAATTCACAATAAATTTTGGACCAAACCTCAAATTAAAAGCAGAGCAAAATCAAACCAAAAGTCAACCAAATTCAGTTCAAAAAAAAAAAAAAGATTCAAATTCAGATTAAAACTCAGTCCAAATTAGACCGAAATATTAACCACAAACCAGATCAAAATCAGGCCACAACTCAGATGTTAATTCAAAAAAAAAAAAATCAGACGGAAATTCAAACAAAAATCAAATGAAAACTCCGACCACAACTCCGACAAAAAATTTACTCAGACCAAGATCAAAACTTAAACTAGGTTAGGTAGTACTGGCTGGCCGAAGCCACGCATAGACTTTTAGGTCCTTAGCGATACCAGATAAGAGTCCTATAGGAATTATTAAGCGATTGTATATCTAGCGAGTGAACACGTAATTTAAGATGCAATCAAACTTTAAAAGACAGTTCACCCCCAGTTTAGCGACTTTGTTCAGACCCTCAAACTGTGGAGCTCCTAAGTACGTTAATCGAGTCCTAGCGAGCGCGGGACAGGAACAAAGAAGATGCACTAGAGTTTCCTTCGCATCTTGTTCCCTACATTTCCTTTTATTATCGGTTAATTTTAGTTTAAACGCGTGCGTTGCCACCAAACAATGGCCAGTTAGAACGCCAATTACTGTTCTGCAGTCCTTACGATTAAACGATGTACTATCTATATATTAGTTTATTGTTGAGTTGATCGTGGCAACACTGTTTGCAAGCTTCGCAGCCTTCCAAACGGCAAATATTTCTGCCTGGAATATGCTGCAGTAATCAGGAAGCCTGAAGGGCATTCGAATGTTTAGCTCAGCACAGTAAACATCAGCGCCTATTCCACTCAACCATTTTTGAGCCATCCGAGAAAATATTGAAGGGTTTGCATTCTAGTCCCATGCAATCTAGGTCGCCTAGTTGTAAATGGTCTTGAGTGCATCGCTCATAAGTGAGCTGAGAGTATTTAGGCATCTTCCCGTTGTTTTTACAGCAATGTCGTCCGCATATGCCACTTATTTTGGGGGCTTTACCATCGAAGTGAGTTAGAATTTTGTTGTCAACTACGAACCAAAGGAGCGGGGATAAGATGCATCCCTGTGGGGTTCCTATACACGCTATTTTGGTAACTATAGCCGCATTCCATTCCGCTCTTATTTGCCTACAGCTTAGAAGACTTTTTATTCACAAATATATGACGGTATTAATTTCTAGACTAACAACTTAAACTAAGATTCAAAATTGCAAAAGTTGGTGCAAAAGTTCGAGTCCACATTTTCACTACTTAATGTTCCGGTGCCTGTGAGACGAGGAAACTCAAAGAGTCTTGAGAATATTGCTGCCGTAAGAGCGTTTGTTGTCAACGATCCAAACCAATCGATTCCACGCGGTGCGCAGGAATTAATATTCTTTCAAACAACATTGTAGTGATTAAATGGACTCAAGAGCTGATCATTTGCAGTGCTGAAATTTGTCGGATTGATTCCCGAAAAAGTTTGACGCCGATCCGGATTTTCATTGCAAAATTATTTTAAGTGATTAAGCTCAGTTCTGGCTGAACGGCAATGAAAATCCACATGTGATGAATGAGGTACCACTGCTTTCACGGAAAGTGACTTTTAGGTGCGGTTTTCCTGCCGGCCGGCATCACTGGGCCTTTTTTTTTTTTGCTTATGATGATGGCCGTCGAATGATGATCAATGGCGATGATAAACACATTTTTTGGAATTCAAAAGAAAATAAAGTTACTAAAAATGAAACGCGATTAGCAACCATAAAGCTCTAACTGAGTTATCGCTACTTGACCTCAGGCGGAAATGTGATGGCATGAGTTTTCCGAAATGAGAAGGTATAGTAATTTGAAATCTTGATTCCAAAAATTGTAGTATAAATTTAACCTTTCCGAAAAAAATTTTACTTATCCTTGTCTTATTAAGTATAAAAACGGCACAAGAACAGAAATGAAAAGTAAATAAAAAGCTTACATCACACTATGATATTAAATTACACACACACACACATATATATATACATTCATATGCACATGAATAACTGGCAATAGTATAGGGTCGACTCCGATTTCAAGCAACAAAATTTATAACAACAAATTCTAATAGCAAATAACAATAGCGATAACCAACAACAAAAACTAAAGCAGCTCATATAACAGCATTTTCAATATGACATGCATACATACATACATACATGCATATATTTAGAAGAAATATTAAATTACATAAGAAAAACTTCTTACTTACATACAAATCTATAATTAAAATAAATTTCAAAAAAAAAAAAAAACAAAAAACTCTGTGTGTTGCATCATACACGGCGGAAATGAATATTTTTTACACTAAATGATAAATTTACTCAATTTTATTTAATCAATTACATTTATATATTTTTGAAATGAAACTTCTTTAGCGAGGGTTAATCGAAAATTTTGCAATTGAAATCGCATTGTTGTTGCGCTCATACGAAACTAATAATAAACGAGTAATGCAGTTGTTTGTGTTCAGCGAACGAAGTGATATGGGGATCGGCTACATACAATCAAGCAGAGAGTCGACTTTTCGCAGTTTTATCTCAGGTTCTTTAGTGAGAGAGCCGACGTCTCTGCTTTTTTTTTTGCATATAACTGAATTTTCCTCTCATGTGTTACATACGTGTACTCACGGTTGCCACTTACTCATTTTATTTTGTACCAATATTTGCAACAAAATGTACCAAATGGGGGGAAAATGTACCATTTTTTTTTTTAAATATATTTCGAAAGTACAATATATTGAAAGTATACTGTAAAAATTTCAGACCAAAACTCAAAATATTAACAAAGTTATAGCTCATAGTCGAGAGCGCCTGTTGTGAAAACTTTATCTGTTGTTAAAACTTAAAAAGCGTTTTTCTCGAAACAACTTTTTTTTTTACCGGCTCAGCGGTCTGAGAGAATTTTATAGAACCGATTGGGCTGAACTTTTAATGTATTATTTTACACGCCAATGGCTCTCGCAGGTAGTAGAATTGTTTATTTTTAATCATTATTTCCTATATTTTGCAATGATTTTCAACAAAAAAACAACGCGAAAAAAATAAATGAAATTTGGAAGTCCGCCATTTTGTTATTTTTTAATCCAAATGTTTAAATCTACTACCTGCTAGAATGACAAACGTACAAAATAATAATCTATTTAAATTTGTTGTTTAAAAAGACTTCAAGTACTGTAATCACCCGGGCCAGCCTCACACCTTTTTTTTAGGTACCCACTTTGAACGTAAAAAACAAAACGTAAGTTTTTGCAATTTAATTTTAAATTTTGTTGGCCAGTAACAAATTGTACCTAAAATGTACCAGTTGTACCTTGTAGCTTGAAAAAGTCGAAAAATGGTACAATGGTATCAATTTTTTCATCACTATTACAAAGTGCAATTACACTTAAATGAGAGAATATTAGTTGAAAAGGAAGAGATCAAGAGAATTAAAAAGTCAAAGAGCCATTTTGTTTTCTTTGATGTTGTTCGCGCGATTGTGTTTTTTCGCGAAGGAGGGGAAGACGAAAGCAGTGTCGCTTAACATCGTAGTCCTCATTTAGACATTACGATTTTCATGCGACTTCTCTCTTTGATTTTCTGTTTGCATGCGAGGAAGGGAAAACGAAAGGGAACTAGTCCGAATCGCACGTGTTACTTTGACGTTTACCTTTTGCATCTCTGTTGCACTCATGTGAAATGAATGCCAAAGATAAAGCAAACATAAAGAAACAAATCTCTTAGTCAAGTTCGCTGTGTCTAAAATAAACAAAACATAACCACATAAAACAAAATAAAATAATACTACTACCTACATATTTAATTAAAAAAATAAAATATTGAATTGTTGAATGTAAAATTTGTTGCCGTCTCTCTATTGGTCACTTCCATAGTTTGTTTTTCTAATATTTCATGATTTTAAATGAATATAAACTAAGTAGATTAATGATTGCTACTAAGAATATATACTCAATATTAAGTAAGTATCTTTTTTCTATTACCAGGCGCTTATCGCACTGCATACACTCTCTGTACACTCGTATAGCGAAAGCGAAATAGAAACCAATTTAAATAAGTCAACCTGATCCCCGGACACAATGCAAATTCAAGACAATTCTCTCGTTTATGCTTTTACTCTTTCTTTTTTTTTACTTTTTTTTGTTTGTTTTTTTTTTTTTTTTTTGTCCTTTTTATGCCACAATGTGAGAGATAACAATGCGTTTCATAGTTTCTTCTTCATCAAGCTACTGCCAAGACTGGTGTAACTTTGTGTGTAAAAGGATATCATTCAAGATGGCATTGTAAAAAAGATTCCTTGTAATGCTCATCATTGCCATCCTCATCATCGTAATCATTATTTTCCTGGGTTTTACTACTATTAGATTGTTAGTTAGTTTGGTTGGGTCACCATTATCATCATGAACATCACTACAAAATTCCCACCAACCTAAAAATTTATACAAGGAGTTCAACACACCCACTACTACTAGAGTATACATATGTACTTGTAGGTGTATATTTGTATGTATGTTTGTATGTATGCTGCTGACATGGTTTTGTGTTATCGGATGTTTAACTCAGCTCATATTTTCCCTCATCATTTATATGGATGTATGTATGTATGTATCTATAGCTGAAGCTTCATTCTATGACACCGTTCGCTCCAAGTAGCATATCTCATTTCCAAAGTCTCTATATTAGGATGATGATTTCACAGTCAGTTTTGTTTTCTATATTTCTACATTTTCATTTTTGTTTTAATTTTAATTTTTTTTTTTTTTATAAATTTTTTGCTTTTTTTTTTAAACTTTGAAATAAAGTCTAGACTTACAATCGCATATCAAATATCATTAACAGCGAGTTGTAATACATAGAAACGTATAGAAGTATGTTTGCACAGTGGGTGTTATTCATAATTTCGGTGTCATTATTTATTTATTCAAGGTTCCGGATAATTTTAGAATCAATAACACTATCAAATCATTTATGTTTGTACTTAAGATTACATAGATTACGTTACAGGTGAAACTCAGTTTTGGGGAATATCAGCCCTAGCCTAACCCTCACTTGAAAAGATTTCACAACTTGCAATGTTTTTGCTGAACATTAAAATATAATTGGATTAATAGTTCAGAAGTTATGGGCATTTACAAAAAACAGAAATTGTAGTCAGAAACGGAACACTGCTGTCAGCAGGGTCGTAGCCAGAGGGAGGGTAGGGGGGTTTCATTCGAAGAAAATATTCATAAATAATTTTTATCAAACTGATTTTTAAATACAATAAATTAAATCGATGATACATTTGATGGACCCTATCAGACTGAAGACAAAAGTAGGCAAATGTCTTAAAACTTTAGAAAAAATTTTCCGATTTTTACCACGTTTATATTAACTCGCTTTCAATGGTGTCTGTCTGTCTGTTTGTCAGTCTGTTCGGTACAAATTTTGCAATCGATTTTAAACTAACTTCCCGATGAGCTAGAGACTTGAAATTTAAAATATAGTTCAGAACTGGAAGACAATGCAATATGAAGTATCTAAAATATATATAAATATAATAATATTTAAAATATTAGCGGCGGAAGTTTTTCCATAGATCAAAGCATTGAATTCATCGTTGTTAAAATCATTGCTTTAGCGGGAGTAGAATATATGTATATGTGTATACATACACAAATTCAAAGACAAATGAGAGAGAGAACAAAAACAAACAATTACAAAATTTTTTTTTCGTTTTGTTCCGTTTACAAAGAGTATAGATTGTAAAGAGATCGCCATTTGCTCCTGCTGGAATCGAAACAGCAGCGAGGTGCAATACCGATGGTGTGACAGCGACGGTTGTCAACACATCCAGCAGTCAAAAATGTATGAATGGATGAGTTTGACGTGTTTGATGAAATAAATATTTAACATTTCTTTTAGCAAATAAGTTTCAACATTTACAGTATTTATATATTCTTTATATACAAATATGTAAACGTTTTGTTTTGATTTTATGAATTTTATATAAGTACTTTTAAATCTTATTCTGCTGATTTCATGAAATCAAAATGCGAAGAAATATTATCACTATTTTCAACATTGTACCTAAATATATGTATGTAAATAAGTATATTTAGCTAAAATGTTAGAACTTTTCATATGTTATATTTTAATATATAAATAAATTATTCTTCTTGTACATTTTTACAGCCATAACAACAAATCTTCTTCTTACTATGTATTTAGCAAATGCCTTTATTTCATTTCTGTTTCAAAATGTAGAATCACAACGAGGTGCAATGTAAAAACAGTATTTATTGAGTACCCATTTATGTGAGAAGATATAATTTGAATTGTTATATTTAATGAATAGGGCTATTCGCAATCTGGGGAAAATGATCTTGTACGAGTCCAATAATTCATTGTGACATTGCTTAGACAATTGGTTTTGATTCAATGTGTCAACAATTTCAAATTCCAATTGAGTTCAAGTGACTTCAAAACCTCAATTGACTTCAAGTCACTCCAATTTAGTGCGAATTCGATGGTATTAACCATGACTTCAAGGTATTGCAATTAAATTGAATGCATTCTTTTACAGCTCTGGTCTTTACTTAAAATCGATTGCAAAATTTCACACACACAAGACTAAAAAGTAAAAAATAATAATTTAAATAAAAAATATTTTTAATATACCACGTTTTTAAAATGGACTAAAAAGTATAAAATAATTTCTCCTAACCCCATACAGATTCACAACCACATATAGATTCCTTATCCCATACAGATTGTCTTGAAAATTTGTAACTGTAAATTTTAGTAGGACAAAAATACTTGTATGTTTTAAAACGAAAAACGAAACGAAAAACAGGAGTGCTCAGTATCACCTTCTCTTTTTGAATCCGTAGTCAAACCTCATGTCGAAGAAAACAAATCGGATTTGATCGCATAGTGTAACTAAGATTTCAAATTTATTTTTCATATTTGACTTTTAAGAAAAAAAACCGATGGAAGTAAAAAATATCTTTGAATAGATTTTTTTTAACTTTTTTTCCATCCATTGGCAAATTAATTTCAAAAATTAGAATAAAGTTTCCACTTTTCAGGGGGAGGGGGGGGGAGATTGGGTCAGAACCCCCAAAACCTTCCCCCTAAATACGGCCTTCGCTGTCAGGGTCGGTGCACTGTAGAAACTCAATAAGAAATGAAGGAATATGATTGAAAATAACATGAAAATCAAAGAGAAAGGAAAAATTACACTTGAAAACCGGAAACAGAGACTTGAAAAAAAATGTATTCCCAGAGTCAAAACGCATCATTATAACAAAATTTTCGGTATTCCGACCCTGCCCAACGGGGGAAAAAAGCACTCCAAAAGGCATTTCGGAGTGCTGACAAGTCAGCTATAGGCGCTTCCTCTCCGTACGACACACCATTGCGTTTTTAACATTGCATGTCATTGGAAAAAAGCACTCCGTTTTCCGCTCCTTATGGAGTTCTTCGAAAGACCTCTCACGAAATCTTTGCGTCAGCAGTTTTGTTATTTTAAATTACGGTGACCTTGTCGTCGTTTGATTCGGAAACGGTTGCTTTTCGGCTGCAAGTGTTCGTTAACAAAATAAAAACAACAAGTTCTGACCTTATACACCTCAGACGAGCTGCTGACAATCGGGCCCATTGTGTGTACACAGTGAAATTTTGAACATAGTTTCACTTCTACCGTGAGTGCCTGCAGACATATTATTTTTTCTTATTTACATTTGGTTTCCTCATGGTCTGACTTTGGTTTGTGGTTTGCACCTTGGCTTTAATTTTTAGTCTGATTTAGAGTTTTGGCCTGCATTTTGATTTGATTTTTGAGCTGAATTTTGGTTTTTGGATCAGATTCTAAGGTCTGTTTTTAGTTTTGAATTTTGTACTGAACTTTGAGCTTGGTCTAAATTTTGATTTGTGTTTGATATGAATTTCAGGCAAAATGATAGTTTGAATTTTGGCTTGATTTTGATCCAAGTTTCATTTTCTATTTTAGTCTGAGTTTAGGTCTGACGTTTGGTTTGATTTTTGGTTTGCACTTCGGTTTAATTTTTGGTCTGATTTTGAGTTTTGGTCTGCATTTTGATCTAGTTTTTGAGCTGGCTTTTTGGCTCTAAAAACTATTTCATTTAGTTCCACTAAGATTATATTTTGACAAGATTTTCTTAACTGTCTCTATCATTTATAATTTGCGGGTTTATAAGGAAATTACATAAAATTAGTTATGATTGAATCTTTGTGTAGCTAATTTGTCAGTTTTCTAATTACACTGTGCAAAACTTTAACGCCTTGCAAAATCAAATGTCGAATGGATAAATTTTTAATAGTAATTCGGAGTCGCTGATTCCGACCCTGTACTCAGATTTTGATCACCCATAATTTTGGTATACGCGGGACCAATATAAGTTTTATTTTATTTTACCTTATACATGTTCCATAGCTAAGAAAAAGTTGTTTATCATAGAAGGGAGGAAAAAATTTCTTAGACAGCAACAACCCCCCAATATCCGCCTTGCCCACCTTTTTGGGTGTTATATGAAGCCAATATTCGATATATGACTATACCGGGTAAACGAACTCGAAGCTTATCATTAGGTTTTGGTGAAAAATGTTCCCCATCGAAAAGTTGTTGGAGCCAGCGAAGGTGAAAATTGCTTAGGTCCAACTTTTTTTAAGAAATCAACCCTCGTAAAAATTTTTTTTTACAGTTCCTTCGTACTATATTAATTGTTGAAAAAATAATAAACATTCTACGGAGAAAATATTTTCCATCAAAAAATAGTTGAAGTCATTGAAGGTCCATCTAGGTCCAACTTTTTTCTCAGAAATTAATCTTCGACAGACCCAAATCATTTTTTTTTTTTGCTCTAATGCCTTTATATAGGATTTACCGTTAAAAAAAGCAACAAACAGTCTTTGAGGAAATTTTTCTAATCAAAAAGAAGTTTGGGTCACCGAAGGTCAAAATTACCTAAGTCCAACCTAAGTTCAGTTTCTTGCAGAATTTACATTGAGTAGTTCAGTTCCTATTTTTAGAAATGGTTCGGGACCAATATAAATATTGATCACTGCCTTCTATACCAAAATTTCGACTCTTTCATTATTATTTATATCCGAAAGCTTAACTTTAGGCATTCCTAAAATTTATCATAATATTTATGAATTCAGAACCACTGTATCGCTACTTATATTACTTACATAATACAATCTTAGAATATGAACGTTTTAGGAGGTTCTCATAAAACTGATGATGTTACAACAACAACAAAAACAATATGTACCCTAACACCATTAGCTGCTGCAGCAGCGGCACCACCACCACCAGCAACAACAACATCATCATCGTCACCACTACACCATTCTATAGTTACACATTAATACATGTCTTAAATTTCTCAAAGTAACTTAATAGAATAAGGTAAAGAACAAACTTAAATTACAATACTAACAACAACAACGACGAGTACTACTATTACAACAACAACAACAACAGCCGCTACAACAAAAACATCAACAAATGCATTTATAAAATTCACCCTGAAGCAACCAAAACTGAACTAAACTGAAAGGAATATAGTAGTATAGTATAGTAGTAGTAGTAGTTGTAGCAATACAATCCCATGCAACCCTACTCAACTTTAGCACACCAGGCCAAACCAACTTAGTACCAAACTTAAACATTATCATCATCACCACTAACATTCCCACCACCACTAACAACATTATCACCATCATTTTCACCAACATCACCACCACCACCACCACCCTATTGCTATGTGTACGTTATATTCTAGTATTTCTAGTCTTCCACACACACACACGCATATATACAATGTACGAGTATATTGGTGTGGTGTGGTGTATACACTGAGCTATTCTGTTCTGTGAGCTGAATTGAACTGAATAGAGCGTTATTTTCTGACAAAAGTGTAATCGAATATCGATAGCTCAGGATTGAATGTCGTCCTTCTTTTCGTATCTTACATGACGACGACGACGATGTTCGTTTGTTTTTGCAATTTAATATAACTTTTTTTCTTCTTCAGCGTCGTCGTCGATTTTTTTTTTTTTTTGGTTTTTGTTTTAGCGCGTGTAGTATATAACTTTTCTATGTATGTATGTATGTATGCAAGTATTATATTCCTAAATGTATTTTACGATATTAAATGACATTAGTAAGTATATTAAATATATATATGTATATATATCTAAAAATATATGTATTTCAATTGCCTAGAATCGTTAACACAATTTTTAATATGTGACAGCATAGAAGAAACAATAACAAAAACACAAATAAATTTATTACAATACTTACATTGTACATTTTACATCACTCATTGGTCAATGTCATTGATATTTGGTTGGTGTTAGCCAAAAAATTTTCTATATTTTTTTATACTTTTTTTTTATGAATCCATCCACACATTGCTTCCGCAGTATTATGTATTTATTATTATTATCATTATTATTATTTTTTTTTTTTTACTTAATTGTATGATTTCTTACAATTTTGCCGACAACATTAATGCATGTATCCTTTATCCTTAAGCGGGAACCTTGAACCATATCAAATTACAAGATATTCGTTTTTTTTTCTACTTGTTTTTGGTAGGTATAATTATAGTACCTATATAGATACATATTTACATAAGTTTTGTATTATATGAATAACAACAATAAAAAAAACAACAAAAATGTTAATTTATAGCTGTTGTTGTTGTATTGCGTTGTATAATTATTATGTTATTTGCTTTTGTTATGATAAGAGGCATCATAAGTATTCATAGTATTAAAGATTTTTGAGTGGGTGTTAATTATATTATAAAGGGATAGACACGCATAAGTATACTTATATTCACACGCACATATATACATACAAAGATACTTGAATAGAAAAAGAGAGAAAGATTATTGAGAGCTAATCAAGGTGAATTTATGTAGAAGGTGATAGCAGCCGAACCACAAATTTACCACGGCAACAACAATAGCACTTTGTTATTGCGGCCATAATGGCAGATCACTCTGAATGCCAAAATCAGCTGACGTAAGCTGTAGTACAACACGGCAATGACAATACATCTTTGTTGTTGGGGCCATTACGGCGAGCGAAAAAAAGTAAACAAACAATAAAACGTAAACAAACTTTCGAGAATCAGCGTTCCTCCCCACGAAAAAAAATGGCACTATAAAAAAGAAGAAGAATGAAGAATGGAGGTAATGCAATTAAAAGCCAGTGAGAGAGGGATTAAGAGATCAAGTGAGAGAAATGTACTTCTAGCAGTGGAGCCATATTGAGAGATTTAACTGTAAATTACAGTTTTCTTTAAATATTACAGTTTATTCCAAAATCCTACAGTTTTTGCAATAATCTGCAAGAATAAATTTAAATATGTTTTGGTTATCATAAAAATATAATTGCATTTCAACAAAAATTATAAATTGTATGTAACAAAAGATCAGCTAGCTAGGTAACGAATGTGTGATTTTTTTTTTTTCAAAATATTATTAATACAACTAAAATTCGAAATAAGTTAGAAAGAAGATACTTAAAGCAAAACTTAATTTCCAAAGAGAGTAAACAAAAATTTAAAAAAATTTAATTATCATGTTTGAGTAAATAACTTTTCCCATAACATATTATAAATTTCATGTATTTGGCGACAAATATTGTTAAAATTGTGAGCGATTGAAAATAGGAAAAAAAGTTTGTTTTTTAGTTTAGGTCACTCTAGTGCCATAAATTAGGTACACATTTTAAGACAATTTTTCTAATTACTAAAGCAAAATCATTTCTCTTTTCAATGAATATACATTTTCTAAAATCAGTGGAACATTTTTTGAAAAAAACTAGAAGAACGGGGCTTGGGTCACCGGTGACTAATAGTCTCGAAAGGGTTAAAGCATCCCATCTGGCTTCCAAAGTTCTGGTTTCAATTGAGAAGAATTACTTAGCGGGATTATGCTTTCTAATTCCCTGGGCGTCTTAGTGTTTGATGCCCAATCGGGCTCTCTCTTCCATTCCCATGCTCCAGGAGTCAAGAACAACCAGTGCTAAATGCAATTAAGTAGCTAAATGAGTTGGACAAACTGATATGTTATTATAGGTATGTATGTTTGTATAATAGAAAAGCCCAAAAAATAAAGATTCATTGATTTCCGAGAACCGGGCATAAAATGTTTCGATTACACACAAAAAGAATTCGGTTTTATATGACCTGGGTCATTCAGATCGCCGCAGGTGGGACATCGTAGACCCAGAAAAGCCGGATTGTAGATAAATATCAGCTTATAAACCCAAATGTAAAATTCAAATATGCCATTTTAACCATATTCATAGACTGCATTTTTGAAAAAAACGGTATTTTTAAATTTTTTGAGCAGCAAAAAAAGAGAAAATTATTTGAAAATCCTAGAAACTGAATACAGAACCAGGAAAAAAATTACAATTCAAGAAATTGTTAACTATCTAGAAACAAAAACTCTTGAAATATGCAGCCAATATCTCTTTCAGTTTCAGAGATATTCATATTCGCAAATAAAGTTAAAAAATTTTGATTGTTTTTTCGATCTATTAAAAACAAATTTTTAAAGATAAAACAAAATATCAGAAGGGAAATTTTATAGTAAATTCGAAAAGAAGAAAATCCAAATTTCACAGAATAGTATTTTTTTGGGCTTACGATCGATATTAACATTTCGTTCATAAAAAAGATCTACAGTTTTTCAAGTGGTACTATGTTTTATTTGAAGATTTCGAATGACCCTAAATTTTATATTAAATGTATTTATAATGCAACGTCTACTTTTAGACGAGGAAACTTGTTGCTAGCAACTTTCAAATTATATTAGAAACAAAAAGGATAACCCCCTTCCACCACATTTAAAAGTTGCTAGCAACAAGTTTCCTCGTTTAAAAGCAGACAAAGGAAACTTTTTATACCTAACCTTAGAAATTCAAAAAAAAAAAAAACTTAAATGTTTCAATACAAATCTGGGCACCTCTAATGTCTTATAAATATCAAAAATCATATAACATTAATTTTATATGAAATACAAAACTTGACTGAATGGATACATGAGATATGAGCGTAAATAACTTAACCAAGGTGACAATATTCAATATACGTACATATGTTTGAATGTATGTATGTATGTACGCGAGAGTTTTCGCGCGCATAAATATATTCATAATTTAAATTTAACGGCTTCAACTGGTGCGGCAATATATTTATGTACGTTTATAATAATAATTATTTTTGTTGATTTTCTGTTGCTGTTGCTGTTGTTGTATTTCTTTGCGAAAAAATCTCAGTTTACAAAAGCATATCAAATTTATTTTATAATGAATTGCGCGCGCGCACAAACAAACACATCCATATACAAATACACTCAGATGTGAATATATGTATGTATGTATGCAAGTATGTGTGGATGTAAAGCTACCAAATGTGCAATACTGGCAAAAAGATACTTTTAAGAATGCATAATACATACATACATACAGACGTATGTATAACTTGTTTGTTTGTGGCGTATACTTGTGTATCTGTGTGAAAATGGGTAAAGTTAAAGATATGGTAAACTTGTGAATGCATGCATGTGTGTGTGTGTGTGTGTATGACTGAGAAATATGCATTTGTAATTTGATCTCTTTTGGGTGCGATTTGTGTGACCCAAGGAAATATGGTAAGTTGTGTGTATTTTCGTATATTTCTACTAACTCCACAATGTCTGCTGCACTCTCACACTGCACTCTTCTCTCTCATTCTCTTTTGGTTTCACTCTCTTACTCTCTTGCTCTCTCGGTATGACAAATAACAAAATGAAAACTTTTTGGCATCATGATTACAAAGCAACAACAACAAACTCACACACACACACACATACACACACACCACTCATACAATTTTAAAACAATATCATATGCAAAAATGTCATTACCATGATATTCAATACATACAAAGAGGATATTATCACACATTCGAGAAAGATACAAAACATACAAATAGCTACAACTTCAACAACAACAAAACAAAAAACAAAATAAAAAACAACAAAACGAAATAAAATGCAAAATTCACGAAAAGGATATAAAATTGCAGCATGATGTGTCTGTCTGGATGCAACAGTATCAATGGCACACTATCAACTTTTCCTAGTGTTATTGTTGGCTGACTGACTAACTCTGGCCTGTGTTGGCTTGGCTGTTGCAACAAATTGATCGTTGCTGCTTGCTGCCGCCTGCAGTTGTTGCTCAGTTCTCATTGCTGGATTTCGAGAGCTTGTGCAGATTGTTGCGTGTATGTTTGTTGTAATAACAAGCAGGAATACGATTGATATGTGTTTTTGTGGGCTAAGAATATGTTGCTACTGCTATTACTAGCAATACATATTGTTGTATATGTATGTGTATGTGTATTTGTACGCGCGTGTGTGTGTGATACTGAAAGTTGATATTCTTGGCAAAAGTCACATATAAAATAAAAAAAAAAAATACCTTTGTAGTATATTTGTGGCATTTTCTTTACATTTGAATGCTGCTGCTGCTGTCTTTAGGATAATTAATATTTGTTGTCATTATTGTAATTGCTGTTGTTGTTAATGTCGCTGCTGCTTATAAATTATAATACATACAATATGTAAGCGTGTGTATGCTATTAATTTTTAGAAAATAATATCTTGTTAAAGATTTTATGGAACGTAAAATCACTCCCACTCACTTCTGGCATGAACTTATTTCCATTATTTTGGTGCAATTTTCGAATTATTTTCTCCAGCATAAATTTGTAAAAGTCAAATGATAGAGATTCAACTTTTTTGAAACCTCGTTTGGTATCAAATTGTGCGGAGGGGTCAGTTCTAATTTTCTAATAAGAAGAAGGAAAGCCTAAGGTCTCTCAACCCCGAAATTCTTAGTTTCGTTGACGACACTACCCAACAGACTCAATCTGATTCTCGCGTACGCCGGCCAGCTACAAAGATAATGCTCCGTAGTATCGTCGTCCTCAAGACACGATTGGCAGGTTGGATCGGTGGTAACGCCCATATTAGCCATATGCTGACCACATGTGTTGTACCCTCTGATGGCAACCACCAGTAATGTCAGGTCCTATCTTCTCAATTTCAGAACAAATTCCGCTGATTTCCGCGTAGGTTATCTCACGAAGCACTTTGTGGTTCTGCTGGAGTCAATTGCTGAACCATGGTGCAATTGCAGAACCTTCATTAGCTAGTTTGCCCGCTAGTTCAGTGCAGCTTGGCTATCGCAGCAGATGCCTATGCACTTCCCATGCCATCTCCTTTCAATTATCTAGCCCGCCACGTCCAAGATAACGAAAACCTCCTTTAGAAAGACTGTCTCATCGTGCAAGTTCCGCTTGAGGTTTTGGATCCGTTGATATAGAAGACATGACGGAGACCCCGGACTACAACCTCTAGACTTAACTATTGATCTCGTTGCGGGAACCAGTCATCATATCGTCTTCCGAAGCAGATACAAGGCACATGATTGGCCACAGGCATCAAGAACAGTGGGTACTGTACTGACGACTCTGCCCTATATCCGCCTTGACATGCCAGCCTCCATTTAACCGGAGTCTGTAGACAGCTCTCATCGTTTCTTTACAGATTGGAAGATCCAGAGAAGGCAAGTCAAGCAAGACATTGAGGATATCACCAAATGTAGTACACATTGCATCAAAGATACCCAGGCACACTTCTCTGAAGTCTGGCCAAAGAGGAATCTGTGGAATTAACCAAAGTTCGTGTCCACCATACTACAGAGGCATACGTGACAATAGGCCTCACAACAGTACTGTATAAGCAGTATACTAGACCTGGATTCAGATCCCAAGTCTTGTCGAAAGCTCGCCTGCACTGCCGGAAAACTTTGAAAAAAAACTGAAAACAAAAGGAGATCAAATTTATATAAAAAAAAGTCCAACCAAAGTTGAGATCTAGTTCAACCCAAAATGAGTTCAAATTCAGATAAAAATCTGACTAATATTCAGACCAAAACGGAATAAAGTTTGGTTAAATGGAAGCACTCGAAAATATGAGAGTCTACGGGAGCAAAAAATTTGGTCCATTACGATGTGGAATCTTGTGGACCTACGAAAAAGATCTCCTGAAACATCTATTCATCCTGGAACCCCTCAGTACTTCTGATGTATTTCACAAGGTCTGTTGGCGGGAAACAATCTGTCTTCTCAGAAGCTGAGTTAACGGATTCGGAGATTGGGGCATTCACAGAAGAGGTGGTGGATTTTCTCTTTTCCTTCTTCATCAGTCTCCGAAGTAATTTAGTTCTACAACTCCAATCCTCAAAGTCATTGCTCCAATAACACAAAATCCTGTGAATACTCCGAATAGAACTCTCGTTTATTTTCTCTGTAAATAAAGGAAGTTCTGAGTTTTTTATTATCAAAAAAAGGCCATAAACTTCAGACCATCTTGCATTCGTTCTGGGCTTGGCAAGATCTGTTGATCCGCTTTTTATTTAATCTAGACTTTATTTCATGGTTCCCATTGGTATGTCTAATGATATCAATTCAATTTCAGGACCAAAGGCTGTTTCTATTCTCGGTAGTTCATCATCAGCTTTGTCATTTCCTTCAATATGTCCATGTCTGGGAACCCAGCTGAGCTTGACTTAATGTAGAAAACTCCGGATCCAGTATCCTCTTCCATTTTAGACCCGCTGGTGTAGAGCAGAAGATCGTGTCCAAAAGTGTTGTGCTTCCAAAATTCCGTTTTTCATAGTCTGTTTTTGGCTGCTGTACACCTGAGGTATTCGTGCAGGGGTGGTAAGTCAAGAATCATTTCCAAACCCGTTTGAGGCGTTTTTCTGCAGGCTTTCTGAACTTTTACATGTTGGTTGAGGCAGATGAATGACGGGCGTATACATACATCCAATGGATGAGCCTACCATTTACCAAAAGGTTTTTAAAAAGCGTAGTAAGCTCATAGCGCTTTATTTTTAATTTCTTCAATGTTCCTCTTCCAGCTGAGCATGCTATCAAGTATAATTCCAAGTTAGAGAAATTAAAAAATCACCGAATATCAAATCAAATTCAGACCAGAAACAGACCGAAATTCAGTTTAAAAGGAGGTCAAACTTAATGGTGGTCAGACTTTAAATCTGACCCTAATCCGGGCAAAAAAAAAAAACGGACCAAAATTTAGTAAGAAATTCAGACCAAAAATCAGATCCAAAAACATTAAAATTCCGATGAAAACTTTTTTCTTCTCCTTGTTTTTTTTTCGTAGTGAGGAACGCTGTTTTTTTTTTCGCCCACTATAATGGCCGCATTAAAGAATATGTATTGTCATTGCCGTGTTGTGCTCATTATGGCCGCAACAACAAAATCCTATTGTTGTTGCCGTGGTAAATTTGTTGTACTACTGCTAGCACCTTCTACATAATTCACCTTGAACACAATCAAAGCAGTTGGCCCCAACTTCAACTACAAACACATGAACTTGTATGGTAAAAATATCTGAGATATCTGAGCCTCTCTCAACTTCAGAATGTTTTCTCTCTTTCTCTCACAAAAAAAAAAAAAAAACCGAGTGCTGCCAAGTTTTAATACGAAAATATATGCAGTTTTTCGGGTTTTGCTTTGTTTCTTGATTTATTTGATGATTTTGATAATTTTGGACAAATAAACGAAGTAAATAATTTTAATTTATGCAACAATTGTTTTAAATTGCAGAATTTTACATTTTTCTTTTTATTTTGTGACTATAGAAAACATAAATAAATATAAAAATAATTGTAAAAACAAAAGAATTTAATCCAATTGCTTTTATTTTGTTTTTCTTCTACATATTCTTGACGCTAAAGGTTAGAGGGCTAGAGGTGAAAAAGTCGGCGGTCAGTGGTCCATAATCTCCATAATCTCATTGCACCTTAGGGTCCTTTTGCAAGGAGAGGACCCGATTTTCAAATCATTAGTCCGATGTCTTATTTTTTCGATGATTTTTCGGATTTCATTCCAGTCACCAAACATCTCGAAAATATTAGTTCCATATCGTTTTATTTGTGTTGCACTGTGCTACACATTAACTGCTGCTAAATATATGAAAGTTAACCCAATACACACGCTATGTAGAACTGTGTAGTAATTAATACAATTGCATTTTTTTTGTCGTTTTATGAATATGCTTCATCTAGCCTTAATATGAAGGATAAGAATAATGAAATCAATACTTACATAAAAAGAAATAATGAATTAAATTGAAGAAAATAAGCAAAAATATCTACGTATGTACATGGTCGTAAATGCAATACATACAAGCACACACACACACACACACACACACACACACATTGCTAGAAATACAGGCTCGTAATCGCGTACGTTCGTACTTTCGTACTCATTTCATATTTTTTCTCAGCACGTTTTAAATTTCAAAAGTCGTAAATCGTAAAGTTGAATGTCGGACTGAAATTAGAATAGCATCTATTAAATGAAATATGGTACTTTACAATACAGCCAACGAACGATTGCAACAACAGCAAAATAAGAAAATATTATTTTCTTCAACCGTTTTTTTTTTTTTTTCTATTTTTTACTTATTAAATTTTTGTTTTTAGCTATTCAGTTTAGCATTTTGCTTAGGCAAATTGTAGTCGGAGATAAGCAAAATTGGTTGATGGTCGTTGAGACCAAAACTGAAAAGTTGCTATGTTTGTGGCAGTGGTGTAGCAATTGCCTTCGTTGGCTTTCATATTATCAACAATATGTATATTATTTGTTGTTGTTTTAATTAATCGATTTTTCTTCTTTCTATTTATTTAGTTTTTGTTGTTGTTGTTGTTTGCTCATTTTGGTTTAAATATCAATGAAACCCGGTATGAGTATGAAAAGAAAAAGCACAAATCAGAAATTAAAAACCAAACATAAATTAAAATTAATAAAACAGAAAATACTCATTCTTATAAATAAAGTCCCTACATACATACATACAAATGAAAAAAAAAAAAAAAAAAAGAACGAAGAGAAGGTAAAATTATTGTAATCTGATGACATGCGAGCAGGAGTTGTGGAACTAGGGTAACCAGATTTTTGAACCGCGAAATCAGTACATTAGACGTTAGAAATCAGTGAAAATCAGTACAGTTTTTAATGCTTTTATTACCTAGTAATTTCAATGCAATATTGTGATATAAACGTCCTAAAACTTTTTCTTCGATTTTATGTGTTCCTTTAACATTTTTTCTTCGTTTGGCGACAATGTTGATTACGTATCAGTTTCCATATTAAGAGAATTGTATGAGTTAAGGACAATAATCAAGTTCAATGAATAACAAATTCTTGCACTCATTTAAAAACTTACGCTAACCGACTTTTCTGCAAGCAAATATTCCATTTCTCCTCTCGATAGCAGGAATGCGTATGTATTTTATTTCATGAACAATCCCAAAGAGAAACAAACAGGGTGAGACTGTTTGCAAAAACGATTGTAAGACCATTAAGGTTAACCACAAAAATCCTTAAGTTATTAATTTAAAAAGAAAATCAGTACGAAATCAGTACAAAATACAAAAATCTGTACATTTGCGTACTGATTTCAAAATTTCAAAAAATTAGTATTTAAACAAATAATCAGGACATGTACTGATCAAATCAGTACGTCTGGCTATTCTATGTGGAACGTTGTATAACGCAGTGGTAGCGCGTTTAATGATTTCCAGATCTGTTATGGCTCAAATGTTGAGTGAGGGTAGATGTGAACCAGTAGATGCAAGCGCTTTGATGGGACAAAATAGTATTATTGAAGCCAAGGCCGTAGACAGAATTTTATATTTTGGGGGGAAGGAGGAAGGGGTGCAGGGATACGGTTATCATGGGGAAGAAATATCAATAATCCATTTTTATGAAACTGTTGTTTAAATACTAGAAATTATATGTAATCACTAGCCTGGTCCAAGGGGGGAGGAGAGGTTTTCTTTAGGCCGCTAAAGTCTGCATAGACTGAAACCTGTCTGATTGTTGTGGAAGCATTAAAACTATTTCTTTTTCAAAGATTGCAGGCTTCAGGCTTGTTCTGAGAATCGCGTTTCTGGTATGTCGAAAAACATCGGTTTTTTGTATTACTGGATCCGCCAGTGAATACCACACTTAATGGAGAACGGCGACTGAAGAAATAAGAAAAAAAAAGAAAAAAGTTTATTTTTAATAATAATATTTTTAAATTGTCTCATAAAAAAAAAAGTTATGTGTCTGCAGGCACTCACAGTAGAAGTGAAACTTTGTTGTTTATTTGAAAATTACACAGTCCAAGAAATTAAGACTTTTTGGCTGCAACAGAATAGCCACCCTATAATCCTGAAAGGGAATATTGCATAGACCATTTTTGTAAAATAAACTTATGGTCCAGCACGTCTCAGTTTTTTTTTTTTACAGTGGGTCAAAGTTTTCTTATTTTGGTCGAAGGGAGCTGAACACTAAGTACAAAAAGTGTTATAAATTGATGTCTGAGGAAAATCTTAGTGGCAGATAAAACTCCGAAAAGTCGACTCTCTGCTCTCTGCTTGATTGTATGTAGCCAACAACGATGTCAACTTGCGGGGAATTCCTCTATTTGCAGGGAATTTTACTTAGTACTAACTTAATCGGGGAATAAGCAGTTTCTTGCGAGGAATTTGAAACCGTTCAGCTTTTAGTCATTAAAGTCTGTTTTTTTGTCAAATTTCATGAAATATAAATCGCAATATTTCATATTTTAAGCCTTAAAATCTACATATTTTCTAACACTTAACACTTATCCTTGCTGATTAATCCTGAAAATTACAAGTTACGGTCAGCCATCATAAAGAAGAAGAAGAAGTATATTTTATATGGTAAAAACCGATAGACAAAACTTTGAACCCGTTTTTCTCAAAATAAGGTTTATGCCATTGGCGCATACGGTCTGAAATTTGAATATGTTCTTCTACCCAGGACATAATAGAAAAAATTATTTTGGATAATTCTTTTCTCAATTTGTAACGTTGTGTCAAAAGAAAGACTATGTCTTTTCCTTTGAAAACTTTGAGGTCCAAAAGTAGGCTGAGTCTTGTATATCTATCAAAGTGAACGTCGAGTAACTCGAACCACCCGATTTGTTCAAATTTGGTGTCATAATTAATACCCAATAGGGCTAAACATTATGCAAGTTTGTGCCCGATCGATTTTAAGAGTGGGTTCCTTTGAAATGAAATTCTCTATGTGTCGAAAAATTCCGGAGTCAGAAAGAATAGAAATGTATTCTATTAATCTACCAGTCTTATAAAAACTGGTTAAGTTTTGCCGGTGCGGGGAATTTAATCGAAAATCGGGGAATTTCTCGAGAGCTATCGGGGAGACAGAAAAAATAAATTCGCATCCCTGGTAGCCAATCCCTATATGCTCTCGTTCGCACACTAACAGCATAACTTCGTTTCTTATTAGTTTCGTTTGAGTGTAATGGAAGCTCGTTTCCGTTGGAAAATTTTCAATTCACAGCCCCGCTAAAGAAGTTTCATTAAAACAAAAAATAAGAAAATTAAGTCTTTCCCGCCTCGTTTCCTTTCGTGACTCTGGATTGGACTGAGAGCGGTGTTCAGCGAAGCCAAAAATTCAAATAAGCATTTGCAGCGAGATTTATTATGATCTAAATGAAGGTTAAGTATTTCCGCGTGATATTTATCTGATTTTGGTTGAGTTCAATTTGAATTTCGGTCAGATTTGAATCTGAATTTGATTTGAATTTTGCTCTTATTTTAGTCTGAATTTTGGCCTGATTTTCTTATCTGAGTTTTGGGGCTGAGTTTGATCTGAATTTTGGCTTTAATTTTGCTCCGAATTCACCATGACTTTTGGTCTGATTTTTTGTTTGAAAGTGGTCTGAATTTTGATTTAAGGATTAGCATGAATTTCTTTGAGTTTTGGTTTCGATTTTGTTCTGAGTTTGTTCAGAATTTTGTTCCGAATTAACTATGGGTTTTGGCCTAAATTCAATCTGAAGTTTGATCTGATTTTGATCTCATTTGGTTGGAATTTTGGATTGTATTTGTTCTTAATTTTAGTTTGATTTTTGGTTTGTATTTTAATTTAGCTATTGTTAGTTAGAATTTTGCTTTTGATGATGGGCATTAATTTACTCTGAGTTTTTGAGTTTTGGTCTTAATTTCGATCTGATTTTGGTTTTATTTTTATCTGAATTTCGGTCTGAATTTTGGTGTGAATTTCACTCAAGTTTTTGTTCTAGATCTGTCCTAGGTTTGATATGGATTTGGTTCGATTTTTGATCGGAGTTATGGTTCGATTTTTATTCTGAGATTTGGTTTAGTTATTTGTTTAATATCTTATTAATCAACAAAATTATTCCTATCCAAATCCAAATTTTGGATCCGCCACTGTCTTGGACTAAAATTAAACTCAAAACTATAGAGAAAATTAAAAACCTAAGATTTATAGTTTAATAAATCCGGTATACATACAGTAAGTAATATGAAACGGAGTGTATAAACAATAATAAACTGCCCAATGAAGTATTATTTACTTACTAAACTAGTTTTTCACATTCCCAAGTATTTGTTTTTTTTTTTTTTTTAATTAAATACATAAATTTGATAATGTCATTTCTAGTCAGTAATTCGGTTAGTAGCACTTGAAAATAAATTGCTTAATATAATAAAATATTTATATGATAAGCATCTACATATTGTGCATAAAATCATTGTATCTTACTTTTGCAATAAAAAAAATTTGTAAGCATATAAATAATAAATATCCGTAGTAGGTGCATGTAGCTATAACAATATTCACTTGTCTACGAGATATCAATTTCAAATTCAGGTGCGACAGTGAACTCTTGTCATTTTCTAGTACAATATATAAATTATTACAATATATAAGAATGAAGTAAGAACGATTTAATTGCTCTGCAATTTCTTAAAAATACATAAAATACTAAATACTGCGAGAATGTTTAATGTACTTACACTTTGTTGCTCATTTAATGAACTACTTTTGAAAACAGATCGGCTGCATCATAAACGAGTAAACGAAATTATTCATTCTCGTTTTTTTTTTTTGGTATACATACGTTCACAAAAAAGCAACACAGCAAAGAAAGGCATTCGTTCCTGACCAATATTCTATACCAATCCGTCAATTTAGGGCGAAAAATAAGTGCACAAACGTATTTTTTAACAATCGAAGGTTTTTGATAAACCTACAAAAAATAAAAAAATAAATTAAATATGCACTTAAGAATATTTACGTGGTGGAATCGATTTCCCAGGGGTTCGAAGCATCCTTTAACAACCACATACTTATTGCCAACTCTAGCCAGGCACCCTCCTTGCCAGTTGAATTGTAATTTGGTTGTAGTCAGTTTAATTTTTTGTTGAAATCTTTAAGTTTATTCTTTGAATTAAATATTTTATCCATCGCAAAATGATAGATATTTACATTTATAATAGTATCATCTGCCAAATAGTCGAAATTTTCAATCGAATCAGTATCATAATATTAATTTTAAATTTGTTCGGTCAGGTGTCGTCGAATCGCGAGATTAGTAATCGAATGACCGAATCGCCGCACTCGATACGAAACGAATCGAAATTTTTTTTCAATCAATCTCAATGTAATCCAGAGTATGCAGAGCAATCAAAATTCGCTCTTAAATCTGTTCTCTTGAAATTTTTTTTCATTGCCTTTTGAAGTTTCATGTAAATCTTACCTATGAGTATATGAGAAGAAACTGAGAAGGTTTTATAGAAACAGCTGCTCATTCTGCCCCACAGCAAATATTATTGACTTACTCAAATTCAGCGGTGGCCACCTATACATACACAATGATCGATTGAGCACTCTTTCTATGGAAATGAGCTCTGTACGTGTGAAATTTCTTAAGCTCATTTGCCTGTGTGCAAGTCTTTGGCCTACGCTGCTCTAATAAAACTAGTTGTAATGAACTTCCCATAAGAGTAAGAGAAATAGCAACTATGATTTATAATCAGCTGTGGGCAGAATTACTAGATGCTCTTAAAAAACTCTCCCAATTTCACCTCATGCAGTCATTGGCTCATACATAGTAAGACTAGTTGCATGAAACTTTCGCCATTTTAGTTTTCGTCGCTATGGAAAAACATCGTACTACGAAAATGTAAAAATAAGAAACGTCAAAAATTTTCATCAAAATGGTGCCCGTGAGATTTTTTTCTATTTTTCTCTCGTTTTTCCCCTTTTCCCTGCATTTTTACGAGTTGCATGAGATTAATCTCACCGTCAAAAAGCAGACTTATGGCTGGTCAAAGAGAGAGAAGGAGCGAATTTTCTATATGAAACTGCCAACATGTGGACAGATTTGATTGAATTCGACATTGTGAAAACAAGAAAGTTTTTGCGAACTCTGATTTAATCTTCAGCAATTAGTTTAAAAAAAAATGTAAAAATGAAACAAAATAAAAGAAGAAATGTTCATTCAAATGAAATGTGAGTGTATAAAGATGTGTGTTGTATTTAAGATACAAATTAATAAAGTATTATCCTCATTAAAACCAGTTTTTTCATCATTATTATTTTTTTTATTCTTGCCGGTTGCCTCTTTGTTACCATAAAGAGCTTCTTCTCACAAGGGCCACCGCCAGATTTTTCCATCGACGCTTTTTTGAATGAAAGCTTCGAAAGTCGAAGTTCGAAAGGGCATATGATCAGCAAACCTATTTCGAAAACGCTTACAAATCTCTGACAATAATTTTGATTTTTAAAAAGTCCTTCATCTTTATATATTTCAGTACAAGTATACAATACATAATTATGATCTGCATTGGCAGATAAGTTAAAATCAACAATTGAATTTCCTTGAATGCTGACACAGTTTTTGAAGTTAATTTTAAATCATTTGAACTTAAAATCTTCAATTACACACTTTAAATGAATTCCACACATACATACATAAATATATTCACTGGTGCATTGGTATTTTTCTTATTTCTAGGGTACCCAAAAACTTGAAACTTTTTCAAGTTTCATTTACATATTTTTCCTTTTAAAATTTTATTTTTATTTCATATGTCGTTTTTGTTTTTGTATTTTTTTTTTTTTTATATGGTCACACAATAAACCCACAGAGTGTAAAAGGAACCGTGCAGATATATGATATCTTCAGAAATTTCAGAATAACAACAACAACAACATGAAGAAGAAGCTGAACACAAAAAAAAAAAAACCTAAGCGATACAATAATAACAATTTCATGTTTGCTTGAGTACAAAAATGACACCAACTTCACATACGACGAGTACACACACATACATATGACACACATGATCAAATTGTAATTGTAATTGAAATCGAAATATATGTAAATATATTTGTATGAGCATGAATATATATGCAATTGTTACCATATTGTTGTAGGTATAAAACAATATCGTTTGCATCTGGTAAAAAGAAAAAAAAGTATCAAATTGGTGTGACCTCGTGAAGTGCATGATTGAAGGCATATGCGTTGCGTTTGTGGTAATGAATAAAAGAGAAAGAGAGTCAGAGAGAAACGCGCGTCATCACGGTCTTACCCTGGTACAATGCGTTACCAAAATATGTAATAACAGCAACAGCAAAAGAAGTGGTAGAACTTAGCACTTGGTACAAAGAAAAAAAAAGCCATGGAGCAAGGTACAGCCAAGGCACAGTGTAAAAGAAAAGCAAAAGCAGATGCAAATAAGTATACGTCAAGAATTTAATACCCTCCAACACGTCGGGAATGGTGTGGCATTGTGAGTATCACATAACAGAAAACAAAAAGTACAAAATATGTACGCTGTCGTTCATATTTATATATGTACATTTGTGCCGATTTAATCGGTGACAATGTTGTGCTGCTGATGAGGTGCAATTATTTTATTTTTTGATGCACTTATCTCTTGATTTACATGATAGATATGATACATAATAAATCGTTCAAATCTTAACCGTGTAAAACGAGTCACACCATGCATACAGTAATTGGGAATTGGTCCAACTAAAAGCCAAGTGATAGAAATATTGAAAATATTTTGTATTAATTCTAAATCTTTTTAACCTCAGCTCCAGGACAAAATTTTCAAACCGATAAAAAGGCAGGATTGCTCAGTAGTACTTTATCTTTTAGTATCCGAAATCAAAGACAACAAGTTGAATTTTATCTATTTCTTTTTTTTTTTTTTGATAAAAAGTTCAATATATCCGAAACTTAATAAAAAAAAAAATAATACGAACATAGATCCCAGAAAAAAAAATTGTGGACTCTCTCTGAAGAGGGAGATAGTGTGTGACTTAACTCTCTTTCCCCCCTTCTCTCCACCCCTTTCCCACTCCCTTAACCCTTGCACTCATCACCCTTTTCCCTTTCCTTCTTTTTCATCATCAAAAAGAATTGAATTTTCGATTGAGAAAAATTCATATAAATTAGGCCAAATCAAGATGAATTTATGTAAAAATTCATTACAGCAACAACAGAGCTTTGTTGTTATGTCGGTCGCATTAGAAGTTCAAAATCAACAACAACAACTTGATGTTGACAACTTACTACTATTCACCACAAAGGAAGAAAAGGAGCGATTTGCTAGTAACTTTACCAAGGTGAATTTACCAGCAACTCATTCTTCTTCTTTCTTTGTGGTCAATACCATTGGCCATCAAAATAGTTTACTTTTGATTGGTTGTTTACCTGTTCCTCCATTTTTGACATTCACAGCACGCCGCCATTATGGCCGCAACTACACAGATATGTTGTTATTGTATTGTTGTACGGCAGATTTCGATATTTAATGGTATCCAATGCAACAACAAAGATGAGTTATTTTTGCCAAGGTGAAATTGTTGTAATCTTGCTATCTTATACATAATTTCACCATGAAATGCACCTTATATAAATTTACCTTGTGCCTTTAAAACTGTAAACATACAGAGAGAGAGAGAGAGAGAGAGAGAAAAAAAAATATCCCCAAAATGTTCTCAATTGTTAATGGTATCCAGTACATTTTAATTACACTAACTTTTAAATTATGAATTCAGTGTTTGGAGCAAAGTATGAATAATTATGCAATCACTAGCGTCTTCTTTGTAACGATTTTTGAGATAATTATATTACTTCCAGTTAAAATGAACTCAATTTTAATTACATAAATTTTCGAACTTCACATTGAAATCTGAACATTATTTTCTTTTATTTCTTTAACAGGAATTCGCTGAAAACACAATGAATGAACTACTGGGTTGGTATGGTTTTGATGGTGTTGATCGATTAGATTTATCAGCAAAAACATCAAGATTGTTGCAAACAGCAGCTAATAATGCAAATAATGCAATAAATCAACATCATCATCATCATCAACATCATCAGCATCATATGGAAAAAAGACGTAGTCGAAGTAGTCGTGCGGCGACATTATTACAATTGCAACAACAACAAAATGAACATATTAGAAATATCAACAACAACAATAATAATAATAACAATAATAATATTAATAATAATAATAACAGAAAGAGTGCTATAAATTGTCATAGTCTGCGTGGAAGCAATAGTGGCGGTGGCAGTGGTGGTGGAGGTGGCGGTAGCAGTAATGCTGGTTGTGGTGTTATTGGTGGCGGTGGCAATGAAAGTACAACTTCCGATCATGATACACGTAGCTCTCGTGAAGATGATTCCAAAAGTCCACATTCAACTGGTCGAACTACAATGGAGGAGAAAATAGGTGAGACATTTAGAATTTGAAGTACTTAAATATGCTTTATGCTCCGAATGGATGCGACAGCAACACTGCAGTACGGCGACAAGATGGCGTCTGCAGACAATGTTTTCGTGTTGACTGCGACTTGAACGCAATGAACGCGGCAACAACGGAACTCGCTTCTTCAATTAATTTTTCATCCATAAGCATTTTTCCACTTCATAAAATTTAAATTTTATATTTTTTTTAAAACTTTTCAGAAATTAAATTATTTCTATTACTTACAATCGAAAATAACAAAAACAACCAAAACAGAAATATGTGCACTGTTGATAATTTGTTTGCATTTCATTCTGTCCCAGGTCAAAAGTAGAAATGGATTGTAGTCAATGTCGTTGTGTTGCATTGTTGCAGCCAATGTGTTTACCTTAATAAGAATTCATGCGATCTAATTCGATTCGGCGGGGAAGATGGTGATTTTAAGATTTTATATTGTGTATAGTTCCATTTTGTAGAGTTTTTTTTTGCATCGCTAGTCCTCATCCTCCATCGAGTGAACGTTTTGCTTCGAAAAAGTTCTTATTCTCCTTGTTCTTTGAGCCGACAATGTTGTGGGTGTGGATATTGAATTCTTTATATTTCCTAAAAACCTCGAAATTTCGAAACTTTGACTCTCCCGTAAAAGCGATTAACATTTTCGAATTCTGAAATGTTCAGATAAACAAGCACATACTGTATGTAGGTAGTAGATAAAAAAAGGTAAACTTTACGCTAGTAAAGCAAATAAGTAATTATGCTTATGTGAAAACGAACGAACGAATACGAAAATTGGAAATCTTACTACTAAGATAAAACTGAATATTCTCTAGTTGAACTTATTAAAAAAAAAAAATTGTAATTTAAACACAAAATATAGTAACAGAAGAAAAAAACAAGTCTTAAATCATTAGTGCAGCAGTAGCAACAAAAAAAAAATACCTGGTTGCTTGCAATAAATGAGATTGAAAAAACAAACACTGCAAAAATGTTTCCGTATCCTTTTAGCCTGGCTGGCTCCGACTATGAATACCCACAAAAATCGGATAAAATCATTAAAAATTCAAAAATGTGTAATTTTATATCATAGTGAAGAAGAAAACTTCTAACAACAACAGCAACATGGATACCGGAAATAACAACAACTATGGAGGTGGTAACACATACATACATAAACCTTAAAACAATGGAGGAAGCAATAGTAAAAATGATGCAAGCGTTGATGAGTATTTTGATAGATGAATGTTAATAGCTGAGGTGCAGTATGTGTATGTGTGTGTGTGTGTGTGTGTATGTATGATATGATTAAACAAAAAAAGGTGCAATTTATTTTGACCTGCTGGTAGCAAGGAATCCTAAAAAAATACACATGCATACGAGAATTTGGTATATTAAAAGAACATGATATTTTGGGCTTCTTCTCATTTGTAACATTATCATCATCGGCATCAGCATCAGCAACATCATCAATAACAGCAGCAGTAGTAGCTATTGAAAATATCATAAACGTAAAATATTAGTTCTATATACATATGTACATACGAGTCTGAGAAGTTTTCTTATTTATAATTCGACTCAAATAACACTCATTAGAACTGAAAACTTACATATATTTATACAGAAATTGGCAGTAGAGTCCAAGGTAAAGTAATATGATTGGATGTACGCACATATTCTACACAGGTGCTGGCGGAGACCACCCCTTCCAAAATTGTGAATACATAATATCTTTAAAAATTTATAATCTTTTTAAACAGCATAACTGTTTATTGTATTGACTTGGATTAGATGGTATCCTTTTGATTTTTTTTGATGCGTAAACATTTTAGTTCACGGTATGGGCAAAATTTCAAATGTGTAAAATGAAAGAATAACTGTATCGTAAGATGTAAGATAACTGTAACGTCCAGTTTCTCTCTCGCTCACACTACTGTGCGGCATGACTGTGCTACTCTTACGAACAAAGAGAAGAGAAGAAGAGAGGGAGAAATTAAAATACGAGCGGAGTTTGTTTGTTTATGTTTCGATCAATTTACTCACACATATATGTACATACGAAAACAAAATGTGTGTGTACATTTATTCGTGGCAGAATTATTTGTTGGTGCTAAACGTGTGGAGATCGACTATACCATACAAGCAGAGAAGTCGGCGTAGCAAACACAGGCGTTTGATAGGTTTTGCATTCAATTAGTTAGATTGGATTATAATTAAATATTTTTTAAAACATAAAAACAAAATGATAAGTAAAAAGGAATCTAGGTTTCAATAAATGTATAAACAAAATTTAGTGATAATAATAGCAAACCACGGCATTATAAAAATTTTGCTTTGTGCATTAACCTTAGAAAGGCAACACTTTTTTATCTATGTAAATAGCAAATATGTTAAACAGAAAAAATCAAACTTATTTAGGTATTATAACTTATTTACTTCAATAAAAATACATTGTTTCTTATTTTTATTAAATGCAGTTAAGGTAAATCTCTTTGCGGTGCTTTTAAAAAGTAGTGGGGTGACTGGTCACCCCTGTTGCTTTTCTAAGGTTAAATGCGGAAAGCACTTATCGTCGCCTGAGAATTGATTTGGCGTATGTGTGTACAAATTCATATACCTATACGTCAAATCAATTCTCAGGCGAAGTTATGTAAAATTTTCATATCTAATAAAATTTCAAATCGACAGGAAGAAAAACTTAAAGCGCGGAAAAAAAGATGCAATTGCAGTTGCGTATATGCGAGCATTGAGTAAAAGAAAAATGATTCAACTACAACGTATCAGCCCTATTCAGGTTTTGGTGGAAATGCAAAATATTTCTGCTATCACAACAACAAATACATGCGATATGGATATGGATATTTACCTAAGAATATAGATTATACATCAAATCCCTATAAATGGCTATACATATGTGAGCTTATCTATATGGCATTCAGTTGGTTTAACTGTTTACACATCAAATATCTTGCGTGCCTTGCACGCATCCATTGTTTTTTTTTTTTTTAGTAAACCATAAAAACATTCTCCTCTATGCTAAAAAACGTCGTACGTTTGATTTTGCTACGAACTGTGAAAACGGTATTTATGATAAATAAATGTTCGCTCATCATGAAAACATTCCATGAACGAAGTTCGTTTAGTGAAAATTTCGTTTCTAAGAAACGAATTTTTTCTTTGCGTGTAGAATCCTTGTTACTGTTTCGTAATTTCGAAGTTCCAATAATGGTATGCATCAGGGATGCTAACTCATTTTTTCTCTGTCCCCGATAACCCTCGAGAAATTCCCCGATTTTCGATCGAATTCCCCGCATTGGTATAATTTCATATTATGACAGCGCTACACGCACTTTCCATATACACATTTTACAAAAACGAAAATGACCTTAGTGAGTGTTATTTTAAGGCGACCCTGAACTTTATCGGTCCAAAACTTATCAAATTTGTATGGGACTGGTAGACTAATAGAAACGTACTTTCTGACTCCGGAATTCTTAACATATAAGCTTCAGCCCACTTTTGGCAATCAAAGTTCTCAAAGGAGAAGACATGGGATTTCTTTTAACTCAAATAAAAAATGGTAAAAACTTTGTTTTGAGAAAAACGGGGTAAAAGTTTTGACTATCGGTTTTTAACATATAAAATATACTTCATCTTCTTTATGATGGCTGACCGCAATTTGTAAGTTTGCAGATTAGAGTTAATCTATAAGCTATAATCACCTATATTTACAAAAGCACTCTCCGTTCTCTGAAATTTTTACAAAATACTTTCGAAATATAATACTTTCAAATGGCACACTTTTTTAAAAATTGATTTCTCAAAACCAAAAAATTGCAGAGCCTGCTTAAGAAAAGATGAAGATTTTAAGACCCAAAATATGTAATTTAACATTACATAAAATTTGACAAAAATATTCTACAGACTTTAAAAGCTAAACGACTTCAAATTCCCCGCAAAAAACATCTCATTCCCCGATTCCCCGCACCAAGTAAAATTCCCCACATATCGGAGAATTGCCCGCAAGTTGGCATCGCTGGTATGCATGAAAACGAACGGATCGTAAATTTGCCGTTTTTGAAGTGAAACTTCTTTTCTCTTGTCCTAGAGTAAAACCAACCGGATGTGACGTCGCGCGTAAGTTTGCAATGCGACATAATTTTGCCGAGCAATGTGCATGAGGGGCTAAATGTCAATATTCCGTAACTGAATTCACGAGCAAACTATATAATAAACGATTCATCAATAGTTTTAATTCAATATAACATATTAATTACACACGCCTATGGCAGAAAGAACAATGTGTAGCGTCGCCATCTTAAAGTTTATGACAGTTATACATTTCACATACAGATGGCGCAAATGTCCAAGGAATTACATGAAGATGCCGCGCACAAAAAGAGTTCGACTACAATTGTCATCGAAATTACCGGTACAGAGTTGCAATATTTGTTCTAGCATTAATCCAAAAAAAAAATTGGTTGTGTATTAACGAACACAAGGCAGAAGTGAAACTTCTTATGAACTAAACGAAACACAAGCAAATGAAATGAAAAAACACAAGCCAATGAAGTAAAAAATTTAGCGATTGAAAAATTTCATTTGCTTGTTAGTTGCTTGTGTTTCGTTTAGTTCACAAGAAGTTTAACTTCTACCTTGTGTTCGTTAATACACAATTTAGTTTTGTTCGGCATTTTGTACGAATAAAAAAAGGTGTCGGAGCTAAAAGAATTGTCAAAAAAAAAAAAAGGTTAAATAATATACATACAAGTACCTCCAAAAAACATAAAATACAGTCATAAGATTTTTAAAATTCAAAATGCCGGATACAATATAGCGGAAATTTTTTACTATGTCATCGGATTTTCACAACTCGAAATGGCTGTTCCAATATAACCGACTATTTTTTAAGTCCATCGGATTCGCTTGAAACTCGTTACTCTGAAGTTTTCAGAGTCGCTTATTACAAATCTGACATTAAATTCGTAATCAGTGACCCCAAAAATTTCCTAGTAACGAATTTCAAGCGAATCTGATCAATATTTTAAAATTTTTCCTCCATATTGGATACTCCATTTTATATTTTCAAAATCTGATGCCAGATTCGTAATCAGCGATCCTAAAAACTGCAGAGTAACGAATTTCAAGTGAATCAATTTAAAAAAACTGATATCCAATTCGTAAACAGCATATTTTTTTACCAGAATAGCCAAAAAATACTTTTTCGGATACTGAAATCGACTAAACTCGGAGCGGAAAACATTCTAAGGAAGCACGTATAGCGAGAAAAAAGGCCCAATTAGAGCATCAAAAGAAGTTGAAAGAGCTTGAATTTGCATTTCGATTTCATTTTTTCAATTTTAATGGTAGAAATTTATTAAAAAATCTTTAAACGCGTTTTTTTAAAAATGATGTTTTTTGAACTGGTAGGACCGGTATCTCAAGTTCTATTGAACTAATTTTTAATAGTCAAAATGCGTTTTATTTATTATCATTATGGCTATAAGTGGAACCTCAAAAATTGGAATATTCCTCCCCTCCTTTTTTTCTATAAGAGAGTTTCATGTAAAAATATGTGTTTTGATTTTTTTTGAAAAAAAAAACCCTAACAATTTGCCAAAAGAACAATTGAATAGTGTGGAACTACCAACTAAGGATTGCTATTTTCTTGGAAAAAAGTGTGGTTAAATTATAAGTGCTACATCAAGCAGATATTATCCACTAATAAGACAGAATGATTTGAAGGAATCTGTCATTGCATTAATTGGCATGCGCACAAGCACGTCAGGCATTAGAGGAACTGTAGCCTGTGGGTTGGAAACGGCATCACACTTTTCAATGACAGTAAGAGAGAACGAACTGGATGTGTTCTTGCAATCGGCGCCAGAGAAATCAAGCAGTTATAGGAGCTTTAAATTATTTTTGCTTAAATCTAACATCAATTCGTATTGAATTCTACATCTCAATTTCTTGAGATTTGTATTTAATTTTCGTGAAACTTTTATGTTTATTTTCTAATACTAATGGCTTCCCTTTGGATTATATTTATTTACAGACTTCCTAAATTGCTGTTGGTGTCGTCGTCCGGTTCCAGAGAATGCTCCGGAATTTCTCACCACCACTGATGGACCACGCTATTGTTCTGAATCATGTTTCACCCAAAGTCGACGCGCTTCGTTTAAGAAGGCAAAAACATGCGATTGGTGCAAACATGTGCGACATGCCGTCAGCTATGTTGATTTTCAGGATGGTGCTTCACAATTACAATTTTGCTCGGACAAATGCCTGAATCAGTATAAAATGCAAATTTTTTGCAAAGAAACCCAAGCGCATCTCGACATGAATCCACATTTGCGTGAGCAAAGTTTGGATGCAGCTGCTGCCACTGGTAAATCGCATAACTTTAACTATTAGACATCAGACATTCACATCGTATTTTCTTCGTTTTTTTTTTTCTCAATTCTAGATGGACTGATAACACCTGAACTCTGGTTACGCAACTGTCGCAGTCGTTCCGCATCACCCGCGTCTACACTGTCAGTATCACCAGGTCCGCCTCTAGGGCATTCATCATCAATACCATCTTTATCTTCACCCCGTATATCACCACCGAATTGTAATCAAAATGTTGTAACTACCAGTGCCGCGCATACTACAACTCCAGCACCAGCGCATAAACCTATGATCTCAGTAGCGCCCGTCTCGAAGCTTATGTCAAAGAGTCCAGGCATAATGCAAAATCGTCAATCTCCTAAGCATAACCGCAAGAAGCGTCCGCTTAGATCATGCGTTAGTAGCGCTGATATATTAGCAGGATCGGGGAAAAATAATCATCACAGTTTAGCGCCACGTGACACTTTAAGTGGTTTATCCGTCGCTAGCGCAGCTAGCATGCTGGGCGGCAAATCAAAGTCTTTACTTAGCGTCAATGCCAGCAATAATCTGCGTGCTAGTCCTGGCATACATATGAACGTTGCAGGCGGTAATGCTAAATCGACAGCATCGGCATTGAGTCAATTTGCTGGCTCAAGTGTACAAGATCTTCATATGAGTGTACCACCTTTATCACCAATGCTCGAGCAGCAGCATCCACATCCATCACATTCGCTACCTAATGGCGGCAACGGTGGAGTGCGTGGCGGCACTAACATACCGACTGCATTCTTTGCTACACCAATCAGTGGTAAGCCAACACCGCAAACAACACCCACGCAATTGCCACCACCAACGGGCTTTGCACCACATCCTCATGCGCATCCACAGCCGTTCTTACCGCACCCAGCTACTGGTGGTGGTTTCTTCCCGCGATTTTTCGGTGGTTTTGCTAATATGCAGCCCCCGCCTCCTCAGCACATGCTGCATCCTCCTGATATGACCACGCCGCCAACGAGTGGTCTCAACTATGGTGGATTTGGTGGTGGTGGGGGTGGACTTTGGGGAGCGCCACCACCGGTTACTGTTATGGTGCCATATCCCATAATCATACCGCTGCCCATACCCATACCAATCCCATTGCCAATAATTGATTTCTACAAAGCTCATTTGAGTCAGGAAGAACGAGATAAATTGAAGCGAGAAGAGGAAAGCGAACGAGAAAAGAAAACAAGCGCAGCACAACATGAACAAGCTGACATAGCAGAAGATAACCGGCACGAACAAAAAAATAATACATTACAGACTGAAGACGTCCATGATGAGCCTTTAGACTTTACAAAATCCAAAGAATTCATTTCCGCCCAAAATTATCAAGTCGATAATGTTGAAACACAAGATATAAAAATGTCATCAACCTGCACAGCATCCGCATCAGCACTCAACGAGGATTCTATTAGTTTGGAAACAACTGCAGAACCCGTAATAGCATCGACATCGACCACAACGACACCAACGCCCACAACTGATGACTCATTCTCACCATCTCATACAAAAGCAACACATTGCATTGTGCAGACAGAAGACACTGATGCTAATTTAGTTCATAATAACGAACAAGTTGCCGAAGGTGGAGTCGCCGGAGGCGGCGATACCAATAGCAATTCCGAATCAATAGTGGCCACAGACGATGCTAAACAAAAATTACCGAAATTCAAAATTACACGCTTACAAACGAAACGTACTCTTATACAAACCAAAGAATCTTCCGCCTCCTCTTTCGAATGCAGCCGCCCATTGCGCAAACGCAAACGTATTATCGATTGTGATTTTCAAAAGATTGCACTAAAAGAAGCAGAAACGACGCAGGATGAGCATGAACAGCAGGAGCACACCGCTGATTTGGATAATACAAATTCAACAACAACAGCGTGCAATAGCAATACTAAAGCGTATAATAATAATAATAATAGCAAAAAGTAATAGTCTTAAGTACAATATTATGTTAGTAATAAAAATATGTTGTATGTACTATGTAGTAGCAGAAGATGAAGAATAAAAAAGAAACATTATATTTTCTTTTTATTAATAATAGATATGTAGTAGTATCGAGCACTCAGTGCAAATAGTATTAAAATACGAATATATTACATAATATGTGTAACAAAAGAAAATATGAGGAAAATAAAATAAGATTTTAATTTGTGCTGCATAATTTATGATTTCTCCATTAATAGGAGCTAATATAGAAGTTGCAATGGTGCATTAGCTATTTCTTTCTGTTGTTTTCTTTGTATTCTAGTCAATTTATTTCATAGTCCTAGGAATCCAACATCGGCTTTCAGTGTGTAGAATATTTTTATATATAAGCAGACAACTCAACTTGCTTTAATACAGCAATTGCTCTTAAACTTAATTTTAATCACCTTTGTGCAGTTTATTCCTGGTCGAGCGCGCTAATTTTGGCCAGATTTCGTTTTCTTGTATGTCTCACCCTGAACATCATTCTTAAGGGTGGTGATCACTTAATCAGAAGGCCAGCCATTTTAGGAATATTGCTTCTGAAATGAACATACTCATAGTTTTTCCTCGAACAGAGGTTTTATTTTCTGTAGCCTTAATTCAAGTTAGTTGTCGTTGTTATTGTGTTGGTGTTAAAGGATTTTTTCATTTTTTTTTTAAGTTTTATTATTGCGGATTTTTAGATATATCCACTTCCTTTGCATTTATAATCATCAGCGACAGTTTTATGCCACATTAAATTACGAAAGAAAAATTCAACAAACATTTTAGGTTATAAAACGGAACAGACCGAACATTGCTCCACAACAATGATCACAATTAGACTAAACCACAGCCCTAATAATTTTTAAACGCATTAATAGTGTTAAAAGCTGAAATGTGTTTCGTATAGTAAAATGTTAATTTAAATTTATATTAAATAAAACGAAAAACGTTAACTTTAACTTCCGGCCCAGAAGTTTATATTGAAAAGAAATGCAATTTTAGTTTTGACAAGAACCACTTCTTACCATTTACTTTCAATTTCTCACCATATTTCCAGATCAGCTGATTTTGACAGTGTCGTGGCAAATTGGCTGACATTTCTTGTTCATTTGTTTTGTTACGTTCTTTGCTTTTATCTTGCTTTTCTACAAATATTTTACTCAAACAGCAGATTTTGTTAATCATATTTGCGTATAATCGTCAAAAACAAATTAATTGCTTTTATTTTAGCTGCCGACAAAATAAGAAACATAAATACTATTTGGATCAGTTCCACACTAATACGACGAGAAAAGAAATTTCCAACACAAAATGGCTGTACTACCTCCAGATCCAGTTTTTTGCTTGCGTCTTCCTGAAATGGGTGGTGTAAATTCTATTTGTTTTCATCAGGATGAACGTTTACTAGCAGGCACAGTTAAAGGAAGCGTTTTTCTTTGGGATTTACAGGTAAACATTTAGTGAAAAGAGAAATAGGCTTTTGAATTCGTTAACGTATTTGCAATCTTTTCACACTTAGACAAATCGTTCATCTTTGCATTTCGACATTGGCAAAAATCCAATTACTAGTCTACATCATGCACCCGATATGCTGATCTCACAGGAAAAGGGTGGCACTGTGACTCTCTGGACCATGTCGAACACAGGCTATGTACGTGCACGCACCATTGAAGGCAACTATAATGCCTTCTGTCGCACTGCCCTGCACACCAGTTCGAGCGGCAGCGGTGAGCAGTTGCTATTCTATCCTTGCAATGAAAACTCAATTGGTGTATTGCACATAAATGATACTGCTGCACCGCCACAATTGCTTGTGCCAGAAGATCCACAATTGCCAAAATTAGGTTCCATCTCATGTCTTAAACCGTTCGAGTGCGCATCACAAATGTTTCTGCTAGCCGGTTATGAATCTGGGCATTTTCTCACATGGGACTTAAGTTCCGGGGTAATTGTTGATTTACTGCAATTGGATGCAGAACCGATGGCTGTAGATTATGATGCTCTAACAAATCGCGGTATTGTTGGTGGTCCATGTATGTATTCGAGTATGCTTCTTTTTTCTTTTTCTTTTTCTACTCACACAAAAATTTTTCTTACATTAGCTGATAAACTCACTACCGTTTCCTATCAACGACAATCAATGCAACTAAAACGTTGTTCTGACATTGCTATTAAAAATTCAGGCATCAATTGTATACGTATACGCGCTGATCAGAAAGTTTTCGCCACTGGCGGTTGGGATGGACGTGTACGTATTTTCTCGTGGAAAAGTTTGCGTCCTTTGGCTGTACTCACCGAACATAAGACTGGCGGTATTATGGATATTGCTTATTCAGAGGCTAAAGTACATATGTGGAATGCTGCAATAATGGCTGCAGCTGGCATGGATGGTCAAATTACATTATGGGATTTGTATAATTAAGAAAAAATTTAGAAAATTCTGTAAATGTGTGTTCCCTTTTATTTTTATTTTGCATTTATTTAACATGAAATTATGTTTACACATACATACAAATTTCTTTATATTTGTTTAAAAAAAAAAAGAAAATATTTTTTAATTCTTTTAATCTAAAAAGAACTTAAATTAAAGTCTGCCTTCGGAAATATTAAAGTTTTCTATAATTATAATGTGAATAGTTATTAAGAATATCACTTTATATAAAATGTAATAATGTTAATATTTTAAAATGTACTAAGTACTTTATATTCAATATCAACAGTGGTAATATCTTTAAAAAGGTTCCAAATTATATGAAATTAGAGTTTTAACCTTTTCAACTACTCTTAGTTTTAAGCAAGCAAATAAAGTTTATATTCGATAATTGAAGCTTGTTTTTATTTAGTGAAGTTAAATTATCTGTATCTGTGTAACTATATAGGTAGATAGATTTTATGGGTGTAGTGTAGTGCTACCAAATTTGGTCAATTGTACCCGTGCAACAATATGCAAAGAGGTTTAATGCATTAGTCTTATTGAGGACCAGTACTTAAGGCAAACAATGGCCAGTCTCCCATAGACGGGATATGGGGATTAAAGTATTAAAACTCCCTCCCAGTCCCTCTCAAAAATATAAAAATCCATGCTCTGAATTTTTTGTTTTAATTCGATCTTTTTTTTTTTTGTCTTATTCCTGATTTGACTTTTAGTCTAATTTTTCGTCTGAATTTGTTTTTTAGTCAGATTTTTTATGTTAATTTTTGGATTCCTTTTGGTGAGAGTTTTAGCCTGAATTTGGTTTCCCTTTAGTATGACTTTTAACCTAATTTTTTGTGTGCTTTTATTTTGACTTTTGTTTTAAATTTGATCTGCTTTTGATCTGAATCTTGATCACTGTTTTTGTCTGATTTGGTGGAGGTTTTGTTCTCAGCTTTGGTCTAGTTATTGGGTTAATAATTGTCCTATAATTGATTAAACCTGGTGAAACCAAAATCTTGAATCTGCAACTGAGGGCAAATAATCTTTCTTTATTCATTGTTATTATCTGAATATAAGAGCGGGTATTTGAATAAACAAATACATATATTAGGTTAAAGGGAAGTGCTCAGAAAAACTTATCGTATTCGGGGATCAAAATTTTAATGCATGATAATGATGTCCCTATACATTGTGGAGTCCTGCAAACCCACGAAACAGATATTCTCAAACACCTATCCATCCTGAAACCACTAACTACTCCTGCTGAACCTTACAGGGTCTGTTGGCGGGATCTCTACTAGGTAAACAAATATGAAAGTAAATAGGATCTCTGTATTAAGTATTTTAAATTAAATGGGCAATCAGTCGGGAATTGGTGCATAATCTGCGTGCATAATAACGCCTCTCACAATTATATTAACTTTTCTTCTACCAATAATACATGGAAAGAAAATGTAATTGTTGAGCTTCAGACTTAATAGTTTTAATGATCCAAGAATCATAAGAAACTGCATAATTTCAGAGCGGGGCAAGTCTGACGATTTAAAGTAAAAGTTACTTAAAGGCATTTAGGTGCATTTACTTTCAACTCATTTAAGCTGATATAAGTCTATAGCAATTTTTGTCATTGAAACAGTTATGGACTCACTATGAAAAAAAAGAACATGGCAATGTCGTCCACAAAATTGGAAGTGATAAGTTGGCAATTTATTTGTAGGTTAACTGTATACAAGAGGACCAAAGTAATAACCTAAAAAGTGTATGAAAAATTAAACTTTTTGTCCTCTAATTGCCGATTTATTTAGCTCGCAGTTCATTTATCTCTTATTGAAAATTTTTGCAGTTTTAACGAAACGTAGCTAAATCTGTAATGCCAACAGATTCAAGATTTTAGTTTTCTGAAGAAAAAATTTGCCTAAAGATTCCAATCTTGTTGTGCTTTGAAGTGAACGTCGAGAGTAAATTTAGGTATATGTTTTTAAATTTTTTATAAGTATATCAGTTTAAAGTGCTGTTTTTCCTGCTGAATGAAACTGTTAAGTAGCACTGTTCAACTGTCAAAAATGAGCAGAGACGGGACAAGTGTACTTAGGGTAATGGGAGGTCACTCAGTCCGAATCCGTGGTCCGTTTTGCTCTGCTACGTCACAATGTTTTTTGTTATTTACATCAAACTTTTTGAAATTGAAAAAACAAAAAAATTAAAAATGCAGTTCATATTTTTTTCATCAAAACATCCATTTTTACAAAAAAAAATTTTCGATTTTTTTTATTTTTTAACTTTTAAATTTTTTCCAAATTTTTTTTTTTTTTTAATTAATTAATTTTTTCCATTCTCGTTATCATCGTTTACTTTTATCTCGTTATTAGCTTAACCCAGTAATGCCTAGCGGTGCTATATGGCACCTTGTCGCTGAGCCGTTCCTGAGCCAGGTTCAAAAACAATGTTTTTCTCAAGTTACTTTCTTGACGACCACGATTGTCTAGTGGATAGTGCACTAGACTTTCATTCAGAAGGTTGCGGGTTCGATTCCCGTCTTGGTCTGGTGGTTAATTCTCATAAACTTCTTATATTCACTATCGATATGAAGTGGATGAGAATTATAAGAATGTGTACAAGTACACACCTTGGTTGGTAATGGCAAGACCACCGAGCTGATAAAAAATTGCCACATAGCCGTTCGGAATCGGCGTTAAACTGTAGGTCCTACCATCGCCACTGTGGTCTAGTGGAAGAGTGCCAGACTCTTATCTCTGGAGACCTGAGTTCGATTCTCGGCTTGGGTATGTTTCTTATCTATCTTTATTTCTCTCTGCCTTTCTTTCTTTCTTGGGGCTTTGGTACAATAGATCTTATAGGCCGCAGTGCCTCACTTTCGAGTCGTCCTCTTTCAAATAATAATAATACTTTCTTGATCTATCTATTCGGATTCGGACTCAACGACCCCCCATTACCCTAAGTGCATTTGTTCCGTCTCTGCTCGTTTTCAAAAGTTTCCATTTGCAGAACAGTGTAATCGAACTAAGTATGACATATGAACACTTAAATTTCAGTTTTATATCCTCTAACAATAATTCTTTAGATACATTTTTCCAATGAGAAAAAACGCAGTGCTTTATCATCGCAGAGTATCATCTAAAATTCTATAATTTTTTAAAATCTCATTAGAGCTATCCAAACAAGAGATAATCGGTTTTATAAAGAAGGTAAGTATAATTTTCGGATTAACATACAATAAAATAATCGCTCTGAACGTTAAGGAAATATCGCAGAATTTATTGCTTATTTGAATTAATTGTATAATATATTTATTTCATTAAATACAACAACAAAAGTTATGCTCAACAATACTATTATAATTACTTATTGTCACATTTCTGCAATACAAAATAAAAATCATATTTTTCAATTAAGAAAATCTAAAAATAAACATGAAATATGAAAACAAACAAAAATTACAAAGAGAAGCCGGCCGGCTTCTAAATTTCTAATCAAGACATAATATCTTCAAAAGAATGAATGATCAACGAAATTCAAATTCTCAATGAATATGCTCATTTTTATAAGGGAATCTCAAAACATTAAGCGCCACCACCACCACCAATCTCTTTTGTCTCTAATTAAAAGTTTATAAAGTTCTACTTCACAATGCGTACAACTATATTGTCTATACTCTTATACATCAACAGAATCGAAGCAGCAGAAGTAGCTTTAAAAGATAGTGCCATTATGAATGAATGCTGGAGCATTTGTGGAGCAATAGAAAACTATAAAAGGCGATGTAGCACATAGAAATAGTTCAGTTCGTTTGAATCCGGGAAATATTTTAAATCGGTAGTGGTGCGAAAAATTGGAATTAAATAAAAAAAAAAAAAACGGTGTGCTTAAAAGGTAGAAGGAAAGGATACATGTGCAATACAGTAGTTGCAAATATAAGCGTACAATAGTTCAATAATGCGTAAAAGATATGAGAGTTAATTAAAATTCACATGATTTGATTTTGAAATGATTACATAAGCAAATATACCGATAAAATGCATATTAATAAAACTGTATAAAGGATTTTGTATGCCATTCCATGCAAACTCGTGAAAAACATAAAATGAACAGTGTACATTTTTAAATTGCCACGTTATTTGAAACATATCTGGAACTAGTGCATAATATAATGATAAATTTGAATCGGTTACTTAAATTAAAAAATATAACAGTGACAGAAACCAAGAATGGAATTGTTCTTTCTATATAATCTAGTTTAAAAAAAAAGAAAGAGATAATGTGAAAAAATGATGATAATGTGAAACAGCGTTCCAAAATATAGAAACAATTCCAATTGCAAGTTTCAAGGATACATCAATTTTTAAACAATAGGTGCAATGAAACCAGAACTATCATAATTTGAAATGTTTCAACTGTCACCTACAGGAAATTTTCAAAAACCAGATAATAAAACCGGTTATCCGTTCAAATAAGAAATAGTTTTCAGTATTTTTTCAAGAATTTTTCTTATTTATATTTTAAATTTTTTTGTAAATCTGTTCGTTATATTCCAAATATTCTTTAAAATATTTTAAACGATAGTTACTGATTTCTTCGATTAATAACCGGACTATATAAATAGTGTTCATTCTTTATCATCACTTTTAAATTTTTGAATGTGGCGACAGGAAATATATTTTGAAATAATTTAAATTGTATTTGTCTTTTTTTTCGAATTTAATTACTAATGACAATGAACCTCATTAAAAGTTAAACATATATACTAAAAAATTTAAGAAGCAAAAAAAAAAAAAAAAAATTGTGTTCTTAAATTGGAACATGATTTCGTTCATCGCAACCAAACCGAACCAAATTATTGTCACATTAGAAAGAGTAAAAAAAAAGCTTGATAACAAACCAAAAATTTATGTATTTGCTAAAGAAAAAATGTGAATTTTTTGAAAATTTACTTTGTTTTATCAACAAAAGTTTATGACCTCTCTCCCATTTCAAATGAGATTATTCACTGGCCAAATTCATTGCGTTATAAAAGAAAATTAGACTAAAAGTGCAATGAAAAAGTGGGTGACCCAATTTTCCTACATGAAAAACGAATTCAATAAAGAAATCTTTAAGAAACATGACTATATCTGCAATATTAAATTGAATGCGAATGTGATTAATCGTTTCTTAAGATTTTTGATTAATAGGAGACCTGATTAATCGAATAAACTAAATTCAAAAAAAACAAAATAAATAGTAATAAAAAAGAAATCAAACACCGAACTCTTGATTTATTAAACGGACTATTCAAATGAATATATTCTTATTAATCGAATCGAAAAATAAACAATAAAAACGTGTTTAATCGACTAATCAGCTGCTTCAATCAATTGATTAATCGTACAATGGAATTGAATTGAATTGAATTAAATGTAAATAATAAAAAATTTAATTTTTTCACAGATACACCCACACATATATACAATAAATAGTTACACTAAATGGCTTTCAATATCGATTTTTAGTTACTCGGTTTCGTTTTTCAATTCGTCGTATTGCACACAATTTTCAAACGAAACTTAAACTAAGAGCGCCCATATTAAAAAATGAAGTTCAAACATTTGAAATTATTATGGATATCCATAATTTTCTGCCTTCTTGTGGATTTTGCAATTGGTGATGTCGGTGCTAATGGAAAAACACGTAAATCGCGTGCAAAAAAAGTAAAGAAAGATCGAAAACGTATTCATAGTGAACGTCCACAAGCAGAAGAGCCACAACCAGAAGCAGATTTACCCGTAATGGATGGATTCGAGTCATATGATGAATATGAAGATATAGAAGGTAAAAGTTTTAGTTTCTTTGACATAGAGTAGATTCATTTATCGTATAGTATTCTAAGTTAACGTTTTCAAATGTTTAATTTCAAATGCTATTATTCGTCTAAATATAGTGTAAATTAAAAGTTACTAGTCGGTAAGACCCCAGTAACTGGTGCTATTTTTTTTGTTCAAGAAATCTCTTTATGAAAAAACAAATATCAAAAGAGAACTAAACTACTCGTTTGTGTTTGTTTTGTTGTTTGTGTATGCCAGCGATGCCAACTTGTGGGGAATTCCTTGATTTGTGGGGAATTTCACTTAGAGCGGGGAATCGGGGAATGAGTTGTTTTTTGCGGTCAATTTGAAGTCGTTCAGGTTTTTTTTTTGTCAAATTTTATGTGATGTAAAACGTTTTACTTATGCTTTATTTCATATTTTGGCTCTTAAAATCTTAATTTTTTCTTAAGTGGGCACTTTATTGGTTTGGAGAAATCGATTTTTAAAAAAATTTGCTATTTGAAAGTATTATATTACGAAAGTATTTTGCAAAAATTTCAGAGAGAAACTCAGAGTGATTTCGTAGATATAGATGTTTATAACGCCGAGTGTCAGTCAGGCCAAAACAGTCGCGCTGTGCTTCGTCCAGCACTTCCTGATTAATATCTCTTAATCCCTGCTGACTAATCTGTAAACTTATAAATTATGGTCAATCATCATGTCTGTTAAAAATCGACAGTCAAAAGAAAACCCATGTCTTTTCTTTTGATAAATTTGATGTCCAAAAGTAGGCTGAGACTTGTTTATCAATTAAATGAACATCTAGTAACTCGACACACCTCATCTCGTTCAAATTTGGTGTGGTAACTACTATCCAATATGACTAAACTTTGAGCAAGTTTGAGCCTGATCGATTTTAAGAGTGGGTTCCCTTGAAATGAAATCTTCCATGAGTCAAAATAATTCTGGATTCAGAAAGTACATTTCTATTAATCTACGAGTCCTATAAAATTTCGCCCTAAAACAACACTAACCGAAATCAATTTTAAGATATTTTTCGTTTTTGTAAAATGTTTATATGGAAAGTGAGTGTCACGCTGTTATAATATGAAATTATGCCGGTGCGGGGAATTTGATCAAAAATCGGAGAATTTCTCGAGAACTATCGGGGTAAAAAAAATTCGTTAGATAATTTTGAGAAATGCCATTACTCATGTCTTCACTCTCTCTCTCTCTCATTTGTTATTTACTCCCGCTTAAACAATGATTTTTTCAACGATGAATGCAATGCTTTGTTCAATGGGCGAATTTTAAAAAACTTCCGACGCTAATATTTTGGAATTGGCGTATTCGATTTTAAATCTGATAATATTTGGTTAATCTACTCGTCAAGCTCTTTAAATTGATTTATATGATAACGTAGCACTTCTGGAATAAAATTGTAGTTACACTAATGTATAGATACTTAGTCCTAATCTAGATTTGACAATAAAAATTGCCCAATTGTGGTCTTTGTGCGGGAGGGAATTGCTCGTACTGGCAATTCTCCGCAGTGGCATTCGTTTTTTGTCTGCGATTTTATTTTTGTTTTTTAATAAAAATTAATTTCTTTAAACACTGGTTGAAAATACACGTATGCTAATAAAAACTAAATTAAAACGAAACTAGTTATATTTCCGAAAAGTAAGTTTCTCTTTTATAACAATTTTATTTAATTTTCAAAATGACAGAAAAAGCTAAAAATAAACAAGAATTGCTATAAAGAATTGCCAATGTAAATGCTAATGGCAATTTCAAAAGAGAATCGATAAGTATTGCGCAATTTTTATTGTCAAATCTAAAGTGGGACTTAAAATTGTGCATAGAAAGTTTATTTAAAAGAACGCAGTCTTTTTTTTTCTTCTTCTTCAGTCAAACATTTGAATATGACTGGCCTGGGAGCTATTGCCTTTTGTGCTGCCTGTGGGTCGGAGGAAGAATTTGAAGAGACGGCAAACCACTTTCTTAGTGTTTGTTCCGCTTTCTGTCGAACCAGAGTTAGCATATTTGGCACTAAAGTTTTAAGAGACAAACATTTGAGCTCTTTGACATAATATTGTAATAACCTGCTGGTAGATTCAAAGAATAGCAAAAGGGAACATAAGATATAGTACAATGGAAGTAAAGCTTATCTGAGTGCTGAAGTGACCAGCTGCCTACAACTCTTTCTGTTAAGTGATAACAGAAAGTTGTTAGATGCTTCGAGATAACAGATCTTTGTCAGTTCCCCCCATTTACGATTGTAACGCGACGACTCAACTGGTGCTAGAAACTTAAAAACGTAATTTTCGCCAGATAAATTGAAATTAGATTGGGCTTACAAATAAAACCTTGTCTTTGGATCCGCTAGTGGTTGTATTTATTTTCTTGTGTTTTAATATCAGTTTCACAACAACTGAAATGAGTCTCTTCTGAACTCATCACATGATGTGATCACATTCTTTACGCATTGTTATTTATTTTATTATAAAAGTTTTCGTTTTTATATATAAAGACGACTAGTTTCATTGTTTTGATTCCGGATTCGGAAGGAGGAAATACTAATGAGCAAACCTGTATTCACAGTTTGGAAAAGTTAAGGACTTCTTTTACTTTAAATTTTCGTCCTGAGACGGAGCTTAAAAAGTTTAAAAAACAATCAAAAATAGAAAACATTAACAAATTTTTGTTAACATAAAATTATTTAAAAGGTAATAAAGGAAACAATTTTTTTGCAATAATAAATAAAAATTTTCGTCTACCAGATGGTAAGTTAGAAGCGATTAATTTAAAAAAAGAGAGATAATGAGAGAGAGAGCATGTGATCTCGATAAAAAAAATAGTATAGTATTACCAATACGACCAGTGTTGCCAGAAAGACGATTTTATCGTCATTTTGACGATTTTTTGGCCCAATGACGATTTTTGTTGAAAAGTGACGATTTTTTAGATTAAAAAACAGCTCCAAAAAAACTTTTTTGTTTTAAAATCTCTTCTGTTATTTTTATACATACACACCAAAAAAACTTTAACTCCAAAAATCTTCTCAATAATAAATCTACACTACTAAAAAACTACATAGAAAGTTGTTGAAATAGCAACTATACTATGAAGAAAAAAAACGGGATTCTGATTTTTTTGAACTTAATATCATTAAGTGATAGTATGATGTGACAAAAGTATGTTTTTAAATACTTTAATATTCAAAATGGCGCCATTTTACTCAATACTGAAAAGAATATTTCTACACCGACCTTCCCCAAAATATTTTTTACCAATTTTCTTCATCCTCGACACTGTGGGTAGTACGCCCCAAAACAATCAATCTCAATCTGCTCTTGCATTACCATTTAACAAGTCAGGGCTTAGAGTTTGGAGTTGAAGGTGGGCTGGACTAAACCAAAGCACTTTGTCTCAAAAACTATTGTACTATATCCAAGATAGAGCCAGTAGAAGAGAGTAGAAAGTCAGAAAATATATGTGAAGGGATAAATGGGAAGAAGAAAAGTCTCTCAACCTCGAACTTCTTTGTTTCACTGAAGAATCTTAGAAGCTCAGGAAGAAGGAGAGTGTGGACTTAATTCATACTCAAGACATCACTACGCAACAGCTTTAATCTGATTCTCGCAAACGCCGGACAACTACAAAGATAATGCTCCGTAGTATCGTTGTCCTCAAGATACTACTACTGCCAGCTTTTCTCTTCAGAAACTAGAACGCCTCTAAAAGGAATAAAGACTAGGTATATCCGTGTTGAACTTGATTTCCAGTGATACAATTTTATTATGCTTTCCATGCATAAATATTTTAAGACCAGAGTATTTAATTCTTGGTGTTAATAACATCGATTTCAAAGAAAAAACAATATTTTTGTAAAGTAAAGACATTTACCTTGGCATTAACGCCAAAGAAAAATTAAAAATCCTTGTAAGCATCATAAACCGCATAACATTTGTAAACTTGTCAAAATTTATATAAAATTTGACAGTGTGTTTCCGCAGTTTACATTTTTGCACAATTTTTGAATTTTTGTGGTGAATGAAATTGCAGCTGAAGAAAGCTTTAGAAAGCTATAAGCCAACATAAAACGTGATGCTTCATCAAAAGCATTTCCATTGTCCAATTTTGCTTTAAAATTTATGTATTTACTCAACTTGTCCTCAAATGTTGAAAGAATATTTAAGCAATAAGACTCTTGAAGGGATATTATAATATAAATGAATGAAGGGAAGTTTCTGGCAACACTGAATACGACTTTAAAATTTCTTCTTTCTTTAATGTTTTATAGTAATATGATATAATTTAGGATTATACAGTGAATTCTATCCAAATTCTTTAGTATGAAGTGATTCCACTCTTCTAGGCGTGCAGTCCATTAAATTTTTAATACAAATATATAAGTAGTTCAAAGTACATATATATGTACATATGTACATATTCATATTCCTATTTACAGACAAAGTGTGTCAATCGAAAATCATAAAATCTTATACAATAGATTGTTTATAGTACTTTTTATTGATACCTACATTATACATACGTACTCCCAAGAATACATATATATATATATATATATATATATATATATATATATATAGACATATATACATGCATACATTTGTATGCATAATGTAATGAAACTGCATGCACCAATTAGAGTTATTTGCAAATGTTGCTATCATTTACCCAATTGAATCTGAGCATCAAATGAAAATGTTTGTCACCAATTCAAATTATTTTTACACATTTCAACTAAAAATGAAACAGTCATATTGAGCACTTTAAAGTACTTTATAAAAAGAACAAAGGTCTATTAATAGTCCAGTCTATTATTAGTCCAGTCATATAAAAACTTTTGGTAGATTTTTTACTCTACCGACTGTATTATATGTATAAACTAGATCTAGCATTTCATATTGTGCGTGTTTTATTTATACACGAATAAAAAGAGCAGCTTTTGCCAAATCCAAATGGTGGTGAGAACCATTTTCATGACAATTTTTACTCTAGAGTGTGTGTCTGCCATGATTTGCTAAAAGCAGATGACATATTGAAAAATGTGCTATTCTAGCACTTGAACTATTCTATTAAACTTGGGACCCAACCCCAAATAGATGTGGAAATAGTTTTCTTTTCTACTAAATTTATTGAAAGTGAACAAATATTTTTTTCGCAATTTGTTTATAGTGTGTTGAAAATGCATTTAAAGTAATTAATTGAAGTTGCATAAACAAACGCATTTATTGAGATGCATACATAAATAGAAGAAAGTACCCAATAGGAAATTTTATCATTGTTATTGCTTCAGCCAAGGGCGGTTCCATGATTTCCCAAAACGGGACAATTAAAAATGTTTCGATTTCAAAAGTTCAAAATATTACAGACGAACTGTAATTTAATAAAATAAATATTATCCACATGAAAAAGATATAAAAAATCGGTTAAGTTAGGTTAAAACTGACGGCGAATGCCTTACATCGACCGACTGGTCCATCGTGTTATGACAATCTCTCTAGAGTCAATAAGAACTTCAAGCTACATCCAGCAATATTTTCAGTTTGAAAGTACCCGTAGTATGTGCAAAGTTTTTAATAGATCCAGATTTATACTAGCTATGTCATTTAAAAAAAAAAGAACGCACGTCCTAACGTTCATAATCTAGACATATCGTGTCGGGTGTAAATATAACTCATACAACATGAATGAAATAGTTTGAAAAATTTGACCTTTATTACTTACGTTAAAGAAAAACAACCATACATAGTTATAATATATTAATGTTGGTCATTGATTACATTTTTTTCCAGATGTTGACACAAATGCTGAAATTGGCACATATGATACACATCAAGAAGGTATGCAAATTACTATAGTACCAACATTAATACTCATCTACTTTCTGAATTATATTAATAAGGTTCATTTGTAGCCATTAGCGCAACAACACATAAAAATCGTGCTGCTGAGAATATAATTGATGCCTTCTCCTGCCATTTTGAGGGTAATTGGTATCGAAATAATGATCAATTTACCAGTGAACAGAATGGTTGCACCAATGCATGCACCTGTACCGAGGGTAAAGTGGTTTGTCGAACACCAAGCGATTGCCAGCCATTGATATCTGAAGTTGTTGTACAACCACATGATGAACGTACTAGTACTATGCCTACACCAATCCATACCACAAAGAGAAGTCCCGCAATTGCACCAACTTCTGCACGTGATAATCCGTATGCGGGTGTTGCTACGGGTCAACGTGGTCTACATGGTTATCCTGGCGCAGAAGGACGCACCGGTGAAACTGGTTCACCAGGTGTTCCTGGAAATTCAGGTGTTCCTGGAAATCCCGGTGCGCCGGGACCCATTCCGGACATGAGTTATTATCATCAGCAGTTAGCCGCGGAATATGCTAGTTCCGATAAGGGACCACAATTTGTTCCAGAGCAATTTCAATATGTTCAAGCATCTGTAGGGCCGGTTGGTCCACGTGGACCTCAGGGTAATAGTGGGCCGTCGGGACCTCAAGGATTTCAAGGAACTCGTGGTGAGGCTGGTGAGCCAGGTACACAAGGCCCTACCGGTTTAGTTGGACCACGTGGTCTACCAGGCACCCCTGGCAAAGATGGAGTTCCTGGTGAAGATGGTGAAGCTGGTTTACCTGGCACAGTTGGAACACCAGGACCCAGAGGCTTACCGGGTATGCCTGGTATTCCAGGATTGAAAGGACATCGTGGCTTACCCGGTTTAGATGGTGTTAAGGGTGAACTGGGTTCACCCGGTGAGAAGGGAGGTAGTGGCGGTATGGGTCCAGTTGGTCTTACAGGTCCTATTGTAAGCATATATTAAAATATTGACAATGCTTCAAGCGAGATTTTCTATTTATATTGTAATATTTTAAGGGTCCTGCTGGTCCACGTGGAGAACGTGGTCGTGAAGGGGCTCCTGGTGCTCCTGGAGCAAGAGGCTTAGACGGAAATCCTGGTGCTGCAGGTCAGCTGGGTTCTATTGGTAAGCCAGGTCCGCCTGGATTTCCTGGAAGCCCAGGAGCAAAAGGCGATATGGGACATTACGGGCCAAAAGGCGATCAAGGTTTACAAGGTCCGAGAGGTGAAGCAGGACGTCCGGGTGTTGCTGGAGAGTCCGGACAGGCAGGACCACCAGGAAAAGATGGCGTACCCGGAGATAAAGGTTCAATGGGATCACCAGGTTTGGGAGGTCCCCAAGGTTTCCCAGGTCCACGAGGCGCTGAAGGATTAGCGGGCAGTCCGGGAGAGCCAGGAATGAAAGGTGCTCCTGGTCAATCCGGCGAACGTGGCTATAAAGGTAAAAGGGCTGGATGGATTAAGTTATGCGAAGTTAGATTTATTAACAGTTTGTATAATAATTAATAGGTGACATGGGAATAAAAGGTGAATCTGGACAGTCCGGTCCCCGAGGACTGCCCGGCACGGTAGGTCCCGAAGGAAAAAGGGGAAAGAGAGGAATGCGAGGCCCCACAGGGCCTGCTGGCCCTCAAGGTGAGAGAGGATCACAAGGTCTGTCAGGATTACCAGGTCCTGATGGCCCAATCGGACCGAAAGGCACACCCGGTGATCGTGGTATTCAAGGACCTCATGGAATTAAGGGAAGCCCAGGAGATGTTGGACCACCGGGTGTTCCTGGAGTTCAGGGTTTGCGCGGCTTACCAGGACGCATTGGATCGGCTGGCAGACCTGGCCCAACCGGTGAACGAGGTATTCCCGGTGCAGACGGAAAATCAGGAGAACAAGGTCCTCAAGGATTACAAGGACTTCCTGGACCAATGGGTATACCTGGCGACAAAGGTTTTACTGGAGAACCGGGCAAAAATGGTGAACCTGGTGCGACTGGTCCATCAGGACCTAGAGGCGATAATGGTAAAGACGGGCTTCCCGGTGCGCAAGGTCCACCTGGCCCTCAGGGGCAAGACGGTTCGCGTGGCGAGCCAGGACCTGTTGGGCCACGAGGTTTCCAGGGTTTGCCAGGCATAGCTGGAAATGCAGGGACACCAGGAAAAGACGGACAGGCTGGCCCGCCGGGTCCTTCAGGACCAACTGGACCATCAGGGTTGAGAGGAGAACGAGGTTTTCCAGGAGAGAGAGGCCCTGTGGGACAACCAGGAACACCTGGTGAAAGAGGTGAACCAGGGGTACCAGGACATGATGGACCACCGGTAAAACATTTTTTTCTGAAATTGACCATCATTGAAAACTATAACTTTGCTTTTAAATTAATTCATACAGGGTATGACCGGTAAACCTGGCTCTAAGGGGCATATGGGACCCCCTGGCATGTTGGGATTACCAGGTCCAAGAGGCCAAAGTGGACCAGCTGGTGAAAAAGGTGAACGCGGTAGCTTAGGTCCCATTGGACCAGAAGGTCCTGCAGGACGTCCTGGAGATCGAGGACCTCAAGGTATTGTTGGACCACCAGGAGCTCCAGGTGAATCAGGCGAAAGAGGAGAACCTGGAAATGTAGGCCCCGCTGGCGAGCAAGGTGCTTTGGGAGCACCAGGTGAAAGAGGAACACCTGGGTCACAGGGGCCACCAGGTTTTCCTGGTGCACCTGGCCTAGCAGGATTGCCAGGTGCAAAAGGTGATCGTGGTTTTATGGGTATTAAAGGAGAGCAAGGAAATCTTGGACCTCATGGCCCTCCTGGTGAACAAGGATTACCCGGTCCATTGGGCTTGAGTGGCCCGAAAGGTGGACGTGGAGAACCCGGCCTAAGAGGAGAAGTAGGATTGAGTGGCTTACCCGGAAGACCAGGAGACTCAGGACCACCGGTAAGAAAAGCTTAAAAGCTACGTCCACAAAAATTAATTGATTCCTACTTGGTTATTTGTTAGGGTCAACCGGGAAGCCAAGGTTTGCCTGGAGTGGCTGGATTCCCAGGAATGAAGGGAAATCCCGGTGAATCTGGGCGACCAGGAAACCCAGGCGCTCAAGGTCTACAAGGAGCACCTGGATTAGAAGGACAAAAAGGTGAAACTGGAAATGAAGGTCCAACGGGCCCAGCGGGAAATCCTGGACCCCCAGGAAATCATGGAGAACGTGGTATGCCCGGATTGTCAGGACCACTTGGAGCCACTGGTCTACGAGGAATAAGAGGTGTTGCTGGAGAGCCAGGCCAACATGGAAAACCAGGAAAAGATGGTGAAATTGGTCCACAAGGATTAGCAGGTAAGATCTATAAATTTTAATTAAAACATACCACAGCAAACTTCCTATAAAATTTATATTCAAAAACAGGACCGCAAGGTCAGCCCGGACAAATGGGAGAATCCGGTCCAGAAGGCCCACCAGGGAAAGCCGGTCCTTCTGGCATATCTGGTCGTCCAGGCGATAAGGGACCTCAAGGGCAGCAAGGCAATCCTGGTCCATCCGGAAATCCTGGACTTCCAGGTCCCCCTGGACAAGTGGGGCCTTTGGGAATGACAGGTGAACGTGGTCCTAAGGGAGAATTAGGTTTGCCAGGTGTTGAAGGTCCAATTGGATTGCGAGGAAAAGCAGGACCACCTGGACCAGAAGGATCGAAAGGAGATCTCGGTGAAGCAGGTCCCAAAGGTACTAAAGGTCATCGCGGCCTTATTGGTTTGCAGGGCATGCCGGGACAAGCTGGTCTCAAAGGCGACACAGGTAATCCAGGTGTTCCAGGCCAACCAGGAAAGTCAGGAGAAATGGGTATGCGTGGACCACAGGGCAGAGATGGCAATCCAGGATCACAAGGGCCACCAGGACAATCAGGACCACGAGGATTCAATGGTAACGAAGGCAAAACAGGACCAATGGGTCCAGCTGGTCCACCTGGACCGCCAGGTGCTCCCGGTGAATCATTGGGTTATGATGCGGCAGCTCTGGCGGCCCTCCTAAGTCAACAAGGACAAACTAAAGGTGTCGATACAATGGGCGATCAGCCATCTTTGGATCTATTTGCCGAAGGACTCTCTGATGACGAGAAACAAGCATTAGTGCTCAAAGCTTTTGAGCATGTTAAGGCATCATTTGAACGACTACGCAAACCAAACGGTCAACAAACAGCGCCAGCCAAAACTTGTCGTGACCTCTTCGCAGCATATCCTGATTATAAATCCGGAGAATATTGGATCGATCCAAATGAGGCAGATCCACGCGACGCTATACTTGTACATTGCGATCGTGAGACGCGCGGAACATGCATAATACCACAACCAAAGGAATCGTCCATCATCACTTACAGGGGCACGGAACGTGAAGTGTGGCTAGGCGAAATGCCAGGCGGTATGAAAATCAACTACAAAACGGACTCACATCAATTGGGCTTCTTGCAATTGCTCTCAGCAAAGGCGACTCAACAAATAATATTCCATTGTAGGAACACAGTGGCCTATAAGGGTGAGGGAGCAAACGCAAATAGGTAAAAATCGAACTGCTTCCATTTGATGCTTATGTATTAATTAAAATACTTTGTAGAAGCGGTTTGAAACTACTAGCATGGAATGATGCTGAATTAACACCAAATGGACCACAACGTTTACGCTATGAGGCTGACGTAGATGAATGCAGGGTATGTTAACAAAAATAAATTCAATAAACGTTTCTAAACGTTTTCTTCTTTCCATGCTATAGCATCGTTCAAATAAATGGGCTAAAACTGTTATCGTTTACAAAACTGAAAAGTCACAGAGGCTTCCAATTGTCGATATTAAGATAAGAGATGTGGGCGAGGCAAATCAACAGTTCCGCATTGAGCTGGGACTAGTGTGCTTTCATTGATTAATGTTTGTTGCAAGAATTGAAAACCAGAAAATATATCTTTTATTTTTTTTTAGATTTTATTAATTTTTAAGACAAAAGACTCTCTCAATTTATTTACTTAAGTAGCTGCATATATGTAAATATATATGTATAATTTGCTTAATTGTACACTTAAAAAAAAAAAAACTAATATAAAATGCTTATATCTAATATACATATGTAGATGTAAATTTCTCCTTTCATAATGTTGGTATGTTTTAAGAATAGAAATCCTTAGAGTAATTAAGTGTATTGCATGTAAATATAAGAAAATAAAGTAATTTAACTCATGTAGTACGGCATTTTTTGACGTTATAACTTTGAATTTGATTTTTAATCACAATGTTACATCAATTCTAGTATCTCGCCGTTAAAAGTATCTAGCTTTTGTCTAGTTTGGAGACTAACTAGTCTGTGTCGAGGATACACTAGACTATCAAACTTATCTAGTAGCTAAATAGTTCCTCGTGAGGAAAACTAGGATCGTGAAATTTTAGTTGGAAAATTGCTGGCAAAAACTAACCAAATAATTAATAAGTCAAGTCCTCATTGAAGTGATTCCTAATGTCAAGAATTGTGAGGGTAAAAGCCGGTCGAGAAATCCACCAAAGACTAAAAAACACGTAAAAAAAGAAGGAGACAAGAATGGCGGTTATTTGGAGTAAAAATACTTTTTTCTATGTAAAATTATTTTGAGTACATAATAATTTTTTTAAATAAAATTCTATAGTCTAAATATGAAATTACTAGTGCCTTGTTATTACCTAGTCAATGCGTAGTATGTATGTCTTGTTAGGAGCTCAACGCGTTGGTCTTGTGAGGCAAAGAGTTATAAATACAACCAGCGCGGCCCTCACGAGTTTATCGAATTTCCGCCTCGGCAGACCATCGTCAATGGCAGGACAAACCTAGCTAGGGTTTGATCGGAAACTATACAATTCTTCCAGGTGGGATTTTACATCGATGGAGCATACATTTCTAAATAGTTGAGAGTAAGAAAGGACAAAGGACCAGTGAACGTTTACTTTGAATTGGTTAAAGTCTTCCTAATTTTTAAAACCTGAATATCGACCTATTTAATTTTTTTTTTCTCTCGTTTATTTTATAAGATAGTAATGAAACTTTTTACATATTAATAGTGCGTATTTAAAAATGTCGTTCTTGCGATTGCAACCAGGGCTGTCGTTTTGAAATTTTTTTGTGAAGTGAAATTCTTAAAAAATCGAAATGATTTTTAAAAAAGTGAAGTGTTTTTTGAAGCGTAATAAGATAATGACATATTTTCAAAATTTAACTGGTTTTTGTGCTTAGTTTGTGAAAAAAAAAACTTTTGGTGGAGCGCTACTGTTTGGCAGACAAAACTTCTTGAATGAGGACACATAATTTGTTTTAATGAATTTTTCAAGCCAAAAACGAAATGGCTGAATTCTTCGAAACTGTCGCCTTTTTGCATAAAATCATTTTCAACCAAATTCTAATAAATTGCATGACAATTCGTCATCAGTGTTGCTACATAGGTATTTAAATAAACACAAAAGGTCTCAAATTGTATTAAAGGATGTATGCTTTTTATATAGAATATAAATTCAAACCCATACTTAGATTTTTTTACGTTCGCCATTTTAAGTAAACATCTGATCTTAATGTCTAAAGTTTTCTTTATCGATACTTATAAATACGAACGAGAATATGGCAACTGCCGTATAGTTACAGTTAATTTTAACTCGAAAAGCATGTTTTGAAAAATTTTTAGCCACAAACTAAAACAAAGGTTTTTTTTTATTTTCGAATTTTTATATAAAAAAAATATATTGAAGAATTTTTATATAAAAAATATATTTTATAAATGATTCTTTGTTAAAATACGTTGAAAATCGTTTTTTCCTCGGTTTTCGTTCGATATCACAAAAATGGATGGTTTCAAAGCTTTATCATGTTCTGAGGCCCCAGTTTATATTCAAAAATAAATATTTTTTTCTCACATATCGTTATCCGATTTCTACTCCAAATGCCAGTTTTTAGTGTTTTATGAATATTTTGGCCAAATAAGCACCATAGAAAAAGAGTTATGACTTTACAGTGTTAGCCAAAAATGTTCCTTATACATTTTCCTATAATAGATTCTCAGTCATAAACATCGAGAAATGTACGGTTATATCCCAAAAAGGAAGAAAATGCCAATTCATGAGCATCAAAAACCGATCTGCTTCAACGGGCTGTCCCAAACGCCCAACCAAGACTTTTGGCAAAATCCTATATAGGGTTATTGTTAGGTCAAGTACTTTTCAACTATCATAGTCTTTACGCTGGATCCGAACATGACTCAATATATTGTTGTACAGTGTTATAAATAATAATCAAGAAAGAAGTGTAAAAGCCGAAATAAAGATGTACTTCATATGAGAGTTTGCGCCATCTGTATGTTAAATACGAAATCTGACATACAGATGGCGCTATTTTTCGTTATTTATAAAATCGAACAAACCTTTATGTGTAATTTTTTTTGCATCTTAGTTTAGTTTTACTAATATTTGCGCAGTTTTTGGATATAAGAATTTATTAATTGCGAAACTTTCACTCGAATACAAATGCTAAATAAAACTATGTATTAATACGACCGAAAAGAGGTGCGGGAAAGCAAGAATAAAAGAAAAGAAGATCAGATAATGAATGTTGTTATTTGTCGGGGGTGTTTAGCAAAGATTATATGTACATACAATACTTTAAAGAAATAAATAAGTAATTAATTATATAAATTTTCGTCCATTATATTATTCTGCAAAATTTTAAGATAAGGATGTATATGGAGTTTTGGCATGGTATAGTATAGTAAAAAGAGAACAGAAGAATGTTTGTGTGGTTTCCCAGAGCAGACTAGACCAGACTAAATACTAAATCGGACACCAGATTAGTTAGATAAAAATCAAACTAAAACTCAGATCAATATTCTAACCAAAAATCAGACAGAAGCTCAGACCACAAATCAGACAGAAGCTCAGACCAAAACTCGTATCGAATTCAGACCACAGCTTAGAACGGCATTCAAATCAAAACTTAGACCAAAATTCAAAACGAATAAGTTTAAAAATTAAAACTAAGTAATATTCGGCACCAAACTCAGACAAAAAAAGACCTAAAAGTCAAAAACAATAAACTTACTTATACCATTCCATTTCATTCATTTTTGCTGCAGAAATAATTCATAAAAGTTTCAATTTGAAAAATTTTTATTTTCATTGATATTTTAACAATTTTGTCACAATATTTAACCTAAAATTACTGTTTTCGTTACTTTGTAAATACAGTTGATGAAAAATCTTTACAAAGAAACATTTTGTAGTAAAAGCTTCAAATGATTAAAGTAAAAAATATTACATGAAATATTGAAGTTTGTGTATAAACATTTTATGAAATAATCCTATTTATTAACAGAGATTGAAATTAATCTTTTGAAAACATTTTTCAAAAATAATGAATAAATTGGCAAATTCAACTTGAGATGATAAACATTTTCAATATGCAAGTCTTTAAGTAAGAAAAAATGGATAGAATATTTTTAAATGTTACAAATTACTCTAAGTAAATACCAATTTAATTCATTTTAAATATGTTTTTCAATCAAACTTTAAAGCATAAATTAATAATGCGTGTAGTTGTGTGTGTTATGTTTGCTTGTTTTAAAAATGATGTGAAGTAAAATGCTGCAAAGCTGCATTGGGAATTTCTTTCATTTTTTGTTTTTACTTGGCAGTAGTAAATTGGGATAAACTTTCCAACAGGCCAATATACGATGTATGTTCAAAGGCAGTAGCCAAATCTGATAGTTTTTCAACAAACTCATTGCTGACACCCTTCTCTTCGAGTAGATTCATAAGTAAATCATACAAATACTAAAAAATATTTGAAAATTAAGTAAATAAAATTACTGTATTATGCAAAAATGAAGTAGTACATACACCATCGAGAACATCGCCAGCGACAGCATAAACTTTATCGTTCCATTCACCTTGGAATATGCACATTTCATCAATGCCAAAAACGTCATCTGTTATGTAAAAATATATATGAGTTATATAAAGAGATTTAGGCACATACAGTAATGACTATACTTACTATATTCACCCTCTTGTGGTGCACCCTCCAAGAATGAGCATGTGAACGAGAGCGTAGTATTGCCCTTAACAATGTCTATCTCAAACCGTGGTTTGCTACGCATTTCACCAATATCAGGTTTTTCTGCATTTGTATCCAATTCGGGATCCTCCTCAGTATCGACTGTATGGTTTACGTTGAAACTAATAATAACTCTAAGCAATATACAAATAGAAAAGCACATGATTAGTATAAGTTCAATTAAAGATATTTTTTCACTTTTACGTACTTTTCACCATCGCATTGCTTGATTAATTCAATATCAGCACCGTCTAATTTCACGTTGAAACCATCAACAGTTGTTGGAATTGTTTTAACTTTTTGCGCTTTGCGCTCAGCTAATATCTCTTCTGTTAGAAACTCAACCAATTCACGTTCAGCTGTAAATTCAAATGAAAACATTTACATTAAAAAAAACTCAGAAATTTCATCACCATATTTTTTAGGTTATGTAATTATTCTTTCAGATAATTATTAGAAAATTTTAAAAATATGGGTTTTAAAATGTTGTACTTACATTTGCTGCTCATATGCTTAATACCGCCACAACCACAACTGCAATTCAAACTGGGCTTATGCACATCCAGTACCGTGGTTTGCACAATAGAATTGCCGGAAAATTCTGGAGTTTTTGACATGTGCCAGAAAGTGCGTGTAAAGTCGCGTTTCCCAAAGACATTTTTTAAAGAGTTTGCCGAATTACTTGACGCAATATTGGCAAAACGAACAGCAGCTTTAGTTAAATTGTTCATTTTCAATTTTATAAATTTTGTAATTTAGTTATACTTGAGCGGCACAAGTCAAGAACAGAAAATTCAACCACACTTTACCAACTGTCAGTGCTTCTCCTTTTCGTCTACCATCTTCGCGGAGGTATTGCCACATTTCCAATTCAACTAAAAATCCTTTGATTTTAACAGACGACATAATACATATTGGAAGGAGTATTTACCCAGAGATTATGTGAATATTGAAATCACGTCGGCGGAATATTTGGTCTCACTGCTCTCCAGAAAAAGAAAAATTTCATTGATCTGCACTTTACTTAGCATAAAATGTAAAAGTCTTGTAAAATGTTTGTATATGTAAGATATTGATTGAAACAATGGAGGACCATGCATTTATTCAGGTTTGCGAGTTATATAATCACGATTGAAAGGCATCTACAGTTTTATGTTGAATCTGAACACCTACAGCACGGTCTACCAAGTATTGGGGTCAAGTACGCGTGGCGGTTAAGCACAATTAAAATACAGCTTTGAAGAACACAAATTTCAATACCAAGTATAGAACAACATGTCTTTGCACGATGGCAACGCCGTTTTCAAACTTTTAAAGTCATTGGAAATATGACGTAAAATGTGCAAAACTTTGGAATCCTTCAATTTTTCAACTTGACGTTTGCCTATCGCACATAAGCCGTGTAACCGTGTAATTATTAAATTCAATATTTGTTAAGAGTGAACGAAATTTCATAATTATTTATTAAAACAACCCAAGAAATAATATGAATAGCTTAGGCGACGATTGCAATGAGCTAAAGAAGCAATACGACGCATGCTTCAATAGTTGGTTCTCAGAACATTTTCTCCGAGGTCGACACGACGATTCCTTGTGTGCACCTATGTTCAAAATCTATCAGGAATGTGTAAAGGTAATAAAGCATATTTGCGATTGTATGATAAGAAAAAGCAATAATGGCAAACATTTTTATCATTCATTCATAAAAGAGAGCAATGCGTGATCAAAAAATTGAGTTACGTGAAATCGAAGGTGATTACACCACTGGTGAATATCAACATCAACAAAATGCAAAGTCAAAACAAAGCAAAAGTTGACCCATTCTGGATAGTGATTGTGCAACGGCAGCAGCATTATTGACGACAACAGAGAAAACTGAAGCGCTTTTTGGACCTACTGATAGTAATGAAAATAACAAGGGACACAAACGTGGAAATTCATTTTAAATTACATTAGATTCGTTTTGTTGCTTGTGTTACTTTCCACAATGGCATTTTTCTAAATATTCTAAAAGCGCAATTATTAAAGTGAAAAAATGACAACAAACATTTCCAATTTACGTAGTGAACAAACACATGTAGGATTTATTTATAAATTCAAGCTGCTTTAAATTATGCATACTTAATCTTCTTAAATATAGTTTTTGAGAATTTATTACAAATTAAATTCAATACACTAATCTAACACAAAAAAACGTAGAAAATATAACAATACTCTAGAATGTAATGTAAAATATTAGTTGTTTATATAATTAAGTATTAAATTGAAAAAAATAAAATAAAAATGTAATTCATTAATATTTCAATTCGGCGGAATAAGTTGAGGTTTATTTCTTACATTTATATAACACATACTTGCTTAATTACATTGGTATTGAGTGAAATGTTTAAGTAACTTTGAAATATTCAAAGTTTTTTTTTTACATCTACCCTCAAAATCTCACTTCAAATCTTAAATTTCAAAAGTTTTTCGCCAAGAAACGTTACTTCATCAATATATTTACTACGTTGATTGCACTGACGTTCATTATGACCTGCATGCCCACATAGCAGACATGTGATAATCGTATTTTTTCCACGTTGACGTAAGGGCAAATTCATTTCTCGACTATATTTCTTCCACGCTATACAATTCCATTCGATATGTCCACGTTGTAGACATATCCAGCAGCATTGCTTCATTTGATATTCATGACACTGATGTCCCTCCACTTGAGTGCAGCGTCTACATTCGGTACAGTGCACGTATGAGGGCTTCACACATACACCGCAATGATGGCAATGACGATAGGTGCAACCATTTTTCGAGGGACACACCCTACAGATGGCACAATGACGATTTTCGAGTGCTGTATAACGTTGGCAAATCGAACAATATTTGTACTCTTCCTCCACTGGCAAATGCAAAAGTTCTTGCGGCACATTACTGAAGACACGCACAGGTGAGCCCAATTTGCGACGCTTCGCACCAATGTCGGTATATGCATCGTGATTGGTGTAATTGACTTTGTAATCGCACATTTGTAGTTCGGGCATTTGTTGCTGTATGTAGTGCTCTGAATAGTATGGAAAAATCCAAAATATTGGTAGAGGCTGATGGGGGCGGCAATTAATTTCGTTGTGCTGTCTTGTTATTTTATGCAATGTATGTGCTATGGGTTCTGTGCGGCAGCCAAATGGTGGATCCGTGAAGATTAAAATATTTTGAGTGCTGTATGGTTGGAATTTGAATTAAAAATTTGAATTTTTTGTTTCAATTGTGTCCTCTGTCTTACTTACTCTTTACATTTTAGAAATTTTTTGAAACGTGATTGTTGTTGTTTATCGAAGAAATAATTGTTACACATATTGTACCAAGCGAATTGAGTATCATCTAAAAAGTAGAAAAAACGATGATCGAAGTCTAGCAGAAAGCTTTGAATATTTGGAACGTTGTGATGCAAATGTGCATGTAGACGTGGCGCTCCTATGCAAATTACTTTGCTGCATATTAATAAAAAGAAAAATTATTGAAAATGATTGAAGGTATGTTAGGGGGAATGTGGAAATTATGAAGGATCTCAGCAAAAATTCACACGATGTGAAAACATCTTAGCTCTTGGTAGAACGTAAATTTGAAGTCGCGTGTAACTGTAAGGCGGAGTCCACATTTGAGAGTAAATTGCCTTGAACGAGAAACCACAAGTTTTTTGTTTACACCATCAATTTACCCTCAAAAAGACTTTTTGAGATCAGCTCGAGGCAATTTTTTTTTGCAAATGTAAACTCCGCTTTAGATTTGCTTTTATTTGCTACTCTATTCATATCATTTTCAGAAAAAAAAAGAATTTTAGCCATGAGAACATTTAGTTTTTTAAGGATAACTCAAAATTTATGCAACTGGGTTATTATTTGCCTACTTGGTTTTAATTATGTATTATTAAAATTTATTAATAAAAATAATAATATCATACACACCTGATGTTTAAATCTTGAAAACATTTTGTAAAAAATTTCAATGCTTTTTGATCGAAGAAATATTGAGCCTGCACTTTATCGTTATTTAAAGGGCGTAAAAATTGTGTTGGATCTTGCAGTTCTCTCAAAGTAAGATTATTTATGCGCTCGTGGCTTTTATGAATCGAAGCATTTGAATCAAATATTGGAATATTACACGTGAGGCAGTAGCATCTGTTTTTTAGTTCTTGGTTTGCAAACTATTTAATAAAAAATATAGTATAAATTTTACTTATAAATACAAAAATAAAAGGTGCAAAATTTGAATCGATTACCCTTACTTTTTCATATATTTTTCTGTACGCATCCACTGTTATATTTGTTATCCCATGAAGTTTATAACCATTTTGTGAATTAAAATCCTTTACCGATAAATGAAAATTACAATCACGTTTATCCCGATGTGCAGCGCAGGCATAGTAACCATTACTCTCACCATATAACGAATGGTAAATGAGTAATGTTGGTCCATGCAGGCAGCACGGATGCGGTTTCAAGTCCTCATCCTCCTGGCACTTTATCAACAACTTGTTGCTATTGGAATTGTCAATACTCATCACTAAAACTATAAAAATTTGAATTAACCTACATAATATAATTAATATTAACTGTACTATACTTTTCTTGATTGTTCTTAATATTTTTAAGTTATCTTTATACACTTTTAACTTTTTGTCGGTTTTATTTTGATCAATGTATATAGAAAACGAGATGCGGACTTCAGCTGTTTACAAACGCATGGTTGCATTTAACTAAAATGAGTTCGATTACATGGGCACAAGCAAAGTCGCCGTAGGAATAGAGTCCTATGTCGATGCTGATGATCAGCTATCGGATAAGGTTTGGCCGAAGCCGATGCCGATTAACGTCCAGCCGATGATAATACATGAGTGCAGTATGTGGCTGTTCACATTGGCGCAAAGATGAACGTCTGTCTGAAAGAGAGAGGTAGAAAAAATAGGTAAATAAACATTTATAATAATTTATTTTATGAAAAAGTTCGTCTAACTGATCTGCCAGTTTTTGGCCAATACCAAACCGATCCCGATAAAAAAGTTCAAAATTAAAATAAAAACGAAATAAGTCTGAAAAACAAGAATATGATGTAGCATTTTTATTATGAAACAGCTGTAATTTTTGTTTTAAGTACTGTTAGTTTCACATATAAAAAAAACATAGAAAAAATTAGATTTCATGTATACGTAACGCTCGTATCTATACAGTTTTTCCCGGTATTATACTGTTTTTTAACTCAAAAACCACATACCGTCTTTTTTTTTACCAAAATACCGCGTTTGTACTAAGAAAAAATATACAATTTTTGAATGCAACGAAATTGAAATTTATCAATCGCAATGCAAAACGTCTGAAAGAACATGGCAACTCGTTGCGAGTTTAATTTTGATATATATGGAAACATTGAAGGTGATTCAGCTCGTCAAAAGTAACTTGAAATATCCATGCGTTGATTTCTATAACTACTTCATAGCAAATTTTCAAAGCACAAATTCGATACAACGAAAGAAGGAGATATTAAAATGGAGAGCGAGTGGTTTACCGTTAGCTGCTGGTTTTTGCGTTACATCGTTTAGCTGCTATTTGTGTTTGAAAAATGGTATTTCGTTTTGCGGCTAATTTGCCGCGGGTAGCTTGATGAAATTTTTTCAAAGTCAAAACGATGACAAATAAATATTTTAAAATAAATGCTTAAAATATATTTCAATATCACTAAAAAGCAATCAGTTGTTTTATATTAATGATTTTTTTTTCCTATAAAATTGAAAAATTGCAGTCGATACTATGAAAATCACCTTGCTGCTAAATTGTCGCGGCGCACCCTCTCTTGTAAGTTTTCAGAGCGCTCCCTCCGAAGGGCTAATTTTTATTGAAAAGAATTGATACCGCGAAATATACAGTTTTTTCAATTCAATTTACAGTTTTTTAAAATTTTTTGTTAAAAATATACAGTTTTTGGTCCGAAAAAAGATACGAGCGTTATGTATGCATTATCATCGGCTGGCCGTTGATTAGGATCGACAACGGCTTTGGCCAAAAAATGTAATCGGCCGGGCTCTAATATTTTCTTTTATTTTTTCGGTGATTACTTTACATTCAAATACTCGACACTTATGCATCACTACTGTTGGAGTACGCGGTGAGTGCGAAGCTATTTGGTTTTATAATAAATTTGATTTTAAATTGTTTATTTCAGAAAATAGTTCCAAGATGAGTGAAGATTTAATTAGAATAGTGCAAAAGTACCGTAATTTGTACGACCCGAAATATGACAATTACAATAATAGACGCGCGCGTGATGCTACATGGGCGGAAATAGCCAGACAACAGAATTCTAATGGTAAATATTATTTTTGAAATTACTGTATTTTACTAGTTTTTTATGTGTATTGATCACGTTTTAAGGCGTAAGACGCAACTGTTGCGGCTTGAAAGATTAGAAAAATAATATGATGGAAAAAATGGCGCCCAAATAGCATAATCATAAACTCACAACTATGCGTTTCTGAAACGCAACAATCGCGTGTGCTGAGCCCACCTGATGTAAAATTTGATTTTAAAAGGAATACTTTCTCCCCAACAATAATTTATGGCTCATTCTCATATTTAATCAGGGGTGGCACGTTGAGTATATTTCGTTCAAGAAGTTGGCCGAGTGTAGAATTTTGCAGTATTCCGCCTTTACTATTTCGTCCATTATGTACTACAAATTAATATTGTGCATCCACTAACACGTTTATTTGAACATTTTATAGGAGCGTGCTTAGCAATAAGCGCACTGATGCAGTCAGGATTCGAAAATTTGTCTGCCATTTTTCTCCATATTTCTCTGGTTTGTGTAAGCAAGATATTAGGGCTCATTTATTTCTAACGTGGAGGTGCCCGGGGTTAAATCTCGACACGCTCAAAAAATCAAAAATGGGAAATAAAAATATTTCTACTCGGCTTCACCTCTTGGCTGGCAATGGCAAACTTTCAAGAGTGGAAATGCCTAAGAAAAGTTTTTCACTTGTCTGTTTGGATAAAACTGTAGGTCCCTTCCATTCTTGTATAAGTATTACTCACACAACATAAATAGCAGCTAAGAGATCAGTCTAAGTCTTCCATGGGCTGTTATGCGCTAATAGTAGTAGTAGATTGAAATGGATTAACTGTAACAATAAAAATCGAAAAAATTAAATGTCTCACAATTTAATAAAATTGAAATCATTATTTCAGCTAAAAGATGTAGGAATACATGGCAAAAATTACGAAAGTGTTATAGTGGCGCTTTGAAGCGTCAATCCAGAAAAAAAGGTCAAGCTGCGACATCAGCAACACCATGGCGTTATGCAGCTGAAATGTCATTTTTATTACCCTTTATGGAAGAAAAACCCTCTCGCAAAAAAAATTCATCTCGCAATAAACTCAAATCTGATATGGCTTTAGCTAAACGCGATAAACCCAAACCTGATATGGCTTTAGCTAAACGCGATTCGCTGATCACCTTACGTAGGATACTACCATCAAAATATCCAAACGAACCAAGAATTGAATCTAAAGAAAAAAACGATACCAATTTACGCAAGGTAATTGATACAATCGAATCATCAGAGCAAGAAACTAGGCCGCACAGCCGAATGGATGGGACTGACTTATTTTTCCAGAGTATGAGCCAATGTGTGAAGAGATTATCAAAAATCGAACAAGTGCGCATCAAGATGGATATACATAAGATAATAAATAAAGCTGAAATGCGGCAGCTATTAAAGCAACAAGAAAAAGAATTACATCAGCCAATGAATGTTAGAGCTGTATTTACACCAAGTCCAGTTGCATCACCAACTTCGTTCATTGAACGTTCATCTCCATCGCCATCGCCCTTTGCATACTCTGACGTTTCATCCAAGTCTCCTTTTTCCTACACTGAAGCTTCATTACCCATTTCATCGCCAACTATTTCAGGTGCACAAATTCGACAGCCTTCACCACGTATTTCAAACAAACAAGATTCAGCTCAGCTTCCAAACTCATACATAAAAGATCCGCCTGCGCCGCTAATGGAATTCAAACATTCAGTAGAAGGAAAAAGCAGTGATAGCATTGTCAACGTATCAAGGACTAACTGTCAGGATGAACCTCAATCTCGATTTATGTACATTCAATGATATTTACAATGGGAAACGAATTTTTATATATAAAATCAATAAAATAATAGTTTACCTTACGCAATTTGCACGACTTTCTTTTGAGCCAATTGGTTTTCCAATAACCATATTGTGTATATATTTCTACAAAATGTACTTTTTACATGCAAAAGTATATAATGAAATCGTTCTGCGTTCATCAAATTTACCACATTGACGGAAAGAGCTATAATTCGTTATATGGACGGAGTAATACATCGATATGCTCTTTAAACTTCCTGACAACATGCAAGAAATCTGCGATTGCAAATTTTACGAGGAAAGACACGATATTCGTTTAGAATGTCCCGACATCTCAGAGATGGTAGTAATTCTTAAGTATTGAATAATATTTATTTGGTCTACGGGGACGATTAAAAAATGTTGGTCACGTGAACGATACTTGTTGTCCCACAACTATGTAGACATGCCATCAAATTGAAGTCAGTGCAGAAGCTGATCTAGCAATCAATATAGTACTAGCGCAAACTTCAAATCAATGGCATCGAGCTAGAAGATAAGGAGTCTTTCTATTACCTGGATAACAAATGGATCGAGCAAAAACATACGTAGTCGCATGAAGCGAAACCAGCGCACTAACCAAACTAAGAATCTTCAATTCTAATGTCAAATTATCATTGCTCTCGAGATGCCACAAACATTTTGAAACAAGAATAATTTTTCAATCTGTAACTTCAAGTTTTAATTCCATATTTTCATTTATAACCTATAAATTAAAAATGCTACAACTTTGTGTATTAAAATATGACGACTTTATTAAATTTTCCAAAAATAAAAAAAAAAATAAAAATATATTTATTTCACAACAAAAACAGATTGGATATCAAAATACATTTTTTAAGGTTCTACATTTGAAAGGAAGACACATTTTGAATCCGATTTAAAAATAAAAACCATAAAAAATGCACAAAATAAACATGCAAATTCAGTCTGCACATTGTGAAAAAAATAAACAAATTTACAAAATCTATCACAATGGATTTTCGAAAATTATTTTATGTATATAACTTAATTATATAGTTTTGTAAAAATTTAAATTAGCACAAATTTACTGTAAAAATTAAAATAATAAAGAGATACAAATTAAAAAAAAAAAAAAGACTTAAATCTATTTATATTTGTATATGAAACGAATGCGCACTTATATACAGTGTTTTTAGTAAAATAAAATTTATGTAAGTATATAAAATATAATTATGCTAAATATACATATATGTTCTTATTTAAATTACCATGTTATTGGAGCTGTGTAATTAATCGAGGTTTTTGTGTAATCTGAATTTAAAGATTAAACGAAAAATCAAGATTTTTTTTAATTAACTGGATTTTTTGATTAATCTGAAGATTAATTAATTGAGTAATTGAAGCCTAAATAATGTGGTATGTGAAGTTTAAATAATTAGGCTTCAGCCTAATTAAACTATTAATCTGAAGCTGTACTAATCGTGTATTTGAAGCTTGATTGAACAATTAATCTGAAGCTTGATTAAACGATTAATCTAAACCTTGATTAAACGATTAATCTGAACCTTGATTAAACAATTAATCTGAAGATTGATCAATCAAATAATAAGATCACTTATCAATTAATCACAATGTATGATTAATCGATTTATATAATAAAATAACGAAAAACCTAAGTATTTTCTGAATAATAGAATGATTAGAAATTTAATTACTTAATGAAAATACTTGCTCATTCGATTAATCGAAATTATAAAAAATCAAAAACCCCGATTAAAATGAACCTCCTACCTATAAGAACTCACTCAAAGATACGATAATATTTTCATATTATTTTATGTGTAATAATAAAAAAAAAAAATAAATTATAACTAAATTTGAGTGGGACGGACATGCTTAATTGCTAATATATATATTTTATAACTTATCATTTAAGTCAATTAAAAAAGAAATGTACTTTAACTAAACTATACTTTCAATGCAAAAAAATTGCGTGACATAATTTAGTTAAAGTACACTTTATTTTTGACTATGATTATGTTCCAATCATTTAAATGGACAAATAAGGCATTTGTTTTTTAAATAATTTAATTTTTATCTTCATATACAGGGTGTCAGTTAAGATATTAAAAATTAAAAAAATATTTCGAAAGACAGATTGAAGAAATTTTTTTTAAAGTACTTCAAATATTTGTGAAATAGTTTATAGAGCTAAATTAGACAACTAGAATCTGAAGTTAAGCGTTCGCTAAAAGTTTTCCATTGACGCAGCTGTTGTGACCCGAAAGAGAATGTAACAAATTAACGCTTGCAGTTAAAATATTCCCTCTCCCCATGAATAGGCTTGATAAACTGTATCGGTTTTACTTTAAGGATTTCGAAGCATCCATGTCTAACGAAAAATATATTCCACCAGTAAATGCTTGATTGTTTTAACATACAGAGGTGTTTGTTCACTTAAATAGTACATCACAACTCAGAATGCTCTAACGGTAATTACAACAACCAAGTCTACAGCGGATTTCATCAGAAAACCACAGCGCAGATTCCTGGAGTGATACACAGAATTAGTAGTAAAGATCCCTTTCTGATTTCCCGACAAATACAACAATTACATGACCAATATAGTGTGGAGTTATCGTCCGTGACAGTACGCAATCATTTGATGGAGTTCCAATTGTATGGGAAAAATATTTGCAAAAATCCATTTATGTTTCTTAGGAACAGACAAAAGCATTTGCGAGAGCTCATAAAGAAAAACCGCTGTCATATTGGAAAAACATCTTACGGAGTGACGAAAGTAATTTTAATAGAATGGGCTCGGAAGAAAAAGGAAAAATATAGATAAATTAAATTAATCACCTGAAGGCCGAAAAATTGTGCCTAAAACTTTGGAACAAATTATGAAATAGTTTACTATTTGCGTATTAAAAATATCGAACAAAAAGCCTGTCATCCTAACCTTGGAAAAGTATATGTTAAAGATATCAAGAATTCAATCCGGGGGCGGTAGTATTATGGTATGGGCAGCGATATCATGGCGTGGTGTTGGAAAGTTAAAGGCATTATGGATCAACATCATTATAAGGATGTTCCGAAGAAAAAATGATCTTGAAATAGAGGAATATGCATGATAATGATACAAAGTATAGAAGAATTAGCTTTTTGACTATAAACGTTCTTTAGTGTCCTCCCCAAAGTCCCGATCTCATCTCGATATATTTGAAACGATGTTGATGTTTAGTGAAACAAACGAATCCTACAAATTTGGGAGAGTTGTGACGCGTCGTTTATAATGCTTGGATCGGAATACCGAGGGAGCGATGTTAACTATTAGTTGAAAGCCTGACTTGTCGATGTTTACAGGTTACTCGCAACAAGGGTTATTTAACCAAATATTAATGAATTTTTACTTTAAATGCCTTCTTTTTTTTTAATTTTAATTATGCTGAATATTTTTAATTTATTTTTCATAAAAAAAAAATGTTTTCTCTTCATACGTCTTATTTAAATAATAAAGTAGATTAAAACTGAAGTATTATTTGTTTGAAGAAATAATATATAAAAATTTTTTTAACTTGCTTTGTTTCCTAAGCTTTGATATTTATGTAAACACCACTGTATTTCTTCTCTGCAATACTTAAATCAACTTTCTAGCATACTCGTTGAGTCTGAAAACACCTAGTATGAAATTCACTTATATTCGAGGTCTATCCTTACAATGATTAATTCGTGAAAACCTTCTGAGGTTTTATTTACTAAGACAAAATGTTTCTATTTCTTAATCCGAATGTGGTCTCTTACATCTTTTCTTTTACAATACGCTATTCAAGGTCAATACATTCAATAAAGTCAATAGAAGGAGGCCAAGGACAGACTCTTGTGGAACACCCGCGCTTACATTGAGTTTAGCTGATTCTACACCTCCACAAAGTACATATTATTATTTCCGATCTGATATATAGGACTGTACTAGCCGACACGCAGTATTAAAGAAACTAAAATTTGTTTTCAATTTGTGAACTAATTTAACATTTAATAGTATCAAAAGCTTTAGACAGTTCGAGAGAGACTAGGATACATATTCTATTAGAGTTAATATTCTCTCTAATGCTATCAATCAGGCTAAGCAAGATCGAAGTAGTATTGTATCCATAACGATATCTAAATTGATTAGCGTTGAGTAAAGAATGTTAACAATTTGATCTTTAAAAATGTTTTCAACTACTTCAGAGAGCGCAGGCAATATACTAATAGATCTAGGCCACCTTTTGGTATAGGTACAACACGTGACTTTTTCAAGCAGCTGGAGGAAACGTACATATATGTTATTAAAATAGTATTAACGACGCATAAGAAATGATTTTGAATACATTTTTTTGACTAAAATTTGGAAACTTTAATGCACTGTAAAAAAGATTGTGATAAGGTGGACCAAAGCCCAGCTAGGGTTTTTCTACTATTAACTAATACTTTCATATGAGACGAGTTTCTTTGAGGATCAAAACAATTTCTTGAAAATGTCGAAATGTGTAAATTTTCAAAAACACCAACCTTTTTGGTTGGATGCCTAGGAAACTGTTAAATTAATTTTTATATGCCAAGCTATCGGTTAATTTTGCAGGCGTTCTACTTAATATTGCAAGTAATTTATTTTTGAGGTGCCTACTTATAAATAAAATATGTTCATCGTTTATATTACAATATTTGTTTTTGTGAGGTTACTTTCAATAACTAACACCCTGTATACAGGTTTTTATTTAATTGCTAATAAATTGAGCTTTTTGTTTGTTTTTTTTTTTTTTAAGTATGATTAACTAGTAATACAATGTAATTGAAATACATTATTTTATACATACTTATGTATATAAAAATAATTGCCAATATATAAAAAAAAAATTTTTATTTGTTTCGATACATACATAATTCGTTCGAAAATCGTTTTTAAATTCGGTAAATTGTAATATTGATCTAAACAGATGCCATTCCTGATCATTTTCGCATGCGGCGCAAAATATTTATAAATTATTTGTACTTATACATATTTGTTACCAAGAAAAAACAGAAACAAAGTTAAAAAAAAGACAAATATTAAAACAAAAAAATTACAACTAGAAATATTTAAAGTATATGTTTAAAAGTTTGATCTTGAACAATTGCCAAACAAATCGAATAAAAGAATATTTAAACACCGCAGCGCAGTTGATGCAAATCTCTCAAACACCTGTAGTAATTAACCCATTAAGGACGGGACGGCCGCAATTTCAAAGCTTATTTAAGTCGCTCCGTTAACTATGAAAACAAACACTTTTCAAATAAAACTGGCTGTAAATTATAGCATATTTTAAGAAGTTTTTGTTCCATACATTTTTTTTCTAAAGCCAATAATTTTCAAATAAAAAAGGCTGAAATTTAAAACATGGGCTTTATAAAAAAAATGTATAGAACAAAAACTTCTTAAAATAAATCATAAAATATGCTATAATTTGTTCAGAATTTTTTGAAAAAGTGCTGATATTTTTTAAAATTTCATAATTTTTAAAAATTAAAAAAGTCGTTCGAAAATTCTAAAAAAAATTAAAACGTATTTTTTGATGAATTTTAAGAAGTTTTTGTTTTACAAATTTTTTTTCTAAAGTTCACCCGTTCTATGTAAAAATTCCTTAAAATTTTGAAGTGACTTTTCTCGTTCAAGCCGCCATTTTGCATATTTCCACGCTGAATTTTGAAACACCAAGTGACACATTTTGAAGTTGAGGATGCATGGACGCACGCATCTTGATGATTTCATTCCGAAAATAACTTAAAAAACAATTTTTTAATCGAAAAATCTTGTTTTTTGATGAATAAATGAGCATAACTTTTTGAATTTTAATTTTTTTTTTTCATTTTGACTGCAGATTTCGAAAGTTCATAAAATTTTGCATAAAAAATGATATGGCTCAAATTTTTTTAAGTTAACGGACCCATTTAAATAAGCTTTGAAATTGCGGCCGTCCCGTCCTTAATGGGTTAAAAAGTATTTCAATTTCAATCAATAGTTTGTTTTTTTTTTCGACAGTTTCTCTTTATATTATTATTCATTTAAACGAATAATAGTATTAAAAGTGTTTGTATGGTAGTTTGTATGTATGTATGTATATAAAAATTCTCAGTCTAATTGCATAAATACTTGTTGCTCATTCGATTTTTCTTTTGTTGTTATTATTTAGTGAGTCATTGTTTTACATATGAGTGTGTGTGTATATACGATTTATAATAATAATAATATACAATATAATTTATATACGATATGCATTATTTACGTATAAGAAAATTTTGTTAAAATTAAATTTGTTATTGATTTTTCTACTTTACGTTTTGTACTTAATCCATATTTTTGTTTAAAGTTATTGTAATATAATTATGTATACGTTGTATATAAAATATTTCATATAAAATCGTGTTCTCAAGGCGCATTAATTCACTTTATAGACACTTGCCCAATTATTTTTTTTTTTTCTTTTTTTTTAATTCTTAAATTATTTATTTTTGTTTTTTTTTTGTTTTGTTTTTTTTTTTTTTGTATACTTATAATATAAAAATAAGACTATAATAACATCTAAGCAAAAATATATGTATGTAAGTGTATAATATTAATAATAACCTAAATATATAAGGGGGCGTTTTAAAAACGCTTTTCCTAACTATTCGAATTATTTTTTATTTTTTTATTCTTCTATTCGAGTTCATTTGTTTTTTTTTTTTTTCTTCAAAGCATTTTAACAGACTTTTATGTATGTAGTTAAATATGTGAATGTTAAATTAAAAATAAATATGAACGCTTCAAATTTCTAAAATTTCTAAATTATTTATACTTTTTGTAAAGAATAGAGTTTTGTAATCATGTACGTATTCATTCCTTACAAGAAGAAGGGATTTGTTTAGAGTTTTGGTGCTATTGAGATTTCTGATGAAGCAAATAATTAAGTTTTTTGATGCATTACATTCCAGATTAATTGATTAACTAGAAATTTTATTCAAAATTAAGAAAAAATTGTTACTCTTTCAATCAGAAATTTGTTCAATCGATTAATCAGAAATTTGTTTAATCCTTCAATCAGAAATTTGCTTAACCAATTGATCGGAAATTCAATCATTCAAAAGTTGTTATTATTTTTAATTATTTTTAAGGAAAATCAATCGTATTCTCGAATAAAAATTAATTTATAATTAAATAGATTTAATTTTAAAATTTAATTTAATTCATTCTGACCAATCAATTTCTGATTAATCAATTAAATCGAATTTAAATCAATATTTCAAATCAAAAATTATGATTAATCGATTAATAACATATTTCTGCTTAATTTTGGTTTAGTTCTTAAATCAAGATTCTAATTTATCAATCAAGTTTCTGATTTTTCAAATCATATTTCTGCTTAATCAATTTATGCTTTAATTTCAATTAGTTTATTGACTAAATTTCTGATTTGTTGCTCAAACTTTTTCATCAATTAATTTAATTTCTGATTTTTTAAATCAAATTTCTGTCTAATCGATTAGTAAAATTTCTGATTAATCTAAATGACAAATTTCTGTTTGATTTTTTATTTATTCATTAATCAAATTTTTGTTTTATCAATCAAGCTTCTTGGTTACTCGAATTTCTGATTATTCAAATCAAATGTTTAACTAATTAACTGATTTCCAAATAATCGTTTGATCAAATTTGAATCAAATGAATTATTATTAATCAAATTTCTAAGCTATAAGCAATCAAATTTGAATTATCTTTCGGATTCATATAATTTGCGATTAATCGATTAGTTGCATTTCTGATGAATACATTTTCAAATTTCTGAGTAATTAGTTTACCAAATTAAGCGATTAATAATATTTCCAACTATATATTTCTGATTTAATAAAAAAAATTAATGATTTTTCTATTGTAAATCTAATTAATCAAAAAACTTGATTATTTTAATATTTGCGCAATTCTCATTATGAATTATTTTTCCTCACAAGAATATTTGGGAAAAATCCAATTATGTTAAAAGGTGTGAGGATAAGTTTTTTTCTAATTAGTTTCGTTAGAAAGTATAATCTTTTTATTGTACATTGAAGTTTCAATCACTGAAAAAGAACAGAGTAACGTAATGGAAAAACTTTTACATACTTCAGTCAGTACAGTTATTGATGTTGATGCATTATAATTTCAATGCCTTTATGCATGAATCAATCCATCTATACCCGTAGTTTGGTGTTCCTTCGCGTAGAATTATGAAACCAACCACCAAAAGTACCACGCAGAGTCAGCAAGATTGTGATAAATAGCATTAGTTCGGATTTTCATAATATTGACATAATATCACACCACGGGAACCATTGTGACAGAGCTCTTGTAGTTAATTTAACGCGCAGGTAGAAAAATCGGAATAGTGATTTTCTTAGAAGCTCAAGTGTATTTTGAACTTCTTCGGGTGTTTAATTGTAACAAAAGCTTGCTAATTATTTACTGACATACCATATGAAACCTACTAGAAGAATATAACAAACTTCCAAATGTATTAAAGGGGTCTAAAGCAAAATTAGAGCGCTAAAACAGAAATTTAATACATTTTCAATTCAAATTTAAATACAGCACCTCCAATGCTGCTACTCTTTAGAAAAACTGTATTACCGGCTGTTATACTACCAATCTAAGGACGCTACTTTCATGCTGCTCTTCTTTCAATAGCTCGTCAACAATATTCTTCATTTTAACATTCACAACATTTAACTACAATGAAACTCTCACTCACTCACTCACTTAAAAAAAAAAAAAATAGAAATACAAGTAAAAAAAAACTCTAAAATTAAACAAAACTAAAAAAAAAAGCAAAAAGAAAATACAAAAAAAATTTCACTAATTTTGTAATGTCAACCTACTAAATGTATGTACGTTTAACTTTTGTCAATGTTGATGTTTTACACGGTAATTCCTTTTCTAAATTCTCTGTAGAATTCTTACACTCATGACTACGATCCTTTTCCAAATCCAGATTACGCTTCTTCTGATTGCCGAAATGATTCGGATTCATTAGTAAATTAATATCCTTGCCACTATTGTGGGGTTTAATGTTAAATTGTCTGTATTTGCAAAAAGTAGAATATAAAATAATTGTAGTTAACAAAATGTGGAATATTATATATTGAATACAAATTATACTTACGAATTTGAATTAAATTGATTACGATGATTTGCCTGAAGTGATGGTGCTTTGCATGTACGCCTCGCCATATATAGACCAATGATGATGCCAATTATAAATACTGCCAAAATTATAGCTATAAAAAACCAATAAAAACTAGTGCCAGCATATTGTATTTTTCGTTCATCAAAGCTTGCAATGGAATGCAAAGGATCTGAGAGAAATGGGAGAAATTTGTTGTTTACATTTAGATAAGTATAATTAAATGATAAAAAAAAACAAATATTAATAGTATGAAATTTGTGCTAACTGTGATTCAATTATTGAACTATTAAAAATGTCGATAATGATGTATTTATAAACTGTTTTAGTATTTTATGTAGTACTAGAAGGAACCAGTAGAAATTTGGTAGATTGTTAAAATTTATCTCAACTCGGTATTAAACTTTTCAAGTAGGCTTGAAAATGCGTATAAACCATCGAGAGCTTTAAGAATCAGCTGTTTTGCTTTCTATGCCATATTGGTCAGTGTTGCTAATTAGTTGTATATTAATGTTGAATTTTATACATTTTATTTTCTCTATTTTAGTTTCAACTATAATTAAAGAAAAAGAATAAATTAAAATTTTCCGGCTTCTAATAATTGACAAAACATGGCGAATTTTAAACTACAAAAACTATTTCAATATACTTTAAAAGCGTTGCCACCCAGTACGCATTGATATCATAAGTATAAACACAAGGAAATAAATCGTATTGAGATAAAGCAGTTTGAGTCAAACTGATTTGAAATGCTGTATAAACAAAGTAATTTTGTGGTCAAAAGCAATAAGCGTTCAAGTCATTTCGAGTAAACACGGTTTGAAGTTAATGTGCTTGGTTGCCGCTCCATGTAAGCGAATACGTTTCTTTTTTATAACTTTTGCTTTAAAAAAAATATATAATTTCGGGGATTTTAAGCACATGTGCTTTGGAATAAGTAAAACACGATAGCATTTATAAGTCTATTCTGTCTTAAGTCGACTTAAGCGTTTGTTTTTAACCCCAGAATTGTTGCAATAATCTTTGCCTACTACAAAATTTTTTGCATTTTTCAACATGAACAACGAAATTACAAAAAGGTATATCATTGTGAGTGATGTTGAAGTACATCGCTGCCTTAATTTGTTAAGGCAATAACATAAAATTTTTCAATATCGAGTTTTTGATGAATTATGATAAAGCGTTTCGACTTTCATCTGTACTGAAAATTTTAGAGACCTACACCGAAAACTTACGATCTTTTCTTTTAGTTTAAATTACAATTTCTTGATGCAGCACTCCAAACACCAAAATCTATTTTGCTTCTCCTGTAAAATTTGATAGGATTTCGTTATCTACAAGTAAATTTGGAATTTTTCTTTTTATCGACTCTGTTTAATAGGTAATTAACTAATTTGCATTCTCTTTTTATGCCACCTAAATGTCTTTTTAAAGAACCAAAGCAGTTTTAGTACATTGATCATATGTTTTATGCTCAGTTTTGACACTAGATAGATATTCAAAGCATATACACGTTAAATAGTGGTCAGAGATCTGTAAGTCAGACACAAAGCTATTTCAATTCAATGTTAGTTTTTGGAAGATTAACGCATTTACAATGAAAAAACTAATGACAAACTATGTATATCTAATAAATTAAATGGCAACAACTACAACTCTTCACTGCAAATATCTTAAAACTGCATTATCGACCTTATTATTAAAACGCATTTGCACACCATTTCCTTTACTTCATTCATTCATGCTCACCATTTAGCACATTTTTATTTTCATCGCCAAAACTATCAGATAGAAAATCACCATCACCCGCTCCTGTTGCTTCCAGATTAATATCGCCATCATTGACGCCTGAATTAACAACTCCACCAACACTTCCAACATTCACAGTAGCGCCCACTTTATTATAATGAAACTTCTTACTTAATAAAATCTCATCGTCTGATTGTGGCATTTGTGCTGCTATCGAATCAATCCCAACTATTGCTACACCACCACCTCCAACATTTCCTTCTGCACCATCACCTGTTAATGTGCCGCGCGCAATTTTCGGACAGAGTGCAGCAGCCGCTTTTTTCGTGGTATTTAAACTTTGTAAATAAGATTTGGTACCAAATTTATTATTATTCGCTGCTAGACTCTTGCACTCATGATTTAATTGATCCCATGCACAATTGGGATCCTGTAAACTCAGGCAACCTAAACAGTCGACAATGTGTGCGCAGTGATGTAGTGGTACTGTAACTAGCGAACCATCATTAACCACTAAAAGTGTATTTGTTTTAGATGATACAACCAGCTCACGTATTGGTATGCCTACTGGTAGTACTTGCAACTTGGAGATTACAACAGTTTTAAGTTTATCAACTGTTGCGGTTTGACCACCGCTGCTACTAGTCGACGGTGATGGTATATTTATGAATTTAGTGATTTTACCATCATCGGTGCCTGTGTAGATAACATCGTAGTATTCACCATTTAAAGCTAATATTTGTGGATCGATGGCAATTGTGGTGAGGCGATGATGTAGATTAACTTCTGTTAGTAAGGGACGTCCATATACAGCGGGGACAGATGTTTCCATTAGTGGATGATTTTTAACGAAATTAACTGCGATGCTTGAAAGCATACGCGAATCTTCAACACATTGTCCCGGCCGTGGTTCAGGTATTTGTTCGCCTTGTATGGGTAACCAATGAGAATGGCTGTCTTTCTGTGATTTGAAGCTTCCCTCAAATGCTTCCATAATATCATCAACATTGAAGGCGCATACTGCGGATCCAGGTATTGCATTCACGGAGGTAGTAAACACGGCATAGACCAATGAATTAGTGCCACTCTCAATAATGGGCGTAATGGCCTCTGTGTGTGTCAAACAAACAAATGAAAATGAAATAAGAAATAAACCAAAAACTTGGCCTGAAAAAGACTTACGTATTTCATCGAAATAGAATGGAAACTCTCCAGGTACTGAACAATTGAGCCGCGCTTTCAAAAATGAAGTCCAACTCTTCGACAGTGTATATGGGCCACCACGATCATTTTTACAAACGCGTCCCACACGTGAATAAATTGCCTAAATGAAAGTAAAATAATACATAAATAAGTAAAATCAATGGAAACTATAACAAACTTCCACCACATACCTTTCCAAAATTCATATATTCCATTGAGATTTCTCTAAAGAAGAACATCACATAACCATTACGTTCGATTGCACCAACAAAATCTGGTTGATTAAGTTGCTTCAAATCATATTGTTCAGTGCGTAAATTTTCACGATATATCAAAGGATCACTGCCAGAGAAATCAGCAACCGTAGCACTGTACAACTGTCCATCGGCAAAGGCATATGTACTATTGTGTGCTGGGCTATATGGGCAAAGACCTTGTGCTTCAACATCACGTACAATTTCATATTGTTGTGCTGCTCCTGTTCCAGCTGCTGCGGCTGTTGTTCCATCATTTGCTACTGGTGCATAATGACGACAACGTGGTTTATATGAATTAGTGCCGCACACTAATATTTGTTTATTTTCAAGACGCGCAAAAACACGTAGGTAATTATGACAATCTGCGTCATGTTTACCCTTTAGGGCACATAACTCACGATCAGCGTCAGAGGACATCCATTCCAAGCGGCTATTTTCACGTAAACCATTGAGACTGATGTTGTAGATAATATCTCTGAAGAAGTAAATGAAAATATTAAATATTTTTTTTAATATATTATTATAGTAAAATTAGTAAGTAGGTACTAATGAAGAAAGAAGTTTCTTTTCAATCTACACCCAGTAGTTTGCCTGGAAGCAAAAAATTCAAACGACAGAAAGAATATTTTTGTAGGCTATAAGTATTTAGAATTCATAATCTAAGTCATCCTAATACTACTTATATGAGAAGCTATTCTTCTTTCCATAAATCAAATCAGCTCTAAGTACTATGCTTGAATGGCACAAAAAAAAAACGTTCTGGTTTTGTCTTAGTTTTTGAAAATTATGGTGAAATAAAGTGTAGAACTAAAAATGTTAGAACACAAATAAATTCTCTGATAGTACCAGATAAGAAACCGGATTTTTTTTTGCGCCAATTAAGTAATCACTGTGGTCTCATCAATATTTCTGTGGTGCACTTTAAAATCGTAACCTGTAGGAATTAAGGTTTTAAAGAGAACGAGGTTTCGCATCAATATTACTGAACTGATACCAAAGCGATAAGCTACAAAAAAAAATTCTATTGAATGATTGAGATTTATTTCTTTCATTTCCACTTCTAGGGCTTTGATGCCTGAGACAAAGTTATTACTTATGCAAAAATAAATATTTTAAACATCTAAATTTCATTAGGTTCAAGTTTTTTTTTAGGTTCAAGTTTCTTCATGTTTAAGTTTTATTGTTGGTTTAAGGTTAAGTTTATTCAAGTTTAAGTTTTTATGTTCAGTCTGTTTAGAATCGAGCTTGTTTAGCTTCAAGTTCGAATCTTTTTAGTCCAAGTTTTTTCAAGCCCAAATTGCAATAATTCAAGTTTTTTCTTCTATTTTAAGTTTCTTTAGGTTCTAGTTCTTTAAAGTTCAAGGTTTTTCAAGGTCACGTTAAAATTTAATTAAGAAATTTATTTAGGTTAAAATTTCTTCAGATTCAAGATTCTTCAAGCTCCTTCAGGTTCAAGTTATTTTAGGTTAGAATTTCTTCATGTTCAAGTTCTTTAAGTTCAACTTTCTTCAGATTTAAGTTTCTTCAGGTTCAAGTTTTTTCAGGTTAAAATTTCTTCAAGTTCAAGTTTTTTCAGGTTGAAATTTCTTCAAGTTCTAGTTTTTCAGGTTAAAATTTCTTCATGTTTAAGTTTTCAGGTTAGAATTTCATCGAATTCAAGTTTTTTCAGGTTAAACTTTCTTGAGTTCTAGTTTTTCAGGTTAAAAGTTAATCGAATTCAAATTTCTTCAGATTCAAGTTTCTTCAGGTTAAAATTTCTTTGAATTTTAGTTTTTTCAGGTTAAAGTTTTTTCAGATTAAAATTTCTTCAGATTCAAGTTTCTTCAGGGTCAAGTTTTTTCATATTAAAATTTCTTCAGATTCAAGTTTCTTCAGGTTTAAGTTTTTTTAGGATAAAAATTCTTTAAGTTCAAGTTTTTCAGGTTAAAATTTCTTCAGATTGAAGTGACTTCAGGTTCAAGTTTCTCCAGATTAAAATTTCTTTAGCCACAGAATCCCACCAGGACCTCGAATTCCTTTTTTTTTATGGCACAGATCGAGTTTTGTGCACGAATGGAAAGGACCTACAGTTTTATGCCGAATACCAGCGACAAAATGAAAAGCTTTTCTTAGATAATTTTCACTCTTTGAGGTTTAACATTGCCTGCCAAGAGGTGGTGCCGTGTAGACATCTTTTTTTATTTTTGAGTTTTGGTCGCATCGAGTAACAGGCACCCTGAGTAGCTCTGACTGACACACTGACCTTTACTCCACGGTTCTATTCGATTTCGATTATGCTGAACATTCAAGGTCACATAAGCTTTGTCATCGTAACCAATTAATAAATATTTATACAATCTCTAAAATCTGAAGGTTTGATCTCTAAAACAATGATGTTCTTTAAGATTGTATGAGAAGTTTATGTTTCTAGATAAACCTCACCTTCTTCTCCTTGCCATTATTTTCATAAAATTTCCTTAAATTTTGGGGTATTTTGTGGTTATTGGTGATAACTTTATGGGTAATCATACGCGGCAGCCTTGAGATTTTAGTCTAGCAGGCTGCCACTAGATCATTGAAGCATAAATAATTAAGTGTAATTTATCGTTTACCAAAACATTTTACTAATCAAATTCTTTCATCCACTTGCAATCAAAATTTGAAATCAAAAAGCACTATTCGTTATATTCTGATGTAATATTTGAACGAAAATGTTTTGAATTTGAAGAATGCGCCAAATAAATCTTACCTCGCTCCAACTAAAATTGTAGTCTCATCATGATCCAGAATTTTAAAATAATCTGTGCTATTACCAACGAATTTAGCAATAATTTTATCTTGTTCTGAAATAAAATAAAAGAAAAGCCAAAAATTAAAATAGTTTATACAAAAAAAAAAAGGAAATGCACTAATTATTACAGCGAAAAAAAAAAAAACAAAAAAGTAATAAACAAATGGGAAAAAGTATGGAAAATACAACGGAACAATGAATGATTCAACTGCATAAATAAAAAAAAAATATAAATATTAACTTACTTGGTTGCAAATCCGAACGTACATCAGGCATCCAAGCGTTGGCAGGGTGCAGTTGCAACAATATTTGCAGCATTACAATTGTGCAAATGCTAATCAGCATTTTCGTATCAAAACTTGAGCTTAATGCTGCTTGAAATTTATGCATTTTATTTTTTTTTGCTATTTTAATTGTAGCTGATGCTTGTTATAGTTTCTTGCTACTGCTTTATATTTTTTAATTTTTGTTTTTTTTTTTTTAATTATAATTGTTCGCTGTTGTATGTTGTACTTTATATTGCTCGTAAACGTACGTTTGTGTTTAGGTTTAATGTTGTATGAATGAATGATTCATAAAAAACGCCCGAGCGTAAAAACCTCCCCTTCGCTCTATTTAGCAAAGGGGTAGGTTATTGTTGTTTGCAATTAGGTGCATACTTTCGTGGGAAAAACACTAATGACAATAATTATATATTTTTTTGCTTGTTGATGTCAGTGTCAATGTTGCATCGGTATATTTAAAATAATTCAAATAAATGGACACATAAAATACAACACAATTTGAAATTAAATATCTAGAAAAGAAAAATAAAATAAAAATGTTGTTATTAAATATATATGTTTATCATTTTCACTTAATAAATATTTTTATAGTTAATTTTACTACTTGAAAAATTCAAGCAATTTTGTAATTGTATCGTAGTTCTTCATTCAAGCGCTCAACTTTTGTAACTGCAAACAATGATATTTAGGTACCTTTGTAGTTTCCACTAATAGCCTTATTGAAAAATTGAACGACAGGTAGGTACAAACATACAAGCAACCATACATACACACATACAAGGGTACCTACTTAATTTATTGAGCTGGTTTTATTTTTTTTTGGGAAAACTCCATGTGTGTGTGTTAAAGAAAATTGTGTGGAAATCACGTGCATTTTGGGATTTTCCAGCCATTTCGATACACTTTACTTTGAAAAACAATTTCTATACAATGCAATGATAAGAGCAAACGTGACTTTTTTTTTAGTGATTGTTGGTGGTGGGAACTCAAAATTTTAATTTCATTTGTCAATACACGTTTATCTAATTTCCACATGAATGGTAAAAATATTTCACACAATTTTCACCGACATTTTTCTCAAGAATAAGAAGTAGGAGCAAGCAGCAGATTCTTATTTAAAGCAGTAGTTTTTTTTTTAAATAATCAAAGTGTATATTAATATACAACAAAAGATATTAATGTTTATCCATGTAATTTTGAACATTTTAAATGTCACAAAAGCAAAAAAAAAAAAAAAAAAGTAACAAGTTGTACTCAAGTTTGAAGAATAAGGAAATTTTTGTAATCTTATTAATAGTGTAGAATCGGAAATACAAAAAAAAAAAAAGGTTGACATGTTCAAATTGTTTAGTTACAGCTTTGTAATGCGATAAAAAAAAGAGTTGAGAAATGTTTAAATATTTTGTTTTTTTTATATACATTGTATGTTTAGATAAAATTATCTTTTGCTAATTTAATTTAAGCAATGTAAATGTTTATCAATGATGATGCACATACGCAAAGATAATGATATGTTTTCGTTATGGGAAGCGAGCTTTAGTTAAACATTGTTCCGGGGGGGGGGGGGGGGAAATACAATGCAGAAATCAAATTTCTTTGCTGATTTGTAAGATGAAATTCTTGCATGGGCTAGCGGATCTTAAGGGGGAATTTGGGGATAAACTGATATACGAAACCTCGTTTCTTCATGGTTAAGGGTTAAGTGGGTCCCTAAAATACCAACTCCCATGTAGGGTGGTTCATTAGGTCATGGTTACATTGCAAATTATACTCGGCGAACAGATATATCAGCTTTTACACACACCAATTTCTGCTTGATTTCTCTCACCGATTTTCTGTTTGCTGGTGAGTGAGCAAAGATAAAGTAACAATCGGCAGCGATACAGGGTATCCCTCATGACTTCTGCAGTAATTATCATGACATCGAATATAAGCCTCGAACCCTTCCTGGAACTTCTTCCCTTCCCTTCCACGCAATCTGCATCTACATACTGCGTTGTAACATACACAGAATAGCCTCCATGCGGCGTTATTATGTTCAAATCAATCTTTACTTCTTCTCTTCTTTTATGTCACAATAATCCAACAAATGCAGAGCCTAAACTGATTTTTTTTGCATTCATTTATGTTGTCTGAGTTATATATATACACGAGTGAAAGGGACCCAGGATTTCGTGCCGAATTCGAAATTGTAAGTGAAAAAGAGCTTTTCTTGGGCAATTTTTAATTTTGGAGATTTGCTATTGGTGCCATATAGAACAATATTTATTTTCTACTTTTTTTTATGGAATTACTTTTACTGTATAATGCTCCGGGTACCCGCAAAATTTGAGGTATTTGCGCACTTTCGAGTACCCGTTGCCCTAAGTGTCTGGGTACCCGAGAGATCTGGAATTTCCCCCATTTTTGCGCTCCCGTGTACTCGGGTATTTGTGTGTCCAGGTATTACTCGACGGGTATCAAGATCATTAGTATAAACTGTATTCTTTTATAAGGCAATACGAATGCTATATGATACAAACAACAAAATTTCGACTGGGCAATCAAAAAATTACTGTCATACCCCCTCGGTCAATACCGTTATTTTATTCAAAGAACACTCAAGCATCAGTGCAACAAGATTTTATCCGACAGTAAAAGTCATACACATGAAAATTTATCATTTTTTGTATAGTGATGGCTTGGTATTTTCGACTAAGTAGCTTGGGACTATTTATACTGAGATTTAATGAAAATATTTAGGTACAGTCCTAGGATTCCAAAAGGAATAAAATTTCACTTGGTTATTACCACTTTGTTAATGCATTACCGAATCCCCTTGAATACCGCTCCTCACATTTTAAACATTTTAAAGCCTGCCTTTGTGCAATTTACATCATAAACTAATCGTATACAACCAGTGAAAGTAATAGTGCTCCATAACCCTTTTTCTTTTAAAAGAAAACAAAAATTAATTTCTTTATCAAAGTAAATTAATCATATGCAAAAATTTTAATATACAAAGATTTAGTTATAAGATTTATCAAGAAAATATGATTAACTGAAAAATCCAGAGTATTTTAAATTTTGTTTTTTTTTTTTTTGGAAAATAATAACTAATTCTAAGTATTTTATGCTTGCGTAATGAATTAATCTGAATAAATGATAAACGCCGAAATTTGGCAAATTGGCAAATGGTAAAAATATTACCATATTACTCCACTGCCTTCAATATTAGATCACATACATTCGATTGTTTTAAATTACAGTAAACCAGTTAAAAGTAGTAATTTATGCAAATTGTTTCATAATAAAAGTATTATTATGTATTTAACGATTTCATTAAAACTGTTAGAGGAAGAAACAACAGAAAACAACCGTTTAACAAAAGTAATGACATTTGGCTTACACACTTTTGCCAACAAATTTTGTATAGGAGGAAGTTTGGTCTTGAAATAATAATTAAATGTTGAAATAAAGTTCATTTTCATGGTGTACAGCAAATAATTTAAAATATAAAGGCAAGTTTTAAAGTGTTGATAATTACAAATATGCGCACAGAGAGAATATGCTTGGGTATGTTTTCAGTTTTTGTTTTCCATTAAATTCTGGCCACGATAACAGTAAAATCTTATCGACATGAGCTGCAGAATTATCAACTTTGTTGAAATTTTTTTCTTTTTTAATTCTTCATTTGGGGTGCAGCTTTCCGCTGCAAGCTACTTTTATACTCCTTTTTTTATTTATTTATTGAATGAATGGAGATTTAACCATAATGCCATAGCATTGAAGATTAATGTTTATAGAATACATAACACGTAATTACATAAAATTAAAATGCACTTAAAATGCAATTGCGAGCAGCATATGGAGTTCCCTTTTAAAGGCATGACATTGAATAACCTGTTGACTATAAATTTACCTAAAGTTTCCAAAACTGAAGAGCTACAACATTGAAACATTTTTTAACGCATATAAATAACAGTTTAGACATTGTTACCATTTGTGCAAAGTTTTACTATAGAAAAATAAGTTATAAGCGTCCCACGTCCATTTATACGATCATTTCATTCATATTTTGTGTTACTTTACCCCTTATCCAAAGTTAATAAGCTAAAGAGAAGACGTAGCTTCTTATATAGTAAAAAACATAAGTGGGTGCACACATTTACGTATACATTCTAAATTATATACAAATGTAAGCCATAAGTATGAAAACATTTGTTGTTATGCTCGAAAGTAGTCCTTTTGTTTACTTTGATTTTTTATTTATTTATTTTTTCGTAATTTGAAGCACTTTTTAAATTTCCGAACAAGTAATAATATGTGCTGGGAGAGAAGAGTGCGCGGCAGTGGTAACAGCCCCCGCCTTAATCCAATTCACCTGTAGCTAGCTAGCTGTAGCAATTTAGCTAGCCACTTGTGACGAATTTTATTTCTTATAATTTTATTTCTTTTCGTTTTGCCACTTTCCACTATATTCGTCGACGTATATTTTTTCTTGTATTTCTTGTTGTGCATAAATTAAAGCTTGTCTGTCTATTTTTTCAACCACAAAAAAAGTGACTCCCAAAACCTGTTTACTGCATTTACACTAATACACACACAGAATTTAAAAAAAAAAAAAACACACTGACACACACACACGCAATTAAAAAGCAACACAGCGCAGCGCTTAACCAAAGCGTAGTAATGGTAGTAGGAAAACGAGTATATGTACTAATTTCCTTAATTTTTATTTGTTCTTTTCACTTATAATTCTAATATTTATTCATTGCATTGCATTTTTTTTACTACTGTGCTATGCAGGGACTTATTTAAACTCACCGAAATTAAGAAAAATTGTAAATTATTAATTAATTTAAATAACAAATAAAAACAACACAAAATTTTTCACTTTTACGCGTCGGCGACGTCAACTCAACACTGAACAAACTCAGCGATGTACATCAGAAAATGAACTCGTTGACGTCAAACATGTTTGTGGGAAGAGCGCAGTTAGTGTTCTTACGGAGTTTGTGTAAGTATTAAATTCGTGTGAATGAGATGACTGCAGTTTTTATGACGACAAGCAACAAACACGATCAAACTATGTTCGTGTAACATGCATTAGTATGCATGTGTGGGGCTAGTTGTTTTATTGTTCGGTAAACATGATTGACTGTTGAATGCTATATGCATTATATCAACTGCTGTGAATGTTAAGGCGAAATATTTGTGTTATTTGAAAATATTATAGGGAAGAACAGCACAGTGGCTCACACTAAGCTGATTATTTAGTGATAAAGGACCTTACACTACTGAAAATACTGGAATAACCTGTTTCTTTTAAAAATATTTGCCTTCCAGTACCAACCATCCAAAGCAGTTGTGGGGTCTCAGGCATTATAACCATTGCTCCTGGATTAATACATTTTTTAAAGACCGAATGAAAGCTTAATCTATAGCGAAATACAATAAAAATATGAGCCTTTTACAAGCCATAGCAAGTCAGTTCACTTTTTATACTTCCGAGCTAAAAGATTCTTGTGATCTACATTCAAATATATTTAGAACAAATTACTTTAAAATTTAGTTTTCAAATCCAGAGTCAATCCATATTTTTTATTATGTTATATTTTTTAACTGCTTAAATATTTACTTAAACTACTTGCCAAACATAAAAGATTAAAAAAAATAAAATAAAATGTTGAGTATCTAGCCATAGCAAACTATTCTCAGTTACGAGTCCAGTATTTGACTCCTATATGAAATCAGTTGAATATTTCCAATTTTTTAATGTTTAAATTCCTTGAATTTCTTCTTTTTTTTTGTCATTTTTGGCAACCGTCTGTTGTCACGTTAACGTAACGTAAACGGATTTCGTTTCAGTTTTGTTTTTAAATATCTAGATTGTAAAACCAATAATCTCATAAAAATTAAAATTTTGCTTTAATTTTTTTTCTTAGATATCGAAAAATTGGAGTTCAAATGGTGTTGACTTAGTTTTCGAAATTGTGGAAACCCAACTGGCCCACAATTGCTGACACTGTAAATTTATATCCTTATTTGAATTCAAGTTTCCAATATGTATTTAAATAACAAAAACTGTTCCTAAATTGTTTGCAAACTTGTTAACATAACGCGTTTTAAGTGTAACAGTTTTACAGGCGTTGCCGATGAATTTCATTCAGTGACTCTCAAACTTGGCAAAAAATCGATATATCTTTTGACATTCCAAGTACACTTCAAGCTGATAAGAAAAATTCCAATACTGAGTGCAGCGGAATTCAATAACAATTGCAATAAAATACAAAATACTAAAAGAAAAATGATATAAACCGCTTTATAAACAATTAAGAGACCAAAAGAAATCTCGAGTGCTAAAAAAATCAGTTGCAGTAAAGATATAAAAGTCAGGAAACGCAGAAAAAGTCGGTGAAAAATGGCAAAGTAAGTGTGCATTCAGAAGCGGGTGGTATTGGTTGTTTGCATTTTGTCTACTGCCACTCCCACTCGAATAAGTTTTATTTGTTTGGTTGTAAATTACATGAATTATAAAGTATTAATAATAAAGCTTTCTCAGAAATGTATTAAGTACATGTAACTTATATATTCGTGAGTTTAAGCATAATATGCTTTCATTTTTGTAGACGAAAAAAATGTCTGTTTATTTTAGTTGCAGCAATTGATTTTTCGAGATTTCGTGTAGCCGTAAAGCATTCACTACGCATACAATTAGAAGCCAAAGAAAATAAAAGAAAAAACATTGATTTTTCTTATCGTGCAGCATTTAATTCTTATATGGTTCAATATATAAGTCAATGGAAATGAAACTCGTATTGTACCACTAGTATACGTTCACCAAAACTATTATATGTCAAACAGCTCAAAAACCTTTATCAAAATCTGTGCTCATTATCATTCCATACCTACATAATCGAAAAAATGTTTCTCAAACGTGCAAACTTCAGCTAGAATTTCTGTGAGAACTTGGAATACCCAATTAAAAGTAATTTAAGTCCTCCTGTTATTGTATTTATATGTGATACTGATGCCAAGTATTAAGCAAAGGTGAAGGTCAACACTTGAATGCCTGGGCATCAGAATTTCATGCAATTTTATACCTGTTTAAGCGTAAAATGTTTTCATTTGGGTATTGTAACCAATTTTGATGTTCTTTTGCTAATAATGTAAGTTATTCCCGTTTATTACTTTACAACTTAGCATGTAATTTTATTTCTAGATCAGTAACTTGTGCATATCGATATATGTTTCAGTTTGTAGATTAATTAAGAATTTCTCTCATATCTATTCAGTGCAAGTAATGCAGCTTTACTTTTAGAGGGTTAGTGAATGTGTTTGTTTACTGAACTATTATGAATTCTCTAAGATGAAACGAAAAAACGTATACACCACAGTATGCTAACGCATTTCTCTAGAGTCTGTTTAATTGGTCGAAAATTTTGGCACCTTGATCTTGTTAAGTAAATCTTTTAATATATTGAAAACAACGCAAAGTAGATATTGATAGTTGCCATTTATTCTTGAATTACTTTGAAGCGAAACTTCCTCTTCCTTTCACTCTTTCGATAATACATAGTTTTTTAGCTCTTATTTTTTAGTTTTATAATCTTCACATGATTTACGTACATTCCCCAAATAGTTTTACTAAAAGTCTTTCTGGCATGGTCTCCAGCCCCTATTCTACTATATGATATAATTAATTTTAGCCGATTGGAGGCAAACCATACTTAATGCTTTGAGCATATCACAATTACTAATTTTGGGGTTCTTAACAACTTAAACCTCTAAATCCGGTCAGCTGATAGGGTCTTTCGCTAATTCTAATCAACCTTCAGTATTTAGCTCCTATATCTGAAGTCATACAGAATTCTAAATTGAATAGTTCTTTGGCCAGGCACAGTACGTCTGTCTTTGAATCCATCACTCTGTTCTGCATTCTGAAGCTATCTTAGATTTTAGTTGTTTTTTTATGAATCCCTATCGAAGACAAATCGATAGTTAAACGAAGCAGTCCGGACTACTTCATAACGTATCTCACGAATGGGTGAAATAATATATTCCAGTGGATTTCAAACTGCTGGTTAATCACTTAATAGTACGTTCTCACAGCAGTACAAACACGAGTTAAATGTTAAGTGTTCATGAAAAGGTGATTTGGGTTTTTACTTGAGTGTTCGAGAAACTCCGAGTTTAATTTAATCAGAATTGTAAACTGCCAAATTTGGACGAAATTTGTAAACAAAATTTACCAAATTAAAAAACGTTTGCTTATAGTTAAATTATTTATACAGTATTTACTGCCATGAGCTTTTTTATTAAAAAAAAATATTTAAAGTTTTATTTTATGTGTTTACACCCATATAAAACTATTGTAAAGCTATTTTCCTTAACAAATCTGGCCTTTTACCCTAAAATAATAAGTAAAATCGATACAATTAAAATATTTTGACTTAAATTCGAGTTTTTTCAATTGTCCATATATTATATATGGAAAAAGATACACGTTGGGCGGGTGCCGAGGTTCCTGGCAAAGAAGCGAGAAAGGGGAGTTAATTCTTTGAAAACGATAACTAATGAGTAAGCGGTACCCTCCCGCTGCTCAATTTGAAAGGCATGGCCACATTACATAGTTTAACCTTTAGTCTTTTCTGCTTTCAATTTCAGTAAAATGATGGGTTTGAATAATTCATATTTGATGTAGATAAATTACAGCTGTTTCTAATACTTTGAAATCACTTACATTAAATATTTACGCTTTAACGATTTTTATATTTTAAGCATTTGTATTAAAGTTATGTGCGACATAAAGTCGACTCACATTTCAATCAACTAATTGCTATTTGTCTCAACTTCCCTTTCAAAGTGTGTATATGCTGTTGTATATACATATTTATATGCACTAGCGGATCCAGAGTTTGACCGAAGGGGGCTGGAGGCCTTTTATTTTTTTCGTCCCATTCTATTTTATTTTGATTTGTCAATAAAGATTAAATTATTTGACAGATATTCATCGATGAAGGGGTAAAGAACGGTTAATCCCAAAACCCCCCTTGGAGCCGCTAGTGCTTATGTGCGTATATACATATGTTTACTCTTAACACCCGCGATGAAGTGAGACATTTTATTATAAGTAATTGATATAGTATAGTATTTAATGTTGTCTCTCAAAATAATAGAAAACAGAAACCGATTCAAGCATAACACATTTAACCTATGTACATACAACTAGGTGCATATTTAGTTATGTACATACAAAACACCCTCAACTGTTGAATTCACTAACTACCATGCCGTTAATTTTCATTTGATTTTATTTGAGTTTATCAACAGTTTCCATTCAGCAGTTGTTGTGTTGTTATCACTTTGTCGAACGAAAATGATAACAAAATAACAAAATCAATTGGAAATTTAATAGTTATTATTTTAGGCTTTTAATGCCACGATGCATTTTTACTGAACCAAAAAAAAAAAAAAAAAACCAAAAAGAAGCTAAAGTTTTAAATAAAATTTGTATAATTATTTTTTATAAAATGTTTAAAAAGTGGCGTGCAGCTGCTTATAAAAGCAAATATTTACGTTGGTCATCGATTGAGCATGAGCTAAACTCATCGATGAGTAAATTGATTGATGAAAGGTTGACTCAATCTATATTTCTTCTTTTTTCTGTATTAACATGAATTTGTTCTAAATTTCAGAGAAACTATGATTGTTTTTGTCTACGACACTGAATGTCTTAAAGAGGAGGCTGATGACCCAGTCAATGCTGTGCTATATTTTCATCCCAGTTGGGTATCCGATACACAAAAAGTAGCATTGTGCGGACAACTCATGGGTACATCATATTTTCTAAAGGATTGTTTTTTTAAGCCACGCATTATGTCTTTACAAAATGGTAAATTCGTTTTAAAGGAGTTTGGGCGTTTTACATTGGTTTGTATTTTATTACTTTTTTTTTTTGTTTTTTTGCTGCATTGTATAATTACTGTTTTTATTATTTTTAGGCTGTTGGCACCGATCGTAATATTTCTGACCATTTGCTACAACATCGTGCTGAATTGCTATCTTCATTGGTTAAATTTTTTCATCGTGACTTTCAAACAATATTCGATCAATTTGCTTTGCAAGGACAATACAAAAATCTCTCCGAAAAATTATATCATATATTTGAAACATATCTACCAATATTGCAGCGTAATGGGCATATATTTCAAAATGTACCAAAATTGCGTATTCCCAAAGTAAGTGATAGTAATAGTTTGTTGAAGATTATACTGAACTTTTTTCAAGTGGGTTTCTATGTATATTTGTGCGCTAAATCCGAATTGGTTGGATACCACAGGGTTGGACCTACAGTTTAACGGCGATTCCGAACGGCGGTGTGCGAATTTTTTTTTCACTTGGAATACAGAATTTTTCTATCAAGTCAGGGGTCTTATCACGTATGACAACAGTTGTCTAACGACGTCTTTTGACGATATTTTTACTTCACGTTACCGCTAAAAGGTTACATCGTTGGCACGAAAATCAGCTGATAATCTGTTCCAGCTTTGCCTTGAGTCTACCTTCAATCAATCGTTTTTTGTTTTTGTGAATGCTCCTTCATGTAATTCCCTAATATTTACATTTGTAAGGGTGTAGCTGGCCTATGTATAATTGTTTTTGATTTATTTGTATTAAATTTCAATTCATAAAACATTTAATACTTACTCCATTCTTAGTAAAATTCCTAATACCCTAATCTGCTCCGTGTCAGATTTCATGATTAGGGATATAAATTTGGGCGGAAATTTAATATCGTCCTTCCGTCCACTGGCATATTGGCATTCCGTTCAAGGCCTTAGGCAAAGAAGCTCATTCCTCCTCTCACTCTCACCAAATTCCTGAATTTAGTAGGCTTTCTATCTGGCTACTATGTGGTCAGATACCACCTAAGTAAATTAGGTCTGTCACATGAGACAGAATTTCGTCTATGTATGGAGGATGATGAGACGACATCTCACATTCTGTGTGAATGTCCAGCCTTGGCTCGGCAAAGAAAATGTATCTTTAGAGAACCGTCCTATCAACAAACGAAATCAAAACCTCTTCCACAAAAAATGTTCTAGCCTTCATTAGGATAGCAGAACATATTTTGTCTTAATTTTGAGGCTTTGGCACAAAAGATCTTCTAGGTCGCAGTGCCTGACTTTCGAGTCGCCTCAACCGCTTAACAATAATAATAATAATACTTTTTTCAATATTAATTTTATAATATTTTTGTAAATAAAGAAAAGAAAAATAAAATTTTTGGCAAATCAAATGAAGTTGCCAGTAGCTCTTAAACTGTAAAATATAAACGATAAACAACACGATAGTGATGAGGTTACGTGAATCAAACCACACACAATATCGTTTAAGGAGTATCGTTCTAATGACAATCGTCCAAAACAGGGCTGTCCAGAGCACAGCCTTAGGCCCTCATGCTGATTGTAAAAGATAAATTGATGAAGAATAAATAAACATATGAATGATATCCCCTGTATTTTCTGTTTTTCTTGAAAACTAAAAGTATTAGTTTTTGCGGTCCTCTATTCTATGTAATAATTTGTATTGGGTCAGAAACATATCTGGTTTGAACAGCCCTGGTCTAGAAGTTATGTGATAAAAATCCGGCATTTTCAGAACTAGTTTCGCTAGAAACCGATGGTAATTATTTCAGCTCATATTAGAGAAGTTTTTGAACAGAATGTTAAAAAAATTCTAACCTAAAAATGTAAAAATAAATTTGCCATATCTCAGAAGAAAATGATCGGACCGGGATATAATAAAAATAAATCGAATGGGTAGTGATAGTGCTTTATTACGAAACCAAAAGTAAAGTTCAAAAAATAGATTTTATAAAACCAAAGTTTGCATTATAAATAATAAACAATAAGGTTAGAATTTTTGAAAATCATAATGAATTTCAAGATCTGCTCAAAATATAGGTAGAACAGTTCAAATTAACTAATAAAAAATATTGTAAAAATAAGTTTCTGAATGTCAAAATTACCAAAATTTACATTTTCATATTTTTAAGTTAGAATTTTTCAAAATTCTACTGATGTACCTAAGAAAAAATTGTTTCTAGATTTTACAGACGGTTGAGATTTCTCGAAATCATGACATGATACATAAACTCTACATCCCGATTCGAACTCAGTGCATAAACGTATATAGAAAACGACTGCTTGTTTTTAATCATCTAAAACCTGATAATTGATTTCTTTTATTTTCTTAGACCGCTAGCAACATATATTTAGATGCAATACAAACGCTGCAATGTTGTCAACAAACTAAAGGAATACTAGGAGGTGCAATTTTATATCACAATAAGTAAGTCGAATTTCCTTCCTCTAAAAAAATTCTGATAATCTACAACTCAAATTCCTTTCACAGAGTGGTAGCTTCCCAACTCAATGATGTTATCACTAAACAGCTAGTGCTCACCGATCCTCTACATATACGTACAACTGCCGAACAAATCAACACCACCGATTTTCATATACCCAATGGCGTACAGATGATTGTTTGCTATATCGATATGAAGCAATATCGAAAATTATGCTCAGATGCACAACGTGCGCAAAACCTACAGACGACGCAGCTATCGCAAGGCGTTTTACCATTTCAATATGCTAAACGAAAAATGAAACGTGATAAATCGTTAATATTTACAAATATACCAGAAGAAGAAGGCAGCAATACAGCAATAGAATCAGGTACTGATGTAAAAGCAGTAGAAGGGATACCAGAGCAACCAGCAATACGCCCTAAATCATTACTCACACGTCCCACACATTTGCCGCTGCGCATGAAAACAACAATGAGTAGCTCGAAGGAATTGCCTGAATCAGGTATTGCATCAATAAATTTCGATGAAACCGATTCGTATCCAGAATTTATTGGACGCACTAGCGTCTGCTCAACACCAATGACGGAGAATAAAGTGTTGCATGTGGCGAATATTATGTCGATTTGTGCAAATCCGGAGGTTAGTAATAATACGGCTTATTTCAAATTAAGAAATATATTTAATTTCATAAGTATTCTCTCTAAAACATTTCAGAATGAAAATAATTCAAACAAACAAAAATCTCTGCAGCATAATCGCAAGAATTCATTAAAAATTGATTTTGAGAAATTTTTTCAAAATTTCATCACGAACCCGAACAAGCAGCTCGAGCGTCGTAACTCTTTAACCGATCTACAAGACTCACTGAAGAAAATCTCTAAGAAACTGTCATTAAAACAATTTTCGAATACATTCAAGACTGATGTAAACCGTAATGGTGGTGACGGCGGTGGTTGTGGTGACAGCACAAGTGTGGATACCAGTACACCTGATTTCATTGAAAATGACGATGCCGATATTGCCGCAGAAGATGATGAGGAAAATTCCGAGAACTCAGATGAAAATAATAAAACTTTACGTACCATCACAGATCCTACTTATCCGGTATTTAATGCTAATGGACAGCCAATATCGCGGAGTCTCTTTCAAGAATTTATTGAAAAATACTATAAGCTATGGGATGCCAGTAATGAAACGAAAAAAGATGCTGAAATAGCGCAGCTCATAGAAGAATTCAAAGAATTCGATAATGAATTGAAAAAATTGGATGAATCTTTGCGACAAGATGTCAGCAGCACCATCACCACAACCGGTACCACTACTGCTAACAGTAACACATATAATTCCACTACATCTACTACTACCACTGCTTACAAAGCGGATAGAAATTTAAATATCGAATCGGTTGAGCAGAAACCAAAAACTCCATTAGATAAAAAATCAATGAGCTTGCCACTGAAACCGCTTACCGATGCCACGCCGTCAAGTGATGGGAATGCTTTACCATTTGGTGGCAATCAACGTAAGCAACCTGGTGGTATTCCATTGACGCCACTAATGGCTAAGCTATCAGTTTTGGCATTGAATGAGGAACGTTGTGGTAATTGGGGAGATGCAACACCGGGTACAGTTGAAATACAAACACCATTAAATGTTTCAAAAACATATCCTCGTCGTAGTTCAATTAAATGTGATGATGCGGTGGATGCTTTAGCCACATTGACATCAGTTAGTTTGGCATCGACAGTAGGTGCAATTGCTGATGGATTGCAGCGTGTTGAATTGTATATCTGCGGTCAACAGAATATGACGTTGTTGTTGTTGATGGATGAGGGAGCAGCAAGGCAGCAGCAGATTGTTCAAAAGATGGTGAGTTTTATGGGTGTTCATATTTATTTGTATTGATTTATTAATTTATTGCATGATGGACGCATTTAATTTTTAACTTTTAAATAATTTGATTTATTTCGTTAAAGTAAATTCATTTAAATCCTTCTATTCATCTGATTAACTTTATTACTTCGTGTGAGTTTTGTGATTTATTTTTTTTATTTGATTCTTTACTTCATTTGTAGCTTTTTGGTTATCCGATCCATTTGCTTTGAATACTTTATTGCTGGTTTTGAATGATTTGAGTGATTTATTTAATTAAATAGATTTATTTAATTGATTTGTTTCATATGACTCATTTGCTTTATTTCCTTAGTTTACCCTTTTTGACTTAGTTTAGTTTTATTTACTCATTCTATTCAAATAATTTATTTGCTTCATTTGATTCATTCATCTCTTTTGATGAAATTAATACATTTGACTTATTTGCCCCATTTATTTGATTCATTAATTCATATGATTCATTTGGTTGAATTAGATTAATCAAATTTTTTTTAATTTGACTCATTTTTTATTGAGTTCTATTATCTCATTTTCTTTATTCCATTATTTTGCTTGTTTTCATTTTTTTGGCTAAATTTGATTTGATTAAATTTGAATAGAATATTCAAATCATTTCTTTGCTTTCATTAATTCATTTAACTCTTTTGATGGAATTGATTCATTCCATTAAAATCATTTCTTTGCTTTAATTGATTCATTTAACTCTTTTTATGGAATTAATTCATTGACTCATTGTTCTTTTTGATTATTTTATTTTTCTTTTTCTGATTAATTTAGTTTTTATTTGATTCATTTGCTTTATTTTCTTTATTTGCTCTAATTGATTCATTTGATTCCATCGATTCGTGTTATAAATTTGATAAAGCATTTGATTGATTCATTTGATAAATTTCCTTTGTTTGAGTCCTTTGACTCATTGGCTTATTGTTCTTTTTGATTCATTTAAATTTTTATGAGTCATTTAGTTTTTATTTGATTCATATGCTGTATTTTATTTATTTGTATTAGTTGGTTCATTTAGCTCCCTTGATTTTTGTTATTAATTTAATAGAACATTTGATGCATTTAATTGATTAGTTTTATAAATTTGCTTCATTTGATTCCTTTGGCTCATTGTTCCTTTGATTCATTTACACTTTCCTGAGTTTCTGGATTGATTAATTTAATAAATTTCCTTCATTTGATTCCTTTGACTCATTGACTTATTGTTCTTTTTGATTTATTTATTTATTTTATTTTTACAACATCCTAATACAGCAAGATTAAAAAATATCTTATAATTTATAGTATTAGTCAAAGTGTCTTAAAATGAATAGAACAATTATATAATTGACAAAACAGAGTATTTAAAAAAAAAAAAAAAAAAAAGTTTGACTTAATTTAAAATTATTAAGAAAAGTGTTTTAAATTATTAAGAAAAATGTTTTAAAAGACCAATTTTGAATTGCGATGCGTTGCTTATTATTTGTAAATGACTAGGAAGGGAGTTCCAAAGACTCATAGTGTAAATAAAATATTGACGTTCAGATGTTAAGTTCGAGTGTTTAAATATAATTAAATTATTAGATCGCTGTGAGCGCGTAAAACAAAGTCTTTCATATAAATAATTAGGCTCCTTAGTGAAAATAATCTTATGCAAAAAAATTAGATTTTTGTACTTTAGAAAATTGTTAAGGCTAATAGAGAAAATCTGTTTAGCATAGCGCGAGACGTGATCTGTTCGTTTTAATCCATAGATGTACCTGGCAATGTTATTGTAAAGGACATTCAATTTTCTATTGCTCACAGCGTCACTATTAGCATATATTTCGCAGCCGTACAACAAAGTTGGGACCAGATAAGTTTTCACAAGTAAAATTCGTATTTTCTTTGGAGTGAAATATTGTGTTATCCAAAGAGAACGAAGCATTCCATATACTTTTCCTATTGTACTACAGATGTGAGTATTCCATGTAAGGGTTTGATTAAATATGATTCCAAGGTTTTTTGCTGAATCTACATAGTCAATTTCAGTGCTATTCAATTTAACTTTTGGGATGTTAATGGTGTTTATCGGTTTCCTAGCAATTACTAGACATTTAGTTTTATTTGGGTTAAGGCACAGACCATTTAATGACGCCCAATCCTGTATACGCTTCAAGTCTTCGTTTAGATGGTTAACGCAAGTATTAATTTCCTCCAGTTTGCAGGATGTGTATAATTGCACATCATCTGCATATATGTGAGCCTTACAATTTTTCAAGATGAGTGGTAGATCATTCACGTACATAACAAATAACAAAGGATCCAGAATGGAACCCTGTGGCACTCCCTTAGTAACGGGAAGAAGACTAGAAAGTTTGTTTTCAATGCATACTGCTTGGAATCTATCTGTGAGATAGGACTTGATTAATTTGGTAGCTGTAGAGGAAAAGTTGAATAAATGTGAAAGTTTTGAACATAAAATTGTGTGATCCACGGTATCAAAAGCCTTAGAGTGGTCGAGAAGGGCAAGAAAAGTTACCATTTTATTATCAATCTCTATACGGATATCTTCACATACATTGATGAGTGCGGTAACGCAACTTCTTTTTGAGCGAAAGCCTGATTGCCTATCTGTGATTAAAAAATTATCTAAAAGATATTTGTTCATTTGCTTATGCATTATGGATTCAAGAACTTTAGACAAAAATGGCAGGATAGCAATCGGACGGTATTCATTTGAAGATTTTGGAATGGGGATAATTTTAGAACGTTTCCAAGTTTGTGGAAAAACAGATGTCATTAAAACAGTGTTAAGAATGTGTGTTATATGTGGTAATAGTTGAGGAAGTAATGATTTTAAGAACACCGGGTGTATTTTATCAAGACCCATAGCATTAGATTTTATAGTCAAGAAGGATTCGAAAACCTCAAATTGGGTAACACATGAAAAGCTAAATTCAGATTCCGTCATTGGTAAACTTTTTAAATCGTGACTAATATTTCCTTGCGTCGGTAGATTGAGAAACTTTTTGTTCATATCATTTACGTCAAGATTCAGGTTAGCAGGGGTCTTGTTACAACCGATACCAATATTACGTATTTGTTTCCATGTTTGCTTACTACCTACAGCTTCTGTAAACCTTGTGTCATAAAAAATTTTTTTAGAGGTTTTAATTTCTTTTGTAACCAATTTTCTGAGTTGCCTATACTTTTCATGCAAGCTTGAAGTTTTGTACCTCTTCCAGCGACTAAAAGCTTCATCTCGTTCGGATATTAAATTTTGTATTTTGATAGAAAACCAAGGCTGTTTGTTCCGTCTTACTATACCCTTCTTTTCTGGTACATATTTGTCAAATAAGTATTTTAAGGTGCTGTCTAAAAAAAGTATTTGTTCATTTACGGTAGTCATAATTCGTATATAGTTCCAATTTATAACCTGAATCTCATTATAAAGCATAGCATAGTCAATGTTTCTAAAATCTCTGTAATAAAATATGTTGTCTGTTAATGTAATCTGAGAGTCATAAATTAAAAATATTAAATCATGTTTTGAAAAAACGGGCAAAGAAAGTTGGTCATATAGCAAGGTTTTTGAGTTGTCATCCACAAAAAATATATCTAAAAGAGTGTTCTTAGTATTTGTGTAATGAGTTGGGACAACACGATTTGTAGGATAAAGCCCTATAGCCTGCATACTATCTAACAAGTTATTTCAGTCATTTACATTTTTATGAGTCATTTAGTTTTTATTTGATTCATTTGCTTTATTTGCATTAATTGATTCATTTAGTTCCTTCGATTTTTCTTATGAATTTGATAGAACATTTCATGCATTTAATTGATTAATTTGATAAATTTATTTCATTGTGTTCCTTTGACTCATTTACACTTCTTTGAGATTCATTTGAATTCCATTTGTGATTTTTTAGAAATTTTTCTCAAGTTTCATTTAGCATTTATTTGAAATTCATTAAAGATGCATTTGATATTTGTTTCGGATACTTTTAAAATTAATTGACATTCATATGAGTTCTACTTGAATTTTGTTTAAGATTCATTCGCGACTAATTTGATATACTAGTTCTTTTAATTTGTTTTTGATTATATGACAATTACTTAAACGACAAATTAATTTCATTTCAGTTTGATATTTGCGTTGCTAAATTCCCTCATATGGAATCACATTTAAATCAAACATTAAATGTCAATGTCGAAGGCGATAAACGTGAAGGTGGCTATAGTTTTATGTGTATCGATGCCAAATGGGATGCATTGCAGCGTAGCGGTCCCTGGAATCCTGTTGAGTTAAATACACTGGAATGTATGCATCGTGATTTAAAGTGTAGCAGAGAAGTTACAGATTTAATTTTGAGGTAAGTTGTAAAAAAACTTAAAAATTATTTGTATAAGCAACAATTATTTGTATCATTTATCATAAATAGATCGCATGATACTGTATTTTATGGCTATAAATCGGGACGTAGTGAATTCTTTTATAAAGAACCAGCACATCAAATTACTGGCATACCACCACCTTCAGATCCAATGGGAAATGTGGCAATGCGTGCTAAGGCACGCTTAGAACGCGATCATTCCTACATACTATTTTAAATTTTACTACTAGTAGTAATCCCAACAGTTGTGCAATCGTAGTAATATGAATATGTATGCAGATAAATATGAAATACTCGCATAGATTAACGAGAAGCTAAAGAAAAGCACTCCGAAAAATTTGATAAGAAAGATATTTAATATGCAGTTTGGTTTGCGATAGCTGCCTAACTAGTATATAAACTTAATTAATACCTATTCTAGAATATTTTTTCAACAATATCTATAACTATGGTATACACTATATGCTAAATGAATAATGCTCTGTAGTGTTCTCTGTTTATTGTAGTAGTTTTAACTTTTAGCTTGTCACTTCGTCGTATATGTTTACAGCTAGCTTTATTGCTTTTGCATTCATTTATTATGCTTTACTTTGCAATTAATTAAGTACAAAGAAAAATAAAAATATAAATTTATTTATGCTATTTCTTGTTATTATTTTTCGCCATTCGCATATTGTTGGTTACTTTTAAGTACTACTATCTACACCTATCTATCTATTTTTTGAAAACTCTATTTTGTACCTTGAAAAAATCACTACAAATCATAACTTACACATATTCCATATATTTATATATATTTTATTATAAAGCATTTCATTGTATTCATTGTACTATTGTAAAATCTTATTCTATGTATTATTAGAACATTTTAGAAAAATATTGTGCCAATTAAACATTCCGTCAATGGTAATAATTGCGTAAAATTTAAGAAACAAAAATATTGTTATAAACATGAAAAACGTGAACTTAGCAATTAAGTTAAATTTGTAAAAGAAAAACGAAATTGAAAATGTGCTTTATTTTTACATACTCGTACATACAATTACGTGCAATTTATTTGTTTTTTTTATTAGTTTTGTAAATTATATATACTGTGCAATTGTCCCTTTTCAATGCTTTTATTTGTTTTTTTATTTCACTTACCATGCATATTATTTTTGTTTATCGTTTTTTATCATTTCAAAACAACAAAAAATCTATAAATTCCTACCTAAATGATAATATTATAATTATAGCAGTACAATATTTGATAAATGATTTGTAGTTTTAAACCGTAAATAGAAAAATAAATATACAAATTTAACAAATAAATAAATCTTCACATGAGTATATTTTTTTTTTTTTTTTTTGCTAACGAATCAAATGCATCATTCTATGAATCAATTAGATCAAATAAAAAAATTAAAGAAATAAATCAATATATTTATTAAATCAGCAAAAAGATTCATAGATTGTAATGGGGTAGGATTGCCACTTCGGGGCAAGTAGTTATAACTGTCTGCAAACTCAAACAGCCTAAATGAATATAGGGTAATCAATCCTTATGATTTTGTTGACCAGGAACTAACAAAAGAGAAAGCATTAGTAGATCCAAGTTTGAAATATTCGGTTCCACTAAAGTTAAATACACCCAGCTCTTTTTTACACTGTAAATAAGTTCCTTAGAAAACCGTCTGAAAAAATCGTGTAAAAAAATACATGTGACATATGGTAAATTTGGGGATATGTTCCACAACTTTAAAAAATCGCGTAAGATGAAAATGTTTTCCCAAAAAACCGTGCAAAAAAAGTTTAATTCCTTATTACACTAGTTTAGGTTCGATTGGAGTAGCTGCCGAGATATACCCTTAGGCCTGAACTGCCCATTGTGATACCACATAGTTGGACCCACACTTCAATGCCGATTCCAAATGGCGGTGTGGCAATTTTTTATCAGTTTGGTGGTTTTGCCATTACCAACCAAGAAGTGTACTTGTATGAAGACGGGAATCGAACCCGAACGTCCCAGATGAAAGTTTAATGCACTACACACTAGACTATCGAGGTTGTCTAGTTTACACGAAAAACTAACCAGAAAATAAAAAGGGGTTTTTAGACTAACTGTGGGTATAATGGTTGATCCAATTGACATAAACTGTAAATCATTCGAAGTTTCTAACGAAATTGCTTGTCTCTTCGGAATATTTTGTTTAGGTTGTTTAGGGATTTTATTAATAAGGGTTCTATAAAAACGATGTAAAATAATATTGCTTATAGATCTTTTCTAAACCGAAAATATAACACAATATTACCTTTTTTAGTAGTAAAAAATTATCATCAATGCAAATTATACTGGAAATTTCACAATCGAATTAAAACAAAAAAATTTATTTAAACATCAACTTTTACAACTCTATTAAAATTATTTATAGTAACCTACGAACTGAACACTTTAGCACAAAATAAGTACTAAATAACGAAATGCTTTGTTCAAGTTGAAGTACAAGGATATAAAGAAAGAACTAATAACAAAATTCGGGTATTTCCCAATTGTATTTTGTTATTGTATACATAAATTTACTGTGAGACACTGTAAAAATTAGAATTAAAATTTTTTTTTTGGGATTCGTGTTAGAACAAAAAATTCATGTAAAAAAGTGCATTTGTTCTTATTTGAGAACCGTGTTATTTCAAAATCGTGTAAAAAAATACTGTGTAAAAAAAGAGTTGGGTGTATAAATTCTGTTCCCAGATTAGACGGTTGAAAATGTTATCTGTTTCCTTAAGTTAGAGCCGGCCTCAATATAAAGTGTCTTTCCTTTTCTGGAATGGAAGGCTGCAACTCACCAGTTTGCAGATAACCCAAAGATATTCAAGGATCTAAAAACGATGGCAAATTAGTCTCCAAGTGCTAGTCCGATAAATCTATGAAATCTGCCAGCATTAGCAGGAAGAGGCGAATTTAGGATTTGAGTTTGAGGAGGGCAGATTTATGGTAAAATTATCAGATCAAAAACCAGACCAACAATAAGACCACAATCCAGTCAAAAACCAGCATATCTAATCAAAATTCAAATTGACATTCAAACTCAAATCGAATAAAAGAATCTCCAAAAGGAGATGGAATTCAGGTAAAAACTCAAATCAGAAATCTAATTAAAATTCAGTATAAAAAGTGACCAAATTCAGATAAAAATCAGACCTAAATTCAGACCAAACTTAAAACAAAAATTGAATCACAATTCAGTCAAAAAACGTAACCCAAAGTCAAACCACAAATCTAACCAAAATCGGAGCAAAATTCAGATAAAAACTAAGAACAAAATTCGTTTCGAAATTCGGAGTGAAATTCAGGTCAAAACTAAGGGTTTCATCACGTAACTTCTAGGCGGTTATCGTCAGAACGACACTCACTTAACGATACCGTCTAAGATTTGATTTAGGTATGAATTTATTGACGGACGTAAGCGCATTACTATGGTATAGTTTATTGTATATATTTTACAGTTTAAGAGCTATTTGATTTGTCAAAAACGTTATTTTTTTTTTCGTTATTACAAAAATATTATAAAATTAATATTGAAATATGCAAGTATTAAAAGGTTTGTGAATTAAAATTTAATACAAATTAATCAAAAACAAATTCAAATTCTGATAAAGGAAATCAAGCTAAATTCATTAAAATTCAGACTAAAAATGTGACTCGAAGTCAAACCAAAACCAGACTAGATTTCGGATCTAAAATCTAGCCAAAAGGAAATGAAATCCTAACAAAAAAGCAGAACAACATTCAGACCAAAAATTCGGTAAACAATTTATACCAAAACTCAGATTAAAAATTAGACCTAAGAGTAGATCAAAAACAAACCGAAATTATGACATCTATGAACTCATCCTGAAATACTAAATTTAATGTTGTGTATATAATAAACAATTAAACTGTAGAAGCATTTTTTAAGGTTATGATCATTGGCATTTTTGAGAGGGACTGAAGCCTCTCTCTCCTTTTGGATCCGTCATAGAAATGTTAAATGCTGAAACTAAATTTTAGCAAAAGACTATGCTCCCCAGGACACCAGTATCCAACTGAAGCCAAGCTAAATAATTTAATCAATTGAATCAAATGCATGAAATCGAATTGAGTGAATGAATTTATTGAAGTAATTCAACAAAATTAAGCAAATGATTCATAGCAACCAAATGAATGGAGTGTATTAAATCAATAATGTGAGTCAAATGTATCAACTGAATCAATTAAAGTAAATAAAATAAATAAATTAGATGCATCAAAGTAATAATTTTGATCGAAATAATCTATTTTATTACCAAATCGATGAAATAAATGAATAAATTGTAGTGTTATTAAACCCCTTTCAGTTTTTCTAGAACGTTCTTTAACTCGGAGTAATTTTCATTTTTCTAATCCACTTTTTTAGAGTGGTTCAGACACATGTGTGACCTCAGTACGTAACAGGACTCTGAGACTACGCGTGACAGTGATCAGTTTTACACACAACTCCAATGGGAATAATGGAGAACTATGCTCTAGTTAAAGAGATATTTTACATCGGATATTATGGAAAAAAGGACGTCATTAACTACGTTGGACTAGAAGCCAATTCAAAAGGACTTGACTCGCTATTAGACCTTACAAACTGATTTCAGCGTCAACCAACAAAAATAAAGTAAGTTCTCCTTTCTAAGTTCATTTGCAAATTATCTTCTTCTCCATTATTAAAAATTTCCTTAGGTACTGAAGTATATCAAATCCTGCTGGTTCCGGAACTACTATAAATTTGATCAGTTTTTAGGAAACTTGTTTTCAAATGATGGCATAGAGCATGAGCAGAGCAAAACTATTCCTATTCCTCAGTAGTGTTATTACTTACATTTGAGTCGATTTCTAATAGAGTACTAGTTTAGGTTTATTCTTTTTCATATTTAGTGTTTTATTTCAAAAAAAGTATTTAAAAGGAAGTAAGTAATTAATAAATTTTCACATTTGAGATCTAAAATTTTTATTTGGATATAAAATCCATGGGTACCGGCTCTGAGTTTTTTTTTTTATTAATGCTTGTGATAACGATATTTAAAATATCGTCAATAATATTATACTTAAAATGTGCTTGCTTGGGCCCATCGCTATTTAAACTTACTGGAGATTCTTTACAATTTCCATACGAAATTTTTAGTTTTATAAAAGTGCTCACAATATTCTTATTTCTACAATACATTCAATGTAAGCTATAATACTTAATGCTAGTATATAAAATAAGTATAAGTATTTAACTTAAGTTAATTTTTAAGTACAATACATTTCACTAATAACTATCACCGTGAATTCTATTCTATTCACTCTATTTAATCACCATACGTAAATAACGTATTTTTTTTTTACAATTTCAGCTTATGGTATTTTCATAACAATCCACGGTACACGCCCATAATTCTTATAATAATAATAATCATATGCCAATTTGCCCAATATTAATATAATTAAACTTGCTAAAACTACATTTAATATATCTACAGGATGAATTTTTGGATCTTCGTCTAATTCGCATACATCCTCGCGTGTAATGGACAGAACACTTGCATGATTCAGCTCATCACCGCGTTTATAGGTGCACGTTACATTCCATGAGTCACGTAAAATATCATTATATTTAATGAGTATCTCACGGAAACGCATAGCAAAAATGCATGTACAAGACCATGGATTCATGCTGAGCAAAAGAAGATTAGCATTTGGTGCATGTTCAAGTGCGTTATCCAAAGCATAAACGGGAATCTGTGAAGAAAAATGAAAATGGAGAAATATAATTGTATTCATATGTGAAGCGATGGAAGAAGAAAGATCACAGTGTATTTGAAACTTTATTACTAGATAACAGAGGCTGAAAGCAAAAGCGGTATAACTTCTTAGTTTGGGGGAAAAAACTGACTTTAGAGCAAAGGCGGTACGAATATCGTTAAGAGAAAAAGTAAAATAAAATACTGTGTAACAGGCAGGCTTAAATAACGTATATGTGTCGTCATCACAACAACAGTGTATACAGAAACGGGTAAATCAGACAGCCGTTTCGGAATCCGCCACGATTCCTCATCAGTGATCTTAGTGATACTTCTTAATCTTTCAATATCCGATATAAGCTACTAATATTTGAAATCATAACAAAGAATTACAGATTTGATTCCAAATATCTTTACTGAATAGAGATATTGAAAGAAAACTACCACTACCGTTCTGTATACTTATTTGTTGCTGTGCTTTTCTCATTACTAGTAGTCTGCATAACAGTTCGTTATTTCAAAGTCTAGTACATGAGAGAGAGTGTGTGTGTGTTGAATCAAGCCATATTCAATTAACTTGTTATGTTTTTTGAAGCACATACAATACATGGAACAGTAGTCAAGACTTTGAAAAATTAACAACTAGATTTAATTTTCATAGTCTACAAAAAACATAATAAAATAAAATACGTTCAGAGCAAAAGCAGATTAAGTCGCTGTGATTATTTTGCTCTGGAAGAAGATTCTTGCTCTTACTTTAAGTTGTTTAATTTTCACTCAAAGTCATATTACTTGTACCGTTCTTGCGCTGAGGTATAAATTTATGTATTCCACTTTTGAAGTGAAACTTCTTTTCTCTTGTCCTAGAGCAAAACCAACCAGATGTGACGTCGCGCGTAAGTTTGCAATGCGTCATAATTTTGTCGAGCAATGTGCATGAGGGGCTAAATATCAATATTCCGTAACTGAATTCACGAGCAAACTATATAATAAACGATTCATAAATAGTTTTAATTCAATATAACATATTAATTACACACACACACACGCCTATGACAGAAAGAACAATGTTTAGCGTCGCCATCTTAAAGTTTATGACAGTTATACATTTCACATACAGATGGCGCAAATGTCCAAGGAATTACGTGAAGATGTCGCAAACAAAGAGTTCGCTACAATTGTCATCGAAATTACCGGTACAGAATTGCAATTTTTGTTCTAGCATTAATCCCAAAAAAAAAGAAGTGATCTTGTGTATTAACGAACACAAGGCAGAAGTGAAACTTCTTGTGAACTAAACGAAACACAAGCGAATGAAATTAAAAATTGGTTGTGTATTAACGAACACAAGGCAGAAGTGAAACTTCTTGTGAACTAAACGAAACACAAGCAAATGAAATTAAAAAACACAAGCCAATGAAGTAAAAAATTTAGCGATTGAAAAATTTCATTTGCTTGTTATTTGCTTGTGTTTCGTTTAGTTCGCAAGAAGTTTCACTTCTGCCTTGTGTTCGTTAATACACAATTTAGTTTTTTGCTCTTATAAAAATTTTAACCCGCCTTTGCTCTCAGCCTCTCACATCATTGCAAATTTTCAGAAAAGTCGTTTTGTTCTGATAGTTCATCCTCTTCCACTTCATTTGTAATACTAATTTATTTAAACTAAGTTGATATTCTTATTCATGCGTAAAGAGAAAATATCACATGCTTTGCTTTCAATCGACAAATTAAAGCTGTTAGTTTCCTTTAAGCGAGAGTAAAATCCTCTTAATATGGTCACTAAAAATATGAACCCATATGAAACTCATAATTATACTAGAATTTATTATAAATCAGAACTTACTTTTTTCAATTTGTTACCCCGCAAACTCAATAATCGAAAATTTTCTAACCAAAAACCACCTTCAAGTGCATCAATATTTTCAATACGATTGTTATCCAGATGTATATCGACAACATGACGATAACTGGGATTATTCCGGAGTGGTAGTATATCCGATATCTAAATAAATTGATATATGATTATTATGGTAAATTGTGGAAATTTGAAAGTAAATATTAGAAGATGTACTACTTACCATATTATCATTAACGTAAAGCATTGTCGTATTCGTTGGCAGATATGCTGGCAATCGTTGAAATTGTAAATTAGAACAATTCACTGTGAAAAGCGGAATGTGTGATTTTGGTATGATGTGATGCATTGTGCAAGTACAATTTCTAAGCTCAGGATGTGATTGGCATTCGTTTTTCAATATCTGAAAATATGCAAATAATTTCATATCTATCGAGCATAGACGTTGTAATGCTATAGAAATGAAGGGGAATGAAACGCCGAGTATTCAGGGTGGCAATGAGTTATTTTACAAAACAGTATCATTACATATAAAATAGTATTAAACAAACGAGTATATTTCGACCAAAAACAACTCTGCAACGAGGTGAATGTAACCACCTTGGCCGAGCACGCGAGAAAATTTTTTGTGTTCGTTGAACACCGAGCACCAATATAACCAGGCGCTAAAGAGGTGAAAACTCGCCTTAAGTACTGACAGATAGTGCCAATATAACCAGGCGCTAAAGAGGTGAAAACTCGCCTTAAGTACTGACAGATAGTGCCAATATAACCAGGCGCTAAAGAGGTGAAAACTCGCCTTAAGTACTGACAGATAGTGCCTAATATTTTTATAGATTCATACTGATTTTCTTGATAATTTTAAAGAACTGTTCTACTAATCTAAATGTTCAAAGAGAGCCTGATCTACTGTTAGTCTAATAGTCACTTTACTGCTACTAGTTCCACTTTATGCTGTGATATGTGTGTGAACTTATCCGTAATCAAAAAGTATAAAAAAAAATTTCTTAATCGCTAAAATTTGTATTGATTAGAGAATAGTTTTCCTCACCACTTTGTAGTTCATCACCGTTAACATACGACGATCTTTATACTTTTTATCCGTGCATATCAAATCATCACGATCTGCTACATGTGCACCTTTTTCCGGTATTAAAAGCCATTTAAAATTACGTGTACAATTCCATGGATTACCTAAATCCCAACTAAACAATGTTAAATTATAAAAATCATTTCAAAGAATAAATTCTGGCGTTAAACTTACCAGCCAAGTAGAGTTTTTCAAAATAACGTGGCAGCAAGAGAGGACCATCCAATTGTATCAATTTATTCCAACGTAAATCAACCACTTTGAGAGAGTGTACACGCTTAAATGTGCGTGAATTGATTTGTGATAAATTGGTCCATGATATATTTATGGTCTATAATTGATTTAAAGTATCAAGGTTCTGTAAATTATAGAAAATATTCATATATTACCTACCTGTAAAGTAAACATTTCCGGAAAATCAAATATGATTTCTCTTAAGTCACTATATTCAATGGTGAGTGCACGTATTTTCGGGAATGGCAATAAGTCTGTGAGTGGATTGAAAACTGTATTAGGCCAGCCACAAAGTATAATCTCTTCTAATTTATGAATTTTTTGTTCGCTGTTATTAAAAAAAAAATTAAATAAAATAAATTAACTACATAGAATCATTGAAGTGCATATCTATACAATTTTTAGTTGGTTTAGAATCTTTTTAACTTACGGTATTGTTAGCAAATTGTTCATACCGCCATAACAACGTAGAGCTCCATAACGCCCGTATCTAGTGCAATTGCCAGCAGTTGCCTCGGGCGATTGTTTCCAATCAACACATGAAAAGTTATGCTGATGAAAATGTGATATATACTCCGCGGAAGTAATGATTGGTCTGTAAAAAAATTAATTAGAATAAATTTGAATAATTTTTTAAAATTAATAAATAATTTATAAAATTTGTTCCACACACATGAGACAGAGGAGTGTGGTAGTTTATTTTCTTTTTTAGGCTTATATTTTAACTTAATCATAACTTATAAAGTTAACAAATTTTTTTCCACATAAATGGGTAGTAAATTAACATGATAAAAGCAAAAGCCTTGACCTAATTCTTGTGGTAGATATGAGTTAATTTTGTGATATGTGTCATTCTTAGCAAAATTCTTTAAATAATGATAATATCTTTGCTTAAATTAGCATAAGCAACGTTTTCAGGCTTCATGTAAACCAACCCAATAAACATTTGCTTTTGATTCCATAGCAAATAAATCCCATTACCAACCCTGATATTTGATGTATCAAAAGATAATAAGTAATGGTTGATTTTTAACTTTCCAAACAAAAAAAAAAAAGCACAAAAACGTCAAATTGCACGATCTAGGTGGTCAACTCAGTGGTCCGAAACGTAAGATAAATTGTTCACCGAACTCATTTTTGAAACCACATGTCGACCAAATTCATCTCGTATATTTTGAGAGGGGAAAAAATATCGAAATCTTCAAACGATTGACGGTAACGTTGTAGCCATCGTCATCTTTAAAGAAATATGGACCGATGATTCCGCCAGCCCTTAAACCCCACCAAACAGTGCGTCTTGCTGGACCCATTGGCAGCTCGGTATTGCCTTTGGTTGCTTATCAGACAAAATACGATAATTTTTGGTTATTAGCATACCTATTCAACCAAAGACGAGCTTCGTCGCTGTGCACAATTTTTTCAGTAAAAAAAAACGGATCTTCCTCAAGTTCTCCTAAGGCCCACTCACCGAAAATTCTATGCTGTGTCAAATCGCCCGGCTTCAGTTCCTGAACGAGATGTATTTAATACGCTTTTAGACCAAGGTCCTCGGGTAAAATCTTTAACGTAGACGACTGAGAGATCCAATTGCTACAAACGCTCACGGATGGACAAATCACGTCTATGGCAGCAATATTTTCCTCTATACGCATTCTACACATAGGAATAGGTGGATTGATAAAAATTGGCGCAAAGTTTTGTTACTCCGGCTTGAATTGTTTGCTCAATCGGTCGATTATGACGACCATAAAATGGTCGAAGTATTTGAAAAATATTTCTCGAAGATCACGAATTTTGATAATAAAATTCAAACTTTTTTCAACGTTACTCGGGTGGAAAGACTTATATCCATAAAGGGGCGAATACACGATACAATGGCTGTACAACTATCTGTCAGACTTCGTCATCGCATACAGCTATTGTATCGTGTGTGTGTGTGTGTACAAAATGCTTATCGTCCCGATATCGCACGATCGAAAGCTTTCGACACAATATTTCAATCGCCTATGCGAGATGACTGCGAGCCAATTTTTTGGTTTTTTAGATTGCAAGCAAATCGCATAGTGTATGTATATTAACAGCCAACAGATCGATACTGGTACAATACAAATCGGTACAGCAATTGCATCTTGTATTCCGTACTTGACATATGACAAGCAAAACGAGTAGAAAAGTTGAAATATCTCAACTTTGAATGCGCAGAAAGCTTAGAACCCGTGTTACGGAAGTTAGGTTTAAGTGTTTCCATGTTGAAATGGACGACCTCGAGTGGATAGTGCACTAGACTTTCATCTAGAAGGTTGAGGGTTCGCTTCCCGTCTTGGTCTGGTGGTTAATTCTCATAAGCTTCTTATATTCACTATCGATATGAAGCGGATGAGAATTATAAGAATGTGTACAAGTACACACCTTGGTTGTGTTTACAAGTACACACCTTGGTTGTGTTTAGCTTTCTTTTCCGCAAATTATGCAGTATTTCGGTGTCCTTTTGTTTCTTAATTAATTAAGCAATTTACTTAAAATATTTCACAAAATCGCTTCTAAATTTCAATACAAATGTGTTTCGATTATTGTCGCAAAGCTTAACGACACCAAATTTTTCATCGCAAAGTTAACGACAATTGTCGTAAACGAAATGTCAAACTTTGCGACAAATATCGCTAAAAATTTGTTACAGAATCGCAGTATCGTTAATATTGTCGTTAACTTCACTTAGCGATCTGAAAATTGTCGCTAACGAGCTACAGAATCGCACCTCAGGTTGAGATTATCTAAAAATTTTATCGTATGCACAATAAATACAAACGAAATAATTCCCATCACTATTTTCATTTTGTGAACTCTCTAAGCATCTATGCACTAAAGCTAAATACACGAAACTCTCACGTGAGTTCATGAATTTAACTATTTAGAACAAATTATACCCCAGAAATAGCAAATGGCAAATGATTTTTGTTACCTCAACGTTAATTTTTTTAAACGACGGTAACAAGCTGACAAGAAAATTACAAAAATGCTTAAGCTTAAAATTTAAGAAAAACTACAGTAACATTTTTACAAATTTACTAAATAAATAAAAACAATTTAAAATCGTGCCACAAATTTATACAAAACTAATTGTAATAATATAAAAAACAAATGAACAACAATTGATTTGTGTTCTTTGTGAGCGAGGCATTAAACCAACACGAATTGTGACAATTAAATTAACACCTTCGGTTCGAATACACACATTAATGATGTCAAAAGCCTAAAAATAGCATAAATACTTAGCTCGATGAGGTTCGCTCATTAAATTCAAATTGAATTAAATTCAAGTAGAATTTAAAGAAATTAATTAAAAAAAAAAAAGACGAAACTGACTTGAATTATGCGTTGTTCGTTGTTCATTTCGAATGATAAATTACTTTTTTCTGAATTGAATATTTGTTAGAAGCTTAAATAAAAATAAACGCTTATTGAGTATGACATTTCAGTTTAAACTACAAATAAGTATGTGAGTTCAGGTTAAAAAAAAGAAACGATACAAAAAAAAAAAAGGAAAAATTAAATTAATAGACGAAATAAAGTAAAGTTTCTTCTTTTAATGTAGGAAAATTACTATTTGCACCCTTTTCAGAAAATATGTCCCATCAAGGCCCTAAAACAAAGATTTAAAGACAAAAGAAACTTAGACTATTGTCGTACGCTCATTATTAAACGTGGAAAAAGAAGCCTTGGGAAAGAATAAACGATTAGTAACTATTTTAATCATTCAAATTAGTATTTTCCATATATAAGTATTAAACTGACGGCAGATTAAAATTGAGATAACAAATAATTATCTTTTTTTTTTATAATTAGTTTTTTATCTTGATCTTGAGCACACTCCTCCGTATATTTAGGTATGTAGACAGTACTTACATATATAATATGTTTACGATCTTGTTTAAGGAAGTTATATAATTTATAAAATATGCAAATATTGAAAGAAAAAAAAAAGAATTAAGAAAATTATTCTTTAACGCCAAAGCCAGACAGATATTTATCACTTCCAAGTATTTGAAATACTAAGCCAGACAGATATTTATCACTTCCAAGTATTTGAAATACTAAATATAACTCTCAACTTAAGTATGATAAATAAATACCGGTTCACGGGTAACTAAACGCGGTCTTATCTGGAAGCCGCTACTAATAAAATACCTTGCTCTGATTGTTCTGACACTTTTGCTATTGTCAAATCTATGAAAAAAGTTCCAAGTATTGAGCAGTAGAATATGTATCAGTTCCATAGAAAAGAACTTGGTTAGACGGCATGAAGAAGAAAATCCAAATCCAAAATCGACTATTGAAATACTTCTCAGAAATAGAAATATTATAAACTGTAACTTAAATGAGGTAAAAGTCATGCTTAATCAAGCCGCTGAAAATTTTCACTTCGTTATATTTGCTAAGAGATGGTGCCATTTGAAATAATAAGTATTTCAGATCACACGATATTGAATATGCAGTCTTTCACATAAAAGTCTAACGTTTTAATCTATGTATGATCTTATCTAGGTTCAAGTTTCGGTAATCTGAAGAAACCTAGATTGTCAATCTAAATCCAGCAGCAAAACAAAGTATATTAAGTATTAATCGAATAGTAAAGTCAACGGTTAGCCCCATAACTTACACCCACGCTGAGCCAGCGCTGAAAATAATCGTTTAGACATCTATATGTATACTATTCACGAATCTAAAGTTAGTTTTTACCATCACGTCCTCGGATTCACACCATCTGGTCCTGAAGTCAGAAAATTAGGGTCTTCAAGGACTGAAGAATAAAAATACTTATCTTAATAGATATGAATTTTATATTCCTTGTTAAAAATTTGGGTGGGTCCTTAAACATCAGAATTACCTCAGAGGCACACATTCCCCACAATAATGTAGAAACCGATTTTTTCGAACGGTGTGAATAAAATTAAAACATGGTCTATTTTCTATCCAGCAATTGAACAAAGTTTTTAGAAAAATATATTGCAACCATTATGTCAGTTGTGAAAAACGTTTGATTGCCTGTGGGACTGAGAGAGGAACACCGACCGTCCCTGTGGAAGCCTACTATGCCTTCCTCAACTAGATCTCATCAAAGAAAATGAAGCCCAAAAGCCTTTGTATCGCATCGATACATTGCTTGGAAGGAAAGAAATCTTTGATAAGAGATGCAGGGCTGGAAGAATACAGCACTTAATAAGCTACTGAAATGGCGCAATGGAGAGCAATTGCTTAACATAATTGTTTGACAAACGCTTCTGTTGCATACTCTTCGTTTGAGATGAAGAGAACAGTAATTTTCACCCAGCAATTCTCTTTTTATCTGCTCGGGTAATCAGGCGTCTATTAAAGCCTAATTGGCTTATACTATTAGCAGACTAACGAATAGCAAGTATCCTGGGTAACGAGATGGCGGACATGGTGGCCAGAAAAGGATCAATAACTATTTTTACTGATCCGCAGCCTGCCATTGGAAGCAACTCCTTATTTATTACACATGAAATGATGTAGGGTGTGCAGTGCTGCTGAAGGTATTCCGATCGGAGTATTCGTACTCCGCTCAAATCTCAATCCTCCTGTCTTCCCCAATCGGAAAAAATCCTCCTATTTCATATTTTTAAATTTCTGGGTTGTAGTCATGAATTTTTGTTTGTAAACGTAAATCAAACTAAATGTGTTCTGTTGGATTAGTTTCTGTCTGTGAAATATTTGTTACTATGACTAGCTCTACTTTATTTATCGCTGGATTACTGTCGAAAATTCAAAACTTCGTGTTCCATTTCCAGAAGCTTTTACTTGTCTTTGTGTTAATGCTTGTAATTTTTGACAATTGAAATCAATAGTAGAAAAACCGCGTGAAAGTAAGTTTGCGTATTTAATAAATATCAATAAATTAGTAATGAATTTATATATATATATATATATATATATCAGATTTGAAACTGGAAGAATTTTGGTGTGAAATTTTGCATTTAAAGAATGCTTTAAAAGAAAAAATACTTTCAAAACTGGAAAAATTTGTTGGGGCAATTTTAAGTTTTCCACATAGTTTTTTCTCAATTGTATCTAATAAAAGGCAAAAAACGAAATTGATTGCTAACTGCAACTGTTAATGCAGTAATGGTTGGTAAGAAAAGCTACAACAAAAAAATGATGCCTCCAATTAGGTAAGTTCGATTGGGCTGGTTCAAAGTACCACAAATAACATTCTACTTTTTTTACCCGATTTTGAGGAGATAGAAGACAAGTTTGTTGTAGTTTTTTAATCATTATTGCTTTTTTTTTTATTATTACTTACTAATATTACTAAAAATATTTTTATTATTATTTACTGATAAATACTACCGTTTGTTTCCAAAGAAGGCATATTTGGTTTTTATATGAATTTGTTTTATTTTCATAAAATGTTTAGCTTTAAGTATGACTGAAGTTATAACAAAAAAGCTGTGAATGAAAAATTGTATTTTTTTCTAATGAAATTTCTATACATTAGTGCAACTGTTTACAATAATCTAAGACTCTAGATTCTAAGTAATACTTATTTGAAAACTTGTAAGACGTTTTGAAAAATTCCTCCCCTGTAAAGCAAAATCCTCCTCTTAAAAGGAAAAATTCCTCCCCTTAAAATTTTCAGAAAAATCAGTATAAATCAAACGAGTATAGATGATGATGGATGGCAAGAATAGGATGCAATTGCAGAACATTTCACCAGCGAGTGTTCTGCTTTCTCTCGGATGAGTTGTACTACAATAGGCAAACATTTCTTTGCAAAATGGGACTTAGTTCAGCTTGATCTATCTAAAATAGACAAGTTTGTAAAGATTTCTGGTAAATTTAAGGCTAGGAACGCAGTTACAACCTAACTATGCTAGGACAATGATCCTCTTCAGAATGGAATGCAATAGGCTTTCCAGCTTAAGTTTACCAAACTTTTTTCGGACTCTTATACAACACAAATGTTAAACCTGAAATAAAATGCACAAGAGTCCAATACACTAATCACTTTAATCACTGAATCACAACAATATTAAAATAATATATTTTTATGACGTTACTTCTAAAAATATGAAGTTTTTATATGACAGATGTTGAAACGTTTAAACAATTGTTTATACATATATACCTTAAAAATAAGATAAATATAGTCAGTTCAGGCAATAATAAGTACCAACAAAATGCTACCACTAGTAAAAATGTTTCTTTTTTTTTACTTTCATTACGATGAAAAATTTTGCTTGCCATTGAAATACTTTTTTAATTTTTTAAACATATTTTGTTTATTTATAAAGTAAATTTTACTATTTTATGCTTGTATGAACATTTCGAAGACAATAAAACCTGTTTAAATAATTTCTCGCTAAAAGTGCCATAAAAGTAAGTACGATTTTATATTTTGTTTTTTCTTTAATAAAAAAGCGCGTGAACGGTTTTGTTTTTATTTAGTTTAGTTTTCTTAATAAATTTATCTTTACTATCAAAATAAACACATTTATACAAAAAATATATAAAACATCAAAAAAGAAGAAGAAAGTAATAAAAATGTATAGTATATACATAAATTTAGATTCTTCGTATGTAGATCAAATAAAAAGGAGTCTTCCACAGACGAATATCATCCATAAATTAAAAATAAGCTACATCTTTTTTAATTCAAAAAAAAAAAAAAACAAACTATCAACGTAATTATGTACACTCAATTGAACTTAATTGAATAGCAATTTTTGTTATTAAACATTTTCAAATTTTGATTGGATGTGTATACAAATGTATGTATAGCTATGTAGTGGCAGTTCAAAGATTTGGGTTTTGGGGGGCTGATTTTACTAAATTAAAAGATAAATATCAGACTCTCTATCGATCAAAACCCAGACCTAGACCAAAAACTGGTGCAAAAATTTTATCAAATACAGGTTATAAATTAAAAGATAACTTGAACAAAACTTAGACCCAAATTCAAACTAAAACCGGATAGAAATTTAGGCGGAAATTTCGACCGAATTTCAAACTAAAATTCAAATACTTTTTTCAGATCGAAGTTCAAACCAAGAAAATAACCAAATTCTGATCAAAAATCTAGATAAAAATGAGACCAAATTCAGATCAAAATCTTGATTATGACTTTTCTGATGGATTTATATTGTTAAATTATCTATTTTGAGAAAACTATTTGAAGGAAATTTTAGTTTGTTTTGAGAAAAAATTTTGATGAAACAATTTGATACATCTCTATTTTTTTGGGTCATTTTTGGTCGGAACAAAAACCCGAAAAAAAATTAAATTAAGATAACAGTTAATTTGGATAGTACTTTAAACGAATTTCAAAAATATATCACTCTTAGCATCGATATCAATATTAATATCGGCCAGGTGGGGAGTTTACGATCTCACAACTTCATAACTAAGCACTTAATTTTTATGAAAAATTAAATGCGGTCTTTAAGTCTGTTATTCATTACTTAAATTACTTACTCAAAAATATACCAAAATAACATTAAATTCAGGTCAAAACTCAGACTAAAAACCCAATAACTCAGACCAATAGTTAGACAAAACTTTAGGCCAAAAGGACACTAAATACTTAACGAAAGTAACCCAAAAGTCAGACCAAAAACTAGTAGGAATATCTGATAAATATTTACATCAAAAAATTTAAACTTAAATTAAATAAAAACTAGACCAAAATTCCCGGCGAATTCAGCCAAATTTTAAAACAAATTCAGACCGATTTCGGACCGAAATTCAGACTAAAATAGTATCAAAATCAAGCCAATTCAGACGAAAATATTAACCACAACTCAAACTAAGAGTTAGATTAAAACTGAGGCTAAAAGCAAACCGAAATTTAAACCAGAAATCAGATCAAACGCTGGAAAGCAAATCAAAATTTAGACCAAACATGGATTAAAACTCAAACCAAATTCAGTTTAAAATTCAAATTAAAATAAAACAAAATTCTGACTTACAATCAAACCAGAATTTAGATCAAAAACGGGCAAAAACGGAAAAGTTAAACCAATATGAGTTTAAAATTCTGTACAAAATTCAATCCAAAAACTAGATCATTATCAAGCTTCCTAAAAGTAAAACATTTATAAGCTGGCGTTGAAATTACAGATTTAATGTAGTCTGAATGTATTTAATAACCAGTTGCACTGTAACGTGCATCATATTGGCACGCCCAGCATGGCGGCTGAACAGAATTGATTCAAATATCCGACCTCATTTTAATATTTATATTAAATTATTATTATTAAAATAAAATGTAATATAAAATAATATTTTAAATCTTAAAGTATTTCGTTTGTTGAAAGTATATACTTTTCACTGCTGATGGCTTTGTTTTTTGGAAAAGTCTAAATATTTTTGATTTCTCAAAAAGTACTGTTTACTATAAGATTGTCGCATTCTGGAGGAGGGAGGGGGGCTTCAGCCCCTATAGGCCTCCTCCTGGATACGCTAATATTGGTATGTATGCTAACCCGCCTGGTAAAATGTCTAGGTTTGTCTAGTTTGGAGGAGACTCTGGCTGTGTTGATGATAAGAAAAACTAATAAAATTTTTCTAATCATTAGGAAAAAAAGGACGGTGAAGTTTTAGCAAAAAAAACTAACCAAATAACTAATAAATTGAGTCCATAGAGAGTAAAAAGACAAAAAACATCTACAACAAAAATTACCATATAAGCGTGGCAACTTTCGTTATCAATTTAATTGGTATTTCTAATCGATTTGTCCAATAGTATTCTTAATATACTTACACACCTTTAAAATTTGTTCGGTCGTATTAAATAATACACCCTTTTATTCAGCATTCGTATTCGAATCATAGTTTTACAATTTATAAATTCTTATATCAAGAATAAATATTCGCGAAACTAAACTAAGATGCAGAAATCAAATTACACATAAAGGTTTGTTCGATTTTAAAAATAGCGGAAAATAACGCCATCTGTGTGCAAGATTTCAAATTTGACATACAGATGGCACACTCTCCCATAAAAAGCTCATCTTTCTTTCTGCTGTTATTCCTCATTCATATTATTATTTATAATTTTATTAGAACAGAAAGCCATGGGCAGTACAAAGCTTTCTAGGGCCTCATCAGAAAATAAATGATTCTTCCAGGTGACTGTCTTTAAGTACAAGTACTCAATGTTATGGTACTTGTAATTATAATTATTCAACTATTTTTAAGTAAGTATTTTCTAGTCTTTATTTACACATTTCAGCGAAGATGTATGGTATGAGAGTAATTTGTTGTTGTTGTAAGACGTTACATTTGAGCAAAAATATTTTGTGATTTTGCGGAGCACGGTCTTGTCACATTTTCGCTCAAATGTGAGACGGGCCTAAAGCAGAGCTGGGCATCGTTAATCAAGAAATTAAAAGCGTTAACCAAAAATATTACTTCGTTAACGTTAATTCGCTAATTCCGAAAAAATGAAATATGGAAAAAATTAAACAAAAAAAAATTTTTTCCTTCAAACACACTTAAAACCATAGTGTTACGACCTAAAGAAATTCTGGTAAATTTGATTGAAAAACGAGATGCAGTGTAATTATTATTATGTATTTTCATATAAACACAAAAAACATTAATAAAAGGAACAGATTTTATTTAATTTATATTTTTTCTCCTCCATATTGTGCAGTAGATGTCTACTCGAAGCTTTCATCGAACAAGGAGGACTCTCAGATGGGTGGATCCGGTTGATATGTTGTTTCAAGTTTTAAATATTAATTTGTAGTATCTAATTATAGGTCCTGGTACTAGCTCAATACTGACTAAAGCTGTCCTTTCCTATAGAATTGACCTACGCTTGCCTTGCGAATTGTAGTCCAGTTACCTGGAGACGTTAGAGAACGACTACCAATTCATTTCATTCTAAGGATTATTTGACAGTATTTTGATTTATCCCGCGCCCCTTTTTTTTTTTTTTTGTTTGAGATTTCAATATCTAAAATTTTTTTTAAAAATTATGAATTTCTTGGCCCGAGGCTAATAGGCTGTTCATTTGGGATTTCACCATTAACTCAATCGGAAATCAGGAAATTACCCAAGGTAATACATGCATGATGTCGTTTAGGGATTTGTTCTCAAAAGCTCAACTGGTAAACCTTAACTTTTCCACAAAATCGTCATTTTATATATAAAATAAATTTATTTTTTTTGCAACATATTGTATTGTAAATATCAAATTTTGTTACACATACGTAGACATATGTAAATATTTGTATAGTAAATTCTGAAGATAATATTGTTCCATTATTTTAATGTATGTATGCAAATTGCAAATTTCATTATCAACTACTTGTAAAATTCATAGAAATGCATCATTCATTTTTGTGTAACATGCATGCAAATAGAAGCAGAGGCGGATCTAGGATTTGGATATGGAGAGCTCTAATTTTACGAAGTTATATGATAATTATCGGATCAATAACTGGATCAAAAATTAGATCAAAAATCAAATAAACCAGACAAAAGCCAAGACCAAAAAGGAAACCAAAAAATTAAAAACAAACTCAAAACGAAATTCGATTTAAATTCAAATCAAATTCCAGGCCAAAATCCAGACGAAACTAAGATCAAAAGCAAATCAAAATTCAAACCATAACTCAGACCAAAATTTAAATACAATTTGAAACAAAGTCCAGTCCAAAAATCAGATCACAATTCCTGACCAAAAAAACAGTATAAAAATCTAATCAAAGTTCACACTAAAATTCAGACTAAAACTCAATCCAGAATTTGAATTAAATTCTATCCAAAATTCAGATCAAAATTCCAACCAAATGGAGGGTAAATTCAAACGAGAATTAAACCAAAATTCATACTAAATTTAAACGGAATTCAGACTAGAATTCAGAATGAAAATCAGAGCAAAATTCAAACCAAAACTATGGTCAAAAGGAGACCAAAACTAAAATCAAAGCAAATCAAAATACTAACCAACCTCAAACCAAAATTTAAACTAAAAATCAAGCCAAGACTCAGGCCAAAATTTAAATCAATTTTAAAGCCAAAAGAACCAAATTCAAATCAAAATTTAGACCGGAATTCCGACCAAGTGGAACAAAACGCAGACTAAATACCAGGTCATGATAGTTTTTTAGGAGACTATGAAAATTAAATCTAGAGGTTAATTTTCAAAGTCATGACTTAAGTTCATGCCAATTTCATTATTTGAAGTTATATATAAACAGGTTAATGAACAAATGTAGTCATCACAACAATAATGTATATAGAGACGGGCAAATCAGACGGCCGTTTCGGAATCCGCCACAATTCCTCATCAGTGATCTTAGTGATACTTCTTAATCTTTCAATATCCTATATAAGCTACTAATATTTGAAATCATAACCCAGAATTACGGATTTGATTCCAAATATCTTCACTGAATAGAGATATTGAAAGAAACTACCAATACCGTTCTATACACTTATGAAGTCATCAACCACACTAAAACGTAAAAGTTGATAACTAAGCTAAAAAATCTAATCAAAGTTCACACTAAAATTAAGACAAAATTTAGATTAAAACTCAATCCAAAATATAGATTAAATTCAAACCAAAATTAAAATCAAATGAAAGCCAAATTCAAGCCGAAATTCAGACGAGAAGCTCACCAAAATTCAAATCAAATTTGAACAGAAATCAGGCCGAAATTCAGACCAGAATTCATAATAAAAATCAGACCAAAAATTAGACAGAAACGCAGGCCTAAAGAGGCCAAATCCATATCAAAACTCAAACCAAAGTAAATCGAAATTAAAATCAGTCTCAGACCAAAATTCAAATAAAAAATCAGACCAAAACTCAAATCGAAATTCAAACTAAATCTAGACCAAAATTTAAACCGAAATTCAAAATGTTAATCCAGACCGAAATTCAGATCAGAAATCAGGCGAAAAACCAGAACTAAAATAATAAGGACTAAAAATGATACCAAAAAACTATTATTTAACTCTCCAGAAGTGGAACATCTATAAACTGACTCAAATTTTTCAGATTTAATTTAGTCTATACAGAATGTTTTTTAAAGGTTATAAGCATTGATATTTTTAAGAGGGGCAATAGCCTTTCTAGCACCCTCTGTATCCGCCACTGGGTTAATGTAAATTTTGTAACGTGTAAAGTTTTAAATAATGTTACCTTCTGATTTATTCCCATTTGTTTATCATAAAATTAGCAGGAAAATATTAAAACAAAAACTTGCGCTATTTTATTTAAATGTGTCATTTAGAAGATAGAAAGATATTGCTAATTACAACAGTATCACTTTTATTATTTAGTACAATAATAATGTACATATTTATATAATTTTATGTGTGTACTTAGTTTAACGCAACATTTAGAAGCACTTACTTATTCGCATTTTAAAGTATTGTAGTTTAATTTGTTTTTGTTTTGGTTGATTGATTAGCATTCGAGTTCGTTTCTTTTTTCTATGACAAATATTTTTTTTTTTATGATCCACAGAACACTAAAATTGGTACCCAGTTTGACGTCAATTTAAAATTCATGAAAACATTTGTAATAAAATAATAATCAATTAATTATGATATGGCAAAAAGTTGCTTTAAAAAAAAATTGTAAAATCTTGTGTTTTTTGTTTCATTCTCTAAACTGTGGGATCCCCTTAACCATTGTCTATGCAACAGTTAGTGGATTAATATAAACATAATCAAGCCAATGAATTTTGGGAGTAGAATCTTAATGGTTCATGCAGAGTTGGTAACCAAGAACAACATAAAGTTCAATGACCCGGTCGGAAAAAGAGCCTTGGGGGAAAATATGACTTCAGCTAAGATAAAAGAATATGTTCGAGTTTGTCTCTTCATGAGGGTTAAAGAACTAAAGATTGAACTAAAAAAAAAGTTTTTAATTTGAGGTTTCCCATTGCGAAATGAGAGATGTCATTAGATTCATTTTTTTTTTTTGTTAACTATTTTTGTTTACATTTCTTTGGCCTACGAACTGCTATCATCAATCCACTATCAATTACAGAGTAACAAAAAATTAGAAATTGGTTAAAGTTAAAAATACATTTTTTATCATTTAAAATTCGTCACAAAATTCCATTAATCGAATATTATCATATCTCACTAACTGTTAATATTTTAATAATTAAAATTAAATAATAAAACAAAAAATTAATACTTTTGAAGGTTACCATTGTTCAGTGGCGAGTTCAGGGGGGGGAGGGGGGAAAGGGGGGCTGGTGGACTATGGGGGCCGAATTCTTTCCCCCCCCCCCCCCCCCCAGTACTCGACAATCTTGATTTACCAAAAATACACGAAGAACAGTGTATTTGTAGTAAACAGGAGAGGTGGGCGCGACATGAACGCGACATCAACCCTGTGTTATTCTTCGCCGCATATATAGGATAATCATTGTAGTGACAAAAGAAACGCGCACCTCTGTTGCTTATACAAATTCCTTTGTTCGGTTTCATTACTGTCATTTTTCTTTTTATTTGCCTATTTCCACATTCACAATAAGTTAAATGGTACCATTTAATACAAATAAATATACCGTTTATTGTTTAAATTAATAACTATGACTCCGTTAAACTTTTTTTATCCAGGTTTAGTTTCTTCGCAGGGATAGATATTACCGCGATCTTAGCGTATGCAGGATAAATTCTCCATGCAACAAAAATTGTTTGCAATTATTTACACAGCTATAAGCAATTTGTTTTTTATTGTCATAATTAAAAATTTAACAATTAAAAAGCGTGCGTGAGCTTGCGTGAAATTTTTTGGAAATTTTCAAGGTGCGTGAACATGCGTGAACATGCGTGATATGTATTTTTGGATTTTTTTTTAAAATGCCAGCGTGTGTGAACATGCATGGGTAGTATTTTCAGAGCCGTGAGCATGCGTGAGAGTAAGCCAAAAAGTACTCACGCGCCCATCTCTAGTAAACAGTGATTTTTGAGAAAGCTCAAAAATATTTCGATTTTTCCAAAAAAGCTTTCAACAGTGAAAAGCATTTGCATTTTAGTCTGATATTTGGTTTAACTTTTCCGTTTTTGTCCGTCGTTAACCTGAATTTTGGTTCGATTTTTTGTTTTGATATTAGTTTTGATATTAGGTCTGAATTTGGTTTGAGTTTTAATCAGTGTTTGGTCTAAATTTGTATTTGCTTTCGGTCTGTGTTTGAGATCCTTCTGGTCTGAGTTTTAGAGTAACTCTTAGTTTAAATTGTGCTCCAAATTTTGCTCAGACCAGCGTTTAGTCAGCGTTTGATCTGATTTCTGGTCTAAATTTTGGTTTGCTGTTAAGGGGGAAGGCCACTGTGACGGCTGGAAAAATTAGTGATTTTCGGGAGTTACTTTGATCTGTCAAATAAAGGAATATGGTGATCGTTTTCCCATAAATTTTTATTGAAAAATATTGAATAGTTTTAAAGATATGGGCGTTGCCGTGGAGCTCGAAGAAAATTTCCCACTCCATGGTCGCGTCGATTTCTCAAGAAGGGATTTTCTGGAAAAAAAAATTTAATAATCTATATGAGTATAATTCTTGTCCCATTTTATTATTATTTTTTTTTTTTTTTATTATTTTCCACAAAATGGCGACTGATTGGAAATTTTTTCATATTTTCGACCTTTTTTTTTTTTGTTTCAAAAGAACTTAAAAAATAGTAAAAATCAAAAATTTAAAATTGACTACGCTCAACGATAGCCACTGCAAAGACGAGCAAAACGAAAATTGAAAATCTGTTAATATTTGATCGAGTAATCGACGCGACCAGTTCGAAAAAAGTTGTTTCGAGAAAAATGCGTTTAAAGTTTTTAGTCCATCTATTGGTCCATCATAGTGGCCTTCCCCCTTAATTTGTATTTGACGTTCTTTCAGCCTCAGTTTTAATCTAACTCTTAGTTTGAGTTGTGATCGAAATTTCGGTCTGTATTTGCTTGATTTTTGGTCTGAATTTCGATTTGAAACTGGTCTGAATTTTGTTTCAAATTTTGGTCTGAATTCGGTTGAAATTTTGGTCCAGTTTTTGTTTAATTTGTTGTCTGAATTTAGTCAAAAGTTTTGCCTACTTTTGGTCTGTATTTGAGCAAAAAATTTTTGGCGTGTATATTTATCAGATATTTCCATTGGTTTTTGGTCTGAATTTTGGTTTGCTTTTGTTCGGTATTTGGCTTCCTTTTAACCTAAATTTTTGTCTAACTATTAGTCTGAGTTATGGTCTAAATATTCTTCCGAATTTCGGTTTGAATTTTGAAGTGATCTTGGTTTGGATTCGGTCTGAATTTTGGGTCTTTAGTCTGAATTTTGTTCTGAATTTGACCTTTTGGTTCGATTCGTGGTCCAAATATTGTTTTTTTTTTTTTTTTAAATAAAAGTTTTGGTCTGAATTTGGTCTCATTTGATCGACTTTTGTTGGAATTTTGGTTCGATTCATGGTCTGAATATTGTTATTTTCAATCAAGGTTTTTGTCTGAGTTTGGTTTTATTTCGTTCTAAGTTTGGCCCTTTTCTTCGTTTGAATTTTGATTTGAAAAAAAGTGTTTGAAATTTGGTCGAAATTTCCACGTAAATTTCTAACAGATTTTAGTTTGAGTTTTTGGTTTCAGTTTTGTTCCAGTTATCTTTTAATTTTCGGTTTGTATTTTTTGGTGTGATTATTGATGAAATTTTTACACTAATTTTTGGTCTAGGTCTGGGTTTTGGTCAATATTGAGTCTGATATTTATCCTTTAATCCTTTAATTTAGTAAAATCAGTCCTCCTATAGCACAAATCCTAGAACCGCCACTGCCATTGTTCAACGAGGCAAAGCGTCGGTTTTCTTTTTTTTGTATTAAATTTGGGTTTTCTTTTCAAGTTGATGGGAAACAAACCTGCAATCAGTAATAACTAGTAGATTAATATCGTGAGCGTTTAAGTAGCAATCATCAAGTCCATTTTTTTTTTTTTTAATTTCTGAATGGAATTTAGTTTGTACCAGAAATTTCCTTTTTTAAATTTTTGGACCCTTTAATTTTTTGACGTTCAGTAACTCGCATGTATGACATTTTTTTCATTGGAGTTTTAAACCAAAGCCCTATCTAAGATTCTGCATCATAAGTCAATTTGGATTTAATGGTTTTTGCTTGAACGCTAATGAATAATCAAATATCAATTACAAAGTTAGTTATCAAAAATTCAAAAAAAAAAAAAAAAATTAAAAATTTAAATAAAATTTATCACCAAAATCCACAGCAAAATTCCTAAAAATTTTAAGACTGTCATATCTAAAAAATAATTGATATTTTAATAATAAAAATTTAATAGTTTGAAAAAAATGGGGCAATTTTCTGCGTCACAGTTATGTGAATATAAATAAACAATATTAAAATTCAGTTTCTGTGTTTTTTTCTGGTTGTTTTTACTAAACTTTTTTATATATATTTATGAACAAAAAATAGTTTGCTTCATCTGTGATAAATGATTTTTGTGGTCAGTCACTCACACGTACCTTCCTCCTCCAAGCAGCAGATGTATGAGCACAACACTAACACAAGCAAGCAAGACACGCCAATTCGGTGGTATATAACTAAAACTATGACGTTTACAAGTTTTGGCCACAAACATTACAATCATATTCTTTATTTTATTTTATGCTTTATTTTTTTTTTTTGGTTTTGTTTTTTTATAGGCAAAAGATGTAAAGAAAATGTCTGCAAAATTTCACAGAATTTTATGAGAATTTCATTCACGAAAATTCAAAATAAACTAATAAGTTACAGATGCCAGGTAATTAAACTCATGAAAAATGTTCCGATTTCTGAGTTTCAAATTAGATTTTGAAACTTTATTTTTATTTTAAACGGAAATGCTCGCGATCGACGCGTTATCGTTATTGACGCGGCAACGTTTAAATTAGAAATGTGAAATACACAGTAGCAGATAAATACCTACAATAATTTCGTCGTTAGAGTCTTTTAGTTACTGAATGTCTGTCGCTTGCTTCTCATTGCTGTCATCATATGTGCGAGTACATAAAATGTTTTTGCCGCTGCTGATTTGCGCGTACGATAGCGGTAGCACATCATTTTGCTTCTTTTTTTTTTTTTTTGGTCTGCTGGCGCTTCTGCTAACGCTATTAACTATCACTGTTTGAGATCAGCTGTGTGAAAGCTTTTTATTTTTGGTTATATCTTCCGTTTTTGTTATTCTTTTCTGATAATATTCTGATTGAAAGTTTATTTTGCTGCGCACTGTAATTAAGTTTAGCATACTTTAAGTCGTCTAAAGTATATCATGGAATTTTTGGTTTTTTTTTTTTCTTATTTGCTTGTTAGACTTTTTTTTGCGTTTGCCTGTTAATTTTTATAGCAAATATAATTTGAACTTAAAATTATAAAATGAAAACAAATTTTGTTGATTTATTTTTGTGGTAACGTATGTGAGTATTTACCATTTACATTTATTATAAAAAGTAAATTATATATACAGACAAATGTAGTATGTATAACTCAAATGCACAAAAATGAAATGAAACCTGAAATTTTGATGATGATAATTTTATTTCAACTAGCTTTGGAACTCCAAGCAATGCCTGAGTATTTTAAAAGTTACATTAGTAGCAAGCTGTTAATCATAAAGTGCAACACAAATAATTTCTGCTTAGTGATTCACATTTTCTGGAGATAACAATTTTTATGGAGATAACATCCCTGGTTTTATTTTTTTCGAGTACCGGCGAACTTCGCAAATAATGAGTAAAATTTCCATATAAATTTTGTACTTTCAATCACTTTATTTTCAGAATTTTCAATTCTGATGTGGGATAAAACGGCTAGTGTTACATTAGTTAATAAGTTAATAATTCGATATCGTATTCGTTTAAAACCAGTAATAAAATTATTAAAAAAATGGAAAAATGAAGGATGAAACAAATTTCCTGTGACTTCAACACAACACGGCGTTTGATAGCATACATCGTGGTAGTACGTGGGAGGCCCTCAGTTCCAGAGGAATCCCTGAAAAACTGACAGCGCTAAGTGTAAAGTTATGCAAAATAAAACGGAAAATAAAGCGGAAATATTAGAACTGCACCGAACACCTTGAAGATCAAGCATATGCGGACGACACTTGCTTATTTCTGACATGCAAGCAAAACTTGGTGTCCGAATCGGGAAAGGACGGTCTAAGGATAAACACCGACAAAACAAAATCCATTAAAAGGAAAGCAAAATACATCAACAGCTTCACGTTGCACGGCAAAGCAATTGAATAAGTTGAAGTTTTTATCTACTTATGCAGCGTAATATCCGGAGAGAAAAACGCAAGATATTCTGACAAAAATTAACAAAGCCACGGTGCGTACTCGCAGCTATCCCAGATGTGGGACTCGACTCAGATATCCTTCGGCACCAATATCAAAACTGCTCTACGGATGTGAGACCTGGCTTACAACGGAAATACAAAATTTAATTTTTAAGGGGTCAGTTTCAATAATTTATTATTGATACATCAAAATAAAAAAATAAAAAAAATTTGAATTTATGATGATGTGTTTCGGAGTTATCTGCTTGAAGTTTTCGCTTAATTTTTCTGACTGACATTGAATCTGGAATTTAGATCACCTAAAACCAAAAATTCAAGTATCTCTAAAAAATTTTATCTAGAGTAATCACCCGAACCACGAACTTTCACCTTCGATAAAAAAACAAAATGGCGGGTTTTTGATTTGATAACATCTTTGAGGGCTAAGCACGTCGCACAGTGGTTTGACTCCATACAAAGTGCGGGAAAAATATAAGAAATCATCTCAGCATAAAGATTTTTGGCATGAGTCCCTCTTAGGTCGTGGAAAAGAAAAATTATGAAAATGGGCGTGATCGGTCAACTGCCACGCCCACTTCCCATACAACGGTAAAACTGAAATATTTCTAAAAACCGTTACAGTCAAGATACTGAGATAAATATTATAAAAAAAAAAGGTTTTAACTGTTTCAACATTTAATTTTAATTCATATTTTTTTGTTTTTGACAAAAAATTTGTATCTCTTAAAAGTACACTGATACCACAAATAATCACATTTTCATACAGTTTTTACCCGATATGCATTTAGTATTTTGTTAATAAAAATGGGATCCGCTGCTAATTTTTTTGTTGTTTAGCTAAGAAATTATATTTTACATTTTTATATTTTAGAATATTTCGCACACCTTCGCAAGATAGACCTGGTCCACCAAACTTAAGGAATTATCTTGAAATTTTAGTTTCTAAAAACTAAATTTTTTTTCAACTAAAAATCGAGAAATTTTTTTAAAAAAAAAAAAATATTCTCGTTTTTTATCAAATACTTTCTTCATATATAACACACCCATATTAAAAAAAAAATAGTTTTAAGATTATAACTATAGTTAAACAAAAAAACAATCCGAAAAACGCTTCAAAACGTATGCTAGCATTTTGTGTTTAGCATTCATCAACTTCGACAGCTTACCCACAATTATTTAATGAGCTAATCCCTTCAATTTATTTTTAATATGCTAATGCAATATTTATGAATAGAAATTAAAAAAAAGTTTCTAATATCGACGCCTCAAAAAAATTATTGTTTTCCGCAGTCAAACCAATGTGCGTCGTACAACGCAATTGTGTTTAGAGCTTTACTCGGAGCTGAAGGAAAATTTATAGTGGAATGAATTGATTGAAATTAAAATCAAATGTCACGTCGGTGTCGTGTAAGGTTTCATAGTAAGTGTGAGTTTATAAGTGTATGTTTTATTAAACACAATATTTTAATTTAAGCCCAAAAGTATGCAACATATAATTTTTATATCAAAAACGGTTGTGAAAAAATCTTACACATCAATGGAATAGTGTAACACATAAAAACTTGTTTTTATTTATTGTATTATTTCATTGCATAGTCTATTTTAGTTTATAGTTTATTCTTTCCTAATTGAAATTGTAAAATAAGATCAACATTAAGGGATGCAGACGTGCAGAAAGCAATGAAAGTGCATTGAAAAGAGAAAATGAAAAATTAAAAAAAACCCGTGGCTACACTTTTTGGAACGAAAACCTTTATAATAAAGTAAACAAAAATGCGTATGTTATCACATCACGTGACGAGTGCAGAAGGGACTCATTTTAACTTTTAAACTTTCCACCTTATTTTTATAATTTAAATTGCCTAAAAATAATATTAATAATAAAATAAATATTAATAAATATTAATTTTTGTGGTTCCCGAAAACCCTCGAGTAACGAGTTTCAAGCAAGTCTGATGAGCATAAAAAATTATCCGACATATTGGATCTGCCTATTTAAATCTTGAAAATCTAACTTGAGATGCGTTATCCGCTACCGCTAAAACCTCTAGATACAAATATGCATGGAAATCCAATAATTTTTTTTAAAAATTCATCTACCATATCGAATCTGCCATTTTGAATTTAAAAGATTTAATTTTTGATTCGTAATCAGCGACCCCGAAAATCCCCGAGTAATAAATGTTAAGCAATTTCGAATTCATCTTCAGGTTTTTGCCACGTTTTTGCCATTTGTTATCACTGTGCTCCGAGATGCTTCTATTGGATTGGTTTCTCAATGTGTTGGGTCTTTAAAACCTTTGAAGTTTGCTTTATATCGAAATTCGCCACATTCCGAACTTACGGTTTCGATTTAAATTTTGATACAGATTGCATTCTTATATTTACTGCGCCTTATATTTTTTTGAAGAGTTATGAATATTTATGACTTCATTAAGATTTCTCATGAATTCGTGGTTATCGATATCTTCAAATAATCCAATAATTTCATTAACACATTAGTTATTGTTATTATCGAAAAAGTTGTTGTTGTTCTTCTTCTTCTACCAATTTTTATTTATAGCTTCTCAATTCATTAATGCGCTAATTGATTTTGCGTGCACATTTAAATGCTTTGGACGAAAACCAAACGTATTTTAATAAATCATGATAGAAAAGTAACCAAAAATATTGTTTTTCTGTTCAAGAAAAATGTGCTTAATACTAGTTAGTAAAATTCTGCTAAATGAAATTAAAGAGGTTTAAATTAATTGGTCCCTAATATGGAATTAAGCATATATTAGATTAGCTCAATTTGAGAGCATTTTCGAGTTTTAAAATTTTTAAATAAAATAGAGCAGTGCATACATATATAAAGTTGCCTTGAAAAAGGAGAAAAACTAGATTAGTCCAATTATGTTGGATTCAGGCGCTATGAAATTGCCCAAATTCCATTTCCACCAGAACTAATGGATAATTATTTCCGAGTGTTTGATGAATGTATTATTTGTGGTATCCATAAGTTGCCATTTAATTTGTCGAAGAATTTTTTCTGGGGAGAGGCATAACAGTAGTTCGACAGACATAGCCTACCTAAAGTTTAGCTCAAGTTACTCTGGAATACATCAAGAAGATAACCAATTCTCGTCACAATACCTGTCGAAGGCCTGTGACAAGATAAGTACGCACCGTGCTTTGAGTAAGTGCCCCCATGCAAGGTGGACGTCGTAAGAGCCATAGCAGCTGATGACTACGAAATTGGATAAAAAAGTTAAATGTCAATCATGGGCGACAAAACATAAGCCCAGCTGGGCCTTGACGATACCACATTAAACTTACTCGAGGTTAGAACTTTGGTTGCTGCCTGAATGATGGCATGGAAATAATTTTTATCCCTGACCTTGTGTTTTAACAGATTGATCAATGATGTTGATCTATGGATTACTCCGTTTTTCATTCCCAAAGACTTTTCTGTTCGAAAGCATTTTTCGATCCGTGCATGGTGAAATAATGTATATATGTATGTATGTATTGACAAAAACAGCACATCTTTGCTGTTGCGACAGATACCATAAAATGGCAAAATCAGCTGTACAACAAAACAATAACATCGTTGTTGTTGCGGCCATAATGGCGGCATGCAGTGAATGTTAAAACGGAGGAAAAGGTAAACAAACAATCAAAAGTAAACAATTATTTTGATAGCAAATGGAATTGACCACAAAGAAATTAGAAGAATGAATTGCTGGTAAATTCACCCGGTATAAATTCACCTTGGATCAGAGTGTTGCCAACTTTCTGTTTGCGATTTTCGAGATTAATTCAAGTCCAACTGAAACCAACTGTTTCAAGTTCCATCTCAGTAGTCGGCAGCGCAATTGAGTAAATAGTATGTCCAAAGGACATCAACTTTTTAATGCCAGAAGTGCAAGGTAGGGATTCCAAGATCAATTGGAGTAGTGAACGGAACTCGCATATAAATGATTTGGCACAGTACCAACTAGCAAACATTTTTGAATAGAAAATTAAAGCATAGTAGGTATATATGTATACATAAATGCTATGGTGATCAGTAAAATAATAAATTTTGGTTTGATATGCGCATTTTTGAAAGTTTATTAAAGAGACAATAAAATTCAACGCCTTATTTATCTAAGCTTAAATTTTCAGATATTTCTGCTAACACTTTTACTTTACTGAAATTGTCTTTATTTCAACTCATTTAATACTTGTAGTCGATTAAAAGCAGGTGTCGAAATTCGGTAATTTCATCACATTTTTTTCGAATTATAAAGTACGGATTATTCGCTTTCGGAACGAAATACAGAGTAACACCCCTGCATCGTTAGGAAACTTATAAAATTTGCTTTATATGAGTGGCTTCCCATAAATTTATGCCACCTTTCCGTTTTACTTTTTTTTACACATCCTAGTGCAGATTAAAGTTGTCTTCATTGCTGTCGGATTCTCACTCCTCTCTCTTCAGGAGGAGACGATTGAAATGAAACTTGTAGTGAAGTTCTATATAAACGCCAGAGGTCTATAGACCTCGCTGATTAGAGTGTTCTAGTATAGTTTTGTTTACAAAACTGAGTTGGTTCTTTTAGTCTGAAAATCGATTTGTTGCTGTTGTACTCTTAGTGAACTTTTAAAACGGGTGGGTTGAAGAAATCATTCGAGGATCTCTTGCGCTTTTTTTCCATTGTTTAATAAGTACATAAAAAATAAAAACAAATTTTAAAATAAACACGACTTTTGTTTTTTTATTATTATTATTTTATTACTTTAACAACCAAATTTCAACTAAAAGTAACTCATAATAATTTTAACAATAAGACCATCAAAAAGAAACACCAGCTTTTAAGGGCAAGCTTTGCATAATGTAAAGTTTCAAACTACGTACATACGAATACATAATAAATATGATAGATAAGATTTAGGCAGTATATAATTGAGCTACATTTTTTTGTATCGTTTATTATATCTGTGGTAAAAATTAATAACAGCCGAGTTATATAACTTTTAATAGAAATATTAAAAAAAAGTATAACATCGTTTCAAAAGAATATACTCAAATCAAAGACCATCCTCGAAATAATATATAAATCTAAAAATTGTTTAAAAATTTGCACCAGTTTAATATTTATAATCAAAAATATATGATAAAATATTTTCCATCTCATCCAGTTAGGCTGTTTTTCATTTTTACCACAGAAATTGTGGTGTATAAATATATGCAAATTTCTCAAATACTTTGTGCATTAAAGAAAAACTACAATTTTCTTTTAGAATTGAATTACTTATAAACGATCTTTTTTTTGTGTGTGTATAATTCCTGAGTAACAGCTTGCTAAGAAAAAAAAACAGTAATAAAACTAGTTACGCTTTAAATAGTATATAAATTATGAAACATTTTTTTTTTTAAATTGAATGAGAAACCCTTGGCTGGAACATACTGATACATCATACTATAATAAGCATAGAATATTTCTGTTTTTGGTAATAACTGATGCCACACAATTCTTCTATCTTTTTTGTTCTTTCTTTCTTACTTCGTTTTTTTTTTTTTTTTTTTTTGTCTAATCAATTTCTTCGGTATTAAGTTTTATAGCCTCTTCGGTATTAGTATCAACGCCATTCGTTGGTACTGTTGATGCTAGATCATCATCACCATCTGATGTTGCTGCTCCTGTGCCTTTTAGTTTTTCATTTGTTTCGGCTTGTAATTGTTTTTCATATTCGCGTACATCTTCTAATGTCATCCCATACCATTCATCAATCCAAGTGAATGCCTGTCGATGTCCCAATACCAAAACATCACGTATAGCGCGTTGTATAAATTCTTCAACACGTGTTTGCAGACCCCAAACTTCAAAGGCAGCATTTACTACTTTATAGGAACACATTATCGGTTTGTCTGATATGCGCCAGCCTTCTATTAATGGGCCACGATCTAGAAATAAAATATTTTTTATAATAATTTGTTGATTAATTTCGTTTTCTTCCAGTTACTTGTTTTAATTGATTTAAAGAATTTCGGATCCTCTTCTTTTTTATAGTGTTTTGCGTTAGAAAGTTCATCGAATGCAATATCAACATCTTCTATTATACGCAATTTTAATTGTTCTTCTGTGAGGCCAAGACACTATAAGAAATCATAGCAAATTTTCGATTAATTATGTGTTTATAAATTGGTTCTTTAGATTTTGTACTTACATTGTCAGAAGTGCCACTATTATTTTCATATTTAGTTTTTATTGAAATATTTAATTTAGGTACAAATGAGCACTGAAATGGAAACAAATAATTTTAATAAGTATGTATTTATTGTTTGCTGGAAAGTAATCAAATACTTACAGTGTATTCTGTGACGTACAAAGCAATTGAAACATGGAAATAAGAAGTGTAGAAATTTTACAATTAATTCAGAGGTTTAATTGATTTTCAATGGCATAATGCTACTAGAAATGAATCGATAATTTGGCAATACATTATAATTTAGAAATTTAATAGAAGAAATTTAGGTGATAGTATATCTGTTGATATTTTTTTAAGCAGCTTTTTTGTAACTGTTAAACTTATTTAAATATTAATAACAGTGACTGGCTGTATAACATTTCATTTTAAATATCATGGTCTAAACAAAATGCGTATCGATGATTTTACGAGACTGAAAATTGTTGTTACAATTAAAACGCCCATAACCGTATGAAGGCATCAGGGAGTTAGAGAGTTCCCCTGGGAGGAATAAAGCAGAAAATATCTTGATTAATTGAATGAACATTTTTTATTTACATATGTTTAAAAAAGTTTTATTTGCATATAATATGATAAAATTTGGCAATGAAATATTTTTGATGTGCAAACATCTCAGCCAAGGCGGATTTAAAATGGTGGTAGCAGCATTACAACAAAACAACAACACGCTACTTTGTGCAAAATTTAAAAAGCTCTATCGTACGATATACTCCTCTAACTCAACCTGTTGCGCGACTTGAAAGTACTACTTTGAACAACTAAGAGAAGATAATGGTGTAAACTATGTATATGAGAGAACACTTCGGATACACTCGGTATGTTTCACTCAATATACTCACACAAACACGCAGTGTTGCCATATTTTTTTTTTCGCAAAAACTGTAATAAATAAAAAAAAAAAACTGACCAATAAAACAGAAAAAAACAAAACTAAAATTTGCATCGGAGAAGTTTCTCGGTCACTCATTCCAGCGCACATTCCAAATTGAATAGGTCTAATATTATAAAAGTCTGCACATTCAGCATATTTGTGATACTCCATGCCTTCTTAGACGGGTAGACATTTAAAATCTTATCACTTTTGCCAAATCCAATGCAATCGTGGTGCAAAATATGACAAAAAAACGGTTCGTTCATTCAGGCATGCTTCGCGGAAAAAAACTGTTTAATATTAAATAACAGTTTTTTTAAAACTAATATATTAAAATAAATATATAATAATATGAAAAATATTTATATGTAAAAAAAAATGTGTATATTACTAACTATAACAGGTTACCCGATAGTAATGTTATTAAAGAAATATGTTCATATATACGTGTAACCGTAATGAGATAACCTGCTAAATATTTGTTATGAAATAACAATTATATGCAACCTTAAAAAAATGTGTGTTACTTATAATTCTGTGGCATAAGTTTATTTTCATGACAGATAAGCTTAATAGTTGTAAAGTATATTAAATTAAAAATATTAAAGAAACTATAGCACTATTTCAAAAGACTCTATGCTCAAATCAAAGCTCATTCTTGAAACGTTATATAATTCTAAAAAATTCTTTCAAAATTTGCACTAGTTTAATGTTTATAATCAAAAATATATGATAAAATATTTTCCATCTTAAATTCAGTTAGGCTGTTTAATTTTTTACTATAGAATTGTTCTTTTCCAATTTTTTCTTCTACCTTTTGGCCCCTATTTTAAACTACCGCTTCGCCTTGAAGAAAAATGGTCACACTACTTAGTTTAAATACATACATAAATTACCGTTGCATCCTCCAATGAATGCACTTTCCCCATACTTACACACATAGCATGTATGTATTAAAAAAGTAAAATAATGAGAATAATGTTGTTGCAGTTTTATAAAAACATCAATAATATTAATATGTTTATTTACAGTAAATCAAACAAAATTCAACAAACACTTTTGTGCGTCACACATGTTTCTTTTTTTGTGGAGAAGTCAACGAAAAAGGAGGAGGTGGTGGGTGACACACAATACGCCATTATAGTATTTGTTACGTCGAATTGTGCTTTCAAGAGTATACATCTGGATAGACTGCTGTGATAGACAATATAACCAAATGACAACAAATGTTATTCTTCACACGATTCTTAATGCATACACATATTATTGTAAACACATATTCAACATTTTCAATGGATTTTTAATGATTCATAAAATTATAAATGTACATGTTAGTAAGTATTTATAGGTAGTTGAATCTGAAATGTTTTGTGTTATAAATATTTAGTTTTACATGATATAGAAGCATCGCAATATTTGATTGATTTGTTGAGATGGGAATTTTAAATTATACTGAATAGATAAATTTATTCACAGACAAACCTCAGGTGAAATATGTTGATTTATTTAAGAATAAACTCTATGTATATCGAGAAAAGATGTGTATAATTATTTGAATTAAAAAAAATTGGTTGTGTATTAACGAACACAAGGCAGAAGTGAAACTTCTTGTGAACTAAACGAAACACAAGCAAATATCAAGCAAATGAAATTTTTCAATCGCTAAATTTTTTACTTCATTGGCTTGCGTTTTTTATTTTCATTTGCTTGTGTTTCGTTAAGTTCACAAGATAGTTTTTGAGATTAATGCTAGAACAAAAATTGCGACTCTGTACTGGTAATGTCGATGAAAATTGTAGGAACTCTTTTTGTGTGCGACATCTTCATGTAATTCCTTGGACATTTGCGCCATCTGTATGTGAAATGTATAACTGTCAAAAACTTTAAGATGGCGACGCTACACATTGTTCTTTCTGCCATAGGCGTGCGTATGTGTAATTAATATGTTATACTGAATTAAAACTATTTATGAATCGTTTATTATATAGTTTGCTCGTGAATTCAGTTACGGAATATTGATATTTAGCTCCTCATGCACATTGCTCGACAAAATTATGTCGCATTGCAAACTTACGCGCGACGTCACATCCGGTTGGTTTTACTCTAGGACAAGAGAAATGAAGTTTCACTTCAAAAATTTAATATCACTTCAAAATTTTTAAAAATCTTAAGCCATATATCACCCAAATATCCATTTCAATAATTTTTTAACGCCAAATCTGTGTAAGGAGCATTCAATAGATCTCAAGTAAAAATATTCATAAGATTCAATTAATGATGTGGACTTATGTCATTGATTTCCAGCATTATAATGCACTGATTGCAAATTGAAAATTGTAAAATCGTAGGGTATTGTTCAAAACCTAATCAAGTTTTATCATAGCTTATGAGCAAAATAGGGTCACATTTCTAGGCACCTTTAACTCTATTTTTCTGTGAACCCTGACATTATAGTCAACCAAATTAGCCTGACGGCTATTTAGTTTTAGTTCACAATTGTACTTACTTTTAATAGTTTCAGAATTCATTTTTTAATTCTATGTTGGTTTTAGCCGTTTGTATTTTAGATATTTTTATTGCGAGCAAAACAAATATGCAAATAACGAATGTGTTGCTATTAAATATATTTATATCTATTTTAATACATTTTCATCAAAAAGTGTATTATTTTGATACTAACAGTCACAATGTATCACTCTTTTGATCTCATAATTTAAAGCCCCAATCATTTAGTGACCATGTTGGTCAAATTTTACTCTCTCACTGTTTCTTTCTCAATTTTTCATTTTATATTAAAACAACAACTCGTCACTATAGCAATCAGTCGTCGTCTCTGCCTCTGCTCATTTGTATAAGCCCGATCCCCAAACATTCATATGAAAAAAACTCAATGTCGACTCACGCCTCGTATTTTCCGTTTTTTCATATGTTAATAATAGCAATAACAATACTTTGAGTTTTTACAACAACCGCATGACATTTACAGTACAACACAATCAGTAGTAAAACTTACAGGACAAAATGAATGAATGACTGAAGTATTTTAAATCCTTAAATAATATCATAAAGTAGTAATAAATACACTTAAAGCCTATAAGGTCTATAAAAATTCGTCTACCAATTTGCATACCTACCTTACCGAATGACGTATTCTACGTCAAAAAGTATAAAAATTGGGTGAAAAAACACAAAAGAGAACTTTTAATCACCGGCCACAGCTTTGCACAAGAGCAAGAGAAAGTTTTTTACATTTAAAAGACAGTAGAAAAAAGTCAAACCCGTGTATTTTGCAGTTTTGGATTCAGATTTCTCAAAATCCTTAAGTGATAGAATAATTTTGAAGCCCAATTGATATTCAGCGCACAAGGAAACTACTGTTTTTATTTTCTATAATCTAAATCCTCGTAGGCCTGTGTTATTTTACATTGATTTTACGCGCTCCTGCATTAGTATGTATTCTTCATTTACCGTCATATAGGTAAGCATCCTAATTAAATTAATACTCATTCCAAAAATGTTTAAAAACAGAAAAGCACAAATTATTTTAATCCCACGCACACATTCAAAGAAAAAAAAAAAACAGTCAAAGGAGCTAGCAATTAATGAACAAGGATATACGTGGGCAAACCATAATGGAGGTTAACTAAAAATAGAATAGTAATATGCCAGAAATATCAATGAACTGCTGAAGGTGACAATTAAAATGAAAACAAAGGTTTGTAAGACATAATTAAATGGTAACTGCATAATTTAAAGTGTTTGATTGCATTTATTTACCTGTTACAGTGTATGGATAGTAATTCCATGATTTCTCAGTGACATAAAAGACACGCGGGCAAATTGCTTGTATCCAGTAGGGAAGGCGGCTAGAATGAAGATGAAGAAAAGAACGAAGAGAAATTATTTAGAAATATAATATGCTTATAATGTACGTACAAATCTTAGATTTAAGTTATTTCTTGTATTATCGAAATAAAATTTATTACAATAAATAAACGTGAACGTGTACAGGTAAACGAAACCCGATACTCGATTTACATAATAAAAATTCACTAGTAACTCGAAACCAAAGCTGAAATAAGGAGACGCGAAGCTTGAGAAATATTTTTGTCGCGGATGTTCAAGATGAAAATGGAATTGTTTTGGTAATTTTAAAATGCTGCTTATTAAAAAAATAAAGTTGATATAAAATTGTAACTCCGAAAATTACCATGAGGTTTAAATACTCCGAAAATTCACAATAGTTTGTATTTAGACAGGTAGAGACTTTCACGCCGAATTTTTCTTATTCTCATTGCAGTTTTCAGTAATACTTAGATATGCCGATATTTTTCGCCGATTTTACTCTTAATTTCGCTTATCGTTTCTCAAATAATAATATCAAACAAACAAAAGTAAATGATAAAAATTTAGTATGAAGAGAAACAAACGTAAAAAAAATCCGCAGAACGTTCAAAGCTGATTTCTTCCTTGTCTCTTTCGCCTACAAACAAAAAATATCGGTGTGAAAATTTCGGCTTCAGTAACTGAAATATAAGAATATGTTTAGAAAACCTGCATAAAAGGATAATTTTAGAAAATTCTACGATTGCAACTCGAAACAAATAAATTTTCAGATTTAACGCGAAAACAACTTTTAAACCTAGTAAATTTTGTTATTCCGAAAATACTCACGGAACGTAAATTTAAGATATAAAGCAACTGCTTTAGGCATTTTATAAATTAAACTAACAGAAACAGTATTTTTTAAGATCCCCAATATGATTACATAAAGATCATGCTGGATGGAGTTAAACAGATTCTGGAACGTAATGCCTCATTAAGTGTGTAAAGCGCTTTACTAATTTTCCTACAATGAACTTAATATCTTCTCTATTTTAGAAATCACTCAAAAATTTAAAATGAGTTTTTATTGTCCGATCAATTTACGTAAAAATATAACACGCACATACTTGCACTAACATTTTCCTTTTTTCAAAGAAAATATTTCTGCTCACCTGGACAAGTGAACTCGCTTCTCTGTGTATTGCCCTTTCCCATGTTCTGGATCTTCACATTCATGATTATCCACTACTTCAACACCTTCACCATCACCAGACTGTTCCAAACTGTGACGTGCAATCATGTATAATTGACCAATTTGATACTGAAATAATAAATGCATTGCATTAAGGGCAGGATTTAAATTGAACGCAATACCCTCACTTACTTCTTCCACTGTCAGTGGCATGCTTATTCGATACTCTTTTGTCAGCACCATGTTTTTTTGTTTTAAGTGTTTAGCAACGTTGAAATCTTTTTCTTTTTTAATTTGCACTTGGAATTACGAAAGATATGCGCTCCTGTTGCATGCGATCTTTACCCGCAAAATACTTTAGCCAAACATGCGTTCTCAATCAACGAAACTTGTCTCTATCACTTGCAAGAAAACCAGAGAAAATTCTTTGCTATTTGTTTTCCTAGATAACATCCAGGGTTCATAATTGATAATATTTTTAACTACCTTTTGCTAAAATTTCAAGCAATTATGTATTATGAAAAATATTTAAAGCTTATATTTTCCTTTCACTTCAATTATTGGTATTTTATTAATTTTGTTAATATTTTCTCTAATATTTATAACATAAATTTGACAAATTTGCAAAAAATACTAATTGAGATAGGAAATATCCCTGTTACTTTATTGACATATCGTCTAATCATCGAAGTTCCGAGACGATGCGATGCAACAAAAACGGCGCGACTAGCCGATTGTTTTAAGGCTTTAGCGACTGCTACGTATTAATTAAAAAATAGGCTCAGCTTTAAAGTAACTTTTATTAATCTTGTTTATAATTACTCTGTATTCAGCATATTCTTATTATTCTTAACGTTTTTATTTATGTTGTTGTCTTTTTGGTTGAACGCTAATAAATTAAATGTGGCTGTAATCTTTTTCTGATAAATATTTTGAATAGAAATATCAAATATACTTCAGCACTTGCTTTTACACCTATACGACTTTTAATCTGTCAAAATCAACTATTTTTAGAAAATGTTTTCATAATATCCAAAAATGCTTTGCATTTTAAAAACTTTCCAATGCTCTATTAACAGTACCACTGCATCTTAAATCCATTCAACCACCAAATATAAATAAATATGAAGTTTGCATTGCTTAATAAATCCAAATAAAACATTTATAATTGCGTTGTTCATTTTCCGCCTTCGTTTATTTGTTTGTTAGTTTTTTAAACAGCGATGAGTGAAAGAGAGATAGAAAGATGAATTGGCGAGCACGAAATTGTCAATTTTGGATTTCAAATAAGAAACGATTTTAATTTGAAGATCTCATCTGAACTGCTCATATGAATTATATTATCATTTGAGAATTATATTATCATTTGGTGTAAAGCGATTTTAAACTATGCCTGAATTCCATATTGCGAAATCGTCTTTTTTGACCTGATTTAAATTTATTTTATTTATAGTTACACTATGACAGAACCTAACTGCTGTGCCATTGAAACGCATTTGGTTAATGTCAACAGAAGTTCATAAATACACATATATCACTTTTGCATCAATCTTATAATTACAGAACGTCAAAACTTTTCAGAATTCATCACAACACTGCTGTTACCATATATTGCAACCTTGTATTTTTATTACTTGTCTTGCATATTTTTTTTCACCAACTCACTGTTGAAAAAACGAAAACAAAACGACACCATCAACGAGTTGTTGAAATTCATTAAAAATTTTCTCTATTGCGTTTTTTTTGTTGCGAGTGAAAAATTGTGCAAAATTCATAAAAAGATTATACTTTGAACAAAACAAATTGAAAATTAATTTTGAAAAACTGTGAAAAATAATTAAAAGGTAAATTTTAATAAAAACAAATAATATAAATTACAGAATATAATGAAAAATATGCAAAATCAATTAGCGGAGGTCGTCCGCACTGATGAAATATAAAAACACCAATTTTTTTATCTTTGTTTTGTATTTCAGTCAAGTATAAAAAATAAAAAAAAATCTGTTTTCGTTTCTTTTTGTTTTTTCAACAGTTGAAAACAGAAGTTAAAGTTTATTGGAAGTAAACGCTCTTCGATGCTAAGGATCCGCGTCAAAATGGGTCCTCAACGCAGTAAAGAATGGACATGCTGCTTCGGCCTTCATGTTCATACCGCAACAATCATGATTGGCCTTTGGCATTTGGTAAGTAATGGTGAAGTGGGTGAAAGCGCTAGGGTGATGCGATTGAAGAGTGGTAAATAGTGTGTGTGTGTGTATGTGTAAATGTAAGGAAGACCAAGGAGAAATTATGAAATGCAAATGTGCAACATTAATGGTGTTCCCTTTTCTGTTTCTTAATTATAACCTTCATTGATTTGCTGAATTTATTTGGGATACTTAATATTCGTCATTATCAAGTGACGCAAATATGAAATTCATTTATTTTTAATTTGATTTCAATAATATTATTTTTCCTAAGTGTCGCGGATTTTGTAGATAAAAGTTTTTATTATTTGAGTTTAACTGTCATTAAATTTAATTAGCTTTAATTACCTTCGGTTTAGAAGCCATAATTGATAAAGCAAGATGTATTGTATACATATTCTTAAATTTTGCATTTCAAATTCTGTGTGTTTATGCAAACAAAACTGACAATGCTAAATTGTGTCAACCTAATTTATAGAATTTCTAGTGCTGATTCTATTTCTGTTTTTGTCTAGTTTCTGAGACACAGTTATACTGGTCTTAATGGCATCCAGTTTCGCATGATTTACCATACTTTTCTTTATATTATTTGAAATTCGTAATGCTTGATTGTAATAGGCCAGTAGGTATACAAAAATGAAAATAAATGCAAAGATAAAAAAACAGGAAAAAGCAAAAAAAAAAAGTCTAAATCTGAAGAAATGCAACCATGATTTTGAGTTTCATAGGAAATAGAAACCCTAAAGAGGGCTGCGATTTGATTGGTTAATCTCTTTCTTCCGCGATGGTTCAGATAAAACAAAAACAAACCCCAAACAAATCGAACGATAGAAAGCCCCAGGTATGAGGATCGAAACAAAATATGAAACAAAAGTCCCCTGTTTTTTTCTTTTAAGAAACTTGAAAGCTTCTTAGGCCTTATTTCCACTAATCAAGTTTTTATTGCCGACAAGTCAATTTCGTGCGCGAAAGAGAAAATACCAAAGAGGGTAGGTGTATAAACTTGTCCGTAACAGCAAATTCCTTTTGTGTCGTTTGTTCTTCTGATATATTTTTTAAGCTAAGTTAAATTGCTCAAGAATACTTGCCTAGTAGAAATGCAAACGGCAAAACCAAAAGAGAGTCTAACAAGAAATGTTGCCTGGATACTTAGGCCGTTTTCTCACTGAAGGTAACGCAACTACGATTCGACACATGATCTTCTAGTTTTATGAATTTTCGGTATTCTTCTGGCATCATTATTCATTTATAGGCAATTAATTTTAAATATTTGAAAGGAAAAATTAAAAAAAAAAAACTTTTTTTGGGAATTAAAAAATATTGTTCCAATTGGAACAAAACATTTTTCTTCACGGTACGATAGCATGTACTTGAAATTTAAGCGCTTTACCCTTTACTTAGCATCAACTATCGTTATGTTTTTAGAGTTAACGATCTATCGAAACTGATTACAGAAGCGAGAAATATACTAGTGGAATACAACTTGCTATGTTACTGCAAGGTCATACTTCGTTTGCTAAGGACAGTTGCCGTGGGGATAAATATTTGTAGCCCTCTTTGACGTGTGTAAATTTGTCAAAAATCGCTCTCGCAATTGCTCTCGTTTTTTTTTAGACTATATAGGGAAACAACCATGTCTGAATAGTATAGGGTAGACGCATCCGGGAAGAAAACTAAGCTTAACTGTAAACTAAGAAGTGAGAGCACAGATCGCAGTAGTTTTTGTATAAATTGAAATCACGAAGCACACATACAGGTCATGTACAGAATATTTTTGATTGATTTGGCAGTAGAATCCAGAAGGAAAAAGCGAGCGTCATATCGGATGCGCCTACCTCTATTCTTTTGCCATGGAAACAACAACAATTTTGTCTTTTCAAATTATTTGAAATATAAAGAACTAAAAAAGAGGTACTAAAAGTAACGAAAGTAACTGTAATAATTAACAGGGCATGTTGAGATTAACCCTAATATGCAAGGATGCTTTGGTCAGAGAGTTTAAAAACGAAAACGTAAAAAGTGACATGACTGAGGATCATGACAGCATGACAACACCCTTATCAAGTTTTATTGGGGTTAGACCAACCAAAAAAATAACACTCATTGAGCAAATTAAACCATATTTTTCCAGTATTAATCTAACCTTATGACAACTGCACCACTTAAATTCAAATGAAAATTCAGAAACAAATATAAAATCGCTTTACAAAGCTGCAATTATTCTATATAGTTGCAAAGTTGCAATAATTTACTATGTTCTAATTTTCGATTACAATGTGAATGTTTAAACAAAAACAAAGCAAAAAGGGGCATATCAATTAATCAAATGTTGAAGTCATTATTTTTTTAAATTAAATTACACTATCTCATAAACTTAAGTTACAATTTACTTCAAAGCACTTACGTATGTTTCATTCGATCTGCTCCTATAATTTTTAATTTTTCAATTGTTGTGTCTATTATTGTGTCTGTTTAAATACTTTTGCGATATTTAATCAGCTTGTATTTATTTTCAAATGCGATTGTCTTCTCGCCTCACTTGAACTCTACATTCACTTAATGTATTCATGTAACAGAATAAAAATATAAAAGCGAATGATAATAATTTATTCATTCGAATGCGCATTCAAATGGGGAAATGTTAAAAAGAAATGAAACTTCTTCATCGTCTGTTTCAAACTTAGGCTAATGTTGCAACAATGGAAATTATTTTTCCAACAAAAAATAGATTTATATGAACACGAGCATTTGTGTGCATTTAAATCAGCGATAAAATTAAAATTATGTTAAAATGAAACAGTGTACTGGAGGGTTGGACAAATAAGAATTTGAGAATTTTAATTGTTATATAGTTTTACGTTGGATATAAACGCCAAATGTAAAGGAACCCCATTTGAGTTTCAATTCTTGCGGATTCAACTAATGCCTGACGAGTGCTGGTATTCAAAATCATCGGCCTTACACGGCTCAACACTTCAACACAGATAGTGACAATGTCAATGACATGATTCATACAGAAAACAAAAGGCTTTATCTAATTTTAAACAACAACAGACAATATCACAAACAAAGCGACCAACTCACTCGTGGTATGCAGAAGTCTAGCAGAAAAAATATTTGTGATGGAAACAATCCAAATAATCGGGAGCTCAAAACAGCATCCTTTCATTGCACTATTTACGAATTTAACATTACCACAAATCAATTTTGAATAATCGCAATAAGCCTGTCTGTGCTGGCCTCTAAGGAGAGCCACTTTAATCTAACCTAGATGAATTCTGAAAGATTGGATAGATGGATTAGACAGCTTTTAAAGGATGTAGTTTTCTGCGCCCTAATTTGTTCTATTGTAGCCTCAAAGATTGAATTAGTGATGCTGCTTTTATAAATATTTTAGTTTCTGCTACTATATAAGCAATTAACCCTCAGCGGAGAAAACCGTTTCGGCTTTATCGCACGAGTTTGGATACGGTTCACGAGGACATCTGTTGGGGTGAAGTATCTCTTCCAACGCATTAAAAAGCCAAGACAATTGGCTGCTTCTTTCTACACGTCAAAAATATGATGTGATTATTTCAGTGAAAATCGTTTTAACCTCCAAAAGAAGTAATAAAGTAGGCACAATCGGTTTTCCGTTATGGGCAACGAAGCTGTTTTCTTCTCATTCTCTCTTTTTTTTGTTTTTTTTTACTCTTGCGATTTAACGAGTGGTCGAGATTTCGTGAAATTTACAGTTATTGTTAGTTGTTTTTTTTTTGTTTTGTTGAAGTTGACATTTTCAATGTTCTTGTTAATTGTTTAGCAGAGTTTATATCAACAAAAAAAATTCCCGAAAGTTGCTCTCAGAAAGTCTTTTTGAGAGTAAATTGGTGATGTAAACAAAACAACAAGAGACTTGCGCAAGGTGAATTTATGTAACATAGAGTTATCAGGAACTCATTATTCCTTTTCTTTTTTATGGCTCCATTTTTTTCGTGGGGAGATTGCTGGTTGTCAAAAGTTTGTTAACGTTTGATTATTTGTTTACTTTTTTTCGCCCGCCATATTGGCCATAACAACAATGTTGTATTGCCATTGCCGTGCTGTGCTATTGGGTTCGTGATCCGCCATTATGGCCTCAGCAACAAAGCCCTGTTGTTGTTGCTATGGTAAATTTGTTGTACTGGTGCATAAATTCACCTTGATACGATTTTGGTTCTTGTTGTTCTCAGGTTTGAAAAGAGAAAAAAATTCATTGAAGTTTTTTTTAGTGGAGTATTGAATTTTAGAAGAGTAGTACTCAAAAATTTGTGCAACTGGGAAGATACTAGGATATGGTCGGTCGATCCTTAGAAATCAATTACCTAAGCATGCCAAATAGGGGAGGCACAATAGTACAATTATTAGTCACTTTCTTCAATCTCTCCCACATTTTAAAAGGTTGCTGCATTGAGTACGTGTTATTTTAAGATTAAAATTTTCTTCTTATATATAAACATTAAGCCAGCTCCTCCTCATTTAGGATTATTGCCTCCACTTATCACCATTGACTGTCTAGACTTTGAAGTTCTCTGTGTGTATAATGACTGTTTGCAATTTTCCTTCCATCTTAATACATTTAAAAAAAAAAACTTAACACAGCTTAAAAAATGTGCTAAAATATAAGCGCCAAAAAAGTTCGTTCGTTTCTCTGATTTTATTATCATATATAAGTAGAAATTTAAATAAAATATTACCTTATATTTGTTGACATTACATTTGCAATACATATTTGGGTATTTAATTACAGAAAGAGTTTATACAAGTTAAATTAGGAAAACGAATTGGCACGTGTGTATTAAATTAGCCGAAAAATTATTTAAAATTTTTTTTTTTTTTGTTTAATATTTGAAACAACAAACAAAAGTACATACGAATACGTGTACAAATATTTGTACTTAAAAGTACAAAATTATAAAACATAAGCAGAAAAGAAAAAAAAACTTATTTTAGATAACTTTAATTTTAATCCATGACATCAGAAATTATTGCTAAGAGATACGCTAAGAAAACTTTTTTTTTAATTTAGCTTTGGGTGATTTTCTTCTTTCATTGTATACATATTTATTAAAAATAATATTTGCATTAATTTTTCGACAAAAGAGTATGGAACTTTGCGCTCAGCTTTTTCCTTTTTTTTAATGAAATATGAGTAAGAATTAATAATAATGAATAACTAAATATAAGTTCATTTTTCAGCGAGAACTTTAGTTTGAGTAGAAAATATTTGCCTAAATTATTTATTTGTTTTCTGTTTTCGGTTTCATTGCATTTACAAAAAAGAAAAAATAAGTAATATTATATTTTTCTTCTATTATTTACTTCTTAAATTCTTAAACAAATAACAAAATTTAATCTGAACAACTTATGCTTTATAAAAAAAAGCAAGCAGTGTTTTATTTTTCTATTTTGTATTACTATATGCATAAAATTTAACAAAAGCAAAAAACTTATCAATTTGCAAATATTTCAAGACATCTTTTTCTTTTTTTTTATACACACACATATATAATCTATATAGTGCCAGTCGGGCCACTATAATTTATGTATGTTTGTATGTAGCATATTTAAATAAATGCAGATTTTAATTAGCACCTTCAATCAAGTCACGTCTTACGACAAATGATAATTTCGTATTATATTTTTTCTTTCTTTCTTTCTTTTTTCATCATCGTTTCTTTACTATTTTATTTAATCATTAACTGAAAAACGAGTTATGGTAGAGTTCGATGATTGTATTATTTTTCAAATGACGTTCATTGAATTATAGGTATTTATTTCCTATTTCAATTTCAAATCTCATGACACTGAACAATTTAATTGATTGGTACTTGTATTTGCTTTTAGACAAAATGCTAATATTTATTTATTTATTATTATTTTTTTTTTTTTTTTGCATTTGAATTGGTATTATTTCATCTCGTATTATGTATGCATTTTTTTTATTGTGTATCATTTAATGAATTGATAACAATTTCGAACGAAAGTGAATATTTTGATACAGTTTTTTTGTTGGTTGATAAACGCTTGCATAAATTATGAATATATGAAGAAATATCAATGAAAAAAGAAAACAAAAATAAAAAATAAATTTCGCATAGTCGCTAAATTTTCAATCCTTCTCCTTTAAGCAATCATAATTTTTGTAACGGAACATCCAATTTGGATGTTTGAATGCACATAAAGACCTTTTTAGAGCAACTGTGGCAACCATATATGTTTGTTTTTGTAATATTTTATCCCCCTTATTATTCTTCCATACACAAAGCAAACAAAAAAAAAAAAAGAAAGGAGAGATCACAATTGCACTGTTGTTGTTGTTGTATGGTGCATAAACATTTTCGTATACAACTCAGGTAACGGCATCGTCAATTCACTCTACCCTCGAGTGTTTATACTTCCCATAATAGCTGCTGCTTTTGAAAAATCGTCTCTCATCTCTTGCTCTCAAAATTTTTGATGTTCCATTTTTATTATATTTCTTCTCTTTTTTCTTTTGTTTTCTCTCGTTCCACTTCTATCTTTCGTTTCATTTGTTTTAAAACCCAAATTGGTGCAAGTTACTTTGACATTTCTTGCGCTATTGGCGTTAAATTGAATATGAAAAATTTTAAAGATCGACAAGAAATCGTTCTTAATATATTTTTAGTTCCATTTACTTTAATTTCTAGGCAGTTTTAATTATATGTACGTTCTCTTTGCCAGGAGTATTGGACTAATGGAACGTGTATTTTCTGTCATAAGTAAAATATGAACAATTTAAGAAGACTCGACTTCAAGTCAAGATACTGAAATCTATGCAATTTACGGAGCATTTCGATTTTCTTTAATATTTTTAAAAAAATATCATGTTAAGCTTTCAAAAAAAAAATTTTGTGACCTTCTGGAAGGGTACAGCTTGTATTGGATTGGCCATGCGATTTAACGGTCCAACAGTGCTTCTAGCTGCTGAAGCTTTAATGTAAAGGTCTATATGTAATAAATTGCTGCATTTATGGATCATTTATATTTGTACGAGTATTCATGCTCTTTTTTATGGAATATTATGCACGTGTGATATTTCTTGGTCATGTGTATTAAGCTGATTTCGAAAAATTTCTTGTTAAAGAAAAGAGAAAGTTAAGGATGGTTTAAGCGAAGATGATTGAAACTTAGTACTATTCTATATCTATCAATAGCAAAGTTTTCTCTAGATATAATCCAAATAATTTTAAAGTTATGATTGCTGTGGAAAAGTTTACTTAAACGTTATGGTTGGCGTTTATGCACTTACATTTATAACAAATAATTTTTAACTCTTAAATAAAATTTAAGTTTTAATTTCTTTTATATTTTATTTTATTTATAGTTTTTAAACATTTTGGCTTTAAGTCTACTTGCTGTAATATGGCGTAATCCGCACATGATGGAAGAATTGGAAAATAGCTATGATTATAGTGTTGATCTGAATGCGCCAGCGCTACCTACACCATTGAGCAAGGTTGATCCACCCTATGCTTATCGCGACCATTCACTAAACTATCGTAAGCAATACCGTAAGCTTGTGTTGTAAACAACTTAAATAGATTTACAATGAAATGTTCTTTTTATAATAATATGTCTGATCTCTCTCTCTTTCTCTCTGATATTTTTTAGAGAATTTCGATATGGGTGGTTTGGTGTGCACCTGCATGATTGCTATAACATTAATGATGATCTATGGTACAATTAAGGGTAAACCTTCACATTTGTTGCCATTTTTCTGTTTGCAACTATTTGATTTTGCTATAACAACGTAAGTGTATTCAAAAAAACAAAAGAAGATATATTTTAATTTTAATTTCTGAAAATTTGCAATCTCTTCTAAACACCACAGTCTTACTGCAGCTGGTTATCTTTGTTATTTACAAGCAATTCATCGTCTTATTGCCGAATCACATCGTTTGCCATGGCGTGAGAAGTTACTTGAACTTTCGCCCGAAGAATTAGTGGTTGTGGTTTTAGTTGTATTCGTTTGCATTGTATTCCTCAAGGCATATGCTATTGGTATTGTATGGCGTTGCTATAAATATCTAACGCTACGTCAACAAAATATGCGTACATTGCTGCCGTGCGTCATACCAGATTTGGCTGGTGGCAATTTAAGCGGTGAAGAGCGTGCATATTCAACACTATTACCAAACTATGATGAAGCTATTGCACAGTATATGAAACAAGCACCACCACCATCCTATCAAGTGGCTATGTCTAATTATGAAATGGTAGCAAATGGTGTTGATATTGTTGGTGCAGGTGGTGCTGGTGCTGATGCTGCTTTGGATAATAATAATGATACGCCAAATAATAATAATACAGTACATGTAAATGCAAATACACCACCAATGCAACGTAATGAGAATGCTTCGGTTGCTACAAATGCTAATACACCAACTGTTGTTGCTTCTGCTGCTGGTAGTGCATCAATGCCATTTGCCGGAGATGTAGCTGCTGAAGAGAATAGCACTGACTTGACATTAAATGCTGAACACGGAAATGAGCAGGGTGTGGCTGAGTTGACACCGCCGCCATCATATAATACCACCACTACTACTGTGGCAGGAGTGCAGCGGCCAACTATCCGCTTGGGTGAGAATACATATTTTGTTGATAGTGCAGCATAAGTTAGTTTTTGAGTTGAGTTTTGGAAACGTTGTTACGCTGGTGGAGACTTTTTCTGTTCTCCTTTTTTTTTTTTTTTTTGGTTCTTTTAAACAACCTTCGTTTAATTAATGTTGTGGATTGTGGGTTTATCAAAGGTATTGGCATGACAAGTAACATTTTTTAAGAATTAGCTAAATTTAAAGTAGATTAAAGATAAACACACGCACACTACGAAGATTTTAAATAGAAATATCAAATTTACAAAGATTTTGTAAAGTAGTGGAGATACAGAAATGGCTCTTCTATTTATTTTAAATTTAATTATTTTACAAAAAAAAAAAGTTGTTTTGCCCAGAGAATACACACAGAAAGAACAGTGAATATAAAACTGTCACTGCTCACACATACATACGTGTGAATTCGTCTACCGTTACTGTTGTTTGCCTTCGTTACCCCGCAAATTGTTTTTGTAAAATTCAGTTCTGTTAAGAATTGATTATGTAATATTTAGTAGTCCTACCATGCAAAATTGCTTTCGTTGTTCAACAAATTGTTTTTATAAAATTCAGTCCTACGCATACTAATGTAGACTTTTTTTTAATGTGAATTGGTGAGCAAAACAACCTGTCCACTCTCCGCATATTTTCTGGTTCCGCCAACGTATATAGCGAAAGTAATGGCGAAGATAACATGGAGATGCCATTTTAATATCAGAGTTGCAATTTAACGGAAGTTCCGAATGTCATCTGCAAATTCACTTCTACTTCACAAATGTTAATGGTTTACAATTGTTATCTATTTTTCTACGATTTTCAAAACAATTGTATTCTTGAAAAACTTTTATTTGTATTTATAATTTTAAATTTAACAAAAAAAAAATGTTTATAACTTATTTTTCAATTGATACTTTGTCTGCTGTTAGATACGATTTTTGGCCAATTTTGTTTTAATTTTTTGTTTGTAGGTGGGGGAGGAGTCAAAAATGAGCAAGTCAAAATCGTCTGTACTGGCGATTTTATAACTATATTTTGAGGGTTTTTAGGTTCTTACAGAAAAAAGCAGAGAAAAAACTGCAGGCTCCAAGCGGAGATGAAGAGAATATATATAGAGTAAGATCGAAAAAAAAAAGAAAACCAAAAATCGTCCTCCAAAATAGAATATGAAAAAATTGCCAAAACGAAAGATTTCATTTCTAAAAGCAAACTTCCTTCAAAGCCAACTATTTCTCTCAACTAATTATATTTCTACATTTTTAAAAAGAAAAGTCTTCACAGCGGCGTACATATACATATTTGTAATGGCAAAGAGTGCAGGTTTTTTAAATTATTAAAAAAAAAAAATAAAAAAATTAGCAGTGAATCTTAAGAATTATTAAACAAAAACAGTTTTTAAAAACTAAATACACAAACAAAACATCTGTATGTAGTATATATGTATGTGCAATTAGAAATGCACTTTATTTATATATATATATAAATAAATATATAAAAGATACTACGGTAGAAACTTCAACCAATAACAACAAAAAAGGAAAAAAAAACAATGTTATATGAAATATTAAATAACAAACTTTTGTTCTTTGTTTTTTGCTCTAAAAGTTATTAATTTATGTTAAATATGAATATATCCTAAAACAAAATCATTAAACAATGTAGTAAAATTAAAAACTAAAAGAAGAAAAAAATGGAAACACAAAAAACAAAAACAGCAACAAACAAAATCAGATAATATATATTATTATAAATACTATATCAAACTTGTAAAACGAAGATGATATTGCTACAATTTTGCTATTTAAACTATAAGATATTTTTTAAAACCAAAAACAAAACAAAAAAAAAGCAAAAAAAGGAAAAACATTTTAAAATTTACACAAATTTTTTTTATTAATTATTTTCGTAACGAAAAAACACAAAAACTAAAGAAAATACATACCAATACCAAATTTCAAAAAATTTTCAAAATTTTCCTTTCAAAATGTGATTTTGTTCACCTTAATACATTTTTTTTCCCAAATTTATTATTATCTTCTTAACATTCGTCAATTATGCTATAAATTATTATTTTGTGTTATTATAATTTTTTTTTCGTTGTAATTGTACAATATATTTACCACTTTTATATATTATATAAGACTTTCATTATAAAAAATATTATGATTACTATTATTATCTATTATAATTATTATTATATGTACTACACACAAAAAAAAACAAAAAAAAAATTATTCGAATATTCTAGTTTATGAAATATATTTACCACAATGCTATAAATATTGAACAGTCTTTTTAAAAAGGCAAATTTATCTTGTGGAAAATTAATAAATACAAAAATGTTTCAATTTAGAAATATATCTTAAATTCTATGAAGCGTCTATTTTGAAAGAGATTAGATTTTTCATGCCACACAGTTGAAATTTCCTTGGATTTGTCTGGGTAACCTTGTAAAAAAAAAAGAAACATTTGGTATTAATAGTTAAGGTTATAGCGGCGGCCTCAGTTAAACCAACATTCTATCTATTCTCTTGCCAAACCCACAACTCTTTCTTTTATCTTTTGTGTTTCATCACGAATTTATAATATGTGACGTTAGCAGCTAAACTGTATTCATCATCTTTTCTTCTAAAATAACGTTAACTACCAAACGCTTGAGTTTACGTCAGCAGATTTTGCCATGCAACATTATTTCCACCAATAAAGCTAAAGCAGTGGCTTTTTGTAATATTTTTTTTTGTAATGCTATGCTTGTTGAAGCGTAGGCACCACTTGTTATCATTCTGCCATGTGTTTCTTGTTGGTTTTGCTGACATAAGATGTGCATGTGTAATGGAGGACAAATTTTTATAGACTTTCAGGCATGTTCCAGAATCCGAGAAAAAGTGAATTTGAAATTGTTTTTGGTGTTCTAGAAACCGAGTGAATGTAAACTAGTGTTATTAAATAAAATCAATGAATGCAATGCAAACACTTTCTTCACTTACCCAACAACGCTGATGTATCGTCAATGATTTGAAATTTGTTAGCGATGCGATACGGGCATGACTTGATGGGAAATAATTCGTATCCCATGAATATCTTAGCTCTTCAAGCTCTTCACAATGCCCAACAATATCATTTAATGTGAGCCCATAAGTATTTCGAATATCCAAATAACACAAATTTAGAGATTTACAAATTTTTACTAAATTGTTTTGCTCTAAATACGGGCAATCCCTCAACGTCAATTGTTTTACTGTGCTCATCCGATCAATATATTTACCAGATATGCAGGTATAGCATAACGTAAGAATTTTAAGACGCGTCATTCCAATTAGAGGTTCAAGTGATTCGTCGTTTATTTCTCGTGCCATAAGGTCCACTTCGGTGATTGTATTTAGATTTAACGGATTCACAAGTTGTATATATTTTATATTAAATACTCGCCAAATTTATACAATATTTGTGAATCAAATCACATATTCTATTGTTAAAGCTGGCTAAGCGTTCTAGCTGTTCTAGTATAATTTCAATACCCTCCTTATGTGGTCCATCATTATGCCAAAAATATTGTAAATCGTCTTCGAAAAAGTCTTTGATTTCAATGAATTGTTGAGTTGTCAATTGGCGTTGAATTCTTTTACAAAGATACCGCTCAAATGCGTTTTCTAAAGAAGAACAAGTTCGGGTAAGGCTTACTTTTTCCGGAATATCTAAATATTCATATATTGTATAAAAAATTTCATCGCACAAAGTTGGTATAGGGCGGCAAGTGTTATCTTCTAAATCCATTTTCATTTGAGCTGCAGGAAAAAAGGAGTTCCAAATTTTATTTATTTTATTTTAACAGAAATTGTTTTGATCATAATACTTACAATCCATTTTAATAATTGTTTTTCTTTTTTTGTTAGATGACAGAAGAGTCCGTGTGCAATCACTTCAATAACTAAACTTCGAATGATGATCTGAAGCAATTTTCCATCTTCCTAAAGCATTGAATTCAAATAAATATTCAATATATCTAAGTAGAGCAAGCATGGACCCTTGAAAATAGGTAGTTAGAAAATGACAGGAGAGTTTCTATCTTTTCTTACTAAAGCGCGGTTCACGCCAAATTGGCACGCTTTGTTGTGGTCACCACGTCGCCCCTAGTCATAAGAACAACAAATTTTTTACTGGGATTTGTTTACAATACCGTTACCGTTAGTTGATAAATTTTTCATTTTAATTGATCGCAAGTTGGTGATTGTGTGCACAATGGAAGCTGCAAATGGAAAATTGATTGTGAACAAATTTATTGAAAATCCGTCGTGGTCTGGTTCAAAGATTGCGAAAGTGTTAAATATCTCCAAAAGAACGGTATGTAGAGTTATAAAACGATATAAAGAAACCCTTAGTGTTGAAAGAGCTAAAAAAGTTGTGAACAAAACGGGAACCACCAACCTAAAATTAAAGGCAAAGATCTTGAGGTCCATCAAAAGCAGTCCCGGACTATCGGATAGCGATCGTGCCAAAAAAATTCAATACCAGCAAAAGTACTGCTAGACGAATACGCATAAAAGCTGGGCTAAAGTGCTATCGTGCTATAAAATATCCAAATAGAACAGACAAACAGAATTAGCTGGCCAAAAAACGTGCTCGTCTTCTTTATAATAATGTTTTGACCAAATTCAATGGATGCATTATTGTGGATGACGAATCATACGTAAAATTTGATCTTAAACAGCTTCCAGGTCAAAAATTTTATATGGCACCGAATCGTGATAATGTACCCTCAAAATTCAAGTACATAAAAATGGATAAATTTGCAAAGAAAGCAATGGTGTGGCAGGCTATTTGCAGCTGTGGTCTCAAATCCAGGGCATTTGTGACATCCTCTTCTATGACGTCTGATATTTACATCAAAGAGTGCCTTTCGAAACGACTATTGCCATTTGTTCGTCACCAGCATTCGCCAGTGAAGTTTTGGCCTGATTTAGCCAGTTGCCACTACTCTAAGAAAACCATGGATTGGTATCAGACAAATAAATTAGATGTAGTGCCCAAATATATTAATCCACCTAATTGCCCCCAGCTTCGACCGATCGAAAAATACTGGGCTATTACAAAATATAAGTTGAAGAAAAATGCAGGTATTGTCAAAAATGTGAATTCAATTGTACTAAAATGGAACCAAATAACCGCAAAAGTATCCAGAGCGGATGTTTAAAGGTTGATGGGGTCCATTAAAAGGAATACCCGGAACTTTTTGCACAACAAAGAAATTTAAATCTTTTAATATTATAGTTTTAAAACACAATATTAAACTTATCTTTTAATGCATTATTTGTTATTCTGAGTGTTCTGGTTAAAAAGATACAGCAACTTTCTTGCGTGCCAATTTTGCGTGTACCGCGCTTTACCTATTTTTTCTACCTCACTCTTTTAGACAAGCGACAATGTTTTTTTTTTTTTGTACAGCGTACAGCGTTTCCTTTACCTTTTCTTCTTTCTTCGTCTGTTTACATGGAACATAACTGTCAAAAAGATCTTCATAACCGAATGTACCGCATTTTTCTTATCCGTTTCTTCTTTTGTTTGTACAGGATAATTTTTTAGTTTTCTTTATGCGTAGATCCCAAATAAATAAACAAAACGAACACATGTGGCGCTAAACGAGAGTGTGCCAACACTTGTCTGATTTCGCTCAATCTTTATTGCTACTACCTGGAAATGAATGTTTGAGGAAAGTTTACAACTTCAGAATTTTACAATCGCTTACCTCAAAGCAGTGGCGGTACGTCTATATAAGCCCAAAAGCCGGGCTTGCCTAAGAATTGGTAACTTCGTTTTAACTGAAAGAAAAATTTTCTTTTAAAATTTTGTATTTGTATTACCCTGTTTTTCAATAGCTCGTATATGTACTAATAAAAAATTAAAAGTAGATTATATAGAATACACACAAGCATTCACGCTATCGCAGTACATTAAGTTGGCTTTTACGGGGCTTTGAAAATGTCTGTTTTCATAACATGCTATCTCGCTTATTCTAATTGGAAGTTCAATAGCTTTTTTAGTATATGCTGTTCCAAAAAAAGTAGCAGCATAGCTGGCTTTCAGTTTTTGTTTGCCATTTGGAAAGTATTTGCTCTACTTTCTTTTACTCCTATATTTTTGCGCCATTAGATTTTAGCAGAGTATCGTACCGGTTAAATTTGGGTTCGTGTTCAGATTCAGGTTCAAGCAAAAAATAACAGTGTGTTCCGGGGTTCAGGTTCAAATAAAAATGAAGCAAATTTCTCAAATAATAGTTTTACTTGTTTACATACATTAATACATTTAGTTACTTTGCAATTTGCATTTTTTCATTCCGTTGACATTTTTCTTATATTTGATAATTTGCATTTTTATTAATGCGGTTTATATTAAGAGAAATTATCGTTTAGTTTAAAAAATAGTATATCTCTCAACGATTTTAGTCCAAAAATGTCCTTTCTACGTTCACCTCCTGAATTTGTATGCTCATTGTGTATTTTTAATGTTAATATTTTAGCACGTCGAAAAACGTTGGTAAAGCCCAGACAGAGCTTCCACTTTCCTTCTTCAATGCTTCAAACGGGATCTAGAACATTCCATCCTTATTGCCAATTTTAGCTTTTTTGGTTTAGTAAAAAAAATTCACTGGGCTTGCCTCATCAGGCACGCCACTGCCTCAAAGAGAGATCTTTGCTTATCTTATCTGTTGTATTTTTTGTGAGTTGTATGTGAGAATTTGCCAGTAATTAGGTAACTAGTGGATTAGTAAATTAATTGAAGAATTTAATGAAAACTAGGCGTTTTAGTAATCGCTGATTACGAGTCTGAAGACAGATTTTTTTGAGATACACCATAAACTTACGATCTGTTCACAAATTCTTGAAACTGCTTCAAATATCAAAATGTTTTTTACTTCTCCTGTAAAATTTTAAAAATCCGTCTTAAAGCTTTAGGAAATTAAGGTAGCTTTGCAACCACTAGAGTACCTCTAAACTACACCTACACATAAAGCAAAATCGACACTGAATTTAAGTTTTTACTACTTCATCACTGATATTCAGCTATTATTTTATTGATTTGTTCAAAAATGCCAATATCATTGCTTTCCTCAATGATATCTCGCTGCTCAATGAGATCTTCAGAATCTTGTTGTATTTCGGCAAGAGTTTTTCCCACAAAACGAGGATCCGACATATTGATGCGTATAGTAGATGTGCCTATACAATTAAAGCCAGTTTCATCAAATTTGAACATATCAAAAGTAACGAAATCCTCATTCTCGTCGTCCTCATTATTTTCTTGCGATGTAGTTGATATAATTGGTGATTGTTCTTCAAAAGTCTGAACAGTTTCAGTATGTGGCGATGTGCATGTAGGATGAGAAGAAGATGATGAAGGAATGTTGTCATTGTCTTTGAGCGCTATATTCGTATTACTATTAAACACCAGCGGGGATGGTGTGCAATCATCAAAGATATCATCACTTGATGTAGGCGGTTGTAATGCATAAGCATGATCTTTGATCTTTGCTAAATAGTTATGTTCATTGACCGTTTGTATTTCCAAATTTACATCGTCATTATTATCATGCTTTGTTACTGTCGGTGATATAACGTCAGTTGCTGATGCAGAAATATTAATATTTTCCTTTACGGGAGCAGACATTACTACTGGTGTTGCTGTGTTAGATGGTGAAGCAGAAATATCAACAATATCTTGGTTCTTTGTTGCTGAAAAGTTAGGCTCATCGATCATTTGTGTTTCCAAATTCATATCGCTCTTATCGTTACTATTTGCTCCCGGCGATACAAAGTTTGTCGGTGATGCAGAAATATTAATAATATCTTCAATTTGTAACCGATTAGGGGTACAGACGGGATTTTTGATGCCGCCGGAAAAACTTGTAATCTCATTAAATGCAACTTCCTGCAATGTGGAAGGATGTAACTTTATAAAACCAGGTAAGGTGGATCCAGTTGTCTGCCTTACACCACTAACACTGCAATTCGTAGTTTTGTTAGAAGAACGGCGTGGAATGATGGTAATTATGCTGGAATGGGAGGAAAGACTTTCGCTATCAGAAAATGTGGGCCTCTCGTGCATATGCTCCTCTTTATCTGTGTGTGTATTTGTCTGCTTTGCCATATAAATAGAAGTGTCAACACAGTCGCTGTAACTCTGGGTATCGTTTCGTAATGCAGTTAGTGTTTGATTTTTTAAAGCAATCATCATCTCAGTGCCGGAACATGTTTCGCATTTGAATTGTTCAACGGGAGTTTTGGATTTGCTTTTACCTGGTATGCACATAGGATTATGTGCACCAAAACTACCGCAAAGTGCGCAGATTATCAGTGACCATTTTTCTAAAATAAAAATGTCTTGTTAATGTAAGTTTATATATGCATATAAATAAATTTGTGATAAAATCTATACATACTAGAAACGTAATCATGTCCATGTGGGCATAAGCAAGGATCCATATCACAGCGTTTATGCCCTTGGTGTAAATCACGGTAAGCCCCTCTTTCAAGCTCCCATTTTGCATCACGATCAGGCACGAATATACCATGTAAGCGTGCATGGTCACGGAAGCTGCTCGCCTTACACCAGATACACTTCAGATAGTAACCGGCAGCTAGCGCATACTCCTGCATGCATTTGTGATGTACATAACCATTACCGCAACACGCAGCATAGATGTTTTTCACGGGATTACATGGAGGCATTGGCAACTTGCAGATATAACAAGTTATTTGAATTTTTAATGGCTTTTGTTTTGCCGTTTTCTGAAATTCATCCAACGGAACGCATTCATTACAAAAAGAACGGAATTCATCGCAAAACTGAAAGAGGCAATCATTCCGATGGCCACAACCCAAATGGAAATATTCTTTACATTTCCAGCAAGCTATCGAGGCATGCCGCTTCCCGCAATAGCAACAACCGCGCTCCTTGGCAGCTGCAATCTCGGCACGTATGTCACGTTTTAGAAAGCCATTTATTCCGGAATTGTCTTCGCCTTTTTGTGGTAAATTGGTGGAAAGCAACTGTATCAGAGCAGCAGCAAGCGGTAAATAGAAGTAAAAACAAGTGGTAAATAGGGTAAGAAACCAATTGTATTTTGAGAACTCACCAAGCAAAAATAATGTACATTTATTGTGTTGAGTCGCTGCCAGTCTCCATAGATCAAAGTTTCATCGGTTGTGTTTGTTTTAAATTGACAAATGTCACAGATTTTGTAATTTAAACCTGCCATGGCTCCTTCTACGGACAGCTTTTTGTTCAATTATATTTAAATCACGGTTGCATTTTTGAGGAACCAATGGTAAAAAGTTGCCACCCCATGCAGAATCACAAACAAATCAGGTTAAAGTTCCGAACACAAAGTACGCGATGGCAACTTGACGACAACTGTGATTGCTTATTGTTATGACGATGTGTGCACACTGTCAGAAGCATGAACGACTGTTTGAAAGAAAATGGTAGAAAAATAGATAGTAAGATAAAGATAAGGAGTGTTGTGTAGACCCAAAAATAATATAAAAATAGGCGCATCGGTAAACACTTCATACGCAAATTGTTTCGGCTTTAAGAGTTTCCCCCAAAAAATGCTTAAAGTGAATGAAATGTGAAATGAAGGCAATTTTAACAGAAACAACAGCTTATCGTTACTTTTGTTTTGGGTAAACTTATTTTATTCTCTTGAGAGTTTGAAAACTGAATTTATTTGGATTTTTAAACCTAAAATTAAAAAACATAAAATATATTTATTTCGTATTTTTCACGAACACAAAACAAGCATAGGAAAAAGTGACGAAGAATTGTAAGAATTCCAACTCCACCGTTCGGTTGTACTTATGTGAACATGATAGTCCAGGTCATGGTTTTCATTTTGAGATGCTTCTATGAAGACAAAAATATTAGCTGCATGTAGCTGCAATGTAGCATGATGACAATAATGTTTATATGCAACCGAACATTCAGCATCAGCTTCGGCCCACTTCAGCTGTAAATTTGGTGTTCGGCTTTGGCCAAAAATAACCGAACACAAGAATAACAGCACCACAGTCCCTATTTCTGGTTAAAAATAATTGAAGCTAAGTATTTTTCCGCTCCTCCAACTAGTGTTGCAAATGAGCATCTTTTTAGTGCTGTAGTGCCGATTAATTGATACAAATGCTGACAAATGGTTATTTTTACACTATAACATACAGTTATTTAATTTTGATGACACGGTGCAACAAGAAAAAACCCCGTGGGTTCTTTTGACAGTTCTTAATGTTTTTAGGGTAACTGAACACAAATTTTCGGGTCAGGTAAGACTTCGAAGCTGCATCTATTTTAGTCCACCTTGTTCCAGGCTCCTCGCCAATTGTTGAAGAAAATGTGAAAAGAATAAAAAAAGCATTACTGTCTTGCGTAAAAATGTTTCTAATAAAAATTTAAGAGGGGTCCCTGAACAACCGAACTACCTCCCACCCCATCTGTCAAAAATAGTGTGCATAAATGTTGAAAAAAAATTAATTTTTTTTTTCAGCTTTTTAACATTAAATGAGATAATAAATGACTTAGAAGAAAGTTATAAAGAGTTTTCAAAAAATCATTACATCGCAATTGTGCTTCCATATGTGCCGAATGTACTACATATAGTATACGTGAAATCATCACACTTTTGCTAATTTCGCAATACTGAAAACTCGGATCCAAAAAAAAAAAAAAAACACTCAAGCAATTACCCTAGATAAAACTTATCTACTCACGCATTGTAGACCGCTATGTTCTGTAGCACAACAACAAGTCGGTTAGCATATTTAAAGTATAGTTAAGGCAGCAACCTGAAAACTTGCCGTCGATCGCTCTACCATCGTACGACGCAATTGAGGGTGGGCCATAAGAGTTTTCGTCCCATCTTAATACTCTGACGGTCATACGACATTCCAAGATTTCTAATCTCAGCTTCTCCTCGCGCATTTTGCCATATCACTTACGGCTCTTATCGCTTCTTCTCATGCAAATGTATGTTAATCATTTGATTAAATCACAAATGCTTGAGTGTTCATCGCTTCAACCCTAACAAATGGTTGTATTAAGATGCATGAAACTATAATGAAAAAATTGCGAAAAAGCAACCATGTATTTACAGTTCGAATCTATTACCGAAAAGTCAAATTTGAAATTGAGAACGTGCAAGGTGTAGTGGCTTTGTATTTCTGCGAAAATAATTTAAATAAACATTTCATGGGCAATAAAACAGAAATTATATGAAATGGCGGCAGCAACAGCAGAAAAACTGAAAACACAAATAAAGAAATGCCGCGTTATAATAAATACAGGCTACACTAGCACTAGATACAGTGGAATAAAATGGTTGAATGTGAGTGGAAATTTAAATGTTTTCTTGAAAATACAATTTAGTTCATAAAAATGTTTCGCAGGGATTTTGTGCAGAATTTTTACAGTTTTCAAATCGTTTACACAAATTTATATCGAGAGATGTGAAAGCGACAATTGAGGAGAACAAGGAAATCGAAGATATTTTCCTATGTTTAAATCAGATTGTCACATGCATCAGAGAAATGGAGATCACGATAAAAGCTGAAAATGCAACCGGAAAAACAATATCCGTAAGTGAAATAATTACACCAATTTACTGTAGATTTTAATTTGTTCTTTTGTATCGGTGTGTCTGGTTATTTTAGGCGTCACGACAGCATTTTCTAGATCGCATCAATTGGTGTCTCGATCGTTTGTACAATTCAATCAACTTATTCGGTAAGAATCCAAATCGTGATGATTTTCCACCAATAGAAGAATGGTCATACCTTTTTCTAATGGATTCAGTTATGGAGAATTTACAGCCTTATTGCACATATAGTGATAGCATCTCTATCGACAATGTGGCAGAGGAAGAAGCGGAGGTATGTATAAAAATAGATCTATCGAGAACGAGCTCTGTTATTATTATTATTTCTTCTTCTCATTTTTTAGGCCATGTTCACTAGCAAGCGTGTACGCACCATGATCGATCTTATGCTCGGTCATGCGTTGACTTTTGCAAATGTTACATTACCGAAAGATAAAAAGCCATTAACCGCATTGTGTCAGAATGTAAGTAACACAAAATTAAATAACGAAAAATAAAAGGAGGACGAGCTTATATTTTTCCTTTTTTTTATTTATAGGTCCTGCAGGATTGTATGGCATTTCAAAATGAATGTGCACTGAGTCTAAAGAGAAACGATAGTGGCAATTATACCGATCGCAAAGTGAAAGCTATTTCCCTTGAGAGTTCACTCTATCGTTTAGAAGATTATATCAATGAGGCATTGTTACGTCTGGTATATAATTGTTTTGTGGATTATGATAGATGTTCAATTAATAAGTTGCGAACATTAATGAATTTAAGCGATAGTCAGCAACAGTGCGATGAATTGGCTATGGATGAGCTTATTGCTGATTTTGATGTTAATCTTGATCGTACAATGCAAATTGGAATGTTTGCTATTGCATTTGCATCGGAAATGAGTGGTAAGTGATATTTAAATAATTGAAAACTTCAGTTAATTTTGCTTTTACAGTAATTGGGCGGGGAAAATACTTGGCTTAAGAGCTTGAACGGGCGGTTGTGTGTATAGTATAACTGTAAAAAATGGCAATAACTTAAAGATCAAAAGTCAATTGACTTTCGCAATTTGTGGTCCTAATCCGATTACCTTCAAACTTTTTAATCTTGTTTTTATATATTTTTATATTCTTAAAATTTGAATTTACACATTTCGAACTCCATCCTAATGCATATATAAAACTGATAATGCAGTCATAGTGAAAAAAGTTCCAAGAGACCTACCTGTATCCTTGGTTCTATTATTATCGTATCAACTACATTAAAATGAGCTAGTCCTAATCACTTGAATATAATCTTTTCTGGAATAGTACTCTGTTGTGTATTTTATTTTTGAACCATCCCATTATTGTTTAGGAGGAGGAGGTGGCCCAATAAATCTAATCCAACAACAAGTGCGTACATTTTTATTAGTTTGTTGGAACTTGGTTAGGCAGTACTTTCAGAATTTTCTCCTTTATTTCTTATTGGCTAAATAGCAGTTCTATTCAAAATTTTATCGAATTTATTTTAACACTTAATCAAATATATCCGTACATTCATATTTCTAACGCTTCTTCAATATAATATTACAGTAAAAACGACCTTGCGCAGTTGTTTAGCTTCCTTAGAATCCTTGGATGCATATATAATACCATCATTGCGAACACCAAAAAACACCACAATCAATCTACACTCTGAAATACTTGAGCAGCATTACAACGATGAGATTGCAATATTTAAACGTAACGTACAAGAAATTATCGATGGTTATGCATTCACCTCATGCTACTACGATATGCTCAACGAATGCATAACAAAAACAGAAAAACAATTTCAAAAACAACCACTTGAAGATATTATAAGGAAAGGTGAATTTCTCCACGAACATTTTCAATTTAAAGTGAATAATAAAGAGTTACACGAACAGCACAATCGCATCGTATTATATGAGAAATTTACATTAATGTTACGCGAATGTCAGGCTGCACTCATTTGTGCCGATCAAGTCGATGCGAAACGTATATTGAAACGTTTTAAAATTTTACAATCTGTGCTAGGGAAATTTTTACATTCTTTAGAATCGCCGAACGTCGATCAAATGCACAAAATGTATACAAAAGAACAAATCGATTTTGATATGTTTCCAAATCAAGATCTTAACGATCCATTGCTTATGTTCGAAGCACAAGGAATTTTTACAACGGTATCAAGCATTTTATATAATCCAATGCGTCGGCGTAATGCTAGTGATTCGTTAAAGGGAAACTATTCTAAATTGAACAGTGCGTCACCGTCATATTTGCTGCCTAAGGAAGAAAAAGTAAGCAGAGTTGCTGTTATTACTGATTCAATTACACAATATAAGCAACATTCAACAGAAAGTGATCGTTCTAATGTCACTTCTAAACAGGAGCAACATTCAATAGATCGTCTTTGTCCAGCTGCTGAAGGCACTTTAAAACAGCAACCGCATTCCAAAAAGGCTACTGCTGGTAACACTTTAAAACAGGATCAACATACAACGGAGCATAAACGTTCTATTGATTATAATAAAGCAGCCATTGCACAAGAAATACAACAATCACAACATCTTTCAGCATCAGCAGAGGTTGCCATTTTACAACGTGATAGTTGTAAACCATTATCATATGGGCGTTTTAGAAGCGTACGTAGGAGTGGGTACACTTTAATCTAATTCTAATTTTAATTTTACATATATGTTGAATATATTTTCGTTTATAGAAGAAAGCCTGCGAACAGCAATGTTTAAGCGTCAAAAATCAGCAGAAACCGAACAAATATATAATTCGTATAAAATCGATTCGACGAGTTTGCAAATAAGTGGTACGTATTTATATAAACATGGTGTAAGAAAGGAATCAAGTGTAGTTTTATGAATAGTGTAGCCGATGTTTCTTTAGGTTTGATTAGTTTTTTTTTCTTCTAATTATTGGTTTAATATAAAAAATTAACAAACTTTACAGTGCACTACTATATGGAGCGTAGTAGATAGAAGAATTCACCGACCCAGTGCCACATTTTCGCTTTCTCAAATTGCAAAAGAAAAAACGCTACCCTTTTTTTTTTATTGAAGTAGTTTAATTTTAAAGTGAGAAACAGAATGTGAAGCTGAAGCGTGAAGTAACAATCTGTTAAAAGTAAAATGTATACATTTTCATTGTAATCAAACACAATGAGTCCGATTCCCGGGTGCAAAATCAAAAGAAGCTGCTTTCAAAGTGTGTTAGAAACACGTCACTGAGTGAAAATGTATAAATTTTAATTTTGCCAAAATATTTTTGAAATGGAGAGATCTCGTATCCACAAGTTGATTTTTATACACAGCAAATTTTACATCTTTTCGTCTTTTGCTTCGATTTATTCAATTTGTTAGTTTTGTTTTTGTTTTTTGCAATTTTTTTTTTTTTTTTTGCAATTTTTTGCAGTTTAAAATTGAGAACAGAATGTAGAGAACGTAAAAACGACGTTGAGCATATGAGTATCTCATCACAAGATGGCGATTATAGTATGTTATTGTTGTAATTTTCACTAATAACTTCAGCTAAAGTGAAGAATAACAACAATAATATTCGTGTCTCTAATTGAGTTTAAGAAGAGAAGAGACTCCAAATTCGTATACTCTCATCTCTTGGTAACGGTATGCCTGTGTGTTTGTTGTTGTTATTTTGTAAATCAACTTTTTGTTGTAATATTAAATAAACAAGCAAACCAATTCAGTTATGTCCAAAGCTAAACAAAAACGAGTTAAGATATAATTATGACAACTGAACGTAGCATGATAACGCGTAACAAAAGTTAATACTGATTATATACATTATATAGGTGGTCATAAGCTGACATCTTGTAAGTAGCTTTTCACTAGTTTTTGAAGAAATGACCTAAACGCAATAAATGTATATAAAGGATATGTAAAAATTGGTTTTTAAATAAGAAAAAAAAAATGTTTTCATAATTATTTTGCTTTATTCTCAACTTGTTTTTACATATTGTTTATAGAAATATGTTTTGGTGGTATAAAGCGAGGTGTTTACGTATGACCATCGATATATACACTGGCGATCACAAAACCGCACAATTTGCAATACTGCTGTAATTTCAGTAATATTCCACGGATTCGGACTCAGCCACTCCCCCTTACTCTAAATGCATTTGTCCCGTCTCTGCTCGTTTTCAAAGGTTTCCATTTGTAGAACAGTGTTATTGATTCTTATATGTTTGCAGATTCAAAATGTTTTCGATGATGTTAGAATTGACTGGCGGGAATGATCAGGTAGCTCGAGCGGATTAAGTCCGATAGAGCACATCTGTCATATAATGAAACGGAAAGTTGCTCAAAACATGCGAAAGAATAAAAAACCTCTAGTTGGAGTTCTGACAAAAGTTTGGTATTAACAAAATAACGAATGATATCCTTAAAGTGTTTGTCGACTCTATGCCATTCAAGATAACGGCCATAAGAAAAGCTAAAAGAGGGTCACCATCAAACTAAACAATTTTGCTTATGACACTATTATAAAACAAATTAATCTTAGTTTAAACCTTCAAAAAATAACAAATATTTTTATTTTTACATACTTTTAATTAATACCCTTAAAAAAATGAAATTTCTTCCATATTTTTGTTTTAATTAAAAAGCAATAAAATTTGAGTGTATGTATGATGTTTCTTTCGCAATTTTGTTCATTTTGTTCCCGAAAATAAAAAAAAATTACATTCACTAAAACAAAATCAGGCTTAAACGATTCCATTTTAAACGATTTTCTTGGAATTGGTGAATGGTGCGGTTTTTGTGACCGCCAGTGTACATACATAACATACACAGCAGCTAAAAAAAATCAGTTGTTTTCTGAAATATACTAAAAATCATAAAAAAAGACTTGATATTGATTTAAGCTTTTGTTTTTTTTTTACCTCTGCAGAATATATTAGAACTAAAAAAAAAATCATTTTGAAATTTACTATTTAAATAAACTAATTTAGTAAGTAAATAAAAAAAAATTTAATATCAAATGCTTACTTTTCACAATCAAAATTCAATTTACTTCTCTACTACGTTAGCTAACAGATTTCTATGTGGCAGTTGTCAATGCTGCGTTAAGTTTCTATAACCAAGCCTTAACAGCATTCGTAGTCTTTTTGTTGTTGATGTATCAAAATGATGTAATTAATAGAGTAAAAAGAGAGAGAGAGAGAGAGAGGGAGAGGGAAAGAGAAAGAGAGAGACCAATCTTATGGGTACATTCGATTTTAAATTTAGGTTCTACAGGGAGATAAAATATTTATAAAGCAAAAGCTAAGTATAATGAAAAAAAGAAGTCGTGTAAATAAAGTAACACTTGATATCTCTTGCACTTTTTTTGTTTTCTAAATTATATTAAAAAATTAATTAAATAACTTCAACTCTATTTTAATTATAGCAATACTTGAAAATCTTAGTAGCTTGTCGTCACAAATGTCGCACTCGTTACAACAAACTTCTGTTGAAATTTTCGATTCTGATGATGACAGCGATGGCGTTGACGATATATTCAATACAACCATAATCACTTAACTATAATTTTAATATACAAATATGATCAAAATATTCACTATTATTATGTGCCTGTAAATTTCAATAATTTTTTATAATTGTCCAAGAGTTTATTCGTTTTTGTAATGTCCAAAAATTTAATTAGTTTTTACATTTTTCTCACATAAGTGTACGCTCAGCTTTTACTTATTTTAAATATTGAAATATTGTATTAAGTTTTATTAATTTTCATGAGAAAACAAAATTTGTAAAATGTACGTATTCGTGTGTATGTATTCACATTATATTAATTTAATTTAATCATGTTTAATTAATGGTATTATGATTCGTCCATGTCCGTTTGGCATTTTGAGGAATATTCTCGCTTTTGTTCGATGTACTGAAAGTTTCTTATTTCTTTTGTTCTTCCAATAACCGAAATATGTATTAAGTTTTTTTTTTTTTTTCATTTCCATTGAAAATATTTTAAAAAAGTATTTTGAAAAATATTTTTTAGTATTACCTTTAATATTCCTTTTATAGAAAATATTCCAACATTATTTTAATGGAAACAGTAATGTTTCATGGAAATCTTTTATTTTTCCAATCAATTTTTCTGCTTGCTTTATAATGAGCGCAGAATTTAACATTATCAAGTTAAGTAATAAACAATTCGTTAATGCGATTAAAATTTATTTCCATATTAATATTATAAACAGATATATCCTTTTTATTTACACAAATATTGATATATATTTTTGCGTTTAAACCATAAAATGTTTATTATGTTAGGCATAAAGTTCATATAACTATGGGTACTTATAATATTATATTAAAAAAAATGTTTTTTTTCATTTCAACTTATACACATTCCAATAACATGTTTATTATTCAACAAAAATTATTAATTATTATATTCATTTAATTCTTATATACTTTTACATGTATGTATATAAGCGAATATATTTACATTTATAAATATTCAATTGAATTGTGTTTAATTTTTTTTGCTGCCTCAATGGGTTCGATTTCCAGTAATGGCGTCATATTTCCCTATTTAAACATAGTTATATATGGAACTGAATAAATCACGTGTGTTTGTCCTCTATGCGTTTTCAGGATTTCTATCTGATCTTAACCAAGTCGTGAATGCATATCCATTGATCTTCGGAGGAGTTCTCCATGTATATATAAAGCAAGGCCGTATTTAGGGGAGGTTTTGGGGGTTCTGACCCCAAAGATTGGGTTAAGATTAAAAAAAATCGGAACATTTTTTCTAAAATTTTAATTTTGTAGTGTCCATCAAATATATCATCGATTTAATTTATTGTATTTAAAAATCAGTTTGATAAAAACTATTTATGATTATTTTCTTCGAATGAAAACCCCACCCCCCCCCCCCGAAACAAATTTCTGGCTACGGCCCTGATATAAAGAGTTTTGGACAAGTTGGTATGGCACCCTCCCCAACAGCCTGAATTTTCATTATGAGATATCTTGGGGAAATATTTGTGGTATGGAATGATTGATTAAATATGACTTGGTAGGCTTGGATTAGTGGATGTGGCAGGTGCCATGGAACGCTGATTTTATATAAACATATATATATATATGGGACATTCTCTGTCAATGGGAGACCCCCCTGTCCAAAATTGATTAAAGTATTTTAGGGCATGTTCGGGCTCAAATGAAAGCTTATTATCTCTAATTTCAGATGCAAAAAGGCCTTTTTTGATTTTACATGATGGCGGACCAATATGGCGGCTGCAAGTCTACCGCCTCACCTTAAAATAATAGTTTTATCAAGCGTACGTTTACCAAAGTCATCATAAAAAAAACATATAAAACCTTTTTTCGTATATTTTTTTTTCGCTGAATATAAATCTAATATTATTGTCACGTGTTATTCCTAACCTCAAAAAAGGTCCAAAAGGATTTTTTCCGGTCTTACACTTACCCAAGTCATCATAAAACGACGGGAAAAGCTTATTTTTGTGTAATTTCAGTTGATGAACATGAATCTACTATTATTTTCCACAGGAAATGTTGTGTCGTCCCTAACCTCAAAAAATGAAAAATCTTAAAAAAAAAAAGGTTTTCTTTCCAAAAAATTTATTCTTCATTTTTCATTTCTTAGCTTGGCTGTAACATACTTTTAGCGTGAAAACAAAATTAATAATGAAGAATAAGTTTTTTGGGAAATTTTCTGGTGATGTAGGACACGTGAGACACGAAAAAAAGTTTTTGGAATATTTAATTTTTTGAGGTTAGGGACGACATGTAACATTTTCCGTGGAAAATAATATTAGATTCATGTTCATCAGCTGAAACTATACAAAAATAAGCTTTTCCCATTGTTTTATGATGACTTTGGTAAGCGTATGACCCAAAAAACATCCTTTTTGAACCTTTTTTGAGGTTAGGTAACACGTGACATTTGCTGTGAAAAATAATATTAGATTCATATTCAGCGAAAAAAAAATATACGAAAAAAGGCTTTATCTGTTTTTTTTTTATGATGACTTGGGTAAACGTACGCTTGATAAAACTATTATTTTAAGGTGAGGTGGTAGACTTGCAGCCGCCATATTGGTCCGCCACCATTGACAGAGAATGTCCCATATATATTTCCGAAACTGTTTGTGGTACAGTAATGAGAGAGAAAAAGATCAGAGTCTCCCATGCAAACTCAGACTTCATAGAACCATTTACAATACAGAAATGAGATTAGGTTCAAAAACTACCCTGCCAGCAACTCAGCTAACTTTTAATGCCCTTTAATCTAACTATTTCGCAACTAGAGGTGGTTGATACTTGAACTATTTTTAATGTAGCTAACTAACTATTTTAACATTGCGATGTCCTAGGCAGTAGTCAATTGTGCGACTCTGCATGACTTTTCAACTAACTTAAAGTTAGTTGCTTAAAAGCTAGCTAAAAGTTATCTAAGTTATTGTTAGCTATAAACTTATAACATCTAACTATAAGTTTATTAGCTTACAATTTATAATTAATACATCTTAGAATATTTGAAATTTAATAAAAAAACATTACATTTTATGAAATTATTTTATTTTTCTAGCATTTTCCACATTAATATTAATATTAAACTTTTTCTAATTTAGTTGCATGCCCGAAATTGAGCACTGATTTTGTTTTCACAATGCACAAAAGGAAAAAATCAAACAACAGTTAAATGCTCTGATTAGATTTCACAATGCACAAAACGAAAAGAAATGAAACAACAGTTAAATGCTCTTTAACCAGAGATAAGAAAATATGTCAAAAATAACAAATCCACTGCACAGAATATGCACGGTTTGATTTTGGGGAAACTCTGCATTACATTATAGTTAGCTTATAGTTATTTTAACATTAAAGTTAACTAGAAGTGTGCTATTTTCGTAGTCGACTATCGAATTGCTTGGAGGGTATGGTTGAAAATACAATGCCATGGGAGATTGATTGGATAAAGAGGCATGTTATCTCTCATATAATTTGAATTTTCATTATGGGATATCTTAGAAATTCAGAAAAATTATGAAGGTTTGTATTTTAAAATGGATTATCGGTAGTATTAACTAAGAAGAATTAGGCAATTGAGAATGGAACATCATCTTGTCAAAATTACTGAAAAATTCTCACAGTTTCTACTCATATACTAATTGGTTGACACTGAGACTTCGTACGAAGCACATTGACATTGCCCAACATATTTGGTTTTTTCAGCACACCATCCGACACAAGTCCCAAGCTTGCCTGAATCCTCCTCGCCAAGTAATGAGATATCTCAATTTATACGTATTAAATATGCGTGAGCTTACGCTCAGTAATTGCAGTTTTAAAATCTGAATGATTACTTGAATATCAAAAAATGTCATTTCAAACTCAGAATTGTCGTTTGAAAATTAAAAATCAATAACTATTTGTTAAGTAAACTGCAACTATTGTTCAGACATAACAGAATAACATAAATGTGTACATATCTATTTTCGAAGGCACACAGTACTTCCGCATATCTTGACATCAATAATGCTATTTCGAGCTACAGCTTCATCAAAATATTGTTGAAGCGAAAGTTCTTATGAAAGAGTACTGAAATCTGGATCGACCATTTTTTGTGTGACGAATAATTTTATTTTGTTCGGCTTTCTATGCACACGTCAAAAAACTACAACAAAGTAATTTCTCTCACTCTCTTTATCTACTAAAGCAACGTTGTTGTATGTTCGGATCTCTTTTTTTACTGAAACTTTTATAGATACAGAAGACGAACTCGATAGTCTAATGGGTAGTGCACTAGACTTTCATCTGGGAGGTTCGGGTTCGATTCCCGTCTTCGTCTGGTGGTTAATTTTCATAACTTTCTTATATTCACTATCAATATGAAGTGTATGAGAATTATAAGGTAGTGTACAAGTGCACACCTTGGTTGGTAATGGCAAAACCACCAAGCCGATAAAAAAATTGCCACAGTGCCGTTCGGAATCGGCGTTAAACTGTAGGTCCAACTATGTGGTATCACAATAGGCCGATCAGGCCTAAGTGTGTCTCTCGACAGCCACTCCAATCTAACCTTTATAGATACAGCTGAATTTTGCTTTTGGATGTCTGAATGTCAGCTTTCTCTTTTGTTTTTTTGTTCCATCGTCAACAGCTTTTATGCACAACGATTTCGACCAGCCGATTTTGTATTTCTATTACTTCTTTGCTATTCGTTTTACATGAGTGGAGCAGAGATGCAAAACTTGTAAAAGGCAAACGTGAAAAATCAATGAAAACTCGTTGGCACAGCCGATTGCGACTCGTTCACTTTCGCCTCCCCTCCCTCGTGATCAAACAGAAAATCGGTGAGAGAAATCAGACAGAAATCGGTGTGTGTAAAAGCTGACAACATGGCGAAATTTTAATAGGTGATAGCAGCGTCAGCTCTGTCTTCTTCTTCTTCTCTCATTTTTTTTATGTGAAGATAATCTTAACTGTCAAAATCTTTGTTTTTTTTTTTTCCATGCATTTGTCCTTGTGCTTTTGACAATTACGATTTTTAGCAACAACAGAGTAGCGTGTTGTTATTGTTACGTTGTACTTGTTGTAATGCTGCTACCATCATGTTAAATCCGCCTTGGCTGACAATAAACAAAAGAGCGAGTAAGCAAACAAAATCAACTCTTGCAAGAACAACACGAGCAGCACTCTCATTCTTTCATATTTATGTATGTATTGGTCAGTGATGCCAACTTGCGGGGAATTCCCCGATTTGCGGGGAATTTTACTTAGTGCGGGGAATCGGGGAATGAGCTGTTTTTTGCGGGGAATTTGAAATAGTTCAGCTTTTAATATTAAAATACCTCAAACAGTCTGTAGAATATTTTTTGCCAAATTTTATATTCCTAAATACAATTCTGGCACATTCGCAACCAACACCATAAAAACATTGCTTTATGCAACACAGTTTATGTTTAGTATTCAGGCAGTCCAACGCGATCGCGCAGTGCTTCGATTTCTCTTTCAGCCGTTTAGAAAGGCTTAGCTGTGCCTTTGTTCAGCACCTACTAATTAATAACTGTTTGTCCTTGGTGACTGTAACCTATAAACTTGTAAATTGTGGTCAGCTATTATAAAGAAGAAGAAGTATATTTTATATGTTAAAAAGCGATAGTCGAAACTTTAAACCAGTTTTTCTCAAAACAAGGTTTTTTCCATTGGCGTGCACTATAACTGAAATTTAAATATATTCTTCTACATTACAATGGCCCCAGGATGTAAGTTTGGTTAATTCTTTCCTCAATTTGGAACTTTGTTTTTACGAAAAAAGTCCAATTTTTGAAAAAACTAATTTTTGTATTCTGCCATTATGTGAATTGTTGGTCATACAGAATAATCTAAGTATGTCCTGAGAGTACAGTTATAATTTTTCTAATGGTATTTTTTTAAATGTTCCAGTGAGCTGCAATCACGCCCGCCATTGCCTTTGACGATTTTCAAAACGTCTTCCACGAAGCTGCAAAAAAAACCCTTTATATAATTTTTTTTTTTTTAATTATTACATAACTATTCATGTACTTGAAGCCTTTAAATAGGTGTCAGAAATTTTTTTTTTATCAATTTATCAATCCAAGAAAAATTGATAAAAAAAATTTTAACCCAGAAAGTGCAGGGCACTTTAAAATAACTCTGATCGAGAGTAACTCTAAGCCTACGTAAAGGGTATTTTTCGTTTGTATAAAATGTTTATAATATGAAATTATACCGGTGCGGGGAATTTGGTCGAAAATCGGGGAATTTCGCGAGAGTTATCGGGCAGAAAGAAAAAATTAGTTGGCATCCCTGGTATTGGTACTAAAAGAATTTCTTGCAAAAACAACACGACTAACAACAGTAAATTCCTCTGAAATCAATCACTCGCTAATTTGAGATGAGATTGAGTGTCTCTGCGTCTCTACCCAATTTCCATGCCTAAAATTTATTCATATGAAAAAAGTCTGGAGTCGAATCATCTGATCCGTGAACGTACAACTTGTCAAATAAAAGTGAGTATTTTTTGCAAATTACATGACCGGATCTAGCGATTCAAGGCTTTGTCACATAGAGCCCGTTGTGTACGTGAGAGCAAAGTATACAACTGACACGAAGTAAGCGAAGGAGAGAGGTAACACAAAGCATACGTTGCCAACGGTTACACAATCATACACAAAATAAATCAGCTGATAGATGCAACACTCTCAATTCTATTTCAACGTACGGCAAGGTTGAGAGTTGCCCAACTTTTTACGTTACTTCAACGTATAAGTTGTGTATGGGCCACACTAGATACGATTTCATATATTTTATATGTAGTAGTTGTCAGTTGTATACTTTGCTCTCACGTACACAACGGACTCTATGTGCCAAAGCCTTCAGCCTCTGATTACGATGTCGGCTCTCTCATTGTCTTTTCATGCACTCTACGATATTCTTTTTCTCTTATATTTAAAAGGAACTTAAAGAGTTTTGTAAGAGCCAATCCGGGAGAAGCAACAACCAAATGCAGAACAACAATAGATGTATTAATGACACCTATAGAAAATTGCATCAAAGTATTTATTTCATATTTTAGCTATCATAAGTTGATTGGTATCATTCCTCGAAATTCGAAACACGAATTCTGAACATTGATATTTCCAATTTTTAATTACACATATCGCTCATTTACTAAGACTGTCATAACTCAAAAAACGCGTTTAAAGTTTTCAATTGTCTCCCATTTTGCAGAAAAAAGAAGAAATCTTATAGTTCTCATGCGCTCAGTATACAAGATATTAATATGAAATTTTTACACAATATAAAGCGTCACATAATGAATAATTCTGCATCATTAACTCAAAAATCGTGTACTTTGACTTATGACAGTCTTTTAGTAAATGATATGTAAGAATTCAAATTTAGTTTTAATTTTTACTATGGCTAAAGATATTTTTATATAGTTTCTAATTAACCCAGCTATGCCCATTGTCCTATTTGTAGGTCACTTCAGAAATATATGATTTTGGTTAAATGAGAATATATTCAATTAAAATAAAAACTTTTTGAACTGTGCTAGATATAGACCATTGGGTATATCTGGATTAAATATTTGGAAATATTTATATATACATGCGGATAAACATAAAGCTTGAATACAGTCTGCAGTTCCGAATTCAATAATTGACCGCATTGATATCGATTTTTTTTATAAACTTACCCTTTTCACTTCTAATAAATAAATTAAATTACAACTGGTGAATTTTTATCGAGCTCAAGGCCAAGCAAAAATAAAGTTTTTTTATACAAATTTATTTTTATTTTTAAAAAAACTTTTATATTTGTTTGTCAATATTTCGACTTCAATTAGAAGTCATCTTCAGGACACTATAGAGATAAAATTGAATTACTTTAACTTAAAACAAACATATAATATTTAAGAAAACAAATAATTAGTCACAACTTACATTAAACGTTACATATATCTTACAAGGTTCAAATACATAAATTTGTAACATTAAGATATTATTTAACGAAATATAAATTAAATTACTTAACTTCTTCTGTATTTGTGTTTATTTTATGCTTAATACTAAAAAATATGTCATAGAAAAATATAACAATGCTTTTATAAATGTATTACATAATTTACTATCTATGAGCACAGCACACTCTATTAATATTAAAATTTATATTTACTCAAATTTATTAGCTAAAAGAAAATATATTAAAGACAGCGGATTAATAAATAATTTCATTGTGTAAATATTTTATAAGATCATTTGTATATATAAAGCCTGCCTAAAGTGCTCTCACGTATAAATGTTTGCATATTATAAAACAAGCAGAAATGTTTGAGATTATGGAAAAAATGTGTTATTACGAAGTCTATGTCTAATGTATTACTTACATTTTATCGAAACATTGTGAAAAATAAAAAAATTAATGCTTTGTGACGGTATAATACGTTGAAATTTAATACGAAACTTTGTCTAGTATAAATATTTTTATGATTAGGAGAGAAATATATTAAAAAGTCCAAAAAAATTTAGTTTTTGCGACAAATTTGTTAAAACCGCTTTTTTTGTTTTCTTTATAAACGGGAATTTATATTTAAATTTAATAAAAATAAATAAAATTTTTAATTTTAATCTAACCTAACTAATTTAATTTTTATTTATACACAAATCTTAGGTTGGGAATGAATGAATAATATATGTAAAGTTAAAAATCTTATTGGCAATAGAATTCTGTTTTTTATTTTTCCTTTAAATGTTGGCACCATCGAAAATTGGCATTTCCAGTCTCATAATGTTTTTAATTTACAACGATGTATACAGAAAATGTAAATATAACACCTTAAAATTAAGTTAATTTAGTAAAAGAGAGTGTGACTGTATTTCTTTCTCGCTTTGACTGCTTTTATATAGCGCAAATGCAAATTCACGCAGAGAGACTTTTTTTTTTATAGACGAGAGAGATGTGTTCTGTTTTTAGTGCATTACTTTTGACAATCATTCTCTTCTTTTTTTTCTTTTCGTACATTGTCACATAAATGTTGTTGTTTTATATAACGAAAGAATTTGCCTGATTTCAAGCATCGTATAAACATGAGCGACCATAACAAAAGAGAATAGCCGATTACACCCTTGCTGGAATAAAGGCGTCGTCATAGTGATGGCATGATTACAACAATTTCAACTTGGCAAAAACAACACATCTTTGTTGTTGCAACAGATACTATTAAATGGCAAAATCAATCTTCAACAACACAATAACAACACATCTGTTGCTGCCATAATGGCGGCATGCAGTGAATGACAAAATGGAGAGAAAAAGTAAACAAACAAGCAAATGTAAACAATGATTTTAACAGCCTATGGTATTGATCAAGAAAAATGAAGTAGAATGAGTTGCTGGTAATTTCACCTTATATAAACCTTGGGCGTCGTATAAAAAATCGATCTCTCCCGTCTTTGTGTGCCTGGTTTTCACTATGTTAGCATTTACGCAATGAGACTAGTCTCATGAAACTTGGCAAAATGTAGGGAAGAGGGGAGAAACTTCAGGGGGACAGAGAAAATCTCTCGGGCCGGACGTTACATTTTTGTAGTACCATGTTTGCACATATCGACGAAAACTATAATGGCGAAAACCGATAAATGCTGCATGAAACTTCAAAAAAGAATGTCAAAGCAAAGAATATATAATACATAGAAGGCGCATCTCTCAAAATTTTTCCAAAATATGTTGCTTTCGTTTCGGGTGCGGGCGGTCGCAGTAAAGAGGAAGAGCAAAATCACTTATTTAATTTGCTTTTACTCTCTCCCATGCACTTTCATGGTGTTTTTTTTTTTTTTTCTTAGGCTCTCGCACATCGTTACAGAGTACTGCCAAATGAGACTGCGTATAGTTTCATATGTTTGTTTTGTTTTTTTTTGCGTTGTTGCCGAGTATCAATATTGCTTTCCAACATAATTGATTTTTTTTTTCGATTTGTGACCCAAAATTTTGGTCGTAACAAAATTTCTTTTTAGTAATATTTTTTTTTTTTTTTTTTGTATTCGAAAAAGCATAAAAAGTTGAAATCAATCGATTTAGAAAGTTTTTATGGGGGCACCTCTCGTTGTAACTTTTAAAAAATTTACCTTTTTTGCATTTTCAAAAATATGTCTACAAATTTTTAAGTTGATCCGGAGAAAATTTTTGACTCTTTATTATTTGCAAAAAAGTTTTCTTCTTGACATTAAAGTAAGTTGAAACTTTAAACGCGTTTTTCTCAAAAAAGTCATTATTGAAGTCGGTGACCACGATTATTCAACAGCTTCTAAACCGAATATTTTCTAATTTATATGCTTTTAAAATATATAGTAATCTAGATTAATCGAAGGAAAACTATTTTTTACAAATGAAACAGCGTTTTTTAGTTAAAATTTAACTGTTAACTTTGACAGTCGGTGATTTTGTTAAATATGCATTTTTTTCACATCCTTCGATTAATCACTAGATAATCTTAAAATGAAAGTAAATCCATTTCATTTTTGGATTTCAAATGTTCTAGATTTGCAAAATATCATCATCAAAATATGTTTTCCAGAAAGGCGTCGACGGGATCACACATTACTCATAAAGTTTTAAATATTTTTGAATAGAGATTAGTTAAAGTTAAGTTCAATACATGCACTTTTAGATAATAAATAGTTTTTGTAAAAAACTTTATTAGTTTACCTGAAAAAAAATCTTAAAGAATACCTATTTTTTCGCGTCACAACTAGAGATTTGAGTTTTATAACCTGTGCCATACATAAAAGCGCACCGGCTTTGCGCTGTAAATTCTGCTAAATAATGAAAATACCAGCTCATATTACTAGCACGAAAACCAAAAAAAAAAAAAAAGAAAAACATGAAAAAAAGACAATACAAAACTCTCATTAAAAAACCCCTCTCATTAAACAAAGCCAACAAAAGAGAGAAAGAAACTATTTCAACCACTCATTGGTTTTATGAGAACAACTGAATTTTGAGTGCAAACTGGAGGCAGTTATGGCTCCATAGAACAAAATTTTTGTGCAAATAAATTTGTTCGTGATGCGCCTTCTATGTATTATATATTATTTGGTCAAAGTCTCTCATGAGTATAGTCGGAGAGAGAGAGAGAGAGAGAGAGATAGTTTCTTTTGCTTGGTTTTTACTATGTCATATTCCCTGTCAAAAAGAGAGAAAGAGAGAATTTCCTATATGTATGAATTTGACATAGTGAAAACCAGGCATTATAATGACATTTCCAACACGTTAACAAATTTGATTGAATTTATTATACATTAACGGCAAATCGTTTCGTATTAAATTAATAATCTTAATAAAATTAAAAGTTTGCTACAATACTTATAGTAAGTAATTGGGACAGTCGTTATTTAGTCTATGAATATTGTGGAATAAATCTTTTTTAGCTTAAGTACGAAAAAAACTAAGCAAATATAAATGCATTTAAATGCAAACATGTTTCAAAAACATATATGAAATATGAATTAAATATAACTAAAGAAATTAAACATATAGATAATCTAAAATTGAGTCGATAAAAATCAAAAATTAATTTTGGAAATTGAGGCTATCACTTTTCTAGCAGTCCTTTTGATGTAGTTACTGAAAAAAGTAATGACAATGGAAAATTAAGCTAGGCTGAAAATAAATCAGTGTTTAAAGTTGCTTCTAGACTAAAATAAAATCATAGGCAAAGTTTAAAGCAAATCTAAAATGATCAGGCCGAGATTTGGATTTTTTGGGTACGTTCCATATAGAATGGCAGTATAAGAGAGAACAAAAAAAGAAAAAAAAAACCAAAAAAAACTACTAAGGCTCAGTATAAATATCAGTTGGACGGAATGATGCGATTGGCTTAGAGCAGTATTAGCCATTTCAAAGCTACGCGTGCAAAATCTTGTTCCTGTTTTTTGGCATTAGCATGGTAAATGAAAAAAAAAAAAGTTTTGCACGCGTGCCTATAAAGTGGCTAACATTGGCTTAGGATTCGACTATATCCAGTATACTTAGGCTGGCGGAGCTTTTCTAAAAGCGTATAAGTTTTAAAACGCAAACAAAAATGTTTTGATGTGGTAACATTACTCGTTTTATCCGCAGCTGGAATGCAATCTGTTGCTTTGCATAAGTTTGATGTTTTTTTTTTTTTTCTCTCAATTCGATGAAGAATTTTATAATGACAAAAATAATTAATTAAAAAGAATTTTCATGAACGTATTAAAAAATCTACGAACGTATCCAACAGTAATCAAATTTCGTACTCAATAAAAAACTTGCCTTGACTTTTGGGAACTTATAACTTTGCATCTATACAACATCCGATACATTTTAGAACTCTGCCAGTATTTCTTTCAAAAAATATTGGAATTTTATCGACTCAGTTATGTCTGCACAAAATGATTAAATAAATAACGTAAATGAGGATAATTCGGATCGATTTTGTTTTACTAATTAACTTTTCTTTGGTATTTTTAAAATTACGAAACGAACGAGAATTATTTCTTCTTTCTAATGGTATGTAACACTTATTTCAATTATTTCAAATTAATCAGTTGTGAGCAAAGAAACAAAGAGTGAGCGTATTTTCATACAAAGCCTTAGCAAATAATATAAGAAACCCACAAATTTTATAACAATAATAACTTTTGTTTGGTAAAAATAAACACCATTTTAGAAAACATACTAAGAACAAAATTGACTTTTAAAATCGATCCGAATTACCAGCATGCGTTTTTCTACTTGCATATAATTCGGATCGATGATCCATCCGAATTACCAGCAAATGAGGTGTTTGCATAATTACAAAATTTAGAAAAACTATATAGTTTCAATTAATGAAAGTTTTTTAGTTGTGATTTAGATATAATAGGTGATGTTAGGAGGTAATTCAGATCGACCCTTTGCTTAGAGAGTTTTTGTGGAATTTGAGTTCAAAGTTTAGATAAACTTGAAAAATATTTAGAATTTTAGTCAAAAATTTTCCATTTTAAAATCAAAAAATATTTTTTTAAATTGAAATATTAATTGAAATTAATAGCGTTTCTTAGAGTTATACCAATTTTGAAACTAACAAGTAATTTTTAGCCAAACTCAATATGAAATATATTTTTAAAAACTAGTTTGTGTTAAATGATTATTATTTTTTTTATTCCAGACCACATTCTAATTTTTGATTATGTCAATATACTTATAAATTTTAGTTCAGAAATTTCTTAGAATGATTCGAAGAAATGATTTTTTTTTTATATATTTCATTGTTCATCAGCATACGGGCGTGGCCGCCGACTAGCGGATTCAGACATTTACCTTAAGGGGGTTAATATTTGTTCATTGCCCAACTATCAAATATATGAAATTCTTATCAGTAAGGAAGGGGAGAGTTAGGGAGCCGTTGGGGGGGGGGGGGGTGGGTGGGCGGAGTTGGAAGGGGGTGGTTAGGATGGAGTTGGGGGAAGATTGGAGGGAAGTCAGGGGTGTTTAACCCCAAATCCTTTCCCCTTTCCTACGCCCCTTAGATCCGCTATTGCTCCTACGTAAGATTGAACAGTCCCATACATTTTTTTTAATATATTCGCATCTATCGCCCATTCACTGCCTTTTCCCCTAATTTTGATACTCCCATGAGTAGGGCCATAATTGAGAATTAGTTCGGTGTGGAACAAGTAAGTCTCCATTATTAAATTTTATTAAGTTAGCTCGATATCATATTGAATTTTCGCAAATATGCCACGACCACTTTAGAGATACTGTCGAATGTTATAGCCCACAACTTGACATGCACACAAATGCATCTCTACACTAAATTTCACTAAGATCGGACAAACAGTATATGTTTAGATAAGGAAAACACATTGATTTGGGCAATAATTTCTATGTATGTGTGTATATGTATTTACGCATACATACATACATTTTTTATATATGTATATATTTTCCCTAAACACCAAATTTATCTTTTGCATCTAAATATACCTCAAATTGAAGATAATTTGCTATAAATTTTGTCGATCCGAATTACATGCACACTCAATTTTTCGATCCGAATTACCTAAGTAACTATTAAAAAAAAAAGTTATGTTTTGTTTTTTTTTTTTTTTTTGGGGTAGTTAACAGCTTTAAAAGAGGACGAAATATACTTTAATTTTGTATTATAACATTTTTTTCATAAATCTGTAATCCTTATTTTTAGCGCTCAAAGTTTCCCTTGCAAAAATCGATCCGAATTACCTACACTTACGTTATATGTATAGCAGAAGAATAAAATATATATATAAATATATAATAGAAAAATAAAAATATGAATGCAGTAATATTCTGATGTATTTCAAATTTACTACCACGACGATCACGTTGTCAAGGGGCCACATCAATGTCTTCAGCTTTTATATTCTCAATTTGCGAATAACTTTGGCTATAATAAGGAATTTCTTGTTGATGTTGTTCTTGTTGCAGCATCTGATGGTGGTGGTGTTGCTTTTCCTTATCAAGATTGAGTAATTCTAAATGATAGTGTACACCTTCATCATCGATGATATTGAACTGTGTGAATTGTGGATTTGCAAACAGTTTTTTCGCTTTATTACCATCAAATTTAATGCATGCATATAGCTCTGGCTTAGCAGCGGCACCACGTTTATATTGCCAAGTGTGTGCATCCCCATTTACGTGTACTTTCTCCATTGCATTTTGCAAATTATTAACATGCAAATGATTGACATCCCGGGAATTCTGAATATTTTTATCGACTTCTTCAATGTCTGAACTATGCTGTGAAGTGAAGCGGGAACTGCGTCGCTTTGGAGAATTCGTTTGAAATGGATTATTCAGCATATATGATACATTCCAGAAGCATAATTGTTCTGAGCAGCTAACAAGCACATCGGCGTTTGCTGAGAATTTCATATCGTAGATTTTATGTTTGTGTGATTGCAAAGGAAAGAGCAAGCAACATTTTCTATTATCATCGAATTTGTAAAGCTGCACAAACAACAAAAAAAAAAAAAATTAAAACCAAATTTAATTAATAAAAATTTGTATTTCTTTAGTGCGAGAAAGACTCACCTTAATATCACCGCTTTCTAAACCGATTGCTACTAAGGTTGCATCATTGGAAGCAGTTAGGCATGTAATTTTGGTATTGTTCATCTCATTAAGAGGGAAGACAGTGGAATTTGGGATTTCTATTTTATTGTCATTGTTTTGGTAAGTGAATTTATATACCTAAAAGTAAAAGAAAACGAAAATTATTTAATAATTTGTAAATGAAATTGTATATGGTATACGAGCATGTATGTATGTATGCACTTGCGCATTAGCTGACGACTTAAAAAGTTCCTTTAGTCTTTTTACATATGAACAACGAACAAAACGAATGAGATTTTTTTTTTTTTTTTTGGATGAAGTGGACGGGACGGATGAAGAGGGGAGGAAGGGGGGGCGGTAGGGGGAGGAAGCGGTTGGGAAGAGGGGGGGGGGAAGAGAGGGATTTAATCCGGACCAAAATCAGATCAAATTAACACCAAACATCAAATAAATTCAAGCTAAGACTCAAACCGAAAAATCCAATCAAAAATCAGACCAAATTTATAACAAAATTCAGACAAAAAATCGGATAGAAAATCAGATTAAAGCTTAGAACAAATTCAGGACAAAATTTAAGCAAAAAACATACCAAAATTCAGAATCAAACTTAGATCAAATACAGGCCAAAATTTACCGAAAATCAGACTAAAAATTGTGAGGGAATGTCGTCTAGGTTGGAACACTGTCTAGGTTGGAACACCGTGTTTTTTCCGTTTTTTCACACTAGCGCCATCTTGGTATGTGTGCAAAATTGTTTGTCGCGATGACAGCAAACTATTCATGTCATTTGGAGTTCAGAGCGCGAACAGTATACAAGTGCCACGAAACTAAGCGTTCAAAAAGAAAATTACTTCACAATGCCAAAAAAGTTTTGAGTGTTCTGCGTAATGCGATGCAAAATGCGGTCAAGGCCGGAACCCTCTTTTATAGTAAAGATCGAAACAACCGAAATTTTACGATTATTATGCGTTCTGACTTTGGAAATTAATTTTTCGACGTCGGAAAGTGTCAAAAGCGTCATTTCAAATGGAAAAAATTAAATATTTGTTTTTTTTTTTTAAGCGTTTCAGACTTGTTCCGCGAAATAAGCGGACAAATTTAAGAATTCACCTTACACCGATGGCTTTTTAATTCAATTTCAGGTTACCTTTCCGTATTTTCAAGTGATCTTCAGCCTTTTTCTTTCATTTGCAGGTTTTCGCAATAATTCACATCTATAGCTCGGAAGTTATTGGGCAAAAAATGTTCCAACCTAGACGACATACCCCTACTAAAAGTTAGAACAAACTTCAGAAAAAAACTCAGATCAAACGAAGTTTTAAGCTCAGACCAAAATCCAGACTGTGTAACAAATTTCAGGAAATTGTATTTATTATAAATATGGGATTTGATACAGCGTCATCTATCGAATTTTAACAGAGTAGTAGAAATAGGAATGGAAAAAGTAGTAGAAAATAGTAATGAAAACAGAAGTAAAAAAAAATAGTAGAAGATAGTGGTAGAAATAGTAGTGAAAGCGGTAATAGTAAAAGGAATAAAAAATATAATTAGAAATTGCTGTAAAGAAATAAATGGGAGTAAAAAAAGTAGCCGGAAAAAAAGTGGAAAAATAGTAAAAAAAAGAAGTTGAAATAATAGTAAAAATAGTTTTGGAAAATATAGTAAAAAAGTAGTAGAAAATGGTTGAAAACAAGAAAAAATTGCAGAAAAAATGTAGTATAAAAATAGTAGAAAATGTTAGTAGCAAAAGTAGGAAGAAATAAAGTAGTAGAAATAGTAGTAGAAAATTGAAGTAGAGCTTGGTGCCACATCCACTAATCCAACAAACTGAAAGCATTTTTTACATCCGGTATTACCAAATATTTCCATACTGAATCTTAGTACCATACCATAAGTGGCTCTTAAGATATCTCGTTATGAAAATTCAAGTTATGTGTACCAAATTTATGTACTGTGCGATAAATGATTCTTGAGATACACCCAAAAAAGTATTAGGATTGTATGGGAGGAGCTCCGCCCATTTTTTTAAAAGCCTTTATGAATAGCTATGTTCCATCCTCTTGCCCAAGAAAACATATTCTGGAAATATGACTTCAATCGGCCGAGTCGTTTAGAAGTTACACGATTACAAACATACACATAAAACTACGATTATATGTATATATAAAGATATATATTTATATATATTTTAGATATTTCATATTGCATTGTGATCCAGTTCTGAATTATGTTTAAAGTTTCAAGTTTCTAGCTCATCGGGAAGTTAGTTTAAAATCGATTGTAAAATTCCACACAAACAGACAGACAGACAGATAGACACCATTGAAAGCGATTTGATATAAAGGTAGTAAAAACTAAACAAAACTCAAACTGCCACCCTACATGCTTCTATAATCGCTCTCTAGTTGAGTTAGGTAAACATTAAAAAATTGACAAAATTATTATTGAAATGCTGAAGACCGCTCAGCCACCTAGTCCTATTTAAGATTTTTAGGTTTGACATTGTTTAATAGTTCACATTACCTACGTGCTGATTACAAATATTTTCAGTGTATGCATTCTATTGGTGTTGTACATTTTAAGTTATTAATAATGATTAAATTCTTTAATAATAAAATTGTTTGATTATAATAATTAGCAGTGAGATTAATAACATTTATTAGATGACAATAGTAGAAACGACGATATATTAACCAAAACTTAGGTACGATATGATATGAAATTCTTCTCTGTGTAGTGCATGTTAATATTTGCTGTTCGGTTTATGCTGGCTATATATACAGTAGCAATCAACTTCTTTAAATGGAATTGTGGATTTTAACATTAACAGTTTCACTTATTAAAATGGAACATGTACTATGGAACATAAGTGTCCTTTTAGGATCGAAAGGGTTAATAAAATAAATCGGGAATATACAGTGGTGCTCTTTTTTTTTAATTTTTTTAATTTTTTTTGTTAGCTAAAGAACAACAAAACAACAAGAACGAAATAAAGGAAGTTTGTTTTACCTTCTTTTTTTTCAAATAAATATTTTCATTTTCATATAACATCCAAAAGTATTTTGAGCTAAAAATATTAAAAATTGTGATTCTGATTAATGAATCAACCATACAGCGCTCTTTTTATTCTTTTAATAACTAAATGAAACTCACATGAATATTATATGTTGATGTTGCAAGGAACAAATTAGAATTCTTAAAGTCCCAGCCACAAAGATAAAAGTTTTCATGCCTTTCCATCACATCATTTTTATCGCATATTTTATCAAATTGCTTATTAATATCCAATATCTATAAATTCAGAAAAAAAAAAAACAATCAAAAAAATAATATTTTATTGATACTTTAAGAAAATAAATACTTACAACCATAGTACCATCTGTTTGTATCAGCAGCAAGTAATGATCAAATACCTTGAAGCATTGTTTCAAACATAAAGTTGAATAAGTTTTTTCATCGTTATTGGCAATATTAAGTAAAAGAACTTTATTCTCTGAAGACGCAATCAATATGGATTCATCCATCAATTGCAAATAGCAGATGGAATTTTCGGTGAAATTTCGTTCAAGCTTTTCATTGTTTATATTCCAAATGGCACCGTTTTCATAACCAACAAAAGCATTATATTTATTTGAAGTAATGGCAGTAATGGCACTTGAGGTTTCAGTTGGCGAGATAAGGGACCAGTTCCTTGTATTTGTCATGGAAACTTGATGGATCTAGGGAAGGGAAATCAGAAAAAAACTAGTATTAAAAAATGTAAATGAACTAACAGTAGATTTAAAGTTTTCTTTTATGATTCACTTTGATTAGTAAAAGCATTAAAATTCGTGCTCTTGATTCCCGTCGGGTAATATCCCCATTCACGTATACCCGAGTACCGTAAAATGCTGGTATTACTTGATCTCTCGGGTAACTGGTCATTTCGGTTAAAAGGCATCTGAAAATTAGCGGGTAATACCAGAACTCGGGTATCCGAGAACTGCTTGGGTTTGAATTTCATTCAAAACAGCCGTTTACTAGATTTTGCAATCTCTTAAATTTATAAGCTTTTTTTAGTCATTCTGCTAGGAAACGGACCAAGTACCCGAAAATTCATTGGTACCCAAAATTCGAGGATGTCCGGGAAAAAACGGGTACCCGTCATAAAAGTTTCCAGGTAATACTCGAAAATCCCGGGTATCCGGATAAGAGAGTATGAAAAGCACTTACTAAAATTTAAAACAATGAAATTTTACAAGTATATTTTTTTTATTCATAATGAAGTTGAGTTGTAATTTGAAATTGTAATAATAATGAAATTTATCTCGCATTAGCATTACAATTTTGAATGATAATGAAATTGAACTCCCTTTAGTATAACAATTTTCATCGCTAAGGAAATCGAGCTCGCATTAGGCATTACAATTTTGAATGAAAATTAAATTGAACTCGCATTAGCACTCCAACTTTAAATGATAATTAAATTGAACTCCCTTTAGTATTTAAATTTTTTTTGCTAATGAAATTGAGCTCGCATTAGCATTACAATTTTGAATGATAATGAAATTGAACTTCCATTAGCATTACAAATTTGAATGAAAATGAAATTGAACTTGCATTAACATTACAATTTTGAAGGATAATTAAATTGAACTCCCTTTAGTATTAAAAATTTCATTGCTAATGAAATCGAGCTCACATTAGCATAACAATTTTGAATAATAATTAAATTGAACTCTCAAGACCCTTTAGTATTAAAATTTTAATTGATAATGAAATTGAACTCGCATTAGCATTAAACAGTTTAATGAAAATGAAGTTGCTCTAGCAATAGTATATTGTAAACAATGTATAAGTCGGTTATCAACACTGCCTAGTGCTTTTAAATACAACCCTATCAGCCATTTTTGCTAACCTTAACCGCAGCCAACCTACTTCACTTTCCCTTTGAACATTGTAAAGTAATAGTGAGCTTTTTGACATTAATAAATAATCTCAAGAAATCACTAGTAATCTGTTTAAGTTTCAATATAATTTAATATAATGATGATGAAATTAAACTAACACTATGATTTTACTCCAACTATAAGTTAAGCTGCCAAATTTTAAATGTTAATGCGCTGAAGCTTTCATTAACATTAAATTTTTCAATATACTTACTCTATTTTTTGAGTCGGCTGCCACCAAATATATACCACCACCATCATCATCATATGAGACATCATACAATTTATCACCGCGTAGCCATACATTCGGTTCCAATTCCGAATCAGTATTCGTTTCGTTATTAGTACGAAAAGTTTTGTGTGCCCAAACAAGTGAACGATCATTCTCACCGTCGTCGATACATTGCAGTGCAAATATATTCAGTAATTTTTTGCCCTTGGAACCACAAATTATCATATATTTATAAACGCGATCATTTGATTTATATATGTCAACACAAGTGATAGCATCGCTCACATGACTGCGTAAGATTTCTGTTTGTGACCGAGTATTGAATATGACAAGACCATGATTTGTACCGAGTGCCAAGTAATCGCCGTCACACGTGAGCTTAGCGCATATAATGTGCTGTTTCTCTGCACACTCATACAATTCCTTATATTCCGATTCGAGTATCTTGCAATCTTTTTGCTGGAAACTTAGACGTATAATTTTATTGCTGAACACAAAAATTATGTAGGTGCACTCTGTGTAATCAGGCAGGTTAATTGTGTGCATTTCATAATATATGAGTGGGTGTTGATGTGTAGTTTCCGGCCAATCGTGAAAGAATGATATTTCTGATTGATCTCTCGTATTCCAAAACTTAATATCACCTTTGGCATTCAAGATCATATAGTATTTAGAAAGAAATTTCGAAAAGAAACGCGCCTCTTTGAAGTGCGTATGCAATATTGGAATTTTAAAAGGTTCAAACTCCTCGCTTTCTTTATTCCATAGGTACACACAAATATCGCCCGTCACAAAGACAGCATGCAAACGTGTCTCATTGTAGTGTTTCGGCGATGTTTGCTCAATGTGAAAGGCAACAATTTTATCGTGTTTTTCCATAGTGGTCTTGTGTATCAATTGCTTAAATCGTTTCTTTTTAATATTGCCAACTTTTTTGAAATTAACTGGATCCACTTTTTGTTTGCTGCTGCGTCTGTGCACTAAACTGCGCCGAAAATCATCAGATATATCCCAAACTTTTAGGACGCCACGATTATCTAAAGTCAGTATGAATTGTTTGTCACGAAAGAGTTCAGCCTTTTCTATTGTTGCATCCATTTCGTCATCGTTGACTAAAATGACTGGACAAGTGGTGCAATCTAATGAAACATTAGCAATAATCATGTTCTTATTATCCAGAACAGTTAAATAGATTTCTTCATCCAAGATTATAACGATTTCCGGTGCACCCAGTAACTTAAAGAGTTGACGACGCTGGTGGAAATTGCCATTTTCGGTGAACCAAACGCGATTGGGAAAATTTTTAGCTTGACGGAGTGCCTCATCGTTAATGTTACCGCTTGACATTAAAGCATACTGCAATAGACATGTATCATCTGAATTTGTGAGTTTATCTTCCACAACAACCAAATAATTGCATATATCACGCAAAAGTTCACGGCGGCGACTATCATAAGCACATATTTCCTCTTCATAGAATTTCAAATTACCAATTGTGGTTAAAATGCCAACTGCGCGAATTGTTTGCTCCAGAAAACCGAAATCCAAATAAATTTTCGCGAATATATCAGTACGTCTGGCTTTCTGAAGATGATAGCCAATGCATTGATAGAAATACAAATCATATAAATCATCAGAGAATAAATTGATTTCTGTACGTAGCTTTATTTTCTCGTCTACCTCATAATAAGCGATAACTTTTCGATGCAGTTCTAAGGGATTTATCATGCTCAAAATGCTTTCGCATGAACTCAAATGTGATCGGTAAATGAAGGGGATGCAAACTTTCTCACCTTCTTGTTCATCTCGTTTGATGAGTGAGTGTTTATAAAATTTATCCAATGTAGATTCAGTATCCCAATCCGATATATTCCAGAGTGTTCTAAGCAAATTGACCGGTATGAAAATCGAAGGTGGAAAAATTGCAAAAGTTGCATACCTTTCTAACATTTCTTTGGTTAGAACTCTCAAGGATATTTCAATTGCCGTGGATATTTTTTTGGTCATCGTACCTTGCTTATCTAAACCTTTATATTGATCGCTTAAATTATTAATCCATTTTTTCCAATCTTTGGGCTTTTGTCGCAAATTCTGTGCAATAATGCTCAATAAATATGGATGTCCTTCGCAGAGTTCATAAATATGCATAGCTGAACTTTCCCATTCATAACGATCGGTACTTAGATATTTCTCAAATAGACTATAGCATTCGGTGGGCGTTAGACGCGCATTCATGGTAATATGTGTATTATTGTTGGACTTATTTATGGGATGGTATTCGGTAACTTTTTGGTTACGTGTAATGATTAACATTTTGCAGCCCAAATTGAAAGCATCACAAGTTTTCACATTTTGCACATTGCTCAATACCAACAGACACTTTTTGAAATTATTTTGCAGTTTCGTACGTAGAATCTGCTGTTGTTCAAGAATTTGATTCGATTCGATTGATGACGATGACGTAGCACATTGACTAGCGGCGGGAACGGGTGAACGCGAGGACGTTGTATCGTCGTCAAGTAATTTGCGAAAATATTTTAGCATACGCAAATCTTCTTCCATGCTACAGCACTGACTCACATCAATCCAAAAGATTTGAAAATTCATTGCTTTCATTACGCTATGTTCGCATAGGACGTCGTTGGCGAGCCATTTTTTACCAGTACCTAGTTCACCGTGTAGTATAACCTTTTCAAAACGTTTCGTATTTATGAGACACAAACGAAGCTTCATAAACTATGAGATGAGAAGAGGAAGAGAAAGATGAAGAATTATTTTATTTATTATGTTATTAATTCATTTTACCGGATCCATTCGAAGTACATTGTAATTAATGTATGTCTGATTATAATATCGTAGCATTTTGCATTTCGTCAGATAACGTTCTGTTTCCTTTTTTGGTTCTTTATGCTCATTCTTTACTGCTTCAACAAGCCAATCATAATCATAGGATATCATATTTAAAAATCTGCATATGGTTTCATCATCTTTGCAGCATAACACTTTCATCAAACGTATTATTTTTTCTTCTTCGCCTTCCTGTTGGCAAAAAAAAACAAAACAAATCATTATCAATTATCAATTAATATACACATGGACATAATTCTAAAAGTTATTCCTTAGAGGCAAACATAGCAACCAATAAATTCACTATTTGAATATTGGTTGGTCATGGTTGCTGGTATTTGCAAGAGGGTTTTTTTTTTATATAACTGAAGTTTCTTCTCTTGTACTACGTCGAACAAAATGAGAGAAGACTGCAAAAACTTCAACATAATGAGCCTTGCCAAACGAGAGCAATTATGCAACTGAGGAGAGGAAACGTGTGTGCAATATTTTATGTCAGGCAGAGACCTGTGTAAAGAGACTAAATAACTAACGTATGCACAAAAGTCGTTTTTTTATTTTGGCTTAGGGTTGTATTTTTATTTTTTCTGAGCGCGCGTTACACTAATACATCCAAAAACAGCTCATGTACACAAATATTTTATGCTGCTTCGTCAGCTTTTACACATACACCGATTTTTGCCCGATTTCTCTCACCGTTTTTCTGTTTGTTGAAGATGAAGGAGACGAAAGTGAACGAGTCGAAATCGGCTTTACCAACGATTTTTGACGTTTGCCTTTTACAAGTTTTGCATCTCTGTTCCGCTCATGTAAAACGAATATTAAAGAAGCAATAGAAATACAAAATTAGTCGGCCGAAATCGTGTTGTGTATAAAAGTTGTCGCCGATTGAACAAGATTCTTTTGTTATCTTGAATATGTTAAAAATGGTGAGAAAAATCGGGCACAAATCGGTGTGTGTAAAAGCAAACTTAACTATGCTCATGTGGCTTCCAACAAGTGCGTGAATCATTAAATTACAAATAAACAATAAAGTTTCACATCTATGTGAGTGCCAGCAGATAGATAATTTTTTTTCTTTTTTGCCTCTAAGTTATTTGCAGTTTGCCAATGCAATGAAATGTGTTAATAACAATGAAATTACCTCGTCTTTAATCGATTGATATTCTGGAATTGTTAGTATTTCTTTCAATCTACTGTCGATATCAACAATATCTAAATCTTTTTCGAATATATCGGAGCAGACTTGTAGCGCTTCATTGAACTTTATGGATTCCACTTCACTTGAACTGCGGCTATGAGAACTCATTTTGACTCTGAAATAAAAAGAAAACGAGAACAATTTACAAAATTTCAAATATTAAGTATATATAATTTAATTCTGTAGGTATAAGTTATACCTGGATCACCTAAACTAAACAAATTAAATTGACTTTAGTCAGCCTAATTTGAATTGTAGGAATGAAAATATTCACAAAGGATTAAAAATATTCACGAGCTATGAAATATATTCGTGAATGATTAAAAAATAGTTTCTGTAAACGTTTTCTATATAAAAATATATAAAAAAGTGAAATGGGCGGGTTAACTTTTTTGCCCACAAAGCGTATAGTAAAAAGAAAAGAAACCACATAATTTTCTCTTATATTTTGAATTTTCCATTCACCCTTTTTTTTGAAATGATTTAGAATAGTCGCGATCTTACATATTAATTGTTTTCTTCGATATTATACTGAAAAAAAAATCATATTTGGCTCAACGTGACGTTTTTATTTATTAAATTTTTTTTTTATAAACAATCAAGTTTTGTTTTTTCTTTTAATTTTTTATCATTTGAAAAGCTAGGTTCATGGCAGTTTTTTCTAATTTTTATAGAAAGTTAAATAAATTCCCCGCCTCAATTCTTTAGGAAAAAATGATAAGGCAAGAGAAGAGTCGTTTCAATAGAATCTTGTGTGAAGTGTTAATGTGTAAGAGGGAGAACGCAAGAACTTATTGTGATGCAACAATTGTAAAAAATGGCTGTACGCAATTTGCTCTATTTTCTATGCAAGTTGCATTGATTGCAGGAAAAACTCTTTTTGTTTTTAAATTTGTTTTTCGATTGTTCTTAATGCTTTTAGGAATTAGGAAAAATGCAACGGGAACGAATTTTCATTGCACTCAATTCAAACTAATAAGAAATGAAGTTATGCAGTTGTTAGTGTTTAGGAAACGAGGTCATATGGGGATCGGCTACATACCATAAGTCAGAGAGCCGACTTCTCACAGTTTTATCTCATGTGCTTTAGTGAGAGAGCCGACATAGACGGATCTCTCTTTCTCTCTGATTGAATATAGCTGAACTTTACTTATATACGTGTACTATGTCGTGTTTATGCCGTTAAGTGTAGACAGTATCAACAGAAAAAAAGCAACACAAAATAAAAAGAAGAAGACTGCATTCAACAGAATGTGTTAATAATTGAAACACAAATATGATTTTATTTTTAAGTCTAGTGATTGCGAAATCTTGCGACATTTTTGATTCTGCCACATTACAAATTGGTAACTTCGTATAATTTTTCACACAGATTTTAAATTTACCTGCAGAATTGTTATATCGTTGTATTATCTAATCCTGGAGTGTTCTATGTTGATGAAGTAAACTCGGATATATTGGCCGAGCTATTTTATATCCTAAGTTGAATGACTGATTTTAAATTTTGTACGATAAGCCAGGGTCGTAGTCAGCCAAATGGCCCAGGTCCCGCAGGTAGATCGTTCTAATTATAAAACAGACTCTGCTGTATTGTACTTTCGTTTTGCTGTTTTTATTCCTTGCGTCTATATGCTGATACAGAATTCGTCAGACAAATTTCTCAAAAAAAAAAAAAAAAAAAATAAATGCGAGAATCCTTTCAAGCTTACAGATACTTCTCCCGAGATTTGCTGCACCTGAAAAAGTAGATGACTTAAATCACCTTCCTCCACACTTTAATGATCGAGTTTTGGAATCCGTTGTGAGAGCTGAGTATAAATTGTGTTCTGAAAAATTACCAGGACTCATGAAAAATGCCGAGGTTTTGGAAGTTTTAGATTTTTGTAACACGATCAGATTTTCAACAATCAATTATCTTTTAACAGTTTTGGCGACTCTTCCGGTCATAACAGCAAGTGGGAAGAGGTTATTTTCGACACTGAAGAGAATCAAAACTTACACACGGAACTGACTGAGCAACGAAAGACTCAGTGCCCTCGCCAATATTGTCAACCCATGGGGACAAAGGTATTGAGCCGAATAATGAGGCCCTCAAGAGGTGAAATTTTGAATTTTTTCACTTTTAACAACGTCAATTAATTGGCAATAAAGATGCAAGTGCGTAATTAACATTTGAAAATATAAATAAGCTGATTTTAACTCCATTTATTCCTAATTTAATAACAGAAACATCCATGTAACGCTGTCCCGGAATTCCGGTCGATTGTAACGATTTCTGCAATATAATTTTTATTTACAAGCCTAAATGCCTGGAACTACTGAATAAAATAGGCAAGACAAATAAAGTCATCATATTCTGGATCCCTGAATATAAAGAAATACAAGTAAGGAAGGGTCTAAGAATGAATCTGAGTTCTAGTTAGCTTTGGTCTGAATTTAAGTTTGATTTTCGGTTTGACTTTTGGTGTGAAATTTGATTTAATTTTTTGGTATAAATTTTAATTTGACTTTGGTTCGATTTATGGTCTTGATATCGGTCTGAGCTTTAGTCCTATTTTTGTTTGGATTTGGTTTGATTTTTGCTCTAACATCCGGACATGGTTTTAGTTTAGGTTTATGTCAGTTTCTAGGTAAAATTTTATGAATTGGTATTTCGTTTCATTTTAGGTTTAGTTTTTGGCCTAAGCTTAGGTCAGAATTTTGGTCTTATTTTTCATTTAAGATTTGATATGAGTTTTAGTTTGACTTTGTGTTTGAATTTCGGTCTGAATTTGATTTGAATTTCGGTCTGACTTTGAATTAAATTTTGTTTTGAGATTGGGTTGTGAATGTAATCTGAATTTTGGTCTTAACCTCTGATTTTTGATTTAAATTATGGTCTGAGTTTGACCTTGATTTATGTCTTGAATTCGATCCAAATTTTAGTTTGATTCATTACTAAACTACAGAAAATCTGAAATTTCCTGGCTAATTTATAGATGTCTAACATTTGGAAAGCTTGATAATAATTTTCATTTTGACTTTGGTCTGGATTCTGCTCTGATTTTTGGTATAAAATTTTATCTGAATTTGGATTAAATTTTGGTCTGAAAATTGACTACCACCACAAAACCATAATGCAAGTCAATAATGTTCAGAAAAAAAAAAATACAATTACTGAAGTAAGAAAAACAAATGCAGCAATCGCGAAATAAAGTTTGCTGAAGGTTAAAGATTCTCGATGCCTATTTTAGATGAAATGACACACATTTTTTATTTAGTTATATTTTTTTCTAAATTAAAAGAAAAACTGTTTGAATTACAGCAAACAAAACTATGTCCAATTAATTGCAACAACAATCACTAACAACAATAAAAACAACTCATGAAATTGTTACAAAAACAACAAATAAATATCAATGGATATGATGAATTCCAACCAGTTGAATTGAAGTTAATCATCACTCACCAAAACAAGACAGTATCACGTAGACAAACGCTATTTAATTTGAAATGAAAAACGACATCAAGAAATCATGTAAAAACTAAATTTAGCCATAAAAGAAAATTTTCAATAATATTGTATACTGAATACTAATACATACATAATGCTACATTGCAATACTAGCAAATTTTTTTACTGGTTGAAATGATTTATTGAAGATAAAGCCAACAAAGTATCAAAGTGACAAAAAAGTTCTGATATCATTGAGAATTTATAAATGCAACTTTTGATTAAACAAAAAAAAAAAAAAAAATCAAATAATAAAACCTTGAAAAAAAAAAAAAACAATAGCAAAAAACCGACCAGCGTATGATTTTAGGAAGAGAAGTGCCCTGCTGCCGTCTTTATTACTGTGGTGACTGACTCATCATCAACACACCATGTTAATACTTATTTGCGTAGTTTCTTTTTGCGGCATAAAGAAACGTTTCTCTGTTTCGTTGTTTCTCTGACTTGATGGTTTAATGCCCCATATTGAAAAGAAAACCCTGATGCATTTATGTATGTATTTCGCAATTCAAATTTAGAATATTGGTATAAATGATAAAAAATATTGCAAATAACGCAATAAGTGATTTAAGTTAAATACTCACGAATACATATGTATATGCAAGTATTTATGTACTAATATTTGTACATATGTTTAAATTTATGTGGGAGAGATTATTTTGTATGTACTTTTTTTAAATGACTACTTTTTGTTGATGTTAAATAATAGCACTAACATAAGGAAAAAGTTTTATATTAAGCATATTGTAATCTATCTATATATATATATATATAAAAAAGCTCCGTTGAATGTTTAGTCCTAAAAGGTTTCTTTATTTCGCAAAGGATTGTCATGAAATTTGGACATTTGTCGAGTTAAGTCGATATTTATTTGAAGTTAATTTCAAATAGTTTCTTTAATATAGACCATTATTTGGACCAAAGTCAGCTTTTTTATAAAATTTAGCTACTTAATGCAAAATGCTGCTTAAACTAAAAGAGGTACATAAAAATTATGTATAGAAAGATTATAGATCTTATCGTTTGCTGAAATAAAGTCAGTGGTGGCATATATCTAAAGTTAATAGTTTACCTGTGAAATGCATTTTTATATTGTGAGTATAAATGTATAAACTCGTAATTGTGACTAACTTCATATCTATCATACGCGCCATTTTTTTTGACATTGACAGCTATTCTATCTCGAAGAGCGCCGAAAATACTATAAGAATTGATCTGTCAAATAATTTTCATAATTTTACAAAAGTGTTTTACTATAGCTGAAAATGTCGAATTTCGTGCCAACAAAACAACAATTGCGGGAAGTTTTAATTTGCTTCTTCCATTTAAAGAAAAACGCAACTGAAGCACATCGTTTACTCACTGAAGCTTATCCTGACTGTGCTATAGACGTTAGAATGTGTCAGGTGTGGTATGCCCGTTTCAAACGTGGTGATTTTGATGTTGAAGACAGGGAACGTTCAGGCGGCCCGAAAAAGTTCGAAGATGAAGAATCGAAGGCATTACTCGAAGAAGATTCATGTCAAACGCAACAAGAACTTGCAGAATATTTAGGAGTTGATCAATCAACCATTTCTAAACGATTAAAAGCATTGGGAATGATTCAAAAGCAAGGAAATTGGGTGCCGTACGAATTGAAGCCGAGAGACGTCGAACGACGATTTTTCACATGTGAACTGCTGATTGAACGACAGAAAAGAAAGGGTTTTCTGCATCGTATTGTGACTGACGATGAAAAGTGGATACGTTACGATAACCCAAAGCGTAAAAAATTATGGGGACCGCTCGGACATGCATCAACATCAACGGCAAAGCCAAACATCCATGGATCCAAGCTCATGCTGTATATTTGGTGGGATATGAAAGGTGTCGTGTATTATGAGCTGTTGTTGAAACCGAATGAAACGATCACTGGCGACCGCTACCGACTACAATTGATGCGTTTGAGCCGAGCATTAAAGTTATCCAGAATATGAGAATAGACACGACGAAGTTATTCTTCAGCACGACAATGCTCGGCCGTATGTTGCAAGGCAAGTAAAAACATACTTGGAAACGCTGAAATGGAAAGTGCTACCCCACCCGCCGTATTCTCCAGACATTGCTCCTTCTGATTACCACTTGTTCCGATCGATGACACATGGCCTGGCTGAACAGCACTTCCGTTCTTACGAAGAACTCAAAAAATGGGTCGATTCGTGGATAGCCTCAAAAGATGAGGAGTTCTTTCGACGCGGAATCCGTATGCTACCAGAAAGATGGGAAAAGGTTGTGGCTAACGATGGACAATACTTTAAAGAATAAATTTATAATCACTTTTTCCCAATAAATGTCCAAATTACGAAAAAATAATTCATACTCCCAATATTAAAAATTTGTTCCCCTTACATTTGTTATTGTAAATATTTATGTTTTTCCTAGAACCAATGCCAACGATTTTTTTACTTCGCTCGCTGTGATTTCCACCACACAAACACAAAGCAGAAAAGAATGCGTATGAGCTTTGCGTTTGAAATTCTTTTTCATTTGCAAGAATGTAACTACATATTACTAATTTGATCAGAGTATTTCATAGTGATGAGTGGATGAGTTGGTTGGAAGGGGAGGTAAAGTAGTGGATGTAGGAAAGAGTTGTGGAATAGTGAGTTCGAATCCCACTTGAAGCGGGACCAAAAATTTTATTTTTTTTTTCAATATGTTTTATTTTTTATCGCTGTGGTGGGAAAAAATAAATATACAACAAAAAACAAATACCGACAAAGGTGAATATAAAACATGCAAACACACAAGAGACATCTTGAAGTCATATTTCCAGAATATATTTTCTTAGGGGGGAGAATGGTTCATAGCTATTCTTAATGGCTTTTAGTAAAGTGGGCGTGGCACCTCCCATAAAATCCGAATAGTTTTTTGAGTATATCTCAAGAACCATTTATAGCACGCTACAGAAATTTGGTACAATAACAAGAATTGACAATGACATGGTGCAACAAGAATATGGGTGGGAGTGACAAAGGGGGTGTGGCACCTTCTATATAACCTGGATTTCTATTATGAGATACATATCATAGGAGCCATTTATGGTACGGTACTAAAATTTAGATTCTTTCAGTTTGTTGAATTAGTGGACCATGCCCCTTTTTTATTTACTACTACCATTTCTACTTCTATTTTCTATTAATTTTAGCCTTCTTTTTTCTACAATTTTTTATTATTTTCTACTACTTTTCCAACCAATATTTTTTACTACTATTTTACTACTTTTTTATACTACTTTTTTAATACTTTTTTCTACTACTTTTTTAATAATTTTTTTCTACAATTTTTTTTTTATTTTGTACCGCTACTTTCTACTATTTCTACTACTATTTTCTATTAGTTTTAGCCTTTTTTTTTCCACAATTTTTTATTATTTTCCACTACTTTTTCAACCAATATTTTTTAATTACTATTTTACTACTTTTTTCCTATTGCTTTGTTTTCTACAATTTTTTTTTTATTTTGTACCATTACTTTCAACTATTTTTTTACTACCTTTTTACAATTTTTTCTACTACTATTTTTTAATATTATTTCTACCACTCTTTCTACTCCATTTTCTCTACTTTTTGCACTACTACGTTTAACTATTTTTCTACTACATTTTCTACTACTTTTTTATTACTTTTTTTCAATAATTTTTAATAATACTTTCCTATTCGTTTTCCTACTATCTTTTTTACTACTATTTTCTTCTAGTTTTTTACTGCTATTTTCTACTACTTTTTTAACTATTATTTCTTACTTTATGAAATATCTTAAGACCCTGCTTCGCTGTCTTAAAATCTGTTAGGTGGCGCTGTTTTTATAATAAATATCAAATTGGTTCAAATTTTTAAATAATTTTTGTGGATTTTCAAAAATGGTCTTTGATATGAATATAGATCCTCTTGAAATATTGTTTCTACTGAAATCTAATAAAATTGTTCAGCAAAAAAAAAAAATATTTAAAAGTTATTCCTTTTTACTACAGATATGCTGGAATTTCTATCTAACTGCTGAATGGTCCCTTTAGCATCAAATGGGTTAAAAATTTTCTTCAATTGCGGGGGTATAAATTTAAAATTTTGCAACAGAAACGAGCTTTCATTACACTTAAACGAAACTAATAAGAACGAAGGTATGTTGTTGTTAGTGTTTAGCGAACGAGGTCATATGGGGATCGCTTTAGTGAGAGAGCTTGATTCCATATAACTGCACTTTCCTTACATGTGTTACATACGTGTACTACGTCGTGCTTATGCCGATAAGTGCAGAGAGGGTCAATAGAAAAAAAGCTTCAGAAAATAGTAAAAAGAAGAGTGCGCAAAAACTTTAACAACAACATTCACGGTAGAAATCGTGTTTTTGTTGTTCTCTAACAAAACCAGTTGTGCAGTTTTATCTCATATTCTTGAAACCACATTTCGTTTACTTCATTTTTAATACAACTTACTTTTTGCCAAAAAATTGCTAAGTCTAACCAATTTTCTAAATTCTAAAGTATTTTGAAAATATTCTAACAATTCTTGATTACTATAAAAGCTTTCTTTGCCCACAAAATGTACCAAATTTTAAAAACATGTACCAATGTACCAAGCGCAAAAAAATACCAGTTTTGGTAGAATTATACCAAAGTGGCAACTGTGTGTTTGTGTCGATATGTGTAGAGAGAATCAATAGAAGAAAAGCAACTCTTAGCGCTATGCAAAGAGTTGAGCTAGTCACAATGAGGAATACCCTCAGCAAAATTCAAAGACGGGACTGTGTCTGAATCACGGGAGTTTTGAGAACATGTCCCACGGCAGCTATGGAGGCATTGACGTCACTCCTCTACACATAGTAATAGAGACGGAACGGCTGCCAAAAAGACACTTATATGCATATAAATGGAAGGAGCTGGCAAGGAGAAGGTCTTCAGCAGTAGTGACCTCGAAAGTATCTCTGCTGATCTTGTTGTAGTCACCCTGCCTAGAGATGATATGAACAAGAAATGTAACTTCGAAAAATACTTCAAAGTTATACTTAGTCACAAGAGAGAATGGGATATCCAGACTGTCCATACCCCTCACAAAGAACATACACTTAGATTTCAAAAAAGAATATTGAATTTTTTTTAATTTCCCATCAACAATTTTTTTTTTTGTCAAATTTCTAGAATAAAATGGATAAAAATTTCTACACGCCACGTCACTCTTTGTTGGCAATGATAACTTAACCTCCCAGAGTAAAAATTTTCTAAGAAAAGCTTGGATTCGGCATACATCTGTAGGTCCCTTCCATTCGTTTAGATATGATTCGTACAGCATGAATAAATTAGTGGCAGTTAATTAGAAATCTAGTAATATCTTTTAGCTAACTAACCGGCAGGTTCTGTAACCCAAGTAGCGAAGTATGTTCTTTCTAATTTTATCATGGCAGCGGCAGAGTAAATATTTTGCTATTTCCTTGCTTATTCAAGTTGGCTTCTATTAATTTAATCTTTTCAAATAAATAATTTCAAATTACATACAAAAAGTGAATACTAAGTTCTGATTAATTGTACCAATAATAATGTCACGAAAAGTGTTATCTTATCTACTGCACAGTTAATATATTTTAGATTTTTAATTTTAGTTGTTATTCAATAAACTTTTCTAGTACCAGACTTAGTGACGACTGCAAAAACTTAAATATTTATCAAAGAAAAAACAAAATGATTCATTATCCAGTAGCAATTATTATTGTTAAACAGTTAATTTTGTTATCTTACTTGCAGACTCGAATTCGTAGGGTATAGTGGATACCTTTTCAAAAGTATTTCATAATTTTTCAATTCAAATTATTCCAAATTAATTTCATATAATTTTAATGCATTCCAAAATAGTCAAAGGAACTTAAGAAAACTTAAAATTTATTTCAGATTATTCCAAATGTGTATTTCAGTAAACTCTAAATATACTTTAGAATATTTCATTTATAATTAGAAAATTCTAATTGTACTTCAGAAAATATAATTCAATTTCATTTGTAATTTTCTGAAGAGTATTCGAAATTTTCTGAAGTATAATTGGAATTTATTAAAGTATTATACTTACAAATTAAATTTTTTGCAGTACATTTGTAATTTTCTTAAGAACGTATGAAATACTCTGAAATACATTTGAAATTTTATGAAGTACATTTGGAATTTTTTAAAGTACTTACAAATTAAATTTTCTGCAGTATATTTATAATTTTCTTAAACACGAATGAAATACCCTGAAGTACATTAAAATGATGTACAAACAATTGAAATTATCTGAAGTACTATTAGTAATATTCCAAAGTAGAAATTATATTTTCTGGAATACAAATTAAATTTTTTTAAAGTACATTAGGAATTTTTTAAAGTACTTACAAATTAAACTTCCTGCAGTTTATTTGTAATTTTTTTAAGAACGAAAAAAATTAAAATAAATTATTAAATATTGAAAAATTGTGCTTGTGTTTTATTTGCGTTTAAGTTTATTTGCAATGCTTGCTCTCTGCATTTACGAAACACCAACAATGGTTTTATTGAAAGCATCTAAAACTTCCGAAGTGTTTACTGTAACCGAACATTTTCGTTAAAAGCTTCATATGTACTAAAAAGCAAACAAAAACGGACTTGAAAATAAAAACAAGTAAAATTAAAATACTGTTCACATAATAGAGAGCCTTGTTCACTCTTTAGAACCTAGTGTACAAAAGATGTTGGACTTTTTTTTTGTCCACTCGTTTGGATGTTCATATATGCGAGCGTCTATATAACCGAGCGGATACTGTATATACTGAGCATCACGAACAACAAAATAGACAGTATTATTAACTGAGAACGCGTAGCTTTCGCTCATAAAACGAATGCCACACTTAGAGAAATCTTCGCCAACCTCAAAGCTCCCATTGAAAAACAACAACACCATAATGTGATATACCAAATCACAAATACATCAAAAATTTGTAGTTGTTTGTGAATTATTGCTCGTTCGAGACTTCGTGTAATGGCCGGAAAAATGAGAACTTCGGTAAAATATACATCGGAACCACAAAGACAACGCTAAAAGTACGAATGCACGAACATGAACAGAGTGTTAGAGATAACAGAATGACAACAGCGCTGGCTAAGCATATGGTGGAGAGTAAGCACACAACGGACTACAATAAAGTTAAAATTCTAGACAAGGAGAGCAATTGCAGAAAACGATTTACATTAGAAAGCTTATATATACCTACAGAAAAACATCGAGATAACGATAAACAGAAAGGAGGAGGTTGACCACATAAGCAAATTATACATTGCAGCAATTTAGTTTAAAAGTTTAATGTTAAGTGTTCATATTGGATTCTGTATATTCATTTAATTTATTTTATTAATTTTTTCGTATGTTGAATTTTTTTTTGACTCCTGATGATGCCACCGAAGCGGGCGAAACGTTGAGTAAATGATGAAAAAATTTATCTAATTTTTTGCATCTAATCTAGTCAATAAAAAAAACATTTTTATTAAAATTTTCTCAACCATTCATGTTGTGCCAGTTATATTTTATGCCGAATCCGAACGGTGAAGTGAAAACCTTTTTTTACTCTTGGTGGTTTTTCTTCTTTTTTTTCTTTCTATTTTTGACCGTCACTACTAAGTTACGACAGCGACTTTAAGATTCTACTAGAATAAAATTATTTAAAAATTATGCTATATTTTGACAATGAAATTAAACTGAATTCCCAATAGCTATTAATTTTCCTAATGGGATGATAGAAATAAAGTATACTCATGTATGTATGTATGTGTATAGTTTGTGGTTTTCTTATCAGTTTCTTAATAAAAAAAAATTAAATTAATTCGAATTTCTACGATAAAACCATTGTTAAAATTAAATTAAGCTGAATTAAATAAATAACAAATTATTGTGCATTTATATACTTACTTTGAATTATTAGAAATATAACAATGAGAAACCTGACGGTTTGATTTTATTTTTGTATATTTTATTCACGGACTATACCTGCTTCGAATAATCAGGACACGTATAAAATCATTTCCGCACAAAATTGATAAAAAAAAAAATTATAAACACAAAAATGGTTAACATTTTCCAAATCTACGATTGATGTTCAACTAACCTCTTCAATAAACAATTACGAACTGAATGCAAAACCTTCTTTATAATTAATTCTAAGATATGACTTCATATCAATATGGTGAGCAGTGACCAAGGAGACTCAATATTAATATGTAGAGCAACTAATAATAAGGGAATTTACCTTTTTTTTTAAATATATTAACGATTTGTTTTCACCATTGTAGAAGTATTTAGAGGTAGATGCCTTGGTTCAAAAAGCAGCCATTTTGAATTTTTGACAAGTAAGAGGAACATTTTTTGAAATGGGAACAAAAGAGTGAGTTAGTTAGTAGATTATTAATACTACTTTTAAAACTTAGTACTAAATTATAAATTTTTTTTTATAATAAAAAATAAAAAATAATGTTATTTAAATTTGTTTTCTTTATTATCAAATACCTTGAACATGTTAAGTCTTAAAAAAAAATATAAAAGGCAGCAACTAATTCTCCCTATGTACATGTAATACTATGCAAATTATTTTCTTATAAATTCTCTATATTCTATTGTATTCCCGGTAGTAACCTGTTTAAAAGTTGTCAGACAAGCCAATCTTGCTGAGGAATCTCAGCAACTGATGTGGCTTTATGGTTATGATATCCCCCACTACTTGGATGGTAATGCCCCACGTATCTCTTCCTCCTGCGAGTGAGTGCCTTGCGGTGCATTAACTTGCCATTTAGCTTTCTTACTTTCCTATATTCTTAATCTCCTACTTTTCAAATACCCTCTCCATCTCTCATAAAATCAAAGTTTTATAAAGCAAACACAAATAGAAATGCAAAACAAGGAAAGCAGCAGTACAACAAAATATTTACCAGAACAACAACAACAGAGCTTTGTTTTTGCGACCATAATGGCGGAGCACTGCTGTGAATGTCAAAATCAGTTAACGAAAGCAGTAATACAACACGGAAATGATAATATATCTTTGTTGTTGCAGCCATTATGGCGGACCAAAAAAAAGTAAACAAACTTTTAGCAACCAGTGTTCCTTACAACGAAAAAACATGGCGTCATAAGAAGAAGGATGAGCTGCTGGTAACTCCACCTCATATAAATTCACCTTGCTGTTTTTCTTTCTTTCATGCTCTTTTGCTCTGCTTTCTTCATCTGTCACAATCCAGCGATAAATGGAAGCACTAGAATAGCGCTAAACAAGTGCTCGATTGCAAGCACTTAAGTGCACTACAAGATCATGTGTTCCATATAAATTTTAACATTGCATGTCCTAGGAGACAAGCACTTGTTTAGTGCAGCACTTTTAGCGCTAAACAAGCGCAAGAAAGAATGCGTTAGATAGGCACTTCCGCTCATTCATTCGCTGCTTCGTGCTTACTTTAGTTGAGAAAGAGAGGAGAGAGAAAAAATATCGAGTATCGATTCATGCATTCATAATTTTTCATTGCTGCGTCATTTTATTTTATTGTTTTCTTTTGCTTTTTTGTTTGTTTTAAGCCAAAATATATATTAAAAGAAACAATGGTTTACTTCCTTCAACTTTTGAATGTTACAAACGAAAAATTGATATAATTGCATATAAGCAGCAAAATTTGACAAATGTGAATATATCACATAAAATTAATTGTGATGAGTCTTCCGTACGACGATTTTGGAAACAGAGAGTTTGTCGTGTCGCTCTGGAAGTGGCCGTCCAAGAAAGACCACTGAACGAGATGACAGGGGTATAATAAAAATAGCCCTGCGCGATCGATTCAAAGCAGCTCCCGAAATTGCTGCGGAGTTAAAAGAAAGCCAAAATATGGAAATTAGCACCTCAACTGTACAGCGTCGCTTGAGAGAAAATTATTTGTTTGCCCGCAGACCTGCGAAAAAATCGCTCCTCACATCCAAAATGCGTTCCTCACGCTTAAACTGGTATAAAGAGAGAAAGAAGTGGGTGTATAGCGATTGGGCACAAGTCATTTTCTCTGATGAGAGCAAAATAGGGGGGGGGGGGGGGCGGTCAATGCATCCAAGACGGAATTAGTTCTATTCACTCGAAAGCACTCTATACCCAATTTCGATCCACCAACTCTAAATGGTAGTTCACTTATTGTCTCGGAACAAGCCAAATACCTTGGCCTCATCCTAGACAGGAAACTCAACTGGCGTGCCAACACGTCAGAAAGAGTACGTAAAGCCACAATAGCTCTCTATGCTTGCAGGTCAGCTATAGGCAAGAAATGGGGGTTACAACCCAAGGTAATCATGTGGTTGTACACCAGTGTTATACGTCCTATTCTCTTCTACGGCGTAGTAGTATGGTGGACAGTCATCTCAAAGAGCATCCATCACAAAGAATTAGACAAAGTACAGCGACTTGCTTCAATGTTAATTACAGGAGCACTGAAAACGACACCTTCAAAAGCGCTATACACAATCTTGGATCTGCTTTCAATAGATCTAGTCGGAAAGACCTCAGCGTCAATATCTGCAGTGAGACTGAATACGATTCGTAGGTGGTCCCACACAAATTATGGTCATGGTAAGATACTTAGTGAAACTAAATTTCTTCCACTCTCTGTCGATCTCACCCTGTCCCCGCTATCCTTTGGCAACAGCTTTAGCACATATATTCCATCTCGACAAGAGTGGAGTGCGAGTAATGTGGTACGCCCTGATATCATCGACTTTTATACTGACGGTTCAAAGTTGGATGGTAGGGTTGGGGGTGGGGTTCACTCTGAGCTCCTGAACATTTCGGCGCACTTTCGTTTTCCAGATCATTGCAGCGTCTTTCAGGCAGAGCTGCTTGCGATCACTGAAGCCGCAAATCTGATAAGGTGTAATGCGATACCTTGTAATGATATCTGCATTTTCACTGATAGTCAGGCGGCAATAAAATCCCTCCAATGTCCAGCTAATAACTCTAAAGTTGCCCTACAATGCAGATCGTCTCTGAACGAGACAGCCATGGCATACAACCTGCACCTTATATAGGTGCCAGGGCATAGCGACATTGAGGGAAACTGTAAGGCTGATGACCTCGCCAAACTTGGTACGACACTCAGCAATTCACTTATTACTGGTAATGCAGGTATACCGCTTGCCACGTGTAAACTTTTAATTAAAGACCACTTCTCCCACATTGCGAAAAGCAGATGGAGAATGGAACCAACTTGCGCTATCGCCAGACAGTTTTGGCCAATGCCTGACCATGAACGCACTAAAGCGCTCATTAATCTGGACCGTATCCACATAAGTAGGGTAGTTCCTATTCTAACCGGGCACTGCCTCATAGGCAGCCACGCACGTAGACTAGGTCTTCCTTATAATGACTTCTGCAGAAGCTGTAGAAATGAAGAGGAAGAAGAGACCATTTTCCACTTTATATGTAACTGCCCTGCTTTAGCAGCACGCAGACACAAAACTTTGGGAGCATCCTTCTATGGTAGACTCACAGAACTGGCAACCTCTGACATTAGAGACTTATCTCGTTTTATTGCAAGCACAAATTGGTTTAATTAGGAGGGGATCAAGAGGTAACACTCGCCCCAAGGGTATCACATATTGAATCAATTTCATGGCCGGGCAACAGCCCCGATCTCAATCCCATTGAGAGCGTTTGGGCTATTTTAAAAAGAAAAGTGTGCCAGCAGAAACCAACTAACATTCAAAAGTCGAAGGAAGTAATTGAACACACTTGCTACAATGATATTTCAATAGATTTAATTCGAAAACTATATGAGAGCATGCCTTCTCGAGTGGAAAGCGTCATCAAGGCAAGAGGAGGCCCTACGCGCTATTAAAATCAATTTTACGATCTTATTTGAAAAATATACAGCTATGGCCAGAGAAATAGCACACTTAAAGAATAGCCAAATAGTATCAGAATTTCTTTGCAGTATACTTGCTACTTCCAATGCTGTAAAAAATGTCCCGTTACTTGTTTGATTATTTGTTTTGGTGATTTTAGTAAATATAGTATGTATTTGAGTAAGACAAAGAAATAGCACACTTTTATTGCAATGATCGGTGCTCTTTGTAAAATCGATTTTGCTGGATGCAAATGATACAGTTTTATTGCGAATTTAAATTAAAAGTGATTTTTTATCAAAAATGGGCAGAGGTTTACATTGCAGTGTAGAAAAAAGAAATATTATATTTTGCACTATACGAGAGAGGTAGAAATCAGTCTCAGATCGACAGAATAGTAAATTGTTCACGAAAAATTGTATATAACGCAATCAATTCTGTCAAGACAAATCTTGACTTATTGAAAAAAAATAAGAAATGGAATGCCCCTCCACGAAAAACAGCGGGACGAGTCGACAGAGCTATTGTTAAGAAGTCTAAGGTTGATTCTTTCAAGTCATCACGCACAATAATGACTGAAATAAACCAGGAATTCGGCATAAACATTTCAAGCAGACTTGTAAGAAGACGACTCAATGACGCTGCACTGTTTGGACGCGTCAGCAGAAAAAAAGCCACTCCTGTCAAAAAAAAAAATTATTAAAGCACGGCTGAGTTTTGCAAAAGCTCATGTTGATAAAGACCTCAGTTTTTGGAAAAGGGTACTATGGAGTGATGAATCGAAGGTTAATCGCATTGGACTTGATGGCAGGACATTTGTGCATCGTCCAAAATGTCAAGAATTCAATACAAGATACACCTGCAAAACTGTAAAGCATGGGGGAGGAAGTGTAATGATATGGGGTGCGTTCTCTGGGCGTGGAGTGGGTCCGTTGGTCAAAATTGAGGGAAAAATGGATAAGTCCGATTATTTAAACATTCTTCGTAGCACAATGGAACCGTTTGCATTTGAATCCATGCCAGTAAATTAGATTTTCATGCATGATAACGATCCAAAACATGCAGCAAAAGTGGTAAAGCATTGGTTATCGGTTGAAAAAATTGAAACTCTGAACTGGCTAGCTCAAAGTCCCGACCTAAACCCTATTGAACATCTTTGGAATGACGTTAAAGTTCACATCAGGCGAAAAAAATTCAGGAATGAAGGCGAGCTTTGGGCGGGTATTCAAAGTGCTTGGTCCTCCATCTCCCAGAGCAGATGTCAAAAGTTAGTAGAGAGTATGCCTCATAGATGTCAAGCTGTCATAAAAAATTATGGTCAAGCTACAAAATACTAACTTGGTAATTAATTTCATAAAACAATTTAGTAAGTTTTTCTATAAATTTTCTTTAATTTTTACAGCGATCCGTAAGTGTGCTATTTCTATATCTAGCTCAATATGGACCATCCTAAGCCAAAACAGGTTAAACAGAAAAAATTAAAAAAAAACATTACTTTAGTTCTTTATTTTTTTAAACTTTGAAGTCCAAATATTTCTTTTGTATCATTAAACAAAATTTTTTTATTGCAAAATATTAAATAAACTACACTTTTATATGAAATTCAAAAGTGTGCTATTTCTCTGGCCATAGCTGTATATATAAAACTAAAAAAAAAGTCACTTAAATTTTATATTTTTTTATAAAAACTATTTATAACTTCATATAAATAAATATTACTTTTTTAATGTAAAACTAGCTTTTTATGAATTCAATTGAAATAGGTTCGTAGAGTTTGTTATTGTTAGGTTGACAGTTTTGAAAATGTTTAAAACTTACCCTTGGAAAAACGATCTAACAAACTTAAAACAGTTAAACAAGAGCAGATATTATTTTACGCGAAAAATTTTAAATCTTCTTGCAAAATTAAAATCGGCGTTTTTTTAACCGTGAGTTTGCATATACAATTATGTTTTTATATATTTTTTATAAAACAATTGCAAAAAAGAAATAAAACAAAACACACACACTTTCCGTGAAATTTCACAGCCAATTTACTTCGCTGTTGCGTGAAAGCTAACTCGCTTCGTTTCTCGCTCAGTCAATATTTCGTAGCGTCTCGCTGAACGATACTCGTATTTAAAAGTAAAGTAATATACAAAAACAAATCAAAGTAGCTTGGAAGGAAAGTTATAAGGTGCTTTAAAAAAACATCTGTTTAAAATTGGATAAAAAAAGTTATGTGTGAGATATGACGGAAACCTTTATTGCAGAAGAAAACATATGTTGTCTAGTCCCATGCCCCAATTGAGCACACAAAAAGTCAGATATCAGGCAGTAACTGTCTGGTCACTCTCGTTTCGGAAAATTTATGACCCAATGACGCTGCCTGAGCAAAGTCCATACCAAATAGTAAGTTTTTACTGCTGTGGATTACTCTCTACACAAAAGCGGCAATTTTGCTTGTTCACGAAGCCGTTCAACCAAAAATGTGCTTCATCACAGAAGATGATTTTTTCACCAAAAATTTGGATTCGATTCCAACTGTTTCAGAGCCGAATCAGCGAACATACAACGAGTTTGGTGCTCTTGGGGCTTCAGTTCCTGTTTCAATTGAATCTTATACTGATGCATGCCAAAGTTTTTTCGCAAAATTCGCCAAATTGAGGTCACAGAAAGACCAACTTCTTGTGCACGACTAGGAATCGGGAATCGAGGGGTTTGACTCTGCTCGAATTTCGCTATAATTTGTTCAATTGATTGCTAGGTTGGACAATCATTCCGGCCGTAAATAATTCGTAGCTCGCAAAAAGTTTGGCGAACAGAACACGAATTTTTATAATAAATTTTAACAATTTCGACGCGTTGTTAAATGGTAACTACAACAGAGCACAAACGTTGAAGAATGAGAGTGCTGCCACCTGAAACGTCAGAGGAATAAGCTGCTGAAGTTCGTATATAGCTATTGAAAAGCCCTTTATATGTAAACACAACTTTCAGTCACTCCCTGGTAAGGAATATTATTTCACACAATTTTTTTCTTTTAGAGCCAAAGTTTTCGACAAATTTTAAGCAATAAAGATCTAAAAATATGCAGGGAATTTATCAAAAAATTAACGATGTGCTAATGCGAAAAATTGAGCATAGTAATAAAAATCAATGTTTACCTAACCGAATATTTGTAAAATAATCATTTACCTATACAAAAAATGATAAACCTAGTTACATATGTACCTATATCTAAACAAATCAATACATGCTTTATCATGTCCTAACATGTTCTCAGATAAACATGTAACCTTGAAACGATTTTATTTTTAGATTTGTCATTACGGTTTGCTTGCGTTGAATGTGTAAAGATTAAAAGAAATCTATAGATAATATACAGTATAGTGCATAACTATAGTCGCACCTACTTACATTTATTTTAATACTTTAAATGCCTTTCATTCACAGGAAAACGATTCCCTTATCGTGAATGCATATTCATGTGAATTCATTCACATTTTCGAAAATTTTCCCTTATCGGGAACCCATTTTGAAAGTGAAATTTAGGAGTAACTCAATTAATAATGTGTAAACAGAGATTCTCTCCTGGAAAATATGCAGAGAAATCCAGAGATTGCGAGAGGGAAATAAGGAAAATACAATTAAGTTTTGACGGCTCTTGGAAAGTGAGTTCAATAGTGCAGGACCTCCAGTAAAAAATGTTTTCGAATAGAAAAAGATTCAGTCTATATTTTTCAGCATGTAAAATTTCAACTAAAAATTCTCTTAAAATTAGGTTTGGTCCGATCAAAAGTATTATGTACGCAAAAAGGCTGGATCAAATATGCAATACAAGCGTGGAACGGGTGGCGGACCTAACAAAGGATAACATATTCTTCGGTAGAAGAAAGTATATATGTTCTTGTTGGAATGAAGAAGGCGGTAGAAGGTATCGAAAATATAAAAAGCTTCGGCTTCTTGGCACCATGTAGAGAACAGGAGACGGGTGGTTAGTCGGTTTTCTCTGGGGCTGTCCCTGCGTCTGTGAAAGCTGTAATTTGCGACGAAGCATCGACTCAAAACCCAGAATGCGTCGACTGCTTTCAAAAATAATAATTATGAGCCAAACTGCAGTAGGAGTTCAAAATCTTTAAGAGGGACAGGAGCCAAAACAAAATTAAATACCGAAGCAATAATTGAAGAATTGAAAGTACGATAAAAAATTATATGATACAAGTTTTTTTTTGCCTATTATGTCCAGTAATAATAAGGAAACACAATATTGCGCAACTACATGAGAATTTAAGTAAATATAAATTCAACAAATGAAATTTTTATTTATGTGAGATTCCCGCCCGATCCCGGTTTTTTTTTCACTTGAGCACAAAATCTGATGGGAACAGATTTTTTAAGGGAGATTTTCGATAAGGCACGTGCCTTTTTTTATTTCATACAAATTCTGTAATTTTTTTTTATAGTTATGCATCATTAAAAAAAAAACCAAAGATTTAAATTTAATAGTACCTTAGAAAAATAGTTTTAAGATTAGTTTAGTGCTTTTTCATAAAAATAAAAAATAAAAAAAGAGAAACAATTCCTTAAAAGTCATAATAAGGTCAGTGCTTTGATTTTGTTTCAATGTTTCATGGGATTTTAAAAAACGGATGTAAAAAATATTTTCATTTCATGAAATATTTTTATTGTATGACGAAATATTTTTACTGAATGAAATTAAAATTATAATTTTTAACAAAAACTAAAATTATGATACACAATTTTTAACAAAACAGTAAATGTGTTAAAACATAGGTGTAGCTATTGTTATGCACCATAGTGTATTATGCATGTATAAGCAGTAAATAGCACAATGCTAGAATTTGGTCAAGTTTCAGTTTTCTTAGAAATACCTCAACTTGTTTCTAATTGAAATATACAAAATACGAAAACATTTTTTACAAAAAAAAACAAAAAAAGAAATAGTTATAATTGGGAGCAACCATATTTATTAAGCAAAACAAAAAAAAAACAGATGTGATTCATAAAACTTATAGGCAAGTATCGTTCCGGATTGAATGTAAATATAATAAGAAGTAAAATTAGTAATATGTAATTAGTTTTAATAACTCTAAAATCTATTAACACAGAATTCTATACAATACATTTTTATCTTTGTAAGTGCATCGTATATACATATATATGTATGTATTGCATTTTTTTTATTATGCATTTGCATAAGAAAAGTTGTCAATTTCACTGTCTTTGTTTGCATTTCGATTACGCGTCGAAGTTTTGCATGCATCATACTAAATAAACAAAGAAGATTTTTATTCAGGTCAAATAAAAAAAACGAAAACGAAAAGAAGCAAAACTTCAATTAGACTGACTATAAAGTAGATTTTAATAAACACTTATATTTTAGAGATAATTGAAAAAAAAAAGAAAACAACTTACAAAAAAAAAACCAATACAAATTAAACTATTCCACGCACTTCTTTCTATACTCATCGCAGTGCGTAAGGCGACTAAAATACCCGGCAACAACAAGAAGACGAATCCGAGATTACAAAATGAGAACGTTTAAAGAATACAAAAAAGGGAATGAATGTTTTTTTTTTTAGATTTCTAAAAAAAAAACAACAAACTGAACTGAGCAGAACAAATATTTTATTTAACAATCAACAACCGGCTTAGCTATGCGAAAAATAGCCAGAAAAAGAAGAAGTAGTCGAAAGAAGAAAGAGCATAAAAAGAAACTGTGAAGATATGAGATACTTTTATATTTATCTGCATGAATTTATATACATGCATACATACATACAAATGTTTATATGTATGTTTGTTGTGAAATCAGGTGCTAAACTCAAATTCATTGTTGTCGGTGCGTGTAAAGAGTAGCCACCTAAAGGAAATTTAGTTTTTTCGTATTGATGTACAAATATCGTACAACTCCTGGCTTATCTTTAAGGTAAACTTATAAGCTCGTTGTTATGCACGATATCCGTTATTTCTTGCCGCACTTACGTGGTTCAACGAAGGAATACATTAACGAAGAACATAGCAAGGTGCCAACAACGAACGAGCAACGAGTGAAATCGAAGTGGACTTGCCTCGTTTTTTCGACATACTCAGCGTTGCCAATTGCGATTTGTACTTTGAGTACGTTTACGTTAATGAGATAACACCAAATTAAATAAAAACCATTAAATAATTGAAAATGTTTTAGTATGCCAATCCCACTTCGGTCAAAATCACTCCAGCTATCGTTTATAGTCTTTTGATTACACCGGCCTACGAGATTGGTCCTCCATGTGTATCTGTATGCTAATTTCGAATTCGTATGCTAGGGTTTTAAGTGTGATAAAGCTCGGTTTTAGCCATTTACATACTAGAGTCCATACGAATTAGAAACAATTTATCACTAGTTTTTCTAGAAACGGGTACTTAATATTTTCATTTCGATCCATTCCAGGTAAGTACGATTATACGATTTTTAAAACCATCAAAACTCTAATCTAAAAAATATATATTTAGTTTGAACGACCACTAAAGTGTATTTCATTTGTCCCTGCACCGAATATCTCAGAATCAGGAACTTTTTTTAATCCTTTTCTGTAGGTGGTTCTCATACAATTTAATATCTCCACCACTATTTCTCTGTTTGTGCTTTTCTCCACTGTCTGAATTTTTTTTATAAGAATTTTATACGTTTGGGATTTCGCGTTTCTATTGTTATACTCTTTTGGTTTAATTTTTCAAAGACAAGGCAACGTTTTATATAGTTCAATGAACTCCCGCATGAATTCCTTTTCTTGTTTTGATATGCAAATTATCTGACCGTTCCAGATTTACTCAAGACAAACTTTCTGGCTTGCGCAAGTGAACGATTTCGGTTTTCATGCAACAATTTACTTGTGCAAATCGGACTTGCACAAGCCAATTTGCGTAAATTACTTGAGTGTGAAAACGGACCATTATAAAGGCTTTTGCAATATTTTAAATTCGCACGGGCGCAAACATGAATGCCTGTCTGAAAGAGAGAAGTAGAAAAAATAGGTAGTTAGAAAAAGATAGGCGAGTTTCTATCTCTTTTTTACTACCTATTTTTTCTACCTCTCTCTTTCAGACGGGCGTTCGTGTTTGCACCAATGTAAACAGCCACATATGAAGCGCTCAGAGGAAAAGTGAAGCATAAAATTTACTAGAGGAATGGAGACTTCGTTTTGGTCATAAAACAAAGTCTCGTTCTGCTTCGCCTTGGTTTTGTATGTGTGCGTAAGTTACAACTCTTCGTTCGTACTCGGCTATATCGCTATAGTCGTCGAGTAACAGCAACAACTCTTTTCCTCAGTAATTTTATGCTTCACTTTTCCTCTGAACGGGTCATTTGTAATAATCTGGCAGCTCGCTGTATTAAAATTAAACTAAGAATTAGCCAATCAAAATAGCAAACATTTACAATAATAGCAAAGTTGATATGACGCACGGGACAACAACAAAAAACAAAGCGGTCTTTTGAGAATTAAATGAAGATTTAATTTAAAGAATATAAGCAAAAGCCAACAACGAAAATTAACAAGTACAAATATTTTTAGTTGGTAGATTAGTAGCAACAACAAATACACATGAATATATTTGATACTTTATTGTTGTTGTAGAATAGAAGTAAGAGTGTAAATAAGCACAGGTACATATGCATATAGAGCGGGAGCTGTGGCGTGCTAATTTATGAATTTTTACAAGACTGAGAGGAGCTAGGTGGTATTGAGGGGATGTGGTTTGGAATTTTGGAGATAAGTCAATGAACTTTAACGTGATTTGTTTTTGTTCATTTGTTATGCATAATTTAGTCATCTCGTTGTGGTTTTAACCAGGTTGTTGTTATTGCTTTCGTGTTTTGTTTAATTTAAAGGAAAAATATAAGTATTTCGCATAAGAATTCTCAGGAAATTGAAGGTCAGTGTTTTTTCTTTACATTTTACACACGCAAACGTTATTTAGTGTATTCGTACTAAGAGCAATTGGAGTCTTTTTTTTTTGATTCCATAGTGGGTGTGATGAAATTTAATTAATATGTTAATTGACAGTTGGGGTCAATGGACTTTTCGTTTTCAATTTCTTAGAAAAATTATTATGCATGCCCTGAGTAGTAATTATTCACTAATTAAAACTTTAAGATAAGCAAAATATCTAATCTTATTTCATACTCACATTTTGTTCACGTTTTGTTTTTGTTAGTATACTAAAGTTTACTTTTAAATCAGTTTTTTTTTAATCTTTCTACTTTTATTTTTGTTATTACAACAAACTTTCAATTTTTTATTTTATTAACTTTACTAATTTTGTGATTGCACTTTTATTATTTTTGTGATTGCACTTTTATTATTTTTGTGATTGCACCTTTGCTATCTTTATTTCGCTATAATTTTCACTACAATTTTAATTTTATTTTACAATTTATCTGATTTCTAAGCGTATGCATTTTACTCAATTCATAAAAATGCATTTTTCACTTGCAGATATTAAGCTTTAGTAGTTTTTAAATAAAGAAAAATACAAATTCACAAAATAAGAAACACAACAAATCAAGACAAAGCATTAAAAAGAACTGCGCGAAAACCAATGCATTTGTTTTTTTTCTTCTCCTTTTGTTTCTAATTACTAGTGTTGCCATGCAAACTAAAGTGATGTTAAAATAATTTTCCTCTTCTTGAAAATCTGTTGAATCTAGAAAACATAATGAAATAATTTAAATTCAAATATTTTTAAGCATATTAAAATTAATTTAAGTATAATTTATATTTAACTTAGGCAATATTTAACCATTTTTTAATTGGCACAATTTACCATTTACAAATAAATGGAACAGCTGGCCACCTTATACGTTAAATTAATTAGTTATCTCTTTTACTCTTTAGTATTTCATATTGAATCAGCAAAAAATTGCAGGGTTGCATTTTCAGTATTGTTTAAAAAAGTGCGGCAACTTGTTTAGTGGAAATGGGGACTATATGTAGAACGCGAAGTTTAAGTTTTTTATTGTTAACATTTAAATATCGATTGTACTTTTAAGGTTACAACCAAGGTGAATGCTGAATGCTTGTCATTACAGCAAAAATGTTTTGCTATGAAATACTGATTGCTTTTCAAAGGATTTGCTTATATGCTTTTGTCACCATCCAATACTTCGTCAGCATGCTGCGTAATAGTATTTTTATAAATGCTGGGAATACTTGTCTTAAAATGCTGATTATTCATTATTTTTTGTACACTCTGTTCAGAGTGAGAGAGCAACAAACGCAAACAAAAAATATCACATAAAAAAAAATGTACGCGATAAACAAGATCAGTGTTGTCATCAACGGAAAACATAACTATTGTATAAATTTTTGTGCAAGCGCAAATTACACATAAAGAAAACAGTAATAAGGAGATTTTATGGCAGCACTGAAGACGATCGGTTTTTTTTTTGGCCGGCTAATTTCAAAATCAAAACATATTTCGTTTATCTTTTGTTCAAGTTTGTGTACGTTAGTGTATGTGCATGTTTAAAATTCTATATTTATCCAACCCGATTTCGTTCTACAAATTTCGGAAGCATTTACCCGAATTCGAAATATTATTCATCATGGCTTGTATAAATATTTTAGAAACAGCCAATTGGGAATGCTATCGTTTAATAATGTATTGTTAGTGCTGTTAATACGAGGAGGAACTGTATTGAAAGAATATTGACTAGCATTTTCAGCAAGAAAATTTAACTCAGCATTATTCTTTCTTTGCATTCATCAGCATTCAACAGCTAGCATTTCGAATTTGAAAATATGCTGAAGAAACTCAGCAATCACCATTTCGTAATTTCTGCATGACTAGCCATTTCCGAATTTTGTTATTATAAATATTTTTACGGTTTTTTCTTACTGAAATATTAGCGATTAAAACTTAATTAAGTCGCAAAATTGCAGATAAAGCAAAAAAAAAAATACAGTAAGAGATGAATTTTTTCAATTCAATCAAATGTAGAAACGAACGAATATTTTGAGAAGAGATCGCAAAAATAATTGCTGGCAGTAGTTTTCTAATTTAAAAGGGACTTAATATAGTTTCTCCTCCTGGCTGAGTTATCACAGTTTCACAATTTTCAACGCAACTCTGTAAATGCATTGAATGCTATTGTGACTGACATTATTTTGTTATGGTGAATGGCACTTTTACTGTAAACAAATCAAAAACATATGTTTTTCTTTCTTTTGGACTAAGCTTACAAAAAACATCTATGAAGGATGTTTACAATTTTGTAAATTTGTAATATTTATTAACTTTTTTTTTCAATTCATTAACACCGGCGAAATGAAGTTAACCAATCGCATTAATAAATTGTGGAACCGCAATGGACATACAGACGAGCATTGGTATACGTACCTTTTCTTCGGAGTGCTGCGGATTGTGCTAGTGTTTATACCACAATTGGGCTACGTGCATCCAGATGAGTTTTTTCAATCGGTCGAGGTGATGACGGGTGAGTGGAAATATATATTGCAAAAGTTGGCAATCGATAAATAAACTTAAACTGTTTGATTTTTAGCTGATCATTTCCAATTGGAACATACACGAACCTGGGAATTTAATAATACGCTGCCAGTGCGTAGCATAACAATGCCATTTTTCCTACTACGAGTGCCTTGGAGTTTTCTAGAGTTCATTAACTTGTATGTGCGTGAATATGCAAGTATGGAGTTGCTGCATAGCTATACATATTTAGTATTTCCTCGTCTCATTGTGTGCTTAATATCTTTCGTGAATGATTGGTGTTTATATCGAGTTTGCCGCTTGTACAGTTTGCAGCATGAAATACGTTTGCTGGCATTGGGCAGTTCGTGGGTGATGCTTGTCTTTGGTACGCGCACATTTTCTAATACCATTGAAATGGCGCTGTGTTCGCTGTTGTTGTATTTGGTGGCCGAGTGCATGATCAAGACAAATACGATTGTGTATAAGAAGGAGTTCCTTGAAGAAAGGTATGAAAAGGCTGAGTCGATCGGGGAAAAAGTGAAAATCTGGAAACTGAAGAACGCATTACCAACGCACAATTTTAATCATCTACTGCTGCTGGCGACTGTATGCGTGGCGGGCGTTTTTAATCGTCCCACATTTCTGCTCTTCGGCGCACCAATGGTTTTCTATTGGATGCTACGTGGTATGGGCACCAAAACTATTACTTTTACCGATTTCAATATACGCATGCTGTTGTTTTGCTTAAGTGCTGTGCCGGCACTGTGCTTCTTCATTTTCTGCGACTCCATGTATTATAAATACTTGACCGTCGGCGAGCTCCAAACATTCAAAATAGATATCGATAATTTTGTATTTACGCCATGGAATTTTATCAAATACAATCTCGATCCGAATCGTACCGCCGAACACGGCTTGCATCCAAAGTATATACACTTGCTGGTGAATATTCCACTGCTGTATAATGTGCTCGGTATAATTGCGATGGTTTCGTTTGCCCAGCTGATGATACATTTCTTTCGTGCAGAGTATCAAGGTTTGCCGCGGGCTCAGAGTCTCGTTGGCCTAATGTCGGGCGCAATTTTTGTGCCATTATTTTTTCTATCACTGATCAATCATCAGGAGGCACGTTTTCTAATACCACTCACATTTCCCCTAATACTGCTGCATGCACCTAAGCTATTGACCGGTTTTTGTGCGGCTTATCCCTTCAAAGAGGAGCAACCGTTGCTGCGTCGCTTCTACAAATCAGTGCTCTGCTCACAAGCTTCTGCAAAATATCTACTTAAAACGTGGTATACCTGCAATATTCTGCTTACTGTTTTCTTTGGTTTTATACATCAAGCTGGAATTTTTCCATTGGCGCAACATTTCGAGCATGCCATGCACGTGAAACCTGCTGCAATGCAACTTCATTTGATTACCTCGCACGTATACAGTTTGCCGGTATCGTTCGTTAACGTGCCCAGTTCGCAGATGTTACTGTTCAATCGTCAGACGGGTCAGCGTTATCGGCGTCAAAAGGATTTCTATCTCTACGAATATGGCGGTCTTGATTTAAAGCATTTGCTTAGTAAGGTGAAACTTATATTGTCGCATTGTGAAATGAAGTTGTCTACACGTAAGCAGCAATATCGTTTATTTGTTGCGCTGCCTACTTCTCTGAGTGATGATTTTGCTGATGTTATTAAGAGTACTAATTCTTCATATTTACGTCTAGAATTGCAACGCATTTTCTATCCACATCTCTCTACTGAAGCTTTTCCACGTGTATTCGGGCGTCATCCGTGTGATGTACATCCGCCAGATTGGGCGTATGACGACCTGAAGGGAATGTGTTCGCTGGAGCAATTGCCTACACTTAGTTTCGCTTATGTCAGCCGTCAGTTTTCGTCATTTATTCATCAATTTGGTTTGGCGTTATACGAATTCGAATTGAAAAGAAAGACGCCTCAGCAGGATGGTGAAAATAACGTAGAAATTTCACAAATTCAATCATAGTCTCTCGCGCATAAAATGTTCACTCTAGTTTTATTTGATGCTAGTCGTTTTCTTTTTTTCTTTTACTTTTTATTCCAACGAATATATGTGTAAAAGTGGGTGGGGAAAATACATTCCATGTCATACATAACAATTCACATATGCACCCGCAAACTATTTTATTATATAGTTCTATATTTTTTATTAAATGCAAATAATAAATTCTTATTGCTATTAGTTTTTGAGAGTTTTAATATGTTAGTATTGTTTACGAGTTCGAGTCGATCACTCTGAAGTTCTCCAGGCAAGATGAGTTGGAAGACTGTGTTAGTGTTGTTACGCTTGCCGACATCGGAGAGGTATCCGACAAGGAGGATTCCGGACCAGATTCGTATGTGAGCGTTGATTCATTATCACAGACGGAGCTGATTCAGGACTACCCACCTCTTCACAGTGAAAATAGTCTTCTGCAGTCTGATGAAGATGACGCGGACTTCACCTTAGTGGAGAAACCTACCAACGTTAGCACTAATACTTCGGATTGTGCTGATTAAATTTCACCATTGCAAATTGGCCTCGGTCAACCATATTCTCCGCTTGACATCAGAAGGAGAAGATATTATTCTGATCTAAGAACCATGGATCACATAAAATCGGGTAAGCGGACTCAGTAATCCTGGATTCAAGCTATTGTATGTGCGGAATAAAGGGAAACCCCATTCCTGTATTTAAGAAAAGAAAAACTTGAACGCTAACGCTAACATTCTTTCCAATTACAGTAACGGAGACACAGTGATGGTTAGCCTCGAAAACCGGGAAGGCAGAGTTTGAGCAACCTCTAATGTATTTAGCCCATGACCATCAGGGGCCTTTCCTCCCGTCTCCTTCGGAAGAAGTAATAAAAGAAGCTGGTAAATGTAACATCGCACACATCGTCAATGGAGATGCGAACGCTCAGCACACTGTGGGGAAGCAACGACACAAATACACGTGGTGAGTTTCTTTTAGATTACCTATTAAGTATTAACCTTCTCCTTTGCAATATCGGCAATAACCCAACTTTTATTAGGAGTAACAGGCAGAAAGTTTTACATACAATCCTTGCATCTGAACTACTCGTTCCAAAGGTCAGAGACTGGAGAGTTTCTAACGAAAACTCCTCTGTTCATCAATATAAACAATTCAGTCTCGAGCTATAAAAGCCAGCAAGACCGTATTAAGGGGGTGGGGAGGGAGGTTTTGGGGGTTCTGTTATGTCTGGCCGCGGCTGTAAGTAAGATAAAATCCGTTCTGAGTGCATTTTTTCCCTGTACCTCTAGACATAAACACATCCCCTGCTTTAAGAGCGCATGCGAACAATTTAGGTTTTGAGCTCATTTAGGTTAGGTTAGGTTGGAGTGGCTGTCGAGAGACACACTTAGGCCTGAACGGCCCATTGTGATACCACATAGTTGGACCTACAGTTTAACGCCGATTCCGAACGGCAGTGTGGCAATTTTTTTATCGGCTTGGTGGTTTTGCCATTACCAACCAATGTGTGCACTTGTACACTACCTTATAATTCTCATACACTTCATATTGATAGTGAATATAAGAAAGTTATGAAAATTAACCACCAGACGAAGACGGGAATCGAACCCGAACCTCCCAGATGAAAGTCTAGTGCACTATCCAATAGGCTATCGAGGTCGTCTGGGCTCATTTGAAAGGACATGATTTAGTATTTTTAAGTTTGTAGCACGTCAGGGTTCAGCACTACAATTTTTCAAAAATGCCCAAAAACGCTATTTTTAGGGGGTTTAACCTCATTTTTTTTTATGTGAAGTTTTTGATCCCAGATTTCTGTTCAGCATGAAAAATTCTTTCGCAATCACTGGGAACCATCTTATTCGCAAAACCTATGCAGGGCAGTGTTATTGGATCAGCTCCAAAGTTTTAGGAGACAATCTTAAAGTGTAATTACTTCTTTAACTCATTATTGCTCAGAGCACTCCGACTTGGAAGTTCTCTTTCAATGCTTTGACTGCACGAATTCAGGGAATATATGTCAACCTCATCCGGATTGCTCATCATTGGCCCAAATGCCATTATCAAAATTATGCCCCGGTACGATAAAAAAATACAGTAAATTCCCCACTAATAACACAGTGCAACACAATTCCGAATCCAGAAAAAAAATGCTTCCTGAATCCGCCACTGCTTTTATTTTCTATTTAGATTTCAGTATTTCTTAGTTCCTTGCATCTGGGTGATGAAAATAGGAGAACAATTTTCACAAACTATTTTTTTTTGCTATTGGCATCAATTAAAATAAGAAAAAGCAAATCAATTTATTTAGATACAATCTTAGGGCGTTTAATTAAAACTTTATTTTTTTTTTTTTGTTTAATTCAAACTTATAATAATAAATAAATAAATAAATAATAAATCTAATTATTAAGAAGTTAAAATCTTGATACACTATAAAATTAGTTTGCGTGAATAACTTAAAACTAATAAAATTAAATTTTTTCATTTATTTATTTTCATTTTTTTTTTTTTTTTGTAAAATCGTGCATTTGGTATGGTATGTATGTATGTATGTAAATATTACTATATGTGTCTGTATGTAATTATGTATAAACTAAAACTACAATTTGAGAAAAAAGTGAGGAATTTTTTGTTTTGTTTGTTTTTTTTTTTTACTTTGATTTTGCTAGCAGTGAACTCAATTTCTTTCGCCATACTGGTGATTCATATAGATTGGATTCGGTGAATCTACATCTTCGAAAACCATATCCTCATTCGCATTCCAACGTACGCTGCGTACGCTACCATATCTAAATGATTTAGGAATATGTAGGAGGTGGGGCGTGGAAAGGGGATTGTGAATGTTATTGTTGTTGTTTTTTTCATAAGGAAAAAGTTTTGAAAAGAGAAATAGGTAAATAGAAAATTGTAAGGTAAAAAAAATATTGAAATAAGTTTTTCAATAACGTTGATAGAACCTGTTCATCATGCCGGGCGGTGGTGGTGGCGGTGGCGCGGTTCTTGGTGGTGTACGTCGGGCGCTGAAAAATTAAGAAAATTATGTAAGCTGTTTTGTGGTTTATTGTTGAATAATAAAAATAGAGAAAAAAAATAGTAATAATAATCCGATAGTTAAAACGCCAGAAAGTGGCCAAATCTTATTTTGCAAAGTATTATTCGTTAAAAATAATCTGTAATTACAGGCTGGAAAATCTTTCTGAACTTCTGTGGCGCTGAATTAATTGGAATTAATAGGCCTATCATGGTTTCGCTAGTTTTTTTGGCAAATCGTCTGGCTAATTCGTATCACACACTGGGCTGGAAACAAATTATTATGAGAAAAAAATACCGACAAAATCTGTGAATGGGGGGTTGTTCTGGATGGCTTCGTGGTCATTTTACAATATTTTTGGAAATCCAGCTCGGATTCCCTCTTCGAGAAAACGCATTTTTGCGTTGTGTGGCTCGTGTTGTGGCCCGTTTGTGTTATAGATTCTCAAGGATTTATTCCTAAATGAAATAATATTTGAATCTTAATAAAATATATTTACAATAATTATGAAATTCTAAATAGGTATGTCTTAAAGAGCATACAGTAACACATTTCAATCTCTCTACATAAGATGGATCTTCGATCATATTTTACAGTTTCTTTAATTACATTTTAGAAACTTTCTAGGTTCTTCCGCTTGTTTAGATATCATTTCAAAATCCTTTCTCTCCCCTACATAAACATATTGAACAATGATTACAATTTCTGGCGAAGAGGGTCTGGGAATGGTGTCTGAATAAGCGGGAGAACCCATTCACCGACCGTTTCTAAATTTTTGCATAAATACAAAATAAATACAATCAAAGATCCGTCTTATGAATTGAAGAAAGCTGTTATCGAATTCTGATCAAGACATACAATATTTGGTATTAAAAAGGATTCCAATAAATAAATAAATATCATTTTGAAATGCATCCTTGTGTTTTTTTTTTTTAGATTAACTTTCTTCTATATGTTATATTGAGCTATTAATGCAATAATTTATATGGTTGGCATGGTCTTATAGTATATGCAACTCTGGGTAAATTGGCTGACGAGAGAATCGGACAGTTACGACTAGTGACATTTATTTCAGTAGTCAAGGCCATTAATGTTGTTATGAACTAAGAAAATCAACATGAAAATTCTTCCCAATACTACAAACAATTAAAAAAAAAAATGGTGTATCCATTACCCTAAATGTACACGTTATTTCGGATGATTTTGAATAATGTTTAAAATTTCCGGGGGAGAGGGTGGGGAGAGGAAGAATTTGGAAATTATATCTAGAGGGTGACAATCGTAAAGTGACGCACACATTTCAGCAGTTATTTTCAAAAGGACGTACTTCCATTAAGTACAATTAAGTGTTAACATTGCTGAATATATAAGCATTCATTTGAACCCCACCTCATTCAATATAACCTCCTTTAGCCTGCACACATGCCTTCAATCGATGCGAAAATCGTAGGACTATTCGCCGCAGGACTTCCTGATCAATTTCAGTCCAGGCTTTCTCTAATGAATTTGTCAGCGACTCCAGACTGTAGTGTTGAGATGTACAAGCCTTACTCTCTAAAATACTCCAAATAGAGTAGCCATTGGATTCAAGTCTGGGGAGTATGGTGGCCATTCTTGAGATGTTATGAATCCAGAAAAATTGTCTTTTATCCATGTTTGCGTTAATTTTGCCATGTGCGAAGGTGCATAATCTTGCTGGAAAGTCCAGTTTTCATTTCCAAATGTATCTCGGGCCCAGGGAAGAACATGTTCATTTAAAATACTCCGATAAACAACCTGGTCAATTTTAACACCCTCTTCAACGAATATTAGAGGGGTTCTGGCATTAGCGGAAACTCCAGCCCATACCATAACGAAAGCTGGCTTTTGAACTCGGCCAACAGTCCTATTTTGTTGCGATGATGATGTTAGCCACATTCGGTCATTTTGCGCATTGAAATGTTGTTCAACCGTGAACATTTTTTCATCTGTAAACAAGATATTTTCAACATTTTTTAACACGGAGGAGCGTAGCAACGCCTTGCATCTTTGCAGTCGCAAATCTTTCTTTTTTTGTGTCAGATCTTGAGCTTTTCGGAGCTTGTACGGCTTAAGATTAAGCTTTGATTTTGCAATGATTCGCACTGTTTCACGGTTTACTCCCACTTCCTTAGCGATTTTTCTCATTGAGCGCCTTGGATTTCGCTTGATTCGTTTACGAATTTTTTCTGTTAAACCAGTAGTGGCAACTGTTGAAAATTTTCCCCGGTCTCTATCTCCAAAACCTCCCGTTTCATTATATCGAATAATAGCTCGGTCTACCGTACGACTTGACAAATTTAAAGACTTTGCAATTTGACGGCTACTATAATTTGCCAAATGAAATTTCATAATTTCACGACGAATATTTTCCTTGTCCATTTTTATGGAAATTTCAAAATGTAATAACAAAAATTCAAATGAAATTAAAAGCAAAGCCAATGATGAATGAATTTGCTTTTTAAATTAAAGTAACGGTAAATGGCAAAGCTTGCTGCAGAGTATTAAACTTGCGTCACTTTACAATTGTCACCCTGTATATATTAATGCGGGAGTCTATAACATAAATGGGAAATTGAATAAAAATGCTTTTTCTCGAAGGGGGGGATCAGCTCGGATTTCCAAAAAATATTGTAAAATGACCACGAAGCCATCCAGAACAACCCCCTATTCACAGATTTTGTCGGTATTTTTTTTCTCATAATAATTTGTTTCAAGCCCAGTGTGATCAGCATTGCACTCGTGACAAACGTCAAAATATAGCGAGTGAGAATTTTGTGTGATAAGTTGGCGAATTCGAAAACATTTTTAATAAAAATATATTATTCTCAAGAAAATTAACCCAGAATATGATGGAAACAACCAAGAAAAGGTTAGAATGAAGTTACTGTATTATACCATAGTATATAGTAAGTTTAATTTATTTGATAATAGTATAAAAAAGGCAAATGTTGTCCAGTTTGGAAAGATGGTATCATTAATAGAAGAAAGCTCTGATGTAACCAAAGTGATGGAAGATTTTGGGTCGAGTAAAAGCGACAATAGGGAAATGTGGGATTCAACGTGAAATTAAATTACCTAGGACCGAAATTGGGAAAGGGTTGCAGAAAGTAATGATATTCTATAGTATTGACTAATTTACTAACTACTCACTTCTAATTTAAATATCAAAATATAGTAGTGTATATGATTTTGTTAATGACTTTCAAACAATATTTCCAGGTTTGGTTAGACTACAAACAGATACTAAAGAAAAAAAAAACTCACATGCGCAACTTAGTGCACTCGATGGAAGTGAAACTTCTTTGGTAGGTTTGTGACTGGGAATATGTAAATGCAATAATAGCAGTCTGGGAGAGATAATTGCATGTATGCACATGGCATTTAAATAGTTAATATGAGTCGGTACATATCCAAAGTGCCAAGGCCATAGATGAAAATTTTCCAGATTTTTAATGAAATACACACTGACCGTATAAATAAATAGTTTAAACAAAAGAAATGAGCCTAATTAATGTTAAATAAATTAAAAAACCTATTTAATTTAACTATTTTTTCAAAAGTGATTAAGTCCCATCGTAAGTGTAAATCAAAATTGCTTAAGTCCCTTTCAGCCAATCGCATTCTTTCCTTGTTCTGCTACTGCATTTTAATAAAGTAAAATTTTTGGCTTTGCACATGGCCGCATTCATACAGATGCTTTATGCTTTCTTGTGCTTAAGTCCAGATGATTTTTTTTTTCAAAACTAATTAGGTCCATATGGTATTTATCAAAAGAGCTTAAGTCCAACGTAAAACTGGTTTATTTTGGATTTGGATTTTTCTTCGCAAAATGTCTCCAAAAACAGTTTTCTAAATACTTTCACCCATGTTACAAGTATTTAGAGGTAGATGCCTTTTTCAAAAAGTAGCCATTTTGAACATTTAAGAGGTGCATTTTTTTAAATGGATAGAAAAGTGTGAGTTAATAGAAGATTATTAATACTACTTTTATTACTTAGTACTAAATTATATATTTTATTTATAATAAAAAACGTATAAATAATGTTATTCAAATTAGTTTTCTTTATTAAGGAAATGCCTTGAACATGTCAAGAATCAAAAAATAATATAAAAAGCAACAATTATTTCTCCCTATCTTCATGCAATACTATACAAATTATTTTCTTATAAATTCTCAGCTAAAAATTTAACTATGAAAGTACAACTCTGTTTGCAAAAACAAATGTTTTCCCAATTGTCAAAGTTCCTCTTACTTGTCAAAATGCATCTACCTTCTTAATTCTTCTGCCATTGTAGCGAGTGTGGATTTTCACGCACACCAGCTTGATTGCTACCGAAATTTTGTTGAGATTGATTTTGCACTGTTTTCTTTTTAATGTAAACGAAAAGGTAGATTCAAATATATTTACAGGGTGACAATTGTAAAGTGACGCAAGTTTAATACTCTGCAGCAAGCTTTGCCATTTACCGTTACTTTAATTTAAAAAGCAAATTCATTCATCATTGGCTTTGCTTTTAATTTCATTTGAATTTTTATTACATTTTGAAATTTCCATAAAAATAGACAAGGAAAATATTCGTCGTGAAATTATGAAATTTCACTTGGCAAATTATAGTAGCCGTCAAATTGTAAATGCTTTAAATTTGTCAAGTCGTACGGTAGACCGAGCTATTATTCGATATAATGAAACTGGGGATTTTGGAGATAGAGACCGGGGAAAATTTCCAACAGTTGCCACTACTGGTTTAACAGAAAAAATTCGTAAACGAATCAAGCGAAATCCAAGGCGCTCAATGAGAAAAATCGCTAAGGAAGTGGGAGTAAACCGTGAAACAGTGCGAATCATTGCAAAATCAAAGCTTAATCTTAAGCCGTACAAGCTCCGAAAAGCTCAAGATCTGACACAAAAAAAGAAAGATTTGCGACTGCAAAGATGCAAGGCGTTGCTACGCTCCTCCGTGTTAAAAAATGTTGCAAAATATCTTGTTTACAGATGAAAAAATGTTCACGGTTGAACAACATTTCAATGCGCAAAATGACCGAATGTGGCTAACATCATCATCGCCAGCTTTCGTTATGGTATGGGCTGGAGTTTCCGCTAATGCCAGAACCCCTCTAATATTCGTTGAAGAGGGTGTTAAAATTGACCAGGTTGTTTATCGGAGCATTTTAAATGAACATGTTCTTCCCTGGGCCCAAGATACATTTGGAAATGAAAACTGGACTTTCCAGCAAGATTCTGCACCTTCCCACATGGCAAAATTAACGCAAACATGGATAAAAGACAATTTTTTCGGGATTCATAACATCTCAAGAATGGCCACCATACTCCCCAGACTTGAATCCAATGGACTACTCTATTTGGAGTATTTTAGAGAGTAAGGCTTGTGCATCTCAACACCACAGTCTGGAGTCGCTGACAAATTCATTAGAGAAAGCCTGGACTGAAATTGATCAGGAAGTCCTGCGGCGAACAGTCCTACGATTTCCGGATCGATTGAAGGCATGTGTGCAGGCTAAAGGAGGTAATATTGAATGAGGTGGGGTTCAAATGAATGCTTATATATTCAGCAATGTTAACACTTAATTGTACTTAATGGAAGTACGTCCTTTTGAAAATAACTGCTGAAATGTGTGCGTCACTTTACGATTGTCACCCTGTATATTGTTTATGTTTTGCATTGCGCTATAAAACCAACAGATGACGTTGCTATTGATATTTATGTATTTACATATATTTAGCATAGTGCTATCAACAGATGACGTTGCTATTAATATATGCTTATTTATGTTTTTCATAGTGCCAACAGATGGCGTTGCTATAGAAAACTACTTTAATAAAAGATAATAAATAGTTTTTGATGTGCAGCACTTACTTGTATTAAACAAGTCATAACGCGCTATTAATTTTTTATCTTTTTGTCGCACTAAATATTTGCGAAAACCTTTTACTTTTATTGTTCTTTTCATTATAGTAGTAGATTCAAATATATTTGAATTGTTTATGTTTTTCATAGTACTATGAAGTCAACAGATGGCGTTATTATTGTATCGACTCATCTCTTTCTCGCTCATTGCAGATCTGTCATTTATGTTCTATTGTGAAAACAAATATTCTTCTTTGTACACAAATAACTCACACACGTATTCTAAAAAATAATCACTTAATAAATTGTTTTCAGTAAATTAATGCTTAATATACCAAACCAATTTGAGGGATTTTCCACATTTTCCATTTCTACATCTCTTTTGTTTTTCACTTCGCTATTTAATAACCCCAAATGGAAGCATTGTGGTTGTGGAATTGAATAATTTCCGTCCCCCTTTCTTCTTCTTATTTTAAAGGCTTCCGTCCCCACTTTCTGTTTCCTGTTTAGTTTACCCCTCAAAACGCCGCCAAAGAAGTTTCACTTCAAAATTCTGCGAATAAACTGGAGACAGTAGCTGCTTGGAGGCGGTCTGTACATCTATCTAAATGTTTCACCACTGCAGTTGTTGACGATTTATTGAGTCTGCAACAGGCTGCCACCCGTAGAAGGACAATTTTAACGAACACATTCGTCAATCATGATATCAAATGGTCAGTGATTCGCCAAGGAAGGGGATTCGCGAACCATGATAGAAAGTTCATATATTCCCAAAAATATTTATGTTTATTACTTCGTCTGAATTTCTGTTTGATTTTTGTTTCGAATTTGGTATCTTTTACGTCGCGTTCAGAAGACGCCTCTGCATCGCCTTTGCTACCTGTGTGTCTTATGAACGCAAGTCGATCACTTTATGATCAACAAAAATAATATTGAGCTGTTGCTTTTTAAGTGTATTATTTTTCTGATACTTCAGCTCAACATGCTTCCGAGCAGAGGTCGTCTTCTGAATGCCACCAATTTGTTCATTATTTGGTCTGAGTATTTGTCTGAAATTTGTTCTGACTTATAAACTAATATTTGTTCTAAATCTGGTTTCTTTTTGGTCCGAGTTTTGGTGTCAGTTTTAGTTTGTTTTTTAATTAAATTTTTGGTGTAAATTTCGGTCAGAATTTTGGTTTGTTTTATGGTTTGAATTTGGTCTTATTCTGGTCTCAGTTATGATTTGAGTTCTGGCCTGAATTTACTCAGTTTTCTAGCCCGGATTTCGTTTTGTGTTATTTATAATATGTCTACGAGGGGAGCCCAAACAGGCAGGCACTGCGACCTAAAAGATCTTTTGTGCCAACCCCCACTTATGACAAAAGACGTTCAGCTGACCTAATGAAGGCCAAAACGTCGTTTGTTGAAGAGGATTTTATTTTGTTAATCGTAGGAAAAGATGTAACAAAAATTCCCCCTCTGAGCCGAGCCAAGGCCGGACGGCAAGCGGAACGATGAGCGCTTTTGTCTGTCTTAAGCCTGGAATAGACTTCCAATAATCTAGCCATATTGCCTTAGACCACTCCTCAACGATTGATTTCGTGGAGGCCCAGCCGACTCCACAGAACGGAGCGGGCACAGTCGATGAACCCTTTCTAGCCAGCTCATCGGCAACCTCATTACCATCAATGTTACAATGGCCGGATACCCAACAAAGTGTAACTTGGTTATGGTTAGACAAACATTGGAGACTCTCAACGCTTTCTTTCACCAGTTTTGAGAAAAAACTTCATGAAGAGAGAGCTAAGGGAGCCGCCTGACTGTCTGAAAATTACAATATCTGCGTCTTTTAGACCTTTGTGAAGGTTTAAACTAGAGCAGGTCTCAATAGCGTATATTTCAGCTTGAAAAACACTGGGCCAAATACCCAGTGGCATTGAGATTCTGGTTTTGGGTCCTGCAACGCCGGCACCAGAACCACAATCCATCTTCGAGCCGTCTGTATACCAATTGAGAGCATAGGGACCGAATTTAGTGCATTGGCCATCCCAATTGGACCTGGAAGGAAACACAATATTGAATTTCCAGCCGAAACTTAGATCCTTAATCATATAATCCGATACAGCACAAATTAAAATGTTTGGAATTTCGTCAAGTATGCTAATGTGACCAATGCTGCCTTTTAACAGACTTGACGAGATTTATAGCCTCAGGGCAATGTATACGGCTAATTTCTTAATGAAAATGTGTAACGGCACCAGGCCAATTAACGCTTCATTAGCAGGAGTTAGGTAGGTACACATTGCTCCAGTTATGGAGACACAAGCAAGTCTCTGGAGCTTGTTATGTTTGGTGATGGCTGAGCCCTGCATGGCTTTAGGCTACCACATCAGGGCCGTGTAGGCTATGACGGGTCTAACTATCATAGTGTAGATCCAAAAGATCATCTTAGGAGTGAGACCCCACGTTCTACCCAAAGAGTTTTTTACAGGCCCAGAAAGTCCTAGTGGCTTTCGTAAGGACATTATTTAAGTGAGTGTTTCAATTCAGTCGTTTGTCAAGCATTTGACCTCATCGGAGTACACAATAACAGTGTCTTGAATGGAAATAGGACCAAGGTCGAGCTTGTATCTCCTAGTAAAGGGAACTAGGATGGCTTGGTTGGGATTGATTGATAGGCCTTGTTGTGATGCACCAATCTAAAACCAATAGGAGAGCTGATTTCATTACCTCCGTAATAGTTGAACCATACTTCCCAGAGACGATCATTGCCAAATCATCTGCATAACCGATGGCCTTGTAACCAGACCAGATTCATCCAGTTTGGTCAAAAGGTCATCGATTACCAAGGACCACAATAACGGCGACAAAACGCCGCCTTGTAAGCAGCCTTTTACAACCTTAATGCACACAGTGGCATTGCCTAGTGTGGAGATGTAATTTCACGCTCCACCCAGGCAATAGATTGGGAGTCGAGTTTCTTGCGTTCTAGAGCTATGGAAATAGAACCGAATCCAGTATTATCAAAAGCACCTTCAAGCAGCCACGGAGCGCTATCTCTTTAGATTAAAAGGCTTGATTTACCTTTAGTGTATGCAAACTGAGTTCGATGAAGAAGTATCGAGCTTGTGAGCTTGCTTCCAATGTGTAAATCAAGTAGTCTTTCCATTGTTTTAAGTAGGCTTATAGGTTTTGTGTTATAGTTTAAGTTAAGTCTGAGTTTTGGTCAAATTTGGTCTGAATTTTGACCTGAATTCGGTCAGAGTTTTTATCTGAATTTTGTTTCTTTTCAGTTTTTGCTTTGGTTTTAGTTTTGATCTGAGTTATGATCTGATTGCAATCCTTCGGAGGGCGCGTTGTGGCAATGTGGATTTGTGTTTTTAAAATGCTAATCATAGTAGCCGACCGCTGCCACTCAAGTGACTTTGCAAATTTTGGGTTGCAGCATGGTTTACCTTTGTGTTTGAGAATTGGTATCTCGTTTTTGCGGTTAAATTTAAAAAATAAATGTTTAAAATGTATTTTAATATCACTAGAAAGCAATCACTTGTTTTATTTTAATGTTTTTTTTTTTTTTGCTAAATTCCCGCGGTGCGCCCTCTCGTGTAACTTTTCTGAATCTGATCTTTCTTATCTTAATTTCGGATTGATTTTTGGTTTAAATTTGGAATGGTATTTGGGGTGAATCTGACCTTTGTGTTTGGTTGAAGTTATGGTCTGAATTCAATTTCAATTTTTGATCGGTTTAATTTTTGGTTAGAATTTCGTTTTGATTTTTGTTCTGAATTTCCGTATGATTTTTAGGTTGAATTTTTATCTGGACTTTGTTCTAAATTTAGATTGAATTTTAGATTTCGTTTGATTTTAATTTTGATACTCCTTTGGTCTGAGATTTGATTATGAATTTTTGTTTGGTTTTTAATCTGACTTTTGGTGCGGTTTTTGGTTTGCATGGTCTAAAGTCAGGCGAAGTTAGGACTCTTAGATCCGCCTAGTGGGCTTAAAGTAGTAACTTATTCGCAAGAATTATACTTCATTTGATCTCTCTGTCTGAAGTTGCTTTCGTTCATCACTGTACTTACTTAAGACTCCGTTTCTAAATAAGAGAACCCTGGATTGAATTTTCACCCGCTGAGATTAATGCAATTGTGTTTAGTTTGCCACTCTAGTAGAAGACTATACCGGTGATATTAATATCTGGAGTTCGAATTATTTTGTTCATTATAAGGTTGGATAAGTAATCATGATTTACAGTACACATAAAATCCGTCAGTGGTAACTATTTTGCAAAGTCAAATAAGTTAAGTATTCAGCCGTACCAAATACTAATATTGCGGCGTACAATTGCACCCTGATCCTGATTTCGATGTCGATGGGCATTAGCGCTCTTGGTTTTGGTTTCGCTCAATCGGTTAATGGCTATTAAGAAATTGTCATAGTCGAATTGTGGAAACCCGATATCGTCACAGACTTGGGCTTATGGATTTTTCTAATGATAGAACGGCTGCCGTTATTGTAATTAAGTAACATCAATAAGTGTTCATTTCATAGCTTCATAATATTCTGAACATTTGCAATCAGATTTCGTTTTCGTCTTTGCAAAAAGAGAGCTGTCTTAACCAGTCTGAGCCTAACTAACTGTAATTAGAATATCAAATGAGAATGCGAAACGCAAAAGCGTCTAACGAAACTGCAATTGCTCAAGATCGTAATGATTATTCAAGCACTTAGAAACTCTTGACTATATAAATGAAGGTGAATAAATCTCTACCTCCAAAAATTTGACTATCAAAAACCGATTACTTTGTGTGTGTTTTGGTGAGGTAAAAAACAAAACTTACGCAGCGACAGCAGCAGTATTCGATGCTGAAGTGCCATACGTCTCGCTATCGTCTATTTCAAAATCTTCGGTACCAGAGCGTTGGCTAAAAATATGAATACGAATTAATTTTCGTATATTATTTAAATAATGACTTATAAGTTATCTACAAGTTTCGATTTTATGTATAGTTATATGTAAACGATTATATAATCCAAATCCACTCCAAACTATCGATCACATATCGAGTATTACAAAAACTTTTTTTCCAATGAACAATTTTTGAGTATACTCGCTAGTACTTACAGCTGTTTATTGCGTATGTTACCACTTCGCATTATATTCGCTACGGCTCGCGTAGTCATCGATACACGACTCCTTAGACGTGTTGGGGTTCTTGGCATTGGTTCTGCTTGCTGCGCATTGGGATTCACTGGTATAACTGGCGTAATTGAACGCCGACTGTGAGTTTCGTGCTTATCTTTATCAGAACGACGTCTTTTTTTTTTTTTAGAAATATGTATGAATGAATTTCGTTAGTTTCGTTGGAATATTAACTCTTCGCTTAAAATATAGATATTTACTTACAATTTAAGTTTATTACGTCCATTTACATTTGCATATTGTCCTTTATCTCGACGACTATCGCTCCTGGCTTCACGACTTGAAGTTGTAGGTGTTTGCCATGCATTCTCTTCAGCATCCAGTTCAAATTCTTGAGTACCTTGTTTGCGTCTGAAAATGTGAAAAAAAACTAAGATAGTACCACCATTCAGATACTTTTGAAAAGCCAGACTAAGAAATAGTGGTAACTCGTTGTCAATACCGTTCTTTCCCAAATGCAAAAGAAAAAGAAAGAAAAAACTTGAAACTATTACAGCATCTCCTCAACTCAATGGTCCAATGCTAACCCTGTCAACCAGTGTAGGGTACTCAGGAGCTATCCTGGATTCTAAGCTGAACTGAACGGCTTCTATAACTTCAAACATAGAGTGCTTCTAAATGACACGGACGTCGGCATGAAACAGTACGAGGTCACAGGAGGTGTACCACAGGGCTCCGTGCTCGGTCGCACATTGTAGAACGCAATGTACGAAGGAATTTTTAAAGTTGATCTTCCCGAAGATGCCAAACTTGTCGGATATGCCGACGACATAGCTATGGTAGTAATCGCCAAGCATCTGGACTTACTACCGGCTAGATGCAACGATGTAATTGCGAAAATAGAGTTGGCAGCCCGAAAAACGGAGGTCGTGCTATTGAGCACAAAGAAACAGCGCAAAGAGCTGTTGGGTATCATTGCTTCACCTTACTGCCACACCTGACACAAGGATGACATTTAAGAAGCACTTAGAAGCCGTCAGCGGTAAAGTGGCTAGAATAAACGGCGCGCTAACGTTCATTATGAGGAATATCGGAGGCCCACGGGAGGACAGGCGTTAGCAGCTTTCGACCAGCTCCGTGATACCAGCTCCGTGATACTATATGCAGCACCCATGGTTGAGCGAACGCCAAGAAGATGTGGATGGAGCGCAAACATGAAGAAGTCGATTACTTCGTTACCCAAATGTTCAGCAGGCATGGGTGCTTTAAACAATATCTACACAGATTTAAACATGTAGATCCGTTCTGCCAGAACTGCACCCTTCAACAGCATCAGGGAGGAATTAGGGAGAGCTTTTGGAGAACCTCCCACGGAAGCCAACTTGACAGCACAGATGTGCTAAACGGTAAAGAAGTAGCAGGCAGTATGCAAGATGGCGAAAACCATTAAAACATTGTTAAGAAATGCGGAATCCGCAACGTAAAGCCTGAACGTGCTCAACGAAATATCACAAATACAGAGACGACTAGAATGGGTGATTAACAATAAGCAGTTATTGGCACAACACAAATAGCTTCAAACAACAGAAGCCGACGACACGTCGCTATAACTATAATCGAGTAACAGCATAACGCTGAACCAGCCCTGCGAGGTAATACCAACTGGTAAGTGGTGGGAGAGGAAGTAAGTGGTTTTAGTCGGTAGGAATCCAATATAACCGTAGAACTGGAGTTCTGCGATATCTATGAAGAAGAAACATCACCTTATATGTCTATAAACGAATGATTGATAGGAGATGGAGCCTCCAACCAAAACTAACCCTATGGATGCAAAAAGCCGTTGTAGCTTAGCTTACGGAGCCTTGGTGTAGGGGAAAGCCATCAATAAGACATGCACCGTAACAAAATTATAAAGTATTCAATGATCAGTGTTCGTAGGAGTTGCTGGTGCAATACGGTCATGCCCCACTGCGACCGAAAATACTCCTACGCATCTGAAACCAATAGATCTCTTTATAGAGCAGACAGAAACCATGAGCGCGGTAAGGTTAAGGGAAGCGATTCGCTGGACAGAAAGACCTTACGCGCATGGAAGTCTGCTTTTGTCACATGGGCGACAAGCTCCAAACAAAACAGATTACATCATCCGACCATGGCGTTCTCCAGAAACTGCAAGGTATTGATTCCATCCCGGAGAGAATGGAACAACGGTATGATAACAAGAAACTTCTACAACACAGTATTCATGGACGGATCAAAGATTAACTGCGGCGTTGGAGTAGGAATCTTCTTAGGGAAACTAGGCTTTAATCGATCTGTCCTCCCTAACTCGGTCAGTGTATTTCAGGTCAAACTGCTAGCAATAAGGGAGGCAAGCAGAATACTAAAGAACAGGTCGCAATCACAGCTCTTGATTTGGCCGTTACAAAATCTTATCTGCTAAAGCAGTGTAAAGAAAGTCTTAAGGACTTAGCCCGGGACATCGGAACATAGAGGGTAATGAAAAGGCAGACGAGCTGGCCCGTAAAAGTTCTACCCTGCCACTGATAAGTAGCTGTCAACACTCTCAACGTACGACAAAATTGAGAGTTGCCTCAACGTATACGTTGTGTATGTGCTATAGCACATACGATTTCATATATTTTATCTTAGTTGTCATATAACTGACAATTTTGTTCTCACGGACTCTACAGACTCTATGTGTCAGCGCCTTATCGGATGAGACTTTCGTATGCTGAAAGTTATACCCGAAAGATATTGGAAAGATTGCGCTTTAAGAGCTATTAGTTTAATATGAATTCTAGTTTCATCAATTTAACTTTATTTACTTAGTAAAATTCCCATAAATAATTTTGGTTCTGGTACCTTTTCTTCTTCTTTTCTTTTATGATATTACAGCCCATAAAGTGTCTAGACTGAGCTTTTCTGGTACCTTATTAAGTTTAAAGATTAACTTACAATTTCGGCTTATTACGTTCATCAATAGTGGTCCGTGTTGCTGACGGTTGTTGCCTTCGGCTATCGCTTCTAGTTTCTCGGCTTGAAGTGGGCGGCTCTCTGCGACTATCACTTCGGGTTTCTCGGCTTGATGTTGGCATTGTTGGAGGAGGTGGTGGTTGCCAATTATCTTCATGTTCCAATTCAAATTCTTCAGTACCTTGTCTGCGTCTATGAATTACAAGTTTTAAGTTTCAGTTGATTAAACTTCATATATAATTAAATGTATGGATTGGAAAAATCTAAAAGATGATGAAGATAGGGATATGGGCTACATCAGGCGGAAACCAGAATCACCTTTGTATTCCTTTTGGCGCTAGGCATGTCCGCACCGCCGGTCAGAATGAATTCTAAAATGGGAATAATGCAGCCTTAGGGCGTTCACAGATTCCTATGTTTAGGCGGCGGGAAACTTGTCAATTTCTGCCATGTCAATCTTCTTTGAAGAGAGCTACTTCTCCAAGGCCCTTCCTCTCCTACTTTCTCAGTCTACCAGAGACAGGATGTCGGGCAGTGCCAGCACTTTGGTACTTTGGGGAGGTTCCTGCCGGGATGGCGCTTGTGTAGCAGGCCCCTTCTCCTACCATCTTTCATAACCCTGGGCTAGCGGTCCACCGCCTTATTTGAGGTAGAGGATGACCCGCTTCTTGGAGTCTATACCTTCTGGTCATAGCTGCCCTAGAAATCGAGGGTTGACAATCATCTTCCCCTGAATGTAGCTTAGGTTTCCTAGCTCTCGACACTTTGGAAGTAGATGAAGCTCTCCGCTGCTTCAGTCCTTTACTTTTTGAGAATGAGACGAAGCAGAATTGATACAAGCATAGCTAATGACCTTCCTTCTCTACTGTAATGGCAGACTCAGGGTCTTGAGCTATGGTAAGCTCTAAGTTCAGAAATTGCGACCTTTAGATTCTGTTAATAATTCAAAAGTCCTCGACACTCAGTCCGATGTTTTGAACATCAAAAAGACTGAAAAATTTTTGCTTTAGTTCACTCGCTACTTAGAAATATTCCACATATGTTTGTGGTTTGGGCACTTCTGCCTCAGCAACCATCCTTGACGAGCCATTCTCCCAAGCTAGCCTGATTTGAAAGTGTATTCCAGAAACTTAGGTTTTTTGGGTCATGAGGTTATCGGATTTGTTTCAAAACCAGGCTTCGCATAGCCTTAAGCTATTACGTAGACCATATTGTCGTTAGAAAGCCGGATGGTATAACCACAATCCTAACACTGCTCAACATCTACGTAAAAGTAGGCATTGTCGTCTTCGTTGGGTGTGCAGTGGCCTGTGTAGCCTTCTTTTTCGGAGGGTTAGAGCCTGGTTGCCGAACCATCCGATCTCTGATTTTTGGGAATGACTTTCGAGTCGTGCCGGTGTCTATATAGATCTTCAAGGCAAGAATCTGTAGTGTGTTCTCTTGCCAAGTTTCACTTTCCTTGACTTCTGCTCCAGGAGCAGGGGTTTCTCGAGTTTTTCTCTCTAGATTTTTTCAAGCAGGAACACCTGGTGCAAGATCTAGTCTAAAACTACATGTGAACGGTTTAAAGAGAAGAGTCTCCCGGCACCTGGGCCGCTCTGGATCAAGGATGTTGAGCAGATTTAGCTTGTGATTTTGGCCAAAAAAAATCTCGACGCCATTAATGGTAACGTTGTGGCCATCTTCATCTTTAAAGAAATACTAAACGATGATTCCGCCAGCCCATAAACCGCAACAAACAGTGCATTTTTTTTTGGATGCATTGGCAGCTCTTGTATTACCTATGATTGCTTATCAGACCAAATCGTGACAATTTCGCATTTAAACATACTTCTTCAACCAGAAATGAGCTTCATCGGTGAACACAATTTTTTCTTACACCCACTCACTGAAAATTTGCAGTTTGTGAACGAGCTGTTAGACCAAGATCCTTCCGTAAAATCTTCTACGTAAACGAGTAACATAACTCAATTGCTGCGAACGGCGACGGATAGACAAATGATAATATATTCTTCTGTAGAATTTGTAAGCATTGTTCGGATGTAGATCTTTACATGAAATAGCAATGCTAACTGAGCATGTTTGACTTTGACACATGTTACGAATCACAAGGGAATTTTTTACTCTTTACTATCTGAAGAGAAGACTATTTCGATGGTTTAGTTGATAGTGCTCTAGACTTTCACCTAGGATGGCGCGGGTTTCGTTCCCGTTTTGGTCTGGTGGTTGATTCTCATAACCTTTTAATATAGCAATAGCAAATTACCACACCTCCGTTCGGAACTAGCGTTAAACTGTAGGTCCAACCATCGCATCTGTGGTCTAGTGACAGCGTGCTGGACTCTTGTCTCTAGAGTACCGGGTCCGGTTCGCGGCCAAGGTATGGTTTCGTATCTATCTTTCTTTTTTTTTCATAACTTGGGGCTTTGATACAATAGTTCTTATAGGTCGTCCCATTCTTCAAATAAAAATAATAATCTGCTGAGAATCGCAATCCCGCCAAAAAGATATGGAGCCACGAATTCCCATCACTAAAGCTTAAAGCTATCATTAAACTTAACGATACTGATGATACGCTGCTCAAGAAAAGATGACAGTAGAGATTTGCTGTCACATCAATAAAAAAAGAAACTCCTGATCTCAAACATTTATTGTGGAATTGATTACACAGCCACACAAAAAAAAATATGTTTTTGGGGTCGCTGAATCCAAATCCGAGGTCCGAAATCCGAGCACATCAGAGTTCTGACATAACCTCAAAAAACCTCATAAAAAAATGTTTTTCTTCGGATCTGGAGATCAGACCATATTTACTATATGCTTTTGGGGTCGCTGATTAGAATCCGAGGTCCGAAAAACCGCAGCACGTCATGGTTCTGACATAACCTCAAAAAACCTCATGCAATTTTTTTTCGAGCCCGTGACCAGACAATGTTTATAATATGTTTTTGGGGTCGCTGAATCTGAATCCGAAATCCAAAAAACCTCAGCATGCCAGGTTTTTGACTTAGCTTAGATAACGAGGTATTTTGCAGGTTATGTCGAAAACCTGACATTCTGGGGGTTTTTAGACCTCGGATTTGGATTCAGCGACCCCAAAACCATTTAATAAAAATGGTCTGAACCCCGGGATCGAAAAAAAAATGTTGTGAGGTTTTTTGAGGTTATGTTAGAACGTTGTCAGTCAATTATTGCCTAGAAGAAATAAACTTTCAAGCAGCTCTACTTGATTGACTAGAAATTTCACTTGCAATGTGGTTTGGAGTCAAAATTATTCTTTTAATTGGAAAGTGAAGGGTTATTCCGGAAAAAACACATTACTTTAAATATATATTCTACATAAATACTTTACTTACAAAGTCGGTTTCGGTTTACTTCTTTGCTGCATAGTACTACTGCTGCTCATTCTGGGTTGACTGGGTTCACGTTCATTTGAAGTTCCTCTACTTGCACTCGATGAGCCCCAGTTATCTTCAACATCGGTACCAGAGCGGCGTCTTCATAATATTGAAATACATACACACAAACATAAAAATAATAATAATAATACTTAATAAAAAAACAAAACAAAAAAATACATTCTTATTATGTACATAAATTTTCATATTACTCGTGTGTCGGGGCGATGTTCTATATGCATGTATAAGGTAATTGAGGGTATTAACGAGAATAACTTATAACCTCTAACTTACTGATAGTTTGGAGTGGATATTTATTTACAAAATTGAATTTGCTATAAGTATATTTAAAAAAACAACAACAAGTTTTTCAATTACTCACAATTGAGTTCTACTACGCGCTGGCGTACTAGTTTGAGTCATATCACGTGGTCTGCTAATTTCACGTTCTCGGCTGCGTACTTCACGTTCAATACGTCGTGGTTGTGCTGGCGAATCATCTGTTGCAATATCAAGAGTTTCTTCAGTTGCAGTACGTCGTCTAAAAAAACAAAATAAATTGCTATGCATAGTATTAGATTTAATTTATAATTTTAATCGAACTTACAATTGTGGCCTTGGTCTACCTGCACTGCTAGTGCTACGTTCACGCGTTGAGCTGGCTTCACGTTCACGACGTCTACTTCGACTATCTGAACGTTCAGAGGCACGCACTTGTGCCTTTCGTAGTCCAATTAATCTGCGTTGTATCGTTATCAAATTAAGACCGACCGGTGTTCCAATCGACCATAGTAATAACGTTAAAAATGCGAAAAACCATAAAGCGTTTATATAATCGACAATATTTCGGCAAAGAAATATGCGATTAGCATCAAAAATATCAAAGAAAGGACGACATTTTGCTGTTGTATCTCCAAGTTGGGAAGACATGGTCGCTTTGCTGTCGGTTAGATAGGTCTTTAATCTGATGCGGAATGGAACAAATTTATGATAAAAAGTGATTAATAAGTATATTAAAGTGTGTCTCTACTAGAAGAATTTTCAATTCGCCAAATTCAGCTAGCGTTCTATGCAGGCCGTAGCCAGAATTTTTTTTCGGGGGGCGGTTTTCATTCGAAGAAAACTGACATTGACTTGCCATTACTGATGATGAGCCCAACCTCAAAAAAATTACCAAAAATACTAAAAATAGTCAGAGGCCATTTTTAAAAATTGGAGAGCTGAACACGAAACGAAATCCGCAAATTATAGGCTAAATCATGCCCTTCCAAATGAGCCCTAAACCCGAAACTGTAAATCAAAAACAGTTACTGATCTAGAAAAACTATAAATGCAGAATTGCTCAGCAAGCATCACCTTCTCTTTTTGTATCCAAAGTCAAACCTCATGTCAAAGAAAACAAATCGGATCTGGTCGCATAGTGTAACTAAGATTGCAAGTTTGTTTTTTTATATTTGACTTTTTAGAAAGAAACCGATCGAAGTAAAAAATATTTAAAAACTGTTCAATAGATTTTATTTTGACTTTTTTTTCATCCACTGGCAATTAATATCAAAAAATAGAAGAAAGTTCCACATTTCGGGGGGCGGGGGGGCCAGAACCCCCAAAACATCCCCCTAAATACGGCCTTGGTTTATTTATATTTGGGTAACCTTCTCTCTTTGGAAACCGCCCAGTTTTGACGAAAAAGCTGTGTAGATCTGAAATCTGTGCAACCGCAATGTCTGTTAGCCAGTCAAAAAACCTGGCCCCGGGAGTATAACATTACGCCCACAGTACAATGTGACCAGTAATAACATCCGACACTATGTCCACAGCATTTGACAAACATGCATGTCGCAAAATACTTTTAGTTCTTTTAATGTTTAGTCATGGCCAGAGGGTGCGTGCAATCCTGCAATCAACCCTGGCCGACCAAGCTTTGTTTGTGGATTTTGTTAACCACTTTCCTATAGTCCCTGCAGTAACACTAAACAGTGTTGGTAGTAGCGTGTTGATTGCGTCATTAGCAGGTATTGATGACCCCGCTCGCCCAAGTTCGTCCGCCATGTCGTTGCCTTCCATGTTGCTATGTCCGGGAACCCAACGTAAACTCACTCTATAGTGTCTTATGCTGCTCAAAACGTTAGGATAATCTTGCACTACTTTTGATTTTATGACAGTAGATCCAATAGCTGTCAAGGCAGTTTGGCTATCCACACAGATTACAGCTTCCTTAAGGAAAGTGCTTTTTATGTGTTCCGCTGCCTTCGTGATGGCAAAAACCTCTGATTGGAATACGCTACAGCAATCCGGTAATCTATATGACCTTCGGATTTGTTGCGTTTCACAAAAAATTCCTCTATCTGTCTTTGAGCCATCAGATCAGTAAAGTAGACTGTTGAAAGATCTTCAACTTAAGGCTGTAGCCAGCTGTCTCTGGAGGGAAAGCCGATCGAAATTTTTCATTTAAAATCACTGCGTGTTACCAGGTAATCAGTTACCTTACCTATAAGGCTGTGCGTGTTGTCCAGTATACGATCAGTCAAAGCGAACCGATTTTCATTAAATGAGCCGATAAGTATTGCTTCATAACAAACAATACTTAACAAGTAATTAAGAGAAGTTGATGCATAGTACATAGTCTATAACTGGTTAATACCAACGAGTAGAAGTATAAATCGGATTAGATTCAATGAGTAGATAAAACTGACGAATCTTAACATACGGCTGGCTAGTAGAATGGGTAATTTTAAACCATTTTTCTCTGATCGGAAACGGCTATCCGGGTAAAGTGGCCACCCACATTAGAAAAACATCTGCAAAATCTTTTTTGAATCAGTCAATATCTTCTGTTTGTTCTTTGAACAAAAAAAAAGTTAGGCCTTTTCTAAAATACCATCAGCTGCTTTGTTAATGCTTTCTAATGGTCACTCGGTGATGAAAACTCATCATAAAGGATCACATACTCAAAATCGACACCCAAAAGTGATCCCAGTTCAAACCCAGTGTAAAGTATACTCACCACCAAGTGATGACAAATTGCCACACCACCGTTCGGAACCGGCGTTAAACAATAGGTGAAACCAGCGCCTTTGTGATCTAATACCAGCATACCAGACTCTTGTTTCTAGAGTCCCGGGCTCTATTTCCGGCTAGGGTATTTCTTATATATCTTTCTTCCTTTTATTCTTTCATAATTTAAAGTTTCGGTACAAAATATCTTATAGGTCACAGTGACTGGCTTTCAAGTCGTCCCATTTTCGGACTTCAATTCAATCATGTCGGTTAGTTAAGCACACATTTGAGTCCTCTGCTCTTTTAAGATCACCGCTAAATTAGTGCGAGATTGTTGGACCAAGCTAAATCAACTGGGTCAAGACAATAAAGTTGATCAATGTTGGGTCTCTGGGCACGTAGCAATACAGGTGAACGAATGAGGTAGACGAGATAGCGACCGCATTCATGAGACCTGAATCTTTTTGTGGAATAAAAGACAGCGTAATTAGAGAAGTACTCAGGCAGGAAGGGATTAACAAGAGGCTAGAACTTTTCACCAATCTTCCAGGACTAAGGCAATCCAAAGCACTTCTAGACAACCTTAATAAAAGTAGATATGCATTCTGTATTGGTCTTAACAAAAATAGCATGCTTCTATGTGGTAGTCTCAGAGAACGCTTCTGTAAAAAAAGGTATTGAGGGCAGCTCAATATGCATCGGTACTGCAATGAAGAACAGGATCGTCAGAACATATTTTAGCTCATTGTAGTACACAGAAATAATGAAATGACTGGGTATGTGCCAAGTGCCCAGCACTGAACAAGCATCCATTGATCCGGGTGCTGACTGTACTGAATGAGGTACTCTAGGTTTGTTGGTTTTATTTTAGATTTGGTTGTTTGTCTGAATTCTGGTCAGGGTTTAAGTCGTAATTTGGTCAGAGTTTTTGTCTGAGTTTTGATCAGTGTTTGGTTAGAGTTTTGGTCACAGCTTTGGTCTGGTTTTTTAGCTTAGGCTAGGTTAGGTTAGGTTGGAGTAGCAACCTTCTACTTGAAAGCGCATTTAAGCACATAATTACGCTCATTATGATATGAGTGAATAACCATGGGGATTCCCTGATGAATCTGGCTATGTCTCTAATACTTATGAATGACAGCTCGGACAGATTAATGAAGAAAGGTGAGCCCAGAATTTTTAGTTTCTTCCTGGCCAAAGATGAGCATTCGCACATGAAATGGAGGACTGTTTCTTCCTGTTTTTTTCCTCCTCAGAGACGCAGCCTTCACAGAAGTCATTGAATGGCAGACCTAGTTTTGCAGCATGTCTCCCCATTATTCAGTAACCCGTGAGCATCGAAGTCGTAATGCTAATAAAGTTTCTGCTAAGGTTGAGTAACTGTCTAGTCCGTCTTTTGTCCATAGAGGTCCATGTTAGCCTGGACCTCTAGCTAGTTTTGCTTAGTAAGAGAGACAGCAATGGTGTCGGAAGGCGATATATCTGTAAGCTGCGAGCCCTGTTTTACTAACTCGTAGGCATTGCAGTTACCTGACATATCCATATCTCCAGATCCCTAATATAAGTGGACCTGCAAGTGACTCGACAAAAAGTTGAGTGAAGATCGGCGGTCAAGAACAACCTTTGATGTAGTGAAAACACCGGCAAGAGACTTGATTTCTGCTTGGCTGTTCGTGTAGATGCGGATATTCGTATCGAATGAATCGTGGGCAAATAAGCCTCTTGGACACTTGATAAATAGTTATTACTTCAGCCTGAAAGACGCTGAAATGGTCAGGAAATCGAAAAGAGAGTCTGAGGTCTAGCTTACTAAAGAAGATGCCACAGCCGATTCTTTCCTACAATTTAGATCCATCTGTATATATGTAAATCGAATTATCAGTGACCACCTCGTCATTAACCCATTTCTCTCTACTGGAGAAATGGGTGAAGAAAGTGTGGTTTAAATTATGTTTAGAGCAAATGTAGTCTACATTAGTTGGTACGGATGTATCGCGGATTAAAATCTTGGCATAGCTCAGGTTTGACCGGGTTCAGCGAGTTAAGGCATTGAGTCTGGCAGCAGAGCACTTAGCTTGTTGCTTAACTAGAACTTAAGTTGGCAACCAATGAAGAGAGCTTTCATAGAGGAAGTACGGAGAGTCCCAGTAATCAATATGGCTTCCGTTCTTCTAACTTTATCCAGTTGTTTAAAGTTTATCGCCTTTGCAGTAGCTGGCTACCAGAAGATGGATCCATAAAGAAGATTAGGCTCGACCACTGCTGTATAGAGCCAGGAAGTGGCTCAAGGTTGAAGACCCCATCTTGTTCCAGAGAATAGCAAGAGACTTTCCGTACTTTATCTGCTATGTTAGCCTTTTAGGTTTAAATTTGGTCTGTATTATGAACTCAGTTTTAATCTGATTTTTGGTCTGAGTTTTGTTTGAATTTTGACAACGTTTTGGCCAAAGCTTTGTTCTGTTTTTTGCTTGAACTTGGTCTGCTTTTAGTCAGAATTTAGGTTTTTTCCCCCCCGATTTTGAGCCTGAATTTAGTCACAGTTCTGGTCTGAATTTTTTATGAATTTGGAACTGAGTTTTGATCTTATTTCGGCTTGATTTTTGGTCCACTTTTGGACTGATTTTTTATTTGAAATTTTCGTCTGAGTTTAGGTTTGAGTTTTGGTTGGTTCTTAGTCTGAATTTGGTTCGATTCTTAGTCTGAATTTGGTCTCCTTTGTTTTGAGCTTTGATAAGTTTTTGCTCTGATTTTAAGTTTGAATTTCTGTTTGATTTTAGTTTAACTTTGCTTTGAGTTTTGGGCTAAGTTTTTACCAAAATATTTTTTTATTAGATCTGAATTTTTGGTCGGAGTTTTTGTTTGATTCTCAGTGTAATTTTTGGTCTTAGTTTGGTTTGAATTTTTATCTAATTTTTAGCTGAAATATGTTATTTTTAGTTTAGATTTTGGTACAGTTATTTATCGTATAGTTATCCTATAATTTGGAACTATCTGCCCGAACTAATCCAAAATCCTAAATCCGCCACTTTTAAATCAGACTAGAATGAGGTGGCTAAATTAGTGTGAACTGGAGTCAGTCGATATATGGGAACCGCTACTAAAATATATAACGAAGTCTACATGATTTCTTAAGGGATAAGGAGAATTACATGTAGTGCCAAAATGAATGCTTTGGCCTAAGTGAGTTCACAAGGATAAACAGTTAAGTTATCCTAACATATTTTCCAGAAGTGGCCATGTCTTGACTGGTATTGACGATTTACATTTAGTTTTACCTAATTCAATCCTTAAGCATCTTTTAAATAGTTTGAGTTAATTAAAATTATTTAACAATCATTTTCATGCCAATTTAAACTGCAACCCAAGTAATTTATACCCTTGTTCAATTACCTATCCAACTCCATTGTAAAACAACATATTATCCAAAGTGATTCCCTCTCATTTCTCATTTGTTCATTTGATTTACGGCAACTTTTACACATATCTCAATCACTTTCTCTCTAATTTAAATAATGAAAATTTTTTCAACAGATTTTCAACAACTTCACTTATTTACTTATTTAAAATTAAATTTTCCAAACCAAACCAATCGAAATGAAAGCAAACACATGTAATTCTTAGCTCTTAGGTATTCATTTTGTTATACACCAAGTACATAATCCAAAACAATCACAACTCTTGGTACTTTTTAGAGCAGCTCCAAACCACAACCAACATAAATGATAACGAGTTCCAATTATCTGATATCAAGCAGAAAAACAAGAAGAACAAGAGAAAGACCGAAGAAAATTCTATACGTACATTCAGGAAATTACTTAGTTCCCTTACTTATGCACTTACATTGCATGCAACATGCAATTAAAGATTCCAAATACTTTCAACTACAGCAACAAAACAACAAATACATATGCAGTAAGTATAAATACCAACTGCTGGTGTAAGTTAGGTTAGGTTGAATGTAGTAGCAGCACCAGCAGTAGTAGCAGCATGAACAATAGAACACTGACAATGAGAACAACATTAGCGACCATTTTGTTGTCTCTATTATACTAAGTAAGTATTTATTTCACTCATTCTTATTCACTCTCTTTCCTTTTCACTCTCTCTCACTCACTATTTTTAGCTTCTTCTCTTTTTCACGTTTTTATACTAACCTCTCGGTATAGATGCGTGTCTGATTCTGGCAAATTTCACCAGCTGTCTTCTCTAAATAACCCTGCACATTGCGTAAATGGTTCAATGTCTGATTGACCTGTTTGGCCCAGGGGTCCCTTTGCAATTCCAATGCTGTCAAATGATAAAGTATTTCGTTTTGTAACTGCTCCAGTGGTTGCAAAATAGATGCTTGTAAACGTTTTGAGCGACTTCCAAGTGTTGTCATACGTGAGGATGTTGCAACGTCCTGTATCTGGTATGGAGTAGATATATAGATATGTAGGTCAGTAAAAAAAAATGATGCAGTAAATATGTGCGTGTGTGTGTGCGTGAAATAAATGTATGTATGTTTATATAAGACAACATAATCGTAAGAGTCTGGTAGTAGTTAGTTAAGTAAGTGGCATGCAAGGGAGTTAAATATTTTTGTGTGTATGCATGTTCCCAATGGGGAAAGAAGCGCTCCAGAAGCGTTTTTTTTTTAACCTACCGTAGAGCACTTTCTTTGTAAGACACGGAAACTGTGTTTTAGATAGCTTGTTATTGGAAGGAAGCGCAGAAATTCAACTTCTTGAAAGCGCACAAAAAGCGCTTCAGAGAAACACTTTTGGAAGCACTTTACTTATTCTCTCGTCTTTTGTGTTTTTTCCTTCTTTGTATTTAATAACATATTTCTGAATTATGAGATTTTATTTGTTATAATTTCATTTATTTACATGCCTGTGTATATGTAATTATAATATTAATATAATTGAACATTTTGGTTCACCAATTCCACTCAGGCTTATTTTAAAATATAAGAAAAAGTTATAAAATATAAGAAAGATTCATTGTTGTTGCCTTTTCATTTGTGTGCTTCCTTTAGCCTTCCTTGGAAGTGTTTCCAGGAAGCTTAATAGTAGCGCTTCATATTTTTCTACTTGGTTGATTTCGCGAAGCTAAACATAAAGTGCTTCTTTGAATAGCGCTTAAAATTTTCCCGTTGGGTTTTGATTTAATAAAATAAATTACAATTGCAATTACTACACAACAAAAAACTATATAGTGTTAGAGATTTTGACTTTTTTTTATAGGCTCCAGCTTGAATGAAATAGAGGTATGTATTTGTAAAACATTTGTGATTGTCTAGAATGAAATTTCCAAGGACAGATTGAGAAATTGCTATACCTAATAGAGTAATTCATTTAAACCTGGCAATGGTTTCATCACTGACATGGTACTGAATGAAATCAACGCCCCTATAGCTTTAGAAACGTCCAATTACGAATAAAATGGTCGATCGTCTACATAACGTACTCCTAGAATGAACCAATATCACAACCCAAAAAAAAAAAAAAAAAAAAAAAAAAAGCGAGGTTCTGAAAGTAAATCCTAAAATAGCTAAACAAAAATAAATTACACATGTCCCTGAGTTTTAAAAATTGACGTCTGATGTTTTTTTTATAACAGCAGTTTGGTAAAATAAATCTTAAAATTACTTAAATAGTGTTGCTGAGTTTAAGTATTCAGTGAATTAAAAAAAAAAAAAAAAAAAACTGGAACGTGGAAAACCTGGAACATATTTTTAAACCCTTTTTCTCTCTTCATTATGCATAGTTTTTGATTTATTCTAAAGAAATTGTTTTCTTAATCCATTAGAAAGGAAATACATTCAGAAAATCAAAAAAGACCGATTTTCTTGATTTTTTTCATGCAGAAAGAATGAGACCATGATTTTGAAAATTTACTATTTATTTTAGCACACTTTTAAGTAAAAATACTTTAAGCTCTCGTGGGTATTGAAACGTTGTTTGCTGTTGGAAATGTGTCAAACTTTCGCAATCCGCACTTGAGCAATGTCGCAAGGGTATCATTTTACATCAACGCCCCTATAGCTTCCATATGAAGCCCCATTTACAAGGCGCTGTTTGAAAGCATCTCGTAAACAATCTTTCATTCAAAGTGTTTCAATGTATGCATCTACAATGAAGCAAGACTAGCGCTCGTCTCATCAGTGAATTTCGAAAATTTGAAAAATAGACGCGAGCGAAAAGCGATACTAACATAGTAGAGTTGCATATGAGCGGTGATATCACCGTTGAAACAAATTAAAATATGTAGCATATCAGCAGAAAGCTGGGCACAAACGGACTTTTAATTCTGTTAAGAAGCGCAGCCGCATGCTGCACTTCCTAACCTTTCTTATTTTTCTTTTTCTCTACTTACCTTTTGCCTGTCATTCTTCCTCTTCTTTTTGGCCGATATCCACATTCACAATAGTAAAAGAGTACCATTTAGTACTAGATTATACTACAGGGTATGGGGATATGGAGACTTCTGTAAGAGAGCGCAGAGGTGTATTTGTTGTAAATTAGCGGAAAAACGGGAAAACTTTGGTTCTCTCGTGTGGTTGATTTTCTAGTGAGAATTCAACGGTATGACTCCGCTATGCACTAATACAGGTGCATTACCGCCAATTCTCATACAATTGGTTGGGTCGGGGACTTTGTCCAGGGTGTAATCATGTACACCCACACATATATGGGTATGATGATTTCCCGTTTAGAGACCAGTTTCTTGGAGAAACTGCATTGTATCCTGCTGACATAGCGGACGAAAAGATAATGTATGTGGTACATATTTTTGCACCGAACTTGTATTCAGTTCTGTGCGAGCTAGCGAGCGGAGAGCAGAATTTTCTCAAGCGATTAATTAAGTACGAATATTAAAATTTTGTGTTTGCGTTCAAGTCATTTTAGTGTACTTTGGCATCATCAAGTCTGGGTGAACCAAAGTAGTTTAAGTTAATTATATTGTGATTGGTACCACCAAGTCGTGGTGGACCAATAGTGTAAAATTTATTGATTTGTATTAAATTTTGAGCGCGGAGCACCGAGTCGTGGTGCATTGGTTATTGTAAATTTAATTTCAAATTTTTTTTTGTCGTTTCGCTAATTTGTAGCGGCAAGTATGAAGTAAATTTAACCGGGTTACTTAGTGTATTATTTATTTTTCGGGTCTCGATCCTTGTGCGCGAATACAGAACGGTTCATAAACCCATTAATCCAGGGAGTACACTTTTATTTTTATATATTTTTTTTGTAGTGGCCACTTTTTGGTAGCTGGTGACTATTGAGTTTGTGGAGTAGGCTTCTCCTACTAATAATAACTTTCATTTTCTCGCTCCTTTACAAAAATTGTGAAAGTCCGTTTGTGTGCTCGTGAGCCCAGCAAGTTGTGCGGGTGAAAATAAATTTTACTTCTAGTAAAATTGTGTGGTAGCTCAGTATTGAGCTACAGAAATCGAGCAGTTTTCAAAAGATTTTTTCATTTTATTGTGAACCTGCGATCACTTCTCCACTGAGATAGCTGGCAACGTATGCTTGGTTATCCGGTTTCGTTTATTTGAATTTTATATTATTTGTAAAGTAGAGTCGCGGGAATTATTATTATTATTTTTTTTGATAAAATTTAAAGAGGCGAAAGTGACGGTGACAAAGTGATTCATTTTGCTATCAAAGTATTCGTTAATTTGCCATTTCTTTTGAAAACTCTTTCATTTTACTAACTCAGAAAAACTGTGAGTGCAAAATTGCTCAATAGTATTTCTCCTCTTTCAGACTCCAAAGTCAAAACTAATCTCAAAGCCGAAACAAATCCCACTTTGTCGCATAGTGTAATTGATGTGGTTGTGTGTATGCTTGCATTTAATTGATCTTCTATATGTATGTAACTATTTCTTATCTCTAAATTTGTAGTATGCAACAATTTCTTTTTGAATCTTACTGCAACTTACCTGCAATGCAACCCGTTGCATTTGATCAATAAATGTTGCTAAATCTTTTTCAGGTGTCGGTGCTCCAATACTTTGACGATATGTGGTCAAATTGAACGTTGATGTATGTAACATATTTTCCAATATATTCTGTATAGTTTGTGTTAACGATAATAATGTACGTTCGGATACATTGATGGCATCGATGGCTGTTGTAACTTTTGGAAATTGTTTTAAATCGGCAATTTGTGTGGTATTAACGAATGCATCCAATTGAAAGACATTGTACGATGCATGATTTTGTTCACAACCTCTGTGTGTGTTTAAAACAGTTCGCATACACATACAAACGTATGAGAGTGTGTGTATGTGTGTGTTTTTGTTATAGTATATGTTTGCGTATTTGTTAGTATATGTTTGTTTGTGTAAACGTTCGTTTACATGAAGTTATCAAGTTGGTTGGTTGGTTGGTTAGTTGTACATATATGTGTGTGTGAGCATTCCAAAGAAACGTCAAAGAATTTTTTTTGTTTTTTTGGTTTTTTGTGCTTCAAGTGAAATGCAATTTGAAGTGGTTAGAAAAGATTTTACGGTTTGGTAATATGAAAATTAAATTGGGTTCATTTTGAGGTTACACTTGCTTGATATCTTTGTGGATGGATGGCAGCAGGAATGAGGAAAGTTTGAAGGTAGGTGGGTAGGTAGTTGGGTAAGTAAAAAGGTTATGAAAATAATTGGACGCGTGCTCATAGAGTTCATAGATTGGATACGAATGTACAATAGATATGCAAGGAAAGACAATTGCATTTGAAGTGGGGCGGGGAGGGGGGTTTCTACGCTCAATGAAAAGTAATTGAAAGATTTCACAAAGCATGTGTTTTTATGAGAAGATAAGCACTTTGCAAAATGCAACAGCCGCTTTTACTCATGGGTGAATTTTTGTTTTTTATGTACAAGAATTATATCCAATTTTTTTTCATTGAGTGTATAATGAGTTTACGGTTAAGGAATAGCGTCGGATAAATACATAAACAAGAGTGGGGTAACCTTTTGCCTCATCAAAGGATTGTCAAATATTTTGATTAGTTAAGTCACTGACTAAGTACAGGGTATAGGTTATATAACACAGTTGCTAGGCTGGATATATATACTGTAACGGATCCAGAGAGGAGCAGCAGCCTTTCCCAAAAATATGAATGATTACAATCTAAAAAAAAAACTATTTCTACACAGCAACATACACTTACTTAAATCTGAAATTTCAGAGTAAAGATATTCAGTTTTTGAAATGCTTAATAACGGGGTTTAGTCTGCATTTGAATCGTTTTCAAGTCTATTTTTCAGTTCAATTTTAGATCTGACTTTTGGCCCTGTTTTTTGTTCTGAATCTTGGTTTGATTTTTGGTCTAAAATTTGCTCTGAATTTTGATTATATTTTAGTTTCAGCTTTGACCTGAATTTCGGTTCGATTTTTGGTCTAATTCAGTTGAATACCTTAATTTCAATCTTATCTTTGGTTTGAGTTTTCGTCTGATTTTCAGTCTGGTTTTGGTCTTAGTTTGGTATATACGAAATTCGTTTACTGATCTTTCAGATCTTTTTAATTCCTCTCAGTTCCCATTTTTTTTGTGAATTCCTTTACTGATCTTACAGATCTCCATAATTTCTCTCAGTTCTTAGATTTTTTTTTGGAAATTCTTTTACTGATCTTTCAGATCTTCGTAATTTGTCTCATTTCTGAGTTTTTTTTTTGGAAATTTCTTTACTGATCTTTATAATTTCTCTCAGTTCTCAGTTTTTCCTTTTTGAAAATTTCTTTACTGATCTTTCAGATCTTTATAATTCCTTTCAGTTCTCAGTTTTTTCTTTTTGGAAATTCCTTTACTGATCTTTCAGAACTACATAATTTCTTTCAGTTCTCAGTTTTTTTTTGCAATTCCTTTACTGATCTCTCAGTTCTGAGTTCTTTTTTTTTGGAAATTCCTTTACTGATCTTCATAATTTCTCTCAGTTCTCAGTTTTGTTTTTTTTTGGAAATTCCTTTACTGATCCTTCAGATCTCCATAATTTCTCCCAGTTCTTAGATTTTGTTTTTTTTGGAAATTCTTTTACTGATTTTTCAGATCTTCGTAATTTCTCTCAGTTCTGAGTTTTTTTTTTTTGGAAATTCCTTTACTGATCTTTCAGACCTTAATAATTTCACTCAGTTTTTTTTTTTGAATTCTTTTACTGATCTTTTAGATCTTCATAATTTCTCTGAGTTCTAATGCGCCCCTTTCGCGGTCAATCATTTGCATGTGTTAGTGAAAATGTGAGTGTATGCGACACACAGACATGTTGATGACTTGCTTGACCAAAATCAAAATGTTTTAGATATTTCACGTTGCAGGACAAGCCGCTGAAACCGTGTGAGGGCTTGATTGACATGCTCTCGGCAGTTTGTTTATTTTTGTCTTGTCGTAAAGATGTCAGAGTTTTGATCTGAATTTTGAGCTAATTTTTGGTTTAAATTGAATTTGAATTTTGATCTGTTCTTTGGTTTGGGTTATTGCCTGAATTTGAACTGAATTTTAATTTTTTTTTGTATGATTTTTGGCTTGAATTTCGTTCGGAATTTCGGTTTTAATATGATTAGATTTTTGGCCTAAATTTAAATTTCAGTTTTCGCCTTAGTTTTAGTCTATTATTAGTTTGATATGTGGTCTGAACTGCAGTTTGATTTTTGGTGTAAATTTCATTTCTTTTTGACCCCAGTTTGGGTCTAATTTTCGATCTGAAGTTTGTTGATCTAAGTTTTTGTTTAATTTTTGATTTGGATTATTTCCGGCAAGTTTTTGTTTCCTTTTTAATCTCATATTTGGTCTAAATTGAGTTTGAATTTTGTTCTGTGTTTTGGTTGAAGTTTTGTTTTGATTTTTGGTCTGAAGTTTATATCTTGCAGGACCAAAATCCAGCTAAATTTTAAGTCAGGGTTTTAGTCCTGACTTTTGTTTTGAATTTTGGTCTGAATTTTGGTTATTTATTAGTCTCAGCTTTGACCTGAATTTCCGTTAGTTTTTTGGTCTAAATTTATTCAGAATTTGGTTTAGACTTCTGGTCTAAGTTGTAGTAGTTTTATTACGAGTTTTGGCCTTGATTTCGATATGATTTTTGTTTTGAGTTTTGGTCTGAATTTTTAGTCTGATTTTGGTTTGAATTTCAGACTGAGTTTGGGCCTGAATTTTTGTTCTAGTTTTGGTATATTTTTAGCCTGAATTTTGGTTTAAGTTTTGAAATTACTTTTGATCTAAATTGAGTTTGAATTTTGTTTTGCGCTTTGATGTGAGATATTGTCTGAATTTGGCCTAAATTTTGAGCTGTTTTTTATGATTTTTCGTTAAAGTTTCGGCCTGTATTTCGGTTGCAATATAATTTGATTTTTAGTCCAACTTTTGGTTCCAGTTTTCATCTTAGTTTTGGTTTATTTTTAGTCTGATATGTGGTCTGAATATCAGTTTTCCAGCCACAGTTTAGGCCTGATTTTCGATCTGAATGCTTATTGAATTTGGGTCCGAGTTTATTGGTCTAAGATTCAGTTTGATTTTTGGTTCAAATTTGATTTGATTTTTAGTAGATTTTGGTCTACTATTTATTCCGAATGCTGGTCTGATTTTTTATCTTAATTGAGTTTAAGTTCTGGTTTGTGTGTTGTTTTGATTTTTGGTATGAAATTGATATCCTTTTAGTCCGAATTTTTGTCAGAATTTCAGCTTGAGCTTGAATTTTGCTTTAAGTTGTGGTTCCAATTTTGGTCTGAAATTGTTGTCCAAATCTCTGTTTGATTTTTGATCTGCATTTGATTTCCGTTTGGCTCAAGTTTAGGTCTGAATTTCGGGCTGAGTTCCGTCTTGAATTTAATCCAAACTTTACTTTAAATTTTAGTTTCCTTTTGATATTTTTTTTCGGCTTAAATTTTTATCTAATTTTTGTTCTAAATTGGGATTGTAGTTTGGTTTTTGATTATTGCTTGGTCTGAATGTTGATTTGTGTTTTGTCTTATTTTTTATTTTAATTTGGTTTGGATTTTGGTCTGAGATTTGGTATGTCTTCAGTCTGAGGTTTAGTCTAAATTGTGTTCTAATTTGGATTGATTTTGTTTCCTTCGTCTGAATTTTTTTTAAAACGAGTTTGAATTTTGGTTTTAGTTTTAATCTATTTTAGGTCTGATTTTTTGTTTGAATATATATTTGACTTTTGATCTAAATTTTAGTATAAATTTTGATCAAAATTTGAACATCGTTTGCTTCGATTTCTTTTTGACTTTTGATTTTGAGTTTCGCTTTTGACTTTTTTTTTTAATTCAGTATGAATTGTTGTCTGAGGTTTGGTCTGAATTGTGTGCTGATTTTTGTTTTAATTTTTTGGTTGCAGTTGTATTCTGAATTTGGTCTAAGTTTTGATCTCCTTCTAGTATGACTTTGCGTTTAAAGTCTGTTCTAAATTTTTGTCTGAGTTTTGGTCTAAATTTTGGTTTAAATTTTCGTCCAAATTTGAGTTCGTTTTGTTTTGGAGATTCGGTCTAGTATTTAGTCTAAATTTTGGTCTAAATTTGATTTTGCTCACTTCATCTGAATTTCTCTTTAAATTGGGTTTGAATTTTGGTCTAAGTCTTAAACTGTTTTCCATCTTATTTTTTGTCTGAATATTTATTTGAGTATAAATTTTAGTCAGAATTTGTCAGGGTTGAGCTTTGAGCTTTGATTTCTTTTTGATTTGAATTTTGCTTTTGTTTTTTTTTTGTTAAAATTGGGTTTGAATTGTTGTCTGAGGTTTGGTCTAAATTTTGCACTGAATTGGGTTCTGATTTTTATTTTAGTTTTTGGTTTGAATTTTAGTCTGAATTTGGTCTAAGTTTTGATCTCTGTTTGTTTTGGTCTAAATTTTGTTTTCAATTTTGGTCGAAATTTGAATTCGTTTTGTTTTGATGTTTGGTCTAAACTTTAGTTTAAATTTTGGCCAGAATTTAAGCTTCGTTTGGTCTAGGCTTTAATTTTCTTTTGGTTTGAATTTTGCTTTTGAATTTTTGTTAAAATTGGTTTTATGGTTTGAATTTCGTCCTTAATTGTATTTTGATTTTTGTTTTAATTTTTGGTGCAGTTGTAGTCTGAATTTGGTCTAAGTTTTGGTCTGAGTTTTGTTCTAAATTTTGGTTTCAATTTTGGTCGAAATTTGAATTCGTTTTATTTTGAGGTTTGGTCTAGTTTTTAGTCTAAATTTGTTTTGCATTTTAGACTGATTTTTGGTATGAATTTTGAGCAGATTAATGGGCTGGTTTCTGGTCTAAAATTCCGTCTGTATTTATGTCTAGTTTTTATGTAACTTTTGGTTCATATTTTGGTATAATTTTTTATTAGATATTCCATAATTTGTTTAGCAAGATAAGCCTTCCTCAGGTCAAAATTCTGGATTCGCCACTGTATATATATATATATATATAGCTGCCACTTATACATAATTACATAATAGTAGTATTTAGGTGAATGAATAAAAGGAGCTCGTACAATATCAAATTAATTGGAATTCATGATTTAGAATGAAACAAATCCTTTACACACTTACATACTTATATAGATAATATTAATGCTACGAGTTGGTTTTTTTTACTTTTCTTGTTTTTATTATTCTAATAAAATTTGTTTTATAGCGCGCTACAGTAATATGGGCAGGCAAACTTTAGCTTTATGGCTATTACGTGCATGCAAGCGTGTAATAGGGAGATATACATTTATTGTATTTTATATAAACACATACGTCACACATACATACCTTATGGCCGTTGCCAAGCTAACATTCACAATCGAACGATTCACACCTGCCGGCCGCAATAATTCCCCAATAATGCCTGTCTGCGGCTCATGTGTATACACATATCCCGGTTTATCGAATAACTTACCTAATAAATTATATTCAATACCATTGCTGCCGCCGCCAACACCATATGATGGCCTCCACGCATCATCATCATCATACAATGGCCGGCATAGAAATATTTCTGTATTACCGCCAATGGCTAATGTCAACACACCGTACAGGGTTATACAAATACTGCTAATACAAATGATGACCACGGCCATAAATAGAATAACGCCAGCTTTTACATTCGCTTCACATAGAAAGCAACAGTAGGACATTAACATAAATAGTAGCACCCAGACAATAACAAGCGCTGCTATCCAGCTAGTTGTCCAGAACATATTTGACCATTCTTGTATCTCCAGGTAGGCGGGCTGTATGGACTCCCATGTGCCTTGCAGGCGATCCAATAGGGCCGTAATGGTAGACGTTAACATTTGTGCATTCGCTGTGGTACGATGTCGTATGTTGTCCAGCTGCTCGAGGGTATCTGTGTGTATGTACGATGATTTTAAATGTGTATGTAAATAGATGTGTGTGTGTGTGTGTTTGGCACACGTGTTATTTTAGTATATAAATTAAGCACAAATGGTGTAGGTATGAACATAGGTGAATGTATACAGCTGAATACATGTAGTTGTATGTATTCAGATGTTTGTGTGTGTGTATGTGTCCATGTGTTCATGTGTTTCAGTATGAGATTTAATAAAAATTAATATTGTGCTAAAGCTTTTACTAACTAGTTGCAAGTGCACTGGCCATCTGAGTAATGGAAACGTGATGAGCTGGCGGACTTATAAACAGGCAGACTGACACACAAACACGTGTCATTATTAAATTTGAATGTTTCGTTTACGGCGCGGTAATTGAGTTTGTGTTAGTAGTGATTGACTTTTACAACGAGCATCTATATGAAGTTACATACATAGTTTGTTAGCTTGTTTGTTTGGAATATCCTTTCAAAACAAACCCTTTCAAACTGATGAGTGACACAGCAGTTGAGTATCGATTTGAATTTAATACTGGCAAAGTTTATTTGTTTTTTTTTTTTTGGTGCATACAAAATATTTTTGTAGTTAATCTACCTAGCTTCAAGTAATTAATTAATTTTGGATTATTAAAATAATTTTTTCCCAGTTCAGGGATATTGCATTTCTCTCTCAAATCATATTGAGTGCGTTTAGGTTAGCATTGTAAACGAGTGTATCTCATTTAAAATTTATTTTCTATTAGCACAGTTACCACAAAATCTCATTGTGATGAATATTTTCTGTTGTATAATGATTTAAAATCGAGTTCAAATCCATCACGTTTGGTTATGAATTTGTTAGAGTTTAGTTATTGGGAGTATCAAACAGGTATAAAATTTATCGCTGCAGCTTTAGCAATGTTCATTAGAGATGATACCCAACCAATAGCCTCCCTCTAGGGTTAGTTTGAATGAAGAACTTTAAAATTCTTTATTCAGCGAAACATTCGAACGACGTTAAATCAAAAACTTCAGCGCCAATTTATAAATGCCCGACTTTTAGAGAGCTTGATAGAGGGTTTTGGTTTGCCTTTTGATTAGCTCTTAGGTTTGGTTTTATTTTCTGTATTTTACTCTTACTTTTTATCTGATTTGTACCCGGAATATCAGTCTGATTTTTAGTCTAACTTTTGATCTATTTTTAGTCTGTTTTTGGTCTGACCACTTTGGGCATACCACACCTGACACATTCTAACGTCTATAGCACAGTCAGGATAAGCTTCAGTGAGTAAACGATGTGCTTCAGTTGTGTTTTTCTTTAAATGGAAGAAGCAAATTAAAACTTCCCGCAATTGTTGTTTTGTTGGCACGAAATTCGACATTTTCAGCTATAGTAAAGCACTTTTGTAAAATTATGAAAATTATTTGACAGATCAATGCTTATAGTATTTTTGGCGCTCTTCGAGATAGAATAGCTGTCAATGACAAAAAAATGGCGCATATGATAGATATGAAGTTATTCACAATTACGAGTTTATATATTCATACTCCAATACAATATAATATTTTTAAGAACGAGGAATAAAGTTTCACTGAGACCTAAAACTGGCGGTCTAAAGGAAAATTTCAAAAATTATTCAACGGCTTGGCAAAGACCGCAGCATAAAAACTGATTACAGATTTAAGGATTAAACCGCTCTATTTATAATGTATGTACCTCCATTTGTTAAGGTTAAACTTTATATTGCCAAATTTTATGTATCAATTGATTCATAACTTCTTTTTAACCTTGCTTTACATTCACAGGCGACTTTTTCGCATAACATCGAATCAGTTTTCGAAAATTGAGATATTCAGCACACTCTAGTAATGAGTTTTTCAAGCTTTAACTGCATACAAAACTACTTGCACAAAAAAATATATAAAAATACATTAACTTACAATTTCTTTCGTATGCTGTATCGTGTTTAACTTGTTGCGGGAAATTACTAAAAATGGAACGTGACACACCAACTTCCGATGTTAAATTCTTGACAGTTGCACCAAATTCAATTTCGCCCAAATAACGCATTCGAAAGATGGTCTGGTCTTCTTGTAACTGACAAAATATAATAATAATAAAAAAAAGAAGAAAACAAAAAAAAAAAAACTCAATATATAAATATTGAGATTGTATTTCATAACTTTTTCAATAAGAAATTTATACACACATACATATACAGATAAATAGTTATACAAATAAGTAACTGAAGAAACTAGTAGTGACGTTGAAATATAACAAAAATTCCATTTGTCACAAATGCAGCAATTTCAAGTATCTACTATGTACATGTGTTAGTGTGTGTGAATTTATATAAGTATGTGTATTCAATTTTTTACTACATACTTACCGTTTTCAGTGCATCAATAATTCCATTCTCTTCGAAACTTCGTATCCGCAATGTATCGCATAGTGGACGATCACGATATGTGCATTGACGTTGCAATACGGACAATTGTATTTGTAGCTCTTCCATACGTGCAGCTGCCTCTTGTGAGATTTTTAAGGCGCGTCCAACTGTCTCTTGTAGCATAAGGACACGATATATCAATTCGGCATTAGCTGAAAAATAAACCAAAAATAAATGCATTACATACCTACATATTTATTTTTATCATTTTTTTAATTTATATTTTATGTGCAAATGAAAGTGTGCGTGGCTTTGTAACCCAGTAAAAAAAAAACATATAAGGGACCTTAATGGAGTTAACTATAAAGTTTTGTCTCCCATAGATTTTGCTCATATATTATTTATTATTATTTATTTCATACTACATGTTAGGAGCTTAAGGTTTCTACAAAAGATTTCCAGTTTCGTCTGTCCCTAGCCATTAGTAACGTAGGCAACGAGCCTACTTTTATAACTTCAGTGAGACGTGGAGGTTCTAGATTTAACTCTTGTCAGTGAACGATCTCACTTCATCTCAAAAGAAACACCTTCTCTGCTATCAAGCAGAGAAATTTAAATTCTTTAAAAATAGTACATTTGCCTAAAAAATGTTGTATATTTTCTGGTTTCTTTTCGTTACAAAGCGAACATAAAGCTATTGCGTTCAATTAAATTACTCCGTGCTTTAAATATCCACATTATTTCATCCTGTGTATACCCTTCAGTTATATAAAGTTGGCCCGCCATATGGTCAAGGCTTTTGTATATTTTGTCTGTTTGTTCGGCTTTTTTCAGCCACCCTTCATAATATTTTGCTTTTCGTTTTTGTATCAAACATATACGATTTCCGTTCCAGTCTTTCTTCCCGCCATTATTTTCTGTCCACGTAATACCAAATTATTTTCCTATTTCATTTGGTTCCTTTGCCCACATGAGTTTTCGATTTAATATTAACTTAGTTAATTGGTGCGGTAGCCGATCTTCACTGTACTCAAACATAGTTCTCGTTATATATCTTAAATGCAGATCTAAACTATATATATGTCCATTTTCAGCTCCTGTTTCTAACATTAAAATATATGTTGGTGTAAAACTTGGCAGACGCAAAATCTTTTTAATAAAGTAAAGTTGGAGCTTAACTACTTCTTCAAATTGCGAGAAACCCCACACTTGTGCCCCATATGTTTGTATGGCTCTGCAAACAGCCAAGAAAATTTTCCACTTTGACCTTAGTGACACATTCGATTTTTTCAAAAAATCATGTATAAACTCGTATTTTTTTTCGTAATTTGGACATTTATTGTGAAAAAGCGATTATAAATTTATTCTTTAAAGTATTGTCCATCGTTAGCCACAACCTTTTCCCATCTTTCTGGTAGCATACGGATTCCGCGTCGAAAGAACTCCTCATCTTTTGAGGCTATCCATGAATCGACCCATTTTTTGAGTTCTTCGAAAGTACGGAAGTGCTGTTCAGCCAGGCCATGTGTCATCGATCGAAACAAGTGGTAATCAGAAGGAGCAATGTCTGGAGAATACGGCGAGTGGGGTAGCACTTCCCATTTCAGCGTTTCCAAGTATGTTTTTACTTGCCTTGCAACATGCGGCCGAGCATTGTCGTGCTGAAGAATAACTTCGTCGTGTCTATTCTCATATTCTGGATAACTTTAATGTTCGGCTAAAACGCATCAATTGTAGTCGGTAGCGGTCGCCAGTGATCGTTTCATTCGGTTTCAACAACAGCTCATAATACACGACACCTTTCATATCCCACCAAATACACAGCATGAGCCATCCATGTATGTTCGGCTTTGCCGTTGATGTTGATGCATGTCCGGGCGGTCCCCATGATTTTTTACGCTTTGGGTTATCGTAACGTATCCACTTTTCATCGCCAGTCACAATACGATGCAGAAAACCCTTTCTTTTCTGTCGTTCAATTAGCAGTTCACATGTGAAAAATTGTCGTTCGACGTCTCTCGGCTTCAATTCGTACGGCACCCAATTTCCTTGCTTTTGAATCATTCCCAATGCTTTTAATCGTTTAGAAATGGTTGATCGATCAACTTCTAAAGATTCTGCAAGTTGTTGTTGCGTTTGACATGAATCTTCTTCGAGTAATGCCTTCAATTCTTCATCTTCGAACTTTTTCGGGCCGCCTAAACGTTCCCTGTCTTCAACATCAAAATCAACACTTTTGAAACGGGCATACCACACCTGACACATTCTACCGTCTATAGCACAGTCAGGATAAGCTTCAGTGAGTAAACGATGTGCTTCAGTTGCATTTTTCTTTAAATGAAAGAAGCAAATTAAAACTTCCTGCAATTGTTGTTTTGTTGGCACGAAATTCGACATTTTCAGCTATAATAAAACACTTTTGTAAAATTATGAAAATTATTTGACAGATCAATTCTTATAGTATTTTTGGCGCTCTTCGAGATAGAATAACTGTCAATGTCAAAAAAATGGTGCGTATGATAGATATGAAGTTAGTCACAATTACGAGTTTATATATTCATACTCCCAATATGTTTTTGTTCCGATTTGAATTTTGGCCCATTTCGATTCGATGCACGACACAAGTGAAAAGAACGTGCACAGTGAAGAGCGAAAGCAACCGTGTGATTTGACATTTGTGTTTCCCGATGCTATGGGATATATATGAATGGAATTTAGCCGACATAGTCCAAAATTTAAAGTTTTTTTTTTTCACGCGTTACTCTTACAGAAAAAATTGGGCATATGACTTTTATGTCTTTGGTGACCCCTAGTGAAATTTTCTGGCAAATATTTTTGTCGAACATTTTAATCCTTAAATGTCGCTTTTGAGAGGATTTTTTAGGTTTTCATCAAAAACGAGGTCAAATTGGCCTATAAAAAGAGGAACTAAAGGGTTAAAATGTTCTACAGAAATAATCCTCGTAAAATTCTACTAAAAAACTTCGACATTAACATTTTCCTCAGACATCAATTTTTAACACTTTTTGCACTAAGTATTCAGCTCCCTTCGGCCAAAAAATTAAAACTTTGACCCACTGTAAAAAAAAACTGAGACGTGCTGGACTATAAGTTTATTTTACAAAAATGGTCTATGCAACATGCCCTTTCAGGAATATAGGATGGCTATTCTGTTGCAAAAATCCTGTTGGACTGTGTTATTATTTTAGGACGTTTTTGTTTACCGAATATATACAACTTTAACTAATGAATCTTAAAAATTTGTCTAAAATACTTCTTAAATATATAAAAAAGAAGCATTTTAGATTTAGCAACAATTTTTCGGCGGAAATCCTTTTTGAATGAATTAGTATCTTCTTGATATTTTTTTGCTGGGTTTTGAGAAACAAAAGAGCATTATGACATTGAAGATAATAAATATTTGGCTGTACACAGCAAATAACATGAAGGCGTGCACTACTGCAGATTTTAGTAAATGTAGGCCAAGTTTCATTCTTGTATAAATAATAAAGAAAAGGAATAAAATCGAATAAGAAAGCAAATGAGATGAAGAACCGATGAAATGAAAAGGTAAAGTTGGTGAATTCTCGATAAATTGCACTGTACAATAGACAAAGAACACGAGTTCCGGCGCTTTAAAGGTTTACATCTGATTTATATTTCACCACACAACTGTAAATCCATCCAAATGTCAGCCTTGACACAAACCAAATGCAAATATATAGTATAGTGAAAAAGGCTGATCCTGAGCAACGTCTGAAAAGATGGCAGCGCTATCAACTCAAGATCTTCTGCGGTAAAACAATCACCTGCCCAGATGATAACAAAATAATCAATGAAACTAATACTAAGCACGATGCATAGTTGAAGTCCTAAGCTCCCAAGAGGAGTAAAAGTGGGAAAAAAAATATTTTACACATCGTGAAGAAAATCGTTAGTTATCCTCTTCTTCTCTCGACTTTTATGTTGTGAATATAAGATATTAGCTCAGAAGAAAAAATTTCGTGGTGCCATTAAAATAATTTTCTAATCTAAACTTCGATCAGCCATTGGTCGTATTCTTCACAAGCATATGTACATTTTACAAGTTGCGGCAGCTTGGGAGAGAAGAACACTATCATTCAATTTCTTGCTAAGTACCTTCACCCTGCCAGTTCCTTCCCTTAATGTACTCATAAGCGGCCATCTCTATTACTGGATGTAGAGGCGTAAAGCCCAATAGTGCTTCCATGGCTGCCGAGGGACATGTTCTCATACAGACACAGGCCAATCTATGAACTTTGGTGAGGGTATTCCTCATTACGACTAGTTTAGCTCTTTGCGGCAAGGTTACTGCACCATAGGTGAGAATTGGTCTTATCATCATTGTATATGTACATCCTCTTGAGGCTTGATTTACTGCCCCTTGATTTGTATATTCAAAGGAAAGCAATGAAGACGGTGTGCCGGCGCTTTAGTGAAGCGGAGTTTGGCACAGACGAATTCACCGTCAGCTATCCGAGCAATATCCATTATTTTCGATGTCGGTTGACAGTAATTGAGCAATTCGAAGAAGTTTTACACATATTTTCTATACCGATGGCTCCAAAGCAACAGTTAGAACCGGTTCTGAATGATTTCCGGACAAGAGAAATGGCAAAAGCCTTTCAAACAGGATTCTTTGCCATTTTAAATGTAGCTAACTGGATAATCGAAAACGGTTGGCGAGGAAAATTGATAGGAGTCTGCAGTGATAGTAAAGCTGCACTAAGGGCTCTAGAAAACCCCTCCAATTTTTCAGATATGAGTGCCAGCATACCTCGGCGTACCTGGCAACGAAATGACTTATGAATTGACCAAACGCGGCACTGCGGCAAATCCAATGCTCCCATAACCAATCATCGGCATCAGTTTGACAAGAACCATGCAAGAGATCAACGAATTCATGAGTTATATTCACAGAGAAAGATGGTCCATTGTGAATTTCTGCTAAACTACAAAGTTCCTTGGGAAAGAACCTCACTGGAGAACAGCTGACTTTCTTCTTCTTCTGGGAAGAAAGAATCTGTGTTTCCTGGTGGGTTTGATTACACAAAACAACACATGTGATCTGAAAATAATCAACATGGGCGTCATTGCCGATCCAGCATGTGTATCTTGCTTTGAGGAAAAAACCGACGCTACAGAGCATTTTCTCGGTTATTGTCCCATCTTCGCAAGAGGAAGGAGACGTCTGCTGGGAAGCTCTGCGTGTGATTAAGCCCTATTTGAATTATAACGCAGAATGCATCCTCGTAGTTCCCGTTTGCCATTATGAAAATGTCGTAAGCATAGCCCTAACAGATTATACCATTCAACTTCGGCCTGAGGCTGACTCGTTTTGCCTGAGTTACCTAGAGGAACTGGAGAACTCGCAGTATATACTATTTTACTGCCCGGGCTTCAACAGTGACAGAAACTAGTTGGAAATAGCACAGCCACATAAAAAAGAAATGTTTTGTTCCGGTCTGAAGGTCAGAACATGTTTACTACAAGTTTTTGCGGTCGCTGATTTCGAGATCCCAAAAACCCCAGCTCTTTAGGGTTCTGACATAACCTCAAAAAATTTCATAAAATTTATGTTTTCCAGCCCGGCGGTTAGACCATGTTTATTATATGTTTTTGGGGTCGCTGAATATGCCAGGTTTTAGACTTAACCTGCAAAATACCTCGTTATCTAAGATAAGTCGAAAACCTGACATGCTGGTTTTTTTTTGGACCTCGGATTCGAATTCAGCAAACCCAAAAACATATGATAAACGTGGTCTATCCCGGGCTCGAAAAAAATTGTATCAGGTTTTTTGAGGTTATGTCGGAACCCTAAAGTGCAGGGGTTTTTGAGATCTCGGATTCGGATTCAGCGACCTGAAAAACTTGTAGTAAACATGGTCTGACCTCCAGACCAGAAATAACATTTTTTTTGGGTTTTTTTTGACCTCGGATTCAGATTCAGCGATCCCGAAAACACGTAGTAAAAATGGTCGAGTAAACCATGGGAAAAAAATATTTTTTTATGAGGTTTTTTAAAGTTATGTCAGAACTCTGACGTGCCCGGATTTTTCGAACATCGGATTCGGATTCAGCGACCTCAAAAGCATATAATAAACATGTAGCCTCTGGCGAGTCCCCTTTTAAAAAGAATCTGACGACACAGATGTGTAATGAAGTGGGAAAAATGGAATAATGCACCATGCAAGGTTGCTGCAGATATGATGACCACCCTGTATAATTTAGAACATGCGAGTAAAACCGAGCTCACTGCAAACAACAGAAACAAGAAGCCAGATATCGTCAACCGACGATGCAACCAGATGGAATTGGACAGAAACCAATATTAACGATTGAGCACTAAGCTCATTACGGCCTTCTGACGTTATACCTAACGGTGGTTTCGGGAGGAATATCCTTAAGGACGAGAGGGGATTTTAGCATGAGAATGTCTTGCACTGGCTGGGTTTTTTATGCTTTCCTTCTCGTTAAAAAAAAAGAAGCAATACATTGGTGTTCTGAAAACTTTTCTAAGAATAGGAACTCACAATGTAACTGAAGACTTTTCCGCAATGCGTGCAAGTAACACTTTTATTTATTTTTTATAAATCAATACAAATATTAAGCACATATTCATATTACTTGAATGACATACTGATTACATTGAAATCAATGTTATAGAATATTCGCCAGGTATTTGTAAGAGTATCTACTATATATAAGAATATTTGTAATGTGAAATTAAGTAACACTATTAAAAATACAACAACAAAAACCACATTTTACACTTCTCTTCATACTTACATAAGCTGATTGTCGCCAATGAATCATATGCGAGCTCAATGCCAGTATGTGCTGAAATTTCCGATTGAATTGGCTCGCCAAGGAGAACATCGACATCTGTGTAAAGGACAAAATGAATCAAGAAAAAAATAAAAAAGAAAGCATGAGCATTCAATTTATCAAAATAAAGTAAAAATATTGAAAACTTTTCGCCATAAAGAAAAAAAGAAAGAAAGAATATTTCTTCTTTGTAGAAAAAAGTAAGAAAGTATTTTGTAGAACATTTTCATAAAAACGCATACGCGTATGTATGTAAATATGTATGTATGGGGGGAAAAGTTATTATATTTAGTACTGACCTTCCAAATCTTTGACAACTTTTTCAACAGAAACATGAAAACCATTATCCAATTTATGTTTGATTTGTAAATGTGTATCCTTAAGAAATACTTCCATATCATGAACTGTAGATTTTATCATTTCGGGAGTCATTTCAATAGTGACAGACAGACGACTATTGGCATAAAATATACATGAATCACTTAAGCTGAAAAATCAAAAAAAAAAAAAAAAAATAAAATATAAAATTATAAATTATTCTTTTATTATGCATTTATTTTTGCAACACATACGCCAATAATATGAAGGTAATCCATAGTGTCACCACTGATGCACTTCGACGGCAATTCAACGTTTCCTGCAGTGTTTCATCGAGTATTATTACTGGTACATTACGATCTGTATCAGTATCATCGGCAATTGTGTGTTTACCACCGCAACACCAGGCACAAGTTGCTATGAGTGGCACTAATGCTAATATTGCGAATATGCTCATAATCGCTATGAAACCGGATTCAATTTTTATGGCCTAGATTTTTTATTTTTGCCAATTCGAAAAATTAAAAAATATATATGAAAAAATAAATGTATGGGTCTTTTCAACAAGAGCGTGTTCGGCTTAATTGTACGAACAAATTTAAGTATCAACATTCAACATTTCATTGCGAATTGCGCTGGCTAACCTTTCAACCAATCGCAATCACAATTTCGTTGTATAACTAATTCTTCAAAGCATTCTTTCCTTACATCCAAAGGAATCCCAAATGTCCTAGGGACGTGCTGCAAATACCTAAAAAAGTTAAAGACATTCGTGAAGAAATGAAACCAGCTTTTTTTAAGACACCAGATTGTTTACGACTTACCATATAAAGGATGTCTCTACAGTAGACTTCAACGAACTCATTAGATTCTTGAACCAGACAAGATGGATCTAATCACGATGGTGGATCCTTGTCCGATATAAAACACCCAAGAACATCTATCATTCCAGGGTTTTGTGGTATCAAAACGGCACTAACGTGCTAATTGGAACGAGCGGCATGCAACGCGCTCGGTCACCACCTCCACCTAATCTAACCCACCAAATCATTGTGCTTCTAGCAACATCAAAGCAGCAGGATTCGGTGATAGCAATTCTACCATTACATTTGAAACAGCCCAACAAAAACTGGCGCTGAAGGTTACTAATATCTCCCTTAGTCGTTTAAATTAATTTCGAATTGAATTCTGAGCTACCATTACCAAAACCCTTACTGACGACAAAACAAACAAAAAAAATGGCAAGAGTGGGCTGTCGAACATATGAATAATGAGTGGAGCGATGTGGCCTTTACAGACGAGTCTTTTTTATGGACGGCAGGTACAGTAAAACGTGCCTTGTCATTAAGGGCAATAAGATGATTGCGAGATTAGTTAAGCATCCAGGAAAAGCTAATGTTTGGGGATACTTTTGAAAACAGAGTTTCGACAGGATAATCATGCCTGCCTACGAGAAATTTGGATATCCAGTACATGATCTATTTATACCAGCATAGACTCTTATCTTCTGCCAATAACTGAGTGCTTCAAGAAGGCAGGACCCTTAAAATCAAAGTCGCTTGTGCACTAAGTGAAAAGAAGAAAATATGCTAACAATTTTGGACTGCGCCTCTCAATCTCCAGATGCTATTATTTGAAGGAAGGATGACTCGAAAGTCAGGCACTGCGACCTATAAGATCTATTATACCAAAGCCCTAAGAAAGAAAGAAAGGAAGGGAGAAAGAAAGATAGATAAGGAACATACCCAAGCCGAAAATCGAACTCGGATATCCAGAGGCAAGAGTCTGTCACTTTGCCACTGGACCACATTGGTGATGGTAGGACCTACAGTTTAACGCCTATTCCGAACGGTTATGGATATTTTTTATCAGCTCGGTGGTTTTGACATTACCAACCAAGGTGTGTACTTGTACATATTCTTATAATTCTCATCCACTTCATATCAATAATGAATATAAGAAGTTTATGAGAATTAACCACCAAACCAAGGCGGGAATCGAACCTGCAACCTTCTGATAGCAGTCTAGTGTACTATCCACTAGACTATCGAGGTCGTCCTCCAGATGCTAACTATATTGAAAATTTTTGAGCAATTATTAAGCTATAAGCAATTGAAACGACAGCTTAAGTCAAAGTGACGGAGTTTGGCGTAATCATACGCTGAAAAGTTAGTTAATAATATGACCTCACGTTACCACGAAATTATTCAAAATTATGGTAACTGGACATTATATTGATATGACAGCGCATTGGGCAAACAAAATTAGGGTATTTTTTGAAGGACTTAGGCCGTACACGCTCTTGTTGAAAAGACTGTATTTGTGTCAGTGATATTTATCAGCGTGTATTTATCACTGCTATTGTATTGTATATATGCAATTATGTTATTTTGTATTTTCAAGTATTTACTACTTACATTTGTTGCAAATTCAATGACTGTCAGATTTGAATGTAACACTTCACGTATTGATTCTGTTTCAAAAGAAAAAAAAGTAAATAATATTTTTAATATTTTGTAAAAAAAAAATTGTCGTACTTATTTATTGAAGGAGTGTTAAAACAGAAATACTTTTTAATAAATTTATGATACGTTTATGCATAAAATATTTTCAATGCAATAATTGCGGGAGGGAGAGGGGTGGGAGGAGGGTGAATAGTTTTAGTATTTTCGCAGCATGGACAAGCATTCTAGTTATAAGAAAAAGATCGCTTGATACGAATTACCCAAAGGCAATAAAAAATGAAAACTTCACCGCAAATAGCAACAAAATAGATTACCTAATGACAAAAATCCTTTAAATAAGAGGAATAAATCACATTGAAAACGAAACAACAAATCACTACTTTAGAGAGTGCAACAGAAACTATCGAATACTTCTTGTGCCAAGTCACCAAAAAAATCTGAAATGCAACAAATGCTTAATTTATGTGAGTTCCTTTCACCTTTTTTCTTTTTGCAATATTTTTAAATTCTTTAAAAAATTATGCGCAATAAATCTGAGCTAAATGTTACGTATACGCCTAAGGGGTGCCATGATTAAATTGTGAAAAAATGTCTTCTTATTTGTTATTTTTAGTAATTATAAAGCTCAACTATCTCAATAGAAGATTAAAAGCCTTCCATAGGCCGTTAAGGTCTATAACTTTTAACGAACTCACGAGCTTAAGATTTATTGAGATACAAATGAAATATGTATTTTTGATTTTGTGGGATTGTGAAAACTTTAAATGATTATAAATTATTATTTTTAAGTAGGAAACTCATATTTCCTTTCAATTTTTCATCTTGTTATCTTTATATATATAATGGTAGAGTTTTGTGTGTATGTCATCGTGTAACTTCTGAACGACTTGACCGATTGAAGTCATATTTCCAGAATACATTTTCTCTTAGCTATTCATAATGGCTTTTAGTAAAGTGTGCGTGGTACCTCCCATAAAATCCTAATAGTTTTTTGGGTATATCTCAAGAACCATTTATAGCACACTATGGAATTTTAGTACAATAACGAGAATTGACAATGCCATGCTACAACAAAAATATAGGTGGAATTGACAAAGGGGGTGTGGCACCTTCCATATAACTTGGATTTCAATTATGAAATATCTTAGGAGGCATTTCTGGTATTAAAATTTATGCTTCACTTTTATTTTCTACTACTATTTCTACTACTAATTCTGCTACTATTTCTACTACTATTTTCAACTACTTTTACACTTTTTTTTTCTGCAAATTTTTTTGTCTTCTACTACTTTTTCAACCAATATTTTCTACTACTATTTTAGTACTTTTTTTCTACTACTTTTTTAATAAATTTTTTCTTATTTTCTACTATTACTTTCTACTATTTTTCAGTACTATTTTTTACTACTTTCTTACAGTTTTTTCTACTACTATTTTTTATTATTATTTCTACCACACTTTCTACTCCATTTTTACTGTTTTTGTACTACATACTATGTTTAACTATTTTTCTACTACTTTTTCTGCTACCTTTTTACTACTTTTTTACAACAATTTGTAATGCAATTTTCCATTATTTTTCCTACTACTATTTTCTTCTACTTTTTTGCTGCTATTTTCTACTACTTTTTTCTTTTCCTTTTTCTACTATTATTTCTACTACCTTATGAAATATCTTAAGATCCTGCTTTGCTAACTTAAAATCCGATAGGTGGCGCTGTAACCAATTCTATATTTATAATAAATATGAAATTGGTTCAAATTTTTAAATAATTTCAAGAATGGTCTTTGATGTGAATATAGAGCATCCTGAAATATTGTTTCTATAATTGAACTGAACCATAATAAAATTAATCCTAATATTTTGTTGGGTATATCTCAAGAATCATTTATAGCACAGTACAGAAATTTGGTGAAAGAAACTGAATTAACAATGCCATGCTACAACGAAAATATAGGTGTGATTGACAAAGGGGGTGTGGCACCTTCCATATAACCTGAATTTCCATTATGAAATTTCTTAGGAAGCATTTATGGTACGGTACTAAAATTTAAATTCTTTCAGTTTGTTGGATTTGTGGGTGTGGCACCATGCTTCACTTTTATTTTCTACTACTAATTCTACTACTATTTCTACTACTATTTTCAACTACTTTTAAACTTTTTTTTCTGCAAAATTTTTTATTTTCTACTACTTTTTCAACCAATAGTTTCTACTACTATTTGAGTACCTTTTTTCTACTACTTTTAATAAATTTTTTCTTATTTTCTACTATTACTTTATACTATTTATCACTACTATTTTTTACTACTTTTTTACAGTTTTTTCTACTACTATTTTTTACTATTATTTCTACCACACTTTCTACTCCTTTTGAATTAACAATGCCATGCTACAACAAAAATATGGGTGGGTTGACAAAGGGGGTGTGACGCCTTCCATACACCCTGAATTTTTATTACCGCATATTTTAGTTTGGAAGTATTATTTGTCAATACCGGATTTAAAAAATTCTCTCAGTTTGTTGGATTTGTGAGTGTTGCACCATGCTCTACTTCTATTTTCTACCACTATTTTAATTTATTTTTTCCAACGTTTTCTTCTTATATTCGACTACTTTCATACTACTTTATCTACTTATACTTTTTACCACTTTTTTACTACATTTTTCTACAATTTATTGTTATTTTCTACTACTTTTTCACTGTTTTTTCTACTTTTATTTTTTATAATTATTATTTTTTACTATTATTTCTACTAATTTATGCAATATCTCAAGAACTTGTCTAGCTATGTCAAAATCCGATAGGTGGCGCTGTAATAAATTCTATTTTTATAATAAATAGCAAATGGGTCCATATTTTTAAATAGTTTTTGGAATTAGATATAACTTCTAGAAAGGTCTTTGATATTCTTCTGCAAATTAAATAGTTTTAAAAATGCCAATTTTGATGCCTCATTTTTAAATCTAGCATTTTTACCAAATTCAATGTACGTCCTTTAAGCTTGAATTGTCATTACCAATGTTCAATTTTAAAAACCAAGAAACTTCATTCTTCTTTATTGAAATAAACTTAAATTTTCTCGCTTCTTCGTAGAATGGGCAGAACAACGTCTGCCGGGTCAGCTAGTACTTTTATATAATTTTAAATTCATTTGAAAATTATTCGGAATTAAGCAGAGATAAATGTTACGTATACGTCTAGGTGAACCAATATGCAACTGTGAGAAAAGGCATATTTATTTGTTATTTGCATGATTTAACTAAATATATAAGATTAAAAGCCTTCCATAGTTTATTAAAGTCCATAGCATATAAAGAACTCCTAAACTCAATATTTATTGAAATATAAATGAAATATTCACTTATTCACTAATTTTTCTTATTTCTTAGGATTGTGAAAACTTTAATTGATAATAAGTTAATATCTTTGGGTATTTATATGAGCTTCTTTACAATTCTTCTTCTTATACTATTTTTATATTATTTTTAATTGATTAGAAAATAGTATGCAGTTGAGCGGAGATAAATGTTACGTATACGTCTAGGTGAACCAACATAAAACACAGATAAAATTTTGTTCCACTACTGTTTTAGCATTGATAAGGTTCAATTAACAAAATATAACCCTACCGTAAATTTATAGCTTATAATGAACTCACGAATTCAAAATTTACTGAGAATTATACAAATGGTTTTTATTTTTTAATTGCTCATATTTTTTAGATTTTTTAGGATTTGATGATATACTTTTATATTGGAATATTTATATGAGTTTCCTTTCCATTTTTAGTCTTGTAATTTTTTTATACAATTTTAAATTAGTTAAAAATTATCCAGAATTACGACGAAATAAATGTTACGTATACGTCTAGGTGTACTAAAATATGTATAGTATTCAAAGTGAAAATTAATTTTTTTCTAAAAGCTTCAACTATCTTAATTCAAGTGTTAGATTAAAGGTCGCTTTGAGGTGTATGTAGTTCATTAAGATTAAGATTCTGTAGAAATAACATCCGAGTAAAAAATATCACTCATACGTAGGGGTAACCGAAGTTTTAATGGTTGTAATGGAGATTTAAACCTTTAAAGTAAAATGATTCTTAAAGACCAGGTAATGAAATTATGACTAACTTGAAAGGTAGAACCAGATTCATAAACATTGTGTAGCAATAACACTTCAGTGAAAAAATGTTACTCATACTCACGAAAGGATTTTTTAATCTTTTTTTCAAAAATATTTCTAAAAACTTAGGACATAAAGGAAATTTAAGATGTTTCAGTACAGTAAGACCGAAGAAAGAAGTATCTCAGTAATGCGTGGTGGGTTGGAATTCTGTGTTCACTTCCACTTGCGGTTCGTGTAGCTCTAGAGAGCACTCGAACTGGTGGCATCAAATCGCGCTTTTCCGCAGAACATCTACCATGAAAATAGCGGTAGAATAGAGTCAGGCAGGCCACGTTTCTACGATGTTCCAAGGATTGAATAGAGGTGAAAACCTTACTGTTTCCTATTAGCTTTATCGCTAGATGTTGAATACGGTCCAATTCAAGAGGTTTGTGACATAAGAAGAACCCGCCGTGATAGTCCGTGTATTAGTGAGTCTGCCCAATCATACATAATTAAAGAGCTAGAGCTTTAGGTGTGTGTGCTTGCAGATACAGATGCAGTTTCCTGAAGTGTAGCTAAAACTATGATAGAGCACTTTACAAACGGGTTGAGTATTAAATTTTTTAAATAATAGCAAAAAAAAAAAAAATGGCAAAAAAAAAATAAAAACGAGTACCGGAAAATAGGGAAATTGGTGGATGCTTATTTTAAAATTTTTTGTAAATATCCATTAATATATAATGCCAAACTCACACACACTCAAACGAGTATATACTGCAGATTTGTGTATAATTTTTTCATACACTTTAACATTTTATGGTACTTACCTAATGGCAATTCAGCTGGCGTGATAAGCGATAAAAATTCACTAACAAAGGTGAATGGTAGCGGTCCGGGCGCAATATCCATGCCTGGTATGCTATATGTAAAATATGTTGATGTTGTTGTTGCTGTTGTGGTTGTTGCTATTGCTGGCAGTGAAAAGTTGTTGTTGTTGTTATTGTTGTAGTTATTGTTGTTGTTGTGGCGGTACATGTTGCTGCTGGTATTTTGTTACTGTTGTTGTTGATTTGTTACTGTTGTTGTTGTTTTGTTACAGTTGTTGTTGTTTTGTTACAGTTGTTGTTTTGTTACTGTTGTTGTTTTGTTACTGCTGTTGTTGTTGTTGATGGCTATGTTAGTGGTTCTATTTGTGGTATTTGCTCTAATTTTGCCAACACGCTTTCTGCGCTATTTACTTCCTTCCTTTCTTCCTTCCTGCCTTCCTGTTTTCCCTTCCTTTCCACCTTGGATACGTTGTTTTGTGTATTTTCTTTTTTTTCTTTTTTTTTTTTGTTTGCCTGTCGTGTAAAATAACACAAATTGAAATTGTCTGGTTTTATACTATGTATGTAAATGAGTGTTTGTGTGAGTGTGTGTGTACATAGATGTTTTTTAAGTATGTGTGCATGTAGGTATGCATGAATTGCAGTATCGTGAGTACATTTCATTTTTCTATCATTTTTTGAAATTCATCTGCCATATGCGCGTGAAATTCGATTGCCTGTAAAATTTTTCTACTTGTAGGTTTTTGTTTTTGTTGTTGTTTGTATGTATTTGTGTATGGTATATGTATGTATATACATTGAAATATTTGTTCTCTCTATGACATAAATAATGGTATTTTAGAATTTTCATAAGTATTTGTATTGACATATTTTACATGGACATTCACAATGCATGGTTGAGTTCTATGTGTAAGTGTGAAAAGTGGACATCAAGTGGCATTCATAGTTTAGCAAAAAACTATTTGAAGTACTCACTTATTTCTAATAATTTTACATTTCCATTATTATTGAAGTCTTCACATAATGATTGGTATTTAATGCGTTATGGTCTCAAAACCTTGATTTGCTGGTGAAGTTTCAGGCATCAACTACTTTGAGATATCAAGTAGCGACAAGAATCAAACAATATACGAAATATTGTGGACATTATTTTTCTAAAATTTGAAGATTATTCTCTTTCATTTGATATATTATTCTTCCACAATTTTAGATATTTTAAATAATTTTTTTTTTATAATTGAACATTTACGCTATATCTACTTTAACCTACATACCCTACCAAACAAAAGTTGATTTTTGTCACAGTGTGTAATTACTGTTCTTTCTGCAACTTCTTCATAGTGCGGTCGCTAGGGCTGGAGCAAAACTAAAGCAGAATGAAGACCATTGGAACTATGTACTGCAAGAATGACATCTCCGCACACTAGGGCAAGGTTCTTTGACAACTTGACAAACTTATACAGCGCAAAGATACCGGTTTCGTTGAAATTTACAAACAGTACTAAGGTTTCAGTTTGGTTCCATATGAATTTTGGTTCATGGTAGTACTTCAAAAACCCCAAAAAGTAAGAACTCATGTTAAATCAAATTAAAAAAACTACTTAATTTGCAATTGAATTTCATTTATTGGGAGTATGAATGTATAAACTCGTAATTGTGACTAACATCATATCTATCATAAGCGCCATTTTTTTGACATTGATAGTTATTCTATGTCGAAGAGCGCCGAAAATACTATATAAATTGATCTGTCAAATAATTTTCATAATTTTGCAAAAGTGTTTTACTATAGCTGAAAATGTCGAATTTCGTGCCAACAAAACAACAATTGCGCGAAGTTTTAATTTGCTTCTTCCATTTAAAGAAAAACGCAACTGAAGCTTATCCTGACTGTGCTATAGACGGTAGAATGTGTCAGGTGTGGTATGCCCGTTTCAAAAGTGTTGATTTTGATGTTGAAGACAGGGAACGTTCAGGCGGCCCGAAAAAGTTCGAAGATGAAGAATTGAAGGCATTACTCAAAGAAGATTCATGTCAAACGCAACAATAACTTGCAGAATCTTTATGAGTTGATCATTCAACCATTTCTAAACGATCAAAAGCATTGGGAATGATTCAAAAAGCAAGGAAATTGGATGCCGTGCGAATTGAAGCCGAGAGACGTCGAACGACGATTTTTCACATGTGAACTGCTGATTGAACGACAGAAAAGAAAGGGTTTTCTGCATCGTATTGTGACTGGCGATGAAAAGTGGATACGTTACGATAACCCAAAGCGTAAAAAATCATGGGGACCGATCGGACATGCATCAACATCAACGGCAAAGCCGAACATCCATGGATCCAAGCTAATGCTGTGCATTTGGTGGGATATGAAAGGTGTCGTGTATTATGAGCTGTTGTTGAAACCGAATGAAACGATCACTGGCGACCTCTACCGACTACAATTGATGCGTTTGAGCCGAGCATTAAAGGATATGAGACCAGAATATGAGAATAGACACGACGAAGTTATTCTTCAGCACGACAATGCTCGGCCGCATGTTGCAAAGCAAGTAAAAACTTACTTGAAAACGCTGAAATGGGAAGTGCTACCCCACTCGCCGTATTCTCCAGACATTGCTCCTTCTGATTACCACTTGTTTCGATCGATGACACATGGCCTGGCTGAACAGCACTTCCGTTCTTTCGAAGAACTCAAAAAATGGGTCAATTCGTGGATAGCCTCAAAAGATGAGGAGTTCTTTCGATGCGGAATCCGTATGCTACCAGAAAGATGGGGAAAGGTTGTGGCTAACGATGGACAATACTTTAAAGAATAAATTTATAATCACTTTTCACAATAAATGTCCAAATTACAAAAAAGAATACGAGTTTATACATTCATACTCCCAATAAGTACCTACGAAATATTGATAGGACCAACAGGTTTTTTTACGCTTATACATCACACTTTGGACTTTTTGAATATGTTCTTCAACATAATTATTTTACGGCACCTCGATAAACTATTGAAAAAGCTTATGCTTATGATAAATCCTTAAAATGTGGTAAACCAACACAAAAAAACAGCGAGCTGCTTTGGAAATACCGTCAGTTAGGAGTCGCCAACGAAATTGAAAGTGCACAGAAGACATAAAAACAGATGGAAAAGAATGCTGGAGAAATAAGTTAAGGAACCTGAAAAGTCATGGATGGAAAAAAATTCACTGAAACAAAATGCTCTTACGGGAACTGCAGGGCCTAGGAAGAAGAAATCAATTTACTATTCGGAACTACTCCTCAACATCCTACCTTATTGGAGTTCTTGATTTCAGAACCATAAACCGAAGAGAGCCCAGTGAAAATAATCATGCCAGACTTAGATAAGTTTACATTTGGAGATGAGCCTGAAGGCGTTAGGTCCTCATATTAAACGTTAACCTGCCATTTGTAATGAAAAGGCATACTTAAGCCTAATGAATTATAGTTTATAGTAAGCTCCTTCTATGTCTATGAAAAGAACCAACGTTTGCGTTGCAATTATAACAAGCTCATGTTGAATTATCTCGGTAGATCTGCCAATCCTGTAAGGATGCTGACATAGAGTTGGTAAAAGTGATAGCTCAAGCCATGAACCCAATTAGCTCTTTCACATCATTTTGATGCAACATTCTCAGTTGATTGTAGGTGGTTTTTAGCTGATATATATTCAGAGAACTTATTAATAACGTCCTGTTTTATAAATAGCACATCAGAACCCGCTGCGACTTTTATACCATGAATGTATTGAAGTTAAATTACTTTGGCATATTCCTTAATTATATGAAAATTATCGATTGAAAAGTGCAGTCACAATAAGGACTGAGCTAAAGAGCTATTACAACGTGAATATAAATGTCGAGACCTTACGCAGAAAGAAACGAAAGTTCGGTCTGTATGGGAGACGATCAGCCAAAAAGTCGTTTTTGACGAAATGGATGGGAACAAATCGCCTAGCATGGACTAAAAACTACAGCAATTGAACTCTGGCAGACTCGGGAAAATTTATATGATCGGGCAAATTAAACTTAATTTTTTATGCGCATTTAATCTTCGGTTCGTGCGTCGCTCAGATATAAACCAATACAAGGATAACTGTGTAACGAAAATAGTCAAATTCCCACAAAGTCTTATGGCTTGAATGGATTTTTTCTACTATATCTGGGGCCCCTTATACTATATTTATGGGAGTGTGAACGCCCAAAAATATGGATAAAATTTTATGGAGCAATTGCTGTCAGCCAATTGTGGTGCGCTTTCGCTCATTAATGATGTTATTTTTCCGGACGACTTCTGCGGCATATCATCGCGCCAAATTGGCAAGGTTTAGTTAGTAATTAATGCCTAATGTTTGATAACTTTAGAAATAGTAAAAAAGTTAGATTATTGATTCTTATTTGTTAGTAGTTTTAAAATGTTGTTGATGATGTTAGAATTTACTGGCTGGAATGATCAGCTCGGTAGCTCGCCGGATTTAAGTCCGATAGAGCACATCTGTCATATAATGAAACGGAAAGTTGCTCAAAACATGCGAAAGAATAAAAAACCTCTTGTTGGAGTTCTGAAAAAAGTTTGGTATTAACAAAATAACGAATGATATCCTTAAAGTGCTTGTCGACTCTATGCAATTCAAGATAACGGCCATAAGAAAGGCTAAGAGAGAAGCACCATCAAACTCTATTAAGAAACAAATTAATCTTAGTTTACACCTTCAAAAAATAACAAATATTTTTATTTTTACATACTTTTAATTAACACCCTCCATATTTTTGATTTAATTAAAAAGTAACAAAATTTGTGTGTATGTATGATGTTTCTTAAGCAATTTTGTTTCCGAAAATAAAAAAAAATTACGTTCACTAAAACAAAATCAAGTTTAGGTCCCATGTTAACCCTTAAACGCCCAGTACGTCCGATTTCATCTAAAAACATACCTAGAGGTAGTGTTTGTGATTCCGAACAACATTTGTTCTACGTGTTTTCAAATAAATTAGTTTAAAGTGCCGTAATTTCAATTTACATGGTTGACCACTGTAGTAACCTTTGGGGATTATCGGGAGAATAAATTTAAATGCATTCGCAATAATTTTTAAAAACAATTATTTGGTGTTATCCTATACCATTTGGGACAAATTTTTTAACACGGCAATATATTTATTATACAAAAATTCGTAAATAAAAAAACTTTTTCTTCAGTTAGTGGTTCAAAAATTTTGCAAAACATGTTTCTCGAGTTCAATAGCTGTAACTGTGCAACAGTTGTAAATTTTCTATTCTTATTTATACATATCGATAAAGAAAACTTTAGACAGTAAAATGCCGAACGTAAAATGGCAGCACAAGCCATTGGGGAAGTGGTTGGTCACTGCAGTGACCCGTGAGTATTTAAGGGTTAAACGATTTTCTTGAAATTTATAAGTGGTGCGGTTCTTGTGACCGCCAGTGTATTATAGAGCACATGAGATGACATTGAGGGAGAGATAAAGCCGACGTCGTCATCTCTGGTTGTATTATATCCCCATACGAAAAATGTCTTCATATGAGAAAAGTCCGTTCTCGACGTCGGCTCTCTCAGTCTCTGCTCAAAAAAAATTGCTGCTAGTTGCGCTCAGAAAGCCAAAGTAAAATTTCGATGCAAATGAAAAAAGAAAAAAACTTGCGATTTCTCGTTCAAATCTAAACAGGCGATGTTGAGCTAATTCAACACGCATCGAAATATTCCCCAATTTTCTCCAGATTCTCTTCAGATTTCTACCGAACACGTATCATTTTTGATGTATGTTTTACAAACCACTCATTTGCGACTGAATATTTGTATATGGTTTATGTAGAAAAATAATATTTTATGATGTAAAAGGAAGAGAAGAGACACCGTAGGTGTATTAGAGTGGAACCAGATCGAATAAGAATAGATCGAAGATAAAGTATTTAATATTAATCGAAATAGAAGGGACACCATAGGTGTAGAAAAAGAATGTTATTTCGGTTTAATATATATATAATTCTTTATTTCGAGAGATGTAAGGAGTGAGATTGAAAAAATCTCAACACACGTTTTACCTAATAATTTTTTTTGGGTGTAAAATTTGAAAATTTCTTTGATCTAGTTATCTTTGAAAAATATTTTTAATGACAAACATGTTGATTTATTGTGAGTTTGATCAAAATAAGTGAAGAAAAAGAAGTACGTCTTAAAATTATTAAAAATTTTCAAAAAAATTCAAATTGGCCCTATAAAAAATTGGCCAAAGAATTGAAGGTCTGCCGTCAAACTGTTATTAAACAATTTCAAAAGAATTTGACCATCGATAGGAAACCTGGTTAGGAAAGAAAACAAGAACCACATGGTATTGGGAAAGCCAAGAAAATAGAAAGCATATTGAAAAGATCTCCAAACACATCAGGTAGAAAAACTGCCCGGTTAGCCCAGTGCTCTGACTATTTGGTGCGAAAAGTTCCAGCCAATGCAGGTTTGAAAACAAAGTCCAAAAAGTTCCAGACAGGAATGCTGCAAAAAATTTAGACGCCAAAAGTAGGGCTCGAAAATTAAAATCGAATTTCCTACAAAAATATTCATGTTGTATAATGAACGACAAAACGTATTTACTGGCAGATTTTACGCAGCTTCTGGGTCAAATTTTTACGTTGCTGATGCTCGAGGAAATGTCGAAGAACAATTCAGAATCCAAAAGCAGACAAAATTTCCAAAAAAATTCCTGGTATGGCAAGCAAGTCATTTGTTACAGTGGGCTCTATAAATACCGAAATATACATCAAAGAATGTTTGAAAAAAATACTTCTTCCTTTCATAAGAGAGCACAATGTGTCTACATATTTTTGGCCTGATTTGGCATCATGTCACTATAGCAAGAAAGCTCTGGAGTGGTACCAAAGTAATAACATAGTTTTTGTACCAAGAGAGGCCAATCCTCCAAATTATCCGGAGCTAAGACCAGTGGAGAGATATTGGGCTCTTGTGAAAAGAAACCTAAAGAGCACAAAAAAGGTGTCCCAAAATATCGAAGATTTTAAAAGTAGATGGGCAAACTGTTCTAGAAAGGTGTCTGAAACAACTATCAAATCTCTAATGAAAGGCTTACCAAAAAAAGGTCCACGAGTTCATAAATAGTGGCTGGAACTATAAAAGTTATATTTTTCTGTAATTTGTAAAATATTATCAATTCAATAAAAAAAAATCAAAACTCTAAGATCAACCGTTTAAAAATTATTGAATTTTATATATGTTAAGATTTTTTCGATCTCACTCCTTAACATGCTTACCCTAGGGCGATTGGATCCAGAAGAGATCTTCTCATATAACTTAAAACTACAAGTCACCTAACCGTTCAGTTTTACAAAAGGAATTTAGCAAGTGAACGAAGGAACAGAGAAGATGTTTTTGTATGTACTACAAAATTAGGGTGTTGTGAAAAATGGATAAAGATGTATCCACTTAAACACCGACTATACCGTCATAACTTAAAATTTTGAACGCTATTTCGATATATTGACTCTTTTAAAAATTTACTTCATGAATAAATTAAACAATTTTCTAATTTTAGCATCACCTCTAAACTGTTTTTTCTACATCAACAGCGTAAAAATGTAAAATTTTGAGTTATGACGGCATAGTCGTAAATGAGCGAAACGTATTCAGGGCCACTAAAAACTTTGCTACAGGCTTTAGAAAACCTTAAGGCGGCACTGCTGTTGATATTCGTCTCTTGATGTTTACTATTGCTCTGTGTTATTAGATCAACAATCCTATTTTCACAGAACTTTACTGTAGTTTTAAATTCCTCTACGGGGAATGGATTACACGAAAGGTATGCTGTTGCGAACATGAGGGAATCTGTACTGCTCTCCCTTATCCTTACAACAAAAGTCGTCTGCCATTTAATTTTTTGAAATCCTGATCCCGGACACGTGATTAGCGACCCTACATACTTATATTTTTATAGAGACCTTTATCTTTTTTTGATTTGCTGATTTGGGGAGCATAAGTGAACCATAGACGCTTATAACATTTCTTGCCTCACTAAAGTTTAAGTTCCCTTTACTATATTGTCTGTCTGTGCATATTACAGTTATTTGTGTTATTCTGTTATGGCCATTGCATGAATTTCCGTTAGAGAAGTTAAAAAATATTGAAGCTTTCAACGGAAATGCCATTGAACTCAAATGCGATTTAGATTTTTGGACAATTTTTAAACTTTCTAAATTATTGCGCTCATTTGAGTGCAAAATACCTGAGAGACCTAATTGAGGCATACAGTAGTGGTCATAGCATATGGAACTGAAACTTAGTTTTCCAAAAAAAAATTTTCACACATGGGAAAATCAATGAAAAATATATTTTTTTTTTTGTGAAAAATGGAAGGTGATTCAACGATTACAATCATCCTCTAACATTTCGAACCGAGGTCTTCAAATAGGTAACAGTTTATGCTTCGTCTTCTACATTAGAATAAAATCTCTTATTCAGTAGCCATCTTTTGAGGTTTAGGAAACAGGTAATAGTCGCTAGGAGCCATATTTAGAGAATAGGGTGAATGGGGAAGCAATTCGAGTCCCAACTCGTTCATTTTTGCTATCCCTTGGACTGACGGGTTCGACGGTGTTTTGTCGTGGTGATAGAGCAATTTTTTGTTCTTCATTTGTGGGAGTTTTTCCTTGATCACGTTGTTCAGATCAGGGCCGTAGCCAGGATTTTTTTTCGGGGGGGGGCTTTTCATTCGAAGAAAATTGACATTGACTTGCCATTACTGATGATGAGCCCAACCTCAAAACAATTACACCAAAAATACTAAAAATAGTCAGAGGCTCATTTTTTTTCAAATGATTATCAGTGGGAATTCGGGCCATGATAAGGAATCCGGATGAGGTTGGCTTATATTCCCGAAATTCGTGCAGTTACAGCATTGAAAGAGGTCTTCCGAGTCGGGGTGCTCTGAGCAATAATGGGTTAAAGAATTAATTACATTTTAAGATTGTTTCATAAAACTTTGGAGCTGATCCACTACTACTACCTCACATGAGCTTTGCGAACAAAATGGTTCCTAGTGTTCGTGAATGAATTTTTTATACTGAACACGAATCTGAGGTCAAAAATTTCCTATCTCGCCACGTTTTAGAAAAAATGGGATGGAAATAGAATTTTTGGACATTTTTAAAAATTGGAGAGCTGAACACTGGCGTGCTACAAACTTCGAAATCCAGAAATTATAGGCTGAATCATGCCCTTCCAAATGAGCCCTAAACCCGAAACTGTAAATCAAAAAAAGTTATAGACCTAGAAAAACTATAAATGCAGTATTGCTCGGCATCACCTTCTCTTTTTGTATCCAAAGTCACACCTCATGTCAAAGAAAACAAATCGGATCTGGTCGCATAGTGTAACTAAGATTTCAAGTTTATTTTTTTATATTTGACTTTTTAGAAAGAAACCGATGGAAGTAAAAAGTATTTAAAAACTGTTCAATAGATTTTATTTTGACTTTTTTTTCATCCACTGGCAATTAATATCAAAGAATGGAAGAAAGTTTCCACATTTCGGGGGGGGGGGGCGGGGGGGGGGGTGTCAGAACACCCAAAACCTCCCCCCTAAATACGGCCTTGGTTCAGATAGTCTAATAACGTTACATTGTGCTCGCCTGTTATTGTTCTTTCTTTTTCAAGTTAGTCCACTAATAAAATGCCATGTGTATCCCAGAAAACACTGAAAGAGATTTTGGTCATTTTGATCGACTTTCACCCGATTCTAATCACATTATTGAGTATTTATAGTGATAGTGATGCCTCCTAATTATTTTTCCCGGGACTTTTCAGCCTCTGTATTAAGAATTATTATGAAATTTCCATAAAAAATTAAACAGAAACTTATAGTTTAAATATTTTTTGGGAAAGAAAGCTTCAGTTGTATGTGATATGGCCACCACTGTATATAAGCACATAAAAACTGCTGAATTATTATGAATATTTTGTGCGGTGAAATAAATTTTTGGTTTAGTAATAATATTTTTTTTTTTTCTTTTTTAATAAATATTAAATTTAATATGTGGTTAAATTTTGCATACACAATATGCACAAAATTTGTTAAAGTAATAAAATTCATATTGAAAATTATGCACTTTTAGCAAACACTTAACACAAATTTATTCAAATAACTGTCAAATAATTGAATAATGGTTGTTTTTGTTCTGTGTTGTTGTTGTTGTAGGAATGCAATTACCATGAAAATTATTTAACGCAAGTAAATATTAATTTAATTGAACATGAACAATAATTTAATATGTTATTACATAACACCAAATAGATAACCAGCCAACTTAACGAACCGACCAACGAATAACAATTGCAACACAACAACAAATTTTAGCCGGTGGTTGTAAATTTGTCAAATTATTTGGAATTATGGACGGTGGAATGGTGACCGGAAATTTGCGGTTGAATTTTATTTTATTTATTTTTTATTTATTTTTATTTTATTTATTTATTTATTTAGTCTATGGAATTTACATCCTTACAGACTAGGTATAACAATTCAACTAATAATAATAAATTGAAGTGCAAATTTATACAATAATACAGACTTAATGCTAGATAGTTTCTATGAGAAGCATTTTAAAACTTTTTTTTGCAATTGAAAAATCTAAAAAATGTTCTTCAGCGATTCTATTATATATCGTTAAAGCCCTGGTAATGGGTTCATTTGAGGCATAATTAGCTTTGTGGAGATTTACGTTAAATGTATGACATAGACGCAAATTCCGCGCAGGTACTTTAAAAGTAATCAATTCTAATAAATACGAGCAGTCAATATTGCCACAGATAATGTCATATACAAACATTAATGAGAGAGTTGCTCTTCTAGTTTCAAGCGATTTTAAGCTCAAAAGCAAGCATCGCGCATTATAGGATGGAAGTGGTTCCACAAAATTTAGGGATCGCAAAGCGTATTTAATGAAAATTTTTTGAATACGCTCGAGACGGTTGGAATGTACAGCATAGAACGGGTTCCAAATAAATGCTGCATATTCTAGCTTTGAGCGGACAAAAGAACTATATAGCAACTTATGTGTATATGGGTCCTTGAACTCAGAACTATTTCGACGAACAAATGCCATAACGGAGTAAGCTTTTGGAATAATGTAATTGATTTATTGTAATACAAAAAAAAAAAATTGATTTGTGGTGAAATATGGAATTTTGAATACAAAAAAAAAAATAGATAAATATACGTAATTGTATATCATAATAGAATAACGAAAATGGCGGCATCACCCACCGTCAACGACTAATTACATCGTTTTGAATGAGAATGACCCTCACGTATTTTTTTTTTTGCTTTTTCTATCCTTGAGTTTTGCCTTGAATTCGTATATATTTTTTTTGTGTGTTTTCTATAGTTAATTCTATTAAATTCAGTTTTATTTTCTATTTCTATTTCTTAATTTTGGTCGTGGAAATTTTATTACCTTTTTTTTTTAATTTTTTTTTTTTTAATTTTTGCTGTACTGAAATTGCCATGAATTTTTTCAACAAAAAAATAAATTTCTTTCACCTCTTCTATCTATCTTTCTCTTTTTCTCTCTCTCTCTCACTCTTTTCACTCTGGTGAAGGTAATGACTTTCACTTTCATCGTCGTCGTTTGTCGTCGTCATTATTTTCTATTGAGAATTAACATTTTGCAGTTGGTTGCAATTGTTCGCTGTAGATTCTTTTCGTTTGCTTTCTAGCCACTTGGAAGCCATAGCAATTCATTCCGTTTATATTCCCGCGACCGCTGGCCACTAGTCGTTTGGTTTGGCGTTTAGCTTGAACACAATTTTCACTCAACATTTTCTAATTTTTCTTTACTATACAATTTGCTCGGGGTTGTCTCTAGATATTTTTTTCTTTTCTCTTTTTTTTTGCATTTCATTTTCTCTAAAAAAAAACAAATAGCACAAACCAATAAATAGTAAAGTCTTTTTTGTGCTGTGTTGTTGTATTGCGAAAAGTGGGTCATTAAAAATTCAATAATGCGAAAATGTGCACAAGTCAAGGCGTTGGCTGCAATTGGCTAAGGGAGAACGCTCCGCGCGTTTTTCTGAAGGAGACAAAAAATGTAAAAGAAATATATATAATAAAATCGTGTACTAATTAAGAAATGCGTTGAAATGAAATTAGGTGCGCGCCACCATTTTTTTGTATTAAATTTTAGTTTGAATTAAGTGTAAGAAGTTAAGTGTGAATTATTTAGCCTAAAGGCTTTGAGTATGAAGCCTTCTTTAGCATTTATTAGTTTGAATTAAGTTGTGTAAAATAAAATGGGGTTGGGTCTTTTACCATTGAGGTGATCAATCGAAAACATTGCTTTCGATAAAATCGATACGAGCTATTTTTAGTGTACGAATACGATAGATATAAACTTAAAGTCGCTTGCCATCGCACCCTTTAGTCATTTTATAGGTTAGTCTGGCAACGCTGTTATTTTGACAGAAAATAAGCAGAGCCATTAAATTTAAAACAAGTTGTATTCTTAATATTAATCACGGCGCGAGGGGGGGGGGGGGGGACCTGGGAGCGGAGGACACAAGGTAAAGTCTGTGATAGTCTTAAAACCTGTGTGCCTACATTCGATCCTTACGCTCCGCCATCTCAAGTCGATACACAGCCTCCTCATGGCGCTCTTAAATAACGATATGACACCCGTCAGTGAATTAACTAATGTGTGCGGCGGGTTTCTCCACGACTTTGAATCAACGGTTGTGCGTCGGATTTGAAATCTACTACGTCAAAAAACAACTCCTCTGAACGCCTCGGATACGGAATTCTCCAAATGTTGACAATCCCTGTAAATGCCCAAAAGTCAACAATTAACGGATATGCACCTGAAATTTCTGAACCCTCTACAAGGAAAGTGCCTCAATCTAGCTGGTTGATATCCTCAAAAAAAAAAAAAATAAAACCGAGCTGACATCACCGCTATCCAGGAAATGCAATGGCCGGGATAGGGTTGCTCTAAAAGAGCATCCTGTGACATCTATGACAGCTGTCATGATCTAAGACACGAGTTTGGGGTTGTAGTTATTGTTGTCTCAAAGTTCACGCCAGTGAACGAGCGCCTAGATAGGCAAAAGTCTTCAACATAAGCCTAATGTGTATCTATGCCCTGTCGGACGAGAAGGACGAACCGTTTAAAGATGATTACAACGAGCTCCTCGACAAAACCTAAGATTATTGCACCCGCCATGACATTAAAATCGTGTTGGGCGAGTAAGGAGAGTCTCTTTCGGAAAATTTAGTCTGCCCGAGGAAGACATCAACAACCGTATGAGACTGACCGACTTCGTCGCGGCACGGAATATGACAGCACCATATTCCAACATCTCGATATTCATAAAGCAATTTGGCTGTCCCCTGATCAAATAACACGAAACTAAATTGTTCACGTTGTGGTCAGCGGAAGACACGCTCCAAATATACTAGACAAACGCACGATACGTGGTCCAAACCTCGACTCTGACCACTACTTGTTTGCAGCCAAGTTACGCACACGCCTCTGTGCAATAAATTGCGTACGGATACGTACACAGAAAAAGCTGGATGTCGAATAGCTTAATGGGCAACTGAAGCCTTAGACAATCGATTATCATCCCTCCTAACGCAAAACACCCCTTAATTTGAAGATATATGCGAGCAGTGGACACATATTTCTTGCTTTATTCGTACGGCTGCCGAAGAGATACTAGGCTACCACCGTCGTCGAACAAATATGTGGTACGATAAAGAGTATCGCGAAAAGATACAAACAGTTGAGGAGGAAGAAGAAACATGAAGCTAAAAAACGTGAATTCGATGATGTCGAAATGTTTAAGGACAGGAAATTCTTCAAAAAAATACCTGACTAACGGTTTGAAGACCGACGCCTCTTCCTGCAAGGTTGAAGACGGAAATCTGGTGACAGGTGTAGAGGGTATTATGAGATTATGGAGGGAACACTTCTCTCAGCTGTTTAATGCGATGACGGCAACAATTCCGCCTTTGAGAAAGATGCTCCGGAAACTGCAATCCCTGGCGACGTAGAAATACCGCCGCTCGGACTGAAAAACAATAAGGCTACGGGCGCTGATGGCTTGCCTGAGCTGCTTAAGACTGGAGAGGAAGATCTCACAAGATGCATGTACGAGTTTTTATGTATAATATGGTCGGATGAAAGTATGCCCAGCGATTGCCCAGCGATTGGAACCTCAGCATACTCTGTCCAATCCACATGAATTAGCACGATTGGAGATCACTTGTACGCCGCAATGTCTGTTTTTGGTATTCCCGCAAAACTCTTTCATCTTTGCAGAATGACACCACCTCCGAAGTGAAAATTGGACCAAACCTCTCCATGCCATTTGATAACAAAAAAAAGGTTGCAGACAAGGCGATTCCCAATCGTACGGCTTCTTCAACCATATATTGGAGAAATAATTCGAGCTGCGAACTTCTCCAACTTGGAAAGGGAGTTTCGTCGTATGGCTTAAGTGATGAACGAGGACAAGAAGAAATATCTTGTGTCAGCAAACATTAAGTCACGGCATGTTACACAAATAAGTGCCGGGGTCGGAACTTACTATGTAAAAAATGTTTAAGTTGAAATGTCAAATTAAGACTCAGGATGGACACATCGTGGTTGGTTGTTTGGTTGATTGGATATAGTGGCTGATCTATAGCAGCCTATTATGGATCACAATTACCGTTATGGCACCGTTTTAAGACAACTTTCTCACCGAACACTGAAGTAATGAAGGTCCTTACTAAATCCTGCCCGTGGAGTTTAGGCTTTTCTCAGTAGATTCTTTGAGTTGACAGTCGAATAATTAGACAGGTTATTGAGAAAATACCTTCCCAGGAACCTTTGTCTTGTCTTTGAAAAAAACTGGGCCAAAAAATCGTAGGGTAAGTTCTCTTAATATCGCATACAAAATTCTATCGAGCCTACTGTAAGAACGAATGAAGCTCATCCTTAACAAGCTCTCTCTATTTGTGTGGCAGTCCCGTCGGGCATAAGACTTCAAAACAATAACCATCATAGTTTATAGTTCATTACAACATTCCTCTGGTTTCTAAGTCAAATGTAGTCGTTTTGGGACGTCCCCGTTTTCTTCCAGATTCCACTTCAGTGCCTGGGGGTAAATTTCTGTATAAGGTTAATTGATCCATTTTTACTTCCAGTACTTGATCAGGACGGCAATCGGTTAATGCTCAGAGTTTCCAAGGAAGCGTTCTAGTTGGTTTTGCCAACCAAGCTGATTGTACTTTATCAGTCTGGTTTTTGGTCTACTAAGTAAACTATTAACTTTGGGCTAAATTCTAGAAAATAACTGAGAAAAACAAATCGATACCTACCACTGATAATTTATTTCATCGATTATAAAGACGTTTGCGATGACAAAAATAGGGATCACTGTACATCGCAATATCCGATACCGACACCGACCGATACCAATTGTATAGTGAAAATTGGCATGGGCCAATTCTTCAGAGATGAAGAATTCAATTCGAAATTTTGCAATACATAGGCTGCATATATTGCATACGCTGTTTATATTGACAATATTGGCTTCAACACGTGAGCAGTCAGCGCAGCATTTTCAAATCTGGAAAAAGAGTCTCGTTGAATGGGCCTAGCAATGAAAGACGATAAAAAGATAAACCTTGTGTCAAAAAGTCACTGCGTCTTGGACGAAGTGTTACTGTTGATAATTATAGTCATCAACGATTTCGTATATTTAGGTTTCAGGAGATAAAAAAAAGAAAAACTCTTTCCCAACAAGAGCTACGGGCTCAATATGTAATAATGGTAAAAACCAGAGTCCTTTCTCGACGGACGTCTTACATCGTTCTCGTTCTAATGTATATGGTGGAGACGTGGACGTTGACTGCTATCGATGAGTGGTTGTTGGGAAGATTCGACAGAAAGATACTTCATAAGCTCTACATATCTTTTTCCAATCAGGTATACTAAGTTGCGAGGACTTTCCCGATTTGCAGATTAAGGAATCAGAAAATGCATGGTAACGCTATATGCATTTGGTTCTGTTAGGTATTGTTCACGTTTGCTAATTACCGAGCAGTTGAAATTTCGTACTTAAGAATTTTTATTTTTTTTTATTTTTTGTCATCAAAAAATTTAAAATTTAAAAAGCTAAGTGTAAAATTTTTTAGTAAAATCAATTAGTAAGCGGAAATATTCTTTTTCAAATATGTCCAAGAATTGAAAGAAGCGTGTTATCCATTGCTTGTCTACAGCTCCATGACTATGTTTTTTTAACCTTTAATAAAGGGCAAACAAATCAATATAGAGGCATGAAATTTGGTGTCATGTTTGTGGAAGTTCTAAGCAAACATAATTTCAGTAAAAAAGTTGTTTATCAAACCCCATTAAAATTCGGGCGTTCAAGGGTTAATGAATTTTAGATTTTTTGATGTGTAAACATTTTAGCTCACGGTATGGGCAAAATTTCAAATGTGTAAAATGTAAGAATAACTATATCGTAAGATTTAAGATAACTGTAACGTCCAGTTCCCCTCTCGCTCACACTACTGCGCGGCATGACTGTGCTACTCTAAACAACAAAGAGAAGAAGAGAGGGAGAAATTAAAATACGAGTGGAGTTTGTTTGTTTATGTTTCGATCAATTTACTCCCACATATATGTACATACGAAAACAAAATGTGTGTGTACATTTATTCGTGGCAGAATTATTTGTTGGTGTTAAACGTATGGAGATCGTCTATAATAGGGATGTGCACTTCAGTTGCCCTTTGCCGACGTTGTGTGTAAAAAAGTGCTAGAAGCGGGGTGTAAATTTAAAGACGAGCGGTGGTGGTTTTATTGTGTGTACACATACACATTATTGTTGTTGTTTTGCCAAAAGCACACATAAATGTGCATGTATATGTGCGAAAAACTAACATAAGGAAGAGAGTACACTAGTGGCGGATACAAAAAAAATTTTCTGGGGGGGGTCATAAATATTAAAAATTTTCCATATATTTAGAATTTTTATATCAGATATTACTATTTTATGTATTTGAAAATTTTTTCGGGGGAAGGGCGGGGGGTGTGGGAAATAGCCCCATATAGCCCCTTGCAACTGCCACTGGCCTAACCAATTGTGAAGCAGAGTGACCAGGTTATATTAAAATAACCCGCATTCTTCTTTTAAATTTAGCAACCAAAATATGTCCGATTTACACATTTATATTACCATTACCCAAAGTAAATCAGCTTTCAATTTATAAAACACATCTTGTGAGATAGAAAAAAACAATTAAAAAAACAAAAATATCTCGAATAACCATAAATTGTTAACTTGGCCACACTAATGTGGAGAGTGAGTGAATATAACTAAATGTGAGCATTGGCGGTAGGAATGCCAACTTATAAGGAATTCCTCGAATTGTTGGAAATCGACTTCAATTTTAGTTAGTTGTAGGGGATTGGGGAGTGAGATCGTTTTAGTGGGCGACTGAAAATTTTAATTTTTTGTCAATTTGTAGATATAAAAAGTATATATTTTTTGTGTAAAACCTTTTATTAATTTTTTATTTTTATTATTCTTTAATTTTTGTTAAAAGTATTTACATACATTACATACATGCATAAAAGTTGTAATCGTAAACAAAAATATTATTTACTTTTTGTGTTAATTATTAATTTGATCTATAATATAGAGTTGGCATCCCTGATCAGCACGCAGCAGTGCGTTTGCTTCTCTTTTTTCAATCTCTCAAAGTAACAACCAAGCAGGAAAATTACATATGTATTCAATAATATAATTAAAAAGTTCCACAATACAAAGGTAATTGAAAAATTCTTTCTTTTTCTGGTAACGCAATTACTAGGTTTATGAAATCAATCCAAAAAGCATGAGTAAAGTATAGCTAAGTACGAAGTTTTCTTATGCATTCACGTTCACACTCTCTACAGGGACGAAATCAATAAATTCATACACATATACATACACAAAAAAAAAAAACATTTGTTCTCTCATACTAGTTACTCTTTCCCTTAGCACAGCGTTACCCCTCGTCTAGCCCTTATGAGTATAGCATCAGCTCATATGTGTTTATTGCCCATATGTGTCGAAGTGCACATCGCTAGTCTATAACATACAAGCAGAGAAGTCGCCGTAGCAAACACAAGCGTTTGATAGGTTTTGCAATCGGTTAGTTAGATTGGATTAAAATTAAATATTTTTTAATAAAGGATCTAGGTTTCAATAAATGTATTAAAAAAATATAGTGATAATGATAGAAAGAAGGTTAAATTAAACAGTGAATTAAAACAACTCCAAAATATATCCCCATCGCCAAACTAAAATGTATATCGCCAGCAATCATCTAAAGTCGCCATTTCAGTAATAAATCGCCAGTTATGGTTGCCCTGATATTGGGTGTTAATCAGTGCTACCAGGTTAGGAGATTTTCTCCCAAAATTTAAAAGTTTAATTTAGCGGAATTTACGTCTACATTAACGATTTGTTATTTTTTTAGTATGCAATTATCTCGTAGTTACGTGGGCATTATATGGTATAATATTTTACTCTAAAGATGGCATAACAAAATTTAAAAGATTTAATGAATGAGGAGGAATCGAGAAGAAAGCAACGTTTTTGGATGAATCCACAGCTTCTATCAAGGGAGCTACATAATTTGGAGACGACCTCGATAGCCTAGTGGATAGTGCACTAGACTTTCACCTGGGAGGTTCGGGTTCGATTTCCGTCTTCGTCTGGTGGTTAATTTTCATTACTTTCTTATATTCAACTATCAATATGAAGTGTATGAGAATTATAAGATAGTGTACAAGTACACACATTGGTTGGTAATGGCAAAACCACCAAGCCGATAAAAAATTGCCACACCGCCATTCGGAATCGGCGTTAAACTGTAGGTCCAACTATGTGGTATCATAATGGGCCGTTCAGGCCTAAGTGTGTCTCTCGACAGCCACTCCAACCTAACCTAACCTACATAATTTGGAAGTACATCTTTTAAAGGATATTTTATGAGAAAATGGAAGGCATATTAATAATTTTGCAAATGTTTTTCTAAGCCACCTCTTTTATAGTTTGGGTTTTTATAATTCCACAGGCATTCAAATTGATTCAAAGGCATTATAAAAACTTTGCTTTGTACATTAACCTTAGAAAGGCAACACTTTTTTTATCTATGTAAATAGCAAAAATGTTAAACAAAAAATATCAAACGTATTTATTATAAAATCACGTATTTACTTCAATAAAAATACATTGTTTCTTATTTTTATTAAATGCAGTTAAGGCAAATCTTTTTGCGTTGTTTTTAAAAAGTAGTGGAGTGACTGGTCAACCCTGTTGCCTTTCTAAGGTTAAATGTGGAAAGCACTTATCGTCGCCTGAGAATTGATTTGGCGCATGTGTGTACAAATTCATATACCTATACGCCAAATCTCAGGCGACGTTATGTAACATTTTCAAACATCAAATTGACAGGAAGAAAAACTTAAAGCGCGGAAAAAAAGATTCAATTGCAGCTGCGTATATGCGAGCATATCGTGCCCGATGCATTGAGTAAAAGAAAAATAATGCAACTACAACATATCAGTCCTATTCACGATTTGGTCCAAATGCAAAATATTTCTGCTATCACAACAATAAATATATGCGATATGGAATAAAAATTTGCATTTACAATGATACAAGACCATTTGCAATTTATAGTGAATTGGGCTATTATATATAAAAGATAATGAATTAATTGTTTTAATTAATTATTAATATTAATTAATTGTCAAAACTGATGAATACTCCTTTGAATTTTTTTTTTTTTTTTTATTTTGTCTTTTAGTTTCATTTAATAAATCAATAAGGCAGAAGAAGCTATTTTTAAAAAATTTCGAAAATCGCATAGAAAATATTTTTTAATAAAAGAGCATCAAAGATCGAATCTTAGATTTGCTGAAAAAACTTTTAATGTCATTCCTGTGTATCACAGGTAATTTGATATTTTCATCACCTTTCAAATCTGTTATTTTCGAATTAACGGCATATAAATCCAGCTACCAAAGTTTTGAAAATTATTTTCAATGTTCATTTATTCAGTAAATATATTCAAACATTGCAAAGTTCAAATCGATTTGATTTTTTCCTGCTTTTTCCAATTATTTTTATGCGTCACTTTCACTTTTCATTTCACATTTTCTTTTCATCGATATTTTTTGTAACATGTTTGCTTAACATAATTTTTTATCGATTGCATAATATTTCAGTGGATTGTGTTTTACACTCAAGATATGTAGATTTTTTTTTTCTAATTTTTTGCTATTTAAATATTATTTAAAAATACTTAATTATAATTTAGAATATTTTTTTAAAACTTTCTTTTTTTGCATTATTCTTTTCCACTTATAATGTATTGTTATTTTTAAGAAATATTTTAAATAATTTTTTAGCTTTTATGATATTCGATTAAGCACAGATCCTTAAAGGATCTTGGCAAATTTTCTAATAATTATAAATTTTTCTGAGCTTTTATTTGTTTATGCAAATACGTTTAACATTTTCAAAAGACGCCTCGAAACTAAATTGTACATTTCTGAACTAAAATAATCTGCAAAGAAAACATAGAAATTCTTTTGTAATTTTATTTAGTCTGCTCTAAGAGTATAAGAAAAAATTTACTTCTGAATGAAAATTTGCTTATGTATTGAGAAGTGCACTCACAAGCTTTACGTATAGTTGGAGAAAAATTTAACAGTCCGTGGTGGGTTTGTTTTTCCAATAGTTTGGTACCCTACAACTATAATACGTTAGATGCAGAAACTTTTAACCTAGTAAACAGGGAATTAACAAGAGAAGGAAATGTTGGAATGGGATGTTTATGTGGAATGTCAGTTCTCGGTTTAGATGTGGCAGAATTGATAGAATTTGTTCTAGATGTAATTCCTTTAAATTAGTACTAGTTGAGTTAGAGACAATTAAAGGCAGTCAAAAACAATATATCGCAGTCTGAAGCAGTCATAGGAAATTGACAGGATATTTTGCCACAGATAGTTAGAGGTTTGTAGAAAGCAGTCGAAACATTTTTGTGTCGAAGTTTTATTAAAACCCGCTCCGTGAAGAACGTTTTTCATACCTGGAAAACAATGTGGCGATAAAGCAAATCACATCTTGGATATATTTCTTCTCCCACTTTTTCACACTCTTGCTTCTTTCCATTATTCTTCCAGTTTCTCATATCGGTGATGAATGATATAAAGTTTTAAGTGCAAGCTTTAGAACTTTCTTATTTCCTTTACATTCTTATCGTTTTTTCTGTTTCCCTTTTCTATTTTTTTTTTCTTTCCGGCTCATCTTTTATTCTCTGTTTCTCCCTCTCTGATACTCTATCTCTCTCATACTCCCTCACTCATTCGTTCTCTTAATGTATTATTGGTATTCTTTCCACACACTCGCATCTATACACTCCCGACCCACACACTATATTTTCCAAACACTTCTTCTTTCACACCTTCTTTCTCATAATTAACCACAGGTAGGATTTCAAATGCCACATTTGACGTACGTAAACATTAAATAACCGGAGCAATGACGTCCCTAAAGCGAATAATGATGAACACAAGGGACCCAAACAAAAAGGCAGATGACTGTCAGTGTGGTAAAAGAATAAGAGAGCGTAGTGTGCATATAAGGCAAAACTTTTGGGACTCTTCCTTTAAAGGCGTACTAGGCGGTTAGGCCCCAGTAACTGGGGCTATTTTTTTTGTTCAAGAAATCTCTTTATGAAAAAACAAATATCAAAAGAGAACCCCAAACTACTGGTTGGTGTTTGTTTTGTTATTTGTGTATGCAGATAATTCGTTAGATAATTCTGAGAAATGCCGTTACTCATATCTTCTCTCTCTCTCTCTCTCATTTGTTATTTACTCCCGCTTAAGCAATGATTTTTACAACGATGAATGCAATGCTTTGTTTAATAAGTGAATTTTAAAGAACTTCCAACGCTACTATTTTGGAAATGGCTAAACCGATTTTAAATCTGATAATTTTTGGCTAACCTACTCGTCAAGCTCTTTAGATCAGTGGTCGGCAAAATTGAAAATGAGATTGTATTGGTGAGCGCAGAGTAATTACCAAAGGCATTTGAATTCATAAACTATTTCTTGGCGTTAGTTTTTAGTCATAGATATAATTTCTCGCTGTGAACATAACGAAAAAATCAGCACAAGCGCTACTCATGTTGCTCCGTTGCTGTCTGAACAACGACTAATTGTAAAAGCGTAAGAATGCGTGTGATGAGCGTACTGCTCGTTTGAGCAAGTAAATGCCGACCACTGCTTTAGATTGATATAATATAATATGATATTGTAGCACTTCTGTATCTTCTGGAATAAAATTGTAGTTACACTAATAAATGTATAGATGACGTATACAGGGAACTACTACTGGACCCAAATACTAACAGAACATGGGTGTTTTAAACCCTATTTTGCATAGGTTTAAACACGACGACGATTCGTTTTGAATCAACTGTGCACCGAAAATAGTGGAAGACGCTGACCATGTTTTCTTTGTCTGTCCGTAATTTATGATCGTTAGGGAAGAGCTAAGCACTAGGGTTGAGAGTCCACTAATGGTTAAGCAAATGGTTGACAAAACTGCACTGCGCTGACCAACAGTAGATCTTCATGAAGAGGCAACAGGACGCTGCCCCTCCGTGAAGTAACGCTTAACGATAGTACTACGGAAGAAAGGGAACGGACTGGGGTGGGTTTTTGGTGTTGTGAATTGAAAAGCAAGTCCCACACTTTTCAGCTTTCAATGCTTTGGCCACCTCTAACAAAAAAAAAAAAAAAACACAGCTCTCTCCAACTCTCTTTGCTCCGTCTTTTTTCCCCATCGTCTCTATTTTATCCATCCCCCATCTCTTTTTCTCTCTACGTTCTTCTTCATTCCCCTTTCTTTTCCCCTTTGTCATCCTTCTGTTCCTCCCATCTGTTACTCCTTCCCCCTTATCGCTCTTTTTTTCTATATATTCTTCTACTTACTATTTTTTCTTCTCCCCCTCTTTTTCTTTTTCTCCCTCTCTTAACACTTCTTCTGCCATCCTGCTTCTCACTTCCTCTACTTTTTTCTATATATTTTTCTACTTACTATTTTTTCTCTCCCCCCCCCCCCCCCTTTTCTTTTTCTCCCCTCTCTTAACCCTTCTTCTTCCATCCTGCTTCTCACTTCCTCTACTTTCCTTTGCTGTACCCTCTTTCTCATTATTTTCCTTATTTCCCCCTTCCTTTCCCTTTTCCTTTTTCCCCTTTTTCTCTAGCCCTTTTACCCTTTCTCTTTACTTTCCCCTTTTTCTCTCTTTACCTTCTCTTTTCTCTCACTTTTTCTTTCCCCTTTATCCTTCTTTCCTCCTCTCTTTTCTATAAAATATGGCTTGGAGTACTCAAGGCGAATCGATCCACCTTTTTTTTGGGTTAGAGGTTCTTAGTTCGATCATCACCGAACTTAAATTTCTCTTCTCACTTACCACTACTAAGCTGTAAAACTGTAAAAAAAACCGGTTACCAATACTTTTGCTATGATATGTAATACAAAAAACTTCAAATGTGTTCGTGCTATGGTGAATTCAAACTATGGTATAATAATGTATATGGTGAGCATGAAAATAAAAATCATGGTAAGTATAGAGGCAGTTACTGATATTTTCCGCTAAATATTTGTTTGGCACAGTTTACACACATGAAAACAACTACACTAGACAAGATATGAATAACTTCCGCGCTGTATTTACTATAAGTCAAGATACTTGTAGATTTCAATGAGAATCGGTAATATTACGATGCTATTGTTAGTAAAGGAGAATATGAAACCAATTGTTTTTTTTTTTTTTTTTTTGTTGGCTGGCTGATATTACAAAATACACAATGTGAAAGATTATTAACTAACGCACAGTATGAACAAAAAAACAGAAAAACAAATGACGCTAGAAAAAGAAACAGAAAAATAACGCCAGCAAACAAAATAAAACATGGTCTTTGGTATGAAGTAAATACTATATATGTTGCTAGAATGAATCTAGCTACAAAGAATATTGTTGACCGACAGACAGAACGATTTATTTTGTAAGCCTATTATTAACGTTTCATCAAACTCAGCACTAAATGGTGAACGTTTATAAACAGAGAAGTAACAAGTGTTGTAATATATTAAGGTAAAAAGTATTTAATTTAGTTGTAGAACTGGATAGAAGTTTTTGTTTTATTTGTAATTGAGTTTAAGTTGGTTTTTTCTGTTAAATAGCTAAGATAGAATTCCAGTGAAATTAGTTTGGGTTGTTGCGAAAAAGGTAGACAAAGCTCCAATAACAATAGAGAGCGAAATAATTCAAAAAGTATAAACAAATTTGTTCTTAGCTACTCTAGAGTCTGATTTAAAATTAGAATGTTGGCTTTTACAGACCAAAAGCTAGTTGCTTTAACAGTAACTAGGAAATAATCATATCTTATGTCGTGGGTAAAAATAGAAAATGTTTGAGCATTCTTTATTGAGAAAAGCAATTGATTTCCCAGTCATGGAGAATCCTGGATCCCATAAAGAGTGAAAATCTAATTTAAAAACTTGAACAATTTATTTTAAAATTGTAAAATATTTTAAACTGCATAAAAATTCTTTTTTCTGTTCTGAATTTCGATTTGTTTTTGATTTAATTTTTAGCCTAATTTTAGTCTGATGTTGCTCTGAGTTTTGCTACCATCTTTTGTATGTTTTTGACCTGGATTTTAGATTTGAATTTCGGTCTGAATTAAAAGTTTTATTTTGATCTAAATTTTGGCTGACTTTGAATTTCAGTCTGTTTGGCTCTGTATTTCAGTTTGAAATTTGGTCTTAATTTGTAACAAAATTTTATTCTGTCTTCTGATTTACTACATGTCTGGATTTTGGTTTGGTTTTTGGTCTGATATTGCTGTAAATTTTGATCTGTTTCTGATCTAAAGTTTTGCTCTGAAGTTTGGTATTAAATTTAAGTCTGATTTATGAATTGATTTTGGTCGAAATTTTGAGTTGGTTTTGGCTTAGTTTTAGTCTGTTTAGCTCTGTTTTCTGGTCTGAATTTTATCTGATTTCCATACTGCCTTTAGTCTGAATTTGGGATTTAAATTTAGCCCGTCTTTTAGTTTAGATTTTGGTTTGATTTGTGGCCTTATTTCGTTCTGAGTTTTAGTCTACTTTGGTATTAAATTTTAGTTTGATTTATAGTCTGATTTTGGTCTTAATTATAGCTGAGTTTTGCTTGTAATATTGGTTTGTTTGGCTCTGTTTCTATATTTGAGTTTTTATCTAATTTCTAGTCTGCTTTTGGTCGGATTTGAAACTAAATATTTGTCTGTCTTTTGGTTTGATACATGTCCAGATTTTTGTTTGATTTTGTTATAAATCTTACTCTGATTTTTTATTTGTTTCTGGTCTGTTTCTGATATATTCATATCATCATTTTAATCTGAATTTAGTCTAATTTTAAGTCTGCTTCGTTCTGAATTTGGAACAAAATTTTGGTCTGCCTTTTGATTTGATTTTGTTCTGAGATTTGACCCGGTTTTTATATGTTTCTGATCAAGAGTTTTGATCTGAATTTGGTCTAATTTTTTGTCTACTTTGGTCTGAGTTCGGTACTAAATTTTAATCTGATTTATAGTTTGAGCTTGGTCTAAATTTTGGCTTGCTAATTAGCTCAGTTTTACTTTGAATTTAAGTCTGTTTGGCTCTATTGCTTTGTCTAAATTTTAATTTGATTTCGAAACTGATTTTAGTCTAAATTTTGAATTAAATGTAAGTCTGTATTTTGATTTGATATATGTCTAGATTTTAGGTTGTTTTTTGTTCAGACTTTGGGTCCGATTTTTGGTCTCTTTCTGATCTGAACTTTTGGCATGAATTTTGGTCTAATTTTTAGTTGGCTTTGGTCTGAATTTGGTACTAAATTTTAGTCCATTTTATTATTAGTTTTTTGATCTAAACTTTCGCTTAGTTTTTAACTGAGTTTTACTTTTTGTTTTGGTCTGTTTGGCTCTGTTTTTTTTATCTGAATTTTTATTTGATTTCTCGGCTGATTTTGGTCTGAATTGAACTAAATTTTTGTTAGACGTTTCTAGTCTAATTTTTGATAATTTTTGTATTAATTATTGATGCAATGCTTCTTCTGGTCTTAGTTTTGATGTGAATTTTGTGTCAATTCGGTACTAATTTTTGATCTGATTTTTAATCTTAAATTTGGTCTGGGTTTGGTTTAAATTTTTTTTCTAGTTTTTTTCTAAACTTTAGTCTGCTTGGTTCTGTGTTTTTTGGTCTGAATTTCTGCTATATTTTTCGACTTCAATTTGGGCCTAAATTTTGGTTTGATATTTGGTTGGCTTTGGTCTGAGTTTGGGACTAATTTTTGTGTCTGATTGCTGATCTGATTTTTGGTCCGTTTCTGATCATATTTTTGATCTGAGCTTTAATTTAAATTTTGGTTTAATTTATGGTCTGGTTTTATCTGATTTGGGGATTAAATTTTGATTTGAATGTTGATCTGATTTTGGTTTGAATTTGCTTTATTTTTATTTGAGTTTTCATTTGATTTATGTATTGCTTTTTTGTTTAATTTTTGATATAATTTCTGCTCCTTTTTTTAGTTTTATTTAGTCCTCTGTGGACCATCACAAAAACCATTTAATATGTTTAAGCGTTAGAGTTAGAGTTGAAGGTGGGCTAGAACAAACCAAAGCACTCAGTCTCAAAGAACATTGTACTATACTCAAAATAGAGCCAATAGAAGAAAGTAGAAAGGCAGGAAAGATATATGAGGTGATAAATGGGAAAAAGAAAAATCGAAGGTCTCTCAACCTCGAACTTCTTTGTTTCACTGATAAATCTTAAAAGCTCAGGAAGAGGGAGAGTATGAATATAATTTATAATCAAGGCATCACTACCCAAAAGCCTTAAACTGAGCGAGCGCCCGACAGCTACAAAAATAATGCTCCGTAGTCTCGTCGTTGGCCGTTGGTGGCATCCTATATCAACCTCAACAGTGACACTATCTTCGTTTTCGCCCTCCGTGATAAGCAGTCGTTTGGATAGCATGGCATGAATCCATCGAATGACGATTTTTTTAACGCTATATTGTCTCTCTATATTGTCAAAATCCTCCTAAGTTACCATCCTCCATGAAAAAAAATTGGGGTAATGTGTTCCAAAATAAATTCAATGCTTTCAATTAATTTAGAATAATCCTACATCCACCACTGACTTCCATCTTTTGAATCCAATGACTAAAATTTTTGATACAAATACTATTTAAAGAAGAACCCCATCAATGTAAAGGATGACGGGATGACTGAAGGGTACAGGCATTGGGAATACCTCTTCTAAAGATATCTAAACTCTACGTGATTGGGCCCTACCATTACTTCAGTCTTCGGTGAGAAAATGTCCGTAAAATTACCCGATAGCGCTAATTAAGATTCACAGTGCTGTAGATAACCCACCGTAACCAACCAATCAAGCTAAAGGTAATGAAAAGTAATCGGATTATGCACCAAGGTATTTGAGAAGGTTATTTAATTTGCTGGCAGTTACTTTGAAAAATAATTACAAGTATCTGTACTTAGTTTAAAGTAAATGTACCTTATTCATAACATTATCTCTTTGTAAGTAATACAGATTTAATTACTGCCAACAATTTTACACTACCTGCACAATAAGTTTTGCTTTTCTGGTAAGTTATTAACAAAATTTTGCTGCTGATTGATATATGATTTTGTTTGAACTCAAACTCAATGACATCATACCAAGCTTGACCTCTTCGTGTGCACATTTGTTAATATATATGTTTGTGTAGATACATAAAGCGATGTAAGTATGTATGTAAATATGTAAATGTGTGTGTAGTGAACTATGTAATGTCATTCCTATTTTATTATAGTAAAATTTATGACAATATAGTAAATTTGTTTTTTTTTTTTTTTGGTTTGATTTTATTCTATAGTGTCCAGATGCTTTTATTTATGAAATGTAAATATTCTCGACATAATTGAATGTGAATTTGTCAATTTCGTTATTGTTAATGTGTAGATAATAGTAATAATTTTTGAATTTTTTTTGTTTTTTTTTTTTTTAGTTTAATTGCTTCATGCATAACCCATAAAATATGTATTTTATATAATTACTTTATCTAGGCATGCATATTTGTTGTCAACAGACTTGTCATTATTATGGTTCAGTTAATATCATCAATATTCAATGTATCCGTAGAAATATTTGTATGATATTGAACAATTTATTTTACATATTATAAGTACTTATGTATAATCAAATCAATTAATATTTATGCAATAAATTTTAGTGTCAAGTGTTTATTTTTTAGTTTAAAATTGCTTTATATAGAGGTACTTAAAAATCTAGCTATGCTCTCTTTAAATTATATATATCTATCTATATTCAAAGCTATTCATACTCATATTTAATTATATAAGCTAAAAATTTGATTTCTTCTCCCTGTCTATTTTTAACTATCACTCAATTATTAATAACTCCTAATTTGCCACAGCTTGTCATATCAAACAGCATACATATAACACTTTCAAATACATACACATACACACATTTACACTTAACTTGACACTAATTTCACTTTTGACAGGCTGACTGATTTACTGACTGATGAGAATGACACAATTTCCTTCTCTATTCCGGTGCAAAAGATTTGAATAAAGTATTATTATAGAAATTTTTATCCTTGATGTAAAATCGAAATTTCAAGAAAATTGAAAAACTGAAGAAGCATACACACACACTCACATACATTCGTATACATACATATAAATAGATACATATATGTACATATGCATTAATGTTGACTTGTGCACATAAATCACTACTATGTAGGTAGTATTTGGGATCTTTTGTTTTGTGACAACAACTTGTGAGGCAAGGGGTAAAGGAATGTCTATAGTTAGTTAAGTAAATATTCGTACACAAAAATTTTTGCGAAATTCCGAGTGAAAAATAACTCTGTTTGGATTTTTAGTTTTTGCACGGGGTTAATTATAGAGAAATGTATTTCGTAAAATTTAGATACAAAAAATCTACATGAATTGAGGAGAGACTTTCTGTAAATTATATGGAAGGTAGGCGGGATGATCGATGTTGATAATTTTTATAAGACTAATTTCTAAAGCTATTTAAGCATAGTGCGCTGAATTATATTTGATTAGCTTCAGTATTTCCTTTGATATTACCTTTTGAAGATTTTATTTATATGAGAGGTAAGCGTGGTTATATTCTGATATTAACAATTTTTTTAACACTTATTTCTTAGGTTATTTATGCACAGTCTGCTGAATTTTATTCGATTAGCTTTAGTATTTTCTTTGATATTGTCTTTTAAAGGTTTTATTTATATGAGAGGTAGGCGTGGTTATATTCTGATATTGACAATTTTTTCAACACTTATTTCTTAGATTATTTAAACACAGTATGCTGAATTTTATTCGATTAGCTTTAGTATTTTCTTTGATATTGTCTCTTAAAGATTTCAGTTGCACTGGAGGTAGGCGTGGTTATTTTCCGATGTCGACAAATTTTGCAATACTTATTTTTAATGCTATTTAAACACAGTATACCGAATTTCGTTTGATTAACTTCAGTGTTTCCTCTGATATTGTCTTTTGACGATTTAATTTATATGGGAGGTAGGCGTGGTTATTTATCGATGTTGATAATTTTTATAAGGCTTATTTCTAAAGCTATTTAAACATAGTGCGCTGAATTATATTTGATTAGCTTTAGTATTTTCTTTGATATTACCTTTTGAAGATTTTATTTATAGGAGAGGTAGGCGTGGTTATATTCTGATATTGACAATTTTTCCAACACTTATTTCTTAGGTTATTTAAACACAGTCTGCTGAATTTTATTCGATTAGCTTCAGTATTTTCTTTGATATTGTCTTTTAAAGGTTTTATTTATATGAGAGGTAGGCGTGGTTATATTCTGATATTGACAATTTTTTCAACACTTATTTCTTAGGCTATTTAAACACAGTCTGCTGAATTTTATTCGATTAGCTTTAGTATTTGCTTTTATATTGTCTTTTAAAGATTTCAATTGCACTGGAGGTGGGCGTGGTTATTTCCCAATGTTGACAATTTTTGCAATGTTTATTTCTTAGGCTGCTTAAATGCAGTCTACTTAATTTTATTCAATTAACTAAACAGTTTTTTTTTGATATTGTTTCTTAAAGATTTCAGTTGCGGTGGAGGTAGGCGTGGTTATTTACCGATGTCGACAATTTTTGCAATACTTATTTTTAAGTACAGTATACTTATTTTATATTTATTTTAAACACAGTACACCGAATTTCGTTTGGTTAACTCCAGTTTTTCCTTCGATATTGCCTTTTGAAGATTTTACTTATATGAGAGGTAGGCGTGGTTATTTCCCGATGTTGATATTTTTTATAACACTTATTTCTAAAGCTATTTAAGCACAGTGCAATACTTATTTTTTATCCTATTTAAACACAGTCTGCTGTTTTTTATTCGATTAACTTTAGTATTTTCTTTGATATTGCCTCCTAAAGATTTCAGTTGCACTGGAGGTAGGCGTGGTTATTTCCCGATGGTAATAATTTTTAAACATTTATTTTTAAGGCTATTTAAGTACAATGTACCAAATTTTATTTGATTAACTTTAGTACTTGCTTTGATATTGACTTTTGAAGATTTTACTTATATACGAGGTAGGCGTGGCTAGTTCTCAATCTTGCCAATTTTTACAAAATTGTCAATTTCCAAAATAACTTTAACACAGTATGCCTAATTAAATTGGATTAATTTCAGTATATCTTTTGTTATCGTTCTTTGAAGATATGGGAGATTGTCACGCCCACTTAACCGATTTTGCCCAGTTCAGAACTAAACCTCTTAGTAGCTATAATAAATATATCGCATTTTAGGGCTTTAGCAAAATTAATTGGACAACTACTTTATCTTTAAGCAAAAAACGATGATTAATGGTTCACATTCTAGAGGTCATGCACCAAACTTTCTACATATCACTACCTTAATTTGCTAAGGATCTAAAACCAAATTTTTCGATATCGAGTTTTTGATGGATTATAACAAAGCTTGTTAAATTTTATCTGTACCGAAGATTTTAGAGAGCTTACGATCTTTTCTTTGAGTTTAAATTACGAATTTTCGAAGCAATATTCCAAATACCAAAATGTTTCTTGCTTCTCCTATAAAATTCGAAAAAATACTTGTTAGAGCTTTAGCAATTAATTTTGCTAAATTTGATCTGGTTTTTGGTGCCGTCATATAACTCCAAGCGACATAATACCAAATGAAAAAGAGGTCACACACCCAAGAAAATAAGGACCTAGTTCCAAGAAATTATTTTCATTATTTGTTGAAAAAGAACTTGTTTTGACGTGGTATTCATTGATTTGGATTTATGAAACTAAAGCCGGTATTGGAGATCATTGTTTATAGTTAATAAAAGCGAGGTCATAACCCCAACTTGGTGTTAATTCCGTTTTTGAAGAGGTCACAATTTCAAATGAATAACTCAAAATTAGGAATTATATACCTTGGAGTTATGTCCGGGTACTCTGATTTTTTATTTAGCTTTATGGTATGGATTTTTTTCGGAGTTTGTCTGTCTGTCTTTTGGCTTGAATTTCAGTCTAATTTTTGTTTGTTTTTGGTCTAAATTTGGAATTAAATTTTGGCCTTTTTTTGGTTTTGATCTCAAATCTGAATTTTGAATTGAATTTGGTTTGATTTGTGGTCTGAATTTTGGACTGCTTTTGTCCAAATTTGGTACTAAGCTTTTGATCTGATTTCCGAGTTCGAATTTCGGTCTGATTTTAGTTTGAATTTTCGTCTTAGTTTAGCCTAAATTTGGGTCTGCTTTTTGCCTGAGTTTTCCTTTTTGGTTTGAATTTCGATTTATTTTTGATCGGTTTTTTGGTCGAATACTTGGTTTGAATTTAAGACTAAATTTTGGGTTGTCTTTAGATTAGATTTCTGTATAATTTTTTTTTTTTATTTTTCTCTGTTTTGCTCTGAAATTTTGTCCCTTTCTGGTTTGATATTGAAATTGAACTTTGCTCTAATTTTTAGCTTGCTTTTCTATGTATTCGGTACTAAATTTTGATTTGATTTTTAATTCTGAATTTAGGCTGATTTCAGTTTGAATTTATTTAGCTCTGTTTTAACTCTCATTTTCAGTCTGATGTTTAAGCTGTTTTGGTCTGAATTTGAAACCAAATTTTTTCCAGTGTTTCGGCTAGATTTTTGTATGTCGGTAGTTTAGTTTGATTTTTGTCTTAATTTGTTCATAGTTTTAGCTTAGTCTTTTATCTGATATTTTGTTTGTTTCTCATCTGATTTTTGGTTTTAGTTTTGATTTTAATTTCTGTCTGGTTTGTCTGAATTTGGGACTAAATTTTGGTTCGAGTTTTAATATGATTTTGCTGTGAATTTGGTCTAAGATTTGGTTCGCTTTTGGTCTAAATTGTAACGTATTTTTTTGCCTGATGTTTGGTTTAATTTTTGGACTGGTTTCCGGTTTTATTTCTAGTTTTATCTAGCCTCTTCTGGATTAACACAGAAAAATCTAATTAAATTAAGTTGTTAGAATCTAGTGCTATAAACTAGAGTTACTAGAAAAATTAGTTCTAGCAGCGGCAATTGCCGAAAGGAAGCAATTCTCTTTGATTACGATGTTTTATGATTTAGTGATGGGAGAATAGCTTATTTATTCGGTATAGGATCTCGTAGAACGTTTATATAATCAAATCGCTCTTTTTTTTAGCTATCTGTATCTAGATATAAATAAGGTTTATGTGAAAAAATTGGACCTTGATGGGGAAATCTCTTCGATCGCAGGCGTGAAACGTGGCTCAAATTGAAGTACATGGTTTCATGCCACAATACCAAGTTCTTGCTGTCTTGCTATCTAGTTGTACTATACAGGGTGACAATTGTAAAGTAACGCATGTTCAATACTCTGCAGCAAGCTTTGCCATTTACCGTTACTTTAATTTAAAAATCAAATTCATTCATCATTGGCTTTGCTTTTAATTTCATTTGAATTTTTGTTATTACATTTTGAAATTTCCATAAAAATGGACAAGGAAAATATTCGTCGTGAAATTATGAAATTTCATTTGGCAAATTATAGTAGCCGTCAAATTGCAAAGGCTTTAAATTTGTCAAGTCGTACGGTAGACCGAGCTATTATTCGATATAATGAAACTGGGGGTTTTGGAGATAGAGACCGGGGAAAATTTTCAACAGTTGCCACTACTGGTTTAACAGAAAAAATTCGTAAACGAATCAAGCGAAATCCAAGGCGCTCAATGAGAAAAATCGCTAAGGAAGTGGGAGTAAACCGTGAAACAGTGCGAATTATTGCAAAATCAAAGCTTAATCTTAAGCCGTACAAGCTCCGAAAAGCTCAAGATCTGACACAAAAAAAGAAAGATTTGCGACTGCAAAGATGCAAGGCGTTGCTACGCTCCTCCGTGTTAAAAAATGTTGAAAATATCTTGTTTACAGATGAAAAAATTTTCACGGTTGAACAACATTTCAATGCGCAAAATGACCGAATGTGGCTAACATCATCATCGGAACAAAATAGGACTGTTGGCCGAGTTCAAAAGCCAGCTTCCGTTATGGTATGGGCTGGAGTTTCCGCTAATGCCAGAACCCCTCTAATATTCGTTGAAGAGGGTGTTAAAATTGACCAGGTTGTTTATCGGAGCATTTTAAATGAACATGTTCTTCCCTGGGCCCAAGATACAATTGGAAATGAAAACTGGACTTTCCAGCAAGATTCTGCACCTTCCCACATGGCAAAATTAACGCAAACATGGATAAAAGACAATTTTTCTGGATTCATAACATCTCAAGAATGGCCACCATACTCCCCAGACTTGAATCCAATGGACTACTCTATTTGGAGAATTTTAGAGAGTAAGGCTTCTGCATCTCAACACCACAGTCTGGAGTCGCTGACAAATTCATTAGAGAAAGCCTGGACTGAAATTGATCAGGAAGTCCTGCGGCGAACAGTCCTACGATTTCCGGATCGATTGAAGGCATGTGTGCAGGCTAAAGGAGGTTATATTGAATGAGGTGGGGTTCAAATGAATGCTTATATATTCAGCAATGTTAACACTTAATTGTACTTAATGGAAGTACGTCCTTTTGAAAATAACTGCTGAAATGTGTGCGTCACTTTACGATTGTCACCCTGTATATTACGAAATGCCTTTTTGAAGAAACTCTGCATCTTCCATCGCCCTTCTTAAATATCATATTTGAATTATGCTAGTTTGTTATAAATAACCATAACTATATTTAAAAGCACCAACTCTGTCCATCAGCTACTAGAAAACTAGCTTTCGGTTTGAATATTTTTATTACCAACTGTACGTTAGGAAGAAGCATATGGCAAACATCAATGATGATAATGCTATGAATAAAGGTGTTCATATGTTCGCAAAAGACACAACTATGATATTTGCCCCCCCCCCCCCCTAGTGTGTCTATATTCGCGTAGTGAATGAAAACTCGTAAAGTGCAAAATACATTTTCGCTTTCAATACAGCATTGACATGATTTTCATACTTTCATATTGAATGTGCACTTGTAGCTTCTTTACCCGCCAGAGAGATTCATTTTAACAAAATATCCTCGAAAGATTACGCGCGTGCACATTCTACTGTTGCTGCTGTTCCTGCTGCTGCTAGAAACACGTCAACTCATCATCAATACACACACACACACACACACACATACAAACACAGAGACACAGACTCTTATGTGATACATATGGATGTGAGGAGCTCAATGAAATAAAAATTTTGTATTACTCGAGTGGCTTATTTAACAGCTTAAAATACTAGTAAAAATATAAAAATAAATACATAGGTAGGTACTGAGGAGAAAAGGGAGAAAAGAGTATGAAACTGCTATGAAATGAAAGTAGTATTTAGTAGTGAAAAATACTAAAAATGCATAGTAGTAGTAGTAAATCTACAATTTTTATGCAGCAACAACGAAATGACATAATTTCGCCTTAATGCGCAATGAAAGTGTATAACATACAACGATGACGATGACTTTCTATATAACTGTTTTTTTTTTGTTTGTTTCGCTTTCATTTTTGTGTGATGGCTGTGTGTGACTGTGTGTAACTGTGTTTGTGTATCTATGTGTATTTGTGCTTTATATTTTTTTATTTCGCGGCACATAATTCAATTCAAATAAATCAAGATAATTGAGTTTGAGCAGAGAGTATAGCAAAAGAAATGCATTGCATACATTTCAGCGTTCAACGTTCTATGAATTGTTAAGAGCAGTGAATCTCATAGAAAAATCATCATGAATAGCAAAATAGCGAATGAGAAAGCATACAGAACAGACGGAAGCATATGTATGTATATTTGTTTATATGTATAAGCTTGTTACAGAGATAGAGGGAAATAAACTAGAAAAGAAAATAAAAAAAAGTACGCAGCAGGATTACTACCTTCTTTTCAGGTTGTTGGTTTCCGTTTTCTTAGCTCAAAAGAAAAATTCAATGAAAAGAAAAATTATGAATGTAAATAATAAAATCAAATATTAAAATTTAAGGATATATATTTGTGAAATTTGTCAAAACGTACACATAATTTAGAATTATTTAAAAAAAAAAAAAGAAAAAAACGCTGAGCAGCGCAAATTGACAAAATCGCTGTCTGTCAATATTGATCAATGGTGGACTTAGTTGGGGTTACCAAAAGGTTGACTAGAGAATTAGTAAGAAGCTTATGTCTCCTTATTCAATTTCTTTAATCTCTAGCGGGACAAACGAAGTAGTAGCTTTTAGCTTCTTCCAACTATTTTCCCCTTAACTTGTTATAATTGAAAGCTTTGCCTCTCCTAACATTTTTTGACTAATGAAATTCAAATGTATATGTAATTCTGAGATGAATTATATTTATATTGAAATGTTTAGCTCAACGTCAATCTGGGCTATGAGACTGAATACGATCCGTAAATGGTCCCACATTAATCTTGGCCATGGTGTGATACTAAGTGAAACCAAATATCTTCCCAAATCTATTGACCTCACCCTCTCCTCACTCTCCTTTGGCAACAGCTTTAGCACATATGTTCCAATTCGACAAGAATGGAGTGTGGTTAATGTGATATGCTCTGATGCCATCAAAGTGTATACTGATGGCTTTAAATTGATTGGCAAGATAGGATGTGGAGTTAACTCTGAGCTCCTGAATATTTTAACGCACTTTCGATTCCCTAATCATTGAAGCATCTTCCAAGCCAAACTGCAGGTGATCACTGAAGCTATTAACCTGATCAGTTGTAATGCGATATCCTGTAATGATATCTATATTCTCACTGACAGTCAGGCGGCGATAAAATCTCTCCAGTAATTTGCTAATAGCTCTATTATTGCTCTACAATGCAAATCGCTTCTGAATGAGATGGCCACGGCACTCAATCTGTACCCTCCTTTGGGTACCTGGGCATAGCGACATTAAGGGAAACTGTAAGGCTGATGATCTTACCAGACTTGGCCCTGGGCCAAACCAAGAACGCAATAAAGCATTCGTAAACTTAGATCGAATCCACATGAGCAGGGTTATTTCTTATTTGTAATCATGCTCGTAGATTACGCAGGAACGAAGAGGAAGAACCTAACCTAACCTTTTTTTTTTTAACGAGGAGGAAAGCATACATAGCCACCCAGTCAGTGCGTGATATTCTCACGCTAAAACCACCTCTCATCCATACGGATATTCCTCCTGGAACCACCGTTAGGTATTACGTCGGAAGGCCACTCTTCAATATCCGTAGTGAGATTGTAGGTCCATCAACCCTTTTCGGATGACTCCCATCTTCGCTGCCATTCCATGATGGTACGCTGTCTTTCTTCTCTTCTTATGGCTTCGGTTGATTTTGTGTCACGGCCATATAACCGCTTCATCTCGACCGCTTCATCTGAAGCCTAACCTAACCTAACCTTTTTTTTTGTACGTTGGCAGGTGGAAATCTTCATAGATACCGCAGAACTCCAGTTCTACGGTTATGTCGGATTCCTACCGACTAAAACCACCTACTTCCTCTCCTACCACTCTCCCCGCGGGACTACCAGTTGGTATTACTTCGCAGGGCTGGTTCAGCTTTATGCTGTTACTCGTTTGTTGATTCTGTTGCTTGGATCTATTTGTGTTGTGTCAATAATTGTTTATTGTTCATCACCCATCCTCGTCGTCTTCTGTATTTGCGATATTTCGTTGCGCACGCTCGGCTTTACGTTCAGATTCAGCATTCCTTAATAATGTCACAATGCTCTTCGCCATCTTGCATACTGCATTCCACTTCTCTATCGTTTGGCACATCTGTGCTGTCAAGTTGGCTACCGTTTGGGGTTCCCCAAAAGCTCTCTCTAGTTCCTCCCTGATGCTGTTGAAGCGTGGGCAGTGGAAAATGATGTGTGTTGAGTCCCCGGGTTCGCTCGGGCAGTTCGGGCAGAACGGGTCTTCTTCAAGTTTAAATCGGTGCAGATATTGTTTAAAGCACCCATGCCCGCTGAGCATTTGGGTGACGAAATAATCGACTTCTCCATGTTTGCGCTCCATCCACGCTGCTATATTAGGGATTAGGTTAAAGGTGCAGCGACCCTTTTTGGACTGCTCCCAGTTTCGCTGCCATTCCATAATGGTACGCTTCCTCTCTTCTGTTTTCCTGACGTTCGTTGGCCTTTCTCCAGTTATACTATAAAGGCGCTTCATTTCTATTGCTAGTAGGTCAATGGGCAATTTTCTTGCTATGACGCAAATGGCGTCGTCCGACACCGTACGATAGGCGCTGGCAATCCTCAGTGCACTGAGCCTATAAATCGAGCGAATGCCCTTCAGATGTGTCTTCTTTGCGTTCGCCCAGATGGGTAGTGCATACAGTATAACGGAGCTGGTCACCATTGAAAGCAGCTGACGCCTGCCCTCCCGTGGGCCTCCGATATTCCACATAATGCGCGTTAGCGCGCCGTTTATTCTAGCCGCTTTACCACTGACGGCTGCTAAGTGCTCCTTAAATGTCATCCTTGTGTCGATGAGTACCCCTAAGTACTTTAGGTGTGGCTGTGAGGTGATGCAATGATCCCCAACTGTGATTACCAGCTCTTCGCGCTGTTTTCTTGTGCTCAATAGCACTACCTCCGTTTTTTGGGCTGCCAACTCCAGTCTTGAGCTATTTAACCATCTTCTCACCCTTGCAATTGCATCGTTGCATCTAGCCTGTAGTAAGTCCAGATGTTTGGCGACTACTACCATAGCTATGTCGTCGGCATATCCGACGAGTGTGGCATCTTCGGGAAGATCAACTTTGAAAATTCCGTCGTACATTGCGTTCTACAATGTGCGACCGAGCACGGAGCCCTGTGGTACACCTCCTGTGACCTCGTACTGCTTCACGCCGTCGTCCGTGTCATAAAGAAGCACTCTATGTTTGAAGTAATCTGTGATAATTCTCAGCAGGTACTCCGGCACGTTGAAACGTTGCAGCGCACTCATAATCTGGGGCCAGCTCGCAGAGTTGAAGGCATTTTTTATGTCCAGCGTCACAACTGCGCAATACTTCTTTTTGCCACTTTTCCAGCTTTTTCCACTAGTGGCTTCGCGAGCAATGTTCATTACTGTGTGTATAGCGTCAACTGTGGAGCGCGCTTTCCTGAAGCCGAACTGGAACTCGGCAAGCCCACCCGGTTTCTCAAGGAATTCCTGGAGCCTGACGCATATGATACGTTCAAGAATTTTGCCAAGCGTGTCCAACATACAAAGCGGGCGGTATGATGACGGTTGGTCCGGCAGCTTCCCTGGCTTTAGCAGAAGCACCAATCGTTGGCGTTTCCATGGGTCTGGGAATACGCCCTCTTTCAGGCAGGTGCCAAAAAGCTTGACGAATATCTCCGGTTTCGTATTTATCGCTGTTTTAACTGCAATGTTGGGAATCTCATCTAGTCCCGGGGCTTTGTTGTCAGCGATCCTTCTCAAGGTTTTAAGTACATCGCTGGTAGTGATGTCCGGGGTGACTACACAGGTGTATTGGCTTCGGTTTGGGACGAGCTGTTCCTGCGGTGGGAAAAGAGCAGCTACCACTATTCGCATTAGCGATGGGCAGGTCGGCTGTGGGGACCTCGGGCCTCTGAGTTTGTTCATTACCATTTTATATGCCATACCCCAAGGGTCTAAATCCGCACTATCGCACAGTGCTTTAAAGCAAGCGTGTTTACTAGCTTTGATGGCAACTTTTAGCGTAGCTCTTGCTTGTAAACTGGTTTTCTCCTGGACGTCCCAGAACGTCTGGGCATCGTTGCGTCGCATGCATTTTCCATTAGTGCAGTGACATGGTCTGCCAGTTCGGCAGCTGAACCATCCTGTAAAGTTGCGTCGCGCCAAACCATGTTGAACCATGTCCAAATGGCTGTTTTGCTCGTCTCATCTGATGTCCAACAATGGCCGTCCATATTCGCGTATTGCTCCGACAGTAACGCTAAATCGAAGCCATGCTCCTTTGTTGTTTGCCGCAGGAGATCCTGTGCTGCTTCGCAGTGGTTGAGGTTGAGTTGAATAATTTTCATGATCTCAAGTTCTTTCGTGCCTTTTGAAGCAGAGGGCATTTTGAGCTCCCTACCGCATGCGCTCCATTGCACAGGGCGCATTTCTCTTTATTCAGACAGGCTGCCGCCATGTGTCCTTTTCCCCCACATCTCCTGCAGAGCCCCGATCTATCTGTCTTATCGGTGCAGCGCAGCGCTGTGTGGCCAAGCCAGCCTAACCTAACCTGACCTAACCTAACCTAACCTAACCTAACCTAACCTAACCTAACCTAACCTAACCTAACCTAACCTAACCTAACCTAACCTAACCTAATCTAACCTAACCTAACCTAAACTAACCTAACCTACTGAACATTCCAATGTGAGCGACTTGTAAATACATTATTACCACCCGTGTCCGTTAAAATTTGTTGGTCCCAAAAATATTCCAAAGGATCTCTGGAGCAAAAGTAAGTAATAATTTTATAAAACTAAAAATGCAGGAGGCCGGGGGTGGAGGGGAGGTACGTTTTTATCAACAAAAAAAAACTCTGTGTGTGGCATTATACACGGCGGAAATGAAAAATTAATGGGGCTACAAAATCGAATCACTCTACTATAGAGTATGTCCAAAAATTGTTTATTTTTCAACGAATTTTTAAAACAAAGGGTAATAAAAACAAGCCATGAATAATTAAAAATATGAAAAATTAGTCTATACATAATTCTACTTACTTACTTTGTTGACACTACAACCGATGGTTGGCCTTGGACCCCTTAGCAAAGCCTCGACAGTCGCCACTGCCCTGCGTTTTCAAACTTTACTCTGGTAGGTAATCTACTCTTTCATCACGGTATTTTCACTTCATAACTTTAATCTGATTAATGATAATTTCATTTCGGATCATCCCCGAAATCTCCTCTTCTAGTATCCGCTAGTTTGTTTACATGATACATTTATCGATTCTAAGATAGGGAAAAGCGTCCCTCGTTGTTAGAAATCATGTCTGGAAAACATTTATTATTGGGAGGATAAGGGGTTAACATTGAAGAACAGGACTGATACGAAGATACTACATCATATTTGGGAAGTTTCTTCATTTGCTCTCTATATTGTGAGTGTAAAAAATTATGAAATTCTTTGGTCTTATGTAAATATTTGTGATTGATATTTTTCAATCTTAAAATATTTTGATTTCACTGAAATATTGTAATCTTTTTGATAGCTTTCTACATAGTTCTTTATATTCTAAGGATATAAGTAAGTAATTTATGACAGCAAATATCAATAATTATGTATTTTTCAATAAACCTAATTTTTTCTTGTAGTATAATAAAAGAAAATACTAACTATAAAGTTAATGCTTAATAGAGCTATAAAACTGCAATACTACGTACATATTTCATATTCGTACCCAGCAAAAAATTCAAAGTTCTAAAAATTCATTCGAAAGCAATGGCACAAGAATCGATTAACTTGACGACATATAATAAGTAAGCAATTTTTCATTTCTTGAATTAGCAAGGATGAACTCCGAAACAATTTTGAAAAGAAATGTTTAAAAATCATTATTATAATTATTTATTTAGAAATCGCTTAATAATTTTTGCTGGGCTTGTGCCTATTTTTCAACTTACTACCACGTTGAAAGTGTTATCACATATGGACAATTTTTACGACAATTTTATAGCCAACCAAACCAAACGAAATCGATGCCAAGTTAATCATAATATTTTTTACGAAGTGAATTTTATGTGTGCAAAACAAAGGGGGGAGGGGGGGGGGAATACTAAACTGTGCAAAATATAATTTTATCAAAAGGCGGTGGATTTTTATATTGCCATTTTTATGTTGCATTGATGATGAGGAATTAAAATCGGAGGCCAAAAAAAAAAAAAAAATAAGTATAAACTAAGTGAGAACATAAAAATCTGTACTAAAAGTTTGTATAAAAACTTGCAGAATTATGGCGTAAAGGATAATAACAAAATAGAATATTAAATTGATAATAAGCAAAGTTTAATGAGGTGTTAGAAAAACTAAAAAGTTGGTGTAAAAATTGTTTTTGAAATTTAAATTATAATAATGTGCTATTGAACATAAAAACCTCCGTACTTAGGTTAAACAATTATTTAATGTAAAATAATCTGGTGAAATTTGCGGCTGCATTTTTATGTTTGGCAAACTATGAAATTGAAAAAATTTAATAAATAATATTTTTATAACATTATAGCGCTTTACCTTAACCCTTTATGTGTCGTTTTGATCTATTTTCAGGGCAGGTAGAGCTAAAAAGTTTCTCACTGTAGGGGTGCCACACAAACACAGCGTCTCGTTTTCGAGATATTTTCGATTGAAATTGGTCAAAAAAAAGCTGGACAAAATTTTCTAAATACAATAGGTGATTAGTGACATGAATCCGAAACAGGGGCTGTTGAACCAAAATGTCAAAACTCCACCCCTTTCAACTCGGCGAGTTTCCAACCGATCTCATTCAAATTTGATGGGTGTGCGTTCACGTGAGATGAAATCCCCCATATGCATTTGCCTACAGTAATCGGAACAGTTTGGACAATAATTGTGAGTAGTTATTCATGCCCTTCTAAATAATCATTTTATGAAAAATAATTTTAAACAAATTTTATGTCGTCAGATTAGAAACTTATTTATGTATGTTTTTAGATTCTAAAAGCCAGATGAGACATCTGGGATGAACAATACTTCAGCACTATCATATTAGTATAAGTATACCATAAATTTTCAGATTTTTAGCTCGACCTAAAATATTCTTGCCACGGAAAGGGTTAAGAAAGTAACACTGGCATAGGCACCCATAGGCGGGTGCGAATCTAAGATTTGAATATGGGGAGGATTGATTTTTTTAATTTATCGAGTAATCATACCAAATCTATACTAAAAATCAGATCCAAAGTTAATCAGAATTTAGACCAAAAATCATTTCAATTTCAAACCAAAACTCAAACTGGATGTAAAACCGAATTCAGCTAAAAGTTCAGACCAAAATTTAAATAAAATTCAAACCAAATTTCAGATAAAACTCAGACGAAATTCCGTACAAAAATCTGAACAAAAATCTAACCGAAATTCAGATCAGAATTTAGACCAAAACTCGAACCAGAAGTCACACCAAAATCCGGACCAGAATTCAGATTAAAACTCTGATCAAATTTTGGCCAAAACCCAAGCAGATAGTCACACCAAATTCAATCCGAATATCAGATTACAATACAAACAAAAAAAAAACGAACGAAATTTAGACAAAAAATCGGACTAAGAAATTTAGTCCAAACCTCAGATCACAATTTAGACCACAACTTAGGCCAAAAGATGAATCATTTCATACCTAAAGAAAATAAAGTTTAAACTGCTTACTTTACTTTTACTTTAGTTGGCTTTAAATTCGTCTCCATACTTCTCGATCTGCTGCCTTGGATTTCCAATCCCGTAACCCTAGTTCTCGAAGGTCGTCTTGGACAGAATCTATCCACCTAAGCTTTGGTCTGCCACGACATCTTGCGCCCACAGGATCACTGTTCAAACTGCAATCAGATAAAAAATCTGACAAAACTGCTGACCAAATTCGGAACAATCATTAACTAAATTTTAGACCGAAACTCACACCTAAAGGCAAATCAAAATTCAGGCAAAAAATTCAAACTAAATTCAGACAAAAAAATCAGACCAAATTTCAGGCCAAATTATGATCAAAAGTCAGACCAAGTTCAGAACAAAACTTAGATCAAAATTCAAATCAAAATTTAGACCAAAAATAAAATGAAATGGTTCTAAATTTTGATAAGAATTTTTTCTAATTTTTGGTGTGAGTTTTAATACAATTCTGGTTTGAGTTTTTTCTGAGTTTTGTTCTGAACTTTAGTCTAAAATTCTATCTGAATTTTCGGTTGAACTTTTGGTCTGATTTTTTGTCTTAATTTGGATCTGACGTTTGGACTGACCTATAGTCTGGTATAGCACAATCAATCGACCCATCATCACCTATGGGTAATTCATCTTATGGGAGGCTTTGGGTAAGATAAACCGCATGGGTAAAGTACAGAGACTTGTTATCCTTGAGCTCTCAGGAGCTATAAGGGGAGCACCTAAGGAAGGTCTGAATATGATATTTCATCTCTTACCGCTACGGGTGTTTGTTGAAGGCTGTATCATGAAAAGAGCTCTCAGACTAAGAGAATCCAAAGTGTGGAGATCAACAAACTATGGACACTATACAAGTTTGAGTGAAATAAAACGAAGGGGTCAAAATGAGATCAAAGCTGACTTAGATATAGCCACAGATTATATGACTTCAAATTTAGATTTATTACTAGAATTCCAACTCTATATTCAACCAGGGAAGACTGGGAGTCGGGTTCGATAACAGGTAATGCATTGAGCACCACACTGTCCGTCTCTGCTGGGTTCCAGGATATAGCAATATTGAAAGGAACGAAATAGCAAATGAAATGGCCAGAAGGGGCTCTGAAGTAGACACAAACGAAGCGGATACCACTATATAATATCCAACGTGTAAACGATTTAGGTGATTATACTAGTACGCCATTGCTGTGTTTGATGCTTTGACTAACCTAAATAACAGGCCCTATGGCCAAGGTTAGATAGCAAGAAGACTAATGTATCACTTAAGGGACAACAAATCATCAGTACGTCTGCTCACAGGAGTCATAACTGGGGCATTGTATTATTGCACCAATGCTTCAATGGTAGCGTATTCTGACGAGCGGACTGTGCAGAAGTTGTTATGTTGAAGAAGAGACAGAATCGATTCTTCACTTTCTTTGTCAATGTCCAAGGTTGCAGATGAGTAGACTGCAATGCTTGGGGTCGCGCTTTTTCAATATTCTAGCAGAAATAACGAAAATGTAACTTTTAGAACTGCTTAGTTTCATCCGAAGAACCCTTAAAAGGACCGTTGACAGAAACCGTGGTTATAGACGTACCTCCTCCTGGCAATTAAATGAGGGCAATCACAATGGACCATAAACAGAAATTGGTTGGACCAATTTAAGCATTTTAGGGCTTAAAAGATTTCTACATACGTGTAGTTTAAGATGACGATGGGTGTTTTTCAAAAATTTTAAATGGCGATACCAATATGGCTGCCAAAAGTCATTAAGTTCGGGAAATTAAAAGTATTTTCATGAATTGAGAGTTAAGAAGTACTTGAATAATTCTGAAACTCTTTAACTAACAGTTTTTGAGATCGCAAATTACGAATCGGAAATTATTTTTCAGAAACTCAAAATGGCGGACAAATTTTTTAAAATCGATCGTTTTTGCTTGAAACCTCTCAATTTTAGGTTCCGACTCTGTACTCAGATTTTCGGTATGGGGGCCGAAACCCATAATTTTGGTATGCGCGGGACCAATACAAATTTTTTTTTTATTTTACCTTGTACATGTTTCATAGCTAAGAGAAAGTTGTTCATCATGGAAGGAAGGAAAAATATTACTTAGACAGCAACACTCTACCGACCTCCCTACCCACCCATTTGGGTGTTATAAGAAACCTTTATTTGATATATGGTAAAAAATTCGGTTTGGTAAAAAATGTTTCCCATCGAAAAGTAGTTGAGCTCAGCAAAGTTGGGGTCAGCGAAGATCAAAATTACCTAGGTCCAAATTTTTTTAATTCTGAGCTTATGCTGACAATAAAAATTAAGGGGGGAAAACTAGGTTTTGGTACTATCCGGTACTTATTTGCTACGTCACCGGGGCTTGCAACTGTGAACTGCAAATGTAATGATTTTAAAATGCATAGCCCAATTAGTTAACGAATTTTGATCCGCCTTGTATCTCCTAAAAAAAGAGTTGTTAATAAGCTAATAACTTTCACAGAAATCGTTAGGCATAAACAACTTTTCAGGAATCGTGGGACCCAAAGTAAAAAAGTCACACTTTGATCGAATTTAGATTCAGTTTTGAAATGAAGAATATTTATGTCGGGGTCCGTTTTCACTGAGCTATCTTTGAAACTAATAAAAACTAATCCACTTCAGGTATTTCGATTAATTATATTTGAACAATTTTACGGTAAAATCAAAACTTAATTTCTTAAACTTTTTAACTTCAATACATTTATAAAGAAAGAGACAGAAAACAAGAAGGAAAATGAGAGAAAATGCAATGCCACACTATAGTCACGTTCATTTATTTTATTATTTTTTTTTTTTTTTTGACAAAGTCTGGTTAAAGTGAAGTTACAGCAACAAAAATAACTTTAAAAATGACAACAACACCATTACCAACAACCGCAGCAACAACAGCAACATCAACAACGGAAACGGAAATAACAGTAAATGCATCAGACTATCTTAATAACGTAAAAAAAAGTTTTATAATTTATGACGATAGTTAGACGTTAACAAAAAAAAAAAACAAACAAAAAACAACAAGAAAAATAAAAATCAAAAAAATAGAATAAAAACTAATGAAACTTAAGTAAACTTATATTGGTTGCCTACAAAGTATGCGCATAGTTATGAGAGAGACAGGGGTGTAAAGCGCGGTTCACGCAAAATTGGCACGCAGGAAAATTGCTATATCTTTTTAACCAGAACACTCAGAATAACAAATAATGCATTAAATGATAAGTTTAATATTGTGTTTTAAAACTATAATATTAAAAGATTTAAATTTCTTTGTTTCTTTGTTTTAATGGACCCCATCAACCTTTTAACATCCGCTCTGGATACTTTTGCGGCTCCATTTGGTTCCATTTTAGTAACATTGAATTCAAATTTTTGGCAATACCTGCATTTTTCTTCAACTTATATTTTGTAATAGCCCAGTATTTTTCGATCGGTCGAAGCTGGGGGCAATTGAGTGGATTCATATATTTGGGCACTACATCTACTTTATTTGTCTGATACCAATCCATGGTTTTCTTAGAGTAGTGGCAACTGGCTAAATCAGGCCAAAACTTCACTGGCGAATGGTGGTGACGAACAAATGGCAATAGTCGTTTCGAAAGGCACTCTTTGAGGTAAATATCATAGACGTCATAGAAGAGGATGTCACAAATGACCTGGATTTGAGACCACAGCTGCAAATAGCCTGCCACACCTGCCTGCTTTCTTTGCAAATTTATCCATTTTTATGTACTTGAATTTTGAGGGTACATTACCACAATTCGTTGCCATATAAAATTTTTGATTTGGAAGCTGTTTAAGATCAAATTTTACGTATGATTCGTCATCCACAATAATGCATCATCCATTGAATTTGGTCAAAACATTATTATAAAGAAGACGAGCACGTTTTTTGGCCAGCAAATTCTGTTTGGCTGTTCTATTTGGATATTTTATAGTACGATAGCACTTTAGCCCAGCTTTTATGCTTATTCGTCTAGCAGTACTTTTTCTGGTATTGAATTTTTTGGCACGATCGCTATCCGATAGTTCGGGATTGCTTTTGATGGACCTCAAGATCTTTACCTTTAATTTTAGGTTGGTGGTTGACGTTTTGTTCACAACTTTTTTAGCTCTTTCAACACTAAGAGTTTCTTTATATCGTTTTATAACTCTACATACCGTTCTTTTGGAGATATTTAACACTTTCGCAATCTTTGAACCAGACCACGACGGATTTTCAATAAATTTGTTCACAATCAATTTTCTATTTGCAACTTCCATTGTGCACACGATCACCAACTTGCCATCAATTAATATGAAAAATTTATCAACTAACGGTAACGGTATTGCAAACAAATCCCAGTAAAAAATTTGTTGTTCTTATGACTAGGAGCGACGTGGTGACCACAACAAAGCGTGCCAATTTGGCATGAACCGCGCTTTAAATGAAAAAGTAAAAGTGCTAAGGGAACTATAGCAAAAACGGGCAGCAACGCTGCTATATCTTCAAAATGCTTTACTTCTACATGTGAAATACAAACATAAATGAAGCAAGAAAGCAGGAAGTCTGCCGCAAATTGCTAAGATTTTCTTGTAATTAAATTTATGCATAAAATGTAGGCAAAAAAAAAAAGAAATTTGAAAAAAATGAAAAGAAAAACGGCAAAGCGAAGGAAAATTTAGTGCATGAAAAACATTTTTCAATAAGAAATTCGACATTATTTTTTAACCAACAATTTCATTGTATTGTGTTTGCACAATTTGTTTGTAATCAAAAGAATTTTTATTTTAGTTTATTTGGGTACACAAACATTTATTTTTTCTACATGAAAGTAAACTACATAGAGAGGGTGTAAAAAAAGAGTTTATACTACCTAGAAATAGACAATGATGACGATGTGATGGTGATAGTTGATGTTGTTAAACTTTGTTGCAAAAACTATAATTTTCTTCTTGTCATCAGCATAAAACTGATGAGCTTGATGAAAATTAACGCGTTTTCAACACTCATTCATTTTGTAGTTTTCTTCCCTCTCGCTCTCCCTCTCTCTATCTCTATTTTTCTTTCATAAAGCCAATTATGCGATGGGAAACTGTGATAATTGTACCTCAGCGGGGAATATCACCAAGCAACATGGTCTGCCTGCCAAAGTTTTTTTTTTTTTTTTTTGGTTACCTTCTAACAATTTCATATACATAGTCTTGGGCACGTACACTTTTCCTTCATAGAAAGTTTAATTTTTGGTCAGTTTTTATTATTTTTTTGTTTGTACCTACCTATATTTTAGACAACTTTGCTGAGTCAAGCAGAATGTGTTTAATTTTTCTTGGTGTTGCAAAAGCCGTAAGAAGTTTTTGCTGTTGATTGCAAAAGTCACAAAAATTTTCTTGTTAGTTTTTCGTTACATTTTTGACATCGTTTTAATCAGAAAAACTTAACAAAGATGAACAGCAGCAGGGAACAAGCAATGCAATTTTATACAGCTCATAAATAGAAGCGTGATAGTTTGTAGAATTTTGAACAATGCGCTTTGTTAGCAGCTCAGTAATACGATATTGTACCATGAATTTTTGTCGGATTTTTGATATGCTCTTTTAGTTGAATTATGGTTTGATTTTTAGTCTGAATTCGGTTTGAGTTTTTGTATAATTTAGGTTTGAATTAAGCTTTTTGGTCTGATTTTTGTTTTTATATTTAATTTGCACTAGCTGGGCTTCGCTGTCCGATCCGTTGACCAAATTTGGGTAATGTATAGTTTTATCACAAAAAAACACATCGAGGCAGTAAAATAAGGTAGTGAAAAAAGTAGTAAAAAAAAGTAGTAAAAAAAGTAGTAAAAAAAAGTATTAAAAAAGTAGTAAAAAAAGTAGTAAAAAAAGTAGTGAAAAAAGTAGTAAAAAAAGTAGTAAAAAAAGTAGTAAAAAAAAGTAGTAAAAAAAGTAGTATAAAAAGTAGTAAGAAAAAAATTAAAAACGTCGATGCACAAAATTTCAGTACTGAACTGCACATAAATGGTTCCAGAGATATACCATACTACAAATAGTTCCTGAGATATCTCATGTATATTCAGGTTATATGGAAGATGCCACGCCCACTTGACATTAAGAAATCCCACTCCACTATAGCCTCTGTATTAGCAAATAATACTTGCATACCAAATCTTACTACCGTACTACAAATGCTTTCTGAGATATATTTCTGTGAATATTGAGATCATATGGGAGGTGCCACACTCCCTTTTCCAATCCCACTCACTCCCACCGCGGTACGGCAGAGAAAATAACTTACTCCGTAATGCGTGGTGCGTTGCGGTACCATATCCACGTGGAATGCGTGACTGCCGCTTGCAGTACGTGTAGTTCTGGTGAACACATGAAATGGTGGAAACAAATTCCGTATCTCAGCGGAACATCCATCATGAAAATACCGGTAAAACAGAGTCACACAAGCCACGTTTCTACGGTGCTCCAAGGAGTCAATAGAGCTGGAAACCCTACTGTCTCCTATTAGTTTTATCGCCCGATGTTGAATACGGCCCAGGAGCTCTAGTTGCATTCGTGAAGCTCCTGCTCATAAGTGCGAATTGACCTGAATTTGGTCTAAATTTTTATCTGGGTTTGAATCTGAATACGATCTATTTTTAGCCTTGTTCTTGATCTTGTGTATGGTCTGAATTTTTTTTTTTGAATTTGGTTTAGTTTTTGGCCTTCTTTGCCCTGATTTTTGGTCTAAATTTTGAATTAGTTTTAAGAGTAATTTTGCATCTGAATTTTGGTCTAATTTCCAGTTTGAAATTATGAAATTTGGAATTTCCAGTTTGAAATTATGATATTTGGGGGTAGTTAAAAATAATTTCTATCTTTTCTTTTACTTACCAACTATTCTTAAATATTTTAGACTTATTTTTACCCAATTTCCTTTTCTTCCATCTGAGGAGCTCAATGATGCCTCAGAACTGAGTGTTATGGAAGGCTAATCACCTAACTTCCTACCACAGATTCATCTATCCTTGATATATGTTAATTAAATTTTTCATTCGTTGTTGAACAAAATTGATCAAAATCTTTTTTAATAATTTCTGAAATGCTTTGAAAATTTCATTCCAATAAGTAGAATTGTGTCAAGGAATTTAGATTTCTTTTCAAAATAATTGTACATACTCAGTAACAAATCAGTTTCTTGCATGCAACAACAAATCACTGAATATCTATTTTTTTTTTTTTGTTATACATACATTCATACATACAACATGTGGTCAAGAAAAATATATACATGTAACATATACAAAAAGTATAAAGAAAATAAATATCTTAAATCAAAAAATTTGTTAGTTACAAATGTGTCAAAATTTCAATGTACACGCCCCGGGCATGCTGTCTTCTTGAAGAAAACAAAAAAAACAAAAAAAAAAACACAATAAAATGAAATACGTATATAATTTATATAAATCTGTAGGTATTCAAGTTAACAAAAAGTGAACATACACAGAAAAAACAATGTACCCAATGGAAAGAAATTAATGTGCTTTCACTTTAAATTCAACACAATCAAATCACATGCTATCGAATTCAATCTAATATACTCTAATCCTATACAATTCATAATAAACCATTTCAGTTCAGTCTTATGAAATCCAATACAATCCAATCCCATGCAAATTATACAATTCAATATAATCCAAAATGCAAACTTAAAAACTCGCTCCTAAGAAGGCTGCAATGGTTTAGTATACCGTCCGTACAACCAACAAGCACCCAAGAAATGACGAGTAGCCTCGGATATAACATCGATCACACGACGACGACGACTTTCAGCTATCAAAAAAGGACACGAATAGGAACCTGAAAAGTTCGCTCTCTCTAGGAAGGATCAAATATCGCGCAAGCATGCCGAGAGATGGGGCGCTACAAAATCGAAATTCTCGGAATGTCCAAAACGAGGTGGACTAGACAAGGTGACTTCCAGTGCCATTCAAGTTTCAAAATATAACCGTTATCTAATGCTATAGCGTCTAATCGAATTTCGCTCAAATCAACAGTTGTTTATTGGGGGAAAATCGAATCCCGTAACATACAAAAATACACCTGGCGATTGCGGGACGGTTGCACTTGGAATCAGATTGATCATGTGTTAATTAGCAGGAGATTCCACAACTCACTTCTTGATCTACGAGCCCGCGGGGGTACTGATATCTTCACCGACCACAATAAATTAGTGGTAGCGAATAATTTACGCCCAGATGGTATCATATGCCAACAAAACTGCAACAAACAACTCAATGTAGAAAAACTAAAGTGCTCTGAAGTACGCGATTCCTACCGAACATCTCTTTTCAGCCAAATCATCCATCTTGAAATATACACACCGTAACCAGACATTTAAAATTCACTTGTACAAGCAGCCGCGGAGATCACAGGTTTCAAACAACACCACCAGTAACCCTGGCTCAGCAATGAGCAGAAAGAATCGCCTCAATCATCAACGCACTACTGCGACGAGAACAGAATGGTTTCAGACCATGGAGATCCTGTGTCTATCACATAAACTTACTGTGCATCATAATTGAACAGTCTGCGGAATGGAGATCCCTGCTTTTTCTACTATTTGTTAATTTTGAACGCGCCTACGACACCATCGACTGAAAAGCCATCCAAGACTCACACAGGCACTGCATGAAGACGCAGAATGCTTAGTGAGGTTCAAAAACAAATCCAGCGACTAGTTCTCCATAGCAAATGGAGTACGACAAGGATGCGTTCTGTCGCCGTTTCTCTTCATTGCAGTCCTGGACAATGTTCTTAAGCAAATAAACGCAGAAGTATCAAATGGCCTACAATGTTGACTATGCAGACAACATATGCTTTATGTCACACTCGTTTGTCGGATTCCAATTAAAATTTCAAGCCCTGATGAGAAACTCGAAGCGGTAGGACTTACAATTAACCTGGCCAAAACCAAACTCATTCGCATGGGGAGTGAATGAACCGCTGTCCTTTGAACTTGACGTACAAGGTAAGTGAATGTCTCTACATCAGCGATAGCCACACTAATACCACTACAATATGTGTATGTAGTAGTGCTTTCACTTAGAGAAATATTTGGTGAGTAATTTTTCTCTCCTCAATCGTAATAAATTCATATTCAAAATGGATTGCCCTATTATGACTTTCTAGATACGACGGACTACCGCGTGCCAACGTGCATTGACATACTAAGCATTCAGGCTTACCGAAAAATTTTTAACAAACAAGAAATTGAATTAAAATTTATGGTCCAAAAATTTTTATTAGTGCAAACCATAAATAGCGAGAGTACAACCTACTCGCATGAAGTTTCACCACCGACTGAATGCTTTCGTCGTATACATGTGAGAATATATGTGTAAAAGTCGAAACAGCTGATCTGCCTGCGTGCAAAAGCTTGGGCATCTCTGCTCTACATTCACTTACCTTGGAAGCAAGCCACCGAGGATGTAACCGCGTGCATTTCCAAAGACAGCTCAGCCAGCTTTATACAAGTTGGGGAAGGTCTGGAGATCGCGCACATTGCCAAGACACACGAAGCTTTGAATATTTAACACAAGCGTAAATTCGGTTCTGCTCTATGGCGCAGAAATATAGAAAGTTACGGATCGAATCGGTGTCAAACTCCAGACTTTCGTCAACAGTTGCCTGCACAACATTTGCGGAAATTTTTAGCCAAAAACCATCAGAAGTCGCACACTGTGCAAAGACGACGCAGATATTGCCAAGATGTCGTTTCATTGGAGCCAGAAGACCAGGCCGCCCCGCACAAACGTGGATGAGAAATGTGCTAGCAGAAAGCAGACACAAAGTATCCTGGAATGAGATGAGACGCGTCGCATTTGATCGAGATCGATGGAAAGAGTTTACTGCCGCCCTGTGCTCTTACTAGGAGCTAGTAATTGTATTAAACGGTCAACCGCCGCCCATAAATGACGAAGAGAGAGAGCTCCCAAGGGAAACTCGGTGCACCCTTGTCCAACTACGATCCGGCTGGAGCCGTATGCTGAACTGTTACATGTGTAGACTTGACGATACAGCCACGAACACCTGCCCAGACTGTGGCAGCAGCCCACACGAGACGGCTCACCTCTTCTCATGCCCACAACACCCAACAAACCTGACCACACTCTCCCTCTGGCGAACCCTATTAATACGGCCCGCTTCCTGGGTCTGGATATTACAGACAAAACCTGACACAACTTCAAACATATTGATAAATTTATTGACTAGTTGTAGCTGCTACAACAACAACAACTAGGAGCTACGCAACAAATTAATTTCAAAATAAATATGTAATTATTTAATTAATAAAAAGGTATTAAAAAAAATATTTATAATCCAGTCGAATTTAACTCAATCCAATCCCATAAATTTTATTCCAATCCAACTGTAGCCAATCCAATAATTCAGTCCCATAAAATTCAATGCAATCCACATTCATGAAATGTAATTCAATCCAATCACATGTGATTGAAACCCACGTAATCCAACCTTATGCAATCCAATCCCATTCAATTTAATCCAATTCCATGCAATCGAGAATGCAATAGGATTTAATTCGCTTAAATTGTACAACAACGAAACAGATTTTTTTTTTTTAAGTAAATATGTAGAACCGTGACGACAGAAGCGCACATTAAAGCTCGCTGGACGAAGTACTACAACCAATTACTACAAGAAGAGTACCCTCATATATCGATAGAAACCGGCAATCCAGTTTTAGGGCCAATGGAGGATATCGACATAGATGCAATAATCTGCGCAGTCCACAAAATGATAAACAACAACGCCTGCGGCCCTGATCAGGTAACAGCTGAGGAATGGAAAATGTGTGGCATTGAAGGCGTACGTTGGCTGAAAGAATCGTTTTCGAAATTTACTGCAACAAACCGCATACCCAATGCATGGAGGAATAACTACCTGATTTCCATATATAAAAATAAAGGAAACATATAAATGTGCGAAATCTACAGAGGCGTCAAGCTTACATCACATACTTCAAAGTAATGGGAGACGGTAGTAAATACTCGAATAAGAAAATTGGCCGAAATAATATCCAACCAATGCGGATTTGTTACCAGAAAGACAACAATCGATGCAATACAATCAATTCGAATACTCACCGAAAAATATCGAAGCAAAAAGAAGAGTCTACACATGGGCTTTATAGATCTAGAAATGGCCTTTGATAGGGTACCGAGACAATTAGTATGGAAGTCGTCGAGGGCCAAAAACATACCAGAGCAGTACGGCAATCTGATTAAAATAAATCTGTATTACTTAACCACGACCCAAATACGTATACCTTGCGGCTTAACACAGCCGCTTACAGTAAATATATCCACCAATGCGTCCACCAAGGTTCCGCACTAAGTCCACTCCTATTCAACATTTTTTTTTTTTGCGTGTAGGGAACTAAGGCTTGCTCCCATCAAAATCTGGAAATGTTTTTGCATTCCTTCTGGGTCGATTCCCTCTTTAAGTCAATTTACACCCCCATCTTTGCACCTGCATGCAGGTGCCACTTTTTTGAGCGTAACACGTAGTTCTCTTCGCTCTCTATCATTTTCTCTGCCACATTTTTAACGATTAAAAATTCCAGTTTGTCTTCTAATGATTTTTGTTCTTCTCTCCCCCTTCCACACAACAAAAATGTTTGCTTTGCGTCGTCTAAGTTCCGGTCGCCGTAGATACATTTCGGGCTTACGACCTTGGCTATGTTGAACTGGTACCCGTGCCTAGGTAGCATCTGCGTTAAGCAGATCGATCCCGAAGAGTCGATTTCAACATTTTTCTGCTTAGCTGTTTATCTTCCTTTTGTTTCTGCTGACCAGCGATCCTGCCATAATGGCATTGTATAGGCTCTAGTGCCGTGCCGTGTATTGTTACCGATGTCGTCTTTTTTCTGCATCTAGAGTTATCTTCTTTCTCTTGCTAGTAGGTCTATTGGTATTGTTCCACTTATCACTAGTACTGCAACTTTGGACAGTGTGCGGTACGCCGAAGCCACTCGGAGCACTGTTGTTCTCTGTACCTTAGCTAATACTTTTCGTCGACGTTCAACCTTTAAGATATTTACCTACACTTCGCTCCCTTACAGTAGTATCGAATTCTGCAATAGATCACCTGACAGTACACATTCAAGACGAAGCACCTTCTATCATCCTATATGCCGATGATGTCGTATGTCTGGAATGAGACTCTGAGCAACAATGGCATGTGTATGAACGTAAAGATGACAGAATATCAGCTCCTACCGTTCGGCAAAACGGCCTTTGGCCCACACAGAACACTTCAGATTGACGGCCAACCAATAACGTACACCTCGCAAATTGTACTGCCGAAAACGGAGTGGCTCCAGTGGTGCAGTTTAACAGGTGTGCTTAGCTACCAAAAAATGCTCACAAAACTTAAAGGTAAAGTGTATAAGACATGCGTGAGACTAGTAACGCTGTACGGAACCGAATGCTGGGCTGTTCAGGTCAAACACAACCAAACTCTGCATGTGACCGAGATAAAAATGCTCCGTTGGTCATCCAGCAAAACACTCAAGGGCAAAGTTAAAAACATAAATATACGAGATGTCATGAAAGTTGCATCTGTCACAGACAAACTATGAGAAAGTAGATTAAAATGATACGGTCACACCAAACAAAAGATCATAAGCACATTGTGAGAGGTGCCATGAACATCGAGGAACCACAAAAAACAAGAGGACGACCGCAAGTGATCTGGTTTAGGACAAGGTGGCCCGACCCGGCCAAGAAAAAGAGAGAGAGAGAGGGGAAGTAAACATATAGCATCCACATTTAGACCTGTATATGCAATGTAGGAAATAGAATGTTCAAAATACGTTGAGAGTATAAAAAGTTGCTCTTCAAAGCTCCCAAAAATGTGCAGCAGAATCACAATTGATGTACATCTCTCGATCACTGGGTGTCTACATACCTTTTTGTAAATGACTTTGCATGCCAGTAGATTGGCAACTGCTACTGCTGTATGTCTGTGTACATGTATATACACGCATCCATATACATATGTATGTGTATTATTTATGTTCATAAATTTAAATCCAGTATGTGTGACACGTAAAGAAACTTTTATCCTTCGTGTAGCAACTAAACGATTCACAAGTTTGTGAACAATTTTCTACAATAGCAACAACAACAAAAGACACACGTAGGTATGTACAACAAATGCATACACATGAACAAAATGAAGCTGCTGTTGTTGTTGTTGTTGTTGTTTCCTTGATGTCTCGAGTGAAAGAAGTGTGAGTAAAAGAAATAAACAGTGTTGCCAACTCTATGGATAAGTCACAATACAATTCCATACAATTCCACATACCTAAAAATGTATAAACCAAAACATTCCAAAAGAAGAAGAAAGTTAATTTCAAGTGGCAGGAGCAACAAAAATAACAACAAATTCAAAAACAATAATACAAGAGTAAATAAAGCACGCAGAAAGAGAGAGAGAGAGAGAGAGGGAAAAAGAAAAAAGTAGCAAAAAACAACGAAAAGGTTAAGTTTTGAAGAAACGTCTTAGATGTTGAAGATTTTACTTAATATGCAAAGGTTCTTAGAATGAGTTTATATGAGAATAACATGCAAATGTTAAGGATATTTAACACAAAGTTTGTTGTTGTTGTTGTAGATGTTGTTTTGCTACAAGCTCAAAAACTTTCCAAGGTTTCTGATGATCTGTTTTTCTTATTTTTGCTTTGTTGTTGTTCTGCTGCTGTTGCTGCTGTTGTTGCATTGTACCATTATTTAATATAGAATCATACATTCATTCATACATACATACAATGCATGCATGTCGTCACGTATGCTTTATGGAATGTATTTGGAATGCTTAAATCTGCATTCACATCTGCACTGCACAGACACACATACACATTACACACATCGATTCATACATACATACTTCTAGAAGTATGCTTATATGTGTGTGCAATATTTGCTTCTGAAGTTGTTTGGCTTTAAGTTTCTCGCTTGTTTGTGTAGTATGTGCGTTTGTACTTAAAAATCTTTTTTTTTTTTGGTAATTGCAGAAAATGTGTCAATATATTTTTGGTCGTTATATGTATATATGTGTATATGTATACTTACACAATCACACATTTAGAAATATACCATCCAGTTGTACAAAGTATCGTTCATGTAGAAATTCAATGAGCCCTTAAAAACGAGAACAGTCTCAAATTATTTGAGGTACCTACCAGGGCCGTAGCCAGAAATTTTTGAGGGGGGCGGGGGGGGGGGGCTTTTCATTCGAAGAAAATATTCATAAATAATTTTTATCAAACTGATTTTTAAATACAATAAAATAAATCAATGATACATTAGATGGACCCTATAAAATTAAAATTTTAGGAAAAATTTTCCGATTTTTTTAATCTTAATGGCCAAAAGTGACAAAAAATTCCCAGAATAATCAAATTAAATTTTTTCAAATAAATATTATTCAATGTGCATTCTAGTGAATTTTTTTTTATCGTGAGGGACATAATTTCATTAACTCATTGACTTTCCACTTCTCATGATGTACCCAACTTCAAAAAAATTACCAAAAATAATAGAGGCTCATTTTTTTCAAATGATCATCATTGGGAATTTGAGCCATTATTAATGATAAGGAACCCGGATGAGGTTGGCTTGTATTCCGTCATGGTGCTCTGAGCAATAATGCGTTAAAAAATTAATTTTAAGATAGGTTTTGCTAATAAGATGGAGTTTTTGCGAAAGAATTTTTCACGTTGAACACGAATCTGAGGTCAAAAACTTCCCATCACGTCACGTTTTAGGAAAGAAATGGGGTTCAAGCAAGACTTATTTTACAAGGATCCGATAATTTTTTTAATTTTTATTAATTTTTAAACTTTTCAAACTGATTCAGGACGAAACCTTAAATCAAAAACAGTTACTGACCTAGAAAAACTATGAATGCAGGAGTGCTCAGTATCACCTTCTCTTTTTGAAGCCGTAGTCAAACCTCATGTCGAAGAAAACAAATCGGATTTGATCGCTTAGTGTAACTAAGATTTCAAATTTATTTTTTATATTTGACTTTTTAGATAAAAAAAACCGATGGAAGTAAAAAATATCGTTAAATAGATTTTATTTTGACTTTTTTTCCATCCATTAGCAATTAATCTCAAAAATTAGAATAAAGTTTCCACATTTCGGGGGGGGGGGGGGGGGAGGAGGGGGGTCAGAACCCCCAAAACCTCCCCTAAATACGGCCTTGGTACCTACTAACCTTAGTTATAAAAGTTAATAAATTTATCCTTAATCGAGGCTCTCAGAGTCCAAATAAAGGGTTTCCTGAGGTTCTAAATTATTGTACAGTGTCGCAGTGTCTTCTACTTTGGGCTCCCCATAAATTTTACTAACAGTGTCTTCCCAGTGTGTTAATTTCAAGTTTCTCTAGTTAGACCTAATAATGAAACTAAAATTGAAACGATAGATATTGAGACTAAAATCCAGATCAAAAATTAAACCAAAAATCTCACCTAAACCAGACCATAAGCATATCCAAGGCCAGACCGAAAATCAAGACAAAACCACATAAAAGTTAAGATCAAAACTTACTTAAAAATCCGAGTAAAAAGCAGACCAAAATTAGGTCCAAATTTAGGCCCATAGCTGACTAATAGTCACATCAGAATCAAATTGGAAATCAAATCAAAAATTTGGACCAAAAATCAATCTGAAATTCAAACCATAAACCAGACTCAAACTTAGACTTACACTTATTCCAAGAATTATAGCGATATTTAGACTAAAATCCTGGCAAAAAATCATTTTGGTTTCATTTTTACGCTATAAACTAGACCAGAAGTAGACCTAAGCTCAGGCCAAATTTCAGACTAAAAGTCAATTCAAAGCTCAGACCAAAAACTAATATTACCATTATGGCGCAACAGCTCATGGAGGCATAGACCGAGCTTGCTTTTCGCATCCATTTCGGTTGTGTTTGCTATCTTTATATATGAATGGAAGGGGCCTACAGTTTGATTCTGAATCTGAACCGTAAATTGAAAAATTTTTCAAAGTCAATTTTGACTCTTTCCGGTTTTTCATTGCAAGCCAAGAGTTCGTGCCGTGTTGAAAAATTTTTATATTCTATTTTTGATATTTTTGAACCCAGGCACCTGTGCGTAGCAGTCCATCGCACTAACCACTAGTCTACGGCAATCACAAATTAGGCCAAAAATTAGCTCAAAAATCAGATTATAAAAACGGAAAAAAATTTGGTTCAAATTCAAGCCCAAAGCGGATTAATAGTCAGGTCAGAAACAAACAAGAAACCCGACCAAAATGTAGGACGAAAATCAGACTAAAATTTAAGTCTGAACTCAGCCCTAACTCAAGCCAAAACTCAGTCCAAGAATCAGACCATAATCCAAAACGAAAATTAGGCCAGACCAAATGCAGACAAAAATTCAGCTCAAATTTAGACCAAAATTGTAGCTTAAAGCATACCAAATATTCAACTTAAACTCTGATAAAAATTCAAGCTAAAAACCGCATTGAAATTCAAGCTAAAATTCAGGAAAAATCTGGGCCAAAACTTTAAACAAAAAGCAGGCCAAATATCATGCTTTGGATCAACCAGAAAGATGGTCTCAGCTTGACTTGAAGAGCGTGTTTGGCTTAATTATACGAACAACTTTAAGTATCAAGTTGAACTTTATTTTCAACATTTCATTGCGAATGGCGCTGTATAACCTTTCAAACAATCGCAATTAAAATTTATTTGTTTAAGCAATTTTTCAAACCGTACTCCGTGAATGCAAAACGTTTTTAAGCTGCCATTCTTTGCCTACATCTAAAGGAATCCAAAATGTCCTAGGAAGGTGCTGCAAATATCTTAAGAAGTTGAAGACATTCGTTAAGGAATGGAATCAACTTTTTTTAAGACACCAGAATGTTTACGACTTACCAAATCATTGTGCTTCTAGAGGAACATCACAGTAGCAGAATTCAGTGATAGCATGAGCTTTTGAAGCCAATTCTACCATTACATTTGAATCAACCCAACAAAAACTAGCGCAGTAGGTCACTAATATATCCCTTAGTATAATCCAAAGTCGTTTAAATGAATTAAAAATTAAATTCTGAGCTAACATAACCAAACTCTTACTGACGGCAAAACAAACAAAAAATGGCAGGAATGGGCTGTCGAGTATATGGATAATGATTTGAGCGATTTGGCGTTTACAGACGAATCTTTTTTATAGACGGCAGGTACCATAAAACGTGAATTATCTATTAAGGGCAGTAAGATGGTTCTGAGATAAGTTAAGCATCCAGGAAAAGCTCATATTTGGGGATGCTTTTGAAAACAGAGTTTCGACAGGATAATCATGTTTACGAGAAATTTGAATATCCAGTACATAATTTATTAATACCAGCATAGATTCTTATCTTCTGCCAATAACTAGAAATCGAAATTGAGTGCTTTAAGACGGCAGGACTCTAAACATCAAAGTCGCTTGTGCATTAAGTGAAAAGAGGAAAATTGGATAAGAATTTTGGACTGCGCCTCTCAATCTTCAGATGCTAACCACATTGAAAATTTTTGAGCAACTATTAAGCTTAAGTTGAACAGAAAAAATGCTAAGAGCATTGCCCAATTGAAACGACAGATTAAGTCAAAATGGCGGTGTTTACCGCAATCGTACTCCGAAAAACTAGAGATAATATGACCTCGCGTTGCCACAAAATTACTCAAAATTTTGGTAACTGGACAGTTTATTGATATGTCAGCGCATTGGACAAAGAAACGTTTAAAAATAATGTGGAATTTTTTTTTTTTTTTGATTGGGGCATTTTTGAAGAACTTAAGCCGAACACGCTCTTGTTGAAAAGGCTGTATATTTCATTCAAAAGAGAACATTTGGTTGCTTACAACGATATCTTAATTGGTCATATATCTGAGGAAATACTAAAGTTAGAGGAAACATAATTAAATTAAATTCATTTATTTATGTCTTAAAATATATACACTGGTAAACGAATATAATCGTTTAAAACGCTATTCAAAATGAAAACAAACTAAATTGTGTATTAACGAACACAAGGCAGAAGTGAAATTTCTTGTGAACTAAACGAAACACAAGCAAATGAAATTTTTCAATCGCTAAATTTTTTACTTCATTGGCTTGTGTTTTTTAATTTCATTTGCTTGGGTTTCGTTTAGTTCACAAGAAGTTCCACTTCTGCCTTGTTTTCGTTAATGCTAGAACAAAAATTGCAACTCTGTACCGGTAATGTCGATGACAATTGTAGACGAACTCTTTTTGTGTGCGACATCTTCATGTAATTCCTTGGACATTTGCGCCATCTGTATGTAAAATGTATAACTGTCATAAACTTTAAGATGGCGACGCTACACATTGTTCTTTCTGCCATAGGCGTGTGTGTGTGTGTGTAACTAATATGTTATATTGAATTAAAACTATTTATGAATCGTTTATTATATAGTTTGCTCGTGAATTCAGTTACGGAATATTGATATTTAGCCCCTCATGCACATTGCTTGACTAAATTATGTCGCATTGCAAACTTACTCGCGACGTGGTTTTACTCTAGGACAAGAGAAAAGAAGTTTCACTTCAAAAATGTAAAAAATTGTTCGATTCCCCTTATATTTCGCTCTCTAATTCCGGTATTCCTTATGATATATTAGCAATTTATACTCGTATATTGTTGTAAGCAGCTAAATGTCTTCTTTTGAATAATATATAAAGACTTACTCGTAGGATAAATAAAAATAAAGTTGCAGGCAAATATATGCTTTAACCTATCAAAACTGTTTTTTTTTTGCCCTAAGTCCAGATTTCGAGGGTCAATTAATCCATTAACGCCGAGGTGATCAGAATTTTTACTAACTTTTCAACGTTATTATTTAACTATTATGTTTATTTATTATGTTATCGGAACAAAAAAAAATAATGCAATACCTCTATTCCTGCTCTTTCAGAATCTGAGCTCAAAATTTCGATTGGACACCGAGAAAAAAAAATATGGTCGATTGAAACGTAAAAAACGTGAAAATTTTCGAAAAAAATTTGTTTTCGCATTTTTTCACAATGATACCGCAAAGGTATCAACTTTTTACTATGATCAGAGGCTATCATGGCACTCGAACATTAAGAGGAATTTTTTTCAGAAAATTTCAATGACGCGTTTTTTCAAAATGGCGGCGAGAATGAAAAAATTTTATAAAAATCTTAATCTATAGTTTTTTTAAAAACTATAAAATTTAGAACAAAATTTATGGGAACAAAAATGTCTTAAAATTAGTCAAAGAACACTCTCAAATTTTTTCAGAATTTTTGGAAACAATTTTTGATTTTCGAAAATTTCAAAAAATCCAATTTTTCAAAAATTCTGAGTATACAGTTTTTTTCTGCTTGAGTGGACCTACGACACATGCAAACCTCGAAAAAAGTATATTAAAAAATGTATATATATTTTTTTTTTTCACACTGTATTATCAACTGGGAAATATTTGATAGTAACTGAGAAATTCTGATAGTTTTTGTTTTTCTTGTTGTATACAATTTTTAAGTTCAAATTTCATTTTACTACCTTTTTTTTATATTTATTTGTATTTTTAAAAACTTACATACATTTTTATTCAAACTTACATATGTTTGTATGTGTGTGTAGTTTATGATACTACTAGAAAATTAAGTTGTAAATTTACGCACATTGTTGCAAAATTTATACTGTTTATTTTTTCTCTTTAATTTTTTTCTTATTGTATAACCTTTTATTATTTTATATTTTTTTCTTGTTATTGTTGTTTTTTGGCATGTGATGACAGGCAGCAGGAAATTTTTACAAAATTCAACAAAATTTTATTTCCTTATTTCTTTTATGTACAACTTTCAAAGTGTGCAAGAATGACAAGAATTTTATTGTTATTATAAATATTTTAATACTTTATTATTTAGCATTATAAAATTTTGTTAGCCATAAAAAAGAGAATTTAATTCATCATTGTTGCAATTAAATTTGTAGTTGTCTGCCGAATATTTTTATGGAGCATATTAACCGTTTATATCTCTTGTAGTAGTAATCTAAGGAGTGAGATTGAAAAAATCTTAGCACACGTTTTACCACCTAATAATTTTTTTTGGGTGTAAAATTTAAAAATTTCTTTGATCTAGTTATTTTTGAAAAATTTGTCAGTTGTTATTTTTAATGACAAACATGTTGATTTATTGTGAGTTTGATCAAAATGAGTGAAGTCTTAAAATTATTAAAAATTTTCCAAAAAATCCAAATTGTTCCTACAAAAAATTGGCCAAAGAATTGAAGGTCTGCCGTCAAACTGTTTCCAATGTTATTAAACAGTTTCAGGAGAATTTGATCATCGATAGGAAACCTGGTTCAGGAAGAAAACAAGGACGACATGATATTGGAAAAGCCAAGAAAATAGAAAGCATATTGAAAAGATCTCCAAACACATCTGGTAGAAAAGCTGCCCGGTTAGCCCAGTGCTCTGACTATTTGGTGCGAAAAGTTAAAGCCAATGCAGGTTCGAAAATATACAAAGTCCAAAAAGTTCCAGACAGGAATGCTGCAAAAAATTTAGACGCTAAAAGTTGGGCTCGGAAATCAAAATCGAATTTCATACAAAAATATTCATGTAGTAATGTAATGGACGACGAAACGTATGTACTGGCAGATTTTACGCAGCTTCCGGGTCAAAATTTTTATGTTGCTGATGCTCGAGGAAATGTCGAAGAACAATTTAGAATCGAAAAGCAGACAAAATTTCCTAAAAAATTCCTGGTATGGCAAGCTATATGCAGAGGCAAGCCATTTGTTACAGTGGGCTCTATAAATACCGAAATATACATCAAAGAATGTTTGAAAAAAATACTTCTTCCTTTCATAAGATAGCACAATGTGTCTACATATTTTTGGCCCGATTTGGCATCATGTCACTACGGCAAGAAAGTTTGGAGTGATACCAAAGGAATAACATAGTTTTTATACCAAGAGAGGCCAATTTTCCAAATTGTCCGGAGCTAAGACCAGTGGAAAGGTATTAGGCTCTTGTGAAAAGAAACTTAAAGAGCACAAAATAGGTGTACCAAAATATCGAAGATTTTAAAAGGAGATGGGCAAACTGTTCCAAAAAGGTGTCTGAAACAACTATCAAATCTCTAATGGAAGGCTTACCCAAAAAGGTCCACGAGTTCATCAAAACTCTTAGATCAACCGTTTATAAATTATTTGATTTTATATATGATTTTTTCGATCTCACTCCTTCTATTGGGAGTATGAATGTATAAACTCGTAATTGTGACTAACTTCATATCTATCAAACGCGCCATTTTTTTGACATTGACAGCTATTCTATCTCGAAGAGCGCCAAAAATACTATAAGAATTGATCTGTCAAATAATTTTCATAATTTTACAAAAGTGTTTTACTATAGCTGAAAATGTCGAATTTCGTGCCAACAAAACAACAATTGCGCGAAGTTTTAATTTGCTTCTTCCATTTAAAGAAAAACGCAACTGAAGCACATCGTTTACTCACTGAAGCTTATCCTGACTGTGCTATAGACGGTAGAATGTGTCAGGTGTGGTTTTGATGTTGAAGACAGGGAACGTTCAGGCGGCCCGAAAAAGTTCGAAGATGAAGAATTGAAGGTATTACTCGAAAGAGATTCATGTCAAACGCAACAAAAACTTGCAGAATCTTTAGGAGTTGATCAATCAACCATTTCTAAACGATAAAAAGCATTGGGAATGATTCAAAAAGCAAGGAAATTGGGTGCCGTACGAATTGAAGCCGAGAGACGTCGAACGACAATTTTTCACATGTGAACTGCTGATTGAACGATAGAAAAGAAAGGATTTTCTGCATCGTATTGTGGCTGGCGATGAAAAGTGGATACGTTACGATAACCCAAAGCGTAAAAAATCATGGGGACCGCCCGGACATGCATCAACGGCAAAGCCGAACACATCCATGGATCCAAGCTCATGCTGTGTATTTGGTGGGATATGAAAGGTGTCGTGTATTATGAGCTGTTGAAACCGAATGAAATGATCACTGGCGACCGCTACCGACTACAATTGATGCGTTTGAGCCGAACATTAAAGTTATCCAAAATATGAGAACAGACACGACGAAGTTATTCTTCAGCACGACAATGCTCGGCCGCATGTTGCAAGGCAAGTAAAAACTTACTTGGAAACGCTAAAATGGGAAGTGCTACCCCCCCACCCGCCGTATTCTCCAGACATTGCTCCTTCTGATTACCACTTGCTCCGATCGATGACACATGGCCTGGCTGAACAGCACTTCCGTTCTTTCGAAGAACTCAAAAAATGGGTCGATTCATGGATAGCCTCAAAAGATGAGGAGTTCTTTCGACGCGGAATCCGTATGCTACCAGAAAGATGGGAAAAGGTTGTGGTTAACGATGGACAATACTTTAAAGAATAAATTTATAATCACTTTTCTACAATAAATGTCCAAATTACGAAAAAAATACGAGTTTATACATTCAAACTCCCAATAGTAAAATTTTACGAGCAACATTTTTTTTGAAACATTAATGTATTGAAAACACTATTTTTTAGATGAACCTAAAAAATTCATAATGGTGAGAGGTAAAGGGTTAATTTTTTTCAGATTAATACTTTACTATAAATTTTCCTTTACGCTATCTGATTCCAAATTAGATTAGGTTGTGGAGGCTGTTGAAAAATGAACACCTTGAGATCTATTGGTTTATTGTTATACCCTAAGAGACGAGATGGTTGCCTCTTGACCCCTCATAGTCAAACTATTTTAAGTTTTCTATGAACCGTAGTATGCCTCTAATTTCAGAGGATGATCCAAATTAAGCGACATTGTGTCAACGCACTTTTCTTCAATCTATATTTTGTGATTCTTCAATACTTTGTTCGATCTTTAAGATCACAACTGCAAATTGCTCTTGTTTTTTTCCAAATTTATTGTTTTTTATGTAAAATAATCTTACATATGAACAAAAGATTGCTTGCAATCCTCTAAAACCAGTTCCATGACATACAGATTATTTCTCTCCCTCCACACCTTCACCCCAAGAAAAATAAATAAAATTTCAATTAAATATTTTGATAAGTTTTTATCAACATAATGTAAAAATTTAATTTACTCGATAACTTTTTTCCCTAAAAAGTACCAAAAAAAAAAAAAAAAAGAACCAAAAACTTTTCAAACAATTTCAACAGTTTTGCAACAACTTTACCATATTAACTCAATTATGATGCAATAAATTTACACAATTGAAACACTTTTACTGAAACTCTCATGGTGTGAAAATTTCTAAAGCATATTCATTGGCAAGGCCAAAAGTATAGAGAAAGTAGTATGTTAGTTAGAAAGAAGTAGAAGAGGAGAGTACAAAATGCTAGTAGAAGGAAAAAGGAAACGGATGCAACTGATTTTGCTTTTACTTTTGTGTAAAAGTTTCATTTTATATATGTGTGTGTGTACCCAACAGCGGAGAGGTGACCATCAGAGGTGATGGGAAAGATGGGGTACTTGAAGAGACCTAATCTGATACCATGATAGATCAAAAATGGTTTATACTCACTATGGATGCAGTAGTGGAATTTTATAATTATTATTCATAAAGTTACATGCAGCAGTGTTTTTCAAGGAATCTATTTCCTTGTTACCCTCACTGGAATCATATCCTATATTCTGATATGCAAAGGTTTCTGAGCGCTCTGTTATTGTATATGATCTCAACTCTATGCTCTATAAAAGTTTCGTCTAGTGTTTTTATTGAACCACGACCATTCTCCTACTTTTCAGTGAGTTCCATTAAACTAGTGGTGGAAACCATGAGAAAGAGACAATCTAAATTATTCATTCTAAATATTTGTCAACGTAGAAAAGAACAAAGGCGTATCCTAAGCCGAAACCACTTCCGAATTGTCTCAGGGTTTCGCATAGAGCATTGTAGGGCCAATTTCCGCTGAATATAGTCTGAAATCCGGATTCAGTTTAAAGCTATATTTTGGCCTGATTTTAAGTCTAAACTGGGTTTCATATTTAGGATTCTTTTACTCAGAACTTTAGACTGAATATGGTCTAAATATTGGTCTGAATTGTGATCTCAAGTTTGTTCTAATTGTCGGTCCGAATTTGGATTGAATTTTTGTCTGATTTTTGGTATAAATTTGGTCTCTTTTTAGTTAAAATTTTAATCTGAATTTTGGTAGTTGTCAGCAGGAAAAAACAGTAGAACATATTTTGTTTCACTGTGAAAGTTTTGTAAGGTCACGAGTTCGCAATTTAGCTCTTCTAAACGAATGATTACATTTCTTAAGAGAATTGGTCTCTTACTACCACTACTAGTATTATGGTCCAATAAAACATGGAGCTCCTTGCATCACCTCGTCGTGAGGCACGTTGTAATACCACGTGGGCTAATTCTCAGTTCCCTAATCTTTGAATGAACTTTGTGTTTCTCTAAACTATAGAATCCCTCATGCCAGCAGATTAACCGTAAGCTAAATAGCTGAAGCAGAGTTGAACCAATTTTTGGTTTTAATAAACTTATCTAAATCTCTGATGTCAGCAGATTGAAGGTCAGCTAAATTGTTGTAGAAGGGCAGACCTTAGTCTACTTGTGGCAAGTGCTGGATAGTTACTGAGAAAGTGGAGAGTAGTTTCCTATTCCTCCTCGTCTAGGCAGCTTCTGCAGAAGTCATTTGCAGGTAGTCTCAATCTACTGTCATGTCATGTCTGTATATGTTCAGTTTGCAGGTTGGCATAGGCATATCTGGGTCTACGCGATATGCCTATCTCAGCTTTGCAATTACCCGAAATGCAACTATTTCTTGGTACCCAATACAGGTAGAGGCAGTCTACATTGGGGGTAGTAATTACACTACTTATTAAATGATTTAATGGGAAGTCAGCTACTTCTTTAATCGACGTTACCTTTGCCTTAAACACGCTGCCGTGATCGGGAAAGCGAAAAGATTTTGGAAGGTCCAGACTATTTTCAAAGATACCCCCTCCCACTATGCCGTCCAATTTGGAGCCATCCGTAAGAAAATGTCCTCTCCGCCCATTCCTGTCTAGTGGATGTGCGTGATATCGTTGGAAATTGAGTTACTCGTATCTCGTAATATACTAGAATGCCCGTAGCTAGAGTGAGTCCATGGTGAGACTATGTTCAACCTTACGGCTGTGCATTTACCGGCAAGATCCATCAGAAGTAAGTGAAGCATGGTTTCTAGGACCTTGGAATGTACAGTTCTGAGTGCACCTGTTGCCAGTAGATACGCCATTCTCTCCACCTTAGCCAAATGCCTGCAGTGGACGTCCTTTTCAAGAGATGTCTACCAAGCCATAACGCAATAAAGCAGTATAGCTCTAATTACAGCTCTGTAAAGCCAGAGAATTCTATCTCTCGCTTTCTGTCAATCGCTCTTTTCGAAGAATAGAGCGCAATTGAGTTTTTTCACCCTGGATTGGATGGTTTGTTGCTAGTTTAATTTCCTGTCTAGTGAAAGGCCGAAATATTTGGCTTGCTCTACAAGTAACAGTGGAACCCTCTTCAGTGTAGGTGGGTCAAAAGAGATAATGTTTCCTTATAAAAAGAACTTCTGTTTTACTCGGGTTGATGTTCAAGCCACATCTGCCACACCAGTTAGTTAAAATAGAGAGAACTCCCTGAGTTAGCTCTGTTAACGTGCTTAGATATTTACCTGAGACTGATATGGCAATTTCGTCCACGTACACAAAGATCTTGCATCCCGTTTCTTCCAGAGATATGAGCGATTCGTTTACGACTAGGTTCCAGAGACGCAGGGAGAGAACTATGCCCTGAGGTGTGCCTCTGTTAGAAAATCTCCTAATGGAGGAGCTGCCTAGTGTTGAGTTGATAATCCTGCTTTTTAGCATCTGGTCTATTTATGCCGTAAGCGAAGCATCGATCTCTAAATTCCTCAGTGATGAGTTTTTGTTTGAATTTTGGTGTTAATCTCAGTCTGAGTTTTGGTCCGAACTTTGGTGTTATTTTTTCTGAGTTTTAGGATGATTTTTTTTAAGTTTTGGCAGGAATAATGGTGTGATTTTTATCTTAATTATGATCTGATTTTTAGGTTAAATTTTAGTTTGAGTTTTGGTCTAAATTTGGTTTTAAATCCTAGTCTGAGTTTTTGTCAAAATTTTAGTCTGAGTTTCTTTCTAAATTGTAGTTTAAATGTTAGTTTGAGTTTTGTTTTAAGTTTTCGAGTGAATTTTGGGATAATTTTATTTAGAGTTTTGGTTTGAATTTTATGGACAGGTTTTTGTTCTGAATTTTGGCCTAAATATTAGCCTAATTTGGGTCTAAATTGTGGTCTTAATTTCGCAAGATTTTTGGTCTGATTTTAGTCAAAATTTTTGACCTGGTTTTTGTTTGAATTTTAGCTTGAAATAGGTTAAAATTATGACTTTGTTTACAGTCTCTTTTGGGTCCTAATTTTGGTTTAAACTTTTGCCTGATTATTGCAGGAATTTAGTCTGAATTTTGGCATCAATTTAATTGAATTTTCAATCTGAATTTTGGTTTGAAATTTAGTCTGAGTTTTGGTTTGAATTTTTGTATAATTTCTAATTGTCTGAGTTTTGATCGAAATCTGAGTTTCTGTCTAAACTTTGATTTAAATGTTAGTTTGAGTTTTGATTTAAATTTTGGTGACATTTCCGATCTAATATTTTTCTTAGTTCTGGTCTGAATTTTGGTTTAATTTTTGGTTTGAACTTTTTGACTGAATTTGGGTCAGATTTTTGGTCTAAATATTGGCCTGATTTGGGTCTATATTGCGGTCTGAATTTCGCCTGGTTTTAGGTTTGATTTCAGTCTAAATTTTTGACCTGGTTTTTGTTTGAGTTTTAGTTTGTATTAGGTCTAAATTATAGTTTTATTTTTAGTATCTTTTGGGTCCTGATTTCGGTATAAATTTTAGTCTAAACTTTTGTCGGAATTTAATATGAATTTTAACGTGTATTTTTATTGAATTTTGAACTGATTTTTAGTTTGAGTTTTGGTTTAAGTCTGAGTTTTGGTCTGATCTTTGATGTGATTTTTTCGGAGTTTTGGTCTGAATTTTGGTGTAATTTTTGTAGGTATTATGACCTCATTTTTATTTAAAATTTAAGACTCAGTTTTGGTTTGAATTTCGGTTTAATTCCTTGTCTAAGTTTTGGTCTAAATCTTAGTCTGAATTTCTCTCTAAATTTTGGTTTAAATGTTAGTTTGTGTTTTTATTTAAATTTTGGTATGATATTTGGATAAATTTTTTTTCCTGAGTTTTGTTATGAATTTTGGTTTGATTTTCGATATAAACTATTTGTCAGAATTCGGGCCAAGGTTTTGTTCTGAATTTTGGTTTGTGTTTTAGTCTGAATTTTGTGGTTAGGATTTTGATTTGAATTTTTAATATGGGTTTGGTAAATGCTTTTTGCTAAAATGTTGTTAAATCCTCACCTCCCGAACCTAAATCCTAGATCACCGTTTATCTAAATATATAGCAAACTGAAACTGCGTCAAATCTGCTTTACAGAGAAGCGCATTAGATGCGCAGATAACTGGAAGCGCAATAAATTTATCCACAGTGATTAAATGAGCATCTTTTCGCCGTTGTGCATGTATATTTGTATTTGTGTGCATTATGTGTTCGTGTGATTCAATTGTTTGGTAGAGAAAGTAATGACATTGTCTGTCTATGATTTGGTCAAGTGATCTCTAAAGGAACTGTATGTATGTAAATTTGTTTATGTGTTGAAAAGCTTATTGCACTTGGCCTACAAGAAAATGCTCATGCTCACAATGTCACTGTATCCCTTTCTCTCTTCCTTCCCCTCTTTCCTTTTCAACCATATCTTCTCGCTCAATTTTGCAATACATTTTCTTTTACAAACTGTTTAAAGTGAAAAACTTTTCAGATTAAAAGTTTCATTTTCTCATTTTTTTATGCAAAGATTAAAAAAAAAAAAAAAACAAAAAAAAAGAAGAAAATTATTATAACAAGATGTTGCTGGTATCATAAAGATTGCTCACTCACACGTTATACTACATACATGAACTACACACACACACATATATATTTATATTGCACAGATGATGTTGATGATGAAAATCACTTGACAAAGAATAGGCAAATAGATAGAAGGAAATACCTGTTCTTAATATGTTTCCAGTTAATTCAATTATATACATAGAAAGTTTATACATGTGTGTGTGGCAATATGTAGTTTTATGTGTATTGAGATTTTTAGTTTGTTATAAGAAAGTCTCAGAAATCTGGCCTGATTGACTGCCCCTAGAAGAAATTTGTCAGTTAAGATTTATTTTTGTATGCTTTCTTTTTTACTTCCTTTCACACTTCTTTCGCTTTAACGATACATTGTTGCTGTTGTAGCGAAATTTGTTGTTATTTCCAACAATGTTTTTGTTGTTGTTACTATTGTTGTTGTTAAGTACACTTTGGAACGTGACTTTTATGTAGTTGTTTCAATGTAGTTTTTGTTTTTCTTTCGGTTTTATTTTTTTATTTTGAATTTCAAATTTTTTATATTCAAATGGAAAGCACAAAATTTTTGCTTGCAAATTTGTCTTGAAGCTAACACATTTTACCATTATTTGTTACCATAATTTTGTTACATCCGTTGCGGTTTTTCCCTTCAAAATGATTGCCGCAGTTAAGATGCACATACTACTTACTTTTGCCGCAGTGTTGCATTTTTGTTGTAGTATATACATACATTTTTGCTTTTTTATTTTTATTTATTTTTTTTTTTTTTAATGATGGTTCTCATTTTTGTCAATTGTTTTTATTTGTCTTCTCTCATTATTTTCATATTATTTTTATTTATTTTTGTTGAATTTGTCCCCCCTCAATTTTTGAACAAAATTTGTAGATTTTCATTACACTCATTGAATTTGTATGCTCATAATTTTGTTTAGGGCATGCGGTAGGGGGCAAACAATTTCATTTGGATTCAATTAAAATTTTAATTGCTCTCTCAACATTTTCAAATTCTCATTCTACTCATTATTTAATTTTGTTCAAAGTTTTTAAACTAATATTTAGTGATATTGTACAACATTTTTGGAAATTATATGCTAACCCTAATGTAGTGGTAAGTTAAACGTTTTACATTACATAAAATTTGACAAAAAATATTCGACAGACTTTTATGACTAAATGCTGAACGATTTCAAATTCCCCGCAAAAAAACAGCGAATTCCCCGATTCCCCGCATCCAGTAAAATTCCCCGCAAATCGGGGAATTCCCCGCAAGTAGGTGTGTTCAGTGTTGTTCTCCCCAGCACCATCCCAGGGTCGCATTTCTTACACTATGCAACTTAATCAAACTTATACTACTGGTGTATTATACATACATATTGGCTGCATTCACGACACTCATCAATTCCTAAACAGTTGTAAAATTCTATTGTGAATGGCACCATTTTTAGTAAGCAAGCGCCATTTTTGGTAGCGAAAAATTTATATCATACTTTTCATCGGTTGATTTTTGTACAGCGGCTTATGTTTATCTATTTTTTCTATATATATTCATTTGTTTATTATGGCTGTCATATTTGACAAAACATATTCATATTAACGCCATCGTCAAACATCCTTTGCAAAAACATTAAATTATTTATATGTATCTTATTTAAATTTTTGGTTTTGTTAAAGAGGAAAAATAGCAAAAAACTATTCACAATAGAATAGTTAACGTTCCCTTTACTAAGAGATACAAACTGGACCTCGGTCCCATTTCCATACAAGACACTGTTATTGTGTACTCTGATGAGGTCAAATATTTAGGCATCACGCTTGACAAACGACTAAACTGGAACACTCACTTACATACTGTCCTCTTAAAAGCCACTAGGGCTCTCTGGGCCTGCAAGAGACTCTTTGGTAAAACATGGGGTCTTACTCCTAAGATGATCTTTTGGCTCTACACCATGATAGTTAGACCTGTCATAGCCTATGCGGCTCTAGTGTGGTGGCCCAAAGTCATGCAGGGCTCGGCCATCACCAAACTTAACAAGCTCCAAAGGCTTGCTTGCGTCTCCATAACTGGAGCTATGCGCACCTGTCCAACTTCTGCCATTGAAGCGTTGATTGGCCTGGTGCCATTACACATTTTCATCAAGAAAACAGCTGCAAATACTGCTTTGCGGCTGCGTATATCGTCAAGCTTACTGGAAGGCAACTATGGTCACCTGAGCATTCTTGACGAAATCCCTAACACTCCAATATGTACTGTATCGGATTATATGGTTAGGGATCTATGTTTCGGTAGGAAATTCAACATAATTCTTCCTTCCAGGTCCGAATGGGATGGCCAATGTCCCGATTTCGGTCCCTTTGCCCTCAATCGGTATACAGACGGCTCGAAAATGGACTGTGGTTCTGTGCTGGAGTTGCTGGACCCAATACTAGAATCTCAATCCCTCTGGGTATTTGGCCCAGTGTCTTTCAAGCCGAAATATACGCAATTGAGACCTGCGCTAATATAAACCTGTATAAAGGTCTTAAAGGCGCAAATATTGTAATTTTCTCAGATAGCCAGGCGGCTTTCTTAGCACTCTCTTCATGGAGTTTTTCATCTAAACTGGTGAAAGAGTGTTTTGATAGTCTAAGGCAAAATGGCTAGAGTATTGGAACTCTATCCCGGGTTTAAGACAGGCAAAAGCTCTCACCATTCCGCTTGCCCAAAATCAGCCCATCTCTTATTGCAAACCTGACCTTAGGCTATTGGTGGGCTGCATGTCTGGACACCATGGGCTCAGATATCACCTAAGCAAAATAGGTCTGTCCAATGAGACAGAATGTCGTCTATGTATGGAAGATGACGAGACGACACTTCACATTCTGTGTGAGTGTCCGGCCTTGGCTCGGCTCAGAGGAAGAATCTTTGATTATTCGTTTTTGATGGCTGATCACATGAAATCTTCTTCTACGAAAGATGTCTTGACTTTTATTAGGTCAGCCGAACGTCTTTTGTCATAAAATGGGGAATGGCACAAAAGAGCTTTTAGGTCGCAGTGCCTGCCTGGTTGGGCTCCTCTAATACTAATAATAATAGTTAACGCTAAAAGTAGCAGCATCTTCACGACACGAAAATTGATGAGCTGCAACTGTTTAGCTATTGATGAGTGTCGTGAATGCAGCCATTGCCATTAAATTCAATGTCGTAAAAATTCATGCGTAATTAATGTAACAAAAGAATAATTGTTAATAAATGAAGAAAAATAAAGATAACTCCAATAATGTTGGCTCTACTATTCAGTGTGAAGGATGCAAACGAGAGCCATCGATTTGCATCCTTACAATACACTACCCCTAAACAAATAAAAGAATGATAAAAAAATTATTTTCTCACACAAAAATTCCTACTACTATAGATATTAAGGATAAGCACTAGCAGGTTGTTGTAATCTCTACTCATACATGTTTACATGAGTATGTTTTTAAAAGTATTTGTATGTATGTATGTATACCCAGTTGAGCAAACGATTACTCCCTATTGCTCCAGAGCTCTTGTATTTTGTACTCCTTTTTAACATTGCATGTCCCAGGGCATGGAGTACTCGTTCTAGCCTCCAAAAGGAGTAATAAAGAAGGACACGATTACGAGCATGAGATCACTTGCATCTCATAGAAAAACAAAACTCCGAAATAGTTCCTTACAAAATTTATGACGCCATAGGCTAGTAGTCTAAAACGCCAGTAAGGCACTTGTGTATCCCTAGGTTCAATTCCCACAACATTTATTTTTTTATTTTTTTTTAATTATAATGTTATATTCATTTTTGTTTATTATTTTTTATTTTTTTATTATTTTTTTTTTATTATTTACTATTATCGTTTTATAATTGTATTATTTTCTTGAGTTGCCTTTTTCCAGGCTCGAAACCTGTGGCCGAAAAATTCGCATCGCGAATATTAAACGACGCGCTTACCAACTGAGCCACACAAGCAAATTTGTTGTCAGTGAATTTTGTTTCTTTTACTTTTGCAATGACTCTAGTACTAGTTACTGATTTTTAACTCTTTGATGCACACGATTTTAAAGAAAATAAAAACACCAGTTCAGCAGAATGAGAAACTGTAAACAAAATATTAAACTGTGTGACGAAGTAATTTCAACTTTTCTAGGTGGGTTAAAATATATCACACTATGCATAAAAAAATATGTAAAGAGTGGGGCAGTTTTTACCCTACTTACCGTAAAGGGTTAATTGGGTATGAAAGAGTAAGATATACAAATTTGAACTACTCAATCAGGCTGTCTTTGTTTATCATTATTTCTAAAAATAGACAATATAAAATTACAAAATTTTGTTACTGTATTGGAGTTGCTCGTTTATCCCTCCTTTTGGAGTAATGAAATCATTAATCGTTTGAGGAGTACTCACTGTTTGTGCAACTGGGTATGTATGACTAAATATTTGTATGTATATACCTTCATTGCTTATTTTGGAATTTATATTAAGATTCCATTGTTGACACTTTGTTTTAACATAAGTTGCCAATATATAAATTTATATTTTTCTAAACTAAGTATATATGTACATAGAAGAATATTTATATACTTACTCGTTTATATAAAAATTTCTCTTTTTTTTTTTTTTGCTATTAAATTTTATTTTATAGTAAGAAAAGAAGGTTGAATTTTTTTATATTTTTTTTCATGCAGTCTACATATTTCTTCTTAGTTGGACAAGAAAGCATAGAAGACATTAAAAATAAATTCCTTTATTCCGTTCCATTTTAGTTGCAATATTTCGCATTTTTATAGCCATAAAATATTCATCGATTTTTCGATATGAATAAATAGATTTTTTTCCTTTTGTTTTTCCCTTTGGCTTAACAAATGCAACGTTAACATATTCTAAACTGAGGAATATTCCCATTATAATTTTTTTTTTTTTTTTAATGCAATACATATTTAAAATAAAATACTTACGCAGGTATCTATTTCTTTGCGATTATCCGCACATATCATATTTATAGATATTTTTGTATATTATGCATACGCCAATACAATTTTTATTGTCTGCAATATATTTCTAAGTAAAATAATAATGCTGACGTTTACAATGATTTCAATTGGAATAACTAACTTAGTTTTATTGTATAATATGGACAATCATTATAGATGGTCATTTTCAGTAGAAACTTGTTTGCTACAGTCTAGCGTTGAAGGTAGGCGGGGCTAAATCACAGCACTCAGTCTCAAAGGACATTGTACTTTATCCGAGATAGAGCCAGTAGAAGAAAATAGGAATAGAAAGAAAGAAGGTCTAAGGTCTCTCAACCTAGAACTTCTTCGTTTCACTGATGGATGAACCGTAGAAGCTCAGGAAGAGGGAGAGTATGGACATTATTCATACTCAATACATCACTACCCAACAGCCTTAATCTGATTCTCGCGAGAACCGGACAGCTACAAAGATAATGCTCCGTAGTATCGTCGTCCTCAAGATACGATTGGCATGTTGGATCGGCGATGACGCCCATGTTACTCATATGCTGACTACATGTGTTGTGCCCTGTAATGAGACCCACCAGTAATCTCAGGCCCTTCCTTCTCAGTTTCAGAGGAAATTCCGCTGATTTCCTGTTAGGTTGTCTCACGAAGCAGTTTGCGATTCTGCAGGAATCAAGCTCCGACTATCTTTCTCTATAGATAGAACCCACGAAATCGTTGATCCAGCACATGATCTCCGCAGAACTTACGTCAGAACCTTCATTTGCTTGTTTATCAGCTAGTTCATTCCCTGCAATACCACATGGTCCTGGAACCCATATAGGGCATAACTTGTTGTGCTTTGCAATACTATTTTAGTTTTGCCTTACACTCACTGACCAATTTTGAAGAGCTGACAGGGTTAGCAAGGGCCTTCAGTGCAGTTTAGCTATCACTGCTGATGCCTATGCACTTCCCACCCCATCTCCTCTCAATTATCCAGCCCGTTACTTCCACGATTGCGAAAACCTTCGTTAAGAAAACTGTCGGCATTTGCCCAGTGGCAAAATAATACTTGATTCCATCGTCCAAGTACCAACTGGATCCAGTACCGTTTGAGGTTTTGTAACCGTCAGTATGGAAGACATAATGGCACCCCCAGTTATAACTTTCAAAAAATCGTTTTTTGTTTTTGCATTTCAAAAAACAAAATATTTAAAAAAAAAATTTCTTGACATTAAAGTTGAAACTTTTACTCATATCGTCCCCAACGTTCGATTAATCGAACAGCAACTTTGAAAATTCGTCAAAAATACATTTACAAAGTTTCCCAAAAGTAATCACTGTATAATATTTTTATATATACTGACTTTAAAATTGCATTTAAATAATTTTAAAATATTGTTTTTCACACCTGTCTGACACCTGTCTGTTTGGAAGGTGGGTTTGAAAATCAACCAAAAATGGTAAAATTAATTATTTTGCATTGAAATGACAAATTCGCCTAGATAAAATAACAAACTTGATGTGAAAATTACAACTTCACTGGTCCTTATATATTTCCAGAGGCTACAGCTGACCAAACTTTTGTAAAAAAATGTATGGGAAAATAGGCAGAATTCAACAAAAATGCATTTTTTCTGTTTTTAACTTATAATAACTTCTAAAATAATATGCTTAATATATTTGATATCAGGGAATACTTGTTGTTCATGGTGTAGCGTAGAAATATTTTTATTTTTTTTTTTACACCTGGTCACCTTATTTTTTTGGAGTAAGCCAAAAACTACTATAACCTCAGAAATTTTATTTTTTTATTTTTTTAAGTACTAAAATTTGTTATTGAAGACGTATGAAAATTGCGTTTTCAAAATTTTCCAAATTAGATCATGGTATCTAGAACCGGAACGATATGGGTTGAACACGTTCTTCTCAAAATGTGGTTATTGAAGTCGGTGACCATGCTTGTTCAACAACTACTAAACCAATTATCTCTAAATTTAATATGCTTTTTCAGTACATAATTATCTAGAGATTACAACTGAAAAATCAGCGTTTTTTAGTGAAAATCGAACTGTTGACAGTAGGCCATTTTGTTCAATATGTACATATATTTTTTCAAATCCTTCGATCAATCACTAGATAATTTTATAATAAAAGTAAATCCATATCATTTTTGAATTTCAAATGATCTAGATTTGCAAAATACTGATCACCGCGAAACATGTTTTCCCGAAAGGCTAATTTCTATTCAAATGTTTTCGAAAGAAATTTGTTAAAGTTAAGTTCAATACATGTACTTTTGGATAATAAATAGTTTTTATAAGAAACTTTAGTAGTTTAACTAGAGAAATTCTTGAAAAATTCTTATTTTTTCGCGTCACAACTCGGGATTTGAATTTTTTTATCTGTGCCATACGTAAATACTGCTAAATAATGAAATACCAGCTCATATTGCAAGCACAAAAAAAAAAAAAAAAAAAACATGAAAAAAAGAAAACACAAAACTTCTCCCTCTCATTAAACAAAGACAACAGCAAAAAGAAACAAATAATTTCAACCACTCATTGCTTTTATGAGGACAACTCAATTTTGAGAGTAAATTGAAGGCAGTTATGGCTCCATAGAACAAAATTTTTGTACAAATAAATTTGTACGTGATGCGCCTTCTATGTATTATATATTATTTGGTTTAACTCTTCCAAAATTCCACCCACATAAATAAGTTGGTAGGCTCTGAAAAGGTTAAAGCATTTGCTTTCATGTAGTCTTATTTTTATATGTTATTTTATGATTAAATTACATTTTTATATATAACACAATGATTTTGAAAGTAATAATTCTCAAATATATTTTTCAATCGTACAATAATACTGCATATTTATTTAGTAAATGTTGTGTGTTTTTTTTTTTTTTGTAAAATTAATTAGTTTAAATGTTTTTACTAGTTATATCTAATAAAAATATTCTAAAAATTAAATTTCGATGAGGTTATTCACATAACTGACCTGCTGTTAGCTAAAAATAGTTCAGCTGGAAATTTTTGCAAAAAAAAAAGAAAAAGAAAATAAACGTTTACATTTTATTCAATATTATATTTTTGTATGTAATATATACAAATATTGGCACATACGAGTGCATACATATTTATATAGTACAATAGTAATAAACAATCCTTGACAAAAATACAAATTATTCTTTCTCTAACAAATTTTTGTAGAAATTGTATAAGCTTGCGCAATAGATGGCGTAAAATGGAGCATGATTTGAGTATAACAGTTTCGCTGTTTCGTTGTAGGAACAATGTGGGAAATGAAACACACGTGCATATGTGTATGGAATTTTGTAGAATTGAATTCGCGTATTTATTCGATAGTTTTGTTTATTAACATTTCAGTTGCAAAATTGCAATGATTCTATTAGGTTTATGGAGTATTTGTCAATTAGATAAAAAAAATGATTTTACGTTTAATTTACGTATTTAAACGACATTTTTAATAGAATATGCTTACAAAAACTGTAGTGAATAAAAAAAATTTAAAGTTTTATTTTATATCGGCTTGTAACTTTTAATATTTTGCGTAATTTCTGCATTATTTTTGCTTTTAAAGTCTAAGCTAGCTGCGTTGCGTAACTAATAATGGCCCAAATTGTATTCTATGACTAGTATTTGTATCACAACAGCCCCTTGAGGGAGCTAGCCCCATTTGCAATTGTTTTGAACGGGTAAAAACACTTAAAAATTTCACATCAATGTTTCTTTAAAAGAAATTGGAACCTTTTTTTTGGTTTTGTTTGCAATCAGAGGGGGGACTATAGGGGCTGAAGCCCATTTTTGATCTGAATTCGGGTTTAATTGTAAGTTAGAGTTGATTGTAAGCGTATTTTCACAGACGGCTCCAGAACAGAATTCGGTTCGGGTTTTGGGGTCTTTATTGAAAATGATGGAGTGCACGTTCACTTTTCCCTTGGGTTGTATACTTCTGTTTTTCAAGCAGAAATTTTTGCAATCATCAAGGCAATGGACCATGTTATTGATAATGGTTGGAGAGAAAGGAGTATCTGTGTATTTAGTGATAGTCAGGCTGCGCTTAAATCCTTGCTTAATCCTCTAACCACGTCTAAACTGGTTATGCATTACAAATCCAGGCTTGATTGAGTTGGAAAACACAATAGTCTGCTGTTGATATGGGTTCCTGGACACTCAGGAAATGAATCGGCTGTCCTTCTGGCCAGAAAGGATTCGGAAACTAGTTTCCTGGGCCCAGAACCTGTACTCTCTTTGTCGTCTACAGTCATCAAGACCACCATTAATTGACCCACAATCGTAAATGGGAAGACCTGAGGGTCTTTAGACAGACAAAGACCATGTTACCTGTTATCTCGAAGCGTCTAACAGATTTTCTGTTATCACTTAACAGAAAGAGCTGCAGGCAGCTGGTGGGATTATATATAGGTCATTTCTCTTGCATTTGATTGGCCTGGGAGCTAGTGCCTTCTGTGCTTCCTGTGGTTTGGAAGAAGAATGTAAAGAGACGGCGGACCAATTTCTTAGTGTCTGCCCTGGTAGATTAAAAAAATAGCGAAAGGGAACACAGGATATAGTACAATGGACGTAAAACTTATCTGAGTGCTGTATTCTTGAATACTTCTTTTGTCTGTTCCAACCAAAAAAAAAAAAAAAATTAGTCAGAGTTTTGATTTATTTTAGTTTGATTTTTAATCTGAATTTGGTTTGAGTTTTAATCCATGTTTGGTCTAAATTTTGATTTGCTTTTGCAGACCAGCGTTTGATCTGATTTCTGGTCTAAATTTTGATTTGCTTTTAATTCGTATTTGACGTTTTTTTAGCCTCAGTTTTAGTCTAACTCTTTGTTTGAGTTGTGGTTAATATTTTCGTCTGAATTGGCTTGATTTTGATACTATTTTGGTCTGAATTTTGATCCAAAATCGGTCTGAATTTTGTTTTAAAATTTGGTCTGAATTCGTCTGGAATTTCGGTCTAGTTTTTGTTGAATTTAAGTTAAAATTTGTTGATATAAATATTTATCAGATATTCCCACTAGCTTTTGTCTGAATTTTGGGTTACTTTCGTTCGGTATTTGGTGTCTTTTTGGCCTAAATTTTTGTCTAACTATTGGTCTAAATTGTTGTCTATATTTTTTTTTGAATTTTGAAATGAATTTTAAAACTGATTTTGGTTTTAATTCGGTCTGAATTCTGGGTTTTTAGTCTGAGTTTTGACCTGAATTTGATCTCATTTTGGTCCATTTTTGTTGAAATTTCGGTCCGATTCGTAGTCTGAACATTGTTTTTTTTTTAAACGGTTGTTGCCCGGTACCCGAAAGCGTGTACGAATCTCGTTAAAATTTAAAATGTATTGGTTTTTAAGTAATGTATAACAGGCTTAAAGAACATATTTAATTTTTCATAAAAATCTTCATTTGGTTATGGAATTATGAGATCGTAAACTCACCATCAGGCCGATATTAATAGTGATATCGATGCTAAGAGTGATATGAATATATATTTTTAAAGTTTAAAGTACCATCGTTTAAAGTACCATCCAAATCAACTGTTATCTTAATTTAATTTTTTTCGGGTTTTTTTTCGACCAAAAACGACCCAAAAAATAGAGATGTATCAAATTGTTTCATCAAAATTTTTTCTCAAAGGAAATTAAAATTTCCTTCAAATGGTTTTCTCAAAATTGATCATTTAACAATATAAATCCATCAGAAAAGTCATAATCAAGATTTTGATCTGAATTTGGTTATTTACTTGGTTGAACTTCGAGCAGAAAAAACTATTTGAATTTTGGTTTGAAATTCGGTTGAAATTTCCGCCTAAATTTATATCCGATTTTAGTTTTAATTTTGGTCTCAGTTCTGGGTTTTGATAGAGTCTGATATTTATATTTTAGTTTAGTAAAATCACCCCGCTCCCCTCACCCCCAAATCCAAATCCTAGAACCGCCACTGGAATGATTGTGAAAAACTATTTGGGCATGAACCTCATTTGTGGTGTCTTACTTTTTGTGAAAAAGCTAGAAAATAAAGTAATAAAATCGTATTTTTATTGCATATCGCATATATTTGTTGTTGTGATAGTGGAAATATTTTGCATTCGCAATGATGTCATTGCACCAAATCGGTATACTTCCGTCTTTTTGAAAAGTTGCTAATGTTCAACCCGTTCCTAAAAAGGACAAGACAACGAGCCCTTTGAATTACCGCCCCACTGCAATTTATTCTACACTATCCAAGGTCATAGAAAGTAAACTTTTACTTTGTCAAATATTTGGAGCAAAATTAATACCGTTTCCGTCGTAATCGCTCAACGGGCGATCTCATGATGGCCCTCACCGACAACTAGTTGAGAGCAAATCGGTTGCTCTGTATATTTCCAAGGCATTTGACCGAGTGTTGCATAAAGCACTGGTATCGAAACTGATTGCCGCATGGAATCGGCAATAACTTCACTCGATGGATCACGAGTTTTCTAATTGACTGCCCTATCCATGTTGTCCTCTCCCAAACAAACTTTTTCCTTATCTTTATCAACAACTTTCTGTCATTCACTAGAACTATTCACTCCTTTTCAGATGACAGCTCCATTTGTCATTCACACAACTGTACCAAACTGTATGACTTTTTAGAGATTGAGAGAAAACGGCATGCTATGAACAGCTCACTCAATATTGATCTTCAATCATTTGCCGAGTAGGTCCCACGAACAGAGTTGAGTTGGTTGTTATCTCACAAACGAGTTTTCCAACGCCACCTTGTTATGAATGCGTAGTCAGCGGCTCTTGATGTTTTGGCCATATCTACCCAAAGTGACGGTCCTTGGAGTAATTATATCTTGGGCGTGGCGAAAAAAGCAGCCCAGCCAAGGCCTCGGCTTTCCAAAGCGGTGTAAGAAATACTTTACTTCGACTGATCTCCGCATGATCGACATCGCCTATATCCGTCTCAAAATTGAGTATAATTCGCACCTATAGGTAGGAGGCTTCGTGACTATATTCCATCGCTATTTCCATAATAGATGTTTTGCCGAAATGAGCGATTTGATACCACCAGCTCGTGAGCTTTCTAGAACCACACGAACCATAAGTGGAACTCACGCATTCCACGTGGTCACGGTATTCCAACAGACCACGCATTACAGAGATAGTTATTTCCTCTATCGTACCGCTGGAACAGGCTCCCTGCTAATTTTCTTCCTAATTGTTATGACCTTTCCAAATTTATCCCTGTGTGTTGACATTAATGAATGTTGAAATAAATATTTTTAATAATTAAAAAAAAAAAATTAAAATAAATCCGGAATGGTTTTTACAAAAATCCGGTACATTTGGTAAGATTAAGAAATATGCAACAATGGATTACAATATTTGCATTTATTTAAAATTGTTCATGTGTGTGTGTGTGTGTTTTGTGTGTTTATACATGCATCATTTAAACATAAATCTAAATTTTATTGCTATGTGCAAAGTGCAATAAGCTAAAAAAGAAAATAGAAAATATGTAACACCAAATAAAAAAAAAACAAAAGCAACAAATATATTAAATAACATATAAATGTATATAAATGCATATATATATATAAATATCTCTGTAATATTCTTTAATTGGCATTGTTTTTGTTATACCATAAATGAATGCATGTAGTTACTGTCATAGTAATATTTTTGTAATATAATATATATCTATATCTATTTGTGGGCGTTTATTTTTACACCACTCACATTTACACTTACATAAAAATAATAATAGAAAATACATTTTCATATCTATTTCGATGTACGTGCTGCTGAAGCCTCCTGTATTACATCCATACATGCACAAACACAAGCAGATGCACACATAAATACATATATATGTATTTTGTTCGGTAAAAGCATATCCTTGTAGCTTCTTGCATGTATGTATGTGTTCAATGGCAGAGGCGGCGCACAGTGTCGCGCCTCCATATAACCTGTGGCCAAAAATAGTAAACGTTGTTTAATCTCTATGAAATTTTGCAAAATGTTGTTTTTTTGGTTAAAGTAAAGTTCGAAAGAAAAAATTGTAAAAATTGACCCACTGCCACGCCCACCTCCCATACGAATGAAACACTCATTTTGAAAAAAACATACTAAATATAAACACCAGAATGCCCATACTTAAGTGTGCGAAGTTATAACGGTAACAATGTTTATTATACGGAACATGGGAGGGCTGCCACGCCTACTTTAAAAAATACCTCTAACTTCCAAATAAATGGCGACAAAAGTATAAAGCATGGCACAGGACGTTATAAAACAAGGTTTTTAATCTTCTACTAAGTATAAACAGGCGACCACGCCCACTTTATGAAACAGCTATTGCTTATAAAATAATGATACATCATTATAATAGCTATAAACAGCTCCATAACAAGTTTATGTAACAGGTTTTTCACTTATGTAACGAAGTTTATTAATTTACATTCACATTAATGAAGATATAAAATATTTATAAGCTACTCATTTTCGCTTTCTGAATCATAACTAAGGTCCTTATTATGAGCTGCTTTCGACGTTCGAACCTCGCTGGTTATAGAAGATCGAATATCGAATGTAAATTTCGTATTAAGAGCAGTGCAAACCTTGTCAAAATTTTCGTTGCGCATCGAATTTTCTGTCGAACGCAATTTTGCTTTCGATACGGTGCATACTGAGTAATAATTGTTAAAAATTTAAGTATTTTGTTATTTCCTTTTGCTTTTTGAGGACTAAAAACTAACTTTAAACAGTTTTTGCAAATTTTTTGCAGGTTTAAAGTGGTGAGCAACACATTGCAAAATATACTTTTTATTAGCAAAATATACTTTTGCTTGCAAGGCCGTATTTAGAGGGGAGGTCTTGGGGGTTCTGACCCCCTCCGAAATGTGGAAACTTTCTTCTATTTTTTAATATTAATTGCCATTGGATGAAAAAAAAATCAAAATAAAATCTATTGAACAGTTTTTAAATATTTTTTACTTCCATCGGTTTCTTTCTAAAAAGTCAAATATAAAAAAACAAACTTGCAATCTTAGTTACACTATGCGACCAGATCCGATTTGTTTTCTTTGACATGAGGTTTGACTTTGGATATAAAAAGAGAAGGTGATGCTTGCTGAGCAATTCTGCATTTATAGTTTTTCTAGTTCGGGTTTTGGAAGGGCATGATTTAGCCTATAATTTCTGGATTTCGAAGTTTGTAGCACGCCAGTGTTCAGCTCTCCAATTTTTAAAAATGGCCAAAAATTCTTTTCCATCCCATTTTTTCTAAAACGTGACATGATGGGAAATTTTTCACCTCAGATTCGTGTTCAGTATAAAAAATTCATACACAAACACTAGGAACCATTTTATTCGCAAAGCCCATGTAGGGCAGTAGTAATGGATCAGCTCAAAAGTTCTAGAAAACAATCTTAAAATATAATTAATTCTTTAACCCATTATTGCTCAGAGCACCCCGACTCGGAGGACCTCTTTCAATGCTGTAACTGCACGAATTTCGGGAATATAAGCCAACCTCATCCGGATTCCTTATCATGGCCCGAATTCCTACTGATAATCATTTGAAAAAAATGAGCCTCTGACTATTTTTAGTATTTTTGGTGTAATTATTTTGAGGTCGGGCTCATCATCAGTAATGGCAAGTCAATGTCAGTTTTCTTCGAATGAAAACCCTCCCCGAAAAAAATCCTGGCTACGGCCTTGTACGGCCCCCCGAAATGTGGAAACTTTATTCTAATTTTTTAGCTTAATTGCCAATGGATGGAAAAAAGTCAAAATAAAATTTATTTAACGATATTTTTTACTTCCATCGGTTTTTTTTTCTAAAAAGTCGAATATAAAAAATAAATTTGAAGTCTTAGTTACACTATGCGATCAAATCCGATTTGTTTTCTTCGACATGAGGTTTGACTACTGATTCAAAAAGAGAAGGTGATACTCAGCACTCCTGCATTCATAGTTTTTCTAGGTCAGTAACTGTTTTTGATTTAAAGTTCCGTCCTGAATCAGTTTAAAAATTAATAAAAAATAGAAAAAATTATCGGATCCTTGTAAAATTAGACTTGCTTGAACCCCATTTTTTCCTAAAACATGACGTGATGGGAAGTTTTTGACCTCAGATTTTTGTTCAACATGACAAATTCTTTCGCAAAAACTCCATCTTATTAGCAAAACCCATGCAGTTTTAGGAGACAATCTTAAAATGTAATTAATTTTTAACCCATTACTGCTCAGAGCACCACAACTAGAAAGATCTCTTTCAATGCTGTGACTTAACGAATTTAGGGAATATAAGCCAACCTCATCCGGGTTCCTTATCATTGATAATGGCTCAAATTCCCAATGATGATCATTTGAAAAAAATGAGCCTCTACTATTTTTGGTAATTTTTTTGAGGTTGGGTACATCATCAGTAGTGGGAAGTCAATGAATTATCGAAATTATTTCCTTCACGATAAAAAAAATTCATTACAATGCACATTGAATAATATTTACTTGAAAAAATTTAATTTGATCATTCTGTGAATTTTTTGTCATTTATGGCCATTTTTTGAGGTTAAGATTAAAGAAATTTGGAAAATTTTTCCTAAAGTTTTAAGATATTTATCTACTTTTGTCCTTAGTCTGATAGGGTCCATCAAATGTATCATCGATTTAATTTATTATATTTAAAAATCAGTTTGATAAAAAATATTTATGAATATTTTCTTCGAATGAACCCTAATGTGATACCCAGGTATTTGGCCTGGTTGGAGTACGGTATTGCTACTCCATTAATTTCTACTGGCTTATATGTAATTTTATTTTAGAGTAAAATCAAAATGTACTGATTTACTATTGTTGCAATTTGACACGCCATTTGCGTGCCCAATTTGAAACGTCATTTACCGCTGATTGTAGCTTAACTGTGGTTTCATCTATTGTTTCTCTGACTGAAAGAAGCGCTGTGTCATCCGCAAAAGTCGCGGTTATGTGGGTGTTTTGAAGAGGTAAATCACTTGTGAATAATATGTAAAGCAGTAGTCCAAGGATACTTCCTGCATTTATTTCTTGTAAATCAGAGTAAGCATCTTCATGTTTGATTCGGAAAAATCTTTCTTTGAGATAGGAGGCAATTATTTCGCAATACTGCTGTGGTAGCTGCTTATTTAGTTTCAGCATCAGTCCAGAGTGCCACACTTTATCGAAAGCGAACGTCTAAGAACACAGCAGAGCACACTTTCTTTTTTTCTCATATGGAATATAGTAAACAAATAAAAAAAAATGGATGTGTGCAAGGCACGCAAGATATTTAATGTGTAAACAGTTAAGCCAACTAAATGCCATATACATAAGCTCGCATATGTATCGCCATATATAGGGATTTGATATATAATCAATATGGTAGGTAAATAATTCAAACTAAAACAATTCTTTATATATAATAGCCCAATTCACGATAAATTGCAAATGGTCTTACATCAAGTTTTTCTTCTTGTTGATTTGAAATTTTATTAAATGTGAAAATTTTACACAACGTCGCCTGAGAATTGATTTGGCGTATAGGTATATGAATTTGTACACACATACGCAAAATTAATTCTCAGGCGACGAAAAGTGCTTTCCGCATTTTATTGAAGTAAATAAGTGATTTTATAATAAATAAGTTTGATTTTTTCTGTTTAACATATTTGCTATTTATATAAATAAAAAAGGGTTGCCTTTCGAAGGTCAATGCACAAAGGATAATTTTTATAATGCCGTGGTTTGCTATCATTATCACTACATTTTGTTAATACATTTATTGAAACCTAGATTCCTTATTATTTATCATTTTGTAATGTTTTTATATTTTAAAAAATATTTAATTTTAGTCCAATCTAACTAACCGAATGCAAAACCTATCAAACGCTTGTGTTTGCTACGGCGACTTCTCTGCTTGTATGGTATAGTCGATCTCCACACGTTTAACACCAACAAATAATTCTGCCACGAATAAATGTACACACACATTTTGTTTTCGTATGTACATATATGTGTGAGTAAATTGATCGAAACATCAACAAACAAACTCCACTCGTATTTTAATTTCTCCCTCTCTTCTTCTCTTTGTTGTTTAGAGTAGCACAGTCATGCCGCCCAGTAGTGTGAGCGAGAGGGGAACTGGACGTTACAGTTATCTTACATCTTACGATACAGTTATTCTTACATTTTACACATTTTAAATTTTGCCCATACCGTGAGCTAAAATGTTTACACATCAAAAAGCAGTGTTTTTGTGTTGTAATAATTCCATATTTTCATTACACATATAATTTATATATGTAGGATTACAATAGTTTTTATTTTAACTTCAGTTTTGTTTTATTTAATTATACATTTAGTGATTTAAATTACATATGAGCTTAATAATAAGTTTGATCTACATTTAGTGAACGTTGTTTTATTTGATTATACATTTAGTGAACCTTATTTTATTTGAGTTTACATTTTATTGATTGTTATGTTATTTAATTTTAGATTTTAATAATCATTGTGTTATTTAATTTTACATTTTAATTTAATTAAGTCCAATTACCGCACACCAAGCCATACGTGCTTCTCTGTACAACTCTCAAACTCTACTAACTTTGTCTTTTGTCTATCTTCTCGAAGGTTCGTCAAAGTATTGTCTTTTATGCTACTTCGTCAAGGTTGCATTTTACATCCCTACATATATTTAAATATTACCAGTAAGTAATATTGAGTACTAACATTTGCTCTAAAAAAATGAAATTTTTACCACAAAAAAAAAATGTGTCCTCCAGAAACTCGAACTTTGGAGGCGTTGAGTGGCTATAATCACAGTATACAGTATGGCAGATAGCAGAAAGTAATCTGAAATATTCTCAGGTCTTCTGAGATTTGACAATTATGACAAGTTTTCGCTCAATAAATTTTGACAAATAATTTTGTTTATGAGAGAAAACTCTTTTAACCCATTTTCGTCAGCTGTACACAAATAAATAAATGAAATAAATGATTTTTTTTTTTTTTCAGAAATAAAAGCTCTCAAAATATTTTGTAGAGTGTGGTTCTATAAAGTATTTAAATAAACAAAATACAATACTTTTAAAATGATCTTCTTCAAAAATATCTTCTTTATATTCTAAATAGTTTTACCGATTTCAAAAGAATTTTATTTAAATTTCGAAGAGGCAGATTTCTTACTTGAATGGCATACATAACAAAAAAAAACTTTAAGTTTTGGGTTCAATCCTTGGTGCACATTATGCACATGGTTGTTACAAATGCCTTCGAAGATCTCGTTTATCAATGTGTAAAAATTTGTATAGCTTTTCAAATTTTTCTATTTTATTTATATATTGTGCTAGTACCAATGGGTTAATACTTTTTTATATTTACTTCTGAAATTCAAATGTTTTGGGAGAAGTAAGAGAGTAATTTTCAAATTTGGCAGACGCCAGTGAACAAAAAAGAGGGCGTTACTTCTTATTATTTCACTTTATTAATTTCACTATGGCTATAATAACAATAACATTAGACAAATATTTTGGAATTATTTTGATTAAAGTGTTATCTTTCGATGAGTAAACAAATATTTTCATATTTCGAGACTTTTTTTTTCTGCATTTTTGGCCGCACTCGCGACACTGTGCGGCGGCGACAATGGCGGCGATATTCATGCGGTGTCGAATGTAGCAACAGTAACACGCTCTCTATGAAGTATTTTTGTTAAATATGAAATTTTATTGCTTTTCCGGTTATTGTTGCAATATTGTTGTAGTAGGAATTTTTGGATTTTGCTTTTGAATTTCGCGTTTGTTTTCTTTTTCTCTCTGTTTTTTTTTTTTTTTTTTTTGATAATAAAATCGAAATGTGTAACCGTGTTACACATAGATAGATATATGCGTGTATTTATACTTATATATATGTACATATGTATGTATGAACATTACCCATATCTAAATGTTTTATTTCTTTAGCTTTATTTTACTTTAATATATTGCACACATAGTACATCCGATATAAAAGTTTCATTTAAATATAATTTATTTCATATGATGGTGGTCATTTAGGTCCAATATTTCTATTTCTATTTTTTTTTTTTTTTTTTTTGTTTGCTGTTTTTGTACTATTCACATTATTTTTGTATTTATTTTTGCATGCATGTATATGCATAAATATATCTTGAATGCTATAAATATCACTAACTACACACTAAATGCAGAATAATATTTGAATATGAAGTATTTTTATTGGTTGTTATATTTAAAGCATTCATGGCTTGAAAACAAGCAGAAAAATGTGAGGGTATATGCAATAAAACTATCTCTCTTTTTCTAATTATACTAGGATACAAATCAATACATCGTTATTTTACCATATGGTCAGAGTTGGGTAGTTATGATTCCTTTAGGAATTAAATTCCATCTCCATTCCAATTACAAGGAATTGTAATTGGTACTTTAATGTTTTCAATTCCTTAGTAATGATGGAATTGATAAAACTTTCAATTCCATTACAAGGAATTGTAATTGGTAATTAAAACTATTAAACTCCTAGTGAATGGAATTGGAAAAATTTTCGATTCTATTACAGGGAATTATATTTTGTAATTAAAAATTTATCAATTCCTTAAAGGAATTGAAAATGTAATTGAGTAGAAAGGAATTTAATATTTAAATGTAATCAATTACTTACATGGAATTAAATTTCAATTTGGTTGGAATGATTCTTTAAAAGTAATTGATTCCCTTTTAATTCAATTCCAAAATGGCAAAAAAAAAAAAAAAAAAATTTTCGAAAAACATTGTAAAATGCTTCTAATAAGCCATTAAGTATAAAATTTGGGTCACTTCTCTCGAAACGGTTTATTAGAAGCATTTTACAATGTTTTCCGAAGTTTTTTTTTTAACCTATTTTGGAATTGCAGTATTCTCTACTAGCGTTATTAAATTAAATGCCAGTAAATTAAAGCTGCGTCGGGACCCACTCTATCTGGAAATAGAAAAGGCCACTATTAATCTTTGAGCTGAAGGCCTTGAACAAAGTTAAAAATTTTTGACAAAGATATTTATAGAATAGAAAAGTATAATTGGATTATCCGTAAAACACTTTCTTCTATATAAATTCCAAAAAAAGGAAGCTCTCTTCTTGATTATACGAGAACAAATAAGAGAATAATTCAAAGACACACAAATTTCATCTAGTTTCTCTGAAGCCTAAAATCTTCTAAGTTCTTTGTGTTATGTTTTTAATGAAAATGAAAGTGAAAATATTTTTAATCAAATTCAAAACGCGTTTTCAGTTTTCCAACAGCCGCAAATTTGCTCTTCATCCTAATTAAAAATTTTACTTTACTCATGTGAATTGTATGAAAATTTTTTATTTCCTTTAATTGCCTTTGGTATTAGTCAATTTACTGCTTATTTTTCTGTTGTAACACTTTGGCACTTGTTTCTTTTCTACTTCCTCTTCAGCATCAGCGTCAACATCAGCACCATCACCTCCTTGAGGCTTTCAGAAAAGAGAGAGAGAGAGAGAGAGAGAGAGAGGGAGAAAGAAAAAATCATTCCTGTTTAGCTGGAAGGGTTTCGGTTTGTACTTGCTATTCCGTGTCTAAGTTTTGCTTGAGAGAAAACTTTTCTTGCATGTAATTTGCACATGTAAGAAGTTTTTGTTTTTGTTATCTGAACTTTTTGATTAAGTACAATCTCAAACTAGAAAGTTCTTTAGTTTATTTTTCTTCTATTTGAACATTATTTCAAAGTGGTTTAACAATTGGTAGATAGTGTGTATGAAACATTTGGAATCAATTAATTGTTTGGTTTGATTTTTATCAGTTTTAGTGAATGAATGGAATACTTAAAAAAATATGCGATATAAAAATATTACATTAGTTTATTATAAATTGCATAACAATTGTTAAATAGCAATAGTGTAGTGAGGGAGTTCTTTTTCGGAATATAAGCACTTGCAAAAAAAATTTGGGATTAAAACTATTTAGAATCTGTTGACAATGTAGAAGAGATTACTGTGCGTTGGTTTGACTTGCATTATGGTTATCTGTAGACTTTGTACCGAAGTATAACAATTTTCAATGGCATATACATATTAATTTTGCACTCATAGTTTTCAATGTTTTCTATATTTTTATTATTATTGACGTTGTCTACATAGTTATTAACATTGTCTACATGGTTATCAATATTTTGAACATAGTTATTGCCTCTATTTATACTGCTATCGACGGATTCTACATGGATGTCTACGATATCTACGTGCCTATATAGTTATCGACGTTGTCTACATGGTTTTCGTCGTTGTCTACATGGTTATTGTCATTCTATACATAGTTGTCAACATTGTTTACATGGTTATTGATGATGTCAGCATAGTTATCGCCTCTATTTACACTGCTATCGACGTATTCTACATGGATGTCGACGTTATATACGTGCCTATATAGTTATCGACGTTGTCTACATGGTTATTGTCGTTGCCTACATGATTATTGCCATTCTATACATAGTTGTCAACATTGTCTACATGGTTATTGATGTTGTCAGCATATTTATCGCCTCTATTTACACTGCTATCAACGTATTCTACATGAATGTCGACGTTTTCTACGTGCCTATATAGTTATCGATATCCATATAGTTGTCTTAATAGTTACATGGTTGTAAACGTTGTCTATATGGTTGTCAACGTTTTCTACATGGTTATCGATGTTGTCTACATGGTTATCGACGTTGTCTACGTGGGTTTTGACATTATCTACTTGATTATAGATGTTATCTACATGAATGAGAGCATTATAAATTTGGTTTTTCCCGTTTTCTACACTAAATTTGTAGACAGCATATGAAAAATTTCCAACCCTGAACAAAATTCTTAGGAAAACATATTTTAGTAAGCTTCCGCAATTAGATTGGCCTTCCTTATAAATAAGCTCTAATCGAGGGTACATTAGACCTATTGGGCATAAAACATTAAGCCTATCATTTCTATGAAAAATTAAATATGCTGCAATTTCTTTATCAACAGAGTCGTTGAACCTCGTACCCCTAGCAAAGAAGACGACTATCCTTAGACTTAAAGGTAACAATGCAGTAGGTTTATGATAAGAGCCAAGCAGTTGATGCGATAAAGAAATGAAACACTAGTTCGTTGACATCACAGTCAGCAGTGCTTTCTGTCCTGTCAAATTTTTTGAAAGAAAGCATAGCTATTAAACCTTTCTCCGAATACTGCTTCGTGGGGTTTTTGGTGCATAAAAAGTCGCATTGTTATGACTGACGATTGATTTAAATGAACAGTTTGGAACTTGTATTGTATTGTTAGAGAGGTTTTTGTCATTTTACCGCGACCACATTGAGCTGAAATATGTTTTGATGATTCACCTTCTTCATTACAAAACTTACATATTGAACTTTCCTCAAACTCTATTTCACAAAGATGTTCTCTCAGCCCGCAGTGCCCAGCCAGAATACCAGCTAATATGCGCAAACTGTTTTTGTTGAGAGCAATACAGTTTGGGCCTTACCTATGCCAAACAAAGTCGCATTCATTAACTTCTTGTCGATTATAAAGCTTCTTTGTACAACCCGAGAGGAAACGTGGAACCTGAAGAAATCTAAAGAGACAAGATTTCCACAACGACAGATGCCGTAATTGCAACCAGGATGGTTCCAAAGAAACGGTTTTCCATTACCTATGTGAGTGCCCAAGTTTAGGGGCACTGAGACACAGAACGATGGGAACGTTCGTAATGAATAGCCTAAGCGAGGTCGCAAAAATAAAAATAGAGGACATCAACAGGTTTATCAACAAATCAAGATGGTTTGAATAAACCACAGATCAGTGGTTCTAATAGTGGTATAGCAAAATGGCGCCTAGGCGCTAATTGAAACTGGTTTTTTTTTTTTGTCACCCAGGCGGCACCTTCACCAACCAACCAAACATTAACCTTAATCATCTGCTTCGATATTTCGTCTCTTCCTCTACTAATCTGGAATCAATTTTTGTATAGCTTATTGCACAAAATACACTCTCTTCTTAAAATTTTTCATACTTTTCCTTTTCACTGTTGACACAAAAAAGCTTTTTTTCTGATAGTTGGCAGCGCTATTTTAGAATTCTTCGGAATTAGGAATGCCATTTCTTTCGGGCTAATAATCTTTTCTTTCTTCTCTCTTGCTCTCATTCTTTCTCTCAGTTGAATAGATTTTGTTATTGTTCATCAATAGTTGTCATCTTAATTAAATTTTAAATTATCAATACAGACTGACTTAGATGGTCTTTCTGGGTCAATCATAAAAAAAACTGTTGTTCGTCTATTGCTCTACCTTTAAAACTTATTTTCAATAAATCACTATCCTCTGGTGTCTTTATTGATGATTGGAAATTTGCAGCCATCACTCCAATCTTTAAAAGTGGAAACAAGAGTAATGTCTCGAACTACAGACCTCTTTCGAAGCTATCCACTGTGTCAAAACTTTTTGAAAGTATCGTAAAAGACAAGCTTTACTTCGCCGTCAAGAACGTAATTTGTTGTAATCAGCATGGGTTTGTTCCGGGTCGCTCTACTACTTCCAACTTAGCCGTCTTCGCTGAAGATTGTATCTCTGCATTTCAAAATGGATATCAAATTGATACAATTTACACTGATTTCTCAAAAGCCTTTGATAAGGTGTCTCATAATATTATGATCTTTAAATTAGCTAATTTGGGAGTGGATAAGGTCCTATTTAATCAATAGACAATCCGTTGTGGTATTGATAATGTTGAATCAGCTCCTTTTATTGCTACCTCGGGTGTTCCGCAAGGTAGCATTTTAGGTCCTTTACTTTTTCTCTTATTTATTAACGATATTTCATGCTGCTTTCCAACTGCTAGATACCTATTATATGCCGACGACTTAAAAAATATATTCTGTAATTAAAAATATCTCGGATTCTCAAATTCTACAGTCTGATTTAGATTTGTTTCTTATTTGGTGCTGCAAATTTCGGTTATCGCTAAATATCAACAAATGTTCCCATATGACTTTTGCCAAAGTTCATAATACTATCCCTACATCTTATCACATTGTCAATTCTACCTTAAAATCAGTGAGTGAAATAAAAGATCTTGGGGTTGTTTTCGATGTGAAGTTTTCTTTTGTTCCGCATTTAAATTGTATCATTCTTAAAGCGTATTCCATGTTAGCTTTTATCCGTCGCAATAGTTCAGAGTTTTCTGATCCTTTTACGCTCAAAATACTGTTTACTTCCTTAGTAAGATCTCGGTTAGAATATGCAGCATTTATATGGAGGCCTCATTATCTCTGTCATATTAATAGACTTGAGCGGATTCAAAAAGTCTTTATTCGATTTGCATTGCGTTGTCTTCATTTTGCCGAGCCCATTCCCTCTTACAATGCTCGTTGCATGCTCATCGATCTGAAGTCCTTGAACAACAGAAGAACTATCTTGTCTCTCATGTTTGTTTATGACATCATTGTTGGTTTTGTTGATTGTCCTGCTCTTCTAGAACTAATCAATTTTAATATTCCAACTAGAGATTTGCATGATTCAGCTTTATTTTATGTTGGGTTGCGACGATCAAATTATGCCTCTTTTGCTCCTATTTCTAGAGACTTAACTGAGTTTAATTCTATTTCTAATTCCTTGGTTTTAGATTTCTCGGTTACTAAAGTTTCATTTAAAAACCTACTCAATGAATTCTATCCTTAAGCTTAAATCTATTTTTATTTTTAATTAATTTTAAGTTACTATTGTTTTAGTCTGTAAGGAATTTTTTATAATTTCCATTGACTCAATGAAATAAATAAAAAATAAATAAATTAATTGTATTCCTGCTGTAATTCTTTAGTTTAGTTTAGTTTATTTCAGTCTATGGAATTATAGATCCTTACAGACTAATAGATAAAAAAACTTAAAATAAAGAAAGAAGTATTCATGTATGTAAATCAACATAAGAAGTATAACAATTATAACAATAAACTCATGAATGCATATAAATAAAAAATAAAAAATAAAAAAATCCTTGATTTAATTAACAATTCAATAAATAAAATTAATTCAGAATAGAATATAGGATTGATTTAAAAGTTTCTCTAGCTAAAGTTATATCCAAAGAAATATTTGTAAGACTAATTCTATTAAATTCAAGAAGAGCTCTCGTGATCGGCTCATTAAGTGCATAGTTTGTTCTTTGCAATCCAACATTAAATAAGTCAGCATGACGCAATTTCCTTGAAGGAACATTAAAACCAATGCGTTCTAGCAAAACAGAACAATTTATTTTACCATTGATAATATCAGTTATAAAGGTCAAAGATTGCACAGTTCTTCTGCACTCAAGAGAATTTAAATCTATAAGTAAGCAACACGCTTTGTAGGAGGGTAAAGGCTGAGAAAAATTAAGTGAACGTAAAGCAAAATTAATAAATTTTTTTTGTATCCGTTCTATTCTTTTAATGTGAGTAGCATAAAATGGATTCCATATAAAAGAGGCATATTCCAACCTGGAACGAACAAAAGTAGTATACAGAAGCTTTAGCGTATACGGATCAGTAAACATTTTACTATTCCGTCTCACAAAAGCCAGTAGAGAACAAGATTTAGGAATAATGTAGTTTAAATGATCTAAAAACGTGAACCGTGAGTCGAATAAAACACCCAAATCGAAAGCTTTCTTATGTGATGCCAACTTCGAATCAGCAAGTTGATATGATGAATTAAGAGAATACCTAGATTTAGAAAATGTTACAAAAAAGCACTTTTTTAGATTGAGATATAGAAGATTTTTGTCACACCATAGAACTACATTGTTAAGATCAGACTGTAGGCTACAAATGTCTAAAGCATTATTAACTCTTAAGAAGATTTTTAAATCATCAGCATACAAAACAAATTTTGTGTTGATAAAACAAAGAGAAATATCATTAATAAATAAATTAAAAAGCAAAGGGCCCAAAATGCTACCTTGTGGGACACCAGAGGTTGCTTTGAAAAAATACGATTTAACATTATCCACCAGTACACAAGAATATCGATTGTTAAGGTAGGATTTAATCCAGTTAAGAAAAGTAGAATGAAAACCAATTCTGGCAAGTTTTGCAATTAATATGTTGTGACAAACCTTGTCAAATGCTTTAGAAAAATCGGTGTACACAGTATCTACTTGCACACCTAAATCAAATGACTTAATACAGTAATCAGAAAAGACGGCTAAATTGGTTACAGTAGAGCGACCTTCAACAAAACCATCCCGGCAAGTACTAATTACATTCTTTATTGCAAAGTATAATTTATCCTTAACTACGCACTCAAAAAGTTTAGAAATTGTTGAGAGCTTTGAGATTGGTCTATAATTAAGGACATCATTCTTATTGCCACTTTTATGAATTGGGGTAATAAAAGAAACTTTAAACTTATCAATAAATACACCCGTGTGTAGAGATTTGTTGAAGATGAACTTGATTGGAGATGACAGAGATGGCATGCAGTTTTTAATTAAGAATGACGACAAGCCATCATTGTCCAATTTAGTAGATAATTTAAGTTTTAATATGCCATTGACGACATCCTCATCAGTAAGAGTAAGTGAGCCAAAATCAATAGATGATTCAATATTAGCACAAACAGACTTATCAACGACATCCACATTCGGATCAAAATTTGAGACAAAGAAATCAGCAAAGAGGTTTGCAGTTTCAGCAGCCGTATTCGATATTTTACCTTTATAAAACATTGATGCAGGGATAAAAGAGGAAGACCTTTTTGATTGAATAAAATTCCAAAATGATTTAGGATTCCGTTTTATACCACTTTCAGATTGTAAAATATATTGTTTGTATAAAAATTTATCGAGGCAATTAAATTCTTTCATATAGCGTAAATATTTAGCGAAAGCATCAGCACTATTAGTTGTTTTGTAGATTTTGTAGAATTTTTTCCTCAGGTTTTTTAACTTTTTAAGACCAGTAGTCCTGAGTGGAATATTTTCTTTGAATATATCTAAAGCCTTAGACAAGAATAAATTATAACAATTTATAACATCCAGTTGATTGAACATATTTCCCCAGTTGATATTGTTAAGTAAACTATTTAGATGAGACCAATCGCACAGACTATAGTTAAAATTCGCATTGACGTTTAATGTCGGAATACTTAAGAATTTATAAAAATTTATCTCTAAAATGAGTGGGATGTGATGCATATCCGGTTCAGATATAGGAGAAGTACATTCAGTCAACTTATAATCAATATTATCACTGATAAAGATGAGATCTAAAATTCTATTAAGCCTGTTTACAAAATTATTGATGTGTATAAGATCTAAACTAAAAAGACTGTCAATAAGATACATTTCATGCTGTTTATTTACATTACTGGGAATAATTATATTATCATTGGTTATAAGAGACCAAGCAATTTTGCATAGGTTAAAGTCGCCCAGTACGCAAAGATGATTGTCCCCAACAGAGTTCAAAGAGAGATGAGTTATATTGTCCACATGCGCGTAATATAGACCATCGGCGCTTTGATCCCTTCGTGGAAAAAAAGGAAAAGGCATCACTTTTACATTAGCTGGCCAAAGCGATGGTTTCATGTGCTCATCCAGGAATGCCACCCAACTTAAATGTTATTCTTCTTAGATTCTGTAAATCGACATCAGATCTTTATGAGATCTGTGTCCAAAGTTTACCGATTAATATTCACCAGAAAAAAACTAATGACTTCCGTTGGCTAGGCAACATCCAATGCATAGAATCTTCAATAAAAAGTGAACTGAGCATCCATCTTTGTTCGCTGAGTGTAATGAAAAACTTATAAAAAAGAATTATAAAACTGGTTAACAAAATAAATACATACATATGTACATCGTTAAACTGTGTGTTTTTTATTATATTTAAGTACAAAAATTAATGAAACATAAACCAAATTAGTTTAACAAATTATAACAAACAAAAAAAAAAAAAAAAACTCGCAAAAATAAAGTCGAAATTTTCAAGAAAGTAGCTGCCATAAAAATAAAAGCAAACAACCTGCAACAAAATATAAAAAAAAAAAAGTAAAGGTGAGTTCGAAAATAATAATGCCCAACATACATATAAAGAATGTAAATCCATTATAATAAACAAACTCACAGGTACTAAAATAAGGCCAACCAAACCACATCACACGCAGGCACCTTATCATGGTCAAGTCAAGTGAAGTCAAAAGTGACAGTAGTAGTTGCAGGGAATGATGGAGATGAAGAAGGATATAAAATAAAAACTCCATCACCGAAAGTGTATTTACTACGCGACACTAAATCTTCTTTACGTTTATTTTAAATAAGAAAAACATTTTTATGACATTTCAATTTCTACCAAAGGATCATCTTGTTGTCATTTCCCATTGTTGTGCTTCTTGCTGTTGTGGTCGTTGTTGTTGTGGCATCGTTGCTGCTGTGAATTTTTGGTTGTTGCTGTTGCTGTGGTTATTGTACGAATATTGCAAATAAATATAAAATGGTATAAAAACGTGTTCGTACTCGTTAACAGCGCCGAAGCGCTTTAAAATAAAAAGAAAGCTGCAAATGCTGATAAATATACAGTAGCTCAAAGCCAAACTCGTACAACAAAGAGATTATATTTCGTTGCTTAAAAAAAGCTATGTTAAAATTTTTTCAGAAAACATGAAGCATGTTTTTGGTAGTTCATTTGATTAGTTTTTTTTTTTTTTTAACAAAAGAGAAATCCAAAAATATTTATTTTTTATAAACATTATTTAAGAAAAAACAAAAAAATATGCATATTCAATGCCAAAGCCAAAGTCGTACACATGACGAGTCTTTCTTATTTTAGTAATAAAAAGTAAGTATTAAAAAGATATTAATATTTTGTGTGCATCCCCTTATTTGTAATTATCATTTCGAGTCTATTAGGCATACTTCTTATGAGCTTTTCATTCTTGCATTAGAATTCTTTTCAGGTTATCTTTGGACGAAATGGTGTGCTGGCGAACTTATGTGTCAAGATAGCTTCACAAATTTTCTATGGCATTTATGTCTGGATTCTGCGCTGAAGTATCCATAACATGAGAGCAGTTGTAAAGGAGCCACGATCGTACGTTGTAGGCTTTATGTTTGGGGTCGTTATCGTGTTAGAAATACCATTCGTCATTCAGACCTAACTTTTTCTTTGATGGTGGTAAATTTGTTTTTAAAATGTCTAGATAGGTTTTGTTGTCCATAATGCCTTCAATAAAGTGTAGCATTCCGGGTTTAGCAGCCGAAAATGAACCCCAAACCATCACGCAACCACCTCCGTGTTTGACGTTTGGCTTCATGTTCTTGGAAAAAAATGTTTCATTGCGTTTTCTCCACACATATGGTGGTCCGTCGGATCCCAATATGTTGAATTTACTTTCATCCGTAAACAACACTTGTTTGCAGAACGAAAAATCCTTTAAATGATGCGTCTCGGCAAATTCCAATCGAGCTTTTTTATTTTGCTCGCTTATTAGATGTTTAACTCTTGCCCTTCTACCATTTAGGTTTGCCCTATGGAGAACGTTCCGGATTGTTTGTGGGTGTGCTTTTTTCCTTAATTCATTATCGGCGATCGCAGCAAGTTTTGGTGCATTTAAAAAGGGGTTTGCCTTACTTTTTCTCAACAGGTATCGCTCATCCGCAGCCGTAAAAATCTTGTTATGTGCTTCTTTTGGCTTATTCTTCACACTATTATTTTCCCTGAATCATTTCAAAACGTACTGAATGGTGGAATGGCTTCGGTTCACTATTTTAGATATTTCTCGTAGTGACTTTCCATCCTTAGAGTGCTTTACGATTAAATTTCTTATTTCTGTGGAGGTCTGACCTCTTTGTCTTCCCATTTTGGCTTCACAGTTTTTTTTATAGAAAATTTAAAAGCATTCTTCAAAGAAAATTATGGAATACTAGTATAGGGGAAATCCCAAAACTAAATATATAAACATATTCGAAGTTGGCTGCCATTTACAAAGCAAGTTGCCATCTAACCAGAACTGTACGACTTTGGCTTTTGCTCTCAGTATTCTTCGTTTTAGAAATTTTCTTTTGTATTATTTATAAAAATCAAATATTTCAATTTTTTAATTTTTTTTTTTCTGATAATAAAAAATAATGAAATATACCACCCAAATTTATCAAATGTTTTTTGAAAACAATCTTAAAGAAAAAATATTCTGGCAAAGAAATAATTATCTTTTGGTGTACGAGTTTGGCTTTGATCTACTGTATAAGTTCAACGGAAAAAAGGCTAGATGGGGAAATTAAGTTCGGTCGAGATCGAAATTAAGATTTACATACCTACCACCTTGTAATAAAAGGACTGCTTTGTGGGTAGCACGAAATGTGGGCATGGTAGTAGTATTTTGCTGAGCAGAATAAAACAAATTCGATTTGGGAATTTTCGAAGTTTTTGAGATGCCATTTTTTTTTCGTTTTTGAAATGGAACTTCTTTAGCGGGGCTGTGAATCGAACATTTTGAAACCAGCTTTCATTACACTCAAACGAAACTAAAAAGAAACAAAGTTGTGCAGTTGTTAGCGTTTAGCGAACTAGGTCATATGAGGATCGGCTACACACAATCAAGCAGAGAGACGACTTCTTGCATTTTGTTTCCTTAAGGTTCACTTTAATTCGTAATATTACCGGCGTAACTGTTTGGTTCCACCACAAAAATTTATGGTGGTCGGAAGCAGAACGTTGGACATCCGAACTCTGGTCTGAGTTTTGATTAGAGTTTGGATTGAATTCTGGTCTAATCCTTGATCTGAATTTGGATTGAATTCTGGTTTGACTTTTGATCTGAGTTTTTGCCTATTTTACTGTATTATTTGTCTAACTTTTGGTGTGACTTCTGTTTAGGATTTCGGTCTGATTATTGTATGATTTTGGTCTGAATTTTGGCTTATCTTTTGTTTGGTCTGAATTTGATCTGTACTGCAGTTTGAATTTTGATCTAAGTTCAGGTCTGAATTTTGTTCCGAATTATGATTAGAATTTGGTAAAGATTTTGGTCTAATGTTTGATCAGGATCTGGTATGATTTTAGATCTAAATTTTGATCTGAGCTTTGATCTAAAAATCGGTCAGAGCATTGGTCTGAATATTTGTTTAAAGCTGGTCATCATTTGGGTCTAAAATTCGATCTGAATTTCTAATTGATTTTTGATCTGAAATGTTTTAAATTTTTGTCTGAATTTGGTTGGAATTTATGTTTGAACTTTTGGGCAGAATTTCCGTCTGAGTTTTAGTCTAAATTTGGTTAAAATTTTAGTCTGAATTTTAATCAAATTTTAGTTTGAATTTTGTTAAAATTTTAGCCTGAATTTTGATCAAATTTTATTTTGAATTTTGTTAAAATTTTAGTCTGAATTTTAATAAAATTTTAGTTTGAATTTTGTTAAAATATTAGCCTGAATTTTGATCAGATTTTCGATCTAAATTTCTATCTAGTTTTAGGTCAGAATTTGATTTGATTTTGGTCTGAGCTTTGATATGAAATTCGGTCTTAACTTTGGTCTAAATATTTATTTAAAGCTGGTAACCATTTGAATTTAAAATTTGGTGTGAATTTCTAATTGATTATTGATCTGAAATTTTTTAAATTCTAGTCTGAATTTGGTTTGATTTTATGTCTGAATCTTGTTCAGAATTTCGGGCTGAATTTCTGTTTATATTTTTATCCAAATTTTCTAAAATTCTCTAAAATTTTCAGTCTGAATTTGGATCAAATTTTGATCTGATTTTCGTTCTAAATTTCTGACTTGTTTAATTTCTGACTGACTAAATTTTTGTTTGATTTTGGTCTTAATTTGACAACCTTGATAGTCTAATGGGTAGTGCACTAGACTTTCATCTGGGAGGTTCGGATTCGATTCCCATCTTCGTTTGGTGGTTAATTTTCATAACTTTCTTATATTCACCATCAATATGAAGTGTATGAGAATTATAAGAAAGTGTACAAGGACACACATTGGTTGGTAATAGCAAAACCACCAAGCTGATAAAAAATTGCCACACCGTCGTTCGGAATCGGCGTTAAACTGTAAGTCCAACTATGTGGTATCTCAATGGGCCGTTCAGGTTTAAGTGTGGCTCTCGACAGCCACTTTAACCTAACCTTAACTGGTCTAAATTTTCTTAAAATTTTAGTCCGGATTTTAATCAAGTTTAGGTTTACAACTAGTTATCATTTGGGTCTAAAATTCGGTCAGAATTTCTAATAAATTTTTGGTCTGAATTGCTTTAAATTTGTTTTGAATTTGTCTCGAATTTATGACTGATTTTTGTTCAAGATTTTGGTCAAAGTTTCTGTCTGAATTTTAGTTCAAATTTTGTTTGAATTTTATTCTGAATTTCTGTCTAGTTTTTGGTCTAAATTTGTTTTAAGTTTTAAAGTTTCTGTCTGAATTTTAGTCCAAATTTTGTTAAAATTTTATTCTGAATTTCTGTCTAGTTTTTGGTCTAAATTTGTTTTACTTTTGGTCTAAATTTGGTATGATTTTCATTCTGAGTTTTGGTCGAAATTTCGTTTTGAAATCTAGCCTGATTTTTTATTTGAATTTTGGACTACTTTTGGTCTGAGGTTTGATTTTCATTTGGTCTGAAGTTTGGTGCGAATTTGGATCAGTTTTTTCGGTTAGTTTTTGGTCATAGTTTTGGTTTGGGATTGGTCTGATTTTTTCTTAGTTTTTTGGCTGATAACACTGTGAAATTTTAAGTTTTTTTGATTTGATATTATTGGCAATTTTTTGGGTATTTCTGATAGTTTTGGAATTTTTAAATGCTTAATTCAATATAAGAATTTAAGATTTTTAATGTTTTATTATTTTGAGAACAAAAATTGTTTTTTGAAAATTTTAAAAGGCTCACTCAAGGCTATATTCATCAGCCGACATGAATCGAGACCCTTGAAACTTCCACAACCAACAGACGCTTTAGACAAAAAACATTTTCCCTTGACCACATGAGTGTAGGGTATAATAAAGGAGTGCAAACAAATTCACGATGTCTCGCTTCTGTTTCTTCTTCTTCTTCGCCTTCCGTTTGGACAATAAACAAATGGGATAAAAAAAAAACCAAATAAGCCAAATATATATAAATATAATACTGCATGAGTTTATCCTATTTTCAAGGATTTTATTGTTTAATTTGTAGCATTGTCGTAAATGTTATATACAAAATACACAGCAGCACGAATAGCGAAGTGCACTTTTACGTAGTACTACGTAAAGCAACATAGACAGACATGCCATATGTATGCGAGCTACTAACATGCATTCATATACAGTAAAGGACAATAAAATAGAAGCACAAAGTAAGAGAAAACTTTCAAAAAATTATTTAATGCCTAATATATTCATGATGATGGATCCAAAGAAAAATATTAGCGAGTTATAATAAGAGAAGACAAGAAAAGAATTGGGTTCAACGGCATGCGGTGCTATTCTTAATTATTCTTCCCCAGCCGTTGAGTTTCATGATTAAAAGTACAACAGTAAAGGGAAAGCTCTGACTAAGAAAGCCAGAACTTTGGAAGCATAATTCTAAAGCCAGATTCACCGACCAAGTGCCGCACTCTCTTTTGGTTTTCTTTTATGTGAAGTTGTTCGCTCTCTCAAATTGAAAGGGAAAGACAAAAAGAAATGATCATTGATGACAAAGGGTGTTTTTTTAGAAGTGTGATTTTCAAGAAGAATTAAAACGCATATAATTTAATGTTATGGCCAAGGGTTTGCCATTATGTTTTAAAAATGATTTCGGGCAAGTGGCCGCCGCGGCTGGCTCGAATAAATTCCAGCCGAGAGGCCCAATTTTCGACCACTTTTTGCAGCAATTGGGGCCATATGTTAGTAATAACGCGCCGAATATTCTCTTCCAAGGCGTCCATCGTCTTGAGCTTATCTGCGTAAACAAGCGACTTCACATAACCCCACAAAAAATAGTCCAGCGGTGTTAAATCGCACGATATTGGAGGCCACGCCATAGACCCACGACGCGAGATAATGCGCTCACCAAAAGTTCCCTTCAATAAATTGATTATTTTGTTGGCTGTATGGCATATAGCGCCATCTTGTTGGAACCAAAGGTCATCCACATCAACATCAACATCCTCCAATTAAGGCACGAAAAAGTCATTAATCATGGCTCTATAGCGTCAATGGGGACTGTAACATTATGGCCGGCTTCATCTTTGAAGAAATATGGACCAAAGATTCCTTCTGCTCATAGAGCACACCAAACAGTGACTTTTTGAGGATGTAACGGCGTCTCAACAATAGCTTGTGGATTGTCATTACTCCAAATGGGAAAGTTTTGCTTAGTAACGTACCCATTCAACAAAAAGTGAGCTTCATCGCTGAACAAAATTTTCTTGTGAAAATCGGGATCGGTGGCCATCTTGTTTTGGGCCCATTCACCGAACGTGCGACGCGCTTGATGGTCGTTCGGCTTCAATTCTTGCACGAGTTGGATTTAGTAAGCCCGAAAACCAAGATCCTTCCGCAAAATCTTCCATATAAAGTGGATGGGCACAGCTTCAATTGTTGCGCGCGATGGCGGATGGACTCATTCGGGTCTTCTTCGTTACTTTGCTCCACAGCAGCAATAGCGTCTTCGGTGCGCATTGTACGGCGTCTCTGAGGATGCGCATTATTCACTAAAGTAAACGTAGTGCGAAACCGATCCATGGTTGCTCGAATTACCGACTCTGCTGGGCGATTAAGTCGAACGAATATTGGACGTAGCGAGCGATGCATCGCGCGAACCGAACCATTATTTTGGTAATAAATTTGCACGAATTGCAAACGTTGTTCAGGAGTAAGTCTATTCACTATGAAATGGCAAACCAAACTGAGCATAAATCAAGTGACAGCTGTCAAAAAGACCAACTGCGAAAAAAATAATGCCAGATTGAAAACCACACTTCTAAAAAAAACACATGTAACGAACCATAGTCATACCCAGCGGTTTTTCAGACAAGTGCTTGAAAATTAAGTGCTTAAAAAGTGCTTGCAAGTGCACCATTTCAACCGGAAATTGCAAAGCAACCATGCGATCAACAAATTTAGTTTTCTATTGAGTAATAAAAACGAGTATCGTTCAGCGAGACGCTACGAAATATTGAAGTAAAGTGGTTGTGAAATTTCACGAAAAGTGTGTGTGTTTTATTTTATTTCTTTTTTGGAATTGTTTTATGAAAAATAAATAAAAATATAATTATATATGTAGATATATATATTTTGGTTTAAAAACAAACAAAAAAGCAAAAGAAAAGAATAAGATAAAATGACGCAGCAATGAAAAATTATGAATGCATGAATCGATACTCGATAATTTTTCTCTCTCCTCTCTTTCTCAACTAAAGTAAGCACGAAGCAGCGAATGAATGAGCTGAAGTGCCTATCTAACGCATTCTTTCTTGCGCTTGTTTAGCGCTAAAAGTGCTGCACTAAACAAGTGCTTGTCTCCTAGGACATGCAATGTTAAAATTTATATGAAACACATGTGCTTGTAGTGAACTTAAGTGCTTGCAATCAAGCACTTGTTTAGCGCTATTCTAGTGCTTCCATTTACTGCTGTGTAGAAAGAACTATGGCTGGGGTAGTCTCAGCAGCCTTAAGTGTTTCTTTTTTAACAGAATTTATTTATTGCTGGGAGTCCTCACTTCTTTAATTGATATACACTATTTAATTCACAGTTTGTAATCAACACAAATTTTAATTCTCTGCTCTTCTTCTTTATTGCAATTCGCCGCGAGCTCGAAATGGAATGCGTGACGTAGTAGTTTGGTTGTTTTGCTGCCATTAGGCGTTTTTCCTTATTAACTCTGAGCAGAACACGAGCTGTCAAAAAAGCAATCGTAATTGTGTTTCATTTCACTCTACATGCTCAGAAGAAATTGACTGACCAGACAGAGTATGATTGAAAAAAATATTTTGACAGAACACACGAATTTTGAAATACCCAACGACAGCATTAAAAGTAAGTTAGAAAATAAATACTTTAAATAAACAAATAAATAAATTGCAGACAAAACATTAACCAAAAACAGCTGTTTTCTGACAGTTCTTGCTCAATGCGTTTTATAATGGGCTCTGAGTTATCAGAGCGTGCTCGATGTGCTCATATGCTCTACTCTACTCCGTGCTCTGAGTTAAAAAAAGAAAAGCGCCTATTGGTTGTTTCTAGGTCATGTGATATTTATCGTAGTGTGACTATGGCGTTATGTTTGTGTGTGATGTTGATGGAATGATTCGTTGTTGTTGTTCTAAACGCATGAAGTTATTCTGTTGTTTCTGCTATCCCAGTGGAAAAAAACACTGGGTGCCCCTTTCTTAATATTCCCAGTGGGAACAATGCTACGTTGTGTGGTGCAAATTGGTTGACCGTCACAAATAAAATGGCCAACGAAGTTTACGAATCTCTTGTATGATTGAACTTTAGTAAAAGTTACAGTTTCAGTCAGCCCTTAAGAAATTCCAGTATCTACTGACAGATTCTGTAATCTACTTGTATATCCTTTTGATTAAGCATAATAGTGCGAGAATGAAGTGCGTGACGGGCTGCGAAACGAGTGAGAGCACGCTTTCGTTATTCAACGCATTATAATGCAAACAAAAAACAGCTGATTATACTTTGATGGCTCTTCAAAACATTTCGCATATGATGAACATTAAATTTTCCGAAATTCGCTCGCATCTTGGATCACGCTTTCGTTATTCAACGCATGATAATGCAAACAAAAAACAGCTGATTATATTTTGATGGCTCTTCAAAACATTTCGCATATGATGAACATTAAATTTTCCGAAATTCTCTCGAATCTTGAACCATTGTATATTTATTGCCAGATTGAGAGTCTTTATTTCCAATCTATTTGAGAGCTGATGCGTGACTCACGTTCTGGTGACGGAATATCGCACAATTGCACCCTAGCCTCAACTTTATACGCTTCAAGGAAGATTGATGTATTTTTCAGGTGCTGATTACTATATTCTTAGTCAGGCAGATGGTCTTGAACTGAAAAACGGTCAATTCTAGATTTAAATCAGATTCAACAGTACAAGGAGTGAGTTTATAGCTATTTTATGTCCAAAAATTTAGGGTTTTATCGATGTGTATGTGCTGATTTCAGAAAAAATAGGATAAAAGCGGACAAGAGTTCCGAAATTTCTTCACAATAGAAATTAAAATAAAGTTAAAACAGATTTCCTTAATCATTGACTTTGAACCTCACTGCTCAACTTTAAAATCCAAGAAAGTCTGCCATTCGCACAATTACAACTAGTGAACCTAATTGACTGCCTGCAACTGTATGTAGCTACAGATCCATGCATGTGGTGTATGCCACAATACATATGCTCATTTTTAAAAGTTGTTGAACAACAACGCAACACACATGCTGAACATGTTCTTTGTCGTTGGTAATATAATATCATGAACAACAGCAACGAACAACAAATAAAACAATACCAGCAACAAGAAAAATAATAAGCAACCCAGATAATATTTTAGATGCTAGTAGATAGCGTGGTAGTGTGATTAATTAGTCTCATATGTTATATTTGGGTTAACTAATTTAAAAAAATTAATACAGATAATCTTTTAGTACATACTTATATATACGTAAGAACCCTTTAGCACCCCACTTAATCTTTCTTTTAAGTACCTATCAGTTCGAAGGTTAACTTGCACTTTCAAACTTGTTCTAAGTGCCCTAAATAAAAATCAATATATAAAATAAAAAATGTATAACAATTTACAAGCCCTTACGGGGATCGAACCCGTGACCTTCGGATTAGAAGTCCGACGCGCTATCCGCTGCGCTAAAGGGCCATTCAATTTCAAGCATATCGCATCTCAGCTTAAACTCCAAATTTTAAATATTACAGCTAAGATTTTTACTTGTGTGCTTTACCATCGCTGTGAAAAAAAATCGAACTAAAATGTGATCGTAATATCTTGTACAACAGCTGTTCAAATACTTAAAAATGATTCAGACGCACATACCTACACTAAATGGAAATAATTATGTGTTAAATGTTGTTTTGCTGTCATTAGTTTTTTATTTAAAAAATTTTGCGATTAAAAACTGTGATGACTCGATCAGTAAAGAAACACACGTGTTCTGCGTAAATTAGGATTTATTCAGTCATACAACTAGTGTTACAAAAAGTGGATGATGAACGACTAAAACGGCATATATGTGAACTCAAGACTGTTAACTAACGCGAGCGTGTTAACCCCGGCAGTGTAGTTGCGAGCGTGTTTACACCGACATTGCTTAGACAAAGAGTCGCTTACATATTTGCATACACTGCAATACCATCCTTTAGCCGTTCATCGTACAAACTTTTGCTTTTTCATTTTAATTTCAAAAATATATTTTTATTTATTAGTATACAGGGTGACAATTGTAAAGTGACGCAAGTTTAATACTATGCAGCAAGCTTTGCCATTTACCGTTACTTTAATTTAAAAAGCAAATTCATTCATCATTGGCTTTGCTTTTAATTTCATTTGAATTTTTGTTATTACATTTTGAAATTTCCATAAAAATGGACAAGGAAAATATTCGTCGTGAAATTATGAAATTTCATTTGGCAAATTATAGTAGCCGTCAAATTGCAAAGGCTTTAAATTTGTCAAGTCGTACGGTAGACCGAGCTATTATTCGATATAATGAAACTGGGGGTTTTGGAGATAGAGACCGGGGAAAATTTTCAACAGTTGCCACTACTGGTTTAACAGAAAAAATTCGTAAACGAATCAAGCGAAATCCAAGGCGGTCAATGAGAAAAATCGCTAAGGAAGTGGGAGTTAACCGTGAAACAGTGCGAATCATTGCAAAATGAAAGCTTAATCTTAAGCCGTACAAGCTCCGAAAAGCTCAAGATCTGACACAAAAAAAGAAAGATTTGCGACTGCAAAGATGCAAGGCGTTGCTACGCTTCTCCGTGTTAAATAATGTTGAAAATATCTTGTTTACAGATGAAAAAATTTTCACGGTTGAACAACATTTCAATGCGCAAAATGACCGAATGTCGCTAACATCATCATCGCAACAAAATAGTACTGTTGGCCGAGTTCAAAAGACAGCTTCCGTTATGGTATGGGCTGGAGTTTCCGCTAATGCCAGAACCCCTCTAATATTCGTTGAAGAGGGTGTTAAAATTGACCAGGTTGTTTATCGGAGCATTTTAAATGAACATGTTCTTCCCTGGGCCCAAGATACATTTGGAAATGAAAACTGGACTTTCCAGCAAGATTCTGCACCTTCCCACATGGCAAAATTAACGCAAACATGGATAAAAGACAATTTTTCATAACATTCATAACATCTCAAGAATGGCCACCATACTCCCCAGACTTGAATCCAATGGACTACTCTATTTGGAGTATTTTAGAAAGTAAGGCTTGTGCATCTCAACACCACAGTCTGGAGTCGCTGACAAATTCATTAGAGAAAGCCTGGACTGAAATTGATAAGGAAGTCCTGCGGCGAACAGTCCTACGATTTCCGGATCGATTGAAGGCATGTGTGAAGGCTAAAGGAGGTTATATTGAATGAGGTGGGGTTCAAATGAATGCTTATATATTCAGCAATGTTAACACTTAATTGTACTTAATGGAAGTAACTGCTGAAATGTGTGCGTCACTTTACGATTGTCACTCTGTATACATTTTCAACTTCAGATGCACCATTTACATTTTAAATTCAAAATTATATTTTTATTAATTATTATATACATTTTCAACTTCAGATGCATCAAATTTCTTATTTTTACTTCTTAAATTATATTTACAGTTGCTAGAGCTATTATTATTAGATTCCAGGCTATTCTTTTCATTTCTTTCGTTTTGCTGTTTTTGTGCCTCACTATTGATTTCCTGACCTAGAAGTAGTTTTTGCGTGTAATCGCCTAAAGTAGTTGGTACATAATTCCCTAACTTATATTCGTTCCCTAGTATTATCTGATTAGCATGTCTTTTCCATTGTTTTCTCCGAATTACATGGCTTTACTAAGTATGTTTGCTTTCCTAATTTTTTAATAATTATACTTTTTCTCCATGAAGTTTTTCCTAGTACGGAATGTTCTTTAACAATAACATACTCAATAATTTTATAATTTTGATTTTTGTTACCTTGATAATACTTTTTTTTACTTGCCTGTTGCTTTTTAACCGTTTGCTCAACCTGGGCTTCTTCTACTTTCTCGACTGTCTGCTCAGGATTAACTAGATCTAATATTGTTCTAAGTTTCCTATTAAACATAAGTTGCGCTGGTTATACTGCAGTGCTCATGTGCTTTGTATTTCGATAGTCGAATAGGAATCTAGACAGCACAATACCGAATTGTGCGACCTCTTTTTGATACAAATTTTTTTTCAAAGCATTTTTAATTGTTTCAACCAAATTTTCGGCTTGGCCATTTGTGGATGGGTGACCCACGGGAGTTGTGATATGTTGAATGCCATTCATTTGTAAAAATATTTTAAATTCTTTTGATAAAAATGCTGTTCCGTTATCGGAAACAAGAAACTGTGGTATGCCAAACAGAGAAAACATTTCTCTTAAGGTGTTTATCGTTGCTCTGCTTGTGGTATTTTTTCCCATATCTACACATACAGCCCACTTGCTATAACTATCCACGACGACCAAAAACCAGCGATTTAAAAATGAACCAAAAAAATCAATGTGAATGCGGGACCACGGCTTATCAAGCCATTCCCAATTTATCAATTCTTTTTTTGCCGTGTTCGACCTATTCATCAAACAAGGTTCACAATTTTTTACGATATCTTCAAGATCTTTCGTTTGCCTGGGCCACCAACAGCATTCCCTAGCCATAGACTTGATCTTACTTATGCCCATGTGCGATTCATGTAACGTTCCTGGTATGATAATTCGATACCCCCAACACATTGACTGACTTTTTGTAACAATTTGTCTGAAGCTGTCTCTTTTCGAATTATTTCAAGATTGACAGGCATTGTGTTTATCATAATTGTTTATCTCCTCAAAATAGTTTAATTCAACATTTTCAGGCAGCAGGGTACCTTGAAAAGTAGTCAGCTATGTTGGCTTGCGATTTAATATGAACAATGACAAAATTATATCCAGTCAATGTTAACGCAATCCGTTGAAGCCGATTTGCCGCCATAACTGGAATGCCCTTTTTCGGGCTGAAAATATGCTGTAATGGCTTGTTATCCGTTACCAAGGTAAAATATCTTCCATATAAATAATGGTGAAATTTTTTAACACCATATAAAATGGTCACTGCTTCTCGATCTAATTGAGAATATCTCTGCTCTGTATCGGATAGCTTGCGTGAAGCAAACTCTATGGGCTTTTCCTCCCCGTTAGGCGCATACACTGCAAAAACAATAATGCAGTAAGCGGAACACGATACCATTTATGACTCAATTCTTTTTGAAGTTGACTTAAGAGATTATTACTTTTGACCACAGAAATTTTAGTTCGATTACATAACTTTATGGTATAAACACAACCAAAGCAGCCGACCTTCAATCGCTGTCTTCTTCTGAAAAAATAAACACAATAAGAGCGTCAACCTCTAACGTCAAAAATGTGTAAAAGAAAAACAAAACAAGAGTAGATTTGATTATTGTTTTTACAACTCATTTTGTTAATTATTAATGTTGTCAATTGTCAAAAAATAAAAGGAAAAATTTAAGGCTTTACAATTTGAAACAATTATTGCATAAACATTTAAATTAAATTGCATTTAAATCGCTAAAATCATCAAAAAATCAAGAAAAAAAGCGAAAATCGCAACATTTGGCTTTTTTGAAGTCGAGATATTTCAAATAGAATCTATTGTATCGTCGTTAAGGCGGCAGCCAATCTCAGAATTTTTTTCCGATACAAGTTCATAAGATTCCATGTGTTTGTTGTTGGAGTTGAGTTCGGCTGCTTTGGTTGTGTTTATACCATTTCGCATATCCGACGGCATTCTATATGTACATTCTGATCTTATTTTTAGCATGGCGGATGCAATAGGATTGTAAGTAAGTTATACGCACGTACGGTGTGTTTTAGATCTAATCAAAGTTGAGCGGATGCGGCCACAACGTCGGATTCCACTCAAAGACCATTTTCGCATAGTCGGCGCCATCTTTTCGAAGAGCGTGTCCTATTCACCGCGCGTCTCCATAATTGTTCATTTGATATAGGGTTAGGTGGCCTTGATTGATTCTGTTAGTGACTTTTCATGTCTCTGATCCGTATAGTGGGACCGGCTTAACACTGGTTTTTAAGATTGACGTCGTTTTTCCCCCACCATCTTGTACAACAATACTGCACAAGTAGCAGAACTGTTCAGCATCTTAGATTGATGTGGCCCCATTGTATGTTTGTATAACAAGTAGTGTTGTATTTTACGTTAGAATTCACAATAGCTTGGTGTTTGCGGTCTCAATTAATTTTTCTGGTTTGTTTTTGACCGTAAAGAGTTTAATGAATCAGCAAAGCATACATCATCAGCGTAGTTAAAGTCGGTCAGCTTCTGATATAGCCGCCAATGGATTCCATCGGGGCAACCCGCGTTTGTATTAGCAAGTACCATGTTCAATATTTGTTCTTGATTTCAAACGCTGTATTCTGCATTCAGATACATCTCTTAAATCACGCTGATAATCTTCGACGGTATGCCGACGCGATACTGGGCTTCTTACATTGCTTTTATTTTGATCTTGTCGAAGGCTTGCTCAAAATTCACGAAGAGGAGGAATAGTGGGGACCTGAATTCAGTATGGTTCTGGTGGTATAGATATGTTCAATACACGAGTGGCCTGGCCTGAAGCCATTCACTTCCGTTCTCAGGGTATTGTTAATGATGGGCGAGATACGGTTTAGGATTATAAATGCAACCACTTTGATTATGCTATTGATTGATTATGTTAATGATTTTGCGCCAGTTTTTGCAGTTCTGCAGTGTTGCTTAAATCGCCCTTCTTTATTATAGTTATGACAGCTCCCTCTTTCCGTGAGCTTGAGATTGAATGGGTGTCCCATTCAATACTACTTAATAAGCGGTTAAAGTGCCGTTACTACTCCAGATTCACCATATTTAAAAAACTCATTTGAAATGTTATCCGTGCTCCAAGTCTAATTATTTTTTAGTTAGGGATTGGTTACAATTGACCTGTTGGGATTTCCTCGGTTTGTGAAAAGAAAGACATGTCTATATTGTTGTTGGGGACATCTTGGGTTTAGCTGAAAACTGAACCCAACGGTTAAGTTGGTCTTCAAATGATGTTAGAGGGATGTTGGGAGATGAACTAGCTTATTAATGAGTTTAGCTTGGTATTCATTTCGCTTACTAGAGAAGCTGGACAGCAATTTTATACCTTGTTGAGAATACTGACTAGCTCGAAACAAATCCAATATTCAACAAATGAGTTGGAGTTTTTGGTTCATGCTAACCGGCACGATACGGCTTAGTCAAAACGATGATCTAGTATGAACTCTGGGCTTGGTAGTATCTTATTGTGTCGATAGGTGTCACTACCTCGATAGGTATCTTTAGCCTCTGCCATTTCAGTTTAGCCGTTTCGTATCAAATTAAATACATACTAGTCATTTTAAAGTCTGACGATCGATCTTGCAAACATCGAAAGCTTTTCTGCTGGCAAAAAATTGATACTGCTCGCCGACTGTTGGTTCCAGGGCTCTAAATATAAAATTTATTAATGGTGTGGAGTTTCTATCGCTTGTGATTTTTTCTGTTTTGCCTGTCTTTCTTATTGTTGTTGCTTTGATAAAAGTCGTAACTATGAAATATGAACACTTTAATAATAATGAGTGTTTTTTTTTAGAGTGATAGAACTTGCGATAGGGATAAGGGTATCTCTCAGTGACTGGCCTGGGTAACTTTCTGAAACTTTTTTGTTCAGTATGCTTTGGAAAATTACCATGTAAAGACTTAGATTCGACCCACTTTATAAAATCGCGGTCTTCGTGTAATTTTTGGAATAATATTTATCCAAATCGAGCTCATATTGTGCGTACACCCGAAATTGTGGCTGCAGTGGGCATCAGTGTGACCGAAGATCCGAATCTGTTGATTCGTCGCCGCGCGCAAGAACCCGTCCACTAGGTAGAAAATTTGACGGAAAGACCTTGTTCTACAGCCATATAAGGTTCAATTGGTCCATAAACTCGAGCCGGGTGCCCATCCCATACGACGTGCGTATGCAACCCTCCTCTGTTTTACCGCAAAATCATATTCAACGTTTCTTGGCTGAATGGGTGCGTAAATGAAAAAAATTTAAGTATTTTGAGCAATGAAAGTCCGCCGGATATCTTAGGGAGTACATTGCATCCACAAAGAGTAATGGTTTGGTGCGGTTTATACCCCAAAGGGATCATCGAAGCATACTCTTCAAGGACGAGGCTGGCGACAATATTACGGTTAATACGGCGCGCTACCGTGATATGTTGAAAGATTAGTTTCTACCTAATGTGACACCACTGTATTATTTCCTTTGAGGTCACGTAAAAGCACAGACAAGTGCCTATGCTGATAAGATAGCAACAATTTCAAATTTACACGCGTTATGGGCTAAATACCGCCAATACTCTTGAACGAACTGTTCAGCAGGCTTTTTTGAAATGTAGCTACCGTGGCCATATCTCAGAAATCATTTTTAAACATTAAATTCCATGAAATTTGCGAGCTCATAAAACCATTTTTTAAAAATGTTATCCCTCTTAAAAAAATACCCTTTAGATGACAAAATTATTTACTGGGTTAAATAACAAAAGGTGAAAAATAAAAATGGCCATGCGTTAGGTATGAATCATTTGTTGGTGCTGCCATTGCTATTTCTCCCATTGTTGTTGTTGTTTTTATAACAGCTCTCTTTTGCTGTCCCCTGCTGTTGTTTTTATTGCATTTAAGTGATGCTTTCAAAATGGCTCTTTTCTGCACTTATAAATACTCAGCACAACAACACAAAATCAACTACTAAAAGAATAACGACAACAAGAAAACCAGCAACAGGAAAAAAAATTGAAAGCTAGCGCTACTTAAATAACTATAAATTATATACAGAAAGCATTCACTACCTGTGTAGAAATATACGAGTGAGTACATTTTATGAAGAAGCCAACTGTTAAATTGAAAGCAACTATTGTCATGGCAATCAAATTGTTCTTGTTGCACTATTTTATTGTTGCTGTTGTTGTTTTTATTGTTATTGTTGCAATTGGTGTTAAATTATAGTAGTATTTTTCCAAATGAATTAAGTCATTTGCTGCTGCGATCTTTCTCTCTTCTATCTCTCTCTCACTCTTGCACACCCATTTTGCTTTACTTCTTTTGACACTCTTTTTTTGCGTTGTACTTTTGAGTTTCGTGCTCACCTCAATTATTCAGCTAACTTTCATTTTATTATTACGAGTATAAGAGAGAGGGAGAGCCATATTTATGTTTGTTAGAACAACAACAACTACTACAGTTAGTACTCTGCATAAATAACATGAGAGTGTTAATGACAGTATGCGGTAGATTCTTTCGCTCTTCTTCTTCTTCTTCTTCTTCTTCCATTAGTGTTTCTTTCGATAAATGGCGACCACTTCTGCTTATAAATTTTCTTCTTACATTTTTAATAAGGGCGTTGGCATTTCACATTATTTAATTGCCTCACCTGTAATTTGTCATATTTGTAGTTTGCTAACTAATTTGTTGTTTATATTGTTGTTGTTCTGATGGTGTACTTTTTTAATACAATTTTTGTTATTGTTGTTGTTATTTATTTTGTATGCTGTCGTTGTATTTACCTTGTCCTTCGTTTTTCCTCTGCTGTTTGCGGTTTATGATGACTGATATCGTTGGCTACTACTGTTGATGATGTTTATGTTGCTGTTGTTGCTGCTGCTGTTGGAAATTTATTGCTTTTAATTAATTGCAATTTGATGTGTTTTTAGTTTTAAGTACGATTTATATTGCGCGATTTGTGCAAGGACAAGTACGTTGTTGGCTGTTGGTGGTTTGGGCGTAGGGGCGTGGTTGAGATATGTACTATACGTGTGTGAGTGAATGATTTTGTGCTAATGAAGGTAGAAAATATAATATGTCATTAACATGCAGTTTTGTTGCACTCTATTTGGCAATTTATATTATATTCAATGATGATAATTGAAAGCAAAACAAAAAAAAAGTATAAGTATGAATGTGTGGAAAATATATATTTTAATGTGTTTTAATGGTGTGTAAGTGGAAAGCATACATACATACGTATAATGTTTCCAATTAAAAGCTTAAGTTTCATATATTTTTTGTATCGGTAAATCATGTCATAATAAAATATAAAAAAAACCGAATTTTCATTAGTATGTAGTATTTGGGTGTAAGTGCATATATTTGTAGGCACTTGATTGTGTAAATAGATGTATTAGTTAAAAAAATCAGCACTTGTAAATATTCTGAAACACAAAATGTAACCCATTTTGTAATCGTGAGACTTTCTGCTATCGCCTCATCTAGGGAATAAGAAAAAAAAATTTTCTTCAATTTAAATCAGACGTTTGAAAAAAATGACGATTTTTGCCCTGTTTTTGTTTATATTTTGCATTAAAAACATTAGTTAAACAAATGCTTTCGCCATAATCCTAGATAGGACCATACCTATACATTCGCTTAGTAGCCTTGTAAAATTTCAAGTCAATTTGACAAGTGGTTTTTTGTGAATCGTGTCCACCGTCCCGAAAAAAATGGTTTCGAGAAAAACGAGTTTAAAGATTTTACTAAATTAAAAGATAAATATCAGACTCACTATCGACCAAAATCCAGACCCAGACCAAAACCTGGTGGAAAAATTGTATCAAATACAGGCTTAAAATTAAAAGATAACTGGAACAAAACTGAGACCAAAATTCAAACTAAAATCGGATAGAAATTAAGGCGGAAATTTCGAGCAAAATTTCAAACTAAAATTCAAATACTTTTTTCAGATCGAAGTTCAAACCAAGAAAAGAACCAAATTCAGATCAAAAATCTAGATCAAAATGAGACCAAATTCATATCAAAATCTTGATTATGACTTTTCTTTATGGATTTAAATATATCTTAATTTGACCAAAAAAAACCAATACGTTTTAAATTTCAACGCTTTCGGGTACCGGGCAACAACCGTTTAAAAAAAAAACAATGTTCAGACTACGAATCGGGCCAAAATTCCAACAAAAATAGACCAAAATGAGACTACGAATCGGGCCAAAATTCCAACAAAAATAGACCAAAATGAGATCAAATTCAGGTCAAAACTCAGACTAAAAACACAACAACTCAGACAAATAGTTAGACAAAACTTTAGGCCAAAAGCATACCAAATACCGAACGAAAGTAACCCAAAACTCAGACCAAAAACTTGTAGAAATATCTGATAAATATTTACATCAAAAAATTTTAACTTAAATTAAGTAAAAACTAGACCAAAATTCCCGACGAATTCAGCCAAATTTTAAAACGAATTCAGACCGATTTCGGACCGAAATTCAAACCAAAATAGTATTAAAATCAAGCCAATTCAGACGAAAATAATAACCACAACTCAAACTATGAGTTAGATTAAAACTGAGGCTAAACCAAAATTTAAACCAGAAATCAGATCAAATGTTGGTCTGCAAAGGCTAGAAGGCAAATTAAAATTTAGACCAAACATGGATTAAAACTCAAATCAAATTCAGATTAAAATTCAAACTAAAATAAAACAAAACTCTGACTTACAATCAAACCAGAATTTAGATCAAAAACGGGCAAACATGGAAAAGTTAAACCAATATCAGACTAAAATTCTGTACAAAATTCAATCCAAAAACTAGACCATTATCAAGCTTTCTAAAATTAAGACATTTATAAGTTGGCGTTGAAATTGTAGATTTAATGTAGTCTGAATGTATTTAATAACCAGTTGCACTGTAACGTGAATCCTATTGAAGCGCCCAGCATGGCGGCTAATCAGAATTGATTCAAATATCGTACTTCATTTTAATATTTACATTAAATTATTATTATTAAAATAAAATGTAATAAAAAATATTTTAAATCTTAAAGTTTTTAGTTTGTAGAAAGTATACAGGGTGACAATCGTAAAGTGACGCATACATTTCAGCAGTTATTTTCAAAAGGACGTACTTCCATTAAGTACAATTAAGTGTTAACATTGCTGAATATATAAGCATTCATTTGAACCCCACCTCATTCAATATAACCTCCTTTAGCCTGCACACATGCCTTCAATCGATCCGGAAATCGTAGGACTGTTCGTCGCAGGACTTCCTGATCAATTTCAGTCCAGGCTTTCTCTAATGAATTTGTCAGCGACTCCAGACTGTGGTGTTGAGATGCACAAGCCTTACTCTCTAAAATACTCCAAATAGAGTAGTCCATTGGATTCAAGTCTGGGGAGTATGGTGGCCATTCTTGAGATGTTATGAATCCAGAAAAATTGTCTTTTATCCATGTTTGCGTTAATTTTGCCATGTGCGAAGGTGCAGAATCTTGCTGGAAAGTCCAGTTTTCATTTCCAAATGTATCTTGGGCCCAGGGAAGAACATGTTCATTTAAAATGCTCCGATAAGCAACCTGGTCAATTTTAACACCCTCTTCAACGAATATTAGAGGGGTTCTGGCATTAGCGGAAACTCCAGCCCATACCATAACGAAAGCTGTCTTTTGAACTCGGCCAACAGTCCTATTTTGTTGCGATGATGATGTTAGCCACATTCGGTCATTTTGCGCATTGAAATGTTGTTCAACCGTGAAAATTTTTACATCTGTAAACAAGATATTTTCAACATTTTTTAACACGGAGGAGCGTAGCAAAGCCTTACACCTTTGCAGTCGCAAATCTTTCTTTCTTTGTGTCAGATCTTGAGCTTTTCGGAGCTTGTACGGCTTAAGATTAAGCTTTGATTTTGCAATGATTCGCACTGTTTCACGGTTTACTCCCACTTCCTTAGCGATTTTTCTCATTGAGCGCCTTGGATTTCGCTTGATTCGTTTACGAACTTTTTCTGTTAAACCAGTAGCGGCAACTGTTGAAAATTTTCCCCGGTCTCTATCTCCAAAACCCCCAGTTTCATTATATCGAATAATAGCTCGGTCTACCGTACGACTTGACAAATTTAAAGCCTTTGCAATTTGACGGCTACTATAATTTGCCAAATGAAATTTCATAATTTCACGACGAATATTTTCCTTGTCCATTTTTATGGAAATTTCAAAATGTAATAACAAAAATTCAAGTGAAATTAAAAGCAAAGCCAATGATGAATGAATTTGCTTTTTAAATTAAAGTAACGGTAAATGGCAAAGCTTGCTGCAGAGTATTAAACTTGCGCCACTTTACAATTGTCACCCTGTATACTTTTCACTCCTGATGGCTTTTTTTTGGAAAAATGTAAATATTTTTGATTTCTCAAAAATGACTGTTTACTATAAGATTGTCGGGTTCTGGGGGGGGGGGGGGGGGAGGGGGGCTTCAGTCCTTATATCTCTCCCCCTGGATACGCTACTGCTGGCAATGGAATATTTCAATTACCATTTTCATTCCTGCAATGGAAATGACAATGAAGAATTCAAAAACAATGAATTGTAAACGAACAAGAGGTAGTTGGAAAAATTACTAATCGGAGCAGCGGAGCGGTTAAATTTTCATTGCTCTAGCTCTAGCTCCGATCAAAATAGTGTGCTCCACAGCTCCTTGCTTCAGCTCCGCGCTCCGCTCCAAAGCCCTGCTTAAAAGATCACTTTCTTTTCAACTTTTATTTACTATTAAAAGCCCCATTTACAATGTAGCGAGGACGCGAGGCGTGTTTCGAAGTCGATTTCGGAAACGAGAGCACTCGTCGCTATTCTCGTTGTTCAATTTACAATTAAGCGAGGCGCGATTAATATAAAAATTAAGAGTTGCCATCATTCATTGTCAAAAATTGTGTATACTTATATTTTAAAATCAAGTTATGTTCAGGAAAATATTATTTACTGGTTCAATAATTGCTGCACTAAGGATTAGTCCGTTTTTCCACAGTTTTCTACTAATACACTTTATATTTTATTTCATTTTAACAGTATGTAGTACATCTGGCAGCTCTAAATGTATCAACAACGCGTCTCGCTCGCGAGGTTTTTTCAAATTTTCGAAATTCACTGGCGCGACGAGAGCTCGCCTCTCTTCATGGTATATGCGCACATTAAAACACATTGAATAAAAATTTGTCGACGTAATGCTTTCGAACATCGCCTCGCGTTCTCGCTCCATTGTAAATGGGGCTAAACAATTGAATTCACATTGTGCTGCCAACTGGGAACTTTAACTCTCACAGGACTTCTGCTTACGCAACTATGTTTCATACAAAAAAGGATAATTTAAATTATGCTTACCTTTATTTTGTAATTCTTCCGCTTCTAAATAGCGTCAGTATATCGTTATTCTATGCTAGTAACTTAATAAGTACAATATATTTATTAATAGCTCTTATACTTACAATGACAACCAAAGTTAATGTTGAAAATAGCAATGGGAAATGTAGAAAGAAAATATGAAAAATAATACTATATATTTGCCAAATATATGCAGGCATTCTTCTTAGAACAAAAGCAATAAATTTTCTATATTAAAATTTAACCGGCACATTAAAGTACATACAATTACAGCTAGAAAAAAATCCAAATTGAAATTATTGATGACCCCACAGACTCAACTATGGATTGTCAATTAGTGTCCGACCGATTATTCGGCTTCGGTTCTTCGGCTATTCGGCCTAAAATTGCACCTTCGGCTTCGGCAAAAAGTGGCCAAAGTTTTGGCCGAAGTATTTGCCGAAGCCGAAGATTATAAGCATTTTATTTTATAATAATTTTTACTATAGATTGGCAGTAAAAATTTATGCAAATAAATAAATGTGAAGTGGTTATATAAAGTATTTACATTCGAATTTCTGTCTCCGTTTCATTTTACCATTTTTACTTTTGAAGTAACCCACAGATTTACAACCACACAAACAGTTATGATTTTTTTTAACGAACAACCTGCTTGAGCTAATACAATTAGAGGCAGCAGAAGCCAGCCAAACTGGTTTACTTTTTACGGAAGACTTGAAGCGTATTGAAAAGAAGCGTGAATTGTTAGAGAAGCCGACATTTTCCATTACTGGCGCTTAACTTTTTTTTTGCTTTCAAAGAGGTCAAAAAAATTGAAAATTGTTTTGGCTAAAATCGCTCTATAATATAAGTATAAAGGAATTCTTTGAAATTCACAGTCGATTGAAAGTAACAGATGATTATTTGCAGGCCATGCTAGAGCAGTCATGCATATTTGAACTTTGAAACTAGTTTTTCTCAAAACAGCATTTTTCGAAATGGCTCCCACGATATCTCCAAAACTAATGAACTGATTGGGCTTAAATTTTCATGGTATCTTCAATAAATAAAATACTTTCCTTCATACTTGCCAGATAAAATAACTAGCTGTGAGTAGCTAGGAATTTAAAGTTTTTATACAAAATATTTAGTTATTTAAAAAAATTTCAATCCCAATTTTTTTTTAAATCAATCAAAAATTTTGGAACTAGAGGGTTCTGGTTCCGGCTACAGGTCTATCGATTATTACGCTGTTTCAATCTTTGATTTTAGATAAGCAAAACCATGGCAGCCATCGGCCAACCTTTTTTTTGGCACAGGTTTCGTTGAACGACAGTCGTTCTGCAGATATGTCGATGTTACTGTATATTTTGACGTAAACAAATTTTTAAATGATTCTTGAAATAAATAATATTTGTCAGCTTCTTCGACAGTGAACAGTTATTTAGTGTTACTGGTCAGCTTTTTATTTGGAGTATCTACTATTTATATTTTTCTGTATATGTTTGCAAATACATAGGTAAAAAATATTTACTTTCAGATTTTTGTTTTTTATATATTAAAAATCCTTCGGTCTTCGGCTTCGGCCGAAGGTTAGATGAATGGCCGAAGTTCGGCTTCGGCATCGGCCAAAAAATCACCTTCGGTCGGACACTATTGTCAATTACAACTTCTTTCAATGGAAGTAAGTTTTTTTTTTTGTTATTTTCAGTCCTGGGAATTATTATTGGTAATTAAAATTTCAATTCCTCAGTAATGGAAATGGGAAAATGTTCAATTCCATTACTGGATTGTAATTTGTAATTTAAAATATGCAATTCCTTAAAGGAATTTAAAAAGTACTTGAAAACTAAGAAATTTCTCTTCTCTTATGTAATCAATTACATTTGTAGAATTTAATTCCAAAATTGAAGGGTCGCCTCAAACAATGTTGTAAACGCCCGTTGATTTTAATTTCAACAAGTGAAAAACTTTCGTCAATTATATCTACGACGGTTTACGAGGACCGATGGCATTTTATGATGTAATTTTATACTTTTTAAATTGCATTTCGGATTAAAAAAGTCTGACCTTTTAAAATAGTTCTGCAGTTTTAATTTGATTTTATACCTCCATATGAACAGCATTAAATGCAAAATAAATATTGTTTATAAATTGTGTGTTTCTTTCTTCTTTCAATTTTCAACCACGAATTAATCAAAAAGTTGTTGTTGCTATTATTGTAGTTTACAATTCAATGAAGTCGCTGATGTTTATGCCATTTGAAATCAGATGAAAATTTTAACGATTTTATTCCATTGTCAAATGATTAAATCAATAAACCGCAACGAAAATGATTTTGCGGTTGTTTTGCTGAAAATACACACACACACACACACACACATTTCCATGCACTTACAGATTATTATCTCAAAAACACATATACAAAATCACTTACAAACTAGAGGATTCCAAGGTTGGGAAAAGAAAGAAGGGATTTAACCCTTTCAGACGTTTGCCTGTTATATTGGACAGGAGCATGTGACGAAAACTGTGATACACAGTGTAGGGTGTCCCATATATTGGGAGTGAATCATCTGACGGGAATATGAGTAATTTTACCTGAGATTTTATTGCAGATTAATCTTTAGTGGCATCATACCAGATTTTTAGTTCAAGCGGCTGATTTTCGTGTCTGAGAGGGTTAAGGGGTTTTAAACTTCAAAATATTTTTAATTCAGAACCTCACAACTATATCTATTTCTAAATATCTAGAAAAGAAGATTATATTCCCAAAAACCTATACCACCCCTTGAGTGCGTTAGTGCACTCACACTTAAACACACATACACACATACATATAAAGTCACCAATTGCTTACACAGTGCAACAAAAATTTTATGCGCAACATTTCCTAACGGTTTTATAAGGAGTGAGATCGAAAAAATCTTAACATATATAAAATTCAATAATTTTTAAACGGTTGATCTTAGAGTTTTGGTTTTTTGTTTTATTTAATTGATAATATTTTACAAATTACAGAAAAATATAACTTTTATAGTTCTAACCACTATTTATGAACTCGTGGACCTTTTTTTGGTAAGCCTTTCATTAGAGATTTGATAGTTGTTTCAGACACCTTTCTAGAACAGTTTGCCCATCTCCTTTTAAAATCTTCGATATTTTGGGAGACCTTTTTTGTGCTCTTTAAATTTCTTTTCACAAGAGTCCAATAACTCTCCACTTGTCTTAGCTCCGGACAATTTGGAGGATTGACCTCTCTTGGTACAAAAACTATGTTATTACTTTGGTACCACTCCAGAGCTTTCTTGCCGTTGTGACATGTTGCCAAATCGGGCCAAAAATATGTAGACACATTGTGCTCTCTTATGAAAGGAAGAAGTCTTTTTTTAAAACATTCTTTGATGTATACATATTTCGGTATTTATAGAGCCCACTGTAACAAATGACTTGCTTCTTTTGCCGCAACTGCATATATCTTGCCATACCAGGAATTTTTGAGGAAATTTTGTCTGCTTTTGGATTCTAAATTATTCTTCGACATTTCCTCGAGCATCAGCAACATAAAAATTTTGACCCGGAAGCTGCGTAAAATCTGCCAGTACATACGTTTCGTCGTCCATTATACAACATGAATATTTTTGTATGAAATTCGATTTTAATTTCCGAGCCCTACTTTTGGCGTCTACATTTTTTGCAGCATTCCTATCTGGAACTTTTTGGACTTTGTATGTTTTCAAACCTGCATTGGCCTTAACTTTTCGCACCAAATAGTCAGAGCACTGGGCTAACCGGGCAGCTTTTCTACCAGATGTGTTTGGAGATCTTTTCAATATGCTTTCTATTTTCTTGGCTTTCTCAATATCATGTGGTCCTTGTTTTCTTTCCGAACCAGGTTTCCTATCGATGATCAAATTCTCCTGAAACAGTTTAACAACATTGGAAACAGTTTGACGGCAGACCTTCAATTCTTTGGCCATTTTGGATTTTTTTTGAAAATTTTTAATAATTTTAAGACGTACTTCTTTTTCTTCACTCATTTTGATCAAACTCACAATAAATCAACATGTTTGTCATTATAAATAACAACTGACATATTTTTCAAAGATAACTAGATCAAAGAAATTTTTAAATTTTACACCCAAAAGAAACTATTAGGTAAAACGTGTGTTAAGATTTTTTCAATCTCACTCCTTAGTAATTTAGGGTCACTGATCACGACTGCATCCTCAGTTTTTCTCCATCAGATATACTTCTCCCACAATATGGACCTGAAATCGGAAAAAATGGCGTCTTCAGGGGCTATTAAGAAATTTCTTTATTTCAACTGCTACAGAGTCCACTTGGGATTGAACCACGGGTTAAAATTTTTCTTTAAGGTAAAAGGGTAAAAACTGAGGACGCATTCGTAATCAGAGACCCTAAATTACTATGAAACCATTAGAAAATCTTGCGCGTAAGACAAAAGTTGAAAATTTGTCGCACTGTGTTATTAATAAACTGTGCTATCACTTCCCTATTGCAATTAAATGCTGTGGCTATTGTGGTTTTAGAAAGAGGTTTATAGTGAAAGCGTGCAGAAAATTTGTTGGTCATAGGAACTTTCAAAGCATGAGAAATTCCAAATAACTACAACTACGGTCAATGAAATAGCTAGGATTGATGAAAAATGCTTTATACGATGCAAACAATATTTTTATATAATTTTTAGAGATGAATACCAGTTTGAAGTTTTATATAGTTGGAACAAACATAAATTGTGCCCCAAAGGTATAAAAAAAGCTACAAAAAATAAAAGACTCTCATAGTCGCTGATCAAAAAAATAGCAGAACTTTTAATAAAAAATTTTTAAAACAACTTTCAATATTATTTTTGATTAGTCACTACTATTTCATTGAACATAGCTGTAAACTCCCTACCACTTCATGTCTCCCATTCAACTTGTGGATGAGAAAATGCATTTTTCGCGGCAGCTGCGGTTGGTAAAGGAAATGCGCAATGAAATGTTAAATTTCCTTGGTTGTTGAAAGTGACGCATCAATGATTTGACACATAATCACACGGATTACTAAACATTAGCGCATACAATGGCATAATGGTTAGTAATAAATAGCAATACATACTTACATATATAACTACCCAATTGGAAAAAGCACTTTAAAGTACAATGTGTAAAGAAAAACAAAAATCATTTTGTTGCTCCATAACAAACCATTACGTAATTAAGTTCTAAATGCGGTCGGGGGACCGTATCCTTGAAAAACGAAAAACGCTCTTTTTGCCTTATGTATGAAGTTTTTCGCTCTTAAATTGAGAGCGAAAACGAAACGAAAAACGAAGGCTTTGCATTCCAGTTTTACTCCTTGTCGTTTTTCTTTTTCTAAAAAGAAACAGTGAACGGCAAACTTGTTGATCAAATGCAAATAAATAATTGTACACTTGAACCAAGGTAAACGACTATCCCCTACGTATTTATGCCATGCACCATGTGTGGTTAGTTGAATATTTTTGTCCTTTGTTTTCATTAAAAAAATACTCTTAAGTCTTTATAAATTAGTGGTTTATACAACTTAATAATAATTTAAGTAATTCAATATTTACATATTTTGGATTGCTTGCGGTTTTAGTTGATAAAATCTGTCATTTATTTGCAAGGAGTTCGTTTCAATTAAGCTGATATATCCTTATTTTATTTATGTCTTAAATCTTAAAATAAATTTTGTGGTTTACCTTTAACAGTTTGACATAGTTTTTTCTTACATAAATCTATAGTGCTTTTAAATTACTTGAATTTAATTATAACAAATTTATATTTAATCGATTTCGTATTATCTATTACGAGGGTTGCTATTTAAATTTTGAGATAGAACAAGTAAAAACAAATATTTATCATTGAAAATAGCTTTATTGTTTTTAAAAATATTTTCCATGAAAATCAATACACTTTTGCATGCTTTTGAACCAATTTTCGAAGCACTTTTTCCACTCCGAATGGGGTAACTGTAAAACAAGTGTTTTGAACGCATCAACCGCTTTTTCAGGCGACGAAAAACGTTGACCTCGCAATTTACATTTACTGTGAGGGTGGTCGCTGTAGCCTAGTGGTTAGTGTGTTGGACTGCTACGCAGAGGTGCCCCGGGTTCATATCTCGGCACGCTCAAAAATCAGAAATAGAAAATAAAAATTTTTCTACACGGCACCACCTCTTGGCTAGCAATGGCAAACCTCCAAGAGTAAAAAAAAAAAAATGCCTATGAAAAGCTTTTCACTTTCATAAAACTGTAGGTCCCTTCCATTCGTGTATAAATATAACTCACACAACATGAATTGATGCGAAAAGCTCGGCCTTGGCCCTCCATGGGCTGTTGAGCCATAATAGTAGTAGTAGTAGTAGTGAGGGAATAAAAAGAAGTCATTGGGTACCAAATCAGGACTGTTCGGCGGATAACCCTTCAATTCGATGTTTTGAGTAATCAAAAAGACCCTCGTTTGAGCCGATATGTGAGAGCTCGAATTGTCGTGGTGGAGAATGATTCGTCTTTGGCGGCTGGTTTTCCTTATTTCTCCGAACACTTCTGGCAAACAAATGATGGTGTGCCATTCAGAACTGACTGTTCTACGTTGCTCTAATTGCACAGCGGCCACATGAACAGTTTTCCCGAAGAAACAGGCGACCATTTGCTTCGAAGTTCCTCGTGCGCGAACAACTTTTTTTTGGATTTGGCTCACTTTGGAAGACCCATACAGTCGATTGATGTTTAGTTTCGGACTCATATGCATATATTCATGATTCGCCACCTGTTACGATCTTATAGATGTCTCTTGAACCACCGCGATTGTATTTTTTCAACATTTCTTTACACCAATCGACACGAGCCTTTTTCTGGGCAATTGTCAAATTATGCGGTATCCCACGCGAACAAATCTTTTTGGCGGCCAAATGTTCCTGCAATATTGAGTGTTTGCAAATGGAACTAATGCTCAAGCATCCCTCAATCTCGTGATAATTCACATGCCAATCTTGCACTATCAGTTCACGCACAGCATTGATGTTTTTTGGCACAACAACCGATTTTGAATGACCTTCACGAAATTCTTCCTGAAGCGAACTATGACCACGATTGAATTCCGAAAACCAGCGAAACACGGTGACTCGGGATGGTGCTTCATCACCAAAAGTAGAAGAGAGTTGATCTGCTGACTGTTGTTCAGTTAATCCACGTCGAAAATCATAAGAAATCATCGCACGAAAATGTTCACGATTTAATTCCCTTTTATGGCCGAGATGAATTTTTCAAGTAACTGTAAACAAAACAAACAGCATTCGTATGACAAAACGTTCTGAGTACGTTTGCCATTAAAAACATCAAAATTTACAATGCTGTTGTCAGATTTGACTTATTTACACTGGTGTTGCCATATCTCAAAAGTTAAATAGCAACCCTCGTATCTTAATTTTTAATACAATCTCTTACCCGATTATAAATTACAATTGATTGATGCAACCAACTAAAAATACTCGCCCTCAAGGTAAACTCTGGTAACCCAACTTTAGTTTGTGTAAGAAAATAACACAGAGCCTCATCCTTCTTGAGAGAAAATAAGCACGAATTTTAATAATTTTGGACTCACGGGAACTTAAGTTGCAGCCCCTAACTACTACAGAAGTTGATAAGGTATGGAAGAAAAATCTGATATCACCTCTTTTTCAAATCCGTCGATTCCGTTTCTTAGGTGAAAGGCTATAATGGATCAATTTTTAGCCCAAGTGAGCACTTCTATCCCATTATGTAATTTTTTGACAGAGAGAGAAAGAAAGGGAGAGAGAAAAAAAGAGAAAAGTAGAGAGAAATAACTGAGAAGAGCCACTTAAACTATCCAATGGGAAAATTTAAAGTGCTGACTTTGTGCTCTCGCGGAAGCTATTAAGACATTTAGCTTCCTGGAAAGGCTTCCAAGTACGTGAACAGGCATTTATTAGGAAGGTTAAGAGAAGGACTCAAACGAACAGAAAAAAATTATGAATGAATAATGCGAGACACAAATGGAGGAGGATTGGGTCAGAAAACAGACGTAAAGAGGCCTCGGCCACTACTCTGGCTGAAGACCCAATCATGGCTAATGCTTCATAGAAAGTAGACTCCTCAGAGAAACCTAGCCGCTTCCTCCAAGCGCACTCAGGTAAAGAGGACGAAGACCGATACTGCCAGCGCTGACATCTCTTGAAGTGTGGGCGCACAGATGGGAGGCTTTAATACTTTCCAAAGTGTTAACGCCACCTACTGACGTGATGCCTACTGCTGCCGGCAATGATAACGCGAGGCTACACCGATCTTCTAACTCTATCTAAACGCCTATCCATTTTGCATGTACTCCCCCATATAATAACAATCTAAGAACCTTGGGTGCATAAAGGTCCCATCTGTAGACGTGGTGAGTTAAGGGGACGCACGATTCTATACGATAAGAGTTCTAATAGACTTAGAACCTGTCTTATTGCATCTTCTGATCTTAAAATCACCAAACTTGGTCACTTTTGTGGCTGCTAAGGTGAGTTTTCATTATCATCATCATTTTCTGATTGCTTTTGCCTACTTTCCATATGCAATTTTACTACCACTCCCAGCGATGTTTGTTGATTTTGTGGAGTATTGCGAAAGGATAAATTTGGGGCTCATATTATGTTGTGACGCTAATGCACAGAATGTTTTAATGGGGCAGCAGCAAGTGCAACGTAAGAGGGACTCATCTTTTCAACTACATCCTGTCTTCTGGGTTGAACATACATACAAAACGTTGGGAATCAACCTACTTTTGTGACACCTACTAGACAAGATTTTATTGACCTAACTCTTTCTAATGAAAGATTAGTGCAGTCAATTGCAAACTTTCTATCAGACCACAGGTATATCGCATTTCAGTATGGTGTTGAAGTTAAACCTTTAACGCTCATAAGAAATCCGAAAAAGGTGGATTGGGCAAAGTTCAGGGAAGAACTGACTTTATTAAGCTGTGCACTACTGCCTAAACTACGCAAAAAGCAAGGCCTGGAAGCAGCGTTGGAATCTTCAGACCAGCTTTGAGCGTGCCTGGACCCCTCGCCAGCCTCTGAGTAAGATTCCTATTCCGTGGTGGAGCAAGGAGTTGCAAGTCCTGCGGGTTGCTTAGTGTCTGTCTCGGTTTCTACCAGATCAGAGTAAGGATATTTGGCACTGGAGTGTTGGGAGACGAACACCTGAGCTCTTTAACACCGCAGGATCTCCTAAGATTTATTAATAAATCTGGTAGATTTAAAGAATAACAAAAGGGAACACAGAATAAAGTACATTGGACGTAAAACTTGTCTGCATGTGTCTGCAGGCATTCACAGTAGAAGTGAAACTTTGTTAAAATTTTTGCAGTCTTCTTCTCTCTATTTTGTTGTTGCTTTTCTTCTTCTTCTATTTCTCTACACTTATCGGCACAAAACTACGTAGTATACGTTTATAATATATGCCATCAAGCAGAGGCAACTTGGTCAACTCTCTCATTAAAGCACATGAGATCAGCGATGCCAACTTACGGGGAATTCCCCGATTTGCGGGGAATTTTACTTGGTTCGGGAAATCGGAGAATGAACTGTTTTTTGCGGGGAATTTGAAGTCTTTCAGCTTTTAGTAATTAAAGTGTAGAATATTTTTCGTCAAATTGTATGTAATGTAAAATGTTTAACTTATGCAATATTTCATATTTTGGGTCTCAAAATCTTCATCTTTTCTTAAGCAGGCCCTGTAATTATTGGTTTAGAGAAATCGATTTTTAAAAAAGAGTGCTATTTGAATGTATTATATTTCGAAAGTATTTTGTAAAAATTTCAGAAAACGCAGAGTGCTTTCGTAGATATAAACGATAATAGCGCCGAGTGTCAGTCAGGCCAAAACAGTCGCTCGGCGCTTCGACTTTCCTTTCGGCCGTTCAGAAAGACTTAGCTATGTCTTCGACCAGCACCTACTGATTAATAACTCTTAATCATTGCTGACTAATCTTACAAATTATGGTCAGCCATCATAAAGAAGATGAAGTATATTTTACAGGGTGACAATTGTAAAGTGACGCAAGTTTAATACTCTCTTTTTGTTATTACATTTTGAAATTTCCATAAAAATGTAAAAGGAAAATATTCGTCGTGAAATTATGAAATTTCATTTGGCAAATTATAGTAGCCGTCAAATTGCAAAGGCTTTAAATTTGTCAAGTCGTACGGTAGACCGAGCTATTATTCGATATAATGAAACTGGGGGTTTTGGAGATAGAGACCGGGGAAAATTTTCAACAGTTGCCACTACTGGTTTAACAGAAAAAGTTCGTAAACGAATCAAGCGAAATCCAAGGCGCTCAATGAGAAAAATCGCTAAGGAAGTGGGAGTAAACCGTGAAACAGTGCGAATCATTGCAAAATCAAAGCTTAATCTTAAGCCGTACAAGCTCCGAAAAGCTCAAAAAGCTCAAGATCTGACACAAAAAAAGAAAGATTTGCGACTGCAAAGATGCAAGGCGTTGCTACGCTCCTCCGTGTTAAAAAATGTTGAAAATATCTTGTTTACAGATGAAAAAATTTTCACGGTTGAACAACATTTCAATGCGCAAAATGACCGAATGTGGCTAACATCATCATCGGAACAAAATAGGACTGTTGGCCGAGTTCAAAAGCCAGCTTCCGTTATGGTATGGACTGGAGTTTCCGCTAATGCCAGAACCCCTCTAATATTCGTTGAAGAGGGTGTTAAAATTGACCAGGTTGTTTATCGGAGCATTTTAAATGAACATGTTCTTCCCTGGGCCCAAGATACATTTGGAAATGAAAACTGGACTTTCCAGCAAGATTCTGCACCTTCCATGGATAAAAGACAATTTTTCTGAATTCATAACATCTCAAGAATGGCCACCATACTCCCCAGACTTGAATCCAATGGACTACTCTATTTGGAGTATTTTAGAGAGTAAGGCTTCTGCATCTCAACACCACAGTCTGGAGTCGCTGACAAATTCATTAGAGAAAGCCTGGACTGAAATTGATCAGGAAGTCCTGCGGCGAACAGTCGGAGGTTATATTGAATGAGGTGGGGTTCAAATGAATGCTTATATATTCAGCAATGTTAACACTTAATTGTACTTAATGGAAGTACGTCCTTTTGAAAATAACTGCTGAAATGTGTGCGTCACTTTACGATTGTCACCCTGTATATGTTAAAAACCGATAGTTAAAACTTTGAATCCATTTTTCTCAAAATAAAGTTTTTGACATTTTTTATTTGAGTCAAAAGGAATCCCATGTCTATTGAGAACTTATATGTTCTCAAGAAGTACGGAATTGTTAAGAATTCCGGAGTCACGTTTACGTTTCTATTAATCTACCAGTCACATAAAAATTGGTTAAGTTTTGGACCGAGAAAGTTCAGGTTCGCCTTAAAATAACACTCACTGAGACCAATTTCGTTTTTGTAAAATTTTTATATGGAAAGTGCGTGTATCACTGTTATAATATGAAATTATACCAATGCGGGGAATTCAATCGGAAAATCGGGGAATTTCTCGAGGGTTATCGGGGAGAGAGAAAAAATGAGTTGGCATCCCTGCATGAGATACAACTGCGAGAAGTAGACTGTCTGGTTGATTATATGTAGCCGAATAACAACTGCATAACTTCGTTTCTTACTGGTTTCGTATGACCGTTGTTGTTGAAGCTTTTGCACTCATCTTCTTTCTACTTTCTGAATCTTTTTTTCTGTTGATGCTCTACACTTATCGGTACAAGAAAGTTCAGTTATATGCAATCACTCTCTCTCTCTCTAAAGCACATGAGATAAAACTGCGAGAAGTAGCTTCTCTGCATGATTGTATGTAGCCGATCCCCAAATGACTTCGTTCGCTAAACACTAACAACAGTATAACTTCGTTTCCTATTAGTTTCGTATGTGTGCAACAACAACGCGATTTCCGTTGCAAAATTTTCGATTTACGTTCGCTAAAGAAGTTTTACTTCGAAAAAAAAAAAAAACAAAAAAATAATTCACAGATGACCGGTGGAATCTCTTAGTAAATTGGATAAAACTGAAATGGAATAAATTTAAGCCACTTGTAAAAATATTTTGCAAAATTTCCCACAGGAACTGGTAGCTGCCTAAAATGGGTTAAACTTTTTTGGTACAGCGTTATGCGTTACAATATTTCAATATTTCAAACACTTTGTCATGCAGCTCAAAATTTGCTGAAACTACAATCCCTAGAGAACGCTCAAACTAAACATAAAAGGAAATCGGTATTTAAAAGCAGTTAAGCAACAACAACAACACTGATTTACTTGTGGTCTTATTTCCTTTTGTTTGCTTTCTCTTTTTAAAAATTATTTTTGTTTATGTAACTATAGCGTGAAATTTTTTGAATAATTTATGACAACATTTGTTTATGTTGACTTTTTCAAAAGCGCTATGCTTAAAATAAAAAAGGGTAAGCGGCAGACTGTTGCGACGAAGGAAGCAAGCGACAAACAACAACTGATGTAGAGAGTAAATGAGCAAATGTGAAAGCAGAAGCAACCAGCAGCCAGCAGCAGTAACAGCAACAATGCAAAAGCAAACATGAGCGGAACTAAAAATAATACCAGAAAGCGGAAGTTAAATTATGGTATTTGCTTAGTTGAAGCGAGCGTATTGTGTTTTCATATGTGTGTGTGTGTGTGTATTAGAGTGTATTTGTGCTGCTGCAGTTGTTGTATTGTTTTAAAACAAATTTTGTTTATGTATAGAAATTGTGTGCATATATGTATATTCGATAGTGTTGATGTTGGCTTAAACTAGCACAAAAATTTGTTGATGTTGCTATTGCTGCGGTTGCTATAATATTGCTCCAAAACATTTCTTACACTTCTAGCTATATCTCTATAAGTATGTATGCATATATGCGCATAATTGCAAATAAGTGTCTGCATATTTTTCGTTGGTCTCTCGTTTTTACTTGCATTCATATACAAATAAGTATTTTATTTTTTTCCAGAATATCTTCAGTAATCTTATTTCTTTGCAATTTTGCAAAGCATAAAGATATGAACACTTCACAAAAAAAAAAAAAAAAAATCGAAGCTTTCATAGCAAAGATCCTTTTCTCTCCACGCATAAAACTTTCTTTTCTCCCTTTGTCTTAAACCTTTTTGAGCGGTGGTCTTTTTGTTTTTGCATAGCAGCGCAAAATAATCTGCATAGCATGGTACCTAATCCTTTTCAATTCGTGTATGAAATCAAAAAAACCGAAACAAACAAGAAAACCAAAATCAACAAACTACCGTTTGAGCAGCATCCTTTCAAATTATTTGCATAAGATTACGCGCATTGAAATTGCTAAAACGTCATAGTTCCATACAATCAAAGAGATAGTAGAAGTATGGTGCAATGAATTCCTTTTAACACAAAAATTCAAAATTCACATATTCAAAAAGTGAACAAGAAAAAATTATGAAATATTTAGTGCATCTGACATAGGTACAGAGCTGCGTTTATGCTTTAAATTTCAAATGGAAAAAGATCCAATATTAATGTAAAACCCCTAGAATTATATATAAGCACGAGATCGCAAAGACTGACTGATCGTTATATATATAGGTAAATGGTTGAACCCATAAAGTCGACACTCCAACTTTATGAGTTACAGTTTAAACTTAAAATATTCTAACCCTCGCACTAACATATCGCATTCTTGCACATTTAGGTGGAAATATCTCAATAACGTGAAGTGTAGATAGGTCATAACAAAGATACGATTTGAGTTCAGAAACCCCTCAAATTAACGAAGGGTACCGATATTGAAAACCTCGGTGCTAATAAAAGTATGAGACTCTGCTACTAGTTACGGCTGTTACGGCTGTGAATGCAAATCTTATGCTTTAGAGTCATTGAAGTCAATTGGACTTTGAAGTCAATTGGAGTCACTTGAAGTCAATTGGAGTCACTTGAAGTTAATGGGAACAACCTGAAGCCAGTTCGAATCAATTTGGGGTTTGAAGTCACTTGGAAACACTTGAAGTCATTTGCAGTCACTTAAAGTCAATTGGAATTTGAATTCAATTGAAGTCACTTGAAGCCACATGGAGACAATTGAGGGTTTGAAGTTAATTGTAGTCATTTGAAGTCACTTGGAGTTACTTGATGTCAATTGAAGTTATTTGAAGTCTTTTGAAACCAATTGGTTTCACTAGAAGCCACTTTGAATCTATTGGGGGTTTTAAGTCAATTATAATCACTTGAAATCACTTGGAGTCACTTAAAGTCAGTTGAAATCACTTGGAGTCACTTGAAGTTAATTGGAATTTGAAGTCAATTTGAAGTCACTTGAAGCCATTTGGAAGCAATTGGGTGTTTGAAGTCAATTGAAGTCACTTGGAGTCACTTGAAGTTACTTGGGGTCACTTGAATATACTTGGGGTTACTTGAAGTCACATGCATTCGCATGCAGTCAATTGAAGTCAATTGGAATTTGAAGTCAATTGTAGTCACTTGAACTCACTTGAAGTCAATAAGGATTTGAAGTCAATTGGAACCACCTGAAGCCAGTTTGATTCAATTTGGGATTTAAAGCCACTTGAAGTCACTTGCAGTCACTTGAAGTCAATTGGAATTTGAATTCACTTCCCTTGATAGTCCAAAGTTTGTTTGTTTGAAGTGTGAACTGTGAATTCGACTTCTTGGGAAACAGAGTTTGATTTGAATTTAATTTGAATTTGATTTGAATTTGATTTGAATTTGATTTGAATTTGATTTGAATTTGATTTGAATTTGATTTGAATTTGATTTGAATTTGATTTGAATTTGATTTGAATTTGATTTGAATTTGATTTGAATTTGATTTGAATTTGATTTGAATTTGATTTGAATTTGATTTGAATTTGACTTGAATTTGATTTGAATTTGATTTGAATTTGATTTGAATTTGATTTGAATTTGATTTGAATTTGATTTGAATTTGATTTGAATTTGATTTGAATTTGATTTGAATTTGATTTGAATTTGATTTGAATTTGATTTGAATTTGATTTGAATTTGATTTGAATTTGATTTGAATTTGATTTGAATTTGATTTGAATTTGATTTGAATTTGATTTGAATTTGATTTGAATTTGATTTGAATTTGATTTGAATTTGATTTGAATTTGATTTGAATTTGATTTGAATTTGATTTGAATTTGATTTGATTTGAATTTGATTTGAATTTGATTTGAATTTGATTTGAATTTGATTTGAATTTGATTTGAATTTGATTTGAATTTGATTTGAATTTGATTTGAATTTGATTTGAATTTGAATTTGATTTGATTTGAATTTGATTTGAATTTGATTTGAATTTGATTTGAATTTGATTTGAATTTGATTTAAATTTGATTTGAATTTGATTTGAATTTGATTTGAATTTGATTTGAATTTGATTTGAATTTGATTTGAATTTGATTTGAATTTGATTTGAATTTGATTTGAATTTGATTTGAATTTGATTTGAATTTGATTTGAATTTGATTTGAATTTGATTTGAATTTGATTTGAATTTGATTTGAATTTGATTTGAATTTGATTTGAATTTGATTTGAATTTGATTTGAATTTGATTTGATTTCAATTTGATTTGAATTTGATTTTTTCTTTGCATTCGTGACAGAGTCTTTTAACTCTTCCAGGGTAAATCTTTGATCCCGACCTTCAATAATTTTTCTCTGTGATATTTCTGATAAAGTTTGTCTGGGGTAAAAGAAAAGTATTTTTATTAAAACTATTTTCTGTACAGGTAATCCACAAAAATTTCTACTAATAAAGAAAAAATTCAATTCATTCTAACCAATAAAGAAAAAATTCAATGTTCAATAAACCAAAAATTCTGTTACTGGCTGTGCCAGATAGACGTATGAATTTTTCGAGCGTGATGTTTTGAATGTTACCCCAAAAATTAAAAAGTTTCACATAGGTTTAATTACTGTTTTTATTATGTGCACAATAAAAACTAGACCTTTATGTGACGATGAAAAAACGCGGCTAAGTATTTAGTGAAATTTTCTTTTACTCGTGCAACCCGCCAGTGCTCAAGAGCATCAAATTGCAAAAACAAAAGCCAGCAAAATGCAAATCTCTACAAATGAACATGAATAACTTATGATGAATAGTGGAAATGCTGAATTAAGCAAAAAACTAAGAAATTACTTAAATACAAAAGATGTTTAAACAAAAAAACGTGCAAATACTTCAAAAGAAAGAAAACTAAGGTATGCGATAAGCTTCTTTAAAATTAAGTTATTCAAGTGTATTTAATTGAAACTTAATAAATATTGTTTGAGAAGTTAATTTCTAAATGGAAAGTCCAACTGAACTGGTAAATGGTAGAAAATATAAAAAAATATAAATTAAATTATGTAGAATTATGCAAGTTTATGAACGTAAACTTTAGAGTTGATGTAGTTGCATTTACTTACATATACTAACTATGAATGATATTTAGTATAAAGTTGCATTTGTATGTTATGCTATGCTGTTGTTTCCAACGACTGAATAATGAAATTAACATCAATTCTTACTATGCATAGTATGTATGTGCAAAACCTCCATTGATATAATCTTCTCATAACATCATCATAACAAAGCCATTAACAAATACATACATTTATACACTTCCAGGTGTATGTATGATCCTGGTATTTGCATACATTTACTACTAGTAACAAATAAGGTTAATGTTAAAAGGAATGCAGTTGTCGATGTATGTATTGCTTACATATGTACGTTTGTTATTAGTGTTTGGAATAAACAGACAAGAAATGCTTATTTAATATCATTTAATTGATATTGTAGGTGAAGAAGAATATGTTAGTATAACTAACAAATGTTTTCACCTTTTATTTTGAAATCAAATATTTAATTTTAACAAAGTGTTTGTAATTAAGAAACCATTAAAGTTAGAAAACGTCACAGTATCATTATTTTAGTGCAAACGACATTCAAACCACTGGAATAAAAGTAATTCGTCGTTCAGCTCTCAGTTCCTTCAGTTCTTGCACGTCCCTGCTGACATTTGTGGAAGTGATCAAATAGGCTCAAGCAATTCAGAATCATCCTGTAATACAATGAGTTTCAAGCAGATCACTACTGTAGGTTAACAGCCAATCTGCTGCGGCCCATAATAAGCACCATAGTACCGTTATAAACTACTTCTACACCGAAAACTGAAGTAATGTAGGTCCATTTCAATGTTGGGCAAAATTCAATCTGACTAATGAGTGATGACTAAAAAATCAATCATTAATCACAAACTAATCACTAATTTTTATTAGTCATTTAATCTCGTCTCATTGACTAATAACTAGTTTAGATCAATTGTGCTCATTGTGGCAAACTCTATTAATTACAAATCGTCCCTGAGTTTTGTATTCGTTAAGAATTCTAAAACATTCCTTGAAGATTTGTCTGCAATTCTTCACGGCTCTGTGTAATAATTTCCTAGGTACCGAAAACGGGTACATATTAGACAATTGCATTGGCATAATAAGTGTTCTTCTTCGTTACATAACCTACAGAAGTCGGTCAGACTTATTTTCATTTTATTTGTTTACTCAACAATGTCCTGTGACATGTCAAATTTGGCAACAAATTATATCCGCACAATAACACCTAAGTGCCGCGTAAACACGCTGCGATTAAAACAAAAGCCTGAAAAGAAAATTGGCGCAAAGGCGGAACAAAATAAAGTGCGCGAAAGAAGCAACAATAACAAAGCACACATAGCAAAGACCAGCCTGCACAAAAGAAAGAAGGAAAAAATAACTTCAAAATCAAGTCACTAATGTGCTACAACGAATGTGCTGCAATATAAAAATGTGCATACAGATAATCGCGTTTGCAAAGATACCAGTTGCAGAGGCGACAAACAACAACGCTATACATTCCAGTGCGACAATCTGCACACTGGGATATAAAAAGAGAAGCACAGCAACGATCTTTCTCTTTTGCTGGCAGCTGGCCTCGGAACGTGAAAACTGATAAGTACAATTAGTGCGGTAAGACAATTAAGTGGCATACAAAATAGAAAGACCTAAGGGGTTGAACGAAATTTGAACAAAAGAGAAAACTCCAGGTCTTGTAACCAGAGAAAACGTGTGCGGCTTGCAGTTGAACGTCTAGGGAATGACTAGTGTTGATTCGATACCCACATAGTATCGATATTTTTACTCATTACTTGTATCGAATAAAAGTATCGATGCTACCGAAAATATCGGAAAAAAGTATCGAATATGTACTTGTATCGAATACTCGTTTAAAGAGACAAATTACTCTTTTTTCAAGTAGTTGTCAAGGAAAACATTCAGGCCAGAACGGCAAATTGTGATACCACATGGTTGAACCTACAGTTTACACTACTTAACACGAGTTTTTCGCCAATAAACCATGGTTTTGAAATATTTCCACTGGAAACACGTGAATCATATAGAAATGACGTTAATTTAATTTAGCAAATCACTAGAAAATTTATAATAGAAGGAAAACTAATCAACAGATTAAAGCTTGTTAAAAATATTTTATTTTAATGAAAAGGTTTCAATAAACATTTTGTTCTACATGCATGGCCGGAAATATTTTCTAGAACTTCAATACCGTACTGCAATATTGTCATACATTGAAATATTGCAATGTGGACTGAAATATTTTGAATAATTCTGCAGAAGCATTTTGAAATATATTATTGATTGCTGTAACATATTGTAAAATGATCCGCAATTTTAAATATTGTATAGCAATATTTCTGTTTTTTAAATAAATATTTTCCAAAAGTATCGAGTATCCGATACTGACCCTTTTTCCCGATACCAAGTAAAATACTTATGTTATAGCATCGAGTAAAAAAAGTACTTGAATGGAATTAAAAGTATCGAGTTTTTACTTGTATTTTTACATTTTTTTAGGTTTAAAGACATTAAATTACAGTGGCACCGATTATTTAATGCCAAAAGATCAGATCGCAGTAAATTTTGACCTTCTATTTCGTTGTAAGACTTAAATAATTTCACATCATCAGCGAACATTAATATTTTAGAGTACTTGATAACAGATGGAAGATCGTTAATAAACAACAAAAACAAAATAGGACCCAGATGGCATCCTTTTGGAACACTATTACTATTTGCTCCCTATCTCTCAAGTACGAGTCTATCCATTGTAATAATAAAGGAGGAAAGCCATAAAAGTCAAGTTTTTTAATTAGTAAATCATGGTTCACTTTGTCAAAAGCTTTACTAAAGTCTGTATAAATTGCGTCAGTCTGTTGGCAATTAGTAAATCCACTTATGACATTGGTCGATAATTCAAGAAGATTGGTAACGGTTGATCTCCCCTTTACAAACCCATGCTGAGATGAAGAAATTAACGATTTTACTGAATTGGGTTACTTGTGATGTTATAATTGCTTCGAACAGTTTAGGTATTGCACTTAGTTTAGCAATACCACGGTAATTTTCAACGTTAGATTTCGTACCATTTTTATGTAGAGGAATTATAAAAGAACGCTTCCAACTTTTGGGAAAATATCCCTTACGCAACGAAGAATCAAAAATTTTAAACAGAGGCAAATACAGAAACTCAGCACAAGTTTTTAGTATACTATTCGGAATTTCATCTGGACCGTATGTAAAAGAGATTTTTAAAGTCTTTGAAAAGAGCGGAGGGCTTTGCGTCTCCGTGCAAGGGGGGATTTCGAGGGAATTTGAAATGTGTAAAAGGAAAACAGCAGTTAGTTCAAAATAATCAAATAAAATTTATTCGTAATTATAAGAAAATTTACCTATCGCAATTCGATTTTGTCAGCTTAGCTGCTACGACCTCTTCGTGGCGTCTTCAGGATATAGAATGATATCCTGGCATTCGGTAAAATTGTCTAAAGATGACAAATTCAACCCGCTGAATCATAAATATATCGATGAAAAAATCGAATTGGTAAGGGTTGCCAGGAGTACAAAAAACACTTAAATCTAATCTAAGGCATCTGGCCTGAACAGTCTTCAAATGTTCTAAAACATCTTCAGGGTGAATAACCGGACTCATAATATTGTTATACGTGACAGGATCAATATTATATAAGTTATTATTATTTAAAGTTTCAGATGAATAAGTTGATTTAAAAAAGTTCGCAAACATATTTGCAACATGACTTTCATCATCAGATACTTGGTCCTTATATTTCAAAATTTTTACGTTTAATGTTACTGTGGTATCACAATGAGCCTTAATGTGCTTAAGTGTGCTTTCAAGCAGAAGGCTGTCACTCCAACCTAACCTAACCTAACCTACGTTTAGTGTTAACAAAGTCATAAAAAGCTTTAGCATCGACATGAATATCCGACTTGACTTTTTCAATATAATCTCGGTAACATTTTATACAAAGTACCTGATATTTGTGTCGTAATAAGGAATAGTGATAATAATCGATTTGATTTCCAGATCTTTTATACTAGCAAATCGTAAACCTACAAATGTTGAAATCGACAAAAAGGTGATGGCAATACAATGACATTATTTTTCTTAAATATCATCAAAGCAAATAATGTAATTTCCAAAAATTACATTAACAAAATTCAATGGGTAATTTTCAGATTATAATAGAAGGAAGAATTAACTGAAGATTTTCAGATTTTCACATTATCACTTTAGCTTTTGTTTCTAAAAATATAAAAATAAAGTTGGCTAAATAAGGCAACAGAAGTTAGAAACCCGTTTGCCTAAACATTTTTATCTAAATGTTTTCTTACTGCATAAAAATATACAAAATTAAAAGAATTGTCATAAAAATAAAACATAAACAACAAACAAAAAACAGTTACTGATCAATTTAAAATCTAAGAAAACCATTTAAATAAATCTCTTGATAAAAAAAAAAAAACATGACGGCGAAGAAAAATAAAATAGAAGAAGAAGAAAATGAGAAATGCTTTAAAATGCGATTTGAACTGTTTGTGCGGAACAAATGATGTGAGTGAGCTGAATAGTATAAAGGGAATGGGGTGAGGTTTAGAGTGAAGGAAAAATGGTGGGTAAAACGGAGGGTATTTGGAGGTATATAGACACTAACTCAAATATCAACATGGCGGCGTCAGTAAAGATGGCAAAACAAATATTGTACATATTAAATGTCATTACTACATACAACGGCGTTTAAGCCCAGTAGAATAAGTAAGGGATGTTCAGTTAGGTATGACAGCAATTATCTATGAATATTTTCAGTAGTAGAAAAGAACTGGCTTACTAGTGAAAATATTAATGAATTTTTTCGTACAAGTTCCGAAATTTAATATTAATTGAATTAATTAAAATATTGATATATTTTGTTTAAAAATCCTGTTTTTTTCAACTCTGAAATTTTATACAAACTTCAGTCATTACAAATTTCGCCGTTCCAGGTTTTCTGTGTTCTGTGGATCATGTGTAGACGCTACGGCATCACTCCATCACAAGTACTTCTCATATTTGCTGACTCTTGAATGTCAAATTTTTGCCTTGTTGTTATCCCGTGTGATGAGACTGCAGGTACCTTCAGCAAACGCACAATCAAAGAAGGAGACCGTTACAGAAGAGCCTAGAGATCGCAATCTTACTCACTTTAAACCAAAACTCAAATCAAAAACAGAGGAACCAGCCAAACAGTCTGCAATTATTTTATTCGAATGGTTAAAGGACAGAGGTGTAGGTCAGAACCTCGAACTAATTGATAGTGATACTTCCTGGCATGCTTCACTATCTAGTAAGAAGAACTCCTCAATCGAAGACTTTTTGGGCCTTTCAGCTGCCTTCACATTAGTGAGCTGCCATTCCGTCACATTGTGGAAAAACTTGATAAACCATTTTCTTTAGATAAAGGATGGTGGGGTAGAGTTGGTAAACTCTTTTCGAAAGTTGAGACTCTGGATAAAAAAGCTAAATTTGAGCCAATTCCACTTCTAGAACCAATTGATGTCCTGATTGACCACCAGCGGATGACGTTCCGTGCGCTGTGACGACATAAAATTATCAGTAATTTTAATCGCACAACCTTAAACCACTAGCACATATATGCCGTTAAAATATATATTAACATTTATATTTAAGTAATTATAATATATATTTCACAGAACGGAAATAATACGGTACAACAAGAAGAAATTGATATAAAAGGACATGCATCGCACAGAAGAAGACACTCACACTCAGACTTAGACTGTGGCACAGGTCATTTCTTCTTCTCTTTGTTAAATTATATGAAATACTCCTTACGGTTGCGTCAGCACGGAAGGATAAGGCTTAGACATTGGTAGCTAAGATCAAACGAAGCGCCAGCACGTTTGATTCCTCTTTAATTCTCAGAAATCGGTCAGGTATTTGTTGGACCTTGCGAGTGAGACATCACACCAAGGTATATAAAGATCAGGTATTCATTAGACGCCAGGGTGTGCGACAGCCTCACTGGTGTAGTATAAACAAAGTTGCCACTGACCATACAGCAAACGACAAAGACTTAGCCATCGTGTCACGAGGACACGAATCGTAAATACAGGAACAGGAACGAGCGGCAACGAAGCCACAGCAAGAAACCCGAGCGCCAAGAAAGGCAAACAAAGTGAAACGAGCACGAACGAAGGCGAACGAACAAACAACATAGGAGGTACTAAGGATAAAAATACTAACGAATCAAGTGTAAATAAAATAACAGTGAAGAATAGCAATAAACAAGTGAACCGAAATAAATCGTGAGTTATTATTTACGCATCCTGGTTACTCGCTGAGTATACCCTGACAAAAAGAAAAGGAACCAGGAAGGTTCGTTACAGCGCATACCGCGACAGTATGTAGAAAGGCGGTGGCAATAAATGGAGCTTTGACACGAATACTACCAAACATTGACGGCTCGCAAGGGAATATGCGGATGGTTTTATACACAGTGACAGACTCTGTCTTACTCTATGGTCTCTGTCTTACTCTAGCTGCCGGCTGACATCAGGGCAGCAGAAATGTAATGCCTATACAATACATACACACAACTCTAAACTATCCTTGGAGTGCAAAAAAGGAGAACGGGCGAAATTCATGAACGAGTGGCAGAAACGATGGGAGGAATCAGGTAAAAGGCGTTGGATCTTCGCGCTTATCCCAACAATAGCAAAATGGGTTAAACGTAAACACGGCGACCTTACTTTCGAATTGACGCAACTAGTTAGCGGACATGGATGCATTCGGCATTATTTCCACCGATTCAAACACGCAAATGACCCGATTGGCCCAAGCTTGCAATGCGGTGGAGACCGCCATGCATGTACTATGTATATGCAGCCGTTTTGACGAGAACGCGCTGAGCTTACGGAAGCTATTGGATGGGAACCAACAACGACCAATCTTGTAGATCGCATGTGCAAATCGAAGTGCTATAACGGTGATGACTAAGCTATTTAAAGCGGATCCGGTGTATCGCCAAGAGCTACGTCAACGGCAGTGGCAACAAAAAGCGCAGACAGAACGGCAATTACCGTGTTGATTTAACCAGAGGGTTAGGTTAGGTTGGATTGGCTTAGGTTAGGTTAGTTTAGGTTAGGTTAGGTTAGGTTAGGTTAGGTTACGTTACGTTACGTTACGTTAGGTTAGGTTAGGTTAGGTTAGGTCGAATATAGTTGGACCTGCAGTTTGACGCCGGCTCCGAATGGCGGTGGGGCCATTTTTATCAGGTCGGTGGTTTTGCCATTACCAACCAAGGTGTGCACTTGTACACTTTCTTATAATTCTCATACACTTCATATCGATAGTGAATCTAAGATGGTTATGAGAATTAAGCACTAGACGAAAACGGTAATCGAACCCAAACCTCCCGGATGAAAGTTTAGTGCTTTAAACACTAGACTATCTAGAAAAATAATATAAAATATCGCTGACAGAATAACCATTTAACTGTTGATTGAGATATAATTTCTCATGACGGCCTCCTGACGTATTACTGTCGGTGTCCCAGGAGGGTTAATCGTCCGAACAGCGAAGTTGTTTAGTGTGTTGAAGTCTCGCACAGTCGGCTACGACTACAGGATTTTGTTGTTTCCACCTCGTATAACAAAAAAAAAATGCTTAATGCTCTATATGAGCAAACTTAATCTTGGACCTGAGGATATGGAGGTCTTAAGGTTGCTTAAAATGTGTTCATCTAGTAAAGCAAGATTCTAGAGTCAAGAATACTTCAAGATCCTACCTAAAAAGTGAATCCTGGTGAGTTCATCCTGAAGTTGTTTTCATTTCTCTTCTATGTTCTAATATTAGAAAGCAGAGAGAATTTACAGTAGATACAATAATGGCAGTAAGAGCTGGAAAGAAACAAGATTCCGCTGTTGTGCGGCCAAAAATGGTAAATATCAATGCGTCTGCCCTCCAATCATTCATTGATTGGGAGATAGAGACCATCATTGAACCGATTTTCATAACGAATATGCCCTAAGTTCAACTTGAAGCATTAAAATTTTCACACCTGGAACTTCCACCATACTCGATAAACACTCAAAATTGTGAGATTGAGCCAAGAGAGATGGCTTCATTCTAATGCAATTTCGTAATCGCGATGTGATGCCTTCTTTTGAATTGGAAGAAGAACGGCTCTGAAACCGTAAATTACTATCGCCTATTTCTTGATAAAGTACCCCGAATTGTCAGAGACAAGCGGATTTACTTATAATAAAGGGATTGATATGAATTAAAAGAAATTTAACTGCAGATGTGAAAAGGCCATTGGCCGATGACGTTATTACCATATTTTTAATAAAGTTTCCCGGCAGGTTAACCCCAATATTTTACAAAACTAACAAGAGAAATGAATTCTCCATATCTAAATACATTGCATTCCAAACGTGCAAGTCAATGCATAAAGAGGTATGATTTTTATTGACAAAAAGATCCGTGAGATCTGCTTTATAATTTTTATTTAAACTCACTACTGAAATTTCAGACCAGAGCCTTTGAAAGAAGCTTCAATTTTATTCTAATTTCAGCACTGAACTCAATTATAAGTGAATTTGATATTACGAAGCCTATCAATTTTACAACTGGATGAGTGTAAAGAAGCTCAAGTGCACATGTAAACAACATTACAAATAAAATGTCAAATGATGCTTAGAGAAGGAGTACTACAACAACAACCACAACAACAATGGAAGCAAGTGTAAAAAGACAACGACAACAACAACAAAAGCAAAGAGAGCATTCAACATCCGAATTGAAATACCGATTTTAAACTACCACATGGAAAATAACGATAAGTGAAAGTATTGAAAAGAAAGAGACCAAATGAGTGTGTATGAGAGAGAGAGAAAATATGTGTATGTATTAAAGGATTTAAAAAATGATTTGAAAACAAACTAAAGGATTAAAGAAGTGATGCCAAGGAATGCGCTTCAATCATTCCACATAATACCACACTTCAACAATTTGTACTAAACATGCATCAATTTCTTTTGGTTTTTTTTTTTTTTGTTTTTGCAAAGTTAATCATACTCTAGTGAAGTACCCATACTTAGTTAGTGAAGAGTATCAATGGTAAAAAGAAAATAAACAAGTGTGAAAAAAACAAACACAAAAACAAGCAAACAGCAAAAAAAAAAAATGAACTCCAAATCAATCGTTTTGTTAAATTGCATGATAACCACAAAGTGACAGTGACTTGACATGTTGACAATATGATCGATTTTTTAACATCAACATGACAGCTCAAGTACAAAAACTGAACACACACACATATATATGTATATATATTTAGCTATATACATATACATGCACGTGAGTGTATTTGTGTAAACGTGAATTCAAAGATGACGAAATGCTTTTTGGTTTATTACTAAGTAGTGTATACTTGTGTGTCGAAGTAACGAAAAATATAAAAAAAAAACGTATTGCAAAAAATACTTGCTGCTTCATTTCTCACACTGAACTAGTGATGATGAAAATCGAATTGTATTTTGGAAACTTGTTACTTCTTTGGGAGTTTCAATATAGCTTACACAACTCCTATGAGTGATTCGATAAAAATTTCACAATAATTAATTATCCTCAATCACCACCCAAACAGGTCACGAATGGATCCAAAATTGATTTCGGACTATATCCAGGTTTTTGTAGAGTCACCAATTACATTTTGAAGCTTTCATTTACAAGTGATCTTAGGGCACCCTCTCTGACACTTTCCTCAGCGGTTTTTTCACGAGGAGTAAAAGCATTAAAAGCCAAAGTCAATTGGAAACTTCCATCTGCTAATCATATCCTATCATAAGACTGGAAGCTCCTCCCGGAACCACCGTTAAGTATTTCGTCGGGAGACCGTCTCAGCATTACTGCTAAATCGTCTGTTTTTTTTTGTCGGTCTGGTTCACTACCATACCGCAGGGTCACTGATACCCTGGTTTCTACATTCCAAGCTTAAAAACTGCTACTTTCCAGTCGGCAACTTCGATTTACCGTGAGGACCTTTATTAGCCTGAAAGCGGGGGGTGAAGAGTCGGCTGGAACAAGCGCGAGAGCAAATTTTTATACACTCACTCTGCTGGTGAGATGCTTTCGCGTACTCAACAGGATACCCACACTATGCGAATCCGCTGCGCTTTTATTAAGCGGTTTCAGTCAAGAACTTGGCTAAAAATTTCATTGGCTCCTTCTACAACTTCATTTTCACTGTGAGAATTATTTAGGCTATTAGTTCTATATTGAATATTTTGCATAGGTTGGCATTACTGATAAAGTCTTGGTTGGTTGATTGAGGTGGGTAACTCAAAGCAGAACTACTGTAAGTCAAAATTAGCGCTGTAGCACCGTTGTGAAACCACTTTTTCACCGAACTGAAATTAATGATAAAACTCTTATCAAACCCAACCCATAGAGTTTAGGTATCCTAGCACATTCTTCGGAATGAAAGCCAAGCAAACCCCTCTAGCTCGAAGCTGAGCATTCACAGTGTGACGAGCCTAATTTGACAACAAGCTATGTTCGCACAATAACATCTAAGTGCAGCATAAACATGCTGCAAATAAAACAAAAACCAGCCCCAGCGTATATTGGGAGAAAAAGATCGGCACAAAAGTGGAATAAAATAAAGCACGTGAAAGAAACAACTACAACAAAACACTCATAGCAACGACTAGCCAACACAAGCACCGTATGCACAGTGCGTAGAAAACAACAATAACAAAACACGCGTAGCAACGACCAGTTAGCACAAAGGAAAATAAAAACTAAACAACCGCTAAATCACGCCACTAATGTGCTACAATAAATGTGCTGCAACACAAAAAAGTGTAGACAGGCAATCGCCCCTGCAAAGATACCGTTTGCAGAGGCGACAAGCAACAACGCTATACATTCCAGTAGCGGCAATCTACACACTGGAAGAAAGGGAAAGCTCGCTGTGGGATATAAAAAGGAAAACCTCGGAACCAGACCTAAAACTCGGAACAGACCATACATCTGGCACCACTAATCCGATTCTGTCCGCGTCACGAAAGGTGACATTTCAGGCTATATATTTTTTGCGAGACAGTTTTGTAGTTCGTCATTCGTGTAAAAAGTTAAATTGATTTGAAAATGAGCAAAATTTTTAAAGAAATACGCTACGTGATGCTTTTTTACTATAAAAAAAGATAAAATCGTTGCAAAAACATTCTGGAAAATTTGTGCCGTTTACGGTGAAGATGCTTTAACAGAACATGCCGTCCAACTTTGGTTTGCTCGATTCCGTTCTGGAAATTTCGATGTCAAAGATGCACCTCGCTCTGAAAACTGGTGGAACAAGACTGGCACACAAGCTGTCAGGAGATAGCGGAGGGACTAAACATCAACCACATGGCAGTTTGGAATCATTTAAAAAATATTGGCTACTCAAAGAAGCTCTATGTTTGGGTGCCACATGAATTAACAGAAATAAATTTGATTGACCGAATTACCATCAGTGAAGCGAAACGAAATCGAACTGTTTTTGAAACAAATCATTACGGGCGATGAAAAATTGATTAAATACGAGAATATCAAACGAAAAAAATCATGATCAAAGGCGGGTGACCCTCCACAAACGACTTCAAAGCCTGGATTGACGGTAAAGAAGGTTATGTTGAGTTTTTGGTGGAATTGGAAGGGAACTGTCTATTATGAGCTGCTACGACCGGGCCAACAGTCAATTCTGATCTCTACTGCTCATAACTTGACCGTTTGAACGAAGCAATCAAGAAAAAGCGATCAGAATTGGCCAACAGAAAAGGTGTTGTGTTCCATCATGATACTGCCAGGCTACACACATCTATGACGACCCGCTAAAAATTGACCGCACATGGCTGGGAAGTTTTGATACACCCACCGTATAGCCCGGACATTGCACCGTCTGACTACCATTCGTTTCGGTCTCTGCAAAACTCTCTTGATGATGGCAAAAAAAATGGCCGACAGAAGAGTCACCGAAAATCACTTGGCCAAGTTTTTCGCCGACAAACTACTGAAGTTTTACACCGATAGAATTATGAAGCTACCGGTAAAATGGCCAATAAATAACATTGACAGAAAACCGAAAATACTTTTTATGTGACCCAATACAATAAGTGAGGTAAGACGATTAAGTAGCATACAAAATAGTGAGACCTAACATGACGAAAGAAATTTGGACAGAAGGGAAAATTCCAGGTCTTGCAACCAGAGAAGATGTGTGCGGCTTGCCGTTGAACATCGGAGGAACAACAAGCCGACTTAGTCTATCGGACAAGACACTACAACCTACGCACGACACCGCATTGTACTTCACAACACGACAGCAGAGCATAGCAGCGCAATTCATAATATCCATTTAGTACACGCCAGTCTACGCACAGCAGCGCTACAGGAGGGCAATCTACTGACATGCCGCACAGCGGTTTGACTCCATACAAAGTGCGGAAAAAAATATAAGCAATCATCTCAGCACAACGTTTTTTGACATGAGCCACTCTTGGATCGTAGAAAAGAAAATTATGAAAATGGGTGTGGTCGATCAACTGCCACGTCCATCTCCCACACAACAGGAAAACAGTCAAGATATCGAGATAACACCATTGTAATAATAATTTTGATAGCTTATAGCTCCAACACAAAAGTTTATGGGACTGGCCAACAACCACGCCCATTTTCCCATACAAATGTGCGAGACATATGAAGAGGCGTCTGAGCTCAACAAATTGTGGCATGAGCCACTTTTAGGTCAGAGAATAGAATTACGAAAATGGGCGTAGTCGCTACCCCAGCCTAAGACAGGGAAACGGTTCGTTACAACAGAGTAAATGGGCGATTGTTTTCTTTTCTTCTAAGTTTACACAAACTCCGCAGTGAGTATTAAAAGAAATACGCAGTTTTTCTGCCTTTTTGTGCACGGTACTATATCATAAATTTTTGAATACATGGCCGAGTGTATGACAGAATAACTAAGTAGGCACTAGCTAATAGAAAAAAAACCCATTAATCTCAAACAAATTAGAAACAAATTCTTTCGAAAAAAATGGAGATATAATTATAAATAGGAAAAGGGATTATCTTTTTAAAATTTTTTTCTTTATTAGAATACCGCGCGAGCTAACGAACGCCCATCAATAGACAACTGAGCTTCCTTTTCGAATTTTTCGAATACTACTAAATTTGTACTGTCTGCCCATCACTAAATTGAACCGTCAAGTCAAGTACTAAGCGAAAATTGCAAAAAAAAAAAAAGAAGGGAAATCCACTTGAGGGAAATGTATACACCAAAGGCACACACTAAACTGGTGAAAACACAAACACACACACACACATAAACAAATATATGCATCTATGTATAGAGTAGTGCATTGACGTTGTACAAATCTATAGATGTAGGTATTTTCCTGTACATGCTGACGTGAAAGGATTAAACATTTAGAACCATATAGTACAGTGATGTTTTGCTTCTACATATTACATACTACTGCTCCTACGAAATATAGTAAATGTGTGTATATTTATCTTCGATTTATCCCACATATTGATATACAAGTATGTGCATATGTGTGTTTACACGCACACACACTCATATACATTAATCTTCCATAACATTTATTTTGTGACAGACGAAGGCAAAAGGCTGTGACTTGAACTTTGTTTTCATTACTAACAGGACATAGTCTCTCTATCTATCTACCATATCTAGTCTCAGAGCATGAATTTTATGTTTTATCAATTTATTTTAAATTTGTTTGCATATACGTTAATCTCATTGACCCTGTCTGTGTTTATGTCATTCTATCCATCACTCTATCGGCAACAGGAATTTGTATAAAATTTTATTTTTTTCATTGTGTGTTTCCATGGTGCACACCTTTTTAATTTTAGGTTCTGCTTGATTGAACTTAAAGTGTGTACCATAATATTTCTTGTCTACAATTTTATTAAATTGTAATTTTGTCAAAATTTATATACGTGCACATACAACAAAAAAAATGTTATCTACAACAACAATAATTATATCTTTAAAAATGTCGAATGATGTGAATATTTATAAATTTATTAAGAACAAATTTTACTTGTGTCTATGAAACAATTTTCATAATATCCCACTGAGCAATTACAGGAGCTCTCCTAAAAAAGAACAATATAGGGGTTTTAAAAAGCATATTTAAGATGATTATCGAAGCGCTCTGTTCTAGGAGCCCTAAAAGACTCTTTTAGGTGCCGAATTGGGAACCTCCTAAATCTCTATTTGTATGACCCTAAAAAGAGTTATTGTATTAATTTTAAGATGATATCCTAAAAAATTAAATTTAAGAGCATTTTTGGAGCTATTTTTCTGTTTTGTTTCCTCAGAGGTGTAAAAGAATGCAATCATTTCAAGTTTTAACTCTATTGACTTCATTTCAGAATGACTGAATTATTCCGATTCTTTTTGTGAGTGCAGAATTAAAATCATGAAGTCAATGACTGACCATTCATTGGAAAATGATTCATATAAAGTCTTGAATGAGCAGTTTCTTGAATAAATTTTCGACCTGAATAATTCATTGATTGACTTAAAGTCAATTGAAGTCAATATACACTACGTGCCACTCTAGGTATATCTACTTTTTTAATTTCGTAACGTAATGTTATTATTGTTTTTAAAAACATCTATCTAAACCTAATATGCAGCATCAAAAATTGTAGTGCACAAAAAACTAACACTAAAAGAATGAGGGCTCTGTTTTTACACATTACGCATTAACTTTATTTCCTTCTATAAATGACTGCAGTCTGTAAAAATGAAGTCTCAATTGACTTCAACCAAATTTGAAGTCATGACTGCGACTTCAATTATAATGTGAAGTCATGGCATTATTGTGTCTTATTTATTTATAGTGAAGTCACAGTTGGCTGTTCCAGTCATTGATTTCGTGACTTTATTTTTAAAGTCATAAATCTGAAATGAAATCAAAGACTGCAGTCAGAAAATTGAATTCATTCGCAATGACTTTGATAACTGCAGCTCAGAAAGACTGCATTCTTTTACAGCTCTGGTAAGAGTCCTAAAGTACACATATTTAGGAGTCCAATAGAAGTCCATTTTTGTCGAAAAGTATTTTGGAGCAAAGACATCCGAAAATTATCTTAAAATCAAAAATTGAGGAGCTATATAGGAATCCTAAATACCTACTCAAGTTATTAGAAAAAAACTCTACTAAAAGAATACTTTTGCAGAGCTGTAAATGAGTGCAGTCATTTCGAGCTGCATTCATTGAAGTCACTGCAAATGAATTACATTTTATAATTACAGTCTTTGAATTCTTATGCCTTTCAAAAATTAAATCACCAGTCTTTTTAAAGTCAATAGCATCTCATTGATTATAGCAATCAATTTAAGACTTCAAGGCAAATAAGTCACAATCACTCACATGACTTCACATTATACTTGAAATCACAATCATGACTTCAAATTGGTTTGAACAAAAAGTTATATCTGGTCATCATGATTGAAGAAGTGTCTGATACCATTTTCCAGTTTTGTTGTAGAATCGCGATAGAATTACTCATACATACATATGCATTTTTTCTTTATAGTTGACTTTCAATTGCAGAAATTTCTCGAAATTGCTGTCTTAAAGCAATCCACGCCAAGAAGCAATGATAAGTGCTGCAATAGAAAATAGTATTTCTACCGAAGCAGAAGATGGCAAGGGAGTTTTATATTTTATGTAAGTCTTTTTTATTGGAGCGTTTCCAAAGATGCAGATGGTTCAGCAAGATAGGTGTAACACTCATCTTCAATGGGACGAAATGACTTCTAAGTTATTTCAATGAATTCAATTTATTTCAGTGAAGTCAATTGATTTCAAATGACTTCAGTTGACTGCAAGTACTTAACTTCAATTGGCTTTAAATTCCTTCGAAATGAATGACTTCAAGCCAATTAATAATTTTTAGAGATCAGGACTGCAAATAAAAGACTAGTCATTCCTGACTTCCTGACTGAATATGACTTGTGATTTCACGGTCTTAATTCTGCGTTCACAAAAAAACTGGAATATTGCAATCTATTTTTTGTGTAGAAAGTCAATCGAATTCAAATTTAAAAAGACTGCAATACATTAAGAGGCTATTTAGGGCTCCATACAGTCCTAAATGGATGTCATATTGGAGTCTTCTTATTTGCTGGAACTTATAACACGGTTTGCTATTCAATGGTTGGTACCAGAGCTGTAAAGCCACTAGCGGATCTAGAGATTTCCAAGGGGAAGGGGGTTTTGATTTTTATTTTTACGACCAACGATCAAAATGTATGGGGTTTTCATCGCCAAGGAGAGTTTAACCCCAAAATCGTCCACGCTAATCCGCTAGTATGTAAACTACTCGAGTATTTTCAGTCAGAAAAAAGTAGAAAGGGCCCAAAAACCTCAAAATAAGCTCCTAACTCACTAAAAAATGTAAAAAAGAAATTGCTGTTGTAATTCCTTTTCATACGGGATAATATTCGATACATCTGAGAAGCATTTTTGCAGAAAACATTATGTTCTTATTCGAAGGGAAATTGATATCAGAACTTCCCAAAAAGAGACGCTCAGTGTTAGTTTGGTGTCAAACTAAGAACCATTTTGCTTCAGATGTTTAACCTATAGGACTTCAAATAAAAGATTACTCATCGATTTCTATCAGATCCCAGTGTATTCTGAGGAACTGATCTGGGCAGTGTGCTCTTTCCAAATATCAGAAATTTATCGCAGTGGAAATCAATAAATTTTAATTCATTTCTGTGTGATTTATTTTGAGGTAATAGCACTCTAGCTTTGGGAGATATCTGCAACTGATTTACCTGCGTCAAATAAAGTTAAATATGAACACTCAGCATTCGTTAATGACCCCAGGTTAAGAAATGGCTTGCAAATGTTGGACAAGTATGAAACACCTGAACTAACGACATTGAAGGAAAACATTTTAAGGAAAATCAAATCGATTAAGTAGCTAAATACTTAATCTTCTAAAATTCCTATGGGGACTGGTATTCAATGTTAATGCATGATGACCTAATTTTTATTTTAAATCCTTTATTTTTTGGTTAAGTTTCACGAGTGTTTTTTGCTTTTTGTTTTTTTTTTTTTTTTTTTTTTTTGCATTTGGCAACTACTAATTCGATAAATTACGATTTTTCTTTTCTGTCCAACAAGCGCTTTCACTAATTTTGCTCTACCGCTAATGGACTTCCTCTGGTTTTTCTTTTCTCTCATATTTTCTGCTGACGATAGCAAATTTAAAAAAATTTTTTTTTTACATTTTTTTTGCATTCTTCATTAAAAGCAGCAATTTTTCATTGCCTCCTTTCTCTTTTTCCTTCCTTTTATACTTTCCTTTTTCTTTATTCAATGCAATTTCGAGTGTTTCTGTTGTCAAGTTTAAATATTTTATCGCAATTTTCTTTACAATCATTTCTATGGGCATCTTTATCTTTCTTGTTTCCTTCCTTCCTTCCCCTGATTTTCACTTCTACCTCTTAATTTATCTTATGTTGTTTGTTGTCCTTAGACTTTGCCATTGAAAAGAAAAATTCAGGGTTAAATTCTTTTCAATTGGTAATTTTATTTCTTTCATTTTTTTTATTATTATTTTTATTTTTTATTTTTTTTGCTTATGCATTTTAAGGCATTGAATTAATGAAAGGTTTTAATGAGTGCCACACGCGCCACAATATTGCAACAATATTCGAGTTCTTCATTGGAGAAAATGTTGAAATATTCTTCAGTAAGTAAGAATTTATTTTTCAAATGAAACTCAATAATGACAGAGGAGGATCTACTATAGTATAGGTCTGAGTTTGTTAAATTATAACAAAATTATCACACAGTTACGTCGTTCCATATATTGGACATCATCTGACGGAAATATGAGTCACTTTACCTGAGATTTTAATGCATATTCATGTTTAATTTTCAGTCTGATTTTCATGTCTGAGAGAATTACAAACTGTTCTGATCAAAATCACACCAAAATTTAGCCAAATTTAGTACCGAATCAAACAAATTTCAGACCTAAATCTTTATACACCCAGCAGAAACGGCATGGCGAAATAACCTGCGCGGGGTATACTCAGCGGTAAGGAGATTCACGAATGCCAAGCCAAACATCCTCCCAATAAAGTCTCGTGACGGTAATACCCTTAATTCCGAAGAAGAGCAGCTTATGCGATGAAAGGAAACTGAATTGGCCTGTCTTACACTACGAGTTAGGGGTTCATTCAGAAAAGAGTTCACCCTACGGCGAGGCTCATGGAATAGATTGCGAGCCCTTAGGCCACGAATAGCGCAATAAAAACTTATAAGCTGAAGTAAAAAAGGCAAGTTGATAAGGTTTGCAAGCCCAGTAGAAGACATCTGTTTCTGTAAGCAGGCATTTCAATACTCCATCTCAAGCAATGTATAGCACTTCTAAAAAGTCGCCTTTGGAATTTTTCAATCCTCAACGAGCTATCAGAATAGAATGGATCCCAAATAATACTACAATATTCAAGGTTCGATCTAGGTTAGGTTAGGTTGGAGTGGCTGTCGAGAGACACACTTAGGCCTGAACGGCCCATTGTGATACCACATAGTTGGACCTACAGTTTAACACCGATTCCGAACGGCGGTGTGGCAATTTTTTTTATCGGCTTGGTGGTTTTGCCATTACCAACCAAGGTGTGTACTTGTACACTATCTTATAATTCTCATACACTTCATATTGATAGTGAATATAAGAAAGTTATGAAAATTAACCACCAGACGAAGACGGGAATCGAACCCGAACCTCCCAGATGAAAGTCTAGTGCACTATCCAATAGGCTATCGAGGTCGTCTAAGGTTCGATCTAACGAATGAGAAATATAAACTCTTTAGTGTAAATGGATCCCTGAAATCCTTAGAGTTTCGAAGTATGAAACCAAGCATGAACCTAGACTTAGTTATAATAAAATCAAAGTGCCTGGAAAAACCCCTTTTTAAAATCGAAAATAACACCGGCACGAATATCATTTATCTGATCACATGATCACTTTAATCATATGTTTTTATTATGAATTTCAAAATCGAATTTTCACAAAGCTGACACTTCTCTAGCTTGTAGAAAGCTTTTTGAAATGAGTCTTCTAAATATTCAAGCTTAGCCAAGTAGTAACTGTCTTAGAAAAGGAAACAATAATAAGGAGGACAAATTAATAATAATTTAATATTTAAATATTATTATAACAAAAAAAAGATTTGTCAGTTGACCAACTCGATTATTTTAGATTTTTATTAAAACAAAAAAGCTCGTTTTGCTGTTACCTTACGAATTGAATGATTACTTACCTTGTATGCGTTTCTTCTTGGATACCATGGGATAAATAAACTTATAATGAGTTTTTAAAGATTTCTCCTATGATACTTGGCCAGTGAACGAAAGAAACCTGATTGGATCGGGTCCTATAAAAAAGTAAAATTCATAAAAATTTAAAGTTGTTATGAACGTTTGACAAATAACACTAGCTTACAGCCATTTTGTGCTAAGAATGCTTTAATTGTTTTATGCATGTACTTTGATCCATTTAACCACAAATTACATCAAAAAAAAATTCTTAGTATTTAATTTGATACCATTTGCAACCACATTGACCATTTTTATCTTGAGATATGCAAAAAATTGTCAAACTATCATCAGAAAAACATACAAAAAAAAAATACAAAAATTCATATCTCGAAAACATATTCATAAACAACTTTCTTGATACAATTTTCGAATTTAGCGTGCAATAAAAAAAAATTAATAAAAATTAAATAATTTTTAAACTAGTGTTATTAAATAAAGCGAATGATAAAAACTGAATGCAACCAACGACGCTGATGTATCATCAATGATTTTAAATTTGGCAACGATGCGATACGGGCATGACTTGATGGGAAATTATTTGCATCGCACGAATACCTCAACTCAGCTCAACGGAACAAAACAAAATTTAAACGTAATTAAACATTCGAAGTTTTTATGGAATTATGATAGAAACAGGCATATGATCGTATGATAAAAGATACATTATTTATCTCATTTGACATCACTATCATTCTATTCTCTTTTCTCCCATTATTTTTTCTTATACTGGCTCGGAAAATGATGAAATTTAATATGATCCAAAAAAATTAACAAAATCAAAACGTTCATAGATCTATTTATGATTATAACTACAGGGTGACAATTGTAAAGTTACGCAAGTTTAATACTCTGCAGCAAGCTTTGCCATTTACCGTTACTTTAATTTAAAAATCAAATTCATTCATCATTGGCTTTGCTTTTAATTTCATTTGAATTTTTGTTATTACATTTTGAAATTTCCATAAAAATGGACAAGGAAAATATTCGTCGTGAAATTATGAAATTTCATTTGGCAAATTATAGTAGCCGTCGAATTGCAAAGGCTTTAAATTTGTCAAGTCGTACGTTAGACCGAGCTATTATTCGATTTAATGAAACTGGGGGTTTTGGAGATAGAGACCGGGGAAAATTTTCAACAGTTGCCACTACTGGTTTAACAGAAAAAATTCGTAAACGAATCAAGCGAAATCCAAGGCGGTCAATGAGAAAAATCGCTAAGGAAGTGGGAGTTAACCGTGAAACAGTGCGAATCATTGCAAAATCAAAGCTTAATCTTAAGCCGTACAAACTACGAAAAGCTCAAGATCTGACACAAAAAAAGAAAGATTTGCGACTGCAAAGATGCAAGGCGTTGCTACGCTCCTCCGTGTTAAAAAATGTTGAAAATATCTTGTTTACAGATGAAAAAATTTTCACGGTTGAACAACATTTCAATGCGCAAAATGACCGAATGTGGCTAACATCATCATCGCAACAAAATAGGATTGTTGGCTGAGTTCAAAAGCCAGCTTCCGTGATGGTATGGGCTTCAGTTTCCGCTAATGCCAGAACCCCTCTAATATTCGTTGAAGAGGGTGTTAAAATTGACCAGGTTGTTTATCGGAGCATTTTAAATGAGCATGTTCTTCCCTGGGCCCAAGATACATTTGGAAATGAAAACTGGACTTTCCAGCAAGATTCTGCACCTTCCCACATGGCAAAATTAACGCAAACATGGATAAAAGAAAATTTTTCTGGATTCATAACATCTCAAGAATGGCCACCATGCTCCCCAGACTTGAATCCAATGGACTACTCTATTTGGAGTATTTTAGAGAGTAAGGCTTGTGCATCTCAATACCACAGTCTGGAGTCGCTGGCAAATTCATTAGAGAAAGCTTGGACTGAAATTGATCAGGAAGTCCTGCGGCGAACAGTCCTACGATTTCCGGATCGATTGAAGGCATGTGTGCAGGCTAAAGGAGGTTATATTGAATGAGGTGGGGTTCAAATGAATGCTTATATATTCAGCAATGTTAACACTTAATTGTACTTAATGGAAGTACGTCCTTTTGAAAATAACTGCTGAAATGTGTGCGTCACTTTACGATTTTCACCCTGTATAATATTTTCAATAAAGAGTAAAGTATCCAACTTCATTGCACATGGGGTATAAGAATTTGAATTTTGAATCTGCTTATTAATTACACTGTGCAACAATTTATGTGGTCATGTTCGGATACGGCGTACCGACTATGATAGCTGAAAAGTACTTGACCTAACAATAAAAACCCTATTTAGGATTTTGCCAAAAGTCTTGATTGGGCGTTCAGTACAGCCCGTTGAAGTTGGTCGTTGCTCATGAATTGGCAATTTCTGGGTTTTTAGGATAAAACCGTGCATTTCTCGATGTTGACGTCTGAGAATCAATTGTAGGAAAAGGTGTAAAGTGTAAGTTTGTCTAACACTGAAAAGTCATATAGCTTCTTCTAATGGGTCTTTTTTTGGCAAAAATAGTAAATTTATTCATAAAATCCTTAAAACTGGTATTTGGAGTAATATAAGCAAATGCTTACTAGCAATTGGAAATTTAATGAGAAAGGCAATTGCTTGTTATTTATTCACACATTTATTTTTTCTGATAGAATTTATTAAAAGTAACAGAAAATCTTAAAAATATTTATAGAAACACAATCCAGCAAAAATTAACCTTTTCAGATTTCAATATCATTAAAAAAAAAATAATTTTCGTCTTCTTTATAAATATTCAACACATTCTACATTTATTTCAAGAAAATTGGTTACTAATTCAAGCAAGGCGGATTTAACATGGTGGTAGCAGCATTACAACAAGTACAACGTAACAATAACAACACGCTACTTTGTTGTTGCTAAAAATCGTAATTGTCAAAAGCGCAAGAACAAATGCATGGAAAACAAAACAAAAAAAAACGAAGATTTTGACAGTTAAGATTATCAACGAGATTATAATGACAGGCTTTTTGGTCGAAATTTTCATACGCAAATAGTTAACTATTTCATACTTTTTTCCCAACGTTTCGGCGCAAATTTTAGGCCTTCTTCAGGGGATTTTTATTTATTTATCTGTTTTTTGAGAAAATTTACATATTTTTAAAAAACTATAATTATTACAAAGATATCATAACATTTTAACACTTACAGTAAATACTATTTGTAAAACATTCAGTCAAGTAATTAAATTAGATAAAATAAAATATAGTCCTTAATTAACAAAAGACAAAAAAACACGAAAAAGAAGATTATCTTCATATAAAAAAAATTGGAGAAGAAGAAGACAGAGCTGACGCTGCTATCACCTATTACAATTTCGCCATGAATTCAAGATTGTTTTTGCTTCTTTTTCACTTCATCAAAAAATGCAAACTTACGTTTTCTCAATGTTGCCAAAAACGAAATGTTGAAACTTTGAATCTACATATAAGCTAAAAATAAAGTCGACTTTTGGCTAATTTTTAAACTATTTTCCTCAGATGAGACTAAAATCCGTGGGAGGATTTGATCAATTTCAAACATATGGTATTTATAGCAAAAACTTATAACTTATAAAATGTAAAACTTGATAACTAAATCTACTTAAATTATCATATAATCTTCTCTATTCTTTTCACAAAATTTTTTACTTTCAATTTCAGCTTATTAATGGTCACTAAGATGACCTAAAGTGAACTTTAAAACCGAGCTTGGACCATCCATACCCTCAAGCGGCCGATTGAAATATTTTTGAAACATGGTCTCTAAATAATTAAGTTTATCCAAGTACCATAGATGCTGAAAAAATAGAAAAAACTGAAATAAAAATTTGATATACCATATTTACATTGCATGCGTTCGATTCGCCTTTTTAAGTTAATCACGTTTAAAATTTCAATTTATCTGAAAAATGAAAAAAAAAAAAAAAGAAGAAACGAATTAATTGCCTGACGAATCGAAAACAGCAATTAATTAATTACTTACCTGGTATAGTTTTTCATTATCGCTCCGTGTGAATAAACATATTTTTAGTTCTTGAAGATTCTTCCTGTGATGCTTGGCCAGTAAACGAAAGAAACTTTGAGGGATCGGTTGCTATAAAAAAAAAAGTAATGATGAGTGACAATTACTAAATTAAAGACTCATTTCTTTTCACTTCACTTACCCACTGATGCTGACAAATCATCAAAGTCTTTAACTTTGGCAATGTATTGATGTTTTTATCAACTGTTTCATAAGAATCTGAATTCCATGAGTATTTTAAATGTTCTAGTTTTTTGCAATGCCTTACGATTGCATTTATATTGGTTATAGGACTGCATCGTACATCAAGATATGTTAATTTCAAAGTTTTGCATATTTTCAACATATTTTCGATTGTTAATTGATAGCAATACCTCAAAGTTAAATGCTTTACTTTAGGTAAGCAATCTATATATTTACCGCTTATAGGAGCATGCCACAGAGCAAGCTGTTTTAAATTTGTCATTGTAGTTAGAATCGCTAGTTCATCATCTTCTATTTGGAAGGAATGAAGGTCCATTTCGGTGATCTTGTGTAGAAAATTCATATTGAGAAATTTTGCATATTGTATACAAGTTACTTCCCATATTTTCATGCGTGTCAAGTTAATGCAATATTTCTGTATTGCATTATATATTGTCGTGTTGTTTTGAGGTTGAGCAGATAGTTCTTCTATAATTTCAATACTCTGAAGACGTGGTCCATAATGACGCCAAAAGTGTTGCGCGTCGTTTTTAGAAAATTTTCGAATTTCCATAAATAAATTTGTATTGAAATTAGATGATAGTTTTCTGCAAACTTGCTCCACAAAAATACGCTCCAAAAAAGTACATGTTTGGGAAAGGCGTACTTGTGACTGAAGATCTAAATATTCATATATGACAATATAAATATCCTCATCCAAAGCGGGTACGGAAAGAATGTTATTTTTCGCTGTGGAATTTGGAGCTGCAAAAAAACAAAAAATTTCCAATTAACTAACAAAGAAAATAAAATATTGAAAAATGAAATTTATTTTAGGGGATGGAAAAAAAATTTTTGTTTTTCCTTCATCTTCTTCGTTTGTATTACCATTTACAAATTCCTTGTCCTTACAGTTCTGAGTGCGCATCGTTAATAATAACCTGCAAGGCTATAGTATTCTATGTAAAGAGAACAGGATCATAAACAGGTTTATTTCATTTATGCACTATAAACCCACAGTTGGAAAAATATGTAGGAGAAACGATCTGCTAGTTCTATGAACTTTTTGATATTCTTCTGGCCGAAACAGAATGTGAAGCTGAAGCATGAAGTAACAATCTATCAAAAGTAAAATGTATACATTTTCATTATAATCAAATACAATGTGAAGTTGTCGCTGCCGCTGAAGCTGAAGCGCAATATAAGAACTTTCGAACTACGCTACATTCTACGCTTCAACTGCGTACTTCACGCTTCACATTCTGTTCCAGGCTTCAACTCTAATATCAATAATTGAGGCCTCTGCTAGTGACAGAAGATCTTTTTCGATCGGGCAGAAATTTTTGTATATGTAAGCTTGACGCAAATTTTAGAATCCGATAATTTAATAGTTTATTCATTCAAATATTTTAACAGAATCTCTCTGAAATTGCGATGCGTAAGCTGTTAATGGTTTGATGTATTTTCATTTTTCGTTTTGAAGTACCATTACTTGAAAAATCACCATCTTAAACACACAAAAAAAAAAAAAAACCAAAAACCCCAAAGTTTAAAGAGATTTAAAAAAAGGTCCAAAAACGTCCTCTCTAATTTTTTACTTATTTCTTTCAAGAGATATCTCTACAATAATAAGAAAAAAATGTGTGATAATACCTAATTATTTATGTATATTACATCAATTGAATGAATTACACAAAAATCATAAAAAATATAGAGAATGATTGCAGCTTTAATGTATGTATACCGTAAAAAACTTTGACTATGTTGGAGATGCCATGCCTACGTTTTTTATTCAGATAACTTTTATAAATTATTAATTTTGAGCTAAAAAACTGATTTAGGCGATTATTTTGTATGGGACGTGCCACGCCCATATTTTCAATCTTGACCATTTTCGCTTTAAGTAATACTTATACGTATCAGTAGCTACTGCACAAAAATTCAAGTTTATTACTTCAAAAGTTTCTGAGATATTGTAATTTTTTGATTCAGCTTATATGGGAAGTGGGCGTGCCCGTTAACCGATTTAGTTGAAATTCGCAATATTTCTTAATATTTATTTAAAAAATATCTGTGCGAAATTTCATTGGTCTACCACGACTCCTTCTATTTTTGTCCACCGGTTGTATGGAGACGCTACACTGTGCGGCGGTCCTAGTTGAACCTTGGCCATCTCGCCATATGATGTAGTAGAAAAAATTAAATGAAAACTGTATAAAAAATAAATAATAAATAAATTTAAAAATGAATTTATTATTGAAATTAATTTTTAATATGAAATTATTAAATACAGGTACAGGGTGATAGAGAAACTTGAGAAAATTAAAAACAGGAATGGAGAGAAAAAAAAAAGAAAGAGTTTTAGCCCCTTGACAGTCAGTGACAAATAAAGCCACTCGCGCTCTAATGGTATAAAGCGGGTTAGTAGGAAAAACTTGAGGATGTACTGCGCTGGATGTATACCATGAGGGTGAGGTCAATCATTACATATGGAGCATTAGCGTGGGCAAAGAGAACTCAACTAAAAACAGCAAAATCTAAACTAGAAAAAGTTTAAAAGTTAGCATGTCTCTGTATAGGGGGAGCGACCGCTGCATTGGAAGTACTACTGGAGTTCACTCCATTACAGCTCGTAATAGAGGGTGCCTCCAAGGTAGCAGTCGTATAAGCAACAATAGAAACTACCACTACCGTTCTATATACTTATGTTGTTGTTTTTGCCCATTGTAGCTAGTCTGCATAACAGCTCGTTATTTGAAAGTCTAGTACATGAGAGAGTGTGTGTGCTTGTGAGAAAATGATTCTAGGTGTCATTTTTTCTGAACGGGCCCCATTCGATCAGTTCATGATAGTTTTTAGGAGTCTATGAAAATTAAATCTAGATGTTAATTTTCAAAGTCATGACTTAAGTTCATGTCAATTTCGTAATTTGAAGTTATATATAAACAGGTTAATGAATGTATATAGAGACGGGCAAATCAGACGGCCGTTTCGGAATCCGCCACAAGGTTACCGGGGAGAACTATAGTGCCTGAAAACCGAGATAACCCGGCGAAAGGCAATTATCTCTTGGACTGCCCCCAGGACAGAATGGACAAATAGTTTAGTTTTGAGAAACACTTTGTTGCAAAATTTGGTAGTAAGAACGAATCGGAGGGTGTAGAATATAACTACACATTTAAAGAACACACTATTAAGTGGAAATATCGTACCATCTTTTAAGCTGAAATTCATGCCATAAATATATGTGTGCAATTCAACCTGGACAGGAAGTACAATGGAGCCATTGGAGCACTATGCTCCATTGAGATCACCTCTAAACTGATGTGAGACTAGTGATGATTCGATACAAGTAAATACAAGTAAAAACTCGATACTTTCATTCGATTCAAGTACTTTTTTTACTCGATCCTATAACATAAGTATTTTACTTGGTATCGGGAAAAAGGGTCAGTATCGGATACTCGAAACTTTTTCATTAAAATAAAATATTTTTAACAAGCTTTAATCTGTTGATTAGTTTTCCTTCTATTATAAATTTTCTAGCGATTTGCTAAATTAAATTAACGTCATTTCTATATGATTCACGGTTTTCCAGTGGAAATATCTCAAAATTGGCGAAAAAGTCGTGTTGAGTAGTGTAAATTGTAGGCTCAACCATGTTGTATCACAATGGACCGTTCTGGCCTGAATGTTTTCCTTGACAACCACTTAAAAAGAGAGTAACTTGTCTCTTTAAACGAGTATTCGATACAAGTACATATTCGATACTTTTTTCCGATATTTTCGGTAGCATCGATACTTTTATTCGATACAAGTAATGAGTAAAAGTATCGATACTATGTGGGTATCGAATCAACACTATGTGAGACTGTTTGATCAAGCCAATCAACCTGGGTAAGGATAATAAAGTCGCTCTATGTTGGATCCCTGGGCACGTAGGAATAGAGGGTAATGAACAAGCAGACGAGCTTGCTAGAAAGGGAGCAGCGACCACTTTCGTGGGACCTGAACCCTTCTGTGGAATAAGAGATAGCGTAATCAGGGAATTACTCAGGCAGAAAGAGATAAACACCGCGACTGAGGCAATACAAAGCGTTTCTAGGTAACTATAGTTGCGTTTTATTCGCCACTTGCTTCTAGTTATTTATAACTAGCAGTGATAATTGTAGTTTAAAACAACAACAAAACCGCAGAAATTACAGGTATAGTAATAGCTGTTATGAATACTTAACAACTCAATAATGTTATAGCAGATCTACAAAAAACAAAATCGACCGTATATTTTGTTTTTGTATGCAGGGATTTCGTCAAATTTATAACGAAACAGCTGAATTATTTTGCTCTCATATTTTTTTGCTTGATTTATTTGACATAAGAATTAGACGAATAAATCGGAAAGAAGAAGAGAGCTATGCTGGTGACATAACCTTATTATTGAGCCATGCTTAACAAATTATTTAAGTATGTATATCAAATTCTATTGTGAACTGGTAATAGGGTAAGGCTTTCTGAAGTGGATACCGAATTTACCAAAGGTCGGAGTTATTCAACGAAAATTTGCTAAAGCAAAGTTCTAGTGAAGAAAAATATGTCAAATCAATTTTAATTCAAAATATTAATTTGTTAATTTCTTATAAGCAATTAAACTTTTCAGCAGAGATTTGTTTCAATTAATTTTTTTTGGCAACGAATTGTTTACAGTTAATAATTAAATTCTATGAGTCAGTGGCATATTATACTTTGTTTTAAAAATATTAAAAAATTATATATGGGACATTCTCTGTCAATGGGAGACCACTCCCCCCCCCCCCCCCTTGTCCAAAATTGGTTAAGGTATTTTAGGGCATGTTTGGTCTCAAATGAAAGCTTATTATCTCTAGTTCCGAATGCAATAAGGCCCTTTTTGATTTTGCAAGATGGCGGACCAAGTCACCAAGACTGCAAGTCTACCACCTCACCTTAAAATAATAGTTTTATCAAGCGTACGTTTACCCAAGTCATCATAAAAAACAGATAAAGTCTTTTTTCGTATATTTTTTTGCACTGAATATGAATTTTATATAATTTTTCACGGGAAATGTCACGTGCTGTCCCTAACCTCAAAAAATGTCCAAAAAGACTGTTTTTCAGGTCTTACGATTGCCTAAATCATCATAAAACGTCGGGAAAGGCTTATTTTTGTGTAGTTTCAGCTGATAAACATGAATCTCATATTATTTTCTACAGGAAATGTCCCTAACCTCTAAAAATGAAAAATTCCAAAAAACTTTTTTTCGTGTCTCACGTGTCTCAAGTCATCAGAAAACTTCCCAAATGACTTATTTTTCAATTTTCATTCTCTCACTTGGCTGTAACATACTTTTAGCGTTACCCAGAAACAACGACGTGAACTTAGTAAGTCTCTGTTTTCTTTGCGGTGCTTTATTAGAGTGAAAATAAAATTAATAATGAAGAATAAGTTTTTTGGAAAGTTTTCTGGTGATTTGGGACACTTGAGACACGAAAAAAAGTTTTTTGGGATTTTTCATTTTTTGAGGTTAGGGACGACATGTAACATTTTCCGTGGAAAATAATATTAGATTCATGTTTATCAGCTGAAACTACACAAAAATTAGCTTTTCAAGTCGTATGATGACTTTGGTAAGCATATGACCCGAAAACAACCTTTTTGGACCTTTTTGAGGTTAGGGACAACACGTAACATTTCCCGTGAAAAATAGTTTTAGATTCATATTCAGCGAACAGAAATATACGAAAAAAGGGTTTATCTGTTATTTTATAAAGACTTGGGTAAACGTACGCTTGATAAAACTATTATTTTAAGGTGAGGTGGTAGACTTGCAGCCGCCATATTGGAACGCCATCATACAAAATCAAAAAAGGCCTTGTTGTATTCGAAACTAGAGATAATAAGCCTCATTTGAGCCCAAATATGCCCTAAAATACCTTAACCAATATTGGGCAGGGGGGGGGGGGGGGGGCCTCGCATTGACAGAGAATGTCCCATATATAAAATATATAATATTTATAAACAAATTAAAAATTCAACAACTTCTGCGCATCTATGAATATTTCTAATAGAAAACTATTTTGTGTCATTCTTCCAGCATTCCATTTTTGAAAAAAAAAAAAACAAAAATCAAAGTAGTTAATTTACAACAAATGCGAACTATGCAGATGATCATTTTAGCATAAAAAATGTTCGGGTTTGAAGCGCTGCAACAGCCACGAAAATAACTTAAATGTTGAAAATGTTATTTTTTTCTCTTATTCAATTCCCTTTAAAACGATACCAAATATTTTGGGTTTCTTTTTCATGTAATGCGCTGTTGGACCTCTGCCATTATCTCTTCACAGAAGCTATTTCTCACTCTAATCGCGATTCAAGTTTTTTTTCTCTTTTTCGGATTAGCAGCAGAATCATGTGTTGCTGTGTTCTTGACCATCAAATTGGGGTTGATATTTTTTCTAAATCGGATTTAGAAAAGAAACAACAGAAACTGTTAAATACGTGCTTAATGAAGAATTTTCCTAGTATTAAAAAAACTACAAAAAAAAAAAAAAAAACAAATATTTTTCAAATTTTTTTCATTGAGCGATGTAAAGAAAATTATAAAATTGTTTTGTAGAAGAAAACCTTTTGTATTTTTATACAATTTCATTTAAACTTGTTTGCTTATTTTCTTGAATGAATCAAATGTTGAGGTAGAATTTTTCATTTAACCCAAAAAAAAAATTACTCAACAGGGTGCATAAGCATTAGGGATGAAAATTTATCAATTCGTTTTTGAGCCATCATTTGATTCTATTAGAAATTTACCTGGAGTGCGAAAATTAAAAAAAACACATTTCTATCGAATGTTGATTTGGTGTCATTCAAGTGCTCGTTGGTTTCTTTTTAGTGCTGGACTCTGAACTGAACGGATTAGTTATCTTTCTGTCATTTAAAATAAATTTCACAATGGATTCTAAGTGTAAGATCTCAAAATTTTTTATTAGGTCTGGCCACGTACAAAAAATTGTTACAAATTGTTACAAATTGTTACAAATTGTTACAAATTGTTAACAATTGTTGCAAGTTTCTACTAGTAAAGTGTTCACGTACTCGAAAAACTTACAACGAAAGAGAAAAAAGTAGCTGCAAACTTTTACTAGTAAAATTTTTACTTGTAAGAATTTTTAACTGCCAAAAAAAAAGAACTGTCAAAAACTTAAACGTCAACGTCAAGAAGTGAATTTTTTTTAATTTTAGTGAATTTGCTGTGGTTTTTAATAAAATTTAAGGGAAAAAGAAATATTTGTGATATTGTGGAAGATGTACACCATGTCACAAAAGTCTTCGTACGACTTGTTATTCACTTATAATTATACAAATCATTGAAAATTTAAGACTTGTAGGTGTATAGACGTTTAGTTTAACGTATTTTAAAACGTACAGTATGAAGCGAAAAATCCCATATGAGCTTATCACTTTAGAAATTCAAAAAAACTGGTAACGACTGTAATAAACATGTTACAAAAGTGTACATAAGGCAACTTTAATATTATTTACTGTTACAACGGTTAGTTTTAGTTGCTTATTTTCAAGATTTGGGAGCGAGTAAACAATAAATCTTCAATTTTACTAATAGTCCAGTCATTATAAAGATTTATATCATAAAAATTCTGAACTGAGATTTTTCTTCAGTAATTGTTAGTGGGGGTATGATAGATTCAAAAAACCTCAAAAATCAGTTCTGGGGTTTCAGAGCGACCCCCCCAAAATATCCCCTTTTTGGTGAAAAAACCTTTTTTTTTACTAATAACTGGTTAACCATTGGAGATATCAAAAAGTTATCTAGCACACATAAAAAACTTAAGTGATTTTCTAAAAAAAAGGTCTTAAGTAATTTTTTCGTATATGTCACAGTTTTCGAGATATTCTATGTTTAAGAAATTACAAATTTAGTACTATGGATGTATTGTAGATGCACGCGCATCTTTGTTTATTTGAATTTTTGAGTGCGGAACCTATAGGAAAAATTGAATTACTCGAAAACCAAATAAGCTAGGAAGAAAAATCAAAAAGGGTTTTGAAGATGATATAAACTTCAACCATCCTCTGCCATTTTCAATGACAACGTATAATTTTTTGTATACAAAAATAACAATATTGTATGGTTGCCTGTTGGTTTTTACTACTTTTACTATTTGCAGGCCTAATAAAAATAACTGGTTTCACTATATGTTATAAATGTATTATCTTTTAGTCCAAGACATTACTTCTGAAAATCTTGTAAAAGTAAGAAATGAAAAAAAATCATATTTAGCGATTTTATCAGCAAATTAAAGACGGTCGAATTTTTGGCGATCTTTTATTGTTTCCTTACAATAGAAAAAATACCCAAACGAATTAAATATACATCTCAAATATTGTTTTTTTCATTACACATATCTTTTAACAATATTTTCTAATAATTTAGAAGTTAAAAAATTGCATTAAAAAAAGGAAAACATCAAATACAATAAACAATAAAAAATTCGCCAAAAATTGGGTGATTTTAATATGCTGATAAAATTGAAAAATGATAATTTTTTTATTTCTAACTTTAACAGGATTTTCAAAAGTAATGTCTTGAACTAAAAGATAATACATTTGTAACATATAGTGACACGAGTTATTTTTATTAGACCTGCAAATAGTAAAAGTAGTAAAAACCAACAGACAACTATACTATATTGTTATTTTTGTATACAAAAAATTATCCCTTGCCAATGAAAATGGCAGAAGATGTTGAACTTTATATTCTCTTCAAAACCCATTTTGATTTTTTTCTTTGCTTGTTTGGTTTTCGAGTAATTCAATTTTTCCTATAGACTCCGCACTTAAAAATTCAAATAAACAAAGATGCGCGCGCATTAACGGTTCATCCAAAGTACTAAATTTGCAATTTCTTAAATATTGAATATCTCGAAAACTATGACATATATGAAAAAATTACTGAAGACCTTTTTTTAGGAAATCACTCAAGCTTTTTATGGATGCTAGATAATTTTTTGATATCTCCAACGGTTAACCAGTTATTAGTACAAAAAGGATTTTTTCACCAAAGAGGGGGTTTTATAGCAGCCCCAGAACTGCAACCCCAGAACTGAGTTTTGTGGTTTTTCTATCTATCATACGCTCACTAACAATTACCGAAAAAAAATCGCAGTTAAGAATTTTTATGAACTTTTGGTGCATTTTTTACTCTACCGACTGGGCTTTAAGGTTTTACTAAATTAAAGTTTTACTATGGCAAAAATGAAAGAAATTTCTCCTGATATTGGAAAAATCGTAATTAAGTTGAAAAATGAAGGGATAACGCTTTCGGAAATTGGGCAAATAGTGTATTTACCAAAATCCACGGTGCAAAACGAAATAAAAATCGATTTTTTTGAAAATATTAAACTTTATTAATCTGATGATTTGCTCCCACTGTAGCCAAGATAGAAGTAGAAAAATGGGAAATGAAACTCAAATAGAACAGTTATGAGAAAGCTTTTTAGATCTGTTAAACAAAAACAATGAGCAATGGCTCTATACATAGTATAGAGTTGCCATGATACAATTTATAGTAATTTCAATTTTATGTTTTCCATTTATGTCTGCTGCTCCGAACAGCAAGATCAGAACGTCCAAGAAAACTTAGTGAAAGAGCACAAAGAATAATAACCCGGACCGTAAATTAGAATCCAAACCGAGTGCTATAAAATTGGCGGTTGAGCTGCGAACTCTCGACGGAGTGGACGTACATCCCCAAACGGTTCGTCGCTGCCTAAGGAAATTTGATTAAACGTCACGTATTGCACGGAAGAAACCTTTGCTAAATGCAGTGAATAAGGAGAAGAGGTGGCAGTATGCTAAGAAGTACGAACGGATGCACACTGTTGATCCTACATTTTGGGATAAGGTTATCTTCACAGATGAGTGTAAATTTAATGTGTTTGAGAGGGATTGGCGAAAGTCAAATACTGCTCTTCATTCTAAGAACATTTGCCCTACTGTTAAACACGGAGGCGGATCCGTCATGGTGTGGGGGTGCATATCGACGAGCGGGGTCGGGAAGTTGAAATTTATTGAAACTACTATGGATCGGTTCATGTATTTAGATATTTTAAAAAATAGTTTCTTCCCAAGTGCGGAAAAACTAAACCTGTCCTCGAATTTTGTATTTATGCATGATAATGATCCGAAACATACTTCGACTTTAGTGAAAGAATGGCTCTTATATCATGTTAAAACAAAGCTGGAGCACCCTCCACAATTACCCGACCTCAATGTCAATTGAGCATATTTGGACTCATCTTAAAACTAAGATCAGACAGAGGAACGTTTCTTCAGTTGCTGGTCTGAAAACTGCTGTGTTGGATGAACTTGTGCATTCCATGCCTTCACGACCGATGAAAGTCACACAGATTATTAAAACTATTTTTTTATTTTATGATTTTTCACATGTACGCACCCGAGGCAAAAAGTTGAAACAATTTTTAGCCTGAATTGTCCGAATTTTCAGAATAAAAACAGTTTGAAGTTCTATGTAAGAGATCAGTCTGTTTTGAAACTGGAACTACTACATTATACCGTTTGCAGGCTTACCTGGTTTCTTTCAGTTTTATTTTTTTTCAGGCCAAGCAGTCTAGATTCAGCTTTCCTTCAGGTTGTTCAGAACCAAATCAGGTTGTTTTTAAAGAGTACTTTTTCAGGCCTTTCAGTATGAAACCAGTTTTTTCTTTTTGTTTACTTTTTATTCAAAATTGTTAATAAATACATATACATGAATTTCAATTAAAAATAATTCAAATAAAAAAAACAATGGATGCGTGCAAGGCACGCAAGATATTTGATGTGTAAACAGGCATTCAGTTGATGCTATATACATAAGCTCATATATTTATAGCCATATATAGGGATTTGATGTATAATCTATATGCTTAGGTAAATAATTCAAATTAAAACGATTCTTTTATAAACTTAAAAATTTATTAGATATCATTATCTTTTATATATAATAGCCCAATTCACTATAAATTGCAAATGGTCTTGCATCATTGCAAATGCAAATTTTTATCCCATTTTTATCGCATATATTTGTTGTTGTGATAGCAGAAATATTTTGCAATTTCACCATATCGTGAATTGGGCTAATATGTTGTAGTTGCATTATTTTTCTTTACTCAATGCATCGGGCACTATATGGTCGCATATACGCAGCTGCATTTGCATCCTTTTTTCCGTGCTTTAAGTTTTACTTCCTGCCGGTTTGAAATTTTATTAGATGTGAAAATTTTACATAACGTCGCCTGAGAATTGATTTGGCGTATAGGTATATGAATGAGTACACACATACGCCAAATCAATTCTCAGGTGGCGATAAGTGCGTTCCGCATTTAACCTTAGAAAGGCAACAGGGGTGACCAGTCACCCCACTACTTTTTAAAAGCACTGCAAAGAGATTTGCCTTAACTGCATTTAATAAAAATAAGAAACAATGTATTTTTATTGAAGTAAATAAGTGATTTTATATTACCTAAATAAGTTTGATTTTTTCTGTTTAACATATTTTCTACTTACATATTGTAGATGAAAAAGTGTTGCCTTTCTAAGGTTGATGCACAAAGCATTTATTGAAACCTAGATTCCTTATTACTTATCATTTTGTTTTTTATCATTGTTTTTATGTTTTAAAAAATATTAAACTTTAATCCAATCTAACTATCCGAATGCAAAACCTATCAAACGCTTGTGTTTGCTACGGCGACTTCTCTGCTTGTATGTTATAGACGATCTCCATAGTTTAACACCACCAAATAATTCTGCCACGAATAAATATGTGCACACACACTTTGTTTTCGTATGTACATATATGAGTGAGTAAATTCATCGAAACATTAACAAACAAACTCCGCTCGCATTTTAATTTCTCCCTCTCCTCTTCTCTTCTTTTTGTTGTTTAGAGTAGCACAGTCATATCGTGCAGTAGTGTGAGCGAGACGGGAACTGAACGTTAGAGTTATGTTACATCTTACGTTACAGTTATTCTTACATTTTACACATTTGAAATTTTGCCCATACCGTGAGCTAAAATGTTTACACATCAAAAAAAATATTCGATAAAATTACCCTGTACGTAGACTTTTGTGACACGGTATGTGACAGCAGTATTTGTGAATACTGGTGTGCCACAGGAAATGTTTTCAACAAATTATAAAGCTCTAATTACAGGAGCAAGAACAGTAGCAAAAAAAAAACATTTGAATATAAAGTGATTCCATAACTGCACATTTCAATGCTATTTTCTATACATTCCAATTTTCACTCGCTTTAGAGTACTTTACTTCAATTTGGGGTATTTTTATTTAATTTACAAAAATCACAACCGCACAATATTTTTTTTCGTTTAAAATTAGCTGTCAAAACAATCGATCAGCTGTTTACTTGCAATTTTCTACTAGTTTTCTGTTCACATACTTTCTCTGCTATTTATCTCTTTGCGAGAATATTTTTCTCAATCTTGCTTTTACTCTCTCGCTGCAAATTTTTACTGGGAAAGTACGTGAACAGATCTATTCTTTGCAAGTTCTTATAGAAATAACATTACAAATTATTTTCTTTTCTTTTTCTTCATGCAGCACAAAATTCCCTAATGGAAAATAGTATTCGTGCTATACCCCCGTTGAATGAGGATATTTATATTTCACTATATAAATATTTAAATCTTCAAACACAAATAAACCTTTCACAAACCAGCACATTTTTAAAAGATGTTTTTGTGAAAAATGTTTGCGAGAAAATGCCAAAAGAATTACATATGAAATCTTTTCTGGAAATTAGAAAATTATCTGATAACGATATGAAATACTTTTGGCAACATTATGGTTCACGACTTGAGGATATTATTATGGAAGGAGAAGCAGCTAATCGTCATATCAACTTTACGCCAATACAGTATGATGCAATGCGTCAATATTGCGTAAATTTGAAAAGTTTGAAATTAACTTGTGTACCTAACATAGAATTTACAAATTTTTTTAACGCCACCAATCTACAAACGATCACCGAAGTGTTCTTTAATTGTGAGAGATTAGATGATGATCAATTGGAGCCTCTCACAAAACTAGAAAATTTAGAAAAGATTGGCTTGTGGCATGCTCTCATAACCGGCAAACATATAGATCGCATGTCCAAAGTAAAACATCTAACATTAAGATACTGTCGGAATATATCAATGGAGGATATGTTTAATATATGCAAAACTCTGGATTTACGTTATCTGGATGTACGCGACATTAATGTTAAGAATTTAAATGGGATCATGGCATATTGCGGAGAGCTAGAAGAGTTAAAACTCTCATGGGATGGATTTACATGTTCATTAAATCATTTTAACATCCCTACACTGCCAAAGTTAAAATCCTTAACGATTTCCCAGCGTGATTTTGTAAGTAACTTATATTTAAAACAGAAACAAAAATCTTAACTTTAATAAGCTTCTTCCAAAATTTAGATTTCATATATGTTAATGCAGTGGGATAGATTCTTTAATGCACTGGCCGCACATTACAAGAATACTCTTCAAGAGCTCACATTATGTTTATTCACAGCGGACCAAACAGTAGTTGATGATGATGAAGTAAGAAAACAAACAATTGCTGCGTTCGATTTGTCAGTTTAAATAGCTTGCTTATTTTTGTTTCCCGAACAAATTTAAATTATAGTAAACGAACTAGTAAACTCGCGAATCGAACTTCAAATTTATTTTATTCTTTTCTTAATTTGATTATATATATTTATGTTCATTTTTTTCAATTAAAGTCACCAGTCGCAGAGCAGATTGAAGATTTGCAGAAGTTATTTCGAAAACGTTTCTATCTAAAAATTCCGGCTGGGGATAGTAAAAATTCAATTTTAAAATTTAAAGTTGGTCTTATTGGTGATTTATAAGCAGATATAAATTTTTCAGAAAAAAAAACCTATTTTAAGAGTAGAAAAAAAAATTAAATGATAACTGTATATAAAAAATAATATAAATTGAAAAATCTTGTTAGTAAAATTAAAATATAAAAAAACTTTTCTTGTGCTTAAATTAAAACTTTTATTGTATACAGTCGAAGATCGAATGAATCTAGAATTTTAGAGTAACATGTTACTTAGTGGAAAAAGCGAGAATAAAAAAGGTTTACTGTTAGTTAGAAATCGTATGATTTTTTTGTTAAATTGTGTGGTGATGAATAAGAGGCGATTTGAGTTACGTGATGATTGCATGCGTTCTGCTGCAGCAAATTGTACGAAGACGGTGAGGGTGACGAGGTGATCTCCAACGTTGACGACGATGAAGTTGATATACTAGCGTGTGTATGTGAATAAAAACATAGAATAACGGCAATGAGTTTGTATAGGCAGGTGCGGCGATCACTTTAGAAGGGCGTGAACGTTTGTATTACAAATAATGAAAATGCATTTTTTATAGAAATTTATTTATAATATGAAATTATTAAATACAGGATGATAAAGAAATTAAAAACTCGTATGCAAGGTCATATTTAGGGGGAAGTTTTTGGAGGTTGTGACAATTGGCTTTCCCCCTCTTCTCCCTCCCCCCGGCCCCTCCCCGAAATGTGGAAACTTTCTTCTATTATTTGATATTAATTGCCAGTGGTTGAAAAAAAAAAGTCGAAATAAAATCTATTGAACGATTTTTAAATATTTTTTACTTCCATCGGTTTCTTTCTAAAAAAGTCAAATATAAAAAAATAAACTTGAAATCTTAGTTTGCACTATGCGATCAAATCCGATTTGTTTTCTTTGACATGAAGTGGTGGTGAGCAATCTTGCATTCATAGTTTTTCTAAGTCAGTAACTGTTTTTAATTTAAAGTTTTGGGTTTAGGGCTCATTTGAAAGAGCATGATTCAGCCTATAATTTCTGGATTTCGAAGTATGTAACACGTTAATGTTCAGCTCTCCAATTTTAAAAAATAGCAAAAAATGCTATTTTAGGGTTTTCAATCCCATTTTATCTAAAACGTGGCGTGATTTTTGACCTCAGATTCGTGTTCAGTATAAAAAATTCATTCGCAAACATTAGGAACCATCTCATTCGTAAAGCCCATGTAGAGCAGTATTAGTAGATCAGCTCCAAAGTTTTAGGAGACAATCTTAAAATGTAATTAATTCTTTAACTCATTATTCTCCAGAGCACCCTGACTCGGAAGACCGCTTTCAATGCTATGACTGCGCGAATTTTGGGAATATAGTCCAACCTCATCCGGATTCCTTATCATGAACCGAGTTCCCACTAATAACACTGTTCAACACACAAAAAAATAACAAGGTTCTGAAAGTAGGAGAAAAAAAGAAAAAAGAAAGGAGAAAAAAATTATACGTGTATCGGCGTTTTAATAGTTTACGTCTAATTTTCATTTTTCGCAGGCCTAAAGTTTGCCCATTTTTAACAGGTTAAGTATAATAAATCATAGGACAACTTGTTAGTTTTGCATCAAAGCTTTTTTGTATGTTCAGCAACTTATAATAGAATTTCCCGTAGAATATTTTCTTTCAACATATTAACCCTTTAGTGCCCACTTTTATGGGTATTTATTGCCCTTTTCAAAAAAAGTTACATTTTTGACCCATTACGAGGGTTAATATGTTCAAGAAATATGTTGCCCATGAAATTCTACTACAGGTCACTGAACAACAAAAATCTTTAAACTTGATTTTAGTAAAAATAAATCCAAATTCAAAAAATGTTTTAAATTTTCACGTTTTATACGCAGTGAACTGGTGTGTCTTTAAAAGCATTTTCTAAACTAAAAATATATTTTATATTGCAAAACAAACATTAATTAATTAAACTATTCAATGGAGCATTAATAATATGCAAGAAAATTTGTAATTTGTGGAATTTATTTCACATTCAACCACAAATACCTTTTTCACAAGGTTCATAGTTTTCTTTCAAGCCTTTTCCATATGCTATTGGAATCAATGCCTTGGTGTTATCACAGTAAAGAAGCTTTTAAACTTCTTTTGGATGAGTCAATAAATAGACGCCTTTTAGCGGAATATTAGGGCCGTTCCCGTACTACAACGCGGGTGAACGCGTTCGCCCAAAACAGTACAGAAACCGTTCCCGTACTCAAAAAACTTGCAATTGAGAGCGGAGATGAGAGAGTAATTGTCTTCTACTTCTTGCACGAAATAACCCGCACTTTTTCTTCGGGTAGAAATGTTAAAAGTGTCAAACAATCAGCTGTTTTGTTTTTGTGAAAATATATTGAAAATTTGAAGTTAATAAATAAATCAAGAATTTTTAGAAAAATTAGTGTTATTATTTAAAATGGAAAATGTTTAAAAGACATTTGTAAATGTATTAATAGTATATTGGTTAATTTTTAACTACATTCTCCACAGATTAATGACGCAAGTGTCTGTTCAACTTCTGATGCTATAGGAGGTTCTGCTATTTCTGAAAAATGCAAATAGTGATTGTAAACCAGAATATTCCACATATTTTCTTGTAAGATTTAACAATTTTTAGTGTATTAAATATCACAGAAACTTTGTTTTTTTTAATTTAACTGTCGTTGCAATTTTACGTTTCGTTTCGTGCAAGAAAAGTGGTTTTGTGCGTTCCCGTGCTTTTGTGCATTTTTGTCTATCAGAGAGAGCATTTTTCCTTTACTCTCAGTTTACCAGACTTTACCCAAAAAGTACAGGAACGAACCTATTGTATACTCATTTCTGTCATTAAACTTTCAATATCATTACAATAAACAAATGAGTTATCCTCATTAGCAGTAAACTATGTCATAAATGCCAACTGGGGTCTTCGGTAACTGGTAATACTTACCCCAGGTTCTAACAAGTTAAGAGACTTTAAACTCCCAACCAAAATTCACGCTTTTGATTTAGATAGTTCCAGTTTTTTGACAAGAGCATTCAGATGTTCTAGTGACATTAATTTTGATCGACTAGCTGCTTCACAAGGTGTTTATTCACAAACAGATAAATATAGTTTTTCACCATTTTCGGAAAACTCTATATTATTGGATGTTGGTAGTCTTTGTTTTGATAAATATTGTACCGGAAGTTCATCCCAATGAGGCACAGTTAGCAAAGCTGAAGGCACCCCTTCATATCCAAATTTTAAGGTCTGTGTCAGTTTGAATTCAATATGGCTTTATTTGTGCAAATATAGTTAGTGAGTTATACTCTCTAGGACCTAGCCAACGCATTTGAATTTCATCGAGTTTCGTTGGCTTTTGGAGGAAAAGTTAAAAAATCTGACTAAAATAAATTGCAACAATAAATTACCTATGACCATGAAATTAAACCATTGCAACAATTACGGCAACAATGTTTCGGTGTCGAAGATTCAGCAGGAAATACTTCTAACTCAAAATTCAACTTAAAAATATCTTAAACTTTATTATTACAAAAATAAACATGATTTTCTGAGAGAATGTGTTTTCCGCATACGTAGCAAAACCAATCATATTTTTCTGCACAATTTGTCATTTTGTGAAAAAAATAGGAGAAAACTTAAGCAAACTTAACTGAACTTGGCTATTAAACCGAAGTAATGATTTTTATAAATTTACAAAGTACCGAAATTGTATAAAAAAATCGTTGAAAAAGCATATATACCATTACAAAAAGCAAATACACATTTGAAGATATAAGTGCTTAATTTAATTAATTACTTAGTTAAAGTTTATTTTGCAATATAAAAAAAATTTTCAACTTAGAAAATGGTTTCAAAGACACACCAGTTCACTGCGTATAAAAGGTGAAAATTTGAAAAAATTTTTGAATTCGGGTTTTTTTTTACTAAAATCAAGTTTAAAGGATTTTTGTTGTTCCGTGACCTTTAGTAGAATTTCATGGGCAACATATTTCTTGAACATATTAACCCTCTATCAACCCTCGTAATAGGTCAAAAATGTAACTTTTTTTTAAAAGGGCAAAATGACCCATAACGGTGGGCACTAAAGGGTTAATATGTTGGAAGAAAATATTCTACGGACAATTCTATTATAAGTTGCTGAACATACAAAAAAGCTTTGATGCAAAACTAACAAGTTGTCCTATGATTTATTATACTTAACCTATTAGAAATGGACAAACTTTAGGCCCGCGTAAAAAGAAAATTAGACGTAAACTTTTAAAACGCCGAGATACGTATAATTTTTTTTCTCGAGTTCTATCCACTTTCAGAACCTTGTTATTTTTGAAAAAATTGATTTTTGTCGAGCAGTATAATCAATTGAAAAAAATGAGCCTCTGACTATTTTCAGTATTTTTGGTAATTTTTTTTGAAGTCGGGTACATCATCAGTAATAGCAAGTGAATAAGTTATCGAAATTATGTCCTTCACTATAAAAAATGCATTGAATAATATTTATTTGAAAAAATTTAAATTGATTGTTCTGTAAATTTTTTGTCATTTTCGGCCATTTTTTTTTTTTTTTTAAGTTTAGATAAAAAAGTTACAAAAACAAAAATTTTCCCTAAAGCTTTAAGACATTTATCCACTTTTGTCCCTAGTCTGAAAATGAATCGCAACAATTTACATAGGAAAAAAAAAGTTCCCCTATATGGAGATTCGCCTCATTTTCTCCCATATTTTTATTTAAAACCACCATATTTCATAAAGGATATTATCACATCTAAGTCGTTGTTCTTCATTATCCATAATTTTACACTGTTTGATAGGGTCCATCATCATATTTTCTTCGAATCAAGTTTCTATATCACCCTGTACCTGTATTTAATTAATTTCAATAATAAATTCATTTTCATTATTTGTAGTACAGGATTTTGAAATTTATTTATTATTTATTTTTTACACAGTTTTCATTTAATTTTTTTCTACTACATCATATGGCGGGATGGCCAAGGTTCAACTGGGACTGTCATACCAACAATAATAATGATGACATCATATGGCACATTTTAAATTTACTAGGAAATATTGAATCTGATCTGGGTTTGATATCTGATATAAGTATAATATTAAAAAAGTTAAAAAAAGAATAAAATAAATTTAACGTTCGATTCGCGAGTTTACTAGTTTGTTTGGCATAATTTAAATTTATATGGAGAAACAAAAATAAACGCGCTTACATAAACTGACAAATCGAACGCAGCAATTGATTGTTTTCTTACTTTTTCCATATATGCTTGCCATTCCGATGCGGAATAACATAATGTGATCTCTTCAAGTTCATCCCTATAACGTTTGGGCAGTGTATTAAAGTATTTTTCCCACTTCACTGCCAAATATGAAGTCTAAATTTTTGAAATTGCTTATTAAAGTTACAATATTTATTTCCGTTTTAAATATTACTTACCCATTGGCACATAGAAACCGATAACGTTGGCGATGGCTGTACTATCATGTCAAAATGGCTTAATGAATTTCTAAATTTATTCCATGTGTATTTTAACTCTTGTAGTTCTTCGCACTGTGAAACGATGTCACTTAAATCATCAACATAAATGTCGCGTATATCAAGACGACGTAATTCCAAAGTTTTACATATTTTTAATAGATTCTTCATTGTAATTTTCTTACAGTATCTTAATATTAGATGCTTTAATTTGGACATGCGATCTATATGTTTGCCGGTTATGTGAACAAAGCTCAAGCCAAGCTTTTCTAAATTTTGCAGTTTTGTAAGAGGCTCCAATTGATCATCATCTATTCCGTTACAAGTGAAGCGAACTTCGGTGATCGTTTGTAGATTAATAGCGTTGAAAATTTTTGTAAATTGTATTTGAGGTGCACACTTTAATTTTAAGCTTTTCAAATTTATACAATATTGGCGCATTGCATCATACTCTGTTGTTTCTAAGCTGAAATTGCGATCAGCTACACCTCCTTCAATTATAATATGCTCAAGTCGTGATCCATAATGTTGCCAAAAGTATTTCATATCGTTGTCAGATAATTTTCTAATTTCCTGAAATGATTTCCTATGAAATTCTTTCGGCATTTTGTTGCAAACATTTTCCACAAAAATATTTTCCAGCAGAGTGCAGGTTTGTGAAAGATTTATTTGTTCTTCAAGATTTAAATATTTATATAGTGAAATATAAATATCCTCATGCAATGGGGGTATAGGACGAATATTATTTTCCATTGGGGAATTTTGTGCTGCAAAAAAAAAAAAAAAAAAAAATTGTAATGTAATTTCTATAAGAACTTACAAAGAATAGAAAATATTGAGATCTTACACTTAGCATCCATTGTAAAAATTCATTTAAATGAAAGAATACTCGCCTTGCAGCAACGAGAATGTGAATGAAACTGAATGAACATTCGATAGAAATGTGTTTTCCAAGTAAATTTCTAATAGAATGGCATAAAAACAAATTGATAAATTTTCATCCCTAATGCTTAGACACCCAATTGAGTTATCTTTTCTTTTGTGTGTTAACCCATTAGTAACCAGCAAAAATCAGAAGAGAAATTGTATGCGCTTATTTTTGCTAGCTCACAGAATCAACCCGTAAGTTTTAAGTTTGAGTTACCATACAGCATAGATGGACGCTAATGGGTTAAATGAAAAACTTGACCTCAACATTTGAGTCATTCAAGAAAAAAAGCAAACAATTTTAAGTGAAATCACAGAAAACCAAAACAGATTTTCTTCTGCAAAACAAAATTATTTTATAATTTTCTCTACAGCGATTGCTCTAATGATAGAAATTTGAAAAATATTTGGTTTTTATCTTAGATCTCATAGTTTTGTTCTAATATTAAGAAAATTCTTCATTAAACAGGTATATAGTATAACAGTTTCTACTGTTGCTGCTGATTCCGAATAAGAGATGACCTTGAATCGGATAGCCGCAGATCACAAAATGAAATCACTGGGACCGGCGATCATCCTCGACTGGAATCTTTAGTGCAAATTTAAATAAATTTTCAAAACATAATAGCATAAAGCGTAAAATATACTTCAGCTGTTTTCAAATAGATAAAAAAGAAAATTCCAAAAAGGACAAAAGAATTAGAGTGAGAAATATCGACCAAGGTCCAGCTGTGGATTGATTTTTGGTCCAAATTTTCTGTCCATCTGTTTTGATATTTGATTTGAGATTCGGCCAGATTTTTTGGCCGAAGTTTGGGTTTATTTTCAATCTCATTTGGTCTGAATTTTCGCCAGAGTTTTGGTCTAATTTTAGGTCTAAATTTGATTTGAATTCTGGTCTCAATTTGGTTTGATATTGGATCCGCTTTTGACCTAAGCTGTAGTTTATTTTTTCTTTTGAATTCTTGTTTAATTTTTGGTCTGAGTCTGAATTGATTTTTGAACTAATTTAGTTTAATTTTGTTCTAATTTTAGACCTGAGTTTGGTTTATATTTTAGTCTAAATTTGGTTTGATTTTTGGTCTAAATTTGATTTAAGTTGTAGTAACATTTTTGTTCCGAAATTTGGTTTAATTTTTGATCTGATTTTGTCTGTTTTTGGTTGCATTTGGAATTTAAACTGATTTTCGAACTGAGTTGGTCTAAATTTCGGTCTGGTTGCACTGTGCACAGTGAATGAAGAGAATTGTCCCGCATTTTATACTGATTCGCTCGTAACGGCTTATTGGAAGCATTTTACAATATTTTCCGAAAAAATTTTTTTCTTTGCTTTTTTGGAATTGAACTAAAAGGGAATCAATTACTTTTTAGTAATTATTCCAACTACATTGGAATTTAATTCCAAGAAAGTAATTGATTACACTTAAATATTAAATTCCTTTCTATTCAACTACATTTTCAATTCATTTCCTTTAGGAAATTGATATATTTTTAAATACAAAATACAATTCCCTGTAATGGAATCAAAAATTTTTCTAATTCCATTACCTAGGAATTTAAAAATTTTAATTACCAATTACAATTCTTTGTAATGGAATTGAAAGTTTTATCAATTCCATTACCAAGGAATTGAAAACATTAAAGTATCAATTACAATTCATTGCAATTGGAATGGAGATGGAATTTAATTCCTATTGGAATCATTACTTCCCAACTCTGCTTATTGTCGAAATGTACCATTTTACATAAATTTTTATCTTTTTTTGTTTTGTTTTTGTAAAATAGGTCATTGCCACCCTAGAAACTCAACGCGCTCAGTGTACAACAGTGTTGATATAAGAAATTTTTTAAAAGTACCTAAATTATGTGAAAATTTGAGTCCAGTTGTACCTAACGGAGGTATGATCGGTATATTTTGCTTCTATAGCTAAAAAACCGCTACAAGTATGCCAAAATTTCTGATTTTTTAATTATATTGATGAAGGGATAGGGGCTGATATTCGATTTGTTTTCTTTCAAACATTTTTTATTAATCTAGACTTACCCAAGGGACCCAAAATTCTTGGAAAAACTGCCACGTTTTTGTCCCAAGCAAAGTGATTTTATTTTCAACCACCTATAAGATCGAGAGCAATGTTTATTTCAAATCGTTTTTAGTCTTTTTCGTTGAAAAAAAAAATAATTGAATTGAAATTTGCCAAATATTATTTAAAATATGGTTCAGGCTTTATGTAAAAGCTCAGCATTTTCACGAAATTTCTTTAAAGTTGTATAATTTTAAAATTAAAAAAAAAATAAATATTCAAGCAAATAATATTCAAAAAAATCTGAACATTAGTTATAAAGAAAAATTTTTAAACTTGCTGAAATTCTTTTGAAAGCCTACTCCTTGGATCCACCACTGCATTTCTAAGTATAGGTATTTCTTATATATTTTTTATTCAAACCATGCCCAAAGCGAAATCGTGTTAAAATTCATAAATTGATGATTTTTCAAATTTTTTCCTCTCAATAAAACAAAATAATTTCAAATTGTACCAAAAAAGTCGGAAAAAAGTACAATTGTACCTGAAATAGCAACACTGCACCAAATATATCGTATTCGGTGTGAGAATGATTAAAGATATTCTGTTTGTATTCAGTGCAACAACAATTTCGTGGTGTTCGCCGGGCATACTACCAATATAACAACAACCTAAGCGAATATGCGTCGCAAAGAAAGAGCGAAGTAATCCTATGGATGAAAACAAGGTGAATTTATACAAGGTAAATTTACCAGCAATTCATCCTATTTCTCTCTTCGTGGTCAATATCATTGTTTACTTTTAATTGTTTGTTTACTTTTTTTCTTCGTTTTCACATTCTCTGCATGTCGTCATTATGGTGGCAACAACAAAGATGTGTTGTTTCTCACCTTATACATAATTTCACCATGATCTCAAATTTCGGTAAAATTTTACTCTCTCTCTCTCAAAATAATCTCTCTCTCTCTCTCTCTCTCACTCTCACTCTCATTTTGCATCTAAAAAACAACTCATTCTATTCACGTGACCATAAACGCACTAAGCGAATATGCGTCAAAAGGAAAGTGCGAAATAATCCTATAGATGAAAGTTTGATGCGGCTTCAAACAATCGTGCATTCACAGTGCATACTCTGAAATAAGCGGACGAAGAATCGGATATATAAACAAAACTTAAATTTAAAACGGATGGTAAGTAAAAAATCTTTAGGTTTTCATAATTTGTTAATTCGAAGAAAAATAGCCAAACATTACAATAATATGCATTTAGGGTGCAGTAGAGTTAGAAATAATTTGAAAGTAACAAAATTTTACAATGCTTCTTATATTCTTATTTGTTTTTATAAGAAATAACATTTTTAACTCTTGTTTTCGTTTCAGCTCATATGGATATCGAAATGGAAGATAACACACGACCTATTCCCACATTGTATGAGGATATTTATGTCATGCTATTTGATTATCTAAATCTCCATGAAAAAGTTTGTCTCTCTCAAACCTGTACAACTTCGGAAAGGGTTTTTGCAAACTATGTTTATAGAAAAATTCCACGTGCTTTAGATACTGAGCTCTTAGTGAAAATGCAAGAATTTTCTGATGACGATATGCATCAGTTTTGGCGTCATTATGGACCACGTCTTGAGAAAATTAAAATTAGCGCAACGGGTGCTAATCCCATAATTGATTTCACCACAGCAATGTATAATTCAATGCAAAAATATTGTACAAAATTAAATTCTTTGAAATTATCAGATGTACGTCTAGTTAAATGTGGGAAACTTCTCAATGCCAGCAATCTGCTTAAAATCGTTGAAGTACGCCTTAGTGGCTATGGTATAAATGACAATGACATGGAACCTTTAACTGCAATAAAAAATTTAAAAATACTAGATTTATCGTACAGTGACGTAACCGGTAAACATTTAATACGCATGCCCCAAGTAAAGCGTTTGTTTTTAAGGCATTGTAAAAAAGTCACGCTAAAAACATTGATATCAATTTGCAAAGCAATGAAAAAATTAAATTTTCTGGATATACGCGGAAGATTTTTTCAACATTTCGATAAGATTGTTAAACATTGTAATGAATTGGAAGCGCTAAAATACTCGTGGGTGAATAGGTGTGATAATATTGGAATACCTTCATTGAAGAACTTGAAGAATTTAACTATTGATCTTAAAGATTGGGTAAGTGAAGCGAGGAATGAAATGATTGGATTTCATTTTGTATTTGGCATTTACCATTTCGAAAATTTACATTTAACATTTGCGAAACATTTTATATGCTTTTTCTATAGTATCTAATTCCGGACTCTTACTTTAATGCACTGGCCCGCCATCACAGGGATGATCTTCAAGTACTCAAAATCGGTTTACACATGAATTATGTAAGAAAACTATCGATTGATGCTTTTTATTCATTAGTTAACAAAAATAAACAAGCTGGTTAACTGATGAATCAAATATTCTTAATATATCACAAATTTTAAATTAATTTTTTTATTTTTTTTTTAGGCTCCTCGGCACGAAACGAAGATTTTGTATTTACAATCTAGATTTTATCATAATTTCCGTGGAGCTTGTAAACTCCCTAATTGTCAGATAATAGTTTATGAAAAAAAAGAAAAAAGATGATGTCATAATTTGAGTTGATTAACTTAACTAACTGATTATTTTTTAGAAAGACTGAGATTTAAAAGAAAACTGTAAATAAATATTAAAATACTTTTAAATATAAATCATCATTTTATTATTTCAATTGCTTTTATAACACAAGCAATATGGACGTTGACAAGATAAGTAAACAAACATAAGAAAGGACAGTATCCAAAAACTTCTGGAATCTTGAGATTTTATCAAACTCCGGAATTTTTCTTTCTCACTTCCGAAATTGCAATAGAATATTTGAAATTATTAGAATTAAATTTTTTTTTTAAAAGTGATTTTATCTCTACGGCGAACTTACTTTTAAAATCAATTGGCTCAAACTTACACAAGTCCTATTATATAGTAGTTACCTGGATCAGTCAAAAACTCACCCAGTTGGAGAAGGTAGAATTTTGTTATTTTGGTCCAACAGCTCCTCTTTCGGATCCATGTAACTAATCATCTATTCGTTAGAAAATTACCGTTTTTGATGGTTTTTAATTCAATCTTTTGAAGAAACAAAACAAATATTTTTAAAAAAACCCAAAATTTGGCCATTTTATTTCAAAATCAAAAATAGTTTTGATTTTTTTCAAAGGTTCGTATTTTTTTTTTTTGGGTATTAAAGAAAGCTCAGGTCTTTTCCTTTGAGAACTTTGAGTACCAAAAGTGGGCTATCTATCAAAATGAACGTCGAGTAACTCGAAGCTACGTAGTCTCGAAAAATACTTAATACATTTCCGGCAAAATTGGTAGAAACGTACCTATGAAAATCGTTTTTTTTTCTCTAAAAAGTTTGGATCAGAGATATCGCGAAAATAAGAATAGGGATGGTTAGTTAAAAGATTAAACTATCTTAGGCTACTAGATACCTTTAAATTCTGCCATTTCCTTAGATTTAACTGAGTCCAAAAATCACGAATTTTCCGTAGATGAAAAATGTGGCAATGGAAAACAGGAAATTTAGAAATTGAAGCAAAATCATGCTGTAACATTTAGTTTAATTTCTTACCTTTCCCACAACACCAATTTTATATCGATCGAATTATTATTATGAAATTTATCATAAAGATATTGGTTAATAATGTTATGCTACAGGAAAAATGTGGTTGGGATTGGAAAAAAATTGACATTGATTTGCCATTACTGATGATGAGCCCGACCTCAAAAATTAACAAAAATACTGAAAATAGTCAGAGGCTCATTTTTTTCAAATGATTATCAGTGGAAATTCAGGCCATGATAAGGAATCCGGATGAGGTTGGCATATATTCCCAGAATTCGTGCAGTTACTGCATTGAAAGAGGTCTTCCGAGTCGGGGTGCTCTGAGCAATAATGGGTTAATTACATTTTAAGATTGTTTCCTAAAGCTTTGGAGCTGATCCACTACTACTGCCCTACATCGGTTTTGCTAGTGTATATGAATAAATTTTTGAAATTTGAGAACCCCCAAAACCTCCCCCTAAATACGGCCTTGGTTCATCGGTATGCGTGTTAGCAGGACATCATCTGTTTTGAATTTGCCAACTAAATTTGTTGCTTCGATGATATTAATCATCATCGTCTTTTTCACTACCAATCTCTGGTTCCATTGGAAAGGCATGGTGGAACAACAAACGGGACAGTTGGTCATCATACGTATAAGCCGTTCCCTCAATGTACAGTCAGCATCGTCATATTGTATATAAATCTAAGAGACCTCCGATGATGTATATAGAAATTTATGCTATGCTTCTTAACCCATTTTGGCCTGCTCGTCCTATAAACCCAAGAGAAAATTCTTATTTTCTTCATATATAAAAAATAAAATATTTTAACTCTTATGAAATAAAAAAAATGTTACTTTCCCTCGTTCATTATTTGCTCTCCCTTTAAAGGGAGTTTAAAAACTAGTCCAAAAAAGTGTTTTTTAAGTGATTAACTTAAGGGGATGGTCTCTTAAAACAGTCTTTTTTTGAGATTTTTTTTCCGTAGTGAATATTAATTTTTTTTAATGGAAAAAAAAATTCTTCATTTTTCGATGATTTTCTTTCTTGGTAGAGCCGCCTGGACAGACCCATTCTTATACCTGGTTGCAAGGCCGTATTTAGGGGGGAGGTTTTGGGGGTTCTGACCCCCCCCCGAAATGTGGAAACTTTATTCTAATTTTTGAGATTAATTGCCAATGGATGGAAAAAAAGTCAAAATAAAATCTATTTAACGATATTTTTTACTTCCATCGGTTTTTGTTTTCTAAAAAGTCAAATATAAAAAATAAATTTTTTAATCTTAGTTACACTATGCGATCAAATCCGATTTGTTTTCTTTGACATGAGGTTTGACTACGGATTCAAAAAAAGAAGGTGATACTGAGCACTCCTGCATTCATAGTTTTTCTAGGTCAGTAACTGTTATTGATTTAAAGTTTCGTCCTGAATCAGTTTGAAAAGTTTAAAAATTAAAAAATTCTTTCGCAAAAACTCCATCTTATTAGCAAAACCCAGGCATTCTTAATATATAATTAATTTTCAAATGCATTACTGCTCAGATCACCACGACTAGAAAGATCTCTTTCAATGCTGTGACTTCACGAATTTAGAGAATATAAGCCAACTTCATCCGGGTTCCTCTTCATTGATAATGGCCCAAATTCCCAATGATGATCATTTGAAAAAAATGAGCCTCTACTATTTTTGGTAATTTTTTTGAGGTTGGGTACATCATCAGTAGTGGGAAATCAATGAGTTATAGGGTCCAAATGTATGTAGGTATCAAATGTATCATTGATTTAATTTATTGAATTTAAAAATCAGTTTGATAAAAATTATTTATGATATTTTCTTCGGATGAAAACCCCCCCCGAAAAAAATTTCTGGCTACGGCCCTGCCTGGTTGGCATGATATATAGACTTTGGTATATCTGAGAGAAAATTCTAGTCGATTCTTGAAATATGGAATTCCCGCTATAAATAGCTAAAGCTAGGATTATGATTATTCAGTTGCAAAAACGACATCAAACATTTCAAAAGATCTCCATTTTTCTTCTTTTTTTTCTTATTGCAGGTATAAAGTCTTTATCGCCAAAAAATCAACACTGCACTGTTGTTTTTATTGAGAAAAGTCGCTCCCGCAATAACATTTTTTTTTTACCTGCACTTAAACACTACATATAGATATTATTTTCGGTCCCTGCTATTAACGATTGCCAGTGGAGACACAGTGTAACATTCCTAGTTTGCAGGTATATAAAATTTATTTTGGTGGTGTTTTTTTATAATGTCTGTTTGTCGTTGCTAAATTCTCTTTCTTTCTTTCTTCTTTAAGGTGAATAATTTTCTGTACGTGTGCATGCAGGTAAACAGAGTTTTTATCAACTGAACATAGTTGTTGGCACATTTCATTATCTCTCTCTCTCTCTCTCTCTCAGATTTCTTTTACATTTACTAGGGAAATCCACTAAGCCAGCTTTTACACACACCGACTTCTACCCGTTTTCTCTCACCGATTTTCTGTTTGTTGGTGGGGGAGAGGAGACGAAAGTGCACGAGTCAAAATCGGCTGTACCTATGATTTAACAACGATTTTTCACGTTTACCTTTTAGAAGTTTTGCATCTCTGTTTCACTCATGTACTAGAGGCAATAGAAATACAAAATCAGTTGGTAGATATCGTTGTGTATAAAAGCCGTAGCCGATTGAATAAGATAACACACAAGAAAATATGTAAAAATCGGTGAGAAACATCGGGCCCAAATCGGTGTGTGTAACAGCAGACATATGCCTGGTTTTCACTATATCAAATTTAATCGAGTTTTTCAATTCTCTCTTTTTACATAGAGAAAACAAAGCATAACAGATACCCACCAAAGTAAATTTATGTAGAAGGTGATAGCAGCTATGGTGAAATCATGGGCCCGTTGTGATTCGTCGAAAAAAAGACACAGAGTTGCGGCGTGGAGGGATCTCTACCTACAGGAGCCCGTCGGCTTAAACTTATTTATATGTTAATATTAAGTGATCATCAGTTGGTATAATTATGGATCTAAAGTAGAAAATGGCATTGCTGGGACTGGAGTCTATGGATTAAGAATACAAAAAAGCTGTAGCAATGAAAAAAATACCCTGTCTACTTATAGCAGAGTTATATCCCCCACGAATATTAGATTTATACAGGCCCTGATTTACGAATTTGCATCCCTAGGCAGTTTGAAAAAGTTTTGATTGACTTGATCTAAAAACATGAGGAAATCTGGCTATATAATTAACAAAACGAGTGCCTTCAATCATTTTGCAGACAGTTTTGATGTCAAGTAATTTTTCATTCGCCAAAGTAAGGAAAATGATCGCCCAGCATTATAATTCCTAAACTAAAATTATTTCATTTTCGAACAATGATGTGAAATCTCGGTCATAGAAATTTTTGCGTTGAAGCGATTTGTCACGACTGAGAATTATCTCTGTAATGACTGACAATTTTTGATTAAGAACTTGGTATGCTCTTGATATATTTTGTAATTCAGATAAAAGTCTGTTCAAAATCACGTTAAAAGTATTTTTTATTAAGTTTTGCTTGCCAATGATTTCAACTTTTCTCATCTTTTTTGTTTAGTGAGCGTTTGATATTTTTTGTTTACGGAAATTACAAGGGTAAAACAAATTTTGAAAGTTCTTCCCCCATGTTGGCAAATTTCATGTGGCAAATTCTCTCTTTTTCTCTCTTTGATGGCAAATATGACATAGTGAAAACCAAGCATAAGAATTGTCATAATTATTCAACTCTTTTTTCTACACAAATTTATGAAGGGGGCAAGCTATAACAAGGAAATCTTCAATTACCGAGCAAAAGGATTATAAAATCTCAAATTTTATGAAAAATTGTACACTTCCTTGGTTTAAGACGAAAAAACTTCGCTTACTTGATAATTATAATGAAAGATTTCTTCGATTCCATTTCCATTAAAGAATTCTCCAACCCAAAACATTTCATGAGCTACCTATTTCCATCTGGGCTATTAGTAAAGTGGATGGCAAAGGCACAAAAACATTGAATCATAAACTCTCTCTTTCTCTCTCTCTCTGTCTCCGTATTGATAGTGACCTTGAGCTGTACAATAAATCACGATAATTTCTAGTTGCATGAGTTAAGCTGATTTTATTTATATAAAACCAAGAAAAATTTAAATTTTGACAAACAAATTTTTATTTTTCAAAAAGCATCAACATATTTCCTTAAAATATAAATTGCAATACAAAAAAAAAAAAACAAAAGAGCTATGCACATTTTCCACACAAAAAAAAACTACCCTCACAATAATTAAAAACAAAGAAAAATTCAGCTGTTCAACCCACAGCTGGCTATATTTTTGATTTCCACTCATTAGTCCTACGTAACTTATTTGCTTCATTTCATTGAGGGAAAATATTTAGTTTTCTTTGAGTGATCGAAAACATGTATTTTCTGGAAAATCATAAATGCTATTTTCTCAAACCTGTTATACATTGATAGTAATAAATTCGAATAATTTTTTTTTTCCCCCTACCCAACAAACCATTCGGTCTGAAAATAATACGTTTTAGTACTGTATAGACATATACTCACACATGTTTCCGCATTCAAAAGCGGACTGGAAACGGTACGTTTTACGTATGAAGTGAAAATCCATAAATTTTATTTTTATTTTATTTATTTAAAAAGGCTTGAAACATTAGTGCAATAAGATATACAAAAATCTTTTTTAGCACAACCAATAGGAACATTAAATTAACAAATTTAAAATTTAAAACAATAATGGTCAACATCCAAAATAAATATATAAAGTAAGAAATTAACATATAAAAAACAATTAAATAATGAATACAATTTTGAACATTAAAACTTAATACTAATTAATCTTATTAATACTTGTGGGTCCTTTTGAGAAATATTCATGAATAGAAGATTTAAACCTTGCTATGCTAATTATTGATTTTATATGCAGGGGTAATGAGTTCCAGGTTCTTATGGTGTTAATGAAAAATTGTCGACTGGTGTTTAAGTAATTAAAGCAAGGCATAATAAGTTGCTTGGTTCTGTTGGATTGTGCAAAAATAAGTTTATCATAGAGATACATTGGAGTTCTTGTAAGTATTAGTTTGTGAAGAAAAATGCAGTTTCTTGATTTAAAATATTCATCTAATTCCATGCCAAGTATATCTATTCTCCAGCTGGATATATGGTCAAATTTTTTTAACCCAAAAACATCTTTAGTAGCATAGTTCAGTGCGATTTGTAGCTTATGAAGAGATTGGGAGTCAAATTCACAATTTCAGAATTGGTTCGCAAGAAGTTATAAAAACATACTGTTTTCGTACTAGCAAAGCGGATATATCCGGTTTTATGTACGTTTTGTCAAGAGTATACGTTTCCTGGTTTGTTGGGTACATTTTCTATCTTTATCTCTCTCTCTCTGTTTTTAATTTTCCTAACATATGTGTTTAGTTTCTGTCCAAAGAATTGCATTGGTTTTTTTTTAGAATACGAATTTTTGGGGAGAAAAAAACAACAACAAAATGTATGCAAGTTAGTGCACGCCTCTCTTCTCAGCAAAATTCTATTCGAATTCTCTTAACTACAGAATGTTTTCTCTCTTGTGAGAGAAAACAAAAAAAAATCAAGTGCTGTCAAATTTTAGTACGAAAATATATGTATTTTTTTCAAGTTTGCTTTGTTTCTTGATTCTTTTGATAATTTTGACGATTTTGTACAAATGAAAAACACAGAATTTTGAACTTTTCCTGGAAATTCTACTGTAATTCATAAGTTTTATTTATCGATATTGAAGCTCCTGTCTATAAATGCGAACTGAACTCCATTTTGGGGTGGATATAAGTAGTGTAATCATTCAGAGATCAGTGGACTGCTTCTTTCGACTTGTTGAAAATGTAATTGAGAAAGGAAGATATGTAAGAGGTAAAATAATCTCTAATAACCGTAACCGTAATGTTTTGGAAATCCAGTTCACGTGAAACACGTGAATTCCACGAGTGACTCGCGTAGTTCTGCGGCAAAGCCGAATGCCTGACTTGAAGATTATTGCATAAATCTGGACATTCCGCACATATATTTATAATCAACTTACTAGTCTATGGAATATATAATAGGAAAAATTAGTTTTGAAGAAGCATAGTTTTAGAGACCATCGATCTCGTTTTAAAAGAAGAGTTGATAAATGTGAGAACACATTCCAGGATTTGTTCCCAATTTGTTTTTCATTGAATTTAAATCACAGTAATCTTTTTCCCTATCATATCATGTCTCATACAAATTTGTATTCTTTACTTTTCTTTCTTTTTTTTTTTGCATGCAAAATCGAAATTAGAATCGATTTGCTTATTACCATCAAAAAAGTAAACTACCCCCGCACATGAAAATTTACAAAAATCCGCCCTCAGAGAGTTAAGGGATTTTCACTTCAAACTCAAACGGCAATTAGAAATTGGTTTTGGGATTCGAATTTAGTTTTTCGAGGGTGAGAGGTAATGAGCATTATTTGAGTGATCAAGAAATTTTAAGAAAAGGATAAGCAATCAGTTACAATACAGACTCTTAACTGTGCGAACGCTTAAATAGTTTTATAATTTTATTATTTTTGTAAAAACTTAAAATGGAATGTGAGTATTTTAATATGTTAATTTCCATTGTAAATTCTTATAAAGGTAAGAAAAATTTCAACTCTTAGTTGCAGTTCACGATTTACAAGTGGGAAATGAAATTAGCAGCAACAATAAAATTTTAATTGTAGAACTGCCGAAATGTGAGGTTTGTAAGCGCATTGAAATTATTAATTTCAAGCTCGAGTGGAATTTTTGTATACATACTTACTTACATAATTTTTCAGTTTATAGCAAACGATGTTCGAGAATATTTTAAGAAATTTGGCGAAATTAAAACCGTCAATATTCAGAAAAGTCCAAACTTGCTCTATAATTCATGCAAAATTGAGTACGAGGATGCGGAAGGTGCAGAAGCGTAAGTAATCCAGTTCACATTTCGTTTTTTCTTTCAAAAGTTATTATCATTCGAGAGATTTTGCAATTCTAATATTTTTCCTTCTGATCCATTATCTTTTTAGAGCGTTAAAAAAAAGTTGTCATTACATCACTCATAGGAATGTGCCATTGAAAATATTTGTTAAAGCTATTAATGCTATAGCTTTAACTGATCTAAATGAATATTGCCTAGCAGATATTTTCAAATCAAACGACTTCCTAGGCCAAATACGTTTATCACAATGCAATCAACTTTTAGAGAAAGTATATGTGGATTATATATGCCCAAAAAAAAAATCGCATGTTAGTACTCAAATATTTAGCAAGATGGTATCATTTTCAGAGAAAGATATCGACCAATTTTGGCGACTTTATGGATCTCATTGCAAAAGTATTTTTTGGAAAGGTCCCAAAATACAGAATCCGGTAGAGGAAGATGCGACACTGGGTCATTGTGATGTGCCGTCGGCCATGCATCTAGCCATATATAAATATTCTAGCAACTTGAACGAATTGGTATTATGGCGCAGACCTTGTAATGAATATACCTATTTTTTTAATGCCAGCAATATGAAAAGCATCCGTATTTTGGAATTGGCTGCATGCGACATACTGGACAGTGATTTGGTACAGTTTATTTCAATGCCAAATTTAAAAAGTCTTGACTTATCTCATAACAAGCGTATAAGTGGTGAACCTATAATAAGAATGACACAATTACAATCTTTAATCATAAAAGGTTGTGATAATGTGCAAATTGAAACATTGGTTGAAATTTGTAAAGCCTTAAGTTTGCATGGTTTGGATGTATGCTCCCAAAATTTCACAAATTTAAATATATTCGTTGAGCACTGTAAAGAACTGAAGGAGTTGAAGTGTATGTTAGATCTTGATGCTGAACTGACATCGTATGACATTATCAAATTGCCGTATTTATACCTTTTGTCAATTTATGACTATTGTGACGTAAGTTAACTACGAACAAAAATGAAATTTTCGATCTATGGTGCTGTGTATTCATATCTAGGTAAATATTGGTTTTATTAACTTTTCGATACTTACAGATTTCGGAAGATTTTTTTGAATTATTAGCCGAACATAAAAGCCATCTTAAAGAGCTTGGATTATGTCGGAGTGACGCAGCTAATACACCAATGCCCAAAGGAATTCGGCATTTTAAACAACTGCGTAAGCTATATTTGGAATCGTATAGCTTAGACCCATTATTTTTTGAAGAAAATTCATGCTACAATCTGAGCGAAATTAAAGAAATGTTTTTGTATACTGATGAACAAATAACAGATAGTCAGGTTTTATCATTAATACAAAAATGTGGTAAATTACAACAGTTAAACGTCAGCGGAAATTCTTGGAAACTTACAAAAAATGTAGGAGAGAGGATAATTTCGATTGTAAGAAGAAGAGCTGAAACATCATCAACATACAAAACTCCATTCGAGCTAACCATATATTATAATCAAGATATAATGGTGAGTAAAATTTAAAATAAAAAAAAAAACAAATATATAAAATATAATAAATCAATTACTTATTTACCATATTTAAATTGAATAATTGAATCCTTTTTTATAATGCATCTGTTTTTTAGGATCGGGTCTATTTGAATGCACCTAAATTAATAAAAGTGTTCTATGGCACAATGGATGGGAAAATCGGTCACCTATCGAGACCTACTATATGAAACCATATTTTTCACTAAACTGATAGCCTAGACCAAGCATTCCGCATTCATCACATTATCATACGAATGGAAGAATCCTACAGTTGTCCGCCGAAACTAAGGACTCACAAACCTCCTTGAAGCTTGCCATGGCCAGTCAAATGGTTGAGAAAAAGAATTCTGTATTAATTTTTTGACTGTGCCGAGTATTGAACTCCGGTATTTATCACGCAGGCCTTGACAACCGCATACAAATATTAAGGCAACGAGTAGTAGAGGCGGATGAAACATAAAAGCGCGTAACACTCGAATGCAACCATTTTGTTATATTGCATTTGTTGCCATCACACCAATGTACAATAGAAATTCAAATAAATAAAGAAAATAATATACAATTTTATATCTAAATTCCGTTTTTGTTTTGTTTTAATTAATTTCCATTGGCTTTTTTTTTTTTTTTTTTAAAGCAAGCAAGATTCCGCGGCAGAAGCTCCTTACCCGACTCATAATAAAACGGGAGATCACATCAGCTAGTTCACCAATGTTCAGTGTGTTTCGGTATTTTAATAAACCCAGTGTTGTATCTTTCTCTACCGGATTCGGTGTCATCGGACTTTTCCAAAAAATTCTTTTTTAATAAGATCTATAAAGTCGCCAAAATTGGTCGATATCTTTCTCTGAAAATGATACCATCTTGCTAAATATTTGAGTACTAACATGCGATTTTTTTTTGGGGCATACATAATCCACATATACTTTCTCTAAAAGTTGATTGCATTGTGATAAACGTATTTGGCCTAGGAAGTCGTTTGATTTGAAAATATCTGCTAGGCAATATTCATTTAGATCAGTTAAAGCTGTAGCATTAATAGCTTTAACAAATATTTACAATAGCACGTTACTATGAGTGATGTAATGTCAACTTTTTTTAAGTGCTCTAAAAAGATAAGAGATCAGAAGGAAAAATATTAGAATTGCAAAAAACTATCGAATGATAATAAATTTAAAAAGAACAAACGAAATGTGCATTAGATTGCTTGTACTTACGCTTTTGCATTTTCTGCCTCTTTGTATTCAACTCCGCATGAATTTTAGTGCAAATATCTCTTAACATTATCATTATATAACTGAAAAATTATGTAAGTATGTATACCTGGTATAAAAATACTACTCGATTAATAACTTCAATGCGCTTACAAACCTCACATTTCGGCAGCACTATAATCTATACATTTATTAGTTCTGTTCCCGTACCACAACGCGGGTGAACGCGTTCGCCCAAAACAGTCCAGAAACCGTTCCCGTACTCAAAAAACTTGCAAATGAGAGCAGAGGTGAGAGAGTAATTGTCTTCTTCTTCTTGCACGAAATAGCCCGCACTTTTTCTTCAGGTAAAAATGTTAAAAGAGTCAAACAATCAGCTGTTTTGTATTTATCAGCTGATTTGCCTTTAGTCGGAAATATATTGAAAATTTGAAATAAATAAAGAATTTTTAGAAAAATAAGTGGTATTTAATTTTCAAAGTCTTGACTACTGTTCCATGTATGTGCTTCATTAAATAATGTGTTGCAGGCTAAAGGGACTATATGTGTAGTCATCACAACAACAGTGTATGCAGAGACGGGCAAATCAGACGTCCGTTTCGGAATCCGCCACGATTCCTCATCAGTGATCTTAGTGATAGTTCTTAATCTTTCAATATCCTATATTTTTCAATATCCTATATAAGCCTGCAACACATTATTTAATGAGGCACATACATGGAACAGTAGTTAAGACTTTTAAAAAATTAATTTTCATAGAGTACAAAAAAACACATAATAATTTAATTAATAGTATATTAGTTGATTTTTAACTACATTCTCCACAAGGTAATGACGCAATTGTCTGCTCAACTTCCGACGCTGTAGAAGCTTCTGTCATTTCTGAATATTGCAAATGGTGATTGTGAACCAGAAGATTCTACAAAAGTAGACAGGCGAAAAATTTATGTTTAATTTTTTCATTATTTATTTATTTTCTTGTAAGATTTAATATTTTTATTTTATTAAATATCAAGGAAACTTTGTTTTTTGAAATTAACTGTCGTTAAAATTAGCCCCAATTACTGGGGCCTTACCGACTAGTTAAAATTTTATTGTTGCTGCTAATTTAATTTTTGACTTGTAAATCTTGAGCTGCAACTAAGAGTTGAAATTTTTCTTACTTTTATAAGAATTTACAATGGAAATCAATAAATTAAAATATAGACAATCTTCAGTTTATAAAAATATAAAAATGTTGAACGTTCGAGTGAAAATCCCTTAACTCTCTGAGGGCGGATTTTTGTAAATTTTCATGTGCGGGGGCAGTTTACTTTTAATGGTACTAAAAATATCGATTCTAATTTCGATATCGCACTCAACAAAGTAAGGAATACAAATTTGTATTGTATTGCTTTCATTGCACTCATTCGAAACTAATAAGTCACCGATTTCTGCCCGATTTTTCTCATCGATTTTCTGTGTGTTGGTTGGCCGCTGTTTTACAGGAATATTTTCGTCAACTACTTCAATCACATGTTCTTCCAAATCTGTGCGTCCAAGTCCAAATACGGCAAAAAAGGAAATCATGTATTAACTAATTCTAAATCAGCCTCCTGTTACAAGATTAGGATGTGTTGCTTTGCGTCAAATTTGAGGTCAGAAATTTGAATTATCTGCGATCGTCTGTCCTTTAAAAATGTTATTGCGTTTTTGCCTATGCAACTTGCACTAGCCCTAGAGTCTAGTAAAACTGGCACCTCTTTACCACCAACGTCGATTTTTGCGAAAAACCAGTTGACACCTTTCAGCGTCACAATCGTAGAAATTATTTTATGGCGAAGTCTTTTCATTAATCTAGCCTTTTCTCGCATTTTTTTTTTTTACTTTTTATAGTTTCTGCTAGTAACAGCAGCATCCTCCATAAAAATCCTTCCTCTAGCTTCTGTATACTCGAATTTCCTTTTTAGTGCAGACTCTCATAAACTATCCTTGGTTTCACACTAATGCTATTCTCATTATCCTTAGCTACTACAGGTTTCTTTAAAATTTGTACTTGTTCTAATTCTCCGGTGTCTTCTCCTTCTGGCAATCTCTGCCAGCTTCCGATTTCCCTCACACGATTTGTAGACACAAAAGGGCTCATCAGGACCTACAATGAAATGACGGCCTACACCTTTCGCTGATTCAGACGGATTTTTAACATACAAATCAACAGACATGCCACAGCCAAAACACAACATTAAGTGGAACGGAGACGGACAAAAAACACGACCAGTAGTAGTGTTACCAACTGGGTTAGCTGACGAATTATTACCACGTGTACTTTAGGTATTTAAATTATTTGTGCGACCGGGTGGTAACTGTGCAGGTTTGCTTCCAGTTTGGAATGCATTGGTACTTCTACTACTATTGATTTTCTAAATCACTTCAACATCCAAACACCTACCCTCATTGTCTACATTGCTGTCAACCCTGTCCACCTCATCAACCTGTTTCACTTTAGTCCTACTTTCTCAGATCAGATTTCTGCTCGCTTGACTTCCTTTTTCAGATACGGTAGAGCATCATTTTTTAAAGTAAAGGTCAAGCTAGCTAGATTTCCTTTAGTAATATTAACCAAATCTGCTTCGGGTATTTTCTTCCGAAGGCGAGAGAGCCGTGAGACCATGCACGTCTGTGTAGAAATCGTCAAACGACTTGCCGACCTGCAGTTTTCTCTCCATGATCTCTTTGATTATTTCATAATCAGTATCCGCAGACTTATAGTGGCTGACTAACTCTGTCTTCAGTTCAAAATATCCCAAGTAGTCATCCTCAGCATGATCCTCCGTTAGCTGCCAACACCATTTGACAACATTACCAGAGAGAAGGCAGTGGAAGTCCGTGAACAGCTGACCATATGTAATATCCTTCACACATTCATTCTATCCGAAAGATAAAACTCTTCGCTGCCATCTCTTTGTTAGTATCGTCAAATGATATACGCCACTTATTTATATCTACCATTTTACGGGTAGGCACTATGCCTAAGCTGCTATCTGTGTTTCATCCCTCTACTCCCTCTAGCTGGAGTGTTCTTTGAAGCAGCAGCTCTCTCTCGATCAGCACGCATCTCTGGCGTTAACGTCAAATATCGTGTGACCGACCGATGGTGTTGCTGCTGTTGTGACATGTCGTTTGTCAGACAGCTGTAACACCTTTTTTAATTTTTGTGTGAAACTTTCGGTATTTTCAGTTACACTTTCGTCAAGAGTTTCACCACACCTTCCAAAGATCAAATTGGCACACCTGTTAAAATGATCTGTGGGCACGAAATCCACTGCGTGCGCTATCCCGGTATCAATTTGCGTAAATATTGATCCCGCGATTTGATTTTCAAGCGCACGAGCAACGCTTCTCGTAACACGTTTATCTCCCGAAATAATACTTGGAATTGCATGTGGACTCTTTGGTGTCTCGCTATCGTCCTCCATACACACCAATAAAACGCTGTATCAGCTGTGTTTCACACACGTATTGGAAAGCTGCACTAGTGAGTACGACATCATACGAGTACAGGTATAAATACGCATTTACGAGTAGTAATCGGCATCGTATGATAACACTGTGCCACAAAATTGAGTTTTTTCCATCAAACTAACCATTTGACGTATAGTTTTGAGTAATTTGGGGTCGCTGAGCTCGAAGCTGAAGACCATTTTTCATATATTTCTTAAATTTATTTTGTAAAATTCAAAGTAAACAATTTTTTTAGGATTTAAAACTTTACAAACTTTATTTGAGAAATGTATGAAATTTGAGTTTTTGATGTTATTTTTCCAAGAATAAGTGGGTGGAGGGAATTTCGATGTTCTAGAACACTCATACTTTTTGATAAGCAAACTTTTTCCCAAATATACTGTAATACTTTTATCATTCCTTTAGCCTGTAGGCAATATTGTTCTAAGCGGTACTTAAAAAAAATCCCAAAATTTGAGGTATGGAGCTTAGATGGAGGATTCTTGTGTACACAAGAAATGTGCTTCTTTTTCTAATAAACAACTTTTCTACAGTCACCAAAAACGATAAATTACGAATGTTCTGGTACAGTTTTAATAAAGCCATTTTCATGATTTCATGTACCTGACATGATGGAACAAAATGGTCTTCAGATTCAAGCTTTGCGACCTCAAAACTCAAAACTATATGTCAAATCGCGAGTTTGGTTCCTTTTCTATTTAGGATTCCATCCTTTACCGATCTGAACTAGTATGAACTATAGCTTGCAAATCTCCAATTGTTGCATTGAAAACGCCAATCAACATAATGTTTTCACTGTCAAACTCTATACAGTTTAAATTAATATACATTATCAGCGAAACGAAAAAATAAGAAAATATAAATCATATAGACTAGTTCTAATATGCTCAGCATTTGATGTTTACAATCAGCTGTTTTTTTATTTAACGAAATTAAAAATGTTTATTTAGACAAAAAATAAATTATGCCTCTTTCTTGCTTCCGTTCTGTCTTTCCGGTAACTTTTCAGAATTTTCCAACGGTAACCCTAAACTAATTTAGAGGGAACCCCGCTGAATCATCGCGAAATGACTTGTAAAGGAAAGTCAAAAGATGTTGTTGTAAATAACATTTCAGACGACAGATAACAGATTCAGAGACTTACTTGATTCAATTTCATAATTTCATTTATAAATTCTTATAAAACTAATAATATTCTCAGCTATTAATTGAAAACTTTCAAACAATGTCAAGTAGCAGAAAAATTTATATAGTTGAGTTACCGAAATGTGAAAAAGTAAGTATTGAAATATTTTTGGAATTTTTACGAGTTCCAAAATGTTTGTGGCGAATTGTTATAGAATGTTGAATAATGTTCGAAAAAAAAATGAGAGTTGAAATATTTTTTTTTAAACCAATGAACTTTAATTATTTATTTTGAAAATAATTAGTAATAAGCATTAAAAAATTTAGTGTTTATTTTGTTTATTGTGTAGTTAGTTAGTGAAGTGGCAAGTCACTTCAATCCGAATTGAAGTTAATATTTAAGAGTCGGGCAAGAAAGCATCCTTTCTGGAAACAGGCGAAGGAGAAAAAACAAGTTTATGAAAGATTAGTAATTCTCGTGTTCTTTAACACTTATTTTTGCATTTAAGCTATGAAAAGAAAAGAGATCAAAATTTATACCACATTCTTAACAAAGGCGGTCCACAAATCAAAATGCGTATATAGCTTTATTTGAAGTAACCCTGAAATTAAGAAATTCGAGTTGTCTTTCTCGGCATATTTGTAACGTGCCAAATTAAGTTAGTTTTCTTTCACCGAGTTAATAATTAGTCAGCTCACTCTCATACTCAAGTGGAAGTATTTTTTTTCTAGAGTTAAAAAATATTCGACTTGTAACATCACAATGAAGAGCACACTCGAAAAAATCGGAGCAAAAGCAACTCACAAATCAAAAAACAAACCAGAAAAAAGATAGAACGAAAATCAGATCACAACTTTAAACAAAATTCAAAACAATCTCAGACCAAAAATCATAACAAATTTCAAAGCAAAGGCAGCCTGCGAATAAATCCAACGTCAGATAAAAAATCATACTGAAATTTAGAATAAAAACAACTCTAAAATTAAACTTAAACTCAGCCCAATATTCAATCCAAAAACTCAGACGAAATTTTATACCACATTCAGAACAAAGTTCAGAACAAGAGTAGCCCACAAATCAAAATCAAAAATCAGACCAAAAAAACACCAAAATTTCGATAAAAATAGACCCAAAAATTAATCCAAAAATCAGACAAAATTTTATACCATATTTAGACCACAGTTCAGAACAAGAATAGCCCATAAATCAAATAAGAATTTTTACTGTAAAACAAACCAAAAATCAGATCAAAGAGAATCCAAAATTCAGAACAAAAGCAGCCCAGAAATCAAACAAAAATTTAGACCTGAACTCAGACTAAAAATAAATAAAAAAAACAGTCCAAAATTCCGATCAAAATAAACCCAAAAATTAATCCAAAATTCAGCCCAAACATTAGATAAAAAATCAGATAAAATTGCAGATCAAGTTTAGATTAAAATTTATACTGTATCAAATCAGAACAAAAACAACCCACAAATTAAACTAATATTTAGATTTAAAAAAAAAACTGAGACCAAAGAGAGAAATTCAGAACCAAAGCAGCCTAAAAGTCAAACTAAAACTTAGACCAGAGCTTAGACCAAAAATAAATAAAAAAAAAATATTAAAATTCAAAACAAAGCAATCCAAAGCTCTAACCAAAATTCAAACTTAAAGTCAGACCTAAACTTTGAACAAAACTCTAACCAATCTCAGACCAAAAACCAACAATAAACTCTTAACCATATTCAGACCAAATATAAAACCGAATTTTAGAACAAAATCGCAAGAAAATTCAGACCAAACTCCGATTAAAACAGAAAAATCAGTCCAAACTTCAGAAAAAAAAAATCAGGCCAAAATTCAGTGTAAAAGCAATTAAAAAAAATCGAAGCTTACGCTCGGACAAAAAATCAACCCAAAATTCAAACCAAAAAGTCATACGAAATTTTATACCATATCCAAACTAAAGTTTAGAACCATAGTAGCCCACAAATCGAACCGAAATTTCGGCTGTAAAACAAACAAAAATTAGACTAAAATTAAGTACAAACGCAACCCAAAAATCAATTATAAATTTAGACCTCAACTTGGACCAAAAATAAATCCAAAAAGAGAAGAAATTCAGACCAAAAAATCAGTCGAAAATTCAGACCATAAAATCAGACAAAATTTTGTACCACATCGAGACCAATGTTCAGAACAAGAATAGAAGAATAAATCAAATCAAAATTTTTACTGTAAAACAACCCAAAAATCTGACCAAAGAGAGTCCAAAATTCAGAACAAAAGCAGCCCAGAAATCAAACAAAAATTTAGACCTGAACTCAGACCAAAAATAAATAAAAAAACAGACTAAAATTTAAAACTCTAATCAAAATTCAGATCGAAAGTCAGACCAAAACTTTGAACAAATTTCAAATCAAACTCAGACCACAAATCAGATCGAATTTCAAATAAAAGGCAGCCTGTAAATCAAACCTAAAGTTAGACCAAAAATTACCAATAAATTGTGAACCATATTCAGACTAAATATCAAACCGAGTTTTAGACCAAAATCACAAGAAAATTTATTTAAAAACAAAAAATAACGGTGTGAAGATAGCCACGCGTGGCTATCTTCACACCGTTACAAAAAATTAGTCTGAAATTCAGACTAAAAAAATCAGACCGAAATTCAAACCAAAAACTCATTCGAAATTTTATACCATTTCCAGACCAAAGTTCTGTAAAACAAACCAAAATTTAGAACAAAATTAAAAACAAATGCAACCAAAATCCAAAAAAAAAAAACACCAAAATTTTGATAAAAATATACCCAAAAATCAATCCAAAAATCAGACAAAATTTTATACCATATTTAGACCACAGTTCAGAACAAGAATAGCCCATAAATCAAATAAGAATTTTTACTGTAAAACAAACCAAAAATCAGACCAAAGAGAATCCAAAATTCAGAACAAATCAAAAATGAGAAGAAATTCAGACACAAATAAACCCAAAAATCAATCAAAAATTTAGAACAGAACTCACACCATAAATAAATCCAAAAAACAGACTAAAATTTAAAACAAAAGCAGTCTCAAACTCTAACCCAAATTCAAAATCAGACCAAAAGTCAGATCGAATTTCAGAGCCAAAATTTGAAACAAAAAGAAGACCAAAAATCAGCCCTATACTCTGACAAACTCATAGGAAATTTTATACCACATCCAGACTAAAGTTTAAAATAAAAGAAGTCCACAAACCAAACAAAAATTTTGACTGTAAAAAAAAACAAAAATTAAGAACAAAAGTAACCCACAAATTAAATAAAAATTTAGACCTGAACTCAGACTAAAAATAAATAAAAAAACAGTCCAAAATTCCGATCAAAATAAACCCAAAAATTAATCCAAAATTCAGCCCAAACATTAGATAAAAAATCAGATAAAATTGCAGATCAAGTTTAGATTAAAATTAATACTGAATCAAATCAGAACAAAAACAACCCACAAATTAAACTAATATTTAGATTAAAAAAAAAACAAGTTAGGCTAAAAATCAAGATAAAATTCAAGACAAAAATTCAGGTTTAATTAAAAAATATAAAATTCAGGCAAAAATTCAGATAAAATTCTGGACAAAAATTAGCCCGAAATTCATATCAAAACTCAGACTAAAAACAAACCTAAATTCAGACCTAAAATTAAATCAAACCAAAACTCAGAACATAACTAACCTAAAATTCCTCAATAATGTAATTAATTTAATAAATAATTTTTCAGTTTATAAAAAACGAAATTAGGACATATTTCGAAGGATTTGGCAAAATTCGGCTAATCAATATTCAAGCGAGTGAACATTTACATTACAACTCATGCGAAATTGAATTCATGAATGAGGAAAGTGCAAAAGCGTAAGTAATTTAAGGCAGGTTTAAACTTTCCTGTCTAAATTTATTATCATTGCATTATTTTTGAAATTTTAATTTTCTCCGATTGTCCGATCTCTTGTATTTTTTAGCGCAGTTAAAAAAAATTGCCATCACGTCACTCATCAAAATGTGCCAATGAAAATTTTTATTAAATCTATGAATTGTAAAGCGTTAACCGATTTGAATGAATATTGCCTGGCAGAGATTTTTAAACAGAACGATGTCTTGGGTCAAATTCGTCTATCAAGGTGCAATAAACTCTTAGAGACAGTATACACAAAATATATATGCCATAAAATTTCAGAGACTTTTGATATTCAATTATTTAAAAAAATGGTACGATTACCAAAGGAAGATATCGAACAATATTGGCGACACTATGGATCATATTGCAAAAGAATTGATATGGGATTGAGATTGAGACCTCCTTCATTTGGCGTTATATTACACAGTACAGATAATACGATGGAGTCAGATAAGGTGGCACAGAATCATTGTGATGTGTCTGTTTCGATACTGTTCGAAGCCATGCATAAATATTGTACAAGTTTGCAACAGGTATCGTTACAGAAAATACCTCGGAATCAATTTGTAAAAATTTTTAATGCAAACAATATGAAAACCATCACCGAATTGGAATTGTCTGGATGCGATTTATTAGATTGCGATCTGGAACATCTAATCGGAATGCCTAATTTAATGGTTCTAATTTTGTCACATAACAAGAAAATAACTGGTGAACCTATAACCAGAATGATTCAATTAAAATCCTTAAGTTTATCTGGTTGTGATGAAGTAAACAGGACAACTTTGGTAGAAATTTGCAAATCGTTAAATTTGCGCTATTTGAATGTACTCTCTGAACATTTTAGGAATTTAAATGAAATCGTTGAGCACTGCGAGGAATTGGTAGAATTGAGATGTTCATTCTCTTTTGATAGTGATATTGAAAATATTGCCAAATTGCCAAATCTAAAAGCATTAATGATTTATCAGTATTATGAGGTAATTAAGTGACATACAGTGACACACAAAATTGTTCGTAAAACAGAGAGGCTTACAAAAATTAAAATGAGTACCTTCTGCACTCGTCACATACATAATGTGATAACATACTTTACACATTATTGTTTACTTCTTTATAAAATTTTTCAGTTTTATGTTCCAAAAAATGATATTATTTTACAATTTTACCGAATAAATTAGAAAACTTAGTTTATTTAACTATGCTAAACTAAAAACTCACACGACACCGACGTCACATTAGATTTTAATTTCTATCAATTCACTTTACTATAAATTTTTCTTCAGCCCCAAGTAAAGATGTTACCACATCGAAAGTAATAGGGTAATTAAGAAGTTTAAAATGTCGTAATTTATGGTCAAAATTTCGGAACTTTCAAGACCCATTTGGTAACTGAAAATATTATCTGATTCTCAGCTGATGGCCTAAGATGCTAGTGCTGCTTCCTTTATTTGTATAATAATTTATTATTGTATAAATTCTAATAAATAATTTTTAAAATAATGATTTCAAAAATTATTGACTTTTTGAACACTTTTGTTAGTCACTTTATGTACGTAAGAATTAAGTTTCCTATCTATACCTGTAATTCACATTTATACTTACAGATTCCCGATAGTTTTTATCACTTACTAGCCGAACATCATAGTGACGATCTAGAAGCACTCAGACTATTTCGATGGACCACAGGGATTCCTCCAATAATACCCAATAGTATTCGGCATTTTCAAAAACTACGTATACTCTGGTTGTTCAATTATGATTTCGAGTCATCATTTTTTAAAGGGAATTCATGCTATAATTTAAAAAATCTTGAACAAATATTTTTGGACTCTTGGAAACCCATAACTGATAATCAGATTTTGACATTACTACAAAAATGTAGAAAATTAGAAAGTTTAGATATAATGGATTCTTGTTGGACGCTTACGGAAAATGGAGGAAAACGAATAATTGCACTTTTAAAGAGAAGAGCCGAGGAGTCACCTATAACCAAACCTCCATTCCTTTTGACCATACACAATAAAGGAGTAAGTCGAGAATTGAAGGTAAGCGAAAAATTGAACATAAAATTAATCAAAATTATTTTTGCAATTCAACTCTTGTTTAGAATTTAATCTATCTGAATGCACCGAAGTTGGTGCGGGTGACATACCGGTCATTCCTTTAAACTGATTGAGCAGTATAAAAATCAAATATTCCAGTCTTTCAAATACACATACAAATGTTAACTCAGCGAATATTAGAGGCGGATATTGCCTTTACATTAATGGACCTATGGACCATATAAATTTAAGTAAATAACATAAATACACATGTATAGCTTTATAGAAAAATAAGTTTTTATATCTACATAAGTAAAAAAAAAATTTTTTTTTTGTTTTAATTATTGGTTGTGATGTTGTTTTTCCCTCAACTCCTGAAAGCTGAATTACTTCATAAAAGCTAACGAAATTCAATGAGCAACGTAAAATTTACGCGTGGCACGGACCCATAATCATAGTCAAAAATAAAGTGTACTTTAACTAAACTACACTTCGATGTCACTCAATTCTTACGGAATTAAAGTATACTTTTGTAAAAGTACAGCTTATTTCTGACAGTGATTATACACCCAGGTTTTAAGGGTTAAATGTTAGTTTAAACTAAGTTGACTAGGTCACATAATAAGCGTGATAATTGAATGTTTTGTTAAAACATTCCCGAACGAGGGAGGAGGGCAATTCCTCTAGTACGGTTGTGGCTCAGCCCAGTTTAAAATTTTTTTTTTTTTTTTTTATTACAATAGATTTTTAACGTAGGTTAGGTTATTTTGGCAGTCGGTCTAAATGACCAACTCCCTTAGACCCTAAACGGATCCATTGTGATACCACTGCGCGACACGAAACGTACTCTTGAAACTATTTCGAAGCTCTAGTAAAGTGCAGGATTTGTTTAATCTTACCGACAGATACTTTCGTCAGAGAATTAAAATCGTATTGCCTAGAAAACCCGCTCTGCTTCTAGCTAAAGCTGGGCAATTACAGAAGAATATTCAACTGTTTCTTCCTCTTCCTCGTCCCTGCAACTTCTGCAGAATAAATTAGAAAACTAAAATAAACCATGCTAAACTAAAAACTCACACGACACCGACGTCACATTTGATTTTAATTTCCATCAATTCACTTCAGCCAGCCTCCTGGCTATCATGACAGAGTATTCCTAATCTGAGAGCATGCCTGCCAAATAGCCGATGACCAATTATACAAGCCACGACCTTAGAAATATCTTCTCTCGGAAGGCTAAGCAGCTCTCTTGATTTCCTCCTATCCAATTTCGACCACATTAGCCTAGTCGTAAAACAAGTGTTCTCGTCTGCCCAAAACCTATTGTCCTCATGCATGACCCTATTCTTCAGCATTAGTTTACAGGTGGCAATAGGTATACCAATATTTAGTGTGACCAACTTTTATTTTTCAAAATCCGCGTATTTTCTTTAAAAACGCGCAAAATTTTTTTTTCTTATAAAAGTGCGAGAAAATTCAATACATTTAAACTTTTACTCTAATACACGTACGCATTTGCTGCTTCTAGCCAATGAAAATTTCTTCGATTTTTCGAATTCTGAACTTACAGCGTATTCTGAACTGAGCGCTAAATCACTTTTTTTCCGCGTTTTAATATTCAAAAAGCACTAAATTTAGCGGGAAAGCGCTCTGTCCGTACACAGGAGAAGGTTAGTACCCTGTCTGGCAAACTCATCAGCCCTGCAGTATCCTTCAATGTTTTTATGCCCCTGAACTCATATTTGGCGTACCTTGGAAAAAGGTGCTAATATCATTTAGGGCTGCCAGGCATTCTTGAGCACGCTTTTAATTTTAATGCTACCGAATTCATTGATTTTACAGCCTCTTGGCTATCCTGAAAACATAAAAAAGTAAATTTGTGGAAAGTGCTGAGAGAGGAGCTCATAGCCGAGGTATGGGCAGAAAAAGTGGAGGAGCTGCGTAAGGCAAAAAACAAAAAAACGGCCATACATATGAATTAATGGCGGAGGAGCTGCAGCAGCGAGGCTGCCTAGTGGCTGCGGTTGAACTGAAACAAGATACAAAGCAAGGTTTCTCCTATGCACTTTTATTTCGTTGCTAAATATTTCGTTGCTAAATATTTCGTTTATCATTTTGATTCTCTTCGCATTCAAGTGGTTAAAATCGAAATATTTAGCAATAATTTTATTAGCCGCCGGCATTTTACAACAAGAATTAAACAATGAATTGTCAAACGAAACCATAACCGAAACCAGCTCCACAATGTGAACGATTGCCGGTTTCATTCGAAACCATTTGCCGAAACTACGCAATTTCGGCTCAGTGGGAACATGGTATTAGATTTATTTGAGAACCAAAGAATCACTTCTATAAAAATCAAACAATGAAAACCAAGTGCGGCGAATCGTCTGAAAATCGTTTTTTGGCCCTAAATCCTGATTTATGGATTTAGATTACGTATCAGTTTCCATATTTAGGAAATTGTGAGAGCTGAGCACAATAATCTATATCAATTAATAACAAATTCCTTTCACTCTTTTAAAAACTTACGGCTTTTCCTCAAGGAAATATTGCTTTTCTCCTCTCGGTAGCAGCAATACGTATGTATATTATTTTGAGAACTATCTGAAAAAGAAACAAACAGGGTGAAACTGTCTGCAAAAACGATTTAAAAACCGTTAAGGTAAACAACAAAAATTCTTAAGATATAATTTTTAAAAAATCAGTACATTTTCTTACTGATTTCGAGATTTCAGTATTTAAAAAAATAATCAGGACATGTACTGCTCAAATCAGTACGTCTGGCTGCCCTACAGGAAATAGCTACCAGACATAAGGGTTAGAGCCAATACAAAGAATGACATTACATACATAAATGAAAGAGATGCGTTATTGTCATTTGGGGAAGTTATTTGCCAATCGATCCTTTTATGAGAGTAGACCACCTAGCAATATATACAATAGTATTACAGTTACTATTGTATATATTTTCTTTACCAGAACTTGAACTTTTGGACTTTATTCGTTCATATTTTCAATCCAGTTGAGTTTTTATAAACTTTTATAAAAATTAGTTGAAAGAAATTGAATGCTTGCATATGTTTAAAAGTATTTTAATATTATTTTTATTAGTAACGTTATTATAGTAAGTACAGTATACATTGAACAATATAATCATTAAACTCATCTCATTAGCTAATCAACTTAAAATATCACACAAATTTCTTTATTCTTTTCACTAAATCCTTTAGTTTGAGTATAGTCTGATCAGTGGTCAACATTATAGCCTGCATAGAACTCAAACGTTAAGTTTTCACAGTCCTCATAGAAATATTTGTCAAATAAATTTTGCAAATAATTAAATTTCTCCAAGTAAAGCTAAAAGAAAAAATTTACATAAATATAAATTAGTATGGGGGGAAAATATAATATTGAAATGCATTGATTCCCTAGCTGACTAATTCGTTAATTTTCAATCTGAATATGAAATACAAAAATTATTCATCGAGATAATTGGCGAATCGAAAGCAGCAATTAATTTGTTTCTTACTTTATATGCATTTGCTATGTGGCCCGGTATATATACACATATTCTAAACGCTTGAAGATCATCCCTGTGATGGTGGGCCAATGAACGAAAGTAATTTTCCGGAATCGGATCCTATAAAAAAAAATGTACATAAGATTTATTACAAAAATTTGGCAAATTTGGCAAAGTCTAAATTTTTAAATCTGTGACTTTCAAATACAAAATTGAATCCCTCTTCTTCACTTACCCATTCTCTCATGCATATCATCAATGATTTTAACTTTGGCAATGCGGTGACGGCTTCATTTTCTATATTCCATGAGTCGTTACAAGTATTCCATGAGTATCTCAACTCTTCTATTTCTCCACAATGCTGAATGACTGCATCTAAATTTTCGAAATATGAGCTACGTATATCAAGATAGCGTAGCTCCAGATTTTTGCAAATTTTTAACATATTTTCCATCGTTATATCATAACAATAACGGAAAGTTAAAAACTTTATTTGGCGCATACGATCGATATGTTTACCGGTTATGGCTGAATGCCATAAGGCAAGTACTTTTAAATTTGGCATTCTAGTTAGTAGCTCTAATTGATCATCCAATATTCTAAAGCAATTTAGGTCCACCTCAGTGATCGTAGATAAATTAGTGGCATTGAGGAATACTGAGAAATCTATGCGAGTTATTCCCCATATTTTTATAGTTTTTAAATGTGTGCAATATTGGTCCAATGCATTACGCATTGCTGTGCTGTAGTTGATATTGATACGGTTGTCAATACTAGTTGTTATAATTTCAATACTCTTGAAACGTGCTCCATAATGTCGCCAAAAGAATTCCAAATCATCGTCACAAAATTTTGAAATTTCCGTAAAAGTTTCGGTATCTAAATCGGGTGAGAGTTTGCTGCAAAAATGTTCGACAAAAATATTTTCCAACAAAGTGCAGGTTTGGGCCAGGCGTAGTTTTCCTTCAAGATTTAAATTTTTATATATCATAATATAAATATCCTCATATAATGCTGTATGAAAAAATACAATTAATTTACAAATAAAATAAAATGTTTAGATTATATCCTTACGTTCCATTTTAAATTTTATTTAAATTGTAGAATACACACACGTTCGATCAGTTCAATGGTTAGACTTCAAATATTGATCTGAAGAAATTTACTGGCTTTTATACCATTTTCAATTTCGGCAAAATTGATAGTTTGTTTAATACTAATTCCAAGAAATTTCCATTATTTCTACCTTTCCTTACGGGTAAATCACAGACAGAAAAACCCAAATAGACACTTATGGCACTAATAAACAATTTACACATTTTCATAATTTCAACCCTGAGGCGCCACATTTTACAATTTCAAAGTCTACGACTTTAAAAAAAATATGACCGTCATAAACTGTTCACTCTGTCTTTGTTGTTGTAAGTGAGAAATTTTCTAAACGAAATGTCCACACACAACGCAGGTAGCAAAAATTAAAACCCGCATATTCTTATGAGACAGCACAGAAATGCGACGGAAAGATTTATTGTTCTGAGTATCAGTGTAATTTTACCTTTTGGTGAGAGTTTTAACACGTTCGCGGACACTCAAAATTGTATCGAGGTGCAAAAAGAGACACATGGCGGCTCTCTTACAGTAATCGTAATATTTAAATTTTTTTCCCAAGTTCTAACTATCACATTTTATTAGTTAGATACACTGAATACTAAAGCATTTACTTCTATATATAGATCAGTTCTGTTGTGGATTATGTAGACGCTATATAGATTTGAATGCTATAGCATTCACCACATATTGTGACACCATGAAAATGAATGTTATAGCATTCACGTCCGCGAACGTGTTAAGGTATGCACCACGCACAGACGCGACTTTGTCGCAGCAACATAAGTTGTGAAATTGCAACACAATATTTTATATGAGCAGCCATGCACAGGCGCCTCACTGTCGCAGAGCGTTTTTCGAACATGACCATTTTTTTGTTTTGTCGCGCTAAAGACGCAGCTCACCGCGTTTTTACTGCGATTTTTTTCATCTTTCTCATCTTTTTCTTTTATTTCTTTTGTGATAGGAAAGTTTTTCAACAAAAAAAATTATTGGAAAATGCTTTTGTTTTATTTTTTAGCAAAAATAAAAACTTTTTAAAACTTTTTGCGCAGAAAAATAAGCCAAAAGTAAATCAGCTGTTGCGACTTTAGAGCAACAAAATCGCGCCAGTGTGAGGTAACGTGCGTTTTCCAAGTTTGAGAGTTAAAAACGCTGCGACATTTGCCGCGACGAAATCGCGTCTGTACGTGCTTACCTTGCAGCGCTAAAAACGCTGCGATATCACCGCTACAAAATCACGCCTGTGCGTGCATACCTTTACTCCGAGTTTTAGTTTGTTTCTGACCTGATTAATTTAGATTAAATTCTGGTTAGATCTGACTTTGGACAAAATTTAGTTTAAATTTAGGACGTTAGTCTGAATTTTGGTTTTGCCTCTATTTTGAAATCTGGTGGGATTTTTGATATGAGTTTTGTCTTCTTTTAAGCTCATTAATGGTTTAAATTTAAGTCTGATTGCTGGACTGAATTTTGTTTTGAATTTTGATCAGATTTTTTAACTAAATTTTGTTATTGCGCAAAAATTATTAATTTCCCACTCGTGGACATGCATTTCATTTGTGATCCACATACTTACAGAGATTGATCTTGCGCTTTGATTATTGTCATTGAGAAAGCAAGACGAATGGAGAATTGCAATTGTTTCATAGATACTCCATAGTGAATATTTAGGTTTTATGGGAAGTGTCTCACCCCAATTTTTATATAGCATAGCACACTGGGTTCGATCCCAAATCTAGGTGGACAAAATTCGAAAATACCGCATTTGGCTATTAAATTGTTGCAAAAACTGGCTTGGCCGATAAATGGCGCATAACTTGGGTGAGAATATTATAACATGAATAAATTTATATGTTGGTAAAGGGTTATTTTGAATTTTGAAAAATATATGTATATGTAAATATATAAGGAGTGAGATCGAAAAAATCTTAACATATATAAAACTCAATAATTTTTAAACGGTTGATTTTAGAGTTTTGATTTTTTTTTTATTTAATTGATAGTATTTTACAAATTACAGAAAAATATAACTTTTATAGTTTTAACCACTATTTATGAACTCGTGGACCTTTTTTAGTAAGCCTTCCATTAGAGATTTGATAGTTGTTTCAGACAACTTTTCGGAACAGTTTGCCCATTTCCTTTTAAAATCTTCGATATTTTGGGACACCTATTTTGTGCTCTTTAAGTTTCTTTTTACAATAGCCCAATATCTTTCCACTGGTCTTAGCTCCGGATAATTTGGAGGAACGGCCTCTCTTGGTACAAAAACTATGCTTTTACTTTGGTACCACTCCAGAGCTTTCTTGCCGTAGTGACATGTTGCCAAATCGGGCCAAAAATATGTGGACACATTGTGCTCTCTTATGAAAGGAAAAAGTATTTTTTTCAAACATTCTTTGATGTATATTTCGGTATTTATAGAGCCCACTGTAACAAATGATTTGCTTCTTTTGTCACAACTGCATATAGCTTACCATACCAGGAATTTTTTAGGAAATTTTGTCTGCTTTTGGATTCTAAATTATTCTTCGAAATTTCCTCGAGCATCAGCAACACAAAAATGTTGACCCGGAATCTGCGTAAAATCTGCCAGTATATACGTTTCGTCGTCCATTATACAACATGAATATTTTTGTATGAATTCCGAGCCCTACTTTTGGCGTCTAAATTTTTTGCAGCATTCCTGTCTGGAAATTTTTGAAATTTGTTTGTTTTCAAACCTGCATTGGCTTTAAATTTTCGCACCAAATAGTCAGAGCACTGGGCTAACCGGGCAGCTTTTCTACCAGATGTGTTTGGAGATCTTTTCAATATGCTTTCTATTTTCTTGGCTTTCCCAATACCATGTGGTCCTTGTTTTCTTTCCGAACCAGGTTTCCTATCGATGGTGAAATTCTCCTGAAACTGTTTAATAACATTAGAAACAGTTTGACGGCAGACCATCAATTCTTTGGCCAATTTTTTGTAGGACCAATTTGGATTTTTTTTTTAATTTTTAATAATTTTAAGACGTACTTCTTTTTCTTCACTTATTTTGATCAAACTCACAATAAATCAACATGTTTGTCATTAAAAATAACAACTGACATATTTTGCAAAGAAAACTAGATCAAAGAAATTTTTAAATTTTACACCCAAAAAAAATTATTAGGTAAAACATGTGTTAAGATTTTTTCAATCTCACTCTTTATATAGGAAAAGTTTTTCTGAAGTCGCCTGATAAAATAAGCAAAAAAAAACTAAAATATTTAAAAAAATTCATTATTTTTCAAAGTATATACAGGCGCATCAAAGGAAAACCTAAAACATAAAATGTTCTAGATTTTTCATTTCGTGCTTTATTTACAAATGGATTCTGTTCCTTTTTTAGAACGGGAGCGCGAAGAAATCAGACATGACAAAAGTTTCCTCTAGAAAGATAACTTTATCAATTAATTTAATTACGTTTAAAAAGAACGATATTAACGCTAGATTGTTAATATCGTTCTTTTTAAACGTAATTAAATTAATTGATAAAGTTATCTTTCTAGAGGAAACTTTTGTCATGTCTGAGACACCACAATAATAAATAAGCTTAAAAACTCAATAGCCCACTTGTCCTGAACTTTTAAACTCAACAGCTCCTTAATGTACCCCATAAATGTACAAATCTACTGATGCCACACTAGTAAAGTTGTATTTAATTTCCAATTTTTTCATTACTGTACACTCAATATACAGTTCGGTTCGAGAAAAAATGACATTAGTGGAGAAGTTTTAGAAAAGCGACACAAAACTTCTTGATAACAAGAAGGGTGCTGATTACAAGAACATTGTTCAAAAAATAGTGCATTATTTTAGAAATGTAGGGTGCCTTATGAAACTAAAAGATTCACTTTATACACTCAAGCAAAGACTATTTTACTGATAACTTGGGTAACTTTAGCGAAGAACAAATTGAGCGTTTTCACCGAAACCTCAAAGATATAGAGAAGAGATACTAAGGTTTTAACCGGTACTAGGAGGTTAAAAAGCTTAAATGATGTCGGGAAAAAACCGGCATAACATTTCTAGATTATTTGAAAGTAAATACTGTGCATAATGTGATAGCTTGTAATTACACATTGTTGCAAGTGCTCCAAATGACTACCAGATTCCTCCACCCAACTACGCACAACATGCCAATTTTCACAAAATAATTAAAAATAATCCGATAATTCTGTTAGATGTTTTGAAAATGCAGGATTGATCTCTCTTCAATACATACCCACATGATGTCTGGCACATATGTGTAAGTGCTTCAACTAACCACCAGATTCCTCCAACTCACTTTATAATTTTCAGAAATAAATTAAAAATAATCCGAAAAAATATTCAATTCAATACATTCGCACAGTCAGTTCTCCAAGTGGTTATCACGATCAGAAAGAATAATTCATGTATTGATTTCATTTTGTAGTCTTTGTTCTTGCTAAGATAGGCACGCGTGGCTATCTTCACACCATTCTTTGAATTAAATGTGCAGATGTAATACAAGGGTTAAAAGCAGGGACCGTAATTATTACAAGCAAGATCAAAAAATCTAAATTTAATAATTATTTTGTGATTTTAATTACTTTCGATCAACTGTAATAATTATGGTCTGATTTATATTTTTTAAATCTGATTACAAATTTTTTTTTTGATTTTTATGTTTTTGCATAACCGAAAAAATTAACTTATGATTTTTATTTATTTTTTTTTTTTTTTTTGAGAATAAAAACTATTGTTGGAGCTAAATTTTTTTGCTCAAGTCTCTCAAACTGTTTCTCTCATAAATACTTAGGTCTCTCAAATTTTGATAATTCCGTTTAATTAATTACGAAAATATAAAACTGCACATTTTGCAGGAATTTATGATAGAAACAGTTTGAGAGACCTAAATATTTATTGAGTACCCATTTATGAGAGAAGATATAATTTGAATTACGTTATATCAAAGAATATACAATACATAGAATGCGCATCTCTCAAAATTTTTCCAAAATATTTTGCTCTCGTTTCGGGTACGGGCGGTCGCAGTAAAGAGGAAGAGCAAAACCACTCAGTTATTTTGCTTTTACTATCTCCCATGCACTCTCTTGGTGTTTTTTTCTTCTAAGGTTCTCTCACATCGTTATAGAGTGCCGCCAAGTCAGACTGCATATAGTTTCATGGGAATGTTTTTTTTTTGCATTTAATATGTAGGTACATGTGTTTCCATTTTGCCTTGTTGCCGAGTATCAATATTGTTTTCCCACCTAATTGATTTTTTTTTTTCAATTTGTGACCCAAAATTATGGTCGTCGCAAACTTATTTTTTAGTAATATTTTTTTTTTTTGTATTCGAAAAATCATAAAAATTTTAAATCAATAGGTGTTTGCATTTCAAAAAACAAAATATTTCAAAAAAATTTTCTTAACATTAAAGTTGAAACTTTAACTCATATCGTCCCCAACGTTCGATTAATCGAACAGCAACTTTGAAAATTCGTCAAAAATACATTTGCAAAGTTTCTCAAAAGTAATCACTGTATAATATTTTTATATATATTGACTTTAAAATTGCATTTAAATAATTTTAAAATATTGTTTTTCACACCTGTCTGACACCTGTCTGTTTGGAAGGTGGGTTTGAAAATCAACCAAAAATAGTAAAATTAATTATTTTGCATTGAAATGACAAATTCGCCTAGATAAAATAACAAATTTGATGTGAAAATTACAACTTCACTGGTCCTTATATATTTCCAGAGGCTACAGCTGACCAAACTTTTGTAAAAAAATTTGTGGGAAAATAAGCAGAATTCAACAAAAATGCATTTTTTCTGATTTTAACTTATAATTACTTCTAAAATAATATGCTTAATATATTTGATATCAGGGAATACTTATTGTTCATGGTGTAGCGTAGAAATATTTTTTTTTTTTTTTTTTTTACACCTGGTCACCTTATTTTTTTGGAGTAAGCCAAAAACTACTATAACCTCAGAAATTTTATTTTTTTATTTTTTTAAGTACTAAAATTTGTTATTGAAGACGTATGAAAATTGCGTTTTCAAAATTTTCCAAATTAGATCATGGTATCTAGAACCGGAACGATATGGGTTGAACACGTTCTTCTCAAAATGTGGTTATTGAAGTCGGTGACCATGCTTGTTCAACAACTACTGAACCAATTATCTCTAAATTTAATATGCTTTTTCAGTACATAATTATCTAGAGATTACAACTGAAAAATCAGCGTTTTTTAGTGAAAATCGAACTGTTGACAGTAGGCCATTTTGTTCAATATGTACATATATTTTTTCAAATCCTTCGATTAATCACTAGATAATTTTATAATAAAAGTAAATCCATTTCATTTTTGAATTTCAAATGATCTAGATTTGCAAAATACTGATCACCGCGAAACATGTTTTCCCGAAAGGCTAATTTCTATTCAAATGTTTTCGAAATAAATTTGTTAAAGTTAAGCTCAATACATGTACTTTTGGATAATAAATAGTTTTTATAAGAAACTTTAGTAGTTTAACTAGAGAAATTCTTGAAAAGTTCTTATTTTTTCGCGTCACAACTCGGGATTTGAATTTTTTTTATCTGTGCCATACGTAAATACTGCTAAATAATGAAATACCAGCTCATATTGCAAGCACCAAAAAAAAAAAAAAAACAAAAAACATGAAAAAAAGAAAACACAAAACTTCTCCCTCTCATTAAACAAAGACAACAGCAAAAAGAAACAAATAATTTCAACCACTCATTGGTTTTATGAGAACATCTGAACTTTGAGTGTAAATTGGAGGCAGTTATGGCTCCATAGAACAAAATTTTTGTACAAATAAATTTGTACGTGATGCGCCTTCTATGTATTATATATTCTTTGGTTATATATAACCCTTTCTTCTCAACTCTTTTATTTCGTGTAAAGTTTTTTTTTTTTTGTAGTTTTAGACTCGTAGATTTGGACTTTATTAAGAATAAAAATCGAAAAAAGATTGAATAAAGTTTTTGGGAAAGGCTATAGAGCTTTTGGAATTTTGTACATTATAATGACCAAAATGAATGTATATTTTTTAATTATTTCTTAATTTGTAATTATTGAAAAACAATTAAAGTTTATTTTGCAACATCAAATAAATTTGTATCTCGAAAATAATTTTAAAGACACACTTGTTTACTGCGTGTAAAAGGTGAAAATTTGAACCATTTTTGGAACTTGAGTTTATTTTTACCAAAATCAATTTTACAGATTTTTTTTGGTTCAGTGACCTATAGTAAAATTTGACGAGTAACATATTTTTGTAACATATCATACTCGTAATGGCTCAAAAAAAAAAAAAACTTTTTCGAAAAGAGCTAAAAATACCCGTAATTGTTGGTGCCAAAGGGTTAATATGTTGAAGGAAAATATTCTGTCTAAAATTCGACTTTAAATTGTCGAACATGCAATAACCGTACTCGCAATCAGGGCTTTGGTGCGGAGCTGGAACAAGGAGCTGTGGAGCACACTGTTTTGACCGGAGCTAGAGTTGGACCTGTAGCAATAAAAATTTAACCGCTCCGCTGCTCCGATTCCTAATTTTTCCAACTATTGTTGCTTGACATTATATTTGAAAACTTGCACATTATTACAATTACAGGCAATGAAGTTTTTCCATGCAATGCTGAGTTCAAATCCATTGGAATGAATTAGTACTAAAATAAATTCATTACATTTATTGATTAATTACAAATTCATTGCAAGGGATTTGAACTGAGTAGTACCATTTCCATTGCAGTAATGAAATGTACAATTTCAATTACCATAGCCCTACTCACGATTTCGTGCAAATGGTCTTGCATCATTGCAAATGCAAAATAGTTCTGCTATCACAATAAAAATTTGCATTTGCAATGATGCAAGACCGTTTATACCATATCGTGAATAGGGCTAATGTGTGTTAATAATTCCTAATTTTTTTCTAAAAGATGTCACTAAGAATAAGGAGTTCACTATCTTAACTGGTTCTATTGCTATGACAGCAGCCTTCAAAACGTCTTTGCAATGATGCAAGACCGTTTATACCATATCGTGAATAGGGCTAATGTGTGTTAATAATTCCTAATTTTTTTTAAAAGATGTCACTAAGAATAAGGAGTTGACAATCTTAACTGGTTCTATTGCTAGGACAGCAGCCTTCAAAACGATATAGTTGTTGTATAACTTACCATTATATTTTTTCGTATGGTAAACATGTCGAGTTTTAAGCCAAATAAAGAGTATTTTCGGAACTTCGCAGAATTGGCCACCTAACATCAAATTTTTCGGTATCGAGTTTTTGGTGGATTATGATAAGTCGTTCTCACTTTCATCTGTACCGAAAAGTTTGAAGATATACACCGAAAATTTACGATCTCTTCCTTCAGCTCAAATTACAAATTCTGAAAGCAGTACTCCAAATATCAAAATAATTTTTGCTTTTCCTGTAAAATTTGGAAAATGGGATACACATAAAAGAATTTAAAATAAGAAAATGATATTTATTGAAAAAATTATATGTAGTTGGAGCTCGGAGCGGAGCACGGAGCGGAATCGGAGCTATACTTAAGAGGTCGGAGTGGAGCTGGAGCAGAGCAACCCCAAAATTTGGCTGCTCCAAAGCCCTGCTCGCAATAATAAGGATTTATGAGGTTTTGAGTTTTTCATTTCGAAAAAAAATTAAACTCAAACAATGATTTTTATTCCCGAGCAAGAAAATAAAACTCAAAAAATAATTTTTATTCTTAAGCAAAAAATTTAATTCAAACAATAATTTTTATTCTCGAAAAAAAAAAAAATAAAAATCGTAAGTTAATTTGTTCGGTTAAGCAAAAACATGAAAATCAAAAATAATTTTTAAGCCAGATTTAAAAAATAAAAACCAGTAGATAATAATTATTTTCGATTTTTCGGGCTAATGCTCAAAAAATATAAATCTTTACTGGTTTCAATAAAGCGTGCAACCAGTATCATTTTGGTGTACTCAACTATGCCCTCCGACATTTGGAACATGTTGATTTTTTTCATTTAGTTTTTCAGTAAAATAATAATTATTTTCGGTCCCTGGTTAAAAGTTATAATTCGAAGCTTATACTTATCTCTCTTAGCTGCCCATTTCTATCTCCTTTCTCTTTACATACAATGATATGAAATCTATTTTACCCAGTTACACAAATAGTAAGCACTCCTCAAAAGTGCAATGATTTCATTACTACAAAAGGAGCAATAAACGAAAAACTCAAATACAGTAACAAAATTTTTGAATTTCTCTACACAATTTCAAAATTTTATATGGGCTATTTTTAAAAATAATGATAATCAAAGCCAACATGATTGAGTCGTTCAAATTTGTATATCTTACTCTTTCTTGCCTAGTTAACTCTTAAGGGTTTAGGTAAGGTAAAAACTTTCCCAACTTTTGCATAGTTTTTTATTGCAGGGTGGAATATATTTTAATCCACCTCAAAAAGTTGAAATTACTTATAGTCATACAATTTAATTTTAATTCTATGGAGCTGGAGTTTTTATTTTCTTTTAAATCATGTGCCTCAAATAGTTAAAAAACAGTAACTAGTGCTGGAAACATTTCAAGAGTAAAAGAAATAAAATTCAAAGAAAGTATGTAGCTCTAGTTGGTTGTTTAACAATCACGATGCGGATTAAGACAACTAGTCCATGGAGGCATGAGTTTTTGGCAGCAACTATTTTGAAGTTTTGTTTTTCTATTAGCCTCTAAAAGGAGGTACTCCATGCCCTAAGACATGCAATGTTAAAAAGGATTACAAAATGCAAGAGCTCTGTAGCAATAAGGAGTAATCCATTGCTCGCTTGGGAGCGCTTGATGATTACTCCTACGATCATCCCAAGTTCTACTGGGTATGTAAGCTCATATCGCTTGGCTTAAACTCTCTTTATTTAAATACAATGACATGAAGTATTAGGGCGATGTTACACGATCAATGTTTTGCTGTCAAACAAAGCAATTGTTGTGAAAAATGAACACTGAGCAAAAGAGAGGATGAACACATTTCACTTCAAAGTTTTTTTCTGTCGAAAAAAACCTACATCACTTCAAATAAAATGGGGTTGCTGAAGATGCACTGTTGCATTTTATTGGAAAATAGTAATATTTTATGAAAAATACTAGACTTTTTACTAACTTATAAATACATGTTTTTTCTTTGCCACCCTTTGCGTTGTTTGGCTTTTGTTTGTTTGTAAAAATGAGTGCTGTTTAAAAATTGACTTAATAATTTGTATAAAAATATAAAAACCTGGTAATTCAATGGCCAAGTAACAAAGTGGCGAAGCTTAATTGAATAGTTCGCAAATTTTAAAGATTATTTTTCTACGTTTTTCATATATAAATGCAATATTTTTTGTATAATTTTGTGGCTATTTCCACCAATATTATCTCATATTGTCATTATAATTTTTTTCCATCCAATTCCATTCCAATTGTTGAATTTTCATTCACTCCAAAATACAATTAAATACTTTTTAGGTGGAAAAACATAGTTGCAGATAAAAGTATTAAAAAAAAACATTCAGCAAAAAACTGATTGTGTAACAGGGCATCAAACAAAACGATGAAAAGAGAGTAAAAACAGAAAACATTGACCGTATAACATCAGCCTTATAAAACCACAAAACATAAGAAGGTATTCCAATTCAGCATTTCTATATACTCCACGATTATATAGATTAGTTTTATTTTCTCCATTAAACTTTCAAATATGCAAACAAAATTTCCTTCTCTTCACTTTCTCATGAATTTCTTCGTAGTTTCTAATTTTCTTTTATGCAATTATATTTTCAATTTCTTACAAAAAAAAAAAAAAAAAAAAAAAAAACTTAAACTTAATGTCCTCTCGCATTTAATTAATTGAAGCATTAAATGAAATATTTTCTTTTCCTGTTGGTATTTTAGCATCCTTTCAATCTTTCATACATTCAACATGAAAAGTATCTGAAATTAAAATTTTGATTAAAAATAAAATGATTTCTTTTTCATACTCGTAACTACATACATACATACATGCATTCATAAAGTTTTCATCATTTCGGTCAACATTTTCATTTCCGCTTATAAAAATTTTATGATGAGCAACAGTAAAAGTTTCCAGGATTGCACCAATTTAAACGAAAAAAAAAAAACATTAAAAAAATTGCTACTCATTTCAATTTTATAATTTGAATGCAATATGAAAATGCAATAGAAGGAAAAAGGGCAAAAAAATATAAATAACTAAGTACATACATATATATAACTTTATATAAGTAAAATAGAAGAAGTCGTTATGTATACATATATAAAAGGAAACGACATAGAATGGTTCTAATAATATCTTATGCCTACAGATATGAAGAAGCGATCTTTGTATGGAAATATGTGCGTGTGTTTTTATTCATTTCCCATTTAAATTACAAAGCAATCTCAAAAGAAATGGCAAGAAATGTCAAAACCTTTTGCCTCATCTTCTTCTCATTTTCTACTTTTCTTTTTCATTTTTCTTATTTTTTTATTTGTCCACATTTTGACATTTTCTTCTTTTTCCGATTACAGTTGATATTTTATTTTTCTTCTGGTTCTTCGACAACACTAAAACTCATTTAAAATTTTACACGAATTTGATTTTTAATGCAATTTTAAGCATGAAATTATTTTCGTTCTCATGCCTCCCTCTTTCACCAAGAACTAGTTTTTAATATCCTTCTTTTTTAATGTGAATAACAAGCAACCAATGTCATCTCAGCTATATAAATCCTTGCTTTATCCTTGCCTGCCTTTTACACTACCGCTACTACCACCACACTCTCATGCATTCATTCAATCTCCGTTCGTTCGTTGCTGCTATAATGCTATAGTAATCACAATGCCTTTGCCTTGGCCAGCCATTTCCTATAATTTGTTTATTACTATCATCAGTGCGCAGCACATCATGCATAATATATACAATATTACTAGCGGACACAAGGAGGCCCAACGACAAATTTACAACCTTCAGAGACTGGCATTGCAGCCAACGTCTTAGTAACCCAAACGGACTAATAAGAGTTGGTAGACTGCTCGTGCAAGTTATCGTAATTCGTCTTCATCCGCTCGAAACTAGGCGCCTCTTTTGAGGTCTCTATGACCTCTCAGACTTGCCTGTCTATAAAGTCTATCTATTGTTGAGAGAGTAGACTTTGTCTGTTATTGCCACGAATCTCAACAATCAACACGATCGCGGCCACTAGGGCATAGCAACCGCTCGCGTAAGACAACTAACTTGCGGACGTCGGATCTGGTGCACTGCTTTTAGCCATTTTCCTAGGTCCCTCTGAATGTGTTCCGATAGAACCACTTGCAGATTGAGGTCAGTCAATGGATTTAAAGGACCGCCCACTATCAGTTGTTTCTGCAGCCACAATATTAGTTGCCACACAGTTACCATGGGGCTGTTCCGTTCAACTGTTTGGAGCTGGCTGCATGGGGTTTTTGCTTATTAGCTTTCCTCTGTTTACCCGGTCACACAAATTGTCTGACGTGTTCCTCTTGCCAGTATCAGTAATAGGAGTGAAAAAGATCAGAGACGAAACGGGGGCTTTCGCAGTTGCATCTTTCGTAGTATTGACTTGGAATTTCGCAATGGGATCCACCGAAGTTTCTACCACTGTCCAGTGTCTTTTGGACACACCAACCCCTGAACCGGACACTGATTCTGTATACATTACGAGCTCGAACTGAAATTAACCATCACACCACTGGAAGGCATAAGGGGTATCGAGAGAGGAGCCGTTCTAGTTTCCCTGGGAGGCACCTGAGTAGACCTCTAGACCGTATGCTATGGCAGACATAAGGAGAGCGTGTGCGTCTCTAATTCGTATAAACAATGGCAAGAAGTAATTTAAGCTGTAGAGTTTTCTGAGCTGATATCCAACTATCGATTGTCAAAGTCAAGTTTGCTATCAATTATAACGCCAAGACAACGCATATTATCCACAAAATATATTAAGCAGTTACTGAGGAAAATAGCAGGCGGATCAATGGCTCTAGGAAAGTTGAAAGGGATTGATTTGGTTTTCATTGGATTGGCGCAGAGCCAATCAGTTACATACGATAAGTTACAGTTTATATTAGCCTGTAGTGAATTAAGCAAGTTCACGTCATCAGCAAAAATAAAAATTTGCTGTTTAGGTAAGTTAAGAACATCAACAATGTCATTTAAATACAACATAAATAGTAAGGGACCCAAGCCCATCCTTGAGGGACTTCACTAACACAGCCTAGCATATTTGAAACAGAATTGCCACAGACCACGTACTGATTACGACCAGACAGAAATGATAAAATAACCCTGCACGCACTGGAAGCGTGCAGCTTTAGCTTATTGACTAAAATACCCTACGAGTAAAAATGCACTCCAAAAAGCCTTTCGGAGTGCTGACAAGTCAGCTGTAGGCGCTTCCTCTCCGTATGACACACCATTACGTTTTTAACATTGCATTGCAGGTCATTGGAAAAAAGCACTCCGTTTTTTCGAAAGACCTCTCATGAGATCTTTGCGTCAGCAGTTTTGTTATTTTAAATTACGATGATCTTGTCGTCGTTTGATTCGGAAGCGATTGCTTTTCGGCAGCAAGTGTTCGCTAACAAAACAAAAACAACAAGTGCTGACCTTATACAAGGCAAGCTGCTGATAATCGGGCCCGTTGGGATACTGTGGTTAATATTATCAAAAGCTTTCGTAAGGTCTAAGGAAATAGTTATAGCTGCTTTGTTGATATTGATACATGATTCCCTGATTTTCTCAGTAAGAGCTAATAGGACAGTGGTAATGCTGTAACCGCGTCAAAAACCCGACTGGCAACAACTAAAAAGATTTTTGGAAGATAAGAAGCTATTTATCTGATTGCTAATGATTTTCTCAAGAACTTTAGACAAGCTAGGCAGAATGCAGATTGGGCGAAAATTCTCAGGTTAACAAGAATTTCCATGCTTTTTAATAGGTATAACTTTTGCCAATTTCCATACTTCGGAAAATACGGAAATGGTCAAAATTGAATTAAAAAAATGAAGTAAGTGCGCTTCAATGTACTTGTAAATAAATTTAACGAACTTGATGGGAATATTATCCACACCAGTGACATTCGATTTCCAACTAAAAACGGCAGAGAGGAGTTCATCAGCACATACACTCGAAAAGGAAAAATCATCAACATCACTTAAGTTATTTAAGTCTGTGGCGGGAACATCAGACGGGGTCTGAAATGATATAAAAAATTATTAAGGCGATTTGTATCAACGTCCTCACCGGCATCGGAATCCTTTAAACATCCATAATTATGTAGTGTACTCCAGATTTGTTTACTATTAAGGTTTCTGAATATGGTAGTTCCATGCCTTGATTTTAATTTTCTAATAGTTTGTTTAACTTTGTTACGGAATCTACAGTACGTTCTCCAGTTTTCAGCGCACATGTCAACCTGATAAGCCTTAAATGCAAGATCCCATACATTTTTTGCATTCAATACTTCCTTCATGATTAAGAAATTGCCATCAACGTAAGTTTTGTTAACCCGTTCAGTTATAGGTACCAATGCATGTAGATCCGAATTGGATGTTAACATCACTGCTGGTATATATTTGGCTAAAATCTGCTTGAGAAATCATCAGAAGTAACAAGGTAGAATCAACAGCGGAATAATTTCGAAAACAAACAATATTTTTAGAACGAACCACGGAAAAATCCAAGCTGCCATAGATAAAAGGATTATGTTAGATGGCTGGGCACTGAAACTGATTAGAGTATTTCAATTTATTAATGTTACTAATGAGGAAATAATCAATTAGAAACAGAGATTTAGTGCATACATCAAAATGTTTCGGTAAAGAATTGTGAACGTAGAACAGATTCGTTCTTTCACAAGTATTACGCATAGCAATAGATTTATTAGAATTGAAAAGATTGTTATTGAAGTCACCCATAATAATAACACTTACGTACCTACAGCATACATTACTAAGAATCTCGTTAAACCCAACAATGTTTCCATATGGTAAATAGACAATACCCACCAATACCTTAGTACTAGGCGTGTTCACCTCAATAAAAAGCGCTCCACATATAGAATCAGAAATCTCATGGACCACCTCCATTGATTTCAATTGATTTCTAACATAAAGGCATATACCTCTCTCCACCTCTTGAGTTTACACGATCATTTCTACGAATGTAATAGCCGGGAATTTGAATAGCCATGTTGGAGATATGTGGTTTGAAACAAGTTTCTGAGATCCCGACAATATCAAGAAAACAATCTTTTAAGACAGTTCTAAACTCATCAAGCTTGGATGAACGTAAAGATGGATTTAGACTTTGAGCATTAATATGCCCAATATTTAAATAGTTACGTCGATGCATGAAGACATTGGAAGACAAAATAGAGTTATTGCTTACAATAGCGCCAAGATTACCATTAAGATCCATCAAATTTAATTAAGGGAATGCAATTATAGGTGTACAAAATAGAAAAACTGATCAAAACTTAAATTTAAAATTTACTAAAAATATCAAAGATATTACCAAAAATTGCTTTTAAAAAAAAAAATTCAATATAATAATTACTATAGATTCAGAAGTTCAATGAGCGAATGACTTGCCAGCTATGTTCAACAATGTTAATATTAAGATCGCATTATATGTAAGTAAGTATAACAAAGTTTAAAAGCAAAAAAAAAAAGAAGAAATAAGCAAGAGTGAGTACAATTGGAACTAGATGAAAATTACTTATCTGAATCACATAGTGCCACACATTGAGTGTAGTTTACAATGGTGTATGCGCTATCAGTTAAATCAAACCTGGCCTTGGGTACATCAGTATTCAATAAGCGAAATTTCTCTTGTCTTTATCAAGTCTGCGACACAAGAAGTTCAGGTTACTAGCACTAGATGTATGGTGATCATTTAAATATATTCGAGAATTAATACCATTAGTTGTAATGTCAGAGAGTTTTAAGAAGAGCGACTTAAAGTAATTCCTCATCAATGCATCCCTTTTGAGTACTGAATTAAATTTCACCAAAATTGCTTTCTTGTTACTGACAAAGTAGAAGTTGCTAATGTCCGCTTTTGCGATATCAGTCTTGAGCGCTATACCAATTTTAATAATACATGATATCAGGTCCTGCTCAAATGTGGGTAGGCCAGTGATGAGTTGCTTCTGAATTATTGGAAAAGACCACGACGTCGTGACTCAATCGACATTTATCCTAATGTCTGCAAATTATAAATTATTTCTTATTAAAAACGCATTATGTTTTATAAAAATTCTTTTTAACCATTAAAAACCATTGACGGAAAGAGTTAATTCCTTTATTTCCGACAAGCAAAACACTTCAGAAAAATTGCTCTATAGTCATCTCTCAAATCTCATCTCAATTGGGATCTGTGATGCCAGCTTTTTTATTTTCGAACATAAAAAAAAAAACGTAAGGAGCCTGCAATGCCAACTATACAGATTTCTCTATAGTTGCTATCTCTATCGTGATTATTTTATTTTTTTTTTTTTGAAAGGGTAAGCTGGTATAATTAAATTGCGACACAAGTTTAACTAATCGTTGCTAAGGTATTTGGAATATGTAAAATTTGCATTTGGTCATTATAAATGACAAAAAAGTTCCAAATTAAGATTAATTAATGAAAAAATTGGCAATAAAAGGTTAATTCACAGTTATGGTCTTATGCAAAATTAAACCAAAAAAAAAGTTATTGTAAAAATTTTAGTCAGTAAATGCAAAAGTGATGGCAATTAGATTAAGGAATTCCGACTATAAAAAACTATAACCGGTACTAAAAATACCGACTTAATTTTAGAAATCAGCATTAGATTAGATGAGATTGTTGGGGTAGGAGGGCAAGACGATCCCAGATCACTGGAGCCAGCTTGGACCTATTGTTATATCCCCCGAGGAATTAATGTATTTTATAGTTCTCCCATGAGGAAATTTATTATCTATTTATTAGAACTATCCGCTATATCTGGCGGTTGTAGAATCGAGTTTCCTGAGTAACGAAATCGGCTCCTCATTAGACCTTCACAGTGGCATAGGATATGTTCTGCTGTTTCTTCCTCGTTACATACTCGACACATACAGTCCTGTACTAAATCCAAAGTTGATTAGTGCTTCTAGAAGTCAGCATACCATTATCCTTTTAGAAGAAAAAGGCTAAAACTGCAATTATGAAATAAAGTTAATACTTTGTTCAAAAATTAAATATAGCAGTTATATTTTTGTACAAACTTTTTACTCCTTTTTGTATATTTTCCAATTTTATCAACTGCCAAATTTCAGTAACGTAACGTAAGAGATCAAACAACTACAGATTTGTACTTCACCTCACTTCACTTCTTTTATATCTGCTTTTATTCGTTTTGCGTAGATAACAGATAATTAAATGACATTTCATTACTTCACCTTATGTCCATAATAACCAGAGCATTATCCATACGAACATTCCATTTCTATAGTTTTGAAATGATGGAAAATGATTTTAAATGGCCTACAAAATGAAATGAAAATTTAACCAAAAAATATTTCGAAATCTCTTTCATCTTCGAAACACGACCGCAAAAAAATACCTAAAACAATTTTCAAGCTTTACAAATAATTTAACGCAAGTATTGAAATTTAAAATTTTTGTTATTTACAGATTATATTCGTTTTAATCATTATTCCTTAAATATGATAAAAAAAAAAAAATAATAAAAATTTGCACAAATAGGCTTCAGAAATTTTTTTGGAGAAATGTATTTTTTGCTTTCTCAAACCTCCAAACCACAAGCACTAGATCCGCCATTTCTAGTTATAGGTGAAATCTATGTTTTTGGTTTTTTTTTTTCTATTTTGAGAAATGTGTGCTTTTTGTTTCTATTGCTGTTTTGTTTTCTTTGTCCTTTTTTATTTCTTTGTCCTTTTTGTTTTCTTTGTCTTTTTGGTTTTCGTTTGTCTTTTAGTTTTCTTTGTCAGTTTTGCTTTTCGTTTCGCCATATTCGTTTTCTCACACAGACTACGGACTTTTACTGCTTCATCGTCTCTCTCCTGTACCCACATGTCTACTGTGTATAATCTGTCAGTATTGTCAATTTCTTTATCAATTATGAGTTGATATTTTTGCATAATTGCATCCTGGAAAACAATTTTTAAATGACAAAATTAATAAAATTTTATTATATACAGAGCGATTCCGTTCTGATGGTCAACATAAAAAGAAGTGACAGGCTAAATGAAGATAAGTAAAAAAAGAAAGATTAAAATTCTCAGAAAATGGCGTCGAAGTTAGAAATTTCAGTTTTTCAAAACAAACTTTGAAGATCAATACGAGCACAAGAAAATATTAATACCAATTCCCAAAAAGGTACCCTCAGTAACTTTCAAATAGAAAATTATATTAATTTCTTTTCAACTTAAGATGTTGCAATAAAAAGACTGGAAAAACGCACGAAAATCTTTAACCTTTACAGTAATTTGCTACCATATGGTAACAGCCACTTTAATCTGGCATAAAGCAGAAGCTTTACAAATTTTACTAATAACACAGGCCGACAAGATTTTGACCCAGAAACCAGAATATATTCTCCAAAAAGTTTTAGATGCGCTGAAACCGAATTCGAGGTTCAAATCTCTCAATTGGGTCCAGTTTCCGAGATATCCTAATATAAAAGTGCAAAAATAGTAATTTTGGCCTGTATTTGAGATTATGTAACTTAGCAATTATTATTTTTTTCAAAAAACTATAAACAAGCCCTGCCTGTTTGAATGCCGTTGAATTTGCTCAAATATCTTTTTTTCGCTGAGATATCGCATTGATGGGTTTTCAAAAATAGAGAAATTCACTCATTCATATAAAAATTTCAAAATGCGACTTTGATCTTTAAAGTCAAGACAAATTTAGAAATTTGTGTTGACTCCACGCCCTCCCAACGACTTTTTTAATTGTCTTAACCACCCCTTCTCTTTTCCTGTTGACTATCGGAACAGAATCACCCTGTATATGTGTGTATGTATGTATGTATGAGTTTTCGTTGTATTTACCACAAGCTTGTCGCAATCATCTTCCTCAGAATTGTCATTATCAAGTTTCTCCTCACCTTTTTCTTCCTTATTATCATTATAGTCAAAAAAACTTTCTTCAGTTGTAGTTTTTATACTCCCACATTTATCATAAAGTTCCTGTACTTTTTTATCTCTCTGAATTATTATACTGTTTATCGTGTAATCTCTCCCACCATTATCTATCTCTCTATCAATAATTTTTTGATATTTTTCCATAATTTTATCCTGCGAATAAATGTTAAAGCAACAGAATTAACAACATTGCAGCAAATATAGGCGAATTTTCATTTTATCTACCAGTTTAATCGCACACTTTTCTTCTGAAGTTTTCCTTGGAAGTGTTGTCCTTCGTGTTGATGTTTTCCTTGAAAGTGTTGTCCTTGGTGTTGTTGTAGTAGTATCGCATTTGCAGATCTTCCAAACTTTTTCAATTTCTTTTTCCTTACAATCTAAAGTGTTTCTTAGTTTGGATAGGTTATCCAGAATAGTGTTGGGATCTTTTGAACTTTTACTCAGCTTATCAATTTTGCTTTTAAACCTTTTATGAAATTCGCTCTTCAAACCAAGTTTGAAAACACAAAATTAATAAAATTCTACCAAATATAAATGCATGTCCATTGTATTTACCACAGCAATCCAACATTTGTCGGTAGGTCGTGATGTTGGTTTGCACCTGCAGGCTTCCCATGTTTTTTCAATATCTATTTCATTGTTATTAAATTTGTCTCTAATTTTGCCTAGTTTTCCTAACTTGTTTTTGATATTTGTAGGGCCATCCATTAAATCAAGGTATGATTGAAGTTTATCGAAAAGTCCGTCCTTTAAATCAATTTTTATATAACAAAATTAATAAAATTTTATGAAATATGAATGGATTTTTGTGGTAGTTACCAGAATTTCGTGACACTTGCTGCTTGTAACTTTAGTTGTTTTGCACCTGCAGATTTTCCATATTCTTTCAATTTCTTTTTCTTTGTCATCTAAAGTTTTTCTAAGTTTGGACAGTTTATTCAATTTCTTGTTTAGATTTTCTGGACCATTAATCACATCATCAATTTTTTTGTTATATCTTTTACAAAAATCCCGCTTCAAATCAAATATAAAATGATAAAGTTAACAAGATTTTATGAAATATGAATGAATTTTCAGTGTAGCTACCAGAGCAGCGCGACAGTCGTTGCTAGGTTCGGGTGTTGTTGTTTCTTCTGACGGTGTTGTTTCGTCCCACGGTGTTGTTTTTTCTGGTGTTGTTGTTTCTTCTGGTGTTGTTGTTTCTTCTGGTGTTGTTGTTTCTTCTGGTGTTGTTGTTTCTTCTGGTGTTGTTGTTTCTTCTGGTGTTGTTGTTTCTTCTGGTGTTGTTGTTTCTTCCCCCGGTGTTGTTTCTTCTGTTGTTGTTCTTGTTTTGGGCGTTGTGGTTTTCGGTGTAGTAGTTTTGCATTTGCAAATCTTCCAAACTCTTTCAATTTCTTTTTCCTTACAATTTAATGTGTTTCTCAGTTTTGATAGGTTATCCAGAATCTTTTTGGGATCTTTTGAACTTTTATTCAGCTTATCAATTTTGCTTTTAAAACTTTTATGAAATTCGCTCTTCAAACCAAGTTTGAAAACACAAAATTAACAATATTTTACCAAATATGAATGCATTTTCATTGTATTTACCACAGCACTCCAACACTCGTCGCTAGGTCCTGGAGCTATTATCGTTGTATCGCTCCTACAGGCCGCCCATGCTTCCTCAATATCTTTTTCGTTATTATTGAAATGGTCTCTAAGGATGTCTAGTTTTTTCATCTTCTCCTCGGAATCTTCAGAGCCTTTCACCTCCTCAACATATAATTTAAGTTTATCAAAAATTTTGTCGTCCTTTAAATTAAATTTAAAACGGAGTTAATAAAATTTTCTCAAATATGAATAGACTTTCGTGGTAGCTACCAGAACTTTTTGGCACTTGCTGCATTTGTCGTAAGTTGTTTTGCACCTGCAGATTTTCCATATTCTTCCAATTTCTTTCTCTTTATCATCTAAAGTTTTTCTAAGTTCGGACAGATTATCCAATTTCATGTTTAGATCTTCTGGGCCGTTGATCACATCATCAATTTTTTTGTTATATCTTTTACAAAAATCCCGCTTCAAATCAAATATAAAATGATAAAGTTAACAAGATTTTATGAAATATGAATGAATTTTCAGTGTAGCTACCAGAGCAGTGCGACAGTCGTTGCTGGGTTGTGGTATTGTTGTTCTTGGTTTGGGCGTTGTTGTTTTCGGTGTAGTAGTTTTGCATTTGCAGATCTTCCAAACTTTTTCAATTTCTTTTTCCTTACAATCTAAAGTGTTTCTAAGTTGAGATAGGTTATCCAGAATCGTTTTGGGATCTTTTGGACCGTTTATCAGTTCATCAATTTTTGTTCTAAATCTTTTGTAAAATTTGCTCTTTGAATAAAAATTAAAAAACAAAATTAACAGCATTTAGCATATCTGTATGAAATTTAATTGTAACTACCACAGCTGTCCGACACTCGTCGTTAGATGGTGGTGGAGAAGGTTTGCAATCGCAGGTCTCCCTAACCTTTTCGATTTCTTTGAGTCTCTGTTCCATCACTTTTCTAACTATTTCTTTCCCAGCTTGAGCATCATCTGCTTTTATGGCTTCATCAATAGCTGTTTGAGTTTTTTCAAAAATTTCTTCCTTCAAATAAAAAAAAAAATTAACAAAGTTTTAGCATATATGTTTGTATAAAATTTCATTATAGCTACCACAGCTTTCCGACACTCGCCGCTAGATGGTGGTGTAGAAGGTTTGCAATCGCAGGTCTCCCTAACCTTTTCGATTTCTTTGAGTCTCTGTTCCATCACTTTTCTAACTATTTCTTTCCCAGCTTGAGCATCATCTGCTTTTATGGCTTCATCAATAGCTGTTTGAGTTTTTTCAAAAATTTCTTCCTTCAAATAAAAAATAAAATTAACAAAGTTTTAGCATATATGTTTGTATAAAATTTCATTATAGCTACCACAGCTGTCCGACACTCGCCGCTAGATGGTGGTGTAGAAGGTTGGCAATCGCAGGTCTCCCTAACCTTTTCGATTTCTTTGAGTCTCTGTTCCATTACTTTTCTAACTATTTCTTTCCCAGCTTGAGCATCATCTGCTTTTATGGCTTCATCAATAGCTGTTTGAGTTTTTTCAAAAATTTCTTCCTTCAAATAAAAAATAAAATTAACAAAGTTTTAGCATATATGTTTGTATAAAATTTCATTATAGCTACCACAGCTGTCCGACACTCGCCGCTAGATGGTGGTGTAGAAGGTTGGCAATCGCAGGTCTCCCTAACCTTTTCGATTTCTTTGAGTCTCTGTTCCATCACTTTTCTAACTATTTCTTTCCCAGCTTGAGCATCATCTGCTTTTATGGCTTCATCAATAGCTGTTTGAGTTTTTTCAAAAATTTCTTCCTTCAAATAAAAAATAAAATTAACAAAGTTTTAGCATATATGTTTGTATGAAATCTCATTATAGCTACCACAGCTGTCCGACACTCGCCGCTAGATGGTGGTGTAGAAGGTTTGCAATCGCAGGTCTCCCTAACCTTTTCGATTTCTTTGAGTCTCTGTTCTATCAGTTTTCTAACTATTTCTTTCCCAGCTTGGGAATCACCTGACTTTTTCGCCTCATCAATAGCTGTTTGAGTTTTTTCAAAAATTTTTTCCTTTAAATAACAAACAAAATTAACAGAATTCTAGAAAATATGTATGAATTTTCATTGTAGCTACCACAGAAATCCGGCAATCTCCATTCGGTCGTGGTGTTGTTGTTTCGGGTGTAGTAGTTTTGCACATACAGATTTTCCAAACTCTTTCAATTTCTTTCTCTTTATCATTTAAAGTATTTCTGAGTTTTTTCAGTTTCGCCAGTTTAATGTTGGGATCCTCTGGACCGTCGATCACTTCATCAATTTTTTTCTTAGATGTTATACAAAATTCCCGCTTTAAATCAAATTTAATACAACCAAATTAACAAAAGTTAATCAAATATGTTGTGAATTTTTATTATAGCTACCAGAATAGTCCGGCAGTCGTTATCTTTTGGTGTTGTTGTTTCTTCTGGTGTTGTTGTTTGTTGCCACGGTGTTGTTTCTTCTGTTGTTGTTCTTGTTTTGGGCGTTGTGGTTTTCGGTGTAGTAGTTTTGCATTTGCAAATCTTCCAAACTCTTTCAATTTCTTTTTCCTTACAATTTAATGTGTTTCTCAGTTTCGATAGGTTATCCAGAATCGTTTTGGGATCTTTTGAACTTTTATTCAGCTTATCAATTTTGCTTTTAAAACTTTTATGAAATTCGCTCTTCAAACCAAGTTTGAAAACACAAAATTAACAATATTTTACCAAATATGAATGCATTTTCATTGTATTTACCACAGCACTCCAACACTCATCGCTAGGTGTTGGAATTGGATCGCGCATACAGGCTTCCCCTGCTTCTTCAATATCTTTTTCGTTATTATTGAATTGGTCTCTAAGGATGTCTAGTTTTTTCATCCTCTCCTCGGAATCTTCAGAGCTCTTCGCGTCATCAACATATAACTTAAGTTTATCATAAATTTTTTCGTCCTTTAAATTTAATTTAAAACGGATTTAATAAAATTTTCTCAAATGTGAATCGATTTTCGTGGTAGCTACCAGAACTTTTTGGCACTTGCTGCATTTGTCGTAAGTTGTTTTGCACCTGCAGATTTTCCATATTCTTTCAATTTCTTTTTCTTTGTCATCTAAAGTTTTTCTAAGTTCGGACAGTTTATCCAATTTCATGTTTAGATCTTCTGGGCCGTTGATCACATCATCAATTTTTTTGTTATATCTTTTACAAAAATCCCGCTTCAAACCAAATATAAAATAATAAAGTTAAAACGATTTAATCAATTATGAATGAATTTTTATGTAGCTACCAGAGCAATTCGACAATCGTTGCTAGGTTCTGACGGTGTTGTTTTTTCTGGTGTTGTTGCTTCTGACGGTGTTGTTTCTTCTGGTGTTGTTTCTTCCCACGGTGTTGATGTTGTTTTTGGTGTTTTTTCTGCCCATGGTGTTGATGTTGTTTCTTCTGACGGTGTTGTTGTTGCTTCTCCTGGTGTTGTTTCTTCTGTTGTTGGTGTTTCTTCTGGCGTTGTTGATGTTGTTTCTGGTGTTGTTGCTTCTGACGGTGTTGTTTCTTCTGGTGTTGTTATTTCTTTTGACGGTGTTGATGTTGTTGTTATTATGTTTTCCCACGGTGTTGTTTCTTCTGTTGTTGTTCTTGTTTTGGGTGTTGTTGTTTTCGGTGTAGTAGTTTTGCATTTGCAAATCTCCCAAACTTTTTCAATTTCTTCTTCCTTACAGTCTAAAGTGTTTCTAAGTTGGGATAGGTTATCCAGAATCGTGTTGGGATCTTTTGGACCGTTAATCAGTTCATCAATTTTTGTTCTAAATCTCTTGTAAAATTTGCTCTTTGAGTAAAAATTAAAAAACAAAATTAACAGCATTTAGCATATCTGTATGAAATTTCATTATCATTACCACAACAGTCCAACATTCGTCGCTAGGTTCTGGTGTAGTAATTTTGCAATTGCAGGCCTCCTTAGCCTTTTCTATTTCTTTGAATCTCTGTTCTATCAGTTTTCTTACTATCTCTTTCCCAGTTTGAGAATCATCTGCTTTTTTCGCTACGTCAATAGCTGTTAGAGTTTTTTCAAAAATTTTTTGCTTCAAATGAGAAATGAAATTAACAAAGTTTTAGCATATATGTTTGTATGAAATCTCATTATAGCTACCACAGCTGTCCGACACCCGTCGCTAGGTTCTGGTGTAAAAGGATTGCACTCGCAGGCCTCCCTAACCTTTTCAATTTCTTTGAGTCTCTGTTCTATCAGTTTTCTAAGTATTTCTTTCCCAGCTTGGGAATTACCTAATTTTTTCGCTTTATCAATAGCTACTCGAATTTTTTCAAATATTTTTTGCTTCAAATAAAAAACAAAATTAACAAAGTTTTAGCATTTATGTTTGTATGAAATCTCATCATAGCTACCACAGCTTTCCGACACTCGTCCTTAGATTGTGGTGTAGTAGTTTTGCACTTGCAGGCCTTCTTAACCTTTAGAATTTCTTTTAGTCTCTGTTGTATCAGTTTTCTAACAATTTCTTTCCCAGCTTCGGAATCAGCTAATTTTTCCGCTTCATTTATAGCTTTTTGAGTTTTTTCAAAAATTGTTTGCTTTAAATAAAAAATAAAATTAACAAAGTTCTAGTATATATGTTTGTATGAAATCTCATTATAGCTACCACAGCTGTCCGACACTCGTCGTTAGATGGTGGTGGAGAAGGTTTGCAATCGCAGGTCTCCCTAACCTTTTCGATTTCTTTGAGTCTCTGTTCCATCACTTTTCTAACTATTTCTTTCCCAGCTTGAGCATCATCTGCTTTTATGGCTTCATCAATAGCTGTTTGAGTTTTTTCAAAAACTTCTTCCTTCAAATAAAAAATTAAATTAACAAAGTTTTAGCATATATGTTTGTATGAAATCTCATTATAGCTACCACAGCTGTCCGACACTCGCCGCTAGATGGTGGTGTAGAAGGTTTGCAATCGCAGGTCTCCCTAACCTTTTCGATTTCTTTGAGTCTCTGTTCTATCAGTTTTCTAACTATTTCTTTCCCAGCTTGGGAATCACCTGACTTTTTCGCCTCATCAATAGCTGTTTGAGTTTTTTCAAAAATTTTTTCCTTCAAATAACAAACAAAATTAACAGAATTCTAGAAAATATGTATGAATTTTCATTATAGCTACCACAGCAATCCGGCAATCTCCAGCCGGTCGTGGTGTTGTTGTTTCGGGTGTAGTAGTTTTGCACATACAGATTTTCCAAACTCTTTCAATTTCTTTCTCTTTATCATTTAAAGTATTTCTGAGTTTTTTCAGTTTGGCCAGTTTAATGTTGGGATCCTCTGGACCGTCGATCACTTCATCAATTTTTTTTTTAGATGTTATACAAAATTCCCGCTTTAAATCAAATTTAATATAACAAAATTAAAAGTTAATCAAATATGTGCGAATTTTTATTATAGCTACCAGAATAGTCCGGCAGTCCTTGCTATTTTTAGGTGTTGTTGTTTCCGCCCACGGTGTTGATGTTGTTTCTGGCGTTTTTGGTGTTGTTTCCGCCCACGGTGTGGATGTTGTTTCTGGTGTTGTTTCTGCCCACGGTGTTGATGTTGTTTCTGATGTTTTTGGTGTTGTTTCTGCCCACGGTGTTGATGTTGTTTCTGATGTTTTTGGTGTTGTTTCTGCCCACGGTGTTGATGTTGTTTCTGATGTTTTTGGTGTTGTTTCTGCCCACGGTGTTGATGTTGTTTCTGGTGTTTTTGGTGTTGTTTCTGCCCACGGTGTTGATGTTGTTTCTGATGTTTTTGGTGTTGTTTCTGCCCACGGTGTTGATGTTGTTTCTGATGTTTTTGGTGTTGTTTCTGCCCACGGTGTTGATGTTGTTTCTGGTGTTTTTGGTGTTGTTTCTGCCCACGGTGTTGATGTTGTTTCTGCCCACGGTGTTGATGTTGTTTCTGCCCACGGTGTTGATGTTGTTTCTGATGTTTTTGGTGTTGTTTCTGCCCACGGTGTTGATGTTGTTTCTGGTGTTTTTGGTGTTGTTTCTGCCCACGGTGTTGATGTTGTTTCTTCTGACGGTGTTGTTGTTGTTGTAGCGACTGTGGGGCAGGTTGCATTTGATAGAAAATAGAGAGAAAAGACAAACACAAAGATTAGAAGTTTGAACCTAAATCCAGTCCTAAGAAACGGGCGACCGTTGGACCTTGGATGTTAGCCAGAACGTCACGGAGATCGTGTCGAACAGCTCGATGAGGGGGATGACTGACCCGGATGATCAGCACAGAGACAACCAGTCACGAACTGCCGAGTGAGCAGCTCACAGTGAGTCTTTACTGGTAAGATCTCTGTCTCAATGTGCAGGTGATCCGGGTGAGTCATAAGGTGACAACCAGTGACGACACGCAATGCTTAGTTTTGAGCGGCCTGAAGGTTCCGCCATTGCGTGTCACAGATACTTGGGGTCCAAACAGGAGCTGCGTAATTTAATACAGGACGACCAATGGCCTTATAGGTCGTGTTTAGAGTCTCCTTGTCCTTCCCCCAAGTACTCCCTGATAGTGCCTTCATTATTCTATTTCTCCTCCTCAACTTCTGGGCTGTGATCTCAGCATGTTTGGAGAAAACGAAAAGGCTATCAAAGGTCACTCCTAAGATTTTGGGGTTGTTTGTCGTGGGTATCAAGGTGTCTCCTAACCTTACTCCAAGATTTGCAGACACCTCCCTTGTCCACGTTGTGAACAATGTTGGCGTTGACTTCCCAGCCGAGAGAGCCAGGTTGCGGTCCGTGAGGAACTGTGAAAGGATTGGCAAGTAATTGTTCATCCTTTCAGTCAGTTCACTAACGTCCCTGCCTGTGGTTATCAGGGTGCAGTCATCGGCGTAGGAGACAATCTTTATATCGGGGGAGGAGTCGGGATGCTGGAGACAGAGAGGTTGAAGAGAAGCGCTGAGAGCACACCACTTTGGCGTACTCCATGTTTCAGTTTACGATAACTGCTCTTCAAACCTCTGAACTCCTCCTGACTGTCTACCCGACATATAGATCGTCAGCCAACGTTTCATTGTGTTTAGCAAGGAGGTGTTATACAGATCTCGGAGTAGTGCAGTATGGTTTACCGTGTCAAACGCTTTGGCGATATCTAGCGCAACTACTATGGACCGATGGTGAGGGCGCTTACTGTTTAGACCATCGGCAATTTGTATGGTTAACTTGCACAAAGCGGTTGTGGCGCTGAATCCTTGGCGGAAACCATGCTGGTGGTTTGCTAATCGTATGTGCCTTTTGAGGAGAGGGAGAAGAAGTGCTTCAAGTATTTTCACGATAGGTGATAGAAGCATGATTGGCCGGTAGGAGGCACCTTGATTTGCCGGTTTTCCCGGCTTGGGGATGGGGATAATCCTGGACGCAGGTTTGTATACCTGACGGTGTTGTTTCTTCTGGTGTTGTTATCTCTTTTGACGGTGTTGTTTCTTCTGGTGTTGTTATTTCTTTTGAAGGTGTTGATGTTGTTGTTATTATGTCTTCCCACGGTGTTGTTTCTTCTGGTGTTGTTCTTGTTTTGGGTGTAGTTGTTTTCGGTGTAGTAGTTTTGCATTTGCAAATCTCCCAAACTTTTTCAATTTCTTCTTCCTTACAGTCTAAAGTGTTTCTAAGTTGGGATAGGTTATCCAGAATCGTGTTGGGATCTTTTGGACCGTTAATCAGTTCATCAATTTTTGTTCTAAATCTCTTGTAAAATTTGCTCTTTGAATAAAAATTAAAAAACAAAATTAACAGCATTTAGCATATCTGTATGAAATTTCATTATCATTACCACAACACTCCAACATTCGTCGCTAGGTTCTGGTGTAGTAATTTTGCAATTGCAGGCCTCCTTAGCCTTTTCTATTTCTTTGAATCTCTGTTCTATCAGTTTTCTTACTATCTCTTTCCCAGTTTGAGAATCATCTGCTTTTTTCGCTACGTCAATAGCTGTTAGAGTTTTTTCAAAAATTTTTTGCTTCAAATGAGAAATGAAATTAACAAAGTTTTAGCATATATGTTTGTATGAAATCTCATTATAGCTACCACAGCTGTCCGACACCCGTCGCTAGGTTCTGGTGTAAAAGGATTGCACTCGCAGGCCTCCCTAACCTTTTCAATTTCTTTGAGTCTCTGTTCTATCAGTTTTCTAAGTATTTCTTTCCCAGCTTGGGAATTACCTAATTTTTTCGCTTTATCAATAGCTACTCGAATTTTTTCAAATATTTTTTGCTTCAAATAAAAAACAAAATTAACAAAGTTTTAGCATTTATGTTTGTATAAAATCTCATCATAGCTACCACAGCTTTCCGACACTCGTCCTTAGATTGTGGTGTAGTAGTTTTGCACTTGCAGGCCTTCTTAACCTTTAGAATTTCTTTCAGTCTCTGTTGTATCAGTTTTCTAACAATTTCTTTCCCAGCTTCGGAATCAGCTAATTTTTCCGCTTCATTTATAGCTTTTTGAGTTTTTTCAAAAATTGTTTGCTTTAAATAAAAATAAAATTAACAAAGTTCTAGCATATATGTTTGTATGAAATCTCATTATAGCTACCACAGCTGTCCGACACTCGTCGTTAGATGGTGGTGGAGAAGGTTTGCAATCGCAGGTCTCCCTAACCTTTTCGATTTCTTTGAGTCTCTGTTCCATCACTTTTCTAACTATTTCTTTCCCAGCTTGAGCATCATCTGCTTTTATGGCTTCATCAATAGCTGTTTGAGTTTTTTCAAAAATTTCTTCCTTCAAATAAAAAATTAAATTAACAAAGTTTTAGAATATATGTTTGTATGAAATCTCATTATAGCTACCACAGCTGTCCGACACTCGCCGCTAGATGGTGGTGTAGAAGGTTTGCAATCGCAGGTCTCCCTAACCTTTTCGATTTCTTTGAGTCTCTGTTCTATCAGTTTTCTAACTATTTCTTTCCCAGCTTGGGAATCACCTGACTTTTTCGCCTCATCAATAGCTGTTTGAGTTTTTTCAAAAATTTGTTCCTTCAAATAACAAACAAAATTAACAGAATTCTAGAAAATATGTATGAATTTTCATTATAGCTACCACAGCAATCCGGCAATCTCCAGTCGGTCGTGGTGTTGTTGTTTCGGGTGTAGTAGTTTTGCACATACAGATTTTCCAAACTCTTTCAATTTCTTTCTCTTTATCATTTAAAGTATTTCTGAGTTTTTTCAGTTTCGCCAGTTTAATGTTGGGATCCTCTGGACCGTCGATCACTTCATCAATTTTTTTCTTAGATGTTATACAAAATTCCCGCTTTAAATCAAATTTAATACAACCAAATTAACAAAAGTTAATCAAATATGTTGTGAATTTTTATTATAGCTACCAGAATAGTCCGGCAGTCGTTATCTTTTGGTGTTGTTGTTTCTTCAGATGGTGTTGTTTCTTCTGGTGTTGTTGTTTGTTGCCACGGTGTTGATGTTTTTTCTTCTGACGGTGTTGTTTCTGGTGTTGTTTCAGGTTCTTCAGGTGTTGTTTCTGGTTTTTCTGGTGTTGTTTCTGGTTCTTCTGGTGTTGTTTCTGGTTCTTCTGGTGTTGTTTCTGGTTTTTCTGGTGTTGTTTCAGGTTCTTCTGGTGTTGTTTCTGGTTTTTCTGGTGTTGTTTCAGTTTCTTCTGGTGTTGTTTTTGGTTCTTCTGGTGTTGTTTCAGGTTCTTCTGGGGTTGTTTTTGGTTCTTCTGGTGTTGTTTCTGGTTCTTCTGGTGTTGTTTCTGGTGTTGTTTCTGGTTCTTCTGGTGTTGTTTCTGGTTTTTCTGGTGTTGTTTCTGGTTCTTCTGGTGTTGTTTCAGGGTTTTCTGGTGTTGTTTCTGGTTCTTCTGGTGTTGTTTCTGGTTTTTCTGGTGTTGTTTCTGGTTCTTCTGGTGTTGTTTGTGGTTTTTCTGGTGTTGTTTCTGGTTCTTCTGGTGTTGTTTCAGGTTCTTCTGGTGTTGTTTCTGGTTCTTCTGGTGTTGTTTCTGGTTTTTCTGGTGTTGTTTCTGGGTCTTCTGGTGTTGTTTCTGGTTTTTCTGGTGTTGTTTCTGGTTCTTCTGGTGTTGTTTCTGGTTCTTCTGGTGTTGTTTCTGGTTCTTCTGGTGTTGTTTCTGGTTCTTCTGGTGTTGTTTCTGGTTGTGCGGGTGTTGTTGTTTGTGGTGTATTATTCGGACACTTGCAGATATCCCAGATTTTTCCAATTATTTTTTCTTTACCATCTAAAATTTTTCTTAGTTTAGAGATTTTATCCATAACCGTGTTGGGATCGCTTTTGCTGTTAGTCAGTTCATCAACTTTTTTTTTGAATTTATCATAAAATTCATTCTTTAAATAAAATTTAAAATAACAGAATCAACGAAATTTTAAATTTAACAAATATGTATAAATTTTCATTGTAGCTACCAGAGCAATCAGACACTTTTGTTGATCTGGCTGTGGGGTGGTGGGGTTTTTGGTATTGCATTGAACGACTATTGCATCAATTGCCTTTTCTTTTTTATCAAAAAGTAATCTTAGTTTTTCCAGCTTAGCGTCTAAATCGGTTTGATCGTTCATCGCCGCATCAATTTTCGGTTGGAAACTTTTATCAATTTTGAACTTTAAATCAATATTAAAATATATTATTGCCAAAACTTTAGCAAATATCTATGAATTTTCGTTGTAGTTACCAGACCATCCTGAATACAGTTGGAAGCAACCACAGTATTACAATAAAGTAAAATTAAGATGAATGCATAAAACAATTTCAGTGTGTACATCGCTTATAAAAAAAATATATATTCCACTTTTTTAATTGCAGCTCAAAATATCTTGCTATAAGTGCTAAAACTAATAATTTTCATTACAGTACGTAAGTATTTATACAGTAAACTAAATACCTGTGCTAAATGCATTTCGATATACTTTAATTAAAAATTTGCATAAGCACACAAGAAAATAATTTTGAAGTTTTATTACACTATGCAACAAAATTCGATTAAATGCTCCTTTCATGGAGAAAGTACAACTGAACAATACTGTTTAATGTTATCCGAGAGATAATAAAATAAACTTTTTTACATTCATATTTGAACGCGCGTTAAACGCGGTTTAATTTACAAAATCAGTAAAAAAAAGGGTAATAATGGTGGACGGAAGGGGCAAATAGAGAGAGAGATTATAAGTTAAAAAAAAAAAACAACAAAATTGTAATACTTCATCCTAATGAAGGTATCAATTCGAATTTAAATAGAATTTTTTAAATTTAAATGGGATGCGGTTCAGGAAGCTTAAAAATTTTGAAAAATATTATTTCTATTTTCTGGTTTTAGTAAATTTAATATTATTTCATAAGTATCAAAAAGCTAATTTTTTTTACAATGTTAAAAAATACACAAAATTCCAATACCAGATGGCGCATTAGATGCGGTCAAAGCGTAAAAGATAAAAAAAAAGCGAGAGGGCAGTGAAAGTGTTTGCATTAGGGCGGGTCAAATTGTTTGGGCGAGAAAACTTGCTAAAGCGAATAATAGAAAAATAATGTACGGATGATTCTAATTCAATTTGAAAGCTTCCGTATTTCTACAAATCGGTATTGATCGTTATTCATATAAGCAAAATTTTGTAAAAAATATGCGTTTCTCTTTACAAAAATTCCCAAATGATAAAAAAAAAGTTGTGGCAGATAGATTACACAGGCCGACAAAATTTTTACCCATAAACCTGACTATACTTATCCAAAGGATTTCGAGATATCCTAACCTAGAAGTGCTCATTTTTAAGGTTATGTAGCACGGCCGATCCTATTTTCTTTCAAAAATTATTAATAGCATCTTAAAGTACTAGTCGTCCTCTTCAAAATAACGTTAAGTTTGCTCAAATATATTTTTTTTCGCTGAGATATCGCATTTTGTTTCTTCTATGCAAGTAAATACAATTTTTCGGAAAAGTATGGTCTGGTTTCTGGGTAAGAGCGTTCGTCAAATTTTGTCGGCCTGTGTTATTTTTTTAATCCCTTTTATTCTACTTGAGAACATAGGGCTACAATAAAACATTTCCATCTTGTTCTATTCGCAGCTGTTCTTTTTACAACGTTTCACGTTGTACCGGCTGCTCTAAGTTTATTATCAATAGACCGCTTCCAGGTGTTGTGGGGGCGTCTGGGACGTCTGTTACTTTGTGGGTTTAAATATAATGCGGTTCGACTGATACTATCGTATGATTTTCGTAAGGTGTGACTTATCCATCGCTATTTCTGAAGTCTTATTTGTTTGTTAATAGGCTCCTGCCTTGTCAACCGCCATAACTCTGTGTTCCTTGTGGTATACGGCCAGAAGACTTTGCATATGATACGATAGCATTTGTTCACGAACAGTTGAAGTTTTTGCGTAATGTAGTTTGAGACTAGCTATATTTTGCTGCCGCTGAAGCAGTGTTGACTTTACGCATGCGTTGAAGACCCTCAGTTTGGTTTTTTTTTTTTTAATTTGCGGACTTCTCCATACGCATTTGAGCCGCCCAAACGCTGATCTGGCTTGTGGCACCTGCTTTCAGCATCTTCTTCGGCTCTTCCTTTAGTTGAAACTAAGCTGCCTGTCCTTCGATGATGATGTTGTTGGTACTGGTATTATTGGATCTCAAATGAACACAAAAAAAAAAAAAAAATTAAATCTAAGCGTAAATATCCAAAGTCTTGACTACTTTTTCCATGTATAGTTTATTTCAAGTAATGTATAACAGGCTAAATGAACGTATGTAATTATCACAACAACAGTGTATAGAGACGGGTAAACTTGTCGGCTGTTTCGGAATCCGCTACGATTCCTCACCAGTGATCTTAGTGATAGTTCTTAGTCTTTTAATATCCTATATAAGCTACTAATATTTATACATATTTATTTATGTAATTTGCTTTAAAGCTGTTTTTAAAATCCTTGCAGCTTTTGAGACTTGAATTGCAAAAATTACAATATTTTCATCAAATTATACGAGTAACTCATTGTCTTCAACTTGAAAGTTCACTTTTTTTTTATAAACTTTTTTACAACATTGTTTTTTTCTAATTTGCCACACTAACTAATGTCAAATGCCAGAAAGTACCTGTCACGAACAGAAAAAAGGTTTCTTTCGCGATCTGGGGTTAACCGAAACATGAAAATTTAGTATACCTAAACCATACATTTACTGCAGTTTAAGCTTAAAATAATGCACCACGCAATATTTGCATTAATTCTTAATTTATGTTTCATTTAATGCTTTACTTACGCGTGGAATTATGGTTGATTCTTTTCTCAGCGATTTATGACTTTCTAGTTCTACTTCATTGGAAACAGTAGGACTCTCAACATCCTCTTTTAAAATGACGAATTTCCACATTTTACCTTTTTAAATTTTCTTCTTTTCGCTTCACTTTTTTAAATTTAACTGTAAACCACAGTGGGAAACGGCAAACTTTTGATTTAGAATATGAAATTGAAAGTACAGGATGACTCATACAAATAGGTATGTAATAAACTTAAGTTATTTAAGTATGCAGTATGCAACGGTTTGGAAATATACAAAATTGTAAACTAGACTAAAAAAATGTTTTTTGGTTGAATTGCCAATAGGGGGAGGAGAGGAGCTAAAGTCTCCTTCTTCCTTGGATACGCCACTGTGTACAATACCTTAATAAATTTTTTGTGTACAGGGTGACAATCGTAAAGTGACGCACACATTTCAGCAGTTATTTTCAAAAGGACGTACTACCATTAAGTACAATTAAGTGTTAACATTGCTGAATATATAAGCATTCACTTGAACCCCACCTCATTCAATATAACCTCCTTTAGCCTGCACTCATGCCTTCAATCGATCCGGAAATCGTAGGACTGTTCGCCGCAGGACTTCCTGATCAATTTCAGTCCAGGCTTTCTCTAATGAATTTGTCAGTGACTCCAGACTGTGGTGTTGAGATGCACAAGCCTTACTCTCTAAAATACTCCAAATAGAGTAGTCCATTGGATTCAAGTCTGGGGAGTATGGTGGCCATTCTAGAGATGTTATGAATCCAGAAAAATTGTCTTTTATCCATGTTTGCGTTAATTTTGCCATGTGGGATGGTGCAGAATCTTGCTGGAAAGTCCAGTTTTCATTTCCAAATGTATCTTGGGCCCAGGGAAGAACATGTTCATTTAAAATGCTCCGATAAACAACCTGGTCAATTTTAACACCCTCTTCAACGAATATTAGAGGGGTTCTGGCATTAGCGGAAACTCCAGCCCATACCATAACGGAAGCTGGCTTTTGAACTCGGCCAACAGTCCTATTTTGTTGCGATGATGATGTTAGCCACATTCGGTCATTTTGCGCATTGAAATGTTGTTCAACCGTGAAAATTTTTTCATCTGTAAACAAGATAATTTCAACATTTGTTAACACGGAGGAGCGTAGCAAAGCCTTGTATCTTTGCAGTCGCAAATCTTTCTTTTTTTTGTGTCAGATCTTGAGCTTTTCGGAGCTTGTACGGCTTAAGATTAAGCTTTGATTTTGCAATGATTCGCACTGTTTCACGGTTTACTCCCACTTCCTTAGCGATTTTTCTCATTAAGCGCCTTGGATTTCGCTTGATTCGTTTACGAACTTTTTCTGTTAAACCAGTAGTGGCAACTGTTGAAAATTTTCCCCGGTCTCTATCTCCAAAACCCCCAGTTTCATTATATCGAATAATAGCTCGGTCTACCGTACGACTTGACAAATTTAAAGCCTTTGCAATTTGACGGCTACTATAATTTGCCAAATGATATTTCATAATTTCAAAGCCAATGATGAATGAATTTGCTTTTTAAATTAAAAAGCAATGTGATTAAAAAAAAATGTGATGAGACTTTTTTTACTCTCAGTGACATTATTTTTCTAACATTTTAAAATTTCTCAATAAAAACCAATGAATTATTTGGTTCTCCTTTATTAGGGGAAACAGTGCTATTGTGGACCACAGGGAATCGCTGACTAGCGTCATATTTTTCCCCCTAGTAGTGGTTGCAAGCTGCAAATAGCTGTCATCAGCTCGCCTCATGTTAAGCTCGTTTTCCCTTCAGTACTCGACTCGATAGTAAATAGAAATGTGATGCTTCGATAATTTTTTTTCACTTTGTGCTTCGTTTGACATTTTACAAGAATCCACTCAAGTAAATATGTTCATAATATTCGCGGAATCTTAACTTCGACACAGACAAGAAATTTTGCCTGAAGTTTGCATTGTGTTACTCATATGCTGCCATATTGCAAAAACGAGCGTTCGGGGGATTACTGATCATCTAGTTCTTGGAATTTAACTTCGTGTACACAGCATTAGTTTTTCGGCAATTTCTAATAGTTTTTTGGTTCAAAAATAAATTTTCAAATGTAAATATACAATGTTGAGGTTAGGTTCTCTTCTGTAGAGAATTTCGGTTACATTTTCAAAAAAAATCTGACATATTTATAATTTCTAACATTCGAGAAATTAATCGGTGATATCGCTTCGCTCGAAATAAGAATACACCTGAATTCGACTGTTTGCGACGTGGAAGAAGACATCGATTTCTGCATAATTTGTAAAAAAAAAAATATGCTAAAAAGGATGAACCGCCAAAATATCATCTATTGCAACTTATGCGATCGAGCTGTTTACTTGGCATGCGCCGGAATGACTGCAAGTTACTGGACATGCAAACATTGCATTTCGAACTGATTTTCATTGTCATTTTTTACTTAATTTTACTTTGTTTCTCCTTAATAATGTATCTTTTGCCATTTTGAATAAAAAAAAAAGTTTTTTTTACCACATTTTTCCATTTTTATTACAAAGTGGTCCGTAATTCGGAATTACTAATTCCGCGAGATTTTTCCAAACCGCAAACTTGCGTCAACTAATATAACTTGAAAATAATGCTTTTCAAGCCCCTTATCCTTCCCGACCTAATGTATGGCGCAGAGACGTGGACCATGACCACCAACGATGAGAGGCTGTTGGGAAAGTTCGAGAGGAAGATACTCCGCAAGATCTATGGTCCAGTGTGCGTGGACGACGTGTATTGTATAGGATGGAACCATGAGCTGTACGCCGACATTGACGTAGTCAAACGCCTAAAAGTCCAGCGTCTTCGCTGGCTGTGACATGTTGAGCGAATGGAAGAAAGCGTTCCGGCTATAAGGGTGTTTTATTCGAGCCATGGAGGTGAAACGCTTAGAAGACGTCCTAATCTCCGTTGGAAAGACCAGGCACAGGGGGACATGACTGCACTTGGCCTTACTAACTGGCACCGGCACGCGCATTGCAGAAGCGACTGATGAGGCTTTATAGAGGCGATCGTCGGTTGTAGTGCCAACTAAGTAAGTAAGTATGATATAACTTATATAATTTAATACAATTTGACCGAAATGCTGCGACCCAAAGGGAGATTAAAATGCGGTCCACAATACCCAAGATTCCCCTATTTGTAACATCATAACATAATTTTTTATACATTTATCTCCTATTCACTTATTTGTGCAATTACTACTCGTATTATAATATATATCAATTTATAGAGATTGCCTACTGTCAAAATTGAACGAAAAACCTGTTAAAAGCTTAAGGAACCCAAAATATACTTTTTGGTGGCTACAATGTACTTACGTGAACTTAACAAACTGTGTAGTCACAGTTGCACATGTACACAATCTTAGCACTATGTCAGAAATCTTGTTTCTTCTATTGTTTTCTAAATAAATGAGCTCCATTCACAAAAACTTATACATAATACAATAAATATGCAAATCTAGGATTATTTTTATTAATTTAAAAAAAAATAAGAACGCAGAATTACACACTTTGTAATATTCATATAATTTATAGGCATCGCTGAATTGCCAAAGTGGCTGTTCAGACGGGAGCAAGCATGAAACCTGTATGAAAGAGAGAGGTAGAAAAATAGGAGAAGAAGAGAGCAATGTTGCGCAGAAAATCTAAAAATAAAAATCGGCGCATTGATGAATGTTCCATATTCATATTGTTCCGATTTTGCCACTTTCCCTCATAATTTTTTAGAAGTTGAATAGGCAACATGAACGCAAAACAAACTATGCGCATCTAGGGCACACACAGTCTTCATTTTCTTGCTATTTTTTTTATAAACTTATTTTAATTTCTTAAGAGATTGTTGCTTTTATTTTTTATTCAATTTTAAGTACATATTTAAGGCACATAATTGATGTTTCTTTTGCATTTTTGCAAACAAAAGAACCTATCTTAATGAGCACAAGAAAAAGTGACAAAATTCCAATTCCACCGTTCCTTTTTGATTAGAAAAGGTTGCACTAATGTGAACACGACACGCCTGCCTAGGCTTTTCATGCTTGCTCCCGTCTGAACAGCCACAAACAATTTGAAATTTGTCGTGATTCGTGTGTATATAAAAAATAGATGAAAAATTAAGACATCTAAAAAACTTGAAAGTATTATTGCGATTATAACTTGTAAAAGGTGTATTTTTTTATCATAAACACATTTTCTATTAAATGTAAAATAAAGTTTTTGGACACTGCGATTTTCATGCGATTCGTCTTTGCGATTTGCTTGGTTTGTAGACGAGGGAGGGGAAATGCCAAAAAGCAACCCGAAACAAACAATTTATTGGTCAAAATCGCTGTGTCTAAAAGCTACCGGCGATAGAAGAAAGTTACAAAAGAGATCGCATGAAAATCGCAGTGTTTAAAAGGGGACTTAAGCAAATAACCAAATAATATTTAACGAAACTTTCTGTTAAGTACAGTATTGTTGAAATATACGATTTATGTGTATTCGGACTGTTGCTGAAGGTGGCTTAAGTCAATGCATGCATATTATAGTTATCCCTTGAGGTTTTAGTCCTTATCTCAGTTAATAGAAAATTGGATTGGAAAAAAACAATCCGAAAGATAAATATTAGTACTTTTTGTAAAATTGCTGTAAATGTTGAAAATTTGTTTTCAATGACTTAATTAATATATGGGAAATGTACATAATTGGATGTAGTCGAAAACGTCACTTTTTCACTTTTAAGGATGAAAAAAAAGGTTGGACTAAAACTATGAATAAACCCTTTTACTGTATTATTTATTTTGATCAAAAGACACCAAAAAGTATAACAAATACTATTCCTACTAACACGCTTTGCGAACAAACAATTTGGCCCACCCTAGTGTGCATATTTTAAAAGAAAAATAAGAATATAATTGAAGTTTACTTAAGATATTGCTGGATCGAATTCTCTTTTTATTATGGTAAATTATGATGAAGTGTGAAAATCAATAACCTACCCGCCCCGCCGCACCTCCTTTCCGGTTATGTCGCTGTTTGTTTTAACTTTAGTTCGTGTTTAAAAACGTGGCAGTGTTCGCGTGGCTTATAAGTTTATTAAAATTGGTATTGTTGAAATAATTCTAGTAGTAAAGTTTAGGTTTTACGATTTGGTTTAGTCTTGCGTGATGCTCACTTTGTTGGTCCGTCCATTCCATACTAGTAGTCGGGGAAAAACTACTAAGATTTTGAACATATTTATATTTGATTTAATGCGCTGTTATTTAATTCAAACTACTACATGTCGATCGGGAGGATTTTAATTTCCGCTATGAAGTACAACTGAAGTGTGAAAAAATTTGTAGGGTGTTGAATTTTTTTTTTTTTTTTATAGAAATTTTTTTGAAAAATTATCATAATTTTGAAAAGTATAAACTATACGACTAATAATGGAATACAATATCTTTCGAATGGTCACCTTGGCTCTTCTTATAGGCGGTCATTCTTTTGGTATTGGATATTGTCTTTAAGCACTAAAATCGTCGCTGGATCAATTGTGTAAACTTCATCTTTAACGAAGCCCCAAAGGAAAAAGTTTAATGACGTTAAATCGTACGTTCTAGGCGGTTGTTTGAATTCCCGAAGCGTGAAGTTATGCCGGCGTCATCCCTTTGAAAATAAAGCATCTATTTTATACCAAAAAAGTCGGTCAACATCGTTCGATAACACAACTCATTTCTGTGAACGTCTTGGTATAGATAAATCAGGGCTTTCTGTCACACTTCCAGCTACAGTAGCTATGTTTTCAGTTGACCTTAAGCTCCAAACACAATTGTGTCGTACATCGTACGAAAAGGAGTTAGTGTCTTCACATCAGTAACCTGCACGAGACTTTTGAATTTGATGATTAAATTTACGATTGTTGAACGAGCACGCGGCTCATAACGACCAAATACGATACGGAGTTTTATGAACCGTTTCTGTGAAATTTACAAACTAAAAATTTAAAAACGAAAATTTGACACATGACAAAAGGGCGCTGAATTAAAAATGGCTGCTTTTAATGGCAAACATAGGATGATTTTCCAAAAAATATTGTACTTGGAACGTAACAAAATTTCGTCTGTGTAAAATATAACAGTTTGGGGAGTATTTGCTTGCAATTAAAAGTTGCTAATTTGATTCATTAAAACGAAAATGTACTTTGATTTGTTGGATGGCAATTTACACATTTCTCGATGAACATTATAAAAAGAGTTTATTTTCAAAAAGGATTGCTACAATCTGCATTTTTGGAGAGTCAAAAGTTTGGTTTGCGGAAAAAACTAGCTATCGTTGCTCGATTAAGGTCTAGCGCCCTTGGATTTGACGAGTTTTTATTTTTTTAAATGAAATAATGAGCAATAGTATTTAAACTTTGAAGATATATTTTATTACTTTAACAATATACAAAAATAATAATAAAAAAAAAATATATAATTTTAAGTAAACTAAAATTGGCGTCACAGTTGCCCTCTTCAGAAAAACGGATCTTATTTGTGGGACATGTTTTGGATTTTCCAATGATCTAAAAAAAAAAAAAAAAAAAAAAAGAAGTAACAATCAGTATGAGTGTAGTTATCGCAGGAACTAAAATGAAAAAAAATTGACAAAATGGCGCGTTGTTGTTGAAATTTACGTTACGAAAACAGACCGTTTTTTCATTACTTTTTGTATGTAAAAAGTAAGAAGTATTCAACGTAGAAAGCTTTTTTTTAGTTCCTGCTTCTGCGCTCACCTGCTAAATAGTCGAAATACTGGAAATATTGATACAGTATACTTTTAAAATTTATGGTTTTGAAATATAAAAACAAAAAAAAAATCAATTTTTTAAAAATCTAGACCAGAAGGTGGCCTTAAACAAGCTGCAGCCCAGATTATACACCGATTGAGAAACTTTAGTGGCAGTCCTAATTGTGACACATTATACCAGAGGCAATCACTGCCGTGAGGCTACAAGTTTCGCAAAGCTTGCTATTGCTTTTTAACTTTTTGGCCTGATTTTTGATAGGAATTTGGCTCGATTTTTCGTCTAAATTTGATTAAACTACACTGCAGATGAATTTTCAACTTTCAAAATAACATAGAGTAGTGAGTACCACCATCGGTTAGGTATTCATGAGTAGACGTTATGTGCACAGCCGTTTGGCTAAGTTGACGCTTGTTCTCCAGATATTTAATTCTAAAAATATTAAACTTCTGGGCCTGATTATTCTCTATTTTTTGTATCATTTGTTCTGAGTTTTGGCCTGATTTTGTTCTGAAGTTATGATTTACTTTTGGTCTGAATTTTACACCCCTAAGCTACGAACTGTAAAAACGGTATGCTGAAATCGTTGTTGCTGTTTCGTAATTTCGAAGTTCAAATGATGGTATACCTGAAAACGAACGGATCGTAAATTTGCTGTTTTTGAGCGGCATTTTGTACGAATAAGAAAAGATGTCGGAGCTAAAAGAATTATAAACAAAAAAAAGATTAAATAATATGCATACAAATATAAAAATCATAAAATATGTAAGTTTTGGTGTTTAATATAAAATTAATTTTATTATTAATACATATTTACACTTTTGCAATGTCGAAAATCAAAACAAACCGTCCGCAGTACGAAAGGTTTGTAGATTTTTTGAAGGAAAAACCTCACATTGCGCAAGTATTTGCCAAAGGAGCAAAGAAAATGTCCCGAGTTTTTGGAAGAGTGTCACTCTGCAATTGAATAGTCTGGGACCACCAACTAAGGATTGCTAGTTCCTTGGAAAAAAGTGTTGTTGGGTTATAAGTTCTACATCAGGCCGAGACTGTCCACTAATAAGACAGAAGCTAGAGCAACAGATGACGGACAAATAGGATGTATGTTAATGATTTGGAGGAACCTGTCATTGTATTAATTGGCATGCAAAAGAATACGTCAGCCATTAGAGGAACTGTGGCATGTGGGTTGGAAACAGTATATCACATTTCAACGACGGTAAGACAGAACGAACTGGTTGTGTCCATGCGATCGGCGCCTGAGAAATTATTATTTCTCTTCCTCATGGGATATAAGTTCAGCGACTACCGAATCGATTTCTTGCACAATCAACTGAAAACTATCACTTTTTCACATTAAATATTGCAAAATTAACTTTTTTTTATTTTCTTGTGCTTATTTCTGCCACAACAGCTGATTTCGAATATTGAATTTTTGGTTTTAGTTGGCAACGCCATAAAGACTTACTATAGGGTTACAGCATACCGTTTCTCCTTTTAGCGTAACATATCTCCGAATTCGTATGTACGCAAAATCAGATTCTAGCATAAAAGTGTTAGTTTTAAATTTAGTCTGAGTTTGGACCTGCTTTTAATTTAATTATTTGATTTGAATTTGCTTAAAATTTTGGACTGTTTTGCATGGTATAACATTTGTGTAAAGTGAAAATAAAAATATAAAATTAAAATTTTTGAGATGTCTTCTTTCATTTTACATATTATCATTACGCACAGCCTGGATTAAAAAGTTTCTACCAGACTTTCTTCAACTTCTCCTGCTTTAATACTTGACTTCACTTCAGTTGTCTGCTGGGTCGCGCCGTAGAATTGTCATAAAAACGCATAAAAAACAGCGTGAACACGCCAGTCATATAGTCTCGCATACACAAATACACTCACACTCATACAAATTTACGCACATATACACAGCTATAGCATTTAAAACTACATCAAGTTTGATTGTTTGATGGTAGAAGATGTTCGTAGAAATCGTAAAAAAGCAACCAGGCGATGGAGCAGCATAGAGTGAGAAAGAGATATAATTATTGGGATAGAGAGAGAGAGAGACAGTGCCAAGTTGAATTTGAGTAGCAATATGCATTGAAATTGACATTTCTTGCAAATTAACTTAATTTAAGCATATATTTTTTTTTTTTTATGCCATACTTGGTTTTTATACTAAAGGAAGGAAAGAAAAAAAAGTTCGTAATCTCCTGTCATTTTCAAATGTCATTTGTATATATGTGCATGGACAAAGAGAGGCAGGTGACAGCTTTTTATATCATTTAAGTAGAGAAATGAGTTTTAAATTAAATTCACCTTAGTATTTTACTTGTGAGTGTTTGTATGTGCTGAGTGTGGCTAAAACTTAAGTTGCATAAAAATTAATGAAGTTTCTTCCCTTCATCTCACACTTTTCCTACATTTATTGGCATTTATGTGTCACGGAAGAAGCAAAGAGGCAGTAAAACAAAAATGTTGAAGTATACATTTGGGATTAATGGTCAAGTAAGTCGAAGAAAGTTCTTAATTTTTAGTTGGCATAGTGTTTAGAGGGTAGTTGCAAAAGTTAGAGATAATATGGCATTTAATTGGACTTGAAGTTAATATTAGAATTTTATGTTGCTAAGTTATTGTATTGACATTTCAAAGTAAATAGTTTCGGTTGAATTTATAAATGTAGATAGACTGAATAAGCCAGTGAGATTTTTCAAATCAAATTTTAATGTAAATTCAAAATTAAATTTGACTTTACGATTTTCACAGCGTCCACATTTAAATATTAAATATGAGTGGCAGCACTGCCACTTTTCTTCCACTTTTCTATGAAGTTGGTTGTCGTTATGTCAATGTAAATACAGTAATATCTCGTTTTATATTATTTCCACTAATATCGTTTTATTTACATCTTCAAAAAAGTGGCACCATATCTCATATTTCATAACGTGAGTTAACCGATTGATGTTGCAAACATTTTTCTCAAGAATATTTCGCTTTTGAAGATTCCCCCCTCAATTTAGATGGATTTTTGTTGCGTCGAATATTTTTGTATCGAATCACGTTAATCAGCATTGTAAACAAAAACGGAATAGATTCTTTGGCTGAGCTTCAAATAGTATCAACAAAAAACTTTAAATGGATAATTTGATGCCATGGACGAAAAACTTTTCTGCAGAAGAAATCAATTTGGTCGAAAATAACGCGGGTACCTTTCCACAATTTTTATCTTTATTTTTTATACACTCTTTACATTTTAAATTTCATAATCAGGTGTTCCCATTTTTTCTTTCAGGGTTGCATTCATTTAAATGTTCAATATTAAGCATTTAAATTTAAATTAAATTTAAATTAACTTCGAACTATGAAAATTAATTAAAAATTAAGTGTCAATTGCAATTTAAATACTGTGAAATCTTGGTTCATGGAATTCCTATTAATCAATAAGAAACCAAAAGGAGCCCAATTGAGTAAGGGTCCTCAACATACCACTAAACTCGCAGATAAATCGTTTCACTGTACTAAAATCGATGTCCTGGAGAAGCATGCACCAATCCCTGATTCTCACAATGAAATTAAATATTTTAGAGAATCTGCAGACTGGAGTGAAGGCATCAAAGTGGTAATGTCCAGTAAAGAGACGCAAACGATTAGTTGACCTAGAAACCCCTCGTGTGCTTTAAGAGACCAGGTTATAAACCCCCTCCCTACCCCTCTGGCTTGTAAGGGTTGGGGAGGGGGGCTTGAAGTAGTGCAGCTTTTGGCTCGCTCTTTTTTGAACGCTCAAAATTCATCAAAGTTTGGCTGCATCGCAAGTTTCACCCACACTCATCCCTATCATTTTTTCCCCTCAAGGTACAGAAAATGAGGTCGATCGGACATCATTTACATCTACTACGATATTTTGTAAATCTGTTCAAATTCGTAAATTTTGAAAGCGATACGCGAACGGAAGATATTGTCCGATCTCAAAAATTTAAATTCGTACTGACAAGTAGCAACTTTTTCGCATTATTACGATTCGATTCGGTAACTTTTCTGTTTTTAGCTCCAATCTAATATACAGGGTAGTCCGATTTAAGTGTTAAAAAAATCTAAGACATAATTTTCTGCTCAGTTCTGAGGAAAAAATTGTTGAGAATATGGTTAGAGCCCATTTTTTACCATAATTTATTCGCAGAGTTGGTCAGAACTCGACAACGAAGTTTTTTGTCTGAGTTGCTTGTCAAAAAAAAAAAGATACTCTACGTAAATCGGTACGCTCTAACATATACATATAAAACTAGAACATAACGTTTTTTCAGTGTTTCATTGTATGTATTTTCTAATACATGAATGTATCCGTATGTATATCTATGTTTTTATGTGTGTGTTGAAAGGATTTCTGTAAATAAAAATGGATTAAGACAAAAACTATTCTACAAAAAGTATCACGACAATTGGCCTGTTGTGAATTGTCGTGCTCGTCCTCGTTCACGTTGCCGTCGAGTTGTGTATTCACAGGCTCAAATGTAAGTATAAGCAGAAAGTGTCTGTTGGTATCCAATATCCGAGACTGGACAATGACACTCGCCATCTCCCCGTTCTTATTCTTTACATCCTTTTACTTTTACTCGTGTGCCATTTGCTTAACGACAGTTTTGAACATGTTCTTCTTATTCAGTTTGTTATGTTCATATATACATGCATCTTACATACATACATACATATATGTTGATGTTTCTTGCCCATGCTTGTAATGGTCTTGTAGCGTGTACTTCTAGTATACATGTATATATGTATGTACATTTAACCAATTTTGTGATTGTTTTTATGAGCTGCCAAACATTATGTTAGAAATTTAGATTTTATGTGCTTGTTTCATGTGTTCAAGCACATGTTCAAAGTTTTTTCCTCGATTTCTTGAATATCTTCTTCTTTGTTGTGTATTTTGAAATTTAATTTCATTTTGAACACAAATTCACACAATTGTTTTACTCAGCTATCAATGAATTGTAGATATTTTATATTAACTAAAACTGGCTATGATACTCAACTTCTAACAGGGAACGGAGCAGAGTGAAAAACTCTAGATACAAGACTATGCAGTTGAATTAACCTTTATATGATTACATTAGACTACCCTTAATACCATGCGAGCTGGCCTCAGATAATGAGTGCAATATAACGGTTCGAGGTAACAGAGTACGTATTGACTATTTCAGAAATAGAGTGCTCCATAATCGGACGATGGTAAGAACGAATATAGAGTTACCGGAGGTGTTCCACAGGGCTCAGAGCTCGGACCAACACTATAGAACGCAATGCACGATGATCGGTTATGCAGATGACATTTCAATGTTAGCAGTCGCCAAATTCCTAGACTCCTAGCAGGCTGAACGGCGCGAACCTGGAGTTAGCTACTCAGAAAACTGAGGTCGTTCTATTGAGAATCAGAAAAGTACGCGAAGAACTAATTCTCACAGTCAATGGGAAATCATCTTAATGGCGGTCGAAATTTAGGAGTGCTTTGCTGTAATTTACCCGCAATTGGCGAACTGCAGGGTCTACTGCCTACACTTTGTACAAAAACATTTTTTCAAGTTTTTCACCAAAATTTGCTGTAAAGACCGGTTTTTTAATGACCAACTGTGTGGCCTGTCATTTGGTTGATGTTTGAGGGTCCTCTACCACAAACGAGAACAAGGAGTCGCTGAAAGCTGCAAAGGAAGCTTATACTTTTATATCATTGAGTGTTTGGATTATAGCTGCAGGCTCAATACTGTATCAAGAAAATATACCATTTTTAACTTTATACGATCGTCGTTAAAATTCAACAATGCCTCAACCTTAACTTAGCGAATTTTGCGAAAAGACTTGGGCATGCATTCGTATAAGATTCAATTGACACAGAAACTTAAACCCCAAGACCACCAAGCTCGTCGTACGTTCGCTGATTGGACTCTGGAGCAGTTGGAAATGGAAACAAATTTTTGGTGAAAAAATCATCTTCAATGATAATGAACATTTTTGGTTGATTGGCTTCGTGAACAAGTAAAATGGTCGTTTTTCCGCAGAGAGTAATCCACAGCAGTATCAAGAGTCTCCATTGTATTTATTTATGTTTGTGGTTATTTGTTAATGTGTTTTATCTCCTTCTTAGGGCCTCCACAACGCCTGCGCGTCACCGTGTACGGTTCCTGACAATGATCTTCAATCAGTTTCAACTCATCCCGACTGGCCGCACTTTTTTTTCAAGTGTTCTTCGCCAAGTCGTTTTAGGTCTTCCAATCCGCCGTCCCTCTTGTGTGAATGGGTTCCATTGCATGGAATGTTTGGCAATAGATGTATCGCGTTTACGTAGGGTGTCTCCAATCTACTGCCATTTCCACCGCTGGATGATAACGTCGAAGGGCTCTTGGCCTGTTCTATTTAGCAGTTCTTCGTTCGATACGCGGTTGGGCCAACGGATACCCAGGATGTTTCAAAGGCAACTGTTGGTAAATTTTTGCAGCTTTTGTGTTATTTCGGTGGTATTTTTCCCTGCGCTACATCCGTAAAGTAGCACAGATTCAATATTTGAGCGGAACAACCTTAATTTTGTGTTAAGATTAATTACTTTGCTACGCCAGGTCTTATTCAGCATACCAAAGGCCGACTTAGCTGTACGGATTCCGCAGTTGACATCGTCCTCAGTACCACTGCTATCCGCAGAGACAATGCTACCAAAGTACCGAAAATCATTAACGCTCTTTATCAAGTTCTCATTGATGTGAACTTCTCTGGCCAAGGAATTCGACGGGCTGAGGATTTCATACAAAATTGGACTTCTCGGATGGAGTTCTCTAAATGAATCCGCGGGAGCCATTTGAGTGAGTACAAGTAAGGAAGTAAGTAAGTACTAGTTTAAAAGGATATCTTTATTATCATAACAAAAGATGAAATCTTTTGAACCAGAAGTCCGATTTTTATTAGCTGAAGTATTTAATTTTGTAAATTATTTTTAGATTTAAAAAAAAAACCAAGAATTATTATTTTTTAATAAAGTTTTAATTTTTTAGGAACCCCGTTCATTAATGTTTTTATGGTAGTGTCCAACAGCCTCACAGCTGCTGAAGACCACTTTCTTTTAAAATTTTGAAGGTCTTTGGACACTTTTTTGTCAACATAATCTCCCTTTTTACTCAAGCCCAGTATCTTTCAATCGGCCTGAGTTCTGGACAGTTTGGTGGACTGGCTTCTCTAGGCACTAAAACCACTTCATTCTGTTGGAACCACTCTAAGGTCTCTTTGCCATAGTGACATGAAGCGAGGCGTTGACGCAAAAATGAAAACAACCTCTTTTCCAAGCATTCCTTCACATATATTTTGCCGTTGATTGTACTCGATGTCACGAATGAGCTGCTCCTTTTGCCACAACTGTAAATTGCCTGCCAAACAAGAAATTTTTTTTTCAGAGATTTTGTCATCTTTTTGGATTTGAATTTGCCCACGACATTTCCTTGAGAATCGGTTGTCTAAAATTCCTGCCCAGGAAGCTGGGAAAAGTCAGCTAAAACAAAAGTCTCGCCGTCCATTATGCAGCATTCAAATTTTTTAACAAAATCTTGTTTCAGCTTTTTAGTTCGTTGTTTTGCGCTTTAAGTCTTGACGGCGGAACTTTTGCACCTTGTACGTCTTTAGACCAGCTTTCTTCTTAGTCCTGAGCACGAAAGTTTCTAACCAATCAGCCTTCCCCGCCAAATTCCTTCCAGATATGCTAGGATTTTTCATCAGAATGGTTACAGTTCGGTTGCCATTTTTGCATTGAATAAATTTTTAGTGAATATATGCAACACACAATATTTCCTGACATTTAATTCAGAGCTTATAAGATACAAATTTTTGAATTTGATTTTTTCAATAACACAGTATGGGAAGAAATGTAACGGGCAATTTTATTCGGCCCAGTCCTTATGACAGTCTTCCAGAAAGTGAGCGATATATATGTTTTAAATATTTGTAAACTACATCCCCAGTCCACAACGAAATTATACTCTTACTCTCCCTCCTCTCTCTCTTGGTGGCTTATCATATGTACCTTCACAGTTTTCAACTTTTCACAATGTCCCTGACCTATACTAATCTCTTATCAGTGAATGTATGTTATCAGTTGTTTTGGTAACCACGTGCTTTTTATTTGTGCTCTTGAAAATATCTACATAACTGTTATACATGCGCTCTTCTTCACATTTTAATGCCTGCTCTTTCCTAGTGTTTCATTCTATTTCATTCCGCGTCTCTTTTCTCTGTTTTACTACGAGCGCCAAATTCATTCATAAATCTGATATGATGTTGGTCCTTAGCACTTACTGCTGGTTAGGGCCAATATAGGCAAACTTTCGTTGTACTAACTGAAAAATCAAACCAGTTGATGGTTATCCTTTCGTCGGTGTAGTACGTTAAAGCGGACAAAACGAAGGATATTTTGTTTGAGTTTCAATAACTCTTTGAAGTAAAGAGATTGTGTAGTAGACAAACATACATACATACATACGCATCCTTTTGCTGCTTTTCGTGCGTTTGTTTGTGTGTCTGGTGTCAGTATGTATTGTGGTCGTTAGTGGTGTTAGTGTTTTCAGTGCCAGAATAAAGTGATTTGGGTATTATTATAAATTTGAGAAATGCCATTGCAAAGTTTTTGATCTTTTTAAAGTGTTTGCTAGTGTTAAATTGAAATAATTTCACTTTATCGTCATCAGTTTGATGGAGTCTTTTTTTTTTTTGTTGGCTAACTTGAATGGCAGGCTTTGATCATACATTCATATATGTAGTCTTGGCATTTCATCTACATATACAAAGATAGTAATATATAAATACAAATCATTCTAGTTAATATCTAAATTACCAAGAATAGTTAACTTCAAAAGTTAACTTCTGTGGTGCGCGCTCTTTCTCTCTCTCTCCCCCCGGAGAGTTTTCGTACATGTGTTTTACTGTGTTTGTGTGTGTTGGAAAAATGTTTGCAGAACTTTTTGCTGTTCAACTAAACTAAATACTAAATACGCCATCATCAACATGTTGTGCTTCTACGACTATTGCAACTGTTTCTGCTGCTACTCCAACAACAATTGCTGCTACTGGTAATGCTGTTTGAAACTTTTCTGCCCACACATACTCTCGAGAAACTTGTTTTGTGCTTTGTTTACGAGTGTGTGTGTGTGCGTGTATGTACGCATTCATATCCTTTGGGATACAATTGAATTAGAAGCCGAAACTGAAAATTTATTCGTGCTGAAAGTAATGTGCTGAATGGTAAATAATTCATGTATTTTTAAAAAATAAATTTAAAAAAAAATTTAATATTTTTTATATGAAATTTTATATATTATAAATAGTTTCAAGATATTCACTTACAGTGCCAGAGACTATATGTCCTTTTCCTGAAATTATTATCTTGAACATAACCCAATTTTTAAATGAAATTATATTAATTACATAAAATATTTTCGTTTCGAAAAAATAGGATTAAACTTTTAAGTCTTATGAAGGTTGTGTTTATTTTTAAGTGTTGGTTTAGGGTGCAGCTGGGATTGACTGTAGGAGTTTGTATTTAGTAAATAAGTTTTTTAGTATGATTTGTAATTTGAAAATGTTCTTAAGTTGCCATATGTGCTATTGATATAGAGAATTTATTACTTTAAAAGCTAGTATTTAAAAAAAAAACTTGTTTCCGTCATACGTATTGTCAAAAAAGAAATTCACCTATTCATATTCCAGAATAATTCGTAAAAATTATGAACCGGTATTTACAATTACTATTACCCAAATAGATTTTTGTTAATCATAATGGTTATAGGTAACCAAACTAAATTTTGGTAAGTGGTAACGATTATTTATTTATTTACATCATAACTATAATGTCCCTGAAAAAAAACGCATATATGTACAGTGGTGCTTGGATGATTTCTATACAAGTTTCGAAGAGGCATAGATTACAAATCAAATAGTTTTCATTAACACATTTTGAAGATCTGTACGATTTTTCATATGAGCAATGTAAAAAAAAACATCACAAATATTTTTAAAAACTTAACAAAATAGTAAATACAGTCAACGTTCGATAATGTGAACATCCACTAACGTGAAAAAATTGTTTTCTCCATTGACTATTCTTAAACGTGAACAAAAGTCTGAAATGTCTAAAACGTGAAAAAAAATTTCTTACAAATTGTGTATAAATTTTCATGATTTTAATAATTTCGATAGTCCTCTAGATATGTAGTAGTAATCCTCTAGATAGTAGTAGTAGTAGATATGTTTACTATAAGAACTTAAGAGAGAAGTTATTATTTAAGGTGAAGATAATTCTGTGGTTAGATCATAAAGTTTCCGTAATTTTTTCAACAATAGCAATCGTAAAAAATCTCGTATACGTGAACCTTCTTGGTTTTTATTAGTTCACGCTTTCGAGCGTTGCACTGAATAACCGTACTACTACTATTATGGCACAATAGCCCCTCGAGGGCCCAGGCCGAGCTTTTTCGCATACATTCATTCATGTTGTATGAGTTATATTTATACACGAATGGAAGGGACCTACAGTTTTATGCCGAATCCGAACGGCGAAGTGAAAAGCTTTTCATACTCATTATTTTACTCTTGGAGGTTTGCCATTGTCAGTCAAGAGGTGGTGCCGTGTAGAAAAATTTGTATTTTCTTTTCTTTTTTTTTGATTTTTTGAGCGTGCCGAGATATAAACCCGGGCCCCTCTGCGTAGCAATCCAACATACTAACCACTAGGATACGGCGACCACTGAATAACCGTACACTACTACAAAAATATTCCAAAAACATTTCTTAAATATAAATTATGTGTTGCATACTTTTGGGCTTATATGTTGGAAAATAAAATTGAAGGGATGTAAGCCTAAAGGGTCTAAGTACCAAAAACATTGAACGGGAATATAACAAAAAATATGAATGAATCGGCTGTAATTAGTATTGGACTTAGACCCCAAGCAAATATTCTCGTATTTTTGTTATATATTTTTTTTTAATAGATAAGACATAAAACTCCTTACAATCATATTAAGTTTGATAAATATGTGCGAAAAAATGTATCTTCTACAAAAAAAAAAAAAAAAATTTGGCGCTTAGGCATGAAAAGCATTGTATGGAACGTGTGACTTGGAAATTTGTAAAATACCCCCCAGTAAAGATGTTATTATATCAAGAAACGTATGAGAAAATACACAAGTTTCAGCATATTAGTGTTCTCGCAAATTAACCTGTGTTTAATTTAAGTATAATAACTTTTAAAATAATGCGATTTGATTTTATCTCAGAGAAAGTCCATTGCTCATGACTTTGTGTATTAGTACTTTGTTGCACAGTTGGTCACCTCATTTTCTCAAAGTACGCCCTTTTTAAAAAATAAGCAAAAAAAATGTGTTCTATTTTTTTCAGTGCTGAAATATTATGTCCGAGATAATTTATAAATATCTGTGAATAATAAAATAATGCAGTAAATTGCTAATCTTCTTCTACTTATCTTCGCGGCACTTAGCTATTTTCTGCAAGTTTTCGAACGCACGATTTATTGAATCCAAAGTTTTGTACATACATATTTCTGTGGTAGTTTGTAACTGCTATTGTGAAAGAGAAATAGCAGCAGGTCGCGTTGGTTGGTTTTTCTTCGACGCCTTCCAGCTCGCGAAATTGCTGTTTTTAGTATCGTTTTTCATTTTACATATATTTATTTGTACCGCCTCCAAATTTATACCGTTTTAAATTTAAAATTTCGCTTTTTTTTTGTAATTTTATAAATTTGTATGAGTATAAAATGCGGAAATAATTCAAAAAATTTAATAGAGAAGAAACAGGCACACGGAAAAATGAATGAACGGTTGCAAAAAAGCGTAGGTTTTTGGATGCAGCTACGTGGTATTTATGAATCGCTACAGCTACATGCTACACAGATGAAGAGAAGGTAATATCGCAGATGCAAAAGCTGTAGCAGCGAAAACAGTTGTTCAGCGTTTGCAATGCAGTACATATACACACAAATTGTCATAATGATGCAGCTGCCGCAAGCCAATTTTCAGAAATATACAGCTCCGGTCAATGAAATAACAGTGACAGATGAAAAATGTTTCATATCACGCAAAAAATATTTTTTAGTGATATATTTATACTATTATATATTTAAATATGAATAATAGCTTAAAGTCTTTTAAACTTGTAACAAATAATATGTAGCTCAAAGATTTTAAAAAATTATAAAAAATAAGACTCTCACAACCCGTGTTTTGAACAACCAAAAAAAAAATACCAGTGCTCAGTATAAAAATAAGGATAGGAATAATATTTTGGAAACAACTTTTAATGTTTCTACTAAGTAACCTTAAAATTTATTAATATGACTCATTTTGGCTATACTAGCAACATATCGGCGCAGCATATAGTTAGCCAAGCCTTCGCATCTCACTATAGAAGTCTCCTGCCATTCTCTTATTGATATTAATTTGAAACCCACTTTTTAAGGGTCTTTGAATTATGCAGGAAAATTTAGAAAATCGATTCTGTTATGAGAATATAAGTTTTTGAGAATCTATACATTTATTATTAACTTTTATTTTGAGGATAGATATCCTGGTAGAATATTCTATTGAGGGTAAAGTCAAAATTATAAAAGTGATTAAAATGAAGAGAGAATGTGCTAGAGTATGTGTTTATTCGACTAAAGAGTATTATATTATGTATTTGCAGGAATTTGTTCTATGTTAAATGAACGAAAAAATAGTTTTTGTAAAAGTTTTCAGCCATATTGAAACCATTTTTGTTAAAAAAAGGATTTTTTAATGGGTGTTAGGCTCAAAGTAAAAAGATTTCTTTTTCGAAAATTAAAATTATCACTGTTTTTCTAGTACCCAAATAGATGGAAACAGTCATTACCGTACATGTCTGGGATTTCGACTCACACGGATGATTCGGCCCCAAGAAATGTAATTTTTTTACTTATTTTTGCAAACCTGCACCCTAGTTTCTGCTGAGAGAATTGGCAACACAGGTTACGTGATGACTGATTTTTAGGGCTTCTTTTTTTATTAATATGGAAAGAATTCGTAGTGTAGCTTTTTGATTACATTTATATGTGGCTGTTTACATGGGCGCAAGCATGAACGCCTGCCTGAAAGAGAGAGATAGCAAAAATAGGTAGTGACAAAGATATAAACTCACCTGTCTTGATCTAACTACCTATTTTATCTACCTTTCTCTTTCAAACAGGTGTCCATGCTTGCACCCGTGTGAGCAGCTATTAACTTTCCATTAGAAGTGACTGTAACAAGTTTTCCAGTATCCTCTTTCTAATATATTTATATAAATGTTTTAATTAGTTTATGGTAAATAACTTTTAATTGTATCAAAGTGCATAGCCAACTCAAATGCGAAACAATAAAGAACTATTTTTTATAGCACAACTAATTGCATTATTTTTAGTTTGATATTTACCAGCAAAAAGCTCGGCCTAGGCCATCAATGGGCTGTTGTGTCATAATTAGTATTGATTCAATACCCACATAGTATCGAGAATGTAGCTGTATTGAATGCTCTTTTAAAGAGAATAAATTACACTAATCAACACGAAATTTGCGTCAGGCACCTCGTATATAATTTTTCTGATCACGCTGGCGTACTCAGTTTTGCACCTATACGTCATGTTTTTGAGATATTTTCACTTGAAATACGAATTATATAGAAATGACAATGTCAGGCACCTCTGACGCAACAGAAAAGTTGTATTATGTTGAGTAGTGTTAATTTATTAGATATTTTTATATTTATATCTTGTTTTAATGAAAATATTTCAATAAACACTTTCTTAAAAAATAAATATGTGCACATTTGTATATCAAAACAAATATAAATAAGGCCTTTCTAATAAAAGAAAAATGTTTACTGATATATATATATGTATTATGCATACATGGGCGGCAATATTTTTTACAACTTCAATACTGTACTCCATTATTTCCACTCATTGGAATGTTACAATATGAACTGAAATATTTTGAAAATGCATATTGAACAATTGATGTAATTCTCTTACTGATATGAAAATATTGCAACAACATTTTGAAATATATTATTGATTGCTATAAAATATTCCAATATTACTCACAATATTGAATATTGTATATTATATTATAAATATAATGAGCTGCTTCTGATACAAACCATTTTTTTTTCGACACCAACTAAAATACTTATGTGGTATGATATCGAGTAAAAAAAGTACTTGAAACTTGAATGAAAAGTATCGAGTATTTATTTATATCGAATCATCACTAGCCATAATAATAAGTAATAGTAGTAATAATATTTATTTTGTGAATTCGGAATTTAAATATCTGTGAAAATCTCATTTAACAACATTTTGCCGTTGTGAATATTAATTTGTGATTTTATGCATAATTATTCGGTATAATTACATCCAAAAATATAATTTTCATTCAGTTTTATACATGTATGTACATATGAAATATATTGAATATTAAGCCATGAAATTTTATTTAGTTAAATTTATAATTAATTTCACATCAGACAACAATCTGAAAATTTCTTAAAATTAAGAGTGTTTTCAAGAATTATTTTTTAACTTTGGAGAAGCTTATAAAAAATTGTCAATTGCCTCACATTTGGAGGTAATTTTTTTTCTCCAACAATATTTAAATCAACAAAGGTATTTTTACTGGTATTAATTTGCTACTCCGCTTTTTATTTCAATTTTTGTAGTAGAACTACGGAACGACCATTTATTTGAAGGGTGAAAAAAAGAAAGAGAAAAAAGTTTTAATGCTTTATAGTGCGGACACACGAGAGTGAATTTCATTGAAATTCTGAACCTCAAATTTAGGTGCACACACGACAAAAAAGGAGTTTCAAATTAATTTTTTGACAAATTGCAAGTTTGGAGTAGAATTATTTTTGTGTGTGTTTTGTGTAAATAAAAATGTTGGCTTTCAGTTGGATTTGCGCACCAAGAATCTATATAGCAATTATGGATAATTGGAAGAATAGCAATGAGAGTTACTCTCCGACTCCATTACATCATTTTTTCACTTAATAAATATAAGAGCAGCTATTACGAAAACAAAATAAAAACTGTGTAAAAAATATAATAGATCTATTTGTTTCCCATTTCCTTGCGTTTGAGGGTTGCTAGTTACTTTCCGCATTTCAGACGAATTTTAACGAAATGTTAAATTTGCCCGAAATCCACTCTCGTGTGTCCGCACTATTAACCGTTTCTATTTTTAACAAGATTAATGGTGATAGTAATATCGATTAGAGAATGTAATTTCATGACCATATCTATCAATCGGGTTCGAAATAATAATAATTTCATATATACGGAAAGTAGGCGTGATAATAGTCAAATGGTTATTATTTCAGATGTGAGTTTATTTGTATGGTAGCTAGGCATGGCAATAGTTGGATCTTGAAAATTTTTGATGAAATGATCACCATCAACCCCAGGTGTAAATAAACCAATTTTCAGAGTTTTGGTTACATAAAAATAGATTTAGTCCCATAGTCCCATAATAAAAATAAAATTGTTTTGTTCTACAAATATTAGCAGCTCACTAGAGAAGAGAGAACATTAATTTTGAAATAGGAAAAGTAGGCTTAGGCCTACTACCGTATACAACTTTCTTATTTATGTCAACTAAATTACCTTAAGAAATTTTGAGTTTGAAAAGCTGATTAAGCCTATCCTCAGCTGATTAAGTATTCTTTCAGTTATTAAGCCTCCATTTATCTGATTAAGTATCATTGTACCTATTAAGCAGACTACTATCACTACTTGGTATTCGCTATTGACATATTTATCAGTGAATATATCACCCATGTAAAACATTTATTGAATTGACACTGTCATACATTGTGTCAGTCAGTGTGTACGACACTTTTATTCAATTATCTTTAAACCTTGAAAATAAGTGAAGTATTGTTCTTCATTCTATGAAAAACGTATGCAATCCTTGGGCATAGTAATATTTTCGTTTGAAATTGTTAATGCAGTCTGAATCCTCTTTTAATTCAAATTTAATCGTATTGTTCGAATTTGTATGTGAATCGAAAGCAGAATCTTGTGCATTATTGACTATTGATTGCAATTCAATACACACTTCAATCATTTGCAAATTAAAGGAGTAATCTTATGATTGTCCTTTATAGCTGTGACTAACATTTAACACTTGCATGCACATTATTCGTTTTACATTCAATGCAGTTTATTGCAGGAACATGAACTTAATGCTTTAAATGCTTGTTAATATCTTTGATCCGAAAGTACTGGACATTTATAATATCTGTAATATTTAAATTCAATGTCTTTGTTGGTGACTGGAATTGCCAAGTCGTGGCTTTCCATTATTAGCTTTAATTTAATTGTTTTATTCTTGTGTGTCGCTGTGTTGTAGTGGCAATTAAAGTAATTTTAGACCGGATACTTTGTGTAATTATATATATGTACCTTTTCGGGACTTTTTCAAAACAAACAAAATATTTAATATTAATATTTAATGAAGTCATTAAGAGAATTTTTATATTAATATTTTGGTTTTTGAATTTTTGACAGCTAGTGTTAGACGCAGAGTTTCTTTTTTATTTGGGGGTAGGCATCTCCTACTACTAACTTTCTTTAGCTTTTCGTTACTAAAATTATTAAAGTCCCTTTGTATGCCCACGAGACCGACAGGTTGTGTGGGCCAATTTATTTTACTTTCAGTAAAATCTATTCTACAATTTCAAAATAACTTGAACTCACGACAATGACTATAATGCCGTCAGACGATGGTGGTATCAATTCTATTTTTTATATACCTTTTTATTTTGATTAGTACTATTTTATTGCGAGCTTGCGCCGATGCTCTACTGAGGTAGTTGGCAACGCGGGCATTTTCGTGCAGTTTGATTTTATTTGAAGTTTTAAAAGTAATTTGAGTGATTTAGTTTGTGAAATTTATAAATAAACGATTTGGAAAGTGACGAAAAAATAAAAGTATGAGGAAGACAACAGTACGAGATTTTCAAAGACAATAATGAGCAGTCATTATACAAGAAATCATTAAGAGTACAATCAGTATAGAAATAAGTGTTATTTGCATTGAGCGATCTTAAACGAAGAATTATGAGCTGACTTGGTGCTTTTATAATTGGAAACTGAAACTTCGTGTATCAACTATGCAAGGTGAATCTTCTAGAAGTTGTTATTAACTTTATATAGAGGAGGCGAAGGCGTCAGGGCAATTAGCGTGCCAGTGTTTAGCATTAGCAATTTTTCATAAAGCGATTTCGAGGTGGTGAAAATTGCTTAGTATAAGTAAAAAGTCGGTGGAAGTTTCGGTCTACCCAAACAGAAATGCTATGGGAACAGAAAAGAACTTAACAATAAGTTTTTGCTAGTCTTTCATCAGCTGAAAAAGCTCACTCGTTGTAGATATCATTGTTATTGTTAACGTTATTATCTCTGAACTATGCCTATGTTAAGGGCTAAGAATCCGGCAACTTCTACGATATGACGATGTGTCCAACTATTTTAGATTTGATTTAATTACTTTGAATGATGAAGTTCATTATTACGTCTGAATCTAAGTGCGTAAGTGTAGTAACACATTTATTACGAAAATATACAAAATTAAGTTTCATACTTTATGCTCTATAAAACTCGGGAACAGATGAAACCGATATCGGCTTTGTCTCCGCCGATATGTCGAAAAGGAATCTGCAAATATCCATTTTCGACTGAAGTCACCACCAAATGCATTTGCGTTGGGACAGAGATCCGCTCCCAACAGCCGAAACTGTGCCGAACTATTTTTAAGATTGGGAAAAACACAATATAGAAGCATTGAAATCAGACAATGATTTGTCTAAGTGTATCAATTTTGTTATGAGGTGAAAACTTTCATGTGGATATTTTATAATAAATTCTGGATTTTGTGACTACTAAAATGCGTTACATTTAACATAACAGCAATCGCACTCACAATATCTAATAAGACAATATCAAAATGTTACGTATACGCATAGGTGTACGAATATACAAAACAAAGAATTTTCACCAAATTTATGTACTGTGAAAATCTTTGCAAATAGATATAAATTAATATTCCTAAAATGTCAAATTTTTTAATACCTGCTATATAAATTCGTTTAAAATTGGAAACATTTTAATTTAAAATCTTTTAACTTAAAATCATTTCATTGCACATAGCTATAAATTATGATTAACGATAACTAATAGTTTCAATTTCTTGTTTATACATAAACGTTAGATTTTAATGTGCAATAATTTTTGTTTGTTACACATTTTGCTAAAATTTATGAAAGAAATAATTCAAATTTTATGCTACACTACACTACAAGTATTTACACATTTTCCACTTTACACACCCTTAGCTCATCATTAATATTAGTATCACCATCACTGTATTGTTTTAATGTTGTTTGGGTATATGAAATGACCCACTTAAAATTACATACATATACAGCATAATTATTATGCTAAATGCAACACCAGACAAAATGAAGGAGTTTCACACAACATATATATAAACGAACAGAAAGACAGACAGACAGACATAATTTATTGTTAAAATAATATAAAAGCACTACGAAAATATTATAACATTAACAAGTTAGCGCTGTCTGCATTGGTGGTAGTTAGTAGTTACACATACATTTTGCGTATATGTGTGTAGTTAAAAGTTTAAGGTCAACATTGTATGTGTGTGTGTGCAACACATTTTTTTTATGTGTTTGGTGAATACTGTGTTTTTTGTGGGCGTGTAGGCAGCAGCAGGATATATAAAACATCACTAATTTAACTACTAAAAGTATTAAAGTACTAAATACTAGTATATAAATAACACATACAAAACTCTTTACACATACGTTTGCATGCTGTGTCTGTGTTCGCGTGTGCTCTCCGTGTTTGCATAAATGAAAAGCATGTGTGTAGTAGTAGTAGTGGGTATATAGTACTTATAAAGTAGTAGTGGTAATAGTTATAGTACCGAACGCAGGCAAATACACTTCAGTAATTTATATACAAATATTTGTATATACATATAAATATAGCTCTGGTAGTAATAGCCGTAAAGTGTATATAAATAATGTCCTTGTTAACTCAGTTTAACACCATCGTCATCATCTGAAAAAATTGTTTCATGTTGTGTTTGGTTTTCGTTTTTTCCTTTGCATATGTTTTGTGTTTATATTTGAGTTTCATATTTAATTTTTTATTTTATTTTGTTTTGCTATTTGCCTTTATGTTTTCATTTATTTTTTAGTTCTTGGGTCAAAGATACATCAACAAAAATTTCTAGGTACCTTTGCACATAAATTTATGAAACAAGTACTTATCTCCTCTGTCATATTCATAATTTATATCTTTTTAATGAATTTTGTTACATACTTACAAATGTAAATGTATTAAGCTGTAAAATTGTGGAATATTTCAAGTGATTTAATATTAAAAAGTTAACTTTGATATACAAAGTAGGTACAAGTAATCAAGTTTTTGAACAATTTTTGAAAAATGAAAGGAATGGAATGTTCTTTGTACACCAATTCAATAGGAAGTGAACTTGAACAACTTTGCTGTTTGAATAATAAATTAATGAATGGAATAAAATATACAAATTAAAAGGTACCTATTTATGAAATTGTATGAACTTTGAAAAGTCAAAACATAAAGTAAATCATTGAAATGCAATTCATAAAATATATGGTTTTAACTTTTTTTAATTCTCGACATATCTTTAAAGTTAGGAGAACATTTTCCTCTTTCGATTTTTGGTTCATAAAATGCTAAATGCAGCATACCAGTGAAAATATCTTAAATACCCCTAAACTGTGTCTTTAGACATTTTTGATAGACAGAGGGACTAACAAATGTTTGCAAGTAGGTTCGCAAAAAAAATCAAAAAAAAAAAAAAAAAAATTAACAGCCGTATTACTGATTCCGACGGATAAGAATGAACAATTCGTATTCCACATTCGGATATCAGAATGAGACGGAATTTTGACAGTTTATTGTGATAATTTTGTACGAATGTTGAAGTATGTCGAGGGCAGAAGAAAAATAAAGATAAACATGAAAACACCAACATTGACGTTGATATCAAAAAAATTTCTCTTCTTCCTCTACTTTTAACCACTTTCCACAAAGCTTCGCTTTCAAAATATTCTAGCTCCGTTTCATTGCTTTCGACATCGTTGATTGTACCATTCGAACTTCCTTATCTTTTTCAACGCCATGCTGATATCGACCCTCCGACAAGAATCGTAAAACACCCTGAACGTGTCCCAAAGTTGTAAATCCCTGCTTTCGATTTGGCCCAAGTTCATCCTCCACTACATTTAGTAAGTTCTTGAATGTATTTTTGTTAAGCCTGAAATTCTTCACAAACCTAAGAGAAAGAATTAATTGGTATTTATGCTTGTACATATATAGCCGACTCACACTCAGTCGTCCATATTAAGAGGATTAAAAGTATTTACCTTAACAGCTTGAGTTCCATTTTTAAACATCTGCTTTAACACTTCGTCTCTTTCTTTACTAAAAATACTGCTGCTACCTTGAAAACCATTTTTTTTATAACTTGTTGCACAGAAAACACTTCTTTTTGATGAATTTTTATATTTTCTTAAAATTTTTAATACTTTTCCTTTTCACTGTTGCCACAAAACCGCTGATTTTTTCATTCGAACTTTTTTCTGATAGTTGGTAACGCTATCTTCGAATTCGATGCAGTTAAGAATGTCATTTCATAAAAACTCCGGTCTTAAATCTAATAGAAAACAGTTAAAGGTATATCACATTCATTCCATATTTATTCTTGGAAAATTTTCAAATTTGTCAAAATGACAAATCGAATTTCTTGCTGGCAGATCCGACCTTACATCAATAATTTTAATTTGTATCCACTAGTGGATTCAGAGATTCCTTAAGGAGAGAGTTTCGTCCCTTTAAATTTTTTTCATCTTATGATCAATCATCGAAATGTATGAGATTTTTAATGGTAAGGCAAGGTGGAAGGGAGTGGAAGGTTAACCCTAACATCAACTTCCGCATGGCTTGCAAGCGCCAATACCATTTTTCTATTTTTTCATATTCCTTCGGAATTAAGTCTTCCAGCAGTCATTTCCATCTGATTTCTTTTTTGTGAGTTATTTAGTTAGAACTTTTATTTTTAAAGCTGTTTAAGTCTATTGAAAATGTATGTCTTTGAAGAAGGATGTTCTAAGTAGTGTTAGGAAAAATTCAATCTGACTAAAAAGTAAAAAGTAATGACTGAATAAATCAATCATAAATCACATTACGATTTGATTTTTTTTTCAATACGAAGTAACGGTGGAAAAATTGGTGAGCTCAGACACCTGGATAAGGAATGCGAAATCTGGTTGAATGGTCGAATGGTTAAACATTAAAATCGTGTATTATCAAAACTTCAATATGGCACATTCTTGGTTTTGGCATATACCTGACGATATGTAAAACTACTTAAATAAGTTTCAGCTTAGCTAACCACGGTTAATATGGCTAAAACTAATGATTAAATGAATGACCAATTCAATTAGTGGTGTTTATGACTCACAATTCAATCTTAATTAAACTTAGTCATGATTCGTTAGTCATTACTAAAATTTTAGTTGACTAATTATTTAATTGAAAACATTATTTTATTACGCTCTACTCTGGAATAAAAAAAAAACTGCTGTCCATTTCATAGGTAGTTAAAAATTACTAAAATCAATATTTGCTGCAATTAAAAACTCAAAACCTTGGTTCAGCCTCGAAGATCCTATGAACTTTAGTTCTTGAGTTTGGCACAATCCAAATTTTAGTAGGGCCATATTATTAAAAAAAAATCGAATTTATGTTCCATTTTTCCGACGAGTGTAGAATCTCCTGAAAAAGCCTAGAAAAAAATTATTCTTCCTTGTGCTAGAATCCGAATAGGTACGCTATTCAAAAAGAAAAACGGTATGCTGCAACCCGATCGTAAGTCTGCATGGCGTTGCCAACTAAAAAACCTAAAATTCAATTTTCGAAATCAGCTGTTTTGGCAGGAAAAAAAAACACAAAATAGTAAAAAAAAGTATTAATTTTGCAATATTTAATGAAAAAAAGTGATATTTTTCGGTTAATTGTGCAATAAATGGATTCGGTAGTCGCTGTACTTATATCCCAGGAAGAAAAATCATAAAGAAACATGCATTCTATTTGGTCCGCCACCTGTTGCTTAGCTTCTGTCTTATTAGTGGACAATTTCCACTTTATGTAGCATTTATAATCTAACCACACCTACGAGTAATACTATAAAGCAGTATTCGCTACAATGAATGATTTGTTACATACTTTTTTCCAATTTGGCAGTTCTTTAGTTGGGAGCCCCAGACTAATTCAATTACAGAGTGACATTCTTCCAAATGTTAAAGCCATCTTTTATCTCTTTTATCTCTGTCTGAGCGATGTCAGGTCTTTCCTTCATAAAATCCACAATTTTTAAATACAGTTGAATACGAAAAATTGTATAAAATTTTTAGCAAATTACATTATTAAAACAATATTACCCAAAACATTTATTAAACATTTATGAATTTAAATATAATTCAAAAAAGAAATCAAGTAGTTACTTTGCAAAAAAGTAGAAACAAATTAAGCCTGAAATGAATATTACAATAAAAAACACAGTAATCCAACCAACAAAAATCTAAAGAAATAAAGAAAAAAAGATTCAGTGCAAAAAAAAAAAAAAACTGCAAAATGTGCAAGCGACAGAGATGAATGTAGCTGTGAATGTGTAACAACAAATGGGTGACAGTGACTGTGCGCCCATTCCAAAGTGGAAAAAAATAACAAAAAAAAAAAAAAATTTTTTTTTTTGAAAATGTTTGGTATGGCATTTTGTCGCCCTTTTTTTTTTTAATATATTTAATCCTTTTTTTAACCCTGCTTTTTTTATTTTATACATTTTTGCATTTTTTTTGTTTGCTTCGTTTGCTTGGTTCATTTCCTCAGTGGCACAAAATTTCAGAGAATTTACTGAATAAAATGCAGCAGGCATGCAGCTATAGTTAAACTGTGCAGTCAAACAAAGCAAGCAAGGAAACAAAATACCAAAAAAAAAAAAGGTAAAAAACCAAAAACTACAAATGATAATTGCCAGACAGTTGGGCACTTTTTGTTGGTCAGCGGGTTGCCACTACATATTTTTTTTATAATTTTTTTTTTGCACATTTAATTGAAGTTTTACTTTTTTACTGTGTGCTTGTGTGTGATCAGTTGGGAGTTTATGCTTTTATTATTGTTGCTATTTTAGATGCTGTTGTTGGTGTTGGATTTTTAGTGAAACGAAAGCTTAATTTACAGCTAATTTTATGGTTAGCATGGTAAAATTATAAATATTTACTTGAATATAGGTTGTGCTTTAATCTAGGTATGTATATATAGTGACTCACAAAATAAAGCACCTAAAGCAACGTTTATGGGACACGTGTATATATGTTGAACACACAAAGAATTGACACGATAAATAGCCAAGAATGCCGTCAAATTAAAAAGTAAAAGGATAGTTGAGATTCTATTCATCCCGATGAACAGCAGGGGGAAACAGATTTTTAAAATCAAATAAGATGAAAGCAATAAACGCAAGTCGAATTTAAAAAAAAAGATGAATCGCGATATGTTGAGATAAAGATAAGAAGCTGGTTCCGAAACGATCGTCTGATCTGCTAGTTCTATGAACTTTTTGATATTCTTCTGGCATCATTGTTCATTCAAAGCCCAATAATTTTAATAATTATGTAATTAGCAAAGTGAACTGCCAAATTTGGAAGAAATTTGTAAAAATTTTATCCAAATTAAAAATATTAAGTAAAGGGTTTTTTATTAAGCATATCTAAACTGAAAAATAAATTCAAAAAAATTATATCAATCAAATAGCGGCTTTATTTACAAGACTCCATCCGAGAGGTCAAATTTTGTATGACTCTGTTGCATAATCCGGGCTGTGTCACACCAATGATTTGAATGATGTTCTCCAGTAGGTCAATTGTAGTTCGTTCGTTGGCATAAACCAGCGATGTAACATTGCCCCACAAAAAATCTAAGGGCGTTAAATCCACATCACCTCTGCTGGAAATGACGCGTTCTGAGAACTTTTCTTGCGACAACTCTTATGAAACGTTCGTCGACTACTTCCATGACAACTTTGAAACGTTGCGCTATCTTTGTTGGAACTACATGTCCAGGTTTATGTTATCCAATTGAGACCATTTCACCGTTATCGTTTCGGAAAATATTTAGCCCAATGGCGCCGCCTGACCAAAATCCACACCAAACATAAGTTTCTCCAGATACGATGGATATACTTGATATTGCTGTGGATTACTCTGTGCTTAAATGCTTCAACTTTTCTTATGCACGAAGCCGTTCAACCGAAAATGTGCTTCATCACTGAAGTTGATTTTTCGCCAAAATTTTGATCCACTTCCAACTGCTCCAAAGCCCAAACACCGAACGTATGGTGACCTTGGTGGTCTTGGGGCTCTAATTTCTGTGTAAATTGAATCGTACACGGATGCATGCCCAAGTCTTTTCGCAAAATTCGTCATGTTGAGGTCACAGAAAGGAGTACGACAAGCAATCGAGAGGTTTGGATCTTCGGCCTCATTTTCGGCAACAGCAGCAAATTCTCGTGCGTCGTACAGGGACTGCTCAATAAACAACCGAACCGCTTTGCTCAAATTACGCGATAATTCGTTCAATTGATCGCGCAGTTGGACGAAAATTTTGGCGAAAAGAACACGAATTATATAATAAATTTTAACACGGAAACTGTTTATATGACTGATGCATAAGTGACTTAGGTCTTGTACAGTAGTGCGGATAGCTTTAGCTTACTGTCTGTGCAATGACCTTGTTGATCATTGTCAGCAGTGTTATAATCCTCCAGTTCTGAAAGGTTGCCTGTTTTTAGAATCTTGATCATGCCTTCCCTTCTCCTCTACTATGGGGTATATTAGAGTCCCACTTGTTTTGTGATCCGCTTTTAATAGCTCTGGTGAGATGTTATCTTGCCCAGAGGCATTATTTTTTTCAGGGATTTTCTGATCGTCACAATCTCTAGAGTGTTTTAGGCATTCTGATCAGATAGCAATTCGTTCTTCATGTCCTGTGCATTGACATATTTTCTCGACATTCTCGGATAGTTTGAAGAGCATGTAGATGCAGTACTGGGTCCAAATCGACTGTTGCTGGACTGCTGCTATAACGAGCATTCCGTCAGCGTTTGTTAAAGGAAAATATGCTTTTGTTTTGGGTTAACCTCGAGAATTTTTGTATGGCAACTTTGAAAATTCATCAAAAATATATTTTAAAACTTATTTACCAAATAACAACTGTATAACATTTCTAAATATGCTGGCGCTAACCCTTTCAAGACCATTGGTCACCGGTAACCCAAAATACGTTTTTCATTTAATTTAAAAACAATTTCACAACTTTTTTGGAAATACAAATTCAATGGAAACTTTTTACGAACCCTTTTACTATGAAATGGGGGTCAAGGAATGCGAATCTAGACTCGGTTTTGCTCTATCGTTACGGTCAAGAAAGAGTTAATTGAAAAACTAATGCTTAATGTAACTCTGTCTACCTTAAAAAAAAAAATCGAATGAAATTATACAGAAAAAATTCGTAAAAAAAATCCCATTAAGAGCCACGGGGTCATCAGTGGCATATAAAAGTTCACGCCTTCTGAGGAGCAAAATGTCTATTTTGATCACAATTGTAAGTTAGAGAATACGAATCCGGATTCGGTTTTGAGTAATCTCTTTTGGTTTCCTTATGGTCACGAAAGGGTTAAGATAATACATTTTTTACAATTTTCAAAATTGGATCACTATTTCTGACACCTTCTTAAAATGGGTTAAATGACTTTGGACTGACAGATGTTTCGATTTGGCACGTTCCTAACACATGAGTCTACCTAGACTTCAATATATTTCTATGTACTTGCATAGGAATATTGCTATTTTGACCATGAATTTATTTTTAGACCATGCAGGTAAAAAGTCATAATTTTTTTTTGTTTTTACATATGTAGCGCTACCTGAAAACCTATTAGTACAACCATTGACCATCGGTTTACAAAACTTAGCTTATAATTATGCCCAAGTTAGATCTTAAAATAAAAAAGGCATTATACAGGCAAACCTCAAAGCCTCTGCCTGCTTTTTAAATCCACTTACACATTTTCTAAATTTTTAAAAAATTAAGGCATTTCTAAATAAATATTAAATTTTAATATAGCTGACCAAAACAGAAGCTTACTCTCTTTAATTTCAAGACAATCGAAATGTTTCATTTCATAATTCCTGCTCTACAAGAAATGTGCTTTTATTTGCTTTACTTTTTTTTTTTTTAATTTTTATCCCTATTTTATATCCTGTTTTTCCCCCCTTATAATTTTTCAATAAGAAATTTGTGCATGTAAAAATGTGAGCTCATGTGTTTTTTCCATAGCTGCTTTCTTTTTGTGTGAGTTCCTCATCAAATTGGCTTCTAGTAACTAAAAGTTTGATGGGTAGCAGCAGCAGTAGCTGCAAAATCCAGTGATGGGTGAGGGTTATAGGTTGTATAGAATAAAAGAAGAAACTGGCATTTTACATGAATGCTATGCAGACACATACACACATCCGTATCCGCTTCACATTTCATAGATTTCACTTCCTGCCACAATTACTTTGAAACTTGTATGTTGATATACTTTCTTCATATTACAGCTAGCTGCCTTTCTCTTTTCTCCCTCTTCTCTCATTCCCTTTACTTTTCACGTTGTTGCATATGCATACATAAATACATATATGTATGCACACATACATACATTTGTAAATGAAGGTTTGTTATATTTTCTGTATAAAAACAAACAATTTCCCTTCGTCGAGTTCACTCAACGCTCAATATATAGCAACAGCTCAATATACCATACATATGCATATACTAGTGCACACAAGCTACCAAAAGCAGCTTGCTGTACTGCGGCTCTATAGTTACAGTTTTTAACGTTTTAACGCTGAACTTCTTCACTTCCTTAACTTCAAACATATTCATGAATTCAACAAACTATTTTTCCACTTGAAATTTGTTAAATGAAAATCCTCGGGCGCCACAATTATAATTTACATGACGAGAAGAAGCGAAGGGATTGAAGAGTTAAATAGAAGGAAGAGATGGAAAGAAATGGAAACGCGAGCTTGGAGCAATTGTATGGAAAAAGGAAGTGGGCGTTTTTTAAAACACTAGACGCCATACTCACATGTATACTAGTAAGCATATGTCTCTAATAAGTAGGTATGTGGTATGAGAAGCGCTTGTATTCGTGCGTGTTGACTTTTTCTTAGCTTTTTTTACACTCTACGTTCCATAGTTTTAGACTGATTTGAAGGTGGCAATGTTGTGACTGAAATACTCAGTGTAGGAAATAATTTTAAAAATACTGAAAAGCTGAAAGAATAGGAATTCGATGGATATCTTAGCAATTCAAAAATTAAATAGACCTACGAGTAACTATTCCCAGGCTATAATACTTTTCACGGATCCCATTGTCCCCTAATCTGAGGTGATGCGACATGCATCGAAAGTTAGACCAAATTCAAACCAAAGACCAGATTTAAAACCAGATACAAATTCAGACCAAATTGTAACAAAACTCAGACTTAAATTCACAAAACCGATATTCAGACCAAAAGCCAGCCTAAAAGTAAAACCAAAAATCAAACTAAGACCACAGACTAATATTCAGACTCAGCCGAAAAGTCAAACCAAAAACTCGGGCTAAAAATTCTAACCGAATCCACTCCAAAAATTAGAGCAAATTCAAATCAAAATTTGGACCAAAGCTCAGCATAAAATTCATACAACAAAAACAACCAAAATTAGACAGAAAATCGCACTAAAATATAAACCAAACTGAAAACAAACTCTTACCAAATTCAGACCCAACCTCCTACCAAAAATTGGACCTAAAATCTAACCGAAATGCTGACCGTATTTCAGACCAAAGCTCAGTTAAAATTCAAACCAACTGTAGACCCAAACTCAGATTAAAATTCACATTAAAAGATCTGACCAAAACACTGACTGATATTCAGACCTTAATTCAGCTTCAAAGTCACACCAAAAATTCGACCAAAATTTAGACCAAATTCAAACAAAAGCTCAGCTAAGATCAATTTCAGACCATATTCACAAATACAACCAAAATTTTATACCAAATTCAGACAAAAAAACGGGCTTAAATTTAGAACAAGCTGAAATAAAATTCAAACCAAGTTCAGACCCAAGCTCCGACCAAAAATAAGACCTGAAATTTGTCTAAAATGCTGACGTTATTTCAGACTGAAGCTCAGTTCAAATTCAAACTAACAGACCCAAACTCAAATTAAAAGATCTGACCAAAACACTAACTGATATTCAGACCATAATTCAACCCAAAAGTCAGACCAAAAATTAAACCAAGCTTAAACCAAAGCTCAGACTAATATTTAGATCAATTTTAGACCATATTCATATTTGGAACAAAAATCATATTGAAAGCCAGTTAAAAGTAGGTCAAAATTTAAATTGAAAATCGCATCGAAAGTCAGGCCAAATTCAAACCAAAGACCAGACTTAAAATCAGATCAAATTCAGTCAAAAATTAGACCAAATTGTAACAAAATTCAGACCCAATTCCTTTTACCAAAAATCAAACCCAAACCAAAATCGATAAAAACCAAAAATTAAACAGGTAATAAAAACCAGAGCACAAAATAAAAATTAGACTAAAAACCAAATTGAAATTTAGGCAAAAAAAAAAGGGACCGAATTTCGAAAAAAAACTCAAACTCATATCCAGACAAAAAATTAAATCGAAAATTGAACCAAATTTAAACAGAAAATGAGATCAAATTTAAACCAAAAGCCAGACGAATTTCAAACTAACTTCAAATACAAACTCAAATCAAAATTATGATTAAATTCTAAAAACAAATTCAGACTAAAAATCAAACTAAGACCAAGGGATAATATTCATACTCAGTCCAAAAGTCAAAACAAGAATCCAGCCATAATTTAGACCAAATCTAAAGAAAAACTCGGGCCGAATTATATCACAAAACTCTGACCAAATTCACTTAAAAAATCAGACGAAATTCAAACCAAACAACTTGAGCAAAACTCAGACTAAAGCTCAGCTTAAAATTTATACCGGAAATACAATCAAAATTGTATACCGAATTCAGACAAAAACGGACTAAAGTTTAGAACAAACTGAAATCAAATTCAGACCCAAGCTCCGACCAAAAATTGGACCTAAAATCTAACCAAAATGTTGACCTTCTTTCAGACCAAAACTCAGTCCAAAAATCCTACCAAAATTTAGACCAAATTGAAACCAAAGCTTAGATCAATTTCAGACCATCATAAATCAGCCGACATTTGGCCCGAGAATCATACTGAAAGCCAGATCAAAGTAAACCAAAACTTACACGAAAAATTAAACCAAAACTCTGACCGATATTTAGTGAGGAACTCAATCTAAAAGTCCAATAAAAAATTAGACCAAAATTCACTGTAAAAGTTAGACCAAATCAAACCAACAGACCAAAATTTAGATCAAATTCTAACAAAATAAATTAAGATTACAACTATTACCATGAAATTAGACCCAAAAGCAGATTAAAACCAGACTAAAACATGATTTGTGTGTCTCCAAAAGTAGGAGACCCAGAAATTTCAGGTTTATGGTATTCGAAGTGTAAAATGGTTGTTGTTGTTGTAGCAACTATGGTGTTGTCATCTAAAATTTCCTTGTATATTGTTTTTGTTATTGTTCTTCTGTGTTTTCAGTCAGTTCTAGTCCTAGGAACGGTGGGGTGTACGGGGCAGTCAAAGAGATGGGAAGTGTCGTGTGGCGAAAGGCCTCAATCTGGGCAGATGTCTTGGACATTAGCAGTATTTCTTGCTGGGAAATGTTTGTCGAATTGGCTATATCCCGACCTGAGTTGTGCCAGGGTGAACTTAGTTTTCCTGGGCAACTTCTGTTCCACTAGAGCTACAGGTGGGGGCCTTTCGTTTAGAACTACGTTCGGCTGGTACACACTGGTCGCGTTTTCTACAGTTACCGCTTCAGCATGGAGACGCTTGTTGGCTGCAACATAAGCGGAGTGGTCCAGAAAATTATTGTTCGTAAGTGATTGTATGTCTTGGCTGTAGGTCGTTAAGTCTTTCCTAATTTGTCTTGGGGGTGGCTGTACGCTGGTAAGGTCGTTGTTCGGGTGGTCGTCCATGTGGCATGCAAACCAAAACTGTTTCACCAGGAGAGGAGCACATTGTGGTCATTTACTTTCAGCATCTTAGATTCTTCGTGAAGATGATCCTCTTGGGCCATAAAATGCCAGTCTGTGACAGTGCGCAAAGCCGAATTCTGGCTTTCCTGAAGCCTGCGCCACTGGGTGTTGCTGATTGCTGGTGTCCAGACGAGAGCAGCATAGTTTAGTACTGATCTGCTAATGGCTTTGTACGTGTTAAGGATTGTTTCATGATTTTCCCCCACGTACTACCCGCCAGTGCATTCAGCACATTGTTGCGCTTGCTGAGACTGTTCCGCGTATTCGTAGTGTGTGCAGCAACAGTATGAAGGCTATCGAAAGTCACACCGAGTATTTTCGGGTATTTTACTGTGGGGATTAGGCGTCGTTCAACTTGAATTTCGAGCGTGCTTCTGGTTTCAGTAGTCTACGCTGTAAATCGGGTTGCTGTAGATTTTTTCGTCGAAAATTGGAGATTTCGGCGTTTGAAGAAGGCAACTAAGTCGTGTAGATAGGCGGCCATAGATTTGGATAGTTTGTCCACGTTTTTGCCAGTAGCAAGAATGGTACAGTCGTCTGCATAAGACACCAGTGTGATGTTGATAGGAGTTAAAGGCATCTTTGATATGGAGAAGTTCATCAGGACGGGTGGGAGCACGCCACCTTGTGGCACGTCTTGTTTCACGCACCTGTATTTGGATTTTGTGCCACTGAACTCTACATATGTATACCTTCCACTCAAGCAATTTGCTGTCCACCGTTTATCGGTTTTAGTCAGTGTTAGTATGTTAATATTTCAAGAAATGAATGTAGAGTGAATATAATATTTATTTAAGTTTTACCCTTGGCTTATTATTCCATGTTTTTTATATGGCAAATAAGCTGGGCGCTCGTTTACACAAACACACAAATATATGCATACACTCGTATGTAGACGACTAGAGAATGAATGTCTAAATGGTATGCACTGTATTTGAAAAGAGAAGAGAAGAGGTGCAGTAGCGACGACAGCGGCTTCTGCGACCACTTGTAATTTAAGTTGGTGGGTATGACAGAATGATATTACAAACGGAAGTGGTATGCTTGGCATGTGCTGATGCGACAAATGAGTGGCAACGCCAACTATGATGACAACGATGATGACGGCAATGAGAACGATGAGAGGATAATGTTGATGTTGAAACTGTTGATGGTGATGTTTTAAATGTGACATTTGTAAATGATGCTGGACATTATGTGTGTGTGTGTGTGTGTATGTATTTTGCTTTCATTACTAGTGGCTGGCTGCTATAGCAATTGCTAGTTACGCTGCTGTTGCCTATCCTGTTGATCTATGAAAAAAAAAAAACACAAGAATATGATGTAGCATTGTTATTATGAAACAGCTGTAATTTTTGTTTTAAGTACTGTTTGTTTCACATATAAAAAAATATGGAAAAATTAGATTTCACGTATACGCCAAACGATCTCTTCTCATGTCGTTTTAGGTAATCTGGATATGTGTTGTAGCCATTGTTGTTGTGCTGTGACATGCGTTGATTTCTTCTACCATCGCTCTCAGGACATTAATTTGTTTTGCATATGATGTTTCCTTATACAAAATGTAATGCTCTTTCAATGTGCTCCGCATCTAAAGCATTTCATTTGGAAGCAGTTTGAGTTCGCCTCATACTATTGAACGAATTTCAATTCAGTCTCGTGTATTTGGTATGCGGATGTGCTCGAAAAAGCAGCAAAAAACAAAATGAATTAAGATTCAATAGAAACACACTGCATAGAAATCTGAAGAATGTTTTTTTTTTTCGAAGTAAAAAAGATAGGCGTTTTTTCCTGGAAATGTCTATAAAAAAAGTAAAGCAATACATCAATTAAAGTGTATAAAAAGATGCGCTTTACGCTCTACTTTTGTAGTGTGTGTGAGGCAGATTGCGCTCCCCTAACCTAAAGTTTCCATATAGATTTGCTTTCAAATGCATTCTAATGTTCAACTCATCACCCTTGGGTTCACATTCTAAAGGACATTAAGCTGAGAAAGTATATAAATAATTTTTTTTTTTTTCATTTTGTAATAGAATGAAACATTTATTTAATTTTTGCTACATAACTGAAAGCTTTTTAGTTTTATAATATTGCCAATGGCATTGGCGTTAGAGTTGGCGTTTAGTTCGCCTCCACATTGTATGATTCTCCTATTCTTTTTCCTCATCTATCTCATTTTTATGTTTTATCTTTTAGTCTCATTTTGCAGTTTTCATATTTTTGCAGTTATCCCTTTTTAATGCGGATTTAAAATCATTATCCTTGTCGTCAGTGGCTTGCTGCATTAATGTTGCATAAAGCTTAATACAAATATTATTTAAATGTTATTTACTTACTCGAAGCGAGTTTGAGGCGACAACGAATTAATTGTCTTCCACATGATGTCACACTTAGTAAATAATCAAAATGGAGGAAAAACGAGTAGGAAAACTAACATTTGTTACAATTTTTGTAAAGTATTATTATTTTAATTTGAATTTGATGATGGTTGAAATTTTCGCAAAATTCGACGGAATTTTTCATGAGTGACCGAAAGTTTTGAATTGCAATTAAAATAATTGTAATAATAATAACAAAATAATAAAGTAGAAATTTACATATGAAACCATAGAAGCAATTTCGCGCTGGTATTGAAGCTTTTTCGAACAATAGCTTTTGAAAATTCCCCATATGATTTTGCACACTGTGTCATCTGTACCTTAGTGGATTGAAATTTATTAAATCAAATGAAATCAAGAGAAATGGAATGTATGTAAAAAAAATCAAAAGTCACACATAATCAAATGAAATCAAATAAAATTGCTTACTGCCAAGTAAAATTAAATTGAAAAAAATCAAATGATGAAATAGTAATTACATAAAGTCAAATAAGTCCAACAAAATCAAATAAAGTCTAACGAAATCACTTCAGATTAGATTAAAAAAAATCATTTACAATCGCATATATTTAAAAAAAAACAAATGAAGGTAAAAAAAAATATCGAATAGAATCAAATGAAATCAAACAAAATGAAAACAAATCAAATTGAATCGAATAAAATCAATTAAAGTTCAACAAAAATCAAATAAAATCGAAAAAAAAAATTAGATTCCATCACTAAAATCAAATCAAATGCGATTGTAATTGTAATTATTATATTCAAAAGTTTAAGTTGAATAAAATTGATTAAGTATCGTAAAATCAACTGAAGTCTCATAATTACAAAATTATATCAATCAAAAAATCAAATAAATCAAATAAAGTCAAAGCACAAAATTAAAGAAAATCACTTCAAATCTAATAAAATCAAATCATTTTGAATCTAGAGAGGTTACGCTTTCTAGAATATATACAGTATTGTGCAAAACATATGCAACTGGAAACCAAACTTCTGTTTTGTAAACTTTTTCAAAAATAAACTAATTTTATTCAGTCTTTTTTAATTCATTTCATTAATACTTTAATTTTTAAACTAAACAAAAACAAAATCATACTTTAATCACTTTTGATAATCTCTTCAGAACTTTTCGGAGTAGAACCTATGAGCTTTTCAATTGTTTCTATAGGAATGGTTTTGCATTCGAGTTTTAAGTCATCGAAAAGGGTACAGGCTGAAGAGAATCTTTGCCCTCTTACCTGCTGTTTAAGGATTCCCCACAGACCCACAGACCAATCCAGGACTTAAATTTTGTTGTCATCTAACCACTTTTTTACGCACTTAGAAGTGTGCTTGGGGTCGTTATCGTGTTGAAAGACCCACGATAGAAGCATTTCCTCTTTGGCATACTGTAGTATTGTGGCTTCCAAAATAGATTTGTATTCAAATCGGTCCAAGATTCCTTCTTTTTTTTTTTGGCAAAGAGGACCACAACTTTGAACTGAAAAACACCTCCCGACTACAGCTGAACCACCGCCATGCTTTGATGTGCTCAGGATATTTTGCTTCAGCAAGCGAGTGCCGGTCTTACGACGAACCTGAGTTATGCCATCTGACCATAAGAGATTAAATTTGCTTTCATCCCTGAAAAAAACTATTTTCCATTTCGCAGCAGACCAACTTCCATAAGTACGAGCTAAGTTCACTAATTTGAAGTCTTACTTTTTCTGGCGATGTTTTAAAGATAGCAGGGAGTTTTTCGAGGCCTTATAAGCTCTTAAATTTGCGCCTTTTGCGCTTCTACGAATAATGTTCAAACAGACAGGTAAATCAAGATTCTTTACAATATCCGATAAGGATTTAAATGGATTTTTTCTGGTGCTTTGAAATGACTCTAGAGACTGTAGATTTGTGTATTTTCAATCTTTCAGAATTTTGTTTCTGCGACAAGCTTTCTTTAAAGGCTTCTATAATTTACAATGAACGTTGTATTTTTGGCCATGCTAAGAAATTCACATTAATAAATTTTTACATAAAAACAAGGCAAAAAAGCTGAAAATATTTAATTTCACTTACAACGACAGTGAATTTTGGACTGGTTGCATATGTTTTGCACAGCTATAGAAATGTGCTTATTCATATTCGCCTTTATAACGGGACTAATAGGGTTGCCAAATTAGCAACTATTAATTTGGTCAGAGAAAAACATTATTATCAAAACAAAAATAAGTCACACCTAAATGTCAAAGTAGTTGCGTATGTTTTGCACAATACTGTATTCTTCTTATTACTTTTTTTGCTTGGAATCTGTCTATGATATTCTTGAAAGTACTTTGAAAGAATTTTTACGTGAATATACTTTATCTTATTTCCAAGCCAATTTCTATACGTTGTTTCTTAACCCTTTCGGGATTATTGGTCACCGATGATCCAAAATACGTTTTTTTTTATTCAAAACCTATATTACCGATTTTAATAAATTTATATTCACTGAAAAGAGAATTGATTGCGCTTTAGTTATTATTAAAAAAAAGTTTTGCTATTGCATATTTTTAATTGCTCACAATTTTTACAAATTTTGTCCAAATACACCAAATTTTTAATATGTTGTGCGAAAAATTATTTACTCAAACATGATTTCCCATATTTTTAAATTTTTGTTTACTTATTTGGAAATACAAGTTTTACTATGGGTCCCCGATGACCCTAAGATCTTCAATGGAAACTTTTTAAGAACCTTTTCTGCAATGAAATGGCGGTAAGGAATGCGAATCTGGACTCGGTTCTGCTCTACCGTTTCTAATTACCTTGCGGTCAATAAAGGGTTAAGTAAAGAATTAATGCTTAGTAACTTTGCTTATCTTTAAAGAAAAAAAAACAAATCTATTAAAAATATATAGAAAATATTCCTAAAAAAAATCCCATTGAGAGCCACGGGGTCACCAGTGACATATAAAAGTTCAGGCCTTCTGAGGTGCAAAATGTCTATTTTGATCACAAATTGTAACAAAAAATGGGGGTTAGAGAATACGAATCCGATTTTGGGTTTGCGCTATCTCCTCTGGTTTCTTTTCGGTTGCGATAGGGTTAAAGTTTAGACAGCTACAGTTTGTGAAAATTGCATGGATACCTGTTTAGTTATGATTTCTGCGCTAAGTGTGTTACTTTGTGTAGATGAATTAACAGAGAGACCTACTTTTCCAAGTAAAACCTAATGTTTTTAAATTATGAATTTGAAAGCCATCACTGTGTAAAAATATTAAACAGTGATTATTTTTCGAATAAGTTTTAAATGTATTTTTGATAAATTTTCAACTTGGCTGTTTGAAAAACCGTTCTGGATTTCAAAATGGGTTAAGGTTGCTCCCATTCAAGCTAGTTCATCTACTTTATTGTTTTATTCAATATTGCCTTCTTCAGGAAACCAATAGAGTTTAAATTGATGGGTGTTGCTTATTTCTCTTATTTCATGACACTTGATTCAAAAATGACCACTATCAGTCCATAACTATGTCACTACCAAAAAAACAAAAGGGCAATGTAACCATTTTTTCTTGATCGTATGCAAATTTGACGCCCATTTCCAAGTGCTTTCAAACCGCTGGATTAAAATTAATGAGACTGTGCAGGTATTATAAACGTAAAAGTCAAATTTAAAGATTTTGTATTTCTTTAGGCTTGTCCAGGAGCGGGTGATCGATTCCACTACCACCGGCTGGATACCAGTGCTTTTCGTGCTCACTTGGTCCTTGCAAATAATAATTTTTAATACAAGTTGAAATTCGAAGGAATTATTTTTGTCGAGTTTTTGTAATAGCTCGGAAAGAGCGTTCGAATTTTTTTTTCGTGGAAATTGTAGGGAGTAATCAAATCTGCGAACCCGCAAAGCCTGGAATGTTCTTTTCAATTCAGGACAGTTGATAGCTGTATGTAGGTTCAGAAAATTAGTAGATATGTTTTAACTTTTAAAATGCATGTTTATCTAATTGTGCTTTGTTGTTGTGATAACATCTTATTTAGGAGCTGAAGGAAATTTATAGTGGAGTGAATCGGTGTCGTTTGAGGTTTCATAGTATGTGTGAGTTTATAAGTGTGTGTTTTATTATGATATATATTTTATTTTAAGCCCAAGTATGCAACACATAATTTCTATATCAAAAACGGTTGTGGAATATAATTACATATCAATGGAATAGTGGAAACTATGAAAAATTGTTTTTATTTACTGTATTGTTTTACTGCATAGTTTATTTCAGTTTATAGTTTATTTTTTACTAATAGAAATTGTAAAATAATATCAATACTTGGCGATGTGGATGTGCAAAAAGCGAAGAAAGTGCATTGAAAAAAGAAAATTAAAAATTTTAAAAACCCCTATGGTTGTACTTTTTGGAACATAAAAACGAAAACTTTTGTAATGAAGTAAACAACAATGCGTTAAGTATGTTGTCACATCATGTGACGAGTGCAGAAGGTACTCACTTCAGTTTTTTTTTTTTTTTTGCACTTTTTGCTGCTGATGCTGAGAACGGTCTACAGTTTCTGTTCTATAGTGCTCATGTCATCTGTTGTCTTGTAAAAAAAACTTAAACTTGATTATCCTGATATCTTAAGGGTTTAATTGGCTTCTTATGCACAATAGTAGAGTATACTAACCACACTGTGCCAGGATGACCATTACTCTTAAAAATTGGCACTTATTAAACTTAAATTTTCATTACTTTCTGATTGATTGACTTTGGCAGTTAATACTAACAAAAAACCTCTGAAAAAGATTAATATAAGCACTAGCGGTACTTATACATATAGACCTATATTTATGTATGAAATGTGGCAATAAAATTCCCATGATATATGATGATACCTAATACTTAATCTCGAAAATGATAGCATCAAAAATAAAAAGTGGTTTGCTGTCACTTTTTCGTGCATTTTTAAGTTACATTTTTATTAAACGTTAGAAATATATTTTCCCCGTTATTTTTTCGTCATAAATGTAAAACCAAAAATAGCAAAAAATAAAACAAAAATAATAAATTGTCATCAAAAAAAGAAAAAAACAATATGAAAAAATTTTTATATGACACAGAAAATTGACAAATGTATCACTTTGATAAGTTCACTTCAATATGTCATAAATTTTTGCATTATTAAAAAACAAAAAAAAAAAAACAAAACAACAGCTTTTCATAAAATATAAAGCATGGCATCATTTTGTTTTGTTTTTTTTTTTTTTTTTAAAGTGTGTTTAACATTAAGTGAAGCATGAGTGCATGTGTAGCACAGTGTACAGTTTGAGATTTAAATATATGAAATATTCCCGTGAGTCACTTTAGCATTTGTAAATCAAATGTTTTTTACCATTTTTATTTATTTATTTTTTTTTGCTGTATTGTCTTATGTATGATAACAAAAAAAAACAAATTTTTTATATAGTAATCATAAAAGGAAGAAGAAAAAAATGCTAAAAGAAAAGTAAAGACTTAAAATACTCAAGGGAATTCCGCATACATTACGAATATTTATATTGTGAGCACACACACATAAACACTAACTTCTTGTGTATATTCGTAGGCAGCTTGTAATTTCTCATTAACAAAAAGAAAGTAAAATGAAAGGCATGCGAATAGATTTTTTTTTTCTATAGAGGTACTTAATTGAGAGCGTTAGGCGGAGGAGAAAGTAGGTGCAAGCACAGAAATCATTGATTGAAACTCAAGTGATGTTCACAGTTGAGATGATGAGTTTTATGTACCTATACATATTTAACTTTAATTTGAGTTTTTGCTAATTTCTTTTGGCATTATACAGTAGATTCGTTTAAAGACCTGAACATTTCTTTAATTGCAATAAAACAGTGTAAAAAATATTCTGTGATTTTGTTTTTTTGTTTTTTTTAAGCAGAATTTTATATAGACAACATCTCGGTTTTAAGTTTTTTCATGTGCTCAGAGATATTTAGAAAAATCGTCTTAACATTTTCGTAGTCTGAGTGCTGTAGCTTTTAGTGAGGTTTTAGCTGTAAAATTGCTAGCAAACCCTAATCAAATAATTAATAAATCGAGTCATCGAGAATGCCAGATATTGTCATAGATTGTAAGGCAGATGAGAAATCCACCAAACGGTGATTAGAAAAAAAAATTAAAAATATTTTGAGTACATAATGTTGTTGTTAAATAAATTTTCATTATCTAAATACGAAATTACTGGTACTTTGTTAATCCCTAATCTGTTCCTAGCATATATTTCGTTTTAGGGCCTCAACATGTCTGCCTCGTGAGGCAAAAGTTGACACTTCTAACGAGGTCTTCACGAGTTTCTCTAATTCCCATTAGACAGTCTCTCGTTAGCGGCAGAATAATATTAGGACCTTTTGAAAAACAAGACAATTCTTCTAGTTGAAATGATTTTTGGTCTAAAGTTTGGTTTTTGATTTGTTCTGATTTTTTATTTGAGTTTGATCTGAATTTCGGGTTGAGTTTTGATCTGAATTTGGTCAGACTTTTGCTCTGAACTTTGGATGGAAATTTGGTCGAATTTTTGGTTTTAAATGGTTTGGTTTTTAGTTTGATTTTTACACAAAATTTCGTTCTGAGTTTTAGTTTAATTTTTGGTCTAAATTTGATCTGCTTTTCTGTGTAAATTTCATCGGATTTTTGGTCTGGAATAAAAAAATGTTCGGCTTAAAGCTTGGTTTGAATTTTGACTTGGGTTTTAGTTTAATTTTAGATCTTAACTTGGTTTGATTTTTGGTCTGAATGTGTTTTGAATTTTTGTTTGATTTGGAATTTGATATAAATTTGGTCTAAACTTGTTATGCATTTGGTCTGAGATTTGGTCGGAATTTTGTTTGAGTTTCTTTTTTTTAAGTTTTCGTTTAATTTTTTGTCTGAATTTTGCTTTGGATTTTGGCTTGAGCTCCCTCAGACTTTTGGTTTGAGTTTTGGTTGGAACTTCAGTCTGAATTTTGGTTCAAAAGGTTTTGGTGTATCCTTGGTTTGATTTTTTTTTTGTGATTTTGGTTTAATTTCGATTTGAATTTTACATTAAATTTTAGTGTACATTTTGGTCTAAACACGTTCTGTCTTTGGTTTTGATTTTTGACGGATTTTGGTGTGATTTTTGGCCATTTCTAGCTTGAATTTTGGTTTGAATTTTTTGTTAAATTTCGATTTAAAATTAGTTTAAGCTTCGAGTTGAGTTTTAGTTTGAATTTGCGTCAGTTTTTAGTTTAATTTTTGGTTAGACATTTGGTCTGTTTTTTAGCCTACATTTGGTTTGAATTTTGGTCGGAATTAAATTGATTTTTGATCGGATTTGTAGTCTGAATTTGTTTTGAATTGTGGCATGATTTCGGTGTAATTTCTTCTCAAAATTTCAATCTAAATTTTATGCTGAGTTTGATTTAGATTTGGTTATAGTTTCGGTTTGATTTTTGAACTGAATTTCAGGTCGAATTTTGTTTGAATTTTGATCTGAGTTTTACTCTGTTTTGGATTAATTTTTGGTTAGAATTTTAGTCCAGGCTTTGTCTGTATTTGGTTTGAATTTTGGTTTAAATTTTAGATTAAAGTATGATCTGAGTTTTGGTATAAGTTTGGTCTCCTTTTGGTAAGAACTTTGCTTTTATTTTTGGTCTGATTTTTGCTCCACATTTCGGGCTGATTATTGGTATAAATTTGGTAAATTACTGGCCTAAGGTTTGGGTTGAAATTTGATATGAATTTTTGGTCTGACTTTTAGTATAATTTTTGGTCTAAACTTGGTCTGATTTTTGGTCCGAATTTGGTGTGATTTTTGGTTTGGGTTTTTGGGTTTGGTAAATTTTCGGCCTAAAGTTTGGTTTGAATTTTGGCCAAAGTTTTAGTATAATTTTTGGTCTAATCTTGGTCTAAATTTGGTGTGATTTTTGGTCTGAATTTCGTTAATTTTCGGACTAAACTTTGGCTTGAATTTCGGCCAGAGTTTTAGTTTAATTTTTGGTCTAAATTTTGTGAGACTTTTGGTCTGAATTTCGCCAATTTTCGGGCTAAAGTTTGGTTTGAATTTTTGCCCGAGTTTTGGTTTAATTTTTGGTCTAGATTTGGTCTAAATTTGGTCTAAATTTGGAGTGATTTTTGGACTGAATTTCGCCAATTTTCGACCTAAGGTTTATTTTGGTTTTTGGTATAAGTTTTAGTATAATTTTTGGTCTAAACTTGGTATGATTTTTGGTCTAAATTTGATGTGATTTTTGGTCTGAATTTCGTAAATTTTCGGGATATGGTTTGGCTTTAATTTCGGCCAGAATTTTAGTTTAATTTTTGGTCAGAACTTGGTCTAAGTTTGGTGTGATTTTTGGGTTGAATTTGGTAAATTTTCGTCCTAAATTTTGGTTTAAATTTTGGCCGGAGTATTAGTATAATCTTTGGTCAGAACTTGGTTCGATTTTTGGTCTAAATTTGGTAAATTTTCGGGCTAAAGCTTAGTTTGGTTTATGTTATGAGATTTAGTATATTTTTTAGTCTAAATTTGGTGAGATTTTTGGTCCAAATTTGCCGTTATTTTTGGTCTGAATTTCGTCAATTTTCGGCCTAAGGTTATAGTTTGAATTTTGGCTTGAGTTATAGTTTAATTTTTGATTTTTTTTTAATTTTTAGTCTGATTTTTGGTCTAAACGTGGCCTGATTTTTGGTCTGAATATGTCTGAATGTTGTATGAATTCTGGTCAAATTATTTTTTTTGGATAGCTATGCTATAAAATGGCCAACCCTACCCAAAAACTTATCCTAAATCCGCCACTGCTGGAATTATACTCGTTTTTTTTTTTTTTTTCATTGACCAACTTTATCAGAATCACTTTCAAAATCTTTTCAGCTTCCGAAAATTTTGATTTTTACTAGACGCTGTTATTAAATGATAAATGACGCTCAATTTATCACATGGAAAACTTTTCTTTATCTATTTGTGTTATATTAAAGGAAAATATTTTTCTTTTCCAACTTTTTTTTTGCGTAATTATTGCCCGCTAATTAAAACTTAAAACTGAAAACTTAATTTATATATCTTCAAACACAAAAAAAAAAAAAAAAAACTTATAAAAAAATTATACTGAATATACTGACCATGTTGGTGAGTATAATGGTGGTACTTTGGTAATTAAAATCTAAACCCTCGCACAATGAAACGAGTATCTTATTAAACCTAATACTAGCTGGTTATAAAGTGAATGTAAATCGAGATATAAAAAAAAAAATTATGTCAGCTTCAGTTGAAAATTTAACAAAGTTTAATGCGTTTTTGTTTTGCATCTTTGAACATTTTTTCTTTGCATGAACGTTCTGCTATGGAAGAGAAATAACCATGACTAGCTTGAAGAGTAGCACTATCTAAGACTAAACCAATTAGAGTAGGTATTTTTATACGAAATTTTTTTCTATTTTGTACTATACTTTAACTATTAAAATAATTTTTTTTTTTTTTTGTATTCTTAGTGTTGGTATATGTATATCCAAAACTGCTTGTGCCATCAGCAAACTTCGAAGAACCATAATCATCTATCTACTTGAATGTGTATGCTGGCAGCTTTCTTTTTTTTTCAGTATTATATTGCCAAGGATAGACAGTTGAGTGAAACCTTTTGACTCAACACTTTAAAAAAAAGAAGAAAATTTAGTCATATGATGCTAGCCTAAAACCAAATCACTTTGCGTTTTTCCTAACTTACTTTTCAACTCAAACTCATTCATAATAAAAATGCATAAATGTATGGTAGTATATAAAAATATAAATTGAAAAACTAAAAGAACGTTGAAATGTTAATATTGTGAGGTTTTAATAAATAAAAACTGTATACCAAAAAAATAAAAGAAAAACCATGCCACAAAGTAAAGAAAAAGCTTTAAATGAAAATGTATTTTCAGCATTCATACTTTGAGTTTTGGCGCCAATATTAAATCTGAATGTGAAAAGAGAGTATAAATCATGAAAAGATGGAATATTTTTTTTTTCCAAATACAAACGTTTTATTAAAAAACTAATTAATAAGCGCATTTGCTTTTTGTTAATGTTTTCATTTTTGTTTAATATTTTGACTTAATAGATGTCCTTTTTATGCACAAATAATTTGATATCCATTGATAACACTGCTCTGCATGGTTTTGCGAATAAGATGATACCTAGTGTTTCCGAATGAATTTGCTGAGCACGAATCTGGAGTCAAAAACTTTCCATCACGTCACGTTTTCGAGAAAAAAGGGGCTGAAACCTCGGAAAACTGCGTTTTTGGCCATTTTTGAACAATTGTGGAGCTGAACCACCCTGACGTGCTACAAACTTTGCTAATATCAGATTAATTAAAGACTGAATCACGCCCTTTCAAATGAGCCCTTAGCCAAATTGTTCGCATGCGCCCTTGAAGCAGGAGGTGTGCATAGGTCTAGGAGTGCAGGAAAAAAATGTATATAGAACGGATTATATCTAACTTACACCTACGGCCAGATCTAATGAGAACTGCAGCGGTCCGAAAAGTTTTAAGGGTCGTTGGTTACACATCTGCAGTCAGATTTCAAACATTCAAAATGGCGAATCAAATATGGTGGGCGAATTTTATCTTACTCATACCAACGAAATATAATGAAAAATGCAGTGGTCCGAAGTGTTTTAAGGGTCACTGATTACAAATCTGCAGTCAGGTTTTAAAAATTCAAAATGGTAAATCAAATATGGAGGACGAATTAAGATGTAAGATAAAATCAGCTCTGTGTACATTTTTTTCGTGCACCACTAGACATAATCTCACCCCCTGCTCTAAGGGCGCGTGCGAACAATTTTTTGGCTTAGGGCTCATTTTAAAGGGGCTTGGTTCAGTCTTTAATTTCTGATATTAGCGAAGTTTGTAGCACGTCAGGGTTCAGCTCCACAATTTTAGAAAAATGGCAAAAAACGCTAATTTCAGGGATTTCAACCCCATTTTTCTTTGACCAGTTTTTGACCACAGATTCGTGTTCAGCATGAAAAATTCATTGGAAATCACTAGAAGCCATCTTATTCGCATAAGAAAAGTTGAAATTTGCAGGGCAGTGTAATTTAAAAAATTTTGGTATTTGGAAATTTGAAAAAATACATAAAGTTGAATAATATTTCATACTAATTAAAACATACATTCGAGTATATCAAATTGAATTTAGTAAATTTTTTATTAAACCAACATTTTTATCTACTTAAATTTAAGTGTAATTTAAAAAATGTTAATTGACTTGCATACCAAAAATAAACTTAAATATTATAATTTTAATCTTATTGATTTAAAAAAAAAATCATAAATTTCATATTTTTACACATATACACAGATATATAATTGGCCAAGTCCGATCAACGGTTGTAGGGTCAATAATGTCAATAAATACATAATATATTCACATACTTATCTATACATTAGTGTAACTACAATTTTATTCCAGAAGATCCAGAAGTGCTACACTATCATATCAATTATATCAGTTTAAAGAGCTTGACGAGTAGGTTAGCCAAAAATTATCAGATTTAAAATCGGTTTAGCCAGTTCCAAAATATTAACGTCGGAAATTCTTTAAAATGCACTCATTGAACAAAGCATTGCATTCATCGTTGTAAAAACCATTGCTTAAGCGGGAGTAAATAACAAATGAGAGAGAGAGAGAGAGAGAAGACAAGAGTAACGGCATTTCTCAGAATTATCTAACGAATTATCTGCATACACAAATAACAAAACAAACACCAACGAGTAGTTTGGTTCTCTTTTGATATTTGTTTTTTCATAAAGAGATTTCTTGAACAAAAAAGATAGCCCCAGTTACTGGGGCCTAACCGACTAGTATATATATAATTAAGTACTTACATATGTTCATTATCATACATAAGGAGAAAACTGAAATTTTTCTTTTCACATTTACATAATTATTTTAAAATGACTGCCATATTGATTATTTGGTGCTCATTTGAAATGTCAATATATGATGCGTTGTGAAAAATTAAATTTGATTCGAAAGTTAAAATAATTCACTAGTAATATTAAAATTTTTAATATAATATTTGCAATTGCTATACTCAGACAAGTGAAAAAGAATACGAATATAAAAAAAATAATAATTTTTATTGTATTAAATCAAATACACGAGGGCACCAGTGAGTCGGTATACTGGCTCCTGTTGGTAAAGAAAAAGTCCGGGTAGATTTCCGGCAGACTGATCATTCCAACGCAAATTAGATGGAATTGTTTTACCTGACCCGTTACTATGATTCTAATAGAATACCTTCCTCTAGCTGAAGCACTTTTTTAATCGCAACATGACGTAACAGTGAAGTGACTAGTTTTTTATATGCTTATCTATCGGCGTGCATGACTCATTTTTCCGTATTCTTCGACAAATGATTAAAAACCAATTTTATATACATGGTGAATTTATTACATTAGTGCTAAAATTAGTTCCCCTTCCCCTTTCTTGTAGGTGCGCCGTGGGGTAAATTTTAAATTCTGCAATATGAAACCCTATTTTTTATTGCAGATATTTTTTTCGATTCAAAATAAATTTTTTCGATTTCTCCTAGTGAGAACCTACCCGATTTGCAATACGTCTAAAAAAAAAAATACCACGTTTTCATTGTAAATACTTGAAATTAGTCTAACAACAAATTTCTCGAAATTTCAATTACTTGCCAAGAAACTACTATTATCGTAACCCAAGATCAAGTGTTCTTTTTGGAATACGCGATTTGTTTGCCTTTTGAATTATTTGGCAGTAATGAAATTTGCTTTCAAACTAATGCATTTTTTCTCAATTTTTATTTAATAAGAAATAGGTGGAAGGAGAGAGAAGGAGGCGACTAATTTTAGCGAGCGATAGCTGTTAAGACCTTACCATTTGTGGGTGGGAGTACATCAGCGTCGTCAGTTTCCTAACATCTTTTCCGTCATCATCATTAAGCAGCTGTGAGAAGATTTCCCCTTCATAACCTCATAATACCCTGGACATCTTTCATCTTCGTCGTTCTAGGAAAACGTCCTGGTCTTCAAAACATTAAATAGTCAGGCGTGTGATTTTTCTGAGAAATTTTGGGTCGAATTCCTATCGCCAAATATGTCGATGCCATCGCAATCATGTCTTTCTGCTTCTATTTTTGGGTGCGTGGAAATACGTTTCTCCTTTCTTTTTATCCCTTAGCAGCTCGCGTTGCAATTGATTGCAGAGTTGCATAATGTACTGCGTTGACGGTTGTAGCTTAACAGCTCTTCGGCAGCCATACCCGTAGAACCGATGCGAGGAAACTGTGCGAGGAATATGGTTTCACTTCGTGGACAACACAGAGGTGCCTGAGTTCATATCTCGGCACGCTCAAAAAATCAAATACAAAATAAAAATGTTTCTACACGGCACCACCACTTTGCTGGCACTGGCAAATCTTCAAGTGTAAAAATTGCCTATGAAAAAGCTTTTCATTTCCCCGTTCGGATTTGGCATAAAACTGAAGGTCCCAAACAACATGAATGGATGCGGAAAGCTCGGCCTAAGCCTTCCATGGGCTGTTGCGCCATAATAGTAGTAGTAGTATTTTAAAAAACTGATTGGGTGACGAAAAAATCAGGAGTTGAGAAAAGTTAAGAAAAGAAAAGATTTAATAAAACACTAGTTTTATTACAACATAAATTTAAATTGCACTTTATACAAAAAATTTGTTCAAGCTCTATCCAAAAATCTCGGTCTTTGATGTTTCAAGTTACTCGACTTTCATTTTGATAAATAAACAAGTCTCTGCATACTTTTGGACCTCAAAGTTCTCACTGGAAACGACCTAAGCTTTATTTAGACCGTTTTCTTAAAACGTTCCTTTTTGAAAAAAAAATTAAAATTATTTTTGATTTTTGATTTTTTTAATTTTTTAAAATCTGTGGGAAACGTGTTGGACAAAATTTTCTAAATGCAATGGGTGCTTAGTTACATGGATCCGAAACAGGGGCTGTTGGACCAAAATATCAAAATTCTACCCACTCTTTGGTGTAGCAAACAGGACTTAACTTTTTGCAAGTTTGAGCCCGACCGATTTTAAAAGTGGATGGTTCACTTGCGACGAAATTCTCCATATACAATATACCGTGACGAGTTTTTAAATAGGCAATTTCAATGTACGTAGTAGCCATTCAGATTTTAAATATTATTATTTGTTTTTCTTTAAAATTTAATTAGTTAAATTGTGTAGAATATCTTACTAGTTAAAAATTAATCATTTTGAGTGGCGCCAGATAATATCGTTAGATATTTGAACGCACTTTTAACCTATTAATTGACAATGGTGCGAAAACACACCATTTTTAATCTAAAAAAATCACACTTTTAGTCTATAAAATCACACTTTTTAGTGGTGCGTTTTCGCACCATTGTCAATTAATGGGTTAATACGGTGCAAGCACATGTTTTTTGTTGCTTTTTTTTTTACATTATGAGGGCTCTAAAATAATTCTCTGCAGGAATATCAATTTTTGTGATTGCTTTCATTTGAAAGGAGCAATCAGTATTTGTTAAGCCATGGGTCGAGGTAAACATATTACGACCGCTCAACGCAAAGAAATTGTGCGCGATAAATGTAAATCACTTAAGGAAATTTCCTAACCAGTTGGAGTTTCTATTAAAGCTTGCCATCAACCCATTAAGCACGTGAAGGTGAATCCAGTTTTGAAACAAAATTCCTCGTCCAAGACCGCGAAAAATTTGCGATCGCACAGACATCAAAATTCATTGCCTTTCAGAAGCTATTCAATTTCAAACCGCGGTTGATATTCATGCCGAAATTCTTCCGGAATTAGAAACAAAAATTGGTGACTGTACGGTGCACAGTTGAATTAGTTGAACTTCATACAAAAAGAGGACAAAAATAGAACACAGAATATACAGGAGTTGTTTATGTCAATACATCGTTAGGGTGCAAAAATCAAATTAATACGATAATGAGGAGAGCAAAGCAGTTCCTAAAAGATAATAACGTAAACGTTATGAAGTTGCCTTTTTAACCACCGGACTTAAATCCGATTGAGCATCTTTGGAATGATGTTGAAAAGAATATCAAAGCAAAACAAAAAAACCGAGCAATTTGGAAAATTTATACGAAATAATTGAATATTCCTGGAAGAGTATTCCCATCGCCCGCTGCATATCCTTCATAAGCTTAAGGAACCACCAAATATTAATAATTTAACTTAATTTAATGTAGTTTGAGGAAAAAATCTTATAAAAATGTTTTAAAAGTCATTACTAAGTTAAATCTCTATTTATATGCTCACCTGTTTCGCTATGGAAAAAAAATGTGACTTATTTTTTCTTGTTAATATCAATTTATAATCCATTACATCAGTCAATAGATATGAGATATTGACGACCTCGATTGTCTAGTGGATAGTGCACTAGACTTTCATTCAGAAGGTTGCTGGTTCGATTCCCGTATTGGTCTGGTGGTTAATTCTCATAAACTTCTTATATTCACTATCGATATGAAGTGGATAAGAATTATAAGAATGTGTACAAGAACACACCTTGGTTGGTAATGGCAAAACTACCGAGCTGATAAAAAATTGCCACACAGCCGTTCGGAATCGGCGTTAAATTGTAGGTCCTACCATCGCCTCTGTAATCTAGTGGCAGAGTGCCAGACTCTTATCTCTGGAGACCTGAGTTCGATTCTCGGCTTGGGTATGTTTCTTATCTATCTTTCTTTCTCTCTGGCTTTCTTTCTTTCTTGGGACTTTGGTACAATAGATCTTATAGGTCGCAGTGCCTGCCTTTCTTTCGAGTCGTCCTTCTTTCAAATAATAATAATAGATATGAGATTACATATTTAAATGCTCTCCACTGTATAACACTGAAATTAACATTTTACTTTACTTCTCTCTTCTTTTTAATTTTTTAGTTTCCCGTGTCTTTTTTTGGTCCGGTTTTAGGGTTTTCAATACTTATTGCTTGCTTTACAGATTTTTGGTTATCTTTTTCTGCAACAGGTTGTGACGACATAAAATTAATTAAGTTATATATTAGGTTAGGTTGGAGTGGCTGTCGAGAGACACACTTAGGCCTGAACGGCCCATTGTGATACCACCACATAGTTGGACCTACAGTTTAACGCCGATTCCGAACGGCGGTGTGGCAATTTTTTATCGGCTTGGTGGTTTTGCCATTACCAACCAATGTGTGTACTTGTACACTATCTTATAATTCTCATACACTTCATATTGATAGTGAATATAAGAAAGTAATGAAAATTAACCACCAGACGAAGACGGGAATCGAACCCGAACCTCCCAGATGAAAGTCTAGTGCACTACCCACTAGACTATCGAGGTCGTCAGCTAAGTTATATATTAAAATATTACCAACAACTCACATCTACAGAACGGAAACTAAACGGTACAAAAGGAGGAAAATTCGTATAAAAGGACATGCATCAGACTGTACTGGGACTCAGACTTAGATCGTGGTCTAAGAAAGTAGCTTGGTGTTTATATTATCCTCTATTTGCTAGATTATATGTAATAAACCTAATCGATGCGTCCGCATGCTAGGTTCTTCATAATACATTATTCAATCGTGAGGTATTAATTGGATCTTGGCGTAAGTCCTTACGTCAGGATTAAGTTTCCGCTGAGGTATTAATCGGCATCAGGGGGTCGTATCCACGTACCCTGGTGTAGCACAAACAAAGTTGCCACGTACCATACGAACGACAACGACCTAGCCATAGTATCACGAAGACACGCAAAGGAAACATACGAACGTAAACGCCAACAAGGCCAATCCAAGCGCCAAGGAAGGCACTCGAACGCAAGAGAGAGGACGATTAAGAGGCTACAAGGAATAAACAGAGACTATACGAGGTACCACGAACACAAATACTAACGCACGAAGAATTAAGTGTAATTAAAACAAAGAGAACAGTGAATATTATAAATAAACAAGTGAACATAAGATATAGTGTATTAATCGTGTATCCTGGTTACTCACTGAGCATACCTTAGCTAAAAGAAATGGAACCAGGAAGGTTCGTTACAAGGTCCACCCTATCTTAATTTATGTTTAAGCTTCTTTTTAACAAAATCTTGAGATGTAAATCTGGCGATTCTGTAATGCAAAACTACTGAATTGCAAATACTATGGATTCACTATTCTATTATCTTCTATATACATAAACACTATAATAAACTGAAGATACTTACAACCATTTTCACTTACCATACATAGTTATATTGTAAAAAACATTTCATAATTAAAATTAGTTAAGCAAAGCATTAAATACAAACCCACACAAACTACAAAATGCACACAAGCACACACAAACCAGTGCCCCTGACTTTAAGTACATTCGAAATGAATATTAAAAGAAAGAGATATTACAAAACCACAGTACAGTAAATAACAACAAAAACAAAAAAGTGCAGACACCAAACCACAGAACCACAACTGATGAGGGAAACTAGAAAAACCATAATAGAAAAATGAACAATAAAGAAGAACACAAAAAAAAAAAAAGAAAAGAAAAATATAAATTAAACGAAATGATAAAATAGAACAAAAGTAATTGATAACAGAAGTACAAGTGAACAGGCGAACACTCTGTATGCTGAAAAAGAGAAAGGACATTCAGGATATTATGCACAGGGAACTAAAACAAAACCAAAAAAAAAAAAAAAAAAATGACAGAGGGAAGAAAAATAAGAAGAAAACCAAAGAAGAGAGCATCATTAACAATACGAACGCACTCTAGGACAATTATTTTAATAAATGATACGACTGCAAAAAAAAAAAAAAAAAGGAAGAAAATAGAAACAAAAGAACACAAAAAAATGAAATACATGAACAATTCATAAAAAGTTTCAAGAATTATGATAATAATAAACTGAAGAAAAAATGGAAATAAAAGTGCAAATTAAATAGAAATTATGCTATTGCATATAAAAAATCTCAAACAAAATTATGTGAAGACAGCGCGTTTCAAAGTGAAGTGGATACAAGAGAAGAGAAAAGGAAAGGAAATGAGCTCCTGAGGGAGTAGAAAATAATATATATGTCCAGACGCTCAGTCGCAGCAGAACGCTGATGATAAAGCATAAATTTATTCGCAAGTCACTCGCAACTTAATGTACTTGAAATAGACAGAGAGACACAGTGACAGGGAAAATGACAGTGTTGAAACTATTGTCCCTAACGTTTATGACAAAAACCAAAAAAAAAAAAAAAAATTCGGGAAATAGCATAAAAGCAATGGCGTGAAATACTTAAATTTTAATTGAGTGAGCTTCACTGTATTTTTTCGTTACCATAAATTATGCGTATTTATTTCGTATCCTACGTTTGTATATGCTATACTAATAAGAATTTATGTGTGATTCGTAATTTAAGGAACGAGTGTTATAGGAACTTATTGCTTTGATATAATACCGACCAAGATAGCTGAGTCCTTAGTAAGCTGGACAGTTGAGTTTGAAATTACAGTACAAATAACATTTCGGCAGGAAGTGATAAACTTACGATTTATGTAGTTGGGCTTAGGTAAATTTCAAAATATTATGTTGGCTTGAAAAAATTATTAAAATTTAAACTTCACTTCTGAATTATTAATTGAATAAATAATAAAAAAAATAATATGGTTTCATAACTATTTTTAATAATACAAAAACGTATATTGAATCATTCATGAATAAATCTTTAAATCATCTTTGAATAATCAGCAGTTGCTCATCGATGGTCTGGGCTTGGGGAATGCTTATTTTGCTAATTATTGTATAACTATCAGATCAATAACTGTCCAAAATTCAAACGAAAAATTATACCAAAAATTTAACTTAAATTCGGACTAAAAATTAGACAAAAAATCAGACCAAAATTTTGATAAAAATTCAGACCAAAAGACTTAACGAAATTCAGATTTTAGTTTTGCTTAAAGTACAGATCAACACTCAAACCCTAACTCAGTTCAAATTTCAGACCAGATTCATATTAGAATTATGATCAAAATTCAGACTAAAAAATTGACCGAAATTCAAACCAAAAATCAGTATGAAATTCAGACCGAAAATCAAACCAAAGATCAAACTAATTTTCAGACCAAACCTCTGTTCAAAAAGAAGCCAAACTCAGGCCAAAATTCAGACCTAAAACATAATAACTCTGGGACCAAAAATCAAACGAAGACTCAGACCAAAATTTGCTTAAAACTCAAACTAAAATTCAGATTAAAAATCATACCAAAAGACAGACCAAATTTCCAACTAAAACTTAGATAAAAAAGAAGTCTAATTTAGACTAAAATTCAGACCAAAATGCAAACCCAAATATACACCAAAAGAAGTAAATTTTTCGATAAAATTTCAGACTAAAACTCAGACCAGAACCAAACCAAATATTTGGACAAAAAACAGTCTAAAATTCAAACCAAAATTCCAAACAAAGTTAAGACCAAAAATCAATCTTAAACTCAAACCAAAAGAAAAAACGAAAAATGTTGGCAAAAATTCAGAAGAAAAAGCATAACAAAATTCAAGCCACAAATTATACCAAAACTCATATTGAATTTTGATCAAAATGAGCCCAAAATTAGAACGAAATTCGGGATAAAACGCAGAGTAAACCCGAGGCAAAATACAAACGAAAATCGCCCCAAAATTTAGCCTAAAATTCAGATCAAAAATACAACTAAAACTCATAATAAAATTTCGACCAACTGGAAGGCTCATTTAGATGTAAAATTAGATGAATAATCTGAACAAACTCAAACCAAGCTCAGACCAAAATTTAAATAAAAGGTTAGATCAGAAGCCATACCGAAATTCAGATTGAAATCTACCTTAAAATTTCTATAAAAACTTTGATCTAAATTCAGTCTTAAATTCAGACCAGACTCATATAAGAATTATGAAATTATGACCATAATTTGACCGGATTCAAATTAAAACTCAGACCGAAAATCAAACCAAAGATTAGACCAATTCTCAGATCATAAGGAAATCAGACTCAAACCAAAATTCCAAAGAAAGCTATGATCCAAAAGATAATAAAATTGGGACCACAATCAGACCAAAAATAAAACCAAAGCTCAGACCAAAATTTAGTCTAAAGCTAAGACAAAACTCGTAACAAAATAAAGATCAAAATCTGCAACTGCAATTTGACCGAAACTCCGACAGAAAAAAAGTCAACTCAGATAGAAAATTAAACCAAATCTATGTCAAATTTGGACTAAAAATTAGGATAAAATTCAGGCCAAATTTAGACCAAACAAAAACTCAAACCCAAATATCGATCAAAAGAAGTAAATTTGTAGACCAAAATTCAAACTAAAACTCGGACCATAACCAAACCAAACATTTGGACCAAAATCGTCTAAATTTCAAACCATAAATCAAAGTAGGTTTTAGACCAAAATTTAGACTAAAACTCAGACCAAAAGAAAAAAAGACAAATTTCGACAAAAATTCAGAACAAAAGTCAGACAAAATTCAAACCACAAATCAGACCAAAACTCTTATCGCATTTCGCCCAAACGGAGCCCAAACTTAGACCAAAATTCAGAGTAAAACGCAAACCAAATCCGAAGCGAAATACAGACTAAAAGCTGCCCAAAATTCAGACACAAAATCTAATCAAAAGTCATACGAAAATTTCGACCAACGAGAGACCAAATGTAGACAAAAACTCAGACCACAAATGAAGCCTAGTTCAAAATAGAAATTATACTACAACTCAAACCAAAATTTAATTTGAAAACCAGATCAAAATCAAATCAGAAAACAGAACAAATGACAGACCATAATTGAGAACAAAATTCAGTTCAAAAACTGAACCTAAAATAAGACAAAAATATATTTCTTTAGTGTAATGAATGAGTTTTTAAAAGTATTAAATTTTTTGGGAAAGGTTGTAGACTCCATAAAGTCCACTCTAAATTCTTTAAAGCTTCACTTTGCTTTAAATATCAACAAATTGCAGGTACAGTCACTGAGATTGATAGAGAAATTGACTTGGGGGAGGGCTTCGGTTCTTGGCTTATAACTCATTCTAGTTTATGTAGCAGCCTGATTCTTTAAATAAAAGTTTTCTAAAGTAAGCTTTACGTCAAAATTTCTCGCGTTGAGAGCCTCTGGTTTAAATATGAATTTTGCTTCCTGCAATTTCTGCTTTATTTTCTCGCTTTAATTAATGTTGAGGCGTAATTAAAAAATATTAATATAATAATATAAAAACAAAAACAAATAACTGAAAAGCATTGAAAAGGCAGGAAAAAACGAAATTAGTATGTGCCTACGTGAAAACAGAATGTGTAAACACATATTGCAAATATGAATGTGTAAATTTATACCAAAAGAAAAACTTCATGACTGTTTCATGCATTCACTAGCAAAGGGGTAACCCTTTCTCAGCCATTACTATAGTTGCTTTTGAATAAAAAAAAAACTTTTTGAAAGCACGAAAAGTCTCAATCCCACTACCTCTCCTCTCTTCTTCAAACTCTAGATTCTTTAGTGCATCAAATTATCATGATTTTATGTAAAGAAAATATTGTCATACGCCGTTTTAACCCTTTAAAAGCAAAACTATTTTCAGTGAAGCAAATCTTATCATTTTCGATAGTTTTTATTTTTTGGACTCGTTGATTTGGAATTTTGAAATTCTATATAGCATAACAAAAATTTAAAAACTTTAACTACCTAATCTTCTGATTTCTGTCATCTCAATTTATTCATATTAATAATAAAAAAAATTTAAGAAAATAATTCTTAACCACGCAATTTTAGTGTAATAATAAATTTAATAATCCACGAAAAATAAGTAATTAATATTGATTTTGAAATTCCTCCGGGCAATGCCGTTTAAACATACTTATGCACTAACTGATGTCAATTCAACTGTTGCTACCAACGTATTTAAAAATATTACAACCTCAACAGCACCACCCACCAACAACAAAATCGCAATATCAACACGCACCAAAAAAATTATAATAATTTTTTATGAAGTTAATTTGTGTTAACCTTTTCACGGATTTTTTTAATTTTAATTTATAACAAGTCAAGTGTAATTTATTTTATTTTTTAATACAGTGTTAACTGTTGAAAACATGAATATATATAGGATTTAGTCAAATCATTTTAATTATTTTTGTTTGTTTGTTTATATGCATTCAAAAGCATGAGTATACATTAGAGTTAATTAAGTATTTTATTTATACTTTTTTTGTAAGTTTTTTTTTTTTATATTCGTTCTATTTAATAATAAACTGAAAATATGTAACTAATTAGTCAATCAATTTTATTATTAAATATACTTATATTAAGTTTGACTCTTACATTTAAAGTTCTCAGCTGTCACTTCGTTATATATACGGAAGGACTAATAAAAGTTCACTTAGTTAGAGACAAGTTGGCCAAACACAATTCTAATTTCATAACTTGAATCTTTATCGTTTTTATTTTTTCGACTTAATTGTCAGCCATTAGTTTCTAAACATTTTTGAAACCGGTAGATCCACTTCGGAAAATAATCCTCAAAAGAGACTTTTTTTTAGGTTTGTAACTTCAACTTTAATTGCATTAATTATCTCCTCATTATTGCCGAAGATATTTTGTCTTAATTGTTTTATTTTTATTTTTAGAAACAACTAGAAATCACACTGCGCTAAGTGTGGAGAATACAGTCCTGGACGAATTTCTCCATTCCCTGAGAGCGCAATAAAGATGTTTTTTTTTCAGCAGTTTGAGCCAGGACGGCAGATTTATATATATATACTTTGCGAATCTGGACTCGGTTTTGCTGTATCGATTCTAGTTTCTTTACGGTCAAGAAAGGGTTAAGTGAAAAATTAATACTAAGTTACTTTGTCTATCATTAAAAAAATGTCTAATAAAGATATACTGAAAAAAAATCCCATTGAGGGACACAGGGTCACCGGTGACCCATTAAAGTTTAGACCTTCAGAAGCGCAAAATGTTTTTATTTTTGCTAAGAAATTGTAACAAGAAATGGGGGTCAGAGAATATGAATTCAGATTCGGTTTTGCGCTATCTCTCGTTTCCTTGCGGTCACAAAAGGGTTAATGGGTGGACCTTCTGTGTTTCATACCATCGACTGTTGCTTAGTTTCTGGATCGTTCTTGAAAAACCAAGCTTCATCGCCTTTTACAATTTTTTTTGAAGGTGCTAGGTTCTCCATTTTTAAATTTTGGAAGAAAATATTCGGTAAAAGGCATCATTTAAAATTCGAACAACGTATCGCGCTGATTTCTTCCTGTATCCAATATGATCTCTAAATCAATAATTTCCTGGGTCAATCTTAAATCTTCGTTAATTTTGTACTTCAACAGAGCCTCACTTACATCATCAGTCCAAGAATCGGTCTTTTGCTGTGATGGCGATGGAATTTCTACCGATTCTACGTTGAGAGTTACGGACTATGGTTCGATTTGATGTTCCAAATCATCCGATTGCTGTACCGTTAACGAATCCAGAAACGAGCTCATTTACGGATCCTAATAAAGCTTTTCTGTATCGTTAACGGTACGAAAACGGGACGATGTGTATGTAGGGAGCTCTTTAGTTTCTTCAGATTCTTATATGGCAAGTATTAGACATCACTCTAATAAGAAATTTTTCGAAGTGATAATGTCATTTTTTGTTATATGGGAAGAGGGCGTCGTAGTTGAGAATTTTTTCCCAATCTTATTCTCATGCTCTGTTTTGACAAAAGCATCATCTATATTAAAATTTGTGACTCTGCCACGATTTCATATATTTTTTCCCATCTTTTGTATGAACTATGCTAAGGCCACTTGGTTCTGGTTAGATGTATTCAGATCAGCCTGAACTACTGCCTTACTGCTCAGAAACTTCTGCCAGAAAGTGCAACAGTAAATGTGCCAGATATAATATTAATCAGGGAAGCCTACTGGAAAACCGGAGGCCAAAGTGATAAAGCTGCTATTTGAACTTATGGTAAACTTGAATTCTCGCTGGATTTGACCATAAACAGAATATTAGCATAAGATATGCTTTCTCTTTTCGCTGTGATAATGCTAGCTTCTTCTCTTAGCTGCATGGTTTCGATGTCATATTCACTGTCATTATTTGCTTTCGCTGCATTGCTATTATCTCCTGATTGTTTTGCCGCTCTTCGCTCTCTTATAGACTCATCTTAGACCATTCCCTCTTTGCAAACTGAGTGCCTCGGAAAAACTCGCTGGCTACATGCGTTGCCTAGCTCATCCTCTTTGATTTTTTGCGTTCGTCTTTATCTGTTTCTTGGCTTTTGTGTCAATGACAATTAGTGTCTCGTATTAGGTACTCAAATTACACAGCTAAATTCAATAATTTATTGGCTTGAACGAGTTAATATCAGCACATAAGGGTTAAGAATCATGTACCAGCAAAACTATAATAAAATCATTTCTAGAATCTATACATAAAAACAAGAAAACTAAAATATATAAAGATATGTATGTATAAAAATTTCCGGTACTTTGAAAATGTTCGCTTAGTAAATTTATTATTGAATATATAAAAATGTTTTCTGATGCATGTACGAATGCATACATACATCGTCTATGTATATTCGAGTACCTAGTAGGAAATTTGTAATTGTTTTAACTGATTTAATGCAGTGAATTCAGATCTGACTTAGAAAGAACATATAAGCATCGAAATATCCAGTAGTCTAATTCGTTATTTGATTTTTAAAATATTTTCATGAAGACTTCAAACATGAGTTTCGTCAAGCTCACAAATAAAGTTAAATTTAATTGAAGTTATATTTAAAAACATTAAAAAAATGTAGTCATCACAACAACAATGTATATAGAGACGGGCAAATCAGACGGCCGTTTCGGAATCCGCCACAATTCCTCATCACTGATCTTAGTGATAGTTCTTAATCTTTCAATATCCGATATAAGCTACTAATATTTGAAATTAAAACCCAGAATTACAGATTTGATTCCAAATATATTCACTGAATAGATATTGAAAGAAACTACCACTACCGACTAGCTACGATGGGGAAAAAACAACAACACAAGTATATAGAACGGTAGTGGTAGTTTCGCTTAGGATTTTATGTTCATATTCCATGGAATCTATCACATTTTTGATATCACTAGAAAAAATTGGATATTTCACTAATTTAGAGAAGTGTAGTGTAGTGAGTTAGACTTTGGAAGTTAAGGGTTTACTCCTAAATCCACTTTCTTTTTGATGCTCTTAGAGGACTTAGCAGTCGATTAAGAAATATTTTGTAATTCAAGGTTTAATTTTGATGCCATTTGTATGAGAACTTCACATATCCATTCCAATAAGAATAAAATAAAAAATGTTAAGCTCTAATTTTTGATATATTTGTTTGACTGTTGTGAAGAAGACTTGAATTTAGACTGAAAAAGTAAGGATTTTATTCCTAAAACCCTCTTTCCTTTTGAAAAAGCTAGGGAATTTGGTTCTAAGTAATAATCTAAAATATTTCAGAATTCAGGGTCTAATTTTTATGAAATCTATAAGAAAATTTCAGGTATGAGAAACGCTCGTATCTATACAGTTTTTCGCGGTAGTATACCGTTTTTTCAACTCCAAAACTGCATGCCGCCTTTTTTTTTACCAAAATATCGCGTTATACTGAGAAAAAAATATCAAATTTTTAGAGCTACGAAATTCAAATTTATCAATCGCAATGCAAAACGTCTGAAAGAACAATGGCAACTCGTTGTGAGTATACTTTTGAAAGAAGTGGACACATTGAAGGCGATTCTTGTCGTCAAATGTAATATCCATGCGTTGATTTCTATAAATATTTCATAGCAAAGCCGGAATCGCTTCGTCAAATTTCTTCAAAGCACAAATTCAATACAACTACAAATTGAAGAACGAAGACGATTTAGATGATGGATAAATTGCTTTCTTTGATAATTTTCATTGAAAATATTGATACCGCAAAATATACTGTTTTTTAAAAATTTTTGTAAAAAATGTACAGTTTTTGGTCCGAAAAAAGATACGACCGTTGGGTATGAGAAATATGCTAAGCACTCATGTGAAGTCAAAACTGAAAGCCCTATCACTAACTCCAATGGAGGTCCGGTCGTAGCTACAAATAAAAAAAAATCATATTCTTAATTTCGTCGAGGCCACGAAATTCTTCCGAAATTTCGAAATTCGGGAAATTGACATCACTAATTCCGAGTGAAACAACGAACAGTTTTTCGTGATGATTTTGTACAAATGCTGAAGTGTGTAGGGAGCAAAAGACAAATAAAGATAAACATCCTATTTAATTAGTAATTTTAATTTTTAATTATTTGTGCATAATTTATTTTTTTATGAATTTATATATATTGGCAAAATACCAGCATGGCGTTGTTATTGTAATAATCATTGCGGTTGAAATTTTAAAATTTTACTTCTGCTGGGGGTATTATTTTTACGTGCATACCATCAACGCACATTATGGCTCTTGCTTCTTCATTAGTAATACCCACCTTTATTCTTCGCTTCCGAAATCTTCAAGCTCCATTTCATTACTTTTGACATCGTTGAGTGTACCATTTTAACTTTCTGATCTTTTTCAACACCATGCTGATATCTACCCTCTAACAGAAATTGCAGAACATCCACAATGTGTTCCTAACCTACAATTCTCTGCTTTCGATTTGGCCCAAGTTCATCTTCCACTACATTCTGTACGTACTTGAACCCATCCTTGTTGAGTTTGAAATTCTTCATAAACCTAAGAGAAATAATTGGTATTTATGCTTGTACATAAACAGCCAACTCACGCTCGTTTGCCCATATCAACCTTAACAGCTTACGTTCCATTTTTAGGCATCTGCTTCGGGACTCCATCTCTTCCTCTACTAAAAATACTACTGCTGCCATGGATTCAATTTTTTATAGCTTATTGCACAAAAACACTTCTTTTTGATTAATTTTTATATTATGTTAAAATTTGTAATACTTTTCCTTTTCATTGTTGGCACAAAACAGCTGATTTTTTCATTCGAACTTTTTTCTGATAGTTGGCAACGCTATCTTCGAATTTGTCGAAATTTAGGAATGCCATATCTTTCGTATTCATGACGGGAATTCATTTCCCGACGAGAGCTCTGTCGGAATTTGTGATAGGGCGGTGAGCATAACCTAAAAATGTTTCAGAATTAGATTACTGATCCCAAAAAAATTAAAATTTGTTAGCTAAAAAACAGAATCAAATCCAAAATTTTGGTGTTCTTAGAAAAAAAAGAAGTTCCTTATTTTAATACATTCATTTTTTAAGATTCTGGAATCAATACGGTTAAGGGGGGGGGGCTTTGTATTCTGAGGATCATGGAAGTTTGAACTCATTTTTTCCCCCTTGTTTTAATTTCACCGATCAAAAGTCTACAAATTCTAAATTGGATTTGAAAAAACTAACATCCTTTCTTCCACACTGTTCAACAGGGAAACCAAAATGTTTCATAAGCTATAGTGGAAATTGACACTTTGTAGAATATCGAGACATGAAAATTACTCGAGAAGGGTTCATTTCCTTTATGTAGCTTCACCACCATCCGAGCTTAACTCCTTGAACCCTACTTTGGGACCTCGAAACGTAGAATAGGTGACTATCACTTCCAAATCAGGGTTGAGTTGGGATAGATTCGTAATAAAATTGGCATATGGCACCTACGGGCTTGTGGCTTCAGCTTTACACTGCAAGAGAAACAAAAATTATCGATTGAATTGTTTCTTATGTCAGTCAAACTTCATTCTTCCCATTTTCTACTGGGAACTTTATGTGCTACATATGTACGTGATATATGCTTCGATTTGCAGCAATCATGTGTAAAGGTTCACACGCATATGCAGTAAACACACACATAGGCACTAATGTATAAATCAAAAAAAAAAAAACAAATGCAGACGAAATGTAGTTCAAGAAATAAAAGTAGTAGTATGTAATAGTTGCAAATAAAAAGTACTAAAAATAGTACTAATAGTAGTATATAGTTGTATGCAATAGCAATGAATGTATTGCCAACTTTATACAAGAAACTCTCAACTACCCAAGCGGAAAAACTTTAATGCACTTTAATGCACTCAATAATTCCATATCCGGTTTGCATTTGTTGGTATGTGTTGGTGTGTGTTTGAGTGTGAATTGAGTTTGTGCACATTTAAGATGAAATAAAGCAGAAATGCAGAGCAGCAACTTAAAAACTGTATACAGTGAAAAAAAAAACCAACCAAACAACAAAAAAACTACTTATTTACTTATTTACTTTTCCTATTTTATTTGTTTGTCGAAAAGAAAGTTTTTGGGAAAATAAAAAACTCTCAACTCAAAGAAAGAAATGTCGGCAAAAAGTGCGAAAGTTGATCCTCGATGCCAGCGTTCCCTCCTACCCTCAAGCTTACGCTTTTCTCACTATAGATTTGCAGTGCCAGTAGTGGTTAGCGTGTTGAGATTTTATCTAAATAAACTTTTGCGGTTTCTGTGGTAACAACAACAACAATAACAGAAATAAAAACGGGAAATGACTATTCCAAAGCAATTCACGTTATTTGCTTTTGTTTTCCTGGCGCGCACACAGCTTCCTTTTTTTTATTGCCATCTTTCATTTTCACTTTTGTGTAAAGGAAAAGTATGAAAAATTAAATTAATAACGCCATTGGGATAATAACAACTAAAACAGAAAAGGAGAGAGGGAGGGAAAGACAGACAGAGTGAAAGAAAGTGAGAAAATTATTCGGTTCCTCTGTCTTTGCCTTTACACGTACCTTTTTTTTTTTTTTTTTTTTGAATTTGTATTCCTGCTACCCGCAGTTTTCTTCGAGAGTAGCGTTAAAGCAATCTAAGCATTTGAGGATAAAAGCTTCATGTGACAAGCACAAAACAAATAAATTTTTATTTGTTACTCTAGTGCTGCAGTGGCAAGCAAAACTGTATGATCAATTAGCGTTAGAATATTTTTGGGATTCCCAGAGACTGTGAAGATTAATCTTCTACCTTATGAAGTAGACCTGTGTCTTTTTTTTTAGTAATAACTGAGATAAGCCAACAGCTTTTTGTCCAAGATTTTGATAACAACTGTTGTGATGGAGTGTAAACCAAGCATAGCTTCCGTTTTATGTTTCAATTATGGACCTAGTCCAGGATGGTTTTAATATAGAATGTGAGCAAGGCCTTAGTGGTGGTAATCATACTATTTTGTAAAGCCTAAATTTCCAAAGACTTAATACATACACTCTATTTTGGACCCTACGATTCACTAGGGGTTTAAAGACCTCAAGAACTCTTACCAGCTGAGCGGAAGAACCTGCTGGACGCGATGACCGTTTTAGGAATGACCGTGGGGATATGATAACTCAAACAGTTGATTAAATTTAAAGGGTCAAGTAAGTGAATAAACAAATACAAATCAAAAACTGATTTAGAATTCGTCAGAAAAATTTAAAAAAATTAATAAAAGATTAATTAAAGCAGTTTGTTGCTCACATCAAAGAACCAAATACAGAGTGTGATCAATGCAGCGGTAAAAACAGTAATCAATAGCGATGCTCCAGTTTCAAATCAGAGATTCAATATTTACCATTTTCTTTTCCAAGATCAATTCACGATCCATGCAAGAGTTCTAATTTTCAATCACTTTTACGAGCAAAGCGGCTGGTATCTCGCTTAAAGCACGTGTAATGTTATTTGCCAAGGCTTCAGTTAACCGCTGGTTTACCGGCATAGACGAGTAACTTCATGTAACCCCACAAAAAAATAGTCCAGACACGTCATTTCGTACTGTCTAGGTAGCCAACTCACTGGTCCGCAACGTAAGATAAATTGATTACCAAACTCAACTCTCAATAGATCCATTGTTTCATGTGCTGTCTGGCATTTAGCGCCATCTTATTGAAACCACATGCCGACCAGCGGCAACGTTGTGGCCATCATCATCATCTTTAAATAAATACGTACCGATGATTCCACCGGCTTCGTCGCTAAACTCAATTTTTCGGTATTTCTTAAGACCCGCTTACCGAAAAGTCGACGCTGTGGCAGATCGTCCGGCTTCAGTTCTTGAACAAGCTGTATTTCATATGTTTTTAGACCAAGATCCTTGCGTAAAATTTTCAACATAGTCGAGTAACACAATTCCAATTGCTGCGAACGGCAACGGATGGACAAATTACGGTCTTCATAAACACAGGCGATTACGGCAGCAATATTTTCCACTTTGACTTGGCCACATGTCACGAATCACAAGGGTACTGTCAAAAATTCTACACTGAAAAACGAAACGTGAAAAAATTTCGCTTTATAAGTATCACTAAAAAATAAATTCCTAATGCCAGAGTTATAAATCCCAATAAATCAAGAAAAGGGCAACCAACATAAAGGTGTACAAAATCGAATGTATCTTAATAGTCGTGACATCTGCAGCTGTAAGATGATTTGATTGATTGGGTGAGATGACCTGAGGATGAAAATCGAAATTGTATTAAGTGTATAACTTTGCTTCCGCCGCTTTTTCTGGAATTAAAAGCTTAATTGTCAAAAAGTACTTACAGATAGCTAGCGACAACTTTCGCCCATTTCTCCGACTATTTTCGGATCTCATCTCGAAAAAAGGAGGCGTCGTTCGACATGATCAATGATTGGATCCGTTTTTCGGCTTCCTCGTATGAACGAAAATGCTAATCCGCCAGGCCGTGCGCCATGGAACGAATCAGATGGTAGTCGGAAGGAGCGACGTCTGGGGAGTACGACGTGTGCGACATATGGTCTCTTGGTACTGTGGTCGTTTTTCCTTCAATGCTAAACATTTTGGGTCGAGAAAGTGCAGAGCTTCCTTAAAACGTTTTTATTCAGGAGTATCGTGAAAAAACTTTCACGTGAATATTTTCACTTGTTAGCAATACATTTTAGATTAATGGCAAGTGAAAATTTGTTCACAATAGGCCTGATGTGAATTACACTTTTTTGTCTGTCCAAAGTACAAATTTTTGCAATTGATTTGAAAATATCAACAAAACGGGGATCGTGAAAAAAGCACAGGAGATAGCACAAAACCAAACCCCCCATTTCTTGTCACAACTTTTCATCAAATAATAAAAATTTTGCAGAGGCCTGAAGACCTGAGCTTTCAACGAACTTTTTTAGTACATTTTCATTAGATATATTTTAAAGATAAAACCAATTTTTAACTATTAATTCTTCACTTAACCCTTTCTTGACCGTGAGAAAACTAGAACCGTATCCGGATTTTTCTTTGTAAAAAGATTTCAAAAAATTTCCATTGAGAATTCTAGGGTCACCGGTGACCTATGGGTTAAAACTTATTTTCCAAATGTCCAATGATCCCGAAAGGGTTAATTAAGAGTCAACCAACCGCAGATTATTGCCTACAGCTCAATCTTTGTATAGCCTCTCAGATTTCCACATATCCAAACTATAGAAATAAGTAGTGAGCTAAAAAACTAAAACTGTTCACAGCATCTGAACAGAATCTGATTCTGTTAAATCTTCAGTTTTATGTACAGAAGAATTCTATAACTTAGTGTCTGGAAAAAGCTATACAATTCTCGATTTGTGTAAATCTCTGAATCATCTTTTTATCAATCTCAGATAAAGTTTTGCTATACACTGTAAGTTTGATTGGCTTTTATTTGTTTGTGTGTGTTTGCGTGTATGCCACAATGTAATAATAATAAAATATAACTAAATGAATTTTTCTCTTTTCACTACCTACAAAGAATTCAGTTTTGAGCACGTTCACTTATAAATTTAATAAACGTTTTTCTGCTACTGTTTTCGTTTTCTTTGTGCTTAGTATTTAATTGAAGTACACACATCCCTCAATTTACATGGTAGATATGTTCTATCACAAATCGTGTAAATCAAAACCGTGCAAAACGAGACTTTGTACCTGTATAAAAATCATGATAGGAGTTGAAGTGAAAACATCATTACTCGGGGCTATAGGAAAATTTATATATATATTTATGGAGTGAATTAATAGAAATTAAATGTCAAATGTCACGTCGGTGTCGTGTGAGGTTTCATAATATGTGTGAGTTTATAAGTGTGTGTTTTATTACATCCCTGCGGGAAATTCAGGGTAAATTATGTCCAAGTGTTGCTTTAAACTGCTTTAAAGCATCCGGTCATTGAACTATTTCAAAGGTGCTGTAGAGAAGGACAATTCGTTTAGAATTCTATACACTTTTTTCTATATAAATTAAAAAAGAAAAAAAAGAAATATCATCGTCGGTTTGTGGGCTCGAACTTGCAACCACTCGGTTTTTGCGAATGAAGTGGATGTCCATCTGAGCTACACATTGACTCGTTGGCGTAGGGACAAAATTCTCTTTTGTACTCAGTATTTTTATTCGTAAAATTTCGCATCATAACCACTCTGTGTAAGCAAAGACAACTTTTTTGTAATAACACAGAGTGGTTCTTTTTCGATATGCTTTAAAATAGGTTTAAAATTTGTCGCGAAAACAATGTTCATGTGGTTTAGTGGATAAGCGTGTTGCTCGATAATAGAGCCTTGAAAACTTCCATCAAAATAAATTATCATATTTCATAAAATAAAAAATGTTTATCAAAAATATTAGGCTTTGAATGAACAATGATGCCAGAAGAATATCAAAAAGTTCATAGAACTAGCAGATCAGACGATCGTTTCGGAACCACCTACGGTTCCTCATCAGTGATCTTTGTGATAATTCCCTAATTTCAACAATCTAAGGAGTGAGATCGAAAAAATCTTAACAATTATAAAATTCAATAATTTTTAAACGGTTGATCTTAGAGTTTTGATTTTTTTTATTTAATTGATAATATTTTACAAATTACAGAAAAATATAACTTTTATAGTTCTAACCACTAATTATGAACTCGTGGACCTTTTTTGGTAAGCCTTCCATTAGTTTTGATTCCATTTGATAGTTGTTTCAGACATCTTTTTGGAACAGTTTGCCCATCTCCTTTTAAAATCTTCGATATTTTGGGACACCTTTTTTGTGCTCTTTAAGTTTCTTTTCACAAGAGCCCAATATCTCTCCACTGGTCTTAGCTCCGGATAATTTGGAGGATTGACCTCTCTTGGTACAAAACTATGTTATTACTTTGGTACCACTCCAGAGCTTTCTTGCCGTTGTGACATGATGCCAAATTGAGCCAAAAGTATGTGGACACATTGTGCATTCTTATGAAAAGAAGAAGTCTTTTTTTCAAACATTCTTTGATGTATATTTCAGTATTTAGAGAGCCCACTGTAACAAATGACTTGCTTGCCATACCAGGAATTTTTTAGGAAATTTTGTCTGCTTTTGGATTCTAAATTGTTCTTCGACATGACATTTCCTCGAGCATCAGCAACATAAAAATTTTGACCCGGAAGCTGCGTAAAATCTGCCAGTACATACGTTTCGTCGTCCATTTTACAACATGAATATTTTTGTATGAAATTCGATTTTAATTTCCGAGCCCTACTTTTGGAGTCTAAATTTTTTGCAGCATTTCTGTCTGGAACTTTTTGGGCTTTGTATGTTTTCAAACCTGCATTGGCTGGAACTTTTCTCACCAAATAGTCAGTGCATTTGGGCTAACCGGGCAGCTTTTCTACCAGATGTGTTTGGAGATCTTTTCAATATGCTTTCTATTTTCTTGGCTTTCCCAATATCATGTGGTCCTTGTTTTCTTTCCGAACCAGGTTTCCTATCGATGGTCGAATTCTCCTGAAACTATTTAATAACATTGGAAACAGTTTGACGGCAGACCTTCAATTCTTTGGCCAATTTTTTGTAGGACCAATTTAGGTTTTTTTGAAAATTTTTAATAATTTTAAAACGTACTTCTTTTCCTTCACTCATTTTGATCAAACTCACAATAAATCAACATGTTTGTCATTAAAAATAACAACTGACATATTTTTCAAAGATAACTAGAGCAAAGAAATTTTTAAATTTTACACCCAAAAAAATTATTAGGTAAAACGTGTGTTAAGATATTTTCAATCTCACTCCTTATATAAGTGAAAACACTGTAAAGTAAATGAGAATTACAAAGACAGTTATTTTCACTGAATAGTATTATTGAAAGGAACTATGTACTTTTTGCAATTCTTCTTTGACACTTTTTGTTTTTTTAATTTTTTTGGTTTTGAAGTGGCACTGAAACTCACGCTTTTGAACCGTTATATATTGGGAGGAAGCCAATTCACCCGTTACAATGACAACTCCACATTAAAGTTACCGGTTCATTTCATACAAAAGAGTGCAACCTGGAACCGGTTTCTAAATTAAAGAACCAGTTACGTAATAGGTTCCAGAACCGGTGCCATTTCCCGTAGGGATATTTTACTTTAAGCCTAAAAGTATACAATACATTATTTCTCTATCAAAAACGGTTGTGGAATATATTTACATTTCATTGGAATAGCAGAACATATCAAAAACGAAAACTTTTATAATGAAGTAAAAACAATGCGTAAAGTAAGTATGTTATCACATAATGTGATGAGTGCAGAAGGGACCTTTTTTATTCAAAATATTACTTTAAAGAGACACGAATATATGATCGACGGCTAAGAATAATAACTGAATAAAATGAAAATAGTTTCCCGGAATGCATCGTATGGAATGCAAAAAAAAAAAAAAAATGGTGGAATTTAAAACCATTTAAAAGTGAAATTGTGTAAATCGAGTGATGGGTGTTCAACCATTGAAATACTGGATTACAACAAATTTCTTTGATTGCTTCAAAATTAGATGACAATAATAACAAAAAAATGCCTGCTCAGTTTCGCTTTATGAGTACTTCCCTATATTTGGCTTCAACTATATATTGTATGATAATGACTTAGAAGTTTTGGAAGGGGAACAAGGACGGAAAGGTCTTGATTTAGAAATTTTGTTTCCATCTACTGTACAAAATCTATTTAGTCAGAAGCTATGAAAATTATAGATATTTTTTGGAAAGGGAAATTTAATCGCCAAAACTCTCCCTTAGATCCACTTTTGCTGTATAGCATTATACACTGTGTACTCTACTTTTATATATAGGTATATTGTATATCAAAATATTCACATGTTAAAACATTTTTCATTAAGCTTGAAGGGTGACATGCTTTTAATTTTTCATACTTTCGAAAATGGATTCACTTTCGTTTTTGCCTGAAATAAATTTTCATATAGTTTTGTATATAAAAAAATTGCTCCAGTAAAAAAGGAAACTAAACTTTATTGGATTTATTTTTCTTTTTTTGTTTTTGTTATTTTTTTTGGTAGTTGTTGTTTCTGTGGTTGTTGTTGTTTCACATTACTTTTGCTTACGTATGTATTTTATGTGTGTGTGTGGTCGCCGGAAATTTTGTTTATACCTTGGCGCCATAATTGTTTAACAACAGATACTCATACACATGTTGGTATATATATGTTTATTTGAGTGTACAAGTGGGCCCAAGAGGGGAGAATATTTATTTCTTTAAAAGCACCCGCCCTATTTTGGAAGTATTAAAATTATATTAAGGTTATTTCTCAAAAAAAATCACACTAGTATTTGAGAGGCTGCGGGGAAAAGTGATATAACTTCTACGTTCAGAAAAAAGTGGAATAATTTAACTTAAGAGCAAAAGCAAAACGAAATATGTTCAGAGCAAAAGTGAAACGAAATATGTTCGAAGCGAAAACGAAATATATCACTATGCTGTTTTTGCTGTGAAAGAATTGTTATACCATTTTTGCTCTTACTTTTAAGGCGTTTCATTTTCACTCTAAACCGTATTTCTTATGCCATTCTTGCACTTACACTCTAAATTATTTCACTTTTGCTCTTATATTAATTTTAGCTCGCTTTTCTTCTCAGCCTGTCATTTACCATTCGAAGGTGATATAAAACCGAATCGTCCTCATTTGAGAGACTGAGAGGAAAAGTCTCAGAAAACAGTGGAATAATTTTATTTAAGAGCAAAAGCAAAACGAAATATGTTCATAGCAAAAGTGAAACGAAATATGTTCATAGCAAAAGTGAAACGAAATATGTTCGGAGCGAAAACGAAATAAATCACTATGCTGTTTTTGCTGTGAAAGAATTGTTATACCATTTTTGCTCTTACTTTTAAGGCGTTTCATTTTCACTCTAAACCAGTGCCATTCTTGCACTGACACACTAAATTATTTCACTTTTGCTCTTATATAAATTTTAATTCGTTTTTCCTCTCAGCCTGTCATTTGTTCTAAGAATCACGATTCATGTGTAAAAAAACACTGGTTTTTATATTAAAACCCCCCACTCCAGATCCACCACTGCTTTAGTGTAAGTGTGTAAATAGTAAACGCAATTGGGTGCATGTGTTTGTGTGTGTGTACCTACGTATGTCTTTATAACAAGGGATGTCTGTATAGCAAGCACCACTTAAGTGCTTTTTGGTGGTTATCGATTAATCTTCTGTGAAAATCTAATAAACATTTTGAGTTTATAATGTTATGTTTGTAGAAAAGAGCAAAGAGAAAAGCAAAAAACCTGAACACGTTTATTAAATTTAGTAACTTTTCTTTATCTCTAACTTAAACTTAAACTTTATTTGTAGGTATGTATATATTTTTGCTGTAGTCTCTTGAAAGTGAGAAAAGAGAAGACCTCAGTGCAACAAAAAGAAAATCAAAATATAATTTAGTAAAGTTATTATAAAATAAAGTTACTCATACCACATGTATGCCCGGTCGTTCTTTCACTTTATTAATTTTTATTATGTGTACAAAGAAGAAGAAAAAAAAACTTCAAGTGCTTTTGTATAAAATTTTCTCAAAACGTTAATGATTAGAAAGCGGTTGGCTAAGTTTTTATTATATATTCATTTTTGTTTTAAATTGATATTTTAAATGTTTTTTCTTTTACGTTGAACATCAAGTGGAGGTATAAAAAAAAGTTTTTGCTTAAAGCAAAGTTTCTAAGCTGAGCTTGATTTTAATGATATTGAAGATAGTGAATTTTTAATATTCACAAGTAAAATTAGTTAGACACAAAGCAAGACACTAAACTCAAAATGGAATGAATGAAAAAATGTACTGAAAAAAAAAATGTGAAATTCTCAAAGAGCGAAAAATCAGAATATAAATTCATAATAAAAAAAAAACACTATCACAAGTTTGTTAATTTTTTTTTTTTTTTTCATTTTTATTTTGGCTTTACTCAAAGTATAAGTTATAAACATATTTTATAATTGCAACTAATTAAGGCAAACTATTTTCTTCAACTTTAGCTATGAAAAATAACATTTAAAAATTGCAATTAAAAATCACAAACAATCATAATTAAAATTCATATGAAAAATTACTAAAAAAGAAGTAAAAATTCTGCAATGAAAACTCACAATTAAAACACACCACTAGGGAAACTCACAGTAAAATACCACAATGTGTTTTTATTTTTATATGTAAATAAAAAGTTTGGTTAATTTATTTATTTAAACATTTACTACTTTTGGCAGGAACCCAGCAGCGGAAGATATGAAACTGTTTGGTTCCATCTTGTCAATAAATTGGAGACAACTTTGAATAGCTTTTGATGTTATTCGGACAGTGCTTGTTTTGCTATTAGATAAACTACAAATATTTTTACCATATAGACCTGGAAATCCTTACGGTGATCAGAATGATTTTTAGTTTTTCAGAAAAGATTCTACTGCCAGGTCTGTCATCAAATTTGAACCTATTTATATAAATTTGAGTCGTGCCAGTTTGAGGCATATTGCCTGCGGTTTATTATTCCATAATGGAATGGAGATTTTGAACTGTTTTTCAAAGAATAAGTTAAGCATAATCTAAATATCACATGGAGGAAAAAGTGTATATATTACTCATTTATATGGTTGCAGTTTTCCAATATTTTTTTATAAGTCTATAAAACTCAATTGATTTTATGGATAATTACCAAATTGGCTAAAATTAATTAACATTAACTTACTTGCCCACTAACATTTTTTTGGACTTACATTTCTCATAGGAATTAATTCCATTCATCAATACCCTTAGAACAGATACTAAAAAGCAAAATATAAATATATCGTTCATTTACTAAAAGACTGTCATAAGTCAAAAAACACGAATTTTGAGTTAATGATGCAGAATTATTTATTATATCACGCTTCATATTGTGTAAAAATTTCATATTATTACCTTGAGGGGTCCTAGAACATTTCGAATGACCTAAGAGGTACAATTTTTGCATTAGAATCGAGCTATAACTTTCTACTGCAAAAAATTTCAGAACAATATTTTCTTTGAGAATTGCAGTTAATTAATCTCATTACAAAAATTTTGTTGGACTGTGTAACAATTTATAAATTAAAAATGAATGAGAAAAACTTAAAGTATTGGGAGTATGAATGTATAAACTCGTATTTTTTTCGTAATTTGGACATTTATTGTGAGAAAGTGATTATAAATTTATTCTTTAAAGTATTGTCCATCGTTAGCCACAATCTTTTCCCATATTTCTGGTAGCATACGGATGCCACGTCGAAAGAACTCCTCATCCCATTTTTTGAGTTCTTCGAAAGAACGGAAGTGCTGTTCAGCCAGGCCATGTGTCATCGATCGGAACAAGTAGTAATCAGAAGGAGCAATGTCTGAAGAATACGGCGAGTGGGGTAGCACTTCCCATTTCAGCGTTTTCAAGTAAGTTTTTACTTGCTTTGCAACATGCGGCCGAGCATTGTCGTGCTGAAGAATAACTTCGTCGTGTCTATTCTCATATTCTGGTCTCATATCCTTTAATGCTCGGCTCAAACGCATCAATTGTAGTCGGTAGAGGTCGCCAGTGATCGTTTCATTCGGTTTCAACAGCTCATAATACACGACACCTTTCATATCCCATAAAATACACAGCATGAGCTTGGATCCATGGATGTTCGGCTTTGCCGTTGATGTTTATGCATATCCGGGCGGTCCCCATGATTTTTTACGCTTTGGGTTATCGTAACGTATCCACTTTTCACCGCCATTCACAATACGATGCAGAAAACCCTTTATTTTCTGTCGTTCAGTCAGCAGTTCACATGTGAAAAATCGTCGTTCGACGTCTCTCGGCTTCAATTCGTACGGCACCCAATTTACTTGCTTTTGAATCATTCCCAATGCTTTTACTCGTTTAGAAATGGTTGATTGATCAACTCTTAAAGATTCTGCAAGTTCTTGTTGCGTTTAACATGAATCTTCTTCGAGTAATGCCTTCAATTCTTCATCTTCGAACTTTCCCTGTCTTCAACATCAAAATCACCACTTTTGAAATGAGCATACCACACCTGACACATTCTTACGTCTATAGCACAGTCAGGATAAGCTTCAGTGAGTAAACGATGTGCTGCAGTTGCGTTTTTCTTTAAATGGAAGAAGCAAATTAAAACTTCCCGCAATTGTTGTTTTGCTGGCACGAAATTCGACATTTTCAGCTATAGTAAAACACTTTTGTAAAATTATGAAAATTATTTGACAGATCAATTCTTATAGAATTTTTGGCGCTCTTCGAGATAGAATAGCTGTCAATGTCAAAAAAATGGCGCGTATGATAGATATGAAGTTAGTCACAATTACGAGTTTATACATTCATACTCACAATACATTAGCGAAAGGTTTAAGTAAATAATATTTATATAAATGCTAAATTCACTGTCAGCAATAAAAGCTAAATAAAATCATAAAATTTTTAATTGAAAGTAAGAAAATTATATCAGAGTTTAAAGATAAGTGTAAATAAATTGCATATTTTTAACCTAATATTAAATTAAATTATCTTGGAAAATTACAAAATCACTAACTCATACACAATATGAACAGATGACACTCATATACATACGAGTATGTGTTTAAATATTTAATTAAATGAATATACTTCCTTAATATGTAAATATTTTATGCTAATAACTACATACATACACACCCTTTAAAATATTAACACGTCTATAGTTAGAGGCACGTGTTTTTTGAAATAAATAAATTTTCTTACAATTCTGGCACACACTCCAATAAACTCAAAATTTTAAGCTCACACCTTTTCAGCTCTGTATTTATACCTACTCCCTTACTGCTTTATAATGTTCAGGCGATGGGGTAAAAAACAAAAGATATTTACAACTTGTATTTAATGTTAAAACAAATAAATGACACTCATACGTCCCATTAGCCTAAAAAATCTTATCATTTCCGAGTGAGATGTTAAGCAGAAGCTACATATTCTATTTAACCTTAAATCACACAACATTACCAACAAAAAATTCATACTACGAAGAGGCGTATACCTAATTTAAGCATGAATATGTGTGTGTGTGTGTGTGTGTGAGAGTGTGTTTAGTATAAAAGAGTGAGTCTGTCAAAAAAGTTAATCACATACAAAACATAAACAAAACACCAAAAAGCAAACAAAGCAAAATTTTTTTTTTTTTTTGTATAAACTCATTTAATAAATGCCAGCATGCTCATTATACACTTTGCACATGCATAGATATACTTATTATGTGTATTAGTAAGTGCGTGTGGGTGTGTGTGTGTGTGTGTGGTTAAGTATAAGCACACATACTCATACCTAGATGCATATCTAAGATGCGTGTTTGGTTGTTTGTATACAATTTAGTGTGTGGCTTATGTTAAACTTAAGCCACAAATTTGATTTTAATATATAAATAAGTAAAGTAAAAATGAAAAAAAAAAAACTCATTGGAATGACAAGCTAAAATAATAACAACAACGATAACATCACTAATACTACTTCAACTTCAACAATAGTAAAAGCGAACATAGCAACAACAACAACAACAATAGAAGCTGTAATAGCAGCAAATGCTTAACTAAATAAATGAACGAAACTAAACGAAACGAAACGCTTGACAGCGACAACATAATAAAATCATGTAATCACTTTCACAACGAAATAACCGGCGACAGCCGTGTTGTTGCTAAGCAATAGCAGTAACAGTAATAACAACTACAACAACACAACACACACACACACCGTACGGAAAAATCGTTTTCCACGTAAATGTATGTAATTATATATTTGTGTGTGTATGTGAACCCAGTATAGAACTGTTAGTTGTGCGAATTTCATATGTAATCTTTGTAGGGGAAAACTAATACTTTTCAGCCACCGTTACTTTAAAATTGTCTAATATTTTTAGTTGTTTTCTTGTTTTAGTTAGTATTTTTAATTATTCTTTGTTAATTTTCAGTTGTGACTGTTACCTCTAGACACTGTTACTTCTCAGTGACATTCACTTTTCAGGCATTGCCAATTTCACTCAATATTACATTTTAGTTAATGTTATGTTTTAGTCACTTTTATTTTCCAATTAATATTACTTCTCAGTTGGAGATAACTGTGAAAAATCATTGTGAGTAATTTTCTATGCGAAATCACAGCAATGAGTATTAGGAAAAAGTTATAGGTAACTATAAATCATATTTGAAGCTCTTAAAAAGTAATAAATCAAATAAAAAAATCACTGTAAGGAAAATGAAGTTTTTCAGTCATTGGTGATTCATAGTTACTGCTTCTTTTCACTTATTGCTACTTTTAGCTTACTGCTACTTTTCAGTTACTGCTACTTTTCACTTACTTTGACTTTTCACTTACTGCCAATTTTCGCCTACTGCTACTTCTAAGATACTGCTACTTACTTCGTCTTTTCACTTACTGCTACTTTTCAGTTACTGCTACTTTTCACTTACTGCTACTTTTCACTTACTGCTACTTTTCAGTTACTGCTACTTTGCGGTTACTGCTACTTTTCACTTACTGCTACTTTTCACTTACTGCTACTTTTCACTTACTGCTACTTTTCACTTACTTCGACTTTTCACTTACTGCTACTTTTCAGTTACTGCTACTTTTCAATTACTGCTACTTTTCAGTTACTGCCACTTTTCAGTTACTGCTACTTTTCACTTACTGCTGCTTTTTACCTACTGCTACTTTCCACTTATTGATACTTTTCAGTTACTGCTACTTTTCAGTAACTTTTCTCTCATCTATTATTTTTCAGGTAATGTTATTTTTAATCACGGCTACTTTAGTGAATATTTTGTAAGGTGGAATGTGATTTCGATAAGTAACAGTAACAAATTATAACAAAAATAAAATTGCATCTAAAGTTCTCTGTTTTAAATCATTTTAAAGAAGTAACTAATGGTTTTAATTCGCATTTACTTTTTGGCCAATATTGCTTTCAATCACTGTAACTTTTATATAAGAATAAAAAATCACAGATGAAAATTTCCTGCAAAAAATCGCAAGGAAAATTTTTAAATAAAAAATTCAATCTAAAATTCGTACTTATAAATAAAAGTAATAATCAAACAAAGGAAACTGCTACTTATAACTCACTGTTAATTCAAAATCACTGTTACTTTTGACCCAATGATATTTTTAATTCTCTGTAATTTTCTAGCTAATGTTTTTTGGAAGTAATGCTTTCTTGTTTTCCACTATTACTTTTTTGTAACTGTTGCAAATCACGCACTTTTATTTTTCATTCACTATTTCATTTCAGTCACTGTTACTGCTCAATTTCTGTTACATCTCCGTAAATGGTACGTTACAATCATTTTTACTTTTCTTTCATTGTTACTTTCATACCAGTTAAAAAGGTACAGTGGAAAAAACATTGTGAATTATTTTTAGTATGAAGTCACAGTGATAAGAACAGAAAATTCATACATTTCAGTGGAAGTTATTTCAGTTATTGTTACTTTCACGCCAATTTCACTTTGTAGCCATTACAACATTTTTTTTACTCTCACAAAGTCACAGTGATTTTTTCAGTGTGCTATCAGAATCACACTTGCAAATCACGTTAACTCTTTGGTACATTGGAAGATACAGCCAAATGATGAAGAAAACTTTCCTTCTACTACACTTTGAAAAAGGACTAGCTGCTACTTTGTAATTTCGAATAACGAAAAATATTCCCTATAATTACTTTTTTGTTTCAATATTTTTTAAAACTTTTTTTTGCTAGTTTCCCCGCATAGTTAAAGTGAAACAATCGCTGTTTTGAAATTGCAGGTACACTCCCACTTGTTGCTTTTCAAAAACTGTGTAAAAAATTTGAATTATTTTTCCTTGCTGGGCATATAAGCGAGTTAAGTGAGTGAGTGTGTGTGTACTAGCAAGAATTTTTGATCGGAGAAGCACGCAGCAACGACAATAACGACAAGAGCACAGCACAACAACAACATTAAAACGATAAAAACTACAAGCATTAAGAAAAATAACTGCGACACTATCACACGCCGTCGCATGGAACTGGCAGGCAGTCAAGCAGGATAACGGTGTATAGCAAGTTAAGCCGCTGCTAAAGCAGTTATTTTTTTGTCGGTTTTTTTTTTTTTTTTTCGTTGCCGATAAAGCAGAGTTGCTTACACTAACTAGAATTCAGTTTTCTCTTTCTTTTGCTCTTTTATGCACTCTTTCTTTCTTTTATTCACTGCCGCCAAATAGCTTAACACTAACAAAATTAAATTTTACTCTTGCAATTTTAACAGAGTTGCTTTTCCTACAACTTTCCTCTAACCCCCGCGCTCCGCTCCCCCTTTTTTTGTTCTGCGACTGCCATTTGTTTTTCACTGTGGCTTTTCATGCATTGATAAAGGTGTGTACGACTAGTGAGTGTACGCGTTTGTGCGCGTATGTATGGGTGTGTATATATATGTTTGGCAACCTGTCTCAGCAATTGTCAGCTGCGTACCTGTACCTGTACAACCAATACACATAAATACACACACATATACACTAATAAATACCAATTTTATATTCCTCTCAAGCATGAATTTTTTGTTGCCTGTTGTCATATAATATTCTTTTTTTCAGTGTAGATTTTTTATAACTAAAGTCGCTTAACATGTTCCTCATACATACATTCATAATATAGCATACAAATGTAAGAAGGCAATACATACATATACATAAATAACAAACACGGAGATAAAGAAAAGAACAAGCGTGCAAAATATATAAGCTGCTGTGTCTGCAAATAAATATATTTCCGTGTTTTCTTTTCCGTATACTAAGCCATATAAACAGTATACACACACACGCATACACACATCCATTCATATGCATGTATATCTGTGTATATGTGTGTGTGTATTAAGTGCTAGATTGCTGCCATTTATTTCTCATCGCATTTGGGGAATTATGTAAAATGGATTAAACTCAATCAGTGGTTTTCATTGGATGTCGCTTTCATTTCTGCTACTCACTTGTCTCTACTATCTGTCTTTACTGTCTGTTTGCCTGTATGCATATATATATCCGTACAAAGTTGTCAATGTATATATGTGTTAATATTTTTCGTTTTGGTATTTTGTTTTATGCTTTGTGCTTTTCACAATATTGACATACAATACATGCACATGCCTCCAAACAAATTGTTAATGTGTTGAATTTTTTTTGGTTGTCATGTAAAAATTTGTATTTTATTTAAAAAATTAAAATAAAATGGAAAAAATTTTGGTATTTTGGTAAGGATTTTATTTTGGTCCACCAGTGCGTATGAGTGATTTTTTAATAAATTAAAACTGAGCTTTATCAGTTAAATTTACAAAATATTCGCAAATAATGGGTTTGGTAATCATGTAGAAATATGCTTTCTTTACAATATTTTTAAGCATTTCACACATCGGTGAACAGTTGACGAGCTTTCGATTTTTGAAATGCTGAATTTTTGAATGATATTTTTTAATTTAAAACTGGAAAATGTGAAGCAAACTAACGAGGAAATGATTAAAACAAATTTTTGTAGAACAAAAATAAACAAATTGGGCCTCCTCGGTAGCCTAGCGATAAAGAGATGGAGTCCCAGTTGCCTCAGGTTTGATTCCCCAAAACAGTGAATAATTGTTATAATAAATATTGAAACGAAAATAGTAAGTAAACCATTTCAGCGGCTTAATGAATGAATGAGAAACAAGCAAATTAGCACATAAATTTTTTTTTTTTTTTTTTTTTTTTTTTTTTGCGACCTTGATTTCTCATATTGGCGTAACAAAATATCACTCTGCGTTTACTGCATTACAATATGGTTTGAAATAATAAGAAGCTGCGGATTTAGGATCTGAGTTTAGGAAAAATGATTCTGTTGCATTACAGTATAATTTTTAGACCAAAGTTCTCAACAAAAACTCGTCTAAAAATCAGCTAACAACTCACACCCAAATTCAGACCTATTTTTGAACCAAATCAAATAAAAATTAAACCGAAATGTAAAGAAAAATATCCACCAAAACTCATATAAAAACAAAAAAGCAAAATCAAACCCCAACTCAGACCAAATAGAGATATTAGCTCAGATCAACAAGAAAATAAATTCAAGTCCAAAGTAGAACAAAACTCAGATCAAAAATAAGACAAAGTAGTAGACAAATGTCAAACCAGAATTCACAATAAAATTACACTTAAATAAGACCAAAATTCAGACTAAAAGGAAGGCTGCAATTCAAACTAAATATAAGACTGCACATCAAACCAAAATTAGGACTAAAAATCAGACCAAACTACAAACAAAAAGAGACTTAAATTCAGTAAAATCACATCACAACTCAGATTAAAAATTAGACCGAAAATCACACCAACAAGGAGACCAAAATTCAGGATAACAGCAACACGAGACAAAAATTTGACTGAAAGGAGACCAAATTCACAGCAATAAACACACCAATATTAAACAAAAATTTAACTTAGACTTAATTAAACCAAAATGAGACAAAAGCTCAGAACAAAAATTAAACCAAAATTGCGTTACAAAATTAGACCAACTACAGATTACTACTCAGACCAAAATTCTGAAAAAAATTAGATAAAAAATCAGACAAAACACAAATCAAAAATTGGACCAAACTCAAACCCAAATTAGAAAGAAATTCAGATCACAAATCAGGCTAAAATCATATCGAAATTCAAATCAAAAATAATATAAAAAAATAATGGAAAATTAGACTAACAAAAGACCGAAAACTCAGACCATAAATTCGACTAAAATTTAAAGCAAAAATTAGAAAAAAAAAAAAAACACAGAACAAAACTCAGAAAAAAACCAAATCAAGATTCAGACCTGATCCAGATCAAAAACCAAAACTCACACTAAAATTCAAAGTAAATGGAATACAAAACTCAATCATCCAAAATTAGCAAAAATTTAGATCGTAGATCAGACCAGACTTACACCAAATCATATATTATTATATTACTAAAATTGAGGCCAAGACCTAACTTCAGAATTTGACTAAACTCAGAACAAAAAATAAATCAAAAGTCTGACCAAAAATTACACTAAAATTCAAAGTAAAAGGAATACAAAAATCAATCCCAATTAGACAAAAATTTAGATCGTAAATCGGACCAAACTCACACAGAAATCCAAACCATAAATTCAGACCAAAAATTAGATTAAACTCAGACCAAAAAATAAATCAAAAGTCAGACCAAAAGTCACACCAAAATTCAAAGTAAAAGGAATACAGAACTTAATCCCAAATTAGGCAAAAATTTAGATCGTAAATCAGACCAAGCTCACACCGAAATCCAAACCATAAATTCAAACCAAAAGTAGAGTAAACTCAGACCAAAAAACAAATCAAAAGTCAGACCAAAAATCACACCAAAATTCGAAGTAAATGGAATACGAAACTCAATCCCAAATTAGCCAAAATTTTAAATCGTAAATCAGAGCAAACTCACACCAAAATATAAACCATATGTTAGACTAAAATTTAGGCCAAGTTTCAGACTAAAAATTAGAATATATTCAAATCAAAAAATAAATTAAAAGTCAGACCAACATTCTAAGTCAAAGGAATACAAAACTTAAACCCAAATTAGGCAAAAATTTAGATCGTAAATCAGACCAAACTCACACCAAAATCCAAACCATAAACTTAGACTAAAAATTAGAGTAAACTCAGACCAAAAAATTAATTGAAAGTTAGACCAAAAATCACACCAAAACTCGAAGTAAAAGGAAAACAAAACTCAATCCCAAATTAGCCAAAATTTTAGATCGTAAATCAGACCAGACTCACACCGGAATTCAAACCATAAACTTAGACTAAAAATTAGAGTAAACTCAGACCAAAAAATAAATTAAAAGTCAGACCAAAAATCACACCAAAACTCGAAGTAAAAGGAAAACAAAACTCAATCCCAAATTAGCCAAAATTTTAGATCGTAAATCAGACCAGACTCACACTGAAATCCAAACCATATGAATTCACCCTCTCACCCCTCTGGAATGGCCTACCTCTTACTTTCTTTTATCATTTAAGCCATTACCTGAGACTTTGTCAGTAGACGAAAACAACCCACTAAGCAATTTTTGGAGCGGAAAAAATATAGGAGACCTACAAAGAACTTTTTAAGATTGGAGTGCTCTGATTTAGGAGTCTTTTAGGAACCGAATTGGGAGCCTCCAAAATTAGAAATTATTGTCAAAAAGTGGTAGAAATGGCAGAAAAAAAAAGTAGTAGCAAAATAGTAAAACATAGTTGTAAAAAAAGTAAAAAAGGAGAAGAAAATAGTAGTGAAAAAACAGTAAAAAAGTAGTAGTTAGAAATAGTAGTAAAAAAATAGTACAAATTAGTAGCAGAAAAAGTAATAGAAAATAATAAGAAATTGTTGAAAAAATGTAGAAAAAAGTAGTAAAATAGTAGTAGAAAATATTAGTAGAAAAAGTAGAAGAAAATAAGAAGAAATTGTAGAAAAAAATAATAATAGAAAATAGAAGAAGAGCATGGTTCCACACCCACTATGTAATCCAACAAACTGAATTTTTTAAATTCGTTAACAAATAATACCGTACCATAAATGACTTCCGTAATCGAAATTCCGGTTATATGGAAGGTGCCACACCCCCTTTGCCAACCCCACCCACATTTTTGCTGTAGCATGGCAATGTTAAGTCACGTACCGAAATTCGGTACTGTGTTAAAAATGATTGTTGAGATATACCCAAAAAAGTATTAGGATTGTATGAGAGGTGCCACGCCCACTTACCCAAAAGCCTTTATAAATAGCTATAGAAATATAGCTTCAATCGATCAAGTCAGCGAAATTAGTGGATCCCTTTTATATCTGAATGCATTGTTTGACAGCTAAAAGAGCAAAGAAACGCCTGAAATCATAAATTTATTGAAAAATAATGTTTTTTGAACTTTTTAAGAGCATACATGTGCGGACTGTTACGTTACACAAAAAAGACTGTTACGTTACTTATCGATTTTTGTTTACAGTTGAAGCGAAATTAATGCAATAAAGCATATTAAGTGAGTCAAAACGTATATTTATTGGTTCTTTGCCTATTAGATAAGTTTAAATTCACTTTATGGTAAATATTACTTCATTTATATTTTATAACATTGCACATTAATGAACAATTTAAGTATCAGATTTAAATTTACATAATTTAAAAATTATAGAGATAATTAATCTTATCCTTGTTTGGAAGTAATGAAAGCCACTATTTTTCCTTCAATGACTTTGATCTGGTGGGTCAATGTTTTTTGCAACAGCAAAAATTTCAGCTGCATTTAACATACTATTTATAGCAGTGAAGTTACCCTCAACAACTTTCTCGATGGCGATTTTTGATTCGTACCGAATGAAATGCAGCAATGAAATCTGACGTATAATTTTCAAGGCAGTTCCGAGCTAGAACCTGCTTTCGCACGACTATTTTTGTAGTTGCACCAATATCAACAGCACATCCTTTTCTATGGGACTTTGCTAAATAGTTCGAATACATTTTTATTCCAAATTCAGCTTCGAAACCAGAAATCATTGCTGAGAAGAATTTATTTTTGAATTGCTATGATGGTCCGTCGTTCCAAATTTTCAAAACCTTCAGCGATTTTTGCATTCCGGTAAGAAACTTCCACATGAAAAGAATGATGGTTTCTTTTATGTGCGGTTTCTAAGAATGAATAGCGCCGTCGATGATAAACTAGTAGCAATCATTTTATTTGAACAAAAAAAGACTGTTACGTTACACATTTTTCACGGCTTTCTACACAGATATGAAGGAAGAAAATTGTCGATTTTTTTTTCGATCCGAAAAATAAACTTAAAATACTCGAAAAAAAGTAGTTTTAAAAATTTCTTAACTTGTTGGACTTTGCGCAAAAAAAACTTTTTATTGTAGTATTTTAGACTGTTACGTTACAATATAAAATGCGACTCATTTCAAACTTGATTACCAAAAAGTTTTCTTTTAATATTTTGGTTGAATTAGCTACAATTTATTATGTTCTATCCTCAATAGCGAATGGATATTAAAAAAACATCAAAGATTGGGTATAAGTTACCTTTTAGTTGTGCTCAGTGATTTTACTCCATTTCCACTTTACAAGAGGAAACAACTTTATAGGCTCAATTGTTAAAGTTTAGAGTACATTTTTGTGCTGATATTCATATTGCTCGATACCATAAGATACATATTAACTAAATTTAAGAACAATTGCGCGGAATTTGAAAAAAAAAAAATTTTCATTGGTTTCGATTTACAAATTTCGGCCCATATGAACATAACTTTATGGTTATATATATATTAGGTATACAACTTTGCTTCAGCCGTTCTTTTTTCTGTAATTAAAAGCTTAACTGTCAAAAAGAACTTTTAGATGTATTATTCAAAATATTGTCCATCGGTAACGATCGTTTCATTCGGTTTCAGTAGCTCGTAGTATATCGCATCAAGCTACTTCCGCAAACGACGAGAACTTGGCTTGAAAACAGACATTTTGAATCGAGAATAATTTGAAAATGCCGATGCACAGTGGTTGAACTTCATACATAAAGAGGGCAAAAATATAAGGAGTAGTCGTAGAGTCATAACTTTTAGTACAGGACTTGCTTATGTCATTACATCGCCAGGGTGCAAAAATTTAAATAATACGCCCACTGCCACGCCCATCTCCCATACAACCAAAGTTGGATAAAAATAGAAGTAGTCGTCGTAGAATTACAATTGATACAGGAGTTGCTTATGTCAATACAATGCCAGGATGAAAATAAAAAATACGCCCGTGACCACGCCCACCTCGCAAATAACATGATTGTAAAAAAATTAATATTTTTCTTTTTATCGCTGAGAATCACTATAAAAGTTTATGCTTGAATTATTTTTATTATATTATTCTTTTATAACTTTAATTTTATTCAATTAAATCTACATAAAAAAATATATTTTAAAATTATACACGTCCTCCGAAAACTCACATATTTAGGAGCCAAATAAGAGTCCTATATATATGACGACCTCGATAGTCTAGTGGATAGTGCACTAGACTTTCATCCAGAAGGTTGCGGGTTCGATTCCCGTCTTGGTCTGGTGGTTAATTCTCATAAACTTCTTATATTTACTATCGATATGAAGTGGATGAGAATTATAAGAATGTGAACAAGTACACACCTTGGTTGGTAATGGCAAGACCACCGAGCTGATAAAAAATTGCCACACAGCCGTTCGGAATCGGCGTTAAACTGTAGGTGCTACAACGCCACTGTGGTCTAGTGGAAGAGTGCCAGACTCTTGTTTCTGGAGACCCGATTTCGATTCTCGGCTTGGGTATGTTTCTTATCTATCTTTCTTTCTCCCTTCCTTTCTTTCTTTCTTTCTTGGGGCTTTGGTACAAAAGATCTTATAGGTCGCAGTGCCTGATTTTCGAGTCGTCCTTCCTTCAAATAATAATAATAATAAGAGTCCTATATTTCTCTGTTTTAGATGCATTAGAAGCCCAATTGGAGTACTATTTTGCTCATATTTAGGAGAAAAAACATCCGAAAATCGTTTTCAATGCAAACATTTAAGAGTTAAATATGACTCATGAAACACTCTAATATAAGTCGCCTATAAAGCTGCAATACTGAAAAAAAAAGTTGGTTAGAGCTCGGTAAAACTCTAAGACAGCTACCAAATCAATCTACCAAATAAAAACTAAATAGATTGACTCTTTAATTTAGCAATATGCACAATAAATTTAAAGTCATCATTTATATAGTCAACAACTTTTTGTGACATAATTTGCACAGAAAGCTGCTGAAATGTGAATTTGTAAGTGTAGATACCAAATTGATTGAAAACCACACTGCATACACTGAAAAAAAAAATCGACTTGAATTATACTCTACAGAAAAAAAAATTGGTTTGGATACAAATAACTCTCAATCAATTTGAAGCAATATTATTGCAACCACATGCAAATGTACATATACAAATACACAGACGCGCTCCAACACACACACACACATGCATAACAATAATGCCTACATTTTTTCAATTGACATCAAAACGTAGATAAAGCGATACACATGCCTACACATATACAAGCGCAAATATACCACACAATATGGAAAATATAAACTTCCTTTACCACATATACAGACATACAAATATATATGGGTACGTATATGTGTACAAGTATGTCTGAATATATGTATATGTAAATGCATATGATGTATGTATGTGCAGTCATGCATTTTTGCATACATTTCCATGCCATTGCTTTGGTAAAAGTTAAAAGTTGAACCGTTCAAACCGTTTTCTACACACACACACACACACACACACAGCAGTTTAGAGTAAAAGTTACGCTTTTTGATGAATGAATTGAAATGTTTCATGTATAGAACGGAGGAATAGAAACAAGTTGAAATAAATTAGGGTTAAAAGTTCGGTTTGTTCCAAATCAATTTAGTGGAAATTTTAGCAATTGCGGCTGGTAATCAACGCGCCAAGGAAATGTAACGAAAGAACGCATTTGGAATTGTTTTTTTTTGTATTTTTTTTTAACAAAAAATGCACAAATTACGTGCGTGCATGCTTTGATAGAAATTGACAGTGCGTGTAAATTGGTGTAAGTTAATAAACACAAGAACAGGAACAGTAAAAAAAAAGGGGAAACAACATAAATATCACCGTTAAACTGAATATTAAAAACATACAGAATATATATGTGAATCGTAAATGTCAAGTAAACTCCCCTAATGTTGATGACCCCCGCAAACACCCAAAGGAATGTCCGAACTCTCTGCAGGGAAAGTACCTTTATCCAGTTGGTATACGTCCTCGAAAGATACCGACCTGACCTCACTGCTATCTAGGAAATGTGATGAACGCGAGAGGGTTGCTTCAAAAGAGCATCCTGTGTCATCTGCTACAACTGACACGATCTGGACACGAATTTGGTGTTGGATTTGTGGCTGGCAAGAGATTGCATCATTTTGTTACGCCAGAGAAAAAGAGCGCCTAACCATTATCCGCATCAAGGAAAAATTGTGTTATGCGGCTTTAATGCCAAGGTGGGCAAGAAGAGTGTTTTTTTTATTCAAATATCAGAAAATTCAGTCTCTACGACGAAGACACTGACAACGGTATGGGACTGGTCGACTTCGCCGCATGACAGTTACTAGCACTAGATTTCAACATCTCGATATTCATAAGACCACTTGGCTGTCTTCTGATCTAAAATGGACTTCCATTCTTTCTAACTCAAAACATCCCACAACTTGATATAAGCGCGCAGTGGACATACATTTCCCGCTCTATGCGTATGGCTACTGAAGAAGTGTTCGGCTACCATCGTCTATGGATATGGATGTATATAAAGCCACCCTGCAGTCAGTTGCAACGCGAGCTGCGAACGAGCGATATACACAGTTGAGGAGAAACGTCTTTTCAGGCGCAATAAATTAAAGTCAGAAAGATGCCAGGAATGAGACTAGAAAATTCTTCGAAAAAATAAGACGTCTGACTAAAGTTTTGAAGACCGATGCCTCTTGCTGCAAACACTAAGACGAAAATCTGGTGACAGATGTCTAGGGTATTATGAGATTAAGGAAGGGACACTTCTCAAAGCTGCTTAATGGCGATGACGGCAGCAATATCCCGCCATTAGAGAAGCTGTTCCGGAATTCCCAATCACTGACGGGGTTGAAATACCGCCAGCCGACAGCCATCCTTCGGCTGAAAAACAATAAGACAATAACTGGTACAGATGACTTGCCTGCTGAGTTAATTAAGAATGGAGCCGAAGAGCTCACAAAACGCATGCATGAGCTTTTATGCAGAATATGGTCGGATGAAATCATGTCCAGTGCTTGGAACCTCAGCGTATTCTGCCCAATCTACGAGAAAGGTAATCCCGCGATCTCCGGCAACTACCGTGGGATAAGGTTCTCAATATCGCTTATAAGGTTCTATCAAGTGTACGGCGTGAAAAATTAAAGCCCAATGTCAACCAGCTGATTGGACCTTATCAGTGTGGCTTCAGACCTGGTAAATCTACCATCGACCAGAAATTCACACTACCCCAAATCCTGGAAAAAAAACCAGATAAAAACAAACAACACCCACCATCTATTCCCCGATTATAAAGCCGCCTTCGACAGCACGATAAGAGATCACTTGTACACCGCAATGTCTGGTTTTAGTATCCTTGCAAAGCTCATTCATCAGTTGCAAAATGACACTGACCGACTCCGTCAGTGCAGCATTCTCCAACTTGGGAAGGGAGTCTCGTCGAGTGGGTCTAGTGAGGAACGAAGACAACACGAAATATTTTGTGCCAACAAACAAGGAGTCAGGACGTCTTGGGCAAAATGTCACTATTGGCAATTATACTTTTGCAGTCGTCAAGAATTTCGGATATTAACTTTTGCCAACAAGTACTTACGGGCTCTTTCGACGGACAAAAATAACGCTCTATGAGTTTCTCAACTTTCCCGTCCTGAGACTTGGACATTGACCACCGATGATGTGAGGTTGTTGGGTGCGTTCGAGAGGAAGATACTCCGCAAGATCTGTGGGCCAATATGCATGGACGACTTGATACGATTAAGATACAACCATGATTTGTATGAGTTGTACGGCAACATTGACGTAGTCAAGTCCATAAAAAATTCAGCGGCTTCGCTGGCTAGGCCATGTTGAGCGATTAGAAGAAAACGCTCCGGCTAGGAAGGTGTTCTACTCGAGACACGATGGTGGATAGTCAGAAGAGGATGACCAAATCTCCGCTGGAAAGACTGAACTTGGCCAGCGTGCGCAAAACTGATCATCGATTGTAGTGCCTGGTTGGTGGGTAAACTTCAGTTCAAAATATCATTCAATTTGCACAAAACTTTTGGGTTATGGTTATTTTAATATTGATTATAAAAGCCATCATAGCCGCAAATTGTTTAATTTGTGTTTTTAAAATACTGATCATAGTAGCCGACCGCTGCCACTTAAGTGACTTTGTACGTTTTGAGATGCAGTGTGGTTTACCGCTAGCCGTTGCTTCCTGCATTACATCGTTTAGCTGCTATTTGTGTTTGAAACTGATATCTCGTATTTGCGGCTAAATTGGCGAGGCGCGCCCTCTCGTGTAACAAAAATATTCAAGTGACATTTTTTCAAATTTCAAACAATTTCGAATAAACATTTAAAAAAAAGGTTTAAAATATTGGGCCATATAAAAAGTATTTTCGGTTTTTGTCACAAGATGGTGTTAATGGCCATACATTTGGCACCACTGATCCGATTCTGTCAAACGAATACGCGCCACGAATGATGACATTTTAGGCTACATTTTTTGCGAAGACAGTTTTATAGTTCGTCATTGGTGGAAAAAGTTACATTGATTTGAAAACGAGTGAAATTTTTTAAGAAATACGCTACGAGATGATTTTTTGCTATAAAAAAAGGTAAAAACGCTGCAAAAACATGAGGATGCTGTAAAGAATGTACCGTTAAATTTTGGTTTGCTGGATTCCGTTCTGGAAATTTCGATGTCAAAGATGCATCTCGCTCTGGCCGGCCAGTCACTAAAAAAGCTAATGAAATTTTGTAACTGGTGGAGCAAGACCAGAATGCAGCCACATGATAGTTTGGAATCATTTAAAAAAGGCTGGAAGCTCGATGTTTGGGTGCCACATAAATTAACACAAAGAAATTTGATTGACCGAATTACCATCGGTGAAACGGTGCTGAAACGCAACGAAATCGAACTATTTTTGAAAAAAATCATTACGGGCGATGAAAAATGGATTAAATAAGAGAATATTAAACAAAAAAAAAAAATACAAAAAGGGCCAGAGACCCTCCACAAACGACTTCAAAGCCTGGATTGGCGGCAAACAAGGTTATTTTCAGTGTTTGGTGGGATTGAAAGGGAATTGTCTGTTCTCCACTACTCACAACTTGACCGTTTGAATGAAGCAATCAAGAAAGAGCGACCAGAATTGACCAACAGAAAAGGTGTTGTGTTCCACCATGATAATGCCAGGCCACACATATCTTTAGTGACACGCCTAAAATTGACTGCGCTTGGCTAGGAAGTTTTGATGCACCAACCGTATAGCCCGGACATTGCACCATCTGACTATTATTTGTTTCGGTCTCTGCAAAACTCTCTTGATGATGGCAAAAAAGAGCCGCCGAAAATCACTTAGCCAAGTGTTTTTCACCGATGAACCACAGAAGTTTTACACCGATGGAATTATGAAGCTACCGGAAAAATGGCAAAAGATCGCAGATAATAATGGCCAATAAGTAATTGATTACAGTTTTTGTTCAAACATTGGCAAAAAATCCGAAAATACTTTTGATATGACCCAATATACATATATCAATATCACTAGAAAGCAATCACTTGTTTTATTTGAATGATTTTGTTTGCTCTAAATAAGAAAAATTTCAGTTGATACTATGAAATTTATCTTAAGGCTAAATTGCCGCGGCGCGCTTTCTCATGTAAATTTTCAGAGCGCGCTCTCCGAAGGGTTAAATCCATTTGGGTTGGCTTAAAAGTTTGATAAGTTCTTTAAGTTAACTTCAGAAGATTCTTAAAGATACGTTCAGTTAGTCAAATAATTTTTTTTCCTTAATAAATGCAGTCAGAGCACTTGTGAGAATTGAACAGTAATAAAAATACCTTAACTTGATGCATAAGCGTTTTATTGCTCAGTGATCTTAACTGATAGCAGTTATAATTTGGTGAGTGAGCCACTGATTCTTGTGGGTTTATGTATAGCTAGGCAAGAGCTTCGTGGCTATTCTGTAGGTTTAAATGTTAAACCACCTGTGGTTAGCTGCAAGTAAAGAATGTTTTAGAGTATTTTCCCGGTCCAAAGTATTACTGGGTTGCTATGCTTACAGCTTCAGAAATCTTATTTCTAGATTTTGAAGGCAATTGAAATGAACGTCAATGAACATCTTCAAGGAGTTAAGTAGAATTAGGCAGAAAAATGAGGTTCTTTCAGAATCAATTCTATCTTCCTAAATATTCTTTTCAACTCCAAAATATTTATAACATTCTTATAACAAACCGGTAATTTAGTTAAGTAAGTACTAAACACAGACTATTAAATAATTCAAATTCTCCCCTCTCTATCTACACATCTGTAAAATATTTGAATGAAATTAAATTTAACTTTAAATTCAGTTTCCTCAAAGTTTCAACAAAGAAACAACCAACCAAACAAACAATTTCAATTGAATTAACACAAGAAGAAAATGAATTTTTTGGACTTACAATTAAAAATTAAAATTAACAACTTAAATACGAATATTAGTTAAAGTAGTTAAAAGGGAGAAAAGATTATAATATTTTCCTTTGCATCATTAACATAATTGACCTCTTAATGATGTTATATACAATTTAAATAATTTCAAACATGCAGTCGGAGAAGGGAAGGAGAGAGAGAGAGAGAGGGAAGGATCCCTTTTTATCTTTTCTATCAGCATCAACATCGTTGACAATGCCAGCAACATTAAAAGTAACAGTAACAACATTATTATTATTATTATTATGATTAATCTTTGAAACAAAGCAAATACAAAAACAAATATCAACTCCAACTCCTTCGCCTTTCAACTTTACCATCCTCAACAAATATCAGGACTCATTGTCCTCACTCTTTCAAAACTTAGCAAGTAAAATGTTACTGAAGTCAAAGTTTAGTTTAGTTATAAAGTTACAGCAAATGAGTACCTTAGTTTTTTTGTTGTTGTTGTTGTTGCAAACTTCATACTTACAACAACAACAAGGTAACAAAGAAAAAGCTAATTCAAATATGAATACATAAAAGTTTTTGAATTTTTTTTCCAGCCATTTAGGGTTATTTTTATGATTATTTCTATTGTTGTTGTTGTTGTTGTTGCTGTGTCCTTTCAACAGTTAATTACATATTTTAAGGACCTTTTCTTTTTTCGTTTTTTTTTTTTTTTTTTTTTTTTGTATACATTTTCACCTATACATATTCGTTCACATAAACATGTAAAAAATTATGGCAATATAAAAACGAAAACGTGTTTAGCACCTTCTCAAAAAGGGTTCATTATACTTAACCTTTTTTTGTTTTTCTCATTCTTCTTTTGGTCTTCTTTTTCGCTTATGTTATACTGTTGGCAATTAGTTGCTGTGATTAAAATTACAACAGCGGCAGCAAAACAGCAACAGGAAAAACTCAACGACAGCATAGATAACAACACTCAACTTTCACTCAGCCGTAAAGTATAATTTGTTTTTATTCTACATTCAATTTGAATTTAGTGGATACTTACCTTGGTATGACCACTTTGCTGGCAACTCTAAAACGCCTATTAGGAGATATTACAAATATAGAAATATGGTATATAAAGCAATAGTGACTCAGTCCAAATTTTATACTTACTGTGATTCTGACCATAACTTACATTTTTGCAGGGATTTGGCCTTAAGAGCTTAGACTTGGTGGAATAAAGACTTATGCCAGCTGAGGAAACCCACGAGGTCGCTCTTCAACAGGAACAAATTCTATTAACCCTCCAAAAACTGTCTTATAGAATACACGAAAGCCATTAAAGAAGCCAAGAAAAAGGTCGAGGGAATTCTATAGCTCGATAGACTCAATAAAAGATTCACCACGTGTAGAGAAGTTGCTGTCTAAAGGCCATTCTTGTCTTTTTTATATTAATAGAGAAGGTGGTAGCTGGACAGCATAGGCGGCTGAATGAATAGACACAATTGCACACACTCTTTTCCCTGGTAGTATAGATTTTATCGAAAAAAATCGTGACATGATCTTCTCTAATAAACATCTCCGCAAGTTTTATTGATTTAGTACTCACTAGAGAAAAGATTTTCGGGCCAATCAAGAGTTTTAGCCAGTACAAAGACCTCTGCCTAGATGGCATAATTCTAATATAGTGGCTCCCTGGCTTTCTTCAAAAAAAGAAAGCAAACAATTGGGGCATAGTTAGTCCTAACAGTTGAAGAAGGGACTATGAAGATACTATAGATTTCAGGTCTATCAGCTTATCGTCCTTCCTACTCAAATTACTAGAGTGCGTTCTAGATATCTATCCTTGAAAAGTCAATAAAAACAAAGCGTTCTCCAAATCTCAGCACGCCTACCCAAAGGACAAGTCCACAGAAACCACCCTACATGAGGTAGTCGGTACCATAGAGTATTCGTTAGAACACAAGCAATTCTCATTAGCTGCATTTCTAGACATAGAGGGAGCTTTAATGTAAAGACAGAAGCTATGCAATCTGCTTTGGCCAAGAGGGTTACAAACAGATGGTTGATCTTCATGTTGAAAACCAGAGCTATGGCAGAAATAGGTACCAGCGGTTTAAAAAAAAAGGTCAGTAAATAGGGGGTTCTCTCGCCATTACTATGGCTGATCGTCATAGATGCAGTTTAACAGAAGGGGTATTAACCCTCTAGTTCCCAAGCCCGCCTTTAGACAGCCTTCACCAAAAGGGATGGAATTGCCACTTTAACAGTTTTCCGTTGCTAAATTTTATCATATCGTTTAGAGAATGTCCCTAGCTTTTAAAAAAATTCATCAGTTATGCTACAGAAGTTAGCGACAGTCAAAGTCAAAAACTTGTGAAAAGTAGTGAAAAAATAAAAAAAATAAATAAAATATTTTCCGTCAAGTAAAAAAACTAGCTATGGATAGCTAAGAATTTGAATTTTTATATAAAATATTTAATTACTTAAAAGAAATTGATAAAAAGCTCATTCAAGAACAAATAATTTTAGGCGCTCAAACTTTCTCACTTCATAAAACCACGCCCATTAGTTTTTTTTTCGGGGTTTTTAAATCAGTTTATGATTTTTATGCCAATATTAATCAATTCCGATTTTTTTTTTTATCAATCAAAAATTTGGGAGCTAGAGGGTTAAAGTAGTAGCATATGCGGATGATATGGTGATTATAGTTCCAGGTCTTTTCCCAAACATAATAAACGAGATTATGGAAGGAGCTTTGGATTCACTAAATAACTGGGATTAAATCCAAATATAAATGATGCTGTTCACAACAAAAAGCAAGGTGCCAAACTTTAATCTCCTCAATCTGAATGGTCATATTTAGGGGTCATCCTTGACACTAAGCTCAGTAGGAAAACCAACATAGAACACAGGGTTGAGAAGACCTGCATAGCCTTATATATGGTTTGTACTTGCAACAGAATGCTCGGCGTAGTTAGCCTCAAGTGTAGTCAGACTCAGAGAAATAAGGTCTAGGACTGGCAAAAACTACGGGCATAGCAGAATTCACAAGTCAAAGTACCGAATATACCAAATCAACACAACAGTGACTACCTAATACAGAAGTAAACTTCAAGAAGGGCTTCGAAACTTCGCCCCCCCCTCCCCCCAAGAGCAGCTTGGAGAAGGAAGCTGGAGTGTGGGAGCAGGCTTTGAGGGAGAATTCTACACTGACGGGTGCAAGATGGACAACAGGGTCGGTCTATTCAGAACACCTCAATATTTCTGAATCTCTTAGACTCCCGAACGATGCCAGTGTTCTCCAGGTCACACTTCTGGTGATAAGAAGAACCTGTAATTTACTGGCCAAAATTCAAAGGAGGTCCATAGAAGCTATCTTCACTAACAACCAAGCTACAATCACAGCTTTAGTCTCAGATTTAATATGCTCAAGATTAGTTAACCAATGCAGGGAGTTACTCGCAACCCTAAGCCATTGGCAGGATATTGATCTTAAATGGGCCAATGAATTAGGAAGGCGAGATTCAGCTATTGATATAAATCAGGCGTAATCTTTAGCAATCCGCCTGAATAAAATTGCAGATAATGGATGAAAAAGTCTTTTTTTCATGCGAAGTAGCCAAGAAAACATGGTCAAAATTTGACCGCAGTAGAACCAGGTACATACTTTGTCCCACTAGATCTAACGCAGTCAGATTGACTGCAGTACTGACGAGACACTGGGCAATAGGTGACCATATGGCCAGAGGAGCTACAATGACCTGAAGGAAAGAGATTTTATGTCACTTCCTCTGTCATTGCCTGGGTCTTGCCAGGACTAGACAAAAATCATTCCATGCTCGAAATCGGGAAGCTTCTCTAATTTCTTAATCTCACTCATTGGCGCTAGACAACAAACAACACCCTTTGACAAAATGAGGTTTTTATTTCATTTCAAAATAATAGTGATTTTAGTCACAGCTATTTTTCACTGTTATTGGAAAGTAGAAGTTTTGCATGACATTCAAATAAGTGAGTATAATCTTTAGTGAGCTAAAACTAACGGTGATTACAAATACAGTGATTTGTTAGTGAGAAATGTCGCTTCTACCCATCATAAGATATTTCTACTCAATATGCTGGAGCTAGAAATCACAGTGATTTTAGCTATACTTTGTTCTTTCTATGTTAATATTTTAGAAACTTAAAAGCATTTTTATGAGTTAAAAATACTTTGTGATTAGTCACAGCTGTTTTTTCCTATTATGAAAAAAGTAGCAGTTCGAGCAATTTCTGTACATAAAATTTGAATGAATGTATAACATCTTGCATTAACTTAAAGTCACTGTGATTTTAGTCAAAGTGATTTGTTTGAAAAGTAGCAGTTCTACTCACCATCATACTTAAACGTATTACGCCTGCCATTTAAATGAATAAATTTTAATAAAAATAAAATCACTGTGATTTCAGTCACAGTGATTTTTACTTTACAGCTTGCATATCATAAGCTGTGATTATTTTGCATGGCATTTAAATGATCGAGAATCTTTGATGAGCTAAAAATAACTGTGATTTTAGTCACAGCTATTTTCACTATTATTAAAAAGTGGCAGCTTAGTACATTTCTGTCTTGCGTAACTACTTTGCTTGATATAATAATAAATGAGTGCTATATTTTATTAATTAAAAATCACTGTGATTTTAGTCAAAGTGATTTTTTTACAGTATCTGAAAAGTAGCATTACTATTTATCAGCAAGCATGGCTTTTCCACATGTCATTTTATGAATAAATATCTATCATAAGGTTTAAATCACTGTGATTTTAATTACAACTTAAACTTTTTACTTTGCTTATAATGTATCAACTTTATCAGTTATTAATGATAAATTTGAGTTGGTGAAAATCATATTGCATGGGCAGAAAGATTACTGTGTTTTCAGTCCAGGTGAATTTTACTGCATGTGCTCAAAATTACTGTGATTTTTTTAAATAATTGAAACAGTTTTGTGTATCACTAGGTAAGATTATTCCGCATGACATTTAAATAATCGAGAATCTTTAATGAACTAAAAATAACAGTGATTTCAGTCACAGCTATTTTCACTATTATTAAAAGGTAGCAGTTTTGCTCATTTATATCTTGCGTATATTATTTCATTTATTAAAAATCACTGTGATTTTAGTCACTGTGATTTCAGTCACTGTGATTTTAGTCACTGTGATTTTTTACAGTGTCTAAAAAGTCGCAGTACTACTTATCAGCAGGTAGGACGAAGTCTATTATAAGCTTTAAATCACTGTGACTCAGAGATTTTTTGCTGTGATTTTGGTTACAACTTTAATTTTTCACTTTGATTATAATGCATCAACCTGATCAATCACTAAGGACTATTTAGTAACAAATTTGAGTTGGTGAAAATCATATTCCATGGGCAAGAATCACTGTGGTTTTAGTCCAAATGATTTTATAATGATATTAGAATGAATACTAACTTCCATGTGCTGGAAATTCTGTGATAAATCAATATACGCCTTAAGTAGCAAGTGATTGAATTTGTTTGTTTTTTTGTCCTATAATTTTAACTACAGTAGCAATAACTGAATTGTAACTACACCTGATTAAATGAAAAGTAGTCGTCGTATTATCTCGACACAAAGCTCAATTCCTCTATTACATGTATCGAACGAGATCCATTATGTAATTCAATAACATACAAATACTTACATACTTTTGAATAGAAAGTGCACACTTCATTAACCGATGAAGAGTTAAATCTTTACAACTCCTACTTATTAAAGTCATAATAATTACACGTTTCACTTAATTCCATTGCGTCAGTCCGCCTTCAAAGGGCCACAGTAATTTTCCAACAAAAAATAAGCACAAGATTATGCTCATATTTTATGCATGTAACTTTGCGCTCAGTGCTTTACACGGCCACTTTACTTTCCGGCCATCACATACAGTATGTGCTGTGTATTATTACAGTAGCGCGCATAAATATATATACGAGTGCATACAACAAATGACAGCAACGATAGCGTCAGACATTGACACATTTCCCATTGCGTTTTTAATGATAACATTTTTTTTCTGTTTCTTTTTCATACAACAACAACCATGCAACTGTTGTATGCTTGCAAGTGAGGATATATAAAGTTCATGAAGTGAATTTTTGTAGCGGTTTTTCAACTTTTGCTTCCGGTTTCCGTAAAGAAAATTTCAACATGAAAATTTATATACGGTAAACTTTGTAAGTTTGTGTATAATTTTTGTTGTTGCTGTTGCTTTTTTGCTTTTATGTTTTTTCATGTTGTAAATTATATGCAAGTTAAAGTTAATTTTATTACATTTAACATATACATACAAGCACAGAGTCACTTATACACATTTACTATACAGTAACAGTGACTTCCGTTTCCGCTTAGCCATTTGCATTTACTGTGTGGGTTTCGCTTGGCTTTTTTTTGTGGGTGTTGGCGTGCATAAACGTTAGCATAATTTAAAGATAATAAAGTTGTCAAATAGTAAAAGAAAAAAAAATAAAAGCAATTACGTATAAAATGAAATTCGAAAATAAAAAAGAACAGAAAGTGTTTCCCTTTCATGTTTGCAGCTTATACATTTTCACTGTTTCACTTTCAGTTTAACATTACTTCCGGCTTACTCATTTAACTTTTTGGTTTTTTTTTCGTTTTTTGTTGCTATCTTTTCGTTATTTTTTCTTCTTTATTTTGCATGCTTCTTGAATTTCAAATCATTTTTTTTTCTTTATTATTTTTTTTTTTTTTGTTGTTTTTGTTTCTTATATTTAAATTTTTCTTTAATGAACTTGAGTTTTTTTTTTTTTTTTTTCTCCTTTTTTTCTGTTTTTTTTTTGTTTTTTTTTTGTTTTTGCCTTTTGCCTGTTGAGATTTTTCAATGTCTAATGGAAATGGCTTTGCACTTTTTATTAGTTGTAGAGAATATGAAAATTTCTTTCTTTCCCGCAATATTTTCCTTTTCCCTTTTTTTGTTGCTGTTGTTGTTCAGCGATTCAATTCCAATTACGTTGCTAGCGCTCCTTTACACTGTGTATATAAATTCTTCTACTTATTAAATTTGTGTAAAATTTTGATATAATTTTTTTCATGAATAAACCAAATCAAAAATCCAAAAGGAACGCAGAAACAACCGGAAGTTATGAAGTTAAAATCTGAAACCTTTTTTTTTTAATTTTCTTGAAAATCTCACTTCATTTTAAGATCAGAACTGTGTTTTTTTAACTCAAGTAAGTTTTTAACATAGCAATCGAAGGGTACTACAAAAAATTTGGTTGAGTGAAAGTGGTGGGTGCAGTTAGGTTAAATCAACACTTAGCTATGCTTTGCTTAGTGCTAGGGCTACAAGATTCCACGTCATGTAAATAATTTAAAAAACCTGAAAGCAAATTTCATAGAAATTCAAGTGCAATAAGAATAAGTAGTGATATGTGACTAGAACCATTATGATTTTTAAGCTCATATACGATAATAATTGATTCAACTGTTAGGCTTAATAGTCATTCCTAGAGATAGAGGAAACTATTACTCATTATTTGCAGAGAGTAAGAGACAGTTGATTGATTATGTACATTCATTCAGATATTATGAGGAAAAGTGGGTCTTAGAAATAAGTAAAACTTTTACTTTTTAATCACAGCAAAAAAACGAAACACTCGGACTAAAATCACAGTGTTATTATTAAAATATTAATCGGAATAAAATAAAAATTCCTATGACTGTAAAATATAATCGCATCGAAAAATCACGGTGATTCAATTAAAATTAATTTTTAATTTACATAAGAGCTTTGTTTCGTAATGTGATGATACGTAAAGCTGCTACTTTTCAATCATAGTAAAAAACTACTTAGAGTAGAATCACAGTGATTTTGACACTTTTTAATAACAGTAAAAAAAAAAACGAATGAACTAAAATTACAATGATTTATGCTTTGCTAAAACCAATTTGATTTTTAGATCTATAGATATTCATATTCCATATTCATATTACATATTCCATATTGATATTACATATTCATATTCCATATTCATATTACATATTCATATTCCATATTCATATTCCATATTTATATTCATACTCATATTCCATATTCCATATTCATATTCCATATTCATATTCCATATTCATATTCCATATTCATATTCCATATTTATATTCCATATTCATATTCCATATTCATATTCCATATTTATATTCCATATTCATATTCCATATTTATATTACATATTCATATTCCTTATTCATATTCCATATTCATATTCCTTATTCATATTCCATATTCATATTCCATATTCATATTCCTTATTCATATTCCATATTCATATTCGTATTCCATATTCATATTCCATATTCATATTCCATATTCATATTCCATATTTATATTCCATATTCATATTCCTTATTCATATTCCATATTCACATTCCTTGTTTATATTCCATATTCATATTCCATATTCATATTTCATATTTCATACTTCATACTTCATGTTTCATATTTCATATTTCGTATTTCGTATTTCATATTTCATATTTCATATTTCATATTTCATATTTCATATTTCATATTTCATATTTCATATTTCATATTTCATATTTCATATTTCATATTTCATATTTCATATTTCATATTTCATATTTCATATTTCATATTTCATATTTCATATTTCATATTTCATATTTCATATTTCATATTTCATATTTCATATTTCATATTTCATATTTCATATTTCATATTTCATATTTCATATTTCATATTTCATATTTCATATTTCATATTTCATATTTCATATTTCATATTTCATATTTCATATTTCATATTTCATATTTCATATTTCATATTTCATATTTCATATTTCATATTTCATATTTCATATTTCATATTTCATATTTCATATTTCATATTTCATATTTCATATTTCATATTTCATATTTCATATTTCATATTTCATATTTCATATTTCATATTTCATATTTCATATTTCATATCTCATATTTCATATATCATATTTCATATTCCATATTGATATTACAAATTCATATTCCATATTCATATTCCATATTTATATTCATACTCATATTCCATATTTATATTCATACTCATATTCCATATTCATATTCCATATTCATATTCCATATTCATATTCCATATTCATATTCCATATTCATATTCCATATTCATATTCCTTATTCATATTCCATATTGGCTGCGACTAAGATCACTACTATTTTCAGCTCATAAAGTATGTTCAAATGTCAAGCGGTAAAGTTGTTAGGTTTTAATCTAAGTAGTTTGGAATAGTTGCTATTTTTTAATCCAAATATAAAGTCTAAGCTGTGATCAGGATCTTCAATAAGGAATTTACTGCGATTTTTATATGATAATGGAAATTTATTTATATATTTATTTAAATAACATGTGGATTAGACATAGGTACCTGATGATGAGTAGAATTATTAATTTTCAAATACAATAAAAGAACGCTGTTGCTAAAATCACATTTTAATCGCATAACCAATTGAAGCTGATGAGTTGTTAGCTTATGTGATTTGAATCTCAGCGATATTGTAAATCTGCTAACAGTCACTGCCGTTTTCTTAAATTTTATAGCAAATGCTACAAAGCTTTGCTTTAATCTTCAATTTTTATCTTAATACTGTCATTTAAAGACCTTCACCAGTTATCAGTCAACATCCTTGCTGAACATTTGAAAACCACTCGTGATTGATATTTCAAGTAACAACTGCCTTGAAATACTAGAATTATGATAGTGATATAAAGATCTATTGAATACTTCTGACAAAATATTAGAATTTTCTTCTATAAAGTTTTATTATAAAAAAATATTGTGAAAATAGCTTCATTAAATTTGGAATAAATATCAAAATTTATCCACTTCAAACAACAGATTCAATGAATTTTATTTTATGCTTGTTGTTTATTACAATTTATTCTCTGTATTAAATATAAATTAAGACGACATTTAAATCATAAATACATAAACTATAGAAGAGCATACTCAAGACATTTGTTTATGGAAATTAATTTTCACTTTTGCTGTTGTTTAGCCGCTAACGAAGCAATAAACTATCAGGCTATCTACATACATTATATGGTTAACAATGAAATTATTAATTCATTAGTCTATAAATACATACTTGCAATATTTCATACCACAATAATATAGTTAAATAATAATTATACACTCTCACATATACACAAACCCATACATGCACAAATGTTAGCATGCAATTTATTGCTTACAATTCAATTTGTCAAAATTTTGAGCAAATGTCATTTTAAATATTTGATGATTAAGTATAATAAACTTAAATGGAAAATGGTATGCACATATAATAGAAATATGTGAGAGTATATATTTACACATACATACATATATATATTTATGTAATAGTATCGATTACATGTTGTTAAAATTAGCATAATTTATAGAATTTTGCAAGAATATCAAATGATGTTGTTGTTCGTCATATGTTAAAATACTCATGCATAATCATAAGTGGCATATACAATTGCAGGTATGTGGTGGTAGGCATCCACCTACCCAAAATACATAGCATATATTCAGGCGCCCGAACACATTTCCGTATGAGACAATAGCTAAAAAAGAATGTAATAGCTGCCCAGTTGCACAAATAGTGAGTACTCCTCAAAAGATTAATGAATCTTTTACTCCAAAAGGAGCAATAAAGGGAAACTCCAATACAGTAACAAAATTTTTGGCTTTCACTAACACAATTTCAAAATTTTATATGGGATTTTTTAAAAATAATGTTAAAAAAAATAGCCTGATTAAGTCGCTCAAATTCGTATATCTTACTCTTTTTTACCTAGTTAACACTTAGGGTTAGGTAGGATAAAAACTGTCCCAACTTTTGTTTAGTTTTTTATGCATGGTGGGATATATTTTAACCCACCTGGAAAAGTTGAAATTACTTATAGTAATACATTTTAAATTTTCTATTTACAGATTTTATTCATGCTATAAACCAAAAAAATTCTGTGCAACTAGAGTTTTTATTTTGTTTGAAATCGTGTGCCTCAAAGAGTTAAAAAAAACAGTAACTAGTGCTGAAAAAATTGCAAGAGTAAAAGAAACAAAATTGAGTGCAATTAAAGTTGTTTATGTGGTTACGTTGGTAAGCGCGTTGTTTGGCATTCACGATGCGAATTTTCAGCTACAGGTTAAAGCCTGGAAAAAGACAACCCCAAAGATCAAGAAATAATATAATAATAAAACGATAATAGTAAATAAAAAAATAAAAGTGTAGGATTTGAACTTAGGCCACAAATTAAAAAAATAATTTTGCGGGATTTGCATCTTGGTCCACAAGTGCGTGCTTATTGGCGTTTTAGACAACTAGTCCATGGCGTCATGAATTTTGTCAGCAACTATTTTGGAGTTTTGTTTTTCTATGAATTGCAAGTGAGATCGTGTCCTCCTTTATTACTCCTTTATCGGGGCTAAAACGAGTACTCCATGCCCTAGGAAATGCAATACTAAAAAGGAGTACAAAATGCAAGAGCTCTGGAGCAATAGGGAGTAATCCATTGCCCGCTTTGGAGAGCTCGATGATTACTCCTACGATCATCCTAAGTTCAACTGGGTGTATGTGCTTGCATATGTATGTGTGCGTCTATATATATGTATGTATATACTAAAATAACAAATGCAAATAGCAAATACTGAGAGAAAATTCAAGGAAATTGTGCATGACTGTAAAGTACTTAGAATTAATAAAAGCAAAAAATTGCAAGTTTTAGGTGAAACATTGCAAGCAAAGTAGGTTTAAAAAAAGGAATATAACATTCGACGTTTTTGACAACAAGACAAATCAAAGGTGAGCGACGAGTGGTTAAGGCTCTCAAAGAGTATTTCATTAAATTTTTGTGTCTGCTGCTGCTTTTGATGATTGCTGTGTTTTTGTTTTCACTCTATGTATCATTTTAAACCACACTGAGTATTTATATAGGACAATTGAAATTGTTATTAAATATGTATGGTGCTGCTGTGATTTTAATAGAAATTTCTTTTGAAGTGCAAAAAGTTGGCGTTTATTGAGAATTCATAAGTCTACAGTGAAAAAATCGTTGACGCTGAAAATGTTACCTAAATTTTCGGATATTAAAATTTATCGCCGATATATTTGTGAATGTTTGTGTGGATGTATCGAATAAACTCCTAAACAGCTGATTTATATCAATTACATTTTTAACACAACATTTTTATGATATCTGGGCCTTCATAAACCCTCTGAAGGCGAGATGCTTAATACTAAATATCTTGGAAGTTATGGTATTTGCGATACAACCAAGCGATGTAAGGACTGAGATTGAAAAAATCTTAACACATGTTTTACATAATAATTTTTTTTGGGTGTTAAATTTTTAAATTTTTTTTGATTTAATTATCTTTGAAAAATATGTCAGTTGTTATTTTTAATGACAAACATGTTGATTTATTGTGAGTTTGATCAAAATGAGTGATGAAAAAGAAGTACGTCTTAAAATTATTAAAAATTTTCAAAAAAATCCAAATTGGTCCTACAAAAAATTGGCCAAAGAATTGAAGGTCTGCCGTCAAACTGTTTCCAATGTTATTAAACAGTTTCAGGAGAATTTGACCATCGATAGGAAACCTGGTTCGGAAAGAAAACAAGGACCACATGGTATTGGGAAAGCCAAGAAAATAGAAAGCATATTGAAAAGATCTCCAAACACATCTGGTAGAAAAGCTGCCCGGTTAGCCCAGTGCTCTGACTATCTGGTGCGGAAAGTTAAAGCCAATGCAGGTTTCAAAACATACAAAGTCCAAAAAGTTCCAGACAGGAATGGTGCAAAAAATTTAGACGCCAAAAGTAGGGCTCGGAAATTAAAATCGAATTTCATACAAAAATATTCATGTTGTATAATGGACGACGAAACGTTTGTACTGGCAGATTTTACGCAGCTTCCGGGTCAAAATTTTGATGTTGCTGATGCTCGAGGAAATTTCATCTCGAAGAATAATTTAGAATCCAAAAGCAGACAAAATTTCCTAAAAAATTCCTGGTATGGCAAGCTATATGCAGTTGCGGCAAAAGAAGCAAGTCATTTATTACAACGGGCTCTATAAATACCGAAATATACATCAAAGAATATTTGAAAAAAAGACTTCTTCCTTTCATAAGAGAGCACAATGTGTCCACATATTTTTGGCCCGATTTGGCATCTTGTCACTAAGGCAAGAAAGCTCTGAAGTGGTACCAAAGTAATAACATAGAGAGGCCAATCCCCTAAATAGGCCGGAGCTAAGTCCAGTGGAGAGATATTGGGCTCTTGTGAAAAGAAACTTAAAGAGCACAAAAAAGTGCCCCAAAATATCGAAGATTTTAAAAAGAGACTGTGCCAGAAAGGTGTCTGAAACAACTGTCAAATCTCTAATGGAAGGCTTACCAAAAGTTCATAAATAGTGGTTAGAATTATAAAAGTTATATTTTTCTGTAATTTGTAAAATATTATCAATTAAATAAAAAAAAAAAAAAAAAAAACTCTAAAATCAACCGTTTAAAAATTATTGAATTTTATAATTGTTAAGATTTTTTCTATCTCACTACTTAGGTTATAAATATCAATGACTGGACAGAAAACTCTCGGGATTGTCTGAGCGTGGGCGTGGCAACTCCATTTTTCGTCCTTTTCCCCCCGCCCTTCCTTCTTTTCTTTCCCTTTCTTTTTCAATATTCCTTCCCTTCTTCCATCTTATTCTTATTTCTTCTTTCTTTTTCCTCCTATTTTTCTCTCTTCTTTTTCACCCTTCTCCGTCCTCTTTCTTTCAATCCTTTACTTCAGGCTTTTTCTCTTTTTCTTACTCGTGTCCTTTCTTTTCACCTCTTTTTCCCCTTTCTTCCTTCTATTTCTTACTCCCTCTACGTTTTATTCTCATTTCTTTCTCCCCTCCTCTTTCTCATCTTCTCCTTTTCCTCTCCTCTTTCTCATCTCCTTTTTCCCCCTTTCCTCTTTACCCCCTTCTGTTTCTCCCTCTTATTCTTCTATCTATTTGCCTCTCTCCCTTGGAAAAGTACTATCTCCCTCAACCACCGCTGCCAGATACCGGGTACTAGCTCGTCATTTCCTAATTCTTGAACCGCTAAATCCGCCAAAAACTTACAAACAGCAGCGGCCTCTAGCGGCAATCGCAGAAAAAATAAATATCAAAAATGGATTTCTCGACCCCAAAAACTCCCGGATATCTACTTTGTACTTCTTTTCCTATACCTCATAAAAAATATCTGCACATGCTACATTACCATCTCAAAATCATATCTCAAAATTATGACCACTTACGGCCAAATCAAACACCATTCTGTGTCCCGGGGGACTTCTCCTTTCACTTTTTTTTGGGAGTTGTTTTGGTGCAAGATCTGATCCCTCAAAATGTTGAACAGTGTTATTATCTCGCTAATATTTCGCCAATATAAATTCACACCAACCCAGTTGTCTAGATTTCCACCCATATCTGGCAGCATTGCCCACTCACTCCATCTCTTTCTTGATCCTCTTCCTCACAACTCTCTCTTTCCCAAATCTTTTTCCACACCTCCACCATCTGTTCGCTTTATCTCTGTCCCTTACTCTCCCCATTTTTCTTTCTCTGTCTCCTGTTCTCGTTCCTATTTTTCCCTCTCTCTCTCTCTCTCTCTCTGTCTCCTGTTCTTGTTCCTACTTTTCCCTCTCTCTCTCTCTCTCTCTCTGTCTCCTGTTCTTGTTCCTATTTTTCCCTCTCTCTCTCTCTCTCTCTAACCCCTTGCTTTCTCTGCCATCTCTTCTCTCTTTCTCATCCCTGCCTTTCTCTCACCCCCTCCCCCTGTCTTTCTCTCCCATCTTTTTTCCCACCTCTTTCCCTCTCTCCTTAAAACCGACTAAAAAATTCTAAGGCAGTGAGGCATTCAATAACTTTTACAGCTCCTTAGAGACTTGAGCGAGGACGAAACTCTTGTTCCAGCTTTGGCTAATGCGAAACTTTGCTCTTTACCCTTTCAGAATATCTTCGATGATGTCTCAAAAATAGAGTTAGGCAAAGAACTCACACCTCAACCTCCTCACTAAACTACCTAGCAAATAAGTATATTAAAGCTCGAATGATAATAATGTAGCTTTGTGACGCCTTCTTAGAGATCATTAATTTTTTAAGTAGATTTTTTACATTTTTACGGTTTGTTGGCTTTGTAACAACCGAAAGTCAGAACAAAATAAAAAAAATTAACTGTTTAATTCACAATTCCCTAAAACTATAAAATAATTGAAATTGTAAAGCCCTTACGGGGATCGAACCCGTGACCTTCGGATTAGAAGTCCGACGCGCTATCCGCTGCGCTAAAGGGCCATGTTGATTACTGTTAAACGTAACATAATTACATAATTTTCACTATATTAATACAAGTTTTTATTATGCCTAAACTTCATTCTTCTTAACAAATAAAAAACACATGTGGTTGAACTATTTATTCATACTATTTGGAAGTTTTTTTTATTTTTGAGAAAAAAACATTTGGGTAAACATTTTAATTCATTGAAAAATAAATTCTGTTTTTCTGGTAATAATTTGAACACTAACCAACGCATTTTTTCCCAGTGTATGTATAAGACTACACAACAGTGATGAAGTATGCATCAGAATGTATTCCAATGTGCATCTGTAAAAGCATTAGAGCGCATATTTTTAAGATTATTGAGATTTGGTTCCAAAAAAAGCATGCAAGATATAATTCAGTTGTCAATGAATGGTTTGCAGTATGAATGCAGTAGTGTGGATTGTATGGTATTGGGTGTTTGCATAAAAGAAGTAGAGCAAAAAAATGACAGAAATTATGATCATCGCTTAAATTTAAATGCAGCCAAAACCAAAGAAAAAATGAATCCAACTTAAAATATATTCGGTTTATTCCCAAAACTCCCTTGGACCTAATAGTTTCTATATTGCGCAGCTAAGACTGCACTGAATTTTATTCACTAGTACATTATGTACTCGCAAAGTGCTTCCAATATGCTTTTAGAAGTAACACATTAGATGCGCAGAAAAATAGAAGTACAATAAATTTTACCATGGGTTAATATGCTCGTGTATGCACAGATACTTATGCTCATAACTTATGCGAAATCATTATACAAAATAAAAATAAGTAACAAAATAATATAGTAGATAAAAGCAAAATTGTGCAGATGATAGGTAGAGAAACGTAAATGCATGCATAGGTAGACGTGAGCTTGCGTATAGTAAGCAAGAAGGTATCAGCATGAGAATATAACTTTTATTGTAAACAATGTTTAGCATATTTTTCAGCGTATGGTGTACACAGAGTGCAGATTTTCACAAGTTTTTATTTTTATTTATATTTTGTACTTATTATTTTTTTTTTTTTTGTGTATTTTTATTCTTTTGCGTGCGTTTTTTTCTAGAAACTTTTTTATATACCTATGATTATTTTTGAAAAAACAATATAAATCCAAATACATAGTATAATAAAAAGTAACAAAACAAGTTCAAAACTATATGCGCAGCAGCATGAATGAATAATATGTATATTATAGTTTTAAAAGTAGCTTGTGATAACACGATCCAACACAAAAGTAAATAAAAAAAAAAGTTTGAAAATGGTTTTAGATACAGTTCGTTAGAAAACATTTATAATGCTTATCGTAATTTGTAAAGTTCTCGAATAATTATACAAAGCTTTAAAAATAGCCGGTTTTTAAATTAAAGTTATTAATTATTATATTGAAAAAACCAACAGATCCTTGCAGCTGTGGTTCCTTTGGTATTCAGTATAATATTTTGTGCCATTTACCACAAAATCAGTTTGAAATATTTTATTCTGAAATCATTTTTAAATATTCTAAAATTTATTTGGAATATCTTCAAATTAATGTGGAATATTTTCAAATTAATTTCAATGCATTTGAAGTAAATTGGAAATGTTCTGGGATCAATTTGCAGTACTATTTATTATGAAAATATTTTAGAATCAATTTGGAATATTTTGAATTCAATTTTCATATTCCAAAATCTATTTTGAAATCAGTTTTCAATTTTCTGAAATACTTAAAACAATTTTCAATGTTCTGAAACCAATTTTCAATATTCTGAGGTCAATTTGAAGTATTATCAAATATTTTGAAATCATTTTGGAATATTTTGGAATTAATTTAAAATATTTAGGTTTTTTGGAATAAATTTGGAATATTTTGAATTCAATTTGGATATTTCGAAATCATTTGGAATATTTAAAAATCAATTTTGAATATTTTAAAATCAGTTTACTATTTTCTGAAAAAAATTTGAAATATTATGGAATCAATTTGGAATATGCTAAAACAGTTTTCAATAATCTGAAATCATTCAATTCGAAATATTTTTAAATAAATTTTAAATATTCTGTTTTAGTTTAAAATGTTCTGACATCAATTTGAAGTATTATGTAATTAATTTGGAATACTCTGACATCAATTTGGAAATAGATTTTTAATATTTTTAACCTAGTTTTAGTATTCTGAAATCCATTTGGAATATTCCGTAATCAATTCTGATTATTTGGGAATCAATTTTCTATATTCAAAAATCGATTTGCAATATTCTGAAATCAATTTGGAATATTTTGAAGTAAATTTGAATTACTCGGAAATCAATTTTCAATTTTCGGAAATTAATTTTCAGTGTTCTGTTATCAATTTTCAATCTTCTGAGATCAATTTGAAGTATTACGAAATAAGTTTGAAATATTTTGGAATCAATGTGGAATATTTTGAAATTAATTTTCAATATTCTGAAATCAATTTTTAAATCAGTTTTGGACATTCTGAAATCAATTTGGAATATTTTGAATTCAATTTTAATATTCCGAAATCCATTTCGAATATTCTGAAAATAATTTTGAATATTGTGAAATCAATTTTCAATATTCTGATATTAATTTGGAAGGTGCTAAAATCAATTTAGAATATTCTGAAGTCAATTTGGAATATTCTGAAGTCAATTTGAAATATGAAATCAATTTTCAATATTTTGAAATCAATTTGCAATATTCTGAAATCAATGTGGAATATTTTGAAGTAAATTTGAAATATTCTGAAACCTATTTTGAAATGAGAAAATTAATTTTGAATATTTTGAAATTAATTTTAAAAATTCTGAAATCAATCTTCAATACTCTGAAATCAATTTGCAATATTCTGAATTCCATTTGGAATATTTTGAAGTAAATTTGAAATATTCTGAAATCAGTTTTAGTATTTTGAAATCAGTTTTTTAATATTCTGAAATCAATTTTCAATATTTTGAAATTAATTTTCAATATTCTGAAATCAATTTTCAATATTCTGAAATTAATTTGGAATCTTCTAAAATCAATTTGGAATATTCTGAAGTCAATTTGGAATATTCTGAAGCCAATTTGAATTATTATGAAATCAATTTTCAATATTCTGAATTTCTGAAATTTCTCAATTTCTCAATTTTGAAATCACTTTTCAATATTCTGAATTCCATTTGGAGTAAATTTGAAATATTCTGAAATCAGTTTTAGTATTTTTAAATCAGTTTTTCAATATTCTGAAATCAATTTTGAATATTCTGAAATCAATTTTCAATATTGTGAAATCAATTTTCAATATTCTGAGATCAATTTGAAGTATTATAAAATTAGTTTGAAATCAATTTGGAATATTTTGATATTAACTCTGGAATACTTTGAATTCAATTTTGAGTATTTTTAAATCAATGTTCAATATTCTGAAATCTGTTTGGAATATCAATTTGAATTTATCCTTAATAAATACTGAAAATACTGAAATCAGTTTGTTATATTCTGAAATTAAATTAATATATTGAGAAATCAATTTTTTTAAATATCTGAAATCAATTTAAAATTTTCTGAAATATTCTGGAATTAATTTGGAATTTGAAATATTTTGAAATAAATTTGAAGTATTGTGGCATCAATGTAGAGTATTCTGAAATAAATTTAGAAACCAAACTGAAATATTCTGAAATAAATATGAAATTTTCAGAAATCAATTTAAAAGAATGTGATACTTTTCTGCTTTCGATAAACGGTTGGACAGTGTAACATGAGAGTAACGGAAAAATAACAAAAAATATGCTACAATATATTTTTATTTATTATATTCAACAAAATGGTCGATATATTTATGAATGGTATGCTATTATTGTATTTGGTCTAAAAACTTTTGGTATACTTGCACGACTGTTTGTTGTTGTTTCGGCTGCTGAGTGTTTCTGACATAAACAATATTTTCTTTTATTTTTTGTTTAATAAATTTTGTAACTACCTTTGAGTTTGAAGTTTATTGTTCATTTTTTTTTTTTGCACATTTTTTTGTGATTTTTACTTTCGTCTAAACAAAAAAGTTTGTATATACAAAAAAAAAAAAAAAAATAAAAAACGAAAACTTTTTCAAATTGGAAAAAAAAAATGCAAAAAGCAACAATTTTTTATGTAAGTATGTATGTATGGACAAAGTGCTATTATATTTTTAATATTTTCTACTGATATTTTTCCATTTTCTCTCTCCTTCTAAAGCATTTGTGATTTTTTTTTGCTGGGATATAAGAGTGAAAAAAAAAAAATAAAAAAACAAGAGTGAAAAATAAAAATTAAAAAAAAAAATTGTTTTTAAGAAATATTTGCCGAATTGAAGAAGCAGCGTGAGTAGCAGGTCAGAAACTGTAGCAGGAAAGAATCTGGAGTTGCTGTGAAGAATTTTCTTACGGGGAATTTCATTGCAATTTTGTGCTTTTCCCTCAAGCATCATCTTGTTATCATCATTGTCGTCATCATCATGATGTTAGTGTCTGTTTTATGCGTCTCTCAATCTATTTTGCTGTCATTGCAGCACTTCCACTACAACGTACCACCTACCACTACTAGTTGCAAATATATATATAAAATACTTATCTACACCTAATGTAAACACTGAAAATTTGTAAGGTACCTTGGCTGCTCCTCTCATTTTCCTTCATCCTGTAACTGATTTTTCTTATATCCTTTTATTGTATATACACATACATATGTATATTCTTAGCGATGTTTTTACTGCAACTTTTAAAGTAAAGAAAAATATTTTGCCAATGGCTTATTTTCACAACGCGTATTGAATTTTATTTGCGCAGTGCTATCAAGCCCCTACCTCCCCACTTTGATCCTTTTCTCCTCAATTCACCCAGTGTCTAGGTTTCTGTTTTGTATGCGTGTGTATGTGTGTGTCGACCCGTTCATTATCCTTTCGTGTGCTTGTGTTTTAAGACTGCAGGTTCAATATTTTTGCTGTTGCTTTTTTTTATTCTTAGGGCTTAAGTTTTAACCGTGTGATTATAAACGACAATGTTCATGTTTTTGTTGTTGACGTTATTGATGTTGTTGATAACGCATTAAAGTTGTCGTCAGTTCTTCAGATATTCACTATAAATTCAAAAGAAAATTTTGTATTACGTTGCTGTCTGTTTCAGTCTTACATAAAGTTGCCAGATTTTTATTTATTATATAAGAAAATTCATTCATTCATATGGAATATCGTTCATTAAACTTCAGTTCATTTTTATGATGTAAATTTTCGTCAATATTACGAACACATTAATTATATTTATGACTACATTGATCAGTGTTGGCAATACGTTTATTTATTCATAAATAATACATTTCATCAATGTGATGATGAAAGTGTATCTCAATCCAATGTATTGTTATCTTTTAAAAAATATTCATTATTTTAATGAATATATTTTTTTTTCGTGATTAATATATTAAAGAAATACCATATTAATTTTTTAGTTGAACGTCAAGTGGTTCTATGAATTATAGAAAATAAATATATTTAAAATATTATTTTTCATATATTTATAAAATATAAATTATCTATATAGTAATTTAAAATTGTTTACTTTTCTTTTGCAGGTGAGTTTGAATTGATAAGGAAATTAACCCTGTGATTATTTTCTTATGTGCATAGAAATTCGTGGAATTTGTGAAACACTCGATGATCTTTCAAAGTAAGTTCTTGTACAATTACTAAAATATATTTACGATATTCTAACTTTCAGTTGCCTCCTAGTACTTTTTCATGGAAAATGTGGTAATGACTTCTTATAACATCCTAAAGAGAGAGTAAAAGGAAAGGTGGGGAAGTTTTTTAGTCTAATTTTAGTAAATTTTTACACTTGTTCTTAGCAAACAACTTTTTCTGAGGCATATGCCATATGAGTTAAAATATGTAAAAAAAAATTGTTTATTGTCCCCGGATATATTAAAACTATGATGTTTGTGATTCTATAGCAGTAATCCCATACATAAACGGGAAAATCTATACTAGTACCTACTGGGTCAGAATCAGTGATTTTGAATTACATTTAAAAAATTACTACACGCTGTTCTGAAATGTTTTGAATCTCAATAACTAAATGCTACTTACGTTGTCCAGTTACTATTTTTTTTTTTATTTTTATAAAAGCGCGACTATTTTTTTTATCTTCAGAACAAAACTACGACAATTAGCTAATTAGAAATTTTCAACTTGTTGCAAAGTTTTTTTTTCTACTACTTTTATTCAGTGTTTGTTACAACGCTTGTGATTTTATACAGTTGTATTATAGTATTACCCTATGCTATAGAATCTGAGAAACAATTTTTTTGCTATACATGATAGTGTAGCGATTATTTATTGGTACTTGTACTTGATAATACTAAAGTATATTACAGTCCTGCTTTCAAATTATTTGCTAATGAGCATACATTAATATTTTAAAAAGTGGTTGAAGTAGTTAAAATACTTAAAAATGCTTGAAAATTATTTGAAATAATTGAAAAAACTTAAAAAAATTTAAAAAATACTTGAAGTAATTGAAAAAACCTGAAAATTCCTAAAATACTTTATATACTTAAAAATACTTTAAATACTTGGAAATTCTTGAAATATTTAAAATACTTAAAATTTTTTGAAATAAATGAAAATACTTGACAATACCAGATATTTTCAAAAAACCCTTTAAAAACATGAATTTACTTGAAATGCTTGGAAATACTGGAATATATAAAATACTTAAAAATACTTGAAATACTTGAAGTTCTGGAGAATTTTTAAGTATTTCGAGTATTGTCCAGAATACTCGAAATACTTAAAAATTCTTCAAATAATGAATTTACTTCATATATTTAAAATACTGGAAAATACTTGACAATACTTGAAATACTGGGAAATGCTTAAAATATGTGTAATACTTAAGAACATTTAAAAGTAATTAGGTTAGGTTGGAGTGGCTGTCGAGAGACACACTGAACGGCCCATTGTGATACCACATAGTTGGACCTACAGTTTAACGCCGATTCCGAACGGCGGTGTGGCAATTTTTTATCGGCTTGGTGGTTTTGCCATTACCAACCAATGTGTGTACTTGTACTCATTCTTATAATTCTCATACACTTCATATTGATAGTGAATATATAAAAGTAATGAAAATTAACCACCAGACGAAGACGGGAATCGAACCCGAACCTCCCAGATGAAAGTCTAGTGCACTATCCAATTGGCTATCGAGGTCGTCGATTAAAATACTTGAAATACTTGGACGAACTGGAAAATACTTTCCTATATGTGAAATACTTGAAAATACTTAAAAGAGTTTTGAAAATACTTGGAATTACTTAAAATACTTGGAAGTACTTGAAAAGCTTGAAAATACTTAAAAATTCTTCAAATGCATGAATTTACTTGAAAGTACATGAAAATATTTATGAATACTTGTTAGTACTTAAAAATACTTGAAATACTTAGAAATGCTAGATACTTGACAATGTTTGAAAAACTAGATAATACTTAAAAAAAATTTAAATACATGAATTTACTGAATAAATGAATTTTTAAATACATGAATTTAATACTGGGAAATATTTGAAAGTACTTAAAATATCAGGAAGTACTGGAAAAACTTGAAAATACTTAAAATACTTAGAAGTGCTGGAAAATACTTGAAAAAATTCTATAAATACATGAATTTACTTGATATACTGGAAAATACTTGAAACACTTGAAAGTACTTAAAATATTCAAAAATACTTGGAAGAACTGGAAAATACTTGAAATACTTAAAAATTCTTTAAATACATGAATTTACTTGAAATACCTGGAAATACTAAAAAATACTTAGAAGTACCTAATTAAAATATTTTAAAATACTTGAAAACCTTGGAAGTGATGGAAAAACTAGAAATACTTAAAATATTTAAAAGTACTTAAAATACTTTGAAGTACTGAAAAATACTTAAGAATAGTTAAAATACTTAAAAACACTTAAAAATACTTGGAAGTACTGGAAAATACTTGAAATACTTAAAAATTCTTCAAATACATGAATTTACTTGATATCCTTGAAAATACTTAAAAATGCTTTAAAGTACTTAAAAATACTTGACAATACTTGAAATACTTAAAAATATTTGAAGAAAGTATTTTAAGTACTAATAAATTCTTAAAAAAAGATGGAGAATACTAGAAAACACTTGAAAAACTAAATGCTGGCTTGCAACACAAACTGCATAGCAAATTCACATTTCGCTTAATGGAGTGAAGTGGAATATTCGAGAATATTTCTAATTAACCACAGGTAAGATAGCCTCCACACTTGAGAGATAAACAAGAAGTTAAAACCCTAATAATCTTGCAATAATCAATGACTTACCTACCATGGACCGAACTGATGTGCACTGTTGGATTAACTCCTGTCCTGTATGGGCCACTGGCTAATAAGAAGCTATAACGACAGGTACTGAAAAGAAACTGTTAAAAATTTAAATTGGAACTGTTCTAGAACCTCAATAGGAAGGTGTTGGATTTCGTTCGTTGGCGAATTATTAGTTTTAAAGAAATATTCACCACCTCGAAGCTCTGCGATATAAAAAATGTACTAACTGTGCCAGTTACTACCTTTGTTTTGCAATGAAAGTAAATGAAGACTGACTACAGATATGATCCTGTGAAGTATAGTGATTGAGTATGCTCTAGCCTGGAGTTCCAGCTGCCTTAGGTTCGATTCCTAGATAAGGAGTAAATGCTTTAAAAAATGTTATAATAAAATTAGTCACTTCCGTGACTTAGTCTCTAAAAAAAAAAAACTGTGCCAGTTCGACTAAAATTTTACGTTAACTTAACTTTCATTCATGCAACCAATCGAGCACTATGTGCGAATAAGCTATAACCTAGTGTAAGACTGGGTTAAATGAGCAAACTGAAGGCAAGTTCAATACCTAACTTTTATGACCTTTTAAAATTAAAAATTTTGAACTCCTAAATACCCCAGTGTAACGGTGTTAAGTTCCTTTTTTTATTTAAGCAATCAACACTCAGGGGGTACCCCTATAAATGCAAAGCATTGCGTTTATTGAGGAAGGAAGATAGATTAGTGGTAGGAGGAAAAAGAGAGAAAAAGTTGTGAACGTTTGTTTTAAATTTGGAAATGTCGTAAAAGTCAGGAAAAACGGTTGCAGGGAGCTTATTCCATATACGCGCGGTACGGCAGAGAAAAGAACTTTCTCTGTAATGCGTGGTGCGTTGGGGTACCATATCCGTGTAGTTCTGGTGAACACATGAACTGGTGGAATCAAACTCCGTATCTCAGCGGAACATCTACCTTGAAAATACCGGTAGAACAGAGTCACACAAGCCACGTTTCTACGGTGCTCCAAGGAGTCAAAAGAGTTTCCAGCTCTATTGACTCCTACTGTCTCCTACTAGCTTTATCGCCCGATGTTGAATACGGTCCAGAAGCTCTAGTTGCGTTCGTGAAGCTTCTGCCCATAAGTGCGAATTATACTCCATTTTGGGGCGGATATAGGTGGTGTAGATCATGCAGAGATCACTCGGACTGAAGTATTTCTTACACCGTGTAACGAACCTTTACCTTCTTGCATATATGATGGTCTGAAATGCGTGGCACATGACTTGAAAGCGGTTGCTGCATACCTAGCTATGCTTCAGACTTAGCTCAGGGAAAATGGGAGTGGGCTTGCTTCGCCGTCATGCTACAAGGAGGATCACATAAATTAAACGTATGCAGCAGATAAAAAGACAAACTGAGCCGACCAGAAGATTGACCTCAGTTAACTGACGTACAAATGTTTACTACTGGGCATATGAAACTATAGAAGTGAGGGAGGAAAGCTGAATATTTCCCTCTAGGTCTCTACCCACCCAACCTGTTAATGAAGAATATTTGTTGTTTCATTAACCCAAAGAGATACTTCTGCTCACACTACTAAAATGTTTACCTTACATTTCATCAATTACAAAAGAAAGTTAATTCATCTTCAAATTCATTTTAATATAACAAAAACCAAGAAATATTTAAATTAATTTCGAACAATATGATGTTCATTTTATAAATTTATCCATAGTATACTTAACTTAAAATATATCCAAAAGAAGTTAAATTTAAGAAACCGAAAAAAATTAGTAGTAGAAAATAGTATTGTAAACAATAGAAAAACATTATTGATATTCAAGAGAGAAAAATAAACAGTATTATTTGTAAAATTGTTCTATACTGTAAAGATACCGATACGAAAAAAAAAAGAGTGTAAGTAAAGTAAGTAAAGAGAGATAAATGAATGGAGTTATTTTCTCTTTGACTTAACGTTTTCTTTAATATACTCAAACAAAATCATTAGTATAAAAAAATTAATAATAATAATGCCAAACTATCTTTAAGGTTTATAATATAAAATTTTTGTTGTTTTAACTTACGTACATAGATTGACGCTCCATCGAAGTTACGTTGGGCCCAGCGACGACGATGATGCTTTTAATGAACATGTTTAATTTATGTTGGATAAAATAGTGTGGCACCTTAACATTATTTTACGCTACTTATTTATCGCATGACACTTAAATTCGTATTTGTAAATTCACTTTTTTTTTCTTGTTCTTAATTTAACTTAAATCTACCTTATAAAATATAGCACTTAAGATATTCGCATGTTACTAATTTTTAATATTTAACACATTTTAAATTTTTTTTTTTTTTCTTTAATATTTAACTAATTAATTTTTAAGGAAATTTAAGGTTTAGATTTTAAGATGAATTCATGTTTTTTTTTTCTAGGTTAGGTCTAGCACTATGTATGTATAGCTAGGTTAAGGTTAGATTTAAGCTAGCATGTATTTCAATAGTTGTAAGGTTGGTTTAGATATATTTAATTGTAGATTTCACTTAAGGCTCCATGAGGGCTTTCGCTGAATTGTGGATAAAGTGTAAAATTTAATTTGCTTCTAGAAAATTTCCATGTGAGTTTTCGCAAATGAGGTTAGGTCTGTTAGGTAGAACTGTTAGGTAGGTCCGTTAGGTGACCCCACATTAACCAAAATGGAGGTGCCTCCTATTAAATTAATAGGATTATCTTCAGTCTCTGGATTTCGTATAAACAAATTTTGAGTTTTACTCACCTAATGGAGGCATGCAACCCACTATTGAGGTTGTGACTAACAATTCCCATCCGAGAAGAAAATTGTATGTATGTAGGGAGGTTGTAGAAATACCTGTGGTGACTGTACCAAAAAGTACTTAGTTACTATTTTAACTAATTTTTATTTAATGTTTTAACTTACGTTTTATGTATTTTTATTAAACTTCACTGACTACCGTTTTTAGGTTGATTTTAGTATATATTAATTAATTTTTATTAACTTCGTTCGTGAAGACAATTTAATATAAACTTTTACTGGTATTCAAAAAAAATTAAGAAAATAAATTTTCTTGTTCAAGCTCCTGCTAGAACTGGTGTCTTCTACGGTTGCAAAGGAATTGAGCAAATTTTCAGAAGCAGAAATATAGCTAACTAGATTAACTGTCCCTATCTCTAAGTAGTAGTAGTAGCTATTAGCTAAAATATGCGTTCGCAACGATCGTCATTCACTCTATTTTCTATACACCTACATGTGAGTAATAAGTACCATTTATGCACTAATGTTTTCATATATTGATGCGCATGCGTAGCGTAGAGTGATATGCGCTCACACAAACAGCTAAATCTCACACTCTTACTAGATGACACTTGCGGTTAAGATTTAATGTGCAGGTGTGACCATTATGCGACTGCGTGCCTACGGAAAATGATTGCGCATTCAGTTATGCATGAGCAAATATTTTTATACGCAGTTTTAACAATAACATATTTTAAATTAATTTTTCGTATCTCTACACCATTTTGGTTGGACATTACAACCGCTTTAAAAAGCCGAAACACTTGGCAGTTTCTTTCAACACGTCAAAAATATGATTATTCCAACGAAAGTCACATTAGATGGACATGCCCAGAACATCAAGAGTTTCTGACTCCGCAATAATCACCCCACCCATGACCAGGGGGTTAACAGAGGGTTGGGGCACTCTTTTGTGAGATAACAAACAACATTGGGTCTTACGCGCGTTGAATTCAACTCTGTTCGTGAGACCCCATTCAGAGATTGATTGGAGATAATTTTTGAGTGAGCCATTCATAGCATGCCGTTTACTTTCAATCTCTACAGAGTTAGAGCGTTTTGAGCAGGTGTATGAATGACAAATGGTGCTGTCATCTGCAAAGGACTGAATGGGATTCCTAGTCAATGACAGAAGGTCATTGATAAAGATAAGGAAAAGTGTTGGGGAGAGGACCGAACCCTGCGGCACTCCAGCATTGATGGCACGAGCCTCCGAAGTAACACCATCTATCACAACACGGATAGAGCGGTCACTTAGAAAACCCGTGATCCATCGGGTGAAATTATTGCCGACCCCATACGCAATCAGTTTTGACACCAGTGCTTTGTGCAACCGCTTTGCTCTCACCTAATGCACTTGATGACGTCAAAGATTGAGGACAAAAATATTTATGTACAAAGCACAAAAAGAAACAAAAATAATATAAATGAAATGCAGAACAATTTCAAATTCAAAAAATATGAGTATTTTATATACCAAAAAATAAAACAAAAATATGGTTAGTTTGGAAAACACCGTAAGCGGAAACCCACAACCAACAAATAATAATAACAACAAAAAGGAAAAATAACGACAAGGAAGAAAAAAGCTAAAAAGAAAAGGGGAAAAACTAACTACAACTATAAATGTTTAAATGAAAATAGCCTCAAAACATATGGTGAAGATGAATTTGATGTTAAATACAGAGAAAACTGATGTTTCTGCAAGTGAGAAGGAAGCTACTGGAGAGACTACTGTGCCACTATTATCAGCACTTCTAGCTATTATAACCATTACGAAAAAGAACTAAGTATAACAATAATAACTATAAAGTGTTTATTCTATACACGCCCCTTTGTCCTTTGCCCTTTTTCTTTCCATTTTCTTTTTTCGAATATTTTGAATCAACGCAGTGTTTAACGAATACAGCAAATGCAAATAAGCCAACCAGTTTGCTAGAGTTGCCAAACAGCACCAAAAAAAAACGAACTAAGAAAATACAAGCAGGAAAAGGAAAACCGAAGAGGAGTGAAAAAATGAAACGAAATTTAAAAAAAAAAAAACACACACAAAAATACTTCCGGCTAAAAACGAAGGGCAGAAAAGAAAAGAATACTAAAAAAAAGAAACGATTTAAAGAAAATGGAATTTCCGTTATTATGACAACTTAAAAATTGAATAGAACCAGAGAAAAGCAAAATAAAAAAAATAAAGGAAGTGATGTGCTGAAAAGAGTCAAATATATGTATTCATAAAACATATTTAAAAGAAATGAAATCTCTGTTTATGGTTTAAATACCTGCAGGATATTTATTTATGCTGGCAGCGGTTTTTTTCAAAAATCATATTCATAAAACCAAAAAGAAAAAGAAAAGAAAAATAATGTATGAAAAGCAGAAAATCTAGTGTGCGAAGTATAAAAAGGAAATGACATTTTTCCTTTGTATGCGTGTGTATCTGGCAGTTACATTTGAAATTCTTTAGGTACTAAAGTATAATGCAACAAAGCAAGTAGAAGTTGAATCTTATATGTAGTGCCTGGGCGCACACTCTTTCCCCTTTCTCTATGCGTAAAATGTAAAATAATGCACTTAATAGGGAAATGCATTAAGCTTTAAGTGAAGGTCATTTCAAACGCACTCACACACACACACATCTATATATTTTTCAATGCATACCATATTTCCTTATTCATAAAACAATCCAAACCATTTGTCGCCCTTCACCTCCTCTTCAATAGCTTCTATACTTCTATTCAAAACTATTTTTCAATGCTGTTCAAAGGAAATACCATAAATACCATTAGAAATTGCATTATATCCTATCACTCTATCTGTCTTTTTCTCTCTTTCTCCCCTTCGTTCTTTCTCCTTTACATTGTGCTATGCTGCACTATTGTCTTCTTAGTTTTTTTTTTTTGTATTTTATTTTACCGTTTTCATTCAGTAAGATATTTGCATACCATATACCAAGGTTGCCATTGTAATGCTTATTTCAAAATGTCTTAGAGTTTGCTTAAAAGATCGTAAATAAAATGTGAAAAGAAATTATTTTTATTTCTTTATAAAGGAAAACGATCGGTGGCGGAAAAGTTAAGTAAATTGCTGTTAAAAACAAATTTAAGGTGTTGCGAAATTTTTAATCTAGACATTGTAGGGTTTAGTAAGTTTATACACAAGTCCAAGAAGAATATTTTTGTATCTTTCATATAAACTTAAGAGATCAGGCACCAAAACTCATAGTAAGTTACTTTCAAGGGCTAATACTTAGGCATTGCGCTTGACATACTTACTACTTAAACAATGTCCACACGAAAGCCTCTAGGGCTCTCTGGGTCTGTAGGAAACTCTTTAATAAAACGTGGGCTCTTAGTCCCTAGATTCTAGAGGTCATCATCAAACTTAACAATCTACAAAGACTTGCCTGTCTTTCCGAGACTCGCGCAATCCGATTCCTGCCTTTGCAGCATTGATTAGTTTTTCACTGTTACACATTTTCATTAAAATCATATCAGAAATCACTTCCCTGAGATTGTAAAGTTCGTCAAACTTGCTAAAAAGTAAAACTTGTCATTTGAGAATTTTTAACGAAATTACCAACATTCTAATCTACTTTGTGTCGGACTAAATGATTAGGGATCTATGCTTTGATTGGAAATTCAATGTTATACTTCCTTCCAGACCCAATTCGGCTGCATAATGCCCCATTTTCAACCTCTTTTCTCTCAAACGGCTTGAAGATCGACTTTACTTTTTGTGCCTGTTCCGTTAAACCCAACCATCTTCGAAATTTATCGTTGAGGAATAGACTACGAAAAAATGGCTTGAGTATTAGAATCCAAAGTTTTAGGCTGGCGAAAGCGCTTGCTGTCCCCCTTACCCATAATCAGCCCGTCGTTTATATCAAATCGGACGTTAGGCTGCTAGTGGGCTATATGTCTGATTATTATGTGCTCAGATATCAACTTAACCACAGTTCTTGAATAGCATATTTGACTCTAGAATAAAAAATGCAATTAGAAGTCTTTTTTTGGCTTCGCCGATGGTTATTCATTTAGAAAAACTTTTTTAGGAGTCAGGGGAATGAAATATTTTTTTTGAAGTCATAGCAATGCAAATCTTATTATTTATTTTAAAATCATGACTGCTTTGAAGTCATTTAAAGTCAATTGGAGCCACTTGAAGTCACTTGGAGTTACTTGGAGTCACTTGAAATCATTTGGAGTCACTTGAAGTCACTTGGAGTCACTTGAAGTCACTTTGAGTCACTTGAAATCACTAGAAGCTACATGCAGTCATTTGGAGTCAAATGGAATTTGAAGTCAATTGTAGTCAATTGAAATTTCTTGAAGTCAATTGGGATTTTGAAATCAGTTGGAGTCACTTGAAGTTTCTTGGAGTTAATTGAAGCCACCTACAGTCATTTGGAGTTAATTCGAATTTGTAGTCAATTGGACTCACTTGAAGTCTCTTGTAGTCAATTGGGGTTTTGAAGTCAATTGGAGTCACTTGAAGTTTCTTGGAGTTAATTGAAGCCACCTACAGTCATTTGGAGTTAATTCGAATTTGTAGTCAATTGGAGTCACTTGAAGTCTCTTGTAGTCAATTGGGGTTTTGAAGTCAATTGGAGTCACTTGAAGTTACTTGGAGTCGATAGAACTCTTGTGCGAAGTAATGGTTTATTTATGCAATTAATAATATAGGATTAATTTGTTAAAAAGTGGGAATATTGAATAACACATATTAAAATTTGTGAGGCCAATTCCATTTCAGTACAAGTGACTTCAATTGACTCCAAGTGACTTCAATTAATTCCAAATGACTTCAAATGACTCCAATTGACTCTAAGTGGCTGCATGTGACTTTAAGCGATTCCATGTGTTTTCAAGTGACTCCAAGTGAATTCAAGTGACTACAAAGTAGTCATGATTTTGAAGTCATAAGATTTGCATTCCCTTGACTTCCTTTGACATTCTTCTACAAAAGGCGACTTCGTTTGAATAGTTGAGCATCTTTTGTCCTAAATTGGTGATTGACAAAAAAAAGTCTTTTAGATCTCAGTGCCTGTCACTTTGGCCTCCCTAAGTTGAGCTAATAATAAAAATAATACTATCTGGAATCTATCAAATTGAATCAAATTTTTTTATTTAATCCTTAAATCGTCAAGCCCAATGGCGTGGCATCTAAGGTCCAACGATAGAAAAATTTAGTCTCCATGACGAAACGATCGATTTCGCTACGTCATGAAATTTGTAAAGAAAGTTTGTATCATCAGATCCTATCTTCTCTATATCTCTAAGGGCACTTGGTTGTTCTCTGCATTTAGCTGTTGAATAGCTGCTAGGGTACATCTGTAGAAATCGGAATAATTTGTAATGCGACCAAAATTATTTTCACGTTACTGAAATCAAAAAACGAAGTATACCGATCTACTCTGTGGTCAGTTTCCACAAAAGCTGCGAATGAGTGATAGAGTAGACAAGAGTAGGAAGAAAAAACGTATTTTTATACTAAAAAGAAAGACCTGAATGTGAAGACATCGAGGTGTTTGGCCACAAAAATTATTCAACTAACTGTTTTAAAGACCGTAGACTTTAAATTATGGAGACCGATATTTAGAGATTTTCTTCTTGCCTAAAATGTATTTTTGTCTCGTGACCAACGACCGAAATGTATCGCAAAGCGGCGGAGAGAGAGACGAGGGGGGATTTGACCCTAAAATAATGCCTAAGATAAATATCCAAGATGTTTTGAAATTATGAGATTATGAAGGGAATAATTTCTACAGTTAATGGCTGTGACGATAATAGTCCCGCCACTGGTTAATCACCATACTTTAAATGAAAACAATAAGACTGCAGATGGTTTGCTGAGTTGTATGAGAACGGAAGTGTAGTACCCTTCTCCTCCCTCCACGCATCCAACTTCATTTGCTGGTGTTTTGAAAACGCTTTATACCGGAGCAATCCAATTGTTTTCGGGCGATATCATCGAAATGATAAACGAAACCGTTCAAAAATATCGGTTTGACATCGTTCGGACGGAAATCTTAAAGATTTAGATGTCGGAAAATCTCTACAAATCTGCGTAAACGGAGCTGATATCGGAACCAGGTATATTGAAATCATGGGGAACTCAGCACAAAGACAAAACTGACCATAGAATCCCCATTCCGTTGTTATCTGTTCCGTAGTGTAATTGCTCAAATTGAGATCTTTGTCTGAGTCTGTTGTTGGCATCTGCCTTCGTCTATTCTACAGTCTGTCGTTATCACGCAGACTTAGTGACCGAACTTGCTCACATATTGCTTTCAATTGTTATGAGGAGTAGCAATTCTTATGAGTTTGCTCTTCATGATCAGTTTTCGCTAGGAATATCTGGCTGATTGAGCAGTTACACATTATGTATAATTTTTTCAGTTTTAAAAAGCTGAATGAAGTAAAGCTTGAAGTCAAACAAGACGACAAATGCAGAGAGATATGAGCTGAAGACAAATGAAACTGTAACGTTTCATTCAATAAATTATAAGGTCAAAAAGTTATAAGAAATTTCTCTTCTCTAGTGCAACCTTGGTTATTATATGAACATATTTACAGGTGCATATTGTTCGAATTTCATTACATATTGTGTTGGAAAAATTGTCAAAAAAAAAAAGAACAAAACACTTTGGAAACAAAATGCAATAAAAAAATATATTTTCATTTTCTTCCTTTCTTCATTTTTCACATATTTCATTTGAAGGCATCTTGTGCTTTTAATCGAGCTAGCCAGCCAGCCAACAGGCCACATTGGTACTCTCATACCCATACATAAGTATGTGCTGCGTGTTAGTTGTATGTGTGTGTGTATGCGTGTTTCTGTAAATATTATTCCCAGGCCATCTTCTTTCATTATTTCATTGAATTCTGTTACCGGTGTATTTCCTATGTACTCTATGCTATTTAGAATAGTACCTAGTATATGAAACAAATGGAATCATTTCTATAGTTTTAGTTTTCTAACATTGTGTATGGGCAAACACATTCATGTGCGTGCAAATTCGTTAGCAAATTTTAACTCATTCCAGCTCACTTCCGCCTTTAGCTTAATACTTTCCACTATTCCCTTTAAGTTTGATTTTCTTTATAGAATATGAAAGTGTATGTTTTTTTTTTTTGTATTTTCCTTTTATTTTTAAGGTTTTTAAGTCTTTAATAATAATCATAAATTGTATGAGCTTTTGAAATCTTCTCTTGTTGCTTAAGTATAAGCATAGCGAGTAGTTTGTCGTATATGCATAGAATAAAAGGATTTTATATTTGAGCTTGGATAACTAAAAACTTTTTACACAGAACTATACATATATTTTAATATTTAATTATAATTTTTACATAACTATTTTAATAATACAAAGAGGAGGGTATAAAAATATTGTTCTAAGTTTCTACATAAACCTTTTTTGGATAAAAGCACAATTAGAAGATAAAAGAGTTTTTTAAGCTAGAGAAAACTAAAAAAAAAATCATAAAAATAAAACTACATGCTTAGAGTACCAAAGTAGATTAATTGTGTAAAAATAAAAGTTGGAATTTGTTTTAGTTATAATTCATACTAAAATAAATAAACATTGAACATATAAATATTGGCATTCTGTAGAATTATAGACAATTAACTTGATGAGTTGAACAGAAACCGATTCGGAAGTCAGATCAAAACCCACACCATAATTCAGGTCCAATTCTGGCTAAAATTAAACCTTTTGTTATTATTATAACTAGCGGATCCAGAGGAGTGAGGGAGGGAGGTTTATTTTTCTATCCCCTCAAAATATTTTTTTTTTTTTAATCATGACCAATGATCAAAATATATGACAATCTCATCGCTAAGGGGGGTGGATTCGCTAGTTTTAATTATTATAGTTGGGAAATGCAATGCAATCTATAAGTTCTTTTGCGCCCCTTCATAGACTCACAATACTTCGCCACCTTCCCTAGAAATTCTAATATTGATCCTACTTCTATGGAGTATAGATTAGCTTCTTGTACTTGATGCCCACACATATGCCTTCTTCGAATATGCATAAGAGTAGGACACTGTCCTAAGATCCTTTTCTTCTCAGTAAAACCTGCATGGCTCATTAGAAAGAACTCCCAGTTTTTAAAGGTGATAGGAATCTTCTCTTGATAGGAAAAAACAATTGTTAGACCAACAAAAAGATAAAATTCGGAACAAACTAAAATCAGATTCATTTCGATATTCAGACCAAATTGAAACTAGAAATCAGATTAAAATTTGGCCCAAAACTTACACTAAAAAGCAGTTAAAAAATAATCCCAATATTCAGATCAAAACATTGCCCAATATTTGGAGCAAAATTCACACCAAAATTCAGACGTAAAGCAAACCAAACAATAGACCAAATATCAAATCAAAACCAAATTAAAACTTTCCCCGGTATTCAAAGCAAAACTGAGGTAAAAATTCAAACCAAAAATCAGACTCAAAATCGGACCAATCCAAATTAAAAGCAGACCAAAACTTAGATCGAAAAGAAATCAACGACCATCCCGATATTCAGACAAAAATTCAGACCAATATTTAGACAAAAAGAGACCAAATCTCACATGAAAAATAGATCGGAAACCATCTTGATATTCAGAATAAAATATGGATTAAAATTCAGACCAATATTGGTACCGAAATTCAAACCAAATCTCAGAACAAAAGCAGAACAAATACCATCCCAATATTTAGACCAAAATTCAGAACCAAAGCTGGTCAAAACTTATCCCGATATTCAAGGCAAAACCGAGGCAAAAATTCAGTCTTATATTCAGACCAAAAACTGTGATTAAAATTCAGATTAAAAACACACCAAAACTCAGATTAAGAGAAGATCAACAACCATTCCGATATTTAGACTAAAATTCAGACCAAAAGATGACTAAATCTCAGATGAAAGGCAGATCGGAAACCATCTTGATATTCAGAATAAAATACGAATTCAAATTCAGACCAATATTGTGACCGAAATTCAAACCGAAAGTCAGATCAAAAGCAGAACAAACATCTTCCCAATAATAAGACTAAAATTCAGAACCAAAGTTGATCAAAACTTATCCCGGTATTCAAAGCAAATCTGAGGAAAAAATTCAGGCTTATATTCAGACCAAAAACCCTGATCAAAATTCAGATTAAAAACCGACTATAACGTAGAGTAAAAGGAGATCAAGAACCATAAACTAAAATTTAAACCAATATTAAGACCAAACGCAGTCCAAATCTCAGATTAAAAGTAGATCGGAAACCATCTTGATATTCAGAATAAAATACGGATTCAAATTCAGATCAATCTTGTGACCAAAATTCAAACCGAATCTCAGATCAAAAGCAGAACAAACACCATTCCAATATTCAGACCAAAATTCAGAACCAAAGTTGAACAAATAGTATCCCGATATTCAAGGCAAAGCCGTGGCAAAAATTCAGACTTATATTCAGACCAAAAACTCTGATAAAAATTCTTATTTAAAACAGACTAAAAATTCAGACCAATATTAAGACCAAAAAATGACTAATCCTCAGATGAAAGCAGATCGAAAACCATCTTAATATTCAGAATAAAATAAGAATAAAACTCAGATCAATATTGTGACCAAAATTCAAGCAGAATCTCATATCAAAAGCAGAACAAACATCTTCCCAATATTCAGAGCCAAAAATCATTTCGTTATTTAGACTAAAACTCACAGACCAAATTCAATCAAAAAATCACACCAAAATTCATAGCAAATTTCACACAAAAAGCAGACCAATATTCAAACCAAAAACCATCCCGGTATTGAGACCAAAACTTAGATTGTAATCAGGCCAAAGCAGACTATAAATCAAACCGAAGAAACTGGACCCAATCTCAAACCAAAAGTTCAAACTAAAAATTAAATAAAAACTCTAACCAAAAATAAATCTAATATTCAGTCCACAACCAGACCAAATCTCAGATCAAAAACCTTTCCGATATTAAAATCAAAATTCAGACGAAAACTAAGACCAAAAATCGTTGCGATATTTTTTTTTTTTTAGTATTTCAAAGTTATTTAAAAGTATGAAGACTTATTTGGCCCGGTTTCAAAGAGAAATTATATCGCCAAAACTCAAAGCTAAACCAAAAATTAATTCTAAATTGTAATCAAAATTTAGACCAAAAGCAGGTCGGAACCCAGACCAAGACTGAGATGTTAGAGGAGACGGTAGTCCCTTTTTCCTCTTTCTAAATCTGCCACTATCGTGAGTTGGGATAGGTTAGATTAAGGGGGAGTACTCAGAATATCTGAGGGACTACGGATACTAAACAATTGATCCATTATGCTGTGAGTATGCGTGGGACCTTGAACAATTTTACTTTTTTATATCCAACTTGGACCACCTTATCGTTTTATGAATGTTATTAAATCTGTTTGTTTGGTATTGATTAGTTGCTCCAGTTTTCCGAACTGTCTGTCTTCTCAGAAATGCAGATAACGAATCTGAAGATTGAAGATGTGATGTGATCAGATGTGAATGGTCTAAATTATTTCTAAGATTTTATTTTGCAGTTGTTAAGTATACTTAATACTTACGTTAATTAAAGCTAAGATATTTTTTGGGGGAAAAAATTAAAAATAATAATTTCAAAGCCCTTACGGGGATCGAACCCGTGACCTTCGGATTAGAAGTCCGACGCGCTATCCGCTGCGCTAAAGGGCCGCTTAATTTCAAGAGCTCAGCATTTTAGCTTAATCTGTATTTAGTTTGTTCTTCATTTGATTACTTCAAGAGATAGAGCTGACATAATCTTGTTTTTTATTCAGCAACTGTTCAAATATTTATGAATATTTTACGGCGTCAAAAGCTGGCCATATTTTTCTTAATATGTTGCCGGCGGTATGTAATTTTTATCTGACAATTTAAAGATAATGTACAGCAGGCAGTCAATTCGAATCCTGCTCGAGATTCATGAAGAACGCTTTCTATCCTAATTATTACTATGTTCCAATATTTTCTCCAGAATTCATTAGAGTCAAAAGAGAAAAATCGTAAAAAGGAAAGTGTTGCTGGAAAAATTTTCGGTGATATAAAATACAATTTTAAGATTATTTCAGCGGAAATTGGGTTGGGTTCGAAGCCCTAAAATGATGATTGATCAAAAAAACTTTTTTAGCATCATTCGGTGTCTTTATATATCTAGGAGAAGCTACAAATTTTTTGAAAGACCTAACGGGGATCGAACCCGTGACCTTCGGATTAGAAGTCCGACGCGCTATCCGCTGCGCCAAAAGGGCCGCTTACTAATTTTTTTATACTCTTTCATAATAAATGAAATGTTGTTTGCATTCAAGCTTGATTCAAAAGGAAACAAAAAATTCGTATTGTTATTTCAAAAATTTGGCAGCTGTTTATATATTTGCAGAAGAAAAAACAAAATAACAATACACTGTAAAAAACTAGTTTAAAGTTGCAAAGAAAGTTTCTAAGCAATTAAAACCAGTAATAAATGTAAGTAGAAATAATAAAATGAGAAAAACATTCAATTCTATTTCAACTTAAGAAACTTAAGTTCTCTCTAAATTAAATTCTGTAATATTTTTTTTTTTTAAGTGTATGAGTGTATATCTCAGTCTGTCATTTCTTAGATACAAAATTAATGAACCAACAAAAATTTATTATACATAATTGTGGTTTCTTTTGTGGTCTGGTTAAAATTCCACAAAATAAATTTGTGGTTAAAAACTTTTCTACAATGAATGACAAAAAGTAAAAGACTAGAAAAAAACAATTTTTTTTTTCAATATTATTACAAAACAAAACCAAGAAAAACATTTTAAAATATGCATTCACAAATTCTTGGCAACAAAAAAAAAAATTTTTTTTTCTCTCATTCACAATTACGACAAACAAATAAAACAATTTTATTGGAATTTTTGAAATTGCTTGGTCTAGTCATATGTATGCATAAATTATGGGGCTGAAAAATGCTGTCGCTGCTGCTGTCCAACTGGGTTAAAACAAAAAATAAAAACATTTTTTTGGAAACAAAAATATTTATTTTTTTTTGTCGCTTGTTTTTCTACTCTCTTTTCAAGCTATGTCTTTTTTTTTTTTTTTTGTTAACCACACCATCCTGAAATATATATGTTTGTGTATGTGTGTATTCATGAGAAATATGCCATTTGTGGAATGGCACAGTATGGCCAAATGAGTTTAAAGTGGGTAAAATTATTAGAATTTGTAGCCCAACTAATCATAGGAAAAATGCCAAAAAATTCACAGTGGTTTTTTGGTTCAGGAGACATATCTGGAATTTTTTCGCAAATTTTCAAACGCGAAATTCGTGATGAAAAAAATTGCGAAAATTTTTACTTGCAATTTTTTTATACTAAAAATAAGTTTCGGGGAAAAAATTATACGTTTTAACCTTTTTGGTACTGTGGTGACACCGGTATCACAAGATTGATTTTTGCGATTTTTTAGAAATTATCCAATAAATTTTTATAAACCTAAAAGTTTTTGAAAGAGAATTGATGGTTCTTTAATTTCAATTAAAAAAAGTTACAAACATTTTTTTGATAACGGTACTACAGTACCGCGAATCAAAAATAAAAAAAATTGTGTTTTTTTTGTTAATTTTCAATCGCTAACAATTTTTACAAAATTTGTTCAAACACAAGAAATTTTTAATATGCTGGCGGAAAAACTATTTGCTCAAACATGATTTCCCATATTTTTACATTTTTGTTTACTCTTTTGGAATTTAAGTTTTGGGTCACCAGTGAACCTAACATCTTCAATGGAAACTTTTTAAGAACTTTTTACAATAAAATGCGAGTCGAAATAATCGAATCTTGATTCGGTTTTGCTCTATCGGTTCTAGTTACCTTACGGTCAAGCAAGGGTTAAGTAAAAAATTATTGCTAAGTTACTTTGTGTATCTTTAAAAAAAATATCTAATAAAAATGTACAGAAAAAATTGGTAAAAAAAATCCCATTGAAAGCCACAGGGTCACCGATGACCCATGAAAGTTCAGACCTTCAGAGGCGCAGAATGCCTGTATTGATAAAAAATTGTAACAAGAAATTGGGGTCAGACAATACGAATCTGAATTCGATTTTGCGCTATCTCCTCTAGTTTCCTTACGGTTCCAAAAGAGTTTTCTTTTAATTTTTTTGGAACAAAGTTTTCCCAATTCTCAAAAATTAAAAACAATTAACTATAAGACAATTATTGAATAGAACATTTTCGCACAGGTATTAACCCATTAGGTCCCTCTTTTGTGGTTTTTTGTGCCCTTTTTTTAAGAAGTTACCTTATTAACCCATTACGAGGCTTAATAGGGAGTTAGTAAGTCCCAAAAATTTATGTTGAAAAAATAAAAAAATTCATAAGGAAGATACTAAAGGGTTAATACAATGTTGACGATATAATTGCTTAGTTTAATAAGTTTATTTTGCGGTGTAAAATATAGTTTTATTTTATTTTTGAAAAATATTTTTCAAGCCAATTTAGTTCACTGCGTATCAGAGGTGGAGCAATTTGAACCTTTTTTTAAATTCTGGTTTATTTTTAATAAACCAAATTTGAAAGGTTTTTGTTGTTCAGTGGCCAATGGTTAAATGGTTAAAGCAACATATTTCTAGAGCTTACTAACCCTCGCCATGAGTCATTTCTTCAATTAGACACAAAAAGTAAACCCCATAAACGAAGAAGCTAATGGGTTAAAACGTTTGAGACAAATATTGTATGGAAAATTTTATTATAAATTGCAGGAGGTTCAAGCTCGTATAATTTTTTTTCGGAATTCTTTCAGAGTTCTTTTTCAGAACCTTGATTTTTTTTTGTTGAAGTGTATAACCGACATAGTTAATCAGATAAAGTGATGAGAAGTAAAAAACTTTTACATTCACTCAATATGAGAAAATTATTTCTTAATACATAAACATATGAAAAATTTCTTAATAGCCCATAAAGACCCCATTTTTCCGAATTCAGGTACATATTGTGAATGAGGTAGAGGGAATGGAGAAAAACTGACTACGCAGTAGTGATCAGCGTCCCTGAGTTACTAAAATATGGCGCATAAGAAAAAGATTTTGTTGCACTGTGTTATAGATAAAAAAAATTATTAGAAATCTAAGACTTAAGACCCTATGTTGATAACTTTTATAGTTAATCACATATGTATATGTATAGTAGAGGCGAAAATTGGAAAAGTATTAACCCTTTAACGAGCTTTCGGAAACAAATCTTATGTTTTTTGCAGAATATTATCTAAGATGTTTTTAGGGCTTGAATCTGTCAAAAAAATTATTCTAGAGCCAAATTTTTCAGATTTAGGTAAAAAAATCCACCAAGATCAAATTTTATCACGAGGAAAAATTTATTGATTTTTGCAACAAAGTTCACGACCCAACTGTATTTTGATGAGTTTTTTCAGATATTTTTCCGTTTTTTGCTTAGTCTATACTTTAATTATTAATTCTGTATTAAATTTATTAAAAATCGCTAGAAATCGGTAAGCATTACGCGCGTTCAAAGCTGAGTGGCTTATAAGTAACTCCAGTAGCGAAAGGGTTAAACACGCTCTTAAAATGAACAAAATTTGAATAACTTCTGAGTGACTTCGATCATTTTTTCAATGGAAAAAATGGAAAATGTAAGAAAATTGTCTAGAAACTATTATTTGAAGAACCTATGCTGATAACTCCTCCAATTAATTAGGTATAGTAGTAAAATTTTACAAATTTGTAAATTAACTTTGAAAATGGATAATATTTCAACAAACTTTTAGATTTATATTTTTTGATTAATAGATAAAAAATATCTAGAAAATGAAGATGTGAAAAGTTGTACTCCAAATATTTGTATAATCAACTTGATATGAACAACTTAGAAGATATGCAAAATTTCTGCTTATAACTTTTATAATTAGCGTGATATAATGAAATATAGTGAAAAGTTGAGCTTAAAAGTTCTGCAAAAATTCAGAGTTTTTACCCATTTGAAATACCTTAATTCTTAGAATATTCTTGTGCCCATCGTTGAACTAGTTTTAACCAACTAAAGGCTGTTTTCTCAATGTCCGGTTAAGTACAAATCAGAACTTACTACTGCTGCTACTACTAACCGTCAGTTAAAGTTCGGGTTACTGCTTAACTGGACATTGAAAAAACTTTGTAAGCAATTTAATTTTATTAATTTCTAAAGCCTTTAGTTCCACCGTTTCATTGGTGTTATCTTTTTTCGCGCTGACTGCATGCCATATTCGATATTCTTTCTCGCCATGCACTTTCGCGCGCCCTTTTTAACCCCTAGCTCTCCTGATGGCACATAAACATACATACAAACCAAACACAGAACTCTTCCTTGCAGTCATTGAAATTGAAATAATAAAATGACAAAAAAAAAAAGAAAAAAATGTATAACAACGGACTGAGTAAAAAGTTTCACAGTTTTGTTGAAAATGTTGAAAATTTCGCGAGGTTTTGTTTTGTGGGTTTCGCTTTTGTTTTCAAGTTTTGTTTCGATTTTTTTTTTAATTTTATTCTTTTTATTCAACTCAACCGAGCACAGCATAATAAAAACTTGGCTAATTTGTTTCAATTATTAAAATATTTAGCAAAAACGCATAACTACAAAAATTTCTATTATAAAACAAAAACAATTAAACCATAGAATTTGCAATTATTACAATAATAACAATAATAATACTAATAAGCATATTTATATTTAGCTTAAGTGCCATGCTCAATGCCTTCCTCTTTTCCTTGTACAAAAAAAAAAAAAAAAAAAAAAACATTTATTTGTATTTATATTTCCCACGAATTGTTTTCTCTCCATGATTAATGATATTCGAATGCGCTTGAGATTTATTGTAAGCTTATAGCTTAAATGTTTTTGTTTTCGTATGATGAATGAGTTGAATTAATTTAACATTTAGTTATGTATTTATTTATAAATAAAAATATAATAAAATAAACCTGTCTACTGTTTTTATTACCTTTTATTATGGTATTTCTTCTTTTTTTTATATGGAAAAAATGATTTCTTTATGTGGTTACGTAGGTAGATTTTCATAATAAACACGTGGGTGGACAATCAAACGCCATTGTTCTACTTTTGCATGAAACAAGCCAAGTAAAACGAAACAAAGTTATTACAAAACCCACGCAATAACTATTGTGCATATGATTCGTGCAGAAAATAAAAGATCGATGGGGTTGTGTATGGAGACTATAACTAAAATACACCATGCATATAGGGAAGTATATCGCGGCATACAGAAGTTGGGGATGAGAAAGGTAAATACAATTTTTTCCCCGTGCACTAGCAAAACTTTTTAATTAAATGTAATTTAATTTTAATTTGTATGGGAGTAGAAGCCCTAAGCTTCCAAGAAGAGTAAAAGGAGGGAAAATGCAAGAACAAAAAAGAAAAACGCAGAAAATGGCAATTTTAGTTCACTTAGGAGATTCAATATTTTAGTTAATTTGTCTTTAATGAATTAACTCCTTTAATGGTTCATTAGCTCACCAAAAGAATAAAACTTAGGTGAATTACCTTGTTCATATTCAGGATCCGAATCTTTAAAGTAACTACTAATTCAGGAACCATAATTAAATTTGACTAATAAATGCAAAGTAATGACTTAAAAAAATCAATCATCAATCACAAGGTAATGACTAATTTGTAAAACTATTTAATAAGTTTCAGTTTAATTTTTTTCATAAATCTGGTGATATTATTAAAACTAAAGATTGAATAACTAATTACTGAAAAACTAATGATTAAATGACTAATATATTTAGTTGTGATTATGACTAACCATTTAATCGTGATTCATTAGCTATGACTAAAATTTTAGTTGGATAATTAGTTAATTGATAAAAATTAGTTGATTATGACTTAATCTGCTCATCAACAATGATCAAATGGAATTAACTCCAAGTCAAAACTATTTTTAATTAAAAAAATAAAATTAAATTGTGTATTAACGAACACAAGGCTGAAGTGAAACTTCTTGTGAACTAAACGAAACACAAGCAAATAACAAGCAAATGAAATTTTTCAATCGCTAAATTTTTTACTTCATTGGCTTGTGTTTTTTAATTTCATTTGCTTGTGTTTCGTTTAGTTCACAAGAAGTTTAATTTCTGCCTTGTGTTCGTTAATACACAACCAATTTTTTTTTGGGATTAATGCTAGAACAAAAATTGCAACTCTGTACCGGTAATGTCGATGACAATTGTAGACGAACTCTTTTTGTGTGCGACATCTTCATGTGATTCCTTGGACATTTGTGCCATCTGTATGTGAAATGTATAACTGTCATAAACTTTAAGATGGCGACGCTACACATTGTTTTTTCTGCCATAGGCGTGTGTGTGTGTATGTAATCAATATGTTTTATTGAATTAAAACTATTTATGAATCGTTTTTACATAGTTTGCTCGTGAATTCAGTTACGGAATATTGATATTTAGCCCCTCATGCACATTGCTCGACAAAATTATGTCGCTTTGCTAACTTACGCGCTGACGTCACATCCGGTTGGTTTTACTCTAGGAAAAGAGAAAAAAAGTTTCACTTAAAAAAAATGATCAAATTTTAAATTTAAACATTTTTTTTAAATAAATATTTGCCGAAAACGTGTTGGGCAAAATTTTCTAAATGCAATAAATGATTAGTTACATGGATCCGAATCAAAGGCTGTTTGATCAAAATGTCAAAAATCTTCCACCACTTCCTCACCCCCCTGCCTAATCGGCGAGTTTTTGACCGATCTCGTTCAAATGGCGTGGTAACTACTATCCAATAGGACAAAACTTTGTACAAGTTTGAGCTTGATAGATTTTAAGAGTGAGTTCACTTGAGACAAAATCATCCCCCTCATTTAAAAGGAAATAAAGAGCTAAATTTTTTGTTATAATAGGACTTCGGCAAACTGTGATTGCTCATCACCTGCTCTTTTTGAATCCGAAGTCAAACCGGATGTTAAAGAGAACAAATCGAATTTGGCGTAACTAAAATCTAAAATTTTATCTCCTTATATTTCTGAATTTTAAAAAATAAACAATAAAACAAAAAATATTTAAAAACCGTTCAACAGATTATCAATTTTATTTCGTCTTTTTTTTCTTTGTACTGGTAATTAATATAAAAAATTAGAAAAAAGTTTCCCTATTTTGGGGGAACCAGAAGAACCCCCGAAACCCTTTCAAAATACGACTTTGCTTTGAACTAACTACTGTGGTTCAGGAGCCACATTTTTTTCCAATTTTTTCGCCTTTTTTTTTTGTTTCAGTGTTGGACAAAATTAAGTCCGACTAATGAGTGAAAGGTAATAACTAAGAAAATTAATCATTAATCACAAGTTACCGACTAACTACTTAATAAGTTGATCAATATCACTGCTGCCGATATGTCTAAAACTAACGATTGAATGACTGAAAAACAAATGATTAAATGACTAATTCATTTAATGGTGATTATGACTAACTATTTAATCATGAATTAATTTAGTCGTGATTCGTTAGCTTTGATTAAAATTTTAGTTGAAAAATTAGTTGATCGAAAAAATTAATTGATTACGCTCTACATTTCCCAAGACCAACAATCAAAATGAATCAAAAAATCAATCAGCACCTTCAATAAGCGAAATGATGGGATTTAACCCCTAAACTTTGTTCCACTCCTCTTTTCCCCCCATCACCCTTCTAGTCATAAAGTGTAAGTAACATAATTTTACTTGTGGGAGGGTGAAAGTATTGTTATTACTGCTTAATGGTAATGGTATCAGCTCTTCACTACTATCCACCACTATCCATCCCCATAACCACCTTTGTCAATCATTAGCTCTATCCCCTATCAATCACCAACTTTATCCTCTACAATCACCTACTCTATCGATTCTCCATCACCACCTCAATCATCAATCACCTCATCAAACCTGTATCCATCTTCCATCACCGCCCCTATTTTCTATCAATCAGCTCCTTTATCCTATATCACCATCTCTATCCCCTACCAGCACCTCTACCAATTTCAAGGAATCGCAATCGTTAAGTTTCTTTTTTCAATTCTCTAGTATCGGAATGGGGAAAGTTTCAAAAGTTTCAATCCAATACAAGGAATTGTAATTGGGAATGCGAAATTTTTCGGTGATGGAATTCAAAAAATTATTGATTACATTTCCAAAAATTTTATTTTGTAATTAAAACATTTGTAAATTTTTGGGAAAGTAATTAATTAAAAAAAAATTACTTACATTTTAATTTAAATTTGTTTATTTTCGCGGTTGTTAAACTAAACTTCAAACATCAGGCTGTGTAGAGAATGTGAGAGCTGTTTTATTGTATAAAAATAGTATTTTTTTTATTATTAAAAAATAGCCCTAAAAGTATGCAGTGTTTTTATTATTTTGAAATTTTGTATTAGGTGTATAAATATGAAATGCGGATTTTTTGCTTAAAAAAGGTATTTATTTAATTAACAAATTAATGAATTCAGTAATCAAAATACCGGCCGTCGTTAGCTATGACTTTTCACCATGTTTCTGGCAATTAATGGACCCCGTCCCAGTATCACTTCTCATTTTTTGAGGCTAACCATACATCAAGCCAATTTTTCACTTATTCGTACGAATTGAAGTGCAGTTCGAAAAGTTCGTGCTGCAGCGAACGAAACAAATAATAGGCGGAAGGTGCCAGTTCTGGTGAATACAAATTTGAATTTCCCTGCAAAATTTGTTTTTCTGATACAAAATTCGACATTTTTGAAGCAAAAAAAAAAAAAAAATTTGTTAGTTTAATCGCAATCTAAACATACTGGATTTTATTGACAAATATCTACTTTCCATGCGTAAAGCTACGCTATTTATTTGTTGAAACCGCACTTCATATTTATAGACCTATTGTGTAAATACAGTGACTATAAATACTTCAAATAAAGTGTTGTAGTGCCTGTCAAACTTTCGTACCACCCTGTGAAGTGTAGAAATTCCAACCCAAAAGTATGCTGTATATTAATTTTTATTTCATATGTAAATGCTGTAGTGGGGCGCTGTAGTCAGGGGGGGCAGGACTTAGAGCACCCCTGTATAAAGCTACGCCATTTATTACTTAAAACCGTACTTCATATTTATACACCTATTATGTAAATACAGTGACTATAAATATTTCAAATAAAGTGTTGTAGTGCCTGTCAAACTTTCGTACCACCCTGTGAAGTATAGAAATTCCAACCCAAAAGTATGCTGTATATTAATTTTTATTTCATATGTAAATGCTGTAGTGGGGCACAGGATTCAGAGCACCCCTGTATTTTTTTTTTCTAATATTGAATTTTTATTTCGAATTTTTTTTTGTTACTGATATCAAACTATAGAGTACTATTATTTTGATTCGATTAATTAAATAATTTTTTTTTTCCTTTTTTTTTAAAAACTCTACAAAATGTTTTTCTGGCTGTAGCTCTGGTTGCAATGACTTTGACTATACTTTAGTGTAGTGTGATTTTATGGTTAAAATAGCGAACTTTTGTGCATAATATAAAAAAAATATAGCAAGCTTTTAGGGTTGGAACGAAATAATCTGTCATTTCACTCTAACATAAAATTTGTTCATTCTAAAGATGATTACACATCAAAAAATGCAATGAAATTTATAAAAAAAATTCAATTCCACTACCGAAGGATTTGAATTCTCGATTAATTACAATTCCCTGTAAATGATTTTGAATTCTTTAAAGAGTTGAAAACTTCAAATAACAATTATATATCTATAGATTTGCACTTACAAAACCCACAAAATTCCAGCAATGTCTCGTTTTCTCCTTCTAGATAATTTAAACAATTTTATAAAATAGCATGAATTTGATAAATATTATTGAAATTTCGGTTAGGAAATCAAAAATTCTGCCATGTTGAATTGTTAAAAATTGCTTCAATTGAGAAGGAAAATTATATAAATATTTTCAAATGCAAACAAAATATTTATCAACAAAAATTGTGCATATATCATCATTTTAAAAATTCAACAAACGTTTATAAATGTCAAACAAAAATATTTTCATATGTAACTATATGAATAGAAACACATATATTTTCAACTACCATACATACATATAAAAATACATGTGTACATATACATATTTATATGTATGTGTGTATGTAAAAGAGTAGATATGATTGTCACAAATAAAAATTTTGAGGCATTTTCCATTTGATTTATTTACATGTTTCTTTACTATGTAAGAGTATGTGATGCGGGTGTATGGCACATATATGTGTGTGTGTGCGTGTACTGTGTGAGTGTATATGAAAAATTGGTTATTCTGTCTTCTTTTAAATTATTTCATTTCTTTTTTTGGTTGGTGTTGGTGCTGGTTGTTTTTTTCTTTTTTTGTTATACTCGTTTTTGTGTCTCTCTGTAATCAATTTGTGTTGATTCAACCCGAAAGTCATGCGTTGACTTTCAATGTTGTTGAATATTTGTTTTGATACCGAGTATATGTAATGTGTATTTGCATGTATGCAAACATAAAAAGATACATATATAAATACATATATGCATACATAATATGATACATATCCTAGACAGAGATTCAAGTACAGTAAGTACTCGTTACTTTAAGATTATTTATTTAAATGAAAACAAAAAAAAAAAATATAATAATAATCTAGAAGCATGCAAAGTAGCAAGACTAACTGGCACAATTATGGTGATCACGAACTTTTTACTTTATACATATTGTTGACACTTAAATTATTTAGCTGATTTAGCAGCTGGAAAAAATATGGAATACAAATTTGGGTGTAAATTTTTAAATTTAAAATATTATTAAATCTAAAAGGATGGTGGTGTTAAGCGTTTTTTTAAGATATTTTGTTGCTGTACACTTCTCGTCTATGTGCATTTTGGTCTAGAGTATTGCAGTTTATTGTTTCTTTTTTCAGACAAAAAAAAAAAAAATCGAATATCATTCTTTCAGTTATCTGATTTTGGACGAACCGTTTTATTTTTCTTAAGAATCCATTTTATTACTTCTACGGCCTGTTAATTTACACAATCAGTAAAATTAATTGCCAAGCTATGCCCTTACGACAAATTTTTATATCGCTCCAATATATTCAATTTAAACTGAAAAAGATATGCCATGCCCACTTGTTCCAGAGCCCCTTTTGAAATACCTTTAAGATCAAAATAGCGGGCACAAAATGGATTCCGTGGCCCATAAACCTATAGTACACAATATTTTGACAAAATCTGTCGGTCTATAGATGGCGCTTTAGTACGAGGCACAATTCGGCTTCACTCTGATTTTTCTAACCTTTACTTCGGAGCCCTCTTTGGTATATTTTTGAGATCAAAATAGAAGGCAAAAATTAATTCCTTGGTCGAAAACCCAGTAATGGACAAAATTTTAACAAAACCGTTCGGCCTATAGATGAAAAATAAATTGTTTCCCTGATTTTTCTAAATTTTGGATCGGAAACCACTTTGAAATATTTTTGCGACCAAAATAGAGAACCAAAATTTATTGTTTGGTTCAGAAACCAGTGGTGCACAAAATCATAACAAAATTGGTAGGTCCATAGATGGCGCTACTTTCAGTACAAAGAAAAGTTCAACTTTTTCCTCGATTTTTCTACCTTTTGAATCGGAGCCCTATTTGGAATATTTTTGAAACCAAATTAGAAGGCCAAAATTAATTCTTTAGCCCAGAAACTAATAGCGCACAAAATCCCAATGAAATTGTTCGGTCCATAGATGGCATTTTTTTCAGTACAAGGAAAAGTTTAAATTTTCCTCGATTTCTTAACTTTTGCTTCGGAGCCCTATTTGGAATATATTTGAAAACAAAATAATGGACAAAAATTAATTCCCTAGCCAAGAAACCTGTGGTGCATAAAATTTTAACACGATCGGTCGGTCCATAGATGGCGCTTGCCTCAGCACAAGAAAAAATTAAATTCTTCCCTGATTTTTCTTACTTTTGGATCAAAGCCCTTTTTGGTATATTTTGAGACCATAATAAAAGAAGACCGAAATTAATTCTTCCTTAGATGGCGCTCATTTCCGTACAAGGAAAAGTTCAACTTTTTCTTCGATTTTTCTAACTTTTTCTTCGGAGTCCCCTTTGGAATATGTTTTAAATAGAAATCGAGGGCAAAAACTAGTTTCTTGGCTGAAAAAAACCCTAAGGGACTAAATTCCAACAAAATCGATCGGCCTATAAATGTCGCTTCAGTACATGGAAAAACTGAAATTGTCCATGATATTTGTACTTTTTACTCTGGAGTCTATTTTTGGATCAAAAGAGATATCAAAATAGGTTTCCTGGTCGTGGTACACAAAATTTGGACAAAACCGATCGGTCTATAGATGTCGTTCCAGTAGGAGAAAAATGCAAGTTTTCCATAATTTTGTTTAGTTTTTTCTCCGGAGTTTCCCTTGAAAAGTTTTATAGATCAAAATAAAGACCAGAAGCCAGTTCCTTGGTCAAAAAACTAGTGGTGTACAAAATTTCAACAAAATCGATCCGTCTTCATTTTAGTACAAAGAAATATTCAACTTTTCCTTGGCTTTTTTAAGTTTTCCATATTTGTATTTATACAAGTTGAAAATATATTCAAAAAAAGTATGATAAATGTAATTAAACCCCCTGATTTTGTATTCTATTAAAATTCAGAAAAAAGAAAAAACCTAGACCAAAATTCAGACCGAAACTCAAATCAAAAATTATATTAAAAGTCAAACAATTTTTTTAAATCAAACGTCACACCAAAACAAGATCAAATTTAGACTAAAACCACATAAAATTTCAGATAAAAAAATCAGATTAAAATTCAGTTCAAAAAGAGACTAAAATCTGAACGAAATTCCTGGGAAAAGCAAATCAAAAATCAGAACAAAATTTAAGCCAAAAATTACATCAAAAGTTAGGTTAGAACTTACAACAAAAAAAGACCAAATCGAGACCAAATGTTACATAAAAATTCAGACCAAAAAACAGATTACAATTCCTACTAAAACGAGAACAAAATCGGACTAAAATTCAGAGAAAAATCGACCCACATATCAGAACAAAAATCACATAAAAATTCAGATTAAAATTCAGTTCAAAAAGATATTTAAATCAGACAAAAATTCAGAAGAAAAGAAGTGAAAAAATCAGACCAAAATTTAAATGAAAATCTGCCCAAAAATTACATAAAAAATCAGACCAAAATTCATACCGAAAATCATACAGAAACCCAGACCAAATACCAAACCACAATTCAGTTCAAGAATCACCGAAATGCAGCAAGCCTGAGATCAAATTTAGATCAATAACAGATTATGAACTCAAACCAAAAAGAGACCAAGGTTTAGGGTAGGTTAGGTTGGAGTGGCAGCCTTCTACTTGAAACTACACTTAAGCACATATTAGGCTCATTGTGATACCACAGTACGGCGCGACTCCCCCATTTACGAAGTGGAGAATTATGAGGATTCCATAATGAATCGATGACCTTAATATTTATGTGGATGATAGCTCGGTCAGGCTAGTGAAGAAAGGTGAGCCTAGCAGTTTTAGTTGCCTCCTGGCCAGAAATGGGCATTCGCACGTGAAATGTGGGACTGTTTCTTCTTCCTTCTTAGAGCCGCAACCCTGACAGAAGTCATTGAATGGTAGTCCTAGTCTGGCAGCATATCTCCCCATTATACAGCATTCCGTAAGCACCGAAGTCCTAATGCTGATGGAGTTTCTGCTAAGGTTGAGTAGCTGTCTAGTCTAGTCCGTCTATTGTTCATAGTGGTCCATCATGTTAGCCTGGTAATGCCACAAGTATCCTCCGCTTCCCAGGATCTTATGTCAACATTTCTTAGAAGAATGGGTCAAGTAAAAAGTTCAAAAACTAAGCGCCTATGTACAAAGAAAGGAAATACCTAATTGATCGCTGTGTACTTTACATTCACGCATTCCCAATAAATCACTTAAATAAATAAAGCAATAAATCTTTAATAATGTGCCAAAAATTCTTTTTTGCAAAAAAAAAAAAAAAAAAAATAAAAGTATCAAGTGTGAAACTACGTGCAACTGGTCACGCGAAAAAGTTATAATAAAAACAAATCAAATAAAAGCAAATATTTTTTTTCCTGCACAAAAAAAAAAGAACCGAAAGTGTCAATTCAATCAAATTTCATGCTACACATACACACTCACATGGCTCCTTTCAGTACAATAGATGCCGGGCGCACACATATGCCATATGGTGTGTATTTACACACACACACATAGACATATGATTTCAGGACTCTCGTTGCTATGAATCAGTCAAGCCCCAAAATAAAGTAAATGTTTTTTTTTTTTTTTTTGCATTATATTTTATTGCTTTACTTTGTTTTTTTTTTTTTACCAAGGAAGCAAAATTGAATGAGAAGGAGAGGGGGAAAAGAGAGAGAGAGAGAAATTCATGCAATATGATGGTGCTATAAAAGCTTACACAAAGCCGTTTCGTAGCTCATGGGCATGGGACAATCAAATTGTTTATTTTAAGCAGGAAACACAAACACATATATGGATTTATAACAAAAGGATTTAGTTGCATGCAACAATAGCATATGTGACTTTTTTTTCTAGCACTAATAACAACAGCAGCAGCAGCAACAAAAGCTGAGATTTGTAAAGCATAAAAGAGAGAGAAAAGTTTTATATAATAATTTTTTTTTTTTTTCTAGATTAATAGTTGCAACAGTTGCATTTATCATTATTGGTTGTTTGTCATATAATTTTTTAACGTTATTTTTGTTGTTATCCTTACAGGCAGCATGTTGCTGCCGATGACAAGATTTTCTTTTTGTCAAAAAAAACAAAAAACCATAAAATTTATAAAATTTAACAATTTTATTGCGCAATTTTAATTTTGTCTATGTTGTTTGAACATTTTCATTTTTATTTATCTTCATTGTTTTCTAAATCATTTTTATTTCACATAAATATGATATCAGGACAGTGGAAGGACATGGATTTAGTAAGTATTAAATTGTATGAGAAATATTGAACTAGGAACTGAAGATAATACAGGATTGTGGAATTTTGAACTACAACAAATTCAATTATTAAATTAATGCTTTTCTATGGAATTTTACTACCCTGAATTCGAATATATTCATAGATGATCAAAATAATTTGACGTGGTAGAATAGACAGATTCAAATTCAGTGGCTTTGAAGTCTGAAAAACGCAGATTTATTCAATATAGTGGAGTCGCAGAAAATAAATTTTGAAAATCACAAATCTGACGCGAACAAAATTTTGGAATAGTACCACATTTTCTGATCCTGACCGCGTTCGATATTTAAAAAAAAAATTGTAGAAAATTAATTTTTTTAAAAGAATTTTAATTTTTTGTTTTATTTTTATTTTATATGTTGGGAGTATGAATGTATAAACTCATATTTTTTTCTTAATTTGTACATTTATTGTGAAAAAGTGATTATAAATTTATTCTTTAAAGTATTGTCCATCGTTAGCCACAACCTTTTCCCATCTTTCTGGTAGCACAACGGATTCCGCGTCGAAAGAACTCCTCATCTTTTGAGGCTATCCACGAATCGACCCATTTTTTGAGTTCTTCGAAAGAACGGAAGTGCTGTTCAGCCAGGCCATGTGTCATCGATCGGAACAAGTGGTTATTAGAAGGAGCAATGTCTGGAGAATACGGCGGGTGGGGTAGCACTTCCCATTTCAGCGTTTCCAAGTATGTTTTTACTTGCCTTGCAGCATGCGGCCGAGTATTGTCGTGCTGAAGAATAACTTCGTCGTGTCTATTCTCATATTCTGGCCCCTTATCCTTTAATGTTCGGCTCAAACGCATCAATTGTAGTCGGTAGCGGTCGCCAGTGATAGTTTCATTCGGTTTCAACAACAGCTCATAACACACGACACCTTTCATATCCCACCAAATACACAGCATGAGCTTGGATCCATGGATGTTCGGCTTTGCCGTTGATGTTGATGCATGTCCGGGCGGTCCCCATGATTTTTTATGCTTCGGGTTATCGTAACGTATCCACTTTTCATCGCCAGTCACAATACGATGCAAAAAACCCTTTCTTTTCTGTCGTTCAATCAGCAGTTCACATGTGAAAAATCGTCGTTCGACGTCTCTCGGCTTCAATTCGTACGTCACCCTATTTCCTTGCTTTTGAATCATTCCCAATGCTTTTAATCGTTTGGAAATGGTTGATTGATCAACTCCTAAAGATTCTGCAAGTTCTTGTTGCGTTTGACATGAATCTTCTTCGAGTAATGCCTTCAATTCTTCATCTTCGAACTTTTTCGAGCCGCCTGAACGTTCCCAACATCAAAATCACCACTTTTGAAACGGGCATACCACACCTGACACATTCTAACGTCTAAAGCACAGTCAGGATAAGCTTCAGTGAGTAAACGATGTGCTTCAGTTGCGTTTTTCTTTAAATGGAAGAAGCAAATTAAAACTTCCCGCAAATGTTGTTTTGTTGGCACGAAATTCGACATTTTCAGCTATAGTAAAACACTTTTATAAAATTATGAAAATTATTTGACAGATCAATTCTTATAGTATTTTTGGCGCTCTTCGAAATAGAGTAGCTGTCAATGTCAAAAAAATGGCGCGTATGATAGATATGAAGTTAGTCACAATTACGAGTTTATACATTCATACTCCAATATGAGAAAAATAGAAAAAAGCTCCTAATAAATTTTCTATTCAAGATTTAAAAAAAGAAGAAATTACAACACAACTAAGTGACAAGTAGTTACTTCATCCGAAATAGATTTTTGATCATTTACGGGAGCTCTAAAAGTATTTTTTGTATAACCTAGTTTTTATTGAACGCTTAAGCTCCCTCCTGGTTTGTAAAAAACTTAAGAGACTTAGAACTTACCTTGAGAAGGTAGTTGGATTCTGATTAGAGAGTCGAATGAATCTATATTCTCCATTCTGAAATCCAATTACCTAATCAGCTCAAGCTTTCAGTAATTTTATGGACTGCTTACATGTGACATCACAAAAAATACAAGTGAACATTGCATTGAATAACTGGATGCTGGGAAGGTTCGAAGATGGAGGGTAGGAGTTAACATAAAAACTAATTTTCCCATTATGCTAAACAACTTTGTTTAAGTAGTCAAATTCGCATATGTTAAACTAAGTATTTTTTCTTCAGTCCTCGAAGACCCCAATCTTCGAGGACTTCCCTTCAGTGATCCGAAAACCATTGGAAAATTTGAGAAAGAAATTTTTTGTTTTACTGTAATTTTTCAGAAACTCTCATTGAACTGTTTTGTGGTAGAGGATGGAAGAGGGCAAAGGGAGGGCGAGGGGGGCGGGGGTGGGAAGAGTGATAAAGGGAAGGAGAAAGTACGGAATAGAGAGGGAGAAAGGGAAGAGGAAGAAGATGGGTAAAGAAAGAGGGTGGAGGGGAGGAGGGGGAAAATAAAAGGAGAAAGGGAGAAAGGAAGGAGAGGGGTAATAAGAAAGGGAAGGGAAGGGAAAGAGAACAAAAGGAGAGGGAAAAGAAGAGAAAAGGAAGGAAGAAAAGAAAGGTAAAGGTAGATGATACTCATTGGGAGCTTACTTGGGATCTTGCTTGTCATGAAAACATGTTACGGGCTAGGAAAAGGGAGAAGAGTAAAATATATAAGACTTTCAGGTTTAAGTTTTCAGGAGAACATGTTTGGAGCCAGAGTGAATGGAGTGGTTATGTTGATCAGGGAACTGACTTTCAATTCGCATAAAGACACGTTTCGGTAGGGGGAAAGTGAAGGGAGAAAGAGTAGATGACAAAGAAAGTAAGACTCTCAAGGAGGTACCTTAAACTTCTAGTAGGAAAGACCATCTCCAGACGGTCTTTGACTACAAGGAAGAAAAAGTTATTTTTAGATTTTGCAGTTTCAAAAAATTGCAGTAAGTGAAACTGCATAAATTTATATTTTGATATAATTTAATTTTTCCTTTTACTCTTCTTAGGAGCTTAGGGTTTCTACCTAGCATAGTGGCCTACTATTAGTTTCGTTAATCATATTGTTATCAACTGGACTCCAGGCGATCTTGGGCGATCTGATTTGTATTAAGGCTGACATTTGGATAGATTTACAGTTGTGTGGTGAACTTGAGCGACTACACTGTTTCATGCCATTACCCTCAAGATGGCACTTTTTCCGTATGTATTCGCCTGTACCCTGCAAGTTGAATGCATTCGTGCATACTTTAGACGACGTGCTTCAACAGCGAAAGCGATTTGATTATTTGAGCTAATTGGGACTTCAGTTTTTTACCTTGCGACGCGAACTTCGAGCTTCGCGAGCGCATTTTTTACGACGGGACTGGCTCACCGATAGCTCGTCATGTTTGCGGCGCGATTGTTGGAACGAGGTAGTTTGAGAGATGCCAGCACGGGATGTTTCCCGTCAGTCCGTCTTGGTGGCACAATCGAACACATTCCACGTGCTTGTGGTTCTGTGGGGTGCAGCATTGCATAGTGCTCAAACTGACACCTATTGCAACAATTCGGTGAATCCCAGAATTCAGTCGAATGTAAACGGGCTAGGTAATTTTGGCAATATCTGTGAGCGGTGAACCCCTTGCAATATTACGAGGCGTGTGGGCGATATCGTGAGACATCGTATCTGTAAAGATGGAGATTTTTAGTACTAAAAAGCCATGGGTTGGCAGAGAAGCCTTTAAACTAAAGAAAATTAGAATTTTTTGTAGACGGCTTACGCGATTGGCAAAAGACACAACTTCACTATAGTAGTGAGCATGCCAGATCTTTTCTTTTCTTTTCTTTTCTTTTCTTTTCTTTTCTTTTCTTTTCTTTTCTTTTCTTTTCTTTTCTTTTCTTTTCTTTTCTTTTCTTTTCTTTTCTTTTCTTTTCTTTTCTTTTCTTTTCTTTTCTTTTCTTTTCTTTTCTTTTCTTTTCTTTTCTTTTCTTTTCTTTTCTTTTCTTTTCTTTTCTTTTCTTTTCTTTTAACGCTTAACCTTATTGTGGCAACAACTTTATTTTATTGAAACCTTTACTTTTCTAACTATTCTGCGGAGGTTCACAAACAATTTAATAATCCCAAAAAGAAACTTGAATTTTGCGCTAGTTTTAGATGTCAATTCCTTCAGGGTATTTCCGCTGTAAGAAAAAACTAAACTGGGTTCCTTCTGCACTCGTCACATGATGTGATAACATACAATACTTTACGCATTGTTGTTTACTTCAATATAAAAGTTTTCGTTTTTATGTTACAAAAAGTGCAACTACTGGTTATTTTTTTAATTTTCTCTTTCAATGTGGATATTATTTAATTATTTAATTTCAATTAACCCTTAACTGTGGATGTGGTGATACATTTTACACCACCTTGTGAAATAAAGTGCCAGTTTTGTTGAATTTAAAAAAAAAAATTATTTTAATTAAAAATGTTATTAGCTTGTTTTCAAAGAACAAATAATTAAATAATTTTTTAGTAAAGTTAAAAGGTAAAAAATTCACCTCCATAGTTAAAGGTTAAGAAAGAAGAAACTATAAACTAAAATAAACTATACAATAAAACAATAAAATAAACAAAAACAATTTTTGATATGTTCCATTATTACGTTTTTGACATAGAAATTATGTGTTGCATACTTTTGGGCTTAAAGTAAATTATATATAAAACACTAACTTATAAACTCACACATACTATGAAATCTCACACGACACCGTCAAACTCAAAAAAATCATAAATTTTTACTAACCTAGAAAACTATAAATCCAGAAATATTCATTAGTTCTTCCCCTTACAAAATTTGAGGCCAAAACTTATGGCAAAAAATTCACACAGTGTAAGTGTAAGAAAGTATGTCTTTCCTTGCTATGATTTTTTCAGACAATGCTATCTGGGATGAAGTTCAAAGCAACCTATTCAGTGATAAATATTTACCACAATTTTAACCTTTTTAACAGACTGTTTCATTGTAAAGATATGTGTGTCTGTACACTTATGTATGTATGCGTTGTAATTTTTAATGCATATAACTCACAACTAGAGGCTGCCTAGGGAGATTTAACAGAGTTTACCAATTAATTACGCTTTGCTTTTATTGTACGAGTAATTTTACAAAAAGTTGGAAAATGTTTATTTAATATAAAATGTTTTAATAAATTTGTCGTTGACAGCAATTTATAGTAGGTACATATTTACATATGTATGTACATATGTTAACTAGAAAAAAGTTGTAAAATATTTTCATTTTTAGAATGCTTTTTAAAAGTTGCCGTGACACATTTTGAGGTGTGCATTAGATGGCATTTGCCATTACATACTTTGTATTTATATGTTTTCATAGCTACAGTTAAAAAAAAAAAATAAAATATAAGTTATAAAATAATTAATTATGAAGTTTGTTTCCGCTTAGTTTATAAAAATTATACAATAATTAATTAAAGGATTGTTTTTTTAATTAATATTTATAGAGAATTATTTTATTAATTATTTTTGTGATACCGTGAAATAAATATATTTACACACACAAAGTTGACTAAAAACTCATTTTCATAAATTCTGCAAATAAAAAACTAGAAAATTTATAAGACATATTCTTTGCATAAAAGCATATTTAAATATGGAGTAGTGCGCACACATACATATACACACATATACATATATTTTTTAGTGTTTGTGTGTATGTCCATTCATTGCGTTTTTTATACTCCTCCATACCACTTAAGTTTCATTGTTCATACTTGAGTGCGCATCTTGTAGTAGATAAGTCATGAATTGTTACTGCTGCTTAACGGTTTTTCTTTTGCTGTTGTTACTATTGTTGTCATAGTAATGTTATACATGCATACATACTGATACTTATATGTACTTGTCATAGTAGTTGTGGTCCTTATATTTGTGGTAGTGTATTAGTTGCTGTTGCTACTGTTAGATTTCAAGCACACAGTGGTGGATCAAGGATTGGGGCTTGGTAGAGGGAGGAGAGAAGCTGATTTTGGTAAATTATGGGAACAAGACTTAGACCCAAACCCAGGATAAGACCAGAAATCTGATCAAAACTCATAGATAATTTGAGAACAGAAGGTCAAATGAGCACCAAATGCGGTTCAAGTTCGGTCAAAAATTTAGCATAAACTTAAACCAAAAGTTGTACTGAAATTTAGATCAAAATTATGCAAAATTCAGAGTAAAACTCAGACCAAAAGTCGATCTAAATTCAATCAAAAAATTAGACCAAAGGCAAAGAAATTTCAGAACAAAATTTAAAACAAGTTCTGTTAAAATTTGTCATCAGAACTCAAACCAAAAATCAGATCAAAATCTGATCAGAAGTCAAATTATTAACTCCAAAAATTTTAACTAAAATCTGTTCAAAATTTACACCATAGCTATGAAATCGGATCAAATTTCAAACCAACAACCAATTCAAATTCAGAGTACAATTCGAAAAAGAAATTAAATTCAAACCAAACCTCAGAGAAAAATTCAAACCAAATTCAAGTCAAAGTCTAAACAAAAATTTGAACCAGAGCTCAGAAAAAGTTCCAGCCAAGCAACAACCGGAATTTATAATAAAATTCGAATAAAAATTCAGACCAAAGTTCAGTCCAAAACTCAGACTAAAAAGAGAGCAAATTCATATCCAAAGTCAGATAAAAATTTGATAAAAAATCGATCCAATAATTCAGAACAAAACTCAGATATAATTAGGACCAAATTTAAAACAAAACTTAGACTAAATTAAGGCTAAAAAATTAACCAAAAATCAGTCCGGAAAGTAGTCCAAATTTCAATCAATAGAATCCAAAGTCAGAAAATAATCTTATCAAAAATCGTTTCGATAATTCAGAACAAAACTCAAATAAAATTAGGACCGAATTCGTATTCGGAACAAAACTGAAACTAAATTCAGTATAAAAAATAAATCAAAAAACAGTCCGGAAAATAGTCCTAATTTCAAACCAAGGTTCTGGCCACAATTGTCTCCAAAGTCAAAAATAAAAAAAAAATTATGATTAAAAATCGATCCGATAATTCAGAACGAAACTCAGATAAAATTAGTACCAAAAATTAAGCTAAATTCGAAACAAAACTCAGACTAAATTCTGGCCAAAAAAAATAAACCAAAAATCAGTCCGAAAAATAGTCGAATTTCAAACCAAAGTTCAGACCACAATTGAATCCAGAGTCAGTAAGAATTCTGATTAAAAATTTTTCCGATAATTTAGAATATTTAATTTAATTTAGAACTTAGATAAAATAAGAACTAAAAATTAGACCAAATTCAAACAAAAATCAGACAAAAAAATTAACCAAAAATCATTCCGGAAAATAGTCCAAATTTCAAACTAAAGTTCTGACCACAATTGAATACAAAGTCAGAAAAATTCTGATCAAAAATCATTCCGATAATTCAGAACAAAACTCAGATAAAATTAGGACCAAAAATTAGACCAAATTCGAATTAAAACTCAGACTAAATTCAGACCAAAAAATGAACCAAAAATGAGGCCGGAAAATAATCTAAATCCAAAGTCAGATAAAATTCTGATGAAAATCCGTTCCAATAATTTAGAACAAAACTGAAATAAAATTAGTACAAAAAATTACACCGAATTCAGAATAAATTCAAACCAAAAATCAGTCCGAAAATTAGTCCAAATTTTAAACCGAAATACTGACCAAAATTGAGTTCAAATTCGAACTAAAAATCAGATTAAATTGAGATCAAAAACCAAATCCAATTTAGACAAAAACTCAAACCAAAAATCAGATCAAAACTTAAACCACAATTCAGACCAAAATTCAAACCATGTTTAAACCAAAACTCTGACCAAGTTTAGACTAAGAATCAAGCCAATAGTCAGAGGAAAAGTCAGGCCTAAAGACAGATCAAACCCGAACATGAAATCAAGCCTAAAAACAAATCAAAAGCCAGACTAAAATTCATTATTAAGCTCTCTAAAAGTAGGACGACCTCAATAGTCTAGTGGATAGTGCACTAGACTCTTTCAATCGGGAGGTTGCGGGTTCAATTCCCGTCTTGGCCTTTGGTAGTTAATTCTCATAACTTTCGTATATTCACTGTCGATATGAAGTGAATGAGAATGATAAGAAAGTGTACAAGCGCAAATCTTGGTAGGCAATGGCAAAACCACCAAGTGGTTAAAAATTGCTACATCGCCGTTCGGAACCGGTGTTAAACTGTAGGTCCAACTATCGCCTCTGTAATCTAGTGGCAGCATACGCACTCTTGCCTCAGAAGACACGGTTCAATTCTCGGCTAGGTTATGGTTTCTTATTTATTTTTCTTTCTCTCTTTCTTTCATAACTTGGGGTTTTGGTGCAATAGATCTTATAGATCGCAGGGCTCGACTTTCATGTCGTCCCATCCTTCAAATAGTAATAACAATAAAAGAAGAAAATATATAAACTGATTCAGGTTTAATAGTTGGGCTGTGAGAAGATTTTTATAGCCATCCAAATTTTTTGACAAAACCTACAGCCCTCACAGGCGCCCCCTTTTTATCCGCCACTGCTCACACGTAATGGTATTTTTATTCATATGGCATGTGCTTCTTCTTTTTCTTCGTCATATTCTTCACTTGGATTACGATTGCAGCAATTTTGTGGCATTTAAAAGCCATTAGTGTCGCGCTATTTAACACTTTTAACTCTTTTGATTTTCTATTTGCCCTTTTTGTTTGATTTGAATTGCATTAAAGAGATCTGGAGAAAAAGAGAACGAAAGAGAAGCTTGAGTTAAAAATTAAATAAAATTTAATTTCAATGTCTGTGTTTGGACATTGCTCTTCTGGTTATTCGGAAACAATATGAAGCAATATGAATTCGAGACCGTATGCCAACTAAATCCAATCAGTAGAGTAGCATTTTTAAAATAGAGTTCGTTTACTAGACAACCTGGCCATCCTACAACCCGGAGAGGTCAGACTAGTTTGCTTCTTTAAATAGATCTTCTATTAGCAATACTTGGACAATTCGCAAATGACTTATACAAAAGTTGCCTCGATGAGAAGGGAAAGGAAACTACTTTCCACTTTTTTATAATTGTACAGTACACTATCACTCTTAGGTCAACTTTTCTTCAGCAACCTAACTGATCTTGGATCTGCGGACATCAGGGATTCTTAAGTTTAGTGAACCATGAAGGTTCAATAAAGATTAGGGGAACTGTGAAACAGCCCATTTGGTATTACAACGGGCCTGATTGGCCTAAGTAACTTGGCCTATAACTTTACCTTATTAAACAACACATTGCTATAGAAATGTATAACTTCTTTGAGAGTGAGCTAAGTCTACATACCCAAAGCAGGGACAGCGTCTAATAGTCTGTCCTCCTTTCGCTTAAAAACATTAGAAAGGGTTCTTGAATTTCATATCAGGAGCTCTATCAATCCCACTGTTATATCCAAATCACAGCATGCCTATACTAAAGGGAAGTCTGTGGAAACAGCACTTCATGTACTCATTGAGAAAGTTGAAACTTTTTATCAAATAATACACGCTTGCAATGTTTTTTGATATAGAAAGGGCTTTCCACAACCGATGCCCCGATGCTGTCGTTAATGCCTTAATAAATCTTAATCTTGATGTTAATCTACTACTAAACAACTATTTAAAACACGTATCATCGCTCTTCTATTGGAAATGATTATCTTGAAAACGTTGTCGATAGAGGCACGCCACAAGGAGGCGTATTTTTCCCTCTTATTTGGAATCTGGCTGTGAATATACTCCTAAGCAGATTAGATCAAACCGGCTGCAAAATAATAGCTTATGCAGATGGCATTGCTATTGCAGTGTCCTGCAAATACGTTTCTACTTTTTCAGAAAAACTAAATCACTCACTTAGCACTTTGTCTCTTCTCTTGATCCTAAACTTCAATGGTAAGCTAACTTAGCAAAGAGGGTACGGAAAGCCTCTTGCGCTCTCTGTCATCTATATAAGTAACTTCAACTTTTTTTTTTAAATTTTTTGTTCAAAACTCTTTCAATCGACTGCAAATAAAGATCAATGAATATAAAAAAAATTGATCTGGTGAAAAGAATTTAAAAAGATTTATAAAAATTACACAGCCACACAAAAAAAAGTTTTTTTTTTTTGGGTCTGGAGGTCAGACAATGTTTACGACATGTTTTTGGGATCGCTGAATCCGAATCTGAAGTCCAAAAAACCCCAGTACGTCAAGGTTCTGACTTAACCTCAAAAAATCTCATCAAATTTTTTTCGAGCTCGGAAGTCAGACTATGTTTATTATATGTTTTTGGGGTCGCTGAATCCGAATCCGAGGTCTAAAAAATCCCAACATGTCAGGTTTTCTACAGAACCTGCAAAATATATCGCTATCTAAGCTAAGTCAAAAACCTGACTGCTGGAGTTTTTTGGACCTCGGATTCAGTTTAAGCGACCTCAAAAATATCTAGTAAACATGATCTAGCCCCCGGGCTCGTCAAAAATTACATGTGGTTGTTTTAGGTTATGTCAGAACCCTGACGTGCTGGGATTTTTCGGACCTCGGATTTGTATTTAGCGGCCCTAAAAACGTATAGTAAACATGGTCTGATCCCCAAATCCGAAAAAAAAACATTTTTTTGTAAGGTTATGTCAGAAACCTGACGTACTGGGATTTTTTGGACCTCGGATTTGTATTTAGCTGCCCCAAAAACGTGTAGTAAACATGGTCTGATCCCCAAATCCGAAAAAAAAACATTTTTTTGTGAGGTTATGTCAGAACCCTGACGTGCTGGGGTTTTTTGAACCTCGGATTCCGCGACCCCAAAAACATATATTAAATATAGTCTAACACCCGGACTCGGAAAATTTTTGTTTTTGTGTGGTTGTGTTATTGATGGTAATTTTTGTTGCGAAATTTGTCATGCAGAGACGATTGGCGAACTTTTCACCTCAAGCCTTAAATTAATTCCCCATTTAGTTTTGCAGTAGCTTAAGAAAAATATTAGAAATTAATTGACATTTAAAATTCTAATACCATATTCCCTATTCAATCGCAAAACATGATTTTAAATATTTTATTAAATATTAGAATTTCATGCTCAGTTGAACACCAGCAAATAGACAACACGAAACATACACATTCGCATTCAAATAGACGTAGACAAAGAAATGGTTGAAATAATTCAATGACCATAAAATATTTTTGATTTGAAAATATTTGGCACTTTTTTTTACATACATACACACACATAAATAGTTTGTGATATGTGTGCGAGACTTTTTCATTTGAAATATTGAATTTACCACCACATAAAATTCGCAAAAGAAACACATGCATAGACGCCTGCATAGACCATGCGGTAATATTTTAACATGCTTCCATTTTACTGCGCATTCAATGCGCTTGTTTTGTAAAACAGATTGGAAGCAATTTAAGTTTAATATATACGAATAAACGAAAGCATTCATGCGCGCTTCTTTGCTTTATACAAATGTACGAAAAAGCAACACAAAAAAGAAACACAATGAAGTTTTTTAGCGTAAAAGTAGTGAATTATTTTAAATTTTTTGTATTTATTTATGACAAAATAAAAAAAGCTAAAGATTTCACGATAGGATTAAAAAAACATAGAATTTTTTTTCCCGGACATGACAAATTATTAAAAAAAAATAAATAAATAAATAAATAGAGGAATAAAATGCGGCTTAGTAAACGAAGCACATGCCCTTCAACGCTTTCACAGCTTCCTCATCTCAACGCCGTTGGACATATACAAAAATCAGTGTCTGTGTGTGTGAGTGTGTATTTATTTATGTACCGCATACAAAAATATTTGAATAAATAAATGTTTGAGTTCATGTGCTAAAATTCAATTCCTCTCGTGTGTTTTTATTCCAGGAAGGCATAAACCTACTTGCATAAAAAAAAATATGAAATACCCTTTGAGGGTTATAGCAAAAAAAAAGAAAAAGAAAAAAAAAAACATTCTATGATTTTAAAATTTTTTTTAACATCCTAGAAGATACACAGCTTTTTCTGCACCTACCTTTCCTCTTACTCAACTTTCACTCTTCTTATATTATTTTACAAAAAAAATATTTAGAATTTCCCTCTGATACACAAATCCATACACAGTCTTCCCTATTTCAAATATATGTATATAAAAAAAGGATTTTTAAAGATTTTTATCTGTTTATTTGTATGCTGTTAAACTCATACAAACATAAATATATAGAAATGCTCATACATGCATATATGCTTGTATGTATGTGTGAGTATTTGATTGTTTGATTTTTATTATTATTTTATTATTATTATTGTTGAGTTTTCTTGATGTTAGATCATTCGTTTAGTTGGATATATGTAAGTATTTGAATGAGTGACGTAAAACGATTTCAATAAGCTTTAAATTTGACTTTTATTTGATTGGTTGAGCACACACACACACACAAATAAACACACAAATGCACACTCAAATTCAATTCAAATATATATTGAGGTTTCCTGTTTTTCATTTCCACCCGGGGCATTAAGAAAATAAAATCATAATAAAGAAATTATTACAAATTATTATGTGATTAAGGATTTATGTTTATATGAGATTTAAATCAAAACTTACTTATGTGTGTGTGTGTGTATAAAAGAGATAAGCTAGTGATTGAAATTGTTTGAAGTTATTTAAATCAAGTTAAAATAATTGTGCAGTAGATTTTATAATTGAAAATGAAATAACAGATTCTATTGTTAAATGAATTTATTATATTATAAAATTGTACAAATTATTTTGATATATTTTCAGTATCAAAATCGTAGGCTTTGGATGGGGTGACATAATGTCAATGGAAATAATGTCCATTTCAAAGTGACAATGTCCATTGACACTATGTCTTTTGAAAGTGGAAATAAAGACAATTTAGAAATGGACATAATGTCAAATAAATTGAGGTTATATTCGTTTCGTTTTTCTAAATTGGTCATAATGTCAGCTCTTATTTTTCGAAATGGACATTATATCAACATTGATTACTCTCAAGACAATACATCTGATGATGATTTGTCACTGGGCGATATAAATTGCCAACCATTTAAACTTTGTAAATGGTTTGGTCTGGCTCTGGATTAATTTTTCATAGTCTTTCGATTTACTACTTAGAACTTTTTTAATAATAGATTTCGGTTGGTCTTAGTCTTCTATCAATCATTTAACCATCCACACAAACATTCGAATTATTACAAATTTCAAGTGGAAAAAAAATATATGAAATGTTTAATGATCTGCTAAAGAACGAACAACTTTGGATATTTTTTAAGGAGAATTTCATGCCGAGTGCATAAAAAATTACTCCCATTAACACGTTCAGTGCGGATGGCTTCAATTGAATCTATGTGAGACTTTTGCGTCGGCCGCGAGGACTCAATTGATGCCGGCAGCCATGGCAGCGTCCCCTTCCTTTTTCGGCTTGAGGTCGCCATTTTATTCAACCTTGTGTCAAGCTTCGAATAGAAATCCATTCGGTTGTGCTTCGGCAACTTTCCAGAGTGGTCCAGACAAAAAATAATCACACTTGAAAAAACAATTTTTTTTTTTTAATTTTTTTTCAGGCCGTGGGGGTTGTTTCGAATTTGGAACCCGCGCTGAACGTGTTAATTAAAAATTTGTATTTTGCGGTGCTTTCTGAAAACCATAAGAGATACAGATTTTTTCATATTATTTAGTCGCATACTTGGTCGGCTTTTGAGAGTCCCATGGTGGGAGTTAAAAAAAAAATTAAATAAAAAAAAATATTCCTTTGACTCAAGGATGATTTTATAAAAAAAAAAAATAATAAAAGTGAATTCAAATAAGTTTGTGGGCGCGTGAGTACTTTTTGACTCACGCATTTAAAATATCACTCACGCATGCTAGCATTTAAAAAAAAAAAAATTCACGCATGTGCACGCACGTTGAAAATTTTCCAAAAAATCTCACGCATGTTCACGCACGCAGTCTTTTTATTGTCATATTTTTATTTGTGTAAATAAAAAGTAAAGTGCTTTCAATTTGCAAGATTTTTAGGTGAAGAAAAACACAGGGTTGATTTTTTAACTACCAAAATTAAATATTTAAGAATTTGTGAATTACAACGACGTCATAGTCAATTAATGTAACTTATACTCACGCATTTTCACGTTGAAATTATGTCATGTTCACGTAGAAATTATGGAAATCAAATCACGCTCACGCAAGTTCATGTGAAAATTGTGTCACGTGCGTGTTTTTTCATGCGTGTCACGTAAAATTCATGTCACGCGCCCATTTCTAGTATATACATACAAATCCCAAAAATTCTGGGATTTGGTCTTTTTAAGCCCGGTATTCTTGAGGCCACTTTTGGGACGGAATCCCGGTATCTCGGGATTGACATCCCTAGTATACATAAATGTGTGCATATGTATAAATATTTACATTGCGTTTATTAGAAAAAGAAAAGAAAAATAAATAATATACACGAAGGAATATGCATTCAAGCTTTAAATTTTAAAATTTCTGCACAATTCCTTACCCTGCTTCAGCTCTCTCTCTCTCTCTTTCTCATTTTGTACAAACTTGTCTCGAATTTTAGTAGAATTTTTTCATAAATACTAAATTTTTTTATCCATGTAGTGACGTCAAAAAACACAGCAGAAAACCGATACACGTGAACTTAATTTTCGTCCTTAAACTCTGATGGCGTATTCAGTTTTTCCACAGTTCGTCAGGTTTTTCAGATATTTTAGATTTATTTGGCCATATTTGACTCGTTTTTTAAGTAAATTTTGTTCATTTATTTAAATATATTTGTTGTAAAGAGTAATCGCCTAAAAGGAATCAGAAAAAAAGTAGTAAATAGATGTAGACAAAACCAAGTAATTTTCGGGTACCCGATTTCAAGTATTACCCTTAATTCTCGGTTACCCGAATTTAGTTATTACCTCTACAAATTTCAGGTACACGTTGATCGAAATGTCCGGGCAGCCGTAAGACCGGGTAATACCCGCATTTTCAGGTACCCGGGTATTTATGAGTGCTGGTATTACGCGACGGGTTTCAAAAGCACTAATCCGAACTAATAAATGAAATACTGTTTGCATAACTCTGCATTAGGCCTCAGCTTAAAAAAATCCTGAATGAATACTAATACAATTTCCCACTGGGTACTCTTACGCACCTACTATACAGCGTGCGTTTGTACGTGCTTGCTGGTTGCTGTATATGCCAGAAATATGACATACATGTAGACAGACAGCAGGATACGGATATGCGGAACGAATGATAAAATCAAAAAACTCAAGGTAATGAGTTGCCAATGGCATGATGCTCTCTTTTTTGATGCTTTCTATTTGCTGCTATTTGTTGCTGATGCGAAGTTGTTGTTACTTTTGCTACTATGCAACAGAAACTTTGTTTAGTTTTATTTGTTGCGTTTTGGTTTTATGCCTAGTGAGGCATCAACATGAGACATTTCTCAAATTTTTTTTTACTGTAGACTTTAACATTTTATAACTAACGGCACGTAAAAGTATAAATGTGTGTGTGCGTGTGCATATTTATGAGTGCGTGTAGATGTGTGTTGTTTATGAAATTAATTTTAATGTTGCGCCGGAAATGGAAATGACATCCATGAAGAGAGTTGTGCGGCAATGTGATTTCTACCACGTAATCATAGCATAATTTTTCAATTGTTATTGCGGATAACAATGTTCACTCATATTGTTGGTTGTTGCTGTTGATGATGATGATGTTGCTGATGATACACTGCCGTTGATGATGATGGCAACAATGATGATTTGTGATAAGCACGAGCAAACTTTCGTTGGTTACACTTATAATTATGTCGACTGTTATTGCTACTCTGCTGTTGCTACTAAAAGTTGTCATTTTCATTTACAATTACAAAGCAACAACAATGACAACAACAGCAGTGATAACGATGAAAAAAAGGCACACAAAAAAAAAAAAAAAAAATAAATAAAAACAATTCTTTGTTATTTTTGTAGCATATTATTTACACAAGACATGATGAAATAAAAGATATGAAACACAAATGAAAATTAAATGAAAAATAAATAAAAATATATGGAACGACACATATATTTCAGTAGGTCATATGTTTGTTTGTATATGTTTATATATGTGTATTTATGTTTTTACATGTAAGCGCATATAATGCTCATTTCACAGTCTGTTTAATAAGAAACGAAATTGTTAACATCATAATTTTTTTTTTTTTTTGGTGACACAAGGCTCATTAACTAAGAGAAGATTAATGGAATTCTTGGAAATTACTTAAATGTTTGTGGCAATATTCTTAAAAAAAAAAATTGCATTTCACTGCCAGTTGAATAATCAGCAGAATGCTACTAACCTTCAATAAGAAATTTACCATTGGGTCAAGTTCTATATAGCAGAGAAAGTGCACAAATGAACAACGTTTAGAAATAATTAAAATTCACTACCAAAATTCGGAGTTGCTGGTTGCAACTTTAAGAGCGTTAACGTCAACTTTCGTTCGTTCTAATCGCTCAATTCGTAAGTTGGTGCTCAACTTCGAATTCATATTTTCGCTGCTTAATGTTCCGGTGCCCGTGAGACAAAGAAACTCAGGGAGTCTTGAGAATATTGCGCCCGTAAATGCGTCTGTTGCCAACGACCCAAATCAATCGATTCCACGCCATGCGCGAGAATCGGGACTTCCTCAAACAACATTGTGGCGAATTTTGCGAAAGTATTTCTTAGCGTACAGAGATGTTTTCATTGTAAGATGAGGGAAATCGGTTCGAAACCACACCCACCCACCATATAAGTGAAATTTTCAAAGCAAGATATCGTGCAAAATACTGATGTAAATTAAATGAAACTAAACACACTTGTTTATATTGGCATGTAAAAAATATATAGCATAAAAATCAATCAAATCCCTTGGTAACCACGCCCACCTCCTATATAAATGAAATTTTCAAAGATTGATATCAGGAAAAGTACTAAAGTAAATCCAATATAATTCAACAAACTTTTTTTTATTAGCTTTTTCGAAGACTCCAATCTTCTCTACTGCACCCAGAAAAATATCCATCTCTAAAACATAGAAAAAGTTTTCTCAATTTGAATCCACGAAAATTTCTCTCGTTTATGTAAATTTTCCTTAAAATGAAGAAAAATGTGTTCCTTTCATGCAACCATGGTGTTCAATTTGAAGTAGGTTGTTTTTTTCATTTTTGGAAATTTAGTTGCGGTGCTGCCCGTTAAAACTAAAATTAAAGGAAAGTAAAATTAAAGGCAAAATTTTGCTTAAGCAAAATTACCTAAGATTTTAACAAAATACCGTGCCATATTTTTCTGTTTGAGTTTATGTTTGTAATAAGTAAATTCAGTCAATTCAATTATTAGCTGTGTTCAGTGAATCAACCAAGGTGAACCAAGTAAAGATGATTGTTACCCTGGTCGAGCTGTCAACCAAGATTCCTTCATATACATTTTTCATTTGCAATTAATAAACAGCAAATTGTGGCGAATTTTGCGAAAGTATTTCTTAGCGTACAGAGATGTTTTCATTGTAAGATGAGGGAAATCGGTTCGAAACCACACCCACCCACCATATAAGTGAAATTTTCAAAGCAAGATATCGTGCAAAATACTGAAGTAAATTAAATGAAACTAAACACACTTGTTTATATTGGCATGTAAAAAATATATAGCATAAAAATCAATCAAATCCCTTGGTAACCACGCCCACCTCCTATATAAATGAAATTTTCAAAGATTGATATCAGGAAAAGTACTAAAGTAAATCCAATATAATTCAACAAACTTTTTTTTATTAGCTTTTTCGAAGACTCCAATCTTCTCTACTGCACCCAGAAAAATACCCATCTCTAAAACATAGAAAAAGTTTCCTCAATTTGAATCCACGAAAATTTCTCTCGTTTATGTAAATTTTCCTTAAAATGAAGAAAAATTTGTTCCTTTCATGCAACCATGGTGTTCAATTTGAAGTAAGTTGTTTTTTCATTTTTGGAAATTTAGTTGCGGTGCTGCCCATCAATCGCAATAAAATCCCAAATTTTAATGAAATTGTTAAAACTAAAATTAAAGGAAAGTAAGATAAAAAAAGTAAGTAAAATACAAGAAAATATGGGTGTGGTAAATGCGCGTCTACAAATATCATTTTTTTCTAAAACTTAGTCGAATTTACGAATTAGTTTGCCTACTGTTAACCCAAATGTGCATAGAACAACGGACGTTTCCATAAATCTGTTTCTTCCAAAATTTAGTCGCATCAGCATATAAAAATTCAAGCACCAAAAGTATCAAAATACCATAAAGGGACAAATTACCTTATTTAGAATAAAATAAGGTGGCATCATTAAACTTACATATTCTTTGTGCATAGAAAATGTAAGAAAGAGACGAATACATATACCAAAAATGTTCTTCATACAACCTTTTGGTATACACAAAAGCTAGCTTTACTCTTTTGGCCTTAGCAGACAATCGCGTACGCTTTGCTTTTCTTTTGAATTTCATAGTCGGCATCTCTATTTCAAGCGGAGCGGTTGTGTTTGCGGCTGTTGATATAATTTGTGAAAAAATTTATATATATTGTGAAAAAAAAAACAAAATATATTCGAAAGAAATAAATTTCAATAAACTTCAATTTATAATTTTTTGATGGCCATAAGGATCTTTTAATCATTTCGAGGCGACGACTCCTGTAGTGTATGTAAAAATACATAAACCTTAATACTTATTTAAAAAAAATATATGAATATTAGTAAAAAAAACATGATTTTTTCTATGCCTTTTAATTAAAACAACATTGTAGAAAATATTCTATAAATTTAGGATTTTTTTTTCTAAAAAGGTAGTAAATTTAATTTAAATTATGGAAAATTATTCCTCAAACTGTGGAAAATTTTATCTAAATTATATACAATTTTACATATTGACATATTTCTTTAATTTATGGAAAACTTCCTTGTTTCAAAGAAATTTTTCTCTAAAATAAAGAAAACATATTTCCTCAATTCAAAGAAATTTTGTATATCTAAATGAGGAAACCGTTTTTATGGCACCAAATCATTCCCATTTTTCCTCAATTTAATAGTCATTTTTCTTCAAACGATGTAATTATTTTTCTGGGTGTGTGATTCGTTGTTTCTTCCTTTTTCCGCACCCTCCTATCTTCTTTTCATAATTAACACCATGCTTTGAATTCATAGAACAATTCGCTGTTTATTAATTGCAAATGAAAAATGTATATGAAGGAATCTTGGTTGACAGCTCGACCAGGGTAACAATCATCTTTACTTGGTTCACCTTGGTTGATTCACTGAACATCGCTAATAATTGAATTGACTGAATTTACTTATTACAAACATAAACTCGAACAGAAAAATATGGCACGGTATTTTGTTAAAATCTTAGGTAATTTTGCTTAAGCAAAATTTTTAGACTACCACGCCTACTTAACATATACGATTTGTATTATTCATACTGCTTTCATTTTTGTGAATATCTCGGAATGATTTTTTCAGGAAAGTGTTAAATTTTACCTACATCTTCTCAGGAATTCATGTGAATTCTTATTTTTTTTTTTTTTTTATTCTCTCCAATACATTGGATAATTTCGAAAATTTCACTTTATCACTGTTGTGTTGCCAAATAATTGGTAGTTTATCATATAAATCGTAATTGCATAAATACATACACTCTGATTTCGATATCGTACTTACATATGTATTTCTCTTTATGTACATACTTAAAAACTTAAAAATTCTAAATTCCATTTACCCCAAAACGAAATTCGCTTGATTTGAGTAAAGAGCCGGAGTTTTAATTAAATAAATGACCATAAGCGTTTAATAAATACTTGTAGTTCGAATTTCATAATCACCAAAAGTGCAACAAAAGCGCAATTGATATAATCCTTGATATACACACGTATGCGTAAATGCACACGTTTTAATGCTTAATTAAACATAATCTCATTCAGAAAAATTAAATGCGAATTAATTAAGCATATTAAAATTCTACTATACATGCATATAATGCAAAATAGCAAATATCAAATAACAAACAAAGATCAATGAAATATTCAGGGGATAATAATGGAATATTGTTGCAAAATTAACAAAAACAAAAAAAAATATGTAATTAATTAATTTACATTTCGGATTTATAACATTAACAAAAAGTGTAAATTAAACAATTTTATGAATTATATTATATTTTTTCTTTTCCATCAATGTAAACAAGTGAGATTATAGCAAAAGCACACATACATATGCACAGGAAGTATGTGATATAATAACATAAAAAAAAAAAATAAAAAAAGCTAGCAGTAATTAAAAATAAATAATAAAATAGCATCACTTTATTCATAATATTTTTTGCTTAGCTTTGTAAAGTGATGAGGTATCAAAGTCAATTAAATATTTATAATTATTTTTAACCTTTTTGTCAATGGGCGTTTAGGTAAATAAGTCCTCTGATGTATTATAATATTTTTGCTTTTATTTAACGAAGAGTTTTCTCTTTTTAATTTCGAAAAACAGATCTGCAAAATTGTAGCACTTTGTAATATTTCAAAAAAGTTGGTAAAATCAATTTAACTTATTACCAGGTAGAAGGAATTTCAATTTTTAGGGGATCCCGAAATATTTTGTGGGATATAAAGTAGAAAAGGAACAGCATAACTAATTAAATGCACTTTTGGTAATCTAAAGCAGACCAAAGAATAAACCGGGAACCAGACAAGACAAAAACCAAAGTCGAGACAAAACTCAGACCAATAATCAGATCAGAACTTTTACTTCAATTCAGACCAAATTCAGATCAAAAGTCAAGCACATTCAGACCAAAACTCACACTAAAATTCAAAACAAAATTAGATCAAAATTCAAGCCAAATCGATGAAAACTTAAACAGAAAGTATACCTAAACTCAGATCAAAATTCGAAAAATATTCAGATAAAAAACTTGGACTAAACTCATACCAAAATTCAGACTAAAAATCAGATCACAATCCAACAAAAAACGGGCCAAGCTCCGACAAAAATTCAGATAAAGCTTAAAAAAATTCGGATTAAAAATCAAATCACAAATCGAACTAAATATAGAGACCGACTACAAATCGGATCGAAAGTCGAAACAAATTCCAAAAACAGATTAGATCAAAAATTAAAATAAAACTCAGATCAGTAGGAAGAGAAATTCAGATCAAAACTGAAACCAAAAATCAGCCTAAAATTCAGACCAAATTATGATAAAACTTTAAAAATTTTTACGAAGACCAGTTTTTAGACCAAAATAAAGACAAAAAAACTTAAACCAACAAACTGACCAAATTTCAAACTAAAAATCAGAGTGAAATTGAGATCGAAAATCTAACCAAATTTTGTAAATCAAGCCGAAAATAAAAAAGAATTCAGAACAAAATCAGAGCAAAACTCTACCAGGACATCAAAACAAACCTTAAGCCAAAAGTCAGGCCAATCTTTGAGCAAAAATTAGACCAAATTCAGATCAAAACTCAGATTAGAAAACGAGTCTATAATTCAAACCAATATCAAACCAAAAATCAGACCATAAATCAAATCAAAAATCAGATCTGCAGCAAAAGAAATTCAGACCGAAATTGAAACCTAATACGGAGACAGGATTTTAGACCAAAACTCAGCCAAAAAAGCTCAAACCAAAATTCAAACTCAAATCCAGATAAAAATTAAGGTCAAAAACCAAATCGAAATTGAGCTAAATTTTTAAAATCAAACCGAATTCAGATAAAAATAAAACCAAAACTCAGATCGAAAATTTCAACCAAGAATTAAAAAAAAAAAAAAATCAAGCCAAAAGTCCGGCCAATCTCCGATCAAAAATTCGTCCGAAAGTCAGACCAAATTCAGATCAAAACTCAGATCAGAAAGAGAACAAATTCAGAACAAAATTCAAACTAAAAACCAAGCTATAATTCAGACCAATATCTGACCAAAAACCAAACCAAAAATCAGATCATGAAGAAAGGAAATTCAGAACAAAACTCAGCCAAAAAGTCGAACCAAAAATCAGACCAAAAACCAGACCAAAATTCAGACAATAATTCTAACCAAAGTCAAGACAAAAAACAGACTTAAACTCAGACTAAAAATCAGACCAAATTCTAGATCAAAACTCAGCCCAAAAGACAAAACAAAACTCAAGCCAAAAGTTTGAACAACCCAAAAATCATACCAAAATCAAATCGAAAGGAAAGTAAATTCAGACCTAAACTTAAAACCAAACTACAAAAACCAAACCAAAAATAAGATCATGAGGAAAGGAAATTCAGACCAAAACTCAGCCAAAAAGGCGAACCAAAAATCAGACCAAAAACCAGATCAAAATTCAGACCATAATTCTTACCAAAGGCAAGACAAAAAACAGACTTAAATTCAGACTAAAAATCAGACCAAATTCGAGATCAAAACTCAGCCCAAAAGACAAAAAACTCAAGTCAAAAGTTTGAACAACCCAAAAATCATACCAAAAGCCAGACAAAAATCAAATCGAAAGGAGAGTAAATTCAGACCTAAACTTAAAACCAGACTACAATTCAGATTAATTTCAAACCAAAAATCGGACTTTACTATATAACTAAAAGCTAGATCACAACCGTTACCAAGCTATTGAAGTTGTATTTATTCCACATTTTTGGGAAGTCTTGTAGCACCCATAGTTTCCCCATGAATGAGCTACTGCACACTAGAGATGAGTGCGTGAGTACTTTTTGACTCACGCATGCTCATGGCATTGAAAATACTACACACACATGTTGCCGCATGCTGGCATTTTTCAAAAAAAATCCGAGGAGGTCCGACAATTTGTTACGGACTGTTACATGGGGGAGGTGGGGTCATCAACTGCGTTACGTAATGTCGATTTTATACTATGAAATACAGATGACTTCAAAAATTCACTAGTTTATATGAATTTTCTCTCGCTGAATTCAGCGATGTGTTATGACCAGGGGGAGGTCAAAAATTGCGTTACGTAATATTTGAATGGCCCCTTATATAAATAATTTGTGAATACTATATGTTATACAGGGTGACAATTGTAAAGTGACGCAAGTTTAATACTCTGCAGCAAGCTTTGTCATTTACCGTTACTTTAATTTAAAAAGCAAATTCATTCATCATTGGCTTTGCTTTTAATTTCATTTGAATTTTTGAAATTTCCATAAAAATGGACAAGGAAAATATTCGTCGTGAAATTATGAAATTTCATTTGGCAAATTAAAGTAGCAGTCAAATTGCAAAGGCTTTAAATTTGTCAAGTCGTACGGTAGACCGAGCTGTTATTCGATATAATGAAACTGGGGGTTTTGGAGATAGAGACCGGGGAAAATTTTCAACAGTTGCCACTACTGGTTTAACAGAAAAAATTCGTAAACGAATCAAGCGAAATCCAAGGCGCTCAATGAGAAAAATCGCTAAGGAAGTGGGAGTAAACCGTGAAACAGTGCGAATCATTGCAAAATCAAAGCTTAATTTTAAGCCGTACAAGCTCCGAAAAGCTCAAGATCTGACACAAAAAAAGAAAGATTTGCGACTGCAAAGATGCAAGGCGTTGCTACGCTCCTCCGTGTTAAAAAATGATGAAAATATCTTGTTTACAGATGACAAAAATTTTCACGGTTGAACAACATTTCAATGCGCAAAATGACCGAATGTGGCTAACATCATCATCGCAACAAAATAGGACTGTTGGCCGAGTTCAAAAGCCAGCTTCCGTTATGGTATGGGCTGGAGTTCCCCTCTAATATTCGTTGAAGAGGGTGTTAAAATTGACCAGGTTGTTTATCGGAGCATTTTAAATGAACATGTTCTTCCCTGGGCCCAAGATACATTTGGAAATGAAAACTGGACTTTCCAGCCAGATTCTGCACCTTCCCACATGGCAAAATTAACGCAAACATGGATAAAAGACAATTTTTCTGGATTCATAACATCTCAAGAATAGCCACCATACTCCCCAGACTTGAATCCAATGGACTACTCTATTTGGAGTATTTTAGAGAGGAAGGCTTCTGCATCTCAACCCCACAGTCTGGAGTCGCTGACAAATTCATTAGAGAAAGCCTGGACTGAAATTGATCAGGAAGTCCTGCGGCGAACAGTCCTACGATTTCCGGATCGATTGAAGGCATGCGTGCAGGCTAAAGAGGGGTTATATTGAATGAGGTGGAGTTCAAATGAATGCTTATATATTCAGCAATGTTAACACTTAATTGTACTTAATGGAAGTACGTCCTTTTGAAAATAACTGCTGAAATGTGTGCGTCACTTTACGATTGTCACCCTGTATAGTGATGCCACATTTCAAATTTGCAAGATTCTTAAGCAAATAAAAACACAGGGTTCGTTTTGTAACCACCGAAATTAAGTATTTAAGAAATTGTAAATTATAACGACGTAATGGACAAAAATAACTTATACTCACGCATTTTCAAGTTGAAATTATGCCACGCTCACTCATGTTTACGTAGAAATTATGGAAATCAAATCACGCTCATGTGGAAATTATAACACATGCTTGCGTATTCACGCGTGTCACGTAAAATTCATGTTACGCGCTCATCTCTACTGTACACATATGATTATATGTACAGATATATACATGTATACTCAAGTTTACTTATAAATATCTTCATCTCTTTTGGAAATATCCGCACTTAATTGTGTTTCCTTTTATTATTGCACATATGTGTCTTCTTTGGTATAAAACATTTTGGTGGTATGATTAATTGTAATCCAATTGATTTGTGCACATCAATTGATTTTCTGATTTTAATGCTTTCAATACACACGTATTTATGTGTATGTATGTGTCAGTGTATGTATTAAAGTATCTCTTTGATTTTGCTATTCTATTTAATGAGATACAATCACTATGCCAGTAAACATATATATTTATGTATGTATGTTACATTAAGGTGCCTGAAGTCCTATACAAATAAAAAAAACAAATTGTTGCTACCTCCTCTTAAAAATTATTTATTTTTTTTTTGTAATGATATAATTGAATAAATAAAACTTTAATAAAGTTAATTGAAATTGAAGTGATTCCGATAATATTTTAGCTCCTGCGATAAGCTGCCGTGAGCTGGACTGTTTTTGAAAAATAAAACTATAAAAATTGTTTTTTCTTAAGATACTTTATACCATATGAAAAGTCACAAATAATAGAAATTCGAAAAAGATTAGGGTTTACTTTGAAATATTCAGAAGAAACTCAGTAACTTCAAAACACTATATTATTGCTCACTAGTTTTAAATTGATGAGCATTGCCATCGCTAAAACTGCCAAATATTTTGATGGAAGACCATTCAAAACAATCCACCTCACGGCAGCTTATCATTAAAGCCGAAATATTTTGTGCATCTTCATCACAAGATCAATCAAGATTCATTTTTCGTGAGGCACCTTAATGTACGTATGTATAAATACTTCAAATATTAAATTGAATTCTATACCTCAATCTGGCATTATTGTATTTTCCGCTCTCTAATTCAATTGTCCCTTATCTCATGCAACAAATCAACAAACGCACACAATGATTTAATAAAATTCATTGAAAAAAAATTAAGAACTGAGTTTAAATCGAGAATAAATGGGAAGCTAACCATACCCGCTGATCAGTTGTTGGTAGTTCGGCAGAAATACATTTACATTTAAACTTTAATAGATGAGATATAACTACAGTAGCTCAAAGCTAAACTCGTACACCAAAGAGATTATATTTCGTTGCTTAAAAATAGCTATGTTAAAATTTTTTTTAGAAGACATGAAGCATGATTTAGTAGTTCATTTTATTAATTTTTTTTTTTAACAAAAGAGAAATCCAAAAATATTTATTTTTTATATACATTATTTAAGAAAAAACAAAAAAATATGCATATTCAATGCCAAAGCCAAAGTCGTACACATGACGATTCTTTCTTATTTTAGTAATAAAAAGTAAGTATTAAAAAGATATTAATATTTTGTATGCATCCCCTTATTTTTAATTATCATTTCGAGTCTATTAGGCATACTTCTTATGAGCTTTTCACAATAGCTGGGTTCAATTTTTTCCCATTCTTGCATTAGAATTCTTTTCAGGTTATCTTTGGACGAAATGGTGTGCTGGCGAATTTTTATGTCAAGATAGCTCCACAAATTTTCTATGGCATTTATGTCTGGACTCTGCGCTAGAGTATCCATAACATGAGAGCAGTTGTAAAGGAGCCACGATCGTACGTTGTGGGCTTTATGCTTGGCGTCGTTATCTTGATAGAAATACTATTCGTCGTTCAGACCCAACTTTTCCTTTGATAGCGGTAAATTTGTTTTTAAAATTTTCAGATAGGTTTTGCTGTCCATAATGCCTTCAATAAAGTGTAGCATTCCGGGTCCAGCAGCCGAAAATGAGCCCCAAACCATCACGCAACCACCTCCGTGTTTGCCGTTTGGCTTCATGTTCTTAGACGTCCGTCGGATCCAAATATGTTGAATTTACTTTCATCCGTAAACATCACTTGTTTCCAGAACGAAAAATCTCGACGAAAAGTCTCGGCAAATTCCAATCGAGCTTTTTTATTTTGCTCGCTTATTAGATGTTTAACTCTTGCCCTTCTACCATTTAGGTTTGCCCTATGGAGAACGTTCCGGATTGTTTGTGGGTGTGCTTTTTTCCTTAATTCATTATCGGCGATCGCAGCAAGTTTTGGTGCACTTAAAAAGGGGTTTGCCTTACTTTTTCTCAACAGGTATCGCTCATCCGCAGCCGTAAAAATCTTGTTATGTGCTTCTTTTGGCTTATTCTTCACACTATTATTTTCCCTGAATCATTTCAAAACGTACTGAATGGTGGAATGGCTTCGGTTCACTATTTTAGATATTTCTCGTGGTGACTTTCCATCCTTAGAGTGCTTTACGATTAAATTTCTTATTTATGTGGAGGTCTGACCTCTTTGTCTTCCCATTTTGGCTTCACAGTTTTTTTTATAGAAAATTTAAAAGCATTCTTCAAAGAAAATTATGGAATAGTAGTACAGGGGAAATCCCAAAACTAAATATATAAACATATTCGAAGTTGGCTGCCATTTACAAAGCAGGTTGCCATCTAACCAGAAATGTACGACTTTGGCTTTTGCTCTCAGTATTCTTCGTTTTAGAAATTTTCTTTTGTATTATTTATGAAAATCAAATATTTCAATTTTTTTTTTCCTAAATTTTATCAAATGTTTTTTGAAAACAATCTTAAAGAAAAAATATTCTGGCAATGAAATAATTATCTTTTGGTGTACGAGTTTGGCTTTGATCTACTGTATGTAGGTGTTTATAGGAAAGGCACAGGCGTTTGATTTAGAATCGATTGCTTGTTTGATATTTCGCCTGCAGCATTTGTTTTCTTTTTTATCCTTTTACAAGTTTTAATTTAGAAAATATCATTTTGAAATCAAACTTAAACTTAATAAATTTTGGTGATTTTGAAATAATGATTTCTGATTTAAGATTGGCATAGGAGTAGAAGAAAGGAAATATTTTTTTTTTTTTTTCTTTATAAATGGAATGCAGCAAAAATTTAAATTAGTGCTAAAATGTTCTCAGCAATGTTGTGAGCAAGAACAATCTGTTAATAAATTTCTTCGCTAAAACTTATTCAATTGATTACATATACCGTTCAAACGATTTTGATGACTGATTCAGAAGTATTCTGAAAATAACACGTTAATTGGGGAGAATAAATTCCTAAGCAGCAATTTCAATTGTTGATAGAGTTATTATCCTGGTCTCAAATCTCTCGTTAACCCATTCAAGTTCCTTATTAATATCAGTTAATTCAATTCAAATTCAAATTCAAATTCAAATTCAAATTCAAATTCAAATTCAAATTCAAATTCAAATTCAAATTCAAATTCAAATTCAAATTCAAATTCAAATTCAAATTCAAATTCAAATTCAAATTCAAATTCAAATTCAAATTCAAATTCAAATTCAAATTCAAATTCAAATTCAAATTCAAATTCAAATTCAAATTCAAATTCAAATTCAAATTCAAATTCAAATTCAAATTCAAATTCAAATTCAAATTCAAATTCAAATTCAAATTCAAATTCAAATTCAAATTCAAATTCAAATTCAAATTCAAATTCAAATTCAAATTCAAATTCAAATTCAAATTCAAATTCAAATTCAAATTCAAATTCAAATTCAAATTCAAATTCAAATTCAAATTCAAATTCAAATTCAAATTCAAATTCAAATTCAAATTCAAATTCAAATTCAAATTCAAATTCAAATTCAAATTCAAATTCAAATTCAAATTCAAATTCAAATTCAAATTCAAATTCAAATTCAAATTCAAATTCAAATTCAAATTCAAATTCAAATTCAAATTCAAATTCAAATTCAAATTCAAATTCAAATTCAAATTCAAATTCAAATTCAAATTCAAATTCAAATTCAAATTCAAATTCAAATTCAAATTCAAATTCAAATTCAAATTCAAATTCAAATTCAAATTCAAATTCAAATTCAAATTCAAATTCAAATTCAAATTCAAATTCAAATTCAAATTCAAATTCAAATTCAAATTCAAATTCAAATTCAAATTCAAATTCAAATTCAAATTCAAATTCAAATTTAAATTTAAATTTAAATTTAAATTTAAATTCAAATTCAATTCAATTTTGTTTGATGGAAATAAAAACAAAATGGCTTTTTGCAGTCTTAAAAAAAATAGAAAAGGAAAATGAATTCTCTCTATTTTATCCTAAGTTAAATATTTTTTGTTGTGAAAGTTTTTCAATTACAAATTGTCATACATTAATTTTGCAACACGTGTTTGTCTTCCAGCAAAATTTTTCTCTTCAATAATAAATAGCTCATCTTTCAGCTTCAACATAAATAATATCAGCTATAAGTAAATATGTTTGCCGTATAGGTAATATAAAAAATTGAATTAAAAAGTTAATCAAAAATTCAAGTGTTCATTAAAATAAACGGATATGTAATTTGTTGTTGTCATAGCATCAAGAACATAAATGTACATGAATGGGTAAGAATATGTGTTGGTGTACGTATATTTTTATATGTGCACTTCAAACAGAAATTACGTAGTTGCTGCTTAGTCATTATGCCTAGTTACATTCAGTAACTTATTCGATGCTTTCTGGATTAAAAATTTCTGTAATTAATTCCGGTTGTTATATTTGGAACATATTTTCTATTATTTTTTCGCTTGATTTGTAAATGAATTTTGAATGAATGTAGCAAATAGTTTAAAATAAAAAAAAAAAAAACAAATTTAATGTGTTATTATACTGTAGCGACAAAATTGCATCATTAAAATTAAATGTCATAAAAACAGGAAACACTTTTTTCTATCGAAGTATGTAAATATAAATTATGCGCCATATTAAAACCGCATTTATAGCGTGTGACAATTAGGCAACATATTGCTATAAAAGTTTTGTTTTTTTTTTGTGCCTATGCACATACTATATATTTGTAATAATCATAATTTTATATAAGCGTTATTATTTGATTTTAAATTTCATTGTGGTTTTCTGGATATAAATATCCCAGTATAGACAATTGGCTATTAAAGTAGCCTACTAATTGATAACTTTAGTTGAAGAAAAGTAACAAATGGTTTGTCTCAGTCAGACGCTCATGAACAGACTGTTTGGGGTCGCGCTTCTTTAACAGTCTAACAAAAACAACGAAAGTGAAACTATCGGATCTCCTTTCCTTCATCCAGAGGACCAAATGGTTCAATAGGGACACCAGCTGGACTATTAATGGAAACCGCGGTTAGAGATGTGCTTCCTCCTGTCAATTACCTGGGGGCAATTCTCCAAGTAGAAGTACGGATATATATATATATGATTTTGGAGTCCTAAAATTTGCATTCCCACGATTTCAAAAAAAGATTTCATTTCCTTGATTCTAAAAAAGACTTCTAAATGAATAACCAATCGGCAACTCCTAAAAAGACTTCTAAGTGCATTTTTTTATTCTGTAGCCAAATATGACATGAATTGTCGGTTATTAACTGTGACTTCAAGGTATTGCAATTAAATTGAATGCATTCTTTTACAGCTCTGATATATATACAGTATGTAACAAAATTATGCAAATAATGGGGCATTTTTGGGACACGAAAAATAGTCAATAATGACAGCAATTAATCAACTGAAAATTCAGTGCTGGGAACATAAGATTGTGTGAATAATATTGTGCAAATAAAGCATTTTATAATAAAATGAGCAAATAATCCAATTGCACTAATACAATTGCAAATTTATGTACATATGTATATGTATTTGTTTATCCAAATTTACATATTTAAATAAATGCTACATAGTTATATTTTTTGCTGCATTATTTTAGCATTTTATATTTGCTTTCCAAGCGCAACTTTATTCTCTATTCGTCAGTTTTGGGTTATTTTTTGTTTTTTTTTCACTTATTTTTTGGTCTATTCGAATTTTTAATTGACACTTTATTTTAGAATTTGTTTATTTTATGGTGGCAATAATTGCATTTTAATTGGAATCATTACATATTAATGTATACATATGTATATATAATTATATATTTATGCAAGCACACACATTTATTGCAACTGCATTTGAACTAGTCAATAATCTAATCTATATTTAGTGGAATATTTATCATAAGGCAAATTTATGCTGTGTTTACTTAGAGGCTTTTTGAAAAATGAAACTGATTTGAATACGAATTTTGGTGGAAAACAGCGCTCTTCCCATACTGCTGGGACAGACCTCTTCATATTTTAAAGAATCAATAATACAAACCTGCGAAATTTGTGGGTATTACCTTAAAAAAAAAGTCGCTGAATCTTAATTTAGTCAAATAATTTTTTTTTTATTAGTTCTAGATAACGCTAAATTATAGGAGATGAATTCGAACTTGAATTTGAATTTGAATTTGAATTTGTACTTGAATTTGAATTTGTTTGAATTTGAATTTGAATTTGAATTTGAATTTGAATTTGAATTTGAATTTGAATTTGAATTTGAATTTGAATTTGAATTTGAATTTGAATTTGAATTTGAATTTGAATTTGAATTTGAATTTGAATTTGAATTTGAATTTGAATTTGAATTTGAATTTGAATTTGAATTTGAATTTGAATTTGAATTTGAATTTGAATTTGAATTTGAATTTGAATTTGAATTTGAATTTGAATTTGAATTTGAATTTGAATTTGAATTTGAATTTGAATTTGAATTTGAATTTGAATTTGAATTTGAATTTGAATTTGAATTTGAATTTGAATTTGAATTTGAATTTGAATTTGAATTTGAATTTGAATTTGAATTTGAATTTGAATTTGAATTTGAATTTGAATTTGAATTTGAATTTGAATTTGAATTTGAATTTGAATTTGAATTTGAATTTGAATTTGAATTTGAATTTGAATTTGAATTTGAATTTGAATTTGAATTTGAATTTGAATTTGAATTTGAATTTGAATTTGAATTTGAATTTGAATTTGAATTTGAATTTGAATTTGAATTTGAATTTGAATTTGAATTTGAATTTGAATTTGAATTTGAATTTGAATTTGAATTTGAATTTGAATTTGAATTTGAATTTGAATTTGAATTTGAATTTGAATTTGAATTTGAATTTGAATTTGAATTTGAATTTGAATTTGAATTTGAATTTGAATTTGAATTTGAATTTGAATTTGAATTTGAATTTGAATTTGAATTTGAATTTGAATTTGAATTTGAATTTGAATTTGAATTGAATTAACTGATATTAATAAGGAACTTGAATTTGAATTTGAATTAGAATTTGAATTTGATTTACTGACACTGTGGGCAATCGATTAAGAAATACTCGTAATTTCAACTTGCCGTGAATAGAAAACCTATTGGATTTGAAAATTAGCGACATTAAGGGAGCAGTAAGTTCTAAATCGAACTTAAGTTAACTTAACGTATTTTTGAGCTATGACTTGCGCCAAGTGATTCCAAATTATGGATAGGAATCAATTTACTTTATGCACTTATTGCAATCAGTCTATAAATTATGGTTTTCTGTCCTTTAAAACAAGCGCCTATTAATTCTTATGCATATCCTTTGTGGATTTCAATTATGAAATTATTAATTTGATTTATAAGTTTCGCCTTTCGGTTTTTCATACAATTTTTTAACCGCTTATGTTTTTATTGAATGAATTTACATCAATTAAAATTACAATTAAGAATTTCTCATTATTCAACATCACTGCATGATTAAGATGTATTCGCATATATACATACTACGAACATACACACCCAAACAATCTCACATCCATACATACGCCCTTCAATATAATCTCATGATGAGTGGCACCACAATTAAAAACAACTTGGTGCACGCTTAATTCGTATTAAAAACACAAGTAAAATGCAATTCATTGATCGACAAGTACTGCATGGTAATGCAATAAGTAATGAATTATATACCCGATGAACAACAACAAAAACTACAACATCATCTTGTTATTGCAATCATTAAAAGCTTTCACACTCTCACTCTCAAAGTAGGTATTTCAGTGCATCTTAAGTAAATGCATCTCGTTTGTAAATGAAACTAGGATGAGTTGCATAATTAAATTTAATATCATCATAATGAATTTTTTATTTTATGTATAAGGAATAAAAAAATGAAATAATTATTGGAAAAGCATATAAAATTCGATTATGAATTCTGCTGTTGGTAAACCAATATTACTTTGATATTTTCCATATAAGGACTTTGTGACCACTTGTTTGTTGACACAAGATCTTTCTTGTCTTCGGCCAGACCCACTCGACGAGCCTCCCTTTCTCAGTTGGAGAATGCAGCCTTGACTGCAAACCAGTTTGTGCCAGCGATATCAATATCATCGGCGTATGCTAGCAGCTTGACACTCTTGTAGAAGATAGTGCCAGAGATGTCAATATTCGCAGCCGAAATTATTTTCCCCATCACACAATAAATAGATAGCCACCTTGTCTGAAACCTCTTTTGGTATTAAATGGGGCGGAGAAGTCTGGCCCAAATTTCACAGCTTTGCGGGGATACCAAAACCAGACATTGTATGATAGAACCTTATATGAGTTTTTGTGAACTCTTCGCCTCCAGTCTTAAGCAACTCAGCAGACCGTCTGCACCCGTAGCCTTATTGTTTTCCAGCCGAGCGATGACTGTTAAGTCCTCGTCATAGTCAGACTGTGGTACTTCTAATGGCAGGATTGTTGCTGTCATCGCCAATAACCAGCTGTGAGAAATATTCCCTCCATAATCTCATAACATTCTGGACCAGATTTCCATCTTTGTCTTTGTAGAAAGATGCGAGAATTTTCGAGCCTTATTGATGTCCCCAAGACATCTCGATATCATCGAACTCACGTTTCTGCCTCTCATTTTTTGTACCTAAAAAGAAGTTTCCTCTCCTTCTACCACTGCGTTTTTCGTAGCTTTAGTAGCTTCGAGAGACTCTTGATCGTACCTCTTGTTTCTCCGTCAAGGGTGGTAGCCTAGCACCTCTTCGGCAGCAGTACGCATAGAGCGGGTAACGTGTGTCCACTGTGCGCATACATCATCAAGTTGAGGGGTGTTTTGGCGTTAGAAGTGAGAGTCGATTGGCGAAAACTTCGGCTGTCCGTGGTGTTGGCAGCCTTTCGGTATGCCGCTTTCTCTGTGACTCATTCGTACGCGAATTGCTGCAGAGAGACGTGGGCTCACCTTGGCTGCAACCAAGTAATGGTCAAAGTCAATGTTTTCACCACCTATCATGCCTGCGTCTAGTATACTTAAAGCGTGCCTTCCGTCGATTACAACGTGATCAATTTAGTGTCGAGGTTTTTGATCAGGGGGCAAGCCAAGTGGCCTTATGAATGTCGAGATTCCGTTCCGAGGCGAAGTCGATAAGTCTCATACCGTTGCTGGCAGCTTCGTCGTGGAGACTGATTTTTCCGATTGTCGGACCAAAGAGACTGTCCTTACCCACCTTGGCATTAAAGTCGCCTAACACGACACGAAGATCTCATAGAAATCATCTTAGGTCGTTTTGTCCTTCTCATCTGTCGGGGCATGGACACAAATTAAGCTGATCTTGAAAATTTTTGCTAATATCCAGGCTAAGCGCTCATTCACTGACGTGAACCTCGAGACAAAATGACGCAATCTCTTACCAACCACAAATCCAACACGAAATTCACCTCTCAGATCATGATAGCTGCAGTATATGTCACTGGATGCTCTTTTGGAGCAACGCTTGCCCTGTCCATCGCATTTCCTGGATAGCAGTAATGTTAGCTCAGTATCTTTCGAGGACATCTACCAGTTAGGTACAAGCATCTTCCCTGTAAATCGTTGTCTTTTGAACGTTTGCAGGAACCGTCAACTATAGGGGATTCCATATCCGGGACTTCGTTTGCGATTTCAGTAGAATTGTTTTTTGGAGTGTTGGATTCAAAACCGGCGTACGACCGTTGGTCCAAGGTCACGGAGAAACCCGCCGCACATATTAGTTAACTTACTGACGTGTGTCAGATAGCTATACAGGAGGCGCCACGAATGTTGACTCACCTGTTTGTCAAACTAACATAAACTTTACCTCCACAAGAGTTCATTTTGTTTCAAAATATAATTCGATGCCGATGTTGGCTACTGTGATGTAGTGTTGTTGCCTGGTTTGTTGTTGATGTAGTGCCAGTGAATTAGTACCGATGTTGACCGATTACAACTCTTCTTCACGATGACCAGTGATGTGGCAGCGGTGGTAGCGACCGTTCGAGCAACCTCGGGAAGTTGATGGTGAAGGACCCCGTCCGACATCCTAACCTTCTTTTACGAGTCTCGTTCTAGCGGGAAGGTAACTATTGCCAGGAGTTTATCGCCGATCACAGATTAGTAGCACCTGGTATAGTTCCTCGAATTTGTGACTCTAAAAGTTATTGGGATTACTAATTATAGTGAACAAGTGAAATACACCTAAATTAGCAGTACCTTCCTTCTGAATACTTTCCTTTGATCTTTCCCGAAATGCCAGTTTCAAACGTTGTTCAAATGTTTTGGTATTTTCTAACTGAGGCCTAAACTAACACTTCGATATCTATGGGAAGACGATCAACATCAAAAGAAGAAACAGAGTTATTTTCTCGCCGCTTTTATTCAGTTTTTGCTTTTTAGTTTTGTTGCTTTTAGCTTTTGGCTAAGTATCGGTTTATATCATCCTAACATAAAGGGTTTTTTAATAGTTGTGTCTGAAGTTTGGCAGCTTATTGCTCTGACGTCTGTCACTGTCATTCGTCGACGTTTGTGCTCCGTCATAGTCACCATTTTACAATGGAGCGCTACGCCATTCAACAACGTGGCGAAATTGTTTAAATTTGTTAAAAAAAATTCGCGTTCCGTTCGTGAAACTTTTCCAACCGAGCGAATTATCGTTAAATTCGAGCAAAACGGTTCGGTTACCGATCGAGCAATCCCTGTACGACTCCGAAACGCGTGGTACAGCGAGAATATTGTTGCTGTTGCTGAAAGTGTGGCTAAAGACCCATACCTCTGGATTCCTTGTCGTGCACAAGGATTTGGCCTTTCTGTGACCTCAACTTGACGAATTTTGTAAAAAGACTTAGGCATGCTTCCATATAAGATTCAATTGACACAAGAACTGAAGTCCTAAGACCACCAAGCTCGCCGTACGTTCGCTGATTGGGCTCTGAAGCAGCTGGAAATGGATCTGAATTTTGGCAAAAAAAAAATCATTTTCAGCAAAATTACCGCATTTGGGCAGAGCGTAATTCACAGATGTATCAAGATCTATTGTTTGGTGTGGATTTTGGTTAGGCGGCGTCATTAAACTATACAATTTCCGAAACGAGAACAGCCAGAAGGCGACTGTTAATGGAGAATGATAACACGCTATCATATTCAACTTTTTGGGGCCTCAGTTTGTTGACATGGACCTGAACAACATGTGGTTCGAACAAGACGGCACAACGGGTCACACAGCGGACGTTGAAGACATTGAAGTTGTTCCAAGAAAAGTTCCCAGAACGCGTTACTTCCAGAAGAGGCGATGTACAGTGGCCGATAAGATCGTGAGATTTAACGCACTTGAACTTTTTTCTGTGGGGCAATGTTAAGACGCTGGTTTATGCTAATAAACCAACAACAATTAACCAACCATTGGTGAGATTCAGCCTGACTTATGCAACAGAGTCATACAAAATTAGACCTCTAGGATGGAGTCTTGTAAACTAAGCCGCGGAGGTCATTTGAATAATGTCATTTTTAAAACATAATGGTATTGAATGGACTTTAATCTGCAATAAAGGTTCTCGTCATCTCTCATAAACAACTCTTTTTTATCCATCCAATTTTAAAGTTCAGACACGCTTAATGAAAAGCCCTTTAGTTGTTGTTGTTATTTGTATGGTGCTTTGCAAGATCGTGTTTGTGTGGTTTAACACCATGCCGGTTTGTTATGGGCAAAATTTGGAGCTGCAAATTTCATCTTTACAGCAGCTTTAGCCGTATGCGGGTTTAAGCTTTGATGCCACACTGATTTGAATGCTCCCATGTAAAAAACTTTGAGCTTTCTAATTTAAATCGATATCAGAGCACTATAGCTATGCAAGCCATATATAAAATACAGTCTAATCTATTGTGCATAGTTAATTAAAAACCCAAAAGAATAATTAATACAGTTTTTTACTCCATATTCCCCATTGATAGATAGATAGAATAAACAAATTATTTTCGTATGCATTGATACGTTTCCATTCATCGATATTGTATAAGCAAACATTTAGATATGCTTGATTGTATATGCATGTATTTAAACCTCAAAATGGCAGCAAAACAAATAAACGAACGAACTTGCCGCCACCACCGCCACAGTCAACGTCACCGTCACCTATTAACTAACTATGTACTATTCCAATTGTATAATTGTGATGCTCTGCTCTGCTGGTTGAGTTCAATAAAGTATGTATTTCATGCTCTCTCGCTTTATATTGTGTGATTGTAATTGAAATCAATTCATTGCATACAACATAGCACCGCACTATCATCAGTAAAACGTACACACCGCTATCGCTGCCGTTGCTGTTCATAAGTTCATTTTCCGTTTTCATTTTATTATGCACAATGAAGGCTGTTACTGCTGCTGATGCTGCTGATGTTGCTGTTACTACTATGTGATGTTAACCTCTTTTTGTTGCTATACCTACTATCTATTTTCCACCCTATCACCTTCCCCACCGCTGAGGCCCTTTAACGTTTACGCTTGTTTTGTCACTTGCTGCAACCAATTTAATTCGTACCACACTGTCATTTTCTGCATCTGTGGTGAATTCCTCACGTACAAACATCACAGACAAAAAAAAAATAAAATAAAACGCATACATACACATTCGCACAAATACACACGCATACTTGCGCATCGTAGAAAAAGAGCAATATCACCGATTGTATTTCTCACTTTTGTACTATGGTAATTGTTTTTGTTGTTTTTCATGAAGCTATATTTGTTGTGATCATTGTTATAGCTGCCTGCCTGCCTGCCTGCCTGCTTGCTGTCTGCTTCTTATTGCTGCTGCTTGCTGCTGTTCATTTGTTGCGTGTCGCATGCAACACACTTTTCTCCACTTTTTGCGGATTATGGAAATTGCTGATGAATGCGTTTCCTGTTCGTATTTTTCTCATCTTAAATTTTTCGTTTTTTTTTTTTGTTTTTTTGCTTATTTCATTTTTGTCTTCAATTAATTTTCATTTCAAGTGCAAATTTAATTTTTGTTCTTTTTTTTAAATTGAATATTTTTATTCGTTTCGAATTAAATGAAGATATTCAAGTGCTTGGTATTACAGTTATCATTGTATTTTTTTTTTTTTTTTGGGAAAGGAAATTTGCAAAAGTTGTAAACGCTTTCAGATTTTCTGCTGCTTGTTGTGTACCTTAATTAGTGTAACATCCTGTAGGAATTTGTGCAGAAGATGACCAGCAAATTATAAGTAATATTTGGTGAAACGATTGAAGTTAATTGTCTTTCCCAATTTCATTGGTTTCAATTAGTAAAAAACTCTATACAGTCGTACGATTCTAGTTGATCGTATCCTCATACCCATCGACTGTAGACAGACGAATCCTCGTTCACTTTAATTGAAGTTAGTCACATGGAAAAATCTTCGTACTTATCGACTGTATTCAGTCGTATATTCTAGTTCATCGGCATTCGTACTCATCGACGCCAGTCAGTTGAGACCTCTTACTCATGGACTCTAGGAGCTCAGCTTATGCTAGTTAATCGTCGTGGGTCCTAGTCATTTATATGTTTACACTCATCGGGCCCAATCAGACTCATTATAATACTTGTCGGTTCTAGCCAACCGTATCCTCGTTCTCATCGACTCTAATCAACCTTATTCTCGTACTCATCGGCCCTAATGTTAGTTAAATCCTCGAACACATTGACGTTAATTGTTCCTACTCACCGGTCCAATTAGCCTTTTCTCATACTAACCGCTTCTAGTCAGTAGTATGCTCCTACTTGTCATATTTTCTTGTTCAATGACTCTAATCAGTCATATTGTCGCACACAACAGTCAATCAAATCCTCGTACTCATGGTCTTTCTTATTCAATCAACTCATCAACTTTAAGTAGTCAACTCATCAACTTTTAGTAACCTCACTTAAATCAAATAAAACTAAAACCTAACCAATGTCACCAAAGACAGCCGAACATCATCAGCTAAACTTTTCTAGTTCAAATCATTTGTCTACCAGCAAAAGAACTTAAGTACAATCACCACTGATAACTCGAAACTCGGGAAACCAATCACCAGCTCACCAGTACAACAATCAACCAATAAAAGCATATTCAGAAATGTTTAATTTTGATTAAATGTGAATATATTCGATCAAAATACGTATAAGTCATATAAAATAGTATAAAACTAATGAAACTTATACTAATTTAATTTCTAGGTCTCTCAACACAACTTGGTGAGAAACTAAGATTCTAAAATTTAGATCAAAATTCAGATCAGAGACAAGCCAAAAACAGTCCAAAATTCAGACTAAAAAGAGATCAAATTCTGTAAAAAGTTTAGACAAGAAACATACCAAAAGTCAGACCAAAAAAAATCAAAATATTACCAAAACTGAGACCGAAACTCAAAACAAAATTTAGACCAAAATTCAGAAAAAAATTAGTTCTTAATTATTAAACTAAAACTCAAGTCGAAAAGCGATTAAAATCAGTACAAAATTTAAGCAAGAAACAGACCAAAAATGCTGACCAAAATTCGGATTAAATCCAAATTACAATCTAGACCAAAATTCAGACCGAATTCGGATCAAAACTCAGACGCAATTCAGACCAAAAGAAGATCAAAGTACAAAGTAAAATCAGTTCAAAAATCTGGGACCAATAACTCGCAGTCGGCTTTGATTCAAATACGGATTCGGACCAAAAAATAGATTAAAATGTAGATCAAAGACTGACCAAAACCCAGTCCAAAATTTAGACTAAAAATTGATCAAATTCTGTGAAAAGTTCAGACATGAAACATACCAAAAGTCAGACAAAAAAAAAATCAAAATATGATCAAAACTCAGACCGGAACCCAAAACAAAATTTAGAACAAAATTCAGAAAAAAATTAAGTAGTTCAAAAACAGATCAAAACTCAGACTAAATCTAGACTAAAACTTAGGTCAAAAAGAGGTTAAAATCAGTACAAAATTTATGCAAGAAACAATAAAAATTCTGACCAAAATTTGGACCAAATCCAAATTACAATTCAGACTAAAAATTTGGACCAAAACCTTTGCGAAGTTCAGACCAAAAGTTCAAAGCAAAACTAGTTCAAAAATTTAACCAGAAATCAAACGAAAATCAGATCAAATTTCTGTATGAAAAATTCAGACCATATTAATACTAAAAACTCGGCGTATAAGAAATAAAAAAAAAAACCGACCAAAAACCATTATATGGACCAAAATTTGGTTCATAGACCGACCAAAATCCAGTCCACAATTCCGATTAAAAAAAGATCAGATTCAGTAAAAAGTTCAGACAAGAAACATACCAAAAGTCACGCAAAGGAATTATCAAAATCTGACCTAAAACTCAGACCAAAACTCCAAACAAAATTTAGACCGAAATTCAGACAAAATTTAGTTCAAAAACAGACCAAATCTAGATTAAAATTCAGGTCAAATTAAATTCAGTACAAAGACAAACCAAAATGAAAACAAATGCTGACCAAATTCAAGTCACAACTCAGTTTGTATTATCCCATTAAGCCCGAGAGCAAACCGATTAAAAACCAAAAAATCTTCATCAAAAATCTTTATCGTCACAAATTCAAACAAAAAATAGTATTATCGAATTTTTTAGTTTCTCTCTTCGCGTTAGAATATTTGTGATAGCGATTACGTGTTCCGGTGGCTTTTTTTATCTGCATTAAAATATACTCCTTTGTTGCGTATACGCATCATTAGGACTTAATGAGTTAACACTCAAATACAATTCAGACCAAAAGGAGACCAAAGTTCAAAGGAAAACCGGTTTAAAAATCAAACAAAAAGTAGACTAAATTTCAGTTAAACATTAAGACTAAAAACTTGACCAAAAAATACATCAGAAAACCAACCGAAAACCTTTATTAAATTCCAATTGTAGGAGATCTATAAACTGATTCTGCAATATTAGACTTAATGTATAAAAAGATTTGCTGCTAAAAGATTTTTAGGGAAGGGCTACAGCAAGTATACCCCTCCTCTGGATCCATTGGGTCATATGGGCCCTTTCTTATTTTTGTTCGACAGAAATTCTGGACTTGAAATTCTTTTTAGTTAGAATAGAATTCTTTTTTTATCAGGGTGCATCACTAGACCCTAGCACTTACACCTTTTTTGTTCCGTTTTCTTAAGTTAAAACTGACATCTTTCCTTTATTTTTTCTCTAACGACCCACAGCAGATTTGAGTTGTAGGGAATATTATTATATATGTATAAGCTCTTTCTTTGCTTTGATGGAAAAGTTTGAACGCTTCTAGTCACACCACTAATTGACAGGCTGAAAACAAATACGATGTTAAAAAATTAAAACGATTAAAACGCCACAGTATAATTTTTTTTTCGAATTTTATCAGAATTCACTTTCAGAACCTTGTCATTTTTTTGTGTGTAACTAATTAAATAATCAAACATCTTGAGCGCAAAAACGCACTAATGAAAAATTCGGGGCAAAAACGGAATAACAATACTTCAGAGCAAAAACAGAACACCGCGTATTTTGTTTTTGCACTGAATATCTTTCATTTCACTTTTGCACTCAACTGGTGTTGTTTTACTTCCCTCTTAGTTACAGTTATTTCGCTTTTGCTCTAAAAAATGTTTATGCCAGTTTCACTAAATACAATTTTTTACATCGTATTTGTTTTCAACCTGTCAATTGTACTCGGATTTTTCGAAATCAATGGAACTTCTCAGCTCCTCTATGCATTAAATTGTTCGAGTATGTCATTGAGCTGGAAAGCGTCTAGTATTCTCCTTTGCGTGGTACTTGGAGTGTTCTTTAAAGTTTTTAGCAAAATTTGGGCTTTTACTGCGATACATTTAGTCTCACTAATTTTAGCCATTGCTAGGCTGTTAATGCCATATTTTCCAACTAAGTCTCGCTGGCAGTTATTATCTTTTTATGAATACCTTCGTTAGATTCTATAGTTGCACAAAAAATCACATCAAAATAAGTATTCATTTTTGAAATATTTTTATTCTAATGCTTGAATATTGAAAAAGATTAATTTTAATTGAAATTTTATTCAATTGTGCGTAAGTAAGAAAAAAAAACTCATAATGAAAAATAAAATCGAATGAAACCTTGAGCTTTTTCCCATTTAGTATCTATGAATATACTATTTTATGAAATTTTTTATTAGAAATTTCATCAATTAAATTCAATTCAATTTTCACAATTTACGATTTCACATTCAAATGTAAAGCTAAAGTTGCAGCAGTTTTCTCTAGCTGCTTCTACTATAAATCCCCCAGCTAACGTGTTTCAATAAATGCATTCAATTAGTTATGTACTCAATACTTAGTGCAGCTAGCTGCTTCTTGCTTTACACTTTTTCAACCTTAACTTGGTAGCTACATAAGCACTACCAGCTACTAGTACATTATATTCATTCCTTCCTTTTTTATTTCGTGCTTTTATCAATTTAATTTTTTCATTTACGCTAAATATTTGTGAAGTCTTTTCATTTTTCTTTAAATTATTATTACTTCAATTTATAGTACGAGTTTTTTTGGTTTTGTGTTTGTCTCCTCTTTTTTATCTCTTTTTCTCTCCCTTTCTCTCTCCCTCTCTCTCTGCCTTTTCCTCTGTTATACCAAATTGAACAGGTGTTTTCTTTTGAATTTCATCATTTTCCTCCATTTTATATTGCAGTAGTTCAGTTAAGTTTGTTTTCCTGCTTTTGCCACTCTTCATTAGATTCAATTTTAGTCAATGGGTTTTGTTGGTTGGTTGTTGGTTCATTATGATAAAGTGATGCTATTGTTGTTGTTGCTCTTTTATTTATTGTTATTGATATTGTTGATTAAATCAACTGAACATCTATAAATTTTTGCTTGTATTTGGTTTGATTTGGTTTGATTTGTGTAATTTTGTGCAGCTTCTGTCTTAAAAAATATAAATTTTCTGAATTGTAAATAAATCAAATACATTGAGAAATTAAGTGTTTTTTTTTTTTCTTATTATTATTTTTATTTATGAGTAGCTATTTTACTTACTTCTTCCAGTTATATTTATAGGATTAATTGGGTTGTGTATGTGCCGCACATATCATATTGCTCCAAGCCAGTGATTCCGATTGTAAAGTATTGCTTTTATCTCTTTTATAAATATTAATTCCAGTAATTCATTGAAGTTATCCATGATAGCTTGAACATCTCATTGCAATATAGTGACTCGAAATGCGATTTTATTAAGTTTCAGGTTCTGGTAGTAATTTGCAGAAGGTGGCAATAGAAAAATGATGACAAAAGGCCGGAAAATTTTACCACTAGATCGAAGCCGTGAGTTCCATTGGGCACCAGCAACTCCCAAAAATAAACGAAGAAAAATTTCAGTTTAAAAAAATAGTAGCTGAGTCCACTAGAAAGCCAAAGTTTCCAATTTCAAACCAAAATTGACAAGTTTTAACTAATTTTTGAGTTGGAGATTTTTTTCATATATTCATTTATATAAATGCATGAAAATAGTTATAAATCAGTGTCGGTCAAACCCATACATAAACATGCATGCTTGTTTGTGTATCTGAAAGAGCGACAGCGCTCTGCTGTTATTTACACTGTAAATGAAATGCTATCCTGCGTTTTCTTATGCGAAGTGTAATTAAAAGTAGTTTTGTAAGAGCAAGACAACAATATTACCTGTGGGACATCATCTTGTCAAAGTTACGGTCAGTTTCTGCTCATGAACTCATTGATGTCAATTGACATGATTTGCGTTGACGAAATTATTCTCACAGTTCGGCTGAATGCCATTGTTTTTCAATAGTTCGTACGCTACACGAAGTATACGTGTGACAGCTTTGCGTCGGCAGCGACACTATTATAAATCCATTAACAAATTTGATGAGGTCTCTCTAAATTAAAAAACCAATCTAAAAACTTGTCTTATTTTTTTTCTGATAAATAGTTAGTTATTTTAGTAGCTGTAAATCCAGCCAATAATTTTTTAACATTAAAAAGGTATTTATTTATTTTATTAGATATATTTTATTAATCAGAGTGGCCAGTTTGTCTAATCTGAACTCAAATTGACAATTTCTAAACTCAGTTTGAATACTCCGAATTAAAATTTACATTTCAAAATTAAATTTGAGTATAATCTGTATTAAAAATGACACCGTCTGAATTAAATTTGAAAATTCTGAATAAAGTTTACTCTTTCTAATTTAGTTTGACTAATTTGAATTCAAATTGAAGCTTTCCGAATTCAATTTAAGTTTTCCGAATTCAAATTTTAGTTTTTCAAATTCAATATGTCAAATCTAAACTCAAATTAACACTTCCTGAATTCAGTTTAAATGTTTTGCATTAAATTTTACTACTCCGAATATAATTTGACTAATTTAAATTCACATTGATGCTTTTTACATTCAATTTTATTTTTTCAAATTAAATTCTCCTTATCTGAACTCAACTTGATACTTTCCGAACTCAGTTTTGAATATTCCAAATTGAATTTTACAATTCCGAATGCAATCTGAAATTAAAGTGATACTTTCTGACTTAAATTTGGCCATTCTGGATCAAATTTTACTATTTCGAATACAATTTAACTAACCTGAAGCTTTCTCCAAATTTTAGTTTAAATATTTCGTATTGAATTTTACTACTCCGAATTTCATTTAATTAATAGTAATTTACACTTATGATTTTTAAATTCAATTTGTTTTTTTCCTAGTTAAATTTGTCTTATCTAAACTCGAATTGAAATTATCTGAACTTAGTTTTAATATTCCGAATTAAATTTTACGATTCCAACTACAAAGTGATACTTTCCAGCCTAAATTTAACCATTCTGGGTTAAATTTTACTATTCCGAACACAGTTAAGCTAATTTGAATTGAAATTAAAGCTTTCTGAATTTTCTTTCTGGACTTTTCCGATTTAAATTTGTCTAATCTGGATTGAAGTTGGCACTTTGTGAATTCAATTTGATTACAATCTGGATGTGGAAAAGTGGCATCTTCTGAATTAAATTTGAAAACTCTTAATAAATTTAACTTTTCCGAATTCGATTTAACTAATTTTAATTTAATTTTAAACTTTCTAGATTCAATTTGAACTTTTTCGAATTCAATTTATCTAATCTGAATCCGAATTGGCATTTTATAATTCAGTTTAAATATTTTATATTGAATTTTACTACTCCGAATTTAATTTAACTAGTTAAAGTTCACATTGACGCTTTATGAATTTAATTTGTTTTTTCCAAATTCACTTTGTCTTACCTGAACTTAAATTGACGCTTTGTAAATTCATTTTGATTTAATCGAATTAGATTGAGTATTCCGAATTCAATCTGAGGTGTTCAATTTGTCACTTTTGAAGTAAAATTTGAATATCTCGAATCAAATTTGACTAATCTGAAATCACAATCATGTTTTTTGAATTAAGATTAACTATTTTAAATTTAACTTTACTAATCTGAATGCAATTTGTCCAATCTCAACTCATATTGGCATTTCTAATTCAATCAATTTGACTAAGTTCAAGAAACAAATTTTCCGAATTTAAATTAACTATGCCGAATTCATTTTCATTAATCTGAATTTAAATTGAAACTTTTTAAATTTAATTTGATTATTTCGAATTCGATTTGGTTAATCTGATTTCAAGTCGAAGCTTTCTGATTGAAATTCAAAAATTTGGAATATTATGTTATTAATCTGAATTCTAATTAAAGTTACCCGGAGATGCAGGAAAATTCATAGTGGAGTGAACTGATAGAAATTAAAATCAGTTTATTTAAATGTCACGTCGGTGTCGTGTGAGGTTCCATATTTTACTTTAAGCCTAAAAGTATGCAACACATAATTTCTATATCAAAAACAATTTTGGAAGTATATTTAAGTATAAATGGAAGAAGCTGAAAAGAAATTAGCGAAACGTTGGAGGAAAAAAACGAAGTAAAACTTGCGTTTTCAATTAACGACAAAAAAGCCAGTGGTGCAAACCAAAAATAATTATAAATGGAATAGTTGAACGTATAAAAAATGATTTTTATTTATTGCGTAGTTTATAGCAGACTGGGGATTTAGTGAATAAATTTCGCTCTTTACTACTTTTAGTGCCAATGAGAGTAAGGCTCCATTACCTTTAGTGGTAGTGGAAATAAAAATTAATTATAGTCCTAATTGAAATTATAAAATAATATCAGCATTAAGCGATGTAGATGTGCAAAAAGCGAAAAAAGTGCATTGAAAAGACTAAATGAAAAATTTAAAAAACCCCATGGTTGCACTTTTTGGAACATAAAAACGAAAAATTTTGTAATGAAATAAACAACAATGCGTATAGTATGTTAACACATCATGTGACGAGTGCAGAAGGGACTCATTTCATCGACTATTACGTATTTGATGTGATTAATATAAATGAAAATAATTGCCAAGGATCGAATCGTCTCATTCATGGAAGTACTTAGATTGTCTCGGAGAACCTCCGCAGCAAAGGGAACATTTCATAGACTTGACGAATACCTGATGTCGCTAGATAGTGAAGGTTGAATACAACAGAATACTAGAGGAGAAAGACAGATTCACAAATGACAGTAAGACCTGCTTGTAATGCATCAAGGTTGAATCATCAATGTTTACTCTAAGCAGCCTTACTAAAAATTAGAAATCGCCGAGAAACCACTTGTGTTTCCACATCCTTTATGAAAACAACAAACATGCACCGATTTTTCTATGTAGGGCAACGACATGAAATTGTCAAAAATCACACATAAATAAATACTTCACAGTAATTTTTTTTTTTTTTTTTGATAATTAATGTGATTTTTGTTTCTCTCTTTAAATGTATAAATTTTCGTGAATTTCTTCCTATAAGTTGTTCTTATTTCGATTGTATCTATTAATATTTCTTGGACATTCCGTTAATTTCAAAAAACTACCAAAATTTTTTCACCAAGGGTTCAAGCACAAACTATTAATAAAAGAAAACTTCAAAAAAAAAAGATGAATACATACGCTCGGAAGAAGCTGGTGACCACCTATGAGAGCCAAGTTAAACCTATCAGCAGCTATGAGCGTCAGCAAATGTATCAGCTGCATCGGATGCGCGTGCAAAATATGAAAAGTAAAGTGAATAGTCAAGCGCCACCACGCGGCACCAGGGAGAAACCGAGGCAAGAATTATCGTTTGTCGAAATGATGACATCAATTCGGAATGCGGTACAATGTACAAACGATACGCTTACCTTTACCAAATCACCTGATGGTGCGCACAAAAAGGCTCGAAAATTACGCGACTATGGAGCCAACAACTGCTACAAAACATGGCAGCAGCAGCAACCGCTACAGCAACAATATCAAAAGCAACAGCGCCTGCAGCAGCCAGCGTTTTTCTATTGTTTTGATTATGATTCGCCTGGTCAAGCTAGCGAACTCGAGGAACGCCTAAAATACAGTAGCTATAATAGTTATAATATTGGTAATGGTATCTCCGATCCGCTGTTGGTGCGTTATTCAAACCAACACAAGTTTTTACCACCCGATGTACAGAAACAGGGTCGTGCACGCAGCGTAATCACTACACAATACCCAAGCCATGTTAGATGCAGGGGAAATCATACACTTCCACCACCGCCAACACTTTTACCACCAGTCCAACGTATGCGAGAGCGTGGCGGTGGTGGCGATGATATCAGAAAGCATCCAGTGCAATATTACAACTGGAATGGAGTTCCAGTACATCCGCCGAATATGCGGCAGCAGCAGCAGCTGCACCAACAACAACCTCAACCACAGCAGCAGCAGAAGCAACAATGCGAACTAACTGAGTCAAATTTCTCGATAACAGTTCCAGCAAATGCCAAAGATCGTGAAGAAACCAAAAGGAATAACGGCATACCGGTGCTTGTGTTGCAGCGCTATCAACAATTGACCGGCTCACGTAATATTCCATTGTTGCGTAAGCTTTTGCGTCCGAAAATCTATCTCGACTTGGAGGTGAAACATTTGCGTCCGCTCGGACGTCTTGTTATTCAACTTTTCACAGAAGCTTGTCCCGAAGTGGTGCTCGAATTTGTACGCATCTGTACAATGCAAACACGTGAACGATTTCATTTTACACGTCTCTTTCCGCCGATGTGGATGGAGGGTGAGCTGGCGCTAACAGACAACAAAACGCTCACTGGACGTAGCATTGAGCATGATACGACCGTTTTGGATCATGGCTGTGGTGCGGGTATACTCTCCTTCCCCAGTCGGTATGTTCGCGGTAGTAAGCGTCCGTTTTTGAGCTTTTCAATTAGCTTCAAGCCGTTAAAGGTGCTAAATGGAAAGCGCATTGCATTCGGAAAGGTACGGAGAGGCAATTGGATATTAGATGCTATACAGGATTACGGCACAAATAGTGGGAAACCATTAAAAGAAATTATTGTAACCAGATGCGGTTTACTGCAATAAGTAAATCCAAATCAAAAAAATTTTCGAGAGAATAAATAAAATATAAAAGTTTTTCTAAGAGCCATAAAACTAATTTCAGTCTTATTTAGGAGAGGGTTTATAAACCGGATTTTTTCTTGAGACTTACATTCCAAAAATTTGAAAACAAAAGCCGGTAGATTAGATTAGGCTAGATACATAAAGGACTTGAGATTGATAATCCCAGATCACCGAGGCGAACAAGGCCGTGATATTACCCATGAAAATTTGTTATTTTTTTGCACCCTTATGAGTTCATTTCTTGCGAGGCAATTAAATATATCTTTAAAAAAGAACAGTTTCTTATACAGTGCGGTCTCAGGAAAGAATTTCTTAAGTAACGAAGTCAGGGTAACATGAAACCTATACAGTGACATAATATATGCTCTGTTGTTTCTTTCTCTTCGCTATATATTCTACATAGATCGTCGTGTACTAAGTCTTATACCTAAGATGGATAAGTGTACCTCTACCTGTAGAATCCTCTGACAACTCGGATTTGATTTCTATTTAGATTTATAAGTTGTTGAACGAAGCGGACGGATTTGTGGCATTTTTGACCCATTGAGCGCCTTCATCGTGGAGAAGAGGTCTACTTGAAAACTTTTCTAACGTAATTTTTACTCTTAGAGGTTTACCACTTTATTTTCTACATCGCATTGTAACTGGCGGCGAAAAATGGTTCGGGAATGTCCGGACATGCCTCCACGTCGACCGTCAAACCGAATATGCACGCCGCCAAGGTTAGCTCTGCATTTGGTGAGACCAGCTCTGTGTGATATACTACGAGCTACTGAAACCGAATGAAACCATCACAGAAGATCGGTACCGAACGTAATTGATGCATTTGAGTCGAGCATTGAAGGAAAAACGGCCACAGACACGACAAAGTCATCCTCCTGCATGACAATGCTCGGCCATACGTCGCAAAAGTGGTCAAGACATATTTGGAAATCTTGAAATGGCAGATATTGCCCCATCCGCTCCCCAGACGTCGCTCCTTCCAACTACCATTTGTTTCGTTCAATTGCACACGACCAGCATTTTCATTCGTACGAAGTCGAAAAATGGATCCAATCATGGATCGCGTAGAAAGACGCTTTCATTTTTCGAGGTGGGTTCCGAAAATTGCCGGAAAGATGGGTCGACAACTTCCACCCTAGCAACGGACAATACTTTGAATAATACATTTGTAAGTATTTTTTGAAAATAATATTTTAATTCCAGAAAAAAAGGAGGAAGCAAAGTTGTATACCAATAGTTTTAGTTTTTTGGAAGTGCCGAGCATTGAAGCCGAACAGCCAGCATAGAATACTGGCAATACAAATTCGAGACGAGGGAGAACCTTTGAAGCGGAAATGTATACCGATTGATCCAAGTTGAAAAACCCAGTCGGTACTGGTTTCTGTTCAAAGTACATCAAACTCAACATCAAATGTTTGCTACTACATGACTCAGCTAATGAATTTCCGACTGAAGGAAGTAGGATGACAGGAAACCTTTACCAGACCAGAGCAAACATAGCACGCTGTCTTCACAGACAGCCAAACTACAATAAAGTCCTTAGAATTGTGAATAATCTTATATTCCAAACTGGTGAACCAACGTAGAAAAGAACTTATCTCAGGTTGCACGTTATTCTCATTCCTCAAGTTCATGTCTCACTGCCTACAAATTTGAAAACGGGTTCTAGATACACCCATTAGAAACGTCGTTACAATTTCTAATAACCAGTTTGGTTTCGTCAGTGGCAAATCAACTGTTGATGTTATTCACATCCTCCGAATTCTTAAAGAAAAATACCAGCTATTTATCGATCTCGAAAACGCTTTCAGTCGGATCCCTCGAGAACTAACATGACAGTCACCAAGAAATCAGCTGATTCCCGAAAACCTTATAAATCAGGTCCGTGTCATTTTCTAAGAAGCTACCACGCAGGTCAAGTGGGTAAGTGGGCTCACAAATAACTTCGAAGTGAATTTGGGAGTTCATCAGGGCTCAGCCTTAGGCTAGGTTGGAGTGGAGACAAACCTTATTCCTATCAAAGTAGTGGAAAGCTTTAAGTACCTGGGATCTCATGTTAGTGGAGACTGTACATTTGAAAGAAAAGTAGCACATCGGATTCAATGTGGTTGGTAGAGCTGGAGAGCCGCATCTGGCGTTTTATGTAATAAGAAAATACCACACCAGTTGAAGTGCAAAATATACAAAGCATGATCAGACCAGCAATGACTTAAGGAACTGAGTGAGCCGACTCCAGTGGTACGGACACGTTGTGAGAAGGCTTTGGGGAAACACTATTAGAAGCGATATGCGATGTAGAAGCGTAAACATAAATGACGACGCGGATCGAACGGCAGCTGATGATATTTAGACGAGAAGTGGATCCTTACTCACTGGCATAGCTCGATCACGGTCAAGTTTTCGCTTTTTGCCTAAACCCTTATTGAATATTCTCGATGAGAGAACTTAAATTTTGAGTGAACGATGTTAGCTTTCACATCTAAACCTGAAGACCTGGATAGAGATAAATCAGAACAATAGGCCAGAGCCAAATGAGGACTAGTAATGGCTCTTGAGAGTTGTTTGGGCTCTCTCAGAGTAGTAAACTGAAGCAACCACTTTGCTTAGCTAACTACATAGCTGCCTTCAACGGTCGAACTCGAAACGATATTGATTTGATTGCAAATTCTGTATTTTGGTAGCTTAAAACTCCATTTAGAAGTCAATGAACTTTAAAATATGCATCAAATTTATCAAGAGTTGTGAAGGGACTTCAGATTTTGTTTTTTTTTTTTTTGCATCAAATTCAAGTAAATTACTGCAGATGGAATATCCAAAGAGAGACACTCAATAAAAATGACATTATATAAAATTGAATATAAAATGATGACGATGGTTGACGACGAAAAAGAGGACAACGATGGCAGGTTGAATAATTTCAAAGGCTATAGCCGTTAATGCACTGACAAACGCACCACTCACATCCAACACTCAACCACTTGGCCATTTGAAGTGCCTTTTGCACTATGCGCCCGCCCAATGCCTGCTGCTATCGAAGATATATAGCTCGGAATTACTGGGCTAAATTTGCTCAAGCGAAAATGTAATTTTACATTGGCGGAAGGAGCAAACAAAACAAAAAACGAGAAAAAAAGAACGGAATATAAAAATAACTTAACCTGCGGGAATTTGTGTGCTTCCTCCTCCTTTTTCCAATCAGGCAGATGTATATATGCATAAGAACGAACAACGTACGGTGCTGCAAGTATAGGCTTAGTTTTTTTTTTTTTTTTGTTTTTTAAAGACTTAAGCACTTCTGTGTTCCGAGTTTTTATTGTAATTTTTTTTGTTTTTTTTTTTTACGTTACACAATTTTACGCTGTTTTGCATGTAATACCGATAGTAACAACAGCTACAGCAACAATTTAAATGCTGCTCTCATCGCTTAAAAAGTATAAATTCGACACAAAAGTGAAGGTAATTACTTTACGAGCTTGTGAGCGTAAGCTTGAGCATTTTCCCCCCATTAAGCCAAGTTAAGCTAAAATGTATGTGAAGCTTTTGAACCTGTACATCACACACACAAACTCTCCTTCCGAAGTTGTTGGCTTTTGCAGCATCATTGTCATCATTGTCGGCCTGTTGGCAATTAATTGTTGTTATGTTTATTGCTTTAATTGTATTGTTGTTGGTTGCTGTTCGTAGGCGTTGTTAACGTTGGGTGTTGCTTTCGATTTCGGCGTAGAAGAGTTTCTGATGAGTTCATTTGCGTGGCGCGTCAAATGATAATTCGCTTAATGTTTTTGATGGGGGTTGAGGGCAAACTTTACAAGTTTTATATAGTAATAAAATTTACTATACATTTATTTATAATTATAAAGCCAAGTGAAAATTTTAATAGATACCTTGTAATCTGCCCGTATAATACCACAAATTAAGTTTTCTACACTGAAAAAAAAAAGAGTTATCAACCGAAACATAAATTTGCCAGGAGTTCGATAGAGCACCACCTGGGTGCTCAAGTTGACAAAGGCCTCAAAGCTTTCTTCTAACAGGTTGATAGTTATACTAGCTTGTCTCCTATATAACTAAACTCTCGGACTCAAAAAGCTCAAAATAATAACGTCAATTCAATTTATTATATTGTAATGCTGGCACGCAGCTCGAAAACTCCAACAGTAATTGCTCAGAATTGTTGTATAGTGGTCGATCGTTGGTTTTCCAATACAGCTGAATGAGAATTTTGGTTGATCTGGTGACTCAAACTTCGGCAACTGAACGTTGTTCGTCAATTTCGACATAGTTGAAAAATTCATTCAGGTATTTGAAATAATATTTTCCTAGTTTAGAGTCTTGAGCTGGAGATGACAGAACTCCTTCAGAAAAGTGCTATTTAGTTGAAATTTTGCTTAATATCATTACAACTGTGATACGGAGGAACTAACAAAAGTTGGCTATAAGAAAAAGGCTTGCAACTTCGGCATTAACTGCATTAATTATCTCGTCATTATTGCCAGAGACCTTTCCTTTCAATTTTTTTTTTGTTCATTTTTGGAAACAATCAGAAATCATACGGCGATAAGTCCGGGGAATATGATGCTGGATGGCTGTGTTTCTTCAATCCCTGAGAGTGCAATAAAGTTGTTCGTTTTTCTGGTTCCTCAACCAGTTTTCGATAACTTGTGGTAAGCCTATTTCAGTATACCATTTAGCAGTTATCGTCTGCTCAGTTTTCAAAGGAATAACAGCTACAATTTTTTTTCTGGTGAATTAAATTGACACCATTACATTTACTGCTTGGCTTTAATGGGTGGATTAGCATCTTCTGAGCTCCATACCATCGACTGTTGCTTGGTTTCGTGACTTCATCTTCTTTTTCTTCTATGCTTTGTCCCATTTCACTTGGAATCAACTCTTCTAGCACATAATATTCAAATTCTTCGATCCATAAATTTCTTTACTAGGAGTAAAAGTTTGGCTTTTGTTTTAAGACCGGTTGCCGCTTGACGTCAAGGTTGCAACCCTGCTAGCTTCAGACTGGCTCCGTTGGCTCTTGCTTGTTGAGTTTATCCGTTGTCAACTATGCAAAATCCTACCTAATGTTGTTCTCCATGATTCCATTCCCGGTGTATGACTGAGTGACTTGATGGAAAAACTGCCTGTTTGGTCCGCGGGAGGTTGAAAGTGCTGGACTCTCTGTTTTTAAATGAAGTGAAGAAAATATTTTGAAAAACGCATCCGCGCCTTTGCGCTTTTTGAGCATCAGTTAAACTTCGAGAAACTCATCGTATTGATTTCTTCGTATATTCAAGATGTTCTCTAAATATTGGCGATATAACTATGGCACTCAAGCTCAGTTCCTCAGCAATCATTTTATCGACCAATCTTGGATCCTCGTCAATTTTGAACTTCACCAGAGCCACACTTACGTCATCATTTAAAAATTTTGGGTGATCTTCACTAGATTTGCCCTCCTCAGAAAAACGTTCGGTCTGGAATCTCTGAAATCATTTCGAGACGGTCACTAGTGATGGTTTATTCTTTCTATATGCTAATTGGTTCTCATTAAATGTTTTCACAGGCTTGAGGTTACGCCGAAATCCGTAATGAATGACAAATCGAATCTCTTACTGTGATTTCTACCGACTTCAGAACGGATCTTTCCGCCACTTCAACGTAACTTTTGACTTATCAAGTTATGAATCGTTGGCACTACAAGCCTCTTTTCCTTTGTTTTTGCCATAAGTATCGCCTCGTCGGCTATATGAAACAGATTATAACTAAAAACCTTGCCTCAAAAAATCAAAAACAATCACCAAAACTCACAAACTTGCGATCAGCAATCAACTTTTTTTTACGGACCGAACATCCTTCCTCGCTCTGAAACCTCTAGTATCTTGTCAAACGCAACTGACTTTAGTTCATTAACAAATCAGCACTTTGGTGAGTAGTAACATACGATAATTTCTCCTGGCGATAGCTCCAGTTCCTTGACATCAAGATCGGAGATGTGGCATCAGTCAGCTCGCGAAAGCTTTTCTCGTTTCATCTGTTGGGAATCTAAAAAATTTTCAGTGATAAAACCCCTCATTGCCTCAGTTTTCCATAGTTTTGACTTCAGTAGTTTGATTTAAACATTCGACATTGTCTAGTGAAAAAAATTGTTGAATTTTGATTATGTTGGCTGTTTCAGAGAATGGAAATAATACCACCCATCTAAAATTATCATTTTTTTTATTTAGCTTTGAACCAAATAATTCAGAATTTTGATTTTGTCTCAGTAGTTGATTAATTCATAGACGTGAATTATTATTGATATTGCAATTCAATTGATTTATGTTGATTAGACTCCTCGCGGCATAGAGACTAGCCTCTTGAAACTGTTAAACCTAAAAAGAGGGAATGAGATGAAGGAGGTATTTCCCATTCAAGAGACTAGTCTCCACAAACTTACTACGATTCAGTTGTACTTCGGTTGAGCTCATGAAATTTTTGCTCGCAGAGAAATTTTGTTCGCCATCGAAATTCTGGTTTTCCATTGTTATGCTTAAAGTTTAAGTAACTGAAAATGTGCATTGTAAAACTTACTGAATTTTTTTTTCCAGTGCATCCCTCTTCAACTACTTTACTGCATACAATTACAATTATGAAATTAGTAAAAATGGTGATAGTCATTATTTTTATTAGAATAACTAAAACTGTTGTATAATTTGTTGAGACAAGATTCAAGAAAAGATAAGCAGACAAATATATTCAAGAAGGTATAAATAAATGCAAAATTTTCTTTATAGCTCTCAAAGATATGAAATCTCATTTTAATTGCCCCTAAACCAGTATTGAAATTTCTTACTTCTTTTACTAGTTTTTATATTATATAAAAATTATACTTGACAGATAAAACTTTTTTATTAATATTTGCTTTCTTTTTTTTCAGGTAAGTTTTTCAAAGACGAAGAATCCTTTCAAAAAAAAAAAAAAAACGTCTGGTTTTAAAAATGTAAGCAAATTCTGAAATTTATACTTAGAAAACAAAGCAAGCAAAAAATTTTGGTTTTTTTTGAGATGAATATTAAATACTTTATTGACAAAAAATAAGGATTAAGGTTCATAAAATCATTTTCAAGATATGAGTTCCTCGTTAATCACTTTCAAATAAATAGATATATTTTTTGCTAATAATTTGAGTACATTCTTCATTTTTCCATAATTGTCATCTTAGGGTATGCGAACTATGCCAGCGGGACATCACCGACACCATCATCCCTGTTTGCAACTAATAAAGCGCGGTTCACGCATAATTGGCACGCAGGAAAGTTGCTGTATCTTTTTAACCAGAACACTCAGAATAACAAATAATGCATTAAATGATAAGTTTAATATTGTGTTTTAAAACTATAATATTTAAAGATTTAAATTTTTTTGTTGTGCAAAAAGTTCCGGGTATTTCTTTTAATGGACCCCATCAACCTTTGAACATCCGCTCTGGATACTTTTGCGGCTATTTGGTTCCGTTTTAGTAACATTGAATTCACATTTTTGACAATACCTGCATTTTTTCTACAACTTATATTTTGTAATAGCCCAGTATTTTTCGATCGGTCGAAGCTGGGGGCAATTGGGTGGATTCATATATTTGGGCACTACATCTACTTTATTTGTCTGATACCAATCCATGGTTTTCTTAGAGTAGTGGCAACTGGCTAAATCAGGCCAAAACTTCACTGGCGAATGGTGGTGACGAACAAATGGCAATAGTCGTTTCGAAAAGGCACTCTTTGATGTAAATATCAGACGTCATAGAAGAGGATGTCACAAATGCCCTGGATTTGAGACCACAGCTGCAAATAGCCTGCCACACCTGCCTGCTTTCTTTGCAAATTTATCCATTTTTATGTACTTGAATTTTGAGGGTACATTACCACGATTCGTTGCCATATAAAATTTTTGATCTGGAAGCTGTTTAAGATCAAATTTACGTATGATTCGTCATCCACAATAATGCATCCATTGAATTTGGTCAAAACATTATTATAAAGAAGACGAGCACGTTTTTTGGCCAGCTAATTCTGTTTGTCTGTTCTATTTGGATATTTTATAGTACGATAGCACTTTAGCCCAGCTTTTATGCTTATTCGTCTAGCAGTACTTTTTCTGGTATTGAATTTTTTGGCACGATCGCTATCCGATAGTTCGGGATTGCTTTTGATGGACCTCAAGATCTTTACCTTTAATTTTAGGTTGGTGGTTCCCGTTTTGTTCACAACTTTTTTAGCTCTTTCAACACTAAGAGTTTCTTTATATCGTTTTATAACTCTACATACCGTTCTTTTGGAGATATTTAACACTTTCGCAATCTTTGAACCGGACCACGACGGATTTTCAATAAATTTGTTCAAAATCAATTTTCTATTTGCAGCTTCCATTGTGCACGCAATCACCAACTTGCGATCAATTAATATGAAAAATTTATCAACTAACGATAACGGTATTGTAAACAAATCCCAGTTGTTCTTATGACTAGGGGCGACGTGGTGACCACAACAAAGCGTGCCAATTTGGCGTGAACCGCGCTTTACAAAAATGCTACAACAGGAACCAATATTATAATAATATGAATATGCAAGTAACTAAACTGGTTGGTCTTATTTTTTTCGCGAAAGCTTCACGTTTACGTACCTGAAGGGAAAACAGGATATTAAGTAAATTTAAATGAAATTTTAATTGGGGCAATTTTTGTAAAGAAAGTTTTAACTTTAAAGTGCATAAATAGGCTGAAATGATGGTTATTAGGATCCCTTATGGCTTTATGCCTTGAATTTTGACCTACGCAAATGTGAACATGTGAACTAATTAGTACTACTAACCGTCGTTTAAAGTTTGGATTAGTGCTTAACCGGACATTGAGAAAACGGCCCTTAGGGTTTCGTCCAGAGTGTTGTTGGTTTGGTTGGCTGGGCATTCAATGAGGTGACCATCGTTATGAGGGCTATAATTACAGTCTGGGCAGCTACTGATGGTTCCTCTGTCTATGCGTGATAAGTAGCAGCTTAGCATCAGACTCCATCCAGATCTTAGCTGTGCTAGAGTGCTTTAGTTTTTGCCGGTAGCTGCTTCTCTTTGTTGGAAATAGGAGTGGGTGGCCACCTAGCAATATATTGGACTGTCTACTATTTATGGCATTATTGACCTCCTGTTCATGTACGACCTTTAGGGCCGCTTTATAAGAGTCGATATCGAAGTGGTGAGTTTGCAATGTCGTGAGTTGGCTGATGCTGTTGAGGTGCTGCTCAAGTCCCTTGCGGATGTTGTGTGACATGTGTAACAAGGCGTTGTTGGTGTGATTTTGTTGGTAACAAGCGATGAGGTATTGTTTTGATTAAAGGACGTTATGTTCTGCCACCTTAAGCATATTTACTTCAACATGCAGGTGGTCTTCGTGTGACATTAGGTGGCAACCAGTGATAATACGCTGGGCAGCGTTTTAGTCAGCTTGAAGTACCTTCCATTGAATATCACTGATGTATGATGACTAGTGTTGATTCGATACCCACATAGTTTTTACTCATTACTTGTATCGAATAAAAGTATCGATTCTACCGAAAATATCGGAAAAAAGTACCGAATATGTACTTGTATCGAATACTCGTTTAAAGAGACAAATTACACTTTTTTTTAAGTGGCTGTCGAGGAGAACATTCAGGCCAGAACGGTCCATTGTGTTACCACATGGTTGAGCCTATAGTTTACACTACTCACCAAGGGTTTTTCCCCTATACATCATGGTATTGAGATATTTCCACTGGAAACACTGCTAGAAAAATTATAATAGAAGGAAAACTAATCAACAGATTAAAGTTTTTTAAAAATATTTTATTTTAATGAAAAGGTTTCAATAAACATTATGTTCTACATGCATGGCCGGCAATATTTTCTAGAACTTCAATACTGGACTGCAATATTTTCATACATTGGAATATTGCAATATGGACTGAAATATTTTGAATATGGATACTGAATAATTCTGGAGTAGCATTTTGAAATATATTATTGATTATTCTAAAATATTGTAAAACTATCCTCAATCTTAAATATTGTAGAGCAATATTTCAGTTGTTTAAATAAATATTTTCCAAAGTATCGAGTATCCGATACTGACCCTTTTTCCCGATACCAAGTAAAATACTTATGGTATAGCATCGAGTAAAAAAAGTACTTGAATAAAATGAAAAATATGGAGTATTTACTTGTATCGAAACAGAACTAATGATGACCAATTGGGGGCGGTATAATTAAGGATAGAGCGCCCAATGGCTTTGTAGGCGTTAAGTAGAGTCTGCTTGTCATTGCCCAGTGCGCTACCAGCTAGTAATTTAAGGACCTTATTGCGTCCTCTCAGGAGATTTTTGACATTCGTAGCATGTGTTACAAAGGTGAGCAGGCTATCAAAGGTGACATTTAAGATCTTTGGATGATTCACATTCTTGAGCACGTTTCCCATAGGCTACGATGTCGAGTGCGAGTTTTACTTCCTTAGTTCAGGTAGGTTGTAAAAAGAGTGACAGTTGACTTCTTTGCAAACAGTTTTAGGTTGGGATCATCGAAAAATCTTACTACCTCAGTCAGATAGTGATTGATGTTGCGGCCGTTGAGCGTATGACATTAATCGAACGTTTGCTGGTGTGCTGGGCATTTTGGATATGTAATAGTTAAAGAATATCGGTGATAGAATTCCTCCTTGTGGTACTCTCTGCTTCGTCTTCCTGAAGCGTGATTTTGCGTTCCGAAATTCAACGAATGATTGTCGGCCGTTGATGTAATTTGCCAGCCAGGGTTTTACCAGATTTTCGTGCTGCCAGGTGAAGTGTGGTGAATATATGTAAACAAAGTAGTGGAAGGTCGTAGACAGATAGGGTTCCGAGCCCTGGCCCTTTATGTATGTTTTGTGTTATTCATATTGAACTTTTATTGCGATACGAATTAATTAAATAAATTTTTTTTTTATTGTTCCCCTGTCTGTCATTTACACTGGAAGTTTTGGTTTTTTGGAACCCCAAAATTTTTGTTTGGGCACGGCTTGGCGAAATAATTTTTGTTTTAAGTGTTCCCACTTTTCATTATATCTGGCAGTGGGAGTAAGTAAGATAGAATCTGTTTTGTGTACATTTTTTTCCTGCACCGCTAAACCTAATTTGATTATTTAAAGCACATTTGAAATGGCCAAAAACTCTATTTTTAGGAGTTTCAATCCCTTTTTTTCGAAAACGTGACATGATGAAAAGTTTTTGACCCCAGATTCGTGTTTAGCATGAAACATTTATTCGGACACAAGAAGTCATCTTATTCACAAAACCCATGCAGGATAGTGGAAGACCAAACAAAATAAACCAACACAAATATAAAAAAAAAATTTTTTTTGTTTCTGGGTACAAAAATATTTTTTTATTTATTTAAATGCTAAAAAGTTAATAAACTACATATAAAAATATATAGCTGCTTAATCCTTTTTTTATTCTTATTTTTTTCAATTTCTGTAGGTATATTTTTAAATGCTTAAAAATGTAAACTAAAAAAAATACACATACATATTACTTAAATTATATTCGTAAAGTTTTCAGCCTTATTAAATTTCTAATAAATTCATTTCCGATATCAACTATCTTACTTGATTTTAGTGTGATTCAATCGCTTGTTCAGTATCATAAAACCCAGCAGTCTGATATGTTTTCGAATAGTTAAGTAGTTATTCTTATTTCTTTGCTATCTAACCATTGTTTTTATAGCATATGGCCGGAAAGAGTGGCACTTCGTAAAGCGATCCCTCATTATACGGCGTGACATGCATTACGTGTATAAACCTTACCAAATGACGTGCCTTCTGATATACTGGATTCTGAAAGTAGGTTAATTTAAAAAATAATGCAATTAAAAAAAAAAAAAAAGTTAAGGTAGGTTTACAGTCAAAAATGTGATGAAAAAAAAAAATAAGCTTGAAATCAGTGATGCAAATGAGAGCTTTAAGGCTTTTCGCTTTCTGAGAAGATGAAAGCATGCCCGATTTTGATTTTTTGACATTGATTTTTTTTTTTTTAATTTATTAGGTCTATTTTTAGGTATTCTTCTTTCAATTTGAATCAAAGTTTACTACAGATAAAAATAAAAGTTGTTCGTGCATATTTTCAGTTTCTCTAATGATAAGTAAAAAGAAAAGTTTTTTTTTCCGCGATCATATCTTCAAATCGGCAACACTTCCAGTGCTGCTCCTAAATAAGTCCAAAGTTCGAATATTTTTATGTAAACTGTCATCTGTCAAATTAGATTATTTTTACTTACATCTTCTATCTGTTGTTGTTTTAATCGTCGTTTTTCATCTCTCATTATTTCCCTTTCTAAATACCGCATTCCTAGATCATCTTTTTTCACTCTATCGTCTTTAAGCAACCAGTATAGCGGAGTTACCGGTATTGGAGATTTTTTAGCTCTATTTTCTAAAATCGAAATTACTTCCAGTATCAAGCTATCTCTCAAGCCAAGACAATCGTATGTACATAAACGTTTCAATTTAGTAAATGATTTTATGATACGCAAATATTCCCAAGGATGTAAAAATTTCGAATAGGCCAGATTCAGTTCTTCAATTTCGTAGAATCCAAAATTTGAATTGGGTTTAATATTGAAATTATACAACCAGAATGTACGAAGTTTACGTAAACGTCTTAAGCCTAAAACGTTCATTACGATTGGCGTTCTGTCAAATTCCAAAGGTCGTGATATTATGAATTCCTCAAGATCATGGCCATGACAGTCAGCTAGTATGTAAAAGAAACATACTCGAATCTGCGAGGAGGAAAGAAAAGCAAAATAGAGTAAATACATTGAAGGTATAGATTTTAAAAAATTGTGTAAAATTATAACAAGCTCAGAGAAAAAATGTCTCTCTGAATTTGATTAACTTTCGAATGCACTGAATGCCAGCTGCGTGTATATAGAACTAAAGCTCTATAACACTGTACAACAATAAAATAGTATCCTAGTTGTGTCCCGATTTTTCTGAAGTATTTTAGGTCATTTTTTTTTTGCTTTTCTACACGAAATATTTTAAGAGATTTGGATAAAAAAAAAATTTTTTCATAAAATTTCAAGTTTCAAAAATTTTTGAAATATGCATGTAAAATTTAAATTAAGACAGCTTAGCTTCTCTACACGAATTTGGAAAATGGGATGAAAACAAAATTTTCATAAAATTTCAAACAATTTTGAAATATACACGAACAATTTTAAATTTATAATTTTTTTTTTAGCTTTTTTACACGAATTTGGGGCTTTGGATGAAAAAAAAAAATGTCATAAAATTTAAAAATTTTTTAAATATACACGAAAAATTTAAATTTAAATTTGGTGGTTTGGATGAAAAAAAAATTTTCATAAAATTTCAAATCTCAAAAATTTTGTACACGAAAAATTTAAATTTTGAAAATTTTCTTTTTTTATAGCTTTTCTACATGAAATTAAATGAAAAAATACTATATGGAATTTATTCAAAATTTTTTGAATTACATATATACGAAAGATTGAAAGATTTGGCGATTTGGATGAAAAAAAAATTTTCATTTAACTTCAAAATTAAGAAATAATTGAATATACACGAAAAATTTAAATTTAGAATTTTTTTTTTTATCTCTTTTATACGAATGTAGAGATTTAGATGAAAACAAATTTTATAAAATTTCCGAAAAATTTTAATTTAAAATTTTTTTTTATAAAATTTCCGAACATTTTTAATTTAAAATTTTTTTTTTTTAGGCTTTTCAACTAGAATTTCGGCATTTGAATAAAAAAAAATTTTTTTTTAAAACCCCAAATTTCAAAAATTTGTGAAATATACACGAAAATTTTAAATTTTTAAAATTTTCTTTGTTTTTAGCTTTTCTCTATGAATTTGTAAATTTAAATGAAAAAATATTTTATAAAATTTCCGAAAAATTTTAATTTAAAATTTTTTTGTTTGAAAAAAAAATTTTTATAAAATTTCAAAGATTTTTGAAATATACACGAAAAATTTAAATTTAATATTTTTTTTTTCAGCTTTTCTACACGAATTTGGATGAAAAAATAATTGTTTTATAAAATTTCAAAAATTTATGTATGAAATAATTATTTGCCATCCAAAACTCCTAAAATTGCATAAATCATGTAAAAAAACAAAAAACAAAAAATCGCAGACATGAAATTCTCAAAAAACGAAGATTTTGGAACATACGTGCCCTGAAACATTCTTTTTACAGATTCGTGATCAGCATGAGCCACAACTCAGATATTGTTTTAAAAGTCCCATTTTTTGTTGTTGTACAGTGTAATCTTCGATCACGCTTTACTTCAGACTTCTATGCTTACCGGTTCCGCTCGTTGAACAGTCAATGATTTTAGTTTTGGTATTAAGCCGACGTTTTCGTAAAGTGACTCTTCTACCTTCACAGAAAATTTGAACACTTCCAGCTCTCCGCAATGCTCTACGATTGCATTTAAATTATAGAAAAAAACATGACGTACATCGAGATAACGTAATTTTATATTTTTGCAAATCTCTAACAAAGTTTCCATGGTTACCGCTACGCAAGCATATAAACTTAAACGCTTCAACTGCCGCATGTCCAATATTGGTCTACCTTTCATGCGATAATTATATGACAAACCAAGTGAAACCAAATTTGGCAATAACTTTAGCGGTGCCATTTGATAATCAAGTATATTACATCTAGAAATATCTATTTCGGTGATGGTCAACATATTGCTGTCATTGAAAAATCTACCATATTCCGCCAGAGGTCTATGCGAAAATTCTAAGCGTTGCAAATTCGTACAGTATCTACGCATTGCTTCATATGTTGTAATGCAGAAATTGAATTGGTTGTAAATGGTTGTTTGCATATCCAAACTCTGGACATATGGTCCATACAATCGCCAAAATGTATGTATTTCATCATCTGTGAATTCCTTCATTCCTTCATGCAATTCAGCATTAAAGTGTGGTGGAATTTCTTGGTATATATATTCTGTAAAAACTCTTTCCAAATGAGAATGTGATCGAGCAAGGCGCACTTTCTCCGATAGAGAGAGCAATTTAAATATTTTTGTAAAGCAATCAAAATTCAATGCGAATATATTAACATGGCTAATTGGGATTTTGTTTTCCACAATTTTAAAATACGGTAGATATTTATGCATGGCATTATACATTGGCGCGCTATAATCTAACTGATTCCACAGTAGCGCTTTCACATCAATACGCTCTAATCGTGTACCATAACAACGCCAAAACATTTCTATTTCACCACTGGAATATTTTCTAATATTTTCATATAAGTTATTAGTTAAATGTGTTGTCGCTTTTGGGCATATTCTTTCTTTAAAAATCTTTTCAAATTTGGAATGGCAGTAAGCAAAACGAATTTGTTGATGTAATTGAAGCCAATTGAATATCATTTCGATGTAATCGTCATTTAGCGACATAATTGTAGCAGTACTAGGAGGCGTTTTGAGGTCTGTCCAAACGCAATATACACGCATTGCCCTAGTCATTGCCGAGCTGAAATCGAATCTAATCCGACGTAGTACTTTTCTATCTATTAATCGGAGACCTGGTGAATAACATCGCCAAAAAAGTTCTATTTCGTCTGCTGTGGATCTTTTGAATTCTTTATACATCTCGATTGTAAATATATTTGACATTTTTGTGCATACCCGTTCTTGGAAAACATTTTGCAACACCCAATGGCAGCAAGCTAGTCGTACTTGTTGGGGTAATTTAAGCAGATTGAATATTTTTTCAAGACAATCATCATCCAATGAGAAAATTGAAGTATTGCTGATGGGGATTTTGTCTTCCGAATGCTTTAAATTTTTCCAATATTTATGCATTGTATTATACATTATCGTACTACAGTCTTGTTGATCACGAATTAGTATTTTCGTATCAATACTCTCGAAATATGGTCCATAGCCGTTCCAAAATTGCTGTATTTCATTATCTGAATATTCCTTAATTTCTTCGTATTGTTTAATGGTCATATGCTTTGGCATTTTTGTTATTATGGTTTCTTTGAAAATACTTTCCATTTGAGACGAGGATTGAGCAAAACGCAATTGATCCTGAAGATGAAGTGAATGGAATATTCTTTCGATACATTTATCGGTTAGCTGGGGAATTCCAATGTTTTTGATTGCATTTACTTTTACGAGGCAATCGTCATTTTGCGAGGTCGTTCCAATTGGGAATGAAGCGTTCGGGTCGAGATTGTTGTCTTTCATTTGGGTTGCTTTTTCGTAGCAATCGTCAATAATTCGTGATGCAATAGCAATTGAAGATACTGCGCCTTTCTCTTCAGTTTGAAACTTGCTTTCGAGACAATCGTTATATGGTGAACTAATTCCGATTAAAACTGTTGCGTCGTTGCCTTCGGTTTCGGATTTTTTTTCGCGACTTTCAATTTGAGAGGTTGCGTTGTTGCCTTCAATTTTGGATTCGTTTTCACGATAATCGTTACTTCGCGAAACACTTTCAATTGGAGAGGCACTTCCGAATGAGGATATGGCATTGTTGTCTTCGGTTTCCGATTCTTTTTCGCAACAATCTTTGCTGCGCGAAGCACTTTCGATTGTAGATGTTAGGTTGTTGCCTTTTTCGCGACAATCGTCACTTCGCGGCGCAGTTTCGATTGAAGAGGTTGCGGTGTTGTCTTCGATTTTGTATTCTTTTTCGCGATAATCGTCATTTCGCGAGGCACTTTCGATGAGTAATATTGCGTTGTTACTTTTGGTTTCGTATTCCCTTTCGCGACAATCGTCACTTCGTGAAGCACTTTCGATTGGAGAAGTTGCGTTGTTGCATTCGGTTTCGTGTTCTTGTTCGCGGCAATCGTCACTTCGTGAGGAAATTTCGGTTGAAGAAGCCGCGTTGTTGTTTTGGGTATGGAAATTGCTTTTGAGACAATCGCCACTTGATGAACTACTTCGGATTGATGATGTAGCATAATTTTCTGAATTTTTTTTTATTTTTTCGAAACTATCGTTACATGGCAAAGTAATTCCGATTGAAGTTTTACAGTTGTTGTCTTCGGTTTTGAAATTTCGTTCTCTACTAATGCCAATTGGAAACGCAGAGTTAACATTCGGAATTATGTCTTTCATTTGGAATTGTTTTTCGCAATAATCGTTATTTCGCGGGGTATTTTCGATAGGATATGTGACGTTGTTATCCTTAGTTTCATATTCTTTTTCAAAACAGTTATTACTTGACGAAGCCATTCCAATTGCAGAAGTAGCATTATCAGCTTCGTTTTCGAGGAAATTCTTTGTTGACCATGTAATTTCAGTGGAAGATGCTGCGTCACCTATTTCGTGACAGTCGTCTTTTGACGAAGTAACTTCGTTTGGAGATGAAGCGTTGTCATCCATATGGAATACGTTTTCATGAAAATTATCACTTTGCGAGACGATTTTGTTTGACGAAGACGAAGCTTTGTTATCTTCTATTTGAAATCCTTTTTCGGCACAATCGTCAGCTGAAGATGTAAATCGAGTTAAAGCCTCTTCGAGATTATTGTCTTCAGTTTGAAGTTCTTTCCCCGAGTTATATCCAGTTGAACATGTGGCGTTGGTGCTGGGATTATTGTCTTCCATTTTAAATCCTTTTTTAAGACAGTCGTTAGTTAAAGAAGCAAATCGTTGTTGTCGTTCTTTTGGATACGTTGTCTTCTGCTGAAAAATTTTAAGTTGAGAAAATGAGAATTTCAAAATGTTAGTTTTAAACCTTACACTGCTTCATCTACACTATACATCTTTAATTTTAGCTAGGAGTTTCATTTTAATAGGATCCTTTACATTTATACATCCGTTGAGTTAAGCGTCTGTTCTGAAAATATTATTAACAACAACTGATTCAATATATTTTCATAAAAGTGAATAGAGGGTGAAAATTTGTATTTCCATTTTCTCGTTTAATAATGGGGTGAAAATCAAGCATCCCTGTGAATTTTTCCATCCACCATTGGGGGTAGTTGGCCTTTCATTTCACACGTGCGGTATAAAGTTTTCTTTGTCTATATTTGAATGATGTTGCTCAGCAGCTGATTTTATTTGAACAAAGAAAAATTATTTCGGGAAAATTTTCTTGATTTTTAGCGTTGATACATTTTTGTATTATTCGTTTATGAATAAATAGAAATATGTAATTAGTAAACTCATACCTTTTTATTTAGTATTTTATTTTTTGACGCTTATCACATATAAATATAACACAATCTTTGATAAATAAAACAAAATATTTATGGATTTATTTTATTCTCGGTACTGAGTACCTCAATTTATTGCGCAAAATTGCATGATTCGCGAGCTCTAATTTGGCGTAATTATTACTTATGCTCCTTATAAAATAATAATAAAAAAATAATAAAAAAAATAAAAAGTCATTGGAAAATATTTTCTCCTAACTCCGTTGTATTCCAAAAAACAACAATGAACTAAGTAGGGCCCCAGATATATTTTTCTTCAACGAGTATCGACAGTTTCCTATGTCCTATGCCTGGCTTTTTCATGTGCTCCCCGATATTGTAAGACCTAGTCTACTGGCATGATTAACAATGAGGTTCGGTGTTGTTCGGTGAGAACAGAAATTATCCTGCTTATATGGATTTGGTTTAAGTTTATGAGTGCTCTAGCCGCCTAACTGTCAGTGAAAATGCAGATATCACTATAGGGTATCGCGTTATTCCTTATCAGGTTTGTGGTTTCAGTGATCGCCAGCAGCTCTGGTTAGAAAACGCTCAGAGCGAACTTCATACGGCTCCTTAGCATCCAGTTTTCAACCATCAGTGTACACTTCGATGACACCAGGGCTCCTTACGTGCACTTTACTCTTGCCGAGATGGAATATATGTGCTGAAGCTATAGCCGAAGCATGATGAGAAAAGGGTGAGGTGAACGGATAGTGGAAGATATTTGGTTTCATCGGGTTTCCAGTCATGACAAAAATCTGTGAGGGACCACTTTCGTATCGCATTCAGTCTCACAGCCGTAATTGACACTAAGATCTTTCTGAAGATCCAAGATAGTGTACAGCGCTTTTGAAGATGTTTTCAGGGCTCCTGTAATTAACATTGAAGCAAGTCGCTGTACTTTATCTAACTCCTTATGATAATAACCTTGGGTTGTAATCACAATTTCTTGTCTATAGCTGACCTGCACGCATTGAGAGCTATTGTGGGTTTGGGTACTCTCTCTGACTTGTTGGCATGCCAGTTGAATTTCCTGTCTAGGGTTAAAATACTTGACTTGCTCCGAGACTATAAGTGATTTACCATTTAGGGTTTGTGGATCGAAGTTTAGTAAAGAGTGCTGTCGAGTGAATAGAACCAACTTTATCTTAGATGCTTTGACCGAAAGTTCTCTCTCATTACACCGGGGCAATAAGAAGTTCAGCGCCAGTTTCAATAGGTCTTTAAAAGTACAAAGGAATTTCCCCGAATCATTTTGCATTCCATTTTTTTTTTTTCAATTTTTAATAGAAGACCATTTACAGCAAAGTTCCAGAGAAGCGGAGAGAGGACTGCTCCCTGCGGAGTGCCCCTGATCCGATACCTTTCGATAGAAAAGGGATCTAGCTTTACGTTAATGATCATATTCTTTAATAAAATGTCGATAAAAGCCCAAATCATAAAAAAAATACTCCACATAATTTTTGAATAATTTTTCTGTCTAATACTCTGACCTATTAATATTGTGTCCAGCTCCCCCAATTTTGAGTAATTTTGTGGTAACGCGATGCCATACTATCAACTAGATTTTCGGGGTATGATTAAGGTAAAATTGGGCAATTGGCTAGCATATTCAGTCTATAGACATTTTTTTACAGACTATATTTCAATTGAAAATTGTTAACAAGTTAAGTTTAAATCTATTTATATTAACATTAAAATCTATAACACTCGAGTACTTATATATTTATATAATCGAATATATCTTGTGATTGGTTCATTATTAGCATAATGAGTGTTATCTATTGAAATGATTAATAGTCTAACGTGTCTTAACCCTTTCGGATCCATAGAAAAACCAGAGGAGATAGCGCAAAACCGAATCCGGATTCGTATTGTCTGACCACCATTTCTTGTTACAATTTTGATCAAAACAGACATTTTGTGCCTCTAAAGGTTCGAACTTTTATGGGTCACCGGTGACCCAGTGGCTCTCAATGGGAATTATCGGCGAACTTTTTCTGTACATTTTTATTAGAATTTTTTTTAAGACAGACAAAGTAACTTAATATTAATTTTGCATTTAACCCTTTCTTGACCGTAAGGAAACTAGAACCGATAGAGCAAAATCGCGTCTAAATTCGCATTCTTCATTGTAAAAAAGGTCCTAAAAGGTTACAATTGAAGATTTTAAGGTCACCGGTGACCCATAGCAAAACCTTTATTTCAAAAAAAGTAAACAAAAATTTACAAATATGGGGAACTATGATTGAATAAATAGTTTTTCCCACAATATATTAAAACATCTGGCGTATTTGGACAAATTTTGTAAAAATTGTGAACAATTGAAAATTAACAAAAAACAATATTTTTTCACTTTGATCCGCTACAGTACCGTTTCCAAAAACCCTCAATTTATAGAAATTGATTGGATAGTTTTTAAGAAATCGCAAAAATTAATCTTGTGAAACCGGTGTCATCATGGTACCGAAAGGTTTAAATCACTAGGTGGAACGTAAAAACTGAACAAATTAGATAATTCTAAACAACTTAATTTGCCATTAATTTGAAGGCAAACATGAGCGAAAGTTAGGTTCTTCTGTCTTTCAAAGACTGTAGACCAGGCAATTTTCGTCAGCTTATACAGAGCGAATCTTGTAAACATTTTTCGTACTTTTTCAATTTTATTTGAATGAATTTCAAATAAAGGATTCCAAATTAGTGAACAATAGTCCAAGTAACTTCTTACTAACGAAATATAAAGAGATTTTAGAGTTAGTAAATCTTAGATTGAGAAGTGCAGTCCAAAATTATTTTTCTATTTTCTTCTTTTAACTTACTGCACAAGTGACTTTCACGTTAACGGCCTTGCCGCCTTGAAGTACCCAATTTCGATTTCCTTTCCCAGTTATTAGCAGAAGGCAAGAGTATATGCTACTGTAAATGGATCATGTACTTGGCATCATTGCTCACGTGAACATAATTATCCTGCCGAAATTCTGTTTTGTAAAGCATCCCCATGCATGAGCCTCACGTTTTATGGTAGTTGGCATCCAAAAAGTAGATTAATCTGTTAAGTCCATATAGTTCCAAACATCACCCATATGTTCGACCGCCCACTCCTGCTTTTTCTTTTATTTGTTTTGTTGTTAGTAAGTATTTGGTTATGTTAGTTCGAAATTCAATTTGAAATTTCTTTATATCCTATTCACACGGAGCCCAAATTGAGCAATATCGGCATTCAATTTCAATTTGAAATTGTACTCATTCACATGGAGTTATTCTTGTTCTTACACAATTTCATTTGACAGTTCAATGTTATTGTTTATAAAATAGCTCATAAAAATTACATTATTATATATTGTTTTAATATTTATGATAATATGGCGAAAACAATAGAGAAGCTTTACGAAATATGTGGAGAATATTGCAGAATGTGTAAATTACATATGGAGAGAATCGTCGAATTGCGAAATCAGCAACTGATGTTTTTTAAAAGTTTGTGTGGAATCCTCAAACATATACGCAACTCCAGAGCCATTTCTTCCTCGCCCCACGCAATTTTGCTATTTTCGCCGACCATATCTCCGCCAAAAGTTGTTCCAGTATTTTGGATTACACACTTCTTTTTTGTACATTTCTTGTTGTTTTCGGATAGTAGCGCAATTTCAACACAATTTCGACAAAATTGAGCAAGGCAACTCAATTTCGTTTAACATTTATTTATATAACGAAATTTAGCAATTTCAACACAACTTCAGCTGAAATTGAGAAAAAACCGAAATTGCTCAATTTGAGGTCCGTGTGAATAGGGTATTAAACGAATTTGAATTGCTTTAAGGGATATATTAATGTCCGTCGACGCCATTTTTTGTATATAGGAGTAGGAAGGAATTTAGAAAAAAAGAAAGTTCTCGAACTCTATACTCATTATTCAAAATGAATTCTTTTTGAATTGTTCACTTCCGTTTTATTCACTGCTAATGCCACATAGTAACTGAATATCGAGTGCATAAATTTTTAAGAGTTGTTTACTTTTGTTTGCATTTTTGGAATGTCACTCCATGTTCCATGCTGGCAAACTGAAGACTATGAAATTTATTAAAGATGCTCCTTCTATTAGGAAGTAAGCGTCACAGAAAAAATATGCAAAAAAAAAGGATACTGCGTATTCTATGCACTATTACCTGCGTTAAACAGCTGCTTTCGCGCAAAATTGCAGTCCTTATCTACAGAGCAGTTGGTAGAGATATAAAACTTACACTGCACAGGATCATTTTTTTCTCTCTTGTTCATAGATTTTTAAAGTAACAAAATACACGATTAGAAACTAATAATTTTTTCAGCAATGCAACACTTTTAGGAAAAAAATAATGTAAATGTCTTTTTCTAATAATCACCAATAGTTTTTAATAACTAATTCAAAAGAAAAAAAAAGAAAATCAAAAAAAGTCAAATTTTATGACGACCGTTGACGCCGACAGTCAAAAATTAATACTTTAAAATGGCGTGCTGCAGAAAACATTCAACTGCAGTTGCAATCAGTGTTGTCCCTTAAAAATTTCAAATAGTGGTGGGTTGAGTTCAAAAATAATGGTAGATTTAGAAAAAGGGTGGTAGATTTTTTCTTTTATAATACCACACTGACAAATCTCAATCTCAATACAAAAAAAAAAACAGTATTGTATTTTTTGTGCCAAAAAAAAATAATGCCAAAAAAGATAGCTATAACCAAAAATTGGTAGGTTTTAGGAAAATGAGAAATGATGATTGTGTGAAAGTGGTGTAAATCAAAAAAGCCGAAAAAAGTGGTAGATCTACCACAATTTTTGTAAAGTGACAGCACTGGTTACACTGCCGAGTATGCATTAGTGGATGTTGTTCTCTGGTTAATGTCCTGAAAAAGTGTATAAAAGAAGAAAAAAGGAAGAAACAGGGAGTGAGAAAGAGAGCGAGAAAGGCAGAGAGAGTTCTTTGTGTGTGTATGTTTGCATAGGTGAATGCATATATACCAGGGCCGTAGCCAGAAATTTTTTTCGGGGGGCGGGGGGGTTTTCATTCGAAGAAAATATTCATAAATAATTTTTATCAAACCGATTTTTAAATACAATAAATTGAATCGGTGATACTTTTGATGGACTCTATAAAATTAAAATTTTAGGAAAAATTTTCCGATATTTTTTAATCTTAACCTCAAAAAAATGGCCAAAAGTGACAAAAAATTCACAGATTAATTAAATTTTTTTCAATAAATGTTATTTAATGTGCATTCTAATGCATTTTTTTTATCGTGAGGGACATAATTTCATTAACTCATTGACTTCCCACTACTGATGATGTACCCAACCTCAAAAAAATTACCAAAAATAGTAGAGGCTCATTTTTTCAAATGATCACCATTGGTAATTTGAGCCATCAATGATAAGGAACCCGGATGAGGTTGGCTTATATTCCCTAAATTCGTGAAGTCACAGCATTAAAAGAGATCTTTCTAGTCATGATGCTCTGAGCAATAATGGGTTAAAAACTAATTACGTTTTAAAATTCTCTCCTAAAACTGCATGGGTTTTGCTTATAAGATGAAGTTTTTGCGAAAGAATTTTTCACGTTGAACACGAATCTGAGGTCAAAAACATCACGTCACGTTTTAGGAAAAAAGTGAGGTTCAAGCAAGTCTAATTTTACAAGGATCCGATAATTTTTTCTATATTTATTAATTTTTTAACTTTTCAAACTGATTCAGGAAACTTTAAATCAAAAACAGATACTAACCTAGAAAAACTATGAATGCAGGAGTGCTCAGTATCACCTTCTCTTTTTGAATCCGTTGTCAAACCTCATGTCGAAGAAAACAAATCGGATTTGATCGCTTAGTGTAACTAAGATTTCAAATTTATTTTTTATATTTGACTTTTTAGAAAAAAAAACCGATGGAAGTAAAAAATATGGTTAAATAGATTTTATTTTGACTTTTTTTCCATCCATTAGCAATTAATCTCAAAAATTTGAATAAATTTTCCACATTTCGGGGGGGTCAGAACCCCCAAAACCTCCCCCCTAAATACGGCCTTGATATATACAACAAGTACAACATTACAAAAAAAAAAAAAAACATTACAGAAACACACTGCATTGTTGATGCAAATCATGTTAAATGTCAAAATCATTTAATGTAAAAACAGGAGTTTGACATTCAACATACTCTTAAAAGAAACGAAATAGAAGACAATTTTGCCTGTCAACGCTACCTCGTATAATTTGTAATTTGTAAAAATGAAGGTTTATCAACGTCCTTTTACAAAGATCTTCCTGGCTTCTTTAATGTTTCTGTTCTATTGCGCTGGCACCAATAGATTAATATTTGGTTTTATTTACTTTTGGAATGCCATATGCTTTGGGAAGTAAAAGAAAAATTTTTAAATTAGGCAGATATTAGCAAAAAATAAGTCGTCACTTCTGCTTATTTCGTTTTATTAATTTCACTATGACCCACATCAAAGATTTTGAACTTTTGATACATTTGATTAAAAATTTCGGAAAAGGATAAGCCTGGCGTACTTTTTTAATCTAATTTTCTTAAGAACTTGGCGTTGTGTACAATTTTTGTATTAACCAATAAAAACTCTATTTAGAAATCGTATTGCGGTTCGTGATACTTAAAGTTTTAACAGAACGCTCGTTTAAAGCGCGGTTCACGCCAAATTGGCACGCTTTGTTGTGGTCGCCATGTCGCGCCTAGTCATAAGAACAACAAATTTTTTACTGGGATTTGTTTACAATACCGTTACCGTTAGTTGATAAATTTTTTTTCATATTAATTGATCGCAAGTTGGTGATTGTGTGCACAATGGAAGCTGCAAATAGAAAATTGATTGTGAACAAATTTATTGAAAATCCGTCGTGGTGTGGTTCAAAGATTGCGAAAGTGTTAAATATCTTCAAAAGAACGGTATGTAGAGTTATAAAACGATATAAAGAAACTCTTAGTGTTGAAAGAGCTAAAAAAGTTGTGAACAAAACGTCAACCACCAACCTAAAATTAAAGGCAAAGATCTTGAGGTCCATCAAATGCAATCCCGAAATATCGGATAGCGATCGTCCCAAAAAATTCAATACCAGCAAAAGTACTGCTAGACGAATACGCATAAAAGCTGGGCTAAAGTGCTATCGTGCCATAAAATATCCAAATAGAACAGACAAACAGAATTTGCTGGCCAAAAAACGTGCTCGTCTTCTTTATAATAATGTTTTGACCAAATTCAATGGATGCATTATTGTGGATGACGAATCATACGTAAAATTTGATCTTAAACAGCTTCCAGGTCAAAAATTTTATATGGCAACGAATCGTGGTAATGTACCCTCAAAATTCAAGTACATAAAAATGGATAAATTTGCAAAGAAAGCAATGGTGTGGCAGGCTATTTGCAGCTGTGGTCTCAAATCCAGGGCATTTGTGACATCCTCTTCTATGACGTCTGATATTTACATCAAAGAGTGCCTTTCGAAACGACTATTGCCAATTGTTCGTCACCACCATTCGCCAGTGAAGTTTTGGCCTGATTTAGCCAGTTGCCACTACTCTAAGAAAACCATGGATTGGTATCAGACAAATAAAGTAGTGCCCAAATATATGAATCCACCCAATTGCCCCTTCGACCGATCGAAAAATACTGCGCTGTTACAAAATATAAGTTGGAGAAAAAATGCAGGTATTGTCAAAAATGTGAATTCAATGTTACTAAAACGGAACCAAATAGCCGCAAAAGTATCCAGAGCGGATGTTCAAAGGTTGATGGGGTCCATTAAAAGGAATACCCGGAACTTTTTGCACAACAAAGAAATTTAAATCTTTTAATATTATAGTTTTAAAACACAATACTAAACTTATCATTTAATGCATTATTTGTTATTCTGAGTGTTCTGGTTAAAAAGATACAGCAACTTTCCTGAGTGCCAATTTTGCGTGAACCGCGCTTTACAGCATACTCATAAGTAAAAAAAAGAACAATATCAACCCTTCCCTGCCCTTGCTGCCATATATGGTCCCACCACTTTAGGCGGTAATAGAAGCGCCATCTTACGTCCAACATCCAAAACACAATATATGTATTGCAGATTGTAGCTTTCGTTAACGACGAGCATATATAACGATATTAGAAAATGCCAGCTTTTGAAAGTTACTGCTATTTTTATGTGAAAAATACGTTTTTCGGACACAAGTAAGGTTTTTGATTTTCAAAAAGCAATAACTCTAAGAAATTTCGCGAATTTCAACATAAAAAAAAATATTATTGTGTTGCTAAAGGGTTTTTTTTAACGAGGAGTAAAAGCATTAAAAGCCGAAAGTCAGTGCGGGACTTTCACCCGCCAAACATCTCCTCTCGTCCGACGGAAAGCGGAAAGTGTTGCTAAAGGTGTGTTGATTGTTATGTGAGTACTTCGAAATAATATTTAAAAAAATATAAAATTTTTGTTTCCAACAGTTAGGACTATATATGGTTTCTTGGGCAGTGTTTAGTATTTGGTGAACTTTGGTGCATTTTACAATTTTTACTACAAATTCGGAATGGAGCGACAAATGGACGATGAAGAATGGAATAAACAAGTGAATGATTATGCCTGGTGTAAAAGTGAAGATAATGAAGGTTGGGTTTTCGGAGGATGATTTTTACTGCTCGAGGTCGTCCTTGGGAAGGGGTATTAGAAGCAAAACGATCCAAGCCAAATACATTTCATATTCCATCGGCAGACATTAAGCTGAGAGGGCACCTCTCGAAAATGAAGCCAGCCTCTGAGGGATGATTCAAATCCAAAGTTCCTGGTTGTGGTAAACGTACTATAACATTTTTTACTAAATGTGATATTCAATTATGCTATAAAGGCGAACGAAATTGCTTTTAAACATTTCACACAGAATAATTGGTATAAATTTTCATTTCTGGTTATTTTTCTTAATAAAGAGATTTAAAAAAAAAAAAGTTATACAACTATATATGATCCTCAAGGTAATTTCAGATTTCAACACTTCTAATTAGTGCCCTACCGAAGGTGATTTTTTGGCCGAAGCCGAACTTCGGCTATACATCTAACCTTCGGCTGAAGCCGTTTAAATTCCTAGCTACTTACAGCTAGTTATTTTATCTGGTTAGTATGACGGGAAGTATTTTATTTTTATCTCAAATTCAAACAAAATAATTAATTTTGCTGTTTTTGACAAATTTTGACTTTAACTGTCGCTAACATCATAATAACACATAACTAATGAATTTTTTTAAAAGCTGAGGAAATTCCATAAACAATGTAATAAAATGTAGTAACAAAAAACTATTGAAAATTCAATTTTTGGGATAGTTTTATTGTTAAGTCATTAAAAGTTTGTATTTTTATCTATCTTGTTTTGAAAATGAGTATTTGATTTTTGTCATTTTTTTTAACTATTTCAATTCAAATAAAACACATTGAGAGATATCACAATGATCCTGGTTCGGACGGAGTAGAACTACAGATCCATTGAAGATACGGTGAAAATTTATGCGCAATCAGTTCATTAGTTTTGGTTCATGGCAGCCATTTCGAAAAATGCTGTTTTGAGGTTGTAAATCTGTGGGTTACTTCAAAAGTAAAAATGGAACAAGCAAACGGAGAAAATATAACACAGAAATTGTAATGTAAATACTTTATATAAACACTTCATATTTATTTATTTGTATAAATTTTTACTGCCAATCTATAGTAAAAATTATTATAAAATAAAATGCTTATAATCTTCGGCTTCGGCTACTTTTTGCCGAAGCCGAAACCGAAGGTGCAATTTTAGGCCGAATAGCCGAAGAACCGAAGCCGAATAATCGGTCGGACACTACTTCTAATTAAGATATTGAAAAAGTCATCGAACAAAAGTTGCTCAGAATGAAGAATGCTATCCTTTAATATTTTTTTAAACCAAATTTGCGTTGTCGTGCAGGGAAGGGTTAAAAGACAATCGCATTTACAGATTGCAATAAACTACCACTCGTTAGAACACAATAACGATATATTTTCTACTCACGAAGAGAGTTCATAAGATAACGTTATGATTTTTTTACACAAGAAAAAATATTAAATAACAGTTATTTCTGCATGCTGAACTGAAAATTTGTCATCTTTTTGTGAGAAAATCGCATTTAAAGTTATCAATGATGTACCACTCCGTAGAACTCAATAAAGGCAAATAATTTTCTCCTGGGAAAAGTTTATAAGATACTGTTATGATTTTTTTTACAGATGATAAAAAATTAAATAAAATTTTGTTCTGCATACTTAACTCAAATTTTTTTTTTAGATTATGACAGTCTTACAGAAAATGAGCGATATGTAAGTACATCAAGGTGTACTGGCGCCATAAACCGTTTTTTGATTACGAACACTCCTCGGATCCGTTAAAGCATCAGAAAATTAAATATATGATTTTTGTGGCGAAAATTACTCTAAAGCGTTTACTTTAATCGCTCATAAATCAAGCTTTTTCATCTGATTTTGACATACATATAATGGCTTGTTAGAAAGGTCTCAATGAGATCAATGAGGTTGGTGTAAAACCAACAACAAAAAGTTTTCCCTACAGAAATTGTATTTTTTTTTGTGAAAAACTTAAAATTTTTTCAGAACTTCATAAAATGATTTATGGCGCTTAACTCTCAATAACCCAATTCACCCAAATGACTCAATCACTGATTTTGTGGGGGCAAAACTTTTTTCCATCGTCTTTAAAATACAGCAGCAGTGACAGCAGCTTTTGGAAAGATGTACTGAATCAGGTTTTGATTGACTTACTTTTCTAATTATTAAATAACAAATCCCATATGAAGGCGGGCATCTTATAAATATTTTCTTTCTTCTCTTTTCAGGTAAGTTCTTAAGCTTTAGAATAAGTATTAAGTACTAGTTCTGCTGTCCGGTCCGCTAACAAAGTTTGGGTAATGCGTAATTTTATTAAAACTCGACCCAGATGGCACAATCTCCGTGAGTCTTGCTTTTCGAATATCGATATTCTAGACACTTCTCAAATGTATCTTTTTTCACAAATATTTTTAAAATTGTTATTGTTTAGTGTCATCTAAAGGACAACTTGAAAATTTTTTTATTTAATTGCACTTCTTACTTCATAACAAATAAATAGAAAATAGCAGCAAAAAAGAAAAACGGTAAAAAAAAAAATAGCAAAACACAAGTAGTAACAAAGTAGCAAAATAGTAGTAAAAAAAAAAGTATTAAAAAAGTAATTGTACAAATTTTCTGTATTAGACAGTACATACTGCATTTTGCATATTTGCAACATAATATTGTACTTTTAATTTTTTATAATAAATGGCAGTAAATACACTTTGTTTTGAATAAAAAAGACTTTCGGTAAAAATTATTTTAGTGAGCTTAAGAAGTCATTCAAAGTGCAAGTGATTTTGGTTGCAAATGATATGACTGGCACTGTATATGGCTCCAGAGATATACCGTACTACAAATAGTTCCTGAGATATCTTGTCACGAATAATCAGGTCATATGGGAGGTGCAACACCCCCCTTTCCAATCTCACACAAATCTTTTCTGTAGTATGACTTTGTCAAACAACGTCCTTGTACGTAATTTCAGTACTATATTGTGTATGGTTCCAGAGATATACTCAAATAAGCATATGATTTATATGGGAGGTACTACGCTCACTTTTCCAAGCCCAGCTTAATTTTTCCCACAGAATCCTGTGAACAAATATTACTTTCGTACCAAAACTTACTACTGTACTACAAACAGTTCCTGAGAAGAAAATTCAGGTTTTTACCAGGTACCAGGCCTACTTTTGCAATCTACATTATGAATGTTAACGTGGACTTCAAGCCTGATAACAAATACATTGCGTACGCTTCAGCTCAATCGGATGATTAGTTTTTGAGTTTATCGCTCTCAACCGCCCATTTTTATATATAAAGATTTTACTTTAAGCCTAAAATTGTGCAACACATAATTTCTATATTAAAAACGGTTATGGAATATACTTGCATATCAATGGAATAGTGGAACATATCAAAAAGGAAAAGGAAATTGGGTACTTCAAGGCGGCAAGGCCGTTAACGTGAAAGTCACTTGTGCAGTAAGTTAAAAGAAGAAAATAGAAAAATAATTTTGGACTGCTCTTCTCAATCTAAGATCTACTAACTCAAAAATCTCTTTATATTTCGTTAGTAAGAAGTTGCTTGGACTATTGTTCACTAATTTGGAATCCTTTATTTGAAATTCATTTCAATAAAATTGAAACAGTACGAAAAATGTTTACGAGATTCGCTCTGTATAAGCTGACGTAAATTGCCTGGTCTACAGTCTTTGAAAGACAGAAGAACCTAACTTTCGCTCATGTTTGCCTTCAATATCATTAATGGTAAATTAAATTGTTTAGAATTATCTAATTTGTTCAGTTTTTACATTCCACCTTGATGATGACACCGCTGTCTTATTCGGTGTCGTATCCTCTCATTTTTCCTTAAAAATTATAGGACATTATGATTATACGACAGTGTATGACAGCTTGTGAATCGGCCAATTGTATTGTTTCATTGTATAGTTTAATTTAATTTATAGCTTATTCTTTCCTAATTAAAATTGTAAAATAATAGGTGTTTTTCTTGTTTAACTTTAGAAGGGACACATTTTTTTTTTTTTTTGTTTTTTTTTTTTTTTCTCTGCTTATATCGAAATTTTATTTAAAGAAAATATGTAAAGATAACATTTTATTTATGAAACTATTTATCAATAAAACTTTGCAGATCATTTTTAGAGATAAGCTAATTCAGGTATTAGATCACGATCACATCATGGGTACGAGTTGTTGCTTCAATATAAAGTGAAAAATTAAGAGAGATAGCAAGAGAGTGAAATTTGATCGGCACGATCACCAAATGGTTTGGCTGTCGATGCCGAATCATGAGATCAAACCAGTGTTAACTTTTAGAAATTATTCAGAATAATTGTCTTTTAGGAACACTTTTGGTGAACATGTATGCAAAAAGGAAAAAAAATGCTTAATAGCAACGCTCGTCATTCTTGTCATACTCGTTTGCCCATAAAATTTTGCAAAAAGTTAACAAAAGCTAATTTTTAATTACTTTTATTTATATGTCAATCAATTTAGTTCACAAATTTTGCACAAAAACAAACAAAAAATGACTACGAAATTTAAATAAAGTAGTAACAAAAAAGTATTAACACAATACAAAAATGTACTATTGATCGGCGATCAGAGAGTTGAAAAATGAAAAAGAGAGCGTAAAAAGAGACGTGATCGGCGATCATTTGATCGTCTACACAGTGTTGTCATATTTTTTTGGGCAAAAACTGTAAAAACTAAATACAAAAACTGTATTTTGGAAAAAAAAAAAACTGTAACCTATAAAAACGAAAAAAACGAAACTAGAGTCTGAATTTGAAAAGTTTTTCAGTCACTTGCCCATCATTCCACCACACATTCAAAATTTAATAGGTCCAATAATAGAATATTTTCCGCATGTTTGGGAGAGGCTATGCTTTCTTGAACGGGACAGAAATTTAAACCCTATAACCTAATACAATAATGGTGCAAAATTTGGAAAAAAAAGTTCGCTCATTAGGCATGATTCGATGATTCGGAAATAAAAAACAAACGAACATACAAACGTTGTATTAATATTAAAACAGTTCTTATAACACTTTCACCAAAAAAAAAAAAAAAAAATTTATTTATTTGATTTGCACTATTTATCATAACTACAACAACAATCAGCCATCAGACTGTTTTTGTTTGAAAAAATAGCGTCTAACTGGTGTCAGATTCTACTCGCAAAAATGCTCTGAAATAGTTAAAATTAATTTATTGAAATAAATATGTAATAATATTAAAAAAAGTAAAAACTGATTCCTTTAAAATTACGTAAAATAAGTCAATAAAAAAAGAAACAAATTCATTTAAAAATGTATAAAGCAAATATATGTTATTATTATTATTATTATTAATAAGAAACACGAAACAACATTCTTGTTATGACCACTTAAAAAATTAAATAAACATTCCTGGGTCCGATTTTTTGAGTAGTCATAGTTCACCAGTAATCAATACAACAATTTTAAAAGCTCTAAAAATGGTTTCATCAAATTTCTTGTACATTTCTCTTGATGCCACAAAATTTGATAAATTTTATAAATTTTTTTAAGTAAGTCTGTTGTTCTTTTCAACTAATTTTTGAATTTTAGTTTTGTTGGTATTAATTTGGAGAAATATTCTTTCCACATTCGCTACCTGCAAGTGCTACCCTGAAATACTGTTATATTTTTATGATAACCAAAACATATTTAAGTTTATTCTGCATATTATTGCAAAAACTTTAAAATTGGGGAGTAAACTGTAATATTTGAGGGAAATCTGTAAGACTGCATCCCGATCGAAAAAACTGTAATTTACAGATAAATCTGTCAATATGGCACCGCTGCGTCTACATAACATCGCCCTTAGCGCCTGGTTATATTGGTGCTCGGTGTTGGACGAACACAAAACATTTTCTCCCGTGCTCGGTCAAGGTGGTTACATTCAGCTCGTTGCAGAGTTGTTTTTTTGTCAAAATAAACTCGTTTGTTTAATACTATTTTATATGTAATAATACTGTTTTGTAAAATAACTCATTGCCACCCTGAATACTCGGCGTGCTTGGTGTAGAATACACCGTTCGGTGTGAGAGTGAGTTAAGATTCTCTCTTTGTGTTCGGTCCAACAACAATTTCATGGTGTTCGCCGAGCATACTCGCAATATAACCACAACCTTAGCAAATTCAAAGAAAGAGAGAGTTTCCGGATATAAACTTCTTTGAATCTTCAACATATACAAACATATTTTAATGAAAGAAATCGACTTGTTTTAAAAGTTACAATATATATTCAGTCTTTTTTGATCACACACTTAGATTCTACAAAAAAAAAAAAAAACCAACTTATTCTAATCTATTGGGTTTAAATTTCGAACCGAACTCATTCAGATTCATGACGACTTTATTCAGTTTTATAAAGAACGAGCTCCAAGACTGAATTCTCACAAACCTCATTCTCCTTTAACTCATAGAAAACTTTTTTGAATTGAGCCTGGAAACTGTCACGCTTCTTAGTGAACCATGAATTCTAAAATAAAATATATAAATTGATATATATAAATACCAAATAAATAAAAAGCAAATATTTAAAATTAAACTTGCTAAGCTAGGTGTCACAAAAATCCCCGAAATTAATCGTTTTCTTACTTTATAACCGTCTAATAGGTCATGCCAAGCGAAGTATACATATAATTTGAGCTCTTTTAAATCTTCCTTGTGATGCTTGGCCAATGAGCGAATGTAATAATCCGGAATAGATTCCTAAAGTTAAGTAAATTAAGTTATTATGAATATAAAATTGAAAATTTTGAAATTGAAACTTTTGATAACACGATTACTTACAGTTTGACGCAGATAAATCGTTAATGATTTTAATTTCGGTAATGCCGTAATACCAATATGGCGTGCGGGATTTGAACATGCAGCCCAAGAGAATCTAAAATCTTCTAGTTCTTTGCAATGTCGAACGATTCCATTTAAACTATTAAAACAATTATCGCGTATATTAAGATACTGTAGTTCCAGAGCTATGCAAATATCCACCAAAGTTCCCTGTGATAATTTTCCACAACTCCTTAAAGTTAAGTGCGTTATTTGTCGCATTCGTATTATTGGTTTACACTTAGCATTCCTATGACACGATAAGCTAAGTATCCGTAAAGATGGCAATGTCGTCAGTGACTCCAAATGTCTGTCAGTCATGTCGAAATCAGAAAGATCCACTTCGTTGATGGTCTGAAGATTTGTGGCATTGAGGAAATGTATATATTTAAGACGATGTACATTTATTAATTTTATACGTTTCAAGTTGGTACAATATTTTTGAATAGCATCATGCATTGTCATGCTAAAGACGATACGATTATTAGGTGGTGTTCCTGTCATTTCAACAGCCTCAACATGTGATCCAAAGTGACGCCAAAACTGTAGTAAATCATCTTTAGGAAATTCTTTAATTGTCTCAAGTAATTCATTATTGAAAATGGGTGGAATTTTTTTCTTAATATATTCAATGAAAACATTCTCCAAAGAAGTACAGGTCTGAGAGAAGCGTACTTTTTCCTGAAGATTCAAATAATCGTATAGTATGAGAAAGAAATCATCATACATAATGGGGATGGTGCAAGCTTCGTCTTCCATTTAGATGGCTTTGTTTAAACTGCAAAAGGAGTTTACAATGTGATTAGTCAAGACTGGTTTTATTTTTATTTTCATTTAAAAGACGCACATTAATTACCATACCGTTATAGCGGGCATCTGATTCGTGTCAACAAAATATGCAAAAATCTTAAGTGTTCTAACTTTTATTTGAAGAATTGTACGGGAGAAAAAAAGCAAGTATTTCAGCGTCCCGTTTATGGAAACATAAAACTTTAGATGCTTATAGCTCAAGAACGCGTTTTTCAGATGGCGGTATGGTAATCAATGTGCGATATGAGGTGGTACTATCGTGTCCAAGAACAAAGGTCGTGGAACTAATTTATTCTCTTATTTTGAAGTACGTCTTCGTCTCAAAATTTGTTGAACTTTCTTGTTAAATTTAATAAAACTTTCTGTTTTTACAGTTTAGGCACTTATTTATTAATTAAAAATTTATCTAGACAAAAGATTTTCGTGTGCACTTTTATCCATTATGAGCAGTGTTGCCATATTTTTTTTTAACTGTTTTGATTTGAAAAATACTGTATGTTGAAAAAAAGTAGTATAAATACTAAAAAAAGACAAAGATTATCAAAGAAAAATCAAAGTTTCTTCTATTCACCTGCCGGTGCATCATTCCACCGCTTACCCAATATTGAATGGGTTCAAGAAAATTTCTACGAAAACCAAAATAAATTTCAATTTATTCTTGCATATTATTGCAAAAACTTTAAAAATTGTATTTTGGAAAATTTTAATATTTGAAGGAAAACAGTAAAATCCTCACTCTGTCTAAAAAGCAAAGAGAAATATTTAACAACGAAATAAAAGTGCATATGAGAAACCGTCAATTGTTATGTATTTTGTTTTAGTTCAACCTTGCAGCCTTGCTGACGCAGCTCCTCCGCCATTTTTTCATATTTATGGCAGTTTTTTCTGCTCATACTGGAGCTATGAGCTCCTCTTTCCGCGCACTCTACAAATTTCTTTTCTTTATATTTTCGTTTCCCCATATTAATCAAGTTGTAAACAAGGCGAAATATAAATTTCAAAATAGAAATGTCAGAGCAAATTCATTTCAATGAACGCATTCAGGGTTGTATTCTATTTTTTGTTCGGTTTCAACGCGGTTTCATTGAAACCACCTCATTTCCATGGTTTCTACTATTACTATTTTTATATGCCGAAATTGAGCATTTCAACGCAGTTTCAGCCGAAACCATGGAAATGATCGAAACTACGCAATTTCGGTTCAGTAGGAACATAGTATAACAATACATAAAGATAAGCGGTACTTTTATGACCTAGCTGTGTAACGTTTTGATTTTCTTTCTTTCGATCAAAAAATGATATTCTTTTTTTTTCCTAAACATAAAAAATTATTAGAAATTATTATTATGTCTGAGCAAAAATAAATAAAAATCAAAATATTAATTATTATAATTATTAAGCGAAAAAAACAAATATCAAATTTTTAATGGGAACGCTCAAAAAAATAAGAAATTTTTATTGATTTCAACAGAGCAAGCAATCAGTATCACTTTGATGCATTCGACATTGTTCTCCGAAATTGAAAGAATGTTGATTTTTTCATTTAAACATTTCAAAATAATTATTATTTTCGGTACCTGCTCTTAAATCTGATTTTAGATACGACGATTTTTGCATGATTTTTCCACATTTTCTATTGCAATACTATTCTATCGTTGATACCACAATGATACAATGATTTTCTTTTTATTTGCTTCTTTCTATTTTTCTCTGCTTGATGTCTGTAATTTTAATACATATTTATATTTTCTTATTTTAATCTCCGCTTCAGGTATCGAAAATAGAAAAGCAAACATTGGTACTGCTAATTTTGAGATATTCACTTTCGTCTATCCTCTCTCGCCTTCAAACAAACAAAATCCTTGTTCAAAAATCGGCGTGAAGATGAAAAAAAGTGAAGGTTAAAATACGATTGCGACGGTAGGCGGGAAAAGCGGTTGACAGTTAACCGCTGTCAAAATTAAAAGCCTGTTGAGCAGCGTTTATGCACCCACCAGTTTTCGAATAGCAAAGTTAAAATGTAACTTGTGCATGAAATATATTATATAAGTATATCTGTTAGAAATGTTTTTAAGAATAAAAAAGTTGGATAGTTTTTAGGAATGTTTAAACGCTTACCACTGGAGTCGAAAGGTTTAAAATATATTGAAACATACTGCCAAGGAAAAACACTTAACAAATATTCACACAACAGCAACTCAAAAGCTGTTCATTTACCGTCTACCGCTTCATCGTCGTCCGCCGCAATTGTGTTTAGAGCTTGAAAGAATAATTTTGTCTTTTCGGCAACAACTGTGCCCAATATGAAATGACTTATAACAGTACCGAATAAATAGATTCGTCACACCGAAAGAACATAATTTTCTATTCAGTTTTTTTATCTCTACGTATGCATGAATCCTATGTAAAAGAAAAAAGCCAATTCAACCCCTACGCAACGCATTGAATTCAAATGAATTTTAATTTTTTTTTTTGTTTTTTTTTTTTTTTTGTTAAGTAAATATTTTCAATATAATAAAATATCTAAACAGATCCTTCAAAACCGAACGTACAGGATTTTCTTATCCGTTTCTTCTTTATTATTTTGTTCGTACAGGATAATTTCTTATACCATTCTTTATGCATAGATCCTAAATAAATAAACAAAGTGAACACATGCGGCGGTAATAGCCAGAAGCAAACAAGACTGCAGTGCCTGGTTTTCACTGTCATATGAGAGAGAGAGAGAGACAGGAAGTTTTCTATATGTTGGCAAATTTTGGCATTTTTGTGTGATTTTACAACTTCAGGTTTCTACAATTGGATATCATAGAGAAAGATTTTTGTTCATTTTACTTACCTTTTGTTGTTGTTGTATTTTTCGTGAGTTGTAAATGAAAACATGTTAATTAGTAAATAATAATAAAAAAACAAATACTTCGTTGCTTGGAATCAATTCAAAACAAATCAGAAAATGCAACAAAATCCATAACTACCCAGTTGAACTTAGGATGATCGTAGAAGTGATCATCGAGCGCTCCAAAGCGAGCAATGGATTACTTCCTATTGCTCCAGAGCTCTTGCATTTAATACTCGCTTTTAACATTGCATGTCCTAGGGTATGGATTACTCGTTTCAGCCTCTAAAAAGTGTGATAAAGCTCACTTGCAGCTCATAGAAAAACAAAACTTTAAAGATGTTGCTGCCAAAATTCATGACACCATGGTCTAGTTATCTAAAAGGCCAGTATGAACGCAATCACTTGTGGGCCAAGGCTCAAATACCACAAAATTCTTTTTTTTTGATTTCTTTTTTAATTTTTTTATTTTTTATTTCTAATAATGTTATATTCATTTTTATTTATTTATTTTTTTTATTTACTATTTACAACTAGGTCTACTTAAACTTTTTGATCGTATAATAAAACTATGGATGGTTTATGCTAGTTTAAAAAAAAGAAGAGATTTTAATCATCATCAATTATGAACTGCAAAATCGAGTTTTCTTTAGCCGCATTCTTATTTAATCCATAGAAAGCTCTTTGGAATTCGTTCTGCAAATATTCAAGCTTCTCCAAGTAGAATGGAGTCTAAAAAAAAAAGTTATACATAAATAAATAAACATAATTTTGAAATATGTACATATATGAGATGTTGAGAGCAAAAGTGGTGTAAGTTATTTGTTTTTTAATATCGATTCCACCACCACACTATAAGAAATTTTTCCCAATTTGCTGGCCAAAATTAAAAAAAACGGAGATATCGATATGAAAATTGGTCCAAAAGTTTGTTAGATGCTAGGGATGCCCTCACATGAAAATTATATTGCCACGCCTGCTTATTCTATAAGGTTGTGATATGAAGTGCTGTAAAATTTGTGGTGAGATAGCGAAAAAAAATATAAGGAATCATCTCAGCAAAACGATTTCTGGCATGAGCCACTTTTAAGTCGTGAAAAAAAAATTATAAAAATGGGCGTGATCGGTCAACTGCCACGCCCATCTCCCATACAACAGAAAAACTAAAATAGCTCTAAAATCCGTTGCAGTCAAGATATCAAAATAAAAATCATTTCGTATTGTTTCATATTTTTGTTTCATATTAAAAGCTTTTAATCTCTTAACAGTTTTCCCTCAATATGCATTTAGTGTTTTGTTAATAAAAATGTGATCCGCAGCTATCCGCTGCCAATTTGTTGTTGTTTAGTTAAGAAATTATAGGTATATTTTACATTTTTATGTCCTAGAATACATCGCACAGCTTTGCAAAATAGACCTGGTCCACCAATCTTGAAATTTTAGTTTCAAACATCAAATTTTTTTCCGAAAAAAAAATTGTTCTTGTTTTTTTTTTTTATTAATGAAATGCATTCTTCATAACACTCCCATATAAAAAAAAAAAAGTTTTAAGAATATAATTATAGTTAAACAGTAAAAGCTTCTGAAAAATGCTTCAAAATGCATGCTAGCACTTTGTGTTTATTATTCATCAACTTGGACAGCTTACCCACAATTATTTAATGAACTTATTCCTTCAATTTTTTATTTGATGTGCTTATGAAATATTTATGAATAGAAATTAAGAAAAAAAATTCTAATATAGACGCGTCAAAAAGTCATACCACTGTGCGCTGTACAACCAAACCAATCGCAATTAGGTAATCCGTAGTTGTTTAAGGAAAAATTGATTTTTTCAAAATACGTAAAAAATCACAGCGAAACGTAATAATCTAACACATAACTGAATGTCCTAAATAATCCTGATGATTTTATTTTCCTTTTTTTTCTTTATTTTTCACCCAGTTTTTATCCATACAAGTATGTATATAAGCGATTGTGTGTGTGATTTTATATCGTTTGGTCGGGTCGATACCCGATGCAGTTTTTGTCAGAAGTGGAAATTTATGTCGTCTTGTCTCAGACGTGAATGATGTTGTTGATTGGATTAGGTTAAGATAGGTTAAGTAAAATAAGTAAAGAAATAAAGAAAAGGAGGTGAATTCTTGCATTAGTATTATTCATAAAGTTAGTTTAAAGTATAATTTGTAAAGCTGAAGCGAATGCCAGAGAACGGGAGGCTTAAGTTCTATCGACGGTTGTCTAAATAAAAAGCTCTTTAGGTAGGCTAACTAGTTTATAATTCGATAAAGTTAGGGGTCTCTAGAGGCTTGCAGAAAGCTAATGTTATCTTGGATTTTTTTGTTGTTGAAATCAAATTTTTTTTTATTGTCTTGTTTTATATTTTTATTTATATCTCGATAGTATAATTTAATTTTTTTTTATATATAAATTTTTGTTTATTTTTATTTATTTATTTCGAATATCGAGAATAATTTTTTTTTATTACTTTATATATGTTTTTAATTTACACCCCTTTTCATTCTCAATAATTTTTTTAAGAAAGTCAACGGTGTTTATTAGTTATAGTTTCTTTTTAATAAAAACTTTTTACTTAATTACAAAAATGTTGTTAGAAATTATTGAATGCATAGAGTAAAAAAATCTTCGATGAATTGGTAAATACACGTTGGAGGTGGGTTGAGGATGGTGATGTGAGTGGAGTGAATCTGACGGTAACATGGCTAGAAGGATGACGACCTCGATAGTCTAGTGGATAGTACACTAGACTTTCATCCAGAAGGTTGCGGGTTCGATTCCCGTCTTGGTCTGGTGGTTAATTCTCATAAACTTCTTATTTTCACTATCGATATGAAGTGGATGAGAATTATAAGAATGTGTACAAGTACACACCTTGGTTGGTAATGGCAAGACTACCGAGCTGATAAAAAATTGCCACATAGCCGTTCGGAATCGGCGTTAAACTGTAGGTCCTACCATTGCCACTGTGGTCTAGTGGAAGAGTGCCAGACTCTTGTTTCTGGAGTCCCGAGTTCGATTCTCGGCTTGAATATGTTTCTTATTCCCTTCCTTTCTTTCTTTCTTTCTTGGGGCTTTGGTACAAAAGATCTTATAGGTCGCAGTGCCTGACTTTCGAGTCGTCCTTCCTTCAAATAATAATAATGGCTAGAAGGATATTCACGCCGGCCCTTGAGATAATGGTTTGATGGTTGGAGGAACAGGAAATGGCATGGTGGAGGTTATGGTGAGTTATTGTAAGTAGATTTGTTTTTATTCGTTAGCCCCTCGATTTGTGCGACGGGTTGAGATCCTGTACCGTAGAGCTAGCTGAGGCATGTCGCACAGATACGATAGCTGAAGGGGGATGTAACAAAAAAATGGTAATTTTTTAAAAGTCCAAATTAAATTCCACTTTAAAAATGCACCATTACACTTTAAGGTCACTTCAATAAAATGGGTTTAATTGCCATAACTAATAAATTGACCAAGTTTTTTTAATTGATAAATGATCTGCTTACTATCACTATTTGCTTTCATATTTTTATTTTTTTTTTTTTTTAAATTATAATTTTGTTTTAAAATAAACGTATTTAAACTTTGCACACAATTTGTTATTCTCAAATGTTATTTGCTAACTTATTGAGAAGCAACATATTTTACAGCTGCTCGAGTAACGATAAATCGATTTACATAAAAACATAAATCGATTATGAAAAAATACAAAAAAAAATAATTTCAGACAAGTCGAAAAAATGAATTTTGGCCAGCGAATTGGGTAAAATTTCCTATAGTGCACCAGTCAGTCAGTCACAACCTCATTTAGTTTCCTACACAACAGATAACTGTTTGCCAAAGTTGCTTGTGCAGTAGGAAAATAATTTTCAAAAAAAAAAAATTTATTGACTTACACAATTTTTGCTCACAACGGCACTAATGAGAGGTTGAGAGGAAAAGTGATATAGCTTTTACGTTCCGAAAAGCATGAAATAATTTTACTTAAGAGCAAAAGTGAAACGAAATATGTTCAGAGCAAAAGTGAAACGAAATATGTTCAGAGCGAAAACAAAATAAATCACTATGCTAGTTTTGCTCTGAAAGAATTTTTATACCATTTTTGCTCTTACTTTTAAGTCGTTTCATTTTCACTCTAAATCGAATCACTTGTACCGTTCTTGCACTGAACTATTAAATTATTTCACTTTTGGTCTCATATAAATTTTAGCAAGGTTTTCCGCTCAGCCTATCAAATGTACAACAAAATGGAATTAAAATTAAAAATGAATTATTTTCTTACTTCATACACATTTACTGTGCCGGAAGCCTTGTTGCTTAAAACAATTTTAAGCTCTCGAAGATCCTTTTTGTTATGTTGGGCCAGTGCATCAAAAAATTGTCCCTCAATCGGTATCTAAAATTATGTATAAATAGTTACTAATCTAAATCTAAATTTATTTATTCACCACTTACCCAAGAACTCTGAGAAATCGTCAGTGATTTTAATTTTGTTAAATATGTGATAGCCAGTTGATATATAACGTTTGTATTAATGTCCCATGAGTATTTAAAATTTTCCAGTTTTGTACAATCAAAACCCATAAGAGCTATGTCTATATCTGTGTGAAAACTGTTCCGTATATCGAGACTTATTAAATTTAGATCTTCGTAAATATTATGTAAATAATTTGAATCTAAATTCCAGCAATTCCTTAGGGTGAGGTGTTTAACTTTGCTCAAGAGATTTATATATTTTCCGGTTAAGTTGCTATTAAAAATGCCAAGTTTTTCTAAATTCTGGAATTTAGTTAAATGTTTTATTTCTTCATTATCTATATTAGAAGCGCCAAGATTCAATTCGTTGACTTTATCTAAATTGCGGTCATTGAGAAAGTTCTGCCAGTTAATATTCGATTCTGGCGCTAGCACTATTCTGCCCACATTTGTGCAATATTGGTACATTGGTACATCACACATCCAATTAGATTCGTTAGTTTTTCCATTTTCATTTCCATTTCTAAAATCAATAATCTGAAATCTTGATCCGTAATGAGACCAAAAGTATTGTCTATCATTTTCAGAAAATACTCTCATTTCTTTTAGAACTTTAACATTTAAAAGACGTGGCATTCTTTTATTAACATAATTCGTAAAAACTTTTTTCATAGCTTTGCAGGTTTGGGAGAGGCGTACTTTATCTTGAAGATTTAAATAATCATAAAGTATGCTATAAATATCATCGTATAATGTGTGAAGAGCGAGTTTATTGCCCATTTCTACATTCATTTGCTCTGCAAGGAAGAATGCAATGTTATTTTTATAAAGAATTTATATAGAAAATATATAGAAAATATAAACCAAAATGATTTTTGTATTCTTGAGAAGAAATTAATCGACACGTATTTTTTTATTTCAATGTGATGTTTTTTATTTTCAAGTTATGATATTTTAAAGTCTTGGAGTTGTTAAAATGGAACGATTTTCAATCCCTAATTACTCAAAAACTAACCGTTGTAGGGAAAAATTTCCAATCAATAAAAGTTCGTATGTCGCACAATCTTATCAAAAAAATATGAACATAAAATATGAACATAAAATTGTTTTTGTTATTCAACATATGAATTCTAGACATTTTATAAACAAATTGAATTTTTTCAAACTTGGGCATTTTTTTTTTTTATTTTTTTTTGGTCTGCAAATATTAATGTGTTAGGAAAATTGTGTAGTATTTCAGAGTAGGATGAGATATAGTTTTCGAGATATTCAAATAATCACAAAACATCGAAGCAGAAACTCTACGTAAATCGGTGATTTTAATTTTTGAAACATATAATTTATTATTTAAAGGGTTAAATTTATCTAATGCAGACATTTTCTGCTGTTGACCGCGTAGAAACTCGAACGAAGCAAAAAATGAACGTGAAACAGTAAAACCAGCCTTAATGAGAACTTTCTGCATTTCGTTACCGTTCGTTTACGTAACATGCAAAACAACAACAAATTTACGAATTTTTTTTGTCTATTTCATATATAAACTAAACAAACAACAAAAGTAAGAGAAAGTAGTATTAAGCACACTTTAAAGTATGTAAATTCATGTGCGCGCCACACAGTGGTCTGGAATCCCGAAAAGCTGGCTATAATCCGAAAAAATCGTTCTTTTGGAATGATTATTTGTGCTAGGGGGTTTTTAGGGTCGGTGATTACAAATCCGATCTCAGTTTTTAAAAAAAAACATAATGGCGGATTAAAAATGGTGGACATTTGCAAAAAAAATTATCGAATTTTGGCGAAACCGGACATTTGGGGTCGTTAATTACGAATTCGATCTCAGTTTTTAAAAAACAAAATGGCGGATCGTTTCCAAAAAAAAAATATCGAACTTTGACGAAACCAGATATTTGGGGGATTTTGGAATCTCTGATTACGAATCCGTTCTTAATTTGTAAAAAAAAAACAACATGGCGTATTCAAAGTGGTAGATTTTTGATATATGTACATGCTGATGTTATCTCTATTGTCAATACGAAAGGAGATAATAGAGGAGGATGGCTAATACAGCTAATGTAAGCTCAAGGAAATATTAACAGTTATTGGACGCAAAAATCTTTAATCTTCCTCTTCCCCATCTATACAAATTTTACACAAAAAATTTCTATTATACAAATTCTTTTTTGATGTTACAATTGCTGGGACATAGAAAATAACGCATCTACAGGGTGACAATCGTAAAGTGACGCACACATTTCAGCAGTTATTTTCAAAAGGACGTACTTCCATTAAGTACAATTAAGTGTTAACATTGCTGAATATATAAGCATTCATTTGAACCCCACCTCATTCAATATAACCCCCTCCTTTAGCCTGCACACATGCCTTCAATCGATCCGGAAATCGTAGGACTATTCGCCGCAGGACTTCCTGATCAATTTCAGTCCAAGCTTTCTCTAATGAATTTCTCAGCGACTCCAGACTGTGGTGTTGAGATGCACAAGCTTTACTCTCTAAAATACTCCAAATAGAGTAGTCCATTGGATTCAAGTCTGGGGGGTATGGTGGCCATTCTTGAGATGTTATGAATCCAGAAAAATTGTCTTTTATCCATGTTTGCGTTAATTTTGCCATGTGGGAAGGTGCAGAATCTTGCTGGAAAGTCCAGTTTTCATTTCCAAATGTATCTTGGGCCCAGGGAAGAACATGTTCATTTAAAATGCTCCGATAAACAACCTGGTCAATTTTAACACCCTCTTCAACGAATATTACAGGGGTTCTGGCATTAGCGGAAACTCCAGCCCATACCATAACGGAAGCTGGCTTTTGAACTCGGCCAACAGTCCTATTTTCTTGCGATGATGATGTTAGCCACATTCGGTCATTTTGCGCATTGAAATGTTGTTCAACCGTGAAAATTTTTTCATCTGTAAACAAGATATTTTCAACATTTTTTAACACGGAGGAGCGTAGCAACGCCTTGCATCTTTGCAGTCGCAAATCTTTCTTTTTTTGTGTCAGATCTTGAGCTTTTCGGAGCTTGTACGGCTTAAGATTAAGCTTTGATTTTGCAATGATTCGCACTGTTTCACGGTTTACTCCCACTTCCTTAGCGATTTTTCTCATTGAGCGCCTTGGATTTCGCTTGATTCGTTTACGAATTTTTTCTGTTAAACCAGTAGTGGCAACTGTTGAAAATTTTCCCCGGTCTCTATCTCCAAAACCCCCAGTCTCATTATATCGAATAATAGCTCGGTCTACCGTACGACTTGACAAATTTAAAGCCTTTGCAATTTGACGGCTACTATAATTTGCCAAAAGAAATTTCATAATATCACGACGAATATTTTCCTTGTCCATTTTTATGGAAATTTCAAAATGTAATAACAAAAATTCAAATGAAATTAAAAGCAAAGCCAATGAGGAATGAATTTGCTTTTTAAATTAAAGTAACGGTAAATGGCAAAGCTTGCTGCAGAGTATTAAACTTGCGTCACTTTACAATTGTCACACTGTATACCTTTCATTGAAAAGATTGTGTAAAATCCATTCCGGCTACTTTCGGCAACTGATATTTTTATATGTTTTACAAAAATGAATAACGCTAGTTTACAGCCAATTTGTACTAAGGATGTTACTATTTTTCTTTTTTGTACTTTGGGCCACTAAACTTGAAAATTGCATCAAAAAATTTTTTATGGATAGGTTTTCTAGATATCAGTTTTTGAAATTTTTTCCGAAGGCAGTTTGACTGTTTTGACCATATCTCGAGAAGACAACAACCAATACGTTTGAAAAAGGTATCAGATGAAAGATAATTAATTTACCAATAAATATTTTTATCAATTGGTCAAAATATGAAACAAAAATCGTTTCTTGGACAAAAACTTAAATCGAAAACTCACTTAAAAAATAATAAAGACTAGAAAACGTAAAAATATGCCCTATTTCTTAAGTTTTACATAAAGTTTGCACTTTTACATTAATGTACGAAGACCAAAATTCAACTTTTTCTCTATATTTGTATTTTTCCTCATTTATAACGTATCTTATTGTTTTATTTTATCTGTCTCTCCTTATAGTAAGATATATAAGAGTATAAGTGGGAATTATGTTTTCGCAATTGAAACGCTTTTTATTGAAAACGTTATAAAAAGGACCAAAAAGGCTGTTTTTCAGGACTTACGTTTACCCAAATCATCATAAAACGACGGGAAAAGCCTATTTTTCTGTAATTTCAGTTGATGAACATGAATATAATATTATTTTTCACGGGAAATGTTATGTGTCGTCCCTAACCTCAAAAAATGAAAAATCCCATGTTCTCTACGTAATAGTGCAAACTTTATTTAAAAATTAATACTTGTCGATTAATTTCTTCTCAAGAATGCAAGAAAAAATTTTGGTTGAAATTAAAATTTTAGTTGTAAATATGACATGGAACCACCCATATATAAATTTTTAACTTACCGTCCATTAGAAATTTAGCTAAGATGACAAGTTTACGATAATCTATATTCCGAATAAGAAAAAAAAGTAACGCCTAAAACACACTCAAGCTTTGCGGCTGCGTGCTTTGATATGACATTTATTCACTTTATATTGTTTTTGTTTTTTTTTTTTTTTCTGCCACACAATTTTCTCAAAAAACAATATTGCGTGCGATGTGCCAATTATTAAAAAAATAAAATTACAAAACTATGGATTCGGATGATGATGATTTAATTGACTTCAAGTTTTTTGGTCTCATGGCATATGGTGGTTACTCAATGCACAAACAGCAACAAAGGTCTGCGCAACAAAGACAATGGATCCGACAACTAATACAAAAAATCATGCTCATTCACCAAAGAAATTAAATATTCCTCAAAGGAATTCATTTAATTCATAACAAGTCACATTCAATTATACATATTTAATCTATAATATTTAAGCACAACACACGTATTTTCTTTTTTCCCGATTTGCACTTTGAAAAAAAAAGATCAGAGCCTATGTACACTGTAAATGCTAATCATTAGCAATTTTTTTTTAATGGTATAGTTATTTCCTATGATGACAAAAAGGATATAAAGCGGGGTAGAGTTCAAGGTGAATTTATACATGGTGGAGTTATTGGCAACTCGTTTCTCTTCTTCCTTCGTGGTGAACAGCCAAAATGCGCCATACACATTGACGACGGCAGCTACACGACTACATTTGTCAAATTAAAAAAAAAAAAAAAACGCACACACATTTATGGAAACGATTATTTTGGCGACGGCACGACCACATGTCTACCGAACACAATTATAGCTGTCGCCAATTTAAATCTGTTTCTAATTTGACAAGCGATAGAGGAAGAACAGTTTGCTTTTGTTATCTTATACTATGTTCCCACTTAGTCGAAATTGCGTGGTTTCAACTATTTCCGTGGTTTCGGTTGAAACTGCGTTGAAATGCTCAATTTCGGCATATAAAAATATGTCAAGCGAAACCACGGAAATGAAGTGGTATCAATGAAATCGCATTTGAAACCACGCCAAAATCTAATGCAACCATGAATGTGTTCACTGAAATGAATTCGCTCTGACATTTCTACTCGGGCATTTATATTTTGCTAAAACGAAAATATTAAAAAAGTAATTTGTGGCAGAAAAGGTGGAGGAGCTACGAAGGGCAAGAAAAAACGATATGCATATGAACAAATGACGAAGGAGCTGCAACAGTAAGGCTGCATAGTGGCTGAGATTGAAGTGAAAACATAACAATTGACGCTTTCTCCTATACACTTTTATTTCGTTGTTCAATATTTCGTTTATCATATTGATTCTTTTCGTATTCAAATTTATTCAATATTAGGAATAACTATATTAGTCGTCGGCATTTTACAACAAGAAATAAACAATGAACTGTCAAACGAAACCAGCTGAACTAATGTGAATGATTGCAGTTTCGTTCGAAACCATTTGCCGAAACTACGCAATTTTGGCTCAATGGGAATATGGTATTAGCTGTGTTTGCTGCTGGTGGTGCCGCTTCCATTCTGTTTAGTAGCTGGCTACACGGCGACAGCTGTAGGCGACAGAATTTCGTAATCGTGTAGCTGCTGTCATCAATCTGTATGAACCATAAGTTGTCAAAATTATATTGTTGTTGTTGATTTTGATATTTTAATGCGTTCGCTATAACAACCAAGCTCTGTGTTTGTTGCTGTGATGAATTTTTATTATACTACTGCTATCACTTTGTATATAAACGCAACTTGAGGTGAAGTGAGATATTGACGCTCCCTTGTTGCACAGAGTTGTAGTGTATGTTTGAGTGAGATTTGTTTCATGCAACTTAAAAAAATAGTACGGAAGAGGAGAGAAACGACAGGAGGATAGACACAATCATTTCCACAGGTAGCCATATACCCAAACTCTGTGATGACCTGAACGCGTACCTAGCTTCCATTGCGATATTCTTAAGCGGTCACAACTTACAACTCTCAACCGAGAAATCGACATCAACATTTTTCACTAATCTACTACACTAGAAAAAAACCTCCCGAAGGAAACCTGCTGTTTTCTAGCAAAACGCAGATCTATCTGGAACCGTTTACTGAATTGCTATTTGTCTAAAATCAACGCGAAGGCCACGAACACCTGTCCAGACTATGGCAGTAGCCTTCACGAGACGCGTCCATCTCTTTTCTCCTGCTGAAGCCATCCAACAAACTTGCACACTGACAATTTTTCGTACATGTCTGTATACCAAATTTTAATTGAGTTTCATTCTCTCCTATATTCCGAACTCAAACTGCAGTTACAAAAAAAAAAAAAACAGTTTAGATGCACAGCAAAGTGTAGAAGGCCATTACATTTTGCCATTAGGCTTCAATTTATTACATTCATATACACACATTGAAAACATCTTTTATTAATTTAGCATGATATTTATGTATATGTGTATGTATGTATATATGTATAATTTAACCGAGACATTGAGATAATTAAATATGAATTTAATTCGATATACTCGTATATTCATACGTATCTAAATAGGATCTCTTACTCCTAACGTTAGATGCACACATCTGCAGGAATTCCCATCGTCTTCTTAATCATTTCTCTTCCCTATATTTTGCCAAGGTTGTTGTTGTTCATAACATATCCTGAGGAAATGTGTTGACACATATACTATATACCTACATATGGAAATAAAAAATTACTTAGATCAGACGATGTTTGTGATTAACAAATTTTATTACATAATTAGTTTGTCGCTTTTGAGAAAGCGACACTAAAATTGTGAAAAATCATTGTGATAATTATATGAATGGACTGAAAAAAAACAACAAGTTGTTTTCCACAACTTGTTGGTGGTAAGGTCTGCCTCTTCTAGATGCCTCAGCCAGGTGTTTCGGCGATGTTCAATGACGAGTTTATCGATCTAAATTGTCTCCATTCTCCTTCTTATTTCATCTCGCTTGTCGGCACGTTGGGAATTATGCCTGCTGGTATAGTTCTTTTGCCCGCTTTAATCATGATTTTTCGCATCTCAAGTTCGCCTTTATGGGCATTAGTTGGTGGTGTGAGGTCCGCAAAGATGTTTTCTGTCCAGTTAGTAAATTTTGTCCATTCCGCCTTGTTGAAATTTACGAATGTTCGTTTTTCGGACGAAATGAAGTCGGTTATTGAGGATATGCCAATCGACACGAGGATGTGGTCGGAATTAAGAGCCACATCCGCGTGCCAAGTGGCTATTCCCAATAGTGCCGGGCTTACTACTCAGACATCAAGTGAACTTTGGTGAGATGCGGTGATTCTTGTTTGTTGTTTCTCGTTTATGGGACAGAATTCGGAGTCGTCAATTTGTTCTGCAATGGCATTTCCTTTATTGTCATTGCCGACCGCAGAAAACCAGCTCTCATGATGCGCATTTAGGTCACCGAGAGGGATGCGATGCAGGAGAACAAGCTGACATTTGAGGGATGTACACATTAACAATTTCAATATTTACACCCCGCGTCGTGACAGCAATGCCCTGGACCATCGGTAATTCACCGACTGGTAGATCACGAACGCCAGACCGCCTCCCACATTTCTATCACGGTCAGCCCAAATGATGTTATAATTGGCAGAGGCCAATAGTGCACATTGGTTTGTCAGCTTAGTTTCCTGTAGCGCGGCATTGTGATAGTTTTTCTAGTTATTGTTCAGTGGCTTAATGATTTAAAGACGCTCAAGTTTTTGAACAGTGGCTTCTTTAAAGATTACCCAAATAAAAAGGGAAAGTAATTTTTTTTTTCATTTTAATGAACAAGTCTATTATTAAAAAAAAATCCGAACTTTTTTTTTTTTTTTTTGAACAGCAAATTTTCTTGGGTATGTAACAAAAAATTATAAGCTACGAATCTAATCATATTTGGGCATGAATATGTAGGTAATGAAAAGGGGTAAGGGGTTGTGAAAGTATGTACATTAACCTTGCGACTATAGTAAATAAATGGGTATGTGTGCAAAGGTATTTCCTTTACCCTAAATACCGAAAATATTAAGAATATTCACCCACGCGCCTTTTGCTTCTTTTATGTTCTTGTCGTCGAGTTGTTGTTGTTGTTGTTATTAATGACTGCCATTGGCAATATTGCTTCATCTTTATTTTCAGCGTCTTTTCCTTAGCATACAAGAAAATACTTTATTGAAATTGAAACTTTTGTGAATATGTAATTAAATTTTTTTTTTTTGTGTATTAATAAAGAACTTTGTTTTACATAATTTTGGTGCTATTGTATTTTTTGTGTATATAGGAAAATACTAATATGTTTTCCATGTTTTCATTAAATGTTTTTGACATGTTGTTCATAGTATTATATTTATGAGTACATTAAATATGCTCAATTTTACGTGGAAACATTTTAAAGCTGTTTAAATTTTCGAGGATTTAAATACGAATATTAAGTAATTACTTGGCTACATATCGCTCATTTACTAAAAGACTGTCATAACTGAAAAAAAGCGAATTTAAAGTTTTCAATTGACTTTGCAGAAAAAAAGAAGAAATCTTATAATTCTCACGCGCAGAGTATACAAGATATTAATATGAAATTATTTTGAAATTTACACAATATGAAGCGTGACATAATGAATAACTCCGCATCATTAACTCAAAAATCGTGTTTTTTGACTTATGACAGTCTTTTAGTAAATGAGCGATATATTTAACAACAAATAGCATTCCGCTGTAAGTGTTAAAATGTATTGATATTTTTTTGTAATAATTTATTGATAAAAACGTATATATTTTTCTCTAAAAATATATAGATAAATAAAATTAATTGTTTGTGTTCGCCGAGAGCTGTAGTGGTATGTGCAGGAGTGCTACCGAAATCAATACTCGGCACAGAAATCTCTGGAAAATATGATTCTTGTAATGCTCATTACCTAATTTTATCAATAAGTTAGAATAAATAAATATACGAATAATAGTGAAATGACGCCTTTACTAATTGTGGTGCTTTAAAATTTAACTGAAAATGAATAATTAAAAAAGTTGTAAAATTATTCCGTATATGTAAATAAGAGTGTGCGACACAATTCAATTTTTTTGCTTAAGTGCTCTATGTTCTAAATTTTTCACGATCTTTATGATTTTTTAAAAAATGGTTAGATAAAGCTAAGGGGAAATTTATTTTTCATTTCAAGTTTTTATGTTTTCTACACATTTTATAAGTTTTTAAAACGTTTTTAACAAGAAAAAAAATTCAAAAATTTTTGGAACATTTTTTTTTTTCTACCTAAATTTTTCAAAAAATTCTTAAGGAAAACATTTTTTGTTTGAATTTTTTATACTTTCTGCACATTTTATGAGTTTTTACAGCGTTTTAAAAAAAAATACGATTTTTTTTTTTTTAAACTTATAAAACGTGTACAAAACTTAAAAAATCAAAAAAAAAAACAAGTTTTTTCATGTATCTCCCCCAAAGTTTTTTTCCCGATAAACTTTGTTTTGTTAACAACGTTGTAAAAACTCATAAAACGTGTAGAAGAAAACATAAAAAATCTAAAAAACTTTTTCTTTTTTTTAAATTATCAAATCATCGAAATCACAAAAGTTTAACCTTCTTTTCCAGAACTCAACATCAAAATCATATAAAAAAAAAAAAAATAAAAAAAATGTATCGCAAAGTGTAATTTTTTATTTATTTTTTTTTTATTTCACATACCCGCAAATTTGCATTAGTTTCTGTAAAAAGGACGGAGACTAAATTTATATATGAAAAAAAAATACTTAGTTGGGTGAATTTAAAATGAAATTAAATGATACAACAAAACCAAAACCTTTTTAGCTACAAGCGCCTGTACATTTCTTTATGAATTATGATCAATATAAAAGGGGTTATTGTTACTGCTGATGATTCAGCTTTGTGACTTAAAAAATTAAACTATCGTCTTTCTTAAATCTTCTGTAAAGTGACAAGAAATTTTGTTTAAATATAAACCCTCAAATCACCAAGACTCTTTTTGCGTTACGTACCTTCCAGGTAAATTTTTAAACCCCACTATATTAAGAAATTTTTAAAAACTGTGAAATACAAACCTCTTTTGTGGGTTTCATCCAATTTTTTTACATTTCTGTGCTAAAATCGACAAAGCCTGGCATAAATATTTTTAACAAATACTTTAGCTCCATTCACAAACTGCGGATAGATTTTTGTGTGTTATACGCGACTTTAAATCGCTTGAAAATCGCAAATTCATTTCATACAAACGCGTCATTTTTCATGTGTCTGTTGTATGCGACTTTACATCGCGTGAAAATCGCAAATTCATAGTAACGCGTCATTTCTCAAGTGTTTGTTGTACGCGACTTTAAATCGAATGAAAATAGCTAGCTCACAAAAACGCGTTATTTCTAAACTGTTGGTTGTAGGCGACTTCAAATCGCTTTAAAATCGCAAAATCACAAAAACGCCTAATTTCTCAGGTGTTTGTTGTACTCGAAATTAAATCGAATGAAAATCGCAAGTTCATAAAAACGCATCATTTCTCAGTTGTACGCGATTTAAAATCGCCTTCGTTTAAAATTTAAACGCGTAATTTTTCGTCAAGTATTTTTTGTACGCGATTTATAAGCAAATTTTTTAGCAACTATTTTATTGTAACCCGAAAACTAGAGAAGGCTGAAAAAATTTGTGTGAAACTGGGAAAGGAGGAAAAGTTTTTTAAAATAAAAATTATTTAATTCAACCCCTATTTTCAGAAATCCTAATAGGAAATAGGATTGTAAATTCGGCCCACTACAATGTGTAGAGTATTTAAAGTTCGTCTGCCCCCATGCTTTTTTCTGTTTTTATTAATATTTTAATGGAAATATATAAAAGTATAGAGCAATATTTTGTCTCAAGAAACCTCAACATTGAGATGCAATATTATTCAAAATATTGCATTAATAAGCGTACAAAAAAATAATTATGTTCTATCATAACAGAACTGATTTTGTCATTGATTCTGACTCAACGCCATTAGTAATTTTGATCTACTTTGAGAAACAAATCGAAACTCTATACGTTGTGATATCATAGATGGAAAACATGGATGGTAAGGTAACTAAGTAAAATAAATAAAAAAATAAAATACTCTGAGATCAAAAAGTACAATAGCAAAGTCTGCTCATTCTTATAATCTTCGAGAAAGTCGACGGCAGCAACGACTCACAAGCTCATGCAAATTCCAATGAACTATTGTAGCTAAAATGGAAGTGCCATGACAAGTTGAAATAAGTTCATTGAAGAATTCTAAACGCCCTAGGTTTGCTCTCTAACTGTAGAAAAGCGGGACATTAATTGTTTAATAAATCGCGAGTTATATATTTAATTATTAATTTTATCTATTTTTTTTTTTTTTTTTGCCTTTTTCAAATTTATGAAAAAATATATTAAAAAAATTGGTTTTATCTCATGTTTTTCTATTTTTCTCATAAAATAAAGTTCTGTGACCTTTTTTAGCTTTTGATTCTATGTAGACTCCTCTTTCTGAACAACTCTTTGCATGAAAATATTAGTATTTTTAAATTAAGCACTTTATAATTAAATGTTGGTACTTGCTTACTTTATTTAGCTAAAGTTTCTGAATATTTATTTTTCCTTTTTATTCATACACATTTATATATATAAACTTTATAGTTTGCTTCATCACTTCAAGAAAAAGTTGACGACTACCCACACATGAACATTAATTTATAGTATGTATGTATATGGTACACTTCCTGGTGTATACATATAAATGAAATTGTTTGCTTTTCATGGCTTTACCAGTTTTTTATGTTTTCTTCTTTTAAATACTTCTTTTAATTATTTAAAATAAATTTTACAAAACTTTTTAATTAAGCTAGAGAGGAAATGAAAATGTTGTTTAATTTCAATGACTTTTACAGAGTAGTAGTTAGTAGAAATTGAAATTAGGGAGTATTAAAAGTGACTTAAATGATTTTGATTTAAGTTCGTATCGAGCTAAAAATGCATGTCTACTTTCGTTCTCACTCTTCCACTCGACCGTCATCATTTTCCGTCACTCTTAGTTCAGTATATTTATCTCTCTCTAGATCTACCCACTCAATGTTAATTGAGAAAACTTCTATTGAATATTCATAAACGTTTTATAGCGGAAGACGGTAAAATCCTTTTCATCGATAATTATGCAAACAAACAAATTGCATAAAGCTGCGTGTAAATTGACAAAGCAAAATAATGAATTTTTGAAATAAACAATAACAAAAAACAACAAGAACTCGAGCAAACATAAACTTGCCGCAAATTGTAGCATGAAATACAAAAATAAATATGCATAAATGTGTGTATGTGTGTGTGTGTGTTTATAAAGAGCTACAAACGTGCACAGAAAAGTTAAACGCTTAACAATAGCAGCGAACGTCGTAGTAGGTAATAGCTGAAACTTCTCGCTTACAATTAGGATAAGTTTTTAAAAGTCTTAAACTCCAAACGACACATGCGCACACATACCAATTTACAATTTACGATAAGAATAAAATTGAGTCTGTTCTGTGTTACGGGAACCTAGGAGGTAATTTTATGTGCTTCCATTTAGTCGCTCTTCTTATGCATTTCTTTTGAAAGCAATTTGAGTTAGCTATAGACAAGTGAATGAAATATAATTCAATCTCGTTTTTTTTGATATATATAAGTACAAGAGAACACAAATCAAAAAGGAAACTAAGTGAAGTTTTCAGTGCGTAATTTTATTAGCATTCGTTAATTGAATAAATTTCATTGTTTTTAAGCTGGTGACTTTTTGTTTCGTTGTCTGGCTACGAAGGTAGCCAATTTGTCGTGATTTAAACGCGTGGTTACGATAGCTCAACATCGCCATGCTGACCATGATAAAAATTTGAGTTTCTCGATTCCTCATTATTTGTAAGGTCAGCCATGTCAACCGGACATTTGAGAAGATTGGATAGTTTGCAACCTGAAAATATAACTAGCTGAATTTCTTTTTCAGAGCCTTCGTAATATCTATGCAATTCAGCAAGAAACTGCGGACCGGCCTTTAATACCACGGGGTGCTGGGATGGACTAAACCAAAGCACTCAGTCTCAAAAACCATTGTACTATATGCGGGATAGAGCCAGTATAACAGAGTAGGGGGACAGGACAGAATTTTGTGAGGATTTTAGAATCAGGAAAGCCTAAGGTGTCTCAACCCCGTACTTCTTAGTTTCGTTGATAAATCTTAGAAGCTAAAGAAGAAAAAGAGTATGGTTAATGACACCCATCAGTAACCTCAGCCCCTTTCTGCTCAGTTTCAGAAGAAATTTCGCTAATTTCCTGTTAGGTTATCTCACAAAGCATTTTGCGGTTCTGCAAGAGTCAAGGTCGGATCATCTTTCTTTATAGATAGAACCCACGAAGTCGTTGATTAGTTTAACCCTTTCGGTACCGTAAGAAAGTCAGAGGAGATAGCGTAAAACCAAATCCAGATTCGTATTCTCTGACTCCCATTTCTTGTTACAAATTTTCAACAAAACAGAAGTTTTGTGCCCCGCGTCACCGGTGAGCCTGTTGTCCTCAATGGGAGGAACTTTTTGCGAACTTTTTTAATGCATTTTTATTAAATATTTTTTTAATGATCTACGAAGTCCTTTCTTCTTCACATAACCCTTTTTTAACCACAACTAGAATCTAAAAGCGATAGAGCAACACTGAGCCTGGATTTGCTTTAGCTGACCCCCATTTCCTTTACTTTACCATATGGTTATCGGTGTCCCATTGCAAAACCTACGTAATTTCCAACAAAAAAAATAAGCAAAAATAGAAAAATGGGAAATTATGTTTAGGTAAATAGTTTTTCCCACAACATATTAAAAATTTGGCGTATTTAGACCAATATTGTCAATATTGTAGGCAATTGAAATAGGTACAAAAAATTAATTTCGGTCACTCTGGTGCCGCCAATTGGGTAACAATTTTACAACTTTTTTTAATTTTAAATATAAATTTACTAAAATTGCTGCAGTTGTTTTTGAAAAAGACAAATTTTAGGGCACTGGCCATCTATGATCCCGAAAGGGTTAAGCACCATTATAACTTTCTTACGCAGGGTTATGAAAGGCAACTGAAGTCCCAACACCTTTTAAACACGTTCCTTTCACGTCTGCATCAACTTCTAGATCAAAATCTCGGAATCTTAGAACATGAAATTTCGGATTAAAAACTGGGATCTATTGTATCTACCAAGGCCAAAGCTACGCAACCTGCACTTATTTGGGCTGCAGTACGGAAACCTTGATCAAAAGATCAAGGTCCAGCAATGTCACTTCAGTCGCAACCTTAGAACGGAGTATATCTGGAATCTCCTCCCTCAACAAATGCGGAATTTGCATCGGCCAACACTTAGGCAACTGGCGAAATTGCATTGGGCATACCCTGCTCTTTTACTGGAACCTGTAAAACGTGGTAAAGAAGTATCATCTGATAAGGTTATAGACTGTGGCGATACTTTCTCAGCAATAAATTGATAATAGGTAAAAAAAATTGATTCTGTGGAGGCATTTCAATAAATCTCAGATCTACACCGGGATCTCTTGTTGAGAAATTAGTTAACATCAAACTAATCTAAAGTTAATTCTGCGAACCAGAGATCGATGAGCCTCAGCTGGGTGGCTATTTTGGGAAATCTATGACCTCGTTTATTCTGAATGAAACGTCTAACAAAATTAAAACTATGAGGTACAGATACGCGCTGGATCTGCTCAGTACTCACTGAGAACTGAAGGGTAGTGAAAGGCAGTGAAGCTATTAACAAATCACGGAAAGCAGGAGTCTTTACCAATAATCGGGAGCTATATGTTAAGCTAAGGCTTTCATTCAATCACTCTAGAAAACAACTAAAAGAAGGATATAAACAGTGAAACAGAATATTTGTTGTTCCTTACTATCCCCATCAAGAGATAGTGATCAACATCATCAATTGTATTCTAAACACATGTCTAACGTGCATCACATTCTTAATATAAAATATGCGTCTGTCTTGGATATGCTGTTTTAAAAAAGAAAGGAGCTGTATACAGTTCAGCATATGCATGAAAAGATGCTCTTCCACATCTGTGGAAGAGCATCAGAATGAAGTTATCTCTCTCTCACACACAAACCATCACTTATAAAAGTAGATGCACACAAAGGTTAAGGTACACAAAACTTTTTGGAGAAAGAATCATTTAAGCTAACTACACATTTTAAATATTAAACGAAAAATAAAGCTGTGCTCTGGTGGCGTGAATGAGCAGAGTTTAAAATTTTATTCACAGTGAATTTCAAGTGTAGAAAACATTTTAAATTCTATAGAAATTTTTGTGCAACTATAAACTTAAAAAAATCCTTAATAAAATAAAGAGACCAACTTAAAAAAAAAAAAATGATATAATGGTAGAAGAAAAAACTTTTTGGTTTGCATGGAAAATCTTCCAAAAATAAAATGTGTAAAATATTTTAAGTAAATTTTTTCTATGGAAAATTCTCTTTTACATACATAATATATATGTGCTTATTATTAAAAACAAGATGCGAATTTTACATTCAATGCCACCTCCGCCCCTCTCTTGACTGTACAAGTGTGCGTGTGTGTATTACAGTAGAAACTGTAGCACTCGAAAGAAAAAACAAAATTTGAAGAAAAATGTATGGCAAAAAAAAAACAAATTTTTAATTATTGCACCTGCTCATATATTGTTGTGCCTCAGGGAGTGTGTCTACATGTACTTATATGAATAAATGTATGTATTTCTCCTTACATATTTATTTACCCAAAAATGTATGCTTTCATTTTTTATATTTGCATGTTGAATATGCACATGCATTTAAGTGTGCGCCTGAAAATATACTATAGTATAATATAAATACTATAAAGGGAAAGAAATTAAATAGTAAAAGATTATCGACATATTATATATACACTCTCTTCATCAATGCAAGCCCACTTTATGATTTATTGGCACAGTAAGGCAGAAATAATCGAAACTTGCTAAAATTCAATAGTATGAAAAAAAAATTTAAAAAACTTTATTTACGTAGAATATATGTATACATAAAAATTATATGAGAATGTGAAGGGAAAATTTCTCACAGCTGCTTAATGGCGATGACGGCAACAATTCCGCCATTGGGGAAGCTCCGGAAACCTCAATCACTGACGCCGTTCAAGTACCACCGCTTGACTATGGCCAGATCTTAACATCCACCCCTTGGCTGAAAAACAGGCGCAGATGGCCTTCCTGATCAGTTGTTTCAGACTGGAGGCTAAGAGCTTTTTTCGGGGTCTTAGACAAAATGTCACTGTTGATAATTATACTTTCAAAGAAGTCAAAGATTTCCTCTACTTAAGATCCACCATCAACAATAATAATAATGTCAGCCTTAAGATCAAGCGGGGATTAACTTTTGCCAACAGGTGTTACAACGGGCTCAGTAGGCAATTCAGAAACAAATTCCTCTCTCGACGGACAAAAATTACGTTCTACAATTTTACCATTCTGCTTGTCCTAACGTATGGCTCTGAGACGTGGACATTGACCACCAATGATGAGAAGCTGGTAAGTGCGTTCGAGAAGGAGATACTTCTCAAGAATATAGTCCAATATGCGTGGACGACATGTATCGAATGAGATGGAACCATGAACTGTATGAGTTGGACGCCGACATTGACGTAGCCAAATGCATAAAAATACAGCGGCTTCGCTAGTTAGGGCATGTTAATCGAATGGAAGAAAACGGTAAGGAAGGTAATTTATTAGAGTCACGCTGGTGGAACATGAAGAAGAGTACGACCGAATCTCCGTTGGAAAAACCAGGTACAGGGGGACCTGACTGCACTTAGTCTGGTGCAAGCGTGCCATAGTAGAGGTGACTGACGAAGCTTCGTTGAGCAGGGCAAAACCGATCATCGGTTGTAGTGTCAATTAAGTTGGTAAAAATTTCTATAGTTTTTGAGATACCAGCAGAGTTATCAAGTTCTTTTTCGTTCTCTTCTCTTGTGGTCTAGTCAGTTTTTTTTTAAATAGGGCAGTCACTCCTTACATAATCAGATTAATTTATGAATGGGGTTTTGCAACTTTGGTTTTAGTTAATGATTTGAGATCCTAAAACAAAAACCAACTTGCTTGACAAAGCTCGGCATTGACACACAAAAGGCGTCGACATTATAACTTTTTCAAGAGGCAGACTGGATTAAAGGAGGGGGTTTTAACACAAAAACCGTTGTTTCTCGATACATGTCTAGAGCAAGCCTAAAATCTCTGAAAGATAAATAGTTTAAATGCCTTCACCTGCCTGGATTCGCTAGTGTGTATTTGTTCACTTGTGTAGCTATCTGGAAGAGAGGCAGAATGCGATGCACGCTCCAGCATCTCGTAGAATTATCTGAAACAGTCTGTTATTAGTATAATAGTATAAACATGTAGGCAATAGATAAACTTATGTAGTAAAAAGTAAGAATAATGGGCAAATTGGGAAACTTCAGAACTAAAAACTCAATTTTTTCGGACAAAATTCCAAATTTCAACCCAGGCAAAAATATGTTTATTTCAATAATTTTTTTTGTCGATCAAAGTTTCATCCATTGGGTATAAGTATCATAAATCCGTATATAAAATATGAGCTTGATCAGTCAAAGAATTTTTGAGTAATTGTGCACACTAATTATTAACTCATTGAAAAAAAAAGTTTGGAGATAATCGCGTTTAAAGTTGAGTTACGATCACAGGCTGTCATGACGACATTTTTGAAAAACGACGAAAATCATTAATGGCATCGTATTCTAAAGGTTTCAAACTATAAATTTGTACTATGGATAAAAATGAAATTTTTCAAGCCTCTACATAAGAATCTAGCTCAAGAATAGCTTTCCCCAACTCCATTACAACTTCATTTATATACATATAAATGATAAAATATTTCAATGCATGCACCTACTTAAGTATTTGGTAAATTGTAAAGTTAAATCTCCATTTATGCATATCGATCTGCTAATGCAAATAAAATTGTAATACAATTACATTTTGCTACCAAATTACTTCTCATATCAGTTAATTGTAATGTCTCCTCAATGTCGCTCAAATCAAATCACACAGGATCTTTTAAATTAAATTTTAGTAAAAGATTATTACATAGAAAATAACTAAACAAAACAAAAAAACATGAAACTAATAATAAAATCCATGTATTGTATGTATATAATCCGTCATACAGACAGATAGCAATATTATCAGCTCAAACTGCCACAAATGAAAAGAACAAAACAGCAACACAATAATAATAAATAATTTAACTAGAAGATTAAATGATAAAATCCGCTTTTGAATTTACAATCTGTGGTTTCCATTAGTGGCTCTGTACACATTCATATGAATACATCAATACCACATACTAAGTGCGAGTACAAGCCAAAACAGCGACACCATTTTGCATAACCATACAAGAAAGAGAGGGGGGGAGAGAGAGAGAGGAAGACTAAAAATTCTGCCTACTATCTACTGTAAAGAACTTCAAGCATTTCATTTGGCTGTATGTGCACCCAGTAGAAAAATGATGGTTGTTTGGTATGAAGGGGTAAACTGAGGTGTTATCTATTGCTGAATGTAACCGTCTTTTAAGCCTTAAATTTTCACATATTTTTAGACAAAATTTAAAGAATTTTTCATTTAAAAAATAATAAAAAAAAAACTTAAAACGAAAATGGTTTCGAAACGCATGTTTTAACCTTTTGCTAAAACACTAAAACTAGATAAAAAAAAAAAATATTTCATGTAAAAATGCAAGTTTTGAATTAGTTACACTTTCCAACTGGAGAATTGAGAGTCAGAAACTGTCGATTGGTGGAACGATTGCCAGAACCACGTCTTATAGAATATGGAATTATCCTTATTCGTCCTTACACCTCACTTGATTTTCTTTCATGCTAAATTTAAAAGACATCCAAACTGCCCACTTCTTAATTTATTTTCGTAAAAATTAAAATAACAAGTGATAGTAACACTTCTCCATAAATTTCAAACTTTTTGCTTGAGAATGGAATGGGTCAAAAGTTTTATATGAATTTAGGTCCTTTGAATCCGAATCTATTGTCCGTTCTGCTGTACCCCAAACGGAGGATTGGAGACAGTTCATATATTTGAAGACCCTAGCAGTCTTTTTATGTTTGTTCTTTTCCGTGTGATTTTCAAAATGTGATGCTGTTAAAAAAACCCTCTTAAGAAACCACCCCTTAAAGGGAGGAAAGAGTCGAAAGAAGGAAATATTACCAAACCAAACAAATGTCTGCAGATTTTAAAAGATTTTCTCAAACTGTAATGTAATGTAATGGAATGTAGTGTAATGTAGTGTAATGTAATGTAATGTAATGTAATGTAATGAATGTAATATAATGTAATGTAGTGTAATGTAATGTAATATAATGTAATGTAATGTAGTGTAATGTAGTGTAATGTAATGTAATGTAGTGTAATGTAGTGTAATGTAATGTAATGTAATGTAATGTAATGTAATGTAATGTAATGTAATGTAGTGTAATGTAATGTACTGTAATGGTATGTAATGTAATGGAATGTAATGTACTGTACCGTCTCGAAGAGGGACACTCTCCTAACTTAGTTAGGCTGCAACTTCGTCAATAGTCTCTTTTTTTTTGTTAATGGAAGAAATGAGTTATGTTCTGAATTATTTTCTTATCGAATGCATGAGTGTGCAACAGAGACCTATATTATTTTCTGATTTCAGCGCTGAAATCTCTCAGGAACTTTTTTGTGGTTTCAACACTGTATTCAGAACCGAATTCATGAGACCTGAATTTCTCTCTAGTGCCAGTCTTGAATATAATTATGTATTCTATTCTGAGTTTAGATCTGAAGTTTTGATTTATTTAACTATTGAATTCTGGTATACGTGAATAGCACTTGAGTTTTCTTTTCTGATTGAATCCTTGGATAAGAGTAACCGGAATAAGTTTTTTATTAAAATTTTTTTTCTTGATCCATGAGGAAAGCACTGAAAGGCTTTAATACTTGTGAGCCCTTCATGAATTAAAACTACGTTACCGTCTTGGCAGGTACCTCTCCTGAGGCCATCGCGGTTACAAGTCAGGAGCATTATCGTTCAAACCATTTGTTAGTCTAAGTCGTGTCAGTATTGGCATATCGGTGCAGTAGCAGCAACTGTTTGCGACTGACGTCGCACGCTCACTGTTTGTTCTTTGTAATACAAAGTGCTTCTATAATTTTTGCTGATTCCCACACATCACTGTCCTTTTTTCAGAATTACTTATCTACCATCAGTGGCACCAAGTTCTCCGTCATTTGTGATCTTCCGAAGGAATGACCTGATTCGTCTTTCTTCCCCATGAAACGAGAACAACGCAAGAAATTTATAGCTGCGTAATGTCCAGAATGCTATGATTTTCTATTCTGAATTCAAGCATAAGTTAGAAAAGCCTTATCAATTTGTCTACTGGGTATATGTGATAGCAAGTGAAGGTGGAAGTGTGGGCATGAATGTGGATCTGCATTGCATTATAAATTGTGAATCATAGATACTCATCAAAATATTTATGCATATAGGTATATGGATGTTGGGTGAATATGTGTGCAGGAGTAGGAGCCCAATGCTAGGCCATGTGCTGTATACATAGGAACCAAGGGTGTTAAGGCAACAATAAAAACTTAGGCTTAGCACTTGCTTGCCTGACTGCCTGTGTGCCTGCTTGCCAGTTTGCTGTGTATTTAAATCATCATGATGAGAATGGTGGGTTGCTAGTCTAGTGGTGCTGTTGGTAGAGTCGGTGTTAGTTAAATGTATATTCTGAAATGAAACCGCAACAACTTAATCTCAAAAAGTATGCGCATCCACGATTTTATTGTACATAAATATAACTGAAACTATGTAGAAGAAGATAGCATAGTTATCTAGGGAATAACAAGAAGAATGAGAAATAAATTTATCAAATCCAATGTAAAATTCTGTTTACTTTTTTATTCTGTTAAATTTCGATTTGATTAAAGTGACTGCAAGGAGTATGCTGCCTGAAAATGACTAAGAGATGGCATTACTTATGTACATTTCCGCAAACATTTCTGTCTATTTCAAATTGCATATATAGCGACAAGTAAGTAATGCGTAGTGTATTCATTGCAAAATTTTTATTCAAACACTTTAAATATACAATACAATATAAATAAAAGTAAATTACAAATTGCGCGATTGTGGAAAGTTTATTTGAAACTTTGAACGCTTATCTAATGTAAACGAAGATGAATTTAACACACACAAAAGGTGGACTTATTCTTAATGACGCCGTAACCAAACTAAATGACACATAGCAATAAAAATTCACAGAATAGTGGTTGACAGTTGTGCCAACCTATTTTTGAAATATTCTCAGAGGGAAAATTTAAAATGAGAATTTCCGGGTACTTATTTGACAGAATGTACATCACATTCTCCAAACATGAATCTGGTCAGACCCATTTACATTTTAGTGTTTTTCTATGAAAATTTTATTCAAAACATATCAAATAATAATGAAAAGTGGTTTTCAATACCAACAATTTTAGAGAACCTATGTGCTTCAGTCAATAGAGTGTCAGGCGACTCCACCGATATGTTGCTAGTACAACCAAAATGAGCTTTTTTAATAAAAAAAATTTTAATAAATACTAAGCACTGCAGTTTTTTGGCATTTCAAATCATGTGTTGTCAGAGTCTTTTTTTTTTCATACAAATATAAAAGACTTCAAGCTGTTATTCATATCTAAACATTATTTTAATATGCCACTAAATAAATATTATTTGAGTGATATGAAGCATTTTTCATCCGACTCTGCTATTTTAATGACCGGCACTGTATTTGAAAACCACTGAAAGAAAAATTGAGCAATTTTTACAAGCAAATGCATGTCAAAAATCGCATTATTTCCATATAAATGCACTGAAATGTATGTGGGTCTGGCCAGACTCTTGTATTGCGAATGTGACAATCGAAACATGTGGGTCGTCGAGGGTTAAGATATACTAAATTTTGCTGAAAACCCCTTGGATAAGAAAATGGTAGTCGTTTGAAATTCATACGCAAAAGCCTCAGTAGCTAGTAGTGCAGTTGGACTCAGAGAGTCAGGATGCTGGACTTCTAGATCACATGGCCACAGTAATATAATCAATGCCCTTCCGGTAGGTCTGGTATCGCAATCGACCGATTATATCCTTCCAAAACTTTGTTTTGATAACTCAAACTTGAAAATTTTAATTCATACGAAACACGATTGGATTGATCGGTCACTAATAAGCGATTATGATTATACTTTTAATACGGACGGGTCAAAAATGGACTGTGGAATGCCTTCTCGCATACTGTAGACCTATTTAGCTTTTTCTGTTTACCAGCCACTTCTAGCATGTTCTAGGTGGAAGTATTCGCTATTTTACAAGCTAGTAGGGCTGTTTCGAACAATGTGCCGAATGGGGAAAAATGCAGCAAATCTTTCTGATAGCCAATCCGTGATCAAAGCAATGATCTCAAGAATTTCCAAATCAAAAAGTAATTGATAAGTGTGCAAGAGGGAACTTGTCAGACTTCGACAACACTTTACTTTAACTCTCATTTGGGTACCTGGACGTAGGAACATTAGCGGAAACGAGAATGCCGGAGGCGGAATTGGTTCTATCTCCCTTAAATTTCGTTAAAAGAGACATTTTCAAGTACTTCTTTCAACAATCCGACTTCAGATGGAGAGGCTTAATAACTCAAAACCTAAAGAACTCTTATCTTTTACCAGGGTGGAAATCGCACGAATAATAATTTCTGCCGTATTTGTCATGACATCGAAGAGATCGCAAGTCTCGAACACTGCGTCTTCAGCAAGATATAGACGACCTTTAGCAAACCTTTCCTGTGCAACATAAAACAGGCTGCTAATGCCAACCTCAGCATGCCTTTGAAGTTTTGTGATTTGACTAAAGGGTTTGTATAGACCTAACACCGAAATAGCGAGAAAGCTTTCCTTTAGATTTATTCATCGAGAAAAAAGCGTTATTAAGCTAATGGGCTTCTGCGAGTAATCGGAGAAGCAACCACTAAATCTAAATTTTTTGTTTCAACGGACGAAAAAATATATTGGGAGAATGAATGTATAAACTCGTAATTGTGACATTGACAGCTATTCTATCTCGAAGAGCGCCAAAAATACTGTAAGAATTGATCTGTCAAATAATTTTCATAATTTTACAAAAGTGTTTTACTATAGCTGAAAATGTCGAATTTCGTGCCAACAAAACAACATTTGATTTGCTTCTTCCATTTAAAGAAAAACGCAACTGAAGCACATCTTTTACTCACTGAAGCTTATCCTGACTGTGCTATAGACGTTAGAATGTGTCAGGTGTGGTATGCCCGTTTCAAAAGATGAAGAATTGAAGGCATTACTCGAAGAAGATTCATGTCAAACGCAACAAGAACTTGCAGAATCTTTAGGAGTTGATCAATTAACCATTTCTAAATGATTAAAAGCATTGGGAATGATTCAAAAGCAAGGAAATTGGGTGCCGTACGAATTGAAGCCGAGAGACGTCAAACGACGATTTTCCACATGTGAACTGCTGATTGAACGACAGAAAAGAAAGGGTTTTCTGCATCGTATTGTGACTGGCGATGAAAAGTGTATACGTTACGATAACCTAAAGCGTAAAAAATCATGGGGACCGCCCGGACATGCATCAACATCAACGGCAAAGCCGAACATCCATGAATCCAAGCTGATGCTGTGTATTTGGTGGAATATGAAAGGTGTCGTGTATTACGAGCTGTTGAAACCGAATGAAACGATCACTGGCGACCGCTACCGACTACAATTGATGCGTTTGAGCCGAGCATTAAAGGAAAAGAGGCCAGAATATGAGAATAGACACGACAAAGTTATTCTTCAGCACGACAATGGTCGGCCGCATGTTGCAAGGCAAGTAAAAAAATACTTGGAAACGCTGAAATTGGAAGTGCTACCCCACCCGCCGTATTCTCCAGACATTGCTCCTTCTGATTACCACTTGTTCCGATCGATGACACATGGCCTGGCTGAACAGCACTTCCGTTCTTTCGAAGAACTAAAAAAATGGGTCGATTCGTGGATAGTCTCAAAATATAAGGAGTTCTTTCGACGCGGAATCCATATGCTACCAGAAAGATGGAAAAAGGTTGTGGCTAACGATGGACAATACTTTAAAGAATAAATTTATAATCACTTTTTCACAATAAATGTCCAAATTACGAAAAAAAATTCGAGTTTATACATTCATACTCCCAATATCTAAATCAATTTTTACAAAAATCGCTTACTGAAGGCACCGAAAACTGAATTTATTTTGAATAGCGCAGAGATCTAGGTATGTGAATTGGTTCATTTGTTGAAGCACTGAAAATGCTATTTCCAGACAAATGCTTTTAAAGTTTAACGTTATAAAGATTCTGGCCGATGGATGGTTCCGCTCAACAGCATGTAAAATTTAAAATAATTTAGACATGAAAATGTTCTTTCACCCATGTGTTCTAACCACTTCACACTGGTCGCTGACATAGGCCAAAAAGAAAAAAATCTAAGTCAAAAGTTTGTTACCAAATGTGTCATCCCCATGTCCTATAAGAACAAGCTTTTCAAAAGTATAGTAGTTTTTGTTTTATTATAACCGTACTCTTTAAGAATAGCTTCAAAAGAGAGAGAGCATATAGTTAGTTTGTTCTTACAGTGTGAGTAGGTTGAAAGTGAAGGGCAACTTAAAAAAATTCAAAAAAATATAAATCAATTTTGTTTTGAAATAAATCCAAAGTAATATTGAAAATAGATTTAATACCTTCATTTTTAAATAATTTTAATGTTTTTAACTTGTTACGTACTTTTTATAAAATTAATGTTGTACCAACACCATTATTAGTGTTTTCTTACTCATACAATTAAATTTCAGATAGAGTTTTAGTTGCTTTCCCCCTGATCCCCCCATTGGGATTTTTTCTTAATATTAGTCAACGTTTTAAGATTTTAATCTGTTAATATCAGCTGCCCGTTTCTGCCCGTGTTTGTGTTATCTCCCACAGACCAAAGGAAGCCCGTTGTTTTTGCTTCTGCTTTCTACTGTGCAACTATAAATTTTTGTGCGATGTTTTTGCTCTGTTTCAACTAATTAGAATTTGATTATTCATTTACTTTTAAGTACGAATCCTTTTATAACGGTATAGCGAAAATTACCATATTAAAATTTGTTTTTCATTTGCTGGAATAACATTTATAAGTTTTATAATTTTTTTCTTACTTTGTAAAACTCAATCATATTCAATACTTGTTATATTTAAAAAAAAATTGAGTACAATTTTTTTTTGAAATTTTTTACTTATACGGGGTGGAAGGGGGTAATAAGGGGTGGTAGAGGTGGGTGTGTAGGTGTTCAACCACTCCATTTTATAATATAATAATTTTTAGATTGTTTTAAAGCACTAACCAAAGTTTCACTTTTCTATCTCAACTGGAAGTATTTTTGGCCGCTGACTCCATACAAGTCCGACCACTGTGCACTTCAAGGATACAAATTAAATATGTAAAAAAAATCGAATCGAAAAAATCCCCTTAACCCTTTCGGTACCATGGTGACACCGGTGTCACAAGATTAATTTTTGCGATTTTTTTTAAAAACAATCTAATAAGTTTTTGGAAAGAGAATTGATAGTTCTTTAATTTCAGCTGAAAAAAATTTCAAATATTTTTTTGATAACGGTACTGTAGCGGATCAAAATGGAAAATTGCTTCTTTTTCTTTTTGTTAATTTTCAATTGCTCACAATTTTTACAAAATTTCTCCAAATTACCAAATTTTCAATGTGTTGTGGGAGAAACTTTTTACTCAAACATGATTTCCCATATTTTTAAATTTTCGTTTACTTTTTTGGAAATTCCAGTTTTGCTATTGGTCACCGGTGATCTTAAGATCTTCAATGGAAACAAACTTTTTAAAAACTTTTTTGCAACGAAATAGAGGTCGAAGATTGCAAATATGGACTCAGTTTTGCTCTATTGTTTCTAGTTTCCCTAGGGTCAAGAAAGGGTTAAGTGAAAAATCAATACTAAGTCATTTTGTCTATCTTTAAAAAAAAATATCTAATAAAAATGTACAGAAAAAGTTCATCAAAAATTCCCATTGAGGGCCACTGGTTCACCGGTAACCCATGAAAGTTCAAGCCTTTAGAGGTGCAAAATGAATGTTTTGAACGAAAATTGTAAAAAGAAATGGGGGTCAAACAATAAGAATCCAGAGTCGGTTTTGCGCTATCTTCTCTAGTTTCCCTACGGTCCCGAAAGGGTTAAGCTGATGGAAATTTGGTTCTCATTTTCCGTTTTCTTATTGCTTATTGTAGTCAATAAGAGTACAAAGCATTTGTTTTCACCGTTTTCACCTTTGTCTCGTAATCTTTGCTCTTTAATGCGTATTTTATGACACTCAGCTTTAAGGTCTGCGGTTTCACGAATCCATCAATAAAAAGAAAAACCTATAAACCTTAAGCAAATCATATTTCATGAGCTTCAGAGAACTAACTGAAATATACACGAACAACAACGATTTGATTTCACTTTGCGAGGCTTGGATACATCACATGCCCTAGATATATGTGCATACCCGACGAGCAAAGATTGTGTGTGGTTCTCTTGTCATCAGTGGTCGTCATCAGGGCTGTCGTTTTGAATTTTTTTTGTGAAGTGAAGTTTTTTTTTAAAGAATTGAAGTGCTTCGAAGTGTTTTTTGAAGTGTAATGAGAAAACAACATATTATCAAAATTTATTTGGTTTTATGTGCTTAGTTTGCGAAAAAAAAACTTTTCGGCGATAGCGCTACTGTGAGGCAGACCCAATAAGGCTCCAAGTACATGCTCTCTATGCCAGTCCTTTTGCATAAAATTATTAAGAAATAAAAGCCTCGCCTTCTACCTCGTTATTTTCCAGCAAATTATAATCAGTTAAATGACAGTTTATCAATGTTGCCAATTAGGTATTTAAATAAACACAAAAGGTCTCAAAATGTACTGTAGGATGTAAGCTAGATGGAGGCTTACTTTTTATAGGGAATATAGATTCAAACACACCGATCTGGCTACAGTCAATGATGCCCTTCCAAATTAAGGAGTAATGCAAAAAATTAACGAAATAGTTGATAGAGATGAACATATTTAAATTTTTTTTATATCGATTTTAGCTTTTCATTGAAACTGGAAAACCGAAGTGTTTTTATGAACGAGAAAGTGACGAAGTGTCGGGCTTGAAAGTGAAGTGAAAAACTTCATTTGAAGTGACAGCGACAGCAGTGGTCGTCATCTTGATTGCGTTTGAGTTTTTAACTTCGTTTTTCTTTAATGAGAAAAAAAACTAGCTGTCATAAGATAAAGTTGGTTGCACATGAACTTGATAGAGTTGCCAGCTGATTCGTTAAATAGATTGGTATTTTCGGATGATTTCTTTATGACTGTTTGATTGGAATTTTATGTTTGGTTATTTTAGTGAAAATAATAAATAGAAATTCCGCTCACTCCACGTTCTCAGTCTTTCTCTTTACCTAGTATCATTAAAATATTTACTATTATTAAAATAATACACTTTTTTCCATAAATCAACCGTGGAAAATATGAGTATTAATATTTGAAAAAATTCTAGTGGAAATATTTATTTATTTTTTTTTTAAATTACAAGTGTGCAACGGCAAAAAAATATTGTATATCCTTTGCGCACACAATAAGGGAATACAAGTTGTTACATTGATTAAAGGCAAACACATGGAAGCAGCAGCAACCAAAAGATTAATACGAGTAAAACAAAAACGAAATGAAAAAGAAAAATGAAAAAAAAAAAATTTCATCCTTCAAATAAATAAATCCATTTCATCATCACTTTCAGTTCATTTTTCAACATTGCAACAGTGGTAATTTTATGGGTTTCTTCTTCCTGCTGCACATTTCCGTTTCTTCTTTAATAATTCAAATTTTTTTGGTTTTTTTTTTTTTCATTTTTTCCAATTTTTTTTGGTTTGGTTTTGGAGTTTTTGCATTACGTTAAAATATGCAAAATGGCGGCAATTTGTTATGCCATAATCAAGTCAAAACAGTGCGCACAGTGCTGCACATTTGCAGCAACTGCAATAATTTATTATCAAATACCAAAAGAAAAAAAAGAAAAAAAAACAAAAACAAGCAACTCTACTCTTTCTATGCGATAAGGATACGATTTGCTGTCCGTCATTTGACTACTACTAACTTTAAAGCATTTCTCTCCATAACCCATGCGATCTTCTATCACTGTCTCTTCTTTTTTTTTTGCACTCTCTATTTGTTTTTCGTTTTCTTTACGCTTTTCCCCAAAAAAAAAAGATACCCCAAAGTGGCACAATACTTTTGTTGCACTACATTCATCTTGCCACATACATAAAAAAAACTACAAATAATTTTTCAACTTCGTCGTTGCGAAAATTGATGGTGGCATAAAAAATCTTTGCTGCTGAATGATGACTGCTGCTGTTGTTGACTATTGCCACTAGCAAGTTGACATCACATTGTCGTCGTTGTTGTCGCTGCTAGCTACTCGCTGCTGATGTTGTTGTCATTGTTTCTGTTCATGCGTCCGAAAAATGTCACAATGACATAATGAAACTTTACAAGGATAATTGGATGATTTTGTCAGAGCCTTTTCTCTTTTTTTATTTTTGGTGTGATAAATCAAAACCAATTGGGAAATAGTGAGCAATGCGTGAAAAAGCAGCAGCTTAAAAATATTTAACATACAAAATAAAACCATAAAAGCGAAGAAATCTAGAATGAGCGAGGATGCCAAAACTATTTACAATATGGTATGGTGCGGCAGGGCATGACATGCTAGACAGATTAATGACATACGTTGTGGTGTTGATGATGTTGTGGCTGCTGGTTGGGTGTTGTTTGTAGTGTTGATAGTAGATTGTGATATTGCAGCAGGCAGTTGGTAGGCGGGCGACAATACAACTTTTTGCAAAGCGGTTTTGATGTTGGTGGCAATAAACTTTTATACATTTGTCTTATGTTAGACAACAAAAAGAAATCAATTGAATGCCACACCAAAGATTGTTGGAGTTTTGCACTCAATTTAAAAGATTTGTTATGACGGATTTTATTTCATTTGGATTTATGTGCTCTCGTTTTTTGAGGATTTTCATTAAGATTTCAATAGTAAATGAGCTAAGGCAGAACTAGCAAAATTTACCTAAAGTTTGAACCTTTTTATAAGTAGCAAGTGCATTCTTGAAATGAAAATTTCTTATTCGACTCAGTTTGTGTTAAAAATAAAATGTCGCTTTTTTATGATTTTTCTCTTATTTTATTTTGACATTTTTCAAGTTTTTCATGTATTTTATTTATTTCTTTTATTCAGTAATACAATTCGTTTTGGAATTTTATGACTAAATGATCAGACACAGTTAATTTTTGTTGTGTTAACATTTATAGCGGTGGTATGCACAAATTTTGTAAGGGAGTGTAATGACAGATTATTTCATCGCATCCCTAAAAGCTCACTCTATTTTTTTATCTTATGCCCAAACGCTCGATATTTTAACCATAAAATCATTCTACAGTAAAGTCCTGTCAAGGCCATTGCAACCAGTGCTACAGTCGGAAAAACATTTTTGGGGGATTCTTAAAAAAAAAAAAAAATAATTCTGGGGTCAAAATATTTTATTTATTCGTATCGAAATAATCATATTAATCATATACAAAATATACAGGTGGAGTCAGAATCCTGTCCCCCACAACTTTATTTACATATAAAATAAAAATTAATACGCAGCATACCTTCGGGTTCGAATCCTTACACATCACTGAATGGTACGAAAGTTTGACAAGCACTACATCACTTTATTTAAAGTATTTATAGTTTGACATAGGGTTAGGTTAGGTTTGGAAGGCGTGCGCGAATGTATATATATATATATATATATATATATATATATGTACGTGTATGTATATATATGTATAAACCCGCATTTCCACTCGGAGACTTAATTGTCCATTGTGATTGCCCTCATTTAATTGCCCGGATGAGGCACGTCTCTAACCACGGTTTCCGTCAGCTATCCAGGTAATGTCTTTATTGAACCATTTGGTTCTCCGGATGAAGGTAAGAAGATCCGATAGTTCCACTTTCGTTATCTCGGTTAGACTATTGAAAAAGCGCGACCCCAAACATTGGAGTCTGCTCATCTGCAGCCTTGGACATTGACATAGAAAGTGTAGAATCGGTTCTGTCTCTTCTTCATCATGACAACTTCTGCACAGTCCGCTCGTTGGAATGCGCCACCGTTGAAGCATTGGTGCAATAGCACAATGTCCAGTTATGACTCCTGTGAGCAGACGTACTGCAGATTTGTTGTGCCCTAAGAGGACATTTGTCCTCTTTATATCTAACCTTGGCCACAAGGCCCGTGAAACTATACAGTTATCTAGGTTATTCCAAGCGTCATTTGACACCGCTATGGTGTACTCGTGTATTTTCCTAAAAAGTTCACACATCGGAGATTGTATAGAGGTATCCGCCTCGTTAATGTCCATTTCAGAGCCCCTTCTGGCCATTTCATCTGCTATTTCGTTCCCTTCAATATTGCTATGTCCAGGAACCCAGCAGAGAGTGACCTTGTGGTGCTCAATGGCCATCAGTGAAGCACGACATTTCTTTACAATCTCTGATTTAACTATTTTGGATTCTATTGCCTTCATTGCAGCCTGACTGTCAGTAAAGATAGTGATATTCGAAATAGGAATCGTACTGTCTTGTAGAAGTCGAGCTGCTTTCTCAATAGCAAAAATCTCTGACTGAAAAACGCTGCAGCTGTCAGGAAGACGATACGACCGCCTTAGTTGCAGGTCTTCGTTGTAGAGACCAGCTCCAGTTCCAGATGGTAATACCAGCATTACCTGTTACCGAACCCGACTCCCAGTCTTCCCTGGTTGGATAAAGAGTTGGAATTCTAGTAATAAAATCTAAATTTGAAGTCATATAATCCGTGGCTACATCTAAGTCAGCTTTGATTCCATTTTGACCCCTCCGCTTTATCTCACTCAAAATTGTAGAGTGTCCATAGTTTGCTGATTTCCACACGTTGGATTCTCTTAGTCTAAGAGCTCCCTTTGCGGCACAGCCTTGAACAAACACCTGTAACGGTAAGAGATGAAATATCATATTCAGACCTTCCTGAGGTGCACTACTTACAGTCCGTGAGATCCCCAGGCTTGCAAGTCTCTGTATTTTTCCCATGCGAGCTTGGTTGCTCTTCTTACCCAACGCCTGCCACCAGACGAGAGACCTATAGGTGATGATGGGTCGAATGATTGTGATGTACATTCCATGAATAACGTACGGCGACAATCCCCATCTTTTCCCAAAGGCCCTTTTACAGGTATAGTATGCAGCCAGTCCCTTCTTCGTTCTCTCTTCGATATTCCTTCTCCAATTAAGTTTTGAATCCAGAATGGTACCGAGATACCTTGCTTCCGAAGAGAGATTCAGTGTCACTCCATCCAACTTTGGTAGGAAAAACTTAGGTATTTTTGTTATCCTCGTGAACAAGACTAGCTCAGTCTTAGCAGGTTCCGTCCAGCCTAGTCGGAAATTTCGCCAAGTGCTGATTACATAACCTCACTAATCGTCGACAAGAATTTGCCAGGGATTAATATTGCTATGTCGTCAGCGTTCTCTTTTCCTTGAAAGTTCGTAAAATCTCATTAACTACTAGGAGCCATAGGAGGGGTGACAACACCCCTCCTTGCGGATTTCCCCTGGTAGTCCTCTTACTCACGGAGCCAGTACCCATAGCAGCGTTAATGACTCTGCCTCTCAGCATTGTTCCAATCCATGCCACTATGAAATCCTTCTAGTTTGACATAATAAGTGTATAAAAAAATGATGATCGGTTTTAACTAACAAATGGCATAGCTTTTATGGCTAATTAATATGGCGTTTTGGAGAGTAGACACTTGTCAATGAGATCCAGTATGTCATATGTTGCAATTGTACAAACAAAATATTTTTTTGTCACTTCAAAAATCTCGAATTTTGTATCAGAAAAAGAAATTTGGCGGGGAAATTCAATTACCTTCTTTCATTTGTGGAAAACTGCTGCTGAAGGTTATAGATTGCTTGCCTAGACTTATGGTGAACATGCTGTAAGCTAAGACAATTGTAAACGATGATTTAAAAGTGGTGATTTTGACGTCAGTAACAAAGACCGTGGAGGGCCATTGAAAAAATTTTATGATGGGAGAATAGGATGTTTTACTCCGACCGCTGTATTCATCAGATTTAGCACCTTCCAACTACTATTTGTTTCGATCGTTGCAGCACGAGCTTTAATGGAGCTTGATAGAAACCTTTTGTTTTTTTTAAATCATGGTTACTTAGGTCTTCCTCAACCATGACACCAAATTTCGTCCCTCTATATTAATTTGTTCGTCCTTTATTAAAGGTTAAAAAATAGCTATGGAGCTGTAGACAACCACTGAGTAAACCGATTTCTCCAATTTTTTGATTTCCATATTCTCTTATCTTTTATAAACATATCTGATAAAAAAAAATTTCCGCAAAGTAATAACTAACGCATTATTTTTCAAAAAATTGTGTAAAAGACACCGAGTTCTTGAACTAAGGCCTCTACTACTCCTTAGTCAGACATGCAGAGCAGTAGATCGTCTGTAACTGCTTTACAGTGATGTAAATTTATTTGCACCACCAGTATTTTTTGACGTCTTGTAGAGAAAATCTTTCCCTTCGCCATTGTCGCTCTTATTCGAATGCGACAATGGGTTCTAGGTCTCTGCTTTGGGTCGGCAACAGATAGGCTATGAATGAGTCGTCATGTGAGCAAATGGATGACGTATGCAGTGCGGCTTTCAGGATCATCTTAAGTGAAGCTCCTTTCCAAAGTTCACCAATACTATTGATAGTTCTGGAAAGAAATTTCAATGACCTCGAATTGCCGTATGCGACAACCTTTACTCCCTTGTGTCATCCGGATCCATCAAAAACGAAATCTTCCCGAATTTGCTCAGTATGACCTTTAGGAGCTCATTTTCTAAAAGTAACCAGTTCCCGACCGTGATCCTACCGTCTAGATCTTGTCGGTCGATGATGACTACTTGCAGAGGACTTGCTATGTTTCGGCTCATTTTTCGCCGTCTGATCTCTTGACCGTTGGCGTTTGTAGGTAGCGTTCGATGTACTTGGCGCCTTCCTTTCTTTTTCTGGGATGCTGTCTTTAGGGGGTTTTCCTGGATTGGTCAGTAGGGCGCTCAGTCTCGGCGCTATATTTCGTCGGTAGACAGCACATACTGCGGAGTAAAACAGTTTCTCTGCGGAGACCATGCTTTCATTATTAGTCGCACAGGGCGGTTTCGAAGCAGCATCTGCAGGGGCTTTACAGACTTTCCGCCGTTCGTAGCTTTTAATGCTTTGGTGTGCTTCTTTATAAACGCAAGGTCTGTTTCGATAAGCGTACTCTTCTCTTTCGAGCTCATCGGAAGAGAAGAGAATCGGACAAAGGCTCGGTAGTTGCAACGTGGTTTTCCAGCTTTTAAAGATGCTGTGTATTTACCGGTCTCCGTATCCGATCCTTTAATGATGTCATCGTCTTTGTCTGATTCTTGCAGCAGCTCCTCTTCAATATCGGTACCAGGTCCACCGGCGATCACCGAAGAGGTTTCACTCACTCCAGTGTTTCGGATGATGAGGTTACCAAAATTGCCTAGGGCTGCTACAGTAGTGTCCACCGTTGGTACCGACGAAAATTGGACATAGACATTGTCCATAGGCGACTCTATATAAAGCGTGCTTTTGTCAATCGCAAACTAGAAAATCAAATTTTTTAAAAATCGCTTGTACGAGTAAGGCTGGGAGAGCCAAAACTTTTTGCCACCTATTTCATCCTAAAAATGAATTTTTGATACTAATATTTGGTGTAAATAAATTTTATACATGTAAATACCTGAATAATAGTTTTTCCATTCAATATTCTTCATTTTTTATTTCCAGAATTGCAATGGACCTTAAAACCGGTACACTTTTAGTACCGCCAACTGTTAAAAATTCCAGCTGCTCACATCCACGTTACAATAGCCACAATTTTATAATACACATTGGCATTGCCGAAACCATTGAAGCTTTACTTATACTCATACTGACACTTGGCGTCATTGGAGCAAATGCATTGGTCATATTTGTTATAAACAATCGACGATATTCACCGTTTATACATCAGCAGGTGAGTGAGTAGTGAAAGTAAGAGAGGAAAGAAAAATTAGGCTCTGAACAGAATTGTGAAGAACGACAGAAAACTCAACCCGATGTCAGAATTGAACGCACATACACAACGCATCTTATGAAACGACACAGAGTGACCATGTACTAGACTTTCAAATAACGAACTGTTATGCAGACTAGCTACAATGGGGAAAAAACAACAACATAAGTGTATGGAACGGTAGTGGTAGTTTCTTTCAATATCTCTATTCAGTGAAGATATTTGGAATCAAATCCATAATTCTGGGTTATGATTTCAAATATTAGTAGCTTATATAGGATATTGAAAGATTAAGAACTATCACTAAGATCACTGATGAGGAATTGTGGCGGACTCCGAAACGGCCGTCTGATTTGCCCGTCTCTATATACATTGTTGTTGTGATGACTACATTTGTTCATTAACCTGTTTATATATAACTTCAAATAACGAAATTGACATGAACTTAAGTCATGACTTTGAAAATTAACCTCTAGATTTAATTTTCATAGTCTCCTAAAAAACTATCGACAACGGTTTCATTCGCTGAAAGTTTTCCGTTAACATAGATCAATTTTTATTTTACTTGCCAATCACTTTTGAGCTCTCGTCGGCGAATTTTGTCGTTATTCCGTCGTAATTCTGTACAGAGTACTTATTTAAGTGCTTAAAACTTCTTATTCATTTATTTATTTTGCTGTATTTTTAGCCACGTTATTTGTTAACGTCGCTGGCTTTAAATGATCTAACTATTGGATTGCTAATCACTCCATTTGGAATATTGCCGGCATTATTTCATTGCTGGCCTTATGGTGAAATATTTTGTCAAATTCAGGTGAGAACGAAATAATAATATCTTCAACTTTATATTTATATGTAGATATGTATGTATTTGTGGATCCAGAGGTTGTGCAATTTTTTCTCCCTTTACACTTTTTTTTTTTTTTATTCATGACCAATGATGAAAAATAATGTTTGGAAGTCCTTTTGTATGCTCGTTTGCCCGTTTGTCTGGAATGCAAATCTAAATTTCTTGAAATTGACAATAAATTTAGGAAACTTAACCAAAATACACCGCACAAAACCTTACCTTAAAACCTTAAGCAGACAGTTAGATCCAGTAGACCTGATCCAATAGGCATACCTGCAGCAAGGTTCATAATCCACAATGCCCACTGCCATAGTTACTGAAATTTTGGGAGAAAAACTCCTTGCTCTTTTTCTGTGTACCTATTCTGATCTTCCTACAACTTATTTTTTTCGAAATATCTCAATGCTGTTTTAAACATTTAATTAGGGAGACTACTGCGACACTTAAACTTGAGGTATATCTATTTTCAAAAAATTCAAAAAAAAAAACATTTTCTATGCATAACTGAAATTGCGCTCTTATGGTCTGCATAATATTCGTAATGTGTGCCCACATTGCTAATAACACACAAGCTTAACAGCAATCGAAAGTAATGAAATTTAACTGTGTGTATTTTCATTAGCTAATGGACCAAAGCCTCATACAATATCCAGTGAAGCCTGCAAGCGGTAAACTACTATCTTCGACAAGGATCAGCTTAAGAAATGGAAAGAGCAATTTACATCGGTTCTTAACCGCCTAAGGATAAGTGCAGTGGTGCTTACCAACAACGAACCTACAGTAGCAGAGAATTCGCGAATTCGAACGAGCACACCAAGTCCCGCAGAGATCCAACATCGATCAAAGCGCTTTAGAAGGACAAGGCGGCGGGGCACGACGGTGTTTCCGCTGAACTGCTGTACGTGGTCCCTGATATATCCGCTAGTCTTTTACATCCCTTCGTGAAGACCATTTGCGAGGGTGAGTATTTTCCATCTGATTGGAACCGAAAACTAATTAACAAGCTATCTAAGAAGGGCAATTTAATGGAGTGCGGTAATTGACGCTGTACCTGCGTACTGCCGGCAGTTGCAAAGTTGCATCGATTGCCTTAAGTAAGATCAAACAACACCTTAACTTAACACTAGATATCAAGCAAGCGTGCTTTCGATCACATAAACACATTAAGAAATGGTATCGAACAAAGTATCTAATACAGATCTCCACTTTCCCTGCTCATTATCGACATCGAAAAAGCTTTCGACAGCATTTGGCGCGCTCTAAAATGCAGAGGTATCAATTCTTAAGGAGCTAAGTGTCACGTGCTTCACAACATCAAAGTATCCGAAAAACTCGAGGTACTCAGCGGCGTTCGGCAGGGTTGTTTACTTTCGCCACTTATTTTCATGGCCATTACCAGCGACGTCATACGAGCCGCACACACTGATGACACAAAAGGAATTCGATGGACAATGATACCACAGTTGCGTCATATTGACTATTCGCTATTGACTTTGCTTACTAGCGTACAGGGTTTTGGTATGTTTACTAAAATATGGAGGTGTTACATCATCAGCACGAAAATCAAACTCCGAATTTTTCGATTTGACCGTTAAATTTGTCCTGCTTTACGGTTTCAGTACAAGGCGAGTGGCAGTCACTGGTACTCGCTGGCTTCAGGCGTTTATCAATATATGTCTTCACATTATACTTCAAGTTTTCAGACCAAGTAGAATCCCAAATAAAGAACTTCTCGAAGGCAAGACGACAACAATACTGCTTGGTTATTTCATGCAATGGAACTCGCTAATCAGTCAGGCAGAAGAGCTGGCCGCCCCATACTGACATGGCGCTGAACTGTCGAATCCGAAGCTAACTTGATTCGAATGGGCCGGAGTGAGCTGAAGCGAGCTGGCTTGGCTGGCACCCTATGCCCCACAAGAGGTAAAATGAATTAAACCGCAACAATGGCGGAATAGGAAGCGGTTGTGTTATTAGCACTCTAGGGGCATGATTGCTCACGTAAAAGTGTAAGCACTTGCTGAATGTGATTGCTGGAATTTTGAAACGAATGAGTGAACTTCAAACTTCAAGGGCCATGGACGCGATATTTTCAGTTTTTGAAATTTAGAAAAAAAAAATATTCGATATTTTAAGAAAAATCTACTGTCGAAAATCGTTTTTTTTTAAACATTGGCTGTTACTTTTTCAGCCCTCTATTTTCACAATTTTTCGAGGCAAATTTCAAAAGAGCATACAATTTTACTTTAGGAATTATTTTTGTATGGGTCTTAAACATATACTACCAAGCCACTAAAAATTCTGAACTTTCATTACATTTAACCCTTTCTGTACCATGGTGACACTGGTGTCACAAGATTAATTTTTGTGATTTTTTAAAAAATTTCCAATAAATTTTTGAAAATTTAGGGCTTTTTTTGAAAGAAAATTATACTGTAGCGGGTCAAAGTAAAAAAATTGTGTTTTTTGCTCGCTCATAATTTTTACAAAATTTTTCCGAATACACCAAATTTTAATATGTTGTGGGAAAAACTATTTCCTCAAACATGATTCCCCATATTTTTAAATTTTTTTTTTTTAGTTTTTGGAAATACATGTTTTGTTATGGGTCACCGGTGACCCTAAGATCTTCAGTAGAAAATTTTTAAGAACTTTTTACAGTAAAATGGGGGTCGAGGAATCCGAATCTGGATTCGATTTTGTTCTATCATTTCTAGTGTCCTAACGGTCAAAAAAGGGTTAAGTGACAAATCTAATTCTAAATTACTTTGTCTATGTTGTAACAAGAAATTGGGGTCAGATAATACGAATCTGGTTTCGATTTTGCGCTATCTCCTCTGGTTTCCTTACGGTCCTGAAAGGGTTAATTCCTAAACGTGTATGTGATTATGACTGCAACCAATTATTTAAATTTAAATATTTTTTAGAAATAATTGACTAAACAATATTATTTAAGAAATTTAAACATTTTCTTTTATATCACCATTATTATTTTAACTGTAACTGTAACTGTATATCTATGAACCTACATTCAAATAATAAACTTTAAATGTAATTACATCCAATTATATGCAAGAATAGCAAAGTAGAAGATAAAATGAAAATTATATTAAGTAAAAAAAAAGAAGAAAACAAAAAACAAATAATTTCATTACATTTTTTATTACTGTATTTTTGTACCCTTTTCGCACACACGCTCTCACACAATGTCTCACTCTTTTTTTTCTTCCTTCATTTTAGGCATTGCTACGTGGTGCACTCTCACAGCAAAGTGCCGTTATACTCGTATGCATGGCAGTCGACAGATACATGTGTGCATTGCATCCGCGAAGATACTATCAGCATTCAAGTAAAAAGGTAAGTGAGAAACACAGAGAGAGAGAGAGAGAGAGAATGCGGAAGTAAAACAAACGCGCACATTTTGGTGTAAAACATGTAGAGCATACTTTTAGGCAAAAATAAATTAAAACAACAAAATGTTAATAGGGTAATTTAAATAAGTGAGTAAAATGTAAATAAATATGCATAGAAATTAAATTTTCTGTGGTTTTGAATTGCTGCAATTATTTTTAATATGCAATGAGGCTGTAAAATGAAATTCAACAAGAATTTACTCACATACATAATACGTATGAAATAAAATCTTATAATTTTTTAACTTAATTGCATAATAGTTGCACTCAAGTGCTTGGCTATAAGTGCATAATAACGTTAAAAAACAATAAACTTGATAATAAAAATATAGTTAAAAAAAAAAAATGTGAGTGAAAAAAAGTTGTTGGTTCTATATAAAATGAAATAAATTCTAGAAAATAAAGATAAAGCACGCAAAAACAATGAAAAAAAAAAAAAAAAAATATTCACAAGAAAATTGTACGTATCTTGATACAAGCTACTAGCTGCATGCTTAAGACAAAAACAACATACTCGTTAGTTTGTGATATGAGATACAGATACTCGTACACTTGGGCCAGCCAGCGAGGCATGCATCAAGAAACAGCAACAGCAACAATAATAATAATAACAATGAAAACATCAACAACAACAACAGCAATTATTCGCGCCAAACAGCAATAAAAAGTAAACGGAAATAATGAAGGAAACAAAAAAAAAAAAAAATTTAACAAAACAAAAATATAGAAAGAAAAAACAACACAAAAAACTAAACCAACGACAAGACAAAAAAACAAAATCAAGACAAGAGAAGTAGAGAAATGGAAGCAGCAGACTAAGCAAATCGTCCTTCGACCCAATTACGTAAGATAAATAAGTATAATGCTGAATCTGAAAAAAAAGCTTAAGCAGTAGTTTTATATATCACAGAAATCAAGAACAACAACAACAAGAGGAGCAACTGCAACAACAGCATCAACAACAAGAACAACAGCAACAGTAAACGCGACAACTATCAAGCTAAGAAATATAACAAAAAATTATAGAAAAAATATAAAAACGATAAAAAGAAAGCAAATAGTTTTTTTTTTTTTTTTACTATATACCAAAAGATTCATTTCTGTCGTCAAAATGCAATGTAGGCGACTGGCGAATATCACACGCCTACACAACCCATATTTCAGCCAAAAACATACACACACAGTTATACACATACATACATATCTCGTATATCTACAGGCACAGTCATCTACTCACATACATACATGGTTCATGCTTCCTTGTAATTTATGGCACTACAGATACAAAACGATGGCAAAAGCAGTAGTGAAGCATATAAGTTTTTTTTCTTTTTTAATATGCGCGCTTAAAAAAAAAAACTGCAAAATAGAATTCAGAACTCGTCCAAAAACCAACCAGAAAAATAAATAACAAATACGATGTTTAAATCAAAAAAAGAAATATGTGTAACTCAATTTTTGCATTTTAAAATAAATGTTAATTTTATCAAACCGAAAAAATCAAAAAGAAAAAAAAAAAACAAAAAATATGTGAAGAAGTATTTTTCAGCGAGAGCAGAAGTTTTTCTTATATATGTATATTAGGGTGGCCCTTAGCTGTAGGTCTTTTTTAAAAGTAAAAATGTTGCTACTCCCTTGCACTAATCTGGTTCCAACCAAGAAAAAACCGGGCTGTGCAAAACTTCAGCTCCATCGGACAACTTCTAGGCGACCCTCAAACGCCTTGAAGTTGAAACATAGTATACGAAACTATTAACTCCATTAAAAAGCGGTATAGTCCTCCCTATCTTAACCATTTTCTTGTTTCTTCTATAGAATCAATTGTGAATTTCAAAAGAATTTCAACCAAATTCACTTGAAATGCCGAAGTTAACTCAGCAACCCTCAAACACATGGTTGTAAGAAACAGGGAAAATATGAAATGAAATGCAAAAATGAAAAACTAGAGTTAAGATATTTTTAACTATAAATAATAAAGTGATGCGAATTTTTAAATAATTTTTAGAATTATATATCGTTTTAAGAATGATCTTTAATTTGAAGATAAAGTCATTTGACACAATAGCTGCGTTTTATTCACCACTTACTTCTAGTTATGTATAACTATCAGCGATAATTGTATATGAAAACAACAACAAAGCCGCAGAGATAACACGTATGATAATAGCTTACAAAAATTCTTCTTTTCTGTCTTGTGTCCACTTCAATTTGAAATTCGAAATTTCAACGAAATTCACTCTCGTATATCCGCACTATATTAGAGAATTTAGTAGCAGTTGGATATTTTTTTCGACCTTCGGCATTTCGGATTTGTGTAGCAAATTGTTTCTCAGCTTAATTTTTTGTGAAAATGTTATTGTATTCCTGAATGAGTTTCACATTTTTACTGCAACGTCATCGACAACAATTTTCTTCTCAAGTTTTTAATTCCATTTCTGTAACCTGGATCATCTTTCCATGTTGAAAGTTCTTTGTTGAAGAAATCGGGGCTGATGAAAAATTTCGCAAAAAAAAAATTTGTGTACCAGGAGTTACAAAAAACGTATGATTTTTTGTAGCCTGCTTCCAATATAATTTAAGCTTTATTTGTCTTAACCGTTGTTGAAACTTTTTATCAAATAATGATTGTGCCACTGTTTGGGGAGCTAAGTACTCGAAGTTGGTGACAAATTCTGTGGTCAAAAGCAGCAACCGCTTAAATCCGAATATCTCATTTCAAGTAAACTTGAAGTTAATGTGATTGGTTGCCACTTTAAGTAAGTGTTTTTATAACTTTTGTTTTAAAAAACATAAAATTTCGGGGATTTCACGTACTTGTGCATTGGAATAAGAAGAACACGATAGCATTTATAACCCAATTCTGTCTTAACTTGAATTAGGCGTTTATTGGTTTTGACCATAGAATTTGTCTGCAGCTTCTTTCTGATTTCTTAATCATCAATTGACGCATGAATAAAAAGTAATGATAAGGTGCTTTAATTCCATCTGGTGAATTTTAAGAATTCTTCTCCTTATAAGATAACTGAAACTGGTCTTGAGAAAGGTAAAACTTGAATGCATAAAATATTGTTAACTCTAACAATTCTGGCTAATCATCTCAGTGTTGTTTCCTCATGGAAAGATGTTGTTCAAGAAATCCAAGAACAAAAAATTGATTTATCTGAAAAAATTACTTTCCGGTCGATAATCTACAACTTGATGGCCGATGAGGGCCGTCTCGCAGCTGTCCGATTGAGCTCAAATTTCGCACAGATTGTTTCCTTATTGATTGAAACAAGATAGGGGTCTGGGAGCTAAACTTTTTGAAAGTTGAAATATAAGGGCTACCCTAATGTATATAGCCACCAAGTTGTGGGTGCGTGAATGTTTAGTAATTTTACTATAAGCCCTGAGGGATATGATTTTAGTCCAGACTAAAAAATTCTTGAAAATATGTGCATATGTGTGTGGGCTCTCAAAAACCCGCACTATTTGAGAGAAGTAATAAAGAAGTTGCTTACCATGTTGGCCAAAGTTACAAAGCAACAAGAGATACAACAACTAGGTTCGATACAAATAAACTCACCAATATCCTAGTATGCCACGCATTTAACACATCAATCGCCCGTTCGTTGCCATACGAGTTTAAAGCATCTGATAACGCAGAAACTCGTTACAGCTACGTCAAAGTAGCTTTCCTTAATATTATTGAAGAGATCCTTGGCAACCAAACGAGAAAAAAGAATGCATAAACGATATTATCAGAGATCTCATCGAAGAGAGGAGAGGAGAGCAGCAAAAAGAGCAATTGATTTAGCAAACTCGATCGAGGAGCTGCAACAATCTATAACGTTCTCATTAAAAGGGTCATTGCCCTTGACCATCAGTTAATGATTAAGTGTGTGCAGAGGACAGATAGTGTGGCCATGGAGTGTGTTCAAAAACTTAATGAGTGCGCTCGTGTAAACGAGCTTACACTGATGTTGGTGAGAAGACATTCAGGCATAGAGCAAAATGAAATTGCTGATCTTTTGGCTAAAAAAGGTTCAACAGATGAATTTTGTGGACCAAAACCATGCATCGCCATTTGTGATGGATTGGTGGAGGAACTGTTAAAACAGTGAATGAACTCTAAACATCGTAAAAGTTGGGAGGAAGTGGTAGTACAGTCAGTCAGCCTAAGTTGTCGGGCTAAATCGAAAGACTTTAAGCTTTCCTTTCAGGTATCACCTCAGGAAGATGAAACTTGTTGAGGATGAAACCTATAGGTTGTGTCTGGAGGAGCTGAAAAAATCGGCGCACTTACTGTGCCAATGCCCAGCGTTGGCGAGCAGAAGTTTGGCAATCTTGGGTCATCGATACGTTGATGAGACAGGAATTTCTACCAAGCGATTGGCTACAAGGAACCCTAATAAAAGTTCCTAAAAAGGGTGACTTAGCGCAGTGTAAAAATTATAGAGGCATAGTGCTCCTTTCAATTCCATGGAAAGTCCTTACACGAGTTCTGCTTAACCGTATTGACAAAACAATGGAAACTCATCCTTATATAACAAATAAATAGCCTGACAGTCATTGTCGAACAAATAAGCGAGTGGCAGTCTTCCCTACACCTTAGGAGCTAATATCTGTCATTAAGGCAGTAGTTTGTCAGAACCTTTCAGCCCATTATTTAGTCCTCCTGGTCCTTGATCAGGTTTTGCACAACATACTGAACGGGAAAAATCTAGATATGCCTTGGAACTTCACAGAACAGCTAGAGGAATTCGATTATGTCGACGATATCTGGTTCTTGCCCGTAAAGCATTCTGATATGCAGTCTAAGCTAGATGATCTATCCGCCGAATCAGCAAAGGTTGAATTAAAAATCAACCATGAAAAAACCAAATCAATGAAGATAAATGCAAATTCCATGCAACACATTCTCAATGGGACCAACAACGATCGAATCCATAGACCACTTCACTTACATGGGGAGCATCATTTGAGCCGAAGACAGAGCAAATCAAGATATCAAAGCGAGAATTGGAAAAGCGAATGGTGCATTTTCACAGCTGCGCCCCATTTAGAGCTCCCATTTAATATCCGCCAATACAATAATTAAAATGTTCAAATCTATCGTCATATCTGTGCTGCTGTACGGATGCAACACTTGGCTTACCAATCATACATGCAAAGCTTGGGTAACAACAGCTGCCTATGTCGAATAAGTACTATGCATCTGATGGCCGAACGTAATCAGCAACACAAATTTGTACCGAAGATGCGACGTGGACCCAATTTCCGTTCAAATAAAACGTAGAAAATGGAAATGGATTGGACACACTCTGCGTAAAGAGCATTATGAAATTTGCTGCCAAGTTCTAGACTGGAATCCACAAGGCTCTAGAAAGCGGGGACGCCCAAAGATTACGTTGAAATGCAGTCTACTTAAGGACAACAGGGAAAACATTGAGTGAATTGAAGACGCTAGCTAACAACCGAACACGCAGGTGATGCTTTGTAGAGGCTCTATGCACCACTAGATGTTAAATGGAACTGATGATGATCACCAAGATTATTCAATAACACAGAACCCCAGAAAATTTTCCCGCAATAATCGAGGCATGAATAAATTTTACTTGGAAGTGAAACGGAAAATTACTTATTATATCCGAAGTAAAAAAAAAAATTGTCTACAACTATCGATAAGCCCGAAAAGTTGTCGATAATTATCGATAAAGTTCAGAGAGCAATCTTTTTGTGCAAGCCATCCCTATTAATCAAACCAAAACCCAATAATATAAGTTATCATTGTATGTATACAGTGTTTGAAATAAGGTCGTCGCATTAATCAAATGTTTCACTATTTACTACGCTATCAAGGATGATGGTGTCCGGGACAAGGTAATGTATCTTGCATTGTGCTTAGATACAACTTTGAGGCCTATCAGACTGCAGCTGTTTAAGTTAAACCCTCTACCGATGAAATTCTCATACTTTTTGAACGAAAAAAAAGAAGGATTTTAAAGGGACGAACAATTTAAAACCCCCCTCGCCCCCTTAGTAAATATCTAGATTTTCTAGTCACCAGGGGTAACTGCTTGAATTTCAATATCGCTTTCTTAAAACTTAACAATATCGGGGGAAATATGTGCTGCCTAAACATAACCCGCAGTTCATGCTCATTTCAGACGATCTGGATCTAGATTAAGCCATTAAGGACGAGCGCGAATCAAAGTAGATAGGTCAAGAAAGTAACCTGAGAAAAAAATTGTTTTTGAACCTGGTTCTGTAACGGCTCAGCGACAAGGTGCCATATGGCATCGCTAGGCATTACTAGGTTAACCTATTCTGAGTAAAATAATCACAGGCTGGACTGCTTCCGTTTCATTCAAAAAGTATCCACTTCTGATCAGGATAATCAAGGATAAGGATATCTCCAAGATACAAAACATCTAGATATACCTTCACATTTGAAGAGATCTTTGGACGATCGTCTCCCTCAAAGATAGAGGCAAACGACAGTTGCTGGCTATTGTTGTGAACGCGGAATCTTTTTAGAAGATCACAGCTAATGACAATAACATCAACCACAGCTTTGGTAAGGTAAGAATTAATCACCAAAGGTGTGATGGGCAAAATATTTTATATTTAAACATATTGCATTAAATAAACTGTGCAATGACAAAAAACAGAATTTTTTTTATTGTCCCTTTTTTATTGCCACTTGTCGCATCTTTTTTGTCGTTATTGGTTTGAATGTGCATATACTTAGTATATGATTATGATATTGTGCTCATAAATATTCTATTATTTCTCGATAAAATCAATAGACTCCTCAAGTAGCATTTGATGGTATTGTTTATTGAGGTAAGTTCAAGTGCAAGAACAATTCAGACAATGATGAATCTCATTTTTGCTTTTAAGCATGAATAAATCTGTAAGTCAAGGATAGAAAAATTATTTTAACATTGACATTCATAGCATGAAAATATTGTGAAATTTACATCAGTATTTTATTTTTAAGTTTTTTAAAGCTAGAACAAAATCAAAAGGATAGGGAGATGACAAGCAAGAAGGAGGCAAGAAAATTCTTCGAAAATATATGACGTCGATATATCAAACTACTCGATTCGGCTATTTTAACCTGCTTACCTTGCTTCTCCTGAACAAGGTGAGCGGGTGAAAAATGCAGATGCGTTTTTGCACCTAGGGAACTTTACATTTTCGTTTCTATGCGTCATTTTGTTTGACATTTCTTTTGACCATTATATTCTAATTCCGCCGGTGTAAAATTTTGTATAAATAAATTATAAAGTTTATCTACTAAATGAAAGCTGGAGAATTATCTATTAAATACTGAAATAAATTCTTCATTCTTTATATTGCTTGACGTTTATTCTGATCAATTTATGAACATTTCCTTATTTCCATTGGGCGAGACCCCTTATCCTTATGTAGGCAATATAAATTTTCACTTGTGTCCCCGAAACTGCTGAATTCATTTGTGATGCTTCAAACAATAAAGGTAGATAAATTTTGTATTGATTTACCATTCCGAATTATTTTTATTTATTTTATTTAATACATTTAATTAAAATAACTAAAAACTAGATTAGAATGCTAGCTACCAGGGTTTTCGACTCAAATTTCCATATTACTTTGACATCTGAATTGTGTCGAGTTTTTATGGCAGGCTTTGGTCGCAAACTTGCATCCGGGACGTAGACATAACTGCTTGGGGGTAACCTTCGACAGCCTCCTCATCTTCTCCACACACGTTTCCAACGTGAGGAACCGGCTGCGTGAAAGAAACAATGTCTTCAAGGCTGTTTCCGGAAGTACGCGGGGGGAAAGACAACGAGACATTGTTTACAACGAGAGGCAGATCAGTTGTGAACTACGCCGCACCAATATGGTCTCCCACCATCAGTAAGACTCAATGGACGAAACTGTAAGCCAACGAAAACACGCAATCAGGAACTCCTACAGAATGTGTATTAATGTCGCATTAAGATCATCTGCACGAGGAGTCCAACCTGCCAAAAATCAGATCCCGTAATATTCTCCTGACGAAGCAATTTCTGCTAAGCCGTCACATGAGCCACCACCCCAACAACTCGATTACAGTAGTGACACCCCCTCTCAGAAACATCAGAGAAAATATGTTCAAATACCGCGAAGAAATCGGAAGATTCACCCAAGATCGGCATACAATGCGACCCTGAGTGTTCTCCATCGGGAGCCGTTGGAAGAGTCTATCAACGGATACGCCTCCAACTTAGTCACAGGTTGTCCGTCTCCACCAATAACAGATGATGAAAAGTCCCTGCCCAGAGAAACCAGAACTATACTTGCCCAACTTCGATCTGGCTGGAGCAGGGTTCAAAATAGCTACATGTCACGGATCTCTACCGAATTCAGAGACGAATACCCAGATTGTGGACAGAGCCCACATAATACATTTCACCTTTTTAACTACCCTGAACGACCAACTATCTTAGGGGTACTGGATCTTTGGACACAGCAGACGAGTGTCGCCAACTTCCTTGGTTTTAAAACTACAAATGGCGAACAATGATAATCAACAGTGATACATATGACAAAGATATCCGATTGCATTACCACGACAACCACAACAACTCGAATTTCCATTATGGTCTGGGGCTTGTCATCTAAAATTCTCCTGAAAAAAATTGAGGCCGAACTTTTCAACAAAGCTGGTTCAAAATTGAATTCAGGTTCAAAAAGCGGTGGGTTCGGAAACCTCGTCAATTTTCGCCATCTCCTCTTTTCCCTTCCCAAAATGGGCCCAAAACTAAAACTACTTGAGGCGTCAATACCTCTTAATCCAGCACTGCTGGCCATGACTACTCCGAAAATAAAAATGACAAAATCGTAATTGCCGTTGTTTGGCTTAAAAAAAGACCTGCCTTCTGACTTGTTTAAGGCTGGAGGCAAACAGCTTACGAAACGTATGCACGAGGTCCATCTCAGCGCAGAGTTCACAAGTACATAAGGCAATACAATGATTTGAGATAACTATCGTGCGAGAAATCTATAAGGTTCAATTGAACATGAATTGAACATCGTTGAATTTTCAAGCCTAAATATCTACCACTTGGATATGGATCTCTCTTTTGACTTTGCAAAATCATACTGGGCATTACCAGCTGCATATTAAAAATTAGAATAGGATATTTTTACTCCATTTCATGCCATGCAAGGATTCTTCAATCTTCTGCTAGAGAAAATAATTCGAGCTATAGACAACAACATTCCCCGCACTGTATTCTAAAAGAGTTTCATGCTGCTTGCATACGCTGATAATACAGAAATCACTGTCTTTAATATACAGGAGAGCAGTCAACGCAACATTGACGACGAGTGTGTCTAGCGGTGAATGGACGCTGTCAATTGAATTTTAAAACCAGCCAGGAGTAAGCGAACTTTATAGTTATGCTGTATTTTGTCCCTTCTTTCGTGTACATATGATATTTTTTTACATTATGATTCTAAGGGGTGAACCAGAAAATTTTTAGAATTTTTACGTATTCATTATGTGCAATTGTCAAGAGTTAGCACCCCGTTACCTTCAAGTGAAAGTATCTATAAATAGTGCTGTTTTTTTTCTATATTAGTCATTTTTATCTTGGATCGACTTAAGTCAACATGACGAACCAACAAGAACAGCGCCGCAAATTACTACTGGACATTTACTTAACTGATAAGACGAAGTCTAGACTAAGCATTGCAAGGGAAAGCACAGCGAGTTTAGCGACGGTTTATAACGTCATAAACAACTACAACGCGGGAAACTCCATCTGCAGAGCCGAAGGGTCAGGCAGAAAAAAGGGTCCAAATAACCCAGAAGTGCTGAAAAAGATTGTTAGTACATATCGGGCTAATCCCACGAGGTCGACTCGAGATGTTGCAGCAACAGCTGGTACATCGCAAGCAACTGTAATGCGATATAAGCGAAGTCAAAGGTTAAGGACCTATAAACAGCGGAAAGTACCTGACCGGTCGGAAGCAAACGAAAAAAATAGCGAAGACGCGTGCCCGATCTGTATGACAATTACCTAACCAAATTCGATTGCGTGATTTTTAATGATGAGACCTACTGTAAAGTAGACTTCAACCGGTTGCCTGGGAATGCCTATTTCATAATAAAGAATAAGAATGCAACACCCAGAAAATACTCTGAAGTAAAATATACCAAATTTCCGAAACGCTTCTTGGTATGGCAAACTATTTGCACCTGCGGTCTACGGAGCAAGGCAGTCATTACGACAGGTACAATTAACGTCTGAATTTATATAGAAGAATGGCTGCAAAAACGCTTTCTACCATTTATTGGACAGCACAAGGAAACCGTTTTGTTTTAGCCAGACCTACTAGCCACAATTCATTACTCCAGATCAACTATGGAATGGTATAAGGAAAATAATGTTACAGTGGTTCCAAAAGAGGCAAATCCTCCCAATTGCCCGGAATTTCTGCCTATTGAAAGATATTCGGCTATAATGAAGCAAATCGTAAGAAAAACAAAGAAAGTTTGCAAAAATTATGTAGAATTCTGAAATCGATGGCATCATCAAGCCTATGCAGTAGTCACCGAACGTACTGTCCAGTCTCTAACTAAAAAATAAATTTGAATCAATTTTTTTTGTGAATTATAGTTTAAAAAATGTTTGATAAACTGAACTTTATTTGAGTGAAAACGGACTGTTGATTGGTTTTTAATGTCTCCGTAAAAATTCTGGTTCTCCCCTTAAGCTCAATTTCTCTCTTAATCTTCACTTAATTTCTCGCTCTGTCTCTCTTAACTACTATGTGAATAATACTTCTATGTGGCTAAAATAAGTCCTTTTTTTCTCAACTCTAAGGAACCTATTGACAGCTACGATCCTTCACAGAATCAAACACACAGGGGGCATATTACAAACACACTTGCATTATGTTGAGAAATTTTAAGACGATACATACAAGAAGTTCTTGTTGTTTGTCATTTCCTTAAATGAAATACAGACGCACACATGCATAAACAACTACAAAAACTGCATTGCATGTAGGTTGGAATTTAATTTAAAGATTATTACAACGAAACGTAACGAAAGGAAAACAAAAAACAAAAAAAAACAGCAAAAAACTAAAACTATGAATGTATGAAATTTCCGGTTAAATATGAAAGAAGCAAAAAAGAAAAAAACCATAAAAATGAGCAAATGCAGCAGCATAACAAACAAAATAAAATGTCAAAACAAAAACTTTTTTATGCAAACACAATATACATAGATGCAAAAGCATATGTATGTGTGTGTGTGTATGAAAAAATGACAGAAAAACTCTTCAACATAGAAAATTCAACATTTAAATCTATGTATGTGTGTGTGTGTTTGTGGTAAAAAAAAAACCTTAACGTTTGCGTTGAGCAGGGATTGTATAAAGTATCTGCCAGCTATAAGTTACACACACACCTACATATTTACATCCTAACACACACACACACAAACACAGAAATGAAAGTCAAACACTAGGACATAACTAAAACGGGAGAATTATGTAGTCAGTGAGCGGATGTGCTGTTGTCTGGGCAATTTCTTTCTCTTTCCGTTTCGTATCGTTTCATTCCGTCTGTCTTTCTCCTTTCTTTTCCTTTGCTATAACATTTCTTTAAATTTTTTGTGCTTTTTTGTTTTTGTTTTATTTCTGTAATGAAATTTACTTTGGCACTTTTAACACAGAAATTCTCTGTTTCTGATTGTGCGGAGGAGGATGCCTGAGAATGAAATTTGATATGTGACGGAAGAAGAAAGTGTATAGGCGAACATTTTTTTTTCTTTTTTTTTTTTTTGCTTTCCCATTTTTGGTTGATGTTTTTTTTAGTTTTTATTTATAGGAAAAGTTGCTGGAATTTGTGGGCATGTTGTATAATTTTATTTGTTTATTTAAAGAACACAGAAATGAAAAGTAAATTGACTAAAACCGAAAGCTACAATCTTTTCATTTTTATTTAATTTTATTTGGTGCTTGTTGGAATTTTGCTTGCACCGTTACATGTTCAGAAACGATTGCTTGAGAGTGATTTTGCCAGTACTCACTAACACATTTGTGTGTATGTGTGTTTTTTTTTTCTCGAAGGGGGAATCTTTCATAGATACCGTCATCCATAGACGGCATGCACGAATCATACTGCCAGCTAAGGTACGCCTCATTCGGATCTTGCGAAACAGTACGCCTACGTACTAAACCCTTAACTCCGTCTTCTGTAGCTTGCATTAGTATTTGGCCCTGCGGGACCGCCGTTAAGCACTACTTCGCAGGGACAAGCTGAGCCGAAATGTCTCTTCACACACCCCCTAGAGGGTTATTCATCGTTTGAACGTCTCCATTTTCACTTTTGCGCTGCCTTTCTTTCTTCCTGAGCTCCTGGAGCGCTGTTGCGGACCATTCCTTCATCTTAGCCCACACCAATCTCGATTGCAGCATGTGGCTCACAATGTTATCGGGTGTCATTCTTTCGTTTATTAACAATTCTATGGTCGTTCTCTCCGCTTCATATCTCGAACAAGAAAAAAAGATATGTTCTGCGTTTTCGCAATCATTGCTGCAGAAGGAGCAATTCATCGCATCATCATGACCAAATCTGAAACAGCCATGACCCGTCAAAAACTGCGTCAAGTAAAAGTCTGTCTCGCCGTGTCTTCTATCGACTCAGGCTTGCACGCTCCTGCTGAGCCTGTGCGTCCATCTTCCTTTTTCTGCCGCGTCCCATTGTGTTTGCCACTCGTCGAGGCTCGTCTGTGTCTCCTCTTTGCGTTCGTCTACCGTTAGCCGCTTGTTTATTCTTTTTGCTCTGTTGTAGACTCTGCCCAGCTCCGAGGCCATTATGTCCGGCGGCATAATGCCAGATATAACACCGACCGCTTCGTGCGACACTGTCCTAAAAGCACAAGCAACTCTAATGGCGCTTAGCCTAAAAACTGCTTTCGCCTTCTTGACATATGTTTTTTGTCGCAGGGCTGTCCTCCATATAGGTGCCGCGTACATCAGTACGGACTGGCTAACTTTAGCCAGGAGCGCTCTCCTACTCTGGCTACGTCCACCAATGTTTGCCATGATTCTCGTCAAAGCCGCTGTCACTGTAGCCGCCTTGCTACAGGCTTTTTCAATATGCGTCTTGTAATTTAACCTTACCTCAGCGACGATTGCGTCACATTATTGTAACCTTCAATGTTCAGGGTGGTTGTTTCGAGTTTTTTTCAGCTCGTAATAAGCATCGCCTCTGTTTTCTGTCCTGCAAGTTGGAGCTTTATCATTGTGAGCCACTCCTTAATCTTCGTCGCTGTCTCATTGCAGATGCTCTGAATCTGGGTAAGCTCCTTCGCAACGCTCGTCAAGGCAATATCCTCCGCATATCCAATTATCTGGGCTTCCTTTGGCAGTGGAAGGTGAAATACCCCATCGTACAGCACATTCCATAGCAACGGGTCCAGTACGGAGCCCTGCGGCACTCCGCCCGTCACAACGTAGTTTTTGGGACCTTCGTCTGTAACGTACAATAGCAGTCTATCAGACAGATAGCTATTTATTATCCGCAGCAGATACGCTGGTGTCTTCTTCGCCTCCAATGCCCTCATAATATGCGGCCAATATGCCGAGTTGAAAGCATTTTGTACGTCAAAAGTGACAACTGCGCAATATTTTTTGTCGCCATGCATCCATCTGGCGCCCTCTATGGCTTTGCTCGCAATGACCGTCAATTTTCCGACTGCGTCTATGGTGGATTGATGTTTCCTAAAGCCAAATTGATTCTCCGACAAGCCAGGCGGTTCACCTTCTAGATGATGTTCCAGACGTGTGCAGATCAGCCTCTCCAGTTTGTGTGTGTGTGTGAGTGTAAGTATGTATTTTATCAATTTTTGCATTAGTTTTTGTTCTATTTCTTGGAGTTAATTTTTTGGCAATAAAAAATCATTATCTCGTGCCAACTATCAATACAGTACCACAAATAATTTTGGAAATATACCGTATTAAAAGTAAGGCTTGCAACGGAAGTGTCACATCCATTAACTCAAGCTTACCCATATTTTACCCATAGAATTCTATTGACAAATCATATTTTCATACTAAATCCTAGAACTGCACCACAAATACTTCTTGAAATGTCTAATAGTAAAAATTCAGGTTGCATGGAAAGGACTACGCCTATTACTCCACCCTTCTCTATATCTTTCTTACAGAATACTGTTGATAAATAATATTTCCATACCAAATCTTAGAGCTGCATCATAAATTCAGATTATAGTATAAGAGGTGCCTTGCCCCCTTTCCGAAATCTCATCCACTTTTTTTCTTGCCAACATCCTTGTTCCAAACCTCAGTACTTACTGTAAATTGTTGCGGAGATTTACCTAAAAAATCATTTGAGTTTTATGGAAGTTGCCGCGCCCTCTTGCCTAATTGACTTTAAATATTTTGTTTGTATGGAAAGTGCCACACCCATTTTTTAAAAAAATACTAAATTTTGCCCAATAACTACTACCAATATATCTTCACCTCACAACAACCATTTATTGCCATCTTTGCTATGGTTCCTCTAAAATGTTAATTCAATTGTCTTGTTTGGATAGGAGGTTCCACACCCCTTTACCCCATGTTCCAACAGGGAGTGCAACCATCACAATGCTGAAAACAATTTTTAAACCGGATCAGTAGTCCAAGATATTACTTGCTCGTTCGTCAACTTCACCATGAAAAAACGTAAACCTTGAATGACGTTTTGAAATTTCCAGAACACAAAACAGAAATAAAATTTAGGGGTGCGTTTGTATTGCAAAGTGCGGTTCACGCAAAATTGGCACACAGGAAAGTTGCTGTATCCTTTTAACCAGAACACTCAGAATAACAAATAATGCATTAAATGATAGATTTAATATTGTGTTTTAAAACTATAATATTAAAAGATTTAAATTTCTTTGTTGTGCAAAAAGTTCCGGGTATTCCTTTTAATGGACCCCATCAACCTTTGAACATCCGCTCTGGATACTTTTGCGGCTATTTGGTTCCGTTTTAGTAACATTGAATTCACATTTTTGACAATACCTGCATTTTTCTTCAACTTATATTTTGTAATAGCCCAGTATTTTTCGATCGGTCGAAGCTGGAGGCAATTGGGTGGATTCATATATTTGGGCACTACATCTACTTTATTTGTCTGATACCAATCCATGGTTTTCTTAGAGTAGTGGCAACTGGCTTAATCAGGCCAAAACTTTACTGGAGAATGGTGGTGACGAATAAATGGCAATAGTCGTTTCGAAAGGCACTCTTTGATGTAAATATCAGACGTCATAGAAGAGGATGTCACAAATGCCCTGGATTTGAGACCACAGCTGCAAATAGCCTGCCACACCATTGCTTTCTTTGCAAATTCATCCATTTTTATGTACTTGAATTTTGAGGGTACATTACCACGATTCGCTGCCATATAAAATTTTTGACCTGGAAGCTGTTTAAGATCAAATTTTACGTATGATTCGTCATCCACAATAATGCATCTATCGAATTTGGTCAAAACATTATTATAAAAAAGACGAGCACGTTTTTTGGCCAGCAAATTCTGTTTGTCTGTTCTATTTGGATATTTTGTAGCACGATAGCACTTTAGCCCAGCTTTTATGCGTATTCGTCTAGCTGTACTTTTGCTGGTACTGAATTTTTTGGCACGATCGCTATCCGATAGTCCGGGATTGCTTTTGATGGACCTCAAGATCTTTGCCTTTAATTTTAGGTTGGTGGTTCCCGTTTTGTTCACAAGTTTTTTAGCTCTTTCAACACTAAGAGTTTCTTTATATCATTTTATAACTCTACATACCGTTCTTTTGGAGATATTTAACACTTTCGCAATCTTTGAACCAGACCACGACGGATTTTCAATAAATTTGTTCACAATTAATTTTCTATTTGCAGCTTCCATTGTGCACAGAATCACCAACTTGCGATCAATTAATATGAAAAACTTATCAAGTAACGGTAACGGTTTTTTAACAAATCCCAGTAAAAAATTTGTTGTTCTTATGACTAAAGGCGACATGGTGACCACAATAAAGCGTGCCAATTTGGAGTGAACCGCACTTTAATACAAAATTATTATGTCCCTTTTGAAAAATCCTCCACAAAGTCGGCAGTGTGCAGTTGTAACTTCTTTCTCAAGATAATTTTACTGCAATACCAAGTGAAAACCATATTTGAACTTAGAGATGTTGTTGTGCATTCTAGGGTTAAGTAGCCTGATAACTTAGAGCATTGAAAAAAATCTTGAAAGCAAAACATGTTGTTTTAAATATTTGAGTTAAGGCAAATAAATTTAGATTAAAAGCTCAAAAATACATGCAGCAAAAACTACAAAAACTACAAATGCCTTAGTGCAAAAAATGCAAAAAAACAAAGCAAACAAGAATATGAAAAATATTACATCATTTATCAGAGTGTGCTTTAACTCTAAAGCCGACTTGAGTTATGCAAAAAAAGAGTCTTACAAACTAAGTACCTACTGAAAATATAAGAGTAAATTTTATAATTTTCACCTTTTCAACATTTTCTACATATTCTACATGCATATATGCATATTTGTATATTTACAGGGCTGCGTTGCTATACTCAGCTTAACATGGATTATCAGCCTGACTGTATTTGGGTTTCTTGTATTACCAAAAGGTAAATATTGTATGCAGCCAAAAGTAAGCAGCAGCCTAATGGCTTTTACACTACCACAACAAACAAAATATTCTTCAATTTATTGTGCTTTTCTTTCTTTCTTTTTCATAAGAGGGGGCGGAGGGTTTTAAATGAAATGTCATTCTCATGTACTAATTTTTTTTTTTTTTTTACTCTCTTCCTTATTCCTTCTTCCTCTTCGTTCACAGGTTACTATTTCAACAATACCGGTCTAATGGCCTGTGAGCCATTCTACAGTAAACCATCGTATCGTATTCTCTCAACATGCGCACTCTACTTTCCCACCACCATGGTACTGATGTATTGTTACGGTTCAAGTTTTCATATGAGCCGTTTCAGATTGAATGATCCCACAATGCCTATATTGAGTGGAAGCGGCAGTGGAGTTGGCATTGCACATCATCCACATACACATTTTCATCCAGCTGCATTGGCAGCAGCAGCACATCATCATCTGCATCATCAACAACAACAGCAACAGCAGCAGCAGCAACAACAGCAACATGGCTCCTCGTTAAGTGGTGCATCATCTACAACGACAGCGCTACCAAATACGCCTGTCATGAATCTTAGCATGGCCATGAGCATGGGTCTGGGTATGGCGAGCATGGGTGGAA